>OX638311.1:96202151-98702151 GCA_951812415.1 Beris morrisii
GATCCAACTATTCACCGAACAGCACAGTAAACACTACTCAATCTCGCGTTATGTTCAACGTCAACCAAGGTAACTTTCCAGCTCTACACAAATCATCAACATCTCCAAATACCAACAAATCAGCGACGTCAAAACCCTATAGTGAAGTCCTCAAACAAAATTTGACATTGCAACATCGTCTAGCTATTGCAACGGGATCCTCAGCCACCAACACTAGTGACGACCTGTTCACTCCGGAACAAATGATCGAACTCTCAACTGAACTCATTAGTGATCTTCAGCACTGCAAAAATAAACTAGAACAGTACAATGTTATTGTAAAGTTAGCGGTTAAGTTTGTATATGGATAGTGTCAACTCCATCAATTGCATGCTATGGAACGCACAAAGTGTGCGTAACAAATCTATTGAATTTTTTGATTATTGTGAAGAAAATAATATTGATATATTTTTTATAACCGAAACTTGGTTAGAACATAAAAATACATTCTATAATTCAAATTATGTCATTTACCGCAACGATAGGGAGGAAGATGCAACAGGTGGAGGTGTAGCAATTGGTGTTAGAAAGAATATCCAACATTCTATTATTTCTAAATTTCAAACTAAGATCATTGAAACCTTAGCAATACGTCTTATTAAATTGAATTTAGTAGTCATTGTTGCTTACTTTCCGGGAACGAAAATTAATGCGGCCAAATTAAAACTCTTTAACGACGACATTAAATTACTCACAAGGTTGAAACATAACTTTATTTTATGCGGTGATTTCAATGCGAGGCATGGGTATTGGAATTGCCTCAGAAGCAACAAGGCAAGTAAAATCCTTTATAATGAAATGCTTCAGAGTAGCTTTTTCATTCACACCCCGACGGAACCAACATTTCAATCCATGAGAGGTAGTGATTCAACACTTGATCTGGTGATAAGCAATGGTCTAATTCCTTTATCTCAACCGATAACAACATATGCTTTGTCATCCCCACATCTTCCTGTTCTATTTTCGATCGAAAAATCTGTTCATAGGGTACAGAACTCAAACTCCTTCTTTTGTTTTCGCAAAACCCATTGGCAGAAGTTTCGGAGGTTTTTGAATCGCCGCATTACACTTAGTGGCCTCGACTTAAGCGCGATAACTAGCAATGGACAAATTGATCAATTAATTGCGGAGCTTAACTCTAACATTTGGAGTGCCATAGAGTGTAGTACCCCTAAAATCACAGCAGATCGTACATACTCTCAGCCAATTGATAGTGAGACTAAGCAAATCATCAAAATACGTAATGATCTCCGCAGAGAATGGCAGTCGACTAGAAATCCTGCTACCAAAACCACTATCAACCGACTAACCAAGGCAATTAGGGTACGTATCTTCGAGCAACGCAACAAAAAATGGAATGATATGCTCTCAGAACTTGACAAAAACTCAAGAAAAGTGTGGCAGCTCAACAAAATTTTTAAGAAAAAAAGTCAACAAATCCCAGCCCTTCTAGACTCTAGTAACCATCTCAAATTCTCTGACTTGGACAAATCTGAATTGCTAGCGGACAATTTCCATTCTGCCCACTGCGCTACAGAAAATCTCGGAAATCCTAGTACTAACGAAGCTGTTAAAAATCTCTTAAATTCTATGAGAACCACAAATTGTGACAGAGGAACAATACGTTTCTGCACTACACGCGAAATTTGTCAAATTCTAAAGCGATTGAAGGTTAAAAAGCCCCTGGAATTGACAAACTGCCAAGTGTAGTAATTAAGAACTTACCTAAGAAGTGCATAATTGTTCTTAATTTCGTTTTCAATGCATGTCTCAAATTAAGTGTCTTCCCAAACCAATGGAAAAGTGCCATCATTATTCCCACCCTAAAACCGAGCAAAGATCCAAAGTCTCCCCAGAGCTATCGACCGATTAGCCAACTTCCTATACTGGGAAAGGTATTTGAACGCGTTGTACTAAATCGGATCCAGACATTATTAAATGAGTCAAACATCTTACCAGACGTACAATTTGGTTTCAGGGCAGGGATTTCTACAAGTCACCAATTATTGCGGGTAACCAGATTCATCAGAAATTCCCTTCACCAGAAAAACTCTATAGGTATGGTGGCTCTTGATATTGAGAAAGCGTTCGACACTGTGTGGCACGATGCATTAGTATACAAATTATACAAGTTCTCCTTTCCATTGTACATTTGCGAGCTGATTAAGTCCTTTCTCGAAGGAAGAACCTTTACTGTCAAAATAAATGTGTTCGGTGAATACTACAACAATTGGAAAATTAAAATAAACCCTTCCAAAACGAAATCGATTTTCTTTACAAAGAAACGTACCTTCAGGAACTTGCCATGCCGACCTTTACGCTTCGGTGGAGAGCCCATTGAATGGTCTGACACTATCACCTACCTTGGTCTCACGTTAGACAAAAAACTAACCTACCACGCTCACATCGAAAATACAATCTCGAAAATTTCTCGCTGTATACATGCCCTATATCCACTCATCAATAGAAAATCAAAGCTATCACTTGACAATAAAATTCTAGTATATAAAATGGTAATGCAGCCTATCATCTTATATGGTTCTCCAGTATGGAACGACTGTGCAAACGTGCACAAGAAAAAGTTGCAGATAATACAAAATAAATGCCTTAAAATCATAACGGACAAACCATTCTTCTACTCGACTAAACGTCTTCACCAGGAGGCTGAAGTTTCAATGATCAATGTTATGGCTCTTAAAGCCCAATCTTTATTTTTGAGCAGGTGTCAATATGTCACAAATCCTCTGGTTACATCTATCCTATAAGTTCCTTCTGCGAATGTGTTTTATTTGTTCTTATTTAGTTCTAAGGTAGTATAAGTTAGGTTAATTAGGTTAATTTGTATGTAAGGTTTTTTTAGTTGATTCAATTTTTCCTTAAGCAAACAATATTTTCGTAACTTTACAAAGTTTCACATTATTGTCTTGTCTTGTACTAAACTCAATATTGTAGTTGCAAAGGCACCAGCCTACTCTCTAAAAAAATTACAAACTGTGTCTATATATATTTAAGCATTATTGAAATAAATGAACTATGAACTATATCATAATAGGTTCTCGAGATATAAAAATCGGAACTTTTTACTTTTCACATTCCCCCACCCTCACCCTCTACTCCCTCATCCCTGAAATTTTTTTTTCTGCTGGGGGTCTATTAGACCTACTTCTGGTAAAAATTTTAAGCATTTATCTTACATCGTTCTTGAGATATAAGACGTGATATTTTAAAAAAAAATCTTACCCCTCCACTTCCATGCTCCACCACCCCCTAAAAAAATTTTACTTTCAGCAAACTTTATTTGTCAACCTTTATACAATTACCAAATTTAATTTCTCTAGTGCAATTTGTTCGTGAGATATCGAAATCTAAAGTTTTTCAACCTTCACCCCCGTACGTCACTGCCCCCTCTCAAAAATTTGTTTCCGATCTATTCTCCTAGTATACCTACAGATTATTATTAAGTTTCAATTTCGTGATATTAACCGTTTAGGAGATATGGATTTTAGAATGTCTCTATATCGCCTTTTTTGCGTTTTGGACGCATTATTTTTCCCCCCACTCCCACACCCCTTCACCCATATCAACAATATTTTTATAAATGGTTCCACTAGCTCTATATAAATTCCAAGTTTCAGCTTCCTAACACAAGCGGTTGCTGAGCTCTAGAAACCAAAATTTTTCGTCTAAAACGATTCCCCCACATCACCCTTCACACTCCAAATCCCCAAAAAGTGGTCACTTCAAGGGGCGTACCCAGTCTATTAAGGAAAAAAATTTCAATTCAATAGCTTATAGGGTTTAGGAGTTATAAGCCCTCAAACGTTTTGCTTTTTTGGTGCTTATTAGTCATGAAACGTATAAAAAAAAATTTTCAGGGTAACAAATTTTTTTTTTTTAAAAATTGATAACAATACTTTATAAAATAATAAAGTAAAATGTATCATATTGGTAGCAAGGTACAGGGGTAAGGGGTGGTTTTTTATATCTCAGAAACGGCTTATGCTAAAAAGTTGAAACTTGGTACGTATATGTAGATGTGCTATTAGAGTAACTAAAGCAAAAAAATTTTCAGATTTTTATTGGCGTTCAGAGGTTGAGTAAAAAAAAAGTCCGTGAATCCACATTTTCACGAATTTCGTTAAAACTTTTTGACATGTCGAGCTATCAAAGCAATTTTACTTCTGCGGGCTATTCACAAATTCTTACATATTTCTTAGTTCTAATGAGATATCGAATTCATTTTTACTTCCTAAGGCTTCCTACATAATCGTTAAAAAGTTGATTTCAGGATGTTTGTTACTCAACTGCAATAGGACGTAAGGCTTTCGACGTATTTCTCAGGATTGATGAGATATTAGATTGGTTTGCACTTCCACAGACTTTTTACATAATCGTCTACAAACGCATTTCCGATTTCATGAAATAGCCTAAAACGAAATCACGAAAAACCTTCTAATGGCGTAAGTATAATATACTAGGACTAGACCTCGTCCCGGAGTATGACCCAATTATGTAATTCATATGTTATATGTGGCAGCGGCGTAAGTATTCTAGCGCGACCCCATTCTAACCGTTTCCCGAACTTTTTTTTAAGTTTTCAGTCACATAGTAACCTACACCGCATCTCAGAATTAAACTCGTTCCGAATTTCTACCCAAAAAATAATAAAGTTGCGCCCAGACTGTTGGCAGATTTTTTTCTATTGATTTATATTTATTTATTTATAAAAAACAAGCCAATCGTATAATACTCTAGATGAATACTGAACTCCGATTTATATTGTAGTTGGGGATAAAGTAGAATTACGTGTGTGCATGTTGTATGTCCTTTATGAAGGACTGCTATTAGATTGCTACTCAAAACTAAAAAACAATATTCAGTGCTTAATTTCATACCTTGAACTGGGTAAGTCATAAAAAAAATGTCCTTTTTAAAGGACTTTCACATGGGAGGTGCAGGAAGGACTCATTCGATTTCTTACTTATTTGTCCTTTTCCTTGGAACCATTCAAAAATTCATGTGCACAAAATTTCAAATTCGTAGCTTGAAGCGTTCAAAAGTTATCGGAAAAAAATTGTTGAACACGTGTTTTAAGGATATTTTGTATGGCAGCTACCAGAAGGAGTAAAAGGATTTCGCTGATTAGTAAACTCGAACTTCCTTTTCACTCAAAACTAACTTGTACAAAATTCCGAATTCGTACCTAATAGATTACTTGAGTTATTGTGAGTTTCGTAAATTAAGTGAATACATTTTGACAGGATATTTGTATGGCAGCTACACGAAGGGCTAACAGGATTTTCTTCATAATCATATATTTAGCTCCAACTACTGGAAAAATAATATACACAAAATTTCAAAGTCGTAGCTTAAACCCTTCTGAAGTTATCGACCAATATTCTTGAAGACGTGTTTTAAGGACATTTTGTATGGCAGCTACCAGAAGGAGTAAAAGGATTTCGCTGATTAGTAAACTCCGACTTTTTTTTTACTCAAAACTAACTTGTACAAAATTCCGAATTCGTAGCTTAAAAAGTTTACTTGAGTTATAGTGAGTTTCGTAAATTAAGTGAATACATTTTGACAGGATATTTGTATGGCAGCTACACGAAGGACTAACAGGATTTTCTTCATAATCATATATTTAGCTCCAACTATTGGAAAAATAATACATACAAAATTTCAAAGACGTAGCTTAAACCCTTCTAAAGTTATCGACCAATATTCTTGAAGACGTGTTTAAAGGACATTTTGTATGGCAGCTACCCGAAGGAGTAGGACGATTTTGCCCGTTAACGAACTTAGCCTTACAAATTCAACCAAACATCCAGATTCAAAATTTCAAGATCCTAGGTGAAGGCGTTCTTGAGTTATCGTGTTCACGGACAGACGGACGGACGGACGGACGGACGTCAGGCGGATTTGAGGTTTTTGGCCACAAATAAACAAAAAATAATATATAACTTTTTTTCGTCCGAGGCTTGGTTCTATGCGTTACAAACTTTTGGGCTGGATTAAACTTATAATACTCTATATGATTTCATCTAGAGTATAATTAACGTACAAATGAATATGCATATTACAAAAAAGAAAGCGTCGTATTTAATATAGATGGTCCTTAGAAATTAGTGTAAGATTTTAAATACGGTTACATAATCCGTGTTGGTCAATAGCGCGTTTAATATTCTGAATAGAAGAACTGTTACTAGGGTCCAGTATACAGGGAAGTTGGGTCATCGGGTCGAGGTTGGGATCTAGAGTGATACGGGAAAATTTACATTTTAGGAGGATGTGTTTGACGTTTAGGGTGGAATTACAGTTAGGGCACAATTCAATGTCCTTTTGTCGAAATAGTGGTGACAGCTGAATTTATTCTTGCCTAGTCTGACTGTTAGCATTCGGATGCAGTCATCTCTACTTAGATCGGGATGGTATGCAGGCCTTGTAATGGAAGGATTATGTACCTGAAGGAAAGATGAGCTGGTTTCCCAGCTGTGGACTTGAAGAAAGAGTGAATAACTGAGAGAAGGAGTGAATAACTGAGAGACGTTTTTCTGGGATACCCCAGGAGTGGGGTCAGTATCTCTGAATGTAAGTTCAACATATAGATTAGAATTGAAAATAAATAAAATTTTATGTAAGAATAACATATCTAAATAGGATCTTCTGTCCTTCAGAAGTGAAAGTCCAAGCTGTTGTAATCTCGTATCATACGCAGCCTCTTCGAGATTGAGTCTGCGAAAGAGTGAACTTGTGAAACGTCTCTGCACCGATTCCAATGCTGCTATAAGAAAAGAATAGTACGGGCTCCACGCGACTGAGCAGTATTCCAGCTGACATCCGACAAGACTATTGAACAGGTTAATGTAGAGGGCTAAGTTACGGAAAGGATTAGCAGCTCTTAGTATAAATCAACATAAACTGTAAGCACGTCTACCGATTTCCGAAATAAGAATATCAAATTTAAGTCGGGTATCAAATGTAACACCCAAATCCTTAATATGCAAGATTTCTGTGAGCAGGGAATCATCAATGTAATAGTTAATTGAAGAGAAGAGGGTTTATTGGTGTAAATCATCTTATAACATTTAAGCTTATTAAGAGATAGCTTATTTTCCGTGCACCATGGGGATAGTTTATTAAGGTAATTTTGCAGTATGAGACAATCAGACAAAGAATTGACCGGACAGGAGGCTTGGATTATACGAAGTCAATGGTCGGATTTCTTCCATATTCTTTTCGTTGTTGTGTATGGTATATAATCAGATACCGTGGGAGGTTGTCGTCGTTTGTCCAGTTGCTGAGAGCGCCAGGATAGACTTCGATAGAGACACCTCCGGTTGCAATGATGCAAACCGGTTGTGGTTTTCGGAGGGTTCGCCCCCTTCCATTGTCACTAACAAAAATTTTACCCTAAGTTAATTTTAATATTGTATATAACTTAATGGCACTTTTATTCAATCCAACCTGAAAAGTATCGAGATAACAAATAATTTTCACTGTTGAAAAAAAAACTGTTAATTCTTTCTATTGTTCAGGCACTAGAGAAAAAAAACTACTGTCCGCGGAAGCTGCCCGAATGGGAATGATGAGCGCAATATAGTAAAATTAAATTAACTTAAATACATTGTTTTATTTGTACGTTTAATTTTCTCCAATCCCACGTTGATTGATTTTTGTAGCCGCGCTCTTCCCACGATGACTTCGGCAGAAATCCCGCGTTGGCTACCGAGCGATTTGGTGAATTTTTTATGATTAATTGCAATGATCGGGGAATTCTTAAATTTTTTTTTGGAATAGATGTAGGAATCCCCACGATGTTGGAAAATCTTATCTTAGGCGTACTTCGGTTGGGTTACCAAATTATAAGTTCTGAATAATTGCAGATCCGAATACTGTTGATATAAGAAAAACCAATTATTAATTTTATAATAGTTTACGGTAAAAACAAGTTTTTTAATATTCAATATATAGGGTACAGAGATGTACTTAGGTTTACAAGAATACATTACTTTATTTTATTTCAAACTGTGAATGTTATATTTAACCATATAGTTTTCTATTCTTGTTCCACTATAATACTACTTCTCTAGGTTATTACTGAACCATAATAAAAAACATACTGCAGTCACGATCGGCTGCAAGCCAATCGTATAATACTCTAGATGAATACTGAACTCCGATTTATATTGTAGTTGGGGATAAAGTAGATTTACGTGTGTGCATGTTGTACCCTTTATTAAGGGCTGCCATTAGATTGCTACTCAAAACTAAAAGACAATATTCAGTGTTTAATTTCATATCTTGAACTGGGTAAGTCATCGAAAAAAAATTTCCTTTTTGAAGGACTTTCACATGGGAGGTGCAGGAAGGACTCACTCGATTTTTTACATATTTATCCTTTTCCTTGGAACCATTTAAAAATGAACGTTTACAAAATTTCAAATTCGTAGCTTGAAGCGTTCAAAAGTTATCGAAAAATATTGTTGAACACGTGTTTTAAGGACATTTTGTATGGCAGCTACCAGAAGGAGTAAAAGGATTTCGCTGATTAGCAAACCTGAACTTCGTTTTTACTCAAAACTAATTTGTACTAAATTTCCAATTCATAGCTAAAAGATTACTTGAGTTATAGTAAGTTTTGTAAATTAAGTGAATACATTTTGACAGGATATTTGTATGGCAGCTACACGAAGGACTAATAGGATTTTCTTCATAATCATATATTTATCTCCAACTATTGGAAAAATAACACATACAAAATTTCAATGCCGTAGTTTAATCAGTTCTGAAGTTATTTACCAATATTCTTGAACACCTGTTTTAAGGATATTTTGTATGGGAGCTACCAGAAGGAGTAAAAGGATTTCGCTGACTAGTAAACTCGAACTTTCTTTTCACTCAAAACTAATTTGTAAAAAATTCCGAATTCGTAGCTAAACGATTACTTGAGTTATAGTAAGTTTCGTAAATTAAGTGAATACATTTTGACAGGATATTTGTATGGTAGCTACACGAAGGACTAACAGGATTTTCTTCATAATCATACATTTAGCTCGAACTATTGGAAAAATAACACAAACAAAATTTCAAAGTCGTAGCTTAAACCCTTCTGAAGTTATCGGCCAATATTCTTGAACACGTGTTTTAAGGACATTTTGTATGGCAGCTACCCGAAGGAGTAGGACGATTTTGCCCGTTAACGAACTTAGCCTTACAAATTCAACCAAACATCCAGATTCAAAATTTCAAGATCCTAGGTGAAGGCGTTCTTGAGTTATCGTGCTAACGGACAGACGGACGGACGGACGGACGTCAGGCGGATTTGAGGTTTTTGGGCACAAATAAACAAAAAATAATATATAACTTTTTTTCGTCCGAGGCTTGGTTCTATGCGTTACAAACTTTTCGGCTGGATTAAACTTATAATACTCTATATGATTTCATCTAGAGTATAAAAATAAATATTATGTAAAAATAATAAGAAGAATGCTACCACAATCTACCCAGTTTGTGGTAAGAGCCGACTGATCGGTGTCGCGTCTGTTCCTGTGGCAGTGACAACAGTGTCTATTTTCCATGTTAGGAGCGGTAGCATAACATACTTGACAGGAAGTGTAGAATGGGTTTACCGTCACAGATAATACTGTGACGTGACAAAAAACAAAATGTGATGCGTACATATGAACCTCGGATACCCAGCCGGAGACAGTCTTCGTAACTGCGACTAGTTTCCTTGAGGCTCACCACGGCGTCGAGATCATGGGGCAACTCGACGTCTAGGCTTCACGTTGCCCCAGACAAGGGGTTCGAATACATCACGCGCCCCGCCTGCTCAAAATGTTGATTTCTAGGCGACCGCTAGAGCGGACCTACCCAGGCAAAGAATGATGTGAGCAGAAGAAATGAATTTATTCATCACTGTCCTCAACTCCATCAACAATTTATTCAGCTTTTTCCCCAGTTTGTGCAAGTGGCAGTCCAGCGAGTGTCTGATCAATATCGGTACCTGATTTACACGTACAAAGTTCACTCAGAAGTAAGGGAACGCATCCAGCTTGAAGTTGTGGAATACCTCTTCATGAAAAGCCGGAGGGGATGATTACGGCGCAAACAACATTCCGTCGCAGCCGAGTAAGTGCTAGAAGGAGCGAGTTAAACACCGGACGAAGTACTCTCATATATCGCGAAGTCGAAATGAGGCAGAAGGTTCTGAACGCTTTTCGGACTGCGTTCACGGAATACTCGGAAACCGATCCGTTAAGCAGGCCTGCACCCAGGATTAGTTCTAACGTTGCGCCTACGAGTTTTCTTTCTCAAATCAATGTAGGAATCGGGTCGAGGCTATGTGCTGATACGTCGTTATTGGAACTACAAATACTTGTGTATTGTTCTGCAGTGGCGGCTGTCAGATTACATGGCCAAGGACCTAACGGTAGTTACAATGGTCCGAGAGAAAAGCGTCAACCATCGTAAAGGATTCGTATGGGACATCGTCGTGATGCTCTTCGACAGGATATTGCCAGAGTTATTCAGTGGAATACTGGCAATGTGAGGAAATATTGGTGCGGATTCTGGGAGCAACCTGCGCAGCATTTTACGAATTCTGCGTGGATAGTGGCCAAAAAGGTAGACACGCAAATGTTGACAATATCACATTTTCTGATAGAACAGAGGAAGAGGTAAAGAGAGCTGTTAACAAGTCTTTTAACTAGAAAGTCCTAGCCCTTGATAAACTGCACAACTTGTGGTAAAAGAAGTTTACCAGTGTGCACGGCAGATTGGCTACCTTGATAGAGCAAATCGTTGCTGGTTCCGGCGAATTACCAGCCTTCCTCACTGCCAGAATTACTTACTTGATCTCCAAAACGGGTCAGATTAGTGGTCCAGCAGATACAAGACCCATTACTTGCTTACCGACTTTGTACAAGTTCATAGCGTTCGTGATCAGTGATAGGATCTACAACCATTTTGAATCAAATAAAAATCTCGCTGAAGAATAGAAATGCTGCCGCAAAGAGTCAATGGGATGCAAGGAACAGTTTATAATTAACTAGCTGCGTACCGCGGCTACGCTCGCTTCGCTCACGTTGTTCCATCGCTCCTGTTACTCCCGTTGCTCCCGTTGATCTCGTTGCTCCCTTTTCTCCTGTTGATCCATTGCTCCTGTTTCTCCCGTTGATCTATTGCTCCTGTTTCTCCCGTTGATCCATTGTTCTGGTTTTTCCCGTTACTCCCATTTCTCCCGTTGCTCCGTTGCTCACGTTACTCTATCCTCTATCCACCATCCTCCATCCCCCATCCCCAATCCACCATACTCCATCCTACATCCTCTATCCACCATCTTCTATCCACCATCCTCCATCCTCCATCCTCTATCCTCTATCCTCTATCCTCTATCCTCTATCCACCATCCACCATCCTCCATCCACCATCCTCCATCCACCATCCTCCATCATCCATCCTCTATCCACCATCCTCCATACCTCATCCTCCATCCTCTATCCATCATCCTCTAACCACCATCCACCATCCTCCATTTACCATCCCCCATTCTCTATCCTCCATCCACCATCCACCATTCTCCACCCACCATCCACCATCCTCCATCTTCCATCCTCCATCCTCTATCCACTATCCTCTATCCACCATCCATAGTCCAACTTTACCATTTAGTAATAGGAACGCGTAACTAATACACCGAAAACGAACAAACTGCCGCTAAATCATATGAAAAACACTCAAATGTTGAAATAACTCGCGTACCACCAATTGTTAAATGATTTTGTTAACGCAGAAACCATCTCCCACCATCCTCTATCCACCATCCTCCATCTACCATCCCCCAAACTCCATCATCCATCCTCCATTCTCTATCCACCATCCTCCATCTTCCATCCTCCATATTCCATCTTCCATCCACTATCCTCTTATACCATTTAGTAATAGGAATAGGCATAACTAATACACCAAAAACGAACTGCCGCTAAATCATATGAAAACACTCAAATGTTGAAATAACTCGCGAACCAACAACTGTTAAATAATTTTGTTAACGCAGAAACCATCGAGGGCGTACCCTCAACAAATCACCAAAGTTTCATCGCAATTGGATGAGTGGCTTAGGAGCCTATACAGGACAAACAGACAAACATTCATTTTTATATATAGAGATGCGGTGGCAGTGGGACAGGTTACAGAAACGCAAACACAAACGCAACATGTTTAGATGCTACATTGATTACGCCAAGGCTAATCGAGATCCTTCAAATCTATCAATTAGATCCTTCACTAATTAGATTTTTAGCGATTCCTATGGAAAGTTGATATATCACCCTTTCAGTCTATTCAGGTGGGAGCACTGTGCTCTTACAGCCCAGCAACATCAAGCGGACATGTTCCAAGGAGATTCCTTGAGACCCCTGTGGTTCTGCATGGCACTAAATCCACTGTCATGGCTTCTGAATAATACAAAGCACTGGTTTTTTATTTTCCTAAGATACAATTTGAGCCATTTAATGTTCACAGATAACATTAAATTGTATGCTGGAAACGTCCAACGTCTTAAAGGTCTTCTGGAAATAACACGCTCCTTTAACCGGGCTATCCGAATGAACTTCGGTTTAGATAAATGTCGAATTCGACCTATTCAGGGGTATTTACGAGCCGCATACTGCTATGGACAAGGCAGATCTCTATACTGCCGTCCTAAGCTAAAATGCAGTAAGTCACTTAACTACGATTTTGAGAAAAACACTTTTTATCTTCTTTGGGCTGGGTCACCATTCAATATTAGAGTAATACTATAATATTTATCCATAGGTCATGTGTCTAGATGTAGACAGTTACTTATTAGTACCAGAAAGCTGTACATTCCATCAACTCCAAATAGCCAAAAATTGGAGTTACTGCATTTTAGCTTAGGACGGCAGTATAAGTACTTTGGAGTTTTGCATGGAATAGAGCTCGTGTCAGAAACTCACGCGACGATGTAGTTCCATCTCTGCTATATGCGTTTGGAGTTGTGCAAATGTCAGATACCGATTTGGAGTCTGCTGTTACCCAGCAAAACACTTGGTTAGTCTCGAAAGATAGTTGGGACCAAAAAAGAGGAAAAGCTCTCTAGCACCTCATTGCTAAGTGCCAACAGTAGAGAATGGTCGGACGTGGCATCTCATACCTGAGACACCGACTAGTCCATTTAGTGAACCTGAAAGATAAGTGATTATGATTGCTCACCTAAAGTTTAGGTAATAAAACTTCTGGAAAAGCAAATTTGCTTGGGGCATGAGCAGGAAAGATGCCAGCACACTAACTGCTTACAGGGCAGAGAACTGGTTGATCGGTAGACATGCTAGACGACTAGGTGCCAAGGCAAATTATATCTGTCGTAGCTGCTTAAACTCTTGTGATGTATATCGTTTCATATGGCAACTTCATTTCTCTGTTGTCGATTTCGCATGGTTTCAGCAATCTTAGAAATCCCGAGTTAGTCATATTTGCAGTATACTGTTTTCCGTGGTATGTGACCGTCAGGACGAGCGGAGTTTTTATTTTATGGAGCCACTGGTTACTGGCCTCCATCTTCAGCAACACCTCTTCAGTCGCTGGAACCACTATGCGCACAACTTATTGCTGCAACTACGCAATCTGGACTCCCATTGGTGAATATGGGACCATTGTGGAGACATACCGAAATGGACGATGTAGCATTGTACGCGACTTAAGATATGCT
The DNA here is from genome assembly GCA_951812415.1 of Beris morrisii. Taxonomy (NCBI): domain Eukaryota; kingdom Metazoa; phylum Arthropoda; class Insecta; order Diptera; family Stratiomyidae; genus Beris; species Beris morrisii. Next base: position 96,215,926 of record OX638311.1, read on the forward strand.
TGGATGAGGTTGACTCGAGTGCATATGCACATAAGGTGTAATAATTCCAGGCAATCCATGACGCGTAGTGAGTTAATTGCACCTTTTTGGTCTTTTTGCATGCTTTTTCCATGCTTATGTTTGTTTTTCACTCTACTCTTTTTATTATTACTTTTGCTTTATGCTTATTTATACTTTTATCGCTAGCTTGTGTACTATCTATTATCTTCAAATCTGTTCTACTAATATCAATTTTACTACTAATGTTAACGTCCCCGTTAATTGCTTGCTCTTTCAAGGAGTCCTCGTTGATATCACATTTGTGAAGAACTTTTTTTCTCATTTTGTTCCTACTGGGGCGCAGTGCTGTTGTTCTGACTGGCACCCGGTTCGTTTCCCGGGTGTTTCTCCAGGTAATTCTTCTTACTGTAGCAAGTTTCCTCGAGATGTCCGACCCTAGAGCAGTGCTGTCCGACCCTAGAGCAGTGCTCTCGTTTGTACTACTATTGTCCTTCTTGTAATACTATACTACTCCTTTAAATGTTGTACTACTCTTTTCTCGAAAATTAAATTCTTCGAAACTTTAGAAGAGGATTTTACAATTTACATGAAAAATGTGGATGGTTGCGAATGATTTCGATTTTCTTGTGTTCGTTTTGCGACTACGTGAGGCCTAATGTTACTTATTTTAAATTTAAATCATCGTATGTTCATTCCATCAAAAATAGGACAATCTTACTTTTCCTAATTCCGTTGTAACTTTGTTAGTGCAAAAAATTATACAGCGTAGTCGCGATAATAGGAACCCCGCCTAATGTGAACCATCGCATAACACGGACTCCAGATTCTTAATATTAGGTGTGTTTTTTGCGCACATATCCAGAACAGAGTGTTGTGTATTAGAACTTAACCCGCAAGTTAAATATATCGCTCTCACTCTCGACTAGTTTTAAGCTCAGTTTTTAGAACACTAGAATAAATTGAACTACCAAACAGAGCAGTCGTGTTTCAGTTACGTACATAATACAGAGCAGGTTAGAAAATTTATATACAAAATAACAACAACATTCCTGTTTTTATGGCACTTTACAACTTTTTTACTTTATTATTTTTTAATAATAAAGTATTATGATTGACCTGAAATTTAAAAAAAATTAGCTACCCTGAATTTTTTATTTACACGTTTTTTTCCATAGATAGTAGGCTAGATTATAGAATTAATCGCGAATAGCTGCACCAGTGAGCTTACTGGGGCAGCTATTCATGTTAAGATCTATATTCTAGCCTACTATCTACAAGGAAAAGCAATAAAAAATAACAAAAAACAGCAATATTCATGGTGTTTTCAATGTAAATTTTAAACACTACTCTGATCTGGATAAATGCGCAAAAAAAACACATCTATTGACCACCTCATAACGTTGACATTAAAAAATACGATAGTGTAGACAACTTTTTTTATGATGAATATATGTAAAACCAAGTGCCAAACGTTTTGCCAAAAATTTTGACAATACTATTTAAAGATATAAAAATTTTCGTGGGACGCGGAACCGACTCGCTGGTACTGAACGTGTTAACCTTGATGGTGAAATGTGATACCTTAGACGAATTATCTAAAGCCTCTCGCGTAATCGATTTGGCGCATAAATATGGTATTGAGAAGTTTACTATCAAAATCAAGAATAAAAACTACAACCGATTAGAATGTGTGTTCAACACATTTATGGAACTAGCTAAAATAATAGCTTCAAAAATTTAAGCTTTCCAAGATGGAGAAGTATAATTAATTTTTAAGCCAACAGATAAAAATTATCCAGTGAGTGGCGAAATGCTAAAGGAAAAGGCAATACAACTGCATTCCTAAGTGAAGAAAAATAGTAATTCTTGCAACGCTTGCGAAGGATGGCTACATCGATATAAGACTGTGGCTATGGCGTGTGTTTATGGAACTAACGAGTGAAAAACTTTCATCGCAACCGGAACTTATTGAACCTTTTGAAAAATGCAAGTGCCTACAGAGCAGCTGTATATCGCAGATGAATGTGAGCTCTTTTGCTCTTTTTCTTCTAGGTAAAACAATACCCAATATGACAAATACCTAACCACGAATACCATTCCTAGCCTGTACTAATGCAAATTGCACGAATAAATTAAAACTATTTGTTTGTAATTAGTCGAGTTAAAAACCCACACTATTTGAAGAATTTTGCTTATCCTGTTAAATATAAATATTAAAAAAATGCATGCTACAATGTTTAAGGAATGGTAAAAGTTTTGTACCTGAATATTCTTTGAAAATAAACCACATTCTTATATGTTAACCATTTTTTGAGAGCAACGGTTTTCTTTTGAGCCGAAGGGTATCCTCCTTTTGGCGAACGCTCTAGCACATCCTATGATAGACCAGTGTATATTGGGTGTTAGAGTTTAAACGAGGCCGCACGAGCTGCCAAGACGAACAACGCATTGGACGACCAAATGAGGTGACCACGAAAGAAATGGTGCAGAAAATCCACAAAATTATACATATAAGATAACCGTCGCCTGAAAGTGCGCAAGCTAGCAGATATAATAGGCATTTCAAAAAGTGCTGTACATCGCATATTGACTGAAAATTTGGACATGAGAAAGCTGTGCGCTAAACGGGTGTCGCAAATGTGTCATAAATGAACCAAAACAGTGTCGTGAGGATGTTTTAATCGAGTGCTTGGCGATGTTTCACAGCAATAAAGCCACGTTTTTGCGTCTATTCATAACCATGGAAGAAACATGGGTCCATCGCTCCACACCTGAGACGAAGGAACAGCAAAACAATGGACTAACTGGGGAGAATGCAAGAAAGGGGAAGGCAAACCCATCTGTAGGCAAGGTTATGGCGTCAGTTTTTTGGGATGCGAGTGTGATAATTTTCATCGTTTATCTTGAAAAATGAAAAACAATTAAGGCGAGTATTATGCGAACTTATTGCAGCTTTTAAACGATAAAATCAAGGAAAACGGCCGCAATTGGACGAAAAGAAAGTGTATTTTCATCCAGACAATGCACCGGTTCATACACTGCGGTGGCCAAAATCAATGAGTTAAAGTACGATTTGCTTCCTCACGCTCCCTATTAGCCAGATATAGCCCACTCAGAATATTTTCTCTTTTCAAACTTAAAAAAATGGCTCGGTGGTAAAGATTTGCCAATTGAGAAGAGGTGGAGTTGAATGTACAGAGACTACTCGTATGTTGAGAAATAAAATATTTTGTGTTTTCTTGTTTGGGTCGGGTACTTCAGACAGTCTTCATATTTATTATAATTTATTACAAGTTGCACCCACCAATTAACGGAACACTGAAATTTTAGCAATAAGTGCGCTAGACCAAATCCAGTCAACAACAATTTTATTTTTCACTTATATTAACGAGAATGGGATTTTTCATGGTAAAGCTTCCATAGAAGCTATTTTTAGGAATTTTTATTTTTTTTCGGTATTAGATATTTTTTCATTTTAGCATTTTAATTTATTTACAGTCATATCGATCCTCAAATATACCATCTTCTGGAATATATGCACAACCGAAACAAGTATCAAAACTGTCGAGTTTTCGAACACAAAATCCAGGTAAAGGTTTTAGCTGCATTCTGTTAATTAAGTTTGAAATTATCTCTTTTATTTAAATTTCAGGTACACAAAAAACCAATTCCAGCCTTTTAGCGCAACTTAATGCACGGCTGATGCCAAGCAAACAAGCGGAGAAACAAAACACCACTCCGACGAATGAATTCAGCATATATCAACAGAAGCTTTCTCAAGATAATCGACATAACCAATCGATTAATGTCCACCATACATATAGCTCAGAACCAAATTCACCGAACCATCCATCCCATTCACAACCTGAACAAATTTATTCATGTGTGAATGATAGATATTACTATGATGTACAACAACACAACCAGCCGCAACATGAAGGTAAAAATAGACAAATTTATTTTAATAATGTTCAATATCTACACGATCATTATCATAATTCATTATCACATCGTCTTCATTATATCAATCATATTCATCATTCAGTTCATCTTGATTCCCGTAAACCGGCTGGGCATCATGTGACATCTTCATTATTTTCGTATGCAAATAAACAATTGCGACCTCAATGGCATTCAAATAATGCCCAGACGATTCAACAAAACATGCTTAACTCGCCGAATCCTTTTGTAACGACCACAACCGTTAATTGTCCCTCTTCCAGTTTCCAAAATTATACACCTGGATATAGTACCGCGAATACAAGTAAATTTTCTAATATCGTTTTTCTTACCGCCTCAATATATTTGTCTTACATTTCTGTTTTCTGCATTTAATCTATCCGATTCTAATTGATATGTCTAAATCTGTTATGCTTAGCTTTTTTTCTAAAAAAATTTAACTGTTTCAACATTTGGGAATGTTGTTAACGGGCAAGCTCCTTTACTTACACGTGGATTAAGCACACGGTACTTGAACCGTTGCTCGGTTGGTAGCAGTTGATGAATAACTCTGGGGAAGGTGCACTGCACTTCAATTAGATTTTTCAATGTATATAAAAAATACACGGCATTTGAACCATCACTTACATCTATAAAGTTTATACTCTAGATGAAATCATATAGAGTATTATAAGTTTAATCCAGCCCAAAAGTTTGTAACGCATAGAAAGAAAGCCTCGAAAGAAAAAAAGTTAAAGTTTATTTGTGGCCAAAAACCTCAAATCCGCTTGACGTTCGTCCGTCCGTCTGTCCGTGAACACGATAACTCAAGAACGCCTTCACCTAGGATCTTGATATTTTGAATCTGGATGTTTGGTGGAACTCGTAAGGCTAAGTTCGTTAACGGGCAAAATCGTCCTACTCCTTCGGGTAGCTGCCATACAAAATGTCCTTAAAACACGTGTTCAAGAATATTGCTCGATAACTTCAGAAGGGTTTAAGCTACGTCTTTGATATTTTGTATGTATTATTTTTCCAATAGCTTGAGCTAAATATATAATTATGAAGAAAATCCTGTTAGTCCTTCGTGTAGCTGCCAAACAAATATCCTGTCAAAATGTATTCACTTAATTTACGAAACTCACTATAACTCAAGTAATCTTTCAGCTAGGAATTCGGAATTTTTTACAAATTAGTTTTGAGTGAAAAGAAAGTTCGACTTTACTAGTCAGCGAAATCCTTTTACTCCTTCTGGTAGCTGCCATACAAAATGTCCTTAAAACACGTGTTCAAAAATATTGGCCGATAACTTCAGAAGGGTTTAAGCTACGTCTTTGAAATTTTGTATGTGTTATTTTTCCAATAGTTGGAGCTAAATGTATGATTATGAAGAAAATCCTGTTAGTCCTTCGTTTAGCTGCCATATAAATATCCTGTCAAAACGTCTTCACTTAATTTACGGAACTTACTATAACTCAAATAATCTTTTAGCTATGAATTGGAAATTTAGTACAAATTAGTTTTGAGTAAAAACGAAGTTCGGGTTTACTAATCAGCGAAATCCTTTTACTCCTTCTGGTAGCTGCCATACAAACTGTCCTTAAGACACGTATTCAACAATATTTTTCGATAACTTTTGAACGCTTCAAGCTACGAATTTGAAATTTCGTACACATTAATTTTTGAATGGTTCCAAGGAAAAGGATAAATATGTAAGAAATCGAGTGAGTCCTTCCTGCACCTCCCATGTGAAAGTCCTTCAAAAAGGAAATTTTTTTCGATGACTTACCCAGTTCAAGGTATGTAATTAAACACTGCATATTGTTTTTTGGGTTTGAGTAGCAATCTAATGGCAGTCCTTAATAAAGGACATACTACATGCACACACGTAATTCTACTTTATCCAAAACTACAATATAAATCGGAGTTCAGTATTCATCTAGAGTATTATACGATTGGCTTGCAAGTATATATCAAATGCACGGCACTCGACCCGTCACTTTCATTTATAATGTTTTTAGGATATGATTTTCTTACGGGATTTGAACCGCAAAAATACTAATTGATTAAAACGCGAATTGCAATTGAATGGGGCTTTATTAATATGATGCGCTTGAATTTATAAGAAATAAATGTTTTATCAGCATAGTCTGCATAAGCATGGGAAATATCTCGGCTGGTCAATAATGTCCGGATTAAGTTAGCGGGTATTTGACGACGGAGACACCTTCCCACACAGGTGCTAGTCTATTCATTTAGGTGGCAGATTATTTTCATGATAGTGTCAGCAAATCATGTGCTAGCTACAGTATGCAATTAAAGGCCGTGCCACAATAAAAGCAGCGGCAGAACTAGAATTTTTTTTAGAAAGCTCAGGATCATATGGCGCCAGTTTAAATAAGAGCAGCGGCAGAAGCAGAGACGAAAACATTGCTGGTTTTTCGTTCTAAATTCTAAAATACTGCTTCTGCTTCAGTACTGCCAACGTAAATCTTTTAAGAATTAGGAATGTTGTCAGCAATGGAAATGTTAATTTAATGATCATTTTAAGCGAAAAGCTCAGAAGAATCAACGCTTGTTTAAATGAAAGCAGCGGCAGAAGCAGAGACGAAAACAGTGCTGCTTTTTCGTTCTAAATTCTAAAATTCTGTTTCTGCTGTCTCCATATACTCGTATTTAATGATAATTTTAAGTGAAAAGCGCAAAAAAATCCACGGAAGCAAAATATTTTCGTCCATTCAAGCAAGAGACTAAAATACTTGTGATTGTTGACAGTTAGCATGGACACATTTTGCACTGCTTCTACTTTCGGTGGCAGTTAGCATGAACTCATTCTTCTCTGCTTCTGCTTTTATTTAAGTTCAGAGCAGCACTGTCGACTCTGCTGTCGCTGCTTTCTGCTTTTATTGCGTCACGGCCTTAAATCTTAAGACTTTCCTGCACACGATTTGCTGACATTACCATAGTACATGTATGTATATCTGGAGCTTATGAAATATTAAGGGCGTGACACATTAAAAGCAGAAAGCAGCTCCAGAAACAGCAGCGTTGTCAGTGCTGCTTTTTGCTCTGCTTTATGAATTTAAATAAAAGCTGAAGCAGAGAAGAATGTGTCCATGCTAACTAAATATAACCGAAGGTAGAAGCACGGAATAATGTGTCCATGCTAACTGTCAACAGTCACAAGTATTTTAGTCTCTCGTTTGAGCGGACGAAAATTAATATAGCATAATTGCTTCCGTGGATTTTTTTTTTGCGCTTTTCGCTTAAAATGATCATTAAATACGAGTATATGGAGACAGCAGAAACAGAATTTTAGAATTTAGAACGAAAAAGCAGCACTGTTTTCGTCTCTGCCTCTGCCGCTGCTTTCATTTAAACAAGCGCCATATGATCCTGTGCTTTCTAAACCAATTCTGCTTCTGCCGCTGCTTTCTGCTTTTAATGAGTCACGGCCCTTATTTTGGAACTGAAAATTTGTGTGCTGAACATTCTCCTCACGTTGAACTCAGTTCAATCTTGAAATTTATACATTGATGGAAAAGTGTGGTTGTAGGGATGATCTGAGGCGCTGGAGTAGGTTGCCTACGGTAGTTAGTGCCATGGACAGGTAGCCTGCGATGAGGTGATGGATGTCCCTGCTTGGTGATGAGAAATCTAAGGTTTCCTTAATATCGCTGGAGAGTGTCTGCTGCAGGTTGGTCAATTCTGTCCGTTTGGGGTATTATTTTTGACTTCTTCAGTTGTGTCTCGTGCAGGCTGTAAGCCGCATACAGCTTGTAGACGTATTGGGTTCGTTCAACTGGGTCCAAAGTTGTTCTGTGAAGACGGGGTTCAGCTTTACAATTCTGCTGGGCGAGTCCTCCTCTCGATGGTTTGTCAGCAGGGGTACACAACAAGATGGCGTGCTCTCTCCTCTTTTTTGGAATTTAGTGGTCAACAAACTACTATTGAGACTGGAAGGATGGGCTGCAGAGTGATTGCTTATGCAGATGATGTTGAAATTGCTGTCTCAGGAAAGCACCTCAACAAGCTGAGTGAGATATTGTAGAATGCTCTCTCTATCCTCTCCAAATGGGTGGCTGACTGCGGGTTGGGCGTGAACCCACGCACAATTGAATTAGTCCTCTTCACCAGGAAATACAAAATTCCTCACTTAGACCCTCCTTCTCTGGATGGTAATAGTCCAGTTTTCACCGATAGTGCAAAATATTTGGGTCTTATCTTGGGTTTTTATTTGGACAGGAAACTTAACTGGAAACCTAATATCCAGGAACGCGTAAAAAGCAACAGTTGCGCTTTACTCGTGCATAAAGATCATTGGCAAAAAATGGGGTATGCAACCCCGAATAGTTCATTGGCTCTACGTGTCCGTCATCAGACCGATACTTATGTATGGTATGGTGTTATTGTCCGGTGGAAGGCCTTAGACAAAGCGGTTGATCGCACCACCTTAGGGTATTATAATAATATTAACGACGCCAAAATCGATCTTCTGATTCGGGGCATCAGGATTATATTCGCGAATATGTGATGGCATTGTATTAAGTGTTGTATTATTAATTCCTTCTAAAACAACGAGATTAACGCCATGATCACAATAACGGCATCGCTGCCTCTTACCGACTAATTTGATCAAATAAAACGTACTGCAGTCACGATCGGCTGCAAGCCAATCGTATGATACTCTAAATGAAAGACTGAACTCCGATTTATATTGCAGTTGGGGATGAAGTAGAATAAGGTGTCTCTTTATTAAAGACTGTAGTGTATGCTTTATTAAAGACTCCCATTTGGTTGCTACTCGAAACTAGATAGATAGATAGATAGATTTATTTAAATTCATTGGGTTATATAATAACAAGTAAAAATAATTCAGTGATTAGATCTTAATCTTTACAGCTGCAATTGAAAATTTTGCATTCTATTTGCAAAAACTTACGTTAATCTGACACAGTAAAATGTTCAAGGAACAATTTTGTTAACAAAAAACCTTGCTTGAAAGAACCTTAATGACTAACTTAAACACTACTTAAAAACTAAACAAAAACTAAAAATAGATTAAGATAATAAAGTACACAACACTAACTCGAAACTAAAAGACAATATCGTCAGTGTTTAATTTCATACCTTAAACTGGATGAGTCCCCGAAAAAAAATATCATTTTTCAAGGACTTTAACATGGGAGGTGCAGGAAGGACTCACACATTAATTTTAAAATTAATGTGTACAAAATTTCAAATTCCTAGCTTGAAGCGTTCAAAAGTTATCGGGAAATATTGTTGAACACGTGACTTTAGGATTTTTGTATGGAAGCTACCAGAAGGAGTAAAAGGATTTCGCAGAATACTAAACTCGAACTTCGTTTTCACTCAAAACTATCCAACTGTTCGAAAACAAACGTATACAAAATTTCAAAGTCGTAGTTTTAGGCATTCCGAAGTTATTATATATATCAGTATTCTTAAACACGTGTTTTAAGGACATTTTGTATGGCAGCTACCCGAAGGAGTAGGACGATTTTTCCGTTAACGAAATGAGCCTTACAAATTCAACCAAACATCCAGATTCAAAATTTCAAGATCCTAGGTGAAGGCGTTCTTGAGTTATCGTGCTAACGGACAGACAGTCGGACGGACGGATGGACGGATGGACGGACAGACGGACGGACGAACGGATGGACGGACGTCAGGCGAATTTGGAGTTGTAGTCCACAAATAAACAAAAAATAATGTATAACTTTTTTTCGTTCGAGGTTCGGTTCTATGCGTTACAAACTTTTGATCTAAATTAAACTTATAATACTCTCAGATTCCATCTAGAGTGTAAAAAATAAATAAATAGATACAAAAATATTAGGTGTACAAATAAGTTCCCGACGTTCTCGTATAGATGCCACTAACACGAAATACTGGGAAAAAATGGCGGATCAAGCTCGTAATATGGCAAGATCAGACATATTGCAACAATTCCCCATCATTACATTTGTAAAATTTTATCGGCGTCAGTTACTTGTGAGTCCTTAAACATGTCGGAGTTCGAGCCAAATAAGCGCCATTTGCGGGAAGTTTTGCTTTTTTGTTTTAATTCAAAGAAATCTGCGGCTGATGCTCCTCAGATGATTAGAGAAACTTATGGCGAGTCTTCTATTAGCGAATCAACGTGTCGCAAATGGTTTCATCTCTTCAAAATGTGTGATTTCGACGTGGAAAACAAGGAGCGTTCCGGCCGTCCAAAAAATTTCGAAGACTCAGAATTTGAGGCACTACTGGACAAAGATTCATGCCAAACACAACAAAGTCTTGCGGATTCATTGGATGTGACTCAACAAGCCATTGCACTTCGTCTGAAAGCCTTGGGAATGATACAAAAGCAAGGAAAATTGGTGCCGTACGAATTGAAGCCCAAAGACGTCGAACGTCGTTTTTTCACGTGCGAACAGCTACTCCAACGGCAGAACAGGAAAGGATTTTTGCATCGTATCGTGTCTGGTGATGAAAGTGGATACACTACGACAACCCGAAGCGCCAAAAATCGTGGGGATACCCTGGCCATGCATCAACATCGACCGCAAAGCCGAATATCCATGGTTCCAAAGTCATGCTATACATTTGGGGAGGTCCAACTCGGCGTGGTGTATTATGAGTTGCTGCAATCGAGTGAAACCATCACAGGACCTCTTTATCGAAGACAACTAATGCGTTTGAGCCGAGCATTGAAAGAAAAACGGCCGCAATATGAGCAGAGACACGACAAAGTGATTTTGCTACACGACAACGCTCGGCCACATGTTGCTCAGGTTGTGAAAACTTACCTGGAAACACTGAAATGGGACGTCCTATCCACCCGCTGTATTCACCAGACATCGCCCCTTCCGACTACCACCTATTCCGATCAATGACGCATGGCTTGGCTGAGCAGCACTTCCGTTATTTTGAAGATGTCAAAAATTGGGTCGATTGGTGGATCGCCTCAAAGGACGTGGAGTTTTTTCAACGCAGAATTCGTATGCTGCCAGAAAGATGGGAAAAGGTTGTGGCTAGCGATGGACAATATTTTTTAAAAAATTAATGCAACCAATTTCCCACAGTAAAGGCTCAAAGTTTGACAAAAAACGCCGGGAACTTATTTGTACACCTAATAGATTTCTATAATTTTTAGTTTAATATATCCACTATTTCGATAAAATCAAAAAAAAAAAAACAAAATTAATATAATATTTCATTAATAACAAAGAGTAAGAACAAAAATATGAAAATTAAAATTCTGCTGCTTTTTCTAGAAACTCTTTTATAAATGTTTCCTGTTCTGTCCTCGGATGTTTCATTTTGATATATCCTGTTTTAAATGGACTTAACATCTCCTTCGTTACTAGAAAATCTTTGCAACTTAGACTGGTTAACTGAATTCGTATTCAAATTCCTAAAATTGCACCCAATATTTCTAAGCTTAATTTATTCCTAAGCTTTTTTACCAAATTTATTTTGGAAAATATCCGCTCTTCGGTACTATTATTAGTAGGAATGCAAAGGTTTCGAGTTAGGATAGTATTTTTGAAGTCACAATTCAGGTATATTTCATACACATATACTACACCTTCATACATATTTTTTTCACTTCCGTCTTACATTTAGAATGAAAGGATTGGAAATTTGATAGATAGCGCCAGGACTTCATAAGTCAAATTTCATATCCCTAATTTCTCTGTGTAAATGGCGGAAATGAAAAACATATGTGCGAGCAAATTTTGAAAGAAGGTACGTATGTTATGTAGAAACTCCTGAAATATTATACATAGAATCGCCGTAAATATTCTACGTCTAGGTCTCTTCCAAACTATACGTATATACAGCGAACGCGGACATCTTACCCTAGAATTCTACGGTGTTTATCTGCTGGGAATCGATGAACAAACCATTCACAATAGAATTAAATTGGTATCAAGATAGGCCAAAATTGGTCGAATTCAAGATAGCCCATAATTCTCCGAATCAAATCAAAAATAGCCCAAGTTAGATAAATCAAAACTTTGATTTTTTTGTAGCGACAACAAGGTCTATGTAGCCCAATTGGCGATAAATAGTCTGACCTCGCAACCCTGCACCATTTTATGACACTAGGTATCAACGTATAATCGGCAGTTCACTATCGAAAACTATCGACGATAGTGAAAAACAATCGACGATAGCGACGATAGCAGAAAACCATCAATAGTGCCGATAGCGCTATCGATAGTTTTCCAGCTCTATTTACCAGAACGGCGATTCCGACAGTCCTTAGCGAAGTGACCGTACTTGTTGCACTCGAAACACTGCAGTTGAATTTTCTTTTTCGAAGGTTTTTTACTTTGGCCCATTTTGCCATATAAAGCAGAAGAATTTGGCTTGATGTCTCGAAGAAGTTTGGTCTTAATAGAGTCCGCCGTGATGGATACACCTCCATCAGTGTTACAATCCATTCATCGCTTATATCCATGTTTATTCCCTTTAATTTATGCGATGTCGTGATTATGTCGTTGACGTAGTTCTCTAGTGAACTGCTGCTTGTAAGCTGAGTAGTAATCAGCGTTCGCAAAAGGCCGACTTTTCTGGTGAGACCAGAATCTTGGAATGCTCTGGTTTTAGGTTTTAAAGCGCTTTATTTGTGCCAAAATAGATAACAAAATTCTTACAACTAATTCAATAAAGCTAAAATTATAAAATATAGAACTTAAACTAAACCAAATGGCACTGATGTGCTCTCAAGGTTTGATACATATTATTTTTGTGTTTTTTTTTCGAACGTAATGATTTGTATAAAACATATTTTTGTATATATATTTTTTTTTTGTCGGGAAAAAGGCAAACAAAAACCCGTTTTCGAAATAATGGTGAATATGACTTACAACTAAAAACTTAAAACTAACTTATAACTAGATGTTCAACTTACTACTAGGACTGGGATCCAATGATAGATGATGCTGAAACTAATCCTATATCTACTCTTAAATCAATATAATCTCAATACTAATCTTAACACTAGTCTTAAAATATATAGACCTATATATATATATTTTTTATTGTTAATTTTTACTTATTACTAGAAATGAGTTTTATCTTTAAATCTATTTTATTTTTTTATTTTTAGTTTTATCTTAAAATCTATGATAGTTTTTTTTTTTTTTTTCACTTAATACTAAATCTTAGTACTAACTTATGATCTAAAATTTTTTTTTATTTTTTTGTTTTTTTTTTTTTATTTTACTAACTTATGATCTTATGATCTAATTCAGTAATCCTATCTAATCCTATCTTAAATCTAGTCTCTAACCCTACCTTACGAGTAATGTTTTTTACTAACCTACGTTTATTGTCTAGTCTTACTCTGCTATCCTAATCCTATTCTTAAAAATTAAACCTAACACTAAACTACTGCTACTGATCGTCATGTAGCCACCAATATCGCGCGGTCTCTTTTGCGATTACGTCTTCTTCGAGGAAATTCGCTGTCGAATACCTCCATATCGGCAAATCGTCTGTCGTGTCAATAATGTTACTATATTTTATTGTTTTATCGTTGGCATGTCTATAGGCGTGATAAATTTTGGGGATACTTTGGGAATCTAGGATATAATTTTGGCTATCAAGATATAGGAAGGCTTCTGGAGGGATGAATCCAGTAGCCATGGTTTTTTCGAGGTATTGAGGATTAGGATAGAATGGGTGGGATATCCAGGGATTTTCGTCCTGGTCTATAGACCTGAGAATATGATTTCTTATGATTTTGACCATCATGGAGTCGACTCTGCGAATCTCAGCCGTCTCATATATCTCTTCATTGGAGATGTAGTGCACCCAATCCGTTTCGGCTTTTCTATAGAGCCCGGTGCAAGCACGGAGGCATTTGCGCTCGAATACTCTCATTCTTTCCATATAAGACGGGCTGATGTTGAACCACACGGGGCAACCGTATGTCAGGATCGGCCTTACCAGAGCCTGGTAACAGAGGATTTTTACCCTGGGGCGAAGATGTTTAGAGTAGAAAAGTGATCTGGCCGCCATGAAGGCCTTTCTCGCGCTCTCTATTTGTGTATTCACATGGTCATTGAATTTTAAACTTTGGTCTAGCTTCACCCCAAGGTACTTCACGCAAGTTTTATGTGGGATTCGTTCCGTGCAACCCTCACCCGCGACAATATGGAAATTTTTCCAGTTTTTTTTTACGTTAAAGTTTGCGTTGCTGAGGGTAGCCCGGAACAGTATGGATTCGCATTTTTGCGTATTTATCCTCATCTTCCAGGACTCTGTATAGTATTTTACTTTGTTAAAGGCCTCTTGCAGCTCTTTCTGCACTATCGTCACCTTCTTATGAGACGCATACAGGATCAAGTCGTCCGCAAATGCGACAATTGATTTCAACCTGGACTCATTAAACCCGAATAGCTCCAACAGGGGGTTTAGAAAGATGTTAAATAGAGTTGGTGCCGTAACTGTACCTTGTTGTAGTCCTTGTTTAACGTCGAAAATCCGCTTTGTCTGTATTTGTCCGTTTGTCATTGTAAATTGTTTGTCATAAACCATTCGGCTTATAGTCCTTGTCAGGTGTCTTGGGCAGTCAGTCTGTAGTAGTTTGTAAATAAGTCCGTCTAGCCAAACCGTATCGAATGCCTTCTCCATATCAATAAGACATGCCCCCACGCATTCTTTGTTGTTAAGACCCCAACATATGTCCGACGTAACTTTCGTTATTGCGTGGATAGTTGAATGTCTTCGTCGGAATCCGAATTGGCAATTCGAGATTCCTTTGCGTTGTCTTAAATGTATATTGAGAGCATCATTAAGAATGGTCTCAAATACTTTACTGATGTTTGGGAGAAGGCTAATGGGTCGATAACTTACTGGATCGTGAGGATCTTTTCCCTTCTTTAAAATCGGAAAGGTCTTTGCTATTTTCCAACTGATGGGATAATAGCAGTTGTTCAGCGCGTTGTTGAAGAGTGTGCAGTATTGCGCTATTATTACGTCCGGAAGCTTCTTCAGGACCAAGTTCGGTATTCCGTCAACACCGGATGACTTTTTGTTATTTAGAGTCCTGAAGATAACTTCCAGAGTTTCGAATGAAACAAAATATCCCATCATTTGGTTATCTGGCAGTTGGTTGGCTTTATTGATGTTGTCGAAATGAATCGCGGGTTCTTCAGTGGCCGATTCGAAGGTGGAGACCCTGGAGTTCACCCTCTCGGTGAGTCTGTCTCTCCCTAGACTATTGTTTTGGCAATGAATACCTTCGAAGTGGGCACCGATTACTTCCAGTTTATCCGATTCATCCGTTATTAAGTATTTTCTGTCCCCATCCCTAGCAATACCCGAGCTATTTATTCCCGATTCCTGTAGTAGTGTGCCAAATATTTTTAGAGCCGGTATTGCTGTTGATCTTTTTTTTCGTAGCAGTCTGTTCAGTTGTCCATACATGCCCTCTGTATCATGTGGCGTTATGTTCTGTATGCTTTCTGTCCATTGTCTATTCACTTCGTTTCTGAAGTTTTGTTTCTGTAGCGTCCTAACATTTTTCAGAATTGATCTTAATCTGTTTAGCGTCGGGTTATTATAATTTTGAAGTTGTCTATAAATGCTATTAATTTTCGTCAGTAGGAAACTTTTCATTCGCTGGAGCTTTCGGGTTACCTCCGTTTGGAACCGTTCTATATTATTTTTTGGTTTAATTTTTTGAATTGAGTTCTCCATGGTGCCAAACACCAGATACTCTATTTGTTTTAGATATGAATCAATTTCTGTGTTAGTCAAATTTCTGTTGTTTGGCACCATAGGGTCCTCCGGATCCGGGTGTTCGTGTTCGTATTGACGAATTAGGCGTTTTCCGAATCGGTTCCAATTTGTCCTACGGAAGTTGAATCTCAGATTCTCTGCATGCGTCTCAAGAAGAAAGCGAATATCGTCGCCCCGTGATATGTTCATCGCAATGGCTTGGTGGTCGCTATCATAAGGTAGAGTGGTTAGTTTACCGTTGAACAGGCCGAACCTCAGTCTCGCGTCTGCTAAGCACACGTCGAGGTAGGAGTTCGCCCTAGGCAACGTTGGAGACTCCGATCCATATAACCTTAATTTAAACTCCAATTCGTTGTCTATAATCCAGGAGTTGAGGAAAGTTCCCCTGGGATTATTGTAGGAATTTGACCATGATTTGTGTTTCGCGTTTAGGTCGCCCGCGATTACATAAAAGTTGGACGGATCTTGGAGATGAAGGATATTGAATAGGGATTGCAGTTCGTCTTGGAATTCAGTTCTGTTGTCGCCGGCCGCGTAAGCAGAGACGACTATGAGGGATCCTTGATCAGCGAGAGGCATCCTAATACAGGTCACCTCCAGGCTTTGGAAATTAAAGAATTCCGAATGTTCGATACTAGTATATTTAATTGGTTTTCTGATTAGGATGCCTGTGCCTCCGCCTGATCTATCCCCCGGTCTGTCTCTCCTTACGAGGTCATAATCCTCAAATTCGAGCTTGTGTCGCGAGTTTAATTTGGTTTCATTCAGGAGAAGGATATCAGGGTTGTGGGTTTTGGTGAAGGCGAGGAGGTTAACGCGCCTATAAAGTGCCACGATAGAATTTACGTTTATGGAGATAATCTTCAGCTCCCTCTTCGCGATATTGGTGGTGTGTAGTCTATGCATTGCGTCCCAGCCCTACGGTTTCTAGTATAAAGTTTATTTTATGGGTATGGTCTCGTAACAATTGATCAAATGATTCTAATTTGTCGCTAATCGACTTCAGGAGCGTTTCCTGCAACGAAATGTTAAGGTTACTTACGTGCTTTGGGGGTGTTGAATTTGGGCCTTGGGTCTCTCTCAATGCCGACGCGTAGTTCACGGCGGGATTTCTAAAGTTTTGAAACATGCGCGTCTTCTCCTCGTTTCTGCGGGCTGCTGTTTCAGCTCTCTCGTGGCTCTTTTTTTTAAGTTGTATATGGTGGGGGCAACCTTTGTACGATGCCGGATGACCGTGCGCTCTACAGTTTGCACAGTATACTTTCTCCTTCTCTGCGCTTTTCTCAAGTTTGCACTCCCCTGGGAGGTGCTCCTGATCGCATTTTACGCATCTATACTGCATTTTGCAGTTAGATGCAGTGTGGCCGTACCTTTGGCACCTTTTGCATTGTGCGATGCCGTTTCTCTCCAATTTCTCGAACCGGACGATTTGGTAGTTAATGCAGTTAATTTTTTGTAGGTCGTGAAGCTTACTGCTGCTGGAAATTTGTACGATAAAGTGCGGAAGAGTTCTTTTTTCCGCAATCGATCTTCGGGTTGTAAATCTTGTGACGGAAACAAACTTTAGCTGTTCGCTTTCGTAAGATTGTAGCTCCTTACGAAGTTCTTCAACGTCCTGTGAGCTGCCGAGTCCCTTTAATAGGAATGATTGCGGTTTAATTTCTTTTGGCGTGTACGTAAAATACGGTGCCTCAATTGTATTGAGCGCACCCTTGACTTTTTCGAAATCTTCAATGCTTGATGTTTCAATAGCTGTTTTTGCGTTGGTGAGCCTAATTAGCTTTATATCTTTGCTCACTCCATGGTATGTTGTTAGCAGTTTTGCTAATTTATCTGCGTCTTGGTGAAAAGTTTTAATTTGCGGATATTTTTTTTTTTTGATGCTTCGCTTGGTTTAACGGTTGGTGTTTTTGCCGGTGTTGGCGTTGGCGTTGGATTCGGCTTTGGGGTTGGGACTACTTCCAGTCTCGCTATGTTTCGCCGCTTATTGCGGTTTCTCATGACTTCGGTGAAGCCTTCTTCTGAGGAGTCATCTTCCATGATTTCGTCATCATCTTGTACTTTTGATGTACTGGGCTTTATCTCGGCCTGTACTATAGGGCGGGTTGGGGCAATTGGGAGCTGATTTTTTAACTCAATGAAGCTTTGCTTCAGTGTCTCAATTTCTTTTTTTAGGTCAAAATTCTCCTGAAGAACTTGGTTATATTTTAGCTGTGTAGATCTGTTAACGGCAATTGGCTTGATCTTGGATACTTTTTGCTTCTCCATTATATCATTTTTTTGTGCATTTAATTTATTTCTAATTTTATCAAACTACTGTTACCTATACTGTTATTTGGATTTTTAAACTTTTGCAGGCGCTTCGATGACGCACTGCACACTGTACTAGTACTGTTTTACGTGTTTTTTTATTTATGGGCAGGCCACTTTTTTACTTCTTGCGATCCGAGAAAACCACCTATTATATATGTAAACACCACTTGTTGGATCCGAAAATATTGTAAAATTTTGTTACTACTAAGGAAGGAACGAATTTGGGACACGTCCGAACACTACGGGGGCTCAATTGCCTCTCTTGGAATGCTCTGCTGAGCTTGTCCATGCTTCTTTAGGCGTTTGCGCATCTTGGATATGCGAATAATTCAGAGGATCGACCAACAATATTATTTTGCACTTGGCCTTTATGTTTTTATCCGCGTCGGTTTCGGTACCCAAGACGCAATTCAACAATCCCTCGTGCTCTTAAAGAGCCTTTACCGCAAATATCCACAAGTCGTTGTTATCGCGGCTCCGCAAACGTTCGATATGAGGTAAAATGCTCGACATTTTAAATAACTCACTTTATTTAATTTCACCGATTTAAAATTTTATTTTAATTTTCTTACCTGACTGGGCCCATAACCTGTTATAATTGTATGGGGTAAAAATGAAAGCACGCGGTACTTATGTAAAGAGGAAAACGTCCGTATAGTTTGAGTGCTAACGCAAGAAGGTTTATTCAAAATACTAAACATGAAGTTGGTTATAATCATAATTACAATATCGACAGCAGAAGTGTTGCCAATGAGTTTAAAAATCAAGCCTTAATTACAACAACAGTGAATCTATTTGCAAAAAATGGTCAATAGGGGTTGATGGATGTGCGAGTTGGGAGAAAACAATCCGTCCAAAACGCTCGAAAGCTGCTATTAAAACATTTTAAAATCAATATCTCCTAAACGGTTGATGTCAGAAGGTTGAAACTTTGTGGTTATCTTAAAAGAGGGGGGGGTAAACAATTTGGAGCACAACATCCAGTTGCACCAGAAAAATAAAATTTTGCTGGTGTATGTAGGATTACAAGTGGAGTATACTGAATATACAATTTTTGAGGAGAGAGGTGGAGTACGAAAGAGTGGGGGATAGCCATTTAAAAAAAAAAATTTATTTCAAAAACCGTACCAGATATGATCTGAAAAAATTGACATGAGTGGCCCAGTAGACCTCTGGAAGAAAAGAATTTGGGTGGTGTTGATGTAGGGAGTGATGGTGGGAAAGGATGGAAAAGACAAAATGTTGATGTTTATTCCTCGAAAACTGCAAACGATAGTAAGCTAGAAATTGACGACTATATAGAGCCACTAATGAGGCATCCTAGAAAAATAAAACTTTTGACAGTGAGGAAGGTACGATGGCATTGGGTGATTTCTTATATCTTAAAAACGGCTTATTCTCGAAAGTTGAAACTTAGTACGTACGAGTATATATAGATGTACTACAGGAGTAGAAAAAGTGAAAAAATTATTTTCAACATTTTTACGAATTTCATTATATCTTTCCGATATGTCGAGTTATCAAATCTATTTTCCGGTTTCTAGGCGCTTATATAAATAACCCATTTTTTCTAGGCACTTATATTTATAAAGAGCACCTAGAAACCATTTTTCGATATCCAACTCCTAAAGTGGTTCTTTACATTTTGTCGAATTCCGATTTATTTCTTAGATCTAATGAGATATCGAATTGACTTTTACTCCTAAAGGCTTTAATCGGGGAAAAACAGATTCAAGCATTTTTCAATATTAAACCCACTGGAGTGTAATGTATTGTTTATGTTTTCACGAATTGCGACAAATCTTTTAGGTTTAATCAGATACTCAACCCCTAAGAGGGTATTCAATGTGTACGTTTTTATGGATTCCGACATATCATTTAGGTCTGATGCATGAGATATCGAATTGTTTTTTTTTTACTTTCGGGCTTTTTATAATAATTACCTAAAAATTTCGTTTCAAGATGTTTTGATATTCAACCCCTAAACGGTTATGTCGATATATCATCCCCTATATTTTTATTGAAATTGAAAAAAAATATGTAAAGAATAAATAAAAATTGTTAATATTAAGTAAAGAAATGTAACATATTTATGTTGTTTTAACAGGTTACTTGCACTCAAATAACGACAAATCTGGAATAGTGCTGGCAAAAACCAAAACTGAATTTTTAGAAAAGTTAAATACAAAATTAGTGAAACAAGGATTGTCGGGACGAGCATTCGCAGTTAGGAATTTAATAAATAGCAAAGCTTTGGTAAGTGAATTTAAATAATATTGTATTTATTATTACTTTACCTTGTAAATATTTTATTTACATATACAGTGGATGCCGTTTATTGTAATCACTTTGGGACCAGCCAAAAACAATAACATTAACCGGGAAATAAAAATAAACGAAGAAAAAAATAAGCGATGAATTCTGTTTGTGGAAAATGGAACCCAACTGTTTTGATAACAAAATGCGGCTTATAACATTATGCGCGATTACAATAAGCGGCATCCACTGTATATTGTAGTGATGCGCGATTGTGAGATGTACGCACAATCACAATGGGCCAAATTAACAATCGAGTTAACCGGATAGAAACTCATCCTAACAATCGATATGTTCCGAGTCGATGGCCCAGCTAGATGGTTTATTCGACTCGATTGACTGTTCATATTCGAATCTGAAATGTTTTTTTTCATTCGACTTTGATAGTTCATAGATGATTTAGCGTTAGGGCTTCTGAATCTTCATCATCAAGGAGGTACGTTAGAGGCGGGAGTTAATTATGTTCTCGGCCTATGTCAGCATATTGCGAAGCACTTCATCTGTTGGATTTCGACTGGTCATAATTTGGTATAATATTTTCTTTCCGTACTGTACAATAAATACACATTTCGTATCTTCGGTGGTAAATTGTTGTAGAAGTCTATTTTGGATTAATTCCTAGAGAGCTTCTCGAATTTCTCTACTCCCGCCCTTGAAGTTGGTTTCGGTGTGCCTCGCCTCCCTCGAGAGATCGTGTGCTATCTCAAGATGAATAGCACGGTTTGTTAAGCAGGTTATCAATATTCTTCATCTTTTCTCAATATTATCAGAGAAGTAATGGCGTGTCTTTTTGGGAATATAATGGAACATTGTGTGTCTCTGTTCACTGCAGGAGTAGCTTCGAACCTTCCCTTAATTCGCAGGATACCGTCCTCGTCAATATAGGGTGATAGACGGAAAAGTGAACTTGATCTTCTCGACAACCTTCGGCTTGGCATCATTAGCTTCTAGCTTCTATTAATATTCATTCCAGTATAAGATCTGAAGTATGAAACCGCAGCGCCTAGTGCCTGCAGCCGTCGCAGTATACAGGGTGTTTGGCACTCCGTCCGCCACCTTGTAAGGGTTTATTCCTTGATATATTTGGAGAAAAAAATTGTTCTACAGGGTGGGTCAATTTTCAATAACAATGGAGATACAGGGTGGTTAAGAAAAGTGTTTTTGACCGGTACCCTCGCTCACTTAAAACGTTATATCTTGAAAGCGAATAATCACAAGGCAAAGTGTTATAAAACGAGTTATAGTTGGATGACTTTTGAAATATTTAATTTTTAAGCGATATGCATTTTTACCTATTACTTCAAAAATGTTAATCGTAACTCATACATATGTATGCAGCTTTTGTAGGTAATAATATGGTTTATAAAAAAATAAAATTAAAACGACATTTTTATAATGGGGTTTTCTGAGAAAAACTACATTGATCACTGCATTTTTAGGGTTGACGTAGCAAAAGTTTGTGTTTTCGAGTAAATATTTCAAGATTGGGTGCAGTTACAATTTAGACTGTTACATCAAATGAAAGTTAATTCGATTCCCTAAAAAACGAGTTATAACACTTTGCCTTGTGACTATTCGTTTTCAAGATATAACGTTTTAAGTGAGTGAGGATACCGGTCAAAAACACTTTACTTTACTTAACCACCCTGTATCTCCACTGATATTGAAAATGGACCCACCCTGTAGAACAATTTTTTTCTCCAAATATATCAAGGAATAACCCCTTACAAGGTGGCGGACGGAGTGCCAAACACCCTGTATACGTCGGCACCAACAACTTAAGGAACAATTTTAAAGCTTTTTTCTCTACAGTTGACCTTGGCAGAATGATCGAGTGTATTGATCATTGGGGCAAAAAATGTGTCCCATGTATTGACAAAACGGCCAAATAATATTATTCTTTGGATGATTGTAATTCTAAATATATAGGTTATGTACCATCAGAAATACTATCTAGTGGTCGTAATGAGAAAGTGAAGTTTTTTATAATCAATCGGTTTCGATCCGTATTTTGATAATGGTTAATAATACGAAGTTAATATCGTCGGCAAAAATATCTGATTTCAAATTTTTTTTTTTTTCCTTTTTTTCATAACATTGAGCACTCGAAAAGAAATGTTGCCGATGACACTAACTTCGTATCGTTTACCGTTCGTTACAAAGTTACGCACAAAAATGTATTTTTTAAGAAAAACTTCAATCGCTGAATTTAGGCACTAGATGGCGTTTTCAATGGTGCAGCACTTATATATTTAGAGTTACAATCACCCACAGAAAGGTCATATGTCGATATCTTGGGAGTTTTCGCAATCATGTACAATTTTGGTTTCTAAGGTCCTTGAAGCACATATTCTCCATATATTATCGAGATGAAACTTGAAACGTATGTTTTTTACACTAATTCGAGCCATTATGACGGGTGCTGCGAAAAAAATTCAAAATTTTTAAATTGTGTGATTAGCTTTGATTAGGGTTTGAACTACCCTTTTTACCTGAGTAAATTACAAATTTATCCAAATATGGGAAATATATTAGAATTTGATAGAATCTTATCGAAATCTCGACATTTCGGCAAGTCGAGTTTTAAATCTTTGGATGTAAATTATTAATATGTTATTAATATGTAATAGTTACAGTAAATACTCATAATTAAGTTCTTATAGCTGATTTACAACGCAATATTTCAAGCTGGATTTGCAGAAATCTCGTGATTTCGACAAAACTATTAAGATCTGCTAGATATTTACCACAATTTACGTCTTAATTTAAGATTAGGATGCACATAATGAAAATTGTCCAAGCATAATCCAAATCCAAATTTTTCAAAAATAATTTCAAACAGTTAAAAGCTACTTCCTTAACATAACACACCACAACCCATAGATTGATTATATACAGGGTGTAACTAGTACTGAGGTTCAAACGAAAATGGGAGATAGAGGAACTTGTCCTGAGTAGAAAATCGTTCTACACATACTCCCGTTTTTGCACCGTTAAGGAGATAGCGCGATTTTAAGGACGAAGGATTTTCATCGTACCTGTGATCACTGTTTGATCTCTAACTTCTGCTGTACTTAGCGTAACGTAATAATTCTGGGCTCGTTGGAAAGGACACAAATTCTTCTTTCTAATTGCTATCAACTGTGTCAATCAGTGTTATACTTTTTGAGAAAAATTCATTTAAATGACACAAAAATAACAAAAAATTAAAAAAAATACAAAAAAGTCCTGTTTTCTCCAAGAAGGACCTGATCAACCAACAAATTTTATTACATTTTCGGAAAGCCCATAAAATTTCACTATACGTTTAATAACAGAATTTCTTCATATTTGCAACAACAAGTGAGTTCCCTGCACATGTTGGAAATACTGCTAAACATAGAATTTACCGCAAAATAGATGCATTAATGAGCAACCATGTTAACAACACACGTATTGCTCTTATGTGTGGAAATTATGTTACAGGTAAGTAAAAATATTACAACTAATTAGATAGCGTCCATTTAAGTAAATTAACTAACATCCATTTAAGTTAATTAAGTAATATCCATTTAAGTAGGGCGTGGAGTTTACCTGCTTCCTTAAGGAACAGGAATGACTTCGTCCTACGTAGATTTTTCTGCGATTAAAGCATCGGGAGGAAGCAGCAGCAAACAGAATGTCATAGACATCGTTACGAGCAACATGGCAAGCAATAGGAGGTCTTTTACAACGGAAGAAATGGCAGACATGCTCTTCGTGTATGGGTTGTGCGACGGGAATGCTAGGCGAGCCGAAAGAGTTTACCGGGAACGGTATCCGGACAGATCTCGGTACCCCCATTATCGGATGTTCATCAGCATTCATCGGAATCTTCGTGAACGAGGTACACTGCAGCCGTGGCGGGAGACACAACATCCAGGACGGCGACACTCGGTACCTGTGGCCACGGAGGAGCGCATACTGCGCATCGTGGCTAGGGACCCCACGGTAAGCACCCGGCGCATCGGCCATCGATTAGGCATCAACCACATGCATTTATTTCGTCCTCACTATTATTAATCATACTCCTTCGGCGAATGACGGGTGTCAAACCAGATTTACTTGAAGGGAACGTGCTTGATAACTGTTAGCCCCGCTCCTTTACAATTCAACCTATGAAGAAATTTTGTTATCTAACATATAGTGAAATTTTATGGGCTTTCCGAAAATGTAATAAAATTTGGTAGTTAATCAGGTCTTTCTTGGAGAAAACAGGACTTTTTTGTATTTTTTTTTAATTTTTTATTATTTTTGTGTCATTTAAATGAATTTTTCTCAAAAAGTATAACACTGATTGACACAGATGATAGCAATTAGCAATTTGTGTCCTTTCCAACGAGCCCAGAATTATTACGTTACGCTAAGTACAGCAGAAGTTAGAGATCAAACAGTGATCACAGGTACGATGAAAATCCTTCGTCCTTAAAATCGCGCTATCTCCTTAACGGTGCAAAAACGGGAGTATGTGTAGAACGATTTTCTACTCAGGACAAGTTCCTCTATCTCCCATTTTCGTTTGAACCTCAGTACTAGTTACACCCTGTATATTTATATTCGAAATGTTATTACTTTTCGATTGAAATATTTTTAATTAGTACAGTCTTCTTTTCAATCATGAGACAAAAGACAAAAGAAGGATTAAAGAAAGTTATAAGGGGAAATCAGATTTAATTTTAATTTTATTCTTTATTAAGTAAGTCTTACACTTTATTAAGTGCATTATACTTTATTAAGTGTATCTATTAATCTAATAGTCTCATATAATTTTTCTTTAAAGCAGGCATGATAAAGTAATCATGGGTGACGAATTTGTTAGAGGGGGGGGGCATGGCCACCATGGCCCACCCTCTATGACCGCCAGGTGAATCTTTTTTGTATTTTTGATAGGTAAGGGTATTACATGGAACAGGTTGTAGGTTTCGTTAATGAGGATAGGTATGCGAATATTGAAAATTATATTGGATTGGTTGTAATATGCATGGAGTTCATTTCATAATAATTGTGTTCGTCAGATTTTATATTGATTGATTGATTTTCTAGAATAATATAAATTTCGTTAAGCTCTACGGGACTTAGTATTTGATTGGATATAATATTAATTTTTGCTAACATAACAGCTTCGGCAATATTAGTTAAATGATCACTAAGTAAATCAATGTTATAGTTCATTTGATTTATTATATAAACTGCATATGTTTTAAGAAGCTATATTCTGATCGGATTAAGTTTACTGCTAGTTCTTGGGTATGCTTTAGGTAAGTTACTATTGCATCCTGTTGTTATGCTCTAGATGAAATCTGAGAGCATTATAAGTTTAATCCAGCCCAAAAGTTTGTAACCGATAGAACCAAGCCTCGGATGAAAAAAAGTTATATAGTATTTTGTGTTTATTTGTGGGCTCCAAATGCGCTTGACGTCTGTCTGTCTGTCCGTACGCACTATAACTCAAGAACGCCTTGACCTAGGATCTTGAAATTTTGCATCTGGCTGTTTGGTTGTATTTGTAAGGCTAAGTTCGTTAATGTGCAAAATCGCCCTACTCCTTCGGCTAACTGCCATATAAAAACTCCTTAAAACACGTGTTCAAGAACATTGGTCAATAACTTCGAAACGCCTTAAGCGACTTTGAAATTGTACCATATACATATATCTTAATGTTTCAATAATTGCAATGAAATGTATGAATATAAAAAAGTTGAGTAGTTCGAGTAGCTGCCACAAAAAAATCCTGTAAAAATATCCTCATTCAATTTACGGTATTCATTATAACTGAAGAAATCGTTTAGCCACGAAGTTTTGAAGAAATTAGTTTTGAGTGAAAATAAAGTTCAAATTCATTAGTCAGTGAAATTCCGTTATTCCTTCAGGTAGCTTCCATACAAAAAGTTCTTAAGAGTCGTGGTCAAGAAAATTGGCCGATATCTTCAGAACGGACTACGCTACGACTTTGAAGTTGTGTATTTGTTGATTTTCTAATAGTTTGAGCTAAGGTTATAATTATGAACAAAATCCCTTTAGTCCTTCATGTAACTGCCATACAAATATCCTGTAAAAAATTCTTCATGCGCTCTCCTTATTCTACTTTATCCCCAATTACAATATAGATCGGAGTTCAGTATTTCAGCTAGAGTATCATACGATTGGCTTGTAGCCGATCGTGGCTGCAGTATAATTTATTAATATGATTAGTTACATTATCAAAACGTTCTATCATCTCTTTGTTTATTCGATTTTTTTTATTAATTCGATCTTTTAGGTTGGATTGATCAAGGATAATTGTTTCGATTTCTTTGTTTAAATGAATTGCATCGTTAGCATCCATGTTTCCATTTATTCTTTTTATGACGCTTCCTAATCCATCGATAAGGCCACGTTTTTGTGTATATTTAGGTATTAAATTGGTGAGTTTAAGTTTATGTTTGGTTATCGCTTAACTGTCATTTAGTCCGTTTATATTGTCAAATTAATAGAGTGTGTAATCTGTTTTGTTTATGTTAGTTTCGTAGTTTTCGAGTTTGATCAAAAACACAAAAATCCGTCAGGATTCCGATGGAAAGTTCTTTATATAGTCGGAATTCCGGGCTAGAAATCCATGCGATTTCCGACAGATTTCCATATGGCGAGGTTGACGCTGTTCCGTGGGATATTTCTTACCGAAATCTTTGAGAAATGTCCGGAGCATTTCCCAAAGCTTTTTTCCCCTTCCGAAAGCTTACTCGAATTTAACTTTGATCATTTTTATCAGGTTTGGCAATCATAACCGGTTGTTGGGAAATTCTACTGATCCTGCATTTTTTGCATCAGACCGGACAAGACAGCGACTTTTCATTTTGGAATAATTTTTATTTATATACTTCTCAGAACTAGGATTATTTATTCTTGTAATGTACATATTATACACGTAAAATACAATTTAAAAAACAGAACAACTTCTTAGAACCGTCGCTGAATCGGAAGAATACGAATTTTTGAATCTGCTGGAAAATCAACTGAATTTAAACTAAATTTGATGGAAAAATTACCAGAATTCAAAGTCGAAGGTTCCCCTTTTATTATTTTCGTATAGAATTGAAATGGAATTTACACAGAGTTTTCCACGATATATCCGGATGTCGGAAAGTTCTTTTGGAATTCTGCCTGATAATTCCATGAAATTATTATTGTTTTTCCTCATGGAATTATCTCTAAATTATCCGACTGAAATCCACCGGAAACTTCTGCCTCCCATTCCCCTATATCAGAAATAGCTCATAACTTTCCGAGGATATCAGACCATTCCGCTTTATTGGTCTGCTGGGATGTTGATAATAAGTAGGTTGTTGTGAGTCTGTATTGTCCTCGCTGTTCCTAGTCGCAGTGGTAGTACCTTATGGCTTCTCCGAAGGTCCTGTACTGCCAATTTCAGTCCGTACGTCAGCATTAGCCTTAAATTTACGTTTTCTCTTCCGTATTTTTCTTTTATCTTTAGGAATGATGAATATTTTTTGTTAACACCTAACCTAATCTAATCTACTCTATTTATAGAAAATCTTGGCGTGAGTTTGTTTCTTCGACAATCTTTTCTTAATATTATTTAATTTTCTTTATATTCTACTGGTTCTTCCCTTTCTTCATTTCGTAATGACCATGAGTAAAAGTTGAGAAAAATTACATTTTGTAGACCAAATATTGTTGCA
Source organism: Beris morrisii (assembly GCA_951812415.1). Taxonomy (NCBI): domain Eukaryota; kingdom Metazoa; phylum Arthropoda; class Insecta; order Diptera; family Stratiomyidae; genus Beris; species Beris morrisii. The sequence goes on from OX638311.1 coordinate 96,243,957, forward strand.
TCTATTTTTCCCATTCACTTCTTTCATGCCTCGACTTTAGTTCCTAGTAATGACACTAAAATGAAACTCAAATTAAGCTATAGATATTGATAAATTAGCCATTTTCTGGAATTGACCTTGGCGGCGCACTTGAGAAGAATCAGATCAGGCACGAGACTGCAGTGTATGTATAGGCTGTTTTTTTAAGTGCATGAGAACTTAAAATTATAATACAAGACAGAAATATTGTTGGAATGAAATTTTGTTATTATATTCTGGTAGATAATTTCATGGCATTTATTTTTTAAATATGATTTCTGTCATATGTTCGCCGCGGCTAAGTAGTTGCGTGGTCCATTCGATCAGTCCAATTTTTGACTACTTTTTCCAATAAATCTGGCTTGAATATTGGCTTCCAATGCTTCAAGAGTTGCTGGTTTGTCGGTATAAACGCATGACTTAATATAGCCCCATAAAAAGTAATTCAGAGGCATTAAATCACACGAACGAGGGTGCCAGTTAACAGAACCAATTTGTCACCAAATTGATTTTGCAATAAATCGATTGTTAAGCGCGCTGTATGGCAAGTTGCGTCGTTTTGTTGGAACCAAATGTCGGCGATGTTTAGCTGATTAATTTTTGGAAACAAAAATTCAGTCAGCATGGCTCGATAGCGCTGGCCATTCACCGTAACGGCAGCTCCTTCCTCATTTCAAAAGAAATAAGGACCGATGATGCCGCCAGCGTGAAAACCGCACCAAACAGTCAATTTTAATGGATGTAATGGTGATTCGTTAAGAGAAGAGTAAAATTAGTGCGAAAACGATCAATAACTGCACAAATTGCTTGCTCACTAGGCCGATTATGTTGTAATGGACGAAGTGCTCTATGAACTTCGCGAACAGTTTTTTTTTTTCAAAGTAAATTTCCACAATTTGGAAGCGTTCTGGTTACTGAACCGAAATGTCCACACAGTTTGACATTCTCAGCTGTCAAACCACAGTTATCGATATCGATAGTTCTCATGCACCTAAAAAAACACCCGATATTTCCAAATCAAACGACCAAGCGTGTGTTTTACGAGATTTTTCGTTCCGATTTTCGGATTGTTGAATTGTTAAGGGGGAACATCCGAATAGAAATTTTTTTTTTTTTTAAATTTTTTTTCGCTCAACTTAAAGTTTGTAGTCTTAAGAATATTGTGTGTAAATTTCATATTGAAATTCCAATAATTGTGAAAGTTATGGACAATTAACCGGAATGGGCCCTTCGTAAATTCTCTATATAGAGCGTCATTCAAACGTGATTATCTCGAAACATACTATTCAAAGACGGTCCCCAAAATCTTCAGAAAACGGCTTGACCGATTGCTTCCAAAATTTCACACAATATTTTTGGATAGGTTTTCTACCACGCTACGTAGGATTTTTTTTTTATTTACTTTTTATTTATCAAGCCAGAAAATGGTCGATAATTGAGGTTAAAAACTGAAAATAAAGTTCAATCGGTCGCCATTTCGTGAAAAGAATTTTTTTTCAAAAAACCCTACGTAGCGAAGGGCATCATCTCTATATATAAAAATGAATGTTTGTCTGTTTGTCTGTTTGTCTGTTTGTCCTGTATAGGCTCCTAAACCACTCATCCAATTGCGATGAAACTTTGGTGATTTGTTGAGGGTACGCCCTCGATGGTTTCTGCGTTAACAAAATTATTTAACAGTTGGTGGTTCGCGAGTTATTTCAACATTTGAGTGTTTTTCATATGATTTAGCGGCAGTTCGTTTTCGGTGTATTAGCTATGCCTATTCCTATTACTAAATGGTATAAGAGGATAGTGGATGGAAGATGGAATATGGAGGATGGAAGATGGAGGATGGTGGATAGAGAATGGAGGATGGATGATGGAGTTTGGGGGATGGTAGATGGAGGATGGTGGATAGAGGATGGTGGGAGATGGTTTCTGCGTTAACAAAATCATTTAACAATTGGTGGTACGCGAGTTATTTCAACATTTGAGTGTTTTTCATATGATTTAGCGGCAGTTTGTTCGTTTTCGGTGTATTAGTTACGCGTTCCTATTACTAAATGGTAAAGTTGGACTATGGATGGTGGATAGAGGATAGTGGATAGAGGATGGAGGATGGAAGATGGAGGATGGTGGATGGTGGGTGGAGAATGGTGGATGGTGGATGGTGGATGGTGGATGGAGGATAGAGAATGGGGGATGGTAAATGGTAAATGGAGGATGGTGAATGGTGGTTAGAGGATGATGGATAGAGGATGGAGGATGAGGTATGGAGGATGGTGGATAGAGGATGGTGGATAGAGGATGGATGATGTAAGATGGAGGATGGTAGATGGAGGATGGTGGATGGGGATGGTGGATGGTGGATGGAGAATGGTGGATGGTGGTTAGAAGATGGAGGATAGAGGATGGGGGATGGTAGATGGAGGATGGTGAATGGTGGATAAAGGATAGAGGATAGAGGATGAAGGATGGTGGATAGAGGATGGTGGATAGAGGATGTAGGATGGAGTATGGGGGATGGAGGATGGTGGATAGAGGATAGAGTAACGTGAGCAACGGAGCAACGGGAGAAATGGGAGTAACGGAAGAAACCAGAACAATGGATCAACGGGAGAAACAGGAGCAATGGATCAACGGGAGAAACAGGAGCAATGGATCAACAGGAGAAAAGGGAGCAACGAGATCAACGGGAGTAACAGGAGCGATGGAACAACGTGAGCGAAGCGAGCGTAGCCGCGGTACGCGGCTAGTACTTTATATTTTCAGAATCTTTTTAAAATTTTTGTTTTGGATCAACCGACTGCATATAATTTTGGGAACCGCATACCGTGCGAGCGACGGACATTCTTAACGCCGACCATGACAGCAGCGCCACCGGTTGATATATATTTATAAAAAAAAATTATTAGCGTACCTCAATATATGTATACTTTCGAATAAAACCAACCTAGATGAAACCGAGGAAATAGTTTTTGAGATAATAATTTCTAAAATTCACCTATTTTTTCTGCTTTCTACTCGGATGTTCCCCCTTCAGTAAATCGCGTATTATGGGTGTCGTGACGATCAATAATCGACGAACTTGTCGTGGCGATTAAAATTTGGTATTGCGAGTGTCGATCGAATCACCTTGTAAGTATTGCCACTTTAAGAGTCGTGTAAATGTCTGAAAATTGTGTTACTTTACTGTGAATAAACGTGTAATTGCTTTAACTTTAACTGTCAAAAGTGTTAAAATTTCACGTTATATTTGAATTATCGGGATTAAAATTCAGTGTTTTTTTACCGATTTGGTAAAATTCGTACGATTTATTTTTTGACGAGGAGTGTTATGAGGATAATCGAGCATCTCTACAATCGTTGAGGTGAAAGAGAAAATGGTTGCGAGACTCCTCAAAATCTTTGAATATGGAACACTATGGGTGAGAATTTATTACAATTTGCAGCTAAAACAATATTCAGTGGAGAACAGGTTTTACGTTATTTTAGATTCTCGAAGGAAGCATTTGTTATGCGCCTTGAAAATTTCGAAGGAAAATTAAAACCAAAAGTGTTGTCATCTACGGTGCCGAATATAATAAAACTTTCCGCCGTGTTGCGTTTCTTCGCAGAAGGAGGATATCAACGTGGCACTGGGAATGATTTCAACATAGCTTTGGCTCAACCGACAATGTCCATTGTATTAAAAGACGCTATACACGCTATAAAGGCATATATTTGTCCAGCCAGGATTAATTTCAAGTATACTGATGCTGAAAACACCAAGCCAAGCAATACTTTTACGACAAATGTCGATTTCCGGGTGTTATAGGGTGCGTTAATGGAACATACGTTCCTTTGATGAAACCGGACATGAAAACGTAACACTTGCAAGTTTGATATCATGCAATGTCAACATTTTCTATTGGTAAATTGTTTGCGACCATCAAATTAGGTTTAGATTTTAACTACCGGGCATTTGGAATTTAAACCCTGAAAGTTATTTTTGAATAACAAAAAGAATAAAATATAAAAACTTACATTTTTTCAATATAAACAGCCAGTCGCTTCAGGGACTAGTATAGGAAAACCGCGATACTATTCGATCTATATTTTTTCTCGCGTTCCGAATAAAAGGAAACTTTTTCGCAACATTAGACTTCAAAGGCTCCCAAGGATCTTCCGCGCCAAAAAAACTCCACTAATTTTTCCGTCCTGTGCGCGCCAAAATCTTAACTTAACCTCCCCTCCAGACCAGAACAAACCCACAAAACAAAAACCTCCATCGAACTAATTTTGTGGGGAATTAGTGTGGAGACCCAGTAATGCCAACTGCATTAGTTGATCTCCGCTCCAATTCCCACAGATGACACTACAAGCTTAGAATTTGGATCCTTAAGGTTCATTAACCAAAGTAGTGGTTTGCTTTATATGAAAAAAAATAGCTGCAGGGTCTTAGGTGGTCGGAAATAGGTTATTTTACGTTAACCTTTTTATAATATCGTCTTTAGCGAAGTGAACTTAATTCCGTTCGAAATAAGATTAATTTCCATAATTGAAGGAGTAAGAATCTTACATTTTTAACAACCTTTATATTTCAGCAAAACTAAATTTGCTCATGCTTTACTGTTGTGTATTATTTTTACTTAAGCATTTCTTTACCTCTTCTTTATTTGCAGCCCGATCCCAGGCTCTGTCACGAATCTCTAATGGATCAAATAAAACGTGGAGCTACACTAAAACACAATCGAACGATAAATGATAGAAGTGCACCTAAAATACATTAAATGTTGTAAAAACTCTAAATAAATATTACATAGTGAATTTAATACTTAACAAATACATGCAAAAAAATTTAAATATTATTTATACTTAATCCATAGCGCTATAAACAATTCACTTTTTCTAAAACTGTCTATAACGATTATTAAGTTTTATTTCTATTAACATGAATTTATTTGTTTTCAATATTTTTTATGACGAATATGATAATTGCTTTAATTATAAATTCGGATATAATTGAGTGAAAATATTAGTTTGTATACGCAGTATTGAAACTGTAAAATTATATTTTTAAAGACTTTGTAGTTTCCAAGAGTAATGAAAATTGTTAATCTGAAATATAACATTAAATAACTTGTTTTACTACGCATCAAATTGAATAGTAAGTGCACGTTAATTGGATTGAAATTCTATATTTATATACAGGGTGCGCCATCTTTTATATCGGTATGTAAACATTGAATAACTTTGAAAAAAAAAACAACTGATTTTTATATTTGAGGTATTTTTATTCAATTTAGTCCTTTACTAAATTTAGTCCTTTACTTTATTTGGATTAGTTTTCGAATACAACATCAATCAAGTGGCTGCCTCTATTAGCCACAGCAAAATGTGCCTTTTTTGCAGCGTTTTCCATTAATTTTTCAAGCATCTCGGGCGGTATAGGGATGATTTCGGCACGAATGTTTGCTTTGAGCTCGTCAATGGTCTGAGGCTTTCTGGCGTACACTTTGCTTTTCAAATAACCCCATAAAAAGAAGTCCGGAGGAGTCAAATCTGTAGATCTCGGTGGTCAGTCAATGTCGCCTCTTTTCGACATCAGACGTCCAGGGAATTTTCGTTGCAGAAACTGAATTGTTTCATTTGCAGTGTGGCATGGCGCACCGTCTCGTTGAAACCAGTAACCATCCAGACCTTTTTCACGCATTTGCGGGCAGACATAATGAGCTAACATCCACCGATATCGTTTTTCATCGACTGTTTCGTTTTGTCGGAAAAAATGGCCCAATGTTGTTTTTTTCGCAAACGCCGGCCCAAACAGTCACTTTTTGATCATGCAATGGCGTTTCATGGATCTCGCGTGGATTCTCCGTTCCCCAAATGCGGCAATTTTGGTTATAAACGCCGTCAAGGAGTGTGAAATGGGCCTCGTCGGTCATCAAAATTTGCTTCCAAAAATCAGGTTCAATGTCAACCATTCGAGCGACTGTTTGGCCGTATTCCAAGCGACGTGGACTGTCTGTCGGCAATATTCTTCTGGGGCCTTATTACTGAATACGATACGATCAAAAATATTTACGATTTAAATTTACGATACGATTTTACTTTGGTATTACTGAATACGATCGTAAGGGACAAACAGTGCTGCCATTAAAAGTGTGTGTATTTTGCTCTTAAAAGTGTATCGTACCTAACTTCACACTTAACTAAACACCAAATGGCATAAGTGGTTGTTTATGTTTAGGTCGTTAGTTTGAATCCGATATTCCTTCCGTTAGTGCTGTAGACGTAAAAATGTTTAATTTGACGGTGTTTTTAAGTAGCGACGGATTCATGACGCTGCAAACCCATTAGATGTTCCTGATTCAAGGTATGGTTTCTCTTGTACTTTATTTCTAATTAGATAATTTATTGTAAAACAAATAACAGTTTCAAGCAATTATTCCGGTTATCCAAACCAGCATTTTTGGAAGTATTCAATGGAATAAAGGACGAATTGAAAGTGCGCAGCCGCTCCTCGTCAGTGCCACCAATCTTGAAATTAGCAGCAGCTTTGAGATTTTTCGGAAGCGGCAGCTATCAGCGTTGCGTTGGACAGGGCTTCGACATCGGTATGTCTCAACTTGGTATTTTCTATTTGGACGTCCTTGAAACCTTCCAAAGAGTCTACTAATTTACTAAACAATTTTTGTTGTTTCTCCGATTCATCTTTAACGATACTGTTTTTGTCAGCAGCAGTTATCACTCTTCTCTGTCTTGATACTGCAGATGCTGATGCTGTGGGCTGTGGCACGGTTTCATCTGTTTGACTAGTGTCTGAAAGTATTTCAGACGCGGATACATTTTGGGCTGAAACTTCAATTTCTGACGATTCTCGTGCAGTCGATGGCAGCCCTGTATCTGCCTCAGGAAAAGTGCGCACTCCAGAAATTCCACTTACTGCGGCACGTATGTCGACGATCGTAATTACCGCTTCTTCCAACGCAGAGAAGGTTATGCGGTGATTCGGACCACCGCTGGTACCTTTTATTCCGCTCATATTCTTTCTCAGCTTTCTTTTTATGTTGAACTTATAGTCCGTCCAAATGTTTTTCCATGATTCGGAACTTCTTACTGGAGGACCATACATGTTCAACTCTTCTGTTATATTGTCCCATAATCGCTTACTATTAACTTTTCCGTCCGCTTTTTTCAACAGCCCCTTCGCAAAATCCGGGTGCTTCTCTATGAATTCTATCAACACCTCGAACTGTTTCTGTGTTGTAAGCTTTCCCCTGTAATTTGAAATATAGGAATTATAATAATATACAATCAAATCACTAAAATAGTAATCTTACATTTTCTTGTTGTTTCGACCACATAGATACACATACAATTTCTGTCTAAACATGAGACTTACGACCGGTCGACAGCGAACGTAAAATATTACGACCGAAACTTAACGATTTGTCAAAAAATCGTATTCAGTAATGCCACATCTACGATCAATTTCAATCGTATCGTACAAATTTACGATATATTGAAAGATCGTATTCAGTAATGCCAAATTTAAAATTTACGATTGATTTTGATCGTACCGTATTCAGTAATAAGGCCCCTGAATTGACGTTTCCAAAACTTGTCCAATCAAGTCAATCTGTTGAAAAATGTCAAAGTTATTCAATGTTTACATACCGACATAAAAGATGGCGCACCCTGTATATCTCATTTCTATCCTATATAATCTCATCTAGGGTCACTAGATACACACACAACACTCTCTACCTAGGGTTTGGCAGATACGTCTAATTCAGTCGTTTCTGCACTAGAAATTGTAATTTAACCTCACAAAAATCGCCTGTTTATGTACTAGTTCGCCTGTTTTTGTACTAATGAACATTGCTATCAAATTGCGTTTTTGAAGTGTGTTAGTGCGAATATGTGAAGAGTCGGAAAAAAAGCTGTCGGTTCCCTTCCACAATTCTAGTACTTCTTTTTCTTTGGTATGGAAGTGTGTGTGCGCGAAATTGTGGTTTTCAATTGAAAATTTCCGTATTTCTTTCATTTCTTTTATGGAAATTTACAATATTGCAGCGAAAAGTCAATCATTTCGAATGTTTAGAAAGCAAAATCCCATAAACATGAAAAAAAATAAAATTTACTGGTTTTTCACCTTGGTACGCATCTGCCAAACCCCTCTTAGAGGCTGTTTTGGTGTGAGTGCGTATACAGTAACCCTAATCTCATCTATAGAGAATGTAAGTTCTCTGTCAGAAATACATTAACTAATTATAGTGAAAAGAAGCCAATATTAACATTAAAACATTTCTTATCATCATATCTCAACTATGTATAGTTATGAAACCTTATTATTTATTTAAAATTTACCAAAAACTGTGATAATGAATTTTATTATTTTTACAAAATCTTATTAAATATTTAGGGCCATTATTACGATCTTCAGGTTAACTCTAACCGGAACTTTAACTGGAAGTTTTGTATGAAAATCTGTCAGTTGAAGTTCCAGTTAGAATTTAACTGAACATCGTAGGTACGGGCCTAAAAATGCTAAAGCTAATAACACATATATTTGCTTTAAAATGCACTTGTGAAAATATATTTTTAAATGGACTTATAATTGTTGTGAACGGAGGACTTAGACTGAATATTTCGATTTGAAAAGCCAAAATAATCGAAGGAAAGGTAAGGTATTAGGAAAGAGTTGGTCAGTTCCTCCTACGCCCAAACTGATGGCAGAAGATCGAGTTGGAGCGACACGCTTAATGTCGTCTGGTTAGCTTCGGCCGTGGGGTAGGGGCTGGTACGTCGCGCGATCATCAGGCCATCAATCCTAGGCCTGGACAACAAAAAAAATTTGTCGCTCCGTCTTACCTTGTCAAATAAAATTTGGGATATATTTCCTCATAGGTCACGAGAGACCAAGAACCGAAAATTTTGCGCGACTTTGCGACTTATCAGGGGCTTTGGTGTTGTAGCGCCCTGTCTACCCACCTTGTCAGTCTATGGTCTTAGATCTCCCTTGTGTAATGTGTGCATAATGGAGATTTATTTTTAAATAAAAGTATGCTGGGATATTTTTTTTTACAGTTACAGAGGTTTTTTTGTACCAAGAGATTTCTTATTGCGATGAACAAGAACGATTATGATAATTTCTTTAATTAATTACATTATTTTTTGTATTCCATTACGGATTACATGATCTGTGAAAATATTCAATCTATGTTCACCAGATATCATGGTCGAATTTGTTCCGTCAGTAAAAGTGTTCGGAAGACGAAAATTTATAAGAAAACAAGCTGTCAGTCGATAAATGCTTCGAACTGGAAACCTCACCTTTAAAATTTTAAAATTATGAGACAAGTAAGTTATATGAATTTAAAATTCGATAGCTTTCTAATACCTCGTTCACGTACGTAGCACTTCGTAGTACCACGTGAACACACGAAATTTTGCTACGGAGCGGTTTTTCTACAACGTAGCAAAACCGCGTAGTGTAGTGTAGTGGATTTGCTAATCCTTCCCACGAGAACACTTGCTGTTGCGCTCCGTATTACTTTTCAAGTGAATTGTCAAAAAACTGTGTTGACAGACGACTTTATTTGTTTGGATTTTCTCAACGATTCTAATACCAGTGCCTTTAATGACTCCATTTCGCTGAAAAATAAAAGAAGAAAGGTTATTTAAGAAATAAAACGACGAATGTAATTTATTTTAATAAAATAAATACCAGTTGTGACAGCTGTCAATTAATAATCAAGAGTGCGAAACGTCAATTCACTTCACGTGAACACTCATATATCAACCGGATTTTATAATACGCTACACTACACTACGCTACCACGTGAACGAGGTATAATATTACTGTACTGGGAAATAGTTCGTTTTATAAGGGGCGCTCCAAAATGATAGTTTATATTTTTCTTCAATGGATTTAGCTCTTTAAAACCAATATTAGTTGTTTTCAATCTCGGGTCGACCTGAAATTAAAAGATATACGTATTTAAAAATTGCGAATTTACTTACCTTTTTCATGTCAGCTGGACTTCACTATAACATTTCGCATGCCACCAGAATTGGAAAATGGCGGGAAAAGGCGCGAAAAGTTTGAAAAAATTTACAAAAATTATTGTTTTTGGGTGATTAAAACTCCCTTTTCGCTCCAACTACCTTTTGCGCGGCTTGATAAACTTGATCACCAGCATTGGATCCGGTGTCGGTTCTGTCCCAGCTGCTGCGGCGGAAAAAAGGTAAAAGAAAAACGCATCGCAATATAAATGACACAAATTTTTATTTTTTTAGCACCGAAGTCAAATTGATAGCACCGCACGCTCAACTCGGTGTCTTCTTGCAGGGCTCGAACACGGAATCGATCACCTCGTTGGCGACCATAAAAAAAATCTATTCAGGCAATGCCCGCGGGCCTCAAGAGGTTCGGCCAGAAGTTCGAACTATCCGGCGAAAAAGGAAGAAATCAAACGTATGACGGTCAAAATCGACAAGGACGGCACAGGAAAACTCTTGTTTGGCGATTTTCTGCAACTGATGTCGCTAAAAATGGCCGAAAAAGATACCAAGAAGGAAATCCTGAAGGCATTCCGTTTGTTCGATGACGACGATACCGGACGGATTTCTTTCAAGATAAGGATGCGGCACAAAGTACATTACCTTTTGTCGACATTCAAGAAGTAGTTTCGAGCCCGCCGGTACCATTTTCTTGCGTAGGAATTTACCAATTAATCAATTTGGCAGATTTGTCGCACCAAAGTTGATCACTTATGATTTTTCGCCTCATATTCAGTCACCAAAATTCAACGAGATTTAGAACAGGCGAAATTAAAAGAAAAAATAACGTGGTTTGCATTATGTAATGTAAAATAAGAAATAAATGTGACTACATTGCGATAATAGTTCAGTGTTTGTTGATGAATTTACCCACTAAACGTTTAGTTTAAATGTCGGATGGAAGAAGAAATATGCAAGATGAAAGTAAGACAGTGCATGAATAGGTAGTAATTCGAGAACGGTGGGTCAGTTCTGTAACACATGAAATGAGAAATTTCTCACCAAAACGTCACAGTGAGAACAAACTCATGCAGTTTTGTCTCTGTATTCTCACCTAATGAGAAAGCACCGTCATACCCTGGAATAATCGTGGAAACACGTGAGAACAATGTTTCTGTAAGCAAGTAATTGCGAGTTGCTTCTCACATATAGTGAGCCCATTTTCATGCAGTTTGTAGCTAGTGAAAATAACAATAGCTGAAAAATCTCCCAACAGTCTGGGCGCAACTATATTATTTTTGGGTAGAAGCCCAGAACGCGTTTAATTCTGAGACGCTGTGTACGTTACTATGTAACTGAAAACCTAAAAAAAAAGTTCAGAAAAAAGTTTGAATGGGGTCGAGCTAGAATACTTACGCCGCTGCCACATACAACATGAATTACATAATTGGGTCATACTCCGGGACGAGGTCTAAGCCGTTGATTAGTAAGTTTTTTGTGATTTGGTTTTGGGCCATTACATGAAATGAGAAATGCGTTTGTAGGCGATTATATAAAAAGTCTGTGGAAGTGAAAACCAATTTAATATCTCACCAATCCTAAGAAATATGTAGAAAGTCTGACATCCTCTTGGAGTTGAAGATCTAAAAATCCTGAAATCAACTTTTTGGTAAAAATGAATTCGATATCTCATTAGAACTAAGAAATATGTAGGAATTGGTGCAAACATATGCAACCCACTTGCACCCACTTTAGGGTTGAATATCCAAAAATTCTAATATGAGTTTTAAAACATATGTATGTATACAGGGTGTAAGGGGTTATTCCTTGATATATTTGGAGAAAAAAATTGTTCCACAGGGTGGGTCAATTTTCAATATTAGTGGAGATACAGGGTGGTTAAGAAAGGTGTTTTTGACCGATACCCTCACTCACTTAAAACGTCATATCTTAAAAACGAATAATGACAAGGCAAAGTGTTATAACTCGTTTTTTAGGCAATCGAATTACCTTTCATTTGATGTAACAGTCTTAATTGTAAATGCACCCAATCTTGAGATATTTACTCGAAAACACAAATTTTTGCTACGTGAACCCTTAAAATTTTGTGATCAATGTAGTTTTTCTCAGAAAACCCCATTATAAAAATGTAATTTTATTTTATTTTTTTATGAGCCGTATTATTACCAACAAAAGCTGCATACATATGTATGAGTTACGATTAACATTTTGGAAGTAACAGGTAAAAATACATATCGCATAAAAATTAAATATTTAAAAGTCAGTGCCATAAAGTGGACCACGTTTAAAAACCTGTTTAATTTGTCGGTAGTACTACAGTATTTTTATTGCACATTTATTACTATTTAAAGTATGAAGGAAAACAATGAACTGTAAGTGAGTTTCAACATAATTGATGCTTTTACCTGGACGTGGTAGGCACTACTGGATGCGGTACTATGCCTTTTTTAATAGGGTGTCTTACAAAATAAAAAGCCTATAAAAGCAAAACTACCTTCATATTTTTCTCAGTTTTAGTTACGTTGCTAAGAGAGGAAGGTGTCAGTAGAATTTAAAAAATTATTTCAAAATGCCTGAGTACTCCAATGAAGAATATGCTGACATGATGTTAATTTATGGAGAGTGTGATCAAAATGTGCGAGCCGCGCGAAGGCTTTACCACCAGAGACATCCTCATCGACGGACACCTAGCAGGAGAGTATTTCAAGACGTTTACAGGAGAATTAGGGAAACTGACAGCGTTAGAACAAGGAGAGTAAATGCAAATCCTGAGCCTATAATCGCCGTTCAGATTGATGAAAGAATACTCCAAGCAGTGCAAAATGACGCTTGGCATTGCAGTTTAACATATCTACTTGGAAGGTTTAGAGTATTTTAAAAGTAGAACGCTTTCATGCCTACCATCACACACCAGTACAGGAGCTGCTACCCATTGATTTCCCCAAACGGCTCCTTGAACGACAAATAGATGACGACAATTTTTTCAACAATATTCTGTGGACGGATGAGTCCCAATTTACCAGTGACGGTATCACAAACTTCCACAACCTACATACGTGGGCTGAGAGCAATCCACACACAAGAAGAGCGGCATCATTTCAGCACAGATTCAGCGTCAATTTATGGGCAGGTGTGATTGGTGACGATTTACTTGGACCTATTAGGCTTCCGCGTACTCTAAATAGCTCCAATTACTTACAGTTTTTATCAAATGATCTACAGGACTTGTTGGATGATATTCCACTGGTTCGATTGGCTTCCATGTTTTACCAACACGATGGTGCTCCTGCTCATTACGGCCGACAGATCACAGATTGGTTAAATTCCAATTATAGCAATCGCTGGATCGGTAGAAATGGACCGATACACTGGCCTGCAAGATCTCCTGATCTTACTATTATGGATTTCTTTGTATGGGGACGGATGAAGGACCTAGTCTACGCAACGCCAGTAGAAACATTGGAAGATCTAAATATCAGGATCGATGCGGCAGCAATAGAAGTAAGGTAGCAGTTGAGGAATATGAATACCAAGAGAACACTCGCCAAACGAGCTTTAGCGTGCATTCAAAATGAAGGTGGCCATTTTGAACATTTATTATAATAAAAATATCTGAAATAAAAATATTTGAAATAAAAACCATTATTAAATTCTTTCAATTCAAGCAAGTAGCGTAGATCAACATGCACATGCACTGATTTTTTAAATATTTAATTTTTATGCGATATGTATTTTTACCTATTACTATTTTTACCTATTACTATTACTAAATGTTAATCGTAACTCATACATATGTATGCAGCTTTTGTAGGTAATAATACGGCTCATAAAAAAAAAAAAGTAATATTTTTATAATGGGGTTTTCTGATAAAAACTACATTGATCACTGAATTTTAAGGGTTCGCGTAGCAAAAATTTGTGTTTTCGAGTAAATATCTCAAGATTGGGTGCAGTTACAATTTAGACTGTTACATCAAATGAAAGGTAATTCGATTGCCTAAAAAACGACTTATAACACTTTGCCTTGTGATTATTCGTTTTCAAGATATAACGTTTTAAGTGAGTGAGGGTACCGGTCAAAAACACTTTTCTTAACCACCCTGTATCTCCACCAATATTGAAAATTGACCCACCCTGTGGAACAATTTTTTTCTCCATATATATCAAGGAATAACCCCTTACAAGGTGGCACACGGAGTGCCAAACACCCTGTATAAAGAAAGCCCGTGGATGTGAAAACCAATCCGATGACTTTTCACTCCTAAGAGATATGACGGAATTCGTAGAAACGTGTTCAACACGTTTATACTTTCTTAGGGGTTGAAAAAAGAAAAAACTTGAAAACGAGTTTTAGGTGATTATTAAACAAGCCCGTGGAAGTGAAAAGTTATTCGATATCTAATCAGACCTGAAGGATACGGCTGAATTCGTGAAAATGTACACAATCCCTTTACACCATCTTGATGGTCGAATTTCAAAAAATCCAGAAAACACATTCTAGGTATATATATATATGAAGAATCCATACAATCAATGGAAAGACCTAATAGATACGACGAAAATCGTGAAAATATATGCATTCCATTTTCACTGATAATATTATTCACTTCGGGTTATTTATAACCTCTGGTTAATTCCAGTTTTCCCAGAGATTTTGTGTTATTCACCTCCGGTTATCGTTTTTAACCGGTGATTCGCAGCAATTAAAGTTACCCAGCGGAAAATTTAACCGGTGGAAAACGTCCGGTTTTCTACGATACCCAGGGATTTAACCGGAGATTTGACAAATTCTGTATTATTCATGATTGCAATTATGGCAAGATATGATTGGAGTGATTGGAGTGATTCTGACCAAGAAGACGACAGGAGCGTTGCCAATACCAAATGGCACAACGAATCAACATCGACATATGGGACGACAAAGACTGTTTCTGCCGATTCTAATTAACAAAGCCAAATGATTTTTTTCCTTTTTACCATTCTCCACTCTCACCCCTTACACCCGCTCCCTATAGTTTTCAGCTAGGGGTGTATCAGTGCTTGAGATATGAGATGTGATTTTTTATAAAAATTCTTATCTTTTCCATGATTCATCGCCACCCTAAAAAAATTATATTCAGCAAACTCCTATTGTCCATCTTTAAACATAAGCCACATTTCATTTTTCTGATTTAATTGGTTCGTGAGACATCGCAATGCAAGTTTTTTTACCACTTACCCACGCCACTGACCACTCTCAAAAATGTATTTTCGATCTATTTGCCTAGTTCATATTCTACAAGCAAGTATCAAGTTTCAATTTTATGACAATAACGATTCAGGAAATATGGATTTCAGAATGTGTAGACTTAAGCGTTTCGGACACATTGTTTTTCTCCGAACTCTCGAACCCCTTCAATCATTTTTTATTGCAAATGGGTGTAATATCATAGATCTATGTAAGTTCAGAATTTCAGCTTCCTACCATAATCGGTGCCTGAAATATAAACACCAAAGCTTTTCGTCTAAAACGCCACCACTTTCCCGCACCCCCTTGCACCCACTCACCCACGAAAAAGTCAGCACTTGAAGGGGTCCATTCGTTGGCAGTTAGCATAGACACATTTTTCTCTGTTTCTGTTCAATTAAATTCATTAAGCAGAGTCAAGCGGTGCCGGTGGTGATAGGTGTACAATTCGTGTACATGGGCGTAATTTTTGAAGAGAAGGAGAAAGAAGAAAAATTAACTGAAGTGGAAGTGAGATGCTAGATGCAAGCATGGTGCGAGCTACATGTTGGGTGCAGAATGTCACATTTAATGCCGCATTTCCACTATCGCCTTCATGTGCATAGGACATGTGCAATGAACGCGAATGTCTAGGCGATAGTGGAAACAGTACATTCGTGCTCAATGCGAGTCACTTTGAACTGCGTCAAAAACCGCGATCGACGCGACTGTCAATGCGATTGTAGTGGCACTGGTGGGAGCTAGTAGCATATATGTATTAGAACTATATTGCTAGCGGCACTTGTCAAAGTCAGTATCGTTGTTAACAGCTGATTCTGAAATTGTCAATTCAATATAGTGGTATAGTGGTGCTTAATAGAGAATTGTAGTGCCTATTATATAAAAGGCACAAAACTCAGTTTTCATAGGTGAGGCGAAAAATATTTTTATTTTTTATGTATTTTGTAATAAATAAATGGTATATTTTAATGGATTTCCGAAGAATTTGATTTTAATTTTATTGGAAATTTAATATTAAAATATTAAATAAGCACATTATAGAAAATATTTCAGGAAATGCTACAGTCTGCGTCAACATTTTACTAATGACTATTTCCTTAAATCTGTATATAAATATACACAATTGAAGCCGTATTCATTGCCGACAATATTTCCAAATTTAGATCCGTTGGAAAGGTAACAGGTAAACATTTTTTTTTTCGTTTATGTACATATCATATACACCAAAAAAATAAAGCATTAAAAAGAATGAGAAACCAACATTACCATGCAAGGAAAAGAAATATTTCTCTGACGCAGATTCTAACAAAATTAAACAACAAAGATTTGTTATCTGAAAATGCTCACGGGTTATTAGAAGTATTATTTAAACTACCTTTTTTTATATACCAACGTATACCCATATTAAATTTTTTGCGGTGTATTAGGCTTCAGCAGGTTCATCATCACTTCTGGAGGTAATTAAAAGGGGAAACAAGTAAAGACAAATATTCATCTATACTACGTTAATATGCTATGACACTACATTTTTATTCGCCTAGAGCTTATAAATATATAAGAAGTATATTTAAGAAGCTACCCGTACAGTGTACTCTGCGGTCTTGGTATCAATCAGTCGACGCTGAACCTGTATTTACTATGGAGTTCCTGGAAGCAATAAGGTTTAAAGTAAAGGATGCTGCTTCAAAAAATAAACAAATTGTTTGCTGCTTGCTTGGTTGTAATGGTAAATGCCTTAAACGACAGTTGGAAATCTCTGTAGGCTATTTTGCAATTAATGGATTAACTGGATATGAAAAGTCCAACATAATAAAAGAAGCCTTAATTTTCCTCCAAAACGCAAATGTAAAAATCATTTGCATTACATTTGATGGACCATCTGCAAATTTCGGCATGGCGAAGGAGTTAGCAGCGGTCTTGGGTTCAATAGAAATGAAGTCATACTTTCCTCATCCAGTGACAAAAGAAAATGTTTATTTGTTATTAGACGTTTGCCACATGCTAAAACTAGTCCGAAATACTTTGGCATCAAGAGGTACTATGTTTGATGCAGACGGTAATAAAATTGAATGGAAATTTATAGAAGCTATACATGAATTACAAAATAATGAAGGTGTACATTTGGCTAACAAAATTAGTAAAAAAAACACATTGATTTTAGAGGACAACAAATTAATGTCAAAATAGCTGCACAAACGTTGAGTAGAAGTGATCCTTTACAATTTCTTTGTGGAAGTGGTGACTACCAGCAGTTTTCTACATGCATGCCAACAGTCCGATTCTTGCAAATTTTTAATAATCTCTTCGACATTTTTAATTCACGCAGTAAATTCGGAATGGGATACAAAAGACCTATCAGTTCATCTACCAAAAAAGAATACTTTAACTTTTACGAAATGGCTTCCAAATATATATCAAATTTGAGAACAAATTCAGATATTAATAGCACCAAAATTATTAATACTCGATCTTTGGATTTAAGATAGCTATTGACACCTTTAAAGGAATATTTTCAAACTTTGTCAAACGAACCAAATTTTAGATTACATTCTCACGTATAAATGCAGCCAGGATCATATTGAAACTTTTTTTTCCAATTTACAGCAGCATACAAAAGATTGTAGCTACATAACGAAATTAAATCGTCGGCTTATGTGAATTGTGACCTCCGAGACACGGTACCAATGTCCTGACTGTGCCTTCAAGAAGAAAACCTGCATCAATTATAAATTCGAACGTATTTTTCAAACAAGAAGATCATGAAGAGGATGAAAATGATAATCTTGATGAGTTGTGTGATGATATACCACTTAGTGCTATTAGTTCAGTGGTTAATGGAGCTATGATATGTATGGCAGGGTATATTGAAAGAAATACACTGTGTTGGCTGCATTTCAGCGTTAAATGCATGCAGTGCCAAAAAATTCACGACTAATATGCTTAAGATCCTGGGGTAAATTGAAACAGCACCATAAGGATGTGGTCGACATTTGTAGCGTGGCAGAGAAATATAATACGTTGCCATGTTTGATCTTAAAAATATCCTTTTTGAAAATAATTGTTATGCAAAATTAATTAATGTTATAATACGTAATATTAATGCCACAGTTAACATTCATATGACGAAACATATATTAGTTAATGATGTGTTAGAAAATCATCGTTATCTTTTGATTAGATTTATCATAGAAAATTTTATTAAAATTAAATTATTTCATACTGCTAAAAGAATGACATCAAATTTGCCAAAAAAAACTACTTGGCAGCAATATACTAAATTGATATTATTTTCCGGATTGTAAATATATATATACGAGGGCGGTCCGATAAGTACTTAGCCTCACTGCCCGATGGCGCCACTATCGCAAGAGCAAAATCAAAGAGCGCTTGGATGCTGTGTACGGTGACTCTTCGATTCGACGCCGAATTGCAGAAAAAACGACCCCGTTTGGCGAAGAAAAAAGTGCTCTTCCGCCATGACAACGCACCGGCTCACACCTCCGCCAAATTGGTCGAATTGGGCTACGAACTGCTGTTCCATCCACCGTATTCTCCAGATTTGGCCCCGTGCGACTTCTTTTTGTTTCCAAACTTGAAGAAGTCACTCGCTGGGCAGAAATTTGAGTCGAATGAGGAGGTCATCGCCGCCACGGAGGCATACTTTGCAGACCTTGAGAAAACGTATTTTTCAGACGGGTTAAAGAAGTTGGAGCATCGCTGGGTCAAGTGTATCGAGCTAAAAGGAGACTATGTTGAAAAATAAATCGCCACTTTTCCAAAATTTTCGTTTTTCTTTTGTAGGCTAAGTACTTGTCGGACCGCCCTCGTATACAGGGTGTTTGGTACTCCGTGCACGACCTTGTAAGGGGTTATTCCTTGATATATTTGGAGAAAAAAATTGTTCCACAGGGTGGGTCAATTTTCAATATTAGTGGAGATACAGGGTGGTTAAGAAAAGTGTTTTTGACCGGTATCCTCACTCACTTAAAACGTTATATCTTGAAAATGAATAATCACAAGGCAAAGTGTTATAACTCGTTTTTTAGGCAATCGAATTACCTTTCATTTGATGTAACAGTCTAAATTGTAACTGCACCCAATCTTGAGATATTTACTCAAAAACACCAATTTTTGTTACGTGAACCCTTAAAATTCAGTGATCAATGTAGTTTTTCTCAGAAAACCCCATTATAAACATGTCATTTTAATTTTATTTTTTTATGTGCCGTATTATTACCTACAAAAGCTGCATACATATGTATGAGTTACGATTAATATTTTGGAAGTAATAGGTAAAAATACATATCGCATAAAAATTAAATATTCCAAAAGTCAGTGCATGTGCATGTTGATCTACACTACTTGTTTGAACTAAAAGAATTTAATAATGGTTTTTATGTTTTATTTAAAAAAAATTTGTTATAATAAATGTTCAAAATGGCCACCTTCATTTTGAATGCACGCTAAAGCTCGTTTGGCGAGTGTTCTCTTGGTATTCATATTCCTCAACTGCTACCTTACTTCTATTGCTGCCGCATCGATCCTGATATTTAGATCTTCCAATGTTTCTACTGGCGTTGCGTAGACTAGGTCCTTCATCCGTCCCCATACAAAGAAATCCATAATAGTAAGATCAGGAGATCTTGCAGGCCAGTGTATCGGTCCATTTCTACCGAACCAGCGATTGCTATAATTGGAATTTAACCAATCTGTGATCTGTCGGCCGTAATGAGCAGGAGCACCATCGTGTTGGTAAAACATGGAAGCCAATCGAACCAGTGGAATATCATCCAACAAGTCCTGTAGATCATTTGATAAAAACTGTAACTAATTGGAGCTATTTAGAGTACGCGGAAGCCTAATAGGTCCAAGTAAATCGTCACCAATCACGCCTGCCCATAAATTGACGCTCAATCTGTGCTGAAATGATGCCGCTCTTCTTGTGTGTGGATTGCTCTCAGCCCACGTATGTAGGTTGTGGAAGTTTGTGATACCGTCTCTGGTAAATTGGGACTCATCCGTCCACAGAATATTGTTGAAAAAATTGTCGTCATCTATTTGTCGTTCAAGGAGCCAATTGCAAAACTCCATCCGTTTGCGGAAATCAATGGGTAGCAGCTCCTGTACTGGTGTGTGATGGTAGGCATGGAAGCGTTCTACTTTTAAAATACTCCAAACCTTCCAAGTAGATATGTTAAACTGCAATGCCAAGCGTCCGATACTGATCGATGGATCATTTTGCACTGCTTGCAGTATTCTTTCATCAATCTGAACAGCGATTATAGGCGCAGGATTTGCATTTACTCTCCTTGTTCTAACGCTGCCAGTTTCCCTAATTCTCCTGTAAACGTCCTGAAATACTCTCCTGTCAGGTGTCCGTCGATGGGGATGTCTCTGATGGTAAAGCCTTCGCGCGGCTTGTCCATTTTCGCGACACTCTCCATAAATTAACACAATGTCAGCATATTCTTCATTGGAGTACTCAGACATTTCGAAATTATTTTTTTTATTCTACTGACACCTTCTTCTGTTAGCAACGTAACTAAAACTGATAAAAAAGGCATAGTACCGCACCCAGTATTACCTACCACATCCAGGTAAAAGCATCAATTATGTTGAAACTCAGTTACATTTCATTGTTTTCCTACATACTTTAAATAGTAATAAATGGGCAATAAAAATACTTCAGTACTACCGACAAATTAAACGAGGTCCACTTTATGGCACTGACTTTTGAAATATTTAATTTTTATGCGATATGTATTTTTACCTATTACTTCCAAAATGTTAATCGTGACTCATACATATGTATGCAGCTTTTGTAGGTAATAATACAGCACATAAAAAAATAAAATTAAAATGACATGTTTATAATGGGGTTTTCTGAGAAAAACTACATTGATCACTGAATTTTAAGGGTTCACGTAGCAAAAATTGGTGTTTTCGAGTAAATATCTCAAGATTGGGTGCAGTTACAATTTAGACTGTTACATCAAATGAAAGGTAATTCGATTGCCCAAAAATCGAGTTATAACACTTTGCCTTGTGATTATTCGTTTTCAAGATATAACGTTTTAAGTGAGTAAGGGTACCGGTCAAAAACACTTTTCTTAACCACCCTGTATCTCCACTGTTATTGAAAATTGACCCACCCTGTGGAACAATTTTTTTCTCCAAATATATCAAGGAATATATCCTTACAAGGTCGTGCACGGAGTACCAAACACCCTGTATATCCTGAAATTTAATAAATGCGCCAGCCAACGTGTCATTTAATCCTAAGTGCTAATAATACTCGTGTATAATATATATTTTGTAATAGTTGAAGTGAATAGACGCTACAAAAAGTGAGAGGGACACTTGTAGTGATGTGACTATTTTTGAAGTGAATAGACTCTACAAAAAGTGAGAGGGACGCTTGTAGTGATATGAATTAATTTTTAAAGTGAACAAACGCTACCAAAAGTGAGAGAGATACTCGTAGGATAAGAGTTCTATAATAATTAAAATTAATCTACACCTATTTAATAGTTATTAAAAATTATCAATTTATTTGTTTAATGTATTTAAATAAGTATTATTTATTGTTATTTATTATTATTTTTATTTTTTTTTTATAATATTCAAATAGTTGGAACATTTGAAAAATATAATACATTACATATCTCATTTTGTGAAAATTGTGTAGGTACTGCTAATTTGAAACAATGAACATGTGAGGACGGAAATTTCTGGTGAAATTTCCACACACACAAACAGCACGGTAACACTAAACATAAAATTTGGTAAACATGTAACACTGAATTAAAACTTAAAATAAGACAAATAAACAAACATTGAATTATAAAACTTAGAAGTACACAAATAAACAACACTGAATTAAAATATAAACGTAGAACGAAGAACATAGAACACAGTGAAAAATCAAAATCGTCAGGAAAACCGGTTATGACGAGTACCTATATAAGGAACAACGAGCAAGCAGAAGGAGGTCAGTCAGCAGTAACTAGTCTGCTACAAGGCAACGTGGACTTAAAGTTCCTCTTGCAGTAACATTGATTACTGTTCTGACAGGACAACCGTCTCTAATCGGTTCCCAAGCTGGAGAAGGTAATGTGGACTTAAAGTTACTCTTCAAAAGCTTGAGACCAATTAGTTCGTGTCCAGACCACGCAAAGTCGAGACGACAGGGAAAAGAAAAAGACAACAATTGAACACAACAAGCGAGGACAATAGAACGAAGACAGCGAGTAACGGGCGAATGCCAGGAGAGAAGCAACAAAGACGATCGAAGAAAGAGAACGAAGACAAGGCAAGGACAAGAAGAGAAGCAACAAAGACGATCGAAGAAAGAGAACGGAGACAACGAGCGATGGAAGACAAGGCAAGGACAAGGAGCGAAGGCCAGGAGAGAAACAACAAAGACGATCGAAGAAAGAGAACGAAGACAACGAGCGAAGGAAGACAAGGAGAGAAACAACAAAGAAGATCGAAGAAAGAGAACGAAGACAAACGACGTGTAAGGACAAGGAGCGGAGGAAGACAAGACAAGAAGCGAAGGAGTGAAAACAACAAAATCATAATGCGAACAATAACATGGAAATAATTAAAGTAGTGTAATAATTTAATGATCTGAATAGATTAATAATAAAGTGAGTAATAAACCGGTCCCCTTCTAATTTGAAGTGGATGTGTTTTCGATGTGAGATCCCTGTGGATCCCCCATCTCATGCCAAGAGAAATCTCCTAGACCATGTCTTCCCCCATGAATTTGTTTGAAAGTAACGAGTAAAAAAATATGAATAAAAATTTAAAAAATAAAAAACTGTTAATCTGTAGAACATAAAGTTCTGGAATGTCTAAAGAAAACTAACGCGTCTCGATCATCATCCTAACATGGATAATAAATGAATTGTTTTGAATTACAATACTCTATTCTAATGTAGTGCAGTTATGTACTGCTGGACTTATTACTCTAAGTCACTCTGACATATCCGGCCAAATAACTGTTCAGATGTGACAATTATGTGAAGAAAATATTCCAGAAGGAATAAGAAAACCCTAATACAGATAAATTGAAACAGTAGGTGAATATTAGTACCCTAAACGCGTTTCGATCCTTGCTAGGGATCTCATCAGTAGGACATCATACTGAGGTTAAATACAACTTATGTACACTGAAGGTATACAAAGTGTGGGTCTTTGGGTTTTCTAGCTAATCTCTTAGTGTCATCCAGTTATGATTTAACTGCGATGAGGATTATTAATTATTCTGGCTGATCTTGTCTTAGGTGGATACATACGAAGCTTCTAGATAGATGATGTAAAACTATCATCCATCCAAAATCAACGTACTGTGAACAATCCACGGTGACATTCAGAGAAAACACAATGCACAACATCATTCAATGAATGAGAAAAATGAGAAAACACAATAGAGTGTAATTATAAATAAATCTCCATACGTAAATCATACGTAGAGATAAATGACAGGACATAATCAGAAATATTTTAAAAAACCATATATATATATATATATATATATACCAATGATGCTATAATTATCAATACTTGGTGACTTACTTTGATATATCCTTGTTGGGTCATTACAATTCTCATCACTCAAAGGAAACTAGAATTTACACTAACTATTGCTTGTGGATTAAATAAACTTTCACAATAAAACCTGAATTACAGACTGAGGAATTTTTATGACAAATAAGAAACATTTGAAGGAAAAAAGGAAAGAGGAAAACCTTCTTTCATTTGTTGTGGTATACGCTTGTGATTTGAAAGTGAAAAACACAGTATTCAAAAATGCGCATGTTCCTTATAGATGATTGCCTACTAGGGATAAATAATGCACCGATATTTGAAAAGATTATAAAATGAAATATGGTGGGTGATGGAGTCATTTTCTATTCCCATCTTTGGATACTATCTTAACTGATTACTTGTACTGCAGGTTACTTTCATCAACTTAAGACCTCTCTTAGGGTCTAGAAAACGAGAGCCGAAATAAGTGTGTACATTGAGTAGACCAAAATATGGACTCAAGTATTAGGTGGCAGGTATGGAAAACCAAATGACCTATCCCATCTCAGAATGTAGAAAGCGCTACTAATCTTCCTTCTAGTTACTATCCAGGCTCTAATCGGACACTGCAGGTACCCTCATCTCCCCCAGAGTTCATCAGAACTTAGATCAAGAAGCGAAAAAGCCATAGAGACGAAGTACAAGACATTAAATAGGTATATGGTTCCAAATTTTTGTTGGAAAAAGAGATGTGAATAATCAAAATCTCAGCTGACCAATGTCACTGTTCAACTGTTCGTAAAAGTTGAAAAATTCTTCAATAAAAAGGATGGTTAAACGTTAATGGAATTTCATTGGATAATTAATTATCCATTCTACTTCTAATTAGAAATAGATGTTTTGTCGATGAGGGATCTCTGTAGATCCCTCATCTCATTCCAAGAAAAATCTCCTAGACCATGTCTTCCCCCCTTTTTTTTAAACAATTGTTTGATGGAAACGGACACAAAAAAATTATGTGTGTTGTTGAGAACTACTTTGAATATTGGAAGAATTAAGAAACTAACGCGTCTCAATCATCATTCTGGTGTGAGTGGAATTAATTATCCATTCTACTTCTAATTAGAAATAGATGTTTTGTCGATGAGAGATCTCTGTAGATCCCTCATCTCATTCCAAGAAAAACCTCCTAGACCATGTCTTCCCCCCTTTTTTTAAACAATTGTTTGATGGAAACGGACACAAAAAAAATTATGTGTGTTGTTGAGAACTACTTTGAATATTGGAAGAATTAAGAAACTAACGCGTCTCAATCATCATTCTGGTGTGAGTGGAATTGTCGAAAAAATTCTCAATGAACCGGGAAGATTATTATACCCAAGAAAACCAAATTAATTAATACCATATGTGAACCAACCTAAACCTTAGATTTTACATCCAAGTATCAATGTTGTGAGGTGCCAAGGACTAATCCTTACTCTAGAAGGTGTAGCCAAAAAGAACAGACCTATTGTCTTTATGGTTTGAGCCTTAAGGCCCGAACACAATGCTTCCGTTCCGTCACGACAAGTGAGGTTATGTGATCCGGAAAAGTTGAATTGAACTCGTCCGTTCCGTTCCATTACGACCGTTGTGTGCATTTACATGGCCAGCCCATAATGTCTACTTTGACAGCTGAACGGAACGGAACGGAACGGGAGCATTGTGTTAGGGGCTTTAGGTATCATAGTGCGCGTCTTTCTTGATTGCAATAAAAAGAACTAACTCCTAAAACACTAATGCGATTGTGATGAAACTTTTGTGATTTGTTGAGGGCACGCCCGCGAAGATTTCTGCGTTAACAAAATCATTTTACAATTGGTGGTACAAGAGTTATTTTAACATTTCTGTGTGTTTTACATGACTTAGCGGCAGTTTGTTCGTTTTCGGTGTATTAGTTATGCGTTCCTATTACTAAATGGTAAAGTTTCACGATGGATGTTGGATAGGAGATAGTGGATTGTGGATTGAGGATGCAGGATGATGGATGGAGGATGGAGGATGGTGGATGGAGGATGGAGGATTGTGGATAAAAAATGGAGTAACGGGAGCAACGGGAAGTAAGATAGTATAGCACCATACAAACGTGAGCGTAGCGAGCGTAGACGCGGTATGCGGCTAGTAAGAAAATCAACAAGTTTGAAATATTATGTTTCTAGACTACCGCTTTCTTGTTGTATGTTCAAAAATGTCGGTTTTCTACCAAACGGACAAAACAAAAACTCAGCCAAAGCTCGTGTCGAAAAAAACAAGTCTGACTTTTCATCATTTTTTTACAATTTCGTGCATTTTTCTACTGTTTCTGTTCTGTTTTTCGTGTCCCGACCAGAAACGGTAACTTCAAAAGGTTTCGGTGTGTTTTCTAACTGAGTCCGCTTCGTGGAAACACTGAAGTTATGTTTTGTTCAGTTTGTGTTTTTCGGTTCGAGACAGAGTGAGTTTTCCGTGCGTCAAGTGAATTTTTATTATTCTTTCCTAAGTATATTGTGAAAAAAGTGTCCTGTTTCTATTATTGATAGTGATAGAGCCTCCTACATTTATGTAAAAGCCGTGATGTACACATTTTCCCCAAGAAAGTTCCGGCCACAATTGGGTTATTAAATAAATAAAAACCCAACAGTGGTCGGATCTTGATTGAGAAAAAATGTCTCCTTCATATCTTTAATATATAGGGGGCAGGGACATCATTTGCGGGGGCAGAGGGGCAATTGTCCCCCCTGAGTTTGATGGAAACCTCAGGACTTTCTTAATTGATTATGCCTCCAGCGAAAAAATTTTAAGGGTATAAATCGGAGCAAACTATTTAACCTATCGTTACAATTTATGAATTTGTGACTTAATAATTTTAAATCTAGCTACTAAAGGCTCGTGTACACTAGCAAGCACTTTCGACATTTCTTTCTACAACGTTTAACGTAATAAGTATCTTGCAAGTGGTTTTTGCGTCTGAACGTACACTTTCACTTCAACGTTGCGGCGAATGCACCTTTTACGTCAAAAATAGGTTCTGAGTCAAAAAAAATATTGTCAGAAGATCGATCGCAACTTTCTTGTGGGATTCGAGCTTTACGCAAGCATACATGTTCATTTACTTACTAGTGTCCACGAGCCTTTAAATTTTAAATTTAATTTCTTCAATATAAGTTATTTTTATGCTGTAACATTTGCAAACGTATGAAATCGCTCACTAAATGGAGTCAAAATTGTATTTCTGTGAAATGCGATTTGCGGACGAGCTGGCGAGATCGGGATCGGCATCGAATGGTAGGGTTGAGGAGGATGTTTGCCCACCGATATGCGGCATCAAAGCGCAAATTCTAAAGGCAAAGCGTTCTAAGAAGACGGCCAACTCTAGGTGGGCAGGGCAAGGGCAAGCTGCAGGATTTCTAGAGCCTTGTGGCCCGAGCTGGATTGCCAAAAAACTTGGAATATATTAACTTGGGATAGAGGAAAACTGCGACTGCTCGTCGGAACACTGATCGGTCACTGTATGCTGAGGAAACATGCTATGCGGCGTAGCGGAGACGGACATGTGCAGGTTCTGCCATGATCTGTACGCTGTGGAGGACATCACCCACATATTCTGTGAATGCCCAGGGATCGTTAGAAGGCGATTGAGATGATTGGGTCTTTTCTTCGATAACATCGAGGATTTGAGGTCGTTAGGGGATGACAAACTGGTCAGGTTCTGCAGGAATTTGGAGTGCTTTTGAGGGGATGGAGCAGCCCACGAGGATCTGAAGGGATCGCAATGGTCCCGTACGGTGCCTAGTAAGCGCGGTGGTTCTAGCGCTGCGCCCTTTGTTGAAACTGAACTGAAATGCGATTTTCTACAGGTTTTTATTCACTAGATGAAATTTGAGAGTATTATAAGTTTAATCCAACCCAAAAGTTCGTAACGCATAGAACGGAGCCTCGGACGAAAAAAAGTTTTATATAATTTTGTTTTTACTTGTGGCCAAAACTCCAAATCCGCTTGACGTCCGTCCGTCTGTCCATCTGTCTGTCCGTTAGCACGATAACTCAAAAACGCCTTGACCTCCCAACTAGCAAACTAACTTCCATAAGGCCTTATCGGAGCTATTCTCGTACCTCGATAAAGCTTCGATTAGGTCTTACCGAACTAATCTGGCGAACAGCCAAGCGCAAACAGTTGGTATAAGGCCTTATCGAAGTTGTTTTTGCTTCCGTACGAAAGTTTACATTGTTTGCACGAAAAATAAATATTCACGATTTTTTTACTTTTATTTTCTTCCAAATACGAATTTATTTTCTTGTAAATTAATATTTTTTTTTTTTTCAAAAATGCGAATTGACCTTGCACACTCTCGGATTCGAACCACGGTCCCGTCATACATTAGTCCGCTATGCTATTACACTAGGCCAATCTGAAACATTGTCGTAATAGGGTTGAAGCCGAATCACTTGGTATTAGACATATGTATCAACTAATTGCTTATCTTGTCGTCAAGTCATAGACGATTTCTGCGACATGGACCTTTCTCAAATCAACTCTATCCGCAATATGCACGGCAGTTTACTTGACCTGGTGTTCTCAAACCTTACATCGTCATTTGCTACTGTGTCGCAATCATCGTTTGAGCTTCTGCCACTGGACACGATGTATCATCCGGCGCTGAATGTCCTGTTATCCATTGGCGGATACAGGGGGGGGGGGGCGGAGGAGGCGGCCGCCCCCCCCCCAAGAGCAATTCCGAATTTTCTAAACATACATACCTACTTCAACCGTTCTCCTATTATTTTTACTCCACTGCAATGTAAACTGTAATTAGCATTTACTGTAGTTCTGCGATGCAATACAAAGCACAGAACAGAACCATGATGGTGGATTTACCATACACTCAATGTTTGAGGCGCGCCTCTATCCCCACCATAAAATCAACCATTCAGATGGCTCGTGCAGTCGCAAGAGTCTAACATTCTTCAACTTTTTCTCCGACGCACGCTTCCATATGTGTACACACATAAAATGAACTGTGGTACCACACAATTCGTAGCTCATCGTATTTATTTCGTTTCGCACTTATAGGCAAGTTGCGCCGCAAAGGCATGTTGAGTGTAAATGGCTTTCAACACAGCAAAGAACACAGCCGACGAAAACCGGTTTGCAATGGCCTGATCGGGGTAGAGGCTCCCCTCGAGGCCTCAAGAGTGAGTGTAAACGCACCATGATAAAAAGACTACAAGACAACATATTGCGTAGGTAATAGGGTCATTCCATCAAGAACCGCCAAGAATGACGAAATTTGTGACCTTACCATCTCCGATTCTTTTGAAAATTTTTGTACTTTAAGAACTAGTGAAAAAAATAATTGAAATTCAATTTTCTGTTTCTATCTCATTTTTTTTGTTAGTTATAGTATGTTAAAGTTTTCGCAAAAATGGTGTCCAAGTCCTCTTTGAAAATGAATATCTCTGGTAATTTTTATCCTGGAATAATAAAATATAGCTTATTTTAAAGGGGAAGGTTGTCGCAATAAAAATTATTCTTGAAATTTTTTTCAAGTATAATGATTTTATCTCAAACCGGTTTTTTTTATTTTTTAACATTTTGTAGGTTATACTGTTTTTCAAAACATACCAAAAAATTAACTTGGGATCTCAATGGGATCGGGGTCAAAAAAATCTAAGAACATTATAGTGGTTCTCAATTATTTTATAGAAAAAGGGTCATTTAATCAAGAATCGCCAAAAGTGTGACCTTATCCTCGCCGATTCTTTTGAAAATTTGTGTACTCGAAGAATTAGTGAAAACAAAATATGATATCAAGTTTTTGTTTCTATCTCATTTTTTTGTTAGGTATAGTATGTTAAAGATTTCCCAAAAAAGATGTCCGAGTCCTCTTTGAAAATTCATATCTCTGGTAATTTTTATCCTTGAATAATAAAGTAGGGCTTCTTTTAAAGATTGTTGTAGTTTTTGTTAGTTAAAATATGAGATAGAAACAAAAACTTGAATTTCAATTAATTTTTTCACTAGTTCCTCAAGTAGAAACATTTTCAAAAGAATCGGAAATGGTAAGGGCACAACTTTGGCGATTCATGATGGAATGACCCATAAAAAGATGAAAACAATATGATCCCGTGTTTGCTAAGTGCAGTCTATGTAGCTAAATTCACACAGAACTTGATCTAACAAAATAGCCAAATCAAAAAATTTCCGCCCCCCCAACAGCAAAGTCTGGATCCGCCACTGCTGTTATCTTACGTTTCTAATGTGAATCGTCCTGTTTCGTATATGGATTATAATTTTAAATCAGCTGACTATACATACTAGAATTTGTGAACAGCTCGCATTGGTTTCGTATTTTCGGGATGCTTGATTTGGATGAACAAGTTTTATGATATAATTCTTCATGATATAATTGATAATAGTCCGGGAGGCAGCGACACTTTTGATGTAATTATTCCTACAAAGCTGATTTTTTGTCATTTTGTTGTTTTTATATGGCAAGTAAACGGAACGGCAGTCTACCGACCCAATGTGGGGGCAAACAATAATAACAATTGTTGAAACCTGTTAATAAATAATATGTAAATGCCTTATTCCTACAAGACTGAAACTTTTTTGGGTGGTCAATGATACCTAAAAATGCAGTATAATGATAGTCTACCGCGTCGGAGAGGGGGCCATCATGCGTCTACCACCCACGCAAGGTGTTAAGAAATTTCCTTTTTTGACTTATTCCTACAAGGCTGAAAATTTTTTCTAAAATACTTTAGTTTATAAGACAACTAAAAAAGACAGTCTACCGATCAGGTAAGGGTGCAAAGCCTTGATAGACGCAATGGAATGCACGATCCCCCGAGCGCAGCCGCTGCGCCGATCTGCTATAAGTCGCTCTGAATTATTGGATATACCGGGATTAAATTAATATCTACAAAGCTGCTTTTTTGTCTGTACGTACTTTAAGATAATTATTGTTCGGGACCTCTCTTTTCTCCAAATAAACGCACTGTTACAGTTTATACACTTTTAATTATTATTACTTAAGTCTAACATTAATTTATACTATAGTTATTATATGTATTTTAAATATAAATTATAATAATTATTAAGACGCAAAGGAAATGCGTTAGCATTTTCATAACTTTAAGACGATTGCATTTATGGTGCATTTGATATTTATGTTAAAGGAATGTGAAAAACGTGTATGCACTTTGAACGTCTGGATGGGGTATCGAATTATGGCGACATTGTAAAGATTAAGGAATGCTATATTGTAACGCTTGTGATATTGGAATAATTGAAGGAATGATTGAAACATGTAATTATTGAGGCACTGTATTGTAAGTATAGGGAAGAGCGCTTTACAACATTTATATCTTCCAATGTTACTACTGGCGTTGCGTAGTCAAGGTCCTTCATCCGTCCCCATACAAAGAAATCCATAATAGTAAGATCAGGAGATCTTGCAGGCCAGTGTATCGGTCCATTTCTACCGATCCAGCGATTGCTATAATTGGAATTTAACCAATCTGTGATCTATCGGCCGTAATGAGCTGGAGCACCATCGTGTTGGTAAGACATGGAATCCAATCGTACCAGTGGAATATAATCCAACAAGTCCTGTAGATCATTTGATAAAAAATGTAAGTAATTGGAGCTATTTAGAGTAGGCGGAAGCCTAATAGGTCCAAGGAAATCGTCACCACACACCTGCCCATAAATTGACGCTGAATCTGTGCTGAAATGATGCCGCTCTTCTTGTGTGTGGATTGCTCTCAGCCCACGTATGTAGGTTGTGGAAGTTTGTGATACCGTCTCTGATAAATGGGGACTCATCCAGAATATTGCTGAAAAAATTATCGTCATCTATTTGTCGTTCAAGGAGCCAATTGCAAAACTCCATCCGTTTGGGGAAATCAATGGGTAGCAGATCCTGTACTGGTGTGTGATGGTAGGCATGGAAGCGTTCTACTTTTAAAATACTCCAAACCTTCGAAGTAGAGATGTTAAACTGCAATGCCAAGCGTCGGATACTGATCGATGGATCATTTTGAACTGCTTGCAGTATTCTTTCATCAATCTGAACAGCGATTATCGGCGCAGGATTTGCATTTACTCTGCTTGTTCTAACGCTGCCAGTTTCCCTAATTCTCCTGTAAACGACTTGAAATACTCCCCTGTCAGGTGTCCGTCAATGAGGATGTTTCTGATGATAAAGCCTTCGCGCGGCTCGTCCATTTCCGCGACACTCTCCATAACTTAACACAATGTCAGCATATTCTTCATTGGGGTACTCAGGCATTTTGAAATTACTTTTTTAATTCTACTGACACCCTCTTCTTTAAAACTTTAAATCTTTGCCTTGTGATTATTCGTTTTCAAGATATAACGTTTTAAGTGAGTGAGGGTACCGGTCAAAAAAACTTTTCTTAACCACCCTGTATCTCCACTGTTATCGAAAATTGACCCACCCTGAAGAACAATTTTTTTCTCCAAATATATCAAGGAATAACCCCTTACAAGGTGGCGGACGGAGTGCCAAACACCCTGTATAGGTATGCAATAATTCAGAGTCTGCGCCAAAACTTTAGCCATGTCTACCGAAGCTTTAGCCGCATTGTATCGAAGGTAGAACACGTTTAGTTGACAATAATTATCTTAAAGTACGTACAGAGAAAAAAGCAGCTTTGTAGATATTAATTTAATCCCGGTATATCCAATAATTCAGAGCGACTTATAGCAGATCGGCGCAGCGGCTGCGCTCGGGAGATCGTGCATTCCATTGCGTCTATCAAGGCTTTGCACCCTTACCTGATCGGTAGACTGTCTTTTTTAGTTGTCTTATAAACTAAAGTATTTTAGAAAAAATTTTCAGCCTTGTAGGAATAAGTCAAAAAAGGAAATTTCTTAACACCTTGCGTGGGTGGTAGACGCATGATGGCCCCCTCTCCGACGCGGTAGACTATCATTATACTGCATTTTTAGGTATCATTGACCACCCAAAAAAGTTTCAGTCTTGTAGATATTAATTTAATCCCGTTATATCCAATAATTCAGAGCGACTTATAGCAGATCGGCGCAGTGGCTGCGCTCGGGAGATCGTGCATTCCACTGCGTCTATCAAGGCTTTGCACCCTTACCTGATCGGTAGACTGTCTTTTTTAGTTGTCTTATAAACTAAAGTATTTTAAAAAAAATTTTCAGCCTTGTAGGAATAAGTCAAAAAAGGAAATTTTTTAACACCTTGCGTGGGTGGTAGACGCATGATGGCCCCCTCTCCGACGCGGTAGACTATCATTATACTGCATTTTTAGGTATCATTGACCACCCAAAAAAGTTTCAGTCTTGTAGGAATAAGGCATTTACATATTATTTATTAACAGGTTTCAACAATTGTTATTATTGTCTGCCCCCACATTGGGGCGGTAGACTGCCGTTCCGTTTACTTGCCATATAAAAACAACAAAATGACAAAAAATCAGCTTTGTAGGAATGGATACAAAATTTCGGTCGCTGCCTCCCGGACTATAACTTTGTGCCAATCTCACTTGTATTTAATTCGTCTTTTCCAAGGTGGTATAGCGCTGACCTGAAAAAACTTATTTCCGACAAGAAAGCTGCTCATGCTAAATTTAAGTCATCTGGCACTGCTCTCGATTATGAGTGTTTCTCTACGCTTAGGTCGTCATGCAAAGTGATGACTAGGGAGTGTTATTCTCTTTATTATTAAGGTCGAGAATGCTATCCCATCTAATCTAAAGCAGTTTTGGAACTACATCAATTCTCTTAGTTCCGACAACACTTTACCCCCTGAAATATTTTTAGGGTCGGAGAGTGCTTCTGACTTAAACGGTATTGCGGATCTGTTTGCTCGTTACTTTTCTGGCGTCTATTTTAGTAAAGTACAAGTTAAATACACTTTCATTTCTAGTTCTCATGCTGTTGTGTCTTCTATTAATATTCATTCTGATGACGTCCTTAAAATGTTGAATGATCTTGATGTGAATAAGAGTGCTGGTCCTGACAACGTCCCTGCTTTATTTTTAAAAATGTGGAGTGAGTATCTCGCGCTTCCGCTGTCACTATTGTTTAATAAATCTCTGGAAACGGGACGCCTCGCTCCAGTTTGGAAAATTGGCTTTCTGGTACTTATTCATAAGGCTGGTGATAAAAGCAATATCGAGTATTATAGGCCAATCTGTTCTTTGTCGGTCATTCCCAAACTGTTTGAGAAATTAATTGCTGACACATGAACACCTTTGTTTAAGAATTTCATCTCACCCAACCAGCATGGGTTCCAAAAAAGGAAATCAACTTTGACTAACTTATTACCCTATGCTGAGAATATATCTGTGGCCACAGGTAATAAGTAGGTAAGTCTAAAATCGAAACTATTCAGGGCAGCACTTTTTTGCTATTTTTACTATTGAACTATTCTTGTAAATCCAGTTTTTGTGAAAAAATTTAATTTGTTGACATCTTATTGATCAAATAACATATAACAATAACTTTTTCACAGTGCGTGTAAGCCTTGGGAGATGACCACAGTACACTTATCCCATTTTACTATTTTTTGACTTACCAAGTTATTCCCTGTGACCACAGATATGTTGTTCGCTGGAAAAACGACTACAGGTTCTGTTAAATACATAGCATAAATTGATTTATATAGCTTCAAACATAACATAAATTGATTTATATAGCTTCAAACCTCAAATTTTAACAACTGTAAAAATTGCATTGTTCATTTAGCTCGGACCCTTTTTGACTCTCTCGCTTATCGAACTCCAACCGAGCAACATCAATTCAATAAAACTTGTTTCAAAATCAAAACTAATTTTTCCTAAATTTTCGTGTCGTTCTTTCTTTTCGTATCGTTATCGAAAACCTACAATAAAAAGGCTTATTGTAGTCAACACTTTGGTGCCGAAACCCGGGAATCGCTTTAGATTATCAGTGAACATTTTCAATATTTAAAAATTTCGTGGATTAAATATCGTGCAGTGAGTGCATTGTCGACAATTTCTTGGTACTGTGTTGTGGATAGACTTTCGACATATATTATATATGCCAAAAAAGCTGAACATTAATTCGGTACTGTGTTGTGATAGGTGCCAGAACATTGGATATACCCTAATACAAGGTATTGTATAAAATCATCCAAAAAATGAACATTTCGCTACGAACGGTATATCGCGGTCAGGTGACCAAATTATGCAACTCAGCAGAGGAATATTTACTGTTACCAGAGTCACAATCAATAGAAGCAAATAGCCACAATTTCGACTCTATTGAAGAAGAGCTCTCTGTCTTTCTTGAACGCATAAAAAATGCATGCGGAAATTTGTGCAAGGCAAATACCGACTTGCTTTCATCTATTAAATCAGATGAAATGGTACGGGAGTGTGAAGGCATAGCGGATTATGACGACAAGGCCAATGCCACCATCGCTCGTCTGAATCAACGCATAATTCGCATAAATCGAATGCAAAATCGCTGTGTATCACGTAGTGGTCCCGGCGAAGTTCGTGTTGAGACCAATAAGGCCGTAAAATTACCAAAACTCACGTTAAAAAGGTTTTCAGGTGATTTTGAAGATTGGCTGCCCTTTTGGGAGCAGTTTCGCGTTGCGGTACACGAAAATTCGTCTCTAAATGGCACGGATAAATACATTTACCTGCAATCAGTGCTAATTGGTAAGGCTGCCAAGACCATCGAAGGATTTACTCCCAGTGCGACATGCTATGACAGCGCGATCAGTCTTCTAAGGGAAGAGTTTGGTGACAACGATAAGATTGTCGACAAAGTGATGCAAATTTTAATGGGTCTCAAGCCCGTACAATCACGTAACGACGTGGTTAACTTGCGTCATCTTTACAACACAATTGTTTCCTCGACCAGAACTCTTGCTGCTCTTGGTATACCTACCACACACTATTCAATAATGCTAAAATCAGTGCTCCTAAAAACAATGCCGGTAGATCTACGAGTTGATTTTCATCATAACTTCAATAAGTTTTCATCTGACTCTAAAGAAGCGCCAGACGATAGTTCGGTCGCTGATAGTGAAAGTTCTATTGGTTTTCGCGGCGACAAGCAAATTGAAGCATTAATTAAATTCTTGAGACTAGAAGTAGAATCACTCGAAAAATCGGTAACAAGCAATCCAAAACAATTACGCAGTGAAAATAGTGCTCAAAATAATCGATCGCGAACGAACCATTCTAAAATTCCATCAGCCTTCACTGCCACACAACCGGTTCAAAATTGTCAGTTTTGTAGGCAAAATATGCATTCTGCATTTAAGTGCGAACAATTCGTGTCGAAAACTCCCTCCGAACGTTTCCAACTCGCGAAAACACTAAATTTATGCATTAATTGTTTAAAACCAGGCCATTCGGTACGCTCATGTAAATCCAGTCAGTGCAAACAATGTTCGAAACCCCATCATACACTATTACATTTGCCGAAAAACGTGTCTAATACAGGCATTAGCTTTCAATCGTCTGAAAGCGCTAACATCAAGAATCAGCAGCCCCAAGTCGAAGGCCACGAGTCCGTACCGGGTTGCTCTCAATCAAATTCGTCAACATTCGTCGCACTCGGTCAGTCATACGCCAATCTAAATGCAGGAAACGTCATGTTAGCCACAGTCCTAATCGATGTAAAAGGATCCAATGGCAATTTCACTACATGCAGAGCACTTCTAGACTCGGGTTCGCAATTTAATTTTGTCACTCGCCGCCTTGTGCAACAACTAAAACTGAAGTTGCAACCAAATAACTCCGAAATAGTAGGAATAGGAACATCAAACACCAGCTCCAAATCCATCACAGAATTGGTTGTAAAATCCAGGGTAAGCAATTTTACCACAACACTAGATGCCCTTGTCCTTAAAAATATCGCCGGATTACTACCTGCGCATCATATCGACATCTCAAACTTCGTTCTTCCTTCAAATATTCAATTGGCAGATCCGCATTTCAATATACCGCAAAGAATTGACATACTTATTGGTGCCAGCTTATTTTTCGACCTACTATCGATTGGACAGATCAAACTTTCGCCAAACTCATCGACTGTCCTTCAAAAAACAGTACTTGGTTGGATTGTTTCCGGAAATACACAATCAACTGCCACTTCGCTCGTTGCCTCATCAGACACTTCGCAAAATACAAGGCAAGTTGATAATCTCAATAGACTGGTTAAAAAATTCTGGGAAATGGAGGAACCAACACTTAGAACATCACACATGACGGACGAGGATAGTGCTTGTGAAAATCACTTCATAAAAACATTCCGGAGATCCAACGCAGGCAGGTTTGTGGTACGCCTACCGTTTCGCCAACCGCCAACAACACTCGGCGACTCATATCATATAGCGCTCAAGAGATTCTACAATCTGGAAAGGAAACTAGCCAAATCTCCGGATCTGCATCGTGATTATTCAAATTTTATTAAAGAATTCTTAGAACTTGGTCACATGGAAGTTGTTGACATCTCGCAAGCACAATCCCCTGCATACTTTCTGCCACATCATCCTGTTTTTAAGTACGATAGCTCATCTACAAAATTAAGAGTTGTCTTCGACGGGTCCTGTAAAACGAGTAAAGGAAATTCTTTGAACAACATTCTCATGGTAGGACCAACCATACAGGACGATCTGTTTTCAATCATCATTCGCTTCCGGTTGTTTCAATATGCTCTTATGGCTGATATTGTCAAGATGTATCGCCAGGTACAGATTGCTCCAGAGGACCGCAATCTACAATGTATTTTGTGGCGTGACAGTCCGAATACGCCACTACAAACATTTCGGTCAACAACAGTGACGTACGGAACAGCTTCCGCTGCCTATCTCGCAATTAGAAGCATGAACCAACTAGCCATGGAACACACCAATAACTTTCCACTTGGATCTCATCACGTACTGAACAGCTTCTATGTAGACAATCTAATGTGCGGATCCAACTCCGTTTCCGAGCTTATTGCTATCAAAAATGAAGTCACCAAGCTCCTCGCACTCGGATCATTTCCACTAAGGAAATGGTGCTCTAACTCTGCCGATGTTCTGACTGACATAAACTCTGATGATAGAGAAAGTTTTATACAAATAAATAATGACAACGTTGTTAAGGCGCTTGGTCTTCTATGGAATCCACATGGTGACGAGTTCATCTTTAATACAAAGGGATTAAATGCAGCAGAGGAATCACGCATAACAAAGCGAACAATTTTGTCACAACTTGCTAGTTTATTCGATCCTCTTGCATTCATGAATCCAGTAACAACAAGTGGAAAAATATTTCTCCAGCATCTTTGGTCTCTGCAATTACACTGGGATGAATCTCTTCCTATTCACCTTCACAACCAGTGGCGCAAATTTCAAACACAATTGCAGCATCTCCACAAATTACGTGTACCTCGTCTCGCTACTCAACCCAATTCGGAGGTTGAAATTCATGGATTCTGTGATGCAAGCTTAAAGGCTTACGGCGCATGCCTCTATTTGCGCAGCTACAATGCAAACAAAACTATCAGGGTCAGACTTCTGTGCGCAAAATCCAGAGTTGCGCCTATTCGAACACAAACACTCGCACGCCTTGAGCTATGTGCCGCACTATTGTTATCAGACCTCCTTAACAAAGTCAAATCTGCACTTAACATTGCCATCAATGCCGTATATTGCTGGACAGACTCCACTATCGCTCTCTCTTGGATCACATCATCGGCCAACCAATGGTCTATTTTCGTATCGAATCGTATATCTCAAATACAGAGCTTGACTGACACATCATCATGGAGACATGTACCGAGCAACCTCAATCCTGCTGACTTAACATCACGAGGTTGTCTTCCAAGTCAATTAGTAATCAACGAACTTTGGCTAACTGGTCCTCCATTTTTGAGTTTGGAACCAGCCTTTCGGCCTCGCCTCAAGAATACACTTAATCCTGACCTGCCTGAAAGGAAGGAACAGACCTTCTCATTTATTTGTTCCGGTAATAAAGGTGTAGCTGATATTACTCTAGGATGCAAATTCGCTAATAATTATTTTCGGCTAATTTTGGTTATCAGTTATGTTCGTCGATTCAGCAGCTTCAAAAAAGGTACAACACCCAACAATCTCCAAATAACAACAGAAGAATTCGAAGCAGCTCTAAAATCAATCATTAGGAATCTCCAGCGCACGTACTTCGCGCAGGAATATAGAGACTTGGCTCACAACAAGGTCATATCATCGCGTAGTCGCCTATTGCGTCTAAACCCCTTCCTGGACTCTGAGGACATTATTCGTGTCGGCGGACGTCTTCAACAATCTAACTTAGCTTACGATGCCAAGCATCAAATCCTGCTTCCTCAACGCCATCCCTTTACGGATGCTTTAATTCGACATCAGCACGCCATCAATTTACATGGTGGATGCCAGACCGTCCTAAACGCAATTCGACAAAGATTTTGGTTAATCGACGGCTCTCGAACGGTTCGAAAGGTCTTAAGACACTGCATCATCTGCTTTCGTTCCCGCCCACTACTAGCAACACAAATCATGGGTGATCAGCATGCAGATCGTATTCGTCCTGCGCCACCATTCTCTACCACTGGAGTTGACTATTGTGGCCCAGTATATTTAACTCAGCGTATACGCGGACGGCCACCATCAAAAGGATATATCGCTGTATTTATTTGTTTCGTGACTAAAGCAGTTCACTTGGAACTCGTTCACGACCTCTCCACGGAATCATTCATAGCATCTCTTCGAAGATTTATAGCACGCCGTGGCAAATGTTGCAAGATCTTTTCAGATAATGGAACAAATTTTGTTGGTGCGAAAAATCAGCTAGAGCAGGTTCAAAAAACTTTGCTTTCATCCTCTTGTAATGAGGAAATTCAGAAATTTGCACTCTCGCAGGGCATCACCTGGAGTTTTATACCGCCGCGATCGCCCAACTTCGGTGGATTGTGGGAGGCTGCAGTAAAAATCGCTAAACGTCATTTACACAAAATCTTGGCGAGCATGTCTAACTTTTCGTTCACTTATGAAGAAATGGCTACTTTGCTATGCCAAATAGAAGCAGTGATGAACTCCCGACCAATCTCGCCGATGTCCAATGACCCTAACGACATCACAGCTTTGACACCCGGCCACTTTTTGACCGGAGGTCCCTTGACTGCGCTACCACAGGTCAAGATCACCTCGGACTTAAATAGACTCTCACATTTTCATCGAATTCAATATATGCAACAAACCTTTTGGGAGAGATGGCGCAAGGATTATATAAACAACATGCAAACGAGAAACAAATGGCAGCGCCCACAAGCTAACATTAAACTTGGCGATTTAGTCCTTCTAAAAGATGACAACGCACCACCCTTACACTGGACTATGGGAAAAATCACCGCTTTACATGAAGGAAGAGACAGCAAGGTACGCGTTGTATCCATCAAGGTAAAAAATGGAGTAATCCAAAGAGCAATCTCCAAAATCGCTATTTTGCCAATTGATAGCGCACCCTAAAGAAATTAATATTATATTTCAAAACTAGGTATATTACAAAACATTTTGATAATTTCGAAAGACTGCCGCCTTTCAAGGGGGGCGGTATGTTAAATACATAGCATAAATTGATTTATATAGCTTCAAACATAACATAAATTGATTTATATAGCTTCAAACCTCAAATTTTAACAACTGTAAAAATTGCATTGTTCATTTAGCTCGGACCCTTTTTGACTCTCTCGCTTATCGAACTCCAACCGAGCAACATCAATTCAATAAAACTTGTTTCAAAATCAAAACTAATTTTTCCTAAATTTTCGTGTCGTTCTTTCTTTTCGTATCGTTATCGAAAACCTACAATAAAAAGGCTTATTGTAGTCAACAGGTTCATAGTATTTACACAGATTTTTCAAAAGCTTTTGACAAAGTTAACCATTCCATACTTATTCAAAAATTAACCACCATCGGTATCACTGGCCTTCTCCTTAATTGGCTTAAGGATTATCTACTTGACCGAAGGTTGATTGTTCGTATAAAGTCTGCCAAATCCGATCCGTTCATTGTTAACTCGGGAGTTCCCCAGGGATCCATCCCACTTGGGTCCTCTCCTGTTTTTATTTTTTGTTAATGATATTGAAGCTATGTTTGCCGACGTTAACTTTTTGTTATTTGCTGACGATTTAAAAATGTTTAAAACTTAAATTCCCATGACGATTGTTTAGTCCTTCAGAAAAATCTAAACTCACTTTATTCATGGTGTATCTCTAATCATCTCCATCTTAACATTGATAAATGCCATTTTATTGTCTTTAATAGGACACGAGAAGCTATTAGGTTCGACTACCAAATTAACAGTATCTCCCTACCTCAAGTCCAAACTGTTAAGGATCTAGGAATTATACTCGATAAAGGATTTACTTTTGCTCCCCATTATGACCGCATTTGCGGTTGTGCCCGTAGAATGCTGGGTTTTATCTCGCGTAACACGAGATCCTTGACTAATATACATACGGTAAAATACCTTTATTGTGCGTTAGTGCGACCTCACCTGTAGTACCTTTCTCCAATATGGAGTCCTCACTTTAATGTTCATGTGAATAAAATCGAAACGATCCAACATAAGTTTCTTCGTCTGATAGCCTTCAAATTAAACATGCCCATTTATGAAATGAACTATGATTCGTTGTCGTCAGAATTGCACCTTGCCACCTTAACTAAACGCCGCGAACTAGCAGAGCTTGTCACATTGTTTAAGGTCATTAATAATGAGTTGGATTGTCCTAGTCTTCTTGGTCTCATCAACTTCAGGGTACCTCCATCGAAAGCTTTTCCGTCGATTGCCTCTCGACAGATTATGGCAAATATAGCCCAGTTTCAAGAATAATGCGACCTGGCAATACTTACACAAGTGAAGCGGACTTGTTTAATACTTCCATTACTGATATTAAACGATTTTTCTATGTGTAACTTCGATCAACGCGTTTAATGTTTTGTTCATATAATTTTTTCTTTTCTCACTTCTTCTAATGCTTTTTTTTCTCTATTTTTAAATTTAATTTCCTTTAAATTTTATCATACTATTATATTTTTTTTACATTTTTATCATTCCGCTAAATATTGTTATATTATTTTGTACGATAAGGATATTGTCCGTTTATTCTATTAAATAAATAAATAAATATCGAGCGAAGCTCGCTTGCAAACCTCCGCTCGCAAGTCTCACGGAAGCTTCATCGTAGTTAAAAGTCCACAAACCTTCATTAGACTGTAGCTATTTACTTCCATAAGGCCTTATACTATGTTCAGACTACGAGATTAACGCGTTTAAATCGAGTTAAATGCGCTGAAAACATTTCCCGGACGCGTTTACGAAAACATGTAGCTACTACGCGTTTAACCGAAAACATGTGCTGCGACCAGAGACCTGGTAATATAGATGGACTACCTATTTCGCTATCTCATGTGGGACAAGTTTTCTGATTTGATGTTTCGAAAAAATTGTATGTGATTAGTCGAGCTTTGCACTTCTCGAACTTTTTTTTATATATATAAACAAGATATCGTTCTAAAATTGTAAATGAACATAAAATAATTTCTGATAATAACTTTTACTGTAGTTTCATTCAGAAATACCAGTTTTTACTTGATTTTAGCTCGTTTATGGAACTTCGAATGCTAAGGGACATAATTTGGGTAATTTAATTTCCTTATTGAGCTGAACAGAGATAAATGCATTCAGATCGTGGGAATTAGAAGAAGATGGAGTGTGCTGTTTTCAAACTTGGAAAGTGAAATTTTGGTGTCAGCTGTGATGTGACCGTTGCATTCGCAAATCAAAACCGTTTTAAATATTTATAATATTAAATTTTCTATTTTATAATTGAAATTGGCAGATGGTAGAATTGTGTCTTGCTATATCAAATAAATAAATTGTTATTGATACAGTTAAATAAAAAAATGTTGTACAAGTATTGTTTTTTTTTGTAAAATAGGTCCTGTAAAATATACGAATTCCCAAAAAGAGTATTGAGAAAAATTGCGTGTATTTTTGTAGGTAAAGTCTCTTAATGATATTAATAAAGTTCACAAAGTACTGCAAGAATAAATTATGAGAAACTTTTTGTTTCTGAGAATTTTTATTCTGACTTATTGTCGAATATAAAAAGTGCGTGGAAATTTCAGAGCGATTTGGAAAAATTAAATAACAAATTACATTCGTACGAAGATACTTTTAAGGAAAGTTTAATAATGTATGTGGGAAAGTGGAAGTGTAGTGTGGAGAACTGTTTAAGCAATGCAGCTGGCGCATCAAGATATGTTAAGTTTTCCAGGTAAGCTACCCACATAGCGATATTTTTTAAGTTTTAAAAAGTGCTTTAATAT
The DNA here is from genome assembly GCA_951812415.1 of Beris morrisii. Taxonomy (NCBI): domain Eukaryota; kingdom Metazoa; phylum Arthropoda; class Insecta; order Diptera; family Stratiomyidae; genus Beris; species Beris morrisii. Next base: position 96,287,124 of record OX638311.1, read on the forward strand.
CTAATCTGCTAATGTTCTTAATGGCCTCAAGTGGGCACTCTAAGATATAAATGGTATCGGGGAATATTTTTGGGAGGATCAAAGTATCTTTTTTCAATGACAATTCTAATGTATACCTATGTCTATAATACCCACGAAATCCGCCGGAGTTCATCCAACTATGTTGGATGTCCGCCTGGAAATCGTGAGTATTTGTATTAATTGGGATATAATTATAAATTATATTTTTTTATAATTATTCCAGGCCGAACCTTTCTCCACTTGGACCAATAGCTGAAGGCTATTAGTTTCTGTAGCGAATGTCTCGGTCCAGCATGCCTTATACTAGGGAAGCTGCCAATAATGTTAGTACTTAGACTAGTTTCTTTTCGTTTTTTTCCGTGTTAGTTTAAAATTAACTTATTCTAAGAAAAATAACTAAATGTTCTGTCGATTAAGCCACCAGTATTTTGTATCCTCACGCTCATTTCAATGCCAATGAAGTTCGCGGTGGAGTATCGCCATAACGCCAGATGGTCGCTAGTTTCAAGATTGGGGTCGTATAATATTTTTTTAACTGTTGCGCGCCTATACGCATGGTTTATAATTGGTACGCAGTCAGAGTCTAATATGTAACCGTTTTCATCGAGGTATACGAAGGCTTCGGGTGTAATAAAACCAGTTGACGTAGTTTTTTCGAAGTATTGTGGGTTGGTGAATGCCTACATAGCGGTATGTTCCGGGTTAAGTGAAACCGCAGGATTTAAATTTTTATAATAACGCAGCTTGAAAATCTACTTTGAAAGTTCAGTATCATTATTCACTACCAAAAAAAAGTCCGTTTTTGCTGTGTGAAACTTTCGTTTAGGGGTTGTTAATCTTTCGTGGAAAAAAGATAGATAAAATTCATAGCAGTTCCGCCAAAATGAAAATTTCTGTTAAAAATTAGCAGAGTTCCTTTGATTGAGATGAAGTACTTGTTTTTTCAATAAATAAATAAATTTCTTCAATATACCACTTTTTGCTGCATATTCAACATTTAAGTACAAATCGACTTGTTCAATGCCTGTTTTGTTAAATATGCAATAAAAAAATATAATGCATATTTCAACTAAAAATAAATCTACTTTTCTAATATAGATATTCATCGCTTATTTCTCAACTTAAGAAAAATTTAATGAAAGGAAATGAAAGCCTATAAAATTTAACAAAAAAAAGTGTTTATTAAGTTGGTCAATACCTAAAATAATATGTATCCAAACATAAAAAAATTTAAAAAATCACATCTTGAAACTGTAATAAAATAGATTTAAGTCTTTCGATATTTTACAAATCAGTAGTATTTAATATATTTTTAAGATTACTTTATTGAAGTTTACTACTTCTTCTGGCATGAAAACTTTTGATAAGTCTTCGCTCTTACATATAAAATCTGTTGCCATCGAATATTTTATACTGGTGAAACTAAGGCCGAGAGACACTGAATTAATATGTCTTTCAAATATCTCCTACTATAATAATAAACATGAAATTTTCAGAATTCCTCGGACCACGTCACCTTCTTTTTATAGCTGGTGCGAGGTCTTTCATATAGAACCTGGCGCTATATTACTACATTTCGACGAGAAGGACATATCGCACTCAGCATTCAAAACGACCCTTCGAAAGTGCGCGATTTCGATGGAGGTCGAATATTTATCGGAAGTAAGTACTTAAGTTGTTGTAGTTGTTGCCTTTAATTAAAAAAAAAAAATGATTTCATTGTTACGTTTTTATATTTTCTTTCATTTATTTTCACATTATTTATATATTTAAAATTTTGTTTCATATTAAATATAATACGAAGGTAGAAGAACTATCACTTGAAATGCTAAGCGATTATGTCGATATGGACAGGATAAACGACGAAGTAGTTATCTCGGAGGAATTAGTTAGCTTTGAGGAATTAGTTGTTTCCAAATCTCCAGAGGTTCAATTTCCAAAATACCCTTGTTCCTCTATATCCGAAATTGCCCCTGTATAAAAAAAAACAAAATAAAAATTTAATTTCAAGAAAAAAATATCAGAATGCATTACATGCAAAAAATAAAATTAAAAAAAATTGTATTCGATTAAAAAATCGCCGCGAGTCAAGCATCAAATCCATAAATATTATCTTTAAAGAATTGCAAAATATGCAGCTTATTTCTTCTGAAATAAGTAGCCATTTGGAAAAGGCTGGGAATGAAATTCCCAATGCAATTCTTAGGAAACTACTAGAAGCCAAACGTGTCAAACGACTAAAATTAAAAATTTATCAATATATACCCTTTTTTCAAAAAAATTTAGGTACTCTAAATTTACGGCATTTTGAGCTTGTAAAACAACCCATTTTTAACTGTACAAATTCACAAAAAGAAAAGTATTTCGCGGTATTAAACTTTTTATCAAATTTTAAAATCAAAAATCAAAATCAATGTAAAGCCGGGTTGACACGTTACGAGTGAACTCGCATAGTCACTCGGACGTTACTCGTATCGTGTCAACAGGTAATCCGAGCATGCTCGGACGTTATGACGATACGAGTAACGTCCGAGTGACTATCCAAGTTCACTCGTTCCGATTCCACTCGTACCGTGTCAACCCGGCTTAAGGCAGAGATGACTGATAGATAGTTAGTAAAGTTAAAAAAAATAAAAAATTTTAGTTTTAAAAAATTCCTTACTCACACTGATTTCAAAAATTCCATTTACCTAAATAAAGAAATAATATTAGTAGACAATATATCCATTAGTAGAGAAAAGGCTTTACCCGCTGTCGTATTATTTTGTCCATATCACATTCGCCCAATGCGTGAACGTCTGCTGGAGACACCTGCGTCAAGGATGAAACAGCTACTGGCAGTCCCAAGATAATTTACCTTTGGTTGAAATTCGAAAGGAATCTGGCATCAATTAAAGGCGGTAATTTATATATTTTTTTTATATATAATATTCATTTAATTTGCAGATCCTCCCAAACAGTGCGACCTTGACGTGGTTGGGAGGCTTAATGATACTAACGATGAAATCGCGTCAATTCTAAATACATACTCGTATGTATCAATTGAGAAAAATGTGAATTTCTACAATTGATGCAGATGTAGGAATAAGTTTTGTTCGTGAAGATTTTAAGGGTGTGGATTCCTGATTAAATTTAATTAAGTGCATTAAATTCCCTTCGGCAAACTAAATGTTATCCTGTAAATGAAATTCTTCATAACTAAATTGGAAATGAACGAATTTAATATAAACGTATGAAGGTTTCCTAAACTAAAAACTTTTTACATTAGTGCACTAAATTGAATTTAGCCGCGAATCCACACCCACCCGTAGTCAGGGGTGGAGCTTCCGTAGGAGCAAGTGGAGCAACTGCGCCGGGCGCCCAAAATTTTAGGGCGCCACACCTAATGTTCCACCTACCTACGCAATTGTTCGTTCATGTACGAACCTGCAATTATCAAATTCACTGTTTGTAAATTTTGCAATTTTAAAACACGGCATCCTACCTATCCATCTAAATACAAATTAATAGCACGTCGTACTCCCAAACATTTGTTTTATTCCCTGAAATATGTGATTGCTGTTTGATCTTATCATATAAATACATGTTCGTAGCACCCTCTTCCAAATACATAGAACATACATAAACGATTTTGTATAACCAACATCATTTCCCTCCACCGATCCGACATGTACATCGTTTTGTTCGATCAAACATGTGCGAATCTATTGACTTACTCTTTGGCGCAAAAATTTCATCTGCACCACGGTTCGACATCCAGCACGCACGGTACTGTGACCTGTCAACGTTTTTATGCGCGATGGCATGCGTTGTATTCCGCTGAGTGCATATGTATTCATGGTATCTGGCGCAGTTTATAAAAGTGCGCCACAGGAACGAAATGGGTTCTCAGAGGTCCCAGGCGTATGCGAAGAACCAGTGCTTCAGTTCTTTATGTACATTTTTTTTTCATGTAAATTCCGATGGGTTTTTAATTTCCCTCTAGGTATTGTTTTTTAAATAAATAGGAAATTAAACTCTCGTGACGTGATCACCACTATACGAATGCAATGAAGAAGTGCTATCTAATAATTAAACGGCAATACGGGTACAGTTGTTCTAATGTTATCGAGAAAATTGAAATATTTAGAATTTTCACGAGCTGGGAGCACTGTTTGATGACCAAAAAAAATGTGATATTTTTTTTGTTAGGTTTTATTGTGGAAAAAAATAAGTGCTAATAGTAATTACGTTTCAAAGGCCACTTTAAAATGTTTCGTTATGTCAGCAAAACCTTTAAACTTAATTACGTAAAATTGGAAGAAAGCCTCACAGTTTCTAAAAATAATTTAAATTCAGAAATTTATGCATACGACTATCTTTGAAATGAGTGGTAATATGGCACCGGAGAGCCAAATTAAATGTGTGCATAAAACCATAGGAAAAATAGGTAACAAAATCAATTTTATAGACAACAAGCCAATCGTATAATACTCTAGATGAATACTGCACTCCGATTTATATTGTAAAGTAGAATTACGTGTGTGCATGTTGTATGTCCTTTATTAGGGACTGCCATTAGATTGCTACTCAAAACCAAAAGACAATATTCAGTGTTTAATTTCATACCTTGAACTGGGTAAGTCATCGAAAAAAATGTCCTTTTTGAAATACTTTCACATGGGAGGTGCAGGAAGGACTCACTCGATTTCTTACATCTTTATCCTTTTCCTTGGAACCATTTAAAAATTAACGTGTATAAAATTTCAAATTCGTAGCTTGAAGCGTTCAAAAGTTATCGAAAAATATTTTTGAACACGTGTCTTAAGGACATTTTGTATGGCAGCTACCAGAAGGAGTAAAAGGATTTCACTGATTAGTAAACTCGAACTTCGTTTTCACTCAAAACTAATTTGTACAAAATTTCCAATTCATAGCTAAAAGATTACTTGAGTTATAGTAAGTTCCGTAAATTAAGTGAATAAGTTTTGACAGGATATTTGTATGGCAGCTACACGAAGGGCTAATAGGATTTTCTTCATAATCATATATTTAACTCCAACTATTGAAAAAATAACACGTAAAAAATTTCAAAGACGTGGCTTAAACCCTTCTGAAGCTATCGGACAATATTTTTGAACACGTGTTTTAAGGACATTTTGTATGGCAGCTACCAGAAGGAGTAAAAGGATTTCACTGATTAGTAAACTCGAACTTCGTTTTCACTCAAAACTAATTTGTACAAAATTTCCAATTCATAGCTAAAAGATTACTTGAGTTATAGTAAGTTCCGTAAATTAAGTGAATAAGTTTTGACAGGATATTTGTATGGCAGCTACACGAAGGGCTAATAGGATTTCCTTCATAATCATACATTTAACTCCAACTATTGAAAAAATAACACGTAAAAAATTTCAAAGACGTAGCTTAAACCCTTCTGAAGTTATCGACGAATATTCTTAAACACGTGTTTTAAGGACATTTTGTATGGTAGCTACCAGAAGGAATAAAAGGATTTCGCTGACTCGTAAAGCCAAACTTTCCTTTTACTCAAAACTAATTTGTAAAAAATTCCGAATTCGTAGCTAAAAGATTACTTGAGTTATAGTGAGTTTCGTAAATTAACTGAATACATTTTGATAGGATATTTGTATGGCAGCTACACGAAGGACTAACAGGATTTTCTTCATAATCATATATTTTGCTCCAACTATTGAAAAAATAACACATACAAAATTTCAAAGTCGTAGCTTAAACCCTTCTGAAGTTATCGACCAATATTTTTGAAGACGTGTTTTAAGGACATTTTGTATGGCAGCTACCCGAAGGAGTAGGACGATTTAGCCCGTTAACGAACTTAGCCTTACAAATTCAACCAAACATCCGGTTTCAAAATTTCAAGATCCTAGGTGAAGGCGTTCTTGAGTTATCGTGTTCACGGACGGACGGACGGACGGACGGACGTCAAGCGGATTTAAGGTTTTTGGCCTCAAAACTAACTTTTTTTCGTCCGAGGCTTGGTTCTATGCGTTACAAACTTTTGGGCTGGATTAAACTTATAATACTCTATATGATTTCATCTAGAGTATAAAAATCGCATATAATTATCGCCTTCAGCTGCAGGACATTCATTCTGCTTCATAAAATCACAATTGAATGTATATTTTACTTCTTTGGTCAGTAGAAAAGGATCCTTCACAATTTGTTTCAATATTAGATGCCGAATTCAGGGACGTAATTTGGGGTGGGGGGTGGCAATTTCAGAATTGAAGGGAACCGTGACTTTTTGATTTTTTCAAGAAAGACTATTTCTAAAGGAGTTAAAAAAATGTACGTACTCCTTGAACTGTGCGTATGCGCATGCATACCATACACTACATATCTTAAGATCTTGCCTCCTGGGTAAGACTGAAATGACGTCCCTGGTCGAAATGTATGTATTCAGTCGAAGAAGCCTAATTTTCACTACTTTATAGCTCTCAAACTCTAAGGCTAGATATCAGAAAACCCGATATGTAATACAAACCATAAATGACATTGTGAATTATTAGAAATAATTAGCGGGCCAAATTAACAGCATGGGTCACTTTAATACCATCTCCTCTATTTATATCATGCTAAATCTTGAAAATTGTCCTTCATTTTCGAAAACAAAATATAAAATTTGGGGTACCAAAACGTAGAAAGTGCGTGTATCTACTTGTCAAAACAAATCACATCAAGCTATCATGTATCAAAATAAAACGAGTTGCCTAGTCTGAACACTACTTTTTTAACATGTTAAATTTACCTACTTAAATGCGTTTAAAGTAGTCTGTACAGAGTCTGTACAGAGTATTATACAGGTTATTACCGAAGCTAATGCTTCTGAAAGTTAAACCTCCGTTCGCAAGTCTTAGGAAGCCTTATCGAAGTTAAAAGTTCACAACCTGCACTCAACAGTCTTATCGAAGTTATAGCCTCCGGAAAATCAAAATGCGAAGTTTGTTTGCTACTTGTTTGTTTAGTTGTTTAGTCGAATTTGTAAGGCTAAGTTCGTTAAAGGGCAAAATCGTCCTACTCCTTCGGGTAGCTGCCATACACGTGTTCTAGAATATTTTCCAATAGCTTTTGATAGGTCATTCTAGGACTTTTAAATTTTGCACATATTAAATTAATAAATTATGTAAATACTACTCATTGTCAATACCGGTTTGCATAAACTTTTATCAAAATTCATGTTTCAACACACATTTTGCAAAAAGACCCATGTACGCAAGTACACATAACACACAATATATTCAAGCATAATATCTTGCAATCCCCCCCCCCCCCCCCCCCCTAGAAATAACTGAAATGACGTCCCTAATAGGAGGCTCTGACAGTGACCAAAAATTTTCCATTTGGCTATTTATTTCAACTTACGCTTTTGACAGTTCGGTTGAAATAACTTCATTCGCTCAGTCACCGCCGACTTAAACTCAGGCCGCGCACATATGACAGTTCGTCGTGAGAAATGCCTCGTTTTTATGTGATGTGTGACGTCACGGATCAAAACGAGAAAATATACCAGTTCATTGGAGAATCTTTTTTGGAACGAATTCGTAACAATATTTTATTATCCCAAAGCGCGATGTTTTAATACAAAACTTTGGAATTGATGAACCCTCTAGAGTCGATACTGAATAACAAATGTTCAGAATCATAGCAATATGCAATGTGTTTCATATAACAAAATTATCTTTCAAAAAATAAGCAATTTAACTGCACATTTTTTAAATGGCAGAAAGCCGACATTGCAGAAAATTGCGATATTTTTTTCAACCTAATTTTTTCTATGAAAACTCTATTCCAGATGAGAAAACTTGTCTAATTCTCATTTTTAAATATTTATATATTTTAAATATTAATATAAACTATTTAACTTTGCTTTGCCTAACAAAAGCTTGCACTTTAATATAAAACTTGGTTTTTGTCATCCAAGTCATGCACCCGCCATACAAAATTGTTGCGATTTGTATGGAGCTGTCATGTTTGTTATGACTCTGGTTTTTTATGTTCAATTCAGCAGCGCGGCTATAGTTCAGAGTGCTCTGGCTCAGTTGAAATGGGCTCAAAACAAAAACAAAACTACGATAAACACTGTCGGTATGGTTGAAACAGTTTTATGGATTTTTTCGAGTTTGAGTTTTTGAAAAAAACAAAAATTTAACTTGTCTGTTTGGTAAAAAACCGGCATAATAGAGTATACGTACCAAAGTGCAATACACTCCAAGTGTAGTGTATACTAAATCTTGCAAAAAATCAACCTAATTGACAAATATACCGTGTGCTCTGGTGGTAAATTTCGGAACCTTCCAAGATAGACAAAAAGTGGCAGTTGAATGTTATTTTCATATAAAATTGAGATTGCGAGCGAGTGAAAGGGTTTTACTACAAAATATCGCTTAAAGTAAACTTAAATTATTGTTATAATTAAATAAGAAGGACAAACGTATCATAACATATCAAAAACAAAATTTATTTTTTTATAAAACCTATTTCAAGCATCAAAATGAAAGAAAAATGTAACGAAAAAACGGTTAATGTTATTTTTAAATAATTTAATAATTATTCCATAATTCTTTTTCTTGGAATATTAAACATTTGTGGAGTTATTTCGAAGTTTATACCGCCCATTCATAAATACAAATTTTTCATTTTCTGACTTAGCTGTGCGGGATTTAGCCAAACATTTTTGGAATGTAGAACCGGAAATGAATACCTTATTATCAACCGCGCCGATTGTCATCAATTTTTATTATGTCTTTCATAATGAAATTAAGAAAGAATCGAAAACTTGCCGAGCTCTGAATCGGAAAATTACACACGAACCGCTATACAACAGTCAGCTGTCGAAAATTTGTCTAACTTGTAGGGTTGTTTTTATATGCACCAGGTGGCGAGTTCCAACTTTACCATTCGTCAATATGTTTGTTGTTTTTGCCAGGTTAAGATTACACTTTAGTGTAGCCTACACTTTAAGTATAATACACTTTACACTGAAAGTGTAGAGTGTAGATCTCGCAAAAAGAACTACACTAGTAGAAACGTGACAGATAAAATTTCGAACTTTTTTATTTGCTTTATTCTTTCACTTCTATCAATGCAAATTTATTGGCATTCAATATTATTGCATGTATTCATTCAAAACAGTATTTTCATAAATTCAAAAAGTCAATTTTATCTGCATACAGCCATCAATTTTGACAGATGGTAAACTACACTAAAGTGTTAGAAATAACACCTGCTCCCGACCTAGTGTAGAAAAGTGTACACTGAGTACACTGCACTCGACAAAAAAAACAGCCACTTCTGACGTCACACCAACAAAAAGGACAGCATTAAGGCTGGTTTTCATTACTGAAACATGGTTTCCATTACTCCGACATAACAGATCTGTAGCAGAAAACTAAAAAGAGACAGCAAATCGGTTTTAATAAGGAAGAAAGGGACAACATTTTCGATTTTATAGCAAAATTATAGCAATAGTTTTTGACAGATAGAAATTTTTAACCTAAAATTTCTTGTGTTTTTTGCTGTTTGTACGCTTTCAGTTGAGAAAAATTACAATATGTGAATTTTCTCGACAACTATTGTAAAGAGCCGTACAGAATGAACGCAATCGCAGTCGGAGGGGAAAAAACGAGTTTCAAATGCATGTGATTGTATGTAGCTAAACAGAATGAACGCTATGGGTCGCAGATAGTCGCAAGTAAGTTCGTAATATTTAAAATGATCGCAAGTGAGCGCATCGAAATGTCAAATAAGACAATATCATAACCGAAAACGCACTATATTATTTAAAGAAGAAAATAATAAAATGGAAAATGAAAGAGATTTCGATGAGCATTAAAAACAATTCACAGATTTTTGCGTCCATATCAATTTCGCTTTGATTATTGGAACTGATAGAACTGCGAATTCAATCCGGTCATTGTGTTCATGCAGCGTTTACTTGCGGTTTACAGAGTTTCATTGCATCTCGTTGCGATATTTTGACATTCCAATCCGACTGCGATTGCGTTCATTCTGTACGGCTCTTAAGGTAAAACCGATCTGCGACTTGTCAATTGCAACGTATCTCTCATGTCGAGCGAATAGATGAATGATCTATGCATGCACCTCTAATGAAATTCTAACCATATTTATCTTCTTTTTTGATATTCATCTCACATTACTAAATTGTTTAGAAAACAATTACCGGCTCGACAAATGTCAAAGTCATAATTGTCATAATTTGGCACAGTAGTGTGCGTGCGGATGTCTATTGTGTAGGTTTGTCGAAAGCAAATTATAGGAAAAAGACGTGCATGCAAGTCTTTTTGCTATAATGTACGTCTTTACTTTGTGGTTACAGATCACAGATCTCAAGTTGCAGACGAGACACTTTTTTACAGATCTGTTGCAGATGATATTTCCTCTCTTTTGCACGCATGTACAGTTTATATTTAGATCTTGGTCTGGCAGACATCTGCAGAATGTCGGCGTAATGAAAACCAGCCTTTAGTGTATTTCTGGCCTAGTGTAGAAAGTGTAGGCAAAAAGAATAGACCTAATGTGTGTTTCACGTTAACTTATTTGCTGGGCAGGTTATCTCTCCTATTATAATTTTAGCTCCTTATTGCTAGTGAAGTGTGACCACGTTTTTTCTGGATACATGTAATTCATACTTAAGCTCGTTCGGTTGTCGCTGTGCTGTTCGTTCTTTTTAGTTAGGCAGTGTGGAACCGTCAAGAAGTGTGTTTTGGTTTGTAGAATCTTTTCGGTTGTGTGCTGTGTGAAATTCTAGCTGAGACCAATTTTCGTGCAAAATGGTTCACACGAAGCCCATTTGATACACATTTTAACCGACAGACATCTGTCAGAAATGTTCTGTTTGTTTAATTAATAAATTTAATTATATTATTTTTAATCGAAATCTGTGATAGTGTCAAAATAGCTACAAATTTTTTTCCTGAATACCAAATTTTTTAAAAGCGTCAGGTTTAGAAAATTATACACTGCAGAAAAGTCGTTCCTGGCAAAAACGAAGAAATACGACTATAATAATCAGAGGTGGACATCAGCTTGGCAATGGAAACTAAACGGGTGTACAAAATCGTATTGACAGGAGGTAAGTGCACAGAAAGGTCACAACGTTAACACTATAATAGATGCAAAACAATCTGTTCCCGGTTAATTTTCACTGGAAAATTGGTATTATATGGTAAAGTGTCATGTGTTTAGAACCGCTTATGCAACATGTAAACGTGAAAATGACTTACATGTGTATGATAAGCACTTCTCAGATTTCATTGAGTCTATTATATTCCACCGTAGGTACGTAAGTATTTATCGAGAATAACGAAAGAATTGAGGAAAATAAAATATGTAGATAGCCCATAATAATATGTTGGAACCAGTCGGAACTTTTCACATTATTTGAGCTTTGCATGTGCGATGGAAAATTTGTTTTTATAGTAGGAGCACCCCGTATACCTGTGGACAGTTGTCATTTTTATACTCTAGATGAAATCATATAGAGTATTATAAGTTTAATCCAGCCCAAAAGTTTGTAACGCATAGAACCAAGCCTCGGACGAAAAAAAGTTATATATTATTTTTTGTTTATTTCTCCTTCGGGTAGCTGCCATACAAAATGTCCTTAAAACACGTGTTCAAGAATATTGGCCGATAACTTCAGAAGGGTTTACTCTACGTCTTTGAAATTTTGTATGTGTTAATTTTCCAATAGGTGGAGCTAAATGTATGATTATGAAAAAAATCCCATTAGTCCTTCGTGTAGCTGCCATACAAATATCCTGTCAAAATGTCATCACTTATTTTACGGAACTCACTATAACTCAAGTAATCGTTTAGCTATGAACTCGGAATTTTGTACAAATTAGTTTTGAGTGAAAACGAAGTTAAGAGTTTACTATCCAGCGAATTCCTTTTACTCCTTCTGGTACCTTCCATACAAAAAATCCTTAAGACACGTGTTCAACAAAATTTTCCGATAACTTTTGAACGCTTCGAATTTGAAATTTTGTTCACATTCATGTTTAAATGGTTCCAAGGAAAAGTATAAATACAGTAGAACACGGATTAGTGCAACACGCTTAAGTGCAAATTGCGCTTATGTGCACTAAAATTTCATGCACCGAGATTTTTTGAGAAAGTTTCATACATTTGAATTTGGATAAGTGCACGGTTAAGTACACAAATACGTGTAAGTGCACGGAATTTTTTGCATGATATCGAACATTTGTATAAAATTTGACACGGCTAAGTGCACATTTAAAACCCATTTTCTTTCCTTTTTTACCAGCCACTGTAAAACATTGTCTGTCATAAAAAGTAGCACAATTCGATCAGTCTGCTATTTCAGTAATGAGAGATTCCCCGAAAATCAGACGTTTTAGGCTTTGGTCATTATGCTTTCCTTGAATGCGTGGAAATTTTGGGATTGTCTTGTGCAGTGTGTGGTAAAAAGCCGCACATTAGTAATTAGTGTAATTTGTGATTGTAGTGATCTTGTAGCACCTTTTCGTATATAATGGAGTCCAAAAAAAAATTATTACATTGACAATCCAGCAAAAGCTTGAAGTTTTGGATAAGCTGAAAAGCGAAACAAGGAAAAAACTCGCCACTGAGTATGGGTGTGATGTGTCTACTATCTCCAGAATTGTAAGGAACGGAGATAAGATTCGTGAAATTGCTATGGAAAATAAAAACGTGAAAAACGTTCGCAGTGGAAATATGAAGATTTAGACGAGGCAATGATAATATGGTTTCAATAAATGAGGCAAAAAAATGCTGTTATCTCAGGACCAATGATTTTGGAAGAAGCAAAAAAAATGTCTTTAAAAATGGGGATAGAACATTTTGAACCAAATAGTGGTTGGATACATCGTTGGAAAACAAAGAATAATATTAAATATTTCAAATTTCATTATGAAAAAGCAGGTTCTGATGAAACATCAGCCGATTATTGGGTTAGTACATTGTGAAGGATTTTATTTATCAAAATTTCTCATTTGTGTTCATTGGATTAATTTATAGGTTAAAAGCCTGCTTCCAGATATACTAAAAGACTACAATGCTGAAGATGTGTTCAATGCGGATGAATCAGCCCTATATTATAAAGCACTTCCCCGTGGAACTCTTGCTTCTGGAGGAGATTTTGTTAAAGGTGGAAAAGTTCAAAAAGGTAACGCTGTTATTTCTAACAAATATGAGTGGATCGAACAAGCATATTTATGCCACGTTGCTTTCGTGGGAAGGAAATTCCTCTTCCATACTATTTTAACAGTAAAGCTTGGATGACAAGCAAAATTTTGACCAACTTAATTGCAGATTTTGACAGGGAAATGGCGATGCATAATAGAAATGTTGCTCTTTTTATAGACAATGCTAATTGTCATAAATTGGCAGACCATATCCGTTTGCGAAATTTGAAAATTGTATTTTTACCGGCTAATACGACAGCCTTAATTCAACCATTGGACCAGGGTATTCGCACTTTTAAAGCATACTATCGACAACTTATAGTCAGAAAGCAAATTCTGGCCCTGGAACAAGGATCTTCTCTCCAAAGCTTTGGGAAATCTTTAGACGTCTTACAGGCAATAAGGCTAGCTAAGAGATCTTGGTGGTTACTTTCACCAACAACAATTAAAAATTGTTTTCACAAAGCTGGATTTGTTCACCAACCTTTGCAGGAAGTGCATGAAGATGAAGAGGAGATCATTGAATTTCTTATACCCGAGGATCAGTTTAATGAACTTCTTGACTGCGATGAAAAGTTCGTCCAGAAAATGCAGAGCTAAGTTCCGATATGGAAACAGATGACGAGATTATCGAAGAACCTACAATTAAAGTAACACTTCAGGATGCATTAAGCTCCTTATTTACGATAAGGAGATATGTCGACCAAAGCGTTGCTGAGGTTACATCTTTGGATGAAGTGGAACATCAATTAATGAAGTTATCGGGAAAAAAATTGATCCAGAAAAAAGTTTCAGACTTCTTCAAGAAATAAAGTTTCATTGTATGTTTTATTAATTTTTAATTTGCTAAAATTTTGTAAAATGAATTTTAACTTATTTTTGCATTTGATTAGTTAATTATAAAAAGACTGTTAATTTTGCTTTCCTCTTTTTACAATTAATAAAATATTATTATATTTATGTGCTTATAAACATATTTGGTTCTTAATTTATTTTTCGACCATGACAATATTTGTTAAAAAAAGAAATAGATAATATGCATTATGTGTTAAGAAATCATTTTATAATTATATTTGTTAACAAAAACTGATAAGTGCACAACACTGATAAGTGCACACAAAAAACATGCACCATCGGTATGCACTTATCCGTGTTCTAATGTATGTAAGAAATCGCATGAGTCCTTTCTGCACCTCCCGTGTCCTTCAAAAAGGAAAGTTTTTTCGGTGACTCACCCAGTTCAAGATATGAAATTAAATTTAGTTTCAAGTAGCAACGGAATGGGGGTCTTAAATAAAGGACATACAACATGTACACACGTAATTCTTATTTATCCCCAACTACAATATAAATCGGAGTTCAGTATTCATCTAGAGTATCATACGATTGGCTTGCAGCGTATCGTGACTGCAGTATGTTTTTCCATAGAAACCTCTCTATCTTTAATTTGGATTAATTTTTTTTTGTGTCTAGGAAGATATTAGTTTTTCTAGAAGTTGTTAGTTACTATCTTCTGGTACAAGATTTTTAGTTATAGAATGTTTTAAGAATTGGGGCGTTTCGTCCACTGGTACACGCTGTGCAATGTAGCTATGGACATAGAAATGTACCTATGTACGCGCTTGTAATTGAATACAGTTTGAATGAAACACATTTTTAACAGAAATTAACAAAAGTATTCATTGCAAAAATAAAAGTAAAATCTCTTTTTAAAACAAATAATAACATAATTAAAAATTTTCACTATCCTTGGTAATAAATATTACAAAATTAAATAGTTCTTCTCGAATGAAATAAATTTTAAAAAGGAATAAAATTTTTCTGATTTTTAACCATTGAAAACAGTTCTTCAGTCTCAACAGTATCGTGATCGTCATCAGTGTCGTCAGTAATTTTAAAGCAGTTTTGGCAAATGAAGCTGCTCTCATCATCTGAATCAGGGATATTTTCTTTAAGCGAGCTAGCTACACATTAAGAATAGTAGAAAGTTTTGCACAAACTGCATTTCAGGACTTTCAACTTGTTACCATATTTTTTACAGCTACGCATATAACTAATGTAACATCGGATATGACATTAATTTTTTTTTTAGCACCAGTGGTATGATTTCTGATGCAACGATGTTGAGTCCGTGAGAACTTTCTCAACTGTGGCTAGAATCTATGATCTCCGACCATATTTCAGAATGCGATTCCCTTATGTGGCCAAAAGACAAGATTTAATAAAATCTTTATGGTTTACACTACTCATAAGATAGAGGTGTCTGAGAAGTGAAAATTCACATTCGAAGCAGTAGGTGTATTGACCAAATGTTCATAGTGCGACATACGGTACAGCTTGGGCGCTTTTATACTTCATATTGAAATTAAAACTATAGATTGCTAAAACTACTTATCAGGATTTTACCTCTAAATATTTGCCGGACTAGTAAAACCATAAACTCAAATTAAGCGAGAAATAGTTATATTAATGACAATTGGGTTCGAAGTACCGTGGACGTAAATTATTAAAACCATAATTCAAACAAGTTGAATAGAAGACCCCATTATGTATTCAAAAACTATAATTGAAATTAAATGATTTTACGTTACTCTA
Organism: Beris morrisii; assembly: GCA_951812415.1. Taxonomy (NCBI): domain Eukaryota; kingdom Metazoa; phylum Arthropoda; class Insecta; order Diptera; family Stratiomyidae; genus Beris; species Beris morrisii. Next base: position 96,302,951 of record OX638311.1, read on the forward strand.
CTCGTTACGTGTCTTCAATATCTGGCTTCATTGTAATAAGAAAAATGGTTCGTTATGGCAACTAAACTGGACAGTCACAGATTTAGACAGACTAGACCGTCACGTGGTCTACTTCACGGCTTAACCCAGGATTAGAGGCCGTTTGATTCGCCCCTCTCTATAACAATCTCGAATCCTTCTTCCGGAAGGGCGAGCAAAAAGCATTAATAAAAGGATACTCGCATATAAGTACGGATATGATCTTATAGATCATCAACAAAGATGCTACTTATATGTAAGTACGGATGTGATCCTATAGATCACTAGCACAAAATTTAACTTTCTCCCTTTGGATATTGGATACAAGAAAGTCGCCAACCAGACACCTGTATTAGCACCTCTGGGGAGGAGAAACCAGGATTTTACCTGTTTTACTGCGAGGCACTAAAAAAAACAAATGGATGGAATAGTATAAAATGTATTGGAAAATATGTCGATACGCGTGTCTCTATAGATGAGCTGTGTACCTATGGACAGTCCAAAGGTACAAGTAAGATGTTGTCCACAGGTACAATTTACGGCACCCTGAACAAAACCCTTCATAGCATTTTAAATATTTAACAAAAAGGACTCTCAAAACAGTTATAGTGTAAATAATCTCTATATATAAAAATTAATGTTTGTTTGTCTGACCCGTATACGCTCCTAAACCACTTATCCGAGTGCGATGAAACTTTGGTGATTTGTTGAGGGCACGCCCGAGATGGTTTCTGCGTTAACAATCATTTAACAATTGGTGGTACGCGAGTTATTTCCACATTTGTGTGTTTCATATGATTTTGCGGCAGTTTGTTCGTTTTCGGTGTAGCGTTCCTATTACTAAATGGTAAAGTTGGACTATGGATGGTGGATAGAGGATAGTGGATGGAGGATGGAAGATGGAGGATGATGGATGGTGGGTGGAGAATGGTGGATGGAGGATGGAGGATAGAGAATGGGGGATGGTAGATGGAGGATGGTGGATGGTGGATAGAGGATGGTGGATAGAGGATGGGGGATGGAGGATGGTGGATGGTGGATAGAGGATGGTGGATGGGGATGGTGGATGGAGAATGGTGGATGGTGGATAGAGGATGGAGGATAGAGGATGGGGGTAGATGGAGAATGGTGAATGGAGGATAGGGGATGGTGGATCGAGGATGGAGGATAGTGGATGTAGGATGGTGGATGGAGGATATAGGATATAGGATGGTGGATTGGGGATGGTGGATAGAGGATGGAGTAACGGGAGCAACGGGAGTAACGGGAGAAATGGTAGCAACGGGAGTAACAGAAGCATCGTTAGAAACAGGAGCAACGGATCAACGGGAGAAACAGGAGCAATGAATCAATGGGAGAAACAGGAGCAATGGATCAACGGGAGTAACAGGAGCGATGGAACAACGTGAGTGAAGCGAGCGTAGCCGCGGTTCGTGGCTAGTATTTAATAAATTTCACACAGAATAAAGCTTAGTAACGAAATCGAGTTGTGGAACTTAAAACACATTGAGTTAAGAGCTCAGAAACTTACTTTTATCGAGAATTTGTTTTATTACCCTAGAAAAATGGAACCGATGAAGAATGCGAAATGACACTTAGTGAGGGTTACCACATATGAAAAATGTTCCCTAAATACGTTTTCTTAGTTTCTGTAAGTACTTGAATTTGGGCAATACTTAAGCTATCCACAGGTAAAACCGTCCATAGGTTTACGGGTTGCCCCTACAGAATAATGAACTTAGTTTTTGCATTTTATTAACTGACGACATACGTACTGATATTATCCTTCAGTTTCATCAGTTTCAATAAGTACCCTGCAACTAAATTAAATGAAAATGTTTATACATTTCCAAGAAAAACGGCGATGGGCGATGGGTTGGTCAATTTTATGATCAATACCTGTCGCGATTAAAGATCGAATCCAATAGTATTGGTGAATGGAAACATTTGTAGTTTATTTATTCTTGTTATAGTAAAATTGATTTATCAATAATCGCATACTTTTGTTGATTGTAATGTACGACCGTGGTTGTAATACATTGTTTTAGCTGTCTAACGTATTTTGGGTACATATTACAAATAGTACAATTCCGTATCACTGTTACGTATTTTAGAACTACCAGAATTTTGTGTAAAGTCGATTCGAGTTGCTTCCATTGATCTGTATGTTTAGATATTGTATCTGTTTTAATTTAACAGTTTCAAATAGCCGATGAAAGCATGCACTAGCACTCATGTACTAATGGATTAGTAAACTATACGAGGGTTACACTGGAAGTTTTTAGGATCATATATTAGTTAGGGATGAAAAGAACTAATGAATATTTGGTCTTTATATACAAATCTTAGCTAAAAACCACCCGCAGTTATATCTCGTTTCTCTCCCTGGTCAGAATAGGCGCGCATTCTAAATCACTCTGTTCTGTTCAGTCATTGAGAGAACACTTCCGCGCAATGTTTTTTACAATTTGCAGAATGAAATCATTGTAGCAACATAAAAACAATGTCGCAACACGAGCTCTCGAATTCCACCCGCTACTATCATTTCTTGTCCGTTAGTTTTAAGTTTTAGTTTTAGGTATGAAATGTGAAATAAACTAGTTGAAATCGAGTCAACGTCCAAGTCGGACGAGTCTTTTTATTAACCATAAAAGTATAGTTAGCGCTGGAACAACCTAACGGTTGGGACCGCTAAACTGGTGATCCTCGACGCATAAAAGCACGCTATAATACAATTTCTCCCAAGTTAAATTTAAAGCACAATTTAAGACACAATTTAAAACCTGCAACAAACATAGTGATATTCACGAAATTTTAACGACGGGAAAACATCTTAATAAAATTGATAGCAAAATTATCAATATTTCGGACAGTGGCTACTTCACCTACAAGTTACATTTGCTCGATTTGTCATATAAGGCTTCGAAATTAATCGCCGCCAAATTCATCATCATTACTCCTACATTGGATTAAACAAGTAATCGTCAACTCATCGAACGAATCAATCAACAGCGAATCACATCACCATTCAAAAAAAGTTACATAGCATCAAACACACCAAGGACCATCAAGTATAAAAAAAAAAATTTTTTTTTAATTATATACATACATGCATATTTCCTAAAACCTTACATACTTTTTTTTTCAATACGAAATTTTTTTTTTTTTACGTCAACTAAACATTCATAAATAATAATCACAATATTTTATATAAAATTTTCAATAAATAAATAAATTGAATTCATAATGATAAAATAAAAGTGACCGCTAAATGGAATCTTAAACTGTTATCCGCATGAACGGAAATACCGCATGTAAAAGTGAAGGTAGAATTCAACGCGAACAAGTTACATTCACACAAATAAAAGTTATTCAACTAAAATACTGCGAAACTGTTGAAACAATCACAGGATTATTACATATTTCTCTTTAAATATTGCAGTATTATATTTTTTTTCCTGATTGAAATTGCGTGAATTTTTTTTTTATGGCAGATTCTTTTTTTTGCTCAGCGCAGGTTTCTATTATAGTTTCAAATTGTGAAATAAATAAGCACAACTTCAAACCTTACACACCTGAATTGTTGATACGATATTTCGTTACAACGACATATTAATAAAATTTTAACTTACCAGTCAATAACCATAAACATTTTAAAATAAATTTTATACGATCGTCGGTTTCAGTCTATACGTCAGACATACCATCCCAAATACAAATTTTAATCATTTTAAAAATATATATATATTTTTTTTTTAATGCCGTTCACTATGGATGACGAAAAAATTAAGAATAAAACCACCCCAAACGCCCAACAAACGGAACCATCCACCAATAACAACCCAACAAATACAGCAAAAGAGGAAAATGCCTCAGTGCTTTCTGTAAAAATTCCACTCTTCTGGTCAAAATCTCCAGCAGTGTGCTTCATACAAGTGGAAGCGCCATTTTCGATAGGAAAAAAAAAAAACCTAAACAAAAACAATCACGTTATTGCATCCCTTCCATAGGAAGTGATCGAAAGCGTAATCGACATTCTCCAAAACCCCCCGGAATCAGATCTGTACTCTCATCTCAAAACAAACTTAATTAGCACACTCTCTAAGTGAAGAAAAACGGTTCGAAAAAATTCTGAGCAACGAAGAATTAGGCGACCGCCAACCATCCGAGTTCTATAGATACCTATCACAGGTTCATGTGCAGCAATTAGTGAAGGTCTAGTAAAAAAATTGTGGATGCGGCAACTGCCTCATATCAAAACATAATACCTCTCCGTCTTTTCGTAAGAGTTAGTAACAACAATATTAGTTTTCTAGTCGATACCGGGGCAGAAGTATCAATCATACCACACAGCAAATATCATCAAACTAATCAAAATATAAACCTTGGGCTAACCGCCGCTAATGGTACCCCCATTAAAACATTTGCTACTAAAGTACTAAAATTAAATATCGGCTTACGGCGAGATTTCGTGCACCCCTTCATTGTAGCTTCCGTAAACAAATCTATACTAGGTGCAGACTTCCTAACCAAACAAAACATAGTCGTTGACTTACATAATAAGATCCTCATCGACGGTCATACCAAACTATCTGCCAAAATAACCTTGTATCAAAAATAACTCTCCTACACTTCGACATTTCTCAATTAACACGGAATACGGGGAACTATTAAAAAAATTTCGTGCTATATGCGAGACTCCAACCTTCAACACCCCGATTAAACACAAAGTACAGCACAACATTGTCACATCAGGCGCACTACCCACATCGAAGCCTCGGCGACTTAATCCAACAGCATAAAGCCGCTAAATTCGAATTCGATCAAATGATCCAAATGGGTATATGCAGACCGTCAGGTTCATGCACTTCCTCACCGATACACATGCAACCCAAGAAGGATAGCTTGGACTGGCGACCATGTGGTGACTATAGGCGTCTTAACAATATAACGGTACCGGACAGATATCCTATTCCCCACATACATAGCTTCTCAATGTATTTTACCGGATGCACCATATTCTCTAAAATTGACCTCGTAAGGGCTTACCATCAAATCCCAGTAGATGTCCACCAAACTGCGGTAGCTACACTATTCGGACTATTCGAGTTCACCCGAATGCCGTTTGGCCTCAGAAACGCAGGGACTTTGCATTCGCTTAAGTTGACGATCTACTTGTGGCAGGCAAAAACGAAATCGAGCACAAGTACCACTTGGAACTGTAACGACTCGTTTTGTAGCCGGGGTATACTCAGTGGTCGCCAGGTTTCGTTACAAAAATTTGTTCTTGTTTAACTTCACTTGCATTTAATTTGGTTTTAGATAATACATTCATTATTGTCTCCAAAATTCATGTTGTTTATTGGCTCGACGTATCTCGTCTGCTCGCTATAACTCGTCTCTGCTCGACTCCTTGTCTCTGCTCGCCGCACTTCGCTTCTGCTCGCCGTGTCTTGCCTCTGCTCGCTGTATCTCGTCTTGGCTCGACTTCTTGTCCCTGCTCGCCGTATCTCGCCTCTGCTCGCTATAACTCGTCTCTGCTCGACTCCTTGTCTCTGCTCGCCGCCCTTCGCTTTTGCTCGCCGTGTCTCGCCTCTGCTCGCTGTATCTCGTCTTGGCTCGACTTCTTGTCCCTGCTCGCCGTATCTCGCCTCTGCTCGCTGTAACTCGTCTCTGCTCGGCTTCTTGTCTCTGCTCGCCGTACTTCGCTTCTGCTCGCTATGTCTCGTCTTTGCTCGACTCCTCGGTTTATACTTGGCTCCGGGCGTTAGTCACGATGACTGGCTCTTCCATTATAAGCGGACTTATAAAGCCACAGCCTTAGTAATGGAATCGCATGGTCAGTGATGGCCGTTTCATTTAGTCTTTCAGTTTCTTCGAGTCTATGATTTTGGCGGAATTATGAAATCCACAGCCCAAAGGACATAGGTCGATTTGCCTGAATACAGGTTTCAGTTTTCGTTTAGGCGGCATTATAAATCCACTACTACTGGCTGATCGCTGCCGACTGCCTGCCTTCTGTTTGATCGTTGCAGACTATATATTCGTGAGAACATTTGTCGGGTGCGAATTATGTTAATGCAAAATTGTGTTTATTTTATTTTCATTTTTATTATTATGTATTTCACACGAAACACTTAAATAAATATTTTTCCTTCGAGCTTGTCCTCGGGGTCTGGTCCCAGTCCTTCCCTGATCTCTTGGGCGACCCGCCTACGCCATGACGGCATATCGGCTTCATCGAAAGTGAGTACTGCACCCCGAGCCCGATGTTCGGCGAAGGCGCAACAAAACACTCCGCAATCGTAAATGTTTGATTGCCGCGGTGCTTCGGGTGTTGGCACCGTCCGGTACACCTCCGTTCCTTTGCCTGTGGTGTCGTTCAGGTATGCTTCCAGTTTTCCTAGCTCTGGCGGGATGGCGCCGCCCCTGGGGTCGAAATACTCGATTGTCCTGGCTAGCAGGTAGATGACGGCGATACACCAATGGTTGCCGAACATGTGTAGTGGAACGAGTATAATTCCACTGCCTCGATAGTTCGGCTGTCTCCAACGTTGAACCCCTTCCGCTCCCTTTTTTATTAGGCACGGCAAGAAAAACGTGTTAAGCGCTGCGACGTGTTGCTTGCTGGATCGTCCTCTACTGCGCTGAGCTAGTAGCTCCACGTATGCATTGATAATGTTATCATTAAGCCACTGCTGCGGAAGTAGGGTGGAGAAGTCCCTCCTGGTTAATTGTAACTTCCCTACTTTTGCCACGATCTCATCCGGCTTCTCGTTGGTGCGGGGTTTCTTGGTCTGAGGTGATCCTGGTACTTCTATCACTCGCTTCAATGACACCTCGTGGCTCCTGGTTTTTTCTATTATCACTGAATATTTGTACTTTTTGAACTTAATATCACTGACGTTGTGAGTCTACTGTGTTGTGTTGTTCCATGTTGTTCGCTTATATAACCCTCTGTTGGTCCCGTTAGGTCCTGATGGCTGGCGTTGGGTTTGACTGTGCTGATCTTTAGCTATGCTATGCTTTGCCTGTTGTTGACCATCTGGCTCGACTGGTCCCGTTAGGTTCACAAATTGAAATTTCTGCTGGTCTTTAGCTGTACTAAGTTCAGCCTGTTGTTGATTGTTCTGGCTCGACTGGTCCCGTTAGGTTCACAAAATTGCAATTTCAGAGGGTCGAAGTTGGTTTTATTCGTTTGTGGCGTAGTACGCTTTTAGCTCGCTAACATGAGCAGTCCGCATGCTAGCATCACCCTCCTTTTGGATCCGAACTATCACGGGCGACGTGTACTTCATAACCTTGTACGGGCCATCGAACTTCGGGGCTAGTTTCGCGGCGAAATTGTCGATTGCTTTTGATAGGTGGTGTTGCTTCACTAGTACCTGCTGACCGATCGCAGGTATCCACTGGCGTCTTCTCAAGTTGTAGTGTCGTCCTTGGTCCTGTGCTGCTCGCTCCAGGTTTCGGCGTACGATTCGGAAGACTTCTTGTAGTCTCGTGGCCCTTTCGGCTGGCGTTTGTGACGGGTTACCGGTCCCAAAGGTTTGTTCGTCATATAAGGTCCGGGGTAGACGGAGTTCTCGTCCTTGTGTCAGGAATGCGGGGCTATATCCGGTAGTCTCGGATATGGCAGAGTTTATGGCCAGGGAGATTTCTGGTAGTAGGCTGTCCCAATCGCGTTGGTTGTTGTCCGTCAGCTGTGCGATTATTGTTTTACTCGTTCTATTTGCACGTTCGGTAGGATTTTCTTGTGGTGTGTATGGTGCTGTGAATTGTTGTTTTACTCCTAACTCCAGCAGGAATTTCTGGAATGCCCTACTGGTGAATTGTGATCCGTTGTCGGTGATCACAACTTTGGGGATTCCAACCCTGGCCAAGATTCGTTCTCGGAATGCTTTCCGTAACCCTTCGCTCATTGCTTTGCGAAGCGGGATCATCTCGGTCCACTTCGAGAACCTGTCGAAGAACACTATTAGCATAGTATTTCCGTGCTTGGAACGTGGTAAAGGTCCCACGAAGTCGGCACACAGGATACTCCAGGGCTTCTCCGCAATTTGGGAGAACATCTTTCCTGCAGGTTTTTGCTGACTGGGTTTGTATCTCTAGCAGGATTCGCAGCGTCGTACATATCGGCTAATTTCTCGGAACATTCCGGGCCAGTAGTATCAATTGGTGATTCTTCCGATGGTCTTCTTGAATCATTGGCGGGGGGGCCGGTGAAATGTTCCTATTGTGCTGAGCCTCTAGAGCGGTGAGTCTTTGCCCGCATTTGAATTCCCCATCTTTCTTTATCCTGGCGATAAAACGTCTTCGAAGCTCGTCTACGGTACCAGTAGTGTCCAATCCGAATTCCTCCACATATGTCAGAAGCTCCTCTCTGCGCAGCGTGTAGGCCCAATTGGTCTTTACCATGTTGTCGGATTCTTTGTAGTTCACTTGTTTTCTCGCTGACACTTTATTATCTCACTGTCGGATAATGTGTTAATTGTTAGTTCACTGTACCCTTTCCGTTATTTCACTGTTTGTCAATCCGTCACTTGTTTATTGTTTTACTCTTGGTAATTTCTCGATAATTGACTGTTTGTCACTTTTTGTTGCACTGCCTGTTGGCCTGTTTATTCACTGTACCTTTCACTGTTTGTTCACTGCCTGTTTTCTCTGTCTACTCGATCTGTGTGAAGTCCCTGCTCGGGCGCCATGTAACGATTCGTTTTGTAGCCGGGGTATACTCAGTGGTCGCCAGGTTTCGTTACAAAAATTTGTTCTTGTTTAACTTCACTTTCATTTAATTTGGTTTTAGATAATACATTCAAAATTCAAATTCATTATTGTCTCCAAAATTCATGTTGTTTATTGGCTCGACGTATCTCGTCTGCTCGCTATAACTCGTCTCTGCTCGACTCCTTGTCTCTGCTCGCCGCACTTCGTTTCTGCTCGCTGTATCTCGTCTTGGCTCGACTTCTTGTCCCTGCTCGCCGTATCTCGCCTCTGCTCGCTATAACTCGTCTCTGCTCGCCGTGTCTCGCCTCTGCTCGCTGTATCTCGTCTTGGCTCGACTTCTTGTCCCTGCTCGCCGTATCTCGCCTCTGCTCGCTGTAACTCGTCTCTGCTCGGCTTCTTGTCTCTGCTCGCCGTACTTCGCTTCTGCTCGCTATGTCTCGTCTCTGCTCGACTCCTCGTCTTCGCTTCTGCCTATCGACTACGCTGGTTTATACTTGGCTCCGGGCGTTAGTCACGATGACTGGCTCTTCCATTATAAGCGGACTTATAAAGCCACAGCCTAAGTAATGGAATCGCATGGTCAGTGATGGCCGTTTCACCCAGTCTTTCAGTTTCTTCGAGTCTATGATTTTGGCGGAATTATGAAATCCACAGCCCAAAGGACATAGGTCGATTTGCCTGAATACAGGTTTCAGTTTTCGTTTAGGCGGCATTATAAATCCACTACTACTGGCTGATCGCTGCCGACTGCCTGCCTTCTGTTTGATCGTTGCAGACTATATATTCGTGAGAACATTTGTCGGGTGCGAATTATGTTAATGCAAAATTGTGTTTATTTTATTTTCATTTTTATTATTATGTATTTCGTGTTTAAATAAACATTTTTTCCTTCGAGCTTGTACTCGGATCCTCTACTTTCGGCAGTTGTGTGGGCGGAAATTTGGTCCAGGATTTCCGTCCTTACAGAACGGCTGTTCCAACGATTGGTCGAATATGGACTCAACATCAAATCCTCTAAATGCGTGTTCGGGGCTTCAGAACTATCCTTTTTAGGACACGAAATCACCGCAACGGGGATTCTACCTTCGAAATCCAGGGTTGAAGTCATAACTACATTGCCCTCTCCGTCTCCGGCACGCAAAATACAGCAGTTCGTGTGAATTGTAAACTACTACCATCGATTCATTCCTCAACTGTCCAAAATGCTAACACCAATACAGAATCACCTAACAGACCTTCTTAAACAGAAAAACCATAAAAAAAATTATTTTTGGCCAAACGAATGCGAAGAAAGTTTCAAAAACATCAAACATGTTCTCTCCAATGCTGTGACTTTAGCTCATCCTTTGGAGGAAGAATAGTTCAGTATAAATACTGACGCTTCTAATACAGCCATCGGAGCAGTACTGCAACAATACAATAACGGCTGGGAGCCTCTTGGATTCTTCTCTAAGAACCTGTCACCCGCGAAGAGCAAATATTCCGCAATTGATAGAGAACTGTTAGGAATCTATTTAGCAATTAAACAGTTTCGCCATTTCCTCGAAGGTATACACCGACCATAAGCCACTCACAAATGCATTATTCTCAAAAACCGAAAGATGCCCACGACAAACCCGACATCTGGACTATATCACGCAATATACAAGCAACATTACTAGAAATTACTTTGCTTTAAGAAGGACAAGTTGTGTATAGTGTCAGTAAAATCAATTTCCTCGCAAATACAAAATTGTTATCGAAGGAGATAATTAAGTACTTTTGCTACATTTAAATTTAGATAAGTGAGTGCTACGTAAAATAAGTTGTAGTTCTTACCTCCAACAAACGCGGGGTCGCGATTTTTGCTCATCTGTCGGCAGGTCATTCCGAAGGGTTGACCTGGTGAAACTGTCGACCCAACACCCCTTTGTGCTCTTGTGGTTCTGGGTGGCGGAGTGTTCTGTCGATGGGTTTCATAGTGAGGTTAAGTCACGACGCCGCCAAAATATCTCTATTTCGAAATTCGAAATTAGCTTAGACAATCACCATTGACAATTTTAAATTATACTAACTTCGAATAGTGCTGCCGCCTTCATTGAGTCTTTTTAAGTAATTAAACATAATGACTTGTGGACAGTGCTCCTTGCCAATAGCAGCTGATGGTCTTCGTTGCGCTGGTATTTGTGGTAAGACTTTTCATCCAGTATGCGTTGGTGTTACTGTGCCCAAATACTTTGCTGCTTTGGCCTTACCAGGAATTCACTGGCTTTGCGCAAGCTGTGATTGCATTGGCATCGCTACTTTTCATGCCAAAATTAGCGATATGTCATCGGCCATTACGTCACTTCGAGATGCCTTCAACACATTGAAAAATGAGCTCCGTCAATTACAAGGACCTTCTTAGTCATCGACTATCGCCAAAGATGCCCCAAAAAATAATGATGTCACCTCAGTCGTCACTCGCAGTAAATCTGCACTGCGTCAAAAGCAAGTGGAGAATGATCAGCTTCAGTCGTCAAGTCAGCCGCGCCTGGCGCGAAAAAAATCACCTTCTAAAGGAGAGTCATCCTTACCATCTGTAGTGCTGGATGCTGCTTCGTCGGATGCTGCTTCGTCGGATGCTGCTGAGTCCGGTTCCCTCCATGTTCCTGCTGCCGGGCCATCTGGGTGGTGTATTGTCCAAGGCAGGCGGCATTCTCGGAAGAAGGTCATCGGAAGTGGTGTCCTTCATGACAGTGTTAAGGTTGTGACTGGTCATAAGTGGCTCCACTTGTCGCGCCTTAATTCAAGCACTGATGAGAAGTCGTTAATAAATTATATGGCCATTAAGCTCAACATTAGCGATGATGAGATACGATGCTCGAAATTAGTGAAAAAGGATGCTGACATCTCTAGCCTGCGATTCATTAATTTTAAAGTAGGTGTTCCTGATAAGGCCTACGTAAAATGTTTCGATGCTCAATTTTGGCCAGAAGGACTACTTGTTCGACCATTCAAGCACCAAGCAAAAAACGTGTCACAAGGAGCGACCACCGACTCCACGTAGCTCAGTCTGCCAATCGCTACCACCACTCAACCATGCCAAGTACTGCAAGTAGTGTGCATTCACGTGATACACTTAATATTTATTATCAGAACGTGAGGGGAATGAAGTCCAAGTTGGCTATCTTTCGCTCTAATGTTTGTATTGCAGATGCTGATGTTATTGCTTTAACGGAAACTTGGCTTAACCAAGATGTGTATAACAATGAGTTGGGCTTACACAATTATACCGTATATCGTAAGGATAGATATCAGACCATTGGTGGTAATAGAAGGGGTGGAGGATGTCTTATTGCGGTCAAAAAAAGTTATACATTCAAGCTATTGATATCCACAAGTGATCTTGTTGAAGAAATTTTCGTGGAATTGAAAATATTCGCGCAATAGCGCGGTATAAATTGTTTATCGGATGCGTTTACATACCACCTGGATCATCCACGGAGATTTATACGCACCACTGTCAACACGCAGAGCGCATTGTAAATAGTTTTCTACTATCGGATATTATAATTGTCGGTGACTATAATCAGCCTGGTGTCAACTGGGCTTCCACTAACTGGTGCGACGCTAATTACAGTAGTACAGGCAGTATTCTTATTGATTCCTTCTGCGATTTGGATTTGCGTCAAAGTAATTGTATACTGAATGCTAAAAACAAACTACTTGACCTAGTTTTTTCAAATGTTTTACCACTTCCTGAGGTAACTTCATTGGATTATACGCTTCTTCCGCTAGATGCTATGTACCATCCCGCACTTACCATTAGGTGTAATTTAGTTACTGACATTGTACCATTCCAACAGTTCACTTGCTTTAATTTCAAAACGGCAAATTATAATTTAGTATGTGAACAGATCTCATTGATTGATTGGTCCATGTTGTTTGAGGGTGCAAATGTTGATGATGCTATTCCCCGTTTCTACTCGTGTATTTATAGGGTGTTCGATCTGTGTATCCCTACCCAATTAATTTTTGGTTCGTCGTATCCTCGTATAATGAGAACTACACTCATTATCACACCCTGGCATTCGCGAATCACGCAGACTTATCTCAGATCGATACTTCTGGCCGAAGATGAATACGGACATAAAGCACTGGACACAAAATTGTCTTTCCTGCCGACGTTCTAAAATCAATAGACACACCAAATCGCCTTTAGAAAATTTCACCCCACCTAATCAAAGGTTCGAACACGTCCACGTGGACATTGTAGGACCATTAAAAACTTCTAAGGGATACTCTTATGTACTAACCATAATTGACACTCGCTGGCCAGAGGTATATCCTCTACGAGACATATCCGCGACAACAATAGCTAAACAAATTTTTACGGAATATGTTAGTAGATGCGGTGCACCCGTTCAGATCACGACGGATCAAGGTTCACAATTTGAATCTAAATTATTCAATGAACTATCCATGATCCTCGGATCACATCGTATACGAACAAGTAGCTATCATCCACAAGCAAACGGCCTCGTTGAAAGGTTCCACCGACAACTAAAACCTTCGTTAAAATGTCGCGAACTTCCAGCCGAATTTTTCACACATGATACAACCCTATATAACCATGACCCAAGCAACTTCGTATCATCCCTGCGCGAACGAATGGCACAACTGAAACCCACAGACACGAGGAAATCATGTACCCCTGCTTACATACCTAAAGACCTGCTTACATGCGATCAAGTATTCGTCAGAGTTGAAGGCATGAAACCTGGATTAAAACCTCCGTACCAGGGTCCCTACCGAGTAATACGACGAAACCGAAAATCTTTCATTATCCATAAGGATAACAAAAATGTTTCGATCTCAATCGATAGACTAAAACCAGCATTCACAATAGACTCAAGCAATGAATCTACAATTAAAAGAGTTCATTTTGAAAAAGAGTCAAAGATTTGTACAAAATATGAATATCAACACAGGCAATAACGTAAAGAAAATAAAAACTTGCGCAATGAATATAAACAAACATATAAGTATATTATAAACAAATGCAATAATAATATTTTTTTTCTTCTCAAATAATTAATTACAATACATAAACACTAATAAACTCCTGAGCCCTCAGCTAAGAGGAGGGTGATGTAGCAACAGAAAATCAATATCGCAACACGAGCTCTCGAATTCCACCCGCTACTATCATTTCTTGTCCGTTAGTTTTAAGTTTTAGTTTTAGGTATGAAATGTGAAATCAACTAGTTGAAATCGAGCCAACGTCCAAGTCGGACGAGTCTTTTTATTAACCATAAAAGTATAGTTAGCGCTGGAACAACCTAACGGTTGGGACCGCTAAAATCATCGAGTGGCTTGGAGACGTAGCACCTTCAAGTGCAACAGTGTACAACTGATTTGAAGAATTTAATCGTGGCCGCATTAGTCTCGGGGATGAGGCTCGTGAAGGTCGTCCGTGCACCGTTGTCACAGACAAAAATATCACCACTGTACGGAAACTTATTGCAGAAGATCGCCATGTGACTTACATATGTCGAGATTGCTTCATCCCTGGGCATCGGAATGAGTCCAGAGGATATTGCACAAACATTTAATTTAAGAATGCCACAGTCAACCCTTACCGACGAATCATCTTTCATCTAGAAAACGCAACTTTTCACGGCCGCCCGAACAACTGAATTCTTGATGTCAAAACACTTAGAATGACCACATTGGAATTTTAACATATGATTTATGTCATAATTAAAGGCTTATTACAGGCTAATTTAGTGCCCCAAAAATAATTTTTTCCGCTGCACCCCTAATGATAATACTGTGTGGTCGTTCTGTCTGACGATGAAGCTAGGATGATCACAGTCGAAACGATGTAAAAGGTAAGTGTAACAAAGTTTTAGTTATATATGACTTAACGGCTTTTTTAAAGACTTTCGTATAAGCCCGAATCCAATCAGATCGGCCACCCTGTCCCGAGATATGCACCCCTTTGAATAAAAACTCATCCCGCGTATAAGTATGTTCGTATATCTCGGCGAATAGAATTAGCAACAATTCTGGAATTGGTTTCCAAATTAATAATAAATTAATGCTTAATTGTTCTCACAGCCCCTGATTTTACCGCTCCACCCCCTTAGCCCAGAACTCACCCCATGTATACAATTTTTTTATGTTTTAGTTCATTTATTTTGAATAAGAAACGAGGATCATAAAAAAATAAATAATTTCTCGTAAAAAAGTAATATGCTTGAAGTTCATAATATCGCCGTGTCGGAAGAACAGTGACGCAACTGCAAAAAATTCTAATTTTTTTCGGAGAAACAAAATCATTTTTGACAATTGCCCAC
Source organism: Beris morrisii (assembly GCA_951812415.1). Taxonomy (NCBI): domain Eukaryota; kingdom Metazoa; phylum Arthropoda; class Insecta; order Diptera; family Stratiomyidae; genus Beris; species Beris morrisii. The sequence goes on from OX638311.1 coordinate 96,318,016, forward strand.
AAGCCATACGAGCTTATTAATAGTTACTATAGACAGCTTAGATCAAGAGCACGTTCGTTTAAAACAACGGGGAACGATTTTATGCAAGAATAGCAAAACCACAAAATATTGAAATGTGAAAACAAAAAATTTTCAAAATTGCAGTTGCGTCACTGTTCTTCCGACACGGCGATATGAGCTCGAACAAACTACTATCTACTTAGTAAACTACGAGTACATCCATTTGAAATTTGATCAATTGATGTCTGTATCATCTATATATCTATTTTTCTCCCCATACATTTTTTGAAAATATCCAAAAATTTAATGTCTCACCGGAAATTTTATCGCGAGTTTCAATCATTCTCCTCAAAACTAAGAATGCTAAGTGAGTTATCATTTTCGTTTACATGAGATTCTATGACTTCTTCATCCGTATGGAACTAACTGGTATGTGGATCATCGTCAATGTATTGGTATTGCTCATTTGTAATGTTAAAATTAAAAAAAAATCCTTCCCAAAATTCTAAAGCTTCTCTTTTTCCCAGAATTATAGTAAGCATTTGGGCTAGTGGTATGTCTCTTCAGAGGACCAGTATGATGTAACGAGACGAACTTCGTGCTAAGACGGCGGTCGTCCCGTCTTCAGATTAACGGTTCCCTCTGGATCTGGACAGCACATTTTGCCGGCTGCTCAGGAACGTGGGAGTGGGTGATTTTTCATTTCGATCCAGAGGGAGTCACCGTCCTTGTGAGTGCTGTATATATACAGTATGTCAAGAATGAGTTTACACATAGAAAATAAATTCAATTTTTGAACTTTCTAATCAAAAAATACTACTTTTTATTTATGTATATAATTTTTTTTTTATCAATTATAGTTATTTACAGTATTTCAAAAAGTTACATAAAAAAATTACAAGTTCAGCGCAAAGGAAACGAAAAAAACAACAAAAACAATTATTACCAAATTTTTTAAGTGTCAAATAACTCTTTTCACAACAGATAGAAAAAAATAAGAATTGATTAATTAAATTTACTATTAATGAAGAACTTGATCTTAAAACATATTTAATATTTAGTATGGCCACCTTTAGCATCTGCCACGCATTGTAGCCGTTTTTTCATGGAATGAACCAACTCTTCCAGGTCATAATTGCTCGGTATCTTTTGCCATTCTTCTAGTATTGCTGTTTTTAATGCTGTTCGATTTTTTGGTTGCCTTTTAGAGACCTGTTTCTTTAAGTGGACCCATAAATTTTCTATTGGATTTAAGTCGGGACTCTGGGCTGGTGTATCCATCACTTTGCCGCAGTTATACAGAATCCACACCGCACTATTTGCGCCTTATGTTTTGGGTCGTTGTCCTGATAAAATTTAAAATGCGGTTTATTGTTTCTAATATACCCAAGTTTATTCGCACTGTTTGTCAAATGATTTTTCCAAAATATTCAAATATTGTTGGGCGTCCATGGTGTTTTCGATAAAAGCTATGTCTCCTACTCCTTTGCTTGAGATGCACCCCCAAATCATAACGGACAACTTTCCAAATTTAACTGTCGGAATGATGTTGCGATTTTCTAACGATGTTAATGCCTTGCGCCACACTCTAGTCGGTCCATCGTTGTAAGACAACATCATTTTCGTTTCATCGCAGAATATGACGTCGTCCCAAAAGTCAACAGGTTGCGAAATGTGCATCATAGCGAAAGAGAAACGTTTTTCGATATTTTGTGCAGAAAGCAGCGGTTTCTTACGTGCAGCTCTTGATGAGTATTTGTTTCGCAGTATGGTCTGTCGTACTGTTTCATGGGAAACAACAACATCACATTCTTCCTTAAGTTCCCTTGCAAGAGTTCTGGTTGAAATCTGAGGGTTTTCACCGAGTTTCCTCATCATTACGCACTCTGCACGATCAGTTATTTTTCGTTTAGGACCACCTCCACGCTTTGGCTCCAATCTACCCTCGTTTTCAGCTCGATTTAAAACATTATAGACTGTCTTCCGTGTTACAGAGAACATTTCCGACAACTCCTGTACACTTTTGCCCAATTGGTGATTGTAGTATACCAGCTGAACCACCTCAAACGATAACCTCTTGCCAGGCATTTTTAAAACACAATATTTTATTTATGATGCGTACAAAGTAAAAATTAATCATCAACTAACAAACAAATTCATATAAATTTACAATGCGGAGCAAAGATTAAGGTAAATGTATCGCTCATCGTTGAATTCGAGCAAACAAAAGCAATTGTGAAAAGAGTTACTTGACACTCAAAAAATTTGGTAATTATTGTTTTTGTTATTCTTTTCGTTTCTTTTGCGCTGAACTTGTACTTTTTTTTATGTAACTTTTTGAAATACTGTAAATAACTATAATTGATAAAAAAAAAAATTATATACATAAATAAAAAAAATAGTATTTTTTGATTAGAAAGTTCAAAAATTGAATTTATTTTCTATGTGTAAACTCATTCTTGACATACTGTAAGTAAAAAAAACTAAATGAAAGAAAAAAATGGGAAAAGAAGAACATAGAAATTTGAAATTGGGAAAGAGAAAGGTCAACATACGACCGAGGATGACCCTACAGAGCTCACTCAACTACCGCTTACTTGCTTTTCCGCACAACATCCCGCTTAACACGGGACCACACCATGTACTTACAGGTATTACATTCGCGAAATGGAGGTCATCTACCCCTGGTGCGAGCGATCTTCCAGGACTCCCTTATTTTCCTTAGCCTACCGTCATCTCCGCTCTTTTATTTATCAATAAAAAAAAACCACATCTAATAAACGGGTACTTACGCGCTCAAACTAAAACAACCTGAAAGGTTACAAATAAATTCACATATCTGGATCATTGAAATAGCTAAATAGGTGTTTTTTGTGTAAGTAATGTATTATAATTCAACACAAAAATATGATATATAAAAAAACGCTAATCTTGTGTATTTCTACTTAAATCTATGGTACCTGATGCGTTGGGGCCCTTTGCCTATTTTTTTCTCTTTCATCCAATTCTACTTTATTGTATTTATTATCGATTTATTTAATTACTTGGGGTAATGTTAATTTTTTTTTTCTTTCGTCCACTTTCACTTTATAGTATTTAAGTCGACTTATTTAATTATTTGGGGTAATGTTAAATTTTTTCTTTTGTCCAATTTCACTTTATAGTATTTATGTCGACTTATTTAATTATTAGGGGTAATGTTAAATTTTTTTTCTTTTGTCCCACTTCACTTTATAGTATTTATGTCGATTTATTTAACTATTTAATTCTTTATTTATTTAATAAAAACCTCTCGAGACGTCCGACTTCTTTCGCTTTCCAAAACTCTCTCTCCTTATTTATCTATAAACTTCATTTTCTTCTTCAAATTTTACTTTCTCAGGATCAAAAAAAAACTGTCGATACGTCCGACTCCTTTCACTTCCAAAAACTCAGTCTCCTAAAATCCACGCAAAACCCCCAAAAACGATTTTTCTTTGTCCGTTGCTTAAATTCTTTCCATTCACCTCTCCCGTTTTGCCGCGCATTTCCAGTCTATATTCACCTTCGTGTTTTTTTGTGTTTCCCCACAGAGGGCACTAATGTTTATACTCGCGGTGTAAATTCAAAACTATTTTTACAATGAAAATTAAGAGAAAAAAAACTTTCAGGACGTTCTGGTTTGAGAAAAAAAAGAAAAACGTAGCTATAAAGGATAACTTAAAATAACAGAGCGACGGACAGAAGTTATAATTTAAAAATAAAATAAAAAAAAAATATACATACATATAGATTTACATATAAAAAAAATAATAGAAAAAAGGAATAAAAAAAAATATACATCCGAAATTCGTCACAATGAATGCACACCAAACTTAGCATGCCGAAAACAAGTTTCAATTGTTGTTGTTTTCACATCGCCATTCCAAACCTGGGTAATGATCCTTATCCATTATCCACTGCATCAACCATGTTTGTAACAAGTCGTAGTCGATGGGCTGCAAAACAGATGTGGTATTTGATGGTAGAAAAACTAATTTTATAGCGTTTAGCTTACTTCTTACATGCGTATGTGTGGGACAATTGACGGGCCTAGAACCAGAGGGGTACAAATGACAATTTCACGAAAATTAAGTTAATAGCAAGAAATGTCCCTTTAGAGTGTCTGCTGTCTATTACCAGTGGCGCATAGGTGCAAGAGTAGGTTAAGGCTGCTATATGTTAGGAAATAAATCCAATACTAAACGGAAAAGCACCAATGATACGAGCCAGAGGGGTACAAGTACGACTAGCACTCCTTTTTACGAGCGCAAATCAAAATACTCTCCGTTTTTTACATTTCAGACAGATGAGCCGACCGGGTACGAGTCGAACTACGAGTAACCGTACTTAGTTTCATTATTCAGCCCTTATGTTCAATATAATAGTTAGATTTTTTTTGCGTAGCTTTTTATTAATAAAGACTGAATAAATTATTAGGTAACTAACATACTGTGTTACAAAAGTTGTCTTTCCTTGAAACCTTAAAGAACACTTCATCATCTCGTTATATTGCGGCGAAGAAGTGCATGTAGTGACAAAAATTCTGCCATCAGTCTGGGCACAACTTTATTATTTTCCAAGTTTCAGCATCCTAGCGTAAGCGGTTCCTGAGATCTAGAAACCAAAATTTTTCATCTAAAACGCACTCCTCCTCCCCTCCCCCTCACACCTCAAGCCCCCAAAAAAGGTACCACTTGCAGGGGTTTACTAAATATAACCACCAAACAAATTTCAACTTAATATCTCAACGGGTTTGTGAGCTACGCACCTTCAAACCATTTTGCGGATGGCAGACAGACATTTTGTTTTTTTGAGTTTACTAGTCCTAAAACGTGAAAATACAATTTTTTTTAAATTTCATGTCGATCGCACTACTTTATTATTAAAAAATAATAATGTAAAAATGTGCCAAGTTTATAGACGAACGAAGTTTAATCTTTACGCGAGATATCATAATCCAAAGTTTTTTACGAGGCAAAACTTTTTCCTAGAAAACGTTTCCCCCACCTCCCCTAACACTCTTCCCCAAGGGTACCACTCGTAGGAGTTCACCCAATCTACCTATAAAATTTCAAAAATAATAAAATAAAATACATGGAAATACGTCAAAGTTCAGTGCCAGAGGGGTACAAGTGCAATGTTTCCCGAGTTCAAACCACGTTAAACAGTATATCTCGGGAAATTATATATATTTCTTTTTGGCGTCGTTGTGGGATTTAGAATACTAAGTTCCTAAGAGGAAAGCGATCAACCCGGTCGGTAGGTCTTAGCCATAATTATTGACACTTAAAAGACTTTGATATGATTTTACTCGAAACTACTTGAATTGCACTTGTACCCCTCTGGTTTTAAGCCCGTCAATTATCCTCAAACAATAACACCTTTCGTCCCTGTCGTTGAAAATGATGATCCCCTTTTAACTAAATAATTTTATTTAATTCGAATATTTTGCTCGTCATCCATGCACTCTTATTTGAGTACTAATCTACTGGCAGCGAACTTATTCCTTTGAAACAACGTGGTATTTAGCTCTTTTCTCAATCACGAGCAATTTCATTTTCTCATTTCCAGTTCTATTGGCGCCAGCCATAACTGTCAATCTTTCTTTGCTAAACTTACCGTCGTTACATTTTTCATTTTTGAATGTTTGTGTCTTATTTGGGAGTCATTTGAAGAAGAGTCTCGTTTCATCTGCATTAAAAATATTTTCTGTATCGTAGCCCTCCGAATTTCTAGGTTGTTGTTGTTTGGTGTGGAGGAAGACACGCAGCAAAGCAGCGCATCTTGAGCATTCAGGCCAACATGGCCCATTATACTCTAATCCCTTAGTCTCTACCCAACTTTTTCGTTCTCCCCACGAATTTCAAGAGCTCAGATAGGGAGCGAGAACAGAGTTCTTCCATCCTCATAACAGCAACGCCGTATACGCGCATTCTCGCAAAAGAGTAAGCTGGACACTCGAGTAAAAAAGGTTCCGTTGTGTCGTCGTTCTCGGCGCAAGCAGTGCACATGGGGTCGTCAATGATTCTCAATCTGACCAGGTGTAGGCCACACGAGTTATGCCCTGTGAGGACACTAACCATACTACCACATTCCTTTCTGCTCAATTTGAGAAGAAATGCAGCGGTTCGTTCACTTGGTCCCTCAACAAGGATTCTGGTCTGCTGCATTCCCGGAAGAAGCCGCCATCGCTCAATGTGTGATTTACTCATCCACTCAGCAATGGCAGCCCCAACAGAGGCAACCGGCACACCGAAAACTGGTTCTGGTCCGACCATTGCTGACTCCAATCCAGCCTTTGCTAATGCATCAGCTATTTCATTGCCATTTACAGCCTGGTAGCCTGGAACGAATATGAGCTTTAAGTCATTGAATCTGCCAACAGAATTCAACCGTTCTTTACACTCACGTCCCATCTTCGAAAAGACGATTGGATTATCTAGGGATTGTAGAGCGGCCTGACTGTCGCTGCAAATGCAGATCATCCTGCCTCTCCATCTTTCCTCTATAATCCATTCTACTGCGTTAAGGATCTCATATACTTAAGCTTGAAATACCGAAGAATGTTTTCCTAGGGCGAAAGAGTACCTGAGATCTTCAGTCTGCAGGTACGTTCCAGCTCCCGACCCGTCTTCAGTCATTAAGCCGTCCGTATAGAATATATCAGTGAATCCGCTAAGCAGTGCGGACTGGTTTTCCACTCCGCCCTACACGAGACCTCCACCTGATATTTTCTTTTGAGCATACAGGTCGAAGTCATAGCATCCGAAGGCATATCAAAGATAGAGTTCCCAGACAACCTTCGAGCTATTTCTCCATGACCCGCGCAATGCTCTTTTCTCCACAGACCTAATCTCATTAGGCTGTGTGTAGCTCTCATTGCTTCTGCCTGAACCACAATGTCATGCGGTGGCAGATTGAGCAGTGCATCGAGTGCCGCACCCGGTGTGGTACGCAAGGCACCTGTTATACCGATACAGACTGTCCTCTGTAGTTTAGCGAGACTAGCTCTAATGTATGTACATTCGGACTTAGTCCACCAAACCACTGATGCATAGATTAGTATGGGTCTTATAATAGCCGTATATAGCCAATGTAACATTGTTCTTCCAAAAGCTCTCCGGCACTGCCAGAATGTTACTAGCGCACGGTTCACCTTTGTATCTACATGTTCCTTCCAGAGAAGCTTGCTATCTAGGATAACTCCAAGAAACTTAACTTTCTCGGAGAGCTGAATAGTTTCACCCTTCAGCATTGGTAACACTAAACCTTCAGTCTTTCTTTTCCTAGTAAACAAAACTAGAGCAGTTTTGCTAGGAATCACAGAAAGTGCGTGTCTTTCGCACCAGTCGATAACTCATAGGATTCTCTGCATTTTGTCGCATACATCTCTGAGCGGTAGCCCGACAGCTACTGCAGCCATATCATCAGCGTAAGCTTGTACGTGAATATTCAGATCCTGCAGTTCGAGAAGCAGAGAGTCGATGAGCATTCTCCACAACAATGGCGAAAGGACCCCGCCTTGAGCACATCCCTTACTGACCCCTGTTGTAGCATATTGTCCATCTCCCGTCTCCGCGAATAGCATTCTCTGTGAGCATGGAGTGAATCCACTTAACTAAAATGTCATCCATCCCATGTCTTTTGGAAGCATCAATGTCCACAAAAAGGACCAGCGCGTACTTTTTCCGGCCCAGCGCCCCTTTTATTCTGGATACCAGAGAGTGGAGCGCTGAATCACAACACTTTCTGCTCTGATACGAATGTTGTTCCGAACAAAGAGGATAGGCTCTGAGAGCCACTTCCCTAATGTGCTTCTCTACCAGTCGTTCCAGACTTTTCAGAACAAACGATGTTATGCTGATTGGCCTAAAACTTTTGGGCAGAGTGTAGTCGTCTCTCCCTGGCTTCGGGATAAACGCTACTCTAACCGGTTGCCATGAAGATGGGACGTATCCATGCGCCAACACATGGGGATGAACATCTGCCCCCTCTTTTAGCATTATCGGACAGACGCCGTCTACTCCTGGTGACTTGTAGCTGTCAAACGATGAAATTGCAAATTTCACCATCTCAGCTGTCACTACAGCAGACGCCGTATACCAACTGGGCGCTCTGTCTTTGGTCGGACAGAGTGTCTGAACCATGCATTGATCGCTTTCGATCACCTGATTTCCTGGAAAATGGGTCTCAAAGAGGGTTGTTATTGATGGGCAAGCTCCTTTGCTTGTACGTGGAATTGAGCACACGGCACTTGAACCGTTGCTCCGTTGAAAAAGAAAATTCAAACCGTTAATTATAGAAGAGTACTGCACTTGAACCGTCCCTTCTAGTAGTATTGTCACAAGAAATGTTGTCAGGAAAAAGTACGGCACTTGAACCGCCAATTTCTTAATTATTACCTTTACTTGTACGGCACTTGTACGGCACTTGAACCGCCAATTTCTTAGTTATCACCTTTACTTTTACGGCACTTGAACCGCAGAAAATAAGTTACTTCAAACACGAGTTGTAATCGAAAGAGAATTTATTTGGTGACGTATTTCAATTTATAACATTTAATTGCCTTATCAGCATAGTCTGCATGAGCATGGGAAGACGTCTCAGCTGGTCATTAACGTCCGGATTATATTACTAAACATTTGACGACGAAGAGATCTTCGATTATTATTATGGCAATGTCAGCAAATCGTGTGCTCGGTACTTGATTGGCATGCAATTGCATCTTGGAATTTTCCTGCACACAATTTGCTGACATTGCCATATTACATGAATGAAAAAACAAAATTTTGAATTGTATGTGCTGCTGAACAATTCTTAGTGACTCCATTCTCGAAGTGGTATATGGTACCATCAGGTTTTAGCAGGGAGTCAAACCTAGCTGTGTTGTCTTTCTGAAAGACTTTATGCATCCTAGCTGTTTCCCTGGTTCCTTCCAAACTCTCGCCGTAGTTCCTAAAAGAGGCTAGTTTTGATGTTTTAACCAGCTTCTTATATTCTTCTTCTTTCGATACCTCTCATGTAAGAGAGATCTGAACAAAGTCCAGTCTGTATTCCTGGTATTTCGTATAGCCGGTATGACAGGTTTCTCAGCCGCCAGTCGAAATTCCAGATATCTGTGATCCGACAGAGTGTCCTCTACCAGGATGCGCCAATTTATTCTGGATTCCGCAATCCTAGAAGATGACAACGTCATATCTATCACTTCCGTCCGCCTCGTCGTAACAAACGTTGGCTTGTTGCCTCTGTTGTTTACTACAAGACACGACGACATAATGAACTCCAATAAGCGCTCACCCCTAGAATTGCATTTGCTGCTGCCCCAAACAGTGTGTTGAGCATTAGCATCGCATCCAATGACAAGCTGTTGAGTTGCCGCTGGCTGGCAACACATCCCTTCTGGGCTTTGTGAGTGCGATCGATTCTCGAACTATTGTTCGATAATCAAGCGCACTCACAAAGTGCCACCAACTGCAGCAATGAGAAAAAGATTAACCGTTATTCGGCAGAGGCCGGCAGCGGCAGTTTTTGGTTTAAGGAAAAGAGTCCCGGCGTGATTGCGGGATTTGAAAAAAGACAAGAGAAACGTTTTCTGGCTCTCGTGAAGCGTGGACCGAAATTCGAACTCGTCGAAACCAAGTGAAATCCGTGAAGTTTCGAATGAATTGACAAATCCGACGCGAACGTGACGCGAAGTTTCCAATTCGCTTGTATAAAAAAAACTGTAAATCTTTAGTGAGTCGGTGAATTTTCTTTTGGTTGTGGTTACCGCGTGTAAAGACGAAGGCCTTTCTTTTCTATTTTCCGGCTTCAACAGCAAAATTTGCCCCAATTTTTGGTCATGTGTGCCATTTCGATTCAATCCCGTGCTTAATTTTGGTGCAAACTAATAAATTTATCATTTGTGGGTTGCGGTTCTACCGCAACTCTAAATTAAATAAAAAAATTAATTTTATAAATACAAATAAATAAATAGAAAATTAAACTAAATCCAATATGAATTATTATAAAACAAATAAATAAAGAAAAAAAAAAAAAATATAATATATGACTTGACAGGACCGACGAGGACGAATAAATTCATAATAAAAAAAATTAAAAACGGTGATAAACATAGGTATAAACCAACATTTAAATTTGTATTCTGTATTAAATTAACGCACGAAAATTGCACGAAATGATGGTCAAAGGGTGAGTTTGTTTTCTTTTATTTTATATTTTTATATTTGTCAAAAATTATTTTTTTTTGAAATATTGCTGTTTTCTTGCTATCATATCCGTATATGCAATCCATACGTGTCGTCGTAGCTTATCGCCTCCTTCCTCTGGCCATATACTGGCAGTTGTTTTGCCTGGTTGCGATTTTGAACGTTTTTTTGTTTTTTTTTCATTAGTCGGCTAAAATGGTGAAAGGCTGAAGGTCACATAGTCAGGCACCTGGTCCTGTACAGATACGCGCTTGGGCTGGAGTGGTCCAGCAACCAATGTTGTATTTTTTTTATTTCGCGCTGATATGGCTGGCTATTTGCCTGTGCAGATTTTCAAGATTTATGTACCGTGTACTTAAATCAGCGTAACGCGTACCTCGACAAACATATATATTTCTTTTTTTGATAAATCATTTCTTAGGATGCGTTGTTGAAAATGCCGAGAGGCTAAACATTTTTTTGATATGAACCCAAGCGTCTGAACTCCTGAACCTGAACCAGTCATGGCTGAGGTAGAGTGGGCAGACAGGGCGCTATAAACCCCAAGCGCCCTGACAAATCGCGAAGTCGCGCAACTCCACCGCTTCTTGGTCTTTCATGACCTATTGGGAAAATAGTCCTATTTTAAATCACTGACACGAAATCTTTTGTTGTACGGGCCATGAGTTTATGGTCTGAAGTCGGAACAAGAACCCCTCCACAACTGCCATAGCGAGTTCCGGCCGCCAGCAAGCGTGCCGCTTCCGTTCTGACTTCAGCCACCAATTCGAACGTAGGCGGAATTGTGCCTTCTTTCCTGAACCTTCATTTCCCTTGATTATTTTTACTTTTTCAATTCAAAATAATCACTCCAAGGCTTCCGTTCACAACACTGTAAGTTATTGGTGTCCGCGAATCTAACGAGCCCGGTCAGCTCCCTGGATAGAGGAGGTAATACCGAGTCATACGGAAGGTAAGCCGACACTACTATTATGTATTGTCTCCTACCCTCCAATACATTAGACATTTTGACTGCTACGACATCTTGGCAGGTGAACTATCTCAACATCGTTGCTTCTATCATATTTGATATAAATAGAGAAGCACGCGGTCGTTCAGATCCTTCATCATAAAAGATTCGGCCTCCCTGAATCGAACCCAGTCCACAGACTCGTCTATTGCGAATCCATTGTTCCTGTATCATCGATACATATGGGGATGAATGCAGTTTGCTCGTTAATCAGTTACTTTATACGTATGGTATGATATGGTTTCATATAAAGAAGGTAATTTTAAATTTCCGAAATTAGTTGACCTTCCTCGTTGTGGTGATAACATCAGAAACTGAACTAGAACTTACTTGCAAGCTGATAATAGAAGTAGAATACTCTACAATGGATAATTTTTTACAGTGTTGCCAATATTACTAAAATTTGCCGGTGTTGGAAGTAAACATATTATCGAAACAATAAAATTTGTACTTGTTATTATTTATGAAATATTGTACAATTATCGATTACCAATATCAAGGATAGATAGATAGAAACATTATACATTTCAGACATGATGTAAAACCAACACATTGGTGTCACAATACAACAACCGGAGCTAAATTATGCCGAAACATATTCGGTTAAAAATAATTTCAACCTAAGATGGACTTGCACCACTTTCAAAATAAACATATTTACAATACCGTTAATAGCTAAAACTTCCATCTCCCAAATATTAATAATCAATGGCACAACAGCCCATATTGGGCCTTTAAGTAATGCTAGAGTTACTTCATTACTAGACCAACGGAACACTAGGAGGTGAAGTGGTCAGCCAAACGCTCATCCGTTATTATTATCCCGATTTTAACTCAGGTACTCATTTACAGCAGAGTGAACTGGTAGTCCGGCACCCAATCCCATTCTCGAAAATTACTTGTCGCCAAGCAGATTCGAACCTGGTACCAGGTGCACCGAAGGCAAGTGCACTAGCCACTAAGCCACTAAGACCCAAATATTAGGGAATCTGAACTTTTTTCACTACAAACTGTTTACAGATAAAAATATCATATTAAGTTTTATCTATAATTATCATTATAGTCTTTTTTTCCAAAAATGGACTTGCCCCACTTTCAAAATAAACGGCTCATATACATACATGAGCAATGTGCATTTCTTATTCCACTAACCCCAACTACAATACAAATGGGTTGGTTGGTTTAAGTGGCAGCTCTGTCCTCTAGACGGAGCTCAACTAGCTCAATGGCCGTTTTGAAACCACAAACTCGTATTAAACCCGGATGTTAGGGGTTATTGTGACTGGGGAGTTTAAAGGATGAGTGCGAGGAAAATTAATCTGTTATATCCATCCTGTACTGTCCAGGAAGAGTAATAACTCTCCAATTTTCTTAACCGAAATCTCCCTCAGGTGCCTGTAGAAGGGTTTGCCTAGTGCTCGCTCTCGGGCTCTAGCTAAAGCCGGACATTCGCAAAGGAAATAAAAGTGCGACTCTCGCTCATTTGTGTCCTGGCAGCTGCGGCAGTGTGAATTAAACGGAATGCCCAGTTTGGCAGCATAATATACGATGTTTTGGTGATTTTTTTTTTTAATAGCGAGGAGTAAAAGTATGAAAGCCTTAGCGAGTAGGGAATCCCGGAACCACCGCTAGGTAGTTTGTCGGGAGGCTGTCAGAGCATTACTGCTGAAACCGTCAGTTATTATCTGTCAAACCAATCGTATACGGTGCTGAGTGGCAATGAGTGCAGTAAATTGTATCACCAATCTTATGGAATGGCATCAGTGACTTGAACATCTTAATTTTTACGACCTTAAAGCCTAGTACTGTGTTCCGAGCGAAACGAAATTAATTGTCAAATCCCATATAAAAAAAATTAATATATCGCTAATTTTTCGCGACGAAATGTTTCGTTCTTTTTTCAGTACTGTGTTCATGGGCGGAATAGACATTTGCAACTAATAGATGGCACTTGTTTTCGTTAATGTAGTGTCCCTTTTGGGAGCTCTGAAATTAAACACTTATTTGTTTTTAATTACTGGTTTATTTCACTTCATTAAAACGACCCGTTCGGTCGGTGGTTAGATGGATGGCAATCGTCGCTAGTCAGTGATAACTGCAGATCAGCAGTATCACTGACATGCGTGTGGACTATCGGCCTTTGGTAGTGGGTCAGAAATATCGGTGCATCGCGAATGTCGACCTTTTGTAATAATGAATGGTTGTTGACCGGTGCTATTGACTTGTATATTGCCGATGGATCATATTATCACGCACGCGTCGGTCGGCAGTATACAGTCAATAGCAGGGAAGTAAGTCGAGCCGATTTCTTGATCACCGATCAGATTTAATTATTAGATTACATGAATGGGTGAAATCGGGCCTCGACATCCTTCCCTCCCCGAAAAAACTCGGCGCAAATTGTTCCATCATGCTCGGCTCACATACTCACATACAAGCTTAATTATTATCATAATTTTTTTTTATCTTTATCTTTATCTTTTGTAGTTTTATTCCGTATTTTTTTTCTTGATTTTCGACAATTATGAATTATAGAAATTAAAATATAGTTTCGTCAATTATGAATTGTAAAAATTAAAATATAGTTCCGTGTTATTTTCACTTGAGATTACAGAGAAATTGGTGAACATACATATTTATTTCATCATCAATAATGATCAAGATTTATATATATTTTTTTTCTAATTTGGAAATAAGCTAAAATAAAAGATAAATTACATTTAAACTAATTCAACTATACATCTCGGGTGTGGGTTAGCTACTTTAGGCAGTGATGGCTTATCATTCCATTCTTCACTTGGGATTTCCTCAGGCTCTTCGTGGCGGTCCTCCTTTGATTTTTGTGGCGGGAGTGGGTACCGAAAATCTGTCTTCTGTGATTCCGCGTTTATATGATCCGGAGTGGATCTTATTTTGCTGCTCGGTGTATGGTTCTGCCGCGAAGAAGGGTGATCGGTAATGTCCTTCTTTGATCGATGGTTGAAACAATATCTACACCACATATACGTGGCGATTAGTACGATGGCAATTATGCAGATTCCGGTCGTTGATATTAGAGTGAAGTGTAGTTCGGCTGTCTTTATTTGCTTTCGTCGTTGGTATTCTCTTCGGGTTTCCTCTATTAGTTTGTCGAATGCGTTGCTCTCAGCTTTCCAGACGGAGTCCAAGTTCTGAGCTGTTAATACTGCCGCGTGGGCTCGCCTGAAGGACTTCGTATCAAGTTTTCCCCCGATTAAATAAGTTTTTTCGGTTTGCTCTTTGCCGTCTATCGTTATGTTTGGACGCTCCTCAGGCTGCCATAGGTTGATGTCTCGGTTGGTGTTGTCGATTGAGGAAATAAGTAAGTCTTCACTTCGTAAATTACAGTGTTCCTTGATAGAAATCACGCCGATATTCCGCAGTTCTTGTATAGACGTTGATGCGTTTAGGCAGTGAATTTCGATTTTACTTTTGGTGCTCATGATATACAGCCAGCTGTTTCTGGTTTCCATCCTAACGAAGGTACTCCATTTCCTTGTGCTTTTTGTATGGCATTCCGTGACATCCAAGCTGTGACCTCTATACAGGGTGTAACTAGTACTGAGGTTCAAACGAAAATGGGAGATAGAGGAACTTGTCCTGAGTAGAAAATCGTTCTATACATACTCCCGTTTTTGCACCGTTAAGGAGATAGCGCGATTTTAAGGACGAAGGATTTTCATCGTACCTGTGATCACTGTTTGATCTCTAACTTCTGCTGTACTTAGCGTAACGTAATAATTCTGGGCTCGTTGGAAAGGACACAAATTCGTCTTTCTAATTGCTATCAACTGTATCAATCAGTGCTATACTTTTTGAGAAAAATTCATTTAAATGACACAAAAATAATAAAAAATTAAAAAAAAATACAAAAAAGTCCTGTTTTCTCCAAGAAGGACCTGATTAACCACCAACTTTTATTACATTTTCGGAAAGCCCATAAAATTTCACTATACGTTTGATAACAGAATTTCTTCATAGGTTAAATTGTAAAGGAGCGGGGCTAACAGTTATCAAGCACGTTCCCTTCAAGTAAATCTGGTTTGACTCCCGTCATTCGCCGAAGGAGTATGATTAATTAATAATAGTGAGGACGAAATAAATGCATGCACCGAAAGAAATTCATTGGTAAAATCAAATACAAACCTTATTTGATTTTGCGTCAAATAAGGAACGTTGTTAATTCAAATATGGTTTAATAGTTAATTATGTTTTCAAAACATTACAACTATCATTATTTGATTCAACAATTTCGTTGTCAATTTTGTGTTTAAATGATAATGTTCATATTTGAGTACAAATATCAATCTTCAAAATAAATTAAATATTTCTGTGCTTCAAATATCATGATCAATGCTAGCGAAGCACGTTAATGGTTCTTGAAATAGTGGTATTTTAAGCACAAACATTTTTCGTTAAACAGTCTCATTCTACCTCTTTTAAACATGAACATGATACTCAAACAATTTGTGTTGTTACTTACAATAATATCGATTGCGCTGAATTTTAAGGATGAATAATTATTCTTATATCACTTTATTAACTAAAATGATATCGTTATCCAATAGTGCTAAAGACTGCAGTTTCCAGAAAAATTTAATAAAATACAAAACTTCAATTAGATTTTTTATTAGCAAATTATAATTTCACATGAACACATAATATTAATTAGTACATTATTTAAGTGTAAATTAAATTTTATTTTATACTAGCCGCGTACCGCGGCTACGCTCGCTTCGCTTACGTTGTTCCATCGCTCCTGCTATTCCCGTTGCTCCCGTTTCTCGCATTGATCCATTGCTCCTGTTTCTCCCGTTGATCCATTGCTCCTGTTTCTCCCGTTGCTCCCATTTCTCCCGTTGATCCGTTGCTCCTGTTTCTCACGATGCTCCTGTTACTCCTGTTGCTACCATTTCTCCCGTTACTCCCATTTCTCCCGTTGCTTTGTTGCTCCCGTTACTCCATCCTCTATCCATTATCCTCCATCCCCAATCCACCATCCTCCATCCTACATCCTCTATCCACCATCCTCTATCCACCATCATCGATCCACCATCCTCCATCCTCTATCCACCATTCACCATCCTCCATCTACTACCCCCCTCCTCTATCCTCCATCCTCTATCCACCACCCACTATTCCCCATCCACCATTCACCATCCCCATCCACCATCCACCATCCTCCATCTTCCATCATCCATGCTCTATCCATCATCCACCATCCCCCATCCTCATTCCTCTATCCACCATCCTCTATCCACCATCCTCCATCTACCATCCCCCATTCTCTATCCTCCATCCTCCATCCACCATCCACCATTCTCCACCCACCATCCACCATCCTCCATCTTCCATCCTCCATCCACTATCTTCTATCCACCATCCATAGCCCTTTACCATTTAGTAATAGAAACGCATAACTAATACACCGAAAACGAACAAACTGCCGCTAAATCATATGAAAAAACCTCAAATGTTGAAATAACTCGCGTACCACCAATTGTTAAATGATTTTGTTAACGCAGAAACAATCTCGGACGTGCCCTCAACAAATCACCATCCTCCATCCTCTATCCACCATCCTCCATCCTCCATCCTCTATCCACCATCCTCCATCTTCCATCCACCATCCTCTATCGACCATCCTCCATCTTCTATCCTCCATCCTCTATCCACCATCCTTCACCCACCATCTCCCATCCTCCATCCACCATCCTCTATCCACCATCCTCCATCTACCATCCCCCAAACTCCATCATCCATCCTCCATTATCTATCCACCATCCTCCATCTTCCATCCTCCATATTCCATCTTCCATCCACTATCCTCTTATACCATTTAGTAATAGGAATAGGCATAACTAATACACCGAAAATGAACTGCCGCTAAATCATATGAAAAACACTCAAATGTTGAAATAACTCGCGAACCACCAACTGTTAAATAATTTTGTTAACGCAGAAACCATCGAGGGCGTACCCTCAACAAATCACCAAAGTTTCATCGCAATTGGATGAGTGGCTTAGGAGCCTATACAGGACAAACAGACAAACATTAATTTTTATATATAGAGATGCGGTGGCAGTGGGACAGGTTACAGAAACGCAAACACAAACGCAACATGTTTAGATGCTACATTGATTACCGCCAAGGCTAATCGAGATCCTTCAAATCTATCAATTAGATCCTTCACTAATTAGATTTTTAGCGATTCCTATGGAAAGTTGATATATCACCCTTTCAGTCCATTCAGGTGGGAGCACTGTGCTCTTACAGCCCAGCAACATCAAGCGGACATGTTCCAAGGAGATTCCTTGAGTCCCCTGTGGTTCTGCATGGCACTAAATCCACTGTCATGGCTTCTGAATAATACAAAGCACGGGTTTTTTATTTTCCTAAGCATAGTGTTTTATCGAGATACAATTTGAGCCATTCAATGTTCACAGATAACATGATTGAAGTATCTCGTCAATATCCTTTAATATTATTAGTAGATAAAAAAAATTAGAATTTCAAAGTAGAAAATTGAGTTTAGGCAAGAAATACAAAAATTTAGAAGTTAGTGAGAAATAATGAAGAAAGAAATGTTAATATGCAAAGTGTCCAAAGTTGATAGGTGATGATGGATTTGATGTAGATGGCGATAGTGTTGATGATGACGATGAACTATTAAAACATTTTTCTGAGGACGCACTGTTCCTATGAATCAAATCCAATAGGTTTTGCTTAATCAGTTCTTGACATTGCTGCATGTCGTTCAAAATGCTCGTCATATTATAGATTAATAACGCTGATGGCTCCGATTGAACATTCGTTCCCTAAAAATGATTGAATAAGGACATTGAAAAACCCGGTTATTGTTTTATAAAATTGGTGTTTTTACATTTTCCCTTCGCCATTGGAAGAGCTTATGCTTGAATTCAACTCTCACTGCAAACGGCTTATTTGAAAAAATATCTCTTATGTCCTCGTTATCAATTATCTTGAGTAAATTGACTGTAACGCCCAGACTCAGAAAATGTTCGTAATAGCTCACGAAACCCCAAGATGAGAGCAGATTAAATAACTCTTCGTCAGCTATATGTGATGCTTCATTATGGCGGCAAAGATCACTTTTATCAGTAGCGTTAACTTGATTATCTAGCACCAAAAATGTAGAAGAACCTTCAGCCGTTAGTCTCATAATCAACGAGAATTTGTTCAGAATTCAAAAGTTCATCATTCATGAATATGTTATGAAGACCCTCCATTCTTAATGCAATAAACTACATATTAACAAAAAAAAAACATTAAAACAGAAATTTACTCACCTTTGAATTGTATGCACCTTTAATACTTGTTTTTTACACCACAAACTTTTTACACAAAAATTTACTTTATTATTTTCTTTACACTGTAAATGTAGACAATTGAATGAAAATTGTTAACTGGTTTGTGCTGCAAAACTAACAGTTTTGGCGTTTGGCATACAATGATCATTGCTTAGTCAATCACGGAAAACTACGACCTGCAAATATGTTCATTGCATGCTTAAAATAATTGTGCTAAGCTGAACATTTTCGTGTTAGATTAAATATGAAACGTAGTAAGCAGGAGTAATATTCAACTGAACATGTTTCTTGTTGTTTAGCAATTATTCTGACAATGAAATGTTTAATGTACAACAAAATCGCATTTGAAAGAATCACGTATATGTTAAAATTAAACAACTTCCGTGATATTTTAAAATTTTGCTATTAACAATGCTTCCTTAGTTGATTTAAATACGTAAACTTATTTAGTTTAACAATGTTTGTATTTGATATGAACATTTCAGACTAATTGTTGGTTAACAATGAATCATACTTGATTCAAACAATGATTTTTCTTTCGGTGTGTGGTTGATGCCTTATCGATGGCCAATGCGCCGGGTGCTTACCGTGGGGTCCCTAGCCGCGATGCGCAGTATGCGCTCCTCCGTGGCCACAGGTACCGAGTGTCGCCGTCCTGGATGTTGTGTCTCCCGCCACGGCTGCAGTGTACCTCGTTCACGAAGGTTCCGATGAATGCTGATGAACATCCGATAATGGGGGTACCGAGATCTGTCCGGATACCGTTCCCGGTAAACTCTTTCGGCTCGCCTAGCATTCCCGTCGCACAACCCATACACGAAGTGCATGTCTGCCATTTCTTCCGTTGTAAAAGACCTCCTATTGCTTGCCATGTTGCTCGTAACGATGTCTATGACATTCTGTTTGCTGCTGCTTCCTCCCGATGCTTTAATCGCAGAAAAATCTACGTAGGACGAAGTCATTCCTGTTCCTTAAGGGAGCAGGTAAACTCCACGCCCTACTTAAATGGATATTACTTAATTAACTTAAATGGATGTTAGTTAATTTAGTTAAATGGACGCTATCTAATTAGTTGTCATATTTTTACTTACCTGTAACATAATTTCCACACATAAGAGCAATTCGTGTGTTGTTAACATGGTTGCTCATTACTGCATCTGTTTTGCGGTAAATTCTATGTTTAGCAGTATTTCCAACATGTGCAGGGAACTCACTTGTTGTTGCAAATATGAAGAAATTCTGTTATCAAACGTATAGTGAAATTTTATGGGCTTTCCGAAAATGTAATAAAAGTTGGTGGTTAATCAGGTCCTTCTTGGAGAAAACAGGACTTTTTTTTATTTTTTTTTAATTTTTTATTATTTTTGTATCATTTAAATGAATTTTTCTCAAAAAGTATAACACTGATTGATACAGTTGATAGCAATTAGAAGAAGAATTTGTGTCCTTTCCAACGAGCCCAGAATTATTACGTTACGCTAAGTACAGCAGAAGTTAGAGATCAAACAGTGATCACAGGTACGATGAAAATCCTTCGTCCTTAAAATCGCGCTATCTCCTTAACGGTGCAAAAACGGGAGTATGTGTAGAACGATTTTCTACTCAGGACAAGTTCCTCTATCTCCCATTTTCGTTTGAACCTCAGTACTAGTTACACCCTGTATAGGTTTAATAGACAGTTTCTTCCTATTGTCGTTATTATTGGTACCTTCCGCTCGCAGATAAAATTATTTTCTATTCCCATGGTTGTTAGTTTCTTGCAAGTCTGGGATATCTCGTAGCTTAGTATTGCATATTGGTTCCTGGCCGTGTTGGAGGCGAGGAAATCTCCTGGCAGATCATAGAACTGATAGGTCGTGCTATCTATGTAAGCCGGCACTGTGTAGATTTTCGAGACGGTGAAGGTCGTTTTCTCTGGTTGGGGTATATCGATTCTCACCAGTAGCCTATAGTTCTCAATTATGGCCTGCACTGTCATGATCTGTATTAGGGTTTGGAAGTTTAGTATGGTCGAATCTACTTCACTATGTTCGAGTACCGTGGATATGATTTGTACTAGTTCTTCTGCATGTATAACAGAAGGATGTAATTTTCCCATGTTGGACGTGAGATATATTTCCATTAGAGTGTCGACTGAGTCCCCAATCCGTCGAATTTCCATTTCGATTAGTGTTATAAATTCTGTGAGGTCGGTTCTACGCTGCTTAATTATCAGTTTATCAGCTTGGCCATATAGGACTGGGGCCATAGCCGAATACAGATCGAATAGTTTCCTCCTCTCGTTCGTTGCCTGGATCCGAGATTCGTTGAAGAGTTTGACGTTGGACTTCATTATTGAGACTTGTTCTTTGAGTAGATGAAATGATGTATTCTCTCTTTGGTCTAGATTCTGCAGCATATTGGTAATTCGCTTGTCGTCCGTGCTATCCATTGTGCCGAACAATGACTTACTTAGTGCCCCCACTCCGTCGAAGAATGATCTTCTATATCGTGTAGTTTTGACGCCAAAGACGTAATGTTTCAGGTTGAAGATCTTCTTTTGCAAATGAAATAAGCTCGTTCTCAGGCTGCTGGTGATAGATTGGCACCTCGTGTCAAATGCGTGAAGTTTCTGGCAGAGATTGGCGACGGCATCAGTGCAGTTGGACACAAACACTAGCTCCGTTCCAAACTGCGGTATATCAATTCGAGAGAGAACTATCCAATGTTTATTGTACCAATTAATTTTTCCAACGTCCTCAAACACCACTCCCGTCGGTGTAACCTTGGTTATCGTATAGTCTGGTTCCGTTGATGTTTTCGCCATTACCATCACTACCAAAGTTATGCTTAACGTAACCACCTCGTTCATGTTCGTATTGCGGCTAATACTACTTATTGTTTTTTATTTATATAATATTTTAATTCCTAATATTTTTTGTCTGATATGACAGTATTCTACAATATTTGAATCTAGCTTTGCTTAATAATATTGATTACATACATAAAATAACTTACAAGAGAAACATTACATATCGATGATTTTATTACAAGAAACAAAAAATTAATTATGAGAGATAACGCTGTTTATAATCAAATTTACAATATTCTCAATAAAATGTTTTTTATCTTCCGAATATAGATAGCTATACGTTTTTCACTCTACATACGTAAATTTACGTTCTTAGTGTTCAAAAGTGTCCTTCTTGCTTCTTCCTAGGGGATTATCGGTTTAGACGTCGCGGCGGTATGATTCCTTGGTACCTTTTTTGTGTTATGCTTGTTATCTGTAACAGAAATTTCTTGTTATTTAGTTTAGACAGAGTGAAAATGTACCCGTTGTCATTGCTATTAATTGGCTGCTATAATAATAATTCTGAGTAAAACAAAAAAAAATATTTACAATTATTCAATTATACCATAGTTTTACCCTGTTCACATGTACTCTCCTAACTCGTTTTTGGATAAGGATAGATATATTCTCCGGGGAATGCACATGTATTACTTTGTACGGTCCCTTATAAACTGCGCTTAGTTTCCCTGATGGGTTCATATCCTTGAGTAAAACTTCGTCCCCCACATGGACTTCCGTCAGTTTTGCTGTTTTATCGTACTGTGCTTTTGATCTAATTTTAGCTTCTCCTAGATGCTCCTTGGCTAACTGAAAAGATTTTTGCAGTTGATATCTTAATGCTAAATGATATCTCTCTGGCGCGTATAAAGGTTCTTATTTACGTTGTAAGTTACTCGGGACTTCGGACACGAAACCGAAAAGTGTCTCCATTGGTGATAGCTTGGTGCCCGCATGTTTTGTGTTATTGTACGCATGTGCTGCAGGTCTAAGGAAAATGTCCCAGTTGGACGGATCGTCGTCTACAAAGCTTCTAAGATAGTTTCCTAACCAGGAGTGTTGCCTTTCTACGGCATTTGATTGGGGGTGGTACGCTGTAGTCTGCAGTTGCTTGATTTTTAAGAGTTTGCATAGGGACTTGAATACATCGCTAGTGAAGTTTGTGCCTTGGTCGGTAACTATCTGTTTGGGTAACGAGTATCGGCTGATAATCTGTTCATACAAGATCTTCGCTACTGTGGTGGCTTCTTGATTTGAAAGAGCTGCGAAGTCTACGAATCTAGTCAAATCGTCCATCATTGTTAATATGAATTTATTTCCAGAATATGTTTCTGGGAGTGGTCCGACGATATCGACATATATTTTATGAAATGGTTTATCTGATATTTGCGTAGCTACCAGAGGCATTTTTGTTGTTCGTGAGAGCTTATTTTTCTGGCACTTCAAACATTTTTTGATTAGGGTTTCCACGTCTCTTTTCATTCCCTTCCACTTGAAATACCGTTGGATTCTGTGAATTGTTTTATTTCTTCCAAAATGCCCTCCGAAAGTACACTTATGATAATCTTGGAGTATTCTCTGAATGTCCTCTGGTCGAGTTATCACTTCTGGTTGAGGTTTTGTGAGTGACAACAAGTCACAGGTTGTCTCCGATTCCGGTGACGGTGCATTGATGTGGTTTATCCTCCGATGCAAATCATTCTTTGCAAGGTTCTGGTGATTTCGGTACCATTTATGGAACTGTTTGATTTTATTCGACCAATGCCCTCTGCTTCGGTAATTAGGTTGGTAATGACTTATTGGTTTCAAGGTTCGTTTTTGGTACCCGTTTTGTTTAGGCGTTATTTTAGGGGTGTGTATAATTTCTGGGTTATTTGGTACGACCGATTTTTGATGGGCTATATCTTTGTTCGTGTTGGCTGTTGTTGCCTCCTTTGCCTGCTGAACTTGTGCGCGAGTTGTAACTAAACAAGGCTGTACTAAGGTGGGGATAGGTCTCCTGCTTAATGCATCAGCGTGTGAAATACTTTTTCCTGGTTTATGACAGATCTCGAAGTCGAATTCAGAAAGTTTTTGTTGAAGTTTTAGCATCCGTGAAGTGGTGTCTTTTTCTTTTAGCATACCTGCCAACGGCTTCTGATCAATGATTATCTTAAAATGCCGACCTAGCAGATAGCACTTGTAGTTTTTCATTGCCCAAACTATTGCGAGTAGTTCGCGTTCTGATGTGGAATAGTTTTTCTCTGCGGAATTCAGAGTTCGACTTGCATAAGCCACGGGTTTTCCGTTTTGTTCTAGTATCGCGCCCAAGGCTTCTCCACTAGCGTCCGTCACGAGTGTGAATTCCTTATCAAAGTCTGGATATTGCAGCAAGGGTGGTGATATCAGAGCGTCTTTGATTTCGGTAAATGCTTGTTCACATGCTCCATCCCATAAAAATTTACTATCCTTCTGGAGTAGCTTGGTTATAGGTTTAGTTATCTCTGAAAACTTCGGAACAAACTTTCGGTAGTAATTTGCGAGTCCCAGAAACGATTGTACTTCGCGGATTTTTCTCGGTCCTGGAAACTTCTGGACGGCTTCTGTTAATCGCGGATCAGGTTTAACTCCCGCATCAGAACAAATATGTCCTAAGTAAGTCACTTCCTTGGCTAGGAATTGGCACTTGGTGGGTTGCAAATTCAAGCTGCTTGCTCTGAACCTATCGAATACTTCCCGTAACTTTTCGTTGTGTTCATCTAGGTTTTTTGCGAAGATAACTACATCGTCTAAATAAACGAAACACCTAAGTCCTTGCAGACCCGTTAATATTTGGTTTAGTAGAGATTGAAAGAACGCTGGGGCAGTTTTAAGCTCGAACGGCAAGCGCTTATATTGGTAGTGATCGTAGTTCGCACTAAAAGCTGTTTTCGCTCTGTCTCGCGTGTCGACAAGTACTTGATGGTAGCCGCTCGCTAAGTCCAGAGTGGAGAAGTATCTCGAATGGCCAAGTCTATCCAGTATATCTTCTAGCCGTGGTAGCGGGTATGCTAGCGATATACATTGTTTGTTCAATTCTCGGAAATCCACGCAGAGACGAAACTTCTTCTTTTCATTCTCCTTGGTCTTTTTTGGCACAGAATAACGGGAAAATTATAGGGGCTGTCGCTGAATTCGATGATATCGTCTTCCAGCATAGCTTCAATTCGATCTGCGCATTCCAATCGGTGTACTTCGGGCATTCGGTACTGCTTCTTATAAATAGGGTTGTTCTCGTCCTTCAGAGGGATCTTAAAAGTTTTCCGATTCCGAATTGGTCTCCCGGTAGATGAAAAATATCGCTGTATTCGAAATTCGGTAAATTGAGGTTTTCCTTCATTAGCTGCAAACGACGTGCATCCGGCTTTTCTGTTTGTCGCTTTAGTCTGTAAACCTTATAGTTCCCTAATCGTTCAAACCGTGGTGTATAGTTGTCTAGCCTTACATCCTCTGCAGGGGCGTTTACAATTCCAATGAAAACCTTCCCCTGTACTGGCCTAACCAAAGCATTACTACTGTAAACACCAGGTTTAATTTCTTCCTGCAAGCACACCATGTCTTCGCGGATATTCACCACCAACTCTATGATTTGTTCATGTCGCGCTTTTATGGTAAGTGCGGGTGCGTGTAAGGGTTCGTTGGCTTCTTTTTCGTAGAGTTTGCTTGATAACCCCGTCCTTTTATCGGTTTCTCCTGGCTTGTCCTTACCTATTGTTCCCCTTAGTTCATCTACTATATTAGTACCATCTATACTTCTTTTCAGCAACTCCTCTTCCCAGGCTTTTTTGTTTTCTCTGATTTCTTTCCTCTTCAGATCCGGTTGCTCCTTGTTTATGCGTCCTCCTTCCTAGTCGCTCTGCCTTATTACCGCTTGTTTTTTCTGCTGTATGGTGAAAATCCACTATATTGCCTGTGTTACAGTGGCGTGGCGTCCATGGAAGCAAGGGAAGCATTGCTTCCCTTACATTTTGCTGAAAAATATTATTTCTAAAATGCGTTTTCTAAATCGCGAAAAAAATTCACGTTTCAAACATTTTCTTTGACACAGTCTAAATAAAAGTTCGGAAGAAACTACACGCGAATATCGCACACAGCCGATTTGGCGACACCGCGAAAAAGACAAGCGATAAGAAACCAAGAAGAAGACACATGGAAGCAATTTGAAAGTTGCATCTATGAGCGTTCATTTCATTCCGTAGTAAGCCCACTGTGAAGTCATGAAAAGAAATTTTCGTACACGCCACGGTGGATGCAATACGCTATTTGCTTCCACACATTCCTGGCTGCGGCGGTGAAGCTATCAGCAAGCAGAGATCTGATAAGAAATAAGTGCTACCAGAGTAGGATAGGAATTGAATTTTGATCGAAGTTTGGAATTGAATTGTGGTAAATAGTTGAATTATATTTAATTTGGTTTTTAGATCTCAGGAACCACTTACGCTAGGAGACTGAAACTTGGAACTTATGTAGAACTATGATAGTGGACCTATTTGCAAAAAAATTGGCGATAACGGTTGAGGAGTATGGGAGTGGAGAGGAAACCAATGTGTTCGAAGTGCTTGAAAGCTGGGGTTGAAACATTCTAAAATACATATCTCCTGAACGGTTGATGTCTGAAGATTGAAACTGTGTAGTTGTCTTAAGGGATAATAGGAGATTAATCAAAAGCTAACATTTTCGAATCGGGTGGTGGTGTGTAGGGGTTGGGGTAAAAAACTTTGGATTATAATATCTTCCGAACCAATTATACCAGGAAGGTAAAATTTGGTTTGTGTATATTTTTTTTTTTTTTATAGCACCGAACTGAACTTAGGGGTCAACCTTTAATACAGTATGTATCAATAGGCAATCGAATTACCTTTTATTTGATGTAACAGTCTAAATTGTAACTGCACCCAATCTTGAGATATTTACTCGAAAACACAGATTTTTGCTACATCAACCCTAAAAATTCAGTGATCAATGTAGTTTTTCTCAGAAATCCCCATTATAAAAATGTCATTTTAATTTTATTTTTTTATGAGCCGTATTATTACCTACAAAAGCTGCATACATATGTATGAGTTACGATTAACATTTTGGAAGTAACATTTAAAAATACATATCGCATAAAAATGAAATATTTAAAAGTCAGTGCCATAAAGTGGACCTCGTCCAAGAATCTGTTTAATTTGTCGGTAGTACTGAAGTATTTTTATTGCACATTTATTAATATTTAAAGTATGAAGGAAAACAATGAAATGTAAGTGAGTTTCAACATAATTGATGCTTTTACCTGGACGTGGTAGGTACTACTGGATGCGGTACTATGCCTTTTTTAATAGGGTGTCTTACAAAATAAAAAGCCTATAAAAGCGAAACTATATTTTTCTCAGTTTTAGTTACGTTGCTAAGAGAAGAAGGTGTCAGTAGAATTTAAAAAATTATTTCAAAATGCCTGAGTACTCCAATGAAGAATATGCTGACATGATGTTAATTTGTGGAGAGTGTGACCAAAATGCACGAGCCGCGCGAAGGCTTTACCACCAGAGACATCCTCATCGACGGACACCTAGCAGGAGAGTATTTCAAGACGTTTACAGGAGAATTAGGGAAACTGGCAGCGTTAGAACAAGGAGAGTAAATGCAAATCCTGCGCCTATAATCGCTGTTCAGATTGATGAAAGAATACTGCAAGCAGTGCAAAATGATCCATCGATCAGTATCCGACGCTTGGCATTGCAGTTTAACATATCTACTTGGAAAGTTTGGAGTATTTCAAAAGTAGAACGCTTCCATGCCTACCATCAGGATACAGGAGCTGCTACCCATTGATTTCCCCAAACGGATGGAGTTTTGTAATTGGCTCCTTGAACGACAAAAAGATGACGACAATGTTTTCAACAATATTCTGTGGACGGATGAGTCCCAATTTACCAGAGACGGTATCACAAACTTCCACAACCTACATACGTGGGCTGAGAGCAATCCACACACAAGAAGAGCGGCATCATTTCAGCACAGATTCAGCGTCAATTTATGGGCAGGTGTGATTGGTGACGATTTACTTGGACCTATTAGGCTTCCGCGTACTCTAAATAGCTCCAATTACTTACAGTTTTTATCAAATGATCTACAGGACTTGTTGGATGATATTCCACTGGTTCGATTGGCTTCCATGTTTTACCAACACGATGGTGCTCCTGCTCATTACGGCCGACAGATCACAGATTGGTTAAATTCCAATTATAGCAATCGCTGGATCGGTAGAAATGGACCGATACACTGGCCTGCAAGATCTCCTGATCTTACTATTATGGATTTCTTTGTATGGGGAAGGACCTTATCTACGCAACGCCAGTAGAAACATTGGAAGATCTAAATATCAGGATCGATGCGGCAGCAATAGAAGTAAGGCAGCCGTTGAGGAATATGAATACCAAGAGAACACTCGCCAAATGAGCTTTAGCGTGCATTCAAAATGAAGGTGGCCATTTTGAACATTTATTATAATAAAAATATTTGAAATAAAAATTTTTTGAAATAAAAACCATTATTAAATTCTTTCCATTCAAGCAAGTAGCGTAGATCAACATGCACATGCACTGATTTTTTAAATATTTAATTTTTATGCGATATGTATTTTTACCTATTACTTCCAAAATGTTAATCGTAACTCATACATATGTATGCAGCTTTTGTAGGTAATAATACGGCTCATAAAAAAATAAAATTAAAATGACATTTTTATAATAGGGTTTTCTGATAAAAACTACATTGATCACTAAATATCTCAAGATTGGGTTCAGTTACAATTTAGACTGTTACATCAAATGAAAGGTAATTCGATTCCCTAAAAAACGAGTTATAACACTTTGCCTTGTGATTATTCGTTTTCAAGATATAACGTTTTAAGTGGGTGAGGGTACCGGTCAAAAACACTTTTCTTAACCACCCTGTATCTCCACTAATATTGAAAATTGACCCACCCTATAGAACAATTTTTTTCTCCAAATATATCAAGGAATAGCCCCTTACAAGGTGGCACACGGAGTGCCAAACACCCTGTATAGCCTAGTACGGACCTCTAGCAAAATTTTGCCACCCATAAGAAATGCATATAAAAAAAGTTGTCAATCAAAGTCAAGTTGGCAAACTTGATTTTCGCGCTGGCCTTCTGTTTGGCGGTACGGAGCTCGTGTCAAAATTCTGCTTCGATTTGACAGTTTCAACAGATTTGACTCATCGACCAAAAGATGGTGGCAATTTCCTGCCATCATTTAAATGTGCTGCTATTTAATTTTGCATTGCGGTACGATAATTTTGATATCTCATGTCAGTCATTTGAATTTTTCAGTTTCTTTTCTCAAACCGACTTTGGTTTTTGTGATATCGAGTGTTTCTTTGAATTTTTTTAAACCAAAGTGGATTTTAAAGTTACTTATGCGCGTATAAAATTAACCGTGACCGATATTATTATCCCTGACATTAAATTACCATAAAAAACACGCGTAGAATAAATTGTATTTTAAAAAATGTAAATGTCAAACAAACAGCTGTTCCCAGCTGTTTGGTTGGTTTAAGTGGCAGCCCTGTCACCCAGACAGGGCTCAATTAGCTCAGAGGCCGTTTTGAAACCACAAACTCGTGTTAAACTCGGCTGTTACGGGTTGTTGATACTGGGGAATACAGAAGATGGATGTGAGAAAGGTTGATTGAATTGGATCGCTATAGCCACCCTGTGCTGTTCAGGAAAAGTAATAACTCTCCAATCCTCTTCCCCGAAATCTCCATCAGGTCCCCGTAGAAGGGCTTGCCTAGCGCTCGCTCTCGGGCTCTAGCTAGAGCCGGACACTTGCAAAGGAAATGAACAAGCGACTCTCGCTCATTAGTGTCCTGGCAGCTGCGGCAGTGTACATTGAATGGAATGCCCAGTTTGGCCGCATGATCCCCAATCGGCCAGTGACCTGTACTGATCGCCGTGATTCTGGAGACGTCTGCCCGGGTCTTGTATAGAAGTTCGTCTGACTTGGCTCGGTTGTAAGATGGCCACATCTTCCTAGATATGGCGCAGGTAGTTAGGCTTTTCCATCTGGAATTAGCCACTGTCTGGAAGTGTGAGAGTATGACCCTCTTTACGACTCCTAAAGAAACATGGACTAGTTCCGCAAGAGAGCCGGGAAGAGCGGAGCCCTCCCTGGCCAGTTCATCAGCCCGCTCATTTCCCATTATGTCTCTATGCCCCGGGACCCAGAGCACAGTGACTTTGAGCCGTTCCGCCAAACCTGCTAGTTCGTTACGGCATTGCTGAACTAGTTTAGAGGAGGTGGTAGCCGAGTCTAGTGCTTTGATTGCGGCTTGGCTGTCGGTGAAAATGACGATGTTGTGTTTTGGCGATGAGTCGTGTTTTAGTGTACGACAAGCCTCCCGGATCCCCAGTATCTCTGCCTGGAAGACGCTAGCGTCGTCCGGGAGGCGGTAGGACTTAGCGATATTATGTGTATCTGAGAATATT
Source organism: Beris morrisii (assembly GCA_951812415.1). Classification (NCBI taxonomy): domain Eukaryota; kingdom Metazoa; phylum Arthropoda; class Insecta; order Diptera; family Stratiomyidae; genus Beris; species Beris morrisii. The sequence goes on from OX638311.1 coordinate 96,347,946, forward strand.
CCTGCCCCGACCCCGCAGTCCATTTTCGAACCGTCGGTAAATATTATCGTGTCGAAGTCTGCTTCCACCGCACCGTTCTTCCACTCCTCTCTAGTTGGGAAACCAACAGAGAATCGTTTCGTGAAGCTCAGTTTGGGGGTGATGTAGTCAGTCGGTGACGTAACCAATTCCTTTGGTAACTGTCCCAGGATATTACTATGCCCGTATGGCTTCGTAGTCCAGCACCCAGATTCTTTGAGCCTGACGGCATTGTTTGATGCGGTGTTTTTTATATAAAGGTCGATTGGTAGGAGGTAGAGTAGCACGTTTAGAGCATCGGTCGGGCATGACCGCATAGCACCTGTAATGCCTATGGCCGCACTTCGTTGAACTCGACTGAGTTTAGTTATGTTATAGTCCTTACTCAGAGCGGGCCACCAGACTAGTGACCCGTAGTTGAGAATTGGACGTATTCCAGATATAGTATCTGGAAGAGTGAAAGTGATTTGACGTAACAGATCGAGTTCCCCGCATTTTAATTCATTTCAAATAATTATAAGCCTTTGTATCGCATACTATTCACGTTCCTTTTTGTGTTTTTGTGCTGTGCTTGCATTGAGGTGTCGAGAACTTGATCGTGCGGTGATCTGTTTTGTTTTTTCTTTAAAGAAAAAATTCAAAAACTTTAATTGTACTTAGTGATTACATTTCCTTTGTCCTTTGTCTCTTAAACCGACGTAAGTGACGCATGCGCAGTGGTTACAATACTTTCGAAAACCGAAACCGAAAATAGACTTTTAACCTTAGTTCATACTCGAACCTATGTCGCGAATATTACTTTACTAGTTAAAAATTATTGACTTGATCCTAATATTATTTATTATGTGAATTTCCTAAGTTTAAACTCAAACCTTTGAACAGATCAATCATTTGTAGCTTATGAAACTTATACATACAGTGATCACTAAAAGTGCTCTCTATTTGTTGAAAGTCATAGAATTCCGAGGGGTCGACCCGATTTTATCGATTTTCATAATTTTCGCGATTGTTTACGTTATTGTTTGGTATTATTTTTTATTTTTATTTATTTTATTTTAACTGAACAATGTCTTCTGCGGGAATTTGTAGTGTCTGCCATCTCTCACTCACTTGCGATAATGGAATTGATTGCAATGGTATATGTGAACGTAGTTTTCATATTGATTGTATTAAAAAGCAAAGTAAGTCTAATGTCTCTATTGGCTTCACATGTGAAGATTGCGCAGCTATTAAACCGTGTCACATTCTTCGTTTATTGAAAATTACATCCAGTCAAATTGATCAATCAAATTTGGCTTTTGAAGAACTGATAAGTGACTACTCTTTCCTTGCAAACAAAGTGAAGGTAATATCAGATTCCATAGCTACTTTAAATACCTATGTCGACGACTTCAGAGATTTTGGAAATCAGTTTGATAAACTACATTCATGCTGCAGCGTTATCCAGCATGATATAGCGAAATTGACCAAAAAATGTGCTCAATCTGATTCAAAAATGAACAATATTATAAACAGCATATCTGAATTTGGTTTAACTTCCGAACTCGTACCGAATCCAATTGCAATTCACTCTTCTGTAGGGTCACTCTCCACTGAAAGTACTGCAGTTATGAACCTAGATTTGAAACTAGATCTGATTCATAGTGACATCAGGTCCGTAAAATCACTGGCTGATAGTTGCGACAAGTCATTACACAGTATGACAACCTGCTTAAGTAGCTCTCACAATAAAGATTCATATGCGCAGACTGCAAACATTGAGACGCAGAGTGACTGTAGTTCTCCTCGTTCTACAGGACAAGTGCATACGGAGAATATTAAGACTCCACTTGCACTGAAAAAAGCTTCAAAGACGAACTCAAAAAAGGGATCAAAAAAGAACTCAAAAAATAATGTCCAAAATAACCACTCGGAAGTAATTAATGCACTTGAGCATTCGAATGAATTTCCAGTTGCCATTTCACAACAGGATAATGCTGAGACAGTTCGCGCTTTGAGCTCTCAATGCATTTTGAAGGCTGTCGAAAGACCAAAAGTACTTTTTGTATCGCGCTTGGACCCGAACACAACTGAAGCGGAAGTCCTGACTAATATTGGAATCATTCTGAAGGACAAGGATTTCGAGTTACCGCAGGGGTCGGTCTCTTGCAAAAAACTTGTTCCAGCGGCTCGCATCGATGTATCACGCGTGGCTTCTTTTAGAGTCGTCCTGCCGTCGTCTGTCTTTGATACAGTCATAAATTCAAAATGTTGGCCAAACTTCGCAATCGTGCGAGAGTTCATACCACGACAACGAAATGGTCAGCGTACGCCTTATCCAAAAAACTTGGAAGTATCTCGATGTACTACTCAAACGTAGGAGGAATGCGTTCGAAGACGAGTCAACTGTACATCTCCGCAGCCGCATCATGCTTTGACGTAATTTGCATTACCGAAACCTGGCTTTGTAGTAATTTTAAAGATGCCGAACTCTTCGATTCTAGCTACCAAGTCTTTCGTCGTGACCGACATGCAAATCTTCAAGATGCACCAGTTGGTGGAGGTGTGCTATGTGCTGTTAACCGCATGTTTTCAGCCGAAGTTTTTGATGTTCCTGAAACCGGAAATATTGAACTTTTATGTGTTCTCCTGACGATAAGTGAGAGGAAGCTGTATATTGTCACCACGTATATTCCTCCTTCTGCAAACTCAGATATATATGACTCTGTTTCCAGAGCATCTGAATTTATATGTAATATAATGCGATCCTGTGACGAACTTATTATCGTTGGAGATTTCAACCTTCCTTATATAAAATGGACCCAAGCTGATGATGTATCCGGCCTGATGCCGTCCTTTAACTCGTGTCCTCGACAAGATGAGCAATTCATCGATAATATGCTCTCGACAGGTCTCTGTCAGACCAATAGCATGGAGAATACTTTTGGCAGGTTCCTGGATTTAATTTTTACGTCAAATTCAAACTGCATAACTGTCAAAGACTGTAGCGTACCTTTGCTACCTGCATCGAATCATCATCCCGCGCTTCATTTAATATTTAATTTTGAGCTTCCGTTAGTCGACTCTTCTGGGGTCTCGTACCATTACAATTTCAAAAAAGCTGACTTTTCTGTGCTAAATACCGATATTTGTGGATGTGATTGGTCGCAAGTGCTTAATGAGAAAGACATTGAGAAAGCTACTAATAATTTTTACTCATTATTATTTAACTGTTTCGCTCGTTGTGTTCCTATTACTTATAATAAGAAATATAAACGATTTCCTTGGTTTGACGAAGATGTGACCCATCTGAAAAACTTAAAAAATAAAGCATGGAAATCGTACTGTCTCTCAGGGTGCGAAGCGGATTATGCTACCTACTCTGAATTGCGTGAGTTGTTTGTTAGTCAGTCTAGAGTCGCGTATACTTCGTATATGGTCTCGATGAAATCATCAATTAAAGAAAATCCTAAGGAGTTCTGGAATTTTGTGAACTCAAAGAAACGTACCGATGGATACCCAGCACGTTTATCTCTTGACGATGTTGTCAGCGATGATCCCCTAACTATAAGTAATTTCTTTGCCGATCATTTTCGTACCGCTTTTACATCATCAAACTGTAATATTAGCTACAGTGATTACCACTACATGACTAAGTTTCCGCAGACCTCATTAGAAATGAAAGACCTCAATATTGACGAGGCCACGTTCTTAAGGTTCATCTCGGACATTAATGATAACTTTGGGGTTGGTCCAGAAGGTGTGCCGCCTATCGTATTGAAACGTTATGGCGCTTCATTAATGACACCTTTGCGATACCTATTCAATACCTCCCTTATTTCCGGTGTGTTCCCTAACATTTGGAAATTTTCCACAATTAGACCACTTTGGAAGAAGGGCAAGAGGACAGATATACAGAATTATCGACCTATTGCCAACCTAGCCTGTATATCTAAACTCTTGGAATCGATTGTCTGTGAAGTTTTGAAATTTCATAGCAAATCGATTATTGTACCTTTCCAACATGGATTTACCAAAGGCAGATCTACAACGACAAATTTGATGGAATTGTCAAATTTCTCCATTCCAGTAATCGAAGCGGGTCATCAAGTTGATTGTATTTATACCGATTTTAGTAAGGCGTTTGATAAGATCAATCATAACATTCTGATATGCAAACTTAAGCATTTGGGTTTTCCAATTATGTTTATTAATTGGATAACATCTTATTTATGCAACCGATTTCAAAGAGTGTTATTTCGTGGGGTATTATCCTCGGAAATTTCTAACACATCGGGAGTTCCACAAGGCAGCCACTTAGGTCCTTTATTATTCATATTATTTATTAATGACTTGAGTTCAATGATTTTAAACTCTAGAATTCTTCTATATGCTGATGATGCAAAGCTTTTCCGCAATATTACGGATATGGACGACTGCATTCTCTTGCAAGAGGACCTTAGCCATTTATCCTATTGGTGTACGTTAAATGACATGTCTCTAAATGTTAATAAATGTACAACTATTTCTTTTTCGCGTAAGCGATGCCCATTTAATTTTAATTACACCGTTGAAGGAAACTCATTACAAAAATCAGACAAGGTACGTGATCTGGGCGTTTACTTTAATTCATCTTTTACTTTCGACGATCATATTAATTATATTGTGAATAAAGCGAACTCCATCTGGGGCTTTGTGCGAAGATGGTGTAAGGATTTCAATGATCCTTACGTCACAAAGGCGTTATATTGTGCTTTTGTTCGATCAATTCTGGAATATGCGTGCCAGGTATGGACTCCATACTATGAGGTCCATATGAGCAGAATTGAATCTGTGCAGAAAAGATTTTTGAGGTTTGCACTTAAGGGGTTACCCTGGCTTGACTCTCAAAATCTTCCTCCCTATTCTGAACGTCTTAATCTTCTCTGTCTTGAATCGCTTGATAACAGAAGGAAAGTTCTCGGGACTGTTTTCGCATTTAACATTATCACTGGAGGAATTGATGCCCCTATGTTGTTACAAGAAATTTCTTTCCGTATTCCGGGTCGCACTTTGAGAGACTATACACTACTAAATATTTCATATCATCGAACTAATTATGGGCAACATGAACCGATCACATCCATTTCGCGTCTTGTTAACCGTTTTTATCATGCTATTGATTTTGACTTGAGCGCGACACAACTGAAGTCAGCTTTAAATAAAATAATCAAATAATTTGTTTAAATATTCTAAGTAATTGTTATATTTAATGGTCGCTTTTATTTGTTTTAAAACTGTAATGAACTTTTAAGTAATCAGGTCTTGATGAAACTGAAATAAATAAATAAAAAATCTGCCAATGGTCTGGGCGAAACTTTATTATTTTCCGGGTCAAAGTTCGGGAGCGGTCAAAGTCGGAGTGTATCATGAGTTGCTTCGAGATTGTTAGATTTCTTGAAAAATTAATTTGTTCTTAAAATAAAAATATTTAAAATAGCGATTTGTAGCCGATTAAACATTGGAAAAGCCTGTGTATCGTAGACTATTCGAATTTCGGTATATTATGTACACTAAAAGCCCATAGAAGAAAAAACGAATTTGTTGCATTATCAGAATTAAGAGATATGACGAATTGTTAAAACCCATTACTTCCACTTGGAGTTTGAATTTCGAAAAAATTGTGAAACAGGTTTTTAGACGATTTCATAAGAAGCAACTTGATATCTCATGAGACACGAGGGATTTTGAAATATTTGTGGAAACTCTTCACACTCCCTTGGTTCTTGAAATTCGAAAAATCGTGAAATTGGTTTTTAGGTCATTACATCAAATGCCGTAACAACCAATTTTATATCTTATCAGAACTAAGGGATGGCAAAAAATTGTGAAAGCAAACCCTTGGGGGTTGAATATCGAAAAATTGAGAAATGGGTTTTGTAGGCGATTATATAAAAAGTCTGTGGAAGTGAAAAGCGAACTAATATCTCATCGAACCTAAGAAATATGTCGAAACTTTGAAAAGCATACAACCCCCTTACACCCATTATCTAAAATAAATACTAATTGACTTTTTGGCCTTTTTATATAGGAAACCTTAGGAAGTAAAAATGAATTCGATATATCATCAGATATGCAACCTCCTTACACCCACTTGGGGGTTGAATATCCAAAAATCCTGAAAGGAGTTAATAAATAAATATGAAGACAGCACGAGAAAGTAGGAACCAATTCAATTTATTATCACTTTTAAAAGAAATGACGGAACTCGTGAAAACGTGTTCAACCTGTTTATACCCTCTTAGTGGCTGAAAAAGGGAAAAACTTACAAACAAGTTTTAGGCGAGTATTACTCAAGCACGTGAAACTGAAAAGATATTCGATATCTGATAAGACGTGGGGATATAGTAGAATTCGTGAAAAAGTTTACAACTCCTTCGCAACCCCTTAGGGGTCGAATTTAAAAAAATCCTGAAAACACTTTTTAGGTATTTATATGAAGAAACCGTAGAATAAAAATGTATTCAATATTTAGGGAGACCTAAAAGATATGACGAAAACCGTGAAAATATATGCATTCCATTTTCACTGATCATTTATTTCGCTCCCCCTCTGAACGCCAATGGAAATTTAAATTAGTTTTCTAGTTGATTTACATAAACGTACTGAGTTTCAACTTTGTAGCATAAGCCGTTCTATAGATAGGAAAAACACCCCCCACCCCCGTACCATACTACCCCTATAAAAAGTTATATTTTTCCAACATGCTACTAATATAGCTCTATCCAAATACCAAGTTTCAGCTTTATATCATTATAGGTTGTCGAGATATTAAAATCGAAACTTTTCCCTTTTCACCCTCCCCATCCTCACCCTCTACACCCACACTTCCTAAATTTTGTTTTCTGCTAGGGGTCTATTAGGCCTACTCCTGGTAAAAATTTTAAGCATCTATCTTACACTGTTCTTGAGATATGAGACGTGATTTTTTTGAAAAATTCTTATCCCCTCCACTTTCATGCTCCACCGCCCACTTTAAAAATTTTGCTTTTAACGAACTTCATTTGTCAACCTTTATACACAAACCAAATTTTAATTGTCTAGTGTAATTTGTTCATGAGATATCGTAATCTAAAGTTTTTTACCCCCCACCCTCGTACGCCACTGCCCCCACTCAAATTTTTGTTTCCGATTTATTCTCCTAGTATACCTACAGATATTCATTAAGTTTCAATTTTGTGACATTGGCCGTTTAGGAGATATATAAATTCCAAATTTCAGCTTCCTAGCATAAGCGGTTGCTGAGATCTAGAAACCAAAATTTTCCGTCTAAAACACTTCCCCCTCCTCCCCCCTCACACCCCCACCCCTCCAAATTTGGTCACTTTAGGGGGCTTACCCACTCTACCCAGGAAAAAAAATTGAACTATATAGCTTGTAGGGTTTGGGTGCTACGAGCCTTCAAACAATTTTGCGTACACCGGTAGACGTACGGCGTACGGCGGACAGACGGACTGAAATTTTTTTTTGCTTTTTTCGTGTCTACTCGTCATGAAACGTAAAAAAAAAAATGTTGAGGGTAGCAAATTTTTTTTTTTTAAAAATCGATAACAATACTGTATTATTGAAATAATAAAGTAAAAACCATCCTAGGTTTGAGTCCCCACTTCTTGCCGAAGGTTCTTTTGCAGGCGTAGAAGGCCAGACGGGCTTTCTCCACCCGGTTTTCTATGTTGAGTTTCCAGCTCAGCTTTGAATCAAGGATAACACCAAGATACTTTGCGCTGGAGGAGAGCTGGAGCGGTTGGCCGTTCAGGCGGGGATGGTTAAAGTCTGGTATCTTGGTTTTCCTGGTGAATAGTACCAACTCAGTTTTATCCGGATTTACTCCAAGGCCACAGTCGGTAGCCCAGGTGCTTACCTTACCCAGAGCGCTGTCCATAATCTCACTGATTACGGAAGGAAATAATCCTGAGACCAAAATCACCAGATCATCCGCGTACGCAATCACTTTGATTCCCTCCCTGTTTAGTCTTACTAGGATTTTATCCATGACCAATAGCCAGAGTAGAGGTGAGATAACACCGCCCTGTAGTGTTCCCCTACGCACGTGCTTGGTCAAATTGCTCTTTCCTAGGTTTGAATGGATAATTCTGGTCCGTAGCATGGATATTATCCAATTTCTGAAGCTTTCGGTCACACCCAGTTCGGTAAGAGATTCCTGGATAGCTTCGGTGTTCCCAGCTGTTTACTTCTCCACATTATTCTACACAACGAATTTTTCACTGAAGATGGTAAAGATATATAGTAAATTAGCGTGGCAAAATTTTGATCGAGGTCAGAGCCCTCTGAACTATAGCCGCGCAGCTAAATTGAACATCTAAAACCAGAGTCATAACAAACATGACAGCTCCATACAATTTGCAACAATTTTGTATGGAGGATGCATGACTTGGATGATAAAAATTAAGTTTTCTATTAAAGTGCAAGATTTTGTTAAGCAAAGCAAAGTGAAATAGTTTATAAATATATTTAAAAATGAGAATTAGACTAGTTTTCTAATCTGGAATTGAGTTTTTATAGAAAAAATTAGAATGAAAAAAATATCGCAATTTTCAGCAATGTCGGCAATCCGCCATTTAAAAAATGTGCAGTTAAATTGCTTATTTTTTGAAAGATAATTGAATTGCATATAGCTATGATTCTGAACATTTGTTATTCAGTATCGACTCTAGAGGGTTCGTCCAAAGAGTATGAGATAGTGGGGAAGCGCCCATATAAGCTTCGTAGAAAAAACCGTATCGAGTTTCAGCACCTCCACAGTATCAGTCAATTACTACATTTGGATTTGGTTCGAATCCGCGCTAAATTTTATGTATATCGGATAATAGATTGAGAAGCTATATGGTATTAATTTATTCGAACAGAATTCAGGCTATAAGCTACAAATAAATATAAATAAAATATTCATTGTAATTTTACTTCAAGAAACTAAAATAATGTAGCTCAAGTTTAAGTTTAAGTTTATTGCCACAATTTAACAAATGTATGTACATAGGAATCACGTATAAACATTTACAGTTTAATGTTTTTAGAGCATAGTAGTCGACTGAAAATACAGATAGTGTTGCTTTTCGAATACGGTCCGCTTCCTCTCTATCTCATTCTCTTTGGGTTCGTCAATTCCAAAATTTTGTATTAAAAAACCGCGCTTTGGGATTAAAAAATATTGTTACGACCGTTCCAAAAAAGATTCTCCAATGAACTGGTATATTTTCTCGTTTTGATCTGTGACGTCACACATCAGCTAAAAATCGAAGCATTTCCTCATGGCTTGAGTTGAAGTCGGCGTTTTCGAGGTCCGTACTAGGCTTATCTGTTGTGAAGTAAACAGCTAAATTTATTTTACGCACGTTTTTTTGTAATTATATGTCATAGGTAATAATATCGGCGACGGTTAATTTTATATACACATAAAAAGTACAATGAAACACTCGATATCACAAAAACAAAAGTCGATTGGAAGAAAATGATAAATTCAAATGACTGACAGAGGTGTCAAAATTATCGTACCCAGAGCCATCTGAATTATAGCCGCGCAACTGAATTGAACATCTAAAACCAGAGTCATAACAAACATGACAGCTCCATACAAATCGCAACAATTTTGTATGGGAGGTGAATGACCAAAAACCAAGTTTTCTATTAAAGTGCAAGCTTTTGTTAGGCAAAGCAAGGTGAAATAGTTTATAAACACATTTAAAAATGATAATTAGACTAGTTTTCTCATCTGGAATTAAGGTTTCATAGACAAAATTAGGATGAAAAAAATATCTTCTTGAGTTGAAGTCGGCGTTGTCGTATCGCAATGCAAAATTAAATAGCAGCACATTAAAACGGTGGCAGAAAAGAAGTCTCCACGGTTTCAGCGCCATCTAATGGTTTAAGAGCGAACTGTCAATTCCTGGCAGAGTTCTGCCACCAACTCCGTCCCACCAAACAGAAAGCCAACGTGAAAATCGAGTTGGCAGAATTGTGCCCACTTTTTTTACATGCATTTTATATGGGTGGCAGAACTCAGCCCGAAGTCCGTCCTATGCTTTACCAACAAATCAGAACTAGTAGCCCAATTTCTGTCCATAATAACTTTATACTTTCTGTTGCTTAAAAACACATAATGTCACACCATGAATTATCGTTCCATTAAAAGCCTATCAATTTATAATTTATCACATAAACTTTTCCTAAATTACAGGACCATGTGGTGGAAAGACGACTGGGCAATCACGACTATGTACATTTTTCGAGAATTTAGGATGGAAGGTAAGTTTAAATTTATTTATGACATTCGTATAAACTCAGGAATTTCGAAATTAGTATGTCGGTTTCGTTATCAATATGTCAGTATAAAAAGGTTAATTTTTATACGTAATTCTATCAAGCAGCACAAGCGAAAAAATATTTACATATACAAAATACAATTTAAATGAAAGATAATATTGTGGACATTTCCCTTATGGGCATATTCCTCAAACAAACAAATATCAGTAAGCCAATTTTATTCTATCATTCCCATTCACTGTTATAGTGGATTAACACCGAACGAGTTCGGTGCGGCTTTACTCGCAAAAGCCCATCACAAAACAGTTTTTCGTCAGCTTTCGTTTGCTGTGTTGAGAGCGATTTACAACATACACGTGTAATCGGCGCGACTGTACTGTAAGCGAAATAAGGCAGTGACACAATAAAAGCAGAAAGCAGAGACAGCAGCGTCGTCAGTGCTGCTTTCTGCCCTGCTTTATGAATTTAAATAGAAGCAGAAGCAGAGAAGAATGTGTCCATGCTAACTGCCACCGAAAGTAGAAGCAGGGAAAAAAGTGTCCGTGCTAACTGCCAAGAGTCACAAGTATTTTAGTCTTTTGTTTGAGCGGTCGAAAATATTATATTTTGTTTCCGTTGATTTTTTTGATCTTTCAGTTTAAAATGATCATTAAATACAAGTATATGGGTACTATTTTGACAGCTTTAACATTTTCATTGCTGACAACATTCCCAATTCTTAAGGGATTTAGGTTGGCAGTACTGAAGCAGAAGCAGAATTTTAGAATTTAGAACGAAAAAGCAGCACTGCTTTCGTCACTGCTTCTGTCGCTGCTTTCATTTAAACAGGCCTCATATGATCCTGCGCTTTCTAAAAAAAGTTCTGCTTCTGCCGCTGCTTCTGCTTTTATTGTGTCACGGCCTTTACGGTGAGCTGCGAAATGCATGTTGCCACAGTTCATTGTATGTGTGTCAGAGATAAAGTCGAACACTGTTGGACTTTTTCGTCACCATGTGTCATCTGATTGGTTGATTTTTATGGTGGAGGTAAAGTCTCGCAAATTATAGTTGTCGCTCAAGTAAGTTACTGCGGCAAAAATGTCGTCGTGGCGATATTTCGCATTGCGGAAGGCTCTTCCTTGCTTGTTAAATCCTACCTAACTTAACAACTAACAAACAATATAGTTTAAAACAAAATGTATATGTTTATGGAATAGTAATTACTAACATAAGGTAAATTTGTAAAGATATAATTAGCGGGTTGTTTACCAACTGGGACCATAACAAAAATAAGGAGAGTTTGGATTCGGCCAGTTCCTATACAGTGTAAACACTAGCATCAGTGTGCGGAATTCTAGTCGAAAGATTTTTGCGTCGCTATTTTAAGGGAGCTTATCCTTGTTGGGGTAAAAAATTAGATTTTTTTTTCTTCATGTTATTATGTTAGGCTGGCCGCACACTGAAAGAGCAAACCTGTTTTAGTCAAAAACGTTGTTGACTTAACATGTTTTACGTTTCTGTGGGGGTCGTACTATGTGCCGGGTCAGAAAAATCTTTTCTTTTTTTTTTGAATAAATTACTTCCAAATCATCCCTAGAATATGTATGTACAAGGATTTCTCCGAATTCGAAGTCGTTATAAAGTAATAGCCGTATAATGGAGTAAATGTTCGGAGCTCGCCCGGGCGGGCCACCACCGATCTTTAATTGCGTTTTTCTCAAAACTGCATTTTTTAGATTGGCTGCCACGATTCGGAACTACTGAACCGATTGCGCTGAAATTTGAATAACATGTTCAGCCATATATGTATTAGTAAACTATATTGCTAGAGGCAATTGTCAAAGTCAGTATTTGTAGGAAACTGATGATTCTGAATTTTCCAATTCAATATGTTGATATTGCAGTGGCTTGCATGATTTTCATGTGAATGCGTTAATAAATAAATTGAGCAATTATACATAAACTTTGATAATGGTTTATTAAAATATGGCAATTTGAATTGTCGCCATTTGAATAATAATAATAATATGAATGGAATATTTATTTAAACATTTCGTGTATTTTTTTGTAATAATTTGTGATAAGCTTTAAATTTAAGAAAATATGATGCAAATTAGAGACAGTTGCTAAGCGCGCTTTCCTACAAAACCAGAGGACGTGGTTTCGAATTCTATCTAGCCATGGACTTATTATTCGTGGTCTAACTAAAAAGAAATACGATGAAAGCAGAAACAGTCCAGCTTCTATTACTCCTCTATGGTGCGGAATGGGGCATATAGGAACTTGAAAAATGGAACTAAGAAAAATCAACCATACAAAAACAGTTCGTATTAGTTAAGTTGTCTTCTTTCGGAGTTTGCGCCATTGAGTCAGGAATGGTTATAATAATTAAAAATTTTACATATCGGTCATGACATTTGTCACTGACTTAAAATTTGGAAATATTTCAAGGTCCCAACTAAATAGCTTAAGAATAAATACCTTCGGGTAAAATGTTCACTCGCTTACAGTACACTAATACTGAGAGTCTCATTGAGTCCATTTAAACCCATGTCTACTGTATATCAAAATATACTAGACTATTCCCAAATTAAATTCAAAAGCAGTATACAGTATAGTGCTAAACTCGTTCTTCAAACTTGATTAACCTATATTATTTCGACGTTAAAAGCCCAAAAAATATTTAGATAGATTTTAAAAGTTGGATACAACTCTTCAGTACCATTCGAGAGCTCTTCTTATTTCTCAGCAAAAACGACAAAAGGTTTTTGACTTTGAATTTTATCCACCTATTCAGGAAGCGGTTTAAAAAAACATATTGCTTTTTAAAATTATTTATTACTAACGAAGCAGATTTGAGAGCAAATTTAGTATTTAGTATGTTTCCAAAGAAGCAAATTTTATAGTTATTTAAAAAATGTGTATACATTTTTTTCAAAATTGAATGTTATGTCGACTTCCCTGGACTTAGAAATTACATTTTTCAGTCAAAACAAGCAGCTGATTCTGATTTTTCCTATTCAACTCGTACTTATTAATTTTGTATGGAAAAGTGTGACAGCTAGTAATATAGTTCTAATCAGCGCTGTCGTTTGTACTACTATAGTAGTATTTGTACTACTATTTTACCTCATGTACTACTGTACTACTCCTTTCACTTTTGTACTACTCTTTTCTCAAAAATTAAATTCTCGAAAATTTTAGAAGAGGATTTTACAATTTACATGGAAAATGCGTGGTATCCGGGGTTGCGAATGATTTCGATTCTCTTGTTTTTGTTTTGCGACTGCGTGAGACCTTTTTTATTTTAAATGTAAGTCAATGTAGGGTCATTCCATCAAAAATCGGACACAGGTGTGATCTCACTTTTCTTAATTTCGTAGAAACTTCGTGCACTTGATGAATTAGTGAAAACAAATTATACAGTGTAGTTGCGATAACAAGAACTACGCGGAACATGGACTTCACCTTCTTCAGTGAAAACTACGATAATGTAAACAACTTTTTTTGTATGCCGAATATATGTCTAAAACAAAAGAATGAAACCAATTGCCAAAATTTTGACAATATTATTTAAAGATGTCAAAATTTCCGTTGGACGCGGAGCCGAGTAAAATGTGATATTTTGGACGAATTATAATATTATTTTAAGACTCTCGCGTAACCGATTTGGCGAATAAATATGGTATCGAGAAGTCTACTACTTATCAAAATTAAAAATAATAACTGCAACAGATTAGGATGTGTGTTCAATACATTTATGGGACTTGCGAAAATTAAAGCTTAAAAAATTTCAAGCTTCCGTAGATGGAGAACTAAAATTAGTTTTTAAGCCAACAGATAAAAATGATCCAGTGAGTGTCGAAATGCTACAGGAAAAGGCAATACAGCTGCATTCCCAACTGAAGAAAAATAGCCATTCTTTCAACACTAGCGAGGCTGGGAGGTCTCGATAATTCATCATAACTGAATTAAGATGATTTCATTGAATATTTTGAAACCGCCATGGATTGAAGAAGATGACGCCAGAACTTCAACCGCTAAACCTATATTACACATTAGAGAATATATTCCTCGTCCCGTAAAAAATTTTTAAGGGGTTAAACACTGTCAGTTTGCATTGTATGCAATGTTTTGAAAATAATTTTTATAATTTATATTTCATTTTGCCATTCAAAAGTGTTCGAAAAATAATTGTGACTTTAATTGTGAAATTCATCTTATGTGGATAAATTTGAGGAATACCAGCAAAGAGATACATCTGCATTGTTTGGAATACCTGTCGGCAGTTTTTTTTTGTTCCTGAGAGGATCAACTTTATTTTTTTCGAAACGGCTGTAAGTATTTAAAAAAAATGTTAAAAAATTCTCTGCCATGATCATTTATCAGTAATTGTTATGACGTTGGAACAAGATCAACAAACTTTTGTCTTTTCACTAAAGTCAAATTTTGGCGCATTGAAGCCGATTTTAAAATCAAACTTTTTTTCGTTTACTTACTTTAAGTGTGAATAGATTATTTATTTTATTTCAACACTAATTAAAAGGTTGTTTATATCTTTTACCCCGGCTGTTAACCATCCTTGAGTTCGAAGATTCGAATTTCACTTAGTTATAGAAACCATTGGCAGAGAAAATAGAAAAATATATTATAGAAGAAATCGCGAGCTTTGTTCAGGGCGCTAATACTGGAATGCTCTACAAAAGCGGTAATAGCGGAACTGAAACGCTTTTCTAAGATCTAACTATACAATTAAATTTGAAACTTGACCTTTATTTGGCGATGTTTTCATCCCGACTCTCAGGTTCATCTAGTAATTACTGGCAGCTTAGATTTTCAGTGATTACATCATACACTACATAATCAATTTTTAGCTTTAACAACTGTCAAAATCTCGACCTGCGAGTTGTATCGGAGGTCCTTGAAAGGACATAGCGCAAAAATCAGTTGTAATGAATTCTGAGAGCGCATAAATAGCGCATAATTCCTGTGTATTTATTTTTTCAATTATTTCATATTTTAGGGGTGGAGGGGGCTAGCTTGCCGTCTACTCAGCCCCCCCCCCCCACCTTTAAATGATTTATCCTTACTAAACGAAAAGAGCGCAAAAATGTTTTCTTGATGTTTTGGAAAGCGCATAAATAGCGCATAATTCTGTAATTTTTTCATTAAGTTTGGATGAAGTGGGGGGCCAGCTGGGCGGACATCCATATATCTGCCATAGTAAAATTAAGAGCCTCGTCATTTACGAGCAAGTAATCAAAGTAATTGTAATTTTCCTGAGAAATGACTGATGTTCGTCGATTTTTTTACACTGTTGATTTTTTGATAAGTTTTGAAAAACAGTATAAAGAAATTATATCTAACATAAAGAAAACAATATACCTATAAAAAATAATAAATAAAAATTGGCTTTTTGAGATATTCAAGGAGTCCTTATTCCTTGAATATCTCAAAAAGCCAATTTTTATTTATTATTTTTATAGGTATTGATTTGTTTTGCGCGACACTAAGTTGCCGCGATTACTAACCTTAGATGGTTAGTTGACTCTATCTTTTCCAAAAAAATCAAACGACTCTAATTAGTTCTTTTTCCTTTAATTTCTAATACAAGACTAACTTAAAATTACAATTATTTTATCTTATATAGCCTACGTTATCTATTTACAAGATCTTAATCTAATATTTTCCCAAAACCATAAATAACATTGATTTGGGAAAATCACTAAATGTCTACATTGATATTTTCCCAAAACCATAAAATGTATTTGGGAAAAATGCTTAGGACTAAAAGATAAGAACTTACATGTACAAATTTTCTGTTCTTATCTTGGACCACGTGCACTCTTATCAGACGGATAATTAACATGTGGTCCAATCGCTTATCTAAGTCGTAAATTTTATGATCTAAACTAAATCTACAGAGAGAGCTCAACATACTCCCCCCGTTGAAAGGATATACCTTTTAATGATATGAAAATGACTTAATACTACTAGATTGAGCTATTTCTGTATCTAATGTTACCGTGTGAGATACTGGTACGTTGGCCGATGTTTCAACTGTTGATCCTCTGGATATGCGTGTTTCCTTGTTGCGGCTCTTTTTAGTTCGATGATAATATCCTAATACTAGGATGATGGTGATTATGATGATTGTAGTATTCAAGTAGCTTATTGAATAGTGATGCACATCATGTAGATTCAATTGCGTCCATAGTGAAGATGACTCGATCTCAGGAATATCTTTGAGTCTAATTACTGCAGACTCTGTGAATAATGAATTATTGATGTTAGGAATAGAAGGAGATATATTGACCAATGGCAAAAGATATGTAAAATTTGCCGCAAACTTCCTCGATGATATAAGGGTTTGATCTGGCGTTTGTAATTGGCAACCTGGACGAAGTGTAGCAATTCCTTGTTTAGATATCATTTGTACTTGCGTTTCACTTCCGCATGTTACTTCGATGACTTGTTCGTTGAAGATAGAATAAAGCCATGTGTTTTCTATCCCATTTATTTTAGTCCATCTTGATTCCATTGTTTCTATTTCCAGTACACAATTCTTACTCAGTTCCTTTTGATGCGATAGTAGTTGTAATTCACATATTCTTTGACTGCTAATTTTTGACATAGCACATAACTGTGAACATAGCAATTGGCGTTTCATAACCTTGCATTGTAATAACTCTATAGGACTTAGAGGGTAATATTCTGTTTTTTGAAGGTTTGTTATGATATATCGGAAAGAAGGTATAATACTGATCATGTTATTATTTTTTCTCACAGGGTGAGGATACAATTCATACAGTTTAAAAAGATTTGTTGAGACAATCGGAACTTCTATGCTAAATATAATATGTTTACCAGTAGCGCGTCCTTTTGCTCGTAAAACGGAATATATTTCAAGCAAATCATTATCTGGTAATGTTACTTCGGCAGGTAAATTTTCTTTTATTTTGATAAGCTGACTGCTTAGTTGACTTAATGTCAACATGTCAGGGTGCAAATTACCTTGATGGGTATGCAGAAGAGAATCCATTAACTTGTCTTGAAGCTTCTCGAATTCGTCCATTGCGATAAACGTTGTCCAAATTGCTGGGTAAAACTCCATGTTAAACATTGTGATATTTATCCCGTCTGTGATTGCATTCAACTTGCTGTGAATCATTCGAAACTGGTTTTCAACTGCTGCATTATTTTCCCGTATTATATTGCGAGTAGCATCATAAATGGTTGTCTGATTGTTGACTAAATTGACGATATAATCCTGTCGTTGTTTATACAATTCAATTGTCTCTTCTAAATGTCTAGCATGATCAGCGTCCATCAATCCGAATAAAGCGTTAGAAATGCTACCTATAATCTCTAAAGGAGCTCTCTTCTGTCTTCCTAATTGATGATTGCCGAATATAATTTCATGGTTGTTTGTAATACGTCCGTTCTTTTGTTGAAGCTGTTCAATCTTATTGGTACAATGAGTATCCTCCCGAATAGATCTTAACGAATTCAAACAAATAGAATCAAGTTTTCGAAGAAGTTGCTGAAGTTGTGTCTTTTGCATCCAATAATATCTCAGATCGAAGTGTGCGACGATTTGCCAATGATTTTTAACCAGTCGAACCTTAGATTGCTCCTCAAAGAATATCCCAGCACTATTAACAATCGGAGAAATGCTTAGCTGAGAGAGAACACTGGGAACAAGTAACAGCATGGCTAATAAAGCAGTTACATTCGATATTCCTTTATTTCGTTTAGATCGTCGAACTGGTGGTTTAGGTAATGTTTTGTCTGGTGATGAGGTTTGTGATTCGTCTGGGGTTGATTCTGGATCATCTACTCCAAGATTGTCTGGCAAGGGACATATATTATGAATAGCTCGTTGCGTTTCACCGGTAGCCGTTTTTAGATTTGCTATTCTTGCCAAACCGTCTCTTCCTAATATTACGCTTGTAACTCGACCCTTTTTCCAATTAAATGGGCTCGATTTGTTGTCCTTTAATAATACTAAAGCACCAGGCTGAATATTATTGCAGGTTTTAGTCCATTTATAACGTCTTTGCAGCTCGTTCAAGTACTCCGTTGACCAACGATTCCAGAACTCATCTCTACTTTTTTTTACAATTTTCCAATTATCGACTAAACTTAATTTATAATTAAAATTCTTAAAGTAATCTGGGAACGTGGATAACGGTTCTCCAATAAGAAAATGTCCTGGTGTTAGGACTTGATAATCATTAGGATTATTTGATATTGGTGTTAATGGCCGCGAATTTAACACGGCTTCTATTTCTGCCATTACTGTATTAAGTTCTTCAAATGTTAATGACGCATTTTGAATAATTTTTTTATAATGAATCTTTACTGACTTAACCGCTGCTTCCCATAATCCTCCCATATGTGGAGATCTGGCAGGAATGGGAAACCATTCAATTTGACGAGGATTACAGAAATCCTCAATAGCTTCACAATGTTGACGTGACTTAAATTTTTGAAACATTTCTTTCATCTCTAAGGCTGCCCCTGTGAAATTAGTTGCATTGTCTGAATAAATTCGTTTTGGTAATCCTCGTCTAGCTATAAATCTTTTTAAAGCTCCAATAAATGATGCTGTCGTTAAATCTGAAGCAATTTCTAAATGTACAGCCTTTGTTGCAAAGCACAGAAATACACATACATACGCCTTGTCAGGACGTTTACCCCTAATCTTGTGATGGATAGTTATGGGTCCTAAATAATCTATCCCTACCGTATAAAATGGTCGAAAAGCTTGCACTCTACCACTGGGTAGATCTGCCATATATTGATGAAGAGCACGCGGCTGCGCAGAAAAACATCTGAAGCAACTATTTACAATTTTCTTAGCGATTAATCGTCCTCTCAATGGCCAAAACCGTTGTCTAACTATGGCTAATAAACCTTGTGGACCAATATGAAGATGGTCTTTATGTATCTGTGTCATTAACAATCTTGTTACATAGTGATCATATGGTAGCAGAACCGGATACTTTACGTCATAATGTACCTTTGCATTGCTGAGTCTTCCCCCTACGCGTATCAGACCATCGTTATCTAACCATGGCGCCAATGTTTTTAATTGTGATGACAGTTTCACCATTCGCCTATTCTTTAAATCTTCAATCTCATCTGTGAAGTGAATTGACTGTATTCGGGTTATAATGAAATTTAAAGAATCAGCGAGCCAAATAACCTTAGGTTTACGTTCATTTTTGTTTTTTAAATGATGGACAAATTTCAATACATTTGCTACAACTGCCTGCAAAAAATGAAAGTTATTTTTATGATCTATTTGATCGAGAAAGTGGTTATCTTCTTTTACGATTAACGCAGTTTTAACCTTCTTTAGTTCAGGAACTTCATCCAAATCTAACTCTGGTTGATCAAATCTAATTGTTTCCTGTTTTCTTAAAAATGAGGGACCATCTAGCCATAAGGAACAATGAATGAATGCATTTGGCATCATACCTCGTGAAATAATGTCTGCAGGATTTTGAAGGGTATTTACATAGCTCCACTCCTTTATCATACTTAAATTGTTAATTGCTTGAACACGGTTCGCTACAAAAGTTTGGAGTAAGGATAAGTCAGTTCTTAACCAGGATAACACAATTGTAGAGTCGGTATAATAAAAGATTCTGTTAATTTTGATTTCTAGAGAAATTAAAACTTGCTTTATTAATTGAACAAGCAGTTTAGCTGCGCACAGTTCAAGCTTTGGTATTGTAATTTTTTTAATTGGTGCAATACGTGATTTTGCACAAATTAATTTAACTTGAATTTCCCCATCTGAATGAATACATCTCGCATACACTACAGCACCGTATGCTTTTTCTGAAGCATCACAAAATCCGTGAAGCTCAATGGTCTTGGCTTTACTATAAATTGCTTGTCGTGGTAATCGAAATTCTTTTAACCCATCAAGCTCAGTTTTGAATCTAATCCATTTAGTTTTTATTGTCTCAGGAATTTCCTCATCCCAATCAATTTTTAATTTCCACAGCTCTTGCATACAAATTTTAGCATATACTATAACAGGGTTAATAATTCCTAGCGGATCAAATAAACGCGCCGTTTCTGATAGAATTGTTCTTTTGGAAATATGCCTAGAATTAGTTAAATTCACCTTTATGGAAAATTCATCTGACGATACCAACCACAACATTCCTAATACCTTAATAGTTTCTGGATTTTCACGATTAAATTCTAACTGCGTTTCACAATCTTCGGGAGAAAAACTAGCTAAAAGTGCGGGATGATTGGCGCACCATTTACGAATTGGAAATTCGAATTCCGATAGACAACTAGACATTTGACGTTGAATATTCAATAATTCCTTCAAACAATCGGAACCTGTCATAACGTCATCCATATAGAAATCCCTTTTGATCACTCGAGATACTAATGGATCCATTTCGTTGCCAAGATCCGCACATCGCTGTAAACATTTTACGGCTAAATATGGTGCAACTGAAGTACCATATGTCACTGTTTTTAACTTATAATACCGTAAGGCTTCTTGTGGATTCCAGCGCCAAACAATTAATTGCCACTGTTGATCGGTTTCATTGATCCATATCTGCCGATACATTTTCTCGATATCACCTGAAAATACAAATGAATGTTTACGAAATCTGAGTAAAATATTAAAGAGATCATCTTGTAGCCGAGGACCTGTAAATAAAGTATTATTCAAAGATATGTTAGTTGTTGTCTTTGCAGATGCATCAAATACTACTCGAAGTTTGGTGGAAGAACTCTCAGGTCTTAATACACAATGGTGAGGCAAGAAATAATGTTGTGATGGAATTTCACTTTCCTTAATTTCCTCCATATGATTCATATTTATATATTTTTGAATAAAATCATGATATTGTTCCTTTAATTTATCTGATTTTTCTAATTTCCTTTCCAACGAGAAGAAACGACGCACCGCTAAAGTCCTTGATTCACCTAAAGTAGATGGATCAACAGAAAATGGTAAGCTTACAACAAATTTACCGTCCTTTGCCCTACTCACATTTTCAATAAAATGCTTTTCACATAAACTCTCTGCTTGACTTAAAATTTGTTTAGATTCTTCCTCGACTTCTTCGCGTTCAAAAAATTCACGCAGATTTTTTTCTAAAGCTAAATCGCTTTTTGTTATTATCCCACAATGATAATTTTGTTTTGGAATAGATATTGCACCACTAACGGTCCAACCGAATATTGTCTTTTGAAGACTTATTTTATTATCTCCAACCTTAAGTTGTTTAGGGAGTATGATTTCGTTATATAATTCTATTCCTAAGAGTAAGTCAACTTTATCCGGCAAATTGAACTCCGGATCAGCTAATTTAATATTTTTGGGAATATCAGAAAATTTAACTTCTTGACTCGGTTGATTTGAAGATGAAATTGTTGGTAATACAAATGCTTCTAAAGTAGTTTCAAACTTCATGCCGTTTGACGCTACTTTTATATTCACTTGCTTGTTTGGACTTGCTATTTTACCCGCAATCCCTTCAACCGACAAGCTACATTCCTTGGAAGTAAGATTCAAATTCTTAGTCATTCTTGAAGTTATAAAATTTAATTGAGAACCTTTATCTAATAACGCACGACAAATAATCCAACCTCCATCTCCTTTCTGGACCTTTACTCTTGCTGTCTCAAGTAAAACATATTTCCTACCCGTCTTAACTGGATCTTGTACTGAAAATGAAGACTTCCCCCATAGATAGAGAAACAAACCCATAGCCGTTCTCTACTGATTTGTTTTTCATACATTCGATTTGAAATTTCTAGCCATAAAAGCTCTTCCGTCCCAAAAAGCTTCACTAACCACAAGCTCAAAAAGCTTGAGTTAAGCCGAAAAGGGGAACAATTTTAAATTATGTTAAGGGGGTACATCCGAGTAGAAAGCAGAAAAAATAGGTGAATTTTAGAAATTATTATCTCAAAAACTATTTGCTCGATTTTATCCAGGTTGGTTTTATTCGAAAGTATATATGTTGAGGTGCGCTCATAATTTTTTTTTATAAATATATATCAATCAGGGACGCTGCTGTCAGGGTCGGCGTAAAGAAAGTCCGTCGCTCGCACGCTCTGCGGTTCCCAAGATTACATGCAGGCGGTTGATTCAAAACAAAAATTTCAAAAAGATTCTGAAAATGTAAAGTATGATGCTCTTCGCTACGTAGGGGTTTTTGAAAAAAAAAATTTTTCACAAAATGGCGGCCGATTGAACTTGATTTTCAGTTTTAAACCTCAATTATCGACCTTTCTGGCTTGATAAAAAAAAGTAAATGAGTTAAAAAAAAAATGCTACGTAGCGAAGTAGAAAACCTATCCAAAAATATTATGTGAAATTTTGAAAGCAATCGGTCAAGCCGTTTGGAATTTCAGTATGAAATTTACACACAATATTCTTAAGACTGCAAGCTTTAAGATGAGTGAAAAAAAAAATTTTGAAAAAAAATAAATTTCTACTCGGATGTACCCCCTTAAGTTCATTCATCGTTGTTTCAGTTTAATTCTGGTGAAATTTTATTTTATAGGATAACAAGAGGGTAAGAAATATTGAAGTTAATTTTTCTTTATTATTTTCTAATAATACAGTATTGTGATCGATTTTTTAAAAAAAAAAAAAGGTTCCGATTTTTATATCTCGATAACCTATAAAGATATAAAGCTGAAACTTGGTATTTAGATAGAGCTATATTAGTAGCATGTTGGAAAAATATAATTTTGTATAGGGGTAGTATGGTACGGGGATAGGGGGTGTTTTTGCTATCTATAGAACGGCTTATGCTACAAAGTTGAAACTCGGTACGTATATGTAAATCAACTAGAAAAGTAATTTAGATAAAAAAAATTCAAATATTTATTGGCGTTCGGAAGGGGGCGAATAAAATGATCATTGAAAATGGAATGCATATATTTTGACGGTTTTCGTCATATCTATTAGGTCTTTAAAAATATTGAATTCATTTTTATTGGGCGACTTCTTCATATAAATACCTCGAAAGCGTTTTCAGGATTTTTTGAAATTCGACCCCTAAGGGGGTGGAAAGGGGGTTGTATATTTTTTCACGAATTCTGCCATATCCCTCAGGTCTGATCAGATATCGAATATCTTTTCACTTTCATGGGCTTGCGTAATAATCGCCTGAAACTCACTTTAAAGTTTTTTCATTTTTCAGCCCCTAAGAGGGTATAAAAGGCTTGAACAAGTTTTCACGAATTCCGTCATATCTTTTAGAAGTGATAAGAAATTGAATTGGTTTTTACTTTCTCGTGTTGTCTTCATATTTATCTATTAACTCCTTCCAGGATTTTTGGATATTCAACTCCCAAGTGGGTGTAAGGAGGTTGCATATCTGATAATATATCGAATTCATTCTTACTTCCTAAGGTTTCCTATATAAACGCCAAAAAGTCAATTTCCGTATTTTTAGATATTTAATCCTAGGGGGTGTAAAGGGGTTGTATGCTTTTCAAAGCTTCGACATATTACTTAGCTTTCATGAGATATTAGATCGCTTTTCATTTCCACAGACTTTTTATATAATCGCCTACAAACCCATTTTTCAATTTTTGGATATTCAACCCCGAAAGGGTTTGCATATGTTTTCACAATTTTTCCATCCCTTAGTTCTGATGAGATATAAAATTAGTTATTACGGCATTTGATGTAATGACCTAAAAACCAATTTCACGATTTTTCGAATTTCAAAAACCAAGGGGGTGTGAAGGGTTTGCTTACGTTTTCACAAATTTTTCAAAATCCCTCGTGTCTCATGAGATATGAAGTTGCTTCTTATGAAATCGTCTAAAAACCTGTTTCACAATTTTTTCGAAATTCAAACCCCAAGTGGAATTAATGGCTTCATATACGTTTTAACAATTCATCATATCTCTTAATTCTCTTCAAATTCGTTTTTACTTCTATGGGCTTTTAGTGTACATAATATACCGAAATTCGAATAGTCTACACGGGCTTTTCCAATGTTTAATCGGCTAAAAATCTATATTTATACTCTAGATGAAATCATATAGAGTATTATAAGTTTAATCCAGCCCAAAAGTTTGTAACGCATAGAACCAAGCCTTGGACGAAAAAAAGTTATATATTATTTGTTGTTTATTTGTGGCCAAAAACCTCAAATCCGCTTGACGTCCGTCCGTTCGTCCGTCCGTCCGTCCGTCTGTCCGTGAACACGATAACTCAATAGGATCTTGAAATTTTGAATCTGGATGTTTGGTTGAATTTGTAAGGCTAAGTTCGTTAACGGGCAAAATCGTCCTACTCCTTCGGGTAGCTGCCATACAAAATGTCCTTAAAACTCGTCTTCAAGAATATTGGTCGATAACTTCAGAAGGGTTTAAGCTACGACATAGAAATTTTGTATGTGTTATTTTTCCAATAGTTGGAGCTAAATGTGTGATTATGAAGAAAATCCTGTTAGTCATTCGTGTAGCTGCCATACAAATATCCTGTCAAAATGTATTCACTTAATTTACGAAACTCACTATAACTCAAGTAATCTTTTAGCTACGAATTCGGAATTTTGTACAAATTAGTTTTGAGTGGAAAGGAAGTTCGAGTTTACTAATCAGCGAAATCCTTTTACTCCTTCTGGTAGTTGTCATACAAAATGTCCTTAAAACACGTGTTCAACAATATTTTTCGATAACTTTTGAACGTTTCATGCTACGAATTTGAAATTTTGTACACATTAATTTTTGAATGGTTCCAAGGAAAATGATAAATATGTAAGAAATCGAGTAAGTCCTTCCTGCACCTCCCATGTGAAAGTCCTTGAAAAAGGAAATTTTTTTTCGATGACTTACCCAGTTCAAGATATGAAATTAAACACTGAATATTGTCTTTTAGGTTTGAGTAGCAATCTAATGGCAGTCCTTTATAAAGGACATACAACATACACACACGTAATTCTACTTTATCCCCAACTACAATATAAATCGGAGTTCAGTATTCATCTAGAGTATTATACGATTGGCTTGCAGCCGATCGTGACTGCAGTATGTTTTCATCTGTGGCTCTATGATTTGCGTTATATACCTACCTTTCGGTCCTCAACAATTTTTTTATATATCTTTTTTCAAATGGTTCCACAGTCAAAAATCTATATAACTTCCAAGTTTCAACTTCCTTTTGTAAGCGGTTGCTCATGCTCCCTCCCCTTTCCTCCATCTTATCCGCAGTCTCCAAAAAGTCACCACTCTACCCTGTCTAACCACTTAAAAAATTTAAATTCAATAGATCAAAGGGCTTGTGAGATTCTCGAATTCGAACACGCATGGCGGGAAATTTTGAGGTCTAGTAGTCGTTAAACGAAAATTTAAAATATCAGGGTAGGGGAATCGTTCGCATTGAAGAAAGCTTTTAAGTACGAAAACAGTAACCTGCTTACACTTCCCCCCAAAGTCGCTTTCATTGCCCACAAGTAAGGATCAGACTATGTTAGAGAGTTGTCTCTCTATTAGTACTTACTCTATGCTTCCCCTCTACTACTTTCTCGTTTTGAACCTTAGCTGAATCGGGTTTAGCTTTAATCGATGCTTGATTACCTCTATCATCATGCAAAAGTGTATTATGCTTCCTATTGCATTTCTTGCAAGTACCATTACTATTGCAATCTAACACATTATGCCCTGGATTTAAACAATTAAAACAACATTTATGTTCTACAATCTTTTGCCTTCTTTCTATTGTAGATAATTTTTTAAAACGTTCGCAAACGGATAGGTGATGTTTCTCTTTACATCCCATTAAACAACTCTTCTGAAAGGTAAGGAAGGAAGAACCTTTCGGCTTCGTCAATGCGGAACCTTTATTTTGCGTTAAGTTTTTCCCTACGATTTCTAAAGCACTAAATTGTTGTTCTATAAATTCTAAGATACTAGTAATTCCTGTAATTTCTCTAGGATTTTTTAATCCTTGCTCGTATCTTTGCCGAGATTCGTGATCTAACTTCCTTAATACTATGAAATGCAAAAATGCATCTTTCCATTCAGCATCAGAAAGATTCATAGTATCGATTGCTCTTGAAGCTGATGTGACAGTTTCTTGAAGAGATTTGTATGCACTTACCGTACCTTGGGATAAGGTAGGAGCATCTAAAATTTGTGAAAACAACGCAGATAGTTGTAATCTTTGATTGGAGTAGCGTTTTTCCAACAATTCCCAAGCAATTGTGTAATTACTTTCCGAAAGGGTTATATGTTGAATAATTCTTCCAGCTGCACCTTGCACATGTGCTTTCAAATGTGCTAACTTTTGAATAGATGTTAGGTTTGTTTTATCTACTAACACAAGAAACAAGTCTCTGAAAGTAACCCATTCCTTTATATCTCCATTAAACTTCGGTAGCGACACAGGAGGTAGTGCACAATTGTTAACCAATACTTCACTTTTAACTTTCTTATAACTTTCTTTATTTCCTAACGATATATATTTCTCGTTAAGTAATTCGTATTCGGACGTATCAAGAAAAGGGTTTAGAGAGATTTCTTCTTCTACAAGATTCTCGATACCTTTAAATTTTTCATCGACAATTTCGTTCCGAATACTCATACTCTGAATTGCTTTAAGCAGACTTCGTATTTTCCACATTAAAACAGGTTTCAGAGTTTTCACTTCACTTGATGATTCACCCTCATTTAATGACAATTCCTGAACTGTATCAATCGTCTTTAAATGCTCTTTTATTCGCGCAACAAAGTCAGAATAAAATCTTTTGGTTTTTTGAAAACCGTCCGCGAAATAGTTATGCGCAGACACCTTGTGTCTGTCTTCACACACTAATAACGCCCTGTCGTTCTGTTCGAACTCCTCCCATAGCTTGTCGATTTCACTTAACACATTTGTTAAAAAAGATCTATCTACCTTACCGGATTTGATTTCGGCTTGAAATCGAGAGTTTTTTCTTTCAAACTCTTCCTTGATGGAAAATTGCCGGTCTATTATTGTTTCCGCCATGATACACTTTGACTTATAAGCTAGTCAAACGCTTCACTACTGAAAACTGCACTTAAAACCTTGACGTATTCTGCTCGTCAAACGCTTGAATCTTGATCACAAAAGAACTAATTGGACTCGATCTGTCTTAAACTGTGATCGAAAACTAGAATCACGTCGGGGTCACCAAAATGATTTGTTTTGCGCGACACTAAGTTGCCGCGATTACTAACCTTAGATGGTTAGTTGACTCTATCTTTTCCAAAAAAATCAAACGACTCTAATTAGTTCTTTTTCCTTTAATTTCTAATACAAGACTAACTTAAAATTACAATTATTTTATCTTATATAGCCTACGTTATCTATTTACAAGATCTTAATCTAATATTTTCCCAAAACCATAAATAACATTGATTTGGGAAAATCACTAAATGTCTACATTGATATTTTCCCAAAACCATAAAATGTATTTGGGAAAAATGCTTAGGACTAAAAGATAAGAACTTACATGTACAAATTTTCTGTTCTTATCTTGGACCACGTGCACTCTTATCAGACGGATAATTAACATGTGGTCCAATCGCTTATCTAAGTCGTAAATTTTATGATCTAAACTAAATCTACAGAGAGAGCTCAACAGGTATATTGTTTTCTTTATGTTAGATATATTTTCATTATACTGTTTTTCGAAATGTAAACATAATTTTTTTTTTAATTTTCGTAACCTTCTTCTTTAAAATTAGTCCCAAATCATTATTCTATGATAAAAACTATCGGAGACATGCATTTTCAAACAGGATTCGGGCTTTAACGTACTAAAACTAACAAAAAATTTGATACAAGAAAAAAAATGAAATTATAATTTTTTTTAATAATTCTTCGATTGAACAAAGTTTAAAAAATCGGCGATGTTAAGGTCACAAATTTCGTTATTTTTGGCAATTTTTAATGGAATGACCATATGATATGTATACTAACTCTTCGAAGTTATTATGCGATTCCGAACCTAAGTCATGTATGTACTACTATTCTTTGTAAAATACTACTGTCCTTCACTTAAATGCACTACTGTCCAAAATAACAAAACGACAGCACTGGTTCTAATACATATATGTGTTCAGCGGATCCCTAGTTACAACTGGTAGCAGAATCTTAGCAATATCTGTCATAGTTTTTTTAGCTGAAGCTAAAATCATCGCAAAAAAACGCAAAAATTAAAAAAAAAAAATGCAAAGTTAATCCAATTTTTTAAAGTCTCGCAAATTACAGTTGTCACTCAAGTAAGTTACTGCGGCAAAAATGTCGTCGTGGCGATATTTCGTATTGCGGAAGGCTCTTACTTGCTTGCTAAATCCTACCTAACTTAACAATCTAGCTTAAAACAAAATGTATATGAACCAATTTTTTAATTTTGACTTCATTCTGGTACCAGTTATAACCACAGGCCTACAAATGAAGTATCGCTTTATTTTTTCGATTTCAGATGAGAAGGACAGCCGGAATCATGGCAGCCATTTGACAACTTTTTTTACAGCGATCACTTTCATGAGCTTTGCACGCGAAAAAAAACAATATTTCTCCTTAAAAAAATTTCTAATGTTTGTTGAAATACGAACAAATATCTCGTAAAACTTTCATGAATAATCTGCAAAAAAATCTCAGGACGACCCCCTTAAAAGAAAATTTAATTTTCAGGCGCACACTGATTAGTCGCATGCTTTGAAGGTGGATTTCCATTGTCGTCGCAGTTCTGCGTCAGAGCGTCGAACGCAACTATCAACCAATCAGATTGTAGTTTAAGGGACAGGATGCGTCTGCGTCATAAGTCGTATATTCTTCAGCTGTTTTCCGTACCGCAAAATTAAATTGAAATGACTTTTTTGTCATTTCTGTTGAATATATTTTTATGAACAACAAATGTGATTTTTTATTTGGTTCTAGTATATTATTTGTCATGGATAGAACATTTAACAAATTAAAAATTATTTTAGAGTAACTACAAAATAATGTCGGAAATTAAAAAAGGGCAATACTGATAACATCCGTCTGTCCTAATGCTCATACAGTCAATCATTCTGCCAAGGTCAACTGTAGGGAAATACGTTTTATAATTGTTCCTTACTGATAGTGCGGTATTTGTTGAGTTGTTGGAACTTATTCTGCCAACATCAAGGAGAGCCCTCGCTCCTTCAACTGCACGCCGCCATTATCCCGCATGTATTTGACCACAACTGTCTTCCACATCGACGTATACAAGAAATGATTAAGCATCTTCTGACCCATTGCCGTTTATGAAACTCGGGTATAGTTAGTTTCCGGTTCATTGTTTACTGCTTAGTGTGAAAATACTAGCAATATTAGTGTCTCTGAAATTACTGTTTAATATTTTTATTGACCTTATCTAAGCCCTCCAGAGTATTAAACAATTATAAGATTCAACAATTATAAACTTCCTATCAGTTTATATTTGACAGCACTGTGTGTTCGAGAAATTGCGTTGTAAATGTAAACTCGATACTGAAAAGCGTGGCAGAAAAATGTGCGTTCGACGCACAGACGCATAAATGCGACGACAATGGAAATCCACCTTGAAGCTAGCTGACATATCAGTTAGTCTTTTAATAAAATATCACTTCGAATGTTTATTGTTCGTTCGAGCAGCTGCTTCTAGTATCAATGAATACATTGTAAAGGTTGCTCTACTGCTTTCACCGGTTGTTATATTTCGAAATTTGATCGAATAACGCGAATAATAGCTTGTTCAGTTTCCAAATATTTTGTGAATCCTTTTTAAGCGTATACAATATTGTATTCCACTTCTTATTTCGTAGCATAGCTAACCTTTCTCTTGTAATCTTAGTGAGATAGTTAACTTTGAATTTTGGGGAAACATCTATGGATCTCTATTAAAAATGATTTTCGGCGTGGTAGATTCTATCGCAACCTATACATTAGCGTCATTGCTAAGAATTACATCATCTACATGTTCAATCTAAGTGATGTCAGCTTGGTTCATAGAGTTAGTTAGTGCTGATTTATTTAGTAGCGATTGGAATTTTGACCTGTTTCTGTCATTGAAACGAAACGTCTCTGCTGGCGATTTCAAAATTTGGGTAGCCTCATCGATTGAAAAGGACACTGGAAGATGTGGTGAAGATAAGGTGCATAAGTTATTAAGGGGTAACACCACTGTAAAATTTTAAAAAAATCGATTTTTTTTTGCTTAACAAATTGTTTGAACCTTAGAGAATATGGGGAAAAAAGTTTAATACATGAAAAACAATTTTTCCCTGGAATTTCGAACCCTTTACCGAGCGCGCCAGGCTGCTTCGCAACGACTACCAGCGTCGCATCAGGTATCCATCGGAGAAGATACTGCCTAATGACAAAATCTTTTCCGGGTATTTGAAACCATATTTGAAGGCAGAAAAATGTCCACAATTCTAATACTGTAAATGTGAGAGACCATCTCAAATTTCTCTTTATTTATTGCCAATTACTTTCTGAAAAAAGTTTAAAAACGCGACTATTTCATTGCGGATTTCATCTGTAAAATTTTCGAGAAAGTGAATCGTTCACACGTTTTAAATAATTTAAAATTGGGTGAATCGCAGTTCAAAAGTTTCAATACTTTTGTTTTTAATAATTTGGGCATACCAAAGAAAAGCTCGAATACAATTTAACTTATCTATTATAATAACTTAACTCCTAATTGTACTTATGCGCTGTATTGTTCCTGCTTGGTCTTGCATCCCGGTTGGCGCGTTCAATTGAACTAGTATTACGACGCAATTGACTAATTTCATTGCTACAGTGACCGTGGAAATATCTGTAGTTAATGCTGAGTACTTCGACATTTTGACGATATTCAAGAGAGTTTATATATACCGTAATGGCACCGTCTCCAATAAGTCGAAACGCAAATCTCTGAATACGGTTGAGAAAAGAGAGATGAGTTTGTAAATTTTTGCAAGATCTGATGGTGTGGGTATTTTTGATTGTACCTTCACAGGAAATTTATACGCTTTAACAACTACATCATAAATCTGTTGACTTTAATCAAGTTTTTAAATTGCTCCGAAGTGTCCAATGTAAAACCATCGACAATAAGATCAGGCACTGACATGTCGTTTTTAATGGAAATATGACTGGCTTGTGTTTGAGAGGCATTAACCTCGATTTGCCCTGCCGCATTCTAGGAATGAGGATGAGTTCGGAGTTTAAGGAACCAAATAACTGATTATGTTGAAAGAGTATAGAAGGCTGGTGAACTGGTGAGCAATAAAAAATAATGGGAAGATAGATGTTTTGCCAAAGAGTAGCACTTCTTAAGGGTATTAGGGGAGAGTAGTCTGGACCAGCGGATTTAATAATATTGAGATCTTGAAGGCTTTTCGAAATGACACGTGTACGAATTTTAATGGGAGGCACTTTTGTATCTCTCTGTGAACAGTGTTATACCCGCTCAATTATTTGAGTAACTGTAGTTTATTTTTTAAATCATAAAATTTAACAAAAATCTTATCACAAATATTTTAAACAATTTAAATTTCGAATTTCCAAAAAATAACGTGCTAGGTTTTCAGAGATTTTTTTAGAAAGAATTTTTTTTTTTCGATATTTTGCTTTCGACATTTTTTTTTTTAAGATTTGGTTTACGAGATATTCTGTTTCGGTATTATTCAACCCCTATTAAACGAATAACAAAATTTTCAGGCGAAAATACTGTGACGTTTCACTGGACTGAGTCCTTTACAGATTTTTTTTTCTTATTTTTCTTAAAGTTAACTAAATAAATTTTTAATAAGTAGCTTATTAAATAGAACAATATCATAACTAAAAAATGGGCAATTTTGAGTTATTTAGTACAGTGAAATAAGCTTAGTATAAACTATCCCAGTTGGTCGCGTCTGCGAGAATCTCGCAGATTTCTCGAAGACATGTCGGCCTGACTGCGAGATTCTTCGAGACGCCTTATGCGAAAAATACACAGTATCGAGACAAATGCTCCCCGAAATCTCGAAGACATGTCTGCTATATGTTAATAGATTTTGCTACATTTACTTGTTGTGCTCATACTTCTTAAAATAAAGTAAACAAACAAACAACAAGTAAATATAGTAAAATCTATTAATATATAGATGGCGCTGATTGTGAAGACATTTTGCTATCCCGACATTCGCAGACATGTCTTCGAGATTTCGGGGTGCATTTGTCTCGATACCGTGTATTTTTTCCCATAAGGCGTCTCGAAGAAATCTCGCAGACAGGCCGACATGTCTTCGAGAAATCTGCGAGATTCTCGCAGACGCGACCAACTGGGATAAAGTGATAGAACGTCACATCTGTAAAGCCTCAGTTATAATGGTTCCGATCCGATCCGGCAACGTCGGAGGGGAAAAATTTCTAGGCACAATTATTCCGTTCCGACATTCATCAAAGTGACACTAACGAGGTATGATTTTGATTTTTAGTGAGGCGAAGGAGGTGGTGAAATTCAATAATTCACCTCTTAGCGTCGGAACGGATAGAAGTTGAAAGTTGGTTAACTTTACCCCTCCGTTTTGTGTCTCGGCTAATTACCTTAACGATTGTGACTTGGCGTTCCGAAATTCCCTTTAGATGTGTGTCGGATGGAGAAACTCAACACTCTCCGTTTTCCGGATCGGATCGGATCGGAACCATTATAACTGAGTCTTAAATATAACTACAAAACTTGCCATCAGGGAGCATTAGTGTCGTTCTTGCGTCATTTTGTTTGGGGTTTTTGTTTTCCGCTACACTGAATCATCTCAGTTGTTCAGTTATACTCATCGTGACAATCTGTAATACGTTCTACGAGATCGTCATATTGTGTGTTAAAACATTATTGCGTTGTAGTTAAGACTAATACTATGTTCAGACTACGAGATTAACGCGTTTAAATCGAGTTAAATGCGCTGAAAACACTTCCTGGACGCGTTTACGAAAACACGTAGCTACTACGCGTTTTACCGAAAACATGTATTGCGACCCTCGCGGAAATCGAAGTAAACTTTGGAAGAAACTATTTAATGCTGCAGAAACTCAATTTTGTGCTTGTGCAACGACTGCATTAGCTAATAAATTCCCTTTTCATTACTGCTATACAAAATAATTGGTTTCAAACAATTTAGAAAGCTTAAATTTGCTAATGAAACACAGCTGAATATCTACTTGTCAAAACAAATCACTTCAAGCTATCATGTATCAAAATAAAACGAATTGCCTAGTCTGAACACTACTTTTTTAACATGTTAAATTTACCTACTTAAATGCGTTTAAAATGCATAGTCTGTACAGGGTATAATGCTATATCGTTTATCATATTGCATTATTTAAACTTAAGATGTTATACATAAAATATTGTGCATAATTCGCGTTTGTATCATATTGAAATGTAACGTTCTTACACTGAAGAGAAGATTTTACTACTTTTAATACTTTATCTTTCGACGTTATTGGTACTACTAAAAGTAAATGACAAAAAAATAGGGGCATTATGTCAAACTGTTGTTGATTTAAGTGTCCAAGAGCGGGTCATAATATAACTGTGAGTGAGAAAAAACAGGGGCGTTATGTAAAATTTTTTTTGTTTTACGTGTGAGTGGATGCGAGTCGCCCGGCTTCAAACTCATTCGCTGCTTGTCATCTCCAGTATATGTATATATGTGGTTATATTGCTTAATTATGAATAAAAGAATGATGTACGTAATAATTATGTATAAGAGTAATGGTTGATAATGAAAGAATACTGCTTAAATAATAATACGGCTGAGGTCTGGCTTCGATGGCTGCTGGATCGAGAAGAACGTTGGATTGATCGCTTGGACTTTGAATGGCTCGCGAACGTGTGGCCGTTCGAGTGCTGCTTTAGTACATTTCCTACATTCGGCCATCCTGATAGTCCAAGAGCTCGCGACAAAAAATCGCAAGAGTTTTAGGAAAGCTAATATTTTGGTATTTGGTTACATTTAGGGTGTATGTAAATATACTAGAGTCAGCAGGTCTGACGTCGGGACACCTGGCTCTGGTGAGCTGTCAAAGATGTCAAAAAAATCGGAAAATGAAAGAGTTTTAGGAAAGCTGAAAATTTGCCAGGACGTAGTTTTTACAATGAAAATCTGAAAAACAATGGTCAGACACCCCAACAGCGGGACCCTCCAGTCAGCCCCCCGCAAACATGTCCAAAAAATCGGGTCCTCGAAAGAGTTTTAGCAAAGCTGAAATTTTGTTCAGTAAATATCTAATATATATAATTTATGAAAATAACAGTCAGACTTCATTTGGTTAGAACGGGGCCAGTCAGCAGGCGCCGGTATATATGTCATACGAGCGCGATTTCTGTTACTATGTGCGCGACAATCAATACAAGTGTCATGAAAGAGTTCTAAGAAAGCTGAAAATTTACCACGGGGTAGTTTTTACAAGGAGAAACAAAAAAACAATGGTCAGACACCCCAACAGTGTGACCCACCCAGTCAGCACCTCCGCAAAGTTGTCGCAAAAATCGCGTGCTCGTGGTTTCTGCTACTATGTGCGCAACAATCAATACAATTGCCATGAAAGAGTTTTAGAAAAGCTGAAAATTTATCACGGGGTAGTTTTTACAACGAGAAACAAGAAAACAATGGTCAGATACCCCAACAGTGGGACCCACCCAGTCAGCACCCCCGCAAAGTTGTCGCAAAAATCGCGTGCTCGTGGTTTCTGCTACTATGTGCGCAACAATCAATACAATTGCCATGAAAGAGTTTTAGCAAAGTTGAAAATTTACCACGGGGTAGTTTTTACAACGAGAAACAAGAAAACAATGGTCAGATACCCCAACAGTGGGACCCACCCAGTCAGCACCCCCGCAAAGTTGTCGCAAAAATCGCGTGCTCGTGGTTTCTGCTACTATGTGCGCAACAATCAATACAATTGCCATGAAAGAGTTTTAGCAAAGTTGAAAATTTACCACGGGGTAGTTTTTACAACGAGAAACAAGAAAACAATGGTCAGATACCCCAACAGTGGGACCCACCCAGTCAGTACCCCCGCAAAGTTGTCGCAAAAATCGCGTGCTTGTGGTTTCTGCTACTATGTGCGCAACAATCAATACAATTGCCATGAAAGAGTTTTAGCAAAGTTGAAAATTTACCACGGGGTAGTTTTTACAACGAGAAACAAGAAAACAATGGTCAGATACCCCAACAGTGAGACCCACCCAGTCAGCAACCCCGCAAAGTTATCGCAAAAATCGCGTGCTCGTGGTTTCTGCTACTATGTGCGCAACAATCAATACAATTGCCATGAAAGAGTTTTAGCAAAGCTGAAAATTTACCACGGGGTAGTTTTTACAACGAGAAACAAAAAAACAATGGTCAGACACCCCAACAGTGGGACCCACTCAGTCAGCCCCCCCGCAAAGGTATCGCAAGAATCGCGTGCTCGTGGTTTCTGGTACTATGCGCGCAACAATCAATACAATTGCCATGAAAGAGTTTTAGGAAAGCTGAAAATTTACCACGGGGTAGTTTTTACAACGAGAAACAAAAAAACAATGGTCAGACACCCCAACAGTGGGACCCACCCAGTCAGCCCCCCCGCAAAGGTATCGCAAGAATCGCGTGCTCGTGGTTTCTGGTACTATGTGCGCAACAATCAATACAATTGCCATGAAAGAGTTTTAGCAAAGCTGAAAATTTACCACGGGGTAGTTTTTACAACGAGAAACAAAAAAACAATGGTCAGACACCCCAACAGTGGGACCCACCCAGTCAGCACCTCCGCAAAGATGTCGCTGTGAAAAAGTTTTGTTTACCTGATAATAGGGATGTTAAAAAAATTTCGATATATCGAAATTGCGATATTTTTTGAATGATATATCGATAATATCGGCCGATATTGTAAAAAGCGATATATCGATATTGAAATCCGACTATCGGACTCGATATTTTTTTTAAGCATAGCATATTTTAGAAATCGAACGGGTTTTTTGCATTTAATCTGCATGTTCACTTGCGTGAAAATAAGAACTCGGATGATGATCGACTAACTTTATTTTGAAGATTCTTGAATCATATATACTAAAAATTTGCTTATCCTACATAAAATTATTTCTCATGAACAAATTGCTTATACTATATAAAATTATTCACACGGAAAAATGTGCTGATACTATATAAAATTATTCACACGGAGAATTTGAATGCTTATCATGTAACATAACGCCACGCATATTCGGTCGCGCATCTTCTGTTTTGTCTATCCTGTAAACAATTTCTACCTTTGAGGTAATGTGAGTATTTACGGGATAGACGAGACACTACATTTCTGATTATTTATGAGGGATGCCAGAAACGTTGAAAGTAGAAAAAAAATGTTCGATCATGGAAACCATATCTGTCGAAACTAGGTTCAAGGCACGTGATATATACGGGCACATGCACGCAAATCTCCACTTTAGGCGCCAATACAAATATATGTACGACGTGGCAACCAGGCAACTATCAGAAATACCTGACTGTCCCTGCCTCATCGTTGCCATCCGAAAGAGTTGCGTCGGCAATAAATATTGTGGTGCCAAATAATCGCAGTCGGCTTACTGGAGAGCATATTAAGGAGCGAGTATTCTTAACAACTGTCCCAGAAAAGTACTGGTTCTCATAAGCTTACATTTTAAAAATATGTCAATAAATAATATTTCATTAATAAATAATTAAAATCAAGTTTGCTCTTAATACTTTTTTCGATTTTGCCCCTTTTATCCTTATTTCTTAAAAATAATATATTTAAAAAACAACAGTATTTCTATCCGGAAACTTTATTTCGATCAAGAAAGGCATTATTTTGATTTCATAAGTCATCAGAGAAGAATTTTCCGCTTTTCACCAACATTTCCAATAGTTCAATCAAAAAACTCTCAGATATTGAAATTGCAATGATAAAATTGAAATTGAATTTCAGACTCTAAAACTAGCTAAATTTGGTAACTGTGACCGAAGGCAACGAAATCAAATGTCATTTATTTATTATCTTTCGGTTTGCTAAAAGCCGCGTGCGCTGTACTTTTATATTAATGTTAATTTTGATGCAGCATTGGAGTTTATTTTTCATTGGAAAAAATATTCGATATATCGATATTATTCTCCGATATATCGATATTTTTCTCCGATATATCGATATTTTTTTCCGATATTAACATACCTACCTGATAATATTGTTGCGAGCTAGGGGTTCGCCGGGATTTCAAGTAAAACACAATTCGGTTAAAATAAAAATAAGTGATAATTTATTTATCCGCACTTTAATTCACAGAATTATAATCGCACAATAATTCGCACTGTATGGCAGTACCGCCCGCTTATACCATATATCGCTTAACTCGTTCACTTTCGTTCTCTCTCAACACGGTCGCGTATACTCGCAGTCGACGTAATCGAAATTACTGTGTCTTCGCTCAACGCTTCACTTGCTTATATACTAGGCGGTTGCAGTCTTGAATGTTCTTGAATCTTCGATGCTTGTGGAATCTTCTCGAAAGCTTTAGAGCTTTCGATTTCGATCTTCGTTCAGTGTAGAACCTTCTCGAAAGCTTTAGAGCTTTCGATTTTGATCTTCGTTCAGTGGTGTGTGCAGAAGATTCAAGTGAGCTTGAGATCTTTCGACTTTGGTGGTTCATGTACAGGGTTCTAGTACATTGGAGAGCATTCGATAAAAAGAGAGATACAACCGTGCTGTTTCGCCTTATTTCTGGTTGGGTTATTTTTCAACTAGGTATTCGGTTGTTGTTGTTTTCATTATGTGAAACGATCGAGTTGCACGGTTGCGCGGTTGCCAGGTTTACATGTAACATTACTCCCTCCTTAGTTTCTGTTCGTCCCGAACAGAGTAGCTCCCTCGTCAGTGACGTCATTTTTCATTTTGGTCCGTGGTACTCCCTCCTTTAGTTGCGTGCTGACTCGATGCCATCCTTTACCGTTGCACTGATGTTTTGACGATGTTTCCCTCTGTCTTCGAGTGCTGTGCAACAATACTAAATCGCCATCTCTGTAGCTGGAAGATTTCGCTCGTTGACAACGCTCTGCATTCTGGTGATTATTTGACGAACAGATTTTGTCCCGAGTTCGGTAATGTTTCGCCTGCTGTTGATCACAAACTTTTAATCGTCGCAAGTTCCCCACGACCTCTTTGCCTTGTTGACTACTCTGCATGACAATACGCTGATGTTGATCTCGCCAGCCAATTTCTGTCTCTTCTAATTGGCTCTGTAGCTTTGCGCCTCTGGTATTCCCTCGTTCGGCAGTGCAATCTGAACAATAATTCGTTGTTCTCTTCGGCTTCCGACAATCAAACCTTAAGTGTCCTTCTTGTCCACATTCCCAACATCTCATCGCTCCGCGACGTTTGCCTTGTCTTTCAGTTCCTCTCCACCGGCAATCGGTGTCAACAGTTATTTCCCCATCATTACAGCTATTGCATAGCGGTTGTTTCGAAGTGTGGTCATCGCAATTATTCCTGCTTCTTCTTAGTTGCCAACAATCACGCCGTAAATGCCCGTCCTGTCCGCAATGCCAACATCGGAGAACACTGAGCCTAGCGTGTTCCAATCTCCGACTCGCGTAAGATTGGCTTGTGTTTTCATTGCGGCAATGGTGGGGTACCGCTCTTCCAGTGTAATCCGCTGATCTGCAATCCCGACTTAAGTGTCCCGCCTTTCCGCAATTCCAGCATCGGGGGCCACCGGATCCTACGCTCCGCTTGGTGTACTCTGCTCTCTCGCATACACATTTTTCTGTTATTTTTCGGACTCGGTAGTTACTCCACGAGCTTTGCTTGGCAGCTTCGAACGTAAGCCCATATACTAAGGCTTCGCCAATCGTTTTCTTTCCTGCCAATTTTAATGACAACTGTAGTTCTTCATCCTGTACGGCATTATTAAATGTGAAGACAGCCAAATCACTGCGTTGTTCGCCTTGCACATTAGGGAATGCAAGCAACGTAAGTCGTTCTATATCGAGCGCTAGCTCTTGCAATGTCTCGCCATCCTTTTGACTTCGTTTGTGGAGTTGCATCTTGTAGATCTCTCGCATGTGGTCACTACCATAATAAAGATCTAAAGTCTGTACCAACGTCGAAAAATCTTGTTGCTGCTCCTGCGGAATTGTTTGGAGAACTTCTGCTGGTGGACCTCTTAGCGCCAATATCAAAGCCGTTCCTCGTTCCAAATCATTCCAATGATTATTTCTCGCGGCAGCCTCAAATTGGGTCTTGTAGATAGCCCACGGTGTTTGTCCATCAAAGATCGGAGCTTTGAGATCTTTGTGTGTAACGTGTTCTGTTTTGATGACTCCAGTTGCTTTCACGTTATCAAAGTCCCTTTTTAGGCGTTCAACTTCTTCTACAATCGCTGATGTCTTCTCGGTTATTTGACTTTCAAAAGTTCGAAGTTTCTTTTCTACATTTTCTTCTATTGCTTTACCCATGGTGTCCATCGTCTGATTTAGATCTTCGATTTTGTTGTTCTGCTGCTCCAACTTTTGGTTGAGGTCGTTAAGATCTGTTGATGTTTGATCTAACTTCTTGTTAATGTCTTTCGATGTCTGGTTGAGGTCCGTTGATTGTTGGTCCATTTTCTGGCTGAGATCTGCTGAGAGCTGTTTTTGTTGGTTCATCATTTGCTGCATTAACTGTGTCAGAGAATCCGATGTACCAAAACACTCCTCACCACTTCCTGCACGAGCTTCTTCGATTGGGAACTCGAAACTGTTTGCGTCTTTACCCTCAGCCTCAAGTATCTCAATCATACGGCTGACAAGCTCAGACTTGTTTCCTGTTGTAGATAATTCCCGTCTACCGAGCTCTTCCTTCAGCTCCGTTAATTTTAAATCTTTTAAGTAACGCGGCATTTTCACTAAAGATTTTTTTTTTCACTCAAATTCTCGTTTTGTCCGTATGAGAACTTTCCACTTCACTAATTCAAGTTACCGCTCACTAGAGTACTCGAGAATATTCGGTTTCACAAAATTCTCCCTGTCCGTTCGAGAATTTTCACTGAACTTCACAGCGCACAAAATTCTCACTTTGTCCGTTCGAGAATTTTACTTTTCCACTCGCGATTTCAACCCGAATTAATCCTTGAAATCCCACTTCTGACACCAATTGTTGCGAGCTAGGGGTTCGCCGGGATTTCAAGTAAAACACAATTCGGTTAAAATAAAAATAAGTGATAATTTATTTATCCGCACTTTAATTCACAGAATTATAATCGCACAATAATTCGCACTGTATGGCAGTACCGCCCGCTTATACCATATATCGCTTAACTCGTTCACTTTCGTTCTCTCTCAACACGGTCGCGTATACTCGCAGTCGACGTAATCGAAATTACTGTGTCTTCGCTCAACGCTTCACTTGCTTATATACTAGGCGGTTGCAGTCTTGAATGTTCTTGAATCTTCGATGCTTGTGGAATCTTCTCGAAAGCTTTAGAGCTTTCGATTTCGATCTTCGTTCAGTGTAGAACCTTCTCGAAAGCTTTAGAGCTTTCGATTTTGATCTTCATTCAGTGGTGTGTGCAGAAGATTCAAGTGAGCTTGAGATCTTTCGACTTTGGTGGTTCATGTACAGGGTTCTAGTACATTGGAGAGCATTCGATAAAAAGAGAGATACAACCGTGCTGTTTCGCCTTATTTCTGGTTGGGTTATTTTTCAACTAGGTATTCGGTTGTTGTTGTTTTCATTATGTGAAACGATCGAGTTGCACGGTTGCGCGGTTGCCAGGTTTACATGTAACAATATATTAGGTGTACAAATAAGTTCCCGGCGTTTTTTGTCAAACTTGGAGCCTTTATTGCGAGAAATTGGTTGCATTATTTTTTTTAAAAATATTGTCCATCGCTAGCCACAACCTTTTCCCATCTTTTTGGCAGCATATGAATTCCGCGTTCAAAAAACTCCACGTCCTTTGAGGAGATCCACGAGTCGACCCAATTTTTGGCATCTTCGTAAGAACGGAAGTGCTGCTCATCCAGGATATTTTTTATCGATCGGATTAAGTGGTAGTCGGAAGGGGCGATGTCTGGTGAATACAGCGGGTGGGGTAGGACGTCCCATTTCAGTGTTAACAGGTAGGTTTTCACAACCTGAGCAACATGTTGCCAAGCGTTGTCGTGTAGCAAAATCACTTTGTCGTGTCTCTGCTCATATTGCGGCCGTTTTTCTTTCAATGCTCGGCTCAAACGCATTAGTTGTGTTCGATAAAGAGGTCCTGTGATGGTTTCACTCGGTTGCAGCAACTCATAATACACCACGCCGAGCTGGTTCCACTAAATGCATGGCATGACTTCGGGACCATGGATATTCGGCTTTGCGGTCGATGTTGATGCATGACCAGGGTATCCCCACGATTTTTGGTGCTTCGGGTTATCGTAGTGTATCCACTTTTCATCACCAGTCACGATACGATGCAAAAATCCTTTCCTGTTCTGCTGTTGGAGCAGCTTTTCGCACGTGAAAAAACGACGT
This sequence comes from Beris morrisii, assembly GCA_951812415.1. Classification (NCBI taxonomy): domain Eukaryota; kingdom Metazoa; phylum Arthropoda; class Insecta; order Diptera; family Stratiomyidae; genus Beris; species Beris morrisii. The sequence goes on from OX638311.1 coordinate 96,389,758, forward strand.
ACGACGTCTATTGGCTTCAATTCGTACGGCACCCAATTTCCTTGCTTTTGCATCATTTCCAAGACTTTCAGACGATGTGCAATGGCTTGTTTAGTCACATCCAATGAATCCGCAAGACTTTGTTGTGTTTGGCATCAATCTTCGTCCAGTAGTTCCTCCGATTCTGCGTCTTCGAAATTTTTTGGCCGGCCGGCCGGAACGCTCCTTGTCTTCCACGCCGAAATCACCCATTTTGAAGCGATGAAACCATTCGCGACACGTTGATTCGCTAATAGAAGACTTGCCATAAGTTTCTCTAATCATCTGCCAAGCCTCAGAAGCAGATTTCTTTGAATTAAAACAAAAAAGCAAAACTTCCCGCAAATGGCGCTTATTTGGCTCAAACTCCGACATGTTTAAGGACTCATAAGTAACTGACGCCGATAAAATTTTACAAATGTAATGATGGGGAATAGTTGCAATATGTCTGATCTTGCCATATTACGAGTTTGATCCGCCATTTTTTCCCAGTATTTCGTGTTAGCGCCATCTATACGAGAACGCCGGGAACTTATTTGTACACCTAATAATAAAATAGAATTACTTTAAAACCTTGTATAATTTCCTTATGGAATTATATTTTCATATAAATAAGTAGAAATTCAATGAACCAGCGCATTGAAACATACAGAAAATGTACATTGTTTTGATATCTATTGAAAATTGTATGCACCGTGAGATATCAGGTAAACGAAACTTTTTCATAAACTATTTAATAGATTTGTACGAAATTTTAGCTTTCTTAAAACGATTTTTGCGACATCTTTGCGGAGGTGCTGACTGGGTGGGTCACACTGTTGGGGTGTCTGACCATTGTTTTTTTGTTTCTCATTGTAAAAACTACCCCGTGGTAAATTTTCAGCTTTCTTAGAACTCTTTCATGACACTTGTATTGATTGTCGCGCACATAGTAACAGAAATCGCGCTCGTATGACATATATACCGGCGCCTGCTGACTGGCCCCGTTCTAACCAAATGAAGTCTGACTGTTATTTTCATAAATTGTATATAATAGATATTTACTGAACAAAATTTCAGCTTTGCTAAAACTCTTTCGAGGACCCGATTTTTTGGACATGTTTGCGGGGGGGCTGACTGAGGGGGTCCCGCTGTTGGGGTGTCTGACCATTGTTTTTCAGTTTTTCATTGTAAAAACTACGTCCTGGCAAATTTTCAGCTTTCCTAAAACTTCTATTTATTTTATTATTTATTTATTTAACTGGTAGAGCCTAAAGAAGCCTCACTACTTCTCGAACTACGACCTAAGAGGTCTTTTATTCCTGGCTCTTAACCACTCCCTAGGCCATATCGATTCCTTTGAGAAAGGAGATGATTTTACTCAGGGGAGTCTTCGACAGGTCTTCATAGGTGAGAGTAAATCCACCGAGAATCTGCCTTCTTGATCTGGCCACTGCATCACAATCACACAGAATATGTGCCGTGTTTTCAGATGTGATATCACAGAATCGACATGTATCTAGTGATACTTTACCGATGACCTTAAGGTGATAATTAAGGAAATAATGTCCGGAAAAATTTCCCATTATGACCCGTGCGTTATACCTGCTTAAGGAAAGGAATTCCGACGCCCTCCTACTTGAGAAAGTCGGGAATTTCTTTGACTGTCTAAGTCCTGAAAGTGAGTTCCAATAATCTTCCACCTGAAGATTTACCCACTTAAAAATACCATCCTTAATGAAGCCTTTACCTACTCCACAGAATGGTTCCGGGCCAATCATTGGTGAGTTGGCTCCCCGCTTAGCTAGCTGGTCAGCCGATTCATTACCCGGAATACCCTCATGTCCTGGCACCCACATCAAGGTTAGACTATTATGATGTGCCAGCTCTTTAAGAAGAGTATGACAGTCCCACACAAGCCTTGAACGGAAACAATAAGATTTCAGCGCTAGCAGTGCCGCTTGGCTGTCAGATAGAATAATAACTGTAGCGCCTTTTGGTTTATTCAGTAGAAGTTTACCTGCGCACAGCTCTATGGCATGTACCTCAGCCTGAAACACAGTGGCTGTTTGTCCCATTGCCGTCCATATTTTACAATTGGGTCCAAATACGCCCGCTCCAGTTCCACTATAGGTCTTAGAGCCGTCCGTGTACCAGACTGAAGCACCTTTCCCAAAATCTGGTAGACCAGATTGCCATGATACACGATCTCCCAGAGTCAACGTATATGGTTTCTCAAAATCATATACCTTTGGCATGTTATCGTTTACTGAGTCGGTTAGGTCCTTCTGATTAAATTCCTGTAGAATTTTAAGGTGACCGACAAGGTCTCCTGCCTTGAATTTATTGTACTGCTGTAGCCTTATGGCCTCTCTCAGAGCCTCCTTCTTTATCTCTAAGTGTAATGGAGCCAAGTCTATCATGGATTCCATTGCAGCAGTGGGACATGATTTAAGTCCCCCAGTAAGAACGGCACGCCTCTGAATTTTTTGCAGGGCCTTCTGTGCTGTGATTTGTTCAACCTTTGGCCACCACACCATAGCGGCGTATGTGATCATTGGTATTATAATAGACTTGTAGGTCCAGTATACCATATTTGGTCTGAGACCCCAAGTGGTACCACAAAGCCTTCGACACGCCATAAAAGACAATGTTACTCTTGTGGAGATGTTTTTAAGATGTAAATTCCAAGTCAGACACTTGTCCAAGGTAATTCCCAAGTATTCGACATCGGACGAGAATTCAATTGTAGTTCCTCTCACAATCGGGGGCCTTAAGTTTACCTTCCGTCTTCTAGTGAATGGCACTATAATTGTTCTACTTGGATTTATACTTAATCCCTGTTGGATGCACCAGTGATCTACTATCTCTAGGGCCTCTTGCATGCGGTCCGAAATGACACAGTCATGTTTACCTCTTACAGTGATCACCAGGTCATCAGCGTATGCTTGAGTCTCAAAACCCTTGATGCTCAGATCCTTAAGGAGATCATCTACAACAATGCACCACAGTAGTGGGGAGAGTACACCTCCCTGAGGGCATGCATCCCTTGACCGCTCGTACAGTGGGACCTTTACCTCCGATCTGAGCCGAGATTCTACGAGAGTCAAGCATCGCTACTATCCATCATCGTTACCGTTTCTTCTACTCCTATTTTAGTAAAGCAGCCCTTGGGTTATCGCCCTGGCTGCTGTAAACGAGTTTTCTTGAGTTTGACAGGCCTTTAATGTCACCATGTAAAACCCAGGGCTCTTGAATAAGTCGGAGGTCAAGTTGTTCCAACGTAAATCTACGACCGAAAATGCTGCTAGCAGCCTTGGCATGATGTAGATTTCCTTGGATACAGCTGAGGGACGGGGGCCTACTTGGAATCCCGTTCTCCATCGCTGTGCTTTGCACTTGTGCTAGATACACGGGCCTTTTCTTCCAGTACCACCCGTTCTAATCTCTCTGCCAGAAGTCCAGGTCCACCAGTTGGAGTGATACGAGGTTTGACCTTGCCCGCGGTCTTCACAATTGGCCTGCTTTTACCCTTTGTGTTAACAGCGAGCGTTGGTGTTCTCGTTTGCTCCTCCTGGCCATTGGAGCCTAAAGCTACCGGCAGGACTGTTTTGGTGGTTATCGACCTCTCACCTCGAGAGGTCGATCCACCGTGTATACTACCGCTTGCTGCGGATGAAGAAGTAGCGGTTTGGGACGTGCCTATAGGTTGCCTTTTACCCAGCGTATGGGCCTTTTTGCCAACCACGTTGGAAATCGCCAGCTTCTTCGCACCGCTAGGTAGTGGTGTAAGGGTAGTTGCACCTGGGTTGCCCTCTGGTTGACCTTTACCCACTGTCGGGCCTTTCTTATCAACCGGTTTGCCTTCTGGTTGACTTTTACCCACTGTCGGGCCTTTCTTGTCAACCGGCACTCCAGCCTTTACCAACTCCTTATGAAGAGCGCTCCTGGGTCTAAGTTGGACCAACCCGAATAAATAGCAGATCTTGCATCCTGCCTCCTTCAGCTTTTCCACCGAGTGCTGGTCGACTGACAGGGTTAGTCTGCTAATCGGGCCTTCATTGGTCCTACTTATGACTTGCCACTCGTCTATGCGCAGTCATTCGTTCTGCGCTCTGATGTAGTCGAGGACTTCATCAGTCGATAGATTGATGCTGTCCGGGAAGTATCCTACCAGAATTTGGGCCTTTGGAACCTTATCCTCGTCGACTACGATAAGTGACGCACCCTCCCATGGCTGCAGTGTGTCAATTGCTAGTCTTAGCCAATCCATTGTGGTTTGATTGGCACAAGTAATTGCCAGCCAGCCGGGCCTATGAGTGTGTCCATAGAACATGGGTTTTATCGGACTATCCTTTTGTCCGAGAATCAGTTCCTTTAGCTTGTCCTTAACCAGAATGATCTGGTCCATCGTAAGGATGGCTTCGGGAAAAGATTTCGGAATGATACCGACCTTGAAACCCATAGTTGTTTGCGAGTAGGTGGGTTTTGCGGCACTAACGTCGGCCTTAACAGTTTCCGGCTGCACCTGTTTCATTTCCACATCTTCCACCTTGCTTCTTTTACTGTCCGACTTGACCACTTCCTGCGAACTTTCGGACAGTGCTCTTTTGCTGGAGCCTCTGTTCTTCATTTGAGCTGCTGCTGCGATGCGAGCCTCTTCCCTTGGGACACCCTGCTCGCAAAGCTGTTTGAAGAATCGCTTGCCAGCACCGTTAAGCTTTATAAACTGTCGTTTGGTAGTTTTACATTCCACCACAGTTTTATCGGCTTCTTCTGAATTATCTGACAGGGCCTCCTGAGCTAGTTCCTTGACGGGACTTGCCCTACCCTCTTCAGATAATGGTGATATGGCGTGGCCTTCAGGATCGAACAGATCTTCGATTCCCAACCATTCCATACTGGTTGCTGGCAAAATCGCTTGCAGTGTATTAAGAGGTACACTATCCTCATCGTTAATTTTTGTTTTTCTTTTTAAGTTTTCCATATTCATAATCGTCCGCGAGGGACTGGGATAAAACTGGAAGCAATAAAGGTCGGCCATGGCAGAGCTCCTTGCCATGGTAAGGGCCTAAATTGAAACCGAAGTTGCCCAGGTATTCGGAGTCTGCTGTTCCACCGTATGTTGGCTTGAGGTCCGTTTGGTACTTTGCAGTACAAGGTGGACGATCCTCGAGCTGTTACTTCGAGTTCATTCGTCACCCAGTCCCACTTGTCCCTAAAACATGACCAGCAGACAAGTGAGTCTTCGTCAGTCGGATGAACCTACTCCCAGCCCGGCCGTACGCACATTAGGCCTGCCATAGGCAGTTTCCAGTGGCCACCACGAGGAGGTAGTACGACGACTTGTCCGTTACGCAGCGTTAACCCTACTGCGCAGCAGGACCAGACCACTCTTTCATTTTTCGATTTTTTTGACTTCTTTGACAGCTCACCAGAGCCAGGTGTCCCGACGTCAGACCTGCTGACTCTAGTATATTTACATACACCCTAAATGTAACCAAATACCAAAATATTAGCTTTCCTAAAACTCTTGCGATTTTTTGTCGATATCTCTTGGACTATGAGTGTTCTCCGCCTCGGAGGATTCACTTTGCGACGACTCTTCTTGGCGCCATTTCTTCATGTAATCGCAGCTAGTCGTTATTTGCTTTGGTCCATCTCCATCGCCTATTCTTCGTACAGTGTAACGACCCGCGCGACCAATTCTAATAATTTCGTACGGCTCCAGATAAAATGATGAAACTTTTTCTCCTGTAGTGAATTGCGTCCGTCTAATAGCTACTAAATTTCCTATTTCATAAGCTGTGTCCAGCTTTCGTTTCTTATTAAATGTTGCGCTATTTTCTGCTTGTGATTTTTTGCGTCTTGTCTCAACATATCGCGATCCTCATCAAATATTCTTAATGCTTCTTCTTGAATTAATTCTGAAATCTGAAAATCATCTTTTTTTTCATAGAAATTCCAAAAACTACTTCAAATGGTATACGTTGAACTGCTCTCTGAAAAGTGATGTTGATAGTCTGCTGAATCCTATTGTATAATACTTGTGAACTTATACCACTTTTAAGGTGACCCAACTGACGTTTTCATTGGTACCTCTATGGTATTCCGATTAATTCGTTCTATCTGCCCATTTCCACGAGTAATACCTGCAGTAACTAAAACATGTTCTATGTTTTCCTCCTTGCAATATTCCTTAAAGACGTTAGAAATAAATGCTCCACCTCTATCGCTGATAATACGAACTGGGTTTCCAAAATATTGCTGCTGTTCTTTTAGTCTGGTAACAACTTCCTCTGCTCCTAAGGTTTTTGTGGGGTATAGCCATACCAACTTAGAAAATCCATCAACAATTGAGAAAATATATTTATAGTTTTTACATGTTGCATCCCTAGATCCTATATGATCTACGTGACATGTTTGTAGAGGCTGACTTTCCTTTTCCAACGGATGTAAATGGAACGCAATTTTGTATAACTTTTTGAATCTTCTTCTGCGTATTTGATATAAAAAATTCTTGTGACAGCTTGAAAATTGTTTTATTCGCTGCAAAGTGGCCGTCCTCATGTTTTAATTTTATTATTTCTCTTTCCAACTTTTTCGGTACCACTAAAAGCTCCTTTCCATCAATATTTTTGAGTAGTAATCCTCCTTTCAAATAGAAATTTTCGTAACTTTTCTCCTTAATAACTTCTTTTATAGCCGCAATATATTCATCCGATTCCTGCGACATTTTATACTCTAGATGAAATCACATAGAGTATTATAAGTTTAATTCAGCCCAAAAGTTTGTAACGCATAGAAGCCTCGGACGAAAAAAAATTATATTATCTTTTGCTTATTTGTGGCCAAAAACTTCAAATCCGCTTGACGTCCATCCGTCCGTCCGTTCGTCTGTCTGTCTGTCCGTTAGCACGATAACTCAAGAACGCCTTCATCTAGGATCTTGAAATTTTGAATCTGGATGTTTGGTTGAATTTGTAAGGCTAAGTTCGTTAACGGGCAAAATCATCCTACTCCTTCGGGTAGCTGCCATACAAAATGTAATTAAAAAACGTGTTCAAGAATATTGGCCGATAACTTCAGAAGGGTTTTAAGCTACGACTTTGAAATTTTGCATGTGTTGATTTTCCAATAGTTGGAGGTAAATGTATGATTATGAAAAAAATCCTATAAGTCCTTCGTGTAGCTGCCATACAAATATCCTGTCAAAATGTCTTCAGTTAATTTACGCAACTCACTATAACTCAAGTAATCGTTTAGCTATGAATTCGGAATTTTGTACAAATTAGTTTTGAGTGAAAACGAAGCTCGAGTTTACTATTCAGCGAAATCCTTTTACTCCTTCTGGTACCTTCCATACAAAAAATCCTTAAGACACCTGTTCAACAATATTTTCCGATAACTTCTGAACGCTTCAAGCTAGGAATTTGAAATTGTGTACACATTAATCGTTAAATGGTTCCAGGGAAAAGGATAAATATGTAAGAAATCGAGTGAGTCCTTTTTGCACCTCCCATATAAAAGTCCTCCAAAAAGGAAAATTTTTTTTTCGTTGACTCACCCAGTTCATGATATGAAATTAAACACTGCCGATATTGTTTTTTAGTTTCAAGTAGCAACCGAATGGTGGTCTTTAATAAAGGACATACAACATTCACACAAGTAATTCTTATTTATCCCCAAGTACAATAAAAATCGGAATTCAGTATTCATCTAGAGTATTATACGATTGGCTTGCAGCCGATCGTGGCTGCAGTATGTTTTATTCGACATAATAGTTCATCACTAACCGCATATACAACTGGATGTCTGCTGAGAGCGTCTACGTGTCCCATTCTGCTGCCTTTTCTGTGTATAACCGCGAAGTCAAATTCCTGCATAAACATTACCCATCTTGTAACGGAAATCGGGAGGTCATTTTTAGCAATAGTCTGTGTGAGCGCTAAGCAATCTGTGACAACTCTGAAACGAGATCCCAATAGACATTTTTTTAATGCTCCGTATACAGCTTTGACTTCCAAGACGCAACTATGTAGGTTTTCTTCTGCTGGACTATTTTTCTTGCTGCTGTATATATTGGATGGAATTTACTGTCTTCCTGTTTCTGTAACAGAATTGCTGAACATCCGATCCGGCTTGCATCAGTGTGTACTTCTACGTCTCGTCCTTGTTGAAATATGTAAAGCACTGGTTGTAGGTTAATGCATGCTTAAGCTGTTGAATCGCATTCCGCTGTTCGGCACCAATGTTAAAAATAAATTTTTTTTTAGAAGCTCTGTTAACGGTTTAGCTTTTATAGCATAGTCGCAGAAAAATTTTCGAAAGTAACCCGTAAGAGCAAGGAATGTACTTCTTTGATTGTCTTAAGTTCAGGGAAATTATGAACTGCCTGAATCTTATTTTCAGATGGCTGTAGCCTTCGATTTTTGATTATATAAGAACACAATTCTCCTCTTTAGAAAACTGCAGTTCTGCCATTGAATCTCGAGCCCGTAAGCGAATGCGACATCCAATACGAGAACTAATACGAGTTTTCTTAAATTTTCCTCTTCGTCAACCGAAGGAACGATTATGTTATCCATATAAGTCAAAATAATATTTTTATGAGTTAGATCGCGAAAAATTGAATGGATAAATCGTAAAAATTCTATTAAATTCAAATTGCCATTCAGACGTCGCGAATGCCGTAAATTTCTTACTATTTTCCTCAATGGAAACATGAAAATAACCGTATTTTAAATCAAGTGTACTAAATACCTTCGCTCCTTGCAGGCTATTTAGCAAATCTTCGATTAGCGGGCACAGATAATGTTCCTTTATAAGCTGCTGGTTTAATTTACGGTAATCGATGCATAAGCGCGGCGTTCAATCGTTTTTCTTCACAACCACGACTCTACTGACGTACGGTGACGTTGATGTGTTGATGATGACATCGGCCAGCCATTCTTCAACCTGCTTTTGCGCTAAATCTTTCTCGGGTATCGTCAACCTTCTGGGCGGAATAAATATCGGAGTTTTGTCGGCTAAATCTAGCGACCTTGTGACTGGTGCTTCCTTATTTTTTTGGCTTATATTGCTTTATCATCAGCTCGATTTCATTATAATGGCTAAAATTAGTATCGATTTCTCCATTTTCAATTACCTGAATGTTCATGACTGGGTTTTCATCATATCGCTCGTAAAACGTGATGCCGTTGCCATCGATGATAACCTTGGCTTTCAAAATAATATCATTTCCGATTATGTATGATACCCTCATTGCATCACTCGCCACAACGTGGCAAACCCCGTTTAGTTGAACGGCGTCAATCCTGACTGTAGACTCAAAACAGCCCATCGATGACGTTTTCCCTGACGCCAATCCACAGAGAGAAACTGAACTTTTTTATAATTTTCTATTTTTAAAACCACGAAAAACACCCTGCCTGATGAGAGTTACACATTTTAATTATTTTGTGCATTCTGCTGCTGCTAAACACCACATGCGTTTCGCTGTTACTATTTTCTTCTTTCATTGGACATTTGAACGACACTTAAAACACTTCGTGTCAGCTTGGCAATCTTTGCGTTTGTGCTCAGTAGAGCCACAATTGAAACAATGCTCACTTTTCGCATTTACAGATTTGGTGCTACTGGTTTTACATTTATCATCGTTTCTAACAATTTGGTTTTTCATTTTCTCATAAATTAACCAGCTTTCTTTCAGTTCTTCGATACTTTTGGCACTATATAACAAGATTTTATTTATTTATTTATTTTTTATCTCCCGATCTTGAATGCCGTTTGCAATAAGTTGAATTAGCGACAATAGGTTTGTTCTTTTTACCAGGTTAAGTTCACATTTTAGTGTAACTTACACTGAAAATGTGATACAACTTACACTGAAAGTGTAGGGTGTAGATCGCGCAAAAAGAACGGGTTAGTGTAGAAACGTGACAGCTAAAATTTCGAACTTTTTTATTTGTTTTATTCTTTTACTTCTATCAATGCAAATTTATTGCCATTCAATATTCTTGCATGTATTCATTGAAAACAGTAGTTTGACAAATTCAAAAAGTCAATTTTATCTGCATACAGCCATCAATTTTGACAGATGGTAAAGAAGAAGAACTTACACCTGCTCCCGACCCAGTGTAAGAAAGTGTACACTAAGTACACTACACTATAGTCACTGGATGAAGAAGAAGGCACTTAGGGATAGTCTGGCCATAACATGTCCGGCAAATGTCGGTACATTTAAAAAACCGTCGGACTTTTTTATAAGGTACTGAAATAGCTAAAGAGTTTGTATAATAGGTGCATAGTGTTTTAAAATTGGGGAAAAAAAATGTTGTTCTCCAAATACTATTCACAATTTTTCATAATCAGAATAATAAATTCGAGAAAAACCGCACACATACATCTAAAGATTGATTTTCGAACATTTTCGATGATCTAATTCCGAAAATTCGAAATGTCAAGTGACAGTTCTCGAATTGTCAAGTACGCGTCAAATTGAGTTTTTTGTGTTATCACAATGGGAGCCGCCTATCAAAATTCTTCCATTAATGAATGATGCAGTTGCAACAGAAACAACAAACACAACAGAAACGACAACGACACCAACTGTAATTGAACCGAAGCCGGGAACAAGTAAACAAACAGCAACTGCGAGTGGTGCAAGCCTGTCGAGTGGAGATTCGAATGGAACGGATAGTGATTCGGATATTAGTTGTAGTGAAATATTTCGTGCGTAACTTTCAATAAAAACCGACCAATTTCAGTTCCGGCGGATCACCTGTGGAAAGGCGTCACGTCCGTAAGTAATGCCGGCAAGAAACGAGGTCGTGGCAAAGGTGTGGGCCGGAAAATCGCCAAAGATTTGAATCGCGGCCAAGTCATTGGAGTCGGCAAAGAAAACATGCTCTGGCCGGGTCTCAACGCTCCCATAATCCGGGGCAAGGAACTCGTTCGGCAACAAAAACTTCCCGAGGACACCGAACGCGAACAGAAACTCATAAAATTGCGCGACTCAATGGGCAACTTTCGCGTTTTACGAATCAATCCGATCGATCGGGGCTGGTCGGGCAGTCGAATGCCCGGCCGCAGTATCGGACAACCGGATCCCGTGGGCGATGAAATCTTCGATGGATTCGATAAAAGAGTACTCGAATTGAAGACCGTTTTCATTATGAAAGGAAATTTGGGTCGACGGCGACGATTTTCCTGTCTATCCGTAACCGGAAACGGAAAAGGTTTGGCCGGCTTCGCCCTAACCAAGAGTTCGGAAGCAGTTTAGTAGTTTTCGATTTTCGAAGCGCTTCCTTCGCTTCGAAAATCAAAAAACCGTGCCGGCCAAAAAGTCATGCACATCGAATTGTACTAGCATAGGAAAACCTCAACAATATCAGAAACTGCCACGTTCACCGGTTCTATCGCCACTACCGCCTGATAGTTTATCGCTGCCAATTCAAGACTATCTAATTTCATCGGACGAAGATGATCTAAGTAAATCCGATTATGATATTTCCTTAATTGAAAAAATCGTCCATGGTGATAAAATAGTCGATGAATTTGACGCCATAAGTAAGGAAAAACTATTAAAACGAGCACTACCTATTAAGGATCGAACAGACTACAAGAAACGTATAAAACTTGATGACAAGAAACGCGTAGAAAGCAATAAGGGGTAAGTTTATTCCAGAGCAATAAGTAGCAATTTGATCACACTATTATTCTTGTCACTCCAGAAACAACAGTGATAAACCTACTAAACCTCGAAAATCGACTGGCGAGACCGGAAACACTAAATACCAAGCACGCAAATCATGTTATATGTAATCATGATGCGACGAATATCATGTTATCCGGCATGTAATGAATTTAGAAGCGGTCAATACGTACGAGGGAACGCATGATATTCATGCATTAATATTGGGACGTGCTATAACTGGAATTGCAGCATTTTCTTGAGATTGAGGGACTTTAGTTCAATTTTGTATTGTTATTGCTATTGCATTTAAAAGTTTTAAAGTGTATTTTTTTATTCTTGTAAATATACAAGATTTATTATCAATTTTAGAACCTGTTAGCAATTTTTAATCCAAGCAATTAATCCACAGGTAAAGTCGGTCGAATCTGCTGTAGTCAGACCCTGAGGCAAGTGAAACACACGGGACACACTTTAATGTCTGACAGTCCTTTCAGGAAAACGTTATCACAGTCCAGTATGAGGTGGCTCTTGATGCTTCGACGTCGCAGTCTATTTTTCAACCCTCAATAAGTATAACTGTTTCGAAATCCACAATTACCAAACCGTTCTTCTATGCAAAACTTGTAGTTTAGTTTTGAGCTGATCTTATCATTTGGTTTCTTTCAGTCTAACGGCCTTACTCGGATCCTGTTTTACGTGTGCCAATATGATGCTTCAATCGGATCACATTTAGTGCCTAGCGCAGCAGCTCAATTTAATTTTGTCGTAGTTCTTAGTCAATCCATGAAACAAGACTAGAGATAGGATAGCTTCCACTGTTCCGGTATAATCTAGGCTACGAAATAAATCGCAGAAGTCCTAGTGAATGTTGTCAGGGGCGTCATTTTTTCACGTGTATTTTGTTATGGGTATGGGCATGGGTTCCATTATTTAAGCAATATGTTAAACAATATTTTGGTTCTACTTTTCTCTTGTGTTTTGTTCAACTGCCGCATGACCTGGTGCTACGATTATTGTAATCTCGAAAAGGATTGTGAAGGACTGAAGAGACATATTGTCTGTCATCCTGAACAATTGGTAAGTTTAAAGCGAAACAACTACCGGAACTGTAGAGTTCATATCTGAAAATTGCAGCCTAGACGAACGGAAAATTTCACTAGAATACGTCCTCCGATGTTAGCTTACTTTTTAATAAGAAATCTGTTATCAGATTCCTTTTTTTGGTTTTTCAAGTTGCTTATACAGTTCTTGGTACCCAGCGGTACAAACCTGCAGATTACGTTGAAACTTTAATGCTCGTTCTACGTCGGTATCATGAGTGAGAAAATGAAGTGCCATACTTGTAGCAAATTTCAAACCGAATGAAAAGAGGTAAAACCCTCTTCGGATTATCGAACGATAAGTGCAATGACAAAAGGTTACAAGCCAGAAATAACAACGAATACCACGTATAAGAAGGGATGGTTGCAAGCCCCCCTCTTCCTTTTGCAATCGGGCTTGGGACCGACTAGGGCGGAATTAGGGCTAGCACCACTCCTCTTGAACTTTGTTATAGTTCCACTTCTCTGAAAAGAAAGTTGAGCTATTATTGCATCTGATATTTTTCTAAACAACGAAAGGAAGCATTCACATCAACGGTTCAATACACAGAACTGCAACACAATCCAAGTTTTGGACACTTTAATTCACTTTTAACACAGAATTTATGTTTCAATAGATCTTGTTTAAGTTCACCATAAGTAAACAACAGAATTGACATTTGACGTTTTGAATTGTCATCAGCACTGTGTTCACTCATTCTCACGCACACAACTGAGAGCGGCTAAAGTTCGAAATTTTACTTCGAATGCAAAAACCGTCGGATGTCTTTGATGGCCAGACTATCCCTAAGTGCCTTCTTCTTCATCCAGTGACTATACACTACACTAGCAAAAAGAACAGCCACCTCTGACGTCACACCGACAAAAAGAATAGCATTAGGGCAGAAAGTGTACACTGAGTACACTACACTCGACAAAAAGAACAGACCTATTGAATCGACATCTGCCAAATTCGCAAGTTCCTGCATTTTTTTTGGTTTTTTTTTTTAACCTTAAATTAAGAGGCTCAGAGGCTGTAGCCATATTGGAGCCGTGGAAAAGTTTATTTAAAATAATATTAAAAACGTATATTGTTTGTTTTAGCGAAGTTAAACAGCACTAAAAGAGGTTTGTCGTTATTTTGCATGATAGAGACTGCGATGATGTCCCGTATAAACAGAGGAGGAGTAAAGCCTAAAGTTCCTGCATTCTAAGCACATATTCCCTAAAGCTCTCCTGTGGCTTTTTCCTGCGGCTTTGTAACCGCGTATATTCCTCAACTTTACATTCCGGACGATCGAATTCACTAAGGAGTAACTTTTTTAGTTCGCTATACGAGGTATATTTACACGACCGAATAAATAATTGTGCAGTACCCAGTACCCGACATTTGTTTCTTCGCGTAAACGAATCGTTCTAAATCTGACCACGTCATCATGTCCACGACACTTTCGAATTTACTCAACCACTGTGTTATATGAAAATCGTCTGCCGCGCTAAATTTAGAAATTGAACTCTCAATGTCTTTCACCGAAATTGTTGCCCTTTTATTTTCACGGCCACTTAACTGATCCGTTAGAAGTTTTGCTAGTTCGTTCACTGCGTTAGATTGTTGTAAATTTACCATTTCAGTTGCGCCTCTTGGATTTTGTTCCAACTTTTCGTCCCGATTAACTTCCTCTAATGCGTTGTTTAATCTTGCCAGCAACTGCGTCTTAGTGCCTGAAGTTATTACGGTTTTCCAAAAAGTTAAGGAAAGGAAACAAAATGAAGGAACTCGCCGACGTCTCCAACTCGGTAATTACAAACACCTGAAAGGAGCAGAACCCGAGCATTAGAGCCAACCAATATATGCGATATCACTTACCAGCAAAACCACTACTGTGTTGCGATGTCCGAAGAGTTGCCAATCTCCGCGTAAGAAAGTCGGGCCTAAAACCGGAAGTCAGAAGAGTATATTTAGGACGATTGACTATGCGTAAAATTACGCACGGGAATTTGAACTATTTTTAATGAATTAAGGAAACCGATAAGTTTAGAAATACGAACTGGAATTGGAGGGCGGAACTAGTATTTGCTTTCCGATATGAAATACCAGCAATGTTAATAATATAATAGGATTAGATTTAGTAACGATAATAATAGGGTTAGATTTAGTAACTATAACAATATGATTAGATTGAGTACTAGACGTCGACATGGATTGCGTTGAGGCCACACGAATTTGAACCGGACACTTAAGGTAACACCTTTTTAAATAAAAAAAAACCCTCTAACTGTACGCACGGCGGCTGCTAGTTTCCGAGGTAGTGGGTAAAATTGGGATCGAGGCATTTTCGATCGTGACCGAGTGACCTAGAGGTGTTTAAAAGTGCGAATTTGGAAAAAAAATCGAGCGATTAAGTGAATCCGATCGAGAAGAAAAGTTTCGCCGGGAAGATTTGGGCGTGAAAATCATATAGTCGTCGGTACTGTGAAATCCGTAGTCTTATGAAAACGAAGAACCTTTTCTGAACGACAACTGTGCGCGAGAATTATTCAGTCGTCGGGAATGTTTATCCCAAAGTAATTCGAAAACGAAGAACCTTTTTCTGAACGACAAACTGTGCGTGAACATCATATAGTCGTCGGTACTGTGGAATCTGTAGCTATATGAAAACGAAGAACCTTTTTCTGAACGACAAACTGTGAGTGAAAATCATATAGTCGTCGGTACTGTGAAATCCGAAATTAGTTGAAAGCGAAGAATCTTGTCTGAATGACAACTGTGCGCGAGAAAAATATAGTCGTCGGGAATGTTTAATCCAGAGTTAATCGTAAACGAAGAACCTCTCTCTGAACTACAAACTGTGCTTGAGAATTAAAGAGTCGCCGTTTATGTGGCATCCGGTGAAATTGGAAACGCGTAACCCCTTTTTCTGAAAAGTAATCTGTGCGCGCAAATTAAGTGGAAGACGGAGAAGAGAGATCCGGAGTAAAGTGAAAAACGAGCATACGGTTAATTTTGCCGGGATACGCAAAGCCATCCTGTGAATGTCGTGCAAATCAAAATACATAAAACAGCGAAATATCGGGTCTCTGCGGTTGCGGTACGTGCCGGTTGAACGGAGTTCGTGGACACCGAGGATCACCAGTGGTACCCTAGTATAAGCTTCTGAAAACATTCCATTGTCAAACATATATACCTTATCTTTTTTTTTCCATTTTATAATAAATTCAAATTTTTTTTTCCATTCTACGAACAAATCTTTGGAAATATGTTTTATGTGAAATCGTGTGACGTTTTCCAATTCCAGTAACTCCCTTTCGCGAGAATTAGAAATCCGGGTGGAACGAATTCTACTCAGCTCCACAGCTGGCTTGGTAGAGTAGAGCGACGCCGACGGGCCGGCTCGACGTCGTTCGCCCCTTTACGGTAAGGGGTTGATTGAAGAATATCTGTACGTAAAAAAGTGTCCAGATTAAGTTTTACTAATTCGGCTTTCAATTGTTCCACTGTCTGCTGCGAATACATTTCGAACGGCGTCTATTAATTTTTGCTTTCCCTTTATTACTGTAAAGACGGCTTGCTTGATGTTAACGGCTTCTGCTGCTGCAACTCTGATACTGTTAGTCTTTTGGTTCGTTTGAGCCCCCAAATTATTATGAATAAAGGAATGATGTACGTTATAATCCAATAGTTTTAATATATGACCAAATAATTATGTACAGGGTGCGCCATCTTTTATATCAGTATGTAAACATTGAATAACTTTGAAAAAAAAAAAAAAAAACTGATTTTTATATGTGAGGTATTTTTATTCAATTTGGTCCTTTACAATTTATTTGGATTAGTTTTTGAATACAACATCAATCAAGTGGCTGCCTCTATTGGCCACAGCAAAACGTGCCCTTTTTGCTGCGTTTTCCATTACTTTTTCGAGCATCTCGGCGGTATAGCGATGATTGATTTCGGCACGAATGTTTGCTTTGAGCTCGTCAATGGTCTGAGGCTTGCTGGCGTACATTTTGCTTTTCAAATAACCCCATAAAAAGGAAGTCCGGAGAAGTCAAATCTGGAGATCTCGGTGGTCAGTCAATGTCGCCTCTTTTCGACATCAGACGTCCAGGGAATTTTCGTTGCAGAAACTGAATTGTTTCATTTGCAGTGTGGCATGGCGCACCGTCTCGTTGAAAGCAGTAACCATCCAGACCTTTTTCACGCATTTGCGGGCAGACATAATGAGCTAACATCCACCCATATCGTTTTCCATCGACTGTTTCGTTTTGTCGGATAAAAAATGGCCCAATGATGGTTTTGGCGCAAACGCCGGGCCAAGCAGTCACTTTTTGATCATGCAATGGCGTTTCATGGATCTCGTGTGGATTCTCCGTTCCCCAAATGCGGCAATTTTGCTTATTAACGCCGCCAAAGAGTGTGAAATGGGCCTCGTCGGTCATCAAAATTTGCTTCCAAAAAGCAGGTTCAGTGTCAACCATTCGAGCGACTGTTTGGCCGTATTCCAAGTGACGTGGACGGTCTGTTGGCAATATTCTTTGTGTTAATTGCACTTTATACGGAAACAAATGCAAATCATCCTTCAAAATGCGCCGCAAATTGGCTCCACTGACGCCAAAATGCTGAGCGCGGTGACGATACGAGATTTCTGGGTTCTCGGCAACGCTCTCTCTGACCGCTTCAACCAGTTCATTGGAACGTCTTGGTCGTCGATGAACGGCATGTGGACGATCTCCCACTGTCCCGTGCTCTAGAAATTCTACACCAAACGACGAATATTGTTGTCAGATGGTTCCTGTTGGCCACGATATTTTCGACGATATACACGTTGAGGTAACACAACGGAACGACTATTTTCAATGTACAGCGTCACTATTTCAGCGCATTGTTTCGGTGTGAAGCGATCCATGGCTAGAATTTTACTGAATCTACGTTTCCAAAACTTGTCCAATCAAGTCAATCTGTTGAAACATGTCAAAGTTATTCAATGTTTACATACCGATATAAAAGATGGCGCACCCTGTATAAGAGTAATGGTTGATAATGAAAGAATACTGCTTAAATGAAAATACGGTTGAGGTCTGGCTTCGATGGCTGCTGGATCGAGAAGAACGTTGGATTGATCGCTAGGACTTTAAATAACTCGCGAACGTGTGGCCGTTCGAGTGCTTCCAGAGTACATTTCCTACATATATATCTATGCTGTAAGCCCCCAATAGACACACGATCATGTTGACGAAAACATAGGTTTTCGCAAACACTAGCTGTGTAACGCATACACGAACGAGCATGTTGGCCAGCCTTAGTTGCTTATTGGATTCCACTATGGAAACAACTTGTGCTTGTGCCGTTCTAGTTATACTAGCAGAGCAAAGAAAAGAAAAGAGGAACTAAAAATTATGGGCGAAACGGTGGTATCTACAGAGACGGGAATATTCGAACGAGAGATTGCTAGTTGATCTTCGCCTTTCAGGCGGATCGACGCCTTTTACTTTTTTTATCCCTTCTTTTTATCAACCGAATTCTTTTAATTAGCCAAATCTTTTTTGTAATCCTTATTCTTTTATTATCCAAACCATTTTTATTTTGTTTTCCCTGGACAAAACTATAATCTTTCATTACAAAAAATCTTTTAAAATCTAAAACTTAAGCCGATCTTGAATAAAGCTCTTTATCGAAACGCTGTAGAAGAAACAAGGCACGTGTAACGCCATACCAAGTTTGAATATCTCTGGCAGTATCCCGTCTGTGTATCCGTATACTAATGTCTTGGTTGTTTGTATTTTTGCTTGGTAACATATACGTTGTCTTTGGTATGTTCAGAGTTAGCATATTTCCTAATAGGCAGCGTTTGAAGAGCGAGAGGTAAGAGAAATATGTCATCTGCATAAATGATATACTTTGCCTTCGGGGAGCTTGTAAGGTAAAAAAAAATTAATTTTTTGTTTTCGACTGATTACTAAAATTTTTCCTGATAACACGAGACCAAAATCGCGACATTTGGACGGAGGGGAGTACATAAAAATCAATTTTGAAACTTAAATGCATCCGCCGAATACGAGGGCCCTTCCTTGCATTACCATTACAACTTTCTCTGATAAAATGATTGCATGTCAGTTTATTTTATTGTCAAATGATAAAATTCAGTATTGCCACAGTTATCTTACAAGGTATAAAAAAAAGACTAGAAATATCACGAAAATTTATCAACAAAAGATTTTAAAAGAAACGACGCACAACTGACTTGTTGTTTTAAACAAACTGGTTTCCTAAAAAATCATGTTTTTGAAACGTTTGCTCCGTTTTCTCGCCAACCGCTCACCAGAATTCATTAATTTTTTTTTGTTTTCTTAGTTTTGGATAAAAGAATTAGTTGATCGAAATTTTGATTTTAATAACGCAGTACCGACCTGTAGGCCATAAAGGATGGTTCAAAAAGTACCGATTTTTGAACAACTGTTATAAAAAAAGTGAAGCGATTTTTTTTAAAATGATTCGATCAAGTAGCAGTAATAGTAGTAGTGACTTTACAAATAAAAAAGAAATAGAGTGAGTAGATTAGCGGTTTAAGAGAAAATGGGTCTTAAAAATGGCAATTTTTTGCACTCTATAGAAGTTCCCCTTAAGTACAATGAACTGCAGGTGGCATATATATAATAGGTATATATATGTTAAGAAGTATAACGTTGGGCCAAGAATTGAGCATTGTGGAATCTCTATATTGACAGTTCTCGATTCACTACGCTCGTCCATGTTTTTGTCATATACTGTTGTCCTAGAAGATAATCCCGAATGGTCTCATTTCTCTTCCCTCGAAGACAAAGCTTCTTTAGTCCTTCTAGCAATAGGTTTGTTCTTTTTGCCGGGTGAAGTTCACATTTTAGTGTAACTTACACTGAAAATGGGATACAACTTACACTGAAAGTGTAGGGTGTAGATCGCGCAAAAAGAACGGGTTAGTGTAGAAAAATGACAGCTAAAATTCCGAACTTTTTTATTTGTTTAATTCTTTCACTTCTATCAATGCAAATTTATTGCCATTCAATATTCTTGCATATATTCATTCAAAACAGTATTTTCATAAATGCACAAAGTCAATTTTATCTGCATACAGCCATCAATTTTGACAGATGGTAAAGAAGAAGAACTTACACCGGCTCCCGACCCAGTGTAAGATAGTGTACACTGAGTACACTACACTAGCAAAAAGAACAGCCACCTCTGATGTCACACCGACAAAAAGAACAGCATTAGGGCAGAAAGTGTACACTGAGTACACTACACTGGACAAAAAGAACAGACCTAATATTGAATGCTTTACCGTGTCAAACGCATTTTTTTAAATCTATGAAGATCGAGGAAGTAAAGATACCAACCAAAAATGAGACTTCTTTTGAACAGAATACAAGCCAATAAAATCTTTGTACATTCAGAGATTCTTTGATTTCCTTTTATGAAAAATTAGTGCAACGTAATATTTCTCTGGTTTGCTGTTATTTGAGACTCCTCTGCAGAAATAACGTATTATTAATCCGTTTCTTCCCCCTTCCCACTTCAAACCATGACCCATTTTAAAAACGACTATTTCATTTTTTGGCCTCACAATGTATAAATCATTAAGAATATGCAGGTTTTCTTCGTACGTGAGTTTCCCAGTACAAGCATTCGAACACCTATAAAAAAAATCTGCCAACGGTCTGGGCGAAACTTTATTATTTTTCGGGTCAAAGTTCGAAAGCGGTCAAAGTCGGAGTGTATCATAAGTTGCTTCGAGATTATTAGATTTCTTGGAAAATTATTTTTGTTCTTAATATAAAAATATTTAAAATAGAGATTTTTAGACGATTAAACATTGAAAAAGTCCGTGTAGACTATTCGAATTTCAGTATATCACTAAAAGCCCATAGAAGCAAAAACAAATTTGTTGCCTTATCAGAATTAAGAGATATGACGAATTGTTAAAACGTATAAAAATCCATTACTTCACTTCCACTTGGGGTTTGAATTTCGAAAAAATTTTGAAACAGGTTTTTAGACGATTTCATAAGAAGCAACTTGATATCTCATGAGACAAGACGGATTTTGAAAAATTTGTGAAAACGTAAGCAAACCCTTCACACCTCCTTGGTTCTGGAAATTCGATAAATCGTGAATTAGTTGGCCGTAATAATCAATTTTATATCTCATCAGAACTAAGGAAGTGCAAAAATTGTGAAAACATATACAAACCCTTGGGGGTTGAATATCGAAAAATTGAGAAATGGGTTTGTAGGCGATTATATAAAAAGTCGGTGGTAATGCAAAGCGATCTAATATCTCATCGAACCTAAGAAATATGTCGAAGCTTTGTAAAGCATACAACCCCCTTACACCCATTAGGATTGAATATCTAAAATACTGAAATTAACTTTTTGGCTTTTTTATATAGGAAACCTTAGGAAGTAAAAATGAATTCGATATATCACCAGATATGCAACCTCCTGAATATCCAAAAATCCTGAAAGGAGTTAATAAATAAATATGAAGACAGCACGAGAAAGTAGGAACCAATTTAATTTCTTATCACATCTAAAAGAAATGACGGAACTCGTGAAAACGTGTTCAACCCGTTTATTCCCTCTTAGGGGCTGAGAAAGAAACAAACTTAAAAACAAGTTTTAGGTGATTATTACGCAAGCACGTGAAAGTGAAAAGATATTCGATATCTGATAAGACGTGGGGATATAGTAGAATTCATGAAAAAGTTTACAACCCCCTTTGCACCCCTTAGGGGTCGAATTTTAAAAAATCCTGAAAACACTTTCTGGGTATTTACATGAAGAAGCCGTAGAATAAAAATGAATTCAATATTTGGGAAGACCTAATAGATATGACGAAAACCGTGAAAATATATGCATTCCATTTTCACTGATAATTTTTTTTGCCCCCCTCCGAACGCCAATGGATATTTAAAAATTTTTTTTATCTAAATTGGTTTTCTAGTTGATTTACATAAACGTACCGAGTTTCAACTTTGTAGCATAAGCCGTTCTATAGATAGGAAAAACACCCCCCACCCCCGTACCATACTACCCCTATACAAAATTATATTTTTCCAAGATGCTACTAATATAGCTCTATCTAAATACCAAGTTTCAGCTTCATATCATTATAGGTTGTCGAGATATTAAAATCGGAACCTTTTCCTTTTCACCCTCCCCCACCCTCACCCTCTACACCCACACATCAAAAATTTTGTTTTCTGGTAAAAATTTGAAGCATCTATCTTACACCGTTCTTGAGATATGAGACGTGATTTTTTTGAAAAATTCTTATCTCCTCCACTTTCATGCTCCACCGCCCCCTTGAAAAATTTTGCTTTCATCAAACTTCTTTGGTCAACCTTTACACACAAACCAAATTTTATTTGTCTAGTGCAATTGGTTCGTGAGATATCGTAATCTAAAGTTTTTCACCCCCCACCCCCGTACGCCACTGCCCCTACTCAAATTTTTGTTTCCGATCTATTCTCCTAGTATACCTACAGATACTCATTAAGTTTCAATTTTGTGACATTGACCGTTTAGGAGATATGGATTTTAGAATGTGTCGATCTCACCTTTTTTGCGTTTCGGACGCATTATTTTACCCCCCACTCCCAAACCCCTTCACCTATATCGGCAATTTTTTTGCAAATGGGTCCACTACTAAAGCTCTATATAAATTCCAAATTTCAGCCTCCTAGCATAAGCGGTTGCTGAGATCTAGAAACCAAAATTTTTCGTCTAAAACACTTCCCCCTCCTCCCCTCTCACACCCCCACCCCTCCAAATTTGGCCACTTCAAGGGGCCTACCCAGTCTATTCATAAAAAAAATTTATTTAAAAGTTAAAAATTTCAATTTAATAGCTTAAAGGGTTTGGGAGCTACGAGCCTTCAAACGATTTTGCGTACAGCGGTCGACGTACGGCGGACAGACGGACTGAAATTTTTTTTTGCTTTTTCGTGTCTACTCGTCATGAAACGTGAAAAAAAAAATTTTGAGGGTAGCAAATTTTTTTTTTTTAAAAATCGATAACAATACTGTATTATTGAAATAATAAAGTAAAATAATGAATAACATCTCAAAAATTCAAAATTTTATTTATTAATATGAAAAATTTTGTGTTTCAACTTATAAACAGTCAGGTCCAACAATAAATTTTGAACCAATTACATTTGCTTGAGATATAAGAAACCGCTATAAACGTAAAACATATGTTACCTCTTTACACTCCCCTCGTGGTTGAATATAAAAAATCCTGAAATAAGTTATTAGCCGATTACACTAAAAGCTCATAGAAAAAAGAATCTGGCTATTCAAACTTTAGAGATATGACGAAATTTCTGAAAACATATACAAACCCATGACATCTCCCTGGGGTTGAATTTCAAAAAAATTGTTAAATAAGTTTTTAGGCAATTACATAAAAAGCAATAAAACTAACTTGATATGTTATTAATCACTAGAGATTATGCAAAATTTGTGAAAACGTAAGCAACTCCTTCACACCCCCCTTGGGGTTGAATATCAAAAATTTGTTTTTAGGCGATTACATAAAATACTCGTACTCGTAGAAGTAGTAAATAATTTTATGTCGCATCAAACCTAAGAAATATTACAAAATTATAACCTTAAGCAGGGAATACACGATACAACGGTTGTACCAACTGTTGGCCCAATTTGTCGTTGTATGCGACGATTATATCGTGTATGCGCTTATAAACAACGGTTGGGCCAATATCGCGCGGTTGTATGATCTCAACCGAAAACCGGCGGTCGCATGCGACAGGCTGTATGTATATTGTATAGTGTATTATCATGAATACAACTATTGTAGCGATTTTATTCGTAAACTGTTGGTGCTTCTGTGTTATCAAAAACTGTATTGGGAAAAACTATGAAATCTTGTTAGAAGAAAATTGTATGCAAATCGCATCGTGTGTACCGTGCATACAACTGTTGGATAGATATCGCAACAACGTACGTCGGTACAACCGTTGTATCGTGTATTCCCTGCTTTACATCTCTTTGGGGTTGAACATCCAAAAATCCGGAAATTAACCTTAGGCAAATAAATAAATATTACAATCACTGGGCGACACCATACCAGAAGTTATAACCAAAAAAATAACTGCATGGACTATTCAAACCTTCGCGACTTATATATCACCAGGGATGGATGGAATTACGCCCATAATGCTTCAGGAAACTCTTGAAGCAATCATCCCTTAGCTATTAGTAATTTATAAAAGCTGCTTATACTCCTATGTTCCGATTGCATGGAGACGGGTTAAAGTAGTCCTTATACCTAAGGCAGAACAATGAGGCCACACTATGTCTAAAGACTTAAGGCCTATTAGCTTAACATATTTTCTAATGAAAACCCTAGAGAGGTTGCTCGAGAACTCCATTAGATATAAGCTGGACGCGAACACCATCAAAACAGCACCACACGCGTACACAACCCCTTTACATCCCCCGCGGAGCTAAATATAAGAAAATCCTAAAATTAGTTTGTTGGCGTTATATAAAAACTCTGGAGAAGTAAATGCCAATATGAGATATCTTATCAAACCAAAGAGATATTGCGAAATTTGTGAAAACGTATGTAATAATCTTACACCATCTTTTCTGCTTTTTTTAAAAAGCTCTTTTCCAAAGCGGTTTTTTTCCCCGTTGCCGTTTTTTTTTCTAATTGTAGTTTTTTTCCTCATTGCAGCTTTTTTTTCGTTGCCGCTTTCTCTTTTGTTGCCGCTTTTTTCTCGTTGCCGCTTTTCGTTTTAAGGTTTTTCGTTCAAACGTTCTCGTTGCCGTTTTTTTTCTCATTGTACCTTTTTTTTCCTCATTGCAGCTCTTTTCGTTGCCGCTTTTTCTTTCGTTGCTTTTTTCTCGTTCCTCTTTTTTCTCGTTGCCGCTTTTCAATAACGTATGCTTTTCGTTCAAACGTTTTTTGATCTGGTTTCCGCTTTTCGATCTGCTTTCTGCTTTTCCATCTTTTCATTCTGGCATTAGAAAAACAACCAACAACAAAGTACCATGTTGTGTTTATTTTGCCGGGCGAGTACGGTGGTGGATATATGGCGTATTTTCGCCGTCATACTACTACTCGCCCGGTAACACAAAAATAAAGGTGCGTTTCCATCTACGCCGTATATATATATACTGGTGTCTCGTCACAATATTGTCCTCGTTTTTGCATCTGCAACGAGACGATCGACGCAACACTTGAAAGTAAGAAGAAAAGCAGCAACAAGTGAAAAGCTGCAACGAGAAAAAAAGCGCTTAGGAAATAGCGGAAGCGCTTCGTTTTCGTTGCATAAGAAAAGCAGCTATTTTAAAGCGCTTTCCGCTTTTTCACTCACCTCTAATAGTAATTAATATTATATAATAGAAGAAGAATAGAATTTGATTATATTAATTCCATTACTGAAGATCGAGTAACTTAATTTTACCTATTAATTTAACGTCACAAAGCCCGTAAAAAGCTAACGTAAATTTAAACACGTCGATAAAACTTAAGGGGTTATGCCACTCTAGAGGCTGAAAAAATAAGTTTTTTTCGGGATTTTTTTTCAGGAAAACTACAAAATAAATCGAGATTACGAAAACGGATATTTATAATACATGTTTATATACATGTACAGGAATTTTTTTTAACCATTAAATTCAAAATGGCGGCTGTGCAGCGTTTTTGCGGTGACGTCTCCGTTTTTCCAGGGTCCATGGCCGGACACCTAGTGCCTGTAATTTTTGAATTATGATAAGCTAATAAATTTATTTCGATTACATATAACAACAGCCAGAGAAGTACGTAGGATTTTTTCGATATTTTGATTTTTAGCCAAATGGCGCACTTCTAAAGTGAAAAGTGTGAAATTTGCCTAAAAGATCGTCAGAAAATTGTTAGTAACAAATGAACTATGCAATATAAAAAAAAATCCTACGTACTTCCATGGACAATATAGTTTTAAAGATATATTCAAAATTTCAAGTGAATTGGTTGAAAATTGTCCGAGTTATGTTTCCGGCCAGCTTGAAAAATGTAGTTTTGAGATAAACGCGTTTGAAGTTTTGAGTAGTAGAAAATCATGAATAATTTTGCAGGCGGCCTTGTACTAAAATTCAAAAACCGAGTCCTTACAGACTTTTTTCGGCCATAAACTTTTGGGACAGCATTTTTGAGGTCCTAACGAACAATTTAAAAAAAAAAAAAACCATTTTTCGAAAACTCTAGAGTGGCATAACCCCTTAAAAACTACTATTAAATTAAATTATTTAATTAATCCCAATAAAAACGAGGGGATAACCTGACCTGGGGGCCTTCGCATAACACCTTTTATTCAGCAATATGAGTGGCCCCAAATCGGAGTTAAGTTACTGGAATCTTTTTGGTAACCACCTTTCTGCATATGGAGGAAATTAAGTGAGTCCTTCCTAGGCCCTCCCATTTGAAAGTCCTTGGAAAATTTTACTTTCGGTGATTTACTAAATTCCAGTTATGAAATGGAACACTTAGGTATGGTCATTTACTTTAAAGTAGCATCCAAATGAGAGTCCTTAATAAAGAATAAGCTTTTTATTTTTAATATGAAATTTAATTTTAATTTTTTTTTATGTACGTGAAAAATGTTTGTTCGTACCTGTAGTGGAAAAGAGAAATTTATTTGCCTATTGAACCAGACGCCCGTTCTGGAATTGCAAGCAAATGGTTTCGTTTTTCATAAGGCCGCCGCACAAAGCTCAAAAGCAGTCGTGAAGACCTTCAGAAAATTTTCTCATAATAAGAAAGATTTTATCCTTTTCTGTCGGTCTGCGGACTAAAAGAATTAAATTTGAATTGCCGACAGGCCTACGGCGCCACTTTTCTGGAGCTTAAAGTATATAACCCGCCACGCAAAACGTTCATTGTTTAAACACATGGAAGTTGTCATTAAATTATTAGGATAATATTATTAATCCAAAACAAAAGGCCGGGTGTAGTCCAGTGATAGTGTACTAGGTCTTGAAAACATTGCTTTGGCGATGTCGTGGGTTCAATTCGCACGCAACGCATAAATTATTTATAAGAGTTTTTCAGTTGCTAGCTAAATTTTTTCTTGAACATATTACTGTGTCAGATTAACGTAAATTTTTGCAAATAGAATGCAGATTTATCAATTGCAGATGTAAAGATTAAGATCTAATCACTGAACAATTTTTACTTGATAAACAACTTAATGAATTTCAATAAATCATCTATCTTATCTATCAGTTGCTAGCTACCAGACAGTAGTTGATTTGTTATAGGCAGCATTGCTGTTCTGGTAGATCATATCACAGCCAAGCAGCACTAAAAATTATTAACACCTATTAGTACACTGCCAAACCCGGCCTGATTTCTGACCTCCCATCCATAAGTCAGCTGTGCACTGCTCTGTATTAAAGGCTAATCTCCTAAGCCCAGTTCGGTATCCTTAAAAAAATCTCCACACAGGCTTTGTATTAGAATCGGCAAGGAAGACATGCTAATCACCATATTAAAAAAATTGTATGAAAGAATGTTGCCCAGGATCGGGCCTTGTGTGGGAAACACATATGATGCTCTATATGCATAGGCCTCTAAACACAAGAATTGTTCAAGGTTTTGAGACTGGTAGTTAAGATGATCGACTAATTTTTTTATTATTAATTTATTTATTTGTGTATTTATAATGAATCCTTTCATTCCGAGAACTTTTTAAACGCTCCTCGTACCGCACCGTCTTTCTATGAAGTAACATTATTCAAGGCTGTAATAATATGTAGTACATCAAATTGACACATTCTTTAAGGGGGTTACTCACTTGCCAATTTTCCATACAAAATGATGTAGCTTTTTCTCGGGAACCGCTCAACCAATTTGAATCAAACTTTGTGCACTTATTACTTTAGTAAATTTAAGACTATTTCAGAAATATTAAAAACTAATTGACTTATAAGCTTTGAAAGTTTGAAATTTTTTCATGTTTGTTGACCTAAAAGAAAAAATATTTAGAATCAACTTTTTAAAAATTCCTTCATTCAGTGTTTAGACAGTGTTGTTATCTTTAACCAAAAAAAAAAAATCATTTTGATATCTGTTATCATTTTCAAGAAAAAGGTACAAATCTTGAAAAAAATGTGAAAAAAAAATTATGCAGTAGAGCGAAAAAACTAAAATTGTTTAGTTTCCACCTTTTTTCAATGATTTTCTCACCAAATTTAAATTTTTTTTTATTTATATTGTTGATACAAATTACAGAGATGACATTGGTTCTGTTTTCCAACCTTCTTCAGTTTTTTATCAGATTATGTATTGTTTTTTGTTTGAAATATAATAAAAAATACATTTGAAAATGTACATAATACCAACATATTTTAATGAACTTTTCCACTTTGAACTAATTTTTTGGACATTTTTACTGATCGGGAAAGTCTGCGGTTTGTTTTATTTTGCGTAGAATTGAATATATAAAAATAATAAAATATAAAAAAAATTTAGATTTTTTTTTCGTTTCCAAGTGAGTAACCCCCTTAAAAGAAAATCCGCGGAAACCAACGTTTTACGTTATAAAACTTATGTCATAATTTTGGAAGCTATGCCGCTTGAATGAATTACCGTAATAAATAAAGTAATAGAAGTATGGTCTTTTCATTATCAATTATATTTCTTCCATGCTGGGTAAAAAAGGGCGAAGTCAAAAAGTTTCGTTGATATATAAAAATATTTATCTCTCTTTACATTAATGATGTAACAAAATTTAATAACTTGTTTCTTCTTCTATATTGGTTTTAACCTTATATGTGAGAATATGTACTATCACTTGACTTAACTCCTTTATACTTAGCATGAAAGATCAGTAGTCCAGTACAAAAGTTAAATTTTTAGTTAGTCACTTGAATATTTCTCTAATATTTTTTAAATATATGTAATATTTAATTCTATATAATTATAATTATATAAATAATTAAAATAATTCAATTGATAGATAGTAAGTACAATTAATATTTAAAATATATTAGAGTTTTGTTTTCTTGGAATAAAGAAAAGATTTAAAAA
Source organism: Beris morrisii (assembly GCA_951812415.1). Taxonomy (NCBI): domain Eukaryota; kingdom Metazoa; phylum Arthropoda; class Insecta; order Diptera; family Stratiomyidae; genus Beris; species Beris morrisii. The sequence goes on from OX638311.1 coordinate 96,418,609, forward strand.
ATGTAGTTAATTTATAATGGAAAAAATACTGGCTTTTTCATAAATATTTATTTGTTTATTTCCTGTACGATTAGTTGAATTTGCCTATATTAGGCCGAAATGAGCGTTCGTTTATATCAATTTTTTCAGGTATTCCGCGTGCCTGAAACGGCCACAGTACTCCTCAGGTAAATGCCTATCATGTTTTTGGCATTCTCTATATTATTAAAAATAATCTCACTCTAGCTTTACAAATAAAATAGTTTATTAAAATTTTGGTTTGTCTTATAAGTATCTACATATTAAAATAATTTCTTTTTGATATTTTTTCATAACAAAATAATTTTTAAATTTTGCAAAAGTCTTACATTAATATAAAGATGTGTTGCCTTATCGGTTTCACTTCTTCAATCATCAAATCAAAAAGTTGTTTTCGAGTGCCTTTTTATGATTTCATATTTGTAGTAATCGTTATGGAATATTTATTTTTGCAGTGGAGGCGTTAAGTTTTCGGACCTAACGAATGATGAAGGTAAGATAATTTTTTCTTACATATTTTACTTTATTATTTCAATAATACAGTATTATGAACGACTTTAAAAAAAACTTTTGCTAACCTGAAAATTGTTTACGTTTTTGCACTGGAAAAGAATTTTCAGTCGTCTGTCCGCCATCCACAAAATCGTTTGGTGTCTCCTTTCTCCCAAACGCCTTGAGCTATTAAAATCAAAGCTTTTTTGTGGGTAGATTGAATGGATCCCTTTAAGCGGTAAATAAGGAGATAGAGTAGCGTTTAAGATAAAAAATTATGATTATATCTCAGGAACCGGTTACGAAGTTTAAGGTGGGTCATGGTGGAGGAGGGTGAAAAGGAAATGATAGGAAAATTTAAATTTAAGTAGAGCTTTAGTTGTGGCATATTCTAAAAATATAATTTTTAATATGGGTAGTATGGTACGGGGTGCGCTTATTTTTTTTAAATCTGAAACGGATTATGCTAGGTACCCGAAACTTGGCAGCATGTACTGGAAAAGTAATTAAGATAAAAATAAATCATTTATGCATTGGCGTTCAGTGAAGGGGGAAAACAAGTTAATGAAAATTGGGTGCATATATTTCACGAACTTCCAATAAATGTCTAAAAACTTCTCCTTTTTTTAATGAACCCTTAATCTAAAGGGGTTTTGTAAATTTTTACGGATTCCGCTATATTCATTAGGTCTGATTAGACATCAAATATATTTCAACTTTCATACGCTTTATATGTACATAATTGCCTTGAAGGGGTAATACCTAGTCGGAAGCAAAAAATAAGACGGTTTTTTGTTAATTTTTTGTGTCTTTGTTTAAAAATCGATTAATGCGAAATATTGAGGGATCATTACACTTATCTTGAACTATAAAAAAAAATTTTTTATTTTAATTTTTATGAAAAAATGGCGACTGAGCAGTGCACGGAACGAAGGTCGACAGCACAAGTCTTCAACGAACATATCTGGAACAATGAAAGAAATTTTTTTATGATATGCACGAGTTTTACTGGTAAAGTACACATGGATATTCAGAAAGTTTAATTTTTGAAAATTTGCGAGCACTTCGAAAAAAAAATTGATTTTTCAACTAAATTTGTTTATAAAAGTCGTAATTGTTTATGAAACTCAAAAATCGTGTACTTTACTAGATAATCTATCTAAGAAGGTACAGCCAAAATTTCATATCGATCGGATAAAAATTACTCGAGTTCTACTGCTAGCCGTTTTTGAAAACATGGTTTCGAGAAAAACGCGTTTAAAGTTTCACAATGCGTTTACTACATGAAATTTTAAAGATACAGGCTTGGCTACACAGACAACGTATGTTCAATATTTGCTTAAAACTACATATTTACGCCATCTATACCTCATTTAGAAACTATATAGTGTACCTTTGCACCGTCGGTAACGAGTAAAAGGGGCGAAACTCACTCCGAAACTCAATTTGTCATTTTCAAGCGCTCCGCCTTGCTTCGAAAATTCGTCTTTTACGACCACTTAAAATTTGTTTTCAATAAAAAATGATGTCAGACATCACTCTTGACATGTTTTTACACCATTTAAGCCAATAAAAAAAAATGGAAAAAAAAAAAATTTCGACTAGGTCCCCTTAAACCAGTTTCAGGATTTTTCGCTTTTCATCCTCTAACAGGGTGTAAAAGGGTTGTACACATTTTCATTCTGTCATATCTCTTAGCATCAAGTTGTTTTTGCTTCCACGGTCTTTTTTATAATCAACTACAAACTGATTTCATGTCTTTTCCATATTAAAAATTCAACCCCTAATATGGTGTGAAGGGGTTGCATCGTTTTCACAGATTTTAAAATACGTCTTAGATTTGATGAGATATCAAATTGGTTTTTACTTTCTTGGGCTTTCTACCTAATCACCTAAAATTTGATTTCAGAATTTTTGAATATTCAACTCCCAAGAGAGTGTAAGGTGGTTGCATACGTTTTCACAGTTTTCGCCATATCTCTTAGGTCTGAAGTAGCAAATTGGTTTGTATCTCTTTTCATATAATCAACTAAAAACGAACTTCAGGATTTTTTTTTGTGAATGTTTTTTACATTTTTAAACTGAAAATACAAGTTACTGGTATTTAACAGTATTGAACCCAAAAAACTTGTATTTTCAGTTCAGGATTTTTTTTTATATACAACCTCTAAAGGGGTTGGATACGTTTTCATGAATTCCAACATACCTCTTAGATCTGATGAGAATTCGAACCGGTTTTTACTTCTTAAGGCTTTATATAAAGGATGTCCTGTACTTGGAACTTTTTAAAGGGGTGATTCCTTGATATGTTTTGAGAAAATAAATGTTCTATAAGCGATAAATGTACTCACACTCACTAACTCTTTAAACTATTGACGAATATACCGTGTGCTCTGGCGGAAAATTTCGAAACCTTATAAGATAGACAGAAACTGGCAGTTGAATGTGATTTTCATACAAAATTGAGATTGAAATCGAATAAAAATGTTTTACTTCAAAATATCGCTTAAAGTGAATTTAAATGAACCTCATAATTAAATAAGAAGGACAAACGTATCATAATATATCAAAAACAAAATCTATTTTTTTCAGAAACCAATTTTAAGCATCAAAATGAAAGAAAAATGTAACGAAAAACGGTTTATGTTCCTTTTCATTTATTTAAAAATTATTCTATATTTCTTTTTTCTGGAATATTAAACATTTGTGAAGTTATTTCGAAGTTAATACCGCCCGTTCATAAAAACAAATCGTTGATTTTCTGACTTCGTTGTGCTGGTTTGAGTCTAAGATTTTCGGAATGTAGAACCGGAAATGAATACCTTACTATTCACCGCACCGATCGTCATCAATTTTTATTATGTCTTTCATAATGAAATTAAAAAAGAAGCGAAACTTCCCGAGCTCCAGATCACAAAATTACACACGAACCGCCATATAACAGTCAGCTGACAAAAATTTGTCTATCTTAGAGGGTTGTTTTTTTTGCCACGAGGTGGAGATTTCCAACTTTACCATTTGTCAATTGGGGACTTCAATAAGTTCTGGCCGTTTCCCGACAGATGGTGTTATCTTAGCCTGTAGCCTCGTAAAGATCCACCATTACGCTTGAGATGATATTATATTTTATTGGGCCTAAGTTTCGTGTCAAAAAAGAGTATTTGCGGGGAATTTTTCTGCATTACTTTTTTCGAAGAAAATTGGCAGCTGAAGCACATAGAATTCTTGTGAAGACTTACGGCGACCATGCTCTATCGGAAATAACATGCAGAGGTTGGTTTCGACGGTTTAAGAATAATGATTTTGATGTTGAAGATAAGGGAGATTATGGCGTACCGAAAAAGTTTGAACTCAACGATTTGGAAGCATAACTCGATGAAGACCCATGTCAGACGCAAATCGAACTTGCAGAATCATTAGGAGTTCCTCACACAATAGTTGCCACACGTTTAAAAGTATTAGGAATGATTTAGAAGCAAGGAAATTGGATGCCGTGCGAATTGAAGTCGAGAAACATCGAACGATGTTTTTTCACGAGGTAACAGCTGCTCCAACGGCAGAAAAGGTAATGTTTTTGACATCGTATCATGACTGGTGATGACAAGTGGATACACTACGATAACCCGAAGCATCGAAAACCATGGGGTAAGCCCGGCCATGGATCAATATCGACGGCAAAGCCAAACATCTATGGTTCCAAACTCATGCTCTGTATTTAGTGTGATCAGCTGGTTGTAGTGTACTATGAGCTCCCTAAACCCAACGAAACCATCATGGGAGATCTCCCGTCAAAAGTCCCAGTAATATTGTAGAATTTTTACCTAGAATTTTAATTTTTAATTTTTTAAGGATTTCGCTTTGTGTTTCCAATCTGGGCGAAATGAAAGAATGGTCCGGTTATACATGAATTCGTCACAGTCATATCTGACGGTTCAAAGATGAACTGCGAAGTTTGGAGGGGGTGTTTTTTCAGACGCATACTATGTCGCAAAGTTTAACCGCCTACCGGACTACGCCAGCGTTTTCCAGGCCTGGTGATCCGAGAGGCCTGTCGAAATTTGAATCAAGACTTCACGCCAAAGCGAATTTTTGTAATTCTCACTGGCTACCACCTCCTCTAAATTCGTCGAACAGTGCCGAGAGGAGCTAGCCTACTTAGGAAATCAGGTCAAAGTAACTCTGCTTTGGGTCCCAGCCACAGCAAAATAGAGGGTAACGAGCGGGCAGTCGAATTAGCTAAGCAAGGTTCTGATCTTCAGAACTCTATCATGGAATCCGTTCAAGTCCCACTAGGGACCGTTAAGCGCCAAATATCCTTCCACTTTCTAACAAACGCGAACTGCAGATGGAGAGGACTGACCAACTTCGTCATATTGTTACGAGTTCCACTCGTAAATCGCGTATCTGTCAAGAAAAGAACAATCGTGAGCTTCGGGATTAACGAAAATAGAGAAGAAAATTACCTTTTTGAGACAATCCGTGTTGCGCTGGTTCCGCCCCCACTGGCTCCACAGTCGATGGTGACACCTAAAAAGACAATTGAGTATTAGTTATAGTTAAATGCACGGAAGAAGGGCTGGAATGTGGTAAGGTTAAGTAGTAAGTCTGGAATTTAATGTGAACAATTGAATTTAGCCAGTAATACTAGAGTAGGTTAGTTTTAAGTTTAGCGTTAGTATTCAAATTAGTAAGGAATTTATCGAAATAAAAAAATAAAGCTACGCACAGGAAATACACCTTGGCTGCGCCACAGACATAAATCCTTCAATTGCCGTACCCGAACCCCAAAATCAAGCCTTGTGACAAAATGGTCATACTTACATTAATCGATGGTTACTCCGTCCTGCGTAACCGTTGACTCCGCCCTGCGTTCCATTCGACCCTAAAATGAGAAGGACGAAAACACTTTAGTAACAAGCACTTAACCACAGGGAAAACAACAGAACGATCACGGAAAACACAGAACGATCGCGGGAAACACAGAATGATAAAAAAAAAAAGGACACAATACGATCACGGAATCTACTGAAAACAATTAACACGGAAAATATGACACAAGAAGAACAACACCACACCGCACAAGTGTCACAACAACGAGAAACGTCATCCGACGACCATATCGACGAGCATTGCACGAACTGCGAGAAAATGAAGTCGATAAGACAGATCGGCGAGGTTTGGGTCCATGATAAAAAGTCGGTTGGTAAATATTAAGTGGACACCGTCAAACGAGAACAAAAGCTAACAAGTACGAAAAGTTTTTAGACTGGAGTGAATGACCGGGAGAAAGCAGTCATCGACCCAGGAAAACGGAGATTTACCGATGGAAAAGCTGACCCGAGGTTTCGCGGAAGGGCAGGACCCAAAAACTGTCTCGTTTGGATGTTGATAGTGAGACCGAGCGGAGTGGCAGTTAGTTTTGAAAGAAAGCAGCGAAGGAAGAAGGAGTAATACGGCGAGGAACGAGACCTGGAGGCAGAAACCTGGACGGAGATAATATTAGAGTCGCGTACGAAAAAGCTGAGCAAGGAGTGGAAAAGAAAACCAGACTTCGTGGGACAACGCACCAGCGGCGCCCTAGAATTAATAAGGTAGATAGGAGTAGGAATATTTCGAGTGAGTTCAATTTAGTTAAAAGAATTAACCTTTAGTGGAATTTATCCCAGACTTTTTTATTACTATTTTATTTTTTTTTTCTAACGTTTATAATTATCATTCGAATTACATTTTCTTTCATTACGACACTGTGTCTGATAAATGTTGTGACGTGTTTCAGCCCTATTTTCCGTGCAGAGTAGAGTAGTGTTATCCGTGACAGTATTGTCTTTTGAGTGGACTTTTCCTGAACTAGTGGTTCGGTTTGGGAAAATCGGCATAGAACGGGTTCCTTAAAGTTCGGAACCACTGGCGCCCACGACCCTTCTCTGGGTTGGCCGGCAAGGGCCCGTTCGTCCCCTTTTGGTACAAAGGGGTTTTGATTGCGGTATTAAGACCGCTAACGCGAATTTAAACCGTAATAATTGGCGCCCAACGTGAAATTTACTGTTGATTGTGGAGGAGCAAAATAAATAGTTGAGTGAGGTAGCTAGTGCATCGGATATATAATTAGGAATTCGGAGATTACGTTAAGTGTGAATTTGAGCATTTGGGATTTTTTTTTTTTTCTCTTGGTGCGATTGTTCCTTCTTGGCCGGTATTTAGTGTAGAGTTTGCAAGAATGGCGAAGAGCGCAATAAACCATCTCAGCCAAGACGAGTTAATATACGAGTTGGCTATAAGAGGGTTAGCAGCGGATAAAGTGGACCCTATGCGCAAGGCACTTAGAATGGCCATGCATCTAGAAGACTCTACCCAAAAGTCCTCCTTATTAGAGGTTTATCCTTTCAAATTTTCCGAAGATATCGTAGCCCTTCAGGCTAAATCGAAGGAAATCGAGGCACTGCTGGTAAGTTTTGAGGGAGATGAATCCAGTGGGGAGTTTAAAAGACTGTCGGCGAAGTTAAATTGGTGTTTGAGGCGACTAGAATATGGCCAACCGTCCGAGGAAGAAGTAGGTGAAAAGAAATTTATGAAAGCAGCCTTATTAATTCAGTTGGGGAATTTACTAGAAAAATCCGGTCATAAGTTTTTGGATGAAGAGGAGGAAATGATACCCATGCGAACAACGCCTGCAACAAATGTGAAAATGAGTGCAAATTTAACAGATGCTGGGAATGTGGCAGTGTATAAGTGGAACATTAAGTTCTCAGGTGAGCCGAACACGCTATGTTCTTTCCTAGAGCGGGTTGAAGAGTTGAGGGAGGCCCGAGAAGTGCCGAAATTAATTCTTTTCCGATCGGCGATAGATTTGTTCGAGGGGAAGGGGTTGATATGGCTGAGAGCAAATAAAGGGCGGTGTAAAACCTGGGATGAGTTAGTGGTGGAATTAAGGGAGGAATTTTTACCACCAGATTACGACGACCGGTTAAGGGAGGATATTCGTTGTCGCACTCAGGGCAGTGGTGAGTCGATTGGAGTGTACACTGCTATTATGGAAAGTTTGTTCAGACGACTATCGGTTACTCCTACCGAGGCGGAAAAAGTAAAAATTTTGCGTAGGAATATTTCACCATTTTACCAGACGCAGCTAAGTCTGACGAGTGTAAAATCGGTTCAGGAGTTAGTGGGTCTAGGTCGTACGTTAGATGCAACGAGACTATCAGTGGAAAACTTCATACCACCACCCACCAAGCGGTCAAATTTGCTAGAGCCAGATATGGCTTATGTTTCCGCGATCAACAATAATAGGCCAAACGAATGGCGAGATAGTGTCAATACACAATCGAGGGAACAAGACCGTAAACGCACTGTGACGTGCTACAACTGCAAAAGACCTGGTCATATAGCCAGTGAGTGTAGCGAACCTCGTCGTTGTTTCGGTTGTGGTAAGGTAGGAGTATATCGTTCGAATTGCACGGTGTGCAATCCGGAGGCGAGTAGTAGTCGGGGAAGTACTCCAATGTCCAAGTCGGGAAACGAACCGAGTGCTCCCTAGGAAGCGGGCTAAGGAGTACTGACTGGAAGGCAGAAAAACCCGATTATGTTGACGTTGCTTTGGCCCCAGTAGTGGGTGATATTCGACCACACATTAAGTTTTCGGTTTTCGGCAAAGAATTCGTAGGGTTGTTGGATTCGGGGGCGTCGAGAACCATTTGGGGTGGAGCGGGATGGAAGATTCTTCGCGAGATGGGTGTCGAATTAAGGGAGACGTCAGCACGGGAAATCCGTATGGCAAATAATGATGCGTGTCAGGTGGATGGGATAATTTGTGTGCCTTTCCTGGTAGATGGACGAACACGGTGGTTGGAAAGTCTGGTAGTACAACAATTACCACACACAGTAATTTTGGGGGTGGATTTGTGGGGTGAATTCGGTATAGTGCTGGATTTGAAGCGAGAGCTTTTCGATTTCTCGGAAAGGATGGAGTTGGCGGTGGTAGAATTTCTTCACCCAAAATCCAAATTGAATAAGGAAGAAGCGGTGGAATTGGATGAGTTGTTGCGGGAAGAGTTTAGTAGGATGGGGGATGGTATTGGCAGGACGACATTGGTTGAGCATGTCATAACTACGTCTGCGGCTCCTATTAAGCAACGCTATTACCCTCTGTCTCCGGCAAGACAGAAGCCGGTTGATAATGAGCTTAATGATATGCTGGATTTAGGAATAGTACGACCATCAAAGAGCCCGTGGTCATCACCCATACTAATGGTAAAGAAAAAAGATGGCTCTTGGCGATTTTGTGTTGATTTTCGGAAGTTGAATAGAGTGTCGGAACGTGATGCTTATCCAATTCCTTACGTCTCAGCGACCTTGGATAAGCTTCGCGATGCTAAATTTTTGTCATCTTTAGACATTAAATCAGCATACTGGCAGGTTCCTATGGCGGAGGAATCGAAGCCATGCACGGCTTTTACGGTGCCAAATAGGGGGTTGTTCGAGTTTAACCGGATGCCATTCGGGTTGCAGAATGCTCCAGCGACGTGGCAGAGATTGATCGACCAAGTTCTGGGAGCCGATTTGGAACCTTATGTTTTTGTGTACCTCGACGATATAGTCTTGGTAACACAAACCTTCAAGAAACACGTAGAGATTCTGCGAGAAGTGTTCCGACGACTTAGGGAGGCAGGACTAAGAGTGTCGAAGGAGAAGTGCGAGTTCTGCAGAGCGGAATTACATTACCTGGGGTATGTGGTCGATGAACATGGTCTACATGTGGACCCAGAAAAAGTGGAAAGCTTAGTACGATTCGGTGCACCGAAAAATGTGAAGGAAGTGAGACAGTTTCTAGGGATGGTGTCGTGGTATAGGCGATTCATACCTAATTTCTCGACTCTAGTCTCGCCGTTAACCTCGCTCTTGAGGAAGGGTTCTAAGTTTGTTTGGGACACAGAGTGCGATAGGGCGTTCTCGCAAGCGAAGGTGAAACTATCCACGGCACCAATCCTAACGTGCCCAAATTTCGAGCTATCCTTCACAATTCAAACCGATGCTTCCGATTTTGGCTTAGGGGCTGTTCTAACGCAAGACCAGTCAGACGGAGAGAAGGTGATTTGTTACCTGAGCCGTTCACTGACGAAGTCTGAGCGCAAATTCTCAACTACGGAGAAGGAGTGTTTAGCTGTCCTTTGGGCAGTGGAGAAGTTAAGGCCTTATATTGAGGGGACGCGGTTTACCGTGATAACGGATCACCATTCTCTGATCTGGTTGAATAATTTAAAGGATCCTACAGGTAGACTAGCGCGTTGGGCTGTTCGGCTACAACAATATGATTACGAAATCATACACCGGAAAGGTAAGGAGCACCTTGTTCCGGATGCTCTGTCAAGGTCTGTGCCATTGGTGGAGTCGTTGGTTGTAATCGCACAGTCCGATCGGTGGTACAACAATATGCTGGACAAGGTACAAAATCAGTCTGTTAAGTATCCGTCGTGGCGAGTAGAGGGAGGAGTACTGTGGAAGCACGTCTCACCGCGGTATCCGGCACTCGAAGACGAAACCGCATGGAAGAGGGTTCCAGCGAAGGGGGAACGAAGGGAAATCCTGCGACAATGCCACGACGACCCAAAGTCGGGTCATTGCGGCGTGAAAGGCACGGTGGACCGGGTCTCGCGCGATTTTTATTGGTCGAAAATGCAGGGGGACATTAAGAAGTATGTTCAAGCATGTAAGACTTGCCAAGCTGTTAAACCTGAGCGCAGATTACCATCGGGGTTGATGGCTTCGAGGAGTGGGGAGGCAAAACAACCATGGGAGATGGTGTGTGTGGATCTGGTAGGACCCCTTCCACGCTCAACGCGAGGCTTTACGTTTATCCTCACAGTTGTGGACTACTCTTCGAAGTTTCCGCTTCTATTTCCTTTGAGGGCGGCTACAGCAACCGCGGTAACGCGGGCATTGGAAAACGAAGTATTTCTGCTTTTCGGTGTCCCAAAATGGTTGGTCTGCGACAATGGCGTTCAGTTCCGATCGAAGGAGTTTCAGGGTATGGTAGAGTCGTATGGAACGCAAATCAAATTCACGGCTTTTTACCACCCTCAAGCGAACCCGGCAGAGCGGATTAACCAATCTATCAAGACTATGCTGAGAGCATATGTTGCCGAAAATCACCGGAAGTGGGACGAACACCTTCCTAAGATTGCGTGCGCACTACGAACCGCCAAGCACGAAGTAATGCAGGTATCTCCATACTTCGTGAATTTTGGAAGAGATATGACCGTGGGGATAGACCTTCGAGAGAGACCGGATGAAGTTTCGATAACCTGCCAGAACCCTTTGGAGCGAGCCAAAGCTCTGGAGAGCGTGCGTGAGGATATTAAGAAGCGTTTTGAACTCGCTACACGTCAAACCAAAAATCGATATGACCTTCGACGGCGGGACACGAGTTACCATCCGAATGATCGCGTTTGGAGGAAAAACTATGTCCTATCAGATGCTACCAAATATTTCTCCGCGAACCTAGCACCCAAATATATCGGACCATTCCGAGTGAAAGAGCGAGTATCGCCATGGACCTACGAGTTGGAGGGTTTAGACGGGAAACGGGGTGGCACATGGCATGCCAAAGACTTGAAACCCTATCGCTGATTTTTTTTTTGTTCCGACCGGACGTACAGAAGGTTAGGGAAGAAAAGGTAGAGGAAGCTAAAAGAGAAAAAAAAATTTGTGGGATGTAAACATAAAATTACCGCATGATCCTTCTTGCATATTTTTTTTAAAGCTGGTTAGTCGTCAAGTCCTGTAGAGAATTCGGGGAATTCTCTGTGTAGTAAGGGGGGAATGTTACGAGTTCCACTCGTAAATCGCGTATCTGTCAAGAAAAGAACAATCGTGAGCTTCGGGATTAACGAAAATAGAGAAGAAAATTACCTTTTTGAGACAATCCGTGTTGCGCTGGTTCCGCCCCCACTGGCTCCACAGTCGATGGTGACACCTAAAAAGACAATTGAGTATTAGTTATAGTTAAATGCACGGAAGAAGGGCTGGAATGTGGTAAGGTTAAGTAGTAAGTCTGGAATTTAATGTGAACAATTGAATTTAGCCAGTAATACTAGAGTAGGTTAGTTTTAAGTTTAGCGTTAGTATTCAAATTAGTAAGGAATTTATCGAAATAAAAAAATAAAGCTACGCACAGGAAATACACCTTGGCTGCGCCACAGACATAAATCCTTCAATTGCCGTACCCGAACCCCAAAATCAAGCCTTGTGACAAAATGGTCATACTTACATTAATCGATGGTTACTCCGTCCTGCGTAACCGTTGACTCCGCCCTGCGTTCCATTCGACCCTAAAATGAGAAGGACGAAAACACTTTAGTAACAAGCACTTAACCACAGGGAAAACAACAGAACGATCACGGAAAACACAGAACGATCGCGGGAAACACAGAATGATAAAAAAAAAAGGACACAATACGATCACGGAATCTACTGAAAACAATTAACACGGAAAATATGACACAAGAAGAACAACACCACACCGCACAAGTGTCACAACAACGAGAAACGTCATCCGACGACCATATCGACGAGCATTGCACGAACTGCGAGAAAATGAAGTCGATAAGACAGATCGGCGAGGTTTGGGTCCATGATAAAAAGTCGGTTGGTAAATATTAAGTGGACACCGTCAAACGAGAACAAAAGCTAACAAGTACGAAAAGTTTTTAGACTGGAGTGAATGACCGGGAGAAAGCAGTCATCGACCCAGGAAAACGGAGATTTACCGATGGAAAAGCTGACCCGAGGTTTCGCGGAAGGGCAGGACCCAAAAACTGTCTCGTTTGGATGTTGATAGTGAGACCGAGCGGAGTGGCAGTTAGTTTTGAAAGAAAGCAGCGAAGGAAGAAGGAGTAATACGGCGAGGAACGAGACCTGGAGGCAGAAACCTGGACGGAGATAATATTAGAGTCGCGTACGAAAAAGCTGAGCAAGGAGTGGAAAAGAAAACCAGACTTCGTGGGACAACGCACCAGCGGCGCCCTAGAATTAATAAGGTAGATAGGAGTAGGAATATTTCGAGTGAGTTCAATTTAGTTAAAAGAATTAACCTTTAGTGGAATTTATCCCAGACTTTTTTATTACTATTTTATTTTTTTTTTCTAACGTTTATAATTATCATTCGAATTACATTTTCTTTCATTACGACACTGTGTCTGATAAATGTTGTGACGTGTTTCAGCCCTATTTTCCGTGCAGAGTAGAGTAGTGTTATCCGTGACAGTATTGTCTTTTGAGTGGACTTTTCCTGAACTAGTGGTTCGGTTTGGGAAAATCGGCATAGAACGGGTTCCTTAAAGTTCGGAACCACTGGCGCCCACGACCCTTCTCTGGGTTGGCCGGCAAGGGCCCGTTCGTCCCCTTTTGGTACAAAGGGGTTTTGATTGCGGTATTAAGACCGCTAACGCGAATTTAAACCGTAATAATATCTAGGAACATCAGGTTAAGCGAGTTGTGGTATCAAAACGCTTTCTGTGCTAATCGGGCCCTGTCTCGACTGACGGGCCACCACGTAAACCAACCAACACCATGTTGTGTTCGATGAAATTTGATTGAATCGAGCGCAAAGAGTTGTTGATGACTTACCAGTTATTGACGCAGCGTTTGGCCTCGCTAATGGGATAGGCACCGATTGCCAAAGTATATTTTTCAAAGTGCAACTTTAAAACTTGGGCAGCAGTTTGCATCTGCAGGTTAGTAGGCTGTTATGCCAGAAAATAGGTTTGTTGACTAAAACAACAGTTATACGGTAAGCCTGAGGCCGACAAGAATATATTGTTGAATAGCCCCGAGCGTGGGCTAAACCATCTCTTTTATACAAAATTTCTTATTCTAAATTACATATACTAATTTACGTCTAAAGTACATAAGGCGGCATAATTGCCCCTACAATTTCATTCATGTAAAAAACATACTGCAGTCACGATCGGCTGCAAGCCAATCGTATAATACTCTAGATGAATACTGAACTCCGATTTATATTGTAGTTGGGGATAAAGTAGAATTACGTGTGTGCATGTTGTATGTCCTTTATTAAGGACTGCCATTAGATTGCTACTCAAACCTAAAAGACAATATTCAGTGTTTAATTTCATATCTTAAACTGGGTAAGTCATCGAACAAAAATGTCCTTTTTGAAGGACTTTTACATGGGAGGTGCAGGAAGGACTCATTCGATTTCTTACATATTTATCCTTTTCCTTGGAACCATTTAAAAATGAACGTGTACAAAATTTCAAATTCGTAGCTTGAAGCGTTCAAAAGTTATCGAAAAATATTGTTGAACACGTGTTGTAAGGAAATTTTGTATGGCAGCTACCAGAAGGAGTAAAAGGATTTCGCTGATTAGTAAACTTGAACTTCGTTTGTACTCAAAACTAATTTGTACAAAATTTCCAATTCATAGCTAAAAGATTACTTGAGTTATAGTAAGTTCCGTAAATTAAGTGAAGACATTTTAACAGGATATTTGTATTGCAGCTACACGTAGGACTAATAGAATTTTCTTCATAATCATACATTTAGCTCCAACTATTGGAAAAATAACACATACAAAATTTCAAAGACGTAGCTTAAACCCTTCTGAAGTTATCGGCCAATATTCTTAAACACGTGTTTTAAGGACATTTTGTATGGCAGCTACCCAAAGGAGTAATAGGATTTCGCTGACTAGTAAAGTCGAACTTTCTTTTCACTCAAAACCAATTTGTACAAGATTCCAAATTCGTAGCTAAAAGATTACTTGAGTTATAGTGAGTTTCGTAAATTAAGTGAAGACATTTTGACAGGATATTTGTATGGCAGCTACACGAAGGACTAATAGAATTTTCTTCATAATCATACATTTAGCTTTAACTATTGAAAAAGTAACACATACAAAATTTCAAAGTCGTAGCTTTAGGCGTTCCGAAGTTATTGGTCAATATTCTTGAACACGTGTTTTAAGGACATTTTGTATGGCAGCTACCGGAAGGAGTAGGACGATTTTGCCCATTAACGAACTTAGCCTTACAAATTCAACCAAACATCCAGATTCAAAATTTCATGATCCTAGGTGAAGGCGTTCTTAAGTTATCGTGCTAACGGACAGACGGACGGACGTCAAGCGAATTTGAGGTTTTTGGCCACAAATAAACAAAAAATAATATATAACTTTTTTTCGTCCGTGGCTTGGTTCTATGCGTTACAAACTTTTGGGCTGGATTAAACTTATAATACTCTATATGATTTCATCTAGAGTATAAAAACTAGAACCATGTTCAGAGTGAATGAAATTGTCCCATAAACAAATCCTCATATTAAAAAAAATACACGCGCCCTTCCTGCTCATCGATAAATTATCGTTCGCAGCGAAAAATGGTATTTCTACAAAAAATGCATATGCAAGAGTTCAAAGGGATACACATAGTGCATCGTCCCATGCATGGATTTTGCATAGCATTCAGGTTCTTTCCCAAATGTAATTGGAGTACACTGAAATCGTATGGTCAGAGCTCGGTGCATAGATCTTATGCCGATGACTCAATTGTTTTTGTCGCGTGTGGGCCGTAGTGAAGAGGTGTCACATATCTATGATAATTTATGTTGACCTTTTTGAATGATGTGAATTTACTAATATGTGATATGTTTATGGTTTACAAGTGTTTACAATCGTTTGTTTACTTTTTAGTTGGTAGGTACACAACAACCATAAGAATAAAAGACCGACTAAAAACCGGATAAACTATGTAGAATTCTAGGGTGCGAAGTCCGCGGTCACCGTATATGTATAATATCTATACTTATAGTTTAGAAATACACTATACGTAGAATATCTACGGCGATTCTACGTAGAATATTTTAAGTGCTTATACTTGCATACGTACATTGTTTCTACGTATAAATTCCCTTCCCTTCTACGAGTAGTGCAACGTATTTTCTCGCAAATTTTTTTTCATGATCGTCTTTCACATAAAGACATGAAGGACACTCAGCCAGCTGCCAAATTTCAAATTCTTCTATTCGAAATGTAAGACAGAAGTAAAAAAATGTGAATGTTGGAAACGGAAAAGTTTTTTTTTCGGTGGCTCACCTAATTTGATATGAAATTAAACACTGTTGATATTGTCTTTTAGTTTCGAGTAGCAATTGGAGTACTTAATAAAGAACAAACTACCCCAACTACAATATAAATCGGAGTTCAGTATTTCATCTAGAGTATCATACAATTGGCTTGCAGCCGATCGTGACTGCAGTATGTTTTTTTATTTGAAAGAATATTTTATGGCATTAAGTATAGTTTAAGTTGTTATAGTTGTTCAAATATCCGCCGCGGCTTTGTTTGTTGACACGTATTCGGGCGATCCAACACCCATAATAATGGTTCCAATTAGTGTAAAAACATACTGCAGTCACGATCGGCTGCAAGCCAATCGTATAATACTCTAGATGAATACTGAACTCCGATTTATATTGTAGTTGGGGATAAAGTAGAATTACGTGTGTGCATGTTGTATGTCCTTTATTAAGGACTGCCATTAGATTGGTACTCAAAACTAAAAAACAATATTCAGTGTTTAATTTCATATCTTGAACTGGGTAAGTCATCGAGAAAAAATGTCCTTTTTGAAGGACTTTTACATGGGAGGTGCAGGAAGGACTCACTCGATCTCTTACATATTTATCCTTTTCCTTGGAACCATTTAAAAATGAACGTGTACATCATTTCAAATTCGTAGCTTGAAGCGTTCAAAAGTTATCGAAAAATATTGTTGAACACGTGTTTTAAGGACATTTTGTATGGCAGCTACCAGAAGGAGTAAAAGTATTTTACTGATTAGTAAACTCGAACTTCGTTTTTACTCAAAACTAATTTGTACAAAATATCCAATTCATAGCTAAACGATTACTTGAGTTATAGTAAGTTCCGTAAATTAAGTAAAGACGTTTTGACAGGATATTTGTATGGCAGCTACACGAAGGACTAATAGGATTTTCTTCATAATCATACTTTTAGCTCCAACTATTGGAAAAATAACACATACAAAATTTCAAAGACGTAGCTTAAACCCTTCTGAAGTTATTGGCCAATATTCTTAAACTCGTGTTTTAAGGACATTTTGTATGGCAGCTACCAGAAGGAGTAAAAGGATTTTGCTGACTAGTAAAGTCGAACTTTCTTTTCACTCAAAACTAATTTGTACAAAATTTCGAATTCGTAGCTAAAAGATTATTTGAGTTATAGTGAGTTTCGTAAATTAAGTGAATACATTTTGACAAGATATTTGTATGGCAGCTACACGAAGGACTAACAGGATTTTCTTCATAATCATATATTTAGCTCCAACTATTGGAAAAATAACACATACAAAATTTCAATGTCGTAGCTTAAACCCTTCTGAAGTTATCGACCAATATTCTTGACCACGTGTTTTAAGGACATTTTGTATGGCAGCTACCGGAAGGAGTAGGACGATTTTGCCCGTTAACGAACTTAGCCTTACAAATTCAACCAAACACCCAGATTCAAAATTTCAAGATCCAAGGTGAAGGCGTTCTTGAGTTATCGTGTTCACGGACAGACGGACGGACGGACAGACGTCAAGTGGATTTGATGTTTTTGGCCACAAATAAACAAAAAATAATATATAACTTTTTCTCGTCCGAGGCTTGGTTCTATGCGTTACAAACTTTTTTTCTAGAGTATAAAAATACGTTTTAAGTTCGTCTCTATAATACAGGGAGAATACGAATCTGTCATGTTCTTTATTTCGTACTTGGTGAAGGACTTTCTTTCCATATAATATTGAGCATTAAAAATCAGATATTTTTGCTGACGATACTAACTTCGAATTTTTAACCTTTATCAAAATACGATCAAAACCGATTAAATATGAAAAACTTCACTTTCTCAGTACGATCAGTAGATGGTATTTCCGATGGTAAATAACCTATATATGTACATATTTAGAGTTACATTCACCCATAAAATAATATTAAACGGCTGTTTTATCAATACATCGGGACCCATTTTTCGGAATCTCAAATTTTTTTTTTTTTCTGTTCGGGATTTAAGTTTTTAAGTTATATACAGGGTGTTTGGCACTCCGTACGCCACCTTGTAAGGGGTTATTCCTTGATCTATTTGGAGAAAAAAATGGGTCTACAGGGTAGGTCAATTTTCAATAATAGTGGAGATACAGGGTGGTTAAGAAAAGTGTTTTTGACCGGTACCCTCACTCACTTAAAACGTTATATCTGGAAAACGAATAATCACAAGGCAAAGTGTTATAACTCGTTTTTTAGGGAATCGAATTACCTTTCATTTGATATAATAGTGTAAATTTTAACTGCACCCAATCTTGAGATATTTACTCGAAAACACAGATTTTTGCTACGTCAACCCTAAAAATTCTGTGATCAATGTAGTTTTTCTCAGAAAACCCCATTATAAAAATGTCATCCTAATTTTTATACTCTAGATGAAATCATATAGAGTATTATAAGTTTAATCCAGCCCAAAAGTTTGTAACGCATAGAACCGAGCCTCGGACGAAAAAAAATTATATATTATATTTTGTTTATTTGTGGCCAAAACCTCAAATCCGCCTGACGTCCGTCCGTCCGTCCGTCCGTCCGTCCGTCCGTCCGTCCGTCCGTCCGTCCGTCCGTCCGTCCGTCCGTCCGTCTGTCCGTGAACACGATAACTCAAGAACGCCTTCACCTAGAAATTTGGAATCTGGATGTTTGGTTGAATTTGTAAGGCTAAGTTCGTTAACGGGCAAAATCGTCCTACTCCTTCGGGTAGCTGCCATACAAAATGTCCTTAAAACACGTGTTCAAGAATATTGGTCGATAACTTAAGAAGGGTTTAAGCTACGACTTTGAAATTTTGTATGTGTTATTTTTCCAATAGTTGGAGCTAAATATATGATTATGAAGAAAATCCTGTTAGTCCTTCGTGTAGCTGCCATACAAATATCCTGTCAAAATGTATTCACTTAATTTACGAAACTCACTATAACTCAAGTAATCTTTTAGCTACGAATTCAAAATTTTGTACAAGTTAGTTTTGAGTGAAAAGAAAGTTCGAGTTTACTAATCAGCGAAATCATTTTACTCCTTCTGGTAGCTGCCATACAAAATGTCCTTAAAACACGTGTTTATGAATATTGGTCGATAACTTCAGAAGGGTTTAAGCTACGACATTGAAATTTTGTATGTGTTATTTTTCCAATAGTTGGAGCTAAATGTATGATTATGAAGAAAATCCTATTAGTCCTTCGTGTAGCTGCCATACAAATATCCTGTCAAAATGTATTCACTTAATTTACGAAACTCACAATAACTCAAGTAATCTATTAGGGACGAATTCGGAATTTTGTACAAGTTAGTTTTGAGTGAAAAGGAAGTTCGAGTTAACTAATCAGCGAAATTCTTTTACTCCTTCTGGTAGCTGCCATACAAAATATCCTTAAGACACGTGTTCAACAATATTTTTCGATAACTTTTGAACGCTTCAAGCTACGAATTTGAAATTTTGTACACATTAATTTTTGAATGGTTCGAAGGAAAAGGATAAATATGTGAGAAATCGAATGAGTCCTTCCTGCACCTCCCATGTGAAAGTCCTTCAAAAAGGACATTTTTTTTCGATGACTTACCCAGTTCAAGGTATGAAGTTAAACACTGAATATTGTCTTTTAGTTTTGAGTAGCGATCAAATGGCAGTCCTTAATAAAGGACATACAACATGCACACACGTAATTCTACTTTATCCCCAACTACAATATAAGTCGGAGTTCAGTATTCATCTAGAGTATTATACGATTGGCTTACAGCCGATCGTGACTGCAGTATATTTTTTTTTATGAACCGTTTTATTACCTACAAAAGCTGCATACATATGTACTCGTATGAGTTACGATTAACATTTTGGAAGTAATAGGTAAAAATACATATCGCATAAAAATTAAATATTTCAAAAGTCAGTGCATGTGCATGTTGATCTACACTACTTGCTTGAACTGAAAGAATTTAATAATGGTTTTTATGTTTTATTTAAATTTTTTTTATTATAATAAATGTTCAAAATGGTCTCCTTCATTTTGAATGCATGCTACAGCTCGTTTGGCGAGTGTTCTCTTGGTATTCATATTCCTCAACTGCTGCCTTACTTCTATTGCTGCCGCATCGATCCAATACCTTGAGCTAACTTTCCATGAGCATACCGAACAAACCTGCTTAAAAATCTCCAAAACTATCCACACTTTGTATCCATTAATATATAGGAAGTCAAAGCTCTCAGTCGAAAACAAGCTTTTGATTTTCAAAAAGGTCACGCAACCAATAATCCTTTATGGCGCACCTATCTGGATCAAATGTGCTGGCGTTCACAAGACAAGACTGCAGATACTGCAAAATAAGTGTCTAAAGATAATTTTAAATAAACCTTTCTTTTGTTCCACTAGTATCATACACGAGTTAGTCAATACTCCATTAATAGCGGAAAAGGCATTGAATTTTAATTTAAGATTTTACGAAAAATGTCGAAACTTAACCAATCCTCTAGTTACGAGTTTTCTATGCTAGTCTCTATTATCAATTTTATTCTTTCCTGTTTCTTTTTATCATTTTATTTATTTTATTTTTTATTTTAATTTTCTTTTTTTCTTTTAACGTAATTTAATTCAGATCTTAAGTTAGGTTTAAGGCTTGAATCATTAGATTTTTGAGAGTTTTTCCCTAAAAAGAAATTTAGCTAGTTCTAAGGCATTTGTGTAGTATTTGAAAACTAAAAACATATTTTATCCAACATTGAAGTTGTAAAGACAGTTCTACTCTAATCACTTGAATTCAATTCTCATCAGCAACTAAGCTATGTAATAGTTAACAGTTCAATAAATATATGTATGTACGGGGGCGGTCCGATAAGTACTTAGCCTCACCGCCCGATAGCGCCACTATCGCAAGAGAAAACTATCGTGTAGTACATTCTCGTAGACGGCTACTGTCAAAATTTCAGCCGAATCGGACTCGTAGTTTTGTTTTGACCGCGTGTGGAAGCGGGCGTGTCCGCGGATTTTAGAAAAATGGAAAAAGAGCAATATCAGTCGGTGATTCGATTCTTGTTTTTGGAAGGGAAATCGCGCAGCGAAATGAAAGAGCGCTTGGATGCTGTGTACGGTGACTCTTCTCCTTCGATGGCGACCGTCAAAAATTGTAGAATTATTGGGCTGATTCGACGCCGAATTGCAGAAAAAACCATGACAACGCACCGGCTCACACCTCCGCCAAATTGGTCGAATTGGGCTACGAACTGCTGCCCCATCCACCGTATTCTCCAGATTTGGCCCCGTGCGACTTCTTTTTGTTTCCAAACTTAAATCGCCGCCACGGAGGCCTACTTTGCAGACCTCGAGAAAACGTATTTTTCAGACGGGTTAAAGAAGTTGGAGCATCGCTGGGTCAAGTGTATCGAGCTAAAAGGAGATATGTTGAGAAATAAATCGCCACTTTTCCAAAATTTTCGTTTTTCTTTTGTAGGCTAAGTACTTGTCGGACCGCCTTCGTATGTATAAGCTAAGCATGTGGAAATATATTGATCCCAGAATTTACCTTATTACTCGCGATAATAAAAATATATTAATAAAAAACCAAAATGGTCAGAATTAGGAAGGTGGTCGGAAATAGGCTAATTTACGTTAGGTGACTATGGAACTGACAACCTAAGGAATAACCAGAAGGCTGTTTGGAATGTTATTTTTTAGGTTCTCAGTCGCATAGTAACCTACACCGCATCTCAGCATTTTCGGACTTCTATCAATAAAATAATAAAGTTGCTCCCAGACTGTTGGCCAATTTTTTTTTCGGTGACTCACTTAAACACTGTCGATATTGCTTTTTAGTTTCAAGTAGAAACCGAATGGGGTCTTCAATAAAGGACATACAGCATGCACACACGTAATTCTTATTTATCCCCAACTGCAATATAAATCGGAGTTCAGTATTCATCTAGAGTATCATACGATTGGATTGCAGCCGATCATGACTGCGTTATGTTTTTATTTTTTAGTTCCTACATATGTTATTCAATTTTCCATTGCTTAAAGACTTTCATACAATACAGATTAAAATTTTTGATATCATACAATCAGCTGATAAATTGAACAATGTTAAAGAAATCTCTTCAGAGCAATGGTAATGCTTTTTAATATTCTGAAATTCTGTTGCCTAAATGAAAGCTTGCATTTTTGCATCCTCGCTGCATTAGCGGGTAGCTACCGCACCTATTTTCTATACAGTAGTTAGTGAACTTAAGTGGGCCCCCTACATTGGAAAAGCAATATGACCGCCACTGGTTGGAACATGCAATTCGATCGAAGCGTGGTATGATAAAAGTCAGAATACAGTCTTTTGTATTCTCACCACCCTTTCGTTGTAGTTCTTTTCTGGGATAATGTAAGGTTTTGGCTAGATGTTACCTCCAAGAGTTGACAATCTAAAATAAGTAATGAGATTAAAAAAAAATAAATGACTCGGACGTTTTACCATTGATACATTGCTGGTAATTCTATCATGACATAGTCAAAACCAGCTGTATTGGGTGATAATACTATGCATATGCGATATTAAAGCATGTATACACGTACATTTTATAAAAATAATTTTATCTACCAGGTGTATAAGCTTAAAGCAGCTGTTTTTTAGTCAGAAAAGCACATGCTTTTTTTCATAGAAAGCAATAACAAATTTATTCAAAGTACTTGCCCTCGCTAGCTATACATTTTTTCTATCTCTTGGGCAATTTGTGGATACCACGCCAAAAAAATTTCTTCTCTTTCGAGGCAAACCACTCATCAAGCCATTTTCGGACGTCTTCGTAAGAATCGAAGTGTTGCTCAGCAAGCGCGTGGCCCATCGACGAAAACAGGTGGTAGTCAGACGGGGCCAGGTCTGGTGAATAAGCGGGATGGGGTAGCAACTCCCAGTTGAGTGTGTCCATGTAGTTGCTGGCCATTTTTGACGTGTGCGATGGTGCGTTGTCGTGAAGGAAAATCAGCTTGTTATGTCCTTGTTGATAATCCGGCCTTTTTCACGCGGAGCACGGTGCAATTTGATCATTTGGTGGTAGCGGTGGGCATTGACAGTTTCACCAGGTTTCAACATCTCATAGTAGACGATACCCTACTGATCCCATCAAACGCACAGCATCGTCTTCCGTCCGAAGCGATTTGGTCTTGGGGAAGATGTTGATGGTTGACCGGGTTCAACCGACGATTTCATGCGTTTTGGGTTCTCGAAATATATTCACTTTTCATCGCCAATCACAATCCGATGCATGAACGATTTTCTTTTTTGTCTGGCGAGCACGATTTTGCATATGTATTGGCGTCGCTATCTGCCTATCGTTCAATTCATGCGGCACCCATTTTCCGATCTTTTGAACCTTTCCCATGGCACGTAGACACATGCAAATGGCTGGTTGAGTAACACCCAATTGTTCGGCAAGCATTTGTTGCGGTTGGGTATGTCCTCGTCCAAAAGAGCCTGCAATTGATCGTCCTCATCCTTCCTGTGCCGATTTTCACGCTTCTTGTCGCTCTTGCCGTTTTTGAACCGACAAAACCAATCTCTGCACGTTGTTTCCAATAAAGCACTGTCACTGTCATAGGCCTTCACAAGCATTCGACGCGATTCGGCAGCCGATTTCTTCAAATTGAAGCAAAAAAGCAGAGCTTTCCGCATATGCTCTTTTTCTGGCAAAAAACTAGACATGATTACCGAAGGACAAATGTATGCTTATTGTTGTATGAAATGGTTGAAGATGTGTACTGATTAATGTTGACAGATGTCAAACTCTTAAAAAAATATATATATATGGCGCGTCCATGGTAGCTTAACACGCTCACTAACGCCATCTATGAGCAAACAGGGGATTTAAGCTTATACACCTGGTAGTATACATGCAACAACAGCCAGCCTGTGACGAATGCAGTAACCAAATTACATAGTTTTCATGTCAAACAAGGATGAACGGCGATTTTTAAGAAAAAGCCCCAATTGCTTATATCCTTTACTGATCACAGCTAATAATGCGTATTTCGATGTCAATTCCATCGAAGTTTTGGCTATTACTTGAATTTTTCTATAGACAGATGTCATATCATACCATACGTTCTGTGTATCACCCCAACTAGGTTCATATCCTACGATCTTAATACCATGGTATTGGTATGTATGTATATTAGCAATTTATCAAAGGTTTTAGTAAATAACTCAACATATATGTATTAGGGACCCAATACAGGCAGTCCAATCGTTATTTTTTAACTAACAGATAAATCTATCTATAAATTTTCGAAGCAATATTTGAGCCGATTTTGTTATACACGTACGATCCTCCTGAAAAGATAACGGTCGACAATTAGAACTGAAGGATTGAAATCCAGTCGAATAGTTTGCTTCGTCTACGTCTACGTCAAGTTATAACAGTTTTTGACGTCAGACTTAGGAAAGCTGTGTCTCAATTCCTTTTCGGTTCGTGAATTGACTAATTTCACGACAACTGAGCTATCAGTCAATCATATACTACGTATACATGGAGAATCCAAAGATCGAAAGATCGAAATTTGAATCGCATATGTGACAACACTGGATCGAAAGATCGAAACATGGGAAGATCGAAGAAATGACGAACGACATAACCGGTTTTGATTCGATCCAGGTCGAGAAGTTGAAACGGACCGAGTCGCTCTCATTCCAATCCGATCTGCGTCTACATGAGATTTTAATGAATTGAATCTAGATTCAATCCGGATTCAATCTTCCATGTATACGTAGTAATAGCGAACTTCGTAGAAACGCACATAGCGTGTAACGTTTTTCGATATGTCGTAACAAAATTAAGTTTTTCTACTGAATTTAAAAATTTTATTTTTGATTTATGAAGTGTCAAATAAGCAGCTGAGCCATTTTGACGGTTTAGCTTAGCTTTTTCTAGACTGGGGTCTGTCCAATGTTCAGCTATAGCTGCTTCGATAGCAGCTATAGTAACTTTTTTCTGTCCAATGCAACCACAAGCTGCTTTCTCATTCTTGCTATTTGACAGTTTTTCTGTCCAGTATTTTTAAATAGCTGCTATCATAGCTGCTTTTCGATGCTTAGAGTACGGACTGTAAGCAAGAAAGCACAGCTATATTACACAAGTATGTGTGTGACATTTTCATTCCTTCAAATGGGAAAAAGTATGTTTATAATCGTTATTTGTGATATGTCATATGTGCGATTATCCGTGGCGCGTTGTGAAAGATGAGAGGTCCGTGTTGTGCGATCGATTACGCGCGACATGTACAATAATGTGCGATTGATTCTCGATACGGGCGAAATGGTGGTCTTCGGGTTCGGTCAAATGCAGCGTTGCAGGCAAAAAACCAGAGCGGTGAATTGCAGCCCGACGGGCATCAGACGAAAGCTCTGGAACGCCTTGAGGAACTCTATAGGCAGGTGCTTCCTTACACTCCGGGAACGAGCCCGAAAGGTTTCTTTGGCCTATTCGGGAGCAAACCGAAGAAGCTGGAAAACGTCCCGAAGGGACACGGAAGTGTTGGTTGTGGTAAGACAGCGCTAATGGGTCTATTCTACGAGTGCTGTGGATCGGTGAGCGTCGCGTAAAATTGTAGTCGCAAGTTTTTTAATAATTCTATCTTTTTAGATCGACAAGAAGAAGAGAGTCCATTTCAATTCGTTCATGACGTACACTCGAAAATCCACGAATTTAAATCGCACACGATCGTGAAACAAACCGCCTCGTCCGACTCGATAGTCGACGCCATACGATCCGACCGAACCCGTTGCAAACATAATCGCAAATGAATCGTGTCTGATTTATTTCGACGAGTTTCAAGTGAGGGACATTGCAGACAGTATGATCCTAAAGCGCCTTTTTACACATTTATTCAATCACGGCGTTGCCATTATCGCAACGAGCAATCGGCACCCGGACGATCTGTGCAAAAACGGCCTTCATCGTTCTAATTTCGTACCATTAATCGGCCTTTTGCAATCACTTTTATTCAAAATTAATTTCAAGCTAAGTAATTTTATCAACGACCTCTTTACGATTCTTCTTGTCGCCTTTCGATGCACTTTTCTTCGCTGGTTAGAAGTCTGCAAGTCCTGGCGTTCTTTTTTATGCCGGCACGAAGATTCTCAACTCCTTCAAAAAAATAAATATAAGCCTATGAAATACAAACCTTTGTTACATATAATCCATTACATTCCAATTTTGCGACATAAATGACTTGAATGCAGGCGGATGTAATTACCATGTATCTGCACAGAAACTTAGTGAAGTTATTTTACCACATAAACATCATATTTCGAGAGAGAACAACACCGATAAGAACCCTTTACCTATCGTCTTGCTCCCGCTTTGACAACGCAATTATTAAAAAAAAACACAAACACATTGAAATATTTCTGGTTTTCTCTCACTATCTCTAACCCTTTATGCCATAGACCATCTCCACACATGCTCAATTTTAACCGAATTTGTTTTTTTTATGTAAACAAACAGCAAACCCACTCTGTCAAAAGCAGTTTCGTTTCTTCTTCATTTCTCTCGGCCCATTTCATTTCCTTATATTCTTATTCGTAGCATGAATGTCACGCCACTTACACGTGATGTGTGAATCAGCTGTTGTAAGCTATTAAAGCAGCTTTTGGCTGTCCAATACCCGCCGATGCTTTTTCTTGCTATGGCTGAATTTGACAGTTCAAATTGTGATGCTTTGCTATGCTATCGAAGCAGCTATAGCTTGCACATTGGACAGACTCCTGTTATAATAGCAATGCTATGATGTGACGTCAACATAGACGTAGACTTTAAGAGTCGTACAGAATGAACGCATCGCAGTCGGATTGGAATGTCAAAATGTCGCAACGAGATAAAATGAACGGTGTGAAACCCAAGTAAACGCTGCATGAACACAATGCCCGGATTGAGTTCGCAGTTCTATCAGTATCAATAATCAAAGCGAAATTGATATGGACGCGAATGATATGCCTGGCTGGATTGACTGTTGTGGTGGTTCACACGAGGCTGGTACATTTTGTTGAAGAGAGCACTGGAGGCTCCCTTCACTTGATGTTGAGTTGAACCTTTTTTGTCTCTGGTGATTTTGGTTCCTGATTGTGTCCCGATGAAGCAGCGTGTTGTGTTTCTCAGAACACTTTAAACAGCATCTCGCTGTATACTGCTGAGCGTGGTGGCCATCCTTCAAGCAGTTTCTACAAAGCTTGAGGGTCTGTATTTGCTTGAATCTGTCTGATAGAGAGAATCCCAAAAACTGCGGGGAACCAAAGATTTGATGATTCTGCTTGCACATCCTGCATGTTTGGTTCCCGGAATTGGCTATGAACGAAGTCGTCTTCCCTTGTTTGCTGCCTGGTTGTTTGTCGCCTCCTATCACCTTCAGTGCTTGAAAGCGTGTCTCCAGGAAGTTTAAGAAGTCTTCTAGCGATGGGAGCTCCCTCGGGTTGACCAAGCATTACAATACACAATATGTAGAATAACTGGATCCCATTAGTGCACATCCAGTCCAAGATTTTGCAGGCCTTGCATGCATTCTCTTGTTGTGTCATGCAGTCCCTTAATGAATTCTGCTGATTCACTGCTGCTGGCGAACTGCGTTATAAGCTTCTCCAGTAACGTACTAACGAGGATGCGCTTATTAATGATGTTGCGTCCGATACTGGAATGTGACGAATGAGTCTCGCAGCGCTCTCAGTTAGGTTCGTCTTCAGGTAGAACATCTTTTGTGCGTTCCCAATAGATTGTCTATGCACCGTCTGCTCGAAAAGATCGTGAAACTGCTGCCACTTGAGGTAATCTCCATCGAACTTTGGGATGGTGATTTTTGGTAACGCTATCGTTTTATCGACCATTCGCATGGGTTGATTATCTCCTACATCGCTTGCAAGTGATATTAATGTATTTTGCACTTGGTCCTCAAGCGCGTAGTAATTGACTTCGTCTAATGCCATGTGCTCGTAGATGGCCGGCATTTCCCAGATCTCCTGGGTGATGAGCTGGACCTTGGCCCAATACTCGCTGATGGTTTTTGTTTTTACCATGGAGTATTGTCTTATCAGAGTTTCGTTGCTTGCCGCAACTCCATTCATCAATCTCCTCAATGCTTCTATGAGGTAATACTGCACCCGAACTCGTCTCTGCAGCTCAGACTGTTGAGGATGCTCTGCAGTACCTTGCTCAGATGATGTTACATGCGTTGCTTGTTGAGCATTCTTCATCGAGTGCTTTTGTGTCTGCTCGTTGTCACGCTCCAGGTGTCGCTGTGAGATAAGTGATGATTTGCCTTGTGAGGAACCTGCCCCATCACGTTGGAATGAAAAATTACCAGAGAAATGAATTTTCAAAGAGGAATCGGACACCATTTTTGCGAAAACTTTAACATACTATAACTAACAAAAAAAATTAGATAGAAACAATAATTCGAAATTATACTTTTTTTTCACTAATTCTTCGAGTACATAAATTTTCAAAATAATCGGCGATGGAAAGGTCACAACTTTGGCGATTCTTGATGGAATTACCCTATTGTCTTTTAGTTTCGTATCTAAATGAGAGTCCTTAATAAAGGACAAACTACGAGTGCACTCTTTATTTTAATTTATCCCCAACTATAATATAAATCGGAGTTCAGTATTTCATCTAGAGTATCATACGATTGGCTTGCAGCCAATCGCGAGTGCGGTATATTTTTTATTTATTTATTATTGTTCCAATGGCCACAATTCAAATTGCCATATTTTATTAAACCATTTTACTTTTTTATTTTCTAATAATACAGTATTATGATCCATTTTTTTTAAAAAAAAATTTACTACCCTGAACAATTTTTTTTCACGTTTCATGACTAGTAGACACGAAAAAAGCAAAAAAAAATATCAGTCCGTCTGTCCACCGTACGCAAAATCGTTTGAAGGCTCGTAGCTCCCAAACGGTTTGATATATTAAATTGCATTTTTTTTAATGAATAGACTGGGTAGGCCCCTTGAAGTGACCATGATTCTGTGGGGTGGGGGTGTGCGTTTTAGACGGAAAATTTTGGTTTTTAGATCTCAGCAACCGCTTATGCTAGGAGTCTGAAACTTGGAATTTATATAGAACTTTGAGAGTGGACCCATTTGCATAAACATTGTCAATATGGCTGAAGGGGTGTGGGAGTGGGGGGAAGAAAAATGCGTCCGAAACGCAAAAAAGCCGAGATCGACAGAGTCTAAAATCCATATCTCCCAAACGGTTAACGTTACAAAATTGAAACTTAATGAATATCTGTAGGTATACTAGGAAAATTTTTAAGTGGGGCAGTGGCGTACGGTGGTGGGGGGTAAAAAACTTTAGATTACGATATCTCACGAACCAATTGCACTAGACAAATAAAATTCGGTTTGTGTATAAAGGTTATAAAGTAAAATTTTTTAAGTGGACGATGGATCATGAAAGTGGAAGGGATACGAATTTTTCTAAAAGATCACGTCTCATATCTCAAGAGCAGTGTAGGGTAGATGCTTAAAATTTTTATCAGAAGTAGGCCTAATAGACCCCTAGCGGAAAAATAAATTTGTGGGTGATGGTGTAGAGGGTGAGGGCGGGGGAGGTTGAAAAGGAAACAGTTCCGATTTTTGTATCTCGAAAACCTTAATGATATAAAACTGAAACATGATATCTAAATAGAGCTATAGTAGTAGCATCTTGGAAAAATATAACTTTTTATGAATGGGGGATGTTTTTCCTATCTATAGAACGGCTTTTGGTACAAAGTTGAAACTTGGTACGTATATGTAAATCAACTAGAAAAGTAGTCTAGATAAAAAAAATTTCAAATATCCATTGGCGTGCGGAAGGGGAGGGGGCGAAAAAAATGTATCAATGAAAATGAAATGCATATATTTTCACGATTTTCGTCATATCTATTAGGTCTTCCCAATTATTTAATTCATTGTTATTCTACGGCTTCTTCATATAAATACCTAGAAAGTGTTTTCAGGATTTTTTTAAATTCGGCCCCTATGCCATAACCCCCAGGTCTGATCAAATATCGAATATCTTTTCACTTTCACTGGCTTGCGTAATAATCGCCTAAAACTTCTTTTTAAGTTTTTTCCTTTTTCAGCCCCTAAGAAGGTATAAAAGGGTTGAACAAGTTTTCACGAATTCCGTCATATCCTTTAAAAGTGTTAAGTAATTGAATTGGGTTTTACTTTCTCGTGCTGTCTCCATATTTATCTGTTAACTCCTTTCAGGATTTTTGGATATTCAACCCCCCAAATGGGTGTATGGAGGTTGCATATGTTTTCGTAGATTCCTACATATTGCTTAGATCTGACGATATATCGAATTCATTTTTACTTCCTCAGGTTTCCCATGTAAGAGCCAAAAAGTCAATTTCAGTATTTTCAGATATCCAATCCTAAGGGGTGTGAGGGGGTTGTATGCTTTTCAAAACTTCGACATAGTTCTTAGGTTTGATGAAAAATTAGATCGCTTTTCACTTCCACAGACTTTTTATATAATCGACTACAAACCCATTTCTCAATTTTTGGATATTCAACCCCCAAGGGTTTGATAAGTTTTCACAATTTTTTCCACCCCTTTGTTCTGATGAGATACAAAATTGGTTATTACGGCATTTGATGTAATGACCAAAAAACCAATTTCACGATTTTTCGAATTTCAAAAACCAAGGTGGTGTGAAGTATTAGCTTACGTTTTCACAAATTTTTCAAAATCCCTCGTGTCTCATGAAATATCAAGTTGCTTCTTATGAAATCGTCTAAAAATCTGTTTCATAATTTTTTCGAAATTCAAAACCCCAAGCGGAAGTAATGGGTTTGTATACGTTTTAACAATTCGTCATATCTCTTAAGTCTGATAAGGCAACAAATTCGTTTTTACTTTTATGGACTTTTAGTGTACATAATATACCAAAATTCGAATAGTCTACACGGGCTTTTTCAATGTTTAATCGGCTAAAAATCTCTATTTTAAATATTTTTATTTTAAGAACAAAATTAACTTTCCAAGAAACTTCATAATCTCGAAACAACTGGTGATATGCTCCGACTTTGACCGCTTTCGACCTTTGACCCGAAAAAGTTGCTTCTTATGAAATCGTCTAAAAATCTGTTTCATAATTTTTTCGAAATTCAAAACCCTAAGCGGAAGTAATGGGTTTGTATACGTTTTAACAATTCGTCATATCTCTTAAGTCTGATAAGGCAACAAATTCGTTTTTACTTTTATGGACTTTTAGTGTACATAATATACCAAAATTCGAATAGTCTACACGGGCTTTTTCAATGTTTAATCGGCTAAAAATCTCTATTTTAAATATTTTTATTTTAAGAACAAAATTAACTTTCCAAGAAACTTCATAATCTCGAAACAACTGGTGATATGCTCCGACTTTGACCGCTTTCGACCTTTGACCCGAAAAATAATAAAGTTTCGCAAAGACCATTGGCAGATTTTTTAAAGTTTATGTAGAAATGTTCGATTTATTTATTAACGCATTTACATGAAAATCATGCAAGCCACTGCAATATCAGCAGATTGAATTGGTAAATTCAGAATCATCTGTTTCCAGCTCTTACTCACTTTGACAAGTGCCGGTAGAATGTAATTTACTAATACATATATGCATTGATCTAATAAATTAACTAACATTAAATGTTAAATAGTAAGACAGAAAAACTAAAATCTAATCCGAGTAGTCTTCATCTGCATCAGTCGTACATATTGCACGCGAAAACTAGACAGCTAAAGATAAATTATCAAATTGATTTGTTATTTGTATTGAATTCATAACGTTTTTAAGGATTAATCGAGTATTTCAAGTGAACTACTAATTATTCTGAAACAAGCAATTTATATTCCAAAGTTTTCTTTCAGTAAGTTTTTCATTAAAATTTTCAAATTACTTTAATTGCATTGTCACATGCATCAATTAGTAAAAAAAAGTGGATTATGATATATGCATAGGTGGTACTGTGTTAACATCCTATTTACATTTGGAAAAAATTGTAACATCTTCACAAATCTGATTTAAGAATTCACTCTGTGCTTACAGAAGGAGTGAAGCGGAAAATATAGGGTCTTTCAATAGGGACTTTCAATTTTTAAATGTAAATAAAACAAGTTGTGTGTGAGATATCCACCTAATTCTTTTTTTATTTGAAAGAATATTTTATGGCATCAAGTATGGAATATAACGTCGTTCAAATATCCGCCCCGGCTTTGCTAGGTGGCACGTATTCGAGGGGTCCAATTTTCGACAACCTTGTCGCATAAATCTGGCTGAATTTGCTGGATGGCGTTCGTTATGTTGACTTAAAGGTCATCAATTGTTTGCGGATTATACGCATCGACCTGCGATTTAAGATAGCCACAAAGGAATAAGTCTAAAGGTATTAAATCGCACGATCAAGGTGGTCAGTTCACCTCGCCTTCGCGCGAGATAACGATGCCCTCAATGCCGTCGGTATCCATATCATCCAGTTTAGGAAACAAGAAGTTGCTTATCATCGATCGTTTTTTGACTGTTATGGCAATGCCAGTTTCGTTTTGGAAGAAGTACGGACCGATGATTTCGCCAGACCAAAATGCGCACCAAACAGTGACTTTCTCGGGATGCATTTGGTGCTAGTGTATCTCGTTGGGATTGTTATCGGCCCACATCCGACAATTTTGGTTGTTCACACATCCATTCATCAAGAAATGGGTCTCGTCGTTAAAAATCACGCAAGGTGTGGATCTTTTTTCGAACGGAGCTCTAATTTTGAACCTAAAATTGCATGATTTGCACACGTTGTTCAACGCTATAACCTTCCATGGTGATTTGCCATTCACTACTGAACAATTCACAACAAATTCGACGGATGTTGCTTTAACAACATGGCCGATATAATCTAACAGATTTCGAGTGATCCTATTGAAACACCCTATAGAAATTTCAAAGGACCAAGTTGAAAACCACAACTGTGACCAACATCCTAAATCAGATAGTCAGTAGAAGAACAAAGGAAGACTACATTAGAATTCGTACTTCGGGCAAACATGGTTACGTCAGATCCACGATCTTGATCGAGAAAAATATTCGTGACAGTACGAATTTTTGCGGAACGCTGAGACGAAGGATTCACGGCTGATGGAAAAGGGAACGAAGCAGCAGGATGGGATCCTTGAGATTTTCCCAATACCGGACCAACATAAATTCAGGATAATAACATCAGATTCGACAGCAATTAAGCCACACAGCACAGGTAAAATCAGTTGCTTAAAATTAGGGTCCCTGTAGCATAAGTTCATTTGAAAAGTCGAATATTTTCATAATCGATGAAAAGCAGAAAGTTACTAAGATTACTACGGTCGAAAAATTTTACCAATCTAAAATGGCTTAAGATGCAGTATTCGATTTTATACAGCAGTTTCTCCAATTTTCATGTAGAATGGAGCCCGTTGCTGTACAGAAAAGTTAACGAGTCGAAGAGCAAAACACTATTTTACAACCGTGTAGATAGATTGAACTGGAGATTTGCCCGACCCAAGTTCTATTGAATTTATGGGCACAATTAAAAAAACAGTTGTATTTGAGGAACTAAGTCTCCTGACTCGAGAGTCGGTGATAGAACTTGTAAAGAAAGAATGGAATTGTATACACATCGATGAAGTCTTTGGTCTTTGCGATAGTTTCAGAGGTCGGATTGCGTGCCACGAGAAAGATGCACTTCACACAAAATATAACATTTTAATATAATCATCATTTTTATACTCTAAATGAGAGTATTATAACTTTAATCCAGCCCAAAAGTTTATAACGTATAGAACCAAGCCTTGGATAAAAAAATTAAAATATATATTATTTTTTGTTTATTTGTGGCCAAAAACTCCAAATCCTCTTGACGTCAGTCTGTCTGTCCATGCCCGCGATAGCTCCAGAACGCCTCGACCTAGGATCTCGAAATTTTTGAATCTGGATGTTTGGTCGAATTTTGTAAGGCTAAGTTCGTTAATGGGCAAAATCATCTTACTCCTTCGTGTAGCTGCCATACAAAAAGTCCTTGTAACACGTTTTCAAGAATATTGACCGATTACTTCAGAAGGTTTTAAGCTACGACTTTCAAATTTAGTTGAAACTAATTTTGACTTCTGCCAACCATAGCAAACCTTCGCTGGACTTTCTGTAATAATTGTGGGCTTATAGCAGTGTGACCACAAGTGCTACGAAGGTAGCATAATGCTACTATTGACAATTTTTTGCTACTATGTTACTACATAACTAAATTTGCTACCCTGGTAAAATTAGCCGTTATGAAACTTGTGTACGCCAAAAATATGATACTTTGACAAACCATATCAAATGTAAAATTCATGCACACCTCTGGTCTTGCATTCGAAATCGCGTACCATCAATAGCTGTCTAATAATATTGTACTGACGGTGGCAGTCACGCGGGCGAGAATTGGACACTCGAAACTAACTCACGGTTACTACATGTGCAAAGCTCCACAGCCTGGATGTGTAGCTTGCCAGCAGCCGCTAACAATGCAGCATATCCTTCTACATTGCGCTCACACCAAGGCCTTCTTCCAGTATCGCCCTCCTCCAATTGAAGACCTCCTGCCAGTTTCCAGCCCTGACATTTTACTAAAACTCCTTACCCACTTGAAGATCAGGAACAGTCTGTAACACCCATGACTTCAAGCTAATCCACAAGTTTCTTCAACAAAGTAACAGTCATAACTTAACCGCCACATTATAATACATACACTAGTGCCATATGGCTATAGAAGACCTGGCACTTAAATATATGCGCTGGTATATTCATAGGCTAGCGTCATAGAAAATAATAATAATAAGTATTGTACTGAGAAATATAGTATAGTGCTAGCGCGTACCGCATAGATAATCGCAATCGAATTACGCATCTTTTTCGAATCTATCACTCGTCCGAGCGAAGGGCAAAATGTGCATTTTGTGTAAATTTTGATTTTCCTAAATAAAATATTATTTTTTCTTTAAACATTTTAAATTTGTAGTGGATATACAGATAAGCATATAATGACGTAACTAGTTCCATTTAATTAAAAGAAGTATTAGAAAATATTTTTGCTACCCAAGCTAAGAATTGCTACCCAAATTTGCTACCCTGAGAAATATCAAAACGGTCACACTGGCTTATAGTCCAACAGCCCGCGACAAAAAAGCATAAAAGTTTTAAGAAGGCTAATATTTTAGTATTTGGTTATATTAAGGGTGTATGTAAATATACTAGAGTCAGCAAGTCTGGCGTGAGGACACCTGGCTCCGGTGAACTGTCAAAGATGTCAAAAAAACCAGTGTCATGAAAGATTTTTAAGAAAGCTGAAAATTTACCAAGACGTAGTTTTTACAATGAAAAACTGAAAAACATTGGCCAGACATCCCAACAGTAGGACCCATCCAGTCAGCACCCCCACAAAAGGTGGTGGTCGATATTGGTTAAGGGGTGTGAAACAATGAGTCTTTAACGCATGAAAGACGGGATTGAAACAATCTAAAATCGTTATCTCCTGAACAATTGATGTCAGAAGATTGAAACTTTGTTGTTGTCCTTAGGGATACTTCAAGATTAGACAACGGCTAACATTTTTAAAAGGGGTGGTGGGGTGTGGTTGTGGGGGGTGAAAAACTTTGGATTACAATATATTCCGAACCCATTACACCAGGAAGATAAAATTTAGTTTCTGTATATGGGATCACAAGAGGAGTCTACCGAAATTACATTTTTTGAGGGGGGAGGTGGAGCACGAAAGTGGGGTGACAGCAATTTTTCAAAAAATGTAATTTTTATATCTCAGAAACCGTATCAGATATGATCTTGAAAATTTTACAGGAGTTGGGGTCGGTAAACTTCTAGTAGGGAAAAAAATGTTGGTGGTGTGGGTGTTGGGGGTGATGGTGAAAGGGGGTAGAAAGGAAAACATTCTGATTTTTATTTCTCGAAAACCATAATGAATAGAAAGCTAACAATTTAGGATTATATAGAGCCACTATGGAGACATCCAGGAAAAATAAAATTGTTGATAGGGGTATCAAGGTACGGGGAGAGGGGTGGTTTTTTATATCTCAGAAACGGCTCATGCTAGAAAGTTGAAACTTAGTACGTATATGTAGATGTATTATTAGAATAATTGAAGTAAAAAAAAAGTTCAAATTTTTATTGGCGTTCAGAGGTTGAGTAAAAAAAATTTCCGTGAATTCACATTTTCACAAACTTCGTTAAAACTTTTAGACATGTCGAGCTATCAAAGTAATTTTACTTCTGCGGGCTATTTATATAAGCGCCTAGTAACGATCTTCAACATTTCGATATCCAACCCCTAAGCGGTGTAAAGTGGTTGTGTACATATTCACGAATTCTGATATATTTCTAAGGTATATTGATATTTGAAATTCACTTTGACTTCTATAAGCTTTAAACGTAGTCGGGAAAAAACCGATTTAAGTATTTTTCTCAATTTAACCCCCTGGAGGTAGGGATGTTAATATCGGAAAAAAAATATCGATATATCGATATTGAAAAAAATATCTGAAGAAAAAGAACTTGATCTTCGAGAGACAAATAAACTTTATTATGCGTCGTGCGTCGTGTTCAAAGTACAAAGAAAGAGTGAGTGTGTATGTAAAAGGTTTTTTTGTTTTACAGGAAATCAGAATAGTGGAATCTTCTTCATGTTCTTTGCAGCGCCATCCGATGTTTGGTGTATAAACTAACACCCCCTCTCAAACACGGATTCTTTCTTGGCAGTTCGTTCCTCTTGAACTCCAAGCCCGATCATACACCTTTTGTGACTGGGTGCACACAAACTTTTTGTCAGCGCGTCTGCTATCATGTCGCTGGTCGGTATATATTGTACGTTAATATAGCCCTCTTCATATATATCACGGACATAGTGATGTTTAATGTCGATATGTTTGGTTCTGCAATGGAATGTTTGATTCTTCATTAACTTCTGAGCACCTTGGTTGTCGCAGAACAGAGTAGTTCCTCCAGAATTCGGATCTAAGACCTTTAACTCGATTAAGAACCTTCGAAGATACACGGTTTCCTTCGCTGCTTCCGCTAATGCCATGTATTCCGCTTCTGTGCTGGATAAAGCGACACCCTTTTGTCGTCTTGACTCCCAAGTAACTGCTGCATTTCCCATCTTGAAAACAAATCCAGTTCGCGATACCCGATTGTCGATTTCACCTCCCCAATCTGCATCAACATAGCCGATTAATTCAAGGCCTGTTCGTTGAAAATACAAGCCGTGGTTGCTAGTTGCCTTTAAATATCGCAGCACCCTTTTTGCTGCTGACCAATGTTGATTTCCTGGATTTTCGTTGTATTGACTAAGTGAATTTACTGCGTAAGCAATGTCCGGTCTGGTAGAGATTGCCAAGTACATTAATGAGCCAATGAGTGATCTATATGGGACTCTGCTCATCTCATAAATCTCTTTTTCAGTTTTGGGTTCCATTTCTTTGCTTAGTTTTATTTTTGACTCTAACGGTGTCAGTGCCGTTTTCGCTTCTTCCATCCCATATGTTTTCAATAAATCTTGAATGTATCGATTTTGGATCATTGTTACTGTATTAGTAGTTAAGTTTTGTAGAAATTCGATTCCAAGACAATGTTTTAATTTTCCTAAATCTTTCATTTTGAATTGCTCATTTAAGTTTTTCTTGATTTTTGTAAACAATTCTTTATGGTTGGTTGCGACTATCAAATCGTCAACATAGACAACAATGACCAAAATTCCTTCATTATTACTTATATAGTAGACACATTTGTCCGAATTCATCTGTATCAACTCAAATTCTGCATATCTAGTTTCTCATACCACTGACGGCCTGATTGTTTTAAACCATATAGTGATTTCTTTAGGTGGTAAACTAGATCTTCGTCATCTTCTTCGAAGTTTTCCGCTTGCTCCATATATATATTTTCCTTTAAATCGCCATTGATGTATGCCATTACAATGTCGAGTTGGAACAACTCCAGTTTTAATTGAACGGAGATTGATATTATTAGCCGTATTGAACTAAGCCTCGCAACAGGAGAGAACGTTTCATTAAAATCTACGCCAGGTATTTGAGAGTAACCTTTAGCGACTAAACGAGCCTTCCTTCTGGCGATTGTTCCGTCAGTATTGTACTTATTTCTTAAGACCCATCTACATCCCATGATGTTGACATTTTTTGGTCTTTCAATTAAGTTCCATGTTTTATTTTCTCGCAAAGCATTAAATTCCTGTTCCATGGCTTTTATCCATTCCATTTTGTGTGGTCCAGCCATTGCTTCCACTGTTGACGGACATACACACTCTTCATATGCAAGTTGTGTTTGTTCTTCTTTCAGATGATAATCCAATTTTGGACGGCCTTTATATCCACTTTTGATTATTCTTGGACGGCCTCGCCCCCTCTTAAGGACTACAGTTGAAGGCTCATTACATGCTTCCGCACTTGGTAATTCAATTTCCTGATCATTTTGATCTGTGTTATTTTCAATATTTGTTTGTTCGAAACTACTTTCATTTATATCAATTGTGAGAATGTCTTTGTCGCTATTCGAGTCTTCATCTTCAACATTCGAGAAGGCTTTAATAAATTTTACGTCTCTACTTTTGATTATCCTTTTCGACTCAGGATCCCACAATCTGTATGCTTTAGATTCACTGGAATAGCCAATAAAAATACATTTCTTTGATTTTGCCTCAAACTTTCCTTTATTTGGCGTTTTGTCGAGAGCATACGCTTCTTGACCGAATATTCTAAAATGAGCCACGGAAGGTTTTAATTCATACCATGCTTCAAAAGGCGTCATATTTAGGCACTTTGTTGGACAGCGATTCCTTATATATGCTGCAGTAGCAACAGCCTCTGCCCAAAAACGTTGCGGCAGATTGGATTGTATCAGCATACACCGTGCCATTTCAACCAGTGTACGGTTCATCCGCTCAGCAGTTCCATTTTGCTGCGGAGTATGAGCCACTGTTCGTTGTCGAGTTAGACCACGGGATTCCATTTCTATAATGAATTCTTTTCCACAATACTCTCCATTATCCGTTCTGAGGAGTTATATTTTTCTTTCTTGTTGGGTTTCAACGAGGGCTTGGTAGTTTTTAAATATTTGTTTAACCTCGTCTTTAGTTTTTATGAAATAAACTTGCACCCACCTCGAGTAATCGTCAATGAACGTAACTAAATACTTTGCACCTCCGATTGAGTTGACTCGCATCGGGCCACAGACATCGGAATGAATAAGGTCGAGTACTTTGACACTTTTTGACGTGGAATGTTGAAAAGGAGTTGCAGTGTGTTTCCCTTTTACGCAAATTTCACAAACTGGCATTATTTGTTTTGGATTAAAGTGTATATCTTTAACTAAGTCCTTTGTGAGTAACTGTCGTAAATCGGCCTCATTCAGATGCCCATATCGGTGGTGCCAATCTACGATTTCTTGAACGTTTTGTGTGATTATAGCTGCCGATTCTTCTATTGGTTTTATTAGATACAAATCAGCTTCGCGACTACCAACTGCTATCGGTTTATTATTTATATCATTCACAACTACTTGTTTCTCTGTGAATGTAACAGTACGTCCATTTTTGGTCGTTTTTGCAATTGAAAGCAAATTCGTTTTTAGCGCTGGTACATACAGGGTATTTTCTAGACGCACTTTTTGATTTCCACTTTCATTTGGAACGTTTAAGTAAACAGTTACCGTACCCTTTACTGCAGTTGTCTTTTCATCGGCTAAACGTACTACTTGGCCTTTTAAACTTTTGAATTCTTCGAATTTCAATTTGTCATTGCACATGTGTGAAGTTGCACCACTGTCGACGCACCATTTATTCTGTACGTTACTACTCACATTCAGTGCAGTAACTACAAGTGCCAGTTCATTTTTTTGACTTCGACGGTCACTGTTATCTGGGGATACATTCCACCCATCTTCTACTTTTGATGTGGAATGCTTTTTGTCAGCTGATCTTTTCCAGCAATCTGCGGCCTTATGGCCAGGTTTACTACAGTAGTTGCACTTGTAAATCCTCTTTTCGGCTGTATTTTGATCCCACTGTTTTTTCTTAGGAAATGGTTTCGATTTTTGAAATCTACCTTTATGTGCGGTGCATAGTGCATCTTGCGTGTCCATCACAGCTCTACTCTTTTCTCTGGAAGTTGCTTCTTCTAACAGTTTTATTTTGAGAGCTTCTGGAGATGGCAAGTCATCCCGCGTTTCAATGGCACACCGAAAATTTTCATAACTGCTCGGGATACTATAGAGTAATAAAATTGAAAGCAAGTCATTCGCTATAGGGATCTCTAACTCTGACAACTTGTCTACAGTGTTAAAAAAGAAATTTAGATGGCTAGTCATGTCTTCTTTTTCATCCATTTTACAGAATAGTAGCTGCTTTAGGAATTTTGCCTTTCTTGCAGGTCCTTTTGATTCATAAACGCTAGCTAATTTAGCCCAAACATCCTTTGACGTTCCACAATATTTGACATGGCACAGCTCAGATGGGCACATGGATAAAATAATGTCGGCTTTAGCTTTGCTGTCGTTTAGCTCCCATAAAGTTTTATTAGCATCTTCGTTTTCGCCTTCTGGATTTTTGTCCAAGCCATTTACGTAGTTCCAGTGATCGTTCTTGACGAGAATCGCCTCCATTTGGAGCTTCCAGGTCGCATAGTTATCTTTCGTTAGTTTTTCTATAGTTGCACTCATTCCAACTGACATTTTTGTATTGGTACTTACATGAAGTGCGTTGCACAGTTTATGCTTAGCCTTTTTTTTTTTACTTTTCACTACAAAGTGATCTTTGCAGATTTTCCGCCACGAGATCGCGATTATTCCGTAAATGCACGATGCAAAAAAAAGAAAACGACGCGAACCGAAAATAGTTTTGTCTTCTCTTGTTTTTCTAGGTGCACAGCTATTTATGCGTTTTTTTTTTGCGCGGATCTCACCACTACCAAATAAAAAACAAAAAACGCAAAACCGAATGAATCGACTCTAACACATCCACACGCACGACACGAAGAAACTGAAAAACTAATCTTTTCTTTTGTTCTTCTTTTTGTTAAAAATTAACAACACCTTTGCGACACTAAATCGGCAATTGGAGCGCAGTGGAATCGTCCCTGGGCCCATAACCTGAAGAAAAAGAACTTGATCTTCGAGAGACAAATAAACTTTATTATGCGTCGTGCGTCGTGTTCAAAGTACAAAGAAAGAGTGAGTGTGTATGTAAAAGGTTTTTTTGTTTTACAGGAAATCAGAATAGTGGAAACTTCTTCATGTTCTTTGCAGCGCCATCCGATGTTTGGTGTATAAACTAACAATATCAATATCGGCTGACGATATATCGGAGAAAAATATCGATATATCGAATATTTTTTCCAATGAAAAATAAACTCCAATGCTGCATCAAAATTATCATTAATAAAAAAATACGGCGCACGCGGCTTTTAGCAAACCGAAAGCTAATAAATAAATGACATTTGATTTCGTTGCCTTCGGTCACAGTTGCCTATTTTTAGAGTCTGAAATTCAATTTCAATTTTATCATTGCAATTTCAATATCTGAAATTTTTTTTTATTGAACTATTGGAAATGTTGGTGAAAAGCGGAAAATTCTTCTCTGTTGACTTATAAAATCAAAATAATGCCTTTTTTGATCGAAATAAAGTTTCCGGATAGAAATACTGTTATTTTTTAAATATATTATTTTTAAGAAATAATGATAAAAGGGGCAAAATCGAAAAAAGTATTAAGAGCAAACTTGATTTTAATTATTTATTAATGAAATATTATATATTGACATATTTTTAAAATGTAAGCTTATGAGAACCAGTACTTTTCTGGGACAGTTGTTAAGAATACTCGCTCCTTAATATGATCTCCAGTAAGCCGACTGCGATTATTTGGCACCACAATATTTATTGT
Source organism: Beris morrisii (assembly GCA_951812415.1). NCBI lineage: Eukaryota > Metazoa > Arthropoda > Insecta > Diptera > Stratiomyidae > Beris > Beris morrisii. The sequence goes on from OX638311.1 coordinate 96,460,200, forward strand.
CGACGCAACTCTTTCGGATGACAACGATGAGGCAGGGACAATCAGGTATTTCTGATAGTTGCCTGGTTGCCTCGTCGTACATATATTTGTATTGGCGCCTAAAGTGAAGATTTGCGTGCATGTGCCCGTATATATCACGTGCCTTGAACCTAGTTTCGACAGATATGGTTTCCATGATCGAAAATTTTTTTTCTACTTTCAACGTTTCTGGCATCCCTCATAAATAATCAGAAATGCAGATTAAATGCAAAAAACCCGTTCGATTTCTAAAATATGCTATACTTAAAAAAAATATCGAGTCCGATAGTCGGATTTCAATATCGATATATCGCTTTTTACAATATCGGCCGATATTATCGATATATCGTTCAAAAAATATCGAAATTTTTTTAACATCCCTACCTGGGGGTATTGTTCAAGTTTTCACTGATTCCGAAAATCTCTTAGGTTTAATGTGATCGAATTCGCTTTTACTACTATGAATTATTCTATTGATAAAAAAATACGTAAGTAAATAAAAAAAATCTGCCAACAGTCTGGGCGTAACTTTATTATTTTATGGGTAGAAGTCCGAAAGTGTTTAATGCTGAGATGCGGTGTAGGTTAGAGATGTTAATATCGGAAAAAAATATCGATATATCGATATTGAAAAAAATATCAATATCGGCTGACGATATATCGGAGAAAAATATCGATATATCGAATATTTTTTCCAATGAAAAATAAACTCCAATGCTGCATCAAAATTAACATTAATAAAATACGCCACACGCGGCTTTTAGCAAACTGAAAGCTAATAAATAAATGACATTTGATTTCGTTGCCTTCGGTCACAGTTGCCAAATTTAGCTATTTTTAGAGTCTGAAATTCAATTTAAATTTTATCATTGCAATTTCAATATCTGAGAGTTTTATGATTGAACTATTGGAAATGTTGATGGAAAGCGGAAAATTCTTCTCAGTTGACTTATGAAATCAAAATAATGCCTTTTTTGATCGAAATAAAGTTTCCGAATAGAAACAATATAATGTTATTTTCTAAATATATTATTTTTAAGAAATAAGGATAAAAGGGGCAAAATCGAAAAAAGAGTTAAGAGCAAACTTGATTTCAATTATTTATTAATGAAATATTATATGGTATATTGACATATTTTTAAAATGTAAGCTTATGAGAACCAGTACTTTTCTGGGACAGTTGTTCGCTAGCTCCTTAATATGCTCTCCAGTAAGCCGACTGCAATTATTTGGCACCACAATATTTATTGCCGACGCAACTCTTTCGGATGACACCGATGAGGCAGGGACAATCAGGTATTTCTGATAGTTGCCTGGTTGCCTCGTCGTACATATATTTGTATTGGCGCCTGAAGTGAAGATTTGCGTGCATATTGTAGAGATCATTAATATAGTTATATAAATTCGTATGATTAACGTAATTAGAATTACTATCGTAACTAGATAAAATTGGATCACTAACGTAGATAGATATAACTGAATCTCATACTTATATTTGCGAGGATTAATTTAATTTAATTGAAATTCTTTAATCTTGATTATAACTTTTATTACAATAAAAACAAAACTCTAAATAACGGAGTTTATAACATTGTAAGAAAATTAAATATTAATTTATACAATTTATCAATATTGATTATTTAAACATTTATAATTATAGTATTTTATAATTGAACCTTTCGATTTGATTCTTTGAAAAAGACTAATTAATTTTTATCAAATTTATTCATTTTTTTAAGATCAACGTCGACTTCGATAACTAAAAATATTGACAATCAACATCGACGTTGCCGTTTACTGTAGTAACAAGTGTTTAATTCCCGTGAATGAATTTCAGTAAATTAAATTAAAACTCGCGAATATCACCACAATATGCCCGTATATACGTATCACATGCCTTAAACCTAGTTTCGACAGATATGGTTTCCATGATCGAAAATTTTTTTTCTACTTTCAACGTTTCTGGCATCCCTCATAAATAATCAGAAATGCAGATTAAATGCAAAAAACCCGTTCGATTTCTAAAATATGCTATACTTAAAAAAAATATCGAGTCCGATAGTCATATTTCAATATCGATATATCGCCTTTTACAATATCGGCCGATATTATCGATATATCGTTCAAAAAATATCGCAATTTCGATATATCGAAATTTTTTTAACATCCCTAGTGTAGGTTACTATGCGACTGACAACCTAAGAAATAACCAGGAGGCTATTTGGAACGTTATTTTTCAATTCAATATGGAAAATATACAAGGATTTACAGTAATACTATATTATTATATTATAAAATAAACGAAACATTGATTGTTATTTAACATACGCGAGTACAGTAACAGAAATCGCGCGCGCATGATATTTATACTTTCGTTGACTGCTGACTGGTCCCGTTTTAGCCAAATGAAGTATGACTGTTTTTTCATAAATTATATTTAATAGATTTACACTGTACCAAATTTCAACTTTCTTAAAACTCTTACGAGGACCCGATTTTTTCCACGTCTTTGCGGGGGTGCTGACTGGGTGCGTTCTACTGTTGGGGTGTCTGACCATCGTTTTTTAGTTTTTCATTGTAAGAACTACGTATTGGTAAATTTTCAGTTTTCTTAGAACTCTTTCATGACACTGGTTTTGATTGTTGCGCGCATACTAACAGAAATCGCGCGCACCCGGTTTTTTCGACACCTTTCCGAGGGTGCTGACTGGGTGGGTTCTACTGTTGGGGTGTTTGACTATTGTTTTTTAGTTTTTCATTGTAAAAACTACGTCTTGGTAAATTTTCAGTTTTCTTAGAACTCTTTCATGACACTGGTTTTGATTGTTGCGCGCATAGTAACAGAAATCGCGCTCGCATGATATTTATACTTTCGGTGACTGCTGCCTGGTCTCGTTCTAACCAAATGAAGTCTGACTGTTATTTTCATAAATTATATTTAATAGATTTACACTGTACCGAATTTCAGCTTTCTTAAAACTCTTACGAGTACCCGATTTTTTCGACACCTTTGCGGGGGTGCTGACTATTTGGGTCCTACTCTTGTGGTGTCTGACCACTGTTTTTCAGTTTTTCATTGTAAAAACTACGTCTTGGTAAATTTTCAGCTTTCTTAAAAATCTTTCATGACACTGGTTTTTTTGACATCTTTGACAGTTCACCGGAGCCAGGTGTCCCCACGTCAGACTTGCTGACTCTAGTACATTTACATACACCCTAAATATAACCAAATACTAAAATATTAGCCTTCTTAAAACTCTTATGCTTTTTGTCGAGAGCTCTCCGACTATTAGTAAATGCTTCAAGTTGGAAATAAATATTAACATGCTGAAACTGTTATTAATTTCATTTTGAATTGTTGTAGTGAATTTGTTGGCAAAAAATTCTGCTGTACGTTTTGCTATGGTAGGGACTTATACATTTTTATATGCAAATTATCACATACTATTTAAATCCTTTATTCTCACTTAGAAATTGTTAACTGGTTACTCTTTAATACAAAATTCAAACCATGAAAAATTATTCTAATTTTATCGTATCGTTTTTCCAGTAAAGAAAAACGTAGGAGTTGTACATTACAATTTTCAAATTTATATTACAGCTTTCAAATTTCAAGAGAATTTAATCAGGACAATGATTCAAATTGAAAACACGTACTTCGAATTGGGCAACTCGAGTTCTCGGAATTGTCTTATAATATGCGACCGCGGTGTAATGGATGCTTCTGCATGTAAGTTTATTATCTATCTAATGTGCTCAATGTATATTTGTAGCGTTGGTGTCATTTAAATGAGTTATATACATATATATCAATTAGATAAAAATATGTAAAGTTTGAAATGTTTTGATTTCCCACATGAACTATGTAATACTTGTATACCATATATACACAGTGCAATCAACACGATTCGATTATATATGATTACTAGCCGTGTACCGCGGCTACGCTCACGTTTGTTTGGTGCTATACTATCGTTACTACCGTTGCTTCCATTTCTCCCGTTGCTTCCGTTGCTCCGTTGCTCCCATTTCTCCCGTTGTTCCCATTTCTCCCGTTCCTACCGTTACTCCCGTTGCTTCCTTTTCTCCCGTTACTTCCGTTTCTCCCATTACTCTATCCTCTATTCTCCATCCTCTATCTCCTATCCATCATCCCCCATCCACCATCTTCCATCCTCCATCCACTATCCTCTATCCCCTATCAAACATCCATCGTCCAACTTTACCATTTAGTAATAGGAACGCATAACTAATACACCGAAAACGAACGAACTGCCGCTAAACTATATGAAATACACTTAAATGTTGAAATAACTCGCGTACCACCAATTGTAAAATGATTTTGTTAACGCAGAAACCTTCGCGCGCGTGCGTTCAACATATTAACAAAGTTTCATCGCAATCGGATGAATGGTTTAGGAAGGGACAAACAATTAGAGCACCAAGGTACTAAAATCGCGAAAAAATATAAAAAAATATCGAAAAAACAATTGTTTAATTATTCTTTAACATATGTCATTTAAGTCAAGCCTTATATGTACGTATATGGTATATTCTTAATATAGATTTCCAAATCAGGCTCCTGATCACTATTAAGAAATGAATGTTTCAAAAGGAGGAGCACTGCGAAAGAAAATAGAATTTATTTACGCAATAATCAAAGCACTTATAAATAAAAAATTTTGAGTTTAAAGAAAATCATTTATTTGCTTTTTGAGTGCATGTGTATATAATTATTTGACATTTGCAAAACAATAATACATATATTTTGTTATGAATATCCAGATATTTCAAAACAAAAATGGGAAAGGATGATGACAAGCAATAACTGGAATCCTATTGAATTGAGGGATAATCGTTACAATCAAATTTTACATCTGGTGTCTGCCGCTAATGGTGCTGAAGAGTTCTATACAATCGAGGTATGTAATGTGTTTTTGACTGACATCATTCTTTTTAATCGTGTATTACTTTTAGGAACATGCTTGCCGCTCTGAAGGTGTTGATCTTGCACGGGAACTTGACTACAAGTCTGCTGCGGCCTGGGTCGGACATCCATATTTTGATGTCATTGATAATTCTACAGATTTTGAAACAAAAATGAATCGTTTAATTGAATGTGTATGCCAAAAATTAGGCATAGATATTGGCGACCGACTTAAAACCACATCAAGAAAACTTAAATATTTGGGTACGTATAATGTTTTCGTACGTTTAACAGATCTTGAGAGTTTTTTCAGGTTAATCCAAGTTTATTCATGGGATTGGTAGGCTATATATGCCACCAGAATTTTTTTATTCTCTGAATTTTATACTTCACTGTTAGTTTCCACGTGTTTCGTAGTCAACACACTACTCGTATTCCTCGTGGATGTTTATCCAAAAATTTATTGAATATATGTACATAGTTATGATTTCCTCAATGTATGACCATTATCAATTTTGTCGAATCTGAATACCTATCTTTTGGTGTTCAGTTACCTTACGAAGAAAGATTAAGATGCAATTTGTCTGTCTGAGGAATTTACCGTTAATATATGCAGTTAACAATGGATTAAAGTTAGTTTTATATTTCTAATTATAGTTGCAAGTTTGCCATCAGATTGTGAATTCCCACCATTTCAAGACTTTGATGTCGTACATCACTACCTACAATCATCAGGACCAAAAGTACAAGCACGACTGCGTAAGCGTGGACAAAAAAACCACTGGAGCTACATACATACAATTCGTCGACCCCATCTTCATGGTCAATCCGTTGAAGTAAAAACTCAACTTACAAATCGTGATTATATGAATTTGTTAGCTCAACGTGACGCTGCTCATTTCACAATTTACAAAAAACGGAGATGTTTCCTAGTTAATAATCAATACTTTCAATTGGACATTTATAAGGAGCCAAGCCATCCTAGGTAAGACCTATAAGCAGAAGTGACAGAAGTGACTAACTACGTTTTTATTTATAAAAATGATTAACATTAGTGATAATTTCAAGTAAATATTGAACTATTATTGAAATATTATTTGGTCATTTCTGCTATAATATTGACGATATATTGAAATACTTGTTGGAAAATTTTATTTTTATATATTTTTTAATTATAGATGTAAAGGACTTGTTTTACTGGAAACTTATTCCTCGCTTACTGGTGACGCTCTGAAAAATTGTTTGCCAACATTTCTAAACATCTTAAAAGATGTAACCGGTGATCCAGACTACTCAATGTTTAACTTATCTTTAAAAGAGGATTGGAGTATAACAAAAAAATTCTGCCATTCATTGCATGGTAAGGAAACTAAGTATATGGCTACTGCTGACGAATGATACCATATTTAAATAATAATATAACTATAAAGCGGCAAATATCTTTTTTCTCCATTAATATATTCATAACAATTACATCAATACTTGATTCTATTAGTCAATATTAATAGCTAGTTTGGAAATACATATTTTTGGATATTACGTTTTATTTATAAATTTTAAATTATTTGATGAACAATCATAAGTTTATCTAGGAATTAAAATAAATAAATTTCGTATTTGGCAAATGCATGCACTATTTTAAAGATTGCTGGGGTGGGTGGTAATAGTATATTATTATAATATTATTTTCAAAATACAGTGTGATTGAGAATCTTTATGTAAAGCAAGAAGCTAAAGTCAAATGAAATGTTGTCTAGACAGGTTTCGGAAATGTATCATTAAATCCAATATGGCACGTTGAAATTTTGAATTTCGGTTGTGGAAATATATTTGAATATTTCCAAACTCTACTTTTTATACGTATTAGAAAGATATTGAATGAATTTTATTAGTGTTTCAACGTTTTTTGTGATTGAATTCGGTTGCAAACTAAGTATTTCAAATTAATTGATTATTGCTCTAGTGCGAAAATCTACAATTTTTACAATTTTCTGTTATATACAGGATGCATTGTGACTATATATTATATCTGCCGTAGGGCTTGTACAACTGAGTAAAACACCAATACAAACATTCCAGGTTTTACCTTTTCGAGTATTATTTCGTTCATTATTGAGCTATCTTTAAAATTTTTTAAAATGAAATTGCTTACTTTTGTGAAAAAAATTTCTTGTACTCATCTTGGAGATATTCTAATCAGGCCTCTATCTCCAAGAGTGATATTTGAAAAACCACTGAACAGTTCTATGTACTGACTATTTCTTCAATATTTTCGGATGGCTTTTGATCGTTTCAGGCTATAATTTGAAATTAACATTTAAATGTTTCCAGGTAAAATGACAAAATTCTAGAAATCGAATGAACCTGCCATTTGAAAGTACTTAAAAAAGAAAAATCTTACTTTGCGGTGATTTACCTAGTTCCAGATATGAAATTGAATACTGGCGATATTGTGAGACCTGAAGGACAAACTGCATACGCACGTTTTAGTCTACTTTATACCCAATTACAATATAAATCGGAATTCTGCAGTCACGATCGGCTACAAACCAATCGTATGCTACTCTAGATGAAATATTGAACTCTGATTTATATTGTAGTTGGGGATAAAGTGTAGTAATGTAATAGTGTAATGGCTAATTTACACTGCGGCGATATATCGGGGAAGTGTTAGTTAAGGATAGTACTATGGGAAATGTTCACGGACTAAAAAAGAACAGAGATAGAAAAACATCGGACGACGTGTCAAATTTAGTTGTGTTTATGTGTTCCCCTTTACCATAAAAGTCGGCTGAACATGACCGACTTTATAGCAAATATACTCGAAGATAGTATTTTTATGGCTGATTCACCGACTTTTTTACTAACGCATTTGCAGACGGAGAATAAATTGTAAGTATACAGACGTCTGTAGCGGGGAATATGCCATAAAATTGTTTGTTGTTATTTGGCAGTTATGGTGCGTAAGGAAATGGCTGCAGTAACCACATATTAAATTTGAAATGAATGAGAATTGTAAAAATTTTTATATTTTTATTTGAAAAAAGAAACTGCCAAAGCAGGCTGTTTAATTTCCCCTTGTTGATTATAGTAAAATTATAACTGTGCTATCATACCTACTCGTTCTACATCATTTTGCACATTATGTGCAAACACTATATGGCTCTTGCTCATATCGGGTGATTTTTTCAAAAGTCGTCACAGTGTAAATGCGGCATAAGTAGAGCATATGTAGTTTGTTCTTTATTAAGGAATCCCATTGTGTGTTCAATCTCATATTAGGAACTAGGTGAGTCACCAAAAGTATTTTTTTTTTCTTTTTGAAGGATTTTCACATGGGAGGTGCAGGAAGGACTCACATGATTTCTAGCATATTGATCCTTTTATCTGGAACCATTTAAAAATAAATATGTACAAAATTTCAAATTACTAGCTTGAAGCGTTCAAAAGTTATCAGACTTTTTGTATGGAAGCTACTCGAAGGTGTAAAGGAATCTTACTGACTAAAGGCCGGTTTACATGGCGGTTGCAAGTAATTTTTACTGAGATTGTGAGGGAGAAGGAAAATCTCTAATGAGAAACTGATCAGGAGTGAAACGAACAGCGATATATTCAGTAAAAATATTGACGATATTTCTGTCAATGTGTGCGTGCCAACATTTTTTTGTAGCGGTTGCTTCTACTCCATTGAAAATTCGATAAGCTAGCTCCCTCACAATCTCAGTAAAAATTATTTGCAACCGACATGTAAACCCGCCTTAACTAACTCGAACTTAATTTTCGCTCAAAACAAATTTGTACCAAATCTCAACTTGGTGGCTAAACGATTTCTTGAGTTATAGTGAGCTCCGTAATTTGAGTGAGGATATTTTTACAGAATTTTGTATGGTAGCTACTCGAAAGACTCATGGCCAATATTCTTGAGCACGTGTTATAAGGACTTTTTGTATGGCAACTACGCGAAGAAAGAAGTCTCGGTGGCCAATTGATTTCGCTGTTTCTGGAGATTATTCGCCCGGAGAACTTCTGCTGCAATAATTCCATTGTTGCGTTGGCTGTGTGGTACGCCGCACCATCTTGCTGGAACCACATGTCGTCGATGTCATAATCATCCAATATTGGGCACAAGAAGTCGGTGATCATGGGGTGCGGTGCCATGATCACCCGTTCACTGTGGCAGAGTTCCCAGCTGCATTTTCGAAGAAAGGCTGGCCAATTACTTCACCATCGCAAAATGCACAACACACAGTGAATTCTTGTGGATGCATTGGTTTTTCAAAGAGTGCCCTTGGATTTTCATCAGCACATATTCCACAATTCTGTTTGTTGACGTAGCTACTGAGATGGAAATGATCCTCATCAGAAAGGAAGATTTTGGTCGCAAATTCATTGTAAACTTGGTTTTGCTCATGCATCCAATTGGCGAACGTAAGGCGCTTCAAATGATCACTAGGCCAAAAACTGAACTACCAAAATGTCAAAACAGATGTCAAAATTTATTTGCAGTTTAAGCGTGGTTCACAATAAATTTTGGAACGAGTTATTGTAACACCCTTTATATGTAAGTTACGACTCCAAAGCCCTTTAAAAGGTGCTAATTTATTGTTTTATTTCCAATTATTAAATATATTCCCAAAAGCAGTATTCAAAAGTTCACCTCTTTTATTATTGTGCGTTTACACTCACCCTTGAGGCTCGCCTCTACCCCCATCAGGCCATTGCAAACCGGTTTTCATCGGCTGTGTACTTTGCTGTGTTGAAAGCAATTTACACTCAACATGCCTCTGCGGCGCAACTTGCCTTTAAGTGCGAAACGACAGAAATACGATGAGAAGTGAATTGTGTGGTACCACAGTTCATTGTATGTGTGTACACATATGGAAGCGTGCGTCGGAGAAAAAGTTGAAGAATGTTAGACTCTTGCGATTCCATAAGCCATCTGATTGGGTGATTTTTTGGTAGAGATAGAGGCTCGCCTCTAACGTTGAGTGTAAATGCACCATTCATGTACAATAGCCCACACAGACATTTCTTTTTATCGTCGACACTGCGATGAGATCAACTGCAAGCAAAAATGTACAGATCGGAACAAAATTGACATCGAATCTGTTTCGTATTCGGTGTTTTGTCCTGCTCTTGACGAATCAGTCTCGCTTACACGTATTTTACACACTAATCCACTCCAATTTTACTAATACCTCTATGAACAATACAATTCCGAATACATCTCTAGGACATTTTGGCTTTTATTAGACGTAAGCTATTTGCTTTTTAGGTTTGTAATATTGATTCTCATCCAGTGTTGTCCAATAAATTGTATAAAACATGAGGTCTCGGTTAAAGGTATTATTTATACTAACAAATTTCATTTTAATTTTAACTTAGATAACATCGATTAATAAAAGTTTTGCATATATTACTTCTGATGCACTTACCGTAGAATTATTTTAATTACATTTACATTTCAATTGCAGTACTTTTACTTTATTATTTTCATAAGAAAGTATTGTGAGCGACCTGATATCAAAAAAATTTAATAAACTTTAATTTTATATATCCACGTTTAAAGTCTAATAGAAAATATAACGCCTAATAGAAAATAAAACTCGTTTGAAGACTAATAAATTGAAATTTGTTTAGTGGGTAGATAACCCTTTACGTGGACACAGTTGCAGGACCTTTTGGACGGTAAATTTTAGTTTCTATCACTCAGGAACCGCTTATACTAGGAAAATAACGGAGCCATTTGCAAAAATTGTCGATATGTATGGAGTGGATGGAGAACAAGCCGTCCGAAACGCTTGATAGCTCGAATCGTGGTTCATGTCAGAAGGTTAAAAGTTTGTGATTGTTTGTAGGAATACTAGTAGTTTAAGGGAAGAGATGGAGTGTGTAAAGGGTGGATAAAATCATTTTGTTTTTTATTTTTGATACGGTACAAGATACGGGGGAAGGCTGTGTTTTTTGTATCTCAGGAAAGGCTTTTTCTAGAAATTTTAAACTTTGTATGTATGGTATATATATATGTAGTTGAAAAGTAATTTAAACAAGAAAATATTCAGATTTGCATTGGCGTACAGAACAGTACCGGAATTCTGTACAGGGAGAGTCGCCCAAAATATCGTTCAAAAAACACTGTGCACTGGCATCTCGCCTATTAATTTGCCGCTTACTGCCATTCTGCCACAAAATTGAGCAACTGGCGAGAAAAAAGCGACTTTGTGAAATCACTTCTCGCCTGTCACGCATATTCTTTTCGCCTATTCTTCTCGCCTAGTACTAGTATAGTCGTGTTGTTTGTTTATATTATTTTTCTACGGTAAAAAACGTACTACAGTCACGATAGGCTGCAAGCCAATCGTATGATACTCTAGATGAAATACTGAACTTTGATTTTAATTGTAGTTTGGAATAAAGTAGAATAAGGAGTGGGCATGTGGTTTGTCCTTCAATAAAGACTCTCATTTGAGTGCTACCAGCAAGTAAAAAACAATACGTTCATTATTCAATTTCAAATCTGGGAACTCGGAAAATCACCGAAAGTAAAATTTCTCTTTCTCAAGAACTTTCACATGGGAGGTGCATGTATTTCTAGCATATTTATCCTTTTATCTGGAACAATTTAATTAATGTGTACAATATTTAAATAACCTAGCCTGAAGCGTTCAAAAGATATCGGAAAATATTCTTGAATACTTGTCTTAAGGAGTTTTTGTTTGCGAACTACCCGAAGGAGTAGAATGATTTCGCCGACAAGTAAGCTCAAATTTTATTTTCATTCAAAACTAATTCGTACAAAATTTTTTTTTTTTTTCGTCCGAAGCTCGATTTTATGGGCTGGAGTAAACTTCTCTACGATTTCATCTAGAGTAGTATAAAAATGTTACAGCAAATTGATCTATTTTCATGTTTTGTGTTACATAGAAACAAAAATAAATGGCCTCAGTTCCCGTCCACAAACGCCTTTAAAGCCTAAATTATAACTCATGCAGTCTGCGATATAAAGCTTAAATTTTGCATGTGGTTAAACTAGATGAACCCCTTTGAGGATCATGTTTCTTATAAGGATGGAAGCATGGAAAAAAGAATACGACTATTGCTCATACCATCGAGAAAAAAAAAGATTTCTCGGAGATTCGAACCAGAGTCACACTAATATAAATCCAGCGCTCACGCCACACGACCACCGCTTCTTGATTTCTTAATATTCTTACAGCCTACTTCACTTGTGCCAGTCGCTCTCAGTCAAAGATGGGGAAGTTGACAGTAGCTCAATTTTACTCGTCACTTAGGTTTAGGTTTAGGTTCAAGTAGGGGCGCAGCGCTAAAACCACCGCGCTCACTAGGCGCCAAACGGGCCCATTGCGATCTCTTCAGGTCCTCGTGGGCTATTCCATCACCTCAGTAACACTCCAATTCCCTGCAGAACCTGACTAGTTTTGTCATACCCTAACGACCTCAAATCCTCGATGCTCTTAAAGAAAAGGCTACCTAACCATCTCAGACGCCTCGCCTAGCGATCCCCGGGCATTCACACAGAATGTGAGTGATGTCCTCCACAGCATACAGATCATGGCAGAACCTACACATGTCCGATTCCGCTATCCCTAGCCGCATACCGTGTTTCCGCAGTATACAGTGCCCCGTTAGTGCTCCGACGAGCAGTCGCAGTTTTCCTCTATCCCAAGTCAATATATTCTTAGTCTTTTGACTATCCAGCTCGGGCTACAGGGATCTAGAAATCCTGCAGCTTGCCAGTCCCGCCCACCTAGAGTTGGCTGTCTTTTTAGAGCGCTCAACAATTTGCGCTTTGATGCCGCATATCGGTGGACAAACATCCTCCTCAACCCTACCATTCGATGCCGATCCCGATCTCGCAAACTCGTCCGCTCTTTCGTTCCCTAATTATTACTATGCCCTGGCACCCGGCAAATCTGTACTTTGTTCTGACTACAAAGTACCTTTAGCACTTCTCGACAGCGCTTTACTAACTGGGATTTAATGGTGACCGATTCCAGCGCCTTTATGGCCGCCAGGCTGTCAATGTAGAGTGAAATATTCTGATCGCATATCTCCTCCATTAACAGGATGTTTGATGCCTGCAACACCGCCAGAATTTCCGCTTGGAATACGCTGCACATATCTGGCAGCTTAAACGACTTCCCTACACTCAGCTGCTCATAGAAGACGCCTGCGCCAGTGCCGCATTCCATTTTCGATCCATCCGTATATACGGAGATTTCCTCTTCACGTAGTACCCTATTGTTCTCCCAGTCCACTCTACTAGGATACACAATTTCGTATGGCGTGACAAAATCCATCCCTGGAATTAAGTAGTCCATACTAATAAATTCGCTGAGAATTGAACTATGCCTATATCAGCATCCTGTTTCCACATAGATTCCGAAGGTGCGTTTCCAAAAGCCTCTCAAGTACCTGGAGCACAAAGGACGATAGACTGATGGGTCGAAAGTCCTTTGTTGTTGTGTGGCTGGGTCTGCCGGCTTTTGGGATAAAAACTACACGCGCCTCCCGCCAGGCATATGGGAAGTACCCCACCGACAGGCAGCTCCTATAAATAGTGCTTAGCCAATTTCGAATTACCACAGATGCTCTTTGTAGCATGATTGGCCTGATGCCATCTGGTCCTGGTGATTTATAGGGAGCAAAAGACACTTAGTAGTTCGACCATCCCTCCCGGAACAATCTCATGATTTGCCAATGAAGCTCCATTTCCCGTAGGGTGCCCATCCAGCGATGTGCTTCCAGGGAAGTGAGTGGACATCAAAAGCTCTAGCGTCTCTTGACTTGTTTCCACCCGTGTTCCGTCGCTCCGCCTAATGTAGCTCGGAGTACATGACTCCTTGGAAAGTAATTTCCGTAGCCTAGACGTCTCGCTGCTTCCGCTAATAGATTCGCAGAAACATTTCTACGACTCCCTTTTACGCTTCCTAATTTCATACTTAAACACTCTGAGACCGGCTTTGTACCTGCCCCAGTCCTCCTCATTTCCGTCTCGTTTTGCCCTATTAAACAGTTTACTAGACTCCCTTAATTTCCTGAGTTCGCCATTCCGCCAAGGTGGGTTAGCTTTCTTTGGGGCCCTGGGCAGCGGACAGGACCTTTCGAAAGCGTTAACTAAAACAGCATTGAAAACTCCCACGCAATCCTCTATCTCTTCTCCACACTTCAGTTCCACCGGAGGAGGCGGTAAATCCGTCTCCGTAATTCTGTGGAACCTATCCCAATCTGTCTTCCTAGGATTCCTTGCCGGCTGTATTATCACCTGGTCGAAGTTAATTTCGAAGAGAATCCAGCAATGGTCCGAAAAGGATGGTCTGTCTGAGACCTTCCATTTATCAACTCTTAAAGTACTGGCGTTATTGGCTAGCTTAATGTCCAGCACTTCCCTCCGGTTCCTTACTATGAATGTGGGGTCTGACCCTGTGTTGCATATCCTAAGATTGGTACTCATAATAAAATCAAAAAGACACTTACCCCGTTCATTGGTGTTGGTACTTCCCCACTGCGTGTGGTGTGCGTTCGCATCGCATCCGATGACAGTATCCCATTTTCTACACATTGCGAGCTCCCGCACTGTTGCCGCTGGAACTTCCGCGCTGTCATATGGTAGGTAAGCCGACGCCAGACACATTGACTTACCCTTCTCCCTCTCTAAGATAACTGCCGTTAAGTCCTCATTACTGTAATTATTCAACTAAAAAGACTTTAGCTCTATTTTTATCAATATGCATGCCCTGGGTTTACCTTCACATTTCTTGTAGCATAGTTTGTAATTCAGGAGCTTGAGTCCCTGGATAACGTTCTTTCCGTTAGCCCAGGGCTCCTGAATTAATGCTACAGAGACTCCCTTTTCCGCCATGTAGGCCGCCAAACAAGCGGTTGCCACCTTACTATGGTGGAGGTTGATCTGTATCACCTCCTCAATACCCCTCTTTTGTAGTAATGGTTTTACCATAACCCTGTCCAGTCCGAACCGTATCATCTCTTTGCACTGCTCCAGGTATGGTAACGAATCCCTGCTGAGGGCCAGGAGGAAGTGCTGGCCAAACTCCTGCTTCGACCCCACCTTAAGCACCTTCCAGCTGCCCGCTCTGAGCTCCCTGTTCTGGAATTTAAGGAGATCCAGAACCTTCTCCGCTTCCAGGAATGGCCTGGGAACCCACACCCATGCCTTAGGTAGGATGTAGTTTGCCAATTCCGACGGAGAGACCGCCTTAAGCCTGGCACCCTCCCATAACTCGCCCAGTTCGGCAACGACCCCAGCGATCAGCTCCCTGGAGGCTTCATTACGGCACGCGATAATTTTGTGCCCTCCATCCCAGCCTGCTCCGTCAAACCGCAGGTCCAGGTCAGGATCCCCCGTCCGATATCGGGTCAGCAATGCATCGAGGATCTTGCCTTCGATCTGCATCCACTGATCCATAAGGAGCCGTCCGCTGGGTTCATGATCATTGACGAGGGCAATGCGGAGCTTATCCTCAACAGTAGTTGCCTGGAAAGACGTAGAAGCCTTAGCCTTCTTCGCCTCCCCCGCAGCCACCGTATCGTCGGATCTGACCCGCTTCGCCCTAAAGCCCTCCTTCTTTCCCTCCACCTTAGACGCCGAGGGTCCAGCCCCATGGTGGGCTGAGCCCCCAGAAGTCCCCGCTTCGGGTACCCTCTCCTGTATCAGCCCGCTCTCAACTGCGGATGACCCCGTTCCATCTTCCCGCCTCCCCTTCGATATGCCAGAGGTTCCGGCCACTTCCCCTTTGCGCGAAACTGACGCCTCCGCGCTTGTTCTTAATTCAGCAGCCCTTTTTTTGCAATCGCCCTATCGTACTGCTCCTTCTCCCAATCACTGAGCTGACTGAGGTCCAGAGCTTCATACTTGGCAATCTTGCGTAAAGCCGATCGCATCCTGCGCTCCGCCTGCAGGTGTGCGCTTGCCCTACCCTTACCCACCCTTACTCACTTAAAACACCCCTGATCTTCGGTGCCTTCATCAACGGCTGTGTCAGCATCTAGGTCCAGGTCTACATCCCTACTATGTGCAACTTCTGTGGCCTGCCCGGCAAGAAGGGACTGCTTATTACCAGTCCGAGTCTCACCAGTTAGGTCAGCAGTGCTGCAGACAACTGTGCTCACCCCACAAGCAATAGCAGTGCGCTCAAAGCCGTCCTGCACATCACCGGTCAGGGTAACATCAGCGTCTTCGACCGGCGCCAAAAGCTGATCCTCCGTCGACAAGCTCCCGAACCTGTCGTCCAGCGAGTTGGACGAGAGCGAAACCTCATCGTCGTCACTTGACAGAACGCTAGGTTCTCGTCTATCTCCCTCTATAACGTCGTTGTTTTTTGTTTTTATTGGATTCATGTAATTCCCACGAGTAGCGCGTGAAAAAGGGACGTCATCCATGTCAGAGCACCGCATTACCATGGGAAGGCTAATTTAAACCAGAGGTCGCCCGGTATCTGGAGTTTATCGTTCGCGACTGAGCTACCCCCTCAGCCATGCAGTCCTCAGCACGATGATTTCCACCTTGACTTGGGGTTGGAAGGGAAATTGGTTTTGGGTAGACGACACAACGGGGTAATAACACACATTTGGGTACCTTAATCTTAATGACCACAGCACCCGATTGATGTGGGTGTGTAAGTCTCGGCTGAGTAATCCGGCGGAATCAAGATTCATCCCGACTAATCATTACCAGCAGGCGCCCGCGTGGAGGACTAAATACAACGATTTCCTGCCTACTCGTCACTTACTTTTGTCCCATTGCACAAAATCGCTATAAGCGACGAGGGCGGAAACGATATGGGCGAGAAAATAGTGAAAGGCAAGTCGAGTCGCCTTTGCACAGAACTCCACTACAGGTGTGAAAGAAAATGTCTATGAAAAAGAGTTGTTTATATTTTCTCGATTTTCGTCATATCTTTTAAGTCTGTCTAGTTATCGAATTGATTATACTTCTGCGAGCTATTTATAATGTAGAGGATTATTGATTTAATCCATTAGTTGAATCTTGCAGATTATCAATTCCTTGAATTGAAAATAAAAACTTTATTTAATAATCAATATTTATTTAACATTTGAAAGAAATAGCAATATTCTTCAACTATTTTATTTTTAAATTGAGTTTTATTTTTTCTTTATGTTATTGGCAAGAAAATCAAATTAAAACAAAATATTTTTCATTTCAATTTTTTGATCTATAGAAGTCAGATAATTTGATCGATTAATTCTACAAAAACAAGTTTTTTTAAAGTACTAAACTAGTACTACAGAATTCAATATACCGTGCGGCACCACAATAATAACGTCTAAAAATTGTTTTTTAAGATTTATTGATATTCAACCCCTAATGATGTGTGCCAGATTAACTTGGTAGGTTTACTCATCATTCTAAAATCCATATCTTCTGAACGATTAATGTCAGACATTTTGTGGTTAACTGAAGAAATAATAGGAGATTAGAAAATGGTTAACATTTTTAAAGGAGGTGGTAAGGTGTGATGGTGGGGGGTTGGGGGGGGGGGTGAAAAACTTTGGATTACGATATCTTCCGACTCAATTGTACCAGGAAAATAAAAATTGGTTTGTGTATATAGAATTATAAATCGAGTCTACTGAATATAATATTTTTGAGAGGGGAGGTGAAGAGCGAAAGTGGGGGGAAGAGCTATTTTTAAAAAAATTAAATTTCTATATCTCAAGAGCCGTACTAGATATAATGTTGAAAATTTTACAGCAGTTAGTACTAGTAGACCTCTACCGGTGAAAAATTTGTGTGGGTGTATGGTGGGAGGGGCTGGAAACGAAAAAATTATGATTTTTATTTCTCGAAAGTTGTAAAGATAGAAAGGTAAAAATTGCCATCTATACAAAGCTACTATAGAGACATCCCAGAAAAATAAAATGTTTCATAGCGGTAGCAAGGTACAGGGATGGGGATGGTTTTTCATATCTTAGAAACGGCTTATGATAGAAAGTTGAAACTTAATACATATATGTAGTTTATTTTCGTCACATTTCGTTCGCACTAATAAAAACTGCTTTTACGATCGTAATGAATTCGTAATGCTGTACAACGCGAAGAATACATATTTAGGTTTTGGAAAGTTATGATGGGACCTTAAACATAAAAGGAGGATATAAAAGGACAATCAATTTCATTTGCGTTCATACTATGACTCTAAAATGACTTTCGTAACTGAAAAAAAATAAATATTTGTACAAACATAATAATTAATTAAATAAAAAAGAGTTTAGTGGTGATAGTTGTATAACACATCAGGAAACTGGAAAATTAATTTTTATTGCCGTTTTCGGGGTCTTAAGACGAAAAAATATGAAATTTTAGGGAAGCAGATTTATTTGCAATTTCAGGTAATCACAATAGTTTATTAATAAATAATAAAGTAAAAAGAAAGATATAATATCGTTGGCTTACAAGTAAAAGGCACTTAGTCAGAAATTAAACTTTTGGTAAACTGCATCTTTTGTTTTTTTTTTTTGAAGAGAATCTTGAAATCTATACTTAACGCTGTTAGTGTTTAGTGAAAAAACATGGTATCCGAGTGATAAATGCTGACTTCGTGAATTTTCCATCATGAAAAATGGCGGGTATGTTCTCAATGTGGTATTAACTCAAATTCGGGAAACACTAACTTAGTGTAACCCAACAACATAAATCAATCTTTAGGAGACCTTCGGCGGAATCTTTTTATTTAAAATTCATTAACTAACCAAATTGTAGGTCTTTAGTGCATATTCTACGTTTCTCAGTGCTTGTTCATCCAAAACTATATTTTATTGTATTGCTTGTATTAATTGCTGAACAAAATTTTATAAATTTTATCATGAATCGATATTTAAAATTTACTTTTTAGACCAAGAGGATATTATTGAAAAGAAAGCAAATGGAGTAGCAAAATCAATGCTGAATGGCAAAGCGCAAGGCTAAATTTCAGAAACGATATATATAATATGTAAAAAAAATTAAAATAAATTTGTTCTGGACTTATTTATGTATATTTTACTAGTAAAATTGGCAGGATATGTATAATTATGATTTTTGCAATTGATCTGCTAAGAAATCATTTCAAAAAATATGTGTAAGTATTCTATTATACGATGTATTTAACATATTCTTATGTCAACAATGTGTATGTAATTATTATGAATAGCAAATTTCTGTATGCGTTTTTATTTATACAATCATTTTACTTTATTTATAAATTTGTTGAAAAGAAAGATTACGACGGCTTTCTCAATAAAATCTTACATACCAAATATAGTACCAACTCAAATTGTAGCAATGAAATACAATAAATTACATCAATACTCTTATCTCAACTAAACAGATATTCAAAGCAGTACATCAGTTAAGTTCTGTGCCAGTAAATGTTACGATTCATAGTCTTATAGTTAAAAAAAAAGAAAAGTTACCACTAATAAAGTTTGTAAAATAAAAATAAAGCAAAACCAAAAACATGTTCATCACATGCAATCGTTTTTTGTTATCTTAATGAATTGAATATATGACTAATATGCACTTATATACTTACAAGAAATATACAAATATGCTCCAAATTAGCTTGTATCAAACATTATCTTGCAAATGAAACCACTATCCAACATCTACAAACATATAATTTCCAAGTTACAATTTTCAAATAAAAATGGTCCTATCCTCGTTCGCTTGATTTATTTATTTCACAAAAAAAATAATAACAGCTAAAATTAAATAAAGATTACACTTTTTACATTGTTTTTAAATAGATAAAAGGAAGTGTTCAAAGACCCAAATTGTAGCTGATCGTGGTTTCTTTCTTAATCTCACCATTGGGGTTAGGTGGATGGTCGCTTAGAGCGACCAAACACATAGACCGCCAATCCCACACGTGCGTGCGTCTAGCTTAATGTTTGCGAATTCAACTAAGTCCATGGCGAAGCGCGTACTTTAAGTACGTTCCCGCCTCAGAGCCAGAACAGGGCATGTAGAAAATACTTTCCTCGGTATCGCGTTCACTACAGCTGCGTCACAGATCTGTAACGTCCGCAACAACTAGTCTTCTGGCGTGTCAGCCGATCAGGCAATGGCCCGTCAGTACACCAATCAAGATACGAAGAGTATTCCTATCTCCGAGTAGAACAAACTTTGTCCTGCTCTCGCACTCACGGTCGGCCAAAGCTTCCTGGCCACGAGACATGATGTGAGGCCCGACCACCTCGTGTCAGCCTCGGATACGGCCATCACGTCGATAGCGTGCTTAATGTCTTCGATTGGCCTCCTCACTGAAAGAGCTAGGGCTTGATTCAGTGCCGCACCTCTCCTTGCTAGTTCATCCGCAGCCTCGTTGCCCGGAATCCCGCTGTGACCCGGAACGCAACAAATTGTTATGTTTAAATGAGTGCATAACGCACTAATCTTATCCCTGCATAGCCTCACGAGGCGGGATTTGAACAAGTGTGAGTCGAGCGCCTTAATGGCCTGACTATCTGATAGGATGACGATGGGTTTGTTCCGCATTGCACCACCTTCGAACAGATTACAGTAGTCCGGTATTCTGAATGACTCGCAATCGTTCAGGTCAGCGGAGAATAGTCCTACACCCGCACCCGCTTCTGTCTTCGAACAAAAATAATCCAATTTGCAAAAATAAAAAAAGAATCTGGTAAAATAATGTAGTAGTAATAGTGTGAGGGAGGGATTTTTTTTTTCAAAAATAGAGAAGTTACAGTATTTCAAACTTAAGTAAAAAAAAATTGTGTTTAATAATTTATAAAAAATTGTCCAACGAAAAAATTAAAAAAATCTTTCGTCACACTATAGAGAAAATATTTATCGATTAAAAAAAAAATTGAAAAATGTTGAAAATTGACTGAGTTATTGTCCTGACACTGTCTAAAAACGTAGTTTCGAGAAAAACGCGCTTTAATTTTGTGGTAGGTACAACGTGAACTTACGGCTGGCTAGTCTCCCATTCCAGCTTCGTACTGTACACCTTTCCCTTGTATCATCCTATAAACTTGGTCCTATAAACGACCTTGTTTTCTAAGCAACCCAGATTTTGCGAACAAAATAAATTCAAAACGCAGCTGTCGACAGGGGCGGGGCAGTTAGCCAGGTCACATTTATTGCTATACCTTTGTAACGAATTGGAATTTTCTTAAAAAAAAATTTTTCAAATTTCAAATTTTGTTTTTTAATTCTTAAAAGTATAACAAATGAAAATCTGTCATTTCAGGGGTATGTGAGCCCTTAATAGCCTTCGCGGTAAAGTTCGGTAATTCGCATAGATTGGTGGCTGTAGATCTTCCTTTCACAAAGGTGACATGATTAATTACCGAAACAATTAAGCATAGATATCGACTAATAACTGAACCTGTTTAAGTAGCAATTTTTAAGTATTGGGGTCGAGATGGAAATGAGTTTCCAGTTAGTTATTTATTGTTAATAATTGAACGACTCAAAACGTGGAATATATAAGCGAAGCCAGGCTTGTATCTGGGATCAGTTTTTCCACTACGAGAGTGAGATGACGATCAGTTCTACAGGGAAGCGAATGAGCTTGAATAAAGTGTTATTTTATTTATTTAATCGAATTGTATTTTTGCTTGAAATCTGTTCGAACTCTAGCTCGCAACAGTTTTATATGTATATTTAATCCAGTCCAAAAAGTCTGTAACGCATAGAACATGCCTTGGACGAAAAAAATATGTATTATTTCATGTTTAGTTGTGTCCAAAAATCCACTTGCTATCCGAGCGATACCGACCGTAAGATAATTCAATAACGCTTTACATAGGATATTGATTTTTGATTTTTTGATGTTTGGTCGAATTTGGAGGGCTAACTTTGTTAACGGGAAAAATCGTCCTACTCTTTCGGATAGCTGCCATACTAAAGTCCTTTAGGCATATGTTCAAGAATATTGGCCAAAAGTTACATAGGATATTAATTTTTGATTTTTTGATGTTTGGTCGAATTTGGAAGGCTAACTTCGTTAACGGGAAAAATCGTCCTACTCTTTCGGATAGCTGCCATACTAAAGTCCTTTAGGCATATGTTCAAGAATATTGGCCGATAAGTTCAGAACGCTTTATGCTACGACTTTAAAAATTTTGAATACGTTAATTTTCCAATAATTACAGTTAAAAGAATGGGAATTCATCGTCCAGACAGACAGACGGTTGTATTGCTTTCAATCTTTGTAATCAAAATTATTCGTACTCTAAACAGGAAATTTTATGTTTCAGCATGGCTTTGTGAACGAGAGAAACAAACAGTAAATACTGTTTTGCCCAACTGTTTGAACTGGCTGTGGCTTCTTCCATGATATTTCTGTGATCGAATTTTTTTAAATTTATAAGTAATGCTACGATTAGACGGTCACTCAAAACCGTCAATGCATTGACACTCTGACGTCAAAATTACGTAGAATGTGGTCACAAAGTTGTCAATTCGTGTGATCGTCATTTTTGTGACATGTCAATGCATTGATAGTAGAATTGACTTCCGAATTGACACAAGTTTTTGTGTCAATGCATTGACAAGTTTGAATGACCGTGTGATCACCCTGTCAATGCGCTTGCGACGAATTGACAAATATTTTGGATGAGTCGTCAATGCATTGACACTGTCCCACGGATTGACACGACACGAAATTCTGCCGTGTCCTTTCTCTACAAATTGACACATTGGCAACTTGATCGAGCGGAAATTATTTAATTTAAAATTATTTAATAATGAAGTTTTGTGATCGAATGGAAATGTCAAAAAATTTAAATACACTGAAATTTAGTATTTGAACATTTTTGGACTAGTAATCCCCAAAAAGGAAAAAAAATCTATCTATCCGCCGTATGTAAAAGCGTTTGAATAGGTGTAGCTCACAAATGCGTTGGGGCATTAAATTGAAATTTGTTTTGTTTGTAAATTGTATAAGTCCCTACGAGTGGTATGAAACTTTTTGATTGTCTTAAGGGATACTATCTGCCTAGACAAGTACTAAAATTCTTAACATGAGAGTTGAACTGTCGGGGTGGGGGTTAATGCTACGATTAGACGGTCACTCAAAACCGTCAATGCATTGACACTCTGACGTCAAAATTACGTAGAATGTGGTCACAAAGTTGTCAATCCGTGTGATCGTCATTTTTGTGACACGTCAATGCATTGATAGTAGAATTGACTTCCGAATTGACACAAGTTTTTGTGTCAATGCATTGACAAGTTTGAATGACCGTGTGATCACCCTGTCAATGCGCTTGCGACGAATTGACAAATATTTTGGATGAGTCGTCAATGCATTGACACTGTCCCACGGATTGACACGACACGAAATTCTGCCGTGTCCTTTCTCTACAAATTGACACATTGGCAACTTGATCGAGCGGAAATTATTTAATTTAAAATTATTTAATAATGAAGTTTTGTGATCGAATGGAAATGTCAAAAAATTTAAATACACTGAAATTTAGTATTTGAACATTTTTGGACTAGTAATCCCCAAAAAGGAAAAAAAATCTATCTATCCGCCGTATGTAAAAGCGTTTGAATAGGTGTAGCTCACAAATGCGTTGGGGCATTAAATTGAAATTTGTTTTGTTTGTAAATTGTATAAGTCCCTACGAGTGGTATGAAACTTTTTGATTGTCTTAAGGGATACTATCTGCCTAGACAAGTACTAAAATTCTTAACATGAGAGTTGAACTGTCGGGGTGGGGGTTAATGCTACGATTAGACGGTCACTCAAAACCGTCAATGCATTGACACTCTGACGTCAAAATTACGTAGAATGTGGTCACAAAGTTGTCAATCCGTGTGATCGTCATTTTTGTGACACGTCAATGCATTGATAGTAGAATTGACTTCCGAATTGACACAAGTTTTTGTGTCAATGCATTGACAAGTTTGAATGACCGTGTGATCACCCTGTCAATGCGTTTGCGACGAATTGACAAATATTTTGGATGGATCGTCAATGCATTGACATTGTCCCACGGATTGACACGACACGAAATTCTGCCGTGTTCTTTCTCTACAAATTGACACATTGGCAACTTGTTCGAACGGAAATTATTTAATTGTGAGTTTTCTCTTGCTTTTATTTTTACTTTATTATTTTTTGTGATCGACTGGAAATGTCAAAAAAATTTATTAGACTGAAATTTAGTATTTTCATATTTTTGGACTAGTAATCCCCAAAAAGAATCTACCGATCCGCCGTACGTAAAAGCGTTTGTATATGTGTAGCTCACAAACGCGTTGGGGTATTAAGTTGAAATTTTTTTTGTTTGTAATTTGGATAAGCCCCTATGACTGGTATCTTTTGTTGGGTGAAGGTGTGAGGGTGGGTGCGAGGAGCGAAAAATTTTGGTTTTTAGATCTCAGGAACCATTTACGCAGGAAGGCTGAAACTTGGACCCACGGTCGTACATACAGGTCTGGAAACTCAATGCAATTTTTTGTGGTGGGGGTAGACACCTTTTGGGAAGAAAAATTTGGTTGTTGTCGTATTGACCACCAGGTTCGTCATGCTCTCACGGTTTTGTCAGATTGACAAATAAAAATTTGTCAAAATCACGGTCTTATGTCAAAACAAAATACGTGTGCGATACGAGTGCTGAACAAATTTAGTGTTTTAAAGTGAGTATAAATAAAATACTATATCACGTCAACTTTATCGCCATCGTTTCGAACGGATGCAATAATCCGACTTTCGGTCGTGTCCTTCAAACGAATGGTGCGATTTTTAATGTTTTATTATTTCTCTTGCAGGGTGAAAAAATCTCGACCATCTTGAAGGCTGCCAATGTTGAAGTCGAGCCCTACTGGACCGGTCTTTTGACCAAGGCCCAGGAAGGTGTCAATGTCAAGGACTTGATCATCAGCATTGGATCCGGTGTCTGTTCTGCCTCAGCTGGAGATGCTGCGGCGTAAAAAAGGTAAAAGAAAAACACGTCGCAATATAAATGACGAATTTTTATTTTTTTTAGAACCGAAATCAAATTTGGTGTCTTCTTGCAGGGCTCGAACACGGAATCTATCACCTCGTCGGCGAACACAAAAAAATCCATTCAGGCGATGACGCCGGGCCGCAAGAGGTCCGGCCCAAAATTCGACCTATCCAACGAAAAAGGAAGAAACCAAACGTATGATGGCCGTATCGACAAGAACGGCACGGGAAAACTCTCGTTTGGCGACTTTCTGCAACTGATGTCGCTAAAAATGGCCGAAAAAGATACCAAGGAGGAAATCCTGATGGCATTCCGTTTCTTCGATGACGACGATACCGGACGGATTTCTTTCAAGATAAGGATGCGGCACAAAGTACATTACCATTTGTCGACATTCAAGTAGTAGTTTCAAGCCCGCCGGTACCATTATCTGGCGTATGAATTTACCACAAAGGAATGGATCAATTTGGCGGATTTGTTGCACCAAAGTTGATCACTTATGATTTTTCGCCTCATATTCAGTCACCAAAGTTTAACGAGATTTAGAACAGGCGAAATTAAAAGAACAAATAACTTTGTTTGCATTATGTAATGTAAAATAAGAAATAAATGTGATTACATTGCGATAATAGTTCAATGTTTGTTGATGAATTTACCCACTAAACGTTTAGTTTAAATGACGGATGGAAGAAGAAATTTGCAAGATGGAAGTAAGACAGTGCATGAATAGGTAGTAATTCGAGATCAGATCAGATTTTATTATACCATATTAAAATTTGTAGTAGTAGTATAAAAGAAAAAATATTTTTCTCACTTGAATCATATTTTGCTTCCATCAGATCTTAAGTGACCTATGATATCAGAAAACTATGATACCCAATAAAACAATCCCAAATAATCATATTTCCTAAATCCCCAACGTCCTGTGTGGAATTTAAATTCATAAGCTCAGGACCACTATTAATTGTACACTATGAAACTAAATATTAATCTACCATGCGGTTTTTAGGCACAAAGCTCTCAGTTATTATACGTTCACATAAAATGTTATCTTCGTCCATGAGAAAATCGTGCATCCGGCTTTAAATTGGATTGTTATCAAATCACAATGAACTGCTAACAATTTTTCGTGTTCATGTTGTTTTTTTATAAACAAATTGTGAACCAATATAATTTCATTTTTGATATGAATCCTGATTGCTCCGCACGCGACGTAAGACTGCAGCAAGTGTCCAGCACATCCCGAAG
Source organism: Beris morrisii (assembly GCA_951812415.1). NCBI lineage: Eukaryota > Metazoa > Arthropoda > Insecta > Diptera > Stratiomyidae > Beris > Beris morrisii. The sequence goes on from OX638311.1 coordinate 96,486,364, forward strand.
AGAGGAAATCGTAGCGATTTTTGTATAGTATATTGCATTCTTCTCGATTCAGTTTTCTTGCAACCCCACATTGACGTAAGCTGTAATTCAGTTTTCAAAATTTAAGGTTGACATTTATATTGTCACAACGTCTAGAATGCACGTTCTTGCGCTTGCGCAACCAATCGCTAGTAGCGACTCTGTTGATAATAACGAGAAGCTATACCAGTTTATTTTCACACTTTCTTCAAAAAAGGTGTCTACCCCCACCACGGTAGTTTCCAGACCTGTATATACGACCGTGCTTGGACCTTATATTGAACTATTACCTCGTTCACGTGGTCAACGACGTACCGCTACGTAGCACTTCATAGTACCACGTGAACACACGAAATTTTGCTACGGAGCGGTTTTTCTACAACGTAGCAAAACCGCGTAGTGTAGTGTAGTGGATTTGCTAATCCTTCCCACGAGAACACTTGCCGTTGCGCTCCGTCTTACTTTTCGAGTGAATTGTCAAAAAACTGTGTTGACAGACAACTTTATTTGTTTGGATTTTCTCAACGATTCTAATACCAGTGCCTTTAATGACTCCATTTCGCTGAAAAATAAAAGAAGAAAGGTTATTTAAGAAATAAAACGACGAATGTAATTTTTTTTTAATAAAATAAATACCAGTTGTGACAGCTGTCAATTAATAATCAAGAGTGCGAAACGTCAATTCACTTCACGTGAACACTCATATATCAACCGGATTTCATAATACGCTACACTACACTACGCTACCACTTGAACGAGGTATATGATGGTGCATCTATTTTTTAAAAAAAAGTCGATATGGATTGAGGGGTATAGGAGTTTTTCCGAAACGCTCGATAGCTGTAATTGAAACATTATAATCTCCTGATCAGTTGATGTCAAAAGGTTGAAACTTTGTAGTTGACTTAAGGGATACTAGCAGCCTAAACAAGAACTAAAATTTTTAAGATGGAAGGTGGTGGGAGTGGGGGGTAAAAAACTTTGGATTACAATATCTTCCGAACCAATTGTACCAGGAAGATAAAATTTGGTTTACATGATTATAAGTAAAGCATATTGAATGCAAAATTTATGACGGGTAAGGTGGGGTACGGAAGTGGAAAATATCTATTTTCTAAAAAAAAATATTTTCACATTTCAAGAACCGTCTCAAATATAAACTCCCAGATTTTGAAGGTGCTGATGAGGGGGTGGAAAGAAAAAATTCTGAGTTTTATTTATATTAAATGGCAAAGGGTACAAAGCTAAAAATTTACGACTATACAGGGTGTTTGGCACTCCGTGTGCCACCTTGTAAGGGGTTATTCCTTGATATGTTTGGAGAAAAAAATTGTTCGACAGGGTGGGTCAATTTTCAATATTAGTGGAGATACAGGGTGATTAAGAAAAGTGTTTTTGACCGTTAAAACGTTATATCTTGAAAACGAATAATCACAAGGCAAAGTGTTATAACTATAATAATAATACGGCTCATAAAAAAATAAAATTAAAATGATATTTTTATAATGGGGTTTTCTGAGAAAAACTACATTGATCACTGAATTTAGGAAAAAATTTGTGTTTTCGAGTAAATATCTCAATATTGGGTGCAGTTACAATTTAGACTGTTACATCAAATGAAAGGTAATTCGATTGCCTTGTGATTATTCGTTTTCAAGATATAACGTTTTAAGTGAGTGAGGGTACCGGTCAAAAACACTTTTCTTAACCACCCTGTATCTCCATTAATATTGAAAATCGACCCACCCTGTAGAACAATTTTTTTCTCCAAATATAACAAGGAATAACCCCTTGCAAGGTGGCACACGGAGTGCCAAACACCCTGTATAGAGGAGCCACCATAGTGGCATTCTCAAAATTTTAATTTTTGGTAGGGGTAGCAAGGTACCGGGGCTAGAAAGTTGAAGCTTAGTACGTGTATGTAAATGTACTTCAATTGGCATACAAAGGTAGACTAAAAAATGTCTTTAAAACTGATTTTTTCACTGGGTAAGCCCCTTAAAGTGACCACTTTTTGAGTGATGAGGGTGTGAGGGGGGAGGTGGGGAAGCGTTTTAGACGAAAATTTTTGTTTTCTAGATCTCAGCAACCGCTTATGTTAGGAAGCTGAAACTTGGAATTTATATAGAGCTTCGATAGTGGACCCATTTGCAAAAATATTGTTGATATCGGTGAAAGGGTGTGGGAGTAGAGGGAAAAAGAATGCGACAGAAAAGTTCGAAAGGCGAGATCGAAACATTTTAAAATCCATATCTCCTAAACTGTTAATGTGCCGAAATTAAAACTTAATGATCATCTGTAGGTATAATAGGAGAATATATCAGGAACATATTTTTGAGAGGGGCAGTGGCGTACGGAGGTAGGGGGTGAAAAACTTTAGATTACGATATCTCACGAACCAATTGCACTATAAAAATAAAATTCGGTTTCTGTATAAAGGTGGACAAATAAAGTTTGCTGAAAGTAACAGTTTTTAAGGGGGCGGTGGAGCATGGGAGTGGAGGGGGTAAGAATTTTTTTTAAAAATCACGTCTCATATCTCAAGAACGGTGCAAGATAGATGCTTAAAATTTTTACCAGAAGTAGGCCTAATAGACCCCTAGCAGAAAATAAAAATTTCAGGGATGAGGGTGTAGAGGGTGAGGGTGGGGGAGGGTGAAAGGGAAAAAGTTCCGATTTTTATATCTCGAGAACCTAGTAGTAGCATGTTGAAAAAATATAATTTTTTATAGGGGTAGTATGGTACGGGGTGGGGGGTGTTTTTCCTAACTATAGAACGGCTTATGCTTGAAAGTTGAAATTTGGTATGTACATGTAAATAGACTAGAAAAGTAATATTATTAAAAAAAAAATTTAAATATCCATTGGCGTTTGGAAGGGGGGCAAGAAAAATTATCAGTGAAAATGGAATGCATATGTTTTCACAATTTTCGTCATATCTATTAGGTCTTTCCAAATATTAAATTAATTTTTTTTGTACGGATTCTTCATATAAATACCTAGAAGGTGTTTTCAGGATTTTTTGGAATTCGACCCCAAGGTGAAGTAAAGGGGATGTATACATTTTCACGAATTCAGCCGTATCCCTCAGCTCTGATTATGTAGATATCGAATAACTTTTCACTTCCACGGGCTTATTTAATAATCACCTATAACCTGTTTTCAAGATTTTTCCTTTTTCAACCCCTATGAGGGTATAAACGGGTTGAACACGTTTTCACGAATTCCGTCATATCTCTTAGGAGTGATAAGACATCTGATTGGTTTTCACTTCCTCGTGCTTTCTTTATATATATCTAAAAACTCATTTCAGGCTTTTTGGATATTCAACCGCAAAGTGGGTGCGAGGGGGTTGAATATGTTTTCACAAATTCTTACATATTTCTTAGTTCTGATGAGATAGCGAATTCATTTTTACTTCCTAAAGCTTCCTACATAATCCTCAAAAAGTTGATTTCAGAATGTTTGTTATTCAACTCCAATAGGACGTAAGGCTTTCGACATATTTCCTAGGTTTTAGATTGGTTTGCACTTCCACAGACTTTTTATATAATCGCCTACAAACGCATTACCGATTTCATGTAATGCCCCAAAACCAAATAACGAAAAACCTCCTAATCGAGTAACAACTGATATTATACTACGACTTAGACTGCATCCCGGAGTATTACCCAATTATGTAATTCATATGTTATATGTGGCATCGGCATAAGTATTCTAGCACGACCCCATTCTAACCGCTCCCTAAACTTTTTTTTAGGTTTTCAGTCACATAGTAACCTACACCGCATCTCAGAATTAAACGCGTTCCAAACTTCTACCGAAAAAATAATAAAGTTGCGCCCAGACTTTTGGCAGATTTTTTTCTATGTGCGGTTTGACCAAAGCATGTAAGTTAGTCGAACTGTTCGGTCGACATACTAACAAAGTTTCTGTACAACCCCGGTTCGTCGACACGCAATTCGAGCAGCTACTTAGCGCAAAAGCCATCCTTTTCGCGAAGCCTTAGCCAATCCTTCCTCCAAACGCTGCGCTTTTGTGACACTATCTCGTCGGCAAGGTCTTCATTACCGCTCTCCAGCATATACGCCGCTAAAATTGCCTCCTCCAAACGATTTCGTTTTGTCATTTTCTTGAAAAAATACAATGAACGCGAAACTAATTTATATTTTCACACAAAAAAATTACAATTCGTAGCTTGCTGTTAATTCCGTGTGATTTGAAAATCGTAAATTAACAAAATTCTACCGATGTGAATGTCCTATCCATTGTCAATTTCTAGAGAAGTGTCAATACCGTGTGATCGCATGTTTTTACTTGCCATTCGCTGACAACGTAGGCGACAAATCGAATTGACCACCACCGTCGTCAGTCTGATTGTCAATTTAGTTTTGGGACAGATATGACCGAAATGGTCATTCCGTGTGATCGTCAATTCGTCAAGAATTGACAGAATGACGATTGACACTGAAACGAGGCATTTTTACGTGACGTCACAGTGTCAATGCATTGACGGTTTTGAGTGACCATCTAATCGTAGCACAATTCTCGCTCGATATTTGTCGACTCTCTTTTTTCTTGTTTTTTCAGCGACCGGTTGATTGATTTTTATTATGAATCAAAATCAACCGGCCACTTTGACTTTATAATGCGTGAAGTGTTTGCCACATGCGTTCCACACATGTAGCCCACACCCCACAGATAGTGCTGACTATGCAAGAATGGTTAATCCGATTCGGCCCTTGGAGGAGGAATGTGCTGCAACCAATGTACCGGGAATGTGTTCTCGGTTAATCCGAATCGGCCAATGACTGAGGAAAGTACCAGTGCCTCTGGCGCGGTTAATCCAAAATCGATGGTTACGGAAAGTACCTGTGCTCTGGGCGTGGGTGATCCGAAACTGATGGTTAAAGAAAGTACATGTGCACTTGGCACGGTTAATCTGAAACCGTTGGTTATGGAAATCACCTGTGCTCCTGGCGCGGTTAATCCGAAACCGGCAAGCACCTGTCCTGCTGAGGATAAGTTGAGTTGAGCAAAGGCGGATGTCTCACCGTCTACTTCGGGAGCCGCTGCAGCTGGCATACCGGCCTGCTCTACTTTAGGAGTGACTGGTTCTGGATCGGCTGGGCGAATGCGCGGGGAGATAAGTGCAGCTGACCTAGCTGACGCTGGACCTTCAGGCTCAAAGATCATTTCGACAGCAGCTAGCGCGGAGACTACCACCGCAAAGAAGGACTAAACCTTCTCTATCTCCGCCTTGCTGGCGGTAAGCGGTATTAATCCTCAAGGCAAACAGTTGACCAAGGGTCACATTGCTGCCCTGGAGAGCGGCCTATGGAAGGTCCTGGGTGAAGCTAACGCCTCACCTAGATTCGAAGGCATGGATGTCTGAGATGGGCTTTTGCAAGTTCATTGCGGAGATTCAGTAGCTTTCGAGTGGAAAGATTTCGGCGGAGAATCATGTCAATTTCGTGGTTGCGAAAGGTGACACGTTTCTGAAGCTGGTCAGTATGCTGAATTCCTGGTAAGCCTAGGAAACCCCAGGAAATACTCGTCCGGCTTCGTATTCAGAATGCAGGACTTGACACCACCAAATGGCGAGTCTATGAACAGCGTAAGAGCAGCAGTCGCGACGGTACTGAGAGTTGTACTCTTGCACTTGGCATAGATAGCGGTAGTGTAGAGGTCCTGTGGACTAGATATGACATGCGTCCGTATCTATTCCTTGGGAGGATTAAATCTAATCTTCCTAAGTAGTAGTATGTGGATGTAATGTAAGGGTGACTAGAGATGGCAATGATTAATCACATGATTGAAATAATCGATTATTATCCTTCGATTGTTCGATTGATCATTTGATACTCTTGGTTTCGATAAATAATTTAATTTATCGATTAATTTGTTGTGATTGTGGCCAGCTGTTAAGTTAAAGTTTAAAAGTCCACACGTCCGAACTCTAAAGTGCGTTATAATATATAATTTGCGACTCCTTACACCCTCATAGGCAACAGAAATAGCGACTCTCTACACCTCATCGGCAACATATACTATACAAATAAAGACCTATAAAAGCCGGATAAACACCGTAGAATTCTAGGGCACGATGTTCGCGGCCGCCGTGTATGTCTACACGTATAGTTTGAAAGAGCACTATACGTAGAATATTTACTGTTTTAGAAGTAATGCTTATTTACAGTTAATATTATCACACAAAATATATACATATTTATGGATCAAGATTTTATTTTCTTCGATTTCTTCTTATATTACATGGTATCTTCGTAATGAAATAGAATACTACTTGTTAGTTATAAAGGCAAAATTAATCCATTAATCGAATATTTTCTACATATTTAATCGTAAATCGACTATCTGAGCTGACCGGGCTCTTTAGGTTCGCGGACACCAATAACTTGCAGCTTGACATTGGATACGATGCTAATGCTCAACATACTGTTTGGGGCAGCAGCAAATGCAATCATAGGGGTGAGCGGTTATTGGAGTTCATTATGTCGTCGTGCTTTGTAGTGAACAACAGAGGCAACAAGCCATAAGTGATAGATATGATGTTGTCGTCTTCTAGGATTGCGGAATCCATAATAGATTGGCACGTCCTGGAAGAGGAAACTCTATCGGATCACAGATATCTGGAATTTCGACAAACCTGTCATACCGGCTATACGAAATCCCAGGAATGCAAATTGGACTTTGTTCAGATCTCTTACAGTAGAGGTCCCAAATACCACGAAAGATGAGGACGTCTGATATGATTGAGGAAGTGACTTCTTCTCTAAGTCTAACCTTAAGTCAGTGTTTTGCGGAATCATGTCCTGTCAGCAAGAGCCGATGCGGAATCACAGTCCCCTGGTGGACTGGGGACCTGCAGCGGCTCAGAAAACCCACCAGAAGGCTTCTGAATCGCTCACTTAAGAGTGGTTCAGAGACCGACTGGGATCACTACCGAACAGCGCAGGATGAATATAAGAAGCGAGTTAAAACATCAAAACTAGCCTCTTTTAGGAACTACTGTGAGAGGTTGGAAGGGAAACAGCTAGGTTGCATAAAGTCTTTCAGAAAGACAACACGGCTAGGATTGACTCCCTGCTAAAACCTGATGATACATATACCACTTCGAGAATGGAGTCACTAAGAACCCTCTTTGAGACCTATTTCCCAGGAAATCAGGTGATCGAAAGCGATCAATGCATGGTTCAGACACTCTGTTCGACCAAAGACAGAGCGCACAGGCGTAGTTGGTATACGGCGTCTGCTGTAGTGACAGCTGAGACGGTGACATTTGCAATTTCATCGTTTGACAGCTACAAGTCACCAGGAGTAGACGGCGTCTATCCAATAATGCTAAAAGAGGGAGCAGTTGTTCTAGTGCCGATCCTCAGAAAGATATTTTCTACATGCTTGGCGCTTGGATACGTCCCATCTTCATGGCAACCGGTCAGAGCAGCGTTTATCCCGAAGCCAGGGAGAGACGACTATACTCTACCCAAAAGTTTTAGGCCAATCAGCATAACATCGTTTGTTCTGAAAAGACTGGAACGACTGGTAGAGAAGCACATTAGGGAAGTGCCTCTCAGAGCGCATCCTCTTTGTTCGGAACAACATGCGTATCAGAGCGGAAAGTCTTGTGATTCAGCGTTCCACTCTCTAGTCTCTACTCTCGCTCTAGTTTTGTTTACTAGGAAAAGAAAGACTGAAGGTTTTGTGTTACCAATGCTGAGCGTGAAACTGTTCCGCTCTCGGAGAAAGTTAAGTATCTTGGAGTTATCCTGGATATCAAGCTTCTCTGGAGGGAACATGTAGATACAAAGGCGAACCGTGCGCTAGTAACATTCTAGCAGTGCCGGAGAGCTTTTGGAAGAACATGGGGTCTTAGGCCTGCAATGGTATATTGGCTATAAACAGCCATTATAAGACCCATCCTAAGTCCGAGTGTGCATATATTAGAGCTAATCTCAATCTTCTTTTCGAAGATGGTACGTGAGTGTAAAGAACGGTTGAATTCTGTTGGCAGATTCAATGACTTAAAGCTCATATGGGTTCCAGGCACACTGGTGGCCTGGCAATGAAATAGCTGATGCATTAGCAAAGGCTGGATCGGAGCCAGCCATGGTCGGACCAGAACCAGTTTTCGGTGTGCCGGTTGCCTCTGTTAGTGCTGCCATCGCTGAGTGGGTGAGTAAATCACACATTGAGAGATGGCGGCTTCTTCCGGGAATGCGGCAGACCAGAAACCTTGTTGAGGGACCAAGTGGACGAACCGCTGCATTTCTTCTCAAATTGAGGAGAAAGGAATGTGGTAGGATGGTTGGTGTCCTCACAGGGCATAACCCATGTGGCCTACACATGGTCAGATTGAGAATCATTGACGACCCCATGTGCACTGCTTGCGACGAGAGCGACGACACAACGGAACCTTTTTTTCTCGAGTGTCCAGCTTACTCTTTTGCGAGAATGCACGTATACGGCGTTGATGCTATGAGGATGGAAGAACTCCGTTCTCGCTCCCTATCTGAACTATTGAAATTCGGGAGGAGGACAAAAAAGTTCGGGTAGAGACTGGGGGATTCGAGTATAATAGTCCATGTTGGCCTGAATGCTCAAGATGCGCTGCTGTGCTGCGTGTCTTCCCCACACCAAACAACAACAACAACAAGCCCCCCTCCGTACGAAAATGAAAATCTGAACTTTTAATTGAACATTTTTCATTTAGTATTTTCCACTTGTAATTCTATCAACCGGAGTTGGGATTTTAGAATGTTTCAATACCTTAGGCTGGTAGCGTTTTGGAGTATTTCCCTCTACTCCCACACCTACTCCACCCATATCGACCATTTTGCGATTGGGTCCACTATCTTAATTCTACATAAATTCAAAGTTTTAACCTCTTCAAATAAGGGGTTCTTGAGATCTGCAACTCCGTCATAGCCGGTCCCAAGCCCGGTTGAGAAAGAAGGAGGAAACATTGAGTTAACCTGAATGGCCAGTAACACCTGTGCGTTTAAGGAAGTAGGCAACAGTCGGTGCCCTTTTTTAAGGACTCCCATTAGATTGCTACTCAAACCTAAAAGACAATATTCAGTGTTTAATTTCATATCTTAAACTGGGTAAGTCATCAAAAAAAATTTCCTTTTTGAAGGACTTTCACATGGGAGGTGCAGGAAGGACTCACTCGATTTCTTACATATTTATCCTTTTGCTTGGAACCATTCAAATATTACTGTGTATAAAATTTCAAATTCGTAGCTTGAAGCGTTCAAAAGTTATCGAAAAATATTGTTGAACACGTGTTTTAAGGACATTTTGTATGGCAGCTACCAGAAGGAGTAAAAGGATTTCGCTGATTAGTAAACACGAACTTCGTTTTTACTCAAAACTAATTTGTACAAAATTTCCAATTCATAGCTAAAAGATTACTTGAGTTATAGTAAGTTCCGTAAATTAAATGAAGACATTTTGACAGGATATTTGTATGGCAGCTACATGAAGGACTAATAGGATTTTCTTCATAATCATACATTTAGCTTCAACTATTGGAAAAATAACACATACAAAATTTCAAAGACGTAGCTTAACCCCTTCTGAAGTTATCGGCCAAAATTCTTAAACACGTGTTTTAAGGACATTTTGTATGGCAGCTACCAGAAGGAGTAAAACACGAAGGACTAACAGGATTTCCAACTATTGGAAAAATAACACATACAAAATTTCAATGTCGTAGCTTAAACCCTTCTGAAGTTATCGACCAATATTCTAGAACACGTGTTTTAAGGACATTTTGTATGGCAGCTACCCGAAGGAGTAGGACGATTTTACCCGTTAACGAACTTAGCCTTACAAATTCAATCAAACATCCAGATTCAAAATTTCAAGATCCTAGGTGAAGGTGTTCTTGAGTTATCGTGTTCACGGACAGACGGACGGACGGACGTCAAGCGGATTTGAGGTTTTTGGCCACAAATAAACAAAAAATAATATAACTTTTTTTCGTCCGAGGCTTGGTTCTATGCGTTACAAACTTTTGGGCTGGATTAAACTTATAATACTCTATATGATTTCATCTAGAGTATAAAGATTATGTATAAACAATATTAATAATAGAAAAGATGCCACAATTATTTGTGCATAGCATTTTCGTGCCACAATTATTTGTGCATGTGCAAAATATCATTCTAAAAAATAACGGTTAGTTATATTGGGTATTTTGTGTATTGTACAAGTAAAGTAGAGTATTAGCACACTTCAGTTTAGTTGTCATACCATTGTGTTCTGTTTAAATCATTTGAAAATGCTCCGAAAAAGTGAAATTAGCATTGAGCGAATGTCTGCTATCGTTGCTGACTACAAAAATGGTGTTCCTGTGTCAGAACACCATCCATTACCAGGTATAGAAAGCAAATAAACACTAAAGTGTGAAAACTTTGCCAGGGAGAGGGAATAAACGGGCGACTTCTGCAAAAGAAGACAAAAGTAATTGTTAGAGCAGCAATAAGAACTTCTTTCACAACTTACAAGAACATCTTAAACGATGTGAATATTGGACGAGAATAAAATTAGTAAGACTACGGTTCGGTTCGAAGGAGGCTAGCGGAAAATAACATAAAATCCTACGTTGTGGAACAGAAGCCATATTTAACTAAAAAAAACAGAAACCTTCACTGAACTGAGCGCCCGGTACCAAGTCCCAGTGAATGGCACTTTGCGATTTTTGCCACATTCGGATGTTCATTCTGGCTGTGCTTAATGGTATCCCACAGAATGGATATGGTCCCATGAAGTCAGCTTCTGAACCTTTCCTAGCCATTAAGTCGGCCATTTCATTACCTACATAGCCGCTGTGTCCCGGAATCCAAATGAGACTAACTCTGTTCTTATTTCCGAGTTCAATCAGGCATTGGAGGCAATTCCAAACAAGTTTGGAGTAGATTTGAACGGACTGAAGTGCCATTATTGCTGCCTTGCTGTCCGAGAGAATATATATTTGTTGGTTTTTGTAGCCCCGTCTGATATTTTTTCTAATGCATAGTTCAATAGCATGAGTCTCCGCCTGAAAAACAGTGGATGTTATGTGCATGCTACAGTAGAATTTCACATTTGGGCGCACTCCATACCAATACATATTAAATGATTGTGCATCTTTCGCCAGGGACAAATTGATTGGCAGCAACCTTCATAGTACAACAGGATAATGTTCACAAATCAATAATTGTAACAACATTTTTAGCAGATATTGGACAAAATGTTTTTCCATGGCCTCCCCAAAGCCCTGATCTCAATGTAATTGAAAACGTTTGGTACTGGATGAAGTCAAAAATTTGCGTTTAAACGCGTTTAAGTAGGCAAAATGAACGTATTAAAAAAGTAGTGTTCACACTAGGTAACTCGTTTAATTTTGACAGCTTGACGTGATTTCTTTTGACAAAGAGATAATTAGTTGTATTTGTAAAGTCTTAAAATTTATTTCAAAGGAAAGTGTTGAAATTGTAGTGATGGATACTGAATTAATTTTGCTAATGCTGTCATTGCACCAGCAAACAATTGAGTTTCTTCAGTTTATGGATGAAATTGATGAGACAGAAAATCAACTGAAAGATTTGATACAAAAATGAGATGAAAACATAAAGCGTTGTAGGAAACAGGTAGTGCACTTCGCATCGCTTTATAGAAATGTATCAACAACTAAAAGATTGATTTGGAAATTGGTAAATTATTTAAATACAACCTTAAATAAGAATGTTAACCATCTTTAAGTATTTATTAGATAGAAGAAGCACATTTTGGGAAGACGAGGTCCCGAAATTCATTGAACAAATGTTCAAATCGAATTTCCGCTTAACACGACAGTCTTTTTAAATTCTGGTTCAAAAATTAGAACATCTCCGGAAATAAGACACAGTCCTGCGAAGAGTCATACCATTAGAAAAGAGAATTGCCGTTGCTCTTTTCACAGTTGCTTCTTCCGCAGAATACAGAACAATCAGTTCTCTATTTGGTATAGGAAAATCAACAGTATGTGAATTGGTGTTAGATTTTTGTGAAGCTGTGTGGACCCACTTACAGGCTGAACTGTTAAACTCTTACCCAGTGAATAATTCAAAGTTACAAGAAAATGTAGGCGGATTTAATGCATTGGGATTTCCGCAGTGCTTTGGTGCAATAGGTTTGTATTTCCTTTCTATATATAGAATATCTCCCAGCATAATTAATTCTAGACGGATGTCATATTGAAGTTCAACCGCAAAAAGAAGACGCTGTAGACTACTATAATTATAAAGGCTGGTATTCTATGGTTCTATTGGCTATAGTTGACTATAGCTATTATTGTTAATTTTATAAAACGCGTTACGAAATTATATAGCTTAATTCATCACAGATACAGATTTTTATACATTAATGTTGGTACTCCAGGACGCTGCAACGATTCATATCTCTTCGAAAAATCGAAGGTAAAGCAACAACATATGACAAATCGACTATTCACTGAAAACAAGAAAAGCTTTTCTTCAGTCGACATACCAGTCGTTTTAATGGGAGGCTCAGCTTTCCAAGCCGTATCCATTCAGGGAAAACCAATCAACGACAGAAAAATTATTTAATAGAATGCTTTCGAAAAGTAGAAAAGTCGTTGAAAATCCCTTTGGCCATTTGAAGGCGCGTTTTAGGAGAATAGGTAGAGGCATAGAAGTCAACATTGAAAATTTGCCGATTATAGTTAAGACCTGTTGTGTTTTGTACAATTTTTTAAATGAGCAAAATGATACGGTATGGAAAACTTGGTTGGAAAAGACAGCGCTGGAAGTAGACCTCAACCAGATGGAATTACAACAGTTGGCAACAGCAACGAAAATGGAGGCCGCATACGTGATGCATTGGCTCCGTATTTCCGTGAGTAAAACAATAACAATATTGGATTTATATATATAAAGACTACTAACGTAGGTCCTTTTATTTAAAAAAACAGACTTCTTGCCGTATAAAAAAAAATAAAATAACAAATTTGGAGTTGATTCTCCCGGCTCTGTAGAAGATCAATAATCCTTCCTTGGTTGGCTAAACTTTGTGCAATGTATTTTGCCGTAGCTTCTTGTTTATTAATTGGCAGTTCGACTAGCTTTTCCTTCAGTGAAGCATTGCTCTCACATTCCCTCTCAGCAATGTCGTTGCTTTTATTGGCAGCATCCAAAATATTTTGCTGATAATTTTTTCTTTTAATATTTTTTGATGCAGAAACCACAGTTAATAATGAGGGTACTGGCGTTACAGCTGATGACGATGATAAGGAAGGCAATGAAGCAGAGACATGTGATGGAGAGGCTGGTGATAGAGACACTGATAACACAGTGTGTGTTCTGGATGTGGATGCCTGATTTTCCTGAAATAAAATACACCTAATTCTGTTTTTGCACGAATTTGATTTAACACAAATTCAAAATAAATATTGTACACCTTTTTTACGCGAGAAATTTTGATTTAACACGAGCGGTCCAATCCATTTTCTAACAATTTTATTGAAACGAGTGATTTCGTAAATTTTTATTATTGGATTTTGTTCACATCTACCGTATTCGTGCATTCGGAAGACATTTAGTATGTAGCTCTACTATTCCAAAGTGAAAGAATCTACGTAAAATTTGTGCACATATATACAATGTCTTTTTTTACACGAAATCTTTTTTACACGTATTCTTCAGGAACGTATCTATCGCGTAAAAACAGAATTAGGTGACTTAAAACAAAGAAATGTATATGAAAATAAACCTCATCAAATACTGGTGACACAGTGTGTGTTATGGATGTGGATGCCTGATATTCCTGAAAAAAAATATTCGTATTGACTTAAAAGAAAGAAATGTATATGAAAATAAACCTCATCAAGGAACTCCAAATCAAAGCTCTACTCTATGAGCCCCAAGTCATTTGTTTTCAGTGGCCCTAAAATAGAGTGAATGGGAGAATACAAATCTAATCCGGAAGGTGAACCTCCCGATGGCCCTATAATTTTGTTCTCTTTTCTAGTAAAACAAAAATAAATAAATAATAGATTGGCAATATTAATTTTTACCTATATTTCTGTGTCAAATTGTGAATCTTCGACTTCACTTCCGTAGCATCCACGAATACACCACACTGCACCAACTCCTGTGCCATTTCCTTTACAACATGGCTGTTTCTTCTGGAACGGCGAAGATCAGCCAATTTTCGAGCCCATACCTCCAGCAGCTTCCCAACATCCTCTTTCGTCCACGAAAAGCGTTTTTTATATTTTTTCATTTATCGTTATTGAATTTATCGTTTTTGAATTTATAGTTTTTAAAACGGTCAAAAAAAATTGTCTTCTTCTTGCATGCACCATTAAATAGTAACTTCCATAGTTTACTTCGATTTCCGCGAGGGTTGCAGTACATGTTTTCGGTTAAACGCGTTGTAGCTACGTGTTTTCGTAAACGCTTTCTGGAAGTGTTTTCAACGCGTTTAACTCCATTTAAACGCGTTAATCTCGAAGTCTGAACATAGTATAAGGAAGCGTAGAAAAATATCACAAACGTGTGGACTAATATACCAACGACCGTATTGCAAAACCTGATAGATTTTATGCCTAGACCTCTTAAGGGGGTTATTGCGGCAAAGGGTGGAAATACAAAATACTAAGGAAGTACTAAATACATAATTTTATAGATTTTAGCCTTTGAAACTAATTTGAAATTTTCTTTTTTCACCTTTATAGAAACTTGTTATACGTGCACAAATAATTGTGGCACCAAAATGCTGTGCACAAATAATTGTGGCATCTTTTCTGTTATTAATTTTGCTTATACATACTCTTTTTTCAAAAAATTTTTTTTTTAATATTGTTTTAGGCTATTTATGTAACTATAAAAAAAAGAAATGAATATAATTTTGCTTATTTATAAAAGTCATAGTACTTTTCCTTTAGCTTTTACACATGAAAAGGTTATGCACAAATAATTGTGGCACCGACTGTAGTTGGACTCGAAGCATAGCTGGGAGAACTTCAACATGTCATAGTTAGCTGGAAACTCCCAACCTTTTCCTACCGGGACAGGAGTAGGACTCGCACTCCAAGTCCGGGGTTGGGCGAGGCGTCGACAACGCATCACCTAAAGAACAGCCTCGGAAAGGATTGACTAAACGGCAACGACCCCTCAAACAATAAATGGGCTACTCTTTTGGATATTGCAATGGTCGATTCCTATTTAGGATTGGAGCTCTGAAAGAGTTCCTCGAAGAAGTGGCAAAACAAAACATCAACATAACTGCCCTCCAAGAAACGAAATGGCTCGGTAACGAAATCATGGATATGAGATCGTACACAATCTTTACAAGTAGAAAATTGTCGGGTAGCAGAGAGTTTGGAGGCGCTTTTGTCGTTGACAAAAAATTTAAGCAGCAGGTCACGAGTTTCAAACCAGTAAGCGAAAGATTGAGCAATCCGAATAAAAACTAAAGTTTCCAACGTTTGGCTGATCAACGTCCACGCACTAACACAAGACAAGGACGAGATAGCTAGAGACGACTTTTATACCTTAGAGACAGCCTATGATTCTTTGCCCTCGAATGACCTAAAAATTGTCCTAGGTGATTTCAATGCAAAAGTCGGAAAGGAGGAGGCTCATAGAGGAACAACTGTAGGGCACAGTCTCCATGACATAACCAACGACAATGACCAGCGTTTTATTGATTTTGCAAGCAGCAAAAATGTCATAGTAAGCTCTACATGCTTCCCTCATCGCGATAGTCACAAACGAACGTGGGTATCACCAAATGGTTACACCTTCAATCAAATTGACCGCGTTCTAAATGAGAAAGGGGATGTGTCTAGTATACTTAATGTATGAACCTTCCGCGGTGCCAATTGTGGCTCTGTTCACTATCTAGTCAGAGCTAAGTATCGATGCCGAATAGCTTGTCGTGGATATTCGAAAACGAGTAGAGCTCGCAAATTCGATATCGACAAGTTCAAGGACGAAACGGTGGCACAGGCATACATGTCAACACTGGACTAATATTTGACACCAATATATGAAAACGTCCAGAGAATGCCAGTGGAGAATATGTGGGCGAATATACGACATGGCATCAAATCCTCGGCAGAAGAGATAGGATAGGATATCAAACGCCGCGAAAATATAATGACTGGTTCGACCAAGAATGTCGCGATGCAATACATGGAAAGAACGAGGCTTACAAACTTTATCTGAACGACCAACACGAGCCAAAAAGATAGATATGACGAACTTAGGCGATTTGCAAAAAAGTTCTGCAGGCGAAAACAAAGGAAGTACTATAATGAAAAAATATAAAAAAAGGACGACAATATGAGACAAAAGGTTTCACCTGACGAAGAAAAACCATCATCGACACTACCCACACTAGACGAAATCAAAGCAGCCCTATGTGACCAGAAACTAAACAAAGCGCCGAGAATTGACGAAATACCAGTTGAACTTCTGAAAAACGGTGGAAACGTGTCGCGGAAATGCTACACAAAATGATATCCGAAATTTGAACAGAGGAAAATATACCCGACGATTGGCGAAAAAGCATTATATGTCCAATTTATAAGAAAAGAGACACTCTGCTGTGAGAACTGCAGAGGAATATCATTGTTGTGTACGTCCTACAAAATACTAACAAAAATAATTGAACGTAGTCTTAAGCCCTATACTAACGAAACTATTGGTGCATACCAAGGTGGATTCAGAACCGGACGATCTACAACAGAACCGGCATTCTCGGTGAAACAGATGCTTGAGAATTGCTGGGAATATAACACAGATGTGAACCAAATCTTCGTAGATCTTAAACAAGCATATAAGAGTACCGACTGGAGGGTACTGTACCAAATCATGCTTGATTTTGGAATTCCACCAAAATTAGTCCGACTAACGAGACTCACAATGACGAATATTGAATCCCAAGTAAGAATACAAACCGATTCCACAACCAGCTTCCGAACGGAATGTGGTTTAAAGCATGGAGACGGTCTAGCCCCCATGCTTTTTAACTTGGCACTAGAGTATGTCATCCGAAAAACCTCAGACGACACCAATGGTACACTACTATTCACGTCCACCCAACTAGTAGCATACGCTGACGATATAAAGATCTTCGCAAGATCCTTCCCTAATGCTAAGGAGGTATTTGTCATTCTTGACTCCGCCGCAAAAGAAGTCAGGTTACGCATAAAGGAAAGCAAAACAAAAGTAATGACGCAAATAAGAAGAAAAAAGCCTATCAGACAGAATATAACAATTGCGGAGTATAATTTGGAGAGTGTGGACAATTTCATATATCTTGGGGCTAATCTAGCAAAAGACTGCAACGAAACGGACGAAATCAAACGACGGATCATGCTAACAAATACAACGTATTATTCGGTACTTCCAATAATGAAATCCAAGAAAGTGTACAGGAACAATAACCTGCGAATATATAAAACTAATATACGACCTGTGCTCTGTTATGGCAGCGAAACGTTGAAATTAACGCGAACTTCCGAAAAAGCAGTTAACGCATTCGAAAGAAAGGTCCTCCGAAGAATTTGAGGACCTGTGAAGGAAAGAACGGACTGGCGAATAAGATACAACCATGAGCTGTATCAACTCTTCAAGGAGCCAGAAGCATCAACGTTCATCAAACCACGTAAACTGCAGTGGGCTGGCCATGTAGAGCGGATAGATGATAGAAGAAACCCACCGTTTGACCATTGAATATGATGAAGAGTCCTTCAGTGTTGAATCCATTTCTTCTTTGATTTGAAGTGGTGTTAAGCCTTTCAAATAGAAGTATTTGATGACCGCACGCTTCTCTAATTTTTCTATTTTCATGTAAGCAATCGAGACGTCTTCTTCAATAGGCTGTTAAACATATACTAAGTGAACAATCGACCTGAAGTTTATTACAGAAGATGACCAGGGATAGTACTGTAGAATACAGGTCAAAAATTACACATGCTAGCGCCATCTCGGTGTCAAGCCGGAAACTTTTCACCCCACCCTTACTTTGTTATTGAAATAATAAAAGTAAAATATATACAATAATCAAGTTTATATGAAATTTAATTTATTGGAAACAATTACAGAAGTACATAGTTACTTTGATGACACCATACGATAAAACGTAGTATATTCAGACTCATACTCGCGATATGTTCGATTATTAAACCGCTTGGTCGATGGTATAAAATGACGTAGAGGATTCTCTAATATGAATTTATAGTATTTCTTCAGGTCCTTGAACTGTTGTTCCGTGTGTATTCGAATGCACTCAATTTCATCCAATATTTCAGTAATTTCATCCTTTTGTGCTGTACTTTTGGTGTTCAATAACTTTTCACTAGCTATGAAATAAAAAAAAGTTTAGTCTATATACGAGAATGTGTACTCAGTGGCTTCGTGTGATTCATTCGTAGGGTGTGCAATATTCCATAAAATTAATTCATTACTTCTAAGAATTTATCGAGCGATCTTTTATTTCTTAATGAAAACTTTGATTTTTTGACACTTGCATTTGATGAATGGCATGATCGTGTTTTAGTGCACACCTTAAAAACGATTCACGAGACACCACGGTACTACATATTTAACTAACTTAATAAATATCAATATAATTGTCACTCTTTGATATGTACATACATAATAAATCACAAACATTATTTATTTTGAAAAATACAGATTGTTTACATTACTTTGTAGATGTTACAGTTTTGAATTTTGTCAGATTTTTAATACATAAATTCATTTACCTTGAGGAAGAACCATAGTCGTTTCAATAGGATATTTTCGAATGTTTTCATTCCATTTCACTTTTTCCTGTACGATTTGAAGCGAGGCCTTTGGTGTTAGCAGAAATTCCGGAATTAATTGAAGAAGTGGCGATGATTCTCGCTCATTTGTTATTAGTGGATTTGGATACAAGTAAAAGAAACTGAAATGAAAAAATTAAAAGTAAATAAAGTACGCGTTGTTGATGTTAGGAATAAAATGATATACGAGATGAGATAAATCATAATTTCTTTAAACAATAAAAAACAATTTTTTATTTATTTATTATTTACATACATGCTATTTTATACTACAGTAGTTGCCGCTTATTGTAATCACTTTGGGACCAGCCAAAAACAATAACATTAACCGGTTGATAACAATAGACGAAGGAAAAAAAATTCTCATATATTTTCCTACGCTTGAATATGGATTACTCGGAGCATCTAACATATAAATTTTTTATTCAATAAGTGTTGTATACAACCCAAGTTCTAACCTTTTACAAAATTCTCTGATATATTTACCTTTGAATTGAAACTTGAAAAGTTGTAAAGAAAACCAATTTATTTCCATCATGTAAAATAATACATTATTTAAATAAGACTTAATACATTAAATAAAACTAATAAAATACACATAAAAAGTTGTTATTTGAAGAAATCCGTTATTTTTTTCTGTTTATTTTCTCTTTTTAAATTGTTGATAAACTTCTCATATTTACCATATAGTGTAGGTCGAAATCATCTGCCCGATACTGTACTGCTTGTGTCAAAACCGAAAGAGCGTCCTTAATTTCCTTGTTGTTTGGTGGTTTTACTGTTCTCGATTCTTCATTTACTGTCTCATCATCAGAATCATCCAAGGTTTGTATTACTGATGCGCATATGTGATCTTCGGTTAGTGTAGCTGATGTTGTTACGTTGTCATCGATAGCCATCCATTCTTACTTTGAATTCAGTTGCTGATAAATCGGTCGGTTGGGATGGTAGACAATCAATTGTTTCATCCATGATGTCACTATTGTTCGATTCAGTTATGAAACCACCTTTCCTGAAACAATTCTGGACAGTCGATGCAGTGACACATTGCCATGACTGTGCTAATAAGTGGAGGGCAGTAAGAAGGTTGGTTTTCCTACTGATCACTGCTGCCGATTGTCCTGAAAGATCTCCTTCAAGCTCGTCCAATATTCTCCGTCGCATTTCAGTTCGGTAGTACGCTTTAAGTGTCCTTATAATTCCTTGATCACAAGGCTGGATAAGTGGTGTTGTGTTAGCTGGCAAAAAAACAACTTTAATGTGATTGAAAGGCATGTCAGCCAGGGACGTCATTGGCGGGGGAGAGGGGCACGGCAATTGCCCCCCCCCTGAATTTGATGGAAACCTCAGGAATTTTTTAATTGATTATGCCTCAGCGAAAAAATTTTAAAGGTATAAATCGGAGCAAACTATTAAACCTATCGTAACAATTTATGAATTTGTGACTTAATAATTTTAAATCTTACAAGCTACTAAAGTCTCGTGTACACTAGCAAGCACTTTTGAGATTTCTTTCTACAACATTTACATTAGCAAATTGCAGCAAAATTGCTCTAGGAATCTGCTGTAATAAGTATCTTGCAAGTGGTTTTTGCACGTACAAACATTGCGGCAAATGCACCTCTTACGTCAAAGCCAGCTCTAACTCAAAAAAAATATCGTCAGAAGATCGATCGCAACTTTCTTGCGGGATTCAAGCTTTACGCAAGCATACATGTTCATTTACTTACTAGTGTTCACGAGTAAGGTTGCCAGATAGTTGGCTGCAGAACCCGCCGAGTGAACTGATGAAATAGCCCAAAACCCGCACGAAGATTTGTAGCTCAAATACCGCGCTCAACTTTGAAATTTATCAGACCTACTTAAATGTGTTGAGCATAATTGCGATTCCGACGACAAACTGTGCTCCAGAATTCGCATTTATCACAATTTTAAAAGTTTTCTCTAAAAATATTAGGTGCAATAATCAAATTATTCACGAAAAATAATTTGTAATTTTCATAATTCTAGCTTATCGAATTTTCAATGGAGTAGAAGCAACCACTGCAAAAAATGTTGGCACAAACACATTCACAGAAATATCGTCAATATTTTTTGCTGGATATAATATCTGTTCGTTTCAATCCTGATCAGTTTCTCGTTAGAGATAATCCTTTTCCCTCACAATCTCAGTAAAAATTATTTGCAATCGTCATGTAAACCGGCCTTAAGTTATCAGGCTTCAATAAAATATGCCTTTTTGCTTTTATGAATAGTAATATATACGAGTATTAGTTTATGTTACAAGATGAACATCAATATATAATAATGTCAGCATCTCATAATCACCTTTGACTAAGCGATCAGATCCTGAGTCTAAACAAGATCAAGTCGCCTCCCGATTAGCGTCATATTATGTTGCGAGCTTGAGGTTCGCCGGGATTTTAAGTAAAACACAGTTCGATTTCATTTACTACTTGATCGCTGTTATCGATGAAAATCGCTTAAAAATTACTCTTTCTCGTAGAACTGATCGTCGTTTCATTCTCGCAGCAGAAAAACATATCCCCGGGCTCTGTGAGTCGAGAGATTTCCAGCATATTCGGTTGTGTGTGTGAAATTCGCATGAAGTAACTATTACATGCGAGAAATGTCTAGAATATGCGAGAAGTACATGGACCTATCTACGATATTACAAGGTTGTTGTTTTTCTCTGGAAACTTTAATACCAATAATAAGTGAGTTGTTCGCATTGCCAGAGTACACATGTAACAATAACTTTAATTTTTGCAACACATGTCTGTAACCCACCAATAATATAAATATAAATATATGTATAAATATAAAAATAATGTTTAATAAATTACGAAAAAATTTAACTCTACGACAGTCATCAATATTGATAAATCTATTATCTCTTGTATGTTATATTTCGATGGGTGTCCTTAACTTGAAAGAAAGTGGTTTATTTGTAGAAAGTCAACAAATAATGAACCGATTCTAAATGAATTTTAGTTTGCAAACACCAGATAGATATCGTGTGAAGTATTATTTTTCATTAGAGAGAACCTAACATTTAGTGGCAACAGGATTTGTGATATGACATAGTTTGCCAACGTTGTATTTGAGCCGGTAACACTAGCAGATTTAACCCAAGAGACGACTAAAATTCAGTTTTTTAATTTTTCTAATTCTATTTTTTCCTCGTAAATCGGCTCTGTTGTAAACTAACACTAAACTAACACAATTTGCGTTGGCCGAATAGCCCAAAAAGCTATAAGTAGCTTTTTGAAATTTGTACCCGCGAATTGAATATTCTAAATAGCCCAAATCGCGGTTAATAGCCCAATCTGGCGACCTTATCCACGAGACTTTAAATTTTAAATTTAATTTCTTCATTATAAGTTATTTTTATGCTGAAACATTTGCAAACGGATGAAATCGCTCACTAAATGGAGTCAAAAATGTATTTCTGTGAGATGCGATTTGCGACGAAAGAGGCATCGAATGGTGAGGTTGAGGAGGACGTTTGTCCACCGATATGCGGCATCAAAGCGCAAATTCTAAAGGCAAAGCGTTCTAAAAAGGCGGCCAACTCTAGGTGGGCAGGGCTGGCAAGATGGATAGCCAAAAAACTTGGGATAGAGGAAAACTGCGACTGCTCGTCGGAACACTGACAGGTCACTGTATGCTGAGGAAACATGCTATGCGCGGTAGCGGAGACGGACATGTGCAGGTTCTGCACATGTCTGCACACGCTGAAGAGGACATCACCCACATCTTGTGTGAATGCCCAGGGATCGCTAGAAGGCGTTTGAGATGGTTGGGTAGTCTTTTTTTCGATAACATCGAGGATTTGTCATGTTAGGGGATGACAAACTGGCCAGGTTCTGCAGGGATTTGGAGTGCTTTTGAGGGGATGGAGCAGCCCACGAGGATCTGAAGGGATCGCAATGGCCTCGTACGGTGCCTAGTGAGAGGGGTTGTTCTAGTGCTGCGCCGCTTGTTGAAACTGAACTGAACTGAAATACGATTTTCTACAGGTTTTTATTCTCTAGATGAAATTTGAGAGTATTATAAGTTAAATCCAACCCAAAAGTTTTTAACGCATAGAACCAAATCTCGGACGAAAAAAAGTTCTATATTATTTTATTTTTACTTGTGGCCAAAAACTCCAAATCCACTTGACGTCTGTCCGTCCATCTGTCTGTCTGTTAGCACGATAACTCAAGAACGCCTTGACCTAGGATCTTGAAATTTTGAATTTGGATGTTTGGTCGAATTTGTAAGGCTAAATTCCTTCGGGTAGCTGCCATTAGTCATTAAAACACGTGTTCTAGAATATTTTCCAATAACTTTTGATAGCTCATGCGAGGAATTTGAAATATTGCACATATTAAATTAATGAATTACGTAAATACTACTCTTTGCCAATAAAGGTTTGCATAAACTTTTATCAAAATTTATCTTTCAACACACATTTTGCAAAAAGACTCATGTACGCAAGTACACACAGCACACAATATATTCATGCATAGTATCTTGACCCTCCCCCCCTCTAGAAAAAACTGAAATGACGTCCATGATGTCAGCAGTATATGCAGTGCAGTTGTCGATTAAAAGAAGGATGTTGCGCTTTAAAGTACGGTCCCACTTAGTCAACCAGTCAGTGAAAATCTGTGTCGTCATCCACACATTTTGGTTTGCACAGTAATCGGTAAGCTCCGAACATTTTTGAAACAAACAATGACAAACAGCTTCTGCTTTTGTCCACTCATACTGGCACAATATAGCACTGTTAACATGATCTTTAGAGGTTTTACATCCCTTAGCATTTTCATTTTTAAATACATATGTTGCCTCGGGTATTGCTTGATAGTACAGCACAGTTTCGTCAGCACTGTAATTACAGTCAGCTGAATATTCGGAAATTAAAGAAGGCCATTGATTTTTCAACCATGATTCTGCAGCTGGCTGATCTGCATCGCGTTGTTCTCCTTGTGGCTTTTTGTACACAATATTTTCTCGTTTTCTCCAACGACTGAACCAACCAACTGTTGCCTGGAAGTTATTTCTTCACATTTTCTCCACCAGTTTTGGCGCATAAGAGGCGCACTTACACGCGCGTCCTCGTCACGAACCTGCGTAAACCACTTTGTAAGAGCGGATTCAACTTCTTTATCTTTTTCATGCCTCTTTCTTTTTCGCAACTTATCTTCATTGTACAGCGATAAACTTTCGATTTGTTTCCTATTTTTAAAAATTTTGCATAGAAGGGGTTACGAGATTCCGAGTTGCAATGCAGCTTTATGCTGACTCATTGGAGGAAGAGAATCAAATTGTTTAAGAATTGCCAATTTATCACTAACACTCAAATCGCGCCGTGTACTCGAACTCGAGTCCATTCTGTTAGAGTGGATCAGTAGTTTACAGCAGTGGCGGCTCGTGCCTTTCTCAGAAGGTGCGGTTGAATTGGAATATTAAAACACGACTTTGTCGGACTAAAACTATATGAGTAAAGACGTTGGTTTACTGCGGAAAGTCATTAAGTAACATTTTCAAAACAAAAAATCACTAGTAACTTGATGACTTTTTCTTCCGTAAGATGGCGAGGCTCAGCCTCACTAGCCTCATGTGGCGAGCCGCCATAGGTTTACAGACGCTACGGAAAGACTGAAAATTCTGTCTGTGTAATCAATAATATGTATCGTGTTTTGTTTACATAATTAAAACAAAAACCAATGACAATCAACGCATTGTTCCCACTTTCATGTCATCGTCATGGTGGTGGATTTACACTCAACGTTTGAGGCGCGCGTCTATCCCCAGCATAAAATCCATCAATCAGATGGCTTGTGGAGTCGCAAGAGTCTAACATTCTTCAACTTTTTCTCGGACGCACGCTTATATATCCACACATACAATGAACTGTAGCAGCACACAATTCGCAGTTAATCGTATTTCTGTCGAGTCGCACTTATAGGCAAGTTGCGCCGCAGAAGCATGTTCACTGTAAATCGCTATTAACACAGCAAAGAATACAGCCGACGAAAACCGGTTTGAAATGGCCTCATGGGGGTAGAGGCTCGCCTCTAGGGTGAGTGTAAATCCAACATCAGCCTTCTTTCGCTTCTTTTTTGATATTGTTCCTTGTCCGCCTTTTTGATTACATTAAACACGAAGAACAAAAAACAGAAAGGATCAAGTCACAAAACTGGCTATGTACTATGCGAATCTAGATCGAATGATAACATAAACCGAATTCTTACTCCAATAAGCGATGAATTCTGTTTGTGGAAAATGGAACCCAACTGTTTTGATAACAAAATGCGGCTTATAACATTATCCGCGATTACAATAAGCGGCAACCACTGTGTAATACATTTTTGGGTCTTCCTTGAGTGCGCTTTTCTTTTTTTTTCAAAAGTGTGGGTAAAAAAAGAGGATTTTTTTTTTTTTTTTTTACATGGGAGTTTTTTGGGGAGGAGAGAAAAACTATTTTGATCCACGATGGGGTAAATGCGATTTTGCTCCCGATTAATAAGATTTCTTTCTTGGTTTTTTGCGCGAAAAATATAGCTTCAGTAACGCGTATGACAGGTGCAATTACGCGACAAATGTCGTTCGCCCCGAAAGGTTATAAACTTTAGGAGCCCGCGTGGAACGTCATTGTAATAGCTTAGGGGGTCACCATTTAATGCGATTGCACAGCTAGAACGACATAGGTTGGGGATAAAATGGTGTGGTAGGGGATTTTATTCCAATTAAGGAAATATGTAGAACAAGATAACAAACAGAACACAGAACATTGAAGTAAACATAAAATGAACATAGAAAAGAATATTTTCGGTTATGATTCGCGGTTGGTGTATGTACCTGCAACTATAAAATAATCGCTCAATTAGCTTATTTTATTGTTTGCCCTTGCGAAAGTAGCAGAAAAAGCTATCCTCAAGAGACTTCAGGAGCATATTGATGCTGAAAATATCTTGCCGAATGAGCAATTTGGTTTCAGATCTGAACATTCAACAGCCCACCTAGTCAGGGTTGTTGAATACATTACTGAGGGGTTCAACAAAAACTTCTACACGGGGATGATTTTCTTGGATGTATGTGGGAGCGCGCCACTGTGATGCAGCAGCCGTCGGTGGTAAATAGGTCCCGTTGGGCACGCAACAGCCACCGACCGAGCGGAGCAGACAAAGCAAACACCACACAGAGCGGGTCAGAACAAAGAGAGCAACACAGACTATTTTTCCGAAACCAATTTTTATACCATTATTATTATTACATTATTATTATTACATTATTATTATTACATTATTATTATTACATTATTATTATTACATTATTATTATTACATTATTATACTTGAAATTCCATCATAAGGAGTCGCATTTTTTCTATCAGTGTCATTAAGTGATCGTGCCCAGTGAAAGTCCGACTCCACACATGGGGGCTCAACCATAAGTCTGATGTTCGATTAATAAATACGCGCATATTCAAAAAGAGAAGTGCTTCAGTCTAATTAATAAATACGCGCATATTTAAAAATAAAAGTGCTTCAGTGCATAACAATTTGCAATTACCGCAAGCGTACGAGTACCTATATGCAAAACCGAAAAAAAATATAACAGTGACATAAAGAACAGTGCCAGTGCTAATTATAGTCCCAGTGCTAATTGTAGTCCCAGTGCCGACATAAAACCCTAAAAAAAAAAAGAGGAAAAGAATTTTTTGTTTGGTGTGCAAAACATTTAAAACAGGCGTAAAACAGGTAAAAAAATTTAATTTTTATATTTTTCAATATCGACGAGTTTAAAGGCCCATCCGACTCCACACACACACACACACAAGGGCTCATCCGACGCGGCGTAATACCGAAAAATATAATACTTCGTAAACGAATACATTGGATTCCGAGGGGTCGACCCGATTCAATGCAATTCGAGCGGCGACGTTAACCAGCACATAGAAGACAAATCAATTTTCATTTAATTAATAGCATATAATGCCGGAAACAGAAAAATACCGTAAAATGAATAGCAAGAACTTAGAAAAACATACTGCAGTCACGATCAGCTGCAAGCCAATCGTATAATACTCTAGATGAATACTGAACTCCGATTTATATTGTAGTTGGGGATAAAGTAGAATTACGTGTGTGCATGTTGTATATCCTTTATTAAGGACTGCCATTAGATTGCTACTCAAACCTAAAAGACAATATTCAGTGTTTAATTTCATATCTTAAACTGGGTAAGTCATCGAACAAAAATGTCCTTTTTGAAGGACTTTCACATGGGAGGTGCAGGAAGGACTCACTCGATTTCTTACATATTTATCCTTTTCCTTGGAATTAGTTAAAAATGAACGTGTACAAAATTTCAAAATCGTAGCTTAAAGCGTTCAAAAGTTATCGAAAATATTGTTGAACACGTGCCTTAGGGACATTTTGTATGGCAGCTACCAGAAGGAGTAAAAGGATTTCGCTGATTAGTAAACTCGAACTTTGTTTTTACTCAAAACTAATTTGTACAAAATTTCCAATTCATAGCTAAAAGATTACTTGAGTTATAGTAAGTTCCGTAAATTAAGAGAAGGCATTTTTACAGGATATTTGTATGGCAGCTACACGAAGGACTAATAGGATTTTCTTCATAATCATACATTTAGCTCCAACTATTGGAAAAATAACACATACAAAATTTCAAAGACGTAGCTTAAACCCTTCTGAAGTTATCGGCCAATATTCTTGAACACGTATTTTAAGGACATTTTGTATGGCAGCTACCAGAAAGAGTAAAAGGATTTCGCTGACAAGTAAACTCAAGCTTTGTTTTTACTAAAAACTAATTTGTACAAAATTCCGAATTCGTAGCTAAAAGATTACCTGAGTTATAGTGAGTTTCGTAAATTAAGTGAATACATTTTGACAGGATATTTGTATTGCAGCTACACGAAGGACTAACAAGATTTTCTTGATAATTATATATTTAGCTCCAACTATTGAAAAAATAATACATACAAAATTTCAATGTCGTAGCTTAAACCCTTCTGAAGTTATCAACCAATATTCTTGAACACCTGTTTTAAGGATATTTTGTATGGCAGCTACCAGAAGGAGTGAAAGGATTTCGCTGGAACTTTAGTTTTACTAAAAACTAATTTGTACAAAATTTCGATTTCGTACCTAAAAGATTACTTGAGTTATAGTGAGTTAGTAGTAAGAACCACACTTACCTATCATTTTAGCATTACGCCAGTACAGAACAGCAATACTGAAGTGAGGTCAAAATAAAATGGAAATAGTGTTGTTGTACCACGGCCGTTTGGACCAGCTGGTATGGTCTTTGGAAATTAGGTCATATAAAACAGGAAATCTGTTTGTTTCTGATTGGTTCTTTCGGAATGAGGTTATTTGTTTGTTTTTTAGAGGGATGGGAGTGTAAGTGGGATAGCTATACTTGTGTGGAAATAAACAGGTTATCAGCATGTTTCTTGTTTTGTAGAGTCATGAAGGTGTGAATGGGTTGGATGAGAGGAAGTGAATATGCATCTTGCTTCACTGGTTAAACTAGATTTGAGTTTGTTGTCATCATGTATCATGGCGGAAAGTTTGTTATTACCACGTGCTCATGATTACATGTGCTTCGAACTGAAGTGGTTTTTCTTTGCGACGATCTCATATGATTCGTGCTTGTTTTGGCGGAAAGTTTGTTATTACCACGTGCTCATGATTACATGTGCTTCGAACTGAAGTGGTTTTTCTTTGCGACGATCTCATATGATTCGTGCTTGTTTTGGCGAAAAGTTTGTTATTACCACGTGCTCATGATTACATGTGCTTCGAACTGAAGTGGTTTTTCTTTGCGACGATCTCATGTGTTTCGTACTTGTTCTTGTTGTAGTTAACCGACGCTGGATATTTTCTGCAGTATGGCTCTACAAAACAAGAATAGTACATTCTGCTGAGGTAATGATCAAGTTCAAGGTGATACTGTCTTATGAGGATTTTTATATGGGCGAATTACCGTGGGAATTTAAGAAACAAGTTTCCAGCTCGTTTGCTGTCGATCGTTCTTAGGGGATCTCGTGAATGGGGTTGAAAATAAAAACAAATTCTCGTAGACTACAAATCTTTTTCTTTATTGTGTCTCGCTATTTTTTTGTTCAAAACGTAGTTTGATGAACCCACCACGGGAATCATCTTTACCATCGTATATGAGGTAATGATTCGGGGTCTGATTTAACTCCTCTACATGACGCTGCGTCTTTACTTTCTCTGTAAATCGCGGCGGTAGGAAGCAAAACTGCCCATCCTCAAGGAAGACTGCCAAACGGGTGCCATATTTGGTCTTCATTAGCTTGAAGGTGGAGATTTTGTACTCCACACCTTCAACCAAAGAAGCCCATGATGTGAGGGTTCCGGTGTTCCCCTTGGCAATCGCGTTCAATGTGCTGGAATTCTGTTGGAAGATTCAAAGTTAAAATTTTAAGTTAAAAATCAAATTGAAAACTATCATTTGATAGAAAGTTTACTTACCATTACGTAGGATCTCCGACTGTTCGAAAAGTTGAGATTGTTCTGATTCTATCCTTACCTTCGATCGATTTATATACAATCTCGACTACCCACCTGGAAGTGATATTATAGGATACATCTTCTAGATGAAGATGATATTCATCTCCTATCATGCATGGGCGAGTAAGGTACAAGTCTTCTTTGAGATGTAGAGAATTTCATTTGTTACTTTGTATGTTACAAAGTCTGGATCAATTGGGAGTAATTAATATGTTAGATTACCCACCTGCAAGTGATAATATAGGATACATCTTCTAGATGAAGATGATATTCATCTCCTATCTTGCATGGGCTAGTTACGTAAAAGTCTTCTTTGAAATGTAGAGTATTTCATTTGTTCCTTTGTATGTTACAAAGTATGGACAATTGAAAGTAATTAATATGTTAGATTAACCACTTGGAAGTGATAATATAGGATACATCTTCTAGATGAAGATGATATTCATCTCCTATCATGCATGGGCGAGTAAGGTACAAGTCTTCTTTGAGATGTAGAGAATTTCATTTGTTACTTTGTATGTTACAAAGTCTGGACAATTGAAAGTAATTAATATGTTAGATGAACCACTTGGAAGTGATAATATAGGATACATCTTCTAGATGAAGATGATATTCATCTCCTATCATGCATGGGCGAGTAAGGTACAAGTCTTCTTTGAGATGTACAGAATTTCATTTGTTACTTTGTATGTTACAAAGTCTGGATCAATTGGGAGTAATTAATATGTTAGATTACCCACCTGCAAGTGATATTATAAGATTTGTCATTGTCTACATATCTGTTACAATGTACATTAAAGCAGATATAAGTCGTCGTTGAGATTTAAAATATATTCATTAGTGATATTGAATGTTGCAATTATGATATTTGATATATGTGTATATGATATGTAAAAGGAAAAGAACACTCATTTCAGCTAGTATAAAAGAGGGACTGAAAATTTAAATGAATTCAAAATATTGAAGACATTCGACCAAGAAGTAAGTATAACTTGTTGAAATAAATGTTTAATTTTAAATTTAACTAATCATTTTTTCTTTTTAGAATTTGCATGAACCTCGCAAGGAGAATAGAGCTAGCAGGGTTACTCCTTGAACTAGTGAATGACCTGCTAAATCCTGACGCCTCTGGAAATTTTAGCGCTGCCAGAGAGATAGGAGAAGAGGAGGCCAAAGCCGTCAACAGCGAAAGCACCGTTGGGGAAAGCAATAAACAAAGTATTGTGTTAAGAACCCCCAACATTGGTAGCAGATCCGACAAAAATTCTAAAGATGGTGCTGTTACCGGGAGTAAGAGCCAGCCACCTTTTCCTGTAAGGACGTCCATTACAAGGAAAAAGGTGAAAATTCACCCAATTGGAGAGACGTGGTTCAACACGTCCAATATCGAGTCGAAGCGCAAATTAGATACTGCTGCTTCATTACGAATAAAAAGGAAAAGAAAATGAAATAATTTTATAAAGATATTTTATTTATAGCCTTGTTTATTTTAGAATATTATTAATTTGGAAAAATTTGAAGTAAAAAGAATCTTTCGAGATAAAATAGTGTTAAATTTAATAGATTTGCTAAATTTCTTGTAAAGATGGATGTGAAAAATATTATTTTAAATTTAGAAACTGCGTTAAGTCTAGATTATAAGATGTTTATTTATAGTTTAAGTAATTTAGTTAGAATAGTAGAGGAAAAAAAAGTTAGGTTCTCATGTAAGGAGAAAAACTTTCTTCTGGAAAAATTTGCAAAGCTTTCAATTCAGTGTAATTCAACTGATGTGATGAAAGAAGGTCTAAAATTTTTTAACAACAGTGATGGAGATGATTTTCTAATCGAAGAAAAAGAGAAAGATGTCCTTGACAGTCGTAGAGCGTCTAATGAAACCCAATCTAATAGTCCGCTACGACAGACTTTTGAAAACAATGAGTTTGGTCAAAGCGGTAATGATATTTTTACACACGGTGAGCCAATTCAAAGTGGAAGTGGGCTACCTAGGAGATTCGAAGTGTTATCCAGACAGGCGAGGTTTTTTAAAAAATTTAACGTAGAGGGTAAAAAAATTACATTCAGGATAAATTCTCTAGATACAGTAAATGAAGATCCACTACAAATTTTAGAGAATATCTTTGATGCTGTGATCAAAGAAGCTGGGGTGAATTCGGGGAAAGGGAGTAAAATCAGCTTCACCATTACATTACCGAACTCACCTCATATAAAAGCAATTTGGTCAAGTCTGAGATCTATTGAAGACGTAGATGGACGTTATATTCTTGGTTTAATTTCGAATGTGAATCAATCCAACACTGCTTTCCTCTCTGATGAAATCATGCAGCTAAATGCTGAGGTTGTGAATTTTCCAACGGGTGGTGCGCGGTTGAATATCAAAGGCGCCGAAGAAAGCGAGTTCTTACAACGGAAAAGAAGTGTTATAGATGTTGGGAAAAATGGTGATACCAGCTGTCTCCCACGATCTATATGTTATGCTATGGAGATGACCTCAAAAAATTTTAACCTACAATTCCATTCTTCAACTATCCGATCTTTAGATCGTATGGTGAAAAAGATGTGTAAAAATGCAAAGGTTACTATTAATACTGATGGCTGTGTATTGACGGATCTTTACAAGTTTCAGAAAGTGTTAAATGATTTTCAAATAATTGTGTTTGATGATACGAAGGATTCTAATTCAATCCTTTTTAAATTACCTAACAGAAATGATTGGCCGAGTAAAATATACCTCTATTACTCCAAGGCTTTCAAACATTTCTACGTGATTAAGTCATTGAAAGGTTTTTTTAATAAGAGTTTTGCATGTACCCTTTGTGATAAAGTGTATCACAGCAAATCTCATAAATGCGAAAGGAAGTGTACCTATTGTAATTCTTCTCCCCCATGTAATTTCGTTACGGAAATGGTAAGCTGTGAAAAATGTAACCGCTCATTTAGAGGGGAAAGTTGTTTTACAAGTCATTTTTCAAATAAAAGTGGTAAGAAGACTATGTGTGAAACTTTTAAGATATGCACATACTGTACAAAATTTTTGAATTTCACAAATAGATCATCAGATTCGCATAAATGTGATGAATATTACTGCCAGATTTGCTCGAAAATCGTTGCAGTGGATCACCTTTGCTTCATCAAACCGCAAAAGAGTTTCATTGAAAAGAAATTTTTATTAATATTCTTTGATTGTGAGAGCACTCAAAATACTCTTTTAGAGAATAGCACTTCTTTCAAACATATTGTCAATTTAATTGTTGCACATCAAGTATGTAATAACTGTTACAAGGATTCCGATATCAGAAATAATTGTGATATCTGTGGAAAAAGGGAGTATATCTTTGAATATAGCAATACGACGAGTGTTGTGGGAGGTTTTGTGGATTATTGTTTAAAGGCTCGTTCTTTTACTCCGAACGTATACTGCATAGCTCATAACTTCCAGGGGTACGACGGTCAGTTTATAATTTCTGAATTATTCACGAGAAAAGTAAATCTTGAACCTATAATGAATGGGACTAAAATAATGAAATTAAGATGTGAGCATGTGACTTTCATAGACTCTCTAAATTTTCTATCATTTCCGCTCTCCAAATTCCCAACCGTGTTCGGTATAACAGATCATGCGAAAGGGTTCTATCCATACTACTTTAACACCTTAGAGAATATTAATTATGTTGGAAAATATCCATCCCCAGATATGTATGGATATAATACCATGAAAATAAGAGAACGTGATGAGTTTTTAAAGTGGTATAATTCAGTCTCTTTTGGAGTTTTTCATAATAGAAGCGAAATGCTTAAGTATTGCAAAAATGATGTCGATATATTACGATTAGGGTGTATACAATTTATGCGGGAATTCCTCGATATAGCTAAAGTTAATCCTTTTGTAGAATCTATAACAATTGCATCAGCATGTATGCTCGCTTTCCGAAGGAATTTTCTGCAAAACAATACTTTGGGCATAATGCCTAAACATGGTTACTATAAAGGACGAAACCAGTCGTTTATTGCTAATGTGTTTCTTACTCGCTAACTAAAACACATGGTTGTTCACTTGTCCAGCTTTATTTCACAACTCACTTAAAACTAACTTAAACTACAGTGGGTAGTGTTGCCACTTTTGTGTGAATACAACATCCTCCCCCTTTTAATTTAGATCTTCCACGATTTAGTATTTCTATTTTGATGAATTGATGTTTAGAATTTATCCTTATATAATTCAATAATTCGTACCTTCTCCTAAACATTATTCAACACTATAATTCTTTATTGTTATTTTGTTCTACGACTCTAATTTACTGTTTCAAAATTTTATCAAATTTTTGTTTAATTCTCTTGGATCTCCTGGGTGTCATTACCTGATCTTTAACATCTTTTTTATTTATAATATTCTTAGAAGTACTTGTACTTGGTATATTCACATCGTTTTCGTTTACTATATTCTTATCTTGTATATTATCATTATCATCATTCTGAATCAGCAATGTTGGTACGACCTTATAATAATGATGTAAATTCGCATAATTCTTTCGAAGTTGATTTACATGAACAATTCTTTGATTTTCTCTTATTTTAATAACATATCTTACAAAACTTAATTTTCTTACAATTACACAGTGTAACCATTTAATATTTTCTTTAACATGATTCTTATAAAAGGCTCTCTCCCCCTTTTTATACAAATTTTCATTATTAAAAGGAGTTACATTGGTTTTCAAATCCATTACTCTACTACAATTTTCTGTTTTATTTTCATTACTTACATTTTTCTTCAGTGGTTTATCAACTTTCAACAAATCTAACAAAATTTTAGGTTTATAAGCAAAAATTAGTTCAGACGGAGTTTGAGATGTCGTTGAGTTTGGGTAGTTCCTATGATTCATAAGGAATTTATTAATTCTTTCAGGCCACGACAACTCTGATTCTTTACATAATAAAAACTTTTTAAAAACGATTGTGGATGATACGCAGGACTATGTAAGAGGTGGATTCCATTCTTAGAGCAAAAGTTTGAAAATTCGAACGAACTGAAAGGTGGTCCATTATCTGTGACAATCGAACCCGGTAATCCATATATGACGATAAAAGAACTTAGTTTTCCTATTAATGTTTTTGCTGTGGTGTTATGCATTATAATTATATCCAAATATTTACTGTATGCATCTACAATAATTAAAAACGTTTTCCCTCCAAAGAAAAAAAAATCTAAGTGGATTCTTTCGAATGGACTATTTGTCTTCGGCCAATTTGATACTAATTCTTCCTTTTCTACATTTCGTGTCTGTTGACATACTAGGCAATTTCTTATGAATTGCTGTATACTCTTATCTAGCCCAGGCCACCATACATACGATCTAGCTAACTTTTTCATAAGTACTATACCATTATGATTGGCATGCAAACTTGTTAAGATTTGCTGCTGTAATTTTTTTGGAACTATTATCCTGTCACCGTAAAACAGACAACAATCTTCTGTGCTGATCAAATTTTTTATCCTAGAAAAGGGCTTTATATCATCACTACACTGTTTTGGAAACCCCTTTGTTGCAAAATTATATACCTTCGATAGTAACATATCTTTTGTAGTTTCTTCCTTTATTAATGTGATGTCAATCGGACAATCATCGGAGAAATTAATTGTATTTATACAGATCTCCTCCACATCTGTAAGTTTGGGTAATGGTAGACGCGACAATGCGTCAGCATTTGCCATTTTTGATCCAGGTCTATGTACTATTCTATATCTAAACATTGAAAGTGTGATGGCCCATCTTTGCAGTCTCGCTGCTGCTACAGAAGGGGTGCCCTTCATCGGATTGAAAATTTCTTTCAACGCCTGATTATCGGTATATATGGTAAACTCCTTCCCATATATATATTTGAAGAATTTTTTCACTGCGAATATCACCGCTAGAGCTTCTCGATGTAGCTGTGAATAATTCCTTTCTGCGTCTGACAGCGTACTACTTGCAAATAAAACGGGTTTCTCCTCACCATTTATGACATGTGAAAGAACCGCTGCTACTCCACTTGGACTTGCATCTGTTGAGACTACAATCGGTAAACTTGGATTATAAAGTGCTAATACGTTATTACTCAACATTTCCGATTTTATATTTTCAAACTCTTGTTGGCAATCTTGGTTCCAACAAAACCTGCAATCCTTCCTCAACAACTTGTATAAGTTTGCTAGCTTCCCCGATAACTTAGGAACAAATTTCCTATAATAATTTACCAGACCGAGAAATGCCTGCAACTCTTTTACATTCCCAGGAACTGGGGCGTTTTGGATTGCCTCTATTTTTTTTGGATTCGGCATTACTTTATTTTCAAAAATTACATGACCTAAGTACTCTACAGATGTCTGTAGAAACTTGCATTTAGAAGAATTTATTTTAATTTTATGTGAATTTAATCGCTCAAGCACATCATATAAATTTTTCTCACATGCATCCTTTGTGTCTCCTCCAATAATAATGTCGTCGATATATCCGAAAACATTTTCAAGACCTCGTAGGACTTCATCTATAATAGATTGAAAAATTGAAGGGGCGCTAGCTACACCGAAGGGTAAACGCGTATACCTAAATAACCCCTTTTCGGTATTAATTGTTAATAGCTGCTTCGATTCTTCGGTCAACTCTACTTGTAAATACGCTCCAGATAAATCTAATACACAGAAATAGTTGCAATTTGCTAAATGTGCAAAAATATCCTCGATATTGGGGATAGGGTAATGTTCTGTTTTTATAAAACGATTTATCGTTACTTTACAGTCTACACATAACCTAATTTTCCCATTTGGTTTTGGGACTGCTACGATGGGAGATGCCCACAGACTATACTTCACTGGTTCAAGAATTTTTTCCTGCACCAGTCGACATAGTTCTTCTGAAACTTTCTCTCGTAACCGATACGGAACTGAGTATGCTTTATGAAATATAGGTTGGCATTCGCGTAATTGAATTTCTGCTTTATAACCCACAATCGACTGACTCACATCTTGCGACACAACCGATGGATACTTTGACACAACATTTGCTAATATATTATCATGGTTGTCGTGTTCTATGCTAGTCCCTACATTCTTATTACCGATTTTATTGATATTTTTACTCACGAATTTTTCTTTCCAATTTGGCATTAGCCTTTCCAGCCACGATCTACCCAGCAATGGTTTGAAGGTCATTCCTTGAACTATTATTAACTCCAATTCCTCGACAACATCACCAAACTCCACCTGCACTTTAGTCTGTCCTATCACATGTAGGTTATTTCCTGTAATTGTATTTAATTTTAAAGCGCAATTTACAACCTTTACTTTTTTAAACTTCTCTTTATAATCCTCAAAACTTATGACAGATACGCATGCTCCGGTATCTAACTCCATTTTCACTGCTACGCCTTCAATCTTCACATCCAATTCATACGGTGCTGTTCCATCTGTTGCGATTTTATTTTGCAGTCTAATTGTTTTTACTGCTGTATGTGATTTTGAACTGGACCCTTTCGCTGTACCATGCTTAACATTAGAATTAAAGCATGCCTTTGCTGTATGCCCGACCTTTTTACATCTGTAACAAATCCAGTGCTTCGCGGGACACTCTGTACCTGGATGCGAGACTGCACAACGAGTGCATAAGTCACCGTTGTTTTTTCTTGATGTATCACTGTAGTTGGATTTCTTTTCTCTCGATGACTGTTGTACTCTGGAACCTGTTTTCGGATGAATTCTATTCAATTGATTTACCGTTGGCTGCATAGACTTTTGTTCTTTTATGGACATTTCCATATTTAACGCCACGTCACAACATTTCTGGAATGTTCTACTGTCGTCTGTCAGTAACGCTTGCTGGATTTTCTCTTGACGTAGGCCCAAAATAAATTTGTCGGTAAGCGCATCTTCCAGCGCTAAATTACGCAGGTTGCCGGAATTGGCATTTGCATCGGCAATAAAATCTCCGAAATTACAAGTTTCTGCAAGATTACGAAGTTTCACTATGTACTCACTAACTGATTCTCCTTCCTCTTGTTTCGCCTTTTGGAACTTGAATCTCTCAGCTCTTTTGTTTACCTTTGGAGCATAGTGCGTCTCAAGAATGCTTATTAACTCCTCGAAAGATTTACTACTCGGCAATTGCGGAGCGGTTAGTGACTTGAGCACTTTGTAAATTTCTGACCCCACAAGAGTTATGAACACTGGGGTTTGTTTCTTAACTTCAACGTCATTAGCGAGGAAATATTGGCTTACCCGGTCTTTGTACGCCACAAAGTCTTCCCCAGGGATGAACTCACCAATATTCCCTACATACGCCATTTTGTGCTTTTCTTTTGTTTCAGTGGTTCCCGAATTTTCAGCTATTTCCTTTTTCGTTTCCACTTTTCCTTCACTTGCACTGTTCTTTGTCATCGAATTTATAACTTAATCGAATATACTTTATCGAATTTATAATTGATAACTTTATCCTCGTCGCCAGTTAATGTGTTTCTTACTCGCTAACTAAAACACATGGTTGGTCACTTGTCCAGCTTTATTTCACAACTCACTTAAAACTAACTTAAACTACAGTGGGTAGTGTTGCCACTTTTGTGTGAATACAACAATTGCTAGCAAGTGGCTTGAGTGGCAAAGTTCGCAAATAAATGATAAAATAATTTCGTCAAATAATGAAGGAGAGGTGAAGTTGGAAAAAAGCGCATTAAAAGTAGATGGGTTTAATTCCAAAACAAATACAGTATATGAGTTTTTCGGATGCTTTTACCATGGCTGTAGAGATTGTTTTAAAGTAAAAGATTCAAACAAAATCATTAACAAAACACATGAAACGTTATCACATAGATACGAAAGCACTATTAGAAGAATCGAGGTTGTTAGGCGTAGTGGTTATAATCTGGTATATTCGTGGGAATGTGAGTTCAGAGAGTTCTTGAAAAAAAATCCTGATGTAAACAGGGATTTAGACAAAAAAGTTTCAGATATTATTCCACCACTAAACCCCCGTGATGCCGTTTATGGAGGACGTACTGAAGTGTTTAAATTACATCATAAAATCGGTGAGAATGAAGTTATACGATATCTAGACTTTACCAGTCTGTACCCGTATATTAACAAATATTCACCATACCCTATCGGTCATCCTGAAATTTTTCGCAGGGAACATATACCTTCTCTACCAGAGATACTTTCAATGCATGGTTTTATCACTTGTTCAATTGTTGCGCCTACTAACTTATTCACACCTGTTTTACCTTTCAAAAATAATTCGAAGTTGTATTTTGCACTGTGTCGTAAATGTGCGGAGTTGAATAGAGTTTCCACATGTAATCATACAGAGGATGAAAGAATGATTATTGGAACCTGGGTTATACCTGAAGTAGCTTTAGCAGTGAAGAATGGGTATAGGCTAATAAAAGTTTTCGAGGTTTGGAAATATAATCACACCAAATACGATCCGGAAACCAGAAAGGGTGGACTATTTACCGAATATGTAAACACATTCTTAAAAATCAAACAGGAAGCTAGTGGGTGGGGGGGTGAATACATAACCGAGGAGGAGAAAGATACCTTCCTAAAGAGTTTCAAGATGAGAGAAGACATCATTCTAGACAAAAACCAGATTCAAAAGAATCCCGGCAGACGAAATACCGCTAAAATCTGTCTAAATTCCTTCTGGGGGAAATTTGCACAAAGGGAGGATAGAACTCAAACCAAGGTTATAGACAATCCCAAGGAATTTTATGACTTTATACAATCCCCTGGCATAGAAATTTGTTCCTTATATCCCATCAATGATGATACTATATGGGTAACATGGAGATATTTAGAGGGAAATGACAATTTGTTACCGCATGTTAATATACCTATCGCAGCCTACACAACAGCCTTTGCCAGAATTAAACTTTACACAGCTTTACAAAAGGTAGGAAAGTCAATTCTCTATTGTGACACGGATAGTTTGATTTTCATCGATAATAAAAATAATCCTATTTCATTACCAATATCTAACTTTTTAGGGGATTTAACGAATGAAATTGACAGTTTTGGTCCTGAGGCATTTATTTCGGAATTTGTAAGTACAGGCCCGAAAACCTATGGTCTTAAAGTAGAAACTGTGAGCGGTGTTGAGTACATAATTAAATGTAAAGGTATTACTCTTAATTTTGAAACCTCGAAAACTGTTAATTTCGATAGACTGAAGTCCTTAGTAATAGGTGAAGATGGGGGAGAACCCGTTTATGTAACAAATGAACGAAAAATTAAACGTAAACGACCAGGAACAGTTATTTCAGCACTTGAAAAGAAACGTCTACAGTTCACTTTTGATAAAAGAGTAATAACAGAAGAAAATTTTTCATATCCGTATGGATACAAAAAACCTAGAATTAGTTATTAGATGATAACCTTTTAAGAATTTAAAATATATAAATACGTAGAAATAAATTGTTTTTTTCACTTTACGATATTGTGTCTTACTGGAAACATGAGTAAATTTATTTTCGATATCCAGTTTGTCACAGGGAATTCTGGACAGTATTTTGCAAAAGAGCTTGCGATACTACCTTTTGGCACAATATATCCAACGTTCTACCACATACTACCCCCTCACCCCTATCAGGAGTTGAACATAAAGACGGATCAACAGCAAAAGTATGAGCGGGAAAATATCAACGGTCTACACTGGAATGATGGTGATACATATTATAACAGTCTTCCCGATATCTTGAAGGACTTTGACAACTCCACCATCTACGTAAAGGGTCTTGTGAAAGAGAGATTCATCAGAAGATACTTACCAGAAGTCGAGATAATACAGCTTGAAATTCCGAAATTATCGGATCTCCATAATTTCCAGACAATCTGCAAAATTCATAGCCAACCCCGGACCCTACGTTGTGCTGTACAGAACTGCGTAAACATTTATCTATTTATGTTAATGAATAAAGTTTATATATAAAAATAAAAAAACAAAAAGCTTTATTTTTTAAAATTTTTTATTAACCAATCGTTATATTAAACAGAATACCGGCACTGCAAAACCATGGAATTTCATAAAAAAGTCTAGAATAGTTTAAATGTACATATGAAGTCCGTGATGGTATAAAAAAGTCGTCATTGGATAAATTTAGTACATCCTTCGCCTTACATCTAGTCGTGTATTGGTTGAAATACTCCTTCACACTTTCATGAGCGTTGTTGTTATGAAACATGACGATATTAAAGAAATCCATCATTTCAATCAAACGTACCAGATCGAGATGTTTCAATTTAATGCTGCCTTCCCCTACAGGTATTCTGTACTCCTCTAGTAATCCAAGCTGATTACCCGGTTGCATCTCAACATTATTCTTCAACTGGGCGAGATGGTTGTATACTGATAACCATCCAAAGTAGTTTGTTGACACAGGGAAACGCCCATGGTGACTGAAGATTATTTTTGCCTCAAACGTGAATGGATCGAATCCGAGCACAATTTTCCGGTTCTGGCAGCCATCCAGATAGTAGGTGTAGTTTAGTAGAGCGTTTTCACCCGGAACCTCTGATCTTTTCTTTTTGCTAATCTTCTCATTAACTTTTTTGTCGGAGGGTGCTGATTTTTTTCCTTTGAAAGGGATCCCAAGATCCGCGGCACGCACTTTTTTTGTAAGATCCGCGGAACGCACTTTTTTTGTAGGAATCGTAGACATATTGAACTGAAGATTTCACAATAAAAACTGAAACACGACTGTTTCAACCTGCTGCTTTTATACTCTCAGCCTCTGATTTGCAATACTGGTTGTGACAAATCCCTCCGTTCTGTGTAGTATCAGATGAAAATATATGGTGGTATAAATTAACGATCTTAGCGTCATTATGTGAAAATTCTTTTGATGAGAACTGTTTAAGAAAAAACTTTAGACTCTTCCCCTTGCAGCGGGAATATACGTATACACAACAGTATTTACCACAGGTCGATGAAAACAGACCCTGTATTCTCTTTTTACTATTTATAAACATTTCTGAGTTGCCATGTAAAAATTTTTTAAAGTATTTATTTGTCGGATATCTTCCAAAAGAGTCGAAGTATTCTACAGGTCCGTTCCTGGGTAGATAGAAAGCAATCCAATGCGTGCCACTTTTATGAGAAGGGTCAGTGTTCGCTATAACGTATGCGGGTCTTTTTATTTTACTGGGCAGATGATCACATGGGAAGACGCCCTTGAACAAGTTTCTAGTGACGCTATTTGTTTTCAGAATCTGGGCAAGTTCAATCGTGTTCATTCCTGGGCTTTTGAAATTAAGTTTTCAAGGTTTATGATCTGTGTATGAGAAGTCACGTAACTTTGTAAGAATTCTTTTGATGATTCACCATTAGCAAAAACTGTTGAAAATTTTGCCAGTGTTCTGATAAGTTCTTCATCTAGGCGTTTGAGCTCTAAGTTTCCACATACTCCTGTCTGATCTGTAGAAGTTGCCAAAGACGTTGGATATTTATATATAATTTCTTTTGAGTAGAGCTTATTCTGTGCCCCGAAACCTGTAAGTGATATTTTCTTAAAGAAGGTTAAATGTCCTTCTGATAGATACTCAACATTTACCAGGCAATTTGTCATGTTTTCCTTTTTGTACCTAGTTGGATACTATGCTAATACACCCCTTATCAAGCTGTATATATACTTTTTTAGAAACTTGTGTATACATTTCGGTTCTTATCTATCTCGATATTACTGTCATATTCTGTGTATACAATGCAGCTGACACTGTTCTTTAGAGACTCCTTGAATCGACCTTCAATTCGCACCACTCCTTGGTTTAACAGGTTGCCACAACCTGAGTTGTATGAGTTATTCGCTGTTAAATCAAAGGCTAACATGAAGCACCCATCGTCGAAGAATTTTTTCGATATCTGATGACCTTTATCGAAGTAATTTATTCCGGTGCCTTTGAAGAGGGTGAGATATCCTCTAGTACTTAAAGGATTAGCTTTTGAATAATCAAATTCCAGAGGCTGATTTGGAACTTGAACACCATTTACTGACAAGTTGAAGTTTGTTATGTTGTTATGTTTGAAGTTATACGGATTCTTCGTACGATTTCCATTGTATGAGTCGTTATCAACCATGGCAAAAACCAGCAAATTCGGTATTTGGCCAATCACTACGTTATCCAGAGATAGCGTAAAAGTGTTAGCAGGAAGTGTGTATGTTTTCACCTCGACTCGTTTGTACGGATACATGGTATTTGAGCGCTGAAGTACATTCTCATGTGCTAATAGTATTCCTGGGTTGACGGTTACATGATTCATAAACATTGTTGCTTCTAGTATTTTAATACGTGGATTAAGATCATCTACCTTAGAATAAAGATAGAATTCGGGCTTCTCCAATGAAAGTGTTAAGCGCAAATCAACGCCATTTATTAATAGTTTATCCTGATTAAGCAGATCGCTATGGATCGTTCCCATCAGTTCCACTATGGCGCCTTTTTCAAACATCGAGACTCTCTTAAGATAACCTTCATTGTCTTTACTTATTCCACCCCTTCCTCCTGCAATCATCTCCATTTCACCTTCATCCAGAAACCAGCACACTGATTCTAGGTGAGTGGATGCGGCATCCTTTCCATAATTTAGCAAATTTTCAATATAGGACCTATAATGGTAGTTATTGTCAGTTTGAGCTATATTCTTGCCATTTAACTGCACTGTACATTGTTTGAATAAGGAGTGCATCAAATTATTAACTACGCCGAATGGATCACCTCCAGTATCTTTCTCAGTGAAGGTTTCTTCCTTGCCATCTTTAAATTTAATGAGTTGTACTTTTAACCGTAAGTAGATGCTGGATAAATCACGATATGTGTCGCCGTGGCCGAGAGAAACAAACTCTAGTACGGAAGAGTTATCTAGGGATGCTATAGGTTTGTAAGCAACTTCTTCAGTTTTTAAAATATTACTCTGAACTGGTAGTGAGGCAAAAAGGTCCAATTCAGAATTCATACATTCTTTAAGCATCGCCATCGAATTATCTATCAAATATATCCAACACACGTTTTTTCAAATTACGACGCTTTTTCACAGTTTTCTTTTTTCTGATCGAAGACGTCGATTTCCTTACTTTAGTACGTCTTTTGCGTTTAGCTGAACTTCTTGTCTGCATGCTTGTGTACGGATTAACTCTTTTTATAGGCATTCGATTCCCTCTGCCGTCCATAGCATCAAACATTTTATTTATACCTTTTTGAGCTAGCTCATGTAGTGCAGTTTTTCCCTGCTCCTTCAAAATCTGCTTGATAGGCTTACTCCCGACTTCTTGAAAGATTGACTTTCCTGTGTTAATAACCTGTTTTCCTACAGCCTTTGCTCCTGATGAAAATATCGGTTGTAAATAGCGTATCAGGCCGCTAAAAAAACTTCCGATTCCTCTCCCACGCTGGTACACAAGAGGCGATCGATACAGTTCTCCTATATCGGATAATTTACCCCCACTCTGTATAAGGTAATACCGTGTGTAGTGCGCATTCATCTCATTAAACAAGCATGCCACATAAAATGTGTATTAGCACTATGCAGCTATCTGTAGTATGTGAATATTTATAGCTTTCTTATATCCGTCTGAAGTGGAGCATTATATAGGTAGGCTTAAAAGACGATTCAAAGTTAACTAATTTACCTTGCTGGTCTGTAATTTTTATAGAGATGCTTTCGATAAAGGTCTTCTCCAGTGGACAGTACTCTACGTGATCAAATCTGAAAACACTGTCACACTCTTCAAGAGCGATCACTCGAAGATTCCGCA
Source organism: Beris morrisii (assembly GCA_951812415.1). Classification (NCBI taxonomy): domain Eukaryota; kingdom Metazoa; phylum Arthropoda; class Insecta; order Diptera; family Stratiomyidae; genus Beris; species Beris morrisii. The sequence goes on from OX638311.1 coordinate 96,530,565, forward strand.
CCAATTTGCATCCTATAATTCTAGGTCTAATAATATCCGTGTAAACATGAATTAAGTTGAATTCGTTACATTCGTCTGTAGCTCTGTAAGATCTTTTCGGCAAGGGTGCCTCATCTGCCTCGCGATCAGATGTTTTCGGAGGAATTAGCTTTCGTGTCTCAGAATCAGATGTTATAGGGGGGGTTGCCTTTTCTGCTTCAGGACTAGGTGTTCCCTTTTCCTTGATAATAGTCGTAATTGCTTTTGATTCCTTTATTGTCTCGTCAATCAATTCTGGATCACGTTTATCAACTGGTGTTTTTAAAAATGTCTCTACGAAGAGGTCACCAATTTTGTCGGTTGTACTCAGATCAACTGTTACCGATGTTGTGTCTGTAGTGCCGTCAGCTTCTCTATAAGGTATTTTTAGAGCTGTTCCTTCTAACGTAACCCAAGTGTCAGGTAATATATCTGCGGCTACTTCTTTCGCGGCATCTTTTATTGATTGTCGAATTGACGCCAGCACATCGTTAAATATCTGCTTTTTTGCCATATCTTCGGATATGTGTAAAGATTTAGCCTTTTCCGTAAGGATATCCTTATCGTATTCTATACCACTCAATAATAAAGCAATGAAGTCTGAAACGTTAATCGGATATGTAATCGGTAGTTTCAGTTTAAGCACCACACCGTGATCTTTTAGATGAAATGTATGAGATGTTGGGGGTGGAACTTTATGACGATCTCCTGGTACCTCAGGCAATATAAAATCATCAAGCATTTCTAGTAATGCATCGTGTTTTCTGCGCGATCTCGGAATCTGTCCGATTATGTAATTAAAAAAGGTTACCCATGATCTGAAATGTGTACCCATCTCCAAATAAACCTTTACCGCAACTTTCTCCCATTGGTAAATATGTAAACAAAACTCTCCGGCTATTTTTTTTTCACTATTATCAGGGATATCCCCACGGTCCTTATCATTTCTAATACGTCTGTAAATATCCTGTTTAATATATGTCATGTATGGTTTTTTGTATTTAGGCTGGAACGCCGTTAAAAATGATGTTAAGAACGTCGAGAAATTAATATCGTTGCCCGCATAGCACAACTTTTGTAAATCGATATCAGACCAAATTAATTTCGTGTTATCAGGCCCCCATAATGAAACCCTTATTTTTCTGGAATGAGGATCTGATTTCTTTTCCGATTTGTCTGAGCGACGAAAACGCTTATTTCTCTGTCCACCTTCTTCATCTTTATATCGGGTGGAACGTTTAGGCCGACTAACCGATACACTCTTCTCTATTTTTCGTCTTGGTAATGCGATTTCAGTTATTCCAACACTCCAATCGCTGCCAAACTTGCATGTACTGGGTAGTATATTCTCAAATGAGGATAGGGTATTTTCCGGATAAGTATCTAGAGAACTGTTGCTTAGCAGGCATATGTAGAACTCTTTATCTGTTATTGTCATAGGCATTTTAAAGTCTATCCCAATTCGGTTTAGGCCTGTTCGTACTACTCTCTGACTTATTCCTAAGCCTTTCACTCTGTCTAGCAACTCGTCTAATGGGAAGGTTAATCGCCGCACGTCCTAATATAGGCTGGGTTTCCATCTTTAAGATTTCTTCAGCCTGTGGACTTTCTTCACCATGTGCTGTATCTTCAACTAGCACATCGGCTCCAGTATTACCGCTCTCCCTATCATATTTATTGAAAACCTCATCCAGCTCGTCAACACTCATGTCAAACGGAACTGTATATTGAGTTATTCCGTCATCACCAGTTATCACCTTATAATCTTTTTCCGGCGCATGATCTTCTACATTCACTCTTTTCAAGAATTTTGGTGGTGGCTTAAGAGTTTTTGCAATACCACTTGCCGATAGTCGTCTCTTGAATCTGGATGTCATTTCTTCTTTTGGTGGGGTTAAATCTATCATTGTTTCAAATATCTCCTCTCCCCGCATAGGTGAAGATTGTGTTGATTTTTCATCGCTAAATTTGATTTTCGTTTGAGTAGTATTGTCACGCATATTTCTATAACGCCGTCGGTTTGACTGATCAAAGAGTGGATTAGTTTTTGACTTTATATCTAGAAAGATGTTATTCCCGCGTCGTGTATTAAAAAATTTTATAAGCTCGTTCCGGTATTGATACCATTTGTTTTTATCGTCAGTATTCTTACTTCTCAATATCTTGTTAATAGCTTTATCAAACAAACTTTGACTCTTTGTATCTTCAATCGTATCTTTTAGATTTTCATACACTTCTGGGGGGAGCAGAAGCATTTTATTTAGATGATTGGCTCTACGCATATTTTTCAATTAGCGATCCTATAACTCCTGATAGAACACTTCCTAAGAGTATTGGCAGAAATCCTCCGTTTTGAATTAATACTTTACGCTGTCGTGGCACAGACTGTTTAGCATCTACCAACTTGCGCATGCTCTTTTTATATTTACAAAGCTGAGAATATATTTTCCGGTGAGGCGAATGATTCCCGTTTAATGTATTCAGAGTGACCTCACAAAGAGTTTTAATCACCTCCGGATCGGCTGACTTTAATATAGCTTTCCTCAGACAAGGACTGGCGTTTTTAAGCACGTACAACATATGCCTGTTGTCCTTCAATCTTTTCATTCGACACACCATTCTCTTCTCTTAGACTATCAGTCGAACAGTAACACGTTAAAAAATTTTTATTAAATATATCCGTCCTAAATCTCAATATATCATTTATATCTTGTGTTAAGTCGACCATTAAATAACTATGTGGCCGTTGCGTAATTCCTTTATATATTCGCATAAGCTCGGAACTGTCTTCAGGATATATTTGTTTAGCCAGATGATGAAATTGGCTTTTGTCGCGGGGATTTTTGAAACACACCATGTATTTACAATTTAGCGATATATCACGACAAAATTTCCCTTGATGAAATACATTCTGTGTTACTAAAATAACAGAAAGATTGCGATGATGGGAACCCTTTGTAAACAGTTCGCATACTTGTCTTGAAAACGCATTTAGCATCATATCATCCAGCACTATTAATATTGGTTCATTAGAATCGTTTGGGAATTCTTCAGGAATTGAGCTTAAGTACTCTATATTTTTTAGTGACTTCAATGCAGGTATAGCATGCTGCTCCGCATTACACCACATGATTTTTTTCACCTGCGGATGAATCATTGCACCGCTCGTAAGAAGATTTTCTATAAAGGTTGTTTTACCACACCCGGAAGGGCCTGCAATCATCATTGTGAACGGGTGCCTAAATTGTATCATGTCTCTGAGTTGATATCGATATTCTATATAATGCCGTGAGGAATATTTATAACTTTAGCAAGATGAGTAGACGACAAGTTGTTAATGAGCTGCACAGACCCGCACGTAGACGATTCACTCGTCGACGGGTTACCATCAGGGGCATAGATGATTTATGGCAAGCGGATCTGGTTGACATGAGTGCATTCTCATCTCAAAATCAAGGTTTTAAGTTTCTTTTGACAGTGATCGACACCTTTTCTAAATATGCATGGGCTTTCCCCATTAAAAATAAGAGTGCAGATGTTGTAGCAAAGGCTATGGAAAAAATTTTCAAACAAAGACGTGTGCCTAGAAACTTACAAACCGATGACGGTACAGAGTTTTTTAACAAAGTATTTCGTCAGATGATGAAACATTATGAGATAAACCATTACTCTACATTCAGTGCGTTGAAAGCCTCCATTGTCGAGAGGTTTAATCGAACATTGAAAAATATCATGTGGAAAGAATTCAGCATGAAGGGAAATTATCACTGGGTCGACATATTACCTAAGCTACTTATTAAGTACAACAAGACAAAACACCGTACTATTAAAATGAGGCCTATAGATGTCAAAACATCAAACGAGATTCATTTATTGTCTTCCTTCTATAGGAAAGTTAAGGTTATTTCAAAACCTAAATATAAAATCGGTAATCATGTTCGAATAAGCAAGTACAAACATGTCTTTGAAAAAGGTTACACACCTAACTGGTCGACAGAGATATTCAAGATAAAGCAAGTAAGAAAAACGCAGCCACGGACATATTCAATTGAGGATTATCAAGGCAACATTATCCAGGGGGGCTTCTATGAGACAGAATTGACAAAGGTCAAGCATCCCGATGTATATCTCGTAGAGAAGGTTTTAAAACGAAGAAAAGATCGCGTGCTTGTAAAATGGCTTGGTTTTATATCCCACCATAATTCCTGGATTGATATAAAAGATGTTCTGTAACATTTGGATTTTCAGTCACCATGATGAACTTAAGACATGAATACGATCGCCTAAAGACGTTCAAGAATTTGGATCTAGAGGGGAGGAAAGTGGTTAAACTTGTGAAAAGCGGCTTCTTTTACACCAACTTAAAGGATTACGTCAAGTGCTTCTTCTGTTCTCTGATAATGAGTGCATCTTCTTCACCATCTGATGTGGAAGCTGAACATTTACGCCTGTCTCCAGATTGTGTGTTTGTTAGCGGTAAGGATGTTTGCGGACCATATGATAAACCGATTAAAAAATCATACAAATCCTACCTGCCATCACTTTCTACCGTAACGCAACTGCTTGCCCTGTTAATCCTGATATTTTTCCTGACGATTGAATTAATCAACCTCTACTATGTCATCTACGGATTATAAACATGTCCACTTTTCCGATCATGTTTCGGTCAAATACATGATTGCCTGGGAGTATGCATATAGAAGTAGTAGGCAGAGTAATTGGCAAAAAAATGTATTAGACCGACTCAGGTTTCAGCGTAGGATTTTTCAAATGGAGGAATTACTAAAAACTATTTTAATTAAGAAAATCAATTATGTAACTAGAATAATGTTATCTACATGAACTTTATATAATTTCAATAAAAACAATAAAAATAAAAACTGAGAATTTGTTTCATTCCCCAGAATATCGGAAATCAAAATTAAGTACACCGTGTATTACTGGTACATTCCAAAGATACCTGCAGTACCATTTTCTGTTTGTTTTTTAATACGAATTTACAACACATGCGATACAGTTATTTCATCATATGCAATAATCTCATATATACGAATGCAATGGAAAAGGTACAACAGGCACCCAGAACATAACACCGGCTCTAACACAACAAGAACAAGTACGAAACACATGAGATCGTCGCAAAGAAAAACCACTTCAGTTCGAAGCACATGTAATCATGAGCACGTGGTAATAACAAACTTTCCGCCAAAACAAGCACGAATCATATGAGATCGTCGCAAAGAAAAACCACTTCAGTTCGAAGCACATGTAATCATGAGCACGTGGTAATAACAAACTTTCCGCCAAAACAAGCACGAATCATATGAGATCGTCGCAAAGAAAAACCACTTCAGTTCGAAGCACATGTAATCATGAGCACGTGGTAATAACAAACTTTCCGCCAAAACAAGCACGAATCATATGAGATCGTCGCAAAGAAAAACCACTTCAGTTCGAAGCACATGTAATCATGAGCACGTGGTAATAACAAACTTTCCGCCAAAACAAGCACGAATCATATGAGATCGTCGCAAAGAAAAACCACTTCAGTTCGAAGCACATGTAATCATGAGCACGTGGTAATAACAAACTTTCCGCCATGATACATGATGACAACAAACTCAATTCTAGTTTAACCAGTGAAGCAAGATGCATATTCACTTCCTCTCATCCAACCCATTCACACCTTCATGACTCTACAAAACAAGAAACATGCTGATAACCTGTTTATTTCCACACAAGTATAGCTATCCCACTTACACTCCCATCCCTCTAAAAAACAAACAAATAACCTCATTCCGAAAGAACCAATCAGAAACAAACAGATTTCATGTTTTATATGACCTAATTTCCAAAGACCATACCAGCTGGTCCAAACGGCCGTGGTACAACAACACTATTTCCATTTTATTTTGACCTCACTTCAGTATTGCTGTTCTGTACTGGCGTAATGCTAAAATGATAGGTAAGTGTGGTTCTTACTACTTGAGTTTCGTAAATTAAGTGAAGACATTTTGACAGGATATTTGTATGGCAGCTACACGAAGGACTAACAGGATTTTCTTGATATTCATACATTTAGTTCCAACTATTAAAAAAGTAACACATACAAAATTTCAAAGTCGTAGCTTTAGGCGTTCCGAAGTTATTGGTAAATATTCTTGAACACGTGTTTTAAGGACATTTTGTATGGCAGCTACCCGAAGGAGTAGGACGATTTTGCTCGTTAACGAACTTAGCGTTACAAATTCAACCAAACATCCAGATTCAAAATTTCAAGATCCTAGGTGAAGGCGGTCTTGAGTTATCGTGCTAACGGACAGACGGACGGACGGACGGACGTCAGGCGGATTTGAGGTTTTTGGCCACAAATAAACAAAAAATAATATATAACTTTTTTTCGTCCGAGGCTTGGTTCTATGCGTTACAAACTTTTCGGCTGGATTAAACTTATAATACTCTATATGATTTCATCTAGAGTATAAAAATTTAAAGCGTAAAGGTCTGGCAACCGAAGGCACACGAGAAGAAATGATTGCACGAGTGATTGAGTATGATAATCAAGACGACCAACAGAACTCAGACAGTTCTCATGACAGCGATGAGGATGCAACCGGAAGCAGGTCGTTTGGATTCACGTTTCAGGACGTGGAAGCGAATATAAGGAAATTTTCGGGTGATGATCATCAGGTGATCAAAAAATGGGTAGCAGACTTCGAGGAAATTGCAATATTACTAGAATGGTCAAAAATACAACAGGTAGTGTATGCTAAATGGTCACTTACAGGAACAGCTAGTCTGGTAGCTCAGGCCAGACTATATAAATCATGAAGATCGTTGAAGCTAGCACTACTAGAAGAATTTGATCGGAAAACAAGTGACCTAGAAATACATAATATGCTAGCAACAGTGCATAAAGAAAGTAATGAAAGCTTTCTAGCATATGTCACAAGGGTACGAGAGATTGCGATGCAAGCGACGGTCGACGATGAATCCCTAATACAGTATATGATAAATGGTATTTCAGACAAACCAGAGTATAAAACACTTTTGTATGGTGCCCGCTCGATTAAAGAGTTCAAAGAAAAATTAAGGACGTATGAAGCATACAAATCGAATACCAATACAAAAAATGTTTCTACAGTATCGTCTACAAAATCTGCAGGCAAGGTGGAGAAACATAGTGAACAGGCTAGAAAACAGAATCCCATCAAATGCCAACACTGTAATAAAATTGGGCACAACGAAGCAATATGCAGGCAAAAGAATATAACATGTTATATTTGCAAACAATTAGGACATAAATCTTCTGTATGCCCACAACGCAACACAAGTGAAACTAGCAGAGAATCAAGTTCAAGTAGCAAACAAAGTTCCGAAACTAGCCAAGTTCACATGTGCTCTGAAACACAAACCAGCAATAAACCAATGTGCACAGATATAACCATAAATTCTGTCACAACTGAAGCCTTGCTAGATACAGGCAGCGCTGTCAATATTTTGCGTGAAGATATATACAAGAACATAAAGAATAAGCCGAAACTAAATGACGTAAAAATAAATCTAATCGGATTGGGAAATGCATCAGCCGAAACACTCGGAAGCGCAGTTTTGAAAGCAACAGTGGGTGAAGCGCAGTTTGATATCAAAATGCACATCGTTCGCATTAAGGATCTGACTATCACAGCAATCCTGGGAAGAGATTTTCTGAACGCTGCTGAAGTAAACATCCGATCGGGAAAAACAGAGGTAAAACGCGCTGAAACATTTTGTTCGGATATTATGACTATAGATATAGGTGACCAACAGGATGATATTCCAAACGAGATTCAAAAACTCATCAAAAGTTATAAGCCGAGTACTACCGTATCAACTAACATACAAACGAAAATTGATCTGAAGGATGAATACGTAGTTTATAACAACCCAAGACGGTTGGCACCACCCGAAAAGAAGGTAGTCGAGGAACAGATAAGCTCATGGCTTAAGGAGGGAATCATCGAACACAGCAACTCGGAATATGCTAGCCCAATCGTGCTTACGAAAAAAAAAGATGGCTCCTTAAGGTTATGTATCGACTATCGTCAATTAAATAAAAAAATTGTCAATTCCCTAACATGGAAGAACAACTAGATCAGCTTCATGCTGCTAAAATATACACAACTCTTGACCTCGAGAATGGATTTTTCCACGTTCCAGTGGAAGCAAGCAGCAGAAAATATACCGCATTTTGTTGTCAGATGGGTGTATTCCAGTTCAACAAAACGCCTTTCGGGCTATGCAATTCACCAAGCTCGTTCCAGAGGTTCATTAATTTCGTCTTCAGAGATCTTGTTCAACAGAAGATAGCCGTTATATATATGGACGATATAATAATCCCCGCAAAAAGTATGGAAGAAAGCATAAGTAAACTTAAATCTGTCTTCGATATAGCATCAAAAAACGGTATCAGGTTCAAATAGAAAAAGTGTAACTTTTTGAAAACATCGGTAGAATATCTTGGATTTATTGTTGAGAATGGAACAATAAAACCATCACTAAATAAGTTAACAGCAGTAGCGAAATTTCCAGAACCAAAGAATTTAAAGCAAGTACAGAGCTTCTTAGGCCTCACTGGATTTTTCAGAAAATTTATTTTAAATTATGCATTGATTTCTGCACCACTTTCAAACCTACTGAAAAAAGATAGAGAATATACTTTCGGTATTGAAGAGCGTATGGCATCTAACCAGCTGAAGAATCGCTTGGTCTCTCCACCGGTACTCAATCTCTTTGACCAGAGTAGAGAAACTGAACTTCACACAGACGCCAGTAAAGAAGGATACGGCGCAATACTGATGCAGCGAGACGAAGCGGATGGAAAGCTACACCCCGTGCACTATTACAGTCAAAAAACAACACTACCAGAAAGAAATTACTCTAGTTTTGAACTGGAGGTACTAGCAATTATAAATGCAATTAAGAAGTTTAGAGTATATCTGTTGAAAATGAATTTTAAAATTATTACCGATTGCAAAGCGTTTACGCAAACTTTGGAGAAAAAAGACATATCACCCAGAATAGCTCGTTGGGCTATTATTCTCCAAGACTATGACTTCCAGATAGAGCATAGAAGTGGAAGTAGAATGAAACACGTTGATGCCCTGAGTAGGTATCCAGTTATGTCAATCGAAATGACACCGAGAATAAAACAGGCGCAGGAGTGTGATCCACTCATTCAGAATACGATAAAGCAACAGGAAACAGAATTAACGACCGACTACGTGATGTCGAACGGAATTTTGTATCGACAGATCGATGGACGCAGGCTTATTGTAATTCCAGGAAGCTTATCGGAAAGCATCGTAAGACAGGTCCATGAAGACAACGGTCATTTTGGAAAAACTAAGTTGGAATACATCATCAAACAGAAATATTATATCAGTAAGCTACAGGAGAAGATACAAAACTGTATTAAACATTGTATTGTCTGCTTGGTATCCGATCGCAAGAGGGGTAAGAAAGAGGGAGTATTAAATCCAATACCGAAAGAAGAACAGCCACTTCAGACATATCACCTGGATCACATGGGTCCAATGACGTCCACCGACAAGCAGTACAAGTTTATTTTCGCCGTTATTGACGCATTCAGTAAATTCTGCTGGTTATATCCTACCAAAACTACAAATTCCAAAGAAGTCTTGGACAAACTACGCCATCAGCAACAGACCTTCGGTGACCCAAGAAGAATAATCACAGATAGGGGAGCTGCTTTTACTTCGAACGACTTCAAAGATTTTTGCAGTTCTAACAACATCGACCACGTACTAATTACTACTGGAATACCGCGAGGAAATGGACAAGTGGAGCGACTAAACCAGGTCATTCATTATACCTGTTTTAACAAAACTTTGCAAAAGTGATCCAAAAAAAATGGTTTAAACACGTGCCCGCTGTCCAAGCTATTTTGAATTGTACGCATCAGAGAGCAATTAACATGTCACCGTTTGAAGTAATGTTCGGTGTAAACATGCGCAGAAACGAAGAACCTGAAATTCTTCAGATACTCAACGAAGAAGCCTATCAACATTTCCAGTCTGAAAGGAACCAACTACGTTCTGAAGCGAAATTACAGATACAAAAAATTCAAACGGTAAATGTAAAACAGCATAACAAAAAGACAAAGCCAGCATATCAGTATAATGTTGGAGATCTGGTTGTAATCCAGAGGACACAATTTGGAGCCGGTCTTATGCTGAAAGATCATTTCCTAGGCCCGTACAAAATTAAAAAAGTAAACCCTGGACAGGAGCGCAACTAAAAGTAGTTGACGGAGCAGAAGTTTGAAATTACCACACTTGCGTGACAAAATGTCTAAGGAAAAATTTGTGAGTAGGATTGGAAGACAAAACTCCAACCTGCACACAGAGAGCTGGCGCGTTCTAAGAATGGACAAGGTGAAGAACGACGGCCTTTCTGGTTGACGATAAGTCCGCTGCAGATATCAAAAAGGTGAACTGTAATCTCTTCCTGAACTTTTCGAGGAGCCACATACGGACCAAGCACGAAAAGCAGGAGGAAAAACCCAAGGCGGAGAAAGTTCACCATTATCGGGCTCCCTGCACAACGGAGATCTCTGAGGGTACAAGCAAGAAGTCTACCAAAGATCCTTTGCCTGAGCCCTTAGAGATGGAGGTGACAAGAACTCCATGTCACCCCATAGATCCCCAGGTTCAACTCGGAGCAGTAGTAGAGCCCGACTCGATGAATCCAGTGTCTCTAGATGCCCTTGTGCGACGAACTGCAGCCCTATTCTCGAGTTCATTCGACCAAGTTTCGTGCACGAGCTTGATCAACTTTCGAATGAATTGAAACAATTGCTTTTCGACTCGAATCTCGACTAGTCACACGGCGGTCGCATGCGAATCTTTTCGCATGATATGCAACAAGTGGTTTCTATCATTCGAATTAAACTTTCGTGCACGAATCTTTAGCCGTTACTATGTAGACTGCCAAGTTTGAATTTAAAAATATTTTAAATGTGTCTAAAAATTAAATTTAAATTTATAAAAAGTGACAAGTTTAAATTAAAAATATTTTGAATATTTTAAATATATAATATAAAAACTGCAGAACTTAGCCCTACAAATTCAACCAAACATCTAGATTCAAAATTTCAAGATCCTAGGTGAAGGAGTTCTTGAGTTATCGTGCTAACGGACAGACAGACGGACGGACATCAAGCGGATTTGGAGTTTTTGGCCACAAATAAACACAAAATAATATATAAAATTTTTTCGTCCGAGGCTTGGTTCTCTGCTTCTACATGATACTAGATTGCAAGACAATGAATAATTTGTGGCACTTGATGCATTAGGCAATTATTTTCTAAGCTATTTAGAGATTTCTGTCGAACGGTTTGTCTATTTCGTGTATTCTGCACAATTTTGCTAAAATTTTATTTATTTAAATAAAATAAAATTGTTATTTCCAGTTGTTTTGTGAAGATAAGAACATAATTATTGATGTTAAGTTGAAGATATGTATATAGTAAGTAGTATAAAGCTTGTGAAAAAGTTACTGTACGCAAAGCATTATACTCATATGTGTTCATTGTCCTCAACTGAGTAAACGTGCGTATAATTCAAAATAAAAACTAAAATTAATTTTGGACTAAACGATTTCTTATTAACCTTAAATTTAATCGAAATAAAATATGAAACAGGAATTTTTACCAGTAGTTTTGATTTGGGTATGTATGGGTTAAAGCAGATATGCGCGTGGTCCGACATAGGATATTTCGTCGGAGACATGCCAATCGTAGATGGTTTAAGCGGTTAAAGGATCACTGAGAGTCATATCTATGACTTCTTCCCTAATAACATTCCTAAAGGTTGGTCTATTACCTTCATTAATTTTTTATTTACAATTTGTTCAAGCACATCAGTGCGACCTACCCAATTATTCCTCCAAAGTGTATAGTGAACATTTATCTGATAGTACGAGTTATATTGACGCTGTCGAACGATAAAACCACCGGTAAAAGGGGTCACGATGACCCCCCCCCCCCCCCCCCCCCGAACTTTTAAGAAACAAACTCAAGCAGCCGCGAGTGTCTTACAAACTAATAATGAAGCCGAAAGCTTCCACATCTCCAGAAGCAAATCGTTTTGCAATTCTCGGTACACAACCAAGTGAAAACAATGACTCGCCCTCGTCGGATCCGGCAAAAGTCAGATGTCCAGCAATGGTTTTTCCCAAACTTAAAGAAGAATCAGTACGTATAATGATGAATACGTTAGAAATTACCAAGTTCGAGCTGACATTGATGTCAATAGGTCAAATCAAAATTGTCATCCTCGAAGCGAAAGATGCTAAAAAAGCAATAAAATTGGTTGGTGACAAAAATTTGCACTACTTCACATACTGCCGCTCTTTTGCGGTTCTGCCGACAGTTAAAATTGTTCTATCCGGGCTTTATCAAATGGATATCCCCCCTCGCGAAAAAGGGAGTTAAACAGGATTCAAGTAAATCCCACCGACATCAAAATTTTCAACATCCGCGAACCTAGATTTGAGAACCAGGCAGTCTATCTCCTATACTGCCCTAAAGGAACCAAGTTAGCTGAGCTTAAGAAACAACGAACAATAATGAATATTATTGTTAACTGGAGCTACTACAAATCCAAAAAAAACAAAGCCAACTCAATGCCGTAACTGCCAAACGTTCGGCCACGGGTCAATGCACTGCCACATGAAACCTAACTGCATGATTTGCGGCAAAGATCATCACCATTCTTCATGCCTCCCTACTAATAACGAGTAAATCAAATGTATCAACTGTGGTGGTGACCATTACTCTAATAACCCGTCCTGTGATGCTCGGATTAAATACATGAAGCTGTGCGAAATTTTAAACACAACCTGGAAGAAGTGACATAGCAACAACAACAACAATATAAGCCCTAATAGCAGCAACAACAATTTCAGAATAAATTTAAACGAATTTCCTAATTTACAAAATACGAAGCGATCTTCTGTAAGTAATAATAGCAACAGCAACACGCAATTTGTCCAATGGTCTAGTCTTTTTAATTCAAATAATAATGCAAATTATAATGCTAGCAATGAACTATTTTCAGCTGACCAGCTATTAAAAATTTCTATTGATTTAATTTCTAAACTAAGCCAATGCAAAAGTAAACAAGACCAATTCTGTGTAGTAGTTGATTTAGCATGCAAGTTTCTGAATGGACCATAATCGACCCAAATTAAAATGTATATTGTGGAATGCGCAAAGCATATGTAATAAAAGAATAGAAACTTTTGATTTTATTGAATCAAGAGATATCGACCGCTTACAAAATATATCGTAATGATAGAGAAATCCAAACTGGTGGCGGAGTTGCAATACTTATAAAAAATAACATTAGGTGCTCTTTGCAACCCATTATAAAAACAAAAATCATAGAAACACTAAGTGTTAAGCTCTTGGATGCCAACCTCACGATTGTTGCTGTTTATTTCCCTGGGACAAAATTAAACAAAACTAAACTCGATATGTTTCTCCAAGATATCAAATCGCTAACCAATCTTCCCTGAAAAGTTATACTTTGTGGCGATCTCAACGCCAAGCATCACCAATGGAACTGTTCTAGATCTAATAAAGCTGGCAACTTAATTTATAATCACCTTTTAACTCTATAATATATATAATACTCTCCTTAAGACCCTACTTTCTACCCTAACAAGGGATTCCCTTCTACACTAGACCTAATACAGTCAAACCTCTCAATAGTGGACCTAGAAATAGTGGAAATCTTGTCAATAGTGGAAAAAAAATTCCGCCGTTGAACTCTTCCATACAAATTGACCTGTTAATAGTGGAACACGCTCACCCCGAATAGTGGAAAATCAATCTCGCTAAATTCATTTTTTATTTCAATTTTCATGATTTTTCAAACAAATCCCCGATCACAAAATGATTTCATTTTGATTCATTGTTAGTATGCACACAGTGTGAAATCGTCAGTGTGATAGCCGACGCTTCATAAACATAGTACCGTTATAGATGAACGGCGACCACAGTCGCTCTTGTTCATATGTCATACTCGCGGTTGTTGCTGTGTACATAAGACAAGTAAACAAAAGAAAACCGATTGTGCCAAGTGTGCATTGCTTCGTCACTTCATAACTTCTATCTCCGTTCATATATGAAACAAAAGTGTTTCAATCAAACATACCGATGCACTAAACAAGCTTGACGAACTGAAATTTTTCGCTTATGACAAAAACAATACATTTTTCCTGGATAAGATCGAAGAATGCATAAATTTAGTACAGGATGATTTGATTGCAAACAAAAGTAAACAGTCTTCAATCATAGACTTTTTTTCACGAAAAACTGATTAATAAACCATTCTTATTCATCTTATTCACCTTTTTCACAATGTACATTGAATTTTCATGGCATTAAATACAAGAAAACGTAGAAATGTGTTTTTTTTACTTTTACTCTGAATAGTGAAAAATCTCTTCATAGTTGTCTCAATTAACCTGTAAATAATGGAACCTGGAAATAGTGGAAACCTTGCCAATAGTGGAAAAATAATTTTCCCCATGCGATTCCACTATTGACAGGTTTGACTGTAATAAGCAATGGAGCAATCAATTTATCCGCCCCAATTGTTCTCCAAGAGCTTTCATCTCCATACCTTCCTGTACAATTCTCCATTATTCTAACTGAAACATTGGACAATCTAACTTTTCGTAGGCCTTGCTACGCAAAAACGAACTAACCAAAATTTGTCAGTTTATTAAGTAGCGCTTTCTGTCTTACTGAGTTAGACCTGAGGAGTAAGATTAATTCGTCCAATGAAATCAATAACATGATAGCATTTTTCACTTCCAAGATTGCCGAAGTAGCGGAATTAAGTATTCCTATGGTTAATACTAAAAAGGAGGGTAGTATTAAATTGAGCGACAATATTGAAGCTGTCATTAGTCGACGCAATATGTTGCGTAGGTAAAGGCAAAGAACTAAAAATTCTGCAACAAAGACTTTAATAAGCAATTTAAACTCTAACATTCGCTCCGGGATATTTATCCTTAGAAATCGCCTATGGAATAATTCCCTATCTGAACCAGTGGAGGATCCAGACTTTGCCTTTTGGGGGGGGGCGGAAATTTTTTTGATTTGACTATTTTGTTTGATCAAGTTCTGTGTGAATTTAGCTACATAGACTGCACTTAGCAAAAACGGGATCATATTGTTTTCATCTTATTATGGGTCATTCCATCAAGAATCGCCAAAGTTGTGACCTTACCATTTCCGATTCTTTTGAAAATGTTTGCACTTGAAGAACTAGTGAAAAAAATAATTGAAATTCAAGTTTTTGTTTCTATCATATTTTTTAACTAACAAAAACAACAACAATCTTTAAAATAAGCCCTACTTTATTATTCAAGGATAAAAATTACCAGAGATATGAATTTTCAAAGAGGACTCGGACATCTTTTTTGGGAAATCTGTAACATACTATAACTAACAAAAAGAATGAGATAGAAACAAAAATTTTAAATCATATTTTTTTTTCACTAATTCTTTGAGTACACAAATTTTCAAAAGAATCGACGATGATAAGGTCACACTTTTGGCGATTCTTGATTAAATGACCCTTTTTCTATAAAATAATTGAGAACCACTATATTGTTCTTCGATTTTTTTTACCCCGATCCCATTGAGATCCCAAGTTAATTTTTTGATATGTTTTGAAAAACAGTATAACCTACAAAATGTTAAAAAATAAAAAAAAAACGGTTTGAAATATTCAAGGATAAAGGATAAAATCATTATACATGAAAAAAATTTCAAGAATAATTTTTATTGCGACAACCTTCCCCTTTAAAATAAGCCATATTTTATTATTCCAGGATAAAAATTACCAGAGATATTCATTTTCAAAGAGGACTCGGACACCATTTTTGCGAAAACTTTAACATACTATAACTAACAAAAAAATGAGATAGAAACAAAAAATTGAATTTCAATTATTTTTTTCACTAGTTCTTAAAGTACAAAAATTTTCAAAAGAATCAGAGATGGTAAGGTCACAAATTTCGTCATTCTTGGCGGTTCTTGATGGAATGACCCTATTACCTACGCAATATGTTGTCTTGTAGTCTTTTTATCATGGTGCGTTTACACTCACCCTTCAGGCTCGCCTCGAGGGGAGCCTCTACCCCATCAGGCCATTGCATGCCGGTTTTCGTCGGCTGTGTTCTTTGCTGTGTTGAAAGCAATTTACACTCAACATGCCTTTGCGGCGCAACTTGACTATAAGTGCGAAACGACAGAAATACGATGAGCTACGAATTGTGTGGTACCACAGTTCATTGTATCTATGTACACATATGGAAGCGTGGGTCGGAGAAAAAGTTAAAGAATGTTCGACTCTTGCGACTGCACGAGCCATCTGATTGGTTTATGGTGGCGATAAAGGCGCGCCTCGAACGTTGAGTGTATGGTAATTCCACCATCATAGTTCTGTTCTGTGCTTTGCATTGCACCGCAGAACTACAGTAAATGCTAATTACAGTCCACATTGCAGTGGAGTAAAAAAAAATCGGAGAACGATTAAAGTATGTATGTTTAGAAAATTCGGGGGGGGGGGGGGGGGCTCTCCGCCCCCCCCCCCCCCCTGTATCCGCCAATGATCTGAACTCGATAAAGGCCACAATACAATTTGGACTTTTAACAGAATCTTCAGAAAGAAAAGGTCAATTATCCCTGCCAATAATTCCAAATTTAATACAAACCAGGCAAAAGTTGAAGTGCTGGCAAACAATTTTCAGTTCTTTAACGAATAACCTGGGCGGTGCCGCCACAACTAATCGAGTCAAATCCACCTTAAGATATTTTCTCTCGTCTCCTACTGACCATTCCGAAATACCCTTTTCCAAACCATCTGAGGTAAAATATCAACTTCGTCGTTTAAAAAATAAAAAAGCGCCTGGTGGCGACAATATCCCAAACGTGGTTATTAAGCATCTACCCAGGAAAGCCATTATATTTTTAAACTTTATTATTAACGCATGCTTTAAAATTGGCTATTTTCCTCAAAAATGGAAAGAAGCATCAGTGATCCCAGTACCTAAACCAGGGAAAAATCCTTCCTGTCCTACCAGTTACCGTCCAATTAGTTTGCTCCCAACATTAGGTAAAATTTTAGAAAAAATTACCCTCAAGCTAATTCTGAACCACTTTCCTTTCTGGCCCATAGATCTTTCCAAGTTAAAATAAGCTCGACGTTGTCATCTATCTGTAAGAGACATACCAGCAGGCCTTCCCCAAGGAAGTTGCTTAAGTTCAATCTTATTCAACATATTTACTGCCGATATACCTCAAGTTCCTGACTGCAAACTAGTGCTTTTTGCTGATGACACCACGCTTTACTCATCTTCGAATGATCCTGCAATTATTATTAATAAACTACAAACTCTGCTTAACTCTCTCAATGTTTATTTTAACAAATAGAAGATCAAAATAAATGCCGCAAGGTCCCAAGCTATATTCTTCACAAAAAGACGTTCATCCAAATTTCTTCCAAACCGGCTGATTAATGTCTTTGGCGCCGAAGTTAAATGAACTGGACTGACCACATCAAATATCTGGGTTTACTGCTTGACGTTAAACTTACCTTTCATTTGCATATTAATTACGCAATAACAAAACTTTTGAACTCAATTCTCCCAATATATCCCCTTATCAACAAGAATTCCAAATTGTCCCGGGATAATAAGCTACTTTTATACAAAGCCGTAATGCAACCATTATCATAATATGGAGCCCCACTTTGCAAGGCCGTAGCCAAAGGGGGGTAGACAGGGTCTGGACACCCCCCCCCCCCCCCCCGAAATTCTCAAAGAATTCAAAGTACTGAAAATTTAGACTATTTTTTTGTCAATTGTATTGAGAAACAACCTATATAACAATAAGAAATCTATAATGTATCATTCATTATGTACATTACATTTCCTACGATTGCGATTTGAAATCGGTCGAGTTCGATGGGAAGGGCGGGTCAAGAGTGAATTAATTCTTTATTTGTTGTTTTTATAATTGTCAAAAAAGACAAATGCCTTGGTTTAAACTGCTAAACTAAAACAATAAATTAAATAATAAATAGTAATAAAAATACCCGAATACACATATGTACTTATTTGTTGTGTAGTTTGCTTGTTTTCCGTAGATAAAAAAGCGTGATATGTATCATACTTACACGGTTTCTTTATTTCTTGTATCGTGTACGTTTAGTGTGCGTATACTGGCCACTATTCAGTGTCCGGTACATGAGTGGCAAAATTTTAAGAAGTGATTCCTTGTTGTACTGTGAGAAAAAACCTGTTCTACAAAATGGGGCAGTTTTCAATATCCGAATCGAATTATGTGGGGAAAAAAACGCTCGAAACACTCGAAAGCTGAGATCAGACATTCGTCAATAATCCATAGCTCCTACACGGTTAATGTCTTGAAATGGAAACTTAAAGACGGACTGTAGATATACTAGGCGGCGTCCAGGGGTTGAGGGTGAAAAACTTTAGATTGGGATATCTCATGAACCAATTACGCTAGAAAAATAAAATTTGGTATGTCATTAAATGGATTTTGATAAAAGCAAAATTTTTAAAGGGGGTGGTGGGACATAGAAGTTGGGGGGATAAGAATTTTTCTTAAGATTCTCGTATCTTATCTCAAGAACCGTCCAAGATAGTTGTTTAAAATTTTTATGGGAAAAAGGCCCAATAGGGTAAAAAAAATTAGAGTTGTGTGTGTAAGGGGAGAGGGTATCTCGAGAACCCAAAATTTTTTTTTAGGGTACGTGGGTGCGGGGTGACTTTCCTATCTAGAGAATGGTTTCTGTTAGAAAGTTGAAACTTAAATGCCTAGAAAGTACTTTCAAGATTTTTGATATTCTACCGCTAGGGTGGTGTAATGGGGTTGTATACATTTCCATTAAATATCTTTTCACTTTCCCAGACCTGCGTAATAATCGCCTAAAACCTGTTATTTAGTTCTTTCCCTTTTCAACCCCCGAGAGGGTATAAGTCAAAAGAAATTGAATTGGTTTTTACTTTCTCGCGCTATCTTCATATTTATATATTAACTTCTTTCAGGATTTTTGGATATTCAACCTCCAAGTGGGTGTTAGGAGGTTGCATATGTTATCACAAATTCCTACATATTGCTTAGATTTGACGGGATATGGACTTCATTTTTACTTCCTAAGGCTTCCAAGATAATCGCCAAAAAGTCAATTTTAGCATTTTTATTTTTATTTTTTTATGTTGCACATTTCTTGCAATTTTTTATTGTAAAAAATAATTCACACAGTACAATATTGAGAAGAGTTGAGATTTTAAATTTGTGTTGTTGCTTGTCACCTTTGCAGTGCCGTCCGATGTGTTTTCGTACTCAGATTTACTGCAACAGTCCTTTACGTGGTGACTTTAAAAACAATGAGAAAAATTTAAATACATAGTTGCAATGCGTAACATGGTATTAGAGAGTTGAATACTTTTCTCAGCTGCGACATTTTTTTTTAGGTTTGAATGAGATTATAAATCGCTTTTCACTACCACAGACTTTTTATACAGGGTGTTTGGCACTCCGTGTGCCACCTTGCAAGGGGTTATTCCTTGATATATTTGGAGAAAAAAATTGTTCTACAGAGTGGGTCAATTTTCAATATTAGTGGAGATACAGGGTGGTTAAGAAAAGTGTTTTTGACCGGTACCCTGACTCACTGAAAACGTTAAATCTTGAAAACGAATAATCACAAGGCAAAGTGTTATAACTCGTTTTTTAGGCAATCGAATTACCTTTCATTTGATGTAACAGTCTAAATTGTAACTGCACCCAATATTGAGATATTTACTCGAAAACACAGATTTTTGCTACGTGAACCCTAAAAATTCAGTGATCAATGTAGTTTTTCTCAGAAAACCCCATTATAAAAATATCATTTTAATTTTATTTTTTTATGAGTCGTATTATTACCTACAAAAGCTGCATACATATGTATGAGTTACGATTAACATTTTGGAAGTAATAGGTAAAAATACATATCGCATAAAAATTAAATATTTAAAAAATCAGTGCATGTGCATGTTGATCTACGCTACTTGCTTGAATTGAAAGAATTTAATAATGGTTTTTATTTCAAATATTTTTATTGTAATAAATGTTCAAAATGGCCACCTTCATTTTGAATGCACGCTAAAGCTCGTTTGGCGAGTGTTCTCTTAGTATTCATATTCCTCAACTGCTGTCTTACTTCTATTGCTGCCGCATCGATCCTGATATTTAGATCTTCCAATGTTTCTACTGGCGTTGCGTAGACAAGGTCCTTCATCCGTCCCCATACAAAGAAATCCATAATAGTAAGATCAGGAGATCTTGCAGGCCAGTGTATCGGTCCATTTCTACCGATCCAGTGATTGCTATAATTGGAATTTAACCAATCTGTGATCTGTCGGCCGTAATGAGCAGGAGCACCATCGTGTTGGTAAAACATGGAAGCCAATCGAACCAGTGGAATATCATCCAAAAAGTCCTGTAGATCATTTGATAAAAACTGTAATTGGAGCTATTTAGAGTACGCGGAAGCCTAATAGGTCCAAGTAAATCGTCACCAATCACACCTGCCCATAAATTGACGCTGAATCTGTGCTGAAATGATGCCGTTCTTCTTGTGGGTGGATTGCTCTCAGCCCACGTATGTAGGTTGTGGAAGTTTGTGATACCGTCTCTGGTAAATTGGGACTCATCCGTCCACAGAATATTGTTGAAAAAATTGTCGTCATCTTTTTGTCGTTCAAGGAGCCAATTGCAAAACTCCATCCGTTTGGGGAAATCAATGGGTAGCAGCTCCTGTACTGGTGTGTGATGGTAGGCATGGAAGCGTTTTACTTTTAAAATACTCCAAACCTTCCAAGTAGATATGTTAAACTGCAATGCCAAGCGTCGGATACTGATCGATGGATCATTTTGCACTGCTTGCAGTATTCTTTCATCAATCTGAACAGCGATTATAGGCGCAGGATTTGCATTTACTCTCCTTGTTCTAACGCTGCCAGTTTCCCTAATTCTCCTGTAAACGTCTTGAAATATTCTCCTGCTAGGTGTCCGTCGATGAGGATGTCTCTGGTGGTAAAGCCTTCGCGCGGCTCGTGGATTTTGGTCACACTCTCCATAAATTAACATCATGTCAGCATATTCTTCATTGGAGTACTCAGGCATTTTGAAATAATTTTTTAAATTCTACTGACACCTTCTTCTCTTAGCAACGTAACTAAAACTGAGAAAAATATGAAGGTAGTTTTGCTTTTATAGGCTTTTTATTTTGTAAGACACCCTATTAAAAAAGGCATAGTACCGCATCCAGTAGTACCTACCACGTCCAGGTAAAAGCATCAATTATGTTGAAACTCACTTACATTTCATTATTTTCCTTCATACTTTAAATAGTAATAAATGTGCAATAAAAATACTTCAGTACTACCGACAAATTAAACAGATTCTTGGACGAGGTCCACTTTATGGCACTGACTTTTAAATATTTAATTTTTATGCGATATGTATTTTTACCTGTTACTTCCAAAATGTTAATCGTAACTCATACATATATATGCAGCTTTAGTAGGTAATAATACGGCTCATAAAAAAATAAAATTAAAATGATATTTTTATAATGGGGTTTTCTGAGAAAAACTACATTGATCACGGAATAGCAAAAATCTGTGTTTTCGAGCAAATATCTCAAGATTGGGTGCAATTAC
Organism: Beris morrisii; assembly: GCA_951812415.1. Taxonomy (NCBI): domain Eukaryota; kingdom Metazoa; phylum Arthropoda; class Insecta; order Diptera; family Stratiomyidae; genus Beris; species Beris morrisii. The sequence goes on from OX638311.1 coordinate 96,552,402, forward strand.
AGTTTAGACTGTTACATCAAATGAAAGGTAATTCGATTGCCTAAAAAACGAGTTATAACACTTTGCCTTGTGATTATTCGTTTTCAAGATTTAACGTTTTCAGTGAGTCAGGGTACCGGTCAAAAACACTTTTCTTAACCACCCTGTATCTCCACATATATTGAAAATTGACCCATCTTGTAGAACAATTTTTTTCTCCAAATATATCAAGGAATAACCCCTTACAAGGTGGCACACGGAGTGCCAAACACCCTGTATAATCGCATACAAACCCATTTTTCAATTTTTGGATATTCAACCCCCAAGGGTTTGCATATGTTTTCACAATTTTGGCATCCATTAGTTCTGATGAGATATAAAATTTCACGATTTTTCGAATTTCAAAAACCAAGAGGGTGTGAAGGGTGTTTCCTAACGTTTTCACAAATTTTTAAAATTCCTGGTGTCTGATGAGATAACATATTGCTTCTTATGTTTGTTTGTTTGTTTATTGCCATAGATAAAATTTGTTACATACATAATAAAATTTTCTTAAGAGTTCATATAATGTTTCAAGTTATTTTATTAAATCATTTTGTAGCCTACGAGAAGAAATATTTACAGAAAAATGGCAAGCAAAACATCTAATTGATGAATTTCAACTATAACTAAAAACTTAACCTAACTATTAAAACTATGTATGTTTGGACATATGTACGACGTCCAAACGGGGCGTATCAAGTAAGCATTCCGTTCAACCCAAACCCCCCAGCTCTCGGAGAGTCTAAGTACATGGCAAGAAATCGATTTTTATGCCTCGAACGCAAACTACATAAAAATCCAGCTCAAAGAGAGTTGTATTCAAGGTGTATACAGGAATATATTGAATTACAACACATGATTCCCATCGAAGAAACCAACAAGCACACAAATGACAACCTTCGAAACTACTATTATCTACCACACCATGCAGTCATGAAAGAAAGCACTACTACAAAGTTGCGTGTGGTATTCGACGCATCGGCAAAAACGTCTAATGAAAAAACCTTGAACGAGCAAATGTTGACTGGCCCTAGTTTACAACCGAAACTCTTCGCAATTATGATGAAGTGGAGAATGTTTAGGTATGCAATCACAGCTGATGTAGAAAAAATGTATCGGATGATAGGAGTCGACCCACAAGGCCAGTAATATCAGCGAGTTTTATGGCGAGAAAACACTGATCAGCCTATTCGAGAGTACTGTCTTACAACGGTAGCGTTTGGAACAGCATCCGCACCATATTTAGCCATAAAGACCCTGCAACAACTTGCTCATGACGATCGGAATAAGTGTCCATTAGGTTCACGAGCCGTTTTCGAGAATTTTTACGTCGATGATGTGTTAACCGGAAGTAATGACATCAACGAGGCTATAGAGTTGCAAACGGAACTCATCAATCTCCTTAAGGGTGGAGGGTTCCACTTAAGAAAGTGGACCAGCAACGACTCACGTTTGTTGGAAAAGTCCCTCTCAAAGATCGTGAAATTAACATCCCAATAAGATTCGGAGAGAAGAATTATATCAAAGCATTAGGCATTGTGTGGAACCCCGAACACGACTACTTCACATTATCGATGAACTCATCAGACGTTGATAACCCTAAGTGGACCAAAAGGAATATCCTAGCAGACATTGCAAGGCTATTCGATCCATTAGGTTGCGTTTCGCCAGCCATCATAAAGGCAAAAATATTGATGCAGAAATTGTGGATGTCCGGATGCAATTGGGACGACCCAGTACCAGCGGAATTATAAATTGAATGGGTAACCTTCAAGTCGGAACTTCATCACTTGTCGGAGATTCGAATTCCACGATGGATGCATGCCAACGTCAATTCCACCAGTAACATTCAACTTCACGGCTTCTGTGACGCATCAAATCGAGCCTTCGCCGCTGTTCTGTATTTGCGAGTCATAGACAGTACCAATCACGTACATGTTAGTTTGATCATCTCGAAGACAAGAGTCACCCCGATCAAGCCAACAACCCTACCACGATTAGAACTTTGCGCTGCGGAGCTCTTGGCAAAGTTGATCAAATCAACAAGAGAAGAATTGAACTTAAGGGAGGTTCAATGTTTTGCGTGGACTGATTCGCAAATAACATTAGCTTGGATACAAGGATATCCAACCAAATGGACTAAGTACGTTGCTAATAGAGTAGTAACAATTCAGGACAACGCTTGCCTTACGCATTGGGGGTATGTGCCATCAAAGGAAAATCCTGCCGACGTCGCATTACGACGTATAAACCCTAGCGAATTGTCAAGACATGATATGTGGTGGAACGGACCCAAATGGCTCATACTCCATGTTACACAATGGCCTCAGCAAAGGTCTGAAAAGAGCTCAAATACAAACCTAGAAATACGGAAAACTAGGGCGTTGCACACATCCTTACCAACCAAGGAAATCTCGCTGTTTGAACGGTTCTCGGCCTTAACATCCTTGATGCGATGTGTAGCGTATTGTTTTAGGTTCACCCACAACTGTCGTCAGAAAGACAAAAGCACCAGGCTATCAGGAGGCTTATCAACAAAGGAATTTCAAGAAGCAAGAACGGCGCTGGTCAGACAAGTTCAGAACGAAGCTTATTCCGATGAAATAAAAATACTAAAAAAGAATCAGCAACTGCCACGCAATAGCCAGCTCAGTAGTTTGAACCCGTTTCTGGACAAAGATGACATTATGCGAGTTGGTGGCCGACTACAACATTCAGCCCTCGCCTATAACAACAGACACCCCATGATCCTACCTAAAAAACATCGATTCACGGATTTAGTTGTGGATGATTGTCATCTACGCACACTTCATGGAGGATCGAATTTAGTCATAAATACAATTAGACACGAATACTGGATAGTCAATATACGACATATCGTACAACATAGAATTCGGAACTGCAACAAGTGTCACCGGTTTCAAAGTCGCCCAAAGGAACAATTAATGGGTGAGCTACCCAACGCAAGAGTCCAAATGTCGAGACCGTTCCAGCATTGCGGGGTCGATTTTGCGGGCCCATTAGAAATAAAGGAGTCGAAGCTACGAAAAGCACGTCGCACCAAAGGATATTTCTGTATTTTTATTTGCTTGGCCACAAAGGCAATACATATAGAAGTTGTATCCGATCTGTCGTCTGAAGCCTTCTTAGCATCCTTTCGACCATTCATTGGCAGACGTGGCTTATGCACCGATATATATTCGGATTGCGGTACTAACTTTGTAGGAGCTGACCGAATCCTGAGAGAAGAAATGAAAAAAGCGATAAAGAAAGGCGCGAATCACACAGCAGAAGCCACACTAAGCAATGGCATTACTTGGCACTTCAATCCTCCTGCCGCCCCACATTTTGGCGGACTTTGGGAAGCTGGAGTCAAGTCAATTAAGCATCACTTAAGGCGCACGATCGGTAATGCAGCAGTAACATTCGAAGAGCTCAGTACAGTGTTAGTCCAAATCGAAGCCTGCTTGAACTCCAGGCCGCTCTGCGTTTTAACCTCAGATCCAGACTACGAATTCTTGACACCAGGTCATTTTCTCGTCGGGTCACCACTTATCGCGTTACCTGAACCTTGTTTATTGGAAACCAAGGACCACACGCTGAAACGCTGGAAATATTGCCAAAAACTGTTTCAAGGTTTCTGGCACAAATGGTCGCACGATTATCTTCAGCAGCTACAAGAAAGGCAGAAATGGAGGACTCAAACAGACAACTTAAAGATTAACGACGTTGTGCTCATCAAGGAAGAGAACACTCCACCACTGAAATGGCATTTGGGAAGAATCGAAGACATACACAAAGGGAGTGACGGTCTTGTACGAGTCGAACAGTGGAATCACAGTCAAAGATATTCCAGAGACCAATCTCAAAAATTTGCGTTCTTCCCATCAACTAGATGTTTGTCCTTCAGTGATAGTCCGTCAATTATATGTTCAATATCGTTATAATTTCGTTTTTTTTTACCATTATTTTCTTCCATAGATGGATTTTGACTTGGACTATTTACAATTAATAAACGATGTCGAGTTCGAGGACGAAAACTTCCAAACTTTGGACGAGTTCAACATCGGGTTGCTAGATGGCTTTAGCGATTTGGATGGCACTACCTTTCAGGATACCGCTTATGATCGCCCGTCCGCTCCAGTAACACAAGCCAAAGAGTTGCCAATCACTCCAGGACGTAACATAGGCAGTGTCGAAGATTTGCCGGAACCTCTACCGTCCAAGGTGGTGTTACACAGCCCACCATCACCCATTGGTATGATCAATGATCTACCAATCACTCCGGGTCGAAACCTAGAAACCGACATCGTTACATCATCACCCATTGGTATGATCAATGATCTACCGATCACTCCGGGTCGAAGTCTAGACCCTGAGGTAACCGCAACTCTAATGGTTCCTACGACGAACTCAACTCCATTCCGTGGAAAAAAATAAAAAAGAGCAGACGACAAACTTGCACGGTGTTCTTCAACAAGGGGAGCCAGGTTCGAGTAAAGTTCACCGGTAGGAAGACACACTGGTTCCGCCTAAGACATGCTGCGCAAAACCACACACATTAAAAAAAAAAAAATAAACCACTGTACACTGCCTGGTTTATCTGTACTAAATATGAGTTTTTTGAATTATCTGAATTAAATAAGCATAAGTTTGTGAACTATCTGTATTAAATATAAGTTTTTTGAAATAGTTGAATCATCTGTATTTAAATATAAGTTTTGAATTACATACAACACTCACACTTGTTCTAATGTGCGCGCGGGAGAATGTTTGGACTTCCCAAACATAATTTCTATTTTTATAATATTTATAATTGTTATATTTTTAACATAAATACTTTCGATCCGTACTGTCCACCCAATTTTACCTCGCCAAAATTGGTCCAGGACAACGGAAACAAAAGCTTAATCGGGCTATTTAAGCCATGCGCAACGTCGGCTCGCCCTCTTTTGATACAAGTCATTTGAACATTCGCGATCGTAGGCCAAATTTGCGCTGCGAACAGGAATCTTCAACTCGGCAATCAAAGGTAGCACCTCACACGGTTACATTTATATTATTCGGTTGAAATTCGTTGTAACCCTTCAAGTAGACCAAAATTGCGCTGCTTGAAGTGTTCCAACAAAAATCACTTTGCGTTTTCCGATTTAATTCTTTGGCATGCCGACTGTGCTGTCTTTGAATTAACATCATTTATTTGACTAAATTCTTTTGGTATGCTTAATTGTAAATAATATTTTAAAGGGATTAAAAATAAAAAATTTTATCTAACTCTACGGCATCATTTTTTATTTCAAAAAGAAACTTTGTTATAGCACTAATACAAGGTAAATTCAATGTACTTATTCAAAAGAAAGGTACAATTTAAAACTGTAAGTTTTTGATCAGTCTATTATCAGCTAGTTCTAGTCTAATTCTGATTTTATTTATTAGTGTAAGTGATTTAGCTTCAATATATTTAGTGTCGGCTGAAGAATGTAATCTTTCAGTAGAATAATATTTTGGAAGGTTATGGATTAACTTTAAGATTTTGTTCTGAGCTATCTGCAGTTTGTTCAAATGACTTTTGGCACAGGTTATCCACAATGGAGCCACATATGGTAATACTGGCTGAAAAATCGACTTAAATATAAGCATTTTATTGTTGATGTATAATAGTGATTTTCTGTTTATGAAAGGATAAATGGTTTTTATAAGGGCATTAGTTTTATTTAACGTTTCTGTGATGTGGTTATTATACTGTTACATGTAAACCTGGCAACCGCGCAACTCGATCGGTTTCACATAATAGAAACAGCAACAACCGAATACCTAGCTTGAAATTAAACCCAATCAAAAGTCTAGTTGAGTATTTAAGAGCGGAACAAATTCGAAAGGAAACGCCTTCTATCTCGTTTGTGCCAGAACAGCGTAGAAGATCAAAATCGAAAGATCTCAAGCTCACTAGAACCCTCTACACACACCACAGAGCGAAGATTCAAGAACAGTCTCGGCTACAGACAAGTAGTATAAAAGCAGGTGAAGATTTCAGCGAGGGACATAGTAATTTTTATTACGTCGACTGTGACAGCCAGCGTGTATACGCGACCGTGTTGGTAGAAAGCGAAAGTGATCGAGTCAAGCGATTGCCACACAGTGCGAATTATTGTGCGAATAGAATTAAAGTGCGATTAATAAATTATCACCTATTTTGATTTTAAACGAATTGTGTTTTACTTGAAATCCCGACAAACCCCTAGCTTGCAACAATTGGTGTCAGAAGTGGGATTTCAAGGATTAATTCGGGTTAAAATCGCGAGTGGAAAAAAGTGAGTTTAAAATTCTCGAACGGACAAAGTGAGAATTTTGTGCGCGAATAAAGTTGTCAAACTGTGAAGTGAAGTGAAAATTCTCGAACAGACAGTGAGAATTTTGTGAAATCGAATATTTTCGAATGCTCTAGTGAGCGGTATCTTGAATTAGTAAAGTGAAAAGTTCTCATACGGACAAAAAGAGAATTTGAGTGAATTTGAATCGCGAAAAATCTTTAACGGACAAATAATCGGTAGTGAAAATACCGCGTTATCTTAAAGATTTAAAATTAACAGAGCTGAAAGAAAAGCTCGGTAGACGGAAATTATCAACAACTGGAAACAAGTCTGAACTTGTCAGCCGTATGATAGAAGTACTTGAGGCTGAGGGTAAAGACGCAGACAATTTCGAGTTTCCAATCGAAGAAGCCCGTACAGCAAAGAGTGATGAGTGCTCCGATATATCAGACTCTCTGAGACAGTTAATGCAGCAAATGATGAACCAACAAAGACAGCTCTCAGCAGATCTCAGCCAGAAAATGGACCAACAAAGTCAGAAATTAGACCAACAAAGTCAGAAATTAGACCAACAAAGTCAGAAATTAGACCAACAAAGTCAACTGTCAGCAGACCTTAACAAGAAGTTAGATAAAACATCAATAGACCTTAATGAGAAGCTAGACCAGACTCAACCAAAAATTGGAGCTGCAAAATAATAAAATAGACACCATGGGTAAAATAATCGAAGAAAATCAGGAGACGAAACTTCGAACTTTTGAAGATCAAATTACGGAAAAGACATCTGTGATTGTGGAGGAAGTTGAACGCTTAAAAAGGGACTTTGATAACGTGAAAGCGACTGGAGTCATCAAGACAGAACAGGTTACGCACAAAGATCTCAAAGCTCCGATCTTCGATAGACAAACACCGTGTGCTATCTATAAGACCCAATTTGAGGCGGCCGCGAGAAATAATCATTGTAATTATTTGGAACGCGGAACGGCTCTTATATTAGCGCTAAGAGGTGCACCAGCAGAAGTTCTTCAAACAATTCCTCAAGACCAACAACAAGATTTTTCGACGTTGGTACAGACCTTGGATCTTCACTACGGCAGTGATCACATGCGAGAGATCTACAAAACACAACTGTACAACCAAACCCAAAAGAATGGTGAAACACTTCAAGAGCTGGCACGCGATATTGAACGACTTACACAATTATCGCTTCCCAATGCGCAAACAGAGCAACGCAACGATACAGCTGTTTTCGCATTTAACAATGCTGTACAGGACAGAGAACTCCAGCAGGCGTTAAAATTGGCAGGAAAGAAAACGATTGGCGAAACCTTAGTATATGGGCATACATTCGAAGCTGCCAAACAAAGCTCGCGGAATAACTACCGAGTCCGGGAAATAACTGAGGAGTGTGTATGTCAGAGCGAAGGGTCTGGTGCCCCCTGATGTTGAAATTGCGAATAGGCAGGAGACTTAAGACGCGACTGTCGAAAACCAAGAAAGGCTACCAACTATTGTTCCGGCTGCGCTGCTAACCAAAAGCGAGAACGAGGCGAACCATCACGAGAGAACGCTTCGCCTAATAACAGTCCGGGAAACGAATAAAAGCCAACTTCATGGGCAGAAGTTGGCTGGTGGAATCGACGCCCCCGGAACCATCATCGCAGTTTCTCGACTACATCGTGGTGAAAACGACTTATGCATGATTGGTCGAGTCGACAAATTAAACTGCATAATGACAATTGACACAGGCGCAACACGAGCAGTGCTAAGATCTGACCTCGTAGATCGTACTCGGCTTCACAACACCAAAAAGTACGCACTTCGCACAGCAACAGGAGAAACTACTACAGTCCATGGGGAAATATCACATGACATCCAGCTTGGAGATTTGACTCGCATGTATTCGTGGTAGCTGATATTACCGACGAGTGTTTTCTTGGAATGGATTTTCATCCAGCTGGACCTAGGACAACGAATAATGAAGAGGCGGAACATCGTAATCCCAATGGAAATAACATCCTCTAACACAACCAAGCTGCGAGTTATTTTGTGTGAAGATGCGGATATACCAAAGTCATAAGAGAACGTTATTTGGGCAGAGCTCGATGGTGATCCTGGGAACCACCGATTCTACCGCATCGAACCAGAAACGACACCGGCATTACGAAGTCTAATATTGGGAAAAACGATAGTAAAAAGAAATAAGAAGATGATTGTACCAATAAGAGTGCTCAACGTTTCGGACAGCATTACCAGCGTAAAGAAAGGAGATGTAATTGGCAGCTGCGAACCAATCTCGGTGGTGACGAGTATAGACACTGAAGAACATCATGACGTAGCCTCTAAAAATAATTCAAGAAGGAAGAATAGTGTAACATCAGCAGTTCTTCTGTCAAGCAACCTTAGAGGAGCACAACACAAGCAAGCAGTGGATTTGATCGAAAGATTCAGTGACGTCTTCTCCACCGGTGATGAGGACTACAGCAGAACAAACCTAGTGAACCATCGTATAGATACCGGAAGTTCTACACCGATACGTCAACCCCCAAGAAGTGTACCACTAGCGAAACAAGGAAAAGTGAATTCAATGGTCATAACCATGGATCATCAGGGAATAATCGAAGAATCAAAGAGTCCGTGGATATCGCCAGTGGTGTTGGTAAAGTAAAACGATGGCAGTACCCGATTTTGTGTGGACTACAGACAACTAAATGATGTTACGAAAAAGGATAGCTATCCACTATCTAGAATCGACGATATCATGGGCTCTCGACGATGGACCTGAAAAGTGGCTACTGGCAAGTGGAAATATACGAAAATGATAGAGAGAAAACAGCATTCTCTGTCGGCAGCGGACTGTGGCAATTCATCGTGATACCGTTTGGCCTGTGCAATGCTCCAGCTACATTCGAAAGACTAATGGAATTTGTTTTGTGTGGCCTTAGTTGGAAAACTTGTCTCGTTTACCTAGATGATGTGATCGTTATCGGCAAGACCTTCGAGGTACATCTGAAAAATCTACAGGAAGTCTTCCAGCGACTGCGAGCGGCAAAATTAAAGCTGAGTCCGAAGAAGTGCACTTTGTTTAGTGCAAAAGTAAAGTACTTGGGTCCATCGTCTCCGCTGATGGTGTAAAGACGGATCCGGAGAAGATACTGGCGGTGAAAAATTGGCCTACTCCGAGTGATAAACACCAGCTGCAGCTTCTTAGGATTAGCGAAATATTACTGTCGATTCGCAAAAGACTTTGCCAACACGGCAAAATGTCTTCATCAGCTAACAGAAAAGGGGAAAGACATTTACTTGGAATCAACAGTGCCAGGAAGCATTCGAGAAAATAAAAGATCAACTTTGCGACTCTCCAGTTCTGCCATATCCAAAACCAGGTCACGGTTTCATCATAGATACCGATGCTATTAGCCATTGTAGAAGCTACAAAACATTTTCACAAATATCTCTATGGTCAAAAGTTCCTTCTTCGAACGGATCACGCATCGCTTAAATGGCTACTTCAGTTTAAGAATCCCGAGGGCCAAGTAGCAAGATGGATAGAAAGGCTTGAATCATACGATTTTGATTTTGTTCACCGAAGAGGGAGAATTCACGGTAATGCCGACGCGCTCTCACGTCGTCCTTGTCCACCAAACTGCAAGCATTATCACCGCGTAGAAGAGAAAAAGTAGTCGGAGAAACCATTCAGCGAATAACGACCGAACCAAAGGATGGATGAAATCAGCAAGAACTGGAAGATGCCCAACGAAAAGATCCACATATTTCACCGACCATGGCATGGAAGGACAAAATGAAGCGGCCTGAGTGGAAAGACATCTCACAATTCAGCGCAACCTTAAAGAGTTGTTGGGCACAATGGAACTCCCTCCACCTAGACGGTGGGTTATTAAAACGGAAATGGGAAACCGCTGACGGAACATCGCATCTCATGCAAACCATTGTCCCGCATTCTAAAGTCGAGTAAATTCTGAAGGAGTATCACGAAGGTACTTCCGGTGGACATTTAGGTGTAAATAGAACCTTGGCAAAGATACGAGAGAGGTTCTATTGGATCCAATAGGGTGTGACAGCCAGTGTGTATACGCGACCGTGTTGGAAGAAAGCGAAAGTGATCGAGTCAAGCGATATACAGGGTGTTTGGCCCTCCGTGTGCCACCTTGTAAGGGGTTATTCTTGATATATTTGGAGAAAAAAATTGTTCTACAGGATGGGTCAATTTTCAATATTAGTGGAGATACAGGGTAAAGCCTTATACAGAAAGTATTATCGGCGAATACCAAGGTGGTTTCAGAACCGGACGATCTACTATTGACCAGATATTCTCAGTCAAGCAAGTGCTAGAAAAATGCTGGGAGTATAACATCGACGTGCACCAGATCTTCGTGGACTTCCAACAGGCATACGATAGTATAGATCGTAATGTACTATATAAAATAATGCTTGACTTCAGAATCCCATCAAAACTCGTCCGATTAACAAAAATGACCATGACTGACACTGAATCTCAAGTAAGGATACAAAACGAGCTTACCCAAAGCTTCCGAACAGAATCCGGCCTGAAGCAGGGAGATGGACTCGCTCCCATGCTCTTCAATCTCGCCCTAGAATATGTCATCAGAAAGGTACCCGTTGATACCAGAAGTACCCTACTAATTAAGTCCGTGACCGTGGGGGACTACAACCTGGAGAATGTGGATCATTTCTCATACTTGGGATCACACCTTGTAATAGACGGCAACGAACAGGACGAAGTAAAACAACGGATCACACTAGGAAATAAGGCGTATTTCACGGTCCTCCCGATCTTAAAATCGAAAAAAGTGCACAGGCTGAGCAAACTTCGCATATACAAGACCATAATAAGACCTGTGCTACTATAAGCAAGCGAAACGTGGACTCTCACCCAAGCGTCTGAAAAATCAATAGACGCTTTTGAACGACGAATTCTTCGAAGAATTTTGGGACCAGTAAGAGAAGGTACTGAATGGCGTATCTGGTACAACAACGAGTTGTATAACATCTACGACGACCCATCCGCATCGACTCTTATAAAATTTCGTAAGCTACAATGGGCAGGCCATGTGGAGCGAATGGACGACGGAAGAATTCCCAAACGCACACTGAAAGGTAGAGCTCATGGCAAACGACCGGTGGGAAAACCGCGGAAAAGATACGAGGACTCAATTGACGCAGATTGCAGATCGCTTCTTAGATGCACAAATTGGAGGACGCGGGCGCTGAACCGAGATGACTTCAGACAATGTATCCTGCAGGCCCTGGCCCGATTTGGGCTGTCGCGCCATTGATGATGATGATGATGGAGATACAGGGTGGTTAAGAAAAGTGTTTTTGACCGGTACCCTCACTCACTTAAAACGTTATATCTTGAAAACGAATAATCACAAGGCAAAATGTTATAACTCGTTTTTTAGGCAATCGAATTACCTTTCATTTGATGTAACAGTCTAAATTGTAACTGCACCCAATCTTGAGATATTTACTCGAAAACACAAATTTTTGCTACGTAAACCCTTAAAATTCAGTGATCAATGTAGTTTTTCTCAGAAAACCCCATTATAAAAATGTCATTTTAATTTTATTTTTTTATGAGCCGTATTATTACCTACAAAAGCTGCATACATATGTATGAGTTACGATTAACATTTTGGAAGTAACAGGTAAAAATACATATCGCATAAAAATTAAATATTTAAAAGTCAGTGCCATAAAGTGGACCACGTTTAAAAACCTGTTTAATTTGTCGGTAGTACTACAGTATTTTTATTGCACATTTATTACTATTTAACACTAAACCTACCGATACTTCATGTATACCTATTCCTACCACAGCGGGTCAAGTGACCCGTCTTTAAAATGTTATATATATATTATACTATGTATAGTGAAAAATGTAGCACAATTTGGTACATGAATTAAGCAATTTTTCCAAATAACGATTCAAAAATATTTATTTATTAAATTTAAAAATGTGATGTTATTTAGAAGAAATTCTGACAAAAAGTTTAAAATGGGTCATTTGACCCGTCGTGGTAGGTTTAGTGTTAAAGTATGAAGGAAAACAATGAAATGTAAGTGAGTAGGTACTACTGGATGCGGTACTATGCCTTTTTTAGGGTTGTCAAAGGGGCTGTCTACTGTGTTCGAGGCAACAACCTTGATCAAGGAGTGGATGCCTCACGCGGCCAAGTAGTGAGTCCTCCACGAGGAGACACCTGGGAAACGCCAACTCACAACGCTTGCTGGCCGGAGTTGGTAGGCGAACTCTCTTGGGCACTATACACTGTGGCTAACCCCTCTCAGGCCGTCAATGCCGGGGAGGAAAGGTCGTAAGGTCATTGTCTTTTAGGGCTGGCAGACGGTAAAGAAAGCCCAAACGGAGTTTTAATGGAGTCATGGAGGTCGGCAAAGAGAAAAAAACTCGGGTAGGGATATCTACCCAAATGTCGGTAGGAGACGTAGCTGCGACTACCGGCGAGGGCTCGGGGGGTGATACCTCTTGTGTCGCCAGCGGCTACACGAAATCAACTCGTACGATGTTTGAAGCAGGTCGTACGAGTGGTGTTGCTACTGCTAGCATAACTAGTTCAGTGATGGAATCAGGATGTTCTAGTGGTCACGCTACTGGTTCCAACGTTCTCAAGTGCGTTTTGGACACTTCCGATACTGAACGAGATTCGGATCAGGACAGTGCCAAGACGACAAACACCGAAGAAGAAGAGCGCCTCTTACGGTCTCCCAAGAGGTTGGAGGTCACCAAGGAGCATATGTCTTCTGGGTCCAATAGGACAGAGGACACCAAGCAGCATATGACTTCTGGGTCCAACACTTCGCGGGAGAAACGGAGGGCGTTTGCGCAATACAAGGCCGCGCTGAAGTGTGATGCGAGACTCGGCGACAGAAAAGACCTCACTCCTAGTGAGATGAAGGATCTATGCTGGGCCAGAGAAACCATCCGCAAAGGCAGAGCCTTCATTGAGGGACGCAAGGGCTTTGCTAGCAGTGATCCCAAATTCTGCAACAAAGTGGAGGAGCAGGTAAATGCGAAGCTTGCTAGCAAGAGGCAGCGGTCGACCGAGGAGAGCCCACTCCCTTTGTCGACCAAAAAGTCTAAGACTGGACAAGCAGAGCTCTCGTCAAAGGCATCCGCGTCGGGCCCAAAAGGTCAGTCGGTAGCGGATGTCCTCAAACGACATCTTATTGTCGCACTCGTCGACCATAGTGACCAACTTGGAAGGATCAGTCTGGAAAAGTGGAAATCCGTGGAGATGAGACTGCTGGACGAACTGGTGGTATACATGGAGGCCAACTTGGACAAACCTATGCCTACATTCGATAGGGCAGGATGGTTCAACGAGGTCAAAATAATCAAGTGTAACGACGAGCTTACACTTGATTGGTGTAAAAAGACCGTCCTCTCTCTGGAACCTCTCTGGGAAAATGCGAAGCTGGAGATAGTGGACAGAGCACTCATACCGTCCGTGCCGAAGGCAATGGTATTTCTGCCAAGGGTTCTACCTGCAGAGACTGCTCTTAAGCTGATCCAGAGGCAGAATCCCGACATTCCTACTGATGACTGGAGGGTCATCAAGGTAAATGAGCCGGTCGCCAAGGATGGGGGGCAGGAGGTCATCCTCCAGATTAATGAGAAGGCTAAGGATCTTCTTTATCCCCGCTTCGGTAAAATGGCTTGGGGCATCGGGAGTGTTTACCTGCGTCTCAAGAAGCGCCATTCCAAAGATGGAAATGCGAAAACTCTCGAGGCCAACGAAGTGAAGAGGGACCTGGGGATGGATATCCTGACCGCGGCCGCCACAAATATATCGCTAAACGCGGAGTTAGGGAGCGATTCTGAGACGTTGGATCCGGACGCTACTCTTACCCAGGTCTCAGTGCGTAATCGGACAGGCATAGATCCCCAGGATGATACGTCTGATACAAATCAACCTGCACCACAGTAGTTTAGCTTCGGCTGAGCTACTTCTCACCCTTGAAGAAGGGAACTATGATGTGGCGCTCATCCAGGAACCTTGGATCTCTGGCAACGGAGACATCAGGGGACTGGCGTCACGAAACTACCATACGATTTTCTCTCAAAAGGAAGGTAAGAAACGGTCGGCCATTATGGCCAAAAAGAACCTTCATGCTTTTCTAACATCTAATTACAGCACGAATGATTTGACGGTGGCGCTGATAGAGGGAGCGAGTGGACAGCAGCCGCTGCTTATCGCTTCGGCATATATGGCACATGATAGGCCCTCTCCTCCAGTGGAACTGCAGACGCTTGTGATGGAAGCTACAAGAAGGCAGTTCAACCTAGTAGTCGGCAGTGACGCGAACGCACATCACACAATATGGGGTAGTAAGGATATCAACGAAAGGGGTGAGTCTTTATTACACTTTATTCTCAATACTAACCTACTAATCGGCAACCGCGGGGACACACCTACATACAAGGGTCCAACCAGCGAAAACGTACTCGATTTGACGCAGCATACGGATACGGACGGCTGTCGTGTGGAGAGCTGGATGGTCTTGGATAGACCATCTTTCTCGGACCACAGGCACATAGGGTTCGTAGTGGCGTCGGGTCTTAGTACCAATATCTCTACGTACAGAAATCCGGCAAAAACTAATTGGGCGCTGTTTTCAGATATAGTAAGGAACAGACTCGAGGGTAGGGCGCCTGAACATATTTGGAATGCACGCACGCTGGAATATACTACAAACTTCTTAACTAACACTCTGAACAAAGCCTTCGAAAAGGCTTGCCCTCGTAGGAAACCGTCGAGAAAATCCCAACCTCTTTGGTGGAGTAAGGAATTGGGAGAGTCTCGGAGGAAGGTCCAAAAACTCTTTAACTCGGCGAAGCGCACCAATTAAACGGAAGTGTGGGCCAAATACAGAAACTCGCTAAAAATCTTTAAGAGGGAGCTGAAAAAGTCGAAGCGTGACAGCTGGAGAAATTTCTGCAGCCAAATCGAAAGAACGTCAGAAGCCTCAAGACTCAGGAAACTTATATCTAAGAATCCAACTCCGCCCGCTCTGCTGAGTAGGATGGATGGTAGTTGGACGAAGGACAGCAAGGAAACACTTGAAGCCCTTTTAAGCGCTCATTTTCCGGGCTGCCGGGATCCTGACCATACTCACAATGCAGGGCTCTTTACAGCCAGCAGGGTAAGGTGGGCTATCAGCTCTTTCGACCCTTACAAGTCGCCTGGACCGGATGGAATTATACCTGCCATGCTACAAAGCGTAGAGAGTCTGGTGATTCCATGGCTCCAGGCGATTTTTAAGGGTTGCCTAAAACTCAATTACGTGCCCGAGGCATGGAGAAACGCTCGAGTGGTATTTATACCGAAAGCGGGTAAAAGTAGTCACGTTAATCCGAAGGATTACAGACCTATCAGCCTGACATCTTTTACTCTCAAGACATTGGAAAGGATACTAGATGGTTATATCAGGGACACCATAGATCCTAACCATCTCTCAAAGGCCCAACACGCATACATCAAAGGAAAATCGGTGGACACGGCTTTGCATGAGGTTGTGGGTATAATCGAAAGATCGCTAGAGTACAATGAGTTCACATTGGGAACTTTTTTGGATATAGAAGGGGCTTTCAACAATGTTACTACAGAGGCAATTGTTGAGGCTCTGGGCTCTGCAAACGTCCACAGTACTATAAGTAAATTGATCGTAACACTGCTTAGGAGCAGGTCTATATCGTCGGAATGGGGTAGTGCTCGTTCCTACAAAATTACAAATAAAGGTACTCCACAAGGAGGGGTATTATCACCACTTTTGTGGATACTCACTCTAAATGGGGCACTGAAGGAACTTAACGACTCGGGGGTGGATTTTGTAACCTATGCCGATGACGTGGTGATACTGGCATCAGGCAGGTACACAAGCACGCTGTCTGAGCTTACAACGCGGGCTCTAAACAAGCTACTATACTGGTCGAGAGCCAGAGGGCTCAATGTTAACCCATCGAAAACAGAACTGGTTCTCTTTACTAGGAGAACTAAAACTCAACAGTTTAAGCTGCCTAAGATGGGTAACACTGAGCTAACCCTAAAAGGCCATGCCAGATATCTAGGAGTAATCCTAGACAGCAAGCTGACATGGAAACTCAATACGGAAGAGCGGGTGGCTAAGGCAACCATCGCTTTCTACGCGTGCAAAAGAATGTTCGGTAGGAGGTGGGGTCTAGAGCCAAGGATCACTTACTGGATCTACACGGCTGTAGTATGACCAATCCTATTATACGGTCTGCTAATATGGTGGCCAATACTCGACAAAGTAACTTACAGGAAAAAGTTGGAAAAGGTACAGAGACAGGCTTGTCTGGGGATAACAGGCGCCCTTCGCACCACTTCTTCAGACTCGCTCAACGTACTCCTTTCTCTGCCACCAATTGACCTGTTCGCTAAATACGTGGCAGGCAAATGCGCCCTAAGACTCAGAGAGTCAAACCAGCTCAAAACATGTCCATACGGGCACAGTAGCATCAGTCTACCTTCAGCAGAAACTACGGACTACGCAGATCCTAAGCTCTGGTTTGACAGGAAGTTCGCCATAAACATACCAAGCAGGGAATACTGGGAGGCAAGAACCGGTGACACTGCGTGGTCGATTAACATCTATACGGACGGTTCAAAGATGGAAGACGGTGTGGGCGCAGCCGTGCACTCATTTGATCTTCCAACAAACTCTAGCTACAGACTGCTGAATAATTGCAGTATTTTCCAAGCGGAGGTAATGGCGATTCAGAAGGCGGCGGAGATAGCTCAAAAATCGCGAATAAGGGATAAGGCAGTCTTTATCTATACGGATAGCCAAGCAGCCTTAATGGCCTTGAAATCCTGCACTATCAAATCTAAGGCGGTACTCAACTGTCGACGCGCTCTACAGAAACTGTGCTCAAATAGGAAAGTGGAGCTCTGCTGGGTTCCAGGGCACAGTGGTTTCTTAGGAAATGAACTCGCCGATGGTCTTGCTAAAGAAGGTGCAAACCTTGGGCAGGAAGCCGCGATCTCGGTACCACCGCCTCTTAACGTTATTTACAACTCTCTAGAAAGGAAGATGGTAAGCCGGTCCGAGGCCAGGTGGCAGGTTACGTCAACCTCCAGAACCACGAAGCAAATGTGGAACACTCACAACGAGAAAAAGACTAAACTCTTGTTAGCGCTACCAAGGGCGAAATGCGCAACTTTAGTCGGTATTCTTACCGGCCATTGCTTGATTGGGGCGCACGCGTACAGATTGGGGCTAATCACCAACGATATATGCAGGAACTGCAAACTTCCGGCAGATCGGGAAACACTAGAACACCTCCTGTGCAGCTGCCCGGCTCTTGCTAGGAGACGGGTGAAGGCTCTAGGTGCACCGTCTTTCGCAAACCTGGGAGAAGTCTCGCGTAGCAGCATGCAGAGCCTGCTAAATTTTGCTACGGCAACAGGGACCTTTGATTTGAACGAGGAACTCTCAATACACATCGATACGCAAGCGCACCTACCTTAGGTACATTCGGTCTCCTTTATATGTGGTATCGCCATGGACCCTCGAGGGTCTATGTGAGGTTTTTAAGCCGCCACTGATACCTAACCTAACCTATGCCTTTTTTAATAGGGTGTCATACAAAATAAAAAGCCTATAAAAGCAAAACTACCTTCATATTTTTCTCAGTTTTAGTTACGTTGCTAAGAGAAGAAGGTGTCAGTAGAATTTAAAAAATTATTTCAAAATGCCTGAGTACTAAAATGAAGAATATGCTGACATGATGTTAATTTATGGAGAGTGTGACCAAAATGCACGAGCCGCGCGAAGGCTTTACTACCAGAGACATCCTCATCGACGGACACCTAGCAGGAGAGTATTTCAAGACGTTTACAGGAGAATTAGTGAAACTGACAGCGTTAGAACAAGGAGAGTAAATGCAAATCCTGCGCCTATAATCGCTGTTCAGATTGATGAAAGAATACTGCAAGCAGTGCAAAATGATCCATCGATCAGTATCCGACGCTTGGCATTGCAGTTTAACATATCTACTTGGAAGGTTTGGAGTATTTTAAAAGTGGAACGCTTCCATGCCTACCATCACACACCAGTACATGAGCTGATACCCATTGATTTCCCCAAACGGATGGAGTTTTGCAATTGGCTCCTTGAACGACAAATAGATGACGACAATTTTTTCAACAATATTCTGTGGACGGATGAGTCCCAATTTACCAGAGGCGGTATCACAAACTTCCACAACCTACATACGTGGGCTGAGAGCAATCCACACACAAGAAGAACGGCATCATTTCAGCACAGATTCACCGTCAATTTATGGGCAGGTGTGATTGGTGACGATTTACTTGGACCTATTAGGCTTCCGCGTACTCTAAATAGCTCCAATTACTTACAGTTTTTATCAAATGATCTACAGGACTTGTTAGATGATATTCCACTGGTTCGATTGGCTTCCATGTTTTACCAACACGATGGTGCTCCTGCTCATTACGGCCGACAGATCACAGATTGGTTAAATTCCAATTATAGCAATCGCTGGATCGGTAGAAATGGACCGATACACTGGCCTGCAAGATCTCCTGATCTTACTATTATGGATTTCTTTGTATGGGGACGGATGAAGGACCTTGTCTACGCAACGCCAGTAGAAACATTGGAAGATCTAAATATCAGGATCGATGCGGCAGCAATAGAAGTAAGACAGCAGTTGAGGAATATGAATACCAAGAGAACACTAGACGAACGAGCTTTAGCGTGCATTCATAATGAACATTGGAACATTTATTATAATAAAATAAAATTGAAATAAAACATAAAAACCATTATTAAATTCTTTCAGTTCAACACTCGCCAAACGAGCTTTAGCGTGCATTCAAAATGAAGGTGGCCATTTTGAACATTTATTATAATAAAAATATTTGAAATAAAAACAATTATTAAATTCTTTCAATTCAAGCAAGTAGCGTAGATCAACATGCACATGCACTGATTTTTTAAATATTTAATTTTTATGCGATATGTATTGTTGCGAGCTAGGGGTTCGCCGGGATTTCAAGTAAAACACAATTCGGTTAAAATAAAAATAAGTGATTATTTATTAATCGCACTTTAAATTCTATTCGCACTGTATGGCAATACCGCCCGCTTATACCATATATCGCTTGACTCGTTCACTTTCGTTCTCTCTCAACACGGTCGCGTGTACCCGCTGGCTGTCACAGTCGACGTAATCAAAATTACTGTGTCTTCGCTGAGAGCTTCACCTGCTTATATACTAGCCGGTTGCAGTCTAGGATGTACTTGAATGTTCGATGCGTGTGGATTGTTCTAGAAAGCTTTAGAGCTTTCGATTTTGATCTTCGATTTCGTTCAGTGGTGTATGCAAAGGGTTCTAGTATATTGGAGAGCATTCGATTAAAGAAGGGAGATACAATCGTGTTGTTTCGCCTTATCTTCAGCTAGGTTTCTGATTGGGTTATTTTGCAACTAGGTATTCGGTTGTTGTTGTTTTCATTATGTGAAACGATCGAGTTGCACGGTTGCGCGGCTGCCAGGCTTACACGTAACAGTATTTTTACCTATTACTTCAAAAATGTTAATCGTAACTCATACATATGTATGCAGCTTTTATAGGTAAAAATACGGCTCATAAAAAAATAAAATTAAAATGACATTTTTATAACGAGGTTTTCTGAGAAAAACTACATTGATCACTGAATTTTAAGGGTTCACGTAGCAAAAATTTGTGTTTTCGAGTAAATATCTCAAGATTGGGTGCAGTTACAATTTAGACTGTTACATCAAATGAAAGGTAATTCGATTGCCTAAAAAACGAGTTATAACACTTTGCCTTGTAATTATTCGTTTTCAAGATATAACGTTTTAAGTGAGTGAGGGTACCGGTCAAAAACAATTTTCTTAACCACCCTGTATCTCCACTAATATTGAAAATTGACCCATCCTGTAGAACAATTTTTTTCTCCAAATATATCAAGGAATAACCCCTTACAAGGTGGCACACGGAGTGCCAATCACCCTGTATAAGCGGGTGGTATTGCCATACAGTGCGAATTATTGTACGAATAGAATTAAAGTGCGATTAATAAATTATCACTTATTTTGATTTTAAACGAATTGTGTTTTACTTGAAATCTCGACGAAGTTTTTAGTCCATTGTATTTCTTCCCCTAAGAGAGAAAGATTTTGGGTTGGAATATAGGGATGAGTTCTACGTTTAGTGAAGTATATTGCTTGTGTTTTAGAGGCATTAATTTTGATTTTCCATATTAGATCGCTTTTCACTTTGCTAGACTTTTTATATAATCGCATACAAACCTATTTCTCAATTTTTGGATATTCAACCCCCAAGGGATTGCATATGTTTTCACAATTTTTGCCATCCCTTAGTTCTGATGAGATATAAAATTGGTTATTACGACATTTGATGAATTTCAAGAACCAAAGCGGTGTAAAGGGTTAGCTTACGTTTTCACAAATTTTTCAAAATCCCTCGTGTCTCATGAGATATCAAGTTGCTTCTTATGAAATCAGATAAAGACTGTTTCATAATTTTTTCGAAATTCAACCCTGAAGTGGATGTAATCGGTTGTATACGTTTTAACAATTGGTCATATCTCTTACGTCTGATAAGGCAGCAAATTCGATTTTACTTCTATGGGCTTTTAGTGTACATGATATACCGAAATTCGAATAGTCCACACTGGATTTTTCAATGTTTCATCGGCTAAAAATTTCTATTTTAAATATTTTTATTTTAAGAACAAAATTAACTTTCCAAGAAACCTCATAAGCTCCAAACAACTGATGATTTACTCCGACTTTGGCCGTTCTCGAATTTTGACCCGAAAAATAATAAAGTTTTGCCCAGACCATTGGCAGATTTTTTTCTATTACATTTATTTTCATACATATATATAATAGTTCGCATTTTCATTATTATATTACATACCCATAATTTTTATTTTGCTGGTTGCTGCTCACGAATATCTTACTATAAGCCTCTCACACACGTAAAGGTTTGTATCGCTTATAGCGCTAGATACCACAGTTTTTCATTTAAAAAATCGAAGGGGGATAATATTTTTTTTTATGGACCCTCTCCTTGGTCACGCAGCCCTCGGCGCATGCTGTTCCACCGTATGTTGGCTTGAGGTCCGTTTGGTACTTTACAGTACAAGGCGGACGATCTTCGAGCTGTTGGTTCGAGTCGTCTTCTGGTTGGTATTGGTTTGGTTGTTGAAAATTTGATTCAATACGTTCATCAGGAGAATAACTAGATAAGTCGGAATTACGTAGAACTTGAACTGTCGATTACACGCAAAACGGCGACTCTGTTGTTAGTTGTTGTAATACCCTGTACTCGCACGAAGAAATATATTCAATATATCAGCCTGAATGGCACAACGAATGTTTTCGTCATAATTACGCAATTTAGAAGCGACCAAATTGCCGAAATGAGATGGATCATCTACTAAGTTGGCAGTAGACTCAAGAATTTCAAAATCCTTTTCAAGGCGTTGCTCTTCAGGTGTTTGTAGTTTTTTGAAAGAGTTCTTGGCTCTTAGTGACGTGGGAAGCTTTATAGCTGCTGACGTATTCGGGTTTATCTTCAAATTTCCTTCCAATGCATCCAAGAAGGCGCTCGGTTCGTCACACTCTGTTATTTCCGTCTGAGCCCCAATCTGAAAATGACCAAATTTAATCATAAATCCATATATTTCACTAATAAGATTTAATTAATGTGTTCATTGGTTTTATATTCCAAAAACACAAGAAGAGTGGGAAGTCGCTGATGAATTTGATACAAAATGGAACTTTCCACACTATATTTGAGCCCTCTATGGCAAACATGTTGCTATCCAGTGCCCTTCTAACAGTGACAGCGAATACATCAACTACAAAAGATTTTCAGCATTGTTCTTTTTGCTTTTATTGATGCAAACTACAACTTTCTGTTCGTAGACGTTGGTTGTCAAGGGAGGATATCGGACGAAGGAGTTTTTGCTGGTACAGAACTGTATGAGCAAATGAAGCAAAAACGTATGAATTTCCCTGAACCTATTCATCTAAATGGAAGAGAAGAAGAATTGCCCTTTTTTTTCATTGGAGATGAAGCATTTCCTATGACGGAGAATTTGATGAAAGTTTATTCAGGATACTATTCGAAGGGATAACAAAGGATTTTCAACTATCGACTTATTACGTTAATTTTTAGATTTACTTTGGTATGTTTAAGATTGTGGTCAATAAACATTCTTAACATTCGGAACGTAAAATATGTAAAATTCATCTCATCTGTTTTTCGCTTAGTACTTAAACCGCATTTTTTCCTTTTACTTTATTATTTTAATAATACAGTATTGTTTTCGATTTTTAAAAAAAAAAAATTTGCTACCCTCAAAATTTTTTTTTTCACGTTTCATGACGAGTAGACACGAAAAAAGCAATAAAAAATTTCAGTCCGTCTGTCCGCCGTACGCCGTACGTCGACCGCTGTACGCAAAATCGTTTGAAGGCTCGTAGCTCCCAAACCCTTTGAGCTATTAAATTAAAATTTTTTTTATGAATAGACTGGGTAGGCCCCTTGAAGTGGCCAAATTTGGAGGGGTGGGGGTGTGAGGGGGGAGGAGGGGGAAGTGTTTTAGACGGAAAATTTTGGTTTCTAGATCTCAGCAACCGCTTATGCTAGGAAGCTGAAATTTGGAATTTATATAGAGCTTCAGTAGTGGACCCATTTGCAAAAAAATTGCCGATATAGGTGAAGGGGTGTGGGAGTGGGGGGAAAAATAATGCGTCCGAAACGCAAAAAAGGTGAGATCGACACATTCTAAAATCCATATCTCCTAAACGGTTAATGTCACAAAATTAAAACTTTATGAACATCTGCAGGTATACTAGGAGAATAGATCGGAAACAAAAATTTGAGTGGGGGCAGTGGCGTACGGGGGTGGGGGGTAAAAAACTTTAGATTGCGATATCTTACTAACCAATTGCACTAGATAAATAAAATTTGGTTTCTGTATAAAGGTTGACAAATGAAGTTTGCTGGAAGTAAAATTTTTGAAGGGGGCGGTGGAGCATGAAAGTGGAGGGGATAAGAATTTTTCTAAAAAATCACGTCTCATATCTCAAGAACGGTGTAAGATAGATGCTTCAAATTTTTACCAGATGTAGGCCTAATAGACCCCTAGTAGAAAACAAAATTTTGGAAGTGCGGGTGTAAAGGGTGAGGGTAGGGGAGGGTGAAAAGGAAAAAGTTCCGATTTTAATATCTCGACAACCTATAATGATATAAAGCTGAAACTTCGTATTTAGATAGAGCTATATTAGTAGCATCTTGGAAAAATATAATTTTTTATAGGGGTAGTATGGTACGGGGGTGGGGGGTGTTTTTCCTATCTATAGAACGGCTTATGCTACAAAGCTGAAACTCGGTACGTTTATGTAAATCATCTAGAAAACTAATTCAGATAAAAAAAAATTTCAAATATACATTGGCGTTCGGAGGGGGGGGCAAAAAAAATGATCAGTGAAAATGGAATGCATATATTTTCACGGTTTTCGTCATATCTATTAGGTCTTTCCAAATATTGAATTAATTTTTATTCTATGGATTCTTCATATAAATACCTAGATAGTGTTTTCAGGATTTTTTAAAATTCGACCCCTAAGGGGGTGCAAAGGGGGTTGTAAACTTTTTCACGAATTCTACTATATCCACGTCTAATCAGATATTGAATATCTTTTCATATTCATGGGCTTGTGTAATAATCGCCTAAAACTTGTTTTTAAGTTTTTTCCTTTTTCCACCTAGGAGGGTATAAACGGGTTGAATACGTTTTCACGAGTTCCGTCATTTCTTTTAGAAGTGATAAGAAATTGAATTGGTTCCTACTTTCTCGTGCTGTCTTCATATTTATTTATTAACTCCTTTCAGGATTTTTGAACATTCAACCCCCAAGTGGGTGGAAGGAGGTTGCATATTTGATGATATATCGAATTCATTTTTACTTCCTAAGGTTTCCTATGTAAAAAAGCCAAAAAGTCAATTTCAGTATTTTAGATATTCAATCCAAAAACGTGTAAGGAGGTTGTATGCTTTTCAAAGTTTCGACATATTTCTTAGGTTCGATGAGATATTAGATCGCTTTTTATTTCCACAGACTTTTTATATAATCGCCTACAAACCCATTTCTCAATTTTTCGATATTCAACCCCCAAGGGTTTGTATATGTTTTCACAATTTTTGCCATTCCTTAGTTCTGATGAGATGTAAAATTGATTATTACGGCCAACCAATTCACGATTTTTCGAATTTCCAGAACCAAGGAGATGTGAAGGGTTTGCTTACGTTTTCAGAATTTTTTCAAAATCCGTCTTGTCTCATGAGATTTCAGGTTGCTTCTTATGAAATCGTCTAAAAACCTGTTTCACAATTATTTCGAAATTCAAACCCCAAGTGGAAGTAATGGGTTTGTATACGTTTTAACAATTCGTCATATCTCTTAATTCTGATAAGGCAACAAATACGTTTTTGCTTCTATGGGCTTTTAGTGTACATAATATACTGCAATTCGAATAGTCTACACGGACTTTTTCAATGTTTAATCGCCTAAAAATCTCTATTTTAAATATTTTTATATTAAGAACAAAATTAATTTTCAATAAGAAATCTAAAAATCTCGAAGCAACTCATGATACACTCCGACTTTTACCGCTCCCGAGCTTTGACCCTAAAAATAATAAAGTTTCGCCCAGACTATTGGCAGATTTTTTATACTCTAGATGAAATCATATAAAGTATTATAAGTTTAATCCAGCCCAAAAGTTTGTAACGCATAGAACCAAGCCTCGGACGAAAAAAAGTTATATATATTATTTTTTGTTTATTTGCGGCCAAAAACCTCAAATCCGCTTGACGTCCGTCCGTCCGTCTGTCCGTGAACACGATAACTCAAGAACGCCTTCACCTAGGATTTTGAAATTTTGAATCTGGATGTTTGGATGAATTTGTAAGGCTAAGTTCGTTAACGGGCAAAATCGTCCTACTCCTTCGGGTAGCTGCCATACTAAATGTCCTTAAAACACGTGTTCAAGAATATTGGTCGATAACTTCAGAAGGGTTTAAGCTACGACATTGAAATTTTGTATGTGCTATTTTAGTTTGTACATTATTATTATTTTATTTTAGTTTGAGCTAAATATATGATTATGAAGAAAATCATGTTAGTCCTTCGTGTAGCTGCCATACAAATATCCTGTCAAAATGTATTCACTTAATTTACGAAACTCACTATAACTCAAGTAATCTTTTAGCTACGAATTCGGAATTTTGAACAAATTAGTTTTGAGTGAAAGGAAAGTTCGACTTTACTAGTCAGCGAAATCCTTTTACTCCTTCTGGTAGCTGCCATACAAAATGTCCTTAAAACACGTGTTTAAGAATATTGGCCGATAACTTCAGAATAATTTTGTATGTGTTATTTTTCTAATAGTTGGAGCTAAATGTATGATTATGAAGAAAATCCTATTAGTCCTTCGTGTAGCTGCCATACAAATATCCTGTTAAAACGTCTTCACTTAATTTACGGAACTTACTATAACTCAAGTAATCTTTTAGCTATGAATTGGAAATTTTGTACAAATTAGTTTTGAGTAAAAACGAAGTTCGAGTTTACTAATCAGCGAAATTCTTTCACTCCTTCTGGTAGCTGCCATACTAAATGTCCCTAAGACACGTGTTCAACAATATTTTTCGATAACTTTTGAACGCTTCAAGCTACGAATTTGAAATTTTGTACACGTTCATTTTTAAATCGTTCCAAGGAAAGGATAAATATGTAAGAAATCGAGTGTGTCCTTCCTGCACCTCCCATGTGAAAGTCTTTCAAAAAGGTAATTTTACTTTATCCCCAACTATAATATAAATCGGAGTTCAGTATTCATCTAGAGTATTATACGATTGGCTTGCAGCCGATCGTGACTGCAGTATGTTTTCAAAATATATTTCATTTACTTACCTTTACCAATTCCATTACCTTTTTTTCATTTTCTCTCTCCTAAGATCTGCCAAAAGATATTCCATTTTTTTACACTCCTCTACACACGCTTCGAGTTTCTTTGCTATATCCTCCCACGCATCACGTTTCCTTATGTTATTGTAGTGATGCACATGTTTTGGATCCCACAGAATATCATATAAACAGTATTTTTCCGCCAGTTCGATTTTTCCGTCGTCCACTCCATAATCACTAAACACGTACGTACAAGTCGAAGTCCCGCACGCGAATAAGCAATATTATGAAAGTACAAAATTTTCCCACGAGTTCAATTGTTTTTTCCATACTTTCAAGAAAAATTTACAACTTTACGTCCCGAACGCGAATGAGCAATATTGAGCAACGCAACATAACCGCTCAACCGACTCAACCGCGTATCGTATCATTCCTTTGATGTGACGGCGAAAAACCGCCAAATGACCGATCGGGTTCGTTGCGTTTCTTTGTATCTCATTTTGATACAGAACGAAGATACGTTTGTCGTACACACTGATACGCAACGAGAATACGATACGCAGTTATGCAACAAATGGATACCGGCTTTAACAGTTACAGAATAAACTTATTTTTGATAATCGAAAATTTATAATAAAAAAAATGTTTTCACTAATATTTTGATAAAAATTTACAAAATATATTGACATTAAATACTGTATAGTCTGAAAAAAAACTGAGGTCGTGCGATCGAATCCCATCATGCCATGAGCGTATCACTCGTGCGAAAATGGTGTTGTGACACAGGCTAGTTTATTTTTAGGTTGAAAAATATCTAGAAAAAACGAATGGATGGGAAAAACGAATTCAATATACAAGTTAGAAGTCGATATGAAAGAGACAGTGCGAAAAACTTGAACTGAAGAATAATAACAATAACCAACAGAACGCCATTTTCGGGAGTTGCACTTATTGAAATGAATGTGATTGCAATTTCTATATATGGGCAGAAACATCTAGACAAACGGAGAATCATCTTAAATTGTATTTGTAGGAAGATAAAAAAATAAATGTTAGAAAACTTACCATTCCTTTGATAAATAGTGTACTTTCTCCATACAAAACTCCTTAAATGCTGTTAATTCATTAACGTGCGGTGCCACTTGATATGTTTTGTTACCACACACATTTGACTCGGACCTTAAAATTAAATAAATTATTAACTGAAAAAAGTAATTTAGTAATAATTAATTAAAAATAAATTACTTTGATGTTAAATTCGCTAATGAATTTTCAAAATCGACCTTAGTGCTACACAAAATTTCTGAAATTTCAAAACTGTCTGATGAGTTCCCAATTTTAGCTGTTTGTGTATTTAAACTTTGGTTACTGGCATTCAACATAGACCGTAATACATTTTTAGAATAAATAATTTTTTCTTTAACTTGACCAAGTTGTCTAGTTTCCTGAAGTATTCGCGTAACATATGTGTCGATGTCATCGTAAATTTCACGTGTTGAACCCAAAAGTATTTGATGACCATCAATTTTTCGATTTCCCTCAACAACTTTAGCTTTGTACAATTCAATTTCTTTTTCAATATATTCTGTTTGAGCTTTTGTAAATGCTCTCATATTATATTTACAAATATAGTCGGCTATTATGTCATCGTAATTTTCCACATTACCGGTATTGTATAATATAATTTTCGACCGAAATGCATTTTCAAAAGTCTGGTGAACAGGTAGAAAAGCTTGGCTTAGCTGTAAAATTTTGCGTTTTTCGGCTACACATTTTGACATTATAGTAAAAAACAATGTTCGTAATTTCAGCATTTCAATTTCAAACGGTGAAAAATTATTATTTATTTCCGTGACATTTTCTGATGAGTTTAATTTTGTTAATGCTATTATTTCTTGAAGTTGTTTTTCACTTATTTTTAGA
The DNA here is from genome assembly GCA_951812415.1 of Beris morrisii. Classification (NCBI taxonomy): domain Eukaryota; kingdom Metazoa; phylum Arthropoda; class Insecta; order Diptera; family Stratiomyidae; genus Beris; species Beris morrisii. The sequence continues at coordinate 96,580,744 of OX638311.1, forward strand.
ATAGCGCACCAAAGTATGTAATGAGGAATGTTAGAAAACATTTTACGAAGATTCATCCATAGGTTACTTTTTGATTCATAAATGTTGATACCTTAACGATTTGTATTTAGTTTTGAAGATAATTTATAATAAAAAGCAAACTTTACCATTGTTATTATTAATGAAAATACCATAAAACTCTTCTAAAACGTATGAAGACTCTTTAATAGCATTCATTGCCAACGACTCACTTGCATTCGATTGTTTAATTGTAACTGGCATTAAAGACATGATACGTTTTTTATTCATTTTCTCTTTTGTTATATAATCGTCTAAGGAATCGGACTTAATTTCCAAAATATTGGCTTTCATGTCAACCATCTCTAATTTCTGTTTGCATTGTACTTTTTGTATATCTGAAATACAGAACATAAATAAACAATATAATTAATCCATAGTATTAATAGGTGTATTTTTGCTGCCTTTTTTCGGGCAAAGGGCATATCATATTTCTTTCTATAGGGTGTTAGTCAGTAGGAACGCTTGAAATTTGTTAGGTTATAGCAGCCATGTTGTTAAAGCAACATCAGTCGAATTCGTTGTGAATTGTTCAGTAGTGAATGGCAAATCACCATGGAAGGTTATAGCGTTGAACAACGTATGCAAATCATCAAATTTTATTTTCAAAATCAGAGCTCCGTTCGAAAAACATTCCGCGCATTGCGTGATTTTTAACGACGAGGCCCATTTCTTGATGAATGGATATGTGAACCAAAATTGTCGGATTTGGAACAATACCAATCTACACTAGATCCGCCAGCACCAAATGCGTCCCGAGAATGTCACTGTTTGGTGCGGATTTTGGTCTGGCGAAATCATCGGTCCGTACTTCTTCCAAAACGAAACTGCATTGCCATAACCGTCAAACGATCGATAAGCAATTTCTTGTGGCCTAAACTGAATGATATGGATGCGAAAGACATGCGGTTCCAACAGGACGGCGCTACGTGCCACACAGCACATGTCATGATGAACATTCCGCACGAGCGATTTGAGGGCATCGTTATCTCGCGCGGCGGCGGCGTGAACTGGCCACCGTGATAGTGCGATTTAACGCCTTTAGACTTATACCTTTGGGGATATCTTAAATCACAGGTCGATGTGTACGTGCCACCAAGCAAAGACGGGCGGACATTTGAACGACGTTATATTTCATACTTAATGCCATAAAATATTCATATCTCACACACAATTTGTTTTATTTATAATACACTAGCCGCGTACCGCGGCTACGCTCGCTTCGCTCACGTTGTTCCATCGCTCCTGTTACTCCCGTTAATCCCGTTGATCCATTGGTCCTGTTTCTCCCGATACTCCTGTTACTATCGTTGCTCCCATTTCTCCCGTTGCGTCGTTGCTCCCATTTCTCCCGTTACTCCATCCACCATCCCCCATCCTCCATCCACCATCCTCCATCATGTATCCACCATCTTCTATCCACCATCCTCTATCCTCCATCCATCATCCTCCATCCACTATCCACCATCCTCCATCCTCTATCCACCATCTTCCATCCACCATCCTCCATCTTCCATCCTCCATCCTCTATCCACCATCCCCCATCCACCATCCCTCATCCACCATCCCCCATTTCTCCCGTCGCTCCGTTGCTCCCGTTACTCCATCCTCTATCCACCATCCTCCATCCAGCATCCACCATCCTCCATCCACCATCCTCCATCCTCTATGCACCATCTTCTATCCACCATCCTCCATCCACCATTCTCCATCTTCTATCCAGCATCCACCATCCTCCATCCACCATCCTCCATCCACCATCCTCCATCCTCTACCCACCATCCTCTATCCGCCATCCTCCATCCATTCTCCATCTTCCATCTTCTATTCACCATCCTCCATACACCATCCCCCATCCTCCATCCTCTATCCACCAACCTCCATCCTCCATCCACCATCCTCTATCCACTATCCACGTCCAACTTTACCATTTAGTAATAGGAACGCATAACTAATACACCGAAATCGAACGAACTGCCGCTAAATGAAATACACTCAAATGTTGAAATAACTCCATCATCCATCCTCCATCCTCTATCCACCATCCTCCATCTTCCATCCTCCATATTCGATCTTCCATCCACTATCCTCTTATACCATTTAGTGTATATTCCTCTGTCATCTCCGCTTGAGGTTTTCGCTTATCATTGCAGTGACGTCAAAAATATTATTAATAACCTTCCGATGGCTAATTTTCTTATTGTTGGCGACTATAACTTACCAGCCGTGCGATGGGATACGAACTGCTGGAATGTATCAACTAATTGCTTATCTTGTCGTCAAGTCATAGACGATTTCTGCGACGTGGACCTTTCTCAAATCAACTCTATCCGCAATATGCACGGCAGTTTACTTGACCTGGTGTTCTCAAACCTTGCATCGTCATTTGCTACTGTATCGCAATCATCGTTTGAGCTTCTGCCACTGGACACGATGTATCATCCGGCGCTGAATGTCCTATTATCTTACGTTTCTAATGTGAATCGTCCTGTTTCGTATGTGGATTATATTTTTAAATCAGCTGACTATACATACTAGAATTTGTGAACAGCTCGCATTATTAGATTGGTTTCGTATTTTCGGGATGCTTGATTTGGATGATGCCGTTAACAAGTTTTATGATATAATTCTTCATGATATAATTGATAACTTTGTGCCAATCTCACTTGTATTTAATTCGTCTTTTCCAATGTGGTATAGCGCTGACCTGAAAAAACTTATTTCCGACAAGAAAGCTGCTCATGCTAAATTTAAGTCATCTGGCACTGCGCTCGATTACGAGTATTTCTCTACGCTTAGGTCGTCATGCAAAGTGATGACTAGGGAGCGTTATTCTCTTTATATTACTCAGATCGAGAATGCGATCCCATCTAATCTAAAGCAGTTTTGGAACTACATCAATTCTCTTAGGTCCGCCAACACTTTACCCCCTGAAATGTTTCTAGGGTCGGCGAGTGCTTCTGACTTAAACGGTATTGCGGGTCTGTTTGCTCGTTACTTTTCTGGCGTCTATGTTAGTAAAGTACAAGTTAACTACAATTTCATTTCCAGTTCTCATGTTGTTGTGTCTTCTATTAATATTAATTCTGATGACGTCCTTAAATTGTTGAATAATCTTGATGTGAGCAAGAGTGCTGGTCCTGACAACGTCCCTGCTTTATTTTTAAAATGTGCAGTGAGTATCTCGCGCTTCCGCTGTCACTATTGTTTAATAAATCTCTGGAAACGGGACGCCTCGCTTCAGTTTGGAAAATTTGCTTTCTGGTACCTATTCATATGGTTGGTGATAAAAGCAATATCGAGAATTATAGGCCAATCTGTTCTTTGTCGGTCATTCCTAAACTGTTTGAGAAATTAATTACTGACGCATTAACACCTTTGTCTAAGAATTTCATCTCACCCAACCATTCCATACTTGTTCAAAAATTAACCACCATCGGTATCACTGGCCTTCTCCTTAATTGGCTTAAGAATTATCTACTTGACCGAAGGTTGATTTTTCGTATAAAGTCTGCCAAATCCGATCCGTTTATTGTTAACTCGGGAGTTCCCCAGGGATCCCACTTGGGTCCTCTCCTGTTTTTACTTTTTGTTAATGATATTGAAGCTATGTTTGCCGACGTTAACTTTTTGTTATTTGCTGACGATTTAAAAATTTTTAAAACTTAAATTCCCATGACGATTGTTTAGTCCTTCAGAAAAATCTAAACTCACTTTATTCATGGTGTATCTCTAATCATCTCCATCTTAACATTGATAAATGCCATTTTATTGTCTTTAATAGGACACGAGAAGCTATTAGGTTCGACTACCAAATTAACAGTATCTCCCTACCTCAAGTCCAAACTGTTAAGGATCTAGGAATTATATTCGATGAAGGATTTACTTTTGTTCCCCATTATGAATTCATTTGCGGTAGTGCCCGTAGAATGCTGGGTTTTATCTCGCGTAACACGAGGTCCTTGACTAATATACATACGGTAAAATACCTTTATTGTGCGTTAGTGCGACCTCACCTGGAGTACCTTTCTCCAATATGGAGCCCTCACTTTAATGTTCATATAAATAGAATCGAAACGATCCAACATAAGTTTCTTCGTCTGATAGCCTTCAAATTAATGAAATGAACTATGATTCGTTGTCGTCGGAATTGCACCTTGCCACTTTATCTAAACGCCGCGAACTAGCAGAGCTTGTCACATTGTTTAAGGTCATTAATAATAAGTTGAATTGTCCTAGTCTTCTTGGTCTCATCAACTTCAGGGTACCTGGTTACTCATCTCGGTGCATCGACAGCTTTTCCGTCGATTACCACTCGACAGATTATGGTAAATATAGCCCAGTTTCAAGAATAATGCGAGCTGGCAATACTTACACAAGTGAAGCGGACTTGTTTAATACTTCCATTACTGACATTAAACGAATTTTCTATGTGTAAACTTGATCAACGTGTTTAATGTTTTGTTCATATAATTTTTTCTTTTCTCACTTCTTCTAATGCTTTTTTTTTCTACTTTTTTTTTCAATTTTTTTTTTTTTTTAATCTAATTTTCTTTAAATTTTATCATACTATTATATTTTTTTTTACATTTTTATCATTCCGCTAATATTTTTATATGTACTATTTTGTACGAAGAGGATTTTTTCCGTTTACTCTATTAAATAAATAAAAAAATCCAAAGCTTTTTACAACACACGCCCACAATCCTGTACTCCCTTCCAAATCTTAAGACTCTAGACTCCTAGCATCTCTTAAGACAACCACAAAGTTTTAATTTCTGACATCAACCGATCAGGAGATATGAATTTTAAAATGATTCGATTCGATTGTTTCGGACACATTGATCTTTCCTCCACTCCCACCCCTCAACGCCTATCAACAATTTTTTGCAAATTGGTCCACTATTAAGAAAAAAATTCAACTTAATATCTCCACGGATTTATGAGGTACGCGCCTTCAAATGCTTTTGCGTCCGGCGGCGAACAGACGGCATTTTTTGTGCTTTTTGGGGTTTACTAGTCGGGTGTAGTCCGGTAGTAGTGGAAAACATTGCTACGGTGACGTTGTAGAGGATTAATTCACAAACCCTTTACGTTAATATATTTAAACTAGTTCCAGTTTATAAAACTTATTATTATATTTAAGTTGTTTTCTTGTTATATTGATCTTATACAATAGGAATAAAACATTATTAAAAAAATACATTTTGTTACATGACAACTGAGGATTACTGTATCGAGTAGTCCTATCCGCAACCAATACCAGTGTAATCCCCACCAGAAGACATATACGGCCGACTATAAATAAAAGGAGCGGTGAAATTCTCACTCGATACAGAACTTGCCGACCATTCTTTATATCAAGACTTTGGTAAACTGTAAACGTAAAATTAGAAATAAAAGATAAAACTTAACATTGGCACCCAACGTGGGCCGAGACACGACCTTAGAAACAAAAGACAAATCGTTCGACAAGGAATTCGACTCAGTGCTTTTCCAAGTCTTCGAATTTCGGTCATAAAAACAAATCGTTCGACAAGAAATTTGGCGTGTGCTTTTCCGAGTCTTCGAAACTAATCCTACATTTTTTCAGATTTCTATTAACAAAAGAAGGATCACATATCGGTCACGCTGGTACGCACATGTAGATAGACTTTGGAACAGTTCGACGAGCTGCTGGCAAAAAGTACACTCCAATGGAGGAGAAGTACACGTGAGCGGCAGCTTCAGCAGCTGTACTGCGCGCTTTGACGGAGAGCGTGAGAAAGATATCGTTGACGTTTTCCTAACTACGATCGCCATCTACAAGAAGGTGGAAAAGATCGCCGACGAAGATGCACTAATTGGACTCCCTCTGCTGCTAACTGGAAAGGCATCAATCTGGTGGCATGGTGTAAAGGCAAGAGCAGCGACGTGGACTGACGCTGTCAGAATGCTAGGTGAAGCTTTTTCACCCGCCAGAGCTCCGCATCAAATATATATGGAACTTTTCAACGAAAGACAACCGTCTAAATCTTCCGTCGATGATTTTATCTGTAAAAAGCGATCGCTTCTGGCAAATGTGCCCGAGAATCGTGTATGGACTGTTAAACTTGCAAATACGAGAGCAAATACCGCGTTCTGGAATCCGCACGTTTGCTCAATTGCTAACCCAAGCACGTTTAGTAGAAGACATCAGAGGGGAAGCAAACGAATCAATCGGTCAACAAATAGCAAAGCCAAGCAAGCAGCGTTGCTCGTTCTGTGGCTTTAAGAGTCATTCTTTCGACGAGTGTCGTAAAAAACTACAGCCAAAGAAGGAGTTCACGAGCAATCCAAGATTGACGCATCCGCCTGAACAAAGGGATGGTACAAAGCCACTGGCTTGCTATGGTTGTGGTGCCCAGGGGTACTATCGCAGAAACTGCCCGAATTGTAATCGGCAGGAACAGACCATAGCTCCGTCGCAGCAAATGGCATTTACTTCAATCGGCATGATTATGCATATTGGATCGCAACCTCCTATTGTACATATTTCCGTGCTAGGAAAATCAAGGCATGTACTTATTGATACGGGCGCACGAACTAGCATTCTGGGACACGAAGTATATTAACAGTTGGTTGAATCCGACTTGATGTTCGAGGACTTCACTGCTGATGTCACATTAGCAGACGGCTCATCCAGTGAACAACGTGTGAAGCAAGCTCAGGTTACAATTGGTATTGGAAACAAAACCATCAACGCAAAGTTCATCGCCCTGCTATCGAATGTCACCAGCCCGTCAATTACAACTCAAAGACGAAGTGAACAAACTATTAGCGGAAGGTATCATCGAAGAAGTGGTTTTAGTACCCAAGGATGGGTCCATGCGGCTCTGTATCGATTACCGCCACTTGAATAAGGAGACAATCAACGATAAATACCCAATGCCTCGTATAGATGATTTACTACATGGAGCCAAGAGTAAACCATTTATGTCAACAATTGACTTAAGATGTGGATATTACCAAATAAAGGTTCATGAGGATGATCAGTACAAGACGGCTTTTATTACCCCCTTTGGACTCTTCCGGTTTATACGTATGCCATTTGGACTCAAAAACGCTCCACCAACATTTCTACGACTTATGGAAAAGGTACGAGCTGGTTTGTATGACGTATCTACGGTAATATATTTGGACGAACTGATTATCAGAACTGACTCATTCGATAAACATCTCATAGATCTAGATAAGGTGTTTCGTCAACTTAGACATTTTCGACTGAAAATCAACAGAGACAAATCACATTTCTGTTGCTCGGAAATCAAATATCTGGCCCACATTATCACCGAGAATGGTATAAGTCCCGATAATGAAAAAGTGAATGCGATTAGAAAACTAGTCGAACCCAAAACAATGAAACAGCTGTTATCCATTGTTCAAATGTGCTCTTGGTTCCAGAGATTCATACCGAATTTTGCAGAAGTTTCGAGACCGTTGACGAATCTCACAAAGAAGAACGCAGTGTGGAAATGGAAACAGCCTCAGCGGGAGTCATTCGACTGATTAAAAAGTCTATTAACAACCGCCCCTATCTTAAAGCAAGCTGACGAAAATTTGCCATATACACTGAAAACCGATGCCAGCGAATATGCTCTTGGAGCAGTTTTACTCCAGGGGGAGGCAGCGGATGAGCATCCCATCGAGTACGCAAGCAGACTGTTAAGAACGGCAGAGAAGAACTACTCGACGACAGAACGCGAGGCACTAGGGATGTTAAAAAAATTTCGATATATCGAAATTGCGATATTTTTCGAACGATATATCGATAATATCGGCCGATATTGTAAAAAGCGATATATCGATATTGAAATCCGACTATCGGACTCGATATTTTTTTTAAGTATAGCATATTTTAGAAATCGAACGGGTTTTTTGCATTTAATCTGCATTTCTGCTTATTTATGTGATATGCCAGAAACGATGAAAGTAGAAAAAAATTTTCGATCACGGAAACCATATCTGTCGAAACTAGGTTCAAGGCACATATGCGGGCGCATGCACGCAAATCTTTACTTCAGGCGCCAACCGCCAACCTATGTAAGACGAGGCAACCAGGCAACTATCTTGTGTACAGGTATCTAACCGCTCCGTACCTTGTTGTTATTGGTTTTTTATCTTGCTCTTTCAAGTATGTTTGTATTAAGGCAGGCGTCCACTAGAGGCGGGCCACATCGCAACGGTGCGGCGAGCATTTTTTTTTTCTACGTACTTCGTTTCGTCGCGAGTGTCGTTCAGTGGACGCACTTCCATAACAATGTATGGCAGGCGGATTTTTGCGATGCGGCCCGTCCGCCCTAGTGGACGCCAGCCTTTAGAGGACCTTTTTTCGATCATACATAGTCTATATCTGTTGAAACAACAAATTGCATCGACATCACTTTGGTCTCGACATGAAAAACTCGTAGTGCAAGCAGCTTCTACCAGTCAGACAGTTCCAAGTCAAGGGTCCGTCCCAAATGAGTTGAAGCAGTACCTGGATCAACCCAACATGATGAGAACACCGGATTCGGATCCAATAAAATTTTGGTTTGATAGCCGTCATTTCACACCAGTTCTGTCGGATATCAGTCAGAAATACCTGATTGTCCCTGCTTCATCGGTTTCATCCGAAAGAGTTGCGTCGGCAATAAATAGTGTGGTGCCAAATAATCGCAGTCGGCTTACTGGAGAGCATATTAAGGAGCGATTATTCTTAACAACTGTCCCAGAAAAGTACTGGTTCTCATAAGCTTACATTTTAAAAATATGTCAATATATAATATTTCATTAATAAATAATTAAAATCAAGTATGCTCTGAATACTTTTTTCGATTTTGCCCCTTTTATCCTTATTTTTTAAAAATTATATAGGGTAAACTACCCGGTTTCGGGCCCCCAGCCTATTTCGGGCCACCATGTTGCTTTTCGCTTTATACTAAGCTTCATCTAAATAAAAAACAATTCAATTGCTAATTTGAGATGCTTAAGATGTTCTGAATGAATTCTTTGTCGCTTTGTATACTCATGCTAACCCGTGCAATCATTCTGGAATATTTGAAGATGACACATCAAATTTTCGCATTTCATTAGAGTTAGTTTTAACGCATAGTTTTGTAGTTTTGTTAACGGTTTTAAAAAATTAATTAATTAAATACCTACTATCCTTAATTGTTTCTTTAATAAAAAAAATAGCATTATAGTACCCTACGATTAATTTCAACAACATTGCAAATATTTGCTATTATACAGGAGCCCGAAACTGGTCACGGTGTCTTTTTTCATTAAAATTTATTTCTCTTAATTTTTTTTTACTATTAGTTAAAATTATTATATCAAAATAGAAAAAGTACAATACGACGAATATAAAACAATAATTTTTGTACATAATGGTTACACAGTAAGATAAAAGTAAGTCTTGGAACTAAAAAAATCTCTTAAGGTGGCCCGAAACCGGGTAGTTTACCCTATTTAAAAAATAAGAGTATTTCTATCCGGAAACTTTATTTCGATCAAAAAAAGGCATTATTTTGATTTCATAAGTCTGAGAAGAATTTTCCACTTTCCACCAACATTTCCAATAGTTCAATCAAAAAACTCTCAGATATTAAAATTGCAATGATAAAATTGAAATTGAATTTCAGACTCCAAAAATAGCTAAATTTGGCAACTGTGACCGAAGGCAACGAAATCAAATGTCATTTATTTATTAGCTTTCGGTTTGCTAAAAGTCGCGTGCGCCGTATTTTTTATTAATGTTAAGTTTGATGCAGCATTGGAGTTTATTTTTCATTGGAAAAATTATTCGATATATCGATATTTTTCTCCGATATATCGTCAGCCGATATTGATATTTTTTTCAATATCGATATTTTTTTTCGATATTAACATCCCTACGAGGCACTAGCCATTGCGTTTGGTACCGCCAAATTTCAAGCATACATCGAAGGGGCTGAAGTTACGGTGGTTACAGACCATCAATCAGTCACTGAAATGGTTACTTTTGCGACCTACTATAGACTTATCTGAAGTCGATATTCAAGCCTGCAAAGTGCAAATCGATGTCCCAAGAACGACAGCAACAGATTTACGCACAGAACAACTAGCAGACCCCCATGTCAAGGAAATTATTGACTGTCCTGAAGACAACCAATCTGGCGAAGATTGTTATCGACTAATGAACAGAGGATTCATTATGAATAATGGAGTCCTCTATCGTAGCTCACCCGAACAGGATAACGACGAAGCACAGTTCGTCATTCCGGAGTCGGAGAAAGAGGACAATCTGTATGACCACCATGATACTCCTACCGCGGGGCACTATGGTATAGAACGCATTACAGCCAGAATCGCTTCCCGCTATAATTGGCAAAACATGCGTTCGGACATTGTAAAGTATGTTTCCAAATGTCACGCATGTCAGAGGTATAAAGCAACAAATATGAAGCCAGCGGGACTAGTACAAACTACAGCAATAAGACAAAGGTTGGAGATAATTGCAAAGGACTTATTCGGACCGCTGCCTGAAACTGTAGAACGATTTTGATGGATACTAATAGTAAAGGATAATGCCAGCCGATGGGTTGCGCTATTCCCATTCCAAGAAGCCACTGCTGAAGCCTGCACTCATACATTGCTTAACGAAGTATTTCTTAGATACGGTGTACCTCGTCGAATGATCAGCGACAATAGTACCCAATTTATTTCATCCATCATGCAGTAATTATCTTACTGTCTGAATATACAACTTCACTCCTTCACTCCAGTATATCACCCACAAGCTAACCCGGTGGAACGTAAGAATAGAGATCTAAAAACACAGCTTGGGATTCTCGTTGGTAACCAACATATCCCATGGTCTGCGAAACTACCAGCGATCGGATTTGCCATGAATACCGCCCAATGTGCAAGCACAGGTCACTCTGCAGCTCACTTAACTTTTGATGCTGACACCAGATGACGTTAATCATGACTTAAGAGCCGTAATATCAGCCGAAAACTTCATACCACAGATAACTCCCCACCTTCTGCGTCTAATTGATACACTTATGGTAGACAAGCAAAGATGATCAAGGAAACTACTCAAGATCGCGCACAAGACTACCAAGATAGGAAGAGACGACCGGATCCAGGCTATAAAATCGGTGACAAAGTATGGGTAACATCCCACCTATTAAGCTTGTACCCCGACGAGCTGGTCCTCACCTGATATTAAGCAAAAAGGGAGCAGTCACATACACCATAGCTACCATTGATGTACCAACCGTTCCGATCGGAACCTACCACACATCAACGCGTTTACCATTTGTGGGTAAGGATACGGAAATTCCTAAACCCATCATCCCACTCCGAAAGCGTGGAAGGCCTAAGAAAATCGTACTTCTCAACATACCTAATACTGGCGCCTCATCGAGACTACCTCAGCGCCAGAGGAGAAGAATGTTACATGACAACTGAGGATATCGAGTCGTCCTGTCCGCAACCAACACCAGTGTAATCCCCAGCAGAAGACATCTACGGCCGACTATAAAAGGAGCAATGCAATTCTCACTCGATACAGAACTTGCCGACCATTCGTCATATCAAGACTTTGGCAAACTGTAAACGTTGAATCACAAATAAAAGATAAAACTTAACAATTTTAATTTAACTAAACCTTTTTCAATAAATTGTTATATCAATTTAATATTAGTTTTGATTAGTTACATCTTGGTTAAATATGATCAAACATAATCGTAATAAAGATCTATTTAGTTTTATTAATAAATCCTTACAAAAGATGTCGCCAAGTGCCACATCACCACAACTTCAATAGTTCAATTCCTACTCACTCTCGGTACTATAAAAAAAAACCAACTGAATTTTTTTTATTAATTAATTTGAGGCTAAGTCCTAAAACATAAAAAAATCTGAGTTGCAATTTTTTTTTGTCAAAAGTCAATGGTAATATTATACTATTGAAACAATAAACTAATAATAATGTTTACTACTCACTCTTTCCTCTAGTAACTGCAGCTAGTGCATCATTTTCAAGTTTAACTTCTTTAAGTTTGGTTTCTAAAGCTGCCTTCCGGTTCCTTAAATCTTCTATTTTCAGATAAGTTTGTATTTCTTTGGGCAAAAAATTTCTCATCGAAGTCTGGAATGTGGAAACGATAGCATAAAATTAATTTAAGAATAAAATATTAAGTAAGCGATAAGAAAGAGCAAGCGTAGATAAGATGTGCAATTCTTTTTTTGATTAGGGTCAAGGATTGGGGGAAGTTACTTGAAGGAAAAAATGGTTTTTAATTTGAATTCTATCGAAAGATTAAACATAACAAAAATACGAGGAAAAGTGAATTTCACCGTTTTACATTTTTTTGTAAAGTGAACGGTAACGGAGATATTTACGATCTATAGTCCGGTACTCTGCACGAACGAAATGAAATATTTTAAGTGATTGCAATGGGACGGTTGTCAAGAAAAGTCCTCCCCACGATCGTATATACATACCTATAAACTTGCAAAAAATAACAACGCGCGGAACACAATGGAGGCAGCACAAGGAGATACAGTGCTACCACAAGCGCTGCCGAAGGAGACGGAGAAATGGACAAAAGTGCAGTCCAAGAAGCAGAAGACGAAGAAGGGTATAAGGTCAAAACCCGACGCCCTCATTATTTCGGCTACCGGTAATCTTACGTACGCGGACATTCTGCGGACGATTAAGACAAATGACACCCTCAAGTCACTTGGCGAAAACGTACGTGCAGTTCGACGAACCGCTAAAAATGAGTTGCTGCTTGAACTTAAGCGTGCACCAGAGCGGAATACCGGAGCGTACCAGACAGCAGTGGAGAAGGTATTATGCGAGTCGGCTAAGGTGTCGGCGAAAACCCATACCATAACAATCCAGCTAAGAGATCTGGATGAGGTCACAACGCCAGCAGATGTGTGCGATGCGCTCCACGCACAGTGTGAAATACGACGACCGGATGAAGCATCGGTACGTAACATGCGGAAAGGGTATCAAGGCACACAGACGGCTTATGTCAACTTACCGGCCGAAGATGCTGTGAGAGTGGTAAATATGCAGCGGATACGCATTGGCTGGGTGTCATGCCGAGTACGCGAGAGCGTCTCGCCTACACGTTGTTTTAAGTGTTGGGGGTATAACCACTTGGCACAGAACTGTAAGGAGCCAATAGATCGGAGAAATATATGCAGGAAATGCGGCGAAGACGGGCACTTTGCGACTGCATGTACGAACAAAACGAAATGCGCATTGTGCGAAGGCGATCATGCAGCTGGCAGCTCTCGCTGTCCGGCACATCAAAAGGCGGTCAAGAAGCTTGGACGATGAAAATTGTACAACTCAACCTCAACCACTGTATTGCAGCACAGGACCTCCTGCAGCAGACGATTTTCGAGCAACGGTTCGACCTCGCAATCCTGTGCGAGCAACACCACAACGTGGACGGATGCGAGTGGACGACGGATGCATCCAGCAAAGCAGCGATATGGACACTTGGTGGTAGGGTTTACCAAAGTAGAGCGTCAGTAACTTACACTGGCTTCACTTGGGTGAAATATGACGGCATTTACTTCTTCTCATGCTACGCTCCACCTAGTATGGACATAATTCAATATGAGCGGATGCTAACGGAGCTGGTGACGGAGGCCAGATCAAAGTTCCCGGCATTTATTGGTGGTGACTTTAACGCATGGTCAACGACATGGGGCAGCAGGAATACGAATCGCAGGGGCTGGCTTCTCATGGAATATCTTGCGACACTAGACTTCGAGCTTTTAAATAATGGACAGCACACATTTGAGGCTGGGACCAGGCGGTCGGTGGTGGATCTAACGTTCGCTCACAACTCGATCGCCCGAAACGCTACATGGAGCGTCGGAGATTTTTACTCGCATAGTGATCATCGCGCTATTGTCATCGAGCTGCAGCAAAATAGACGTCAGAGGCGAATAGCTGTTGCACAAGTCAAGGGATGGAAACAACGTGCCTTCGACGCAGAAGTTTTCAAGTTGGTGTGGGACGAGGCGCAAACAATGGACGACGAAGCTACCAATATGGCGACAAATATCAAGCAGCGATTGAGCGTGGCATGCGACGCAGCAATGCCAAGAAGGTCGGGTGCACCAACAAGAACCCCAGTCTACTGGTGGAATGAGAACATTGCCGAATGCAGAAGGCGATGCAACCATGCGCGCAGGAAAGCGCAACGTGCGCGAAATCGCACCACGTGGCAATCATTGCATTCTAGCTACAAAGTATGCCGACTACAGCTTAAGAAAGCGATTCAAGACGCCAAGGACTCCGCATTCCGAGACCTGCGCGAGAACTCGGATATCGACCCCTGGGGCAAGGCGTACAAGGTAGTGATGAAAAGAGTAAGAGGACCCAGAGCACCGCAACCCTCGGATCCTGCGCTTATGGACAGCGTAGTGGCGGCACTCTTTCCACCACAGAGTGAACGGACGCAAATATATCATCTACCCGCAGATATGGGTAATATTATTCCCGTGACAGCTGAAGAGGTTCTACTGACACTACGTAAAGTGACCGACAACAAAGCACCTGGTCTGGACGGCATCCCTAACGTAGCGATGAAAACGGCCATCCGGAGGGATCCCGAGACGTTCGCTAGGATGTACACAGCATGTCTCAATGAAGGAGTGTTCCCCGCTTTTTGGAAGCTGCAAAGACTGGTGCTGCTATTGAAGCCCGGGAAGCCACCTGAACAACCATCGGCATACCGGCCACTATGCATGCTGGACTCATTGGGAAAAGTACTGGAGAGCATTATCAGTAACCGACTGCAGGAGTCGCTCGAGAGACCTGGAGGTCTATCTGAGCAACAATTTGGATTTCGCCGAGGGAGATCCACCATCGACGCCATCCATGCTGTTATGAGAATTGCGCGTGATGCGACATCCGGTGAAAGATGGAAAAACGGCGACAAAAAGTACTGCGCAGTGGTAACACTTGACGTCAAGAATGCCTTCAACTCAGCGAGCTGGTTGCGAATAATGCAAGCAGTAAATAGTTTCAACGTACCGGGATACCTACAGCGAATCATAGCTAACTACTTCGAAGGAAGAGTTCTTCTGTATGACACCGAGGACGGCGTCAAGCGCTACGACGTTTCACGAGGAGTCCCACAGGGCTCAGTGCTTGGCCCCACATTATGGAACATCATGTATAATGACGTTTTTTGCATCGAGCTTCCAACGGACACCACATTGGTTGGCTACGCGGATGATATCGCACTAGTGGTAGTAGCGAAACATATCCACACCTTGGAAGTTCTGTGCAGTGAGGCGATCAATAGAATTATGAACTGGTTAAGTAGTGCGGACCTAGAGTTGGCTTCGCATAAAACGGAGGCGGTTCTTTTGAGCTCTCGAAAAGTGCGCGAAGTTTTTACATTCAGAGCCGGAGAGCACGAGATCATCTCGCAGCCAAATCTGCGATATCTTGGGGTGTTAATTGACACCCGGATGTCCTTCAAGGACCATCTTCTGGCGATCAGCGAAAAGGCTTCAAAGGTGAATGGTGCACTCTCACGCATCATGTCAAACATTGGAGGACCACGCTCCAGCAGGCGAAAACTATTAGCAACGGTCACGAGTTCCGTAATGCTATACGCTGCACCGATCTGGGCAGATGCAACGAAGAAGAAATCGTATATAGCCGGAATCCGATCAATCTATCGTCTTAGTGCACTAAGGATTGCTAGTGCCTTTCGAACAGTGTCCGATGAAGCAATCGGAGTAATATCGGCAATGTTACCAATTGACATAATAGCGTGTGAACTTCAGCGACTCTACGTAGCAGCAGATGAAGCATCGAAAGTGGACGAGCGACGGCGCAGTATCCAGGAATGGCAAGGACGCTGGGAAAGCGCGAACAAAGGGAGATGGAAATTCACATTGATCCCAAACATAGACAGCTGGATAAGCCGCAAACACGGAGAAGTGGACTTTTATGTGACCCAGCTGCTCAGCGGACACGGGTGTTTTAAGCAGTATCTTCACCGCTTTAAGCATGAGGAAGACCCGTTCTGTCCCAACTGCCCCCACGAGATTGAGGACGCGCGGCATATCTTACTGCACTGTCCGCGCTTCGACGTCGACCGAGCCGAGGTTGCGGAGGCCTTCGGAGAAGCTCCGACCGTAGAAAACCTCGTTAGACACATTTGTGACACAGCCCTCAAGTGGCAAGTTTTCCAGACTGCAGCAGCACGGATTATGTCGACACTTCGCCGCTTTGAGCGAATAAGAAACATCCAACGCGACGCACCACAGGAGACAACTGACTAGACTAGACAGACAATAACTGACGTTTTTAGCAATATTGCTATGACGGCCTCCCGACGCAATACCTAACGGTGGTTCCGGGAGGATCCATCCGTACGACTGAGGAGATGTTTAGCGGGTTAAAGTCCCGCACTGACTTAGGCTTTCGATGCTTTTACTCCTCGTTAAAAAAAAAAAAAAAACCTATAAACTTGCACACTGGGGTAGACACATAGGGTGAGAAATGACCGACAGGATCGCTGTGTATTTAAAGCCAACAAACGTCAACTGTAGAGCTCAAAAAACGATAAATACATTTCGCGCAATATACGTCATACCAAATCATCACAGCGTTTCCTTTTCACTGAGGGTGTCTAACCACAAAAATTGATTGAGTAAAGGTCAGTATGATCCTTTAGCTCTCCGCGTCTGCTGGTAATGGTCGGAATGGATCTGGTTCCACTCGATTACTCAGCTGAAACTTACACATACGCTTTTAATCGGGTGATGTGGTCATTAAGATTGAGGTACCTAGCTATATGTTTTATAACCAGCCAAAGTATTTTTGGCGGTCTATGTGTTTGGCTACTACAGCTACCACCCATCTTATCTAACCTAACCTCCTAACGCCCCAAAAATTGATGCTCATATGAGTTATTGGAGTTCGATTTTCATTCCCGACATATTTAATTTCGCTCAAACAATTTAATTGCAACATGTGAAATATTCTTATCTTTTACTCGAACTGTTTGACTTTCCATACAGGGTTATTCCTTCAAGAATCGACAAAAATGACGAAATTTGTGACATTACCTCACAGATTCTTTTCAAACAATATGTACTCGAAAAGTTAGTGAGAAAAATTATAAATTAATTTATTTGTTTGTTTAAATTATATCCGTGTTATCTTTGAAAACTTAAAACTATTAATTTTGATCACGGAATAATGAAGTAGGGCCTATTTTAAAAGGAAAGGTTGCCGCAATATAAGAAAAGTACAAAGTAGTACATTGTATAATTAAATTCTAAATTAGCAATATTCTTATAGTACATTTCTTAAACTTCAAAAAAAACACTAAATAGCTAATCACCCAGTTGTCTGGCATAGAGTCCAAAAACAACACTTCAACCTAAACAAGAGTCCAATCATAAAATCTCAACCAGAAACTTTTTCTTTCGCAAATAGGGGACATCCTAAATTTAAATGTTCACTAAAGTAAGTAAGTAATCAAGATACAATTCATAAACCGTTCACAAATATGAAAATTTTCCAAGGATCCCACGCGCACTGAATTGGTTGCAAGCAGGTATAAACAATGATACTAATACATACAACCAATCAGTATGCTACCCTGGGTGTGTTCAAGATGCCAGCTATAGCTGCTTCAAAAGCATAGCATAGCAAGACTGTAGCAACTGTCAAATTCAGCCACAGCAAAAAATAGCTTCTTCGGGTTTTGGACAGCCAAAAGCAGCTTCTATAGCTTACAACAGCTGTTCCGACACATACATACGCAAGGTGGCGTAACATAATAAAATTAAGTAAAAGTGAGCACTACTAGTAGTGTCCTTAAATTGTTCGCTTATTTTCATTGTTAATAAAACATCATTTTCCATTTTAAACATTCAAAAAGACGTTGAGACGAAACTAACAGCTACACACACATATGAATATTGCAATAGCTGCTTTCTTGCTACAGTCCGGAGTATGAGCAACAAAAAGCAGCTATGGGAGCAGCTTTTCAAAAATCTTGGACAGATCTAGCAAGCATGAGAAAGCAGCTATTTGGTTGTTTTGGACACACAAACGCATACAAAAGCAGCTAATAGCAGCTATAGCAGAAATCATGAACAGAGCCCCTATGAACATTTTGGGTATGTACCAGAGCCTCCTATATATGAAAGCCGTCGGGTAGGTTGTATGATAGTGTGCGTGGGTGACCATTCGATATTTGACAGTTTCGGTTTTCGTGTGGTAGCTGAAAAGTGCGCGTTGAATATCGTGGGTAAGTTTTATGCAATTATTTTAATTTGTTGATAAGTTACAAGTGAAAAGGGTTGAAAATGTAAATATTTTAAATCTGTACTTCATTTTCACTTTAAAACTTTTGCGAATTCGCAATTGATTTAGAGAAATCTTACGAAAATATTTTGGTGCCAAAAAGTGTTTACAATGTTCAGAATTATATTTTTATTTGTACAATTATTAAGTGAAATATTATTTTTTATTTTATTTTTTTTAATTATTCAATTGGAGTTGGTTTTTAATATTAATTAATAAGTTTAAAAGTGCGTGATGTGTAAAATGTGATTGTGGGGATGCCGCATTAACATGAAAAGTTTATCGATTCCTATACTGGCTAGCATGTTGTGACTAAATTTTGCAATTTTATACATAATGTAAATATTCGGGTAAAATTAGTACTTTCACTCAACATGAGATTTTTTTTTATATAAAATTAAGAGATATGTACGCAACCGGTTCTAATTGCTTTCTATACGAGTATTTTTCAATTCTTGCACCATTTTATGTCACTTAATAATTAAATGCAATGAAATAACTTTCCTTCATTTTAGGCTTGTAACGCATAGTTCAGAATAAGATAAAAAGAAACATTGTTTGTCTCAAACAGGACACGCTGTGGATCATTGTACGGCACACCCGAACTGGAAACGATTTTTATTATCTTTAGGATAAGTAAATATGAGTTGTTCAACTATCGAAAATAATACAGTGGATGCCGCTTATTGTAATCACTTTGGGACCAGCTAAAAACAATAACATTAACCGGGTGGTAACAATAAAGGAAGAAAAAAAATTAGCGATTAATTCTGTTTGGGGAAAATGGAACCCAACTGTTTTGATAACAAAATGTGGCTTATAACATTATCCGCGATTACAATAAGCGGCATCCACTGTATAATAGTTTAATGTGTTCTCATTGGAGTCCCACCAAATTTAGCTACGTATGTATGAAACATTTTTCTGACTGTGACGTAATTAAAACTAAACATGTTGACGGACGAGACCTTGGTCACCCGGTAAAGTTTTTTAGATTAGATTTTAGGGTGCTATGCCGAGGATTTTCCCGAATTTGAGTTATTTGACTTCAGCAGAAGTACAAAAACGGAAAGATCCTCAGGATTTAATATATGGTTATTTAAATTGAAAGCAGTATTTTTGTTATTATAATATTATAATAAACCTATTGATAAACTAATTAATTTATTTGAAAATAATAAAATAATTTTTTAATAGAGGTTTTTCTTTTGTATTACTTCACGCACAAGTTTGTTTTTCCTTTCCCCAATCTAGTGAAGACTCTTGGGAAGTTACATGAGTAAAGCAAGCTATAATTTACGACGTATTCTGATTTTTCATTTCTGAATAAGTGCTGGAAACTATTGGATTTTTCAGTTGTATATCAGAACTTTCGACTATTACTTTCTTTCATATACATACATATGTATTCAATTATTTTGGAATAATTCCTAATACCTTTTGGCGGAGTAATTGGGCATTTCTACAGAAATGTGTATTAATCCAGACTTCGGATGGAACAATATCGGTCAGTAGATAGAATTAATGTGTACTACCGACAAATTAAACAGGTTTTTAAACGTGGTCCACTTTATGGCACTGACTTTTAAATATTTAATTTTTATGCGATATGTATTTTTACCTGTTACTTCCAAAATGTTAATCGTAACTCATACTTTTGTGGGTAATAATACGGCTCATAAAAAAATAAAATTAAAATGACATTTTTATAATGGGGTTTTCTGAGAAAAACTACATTGATCACTGAATTTTAAGGGTTCACGTAGCAAAAATTTGTGTTTTCGAGTAAATATCTGAAGATTGGGTTCAGTTACAATTTAGACTGTTGCGTCAAATGAAAGGTAATTCGATTGCCTAAAAAACGAGTTATAACACTTTGCCTTGTGATTATTCGTTTTCAAGATATAACGTTTTAAGTGAGTGAGGGTACCGGTCAAAAACACTTTTCTTAACCACCCTGTATCTCCACTAATATTGAAAATTGACCCACACTGTAGAACAATTTTTTTCTCCAAATATATCAAGGAATAACCCATTACAAGGTGGCACACGGAGTGCCAAACACCCTTTATAATGAACTGTGGTACCACACAATTCGCAGCTCATCGTATTTCTGTCGTTTTGCACTTATAGGCATAATCCTACACTAAGTGTAATAAGAATTGAACGTCCTTGTTGAAAGACCCTATATTTCATTCTTATGGCGAGCAAGTCATGTATGCAGCGAAATAAGCCAAATAAGCATGCGAGGATCCTGATCGTTTCGACTACAATATGGACACAATGTTCGATCTGGAAAACTGGACCCAAGATATGACCAAATCATCAGTTCTCTAAACGTGAAGCTTCGAAAAATTAACTTACCAATTTTTGATAGTTTTGAACTATTTAAATTGGAAGTCGTTCTCAAACCCATATAAGAAGAAAATGGACAAATCGACCCATACCAGTGCGTCTCAGGAAGTAGGCAAAAGTATGATATAATTGGACTCGCAGCATAGCTGGGAGAACTCCAACATGTAACAGCCAGCTGAAAACTCCCACCTTTTTTCTACCGGGGTGTAATGAATAAGCAGAACTGGTCTTCCAAATCGGGGGTTGGTCGAGACGACTAAACGGCAACGACTCTGCAAACAAAAAATGGACTACTCTGGGATCTTGGAATGTTCGATCGCTCTGAAGGAGTTCCTTAAAGCAGTGGCAAAACAAAACATAAGTGGCAGTGGCAAAACAAAATATACCTGCCCTCCAAGAAACGAAATAGCTCGGTAACGAAATCATGGACATGAGATCGCACAAAATCTTTACAAGTCGAAAACTGTCGGGAAGCAGAGTTTGGGGTCGCTTTTGTCGTTGACAAAAAGTTTAAGCAGCAGGTCACGAGTTTCAAACCAGTGCGTGAAAAATTGTGTGCAATCCGAATAAAAACGAAATTTTTAAACGTGTGGCTCATCAACGTCCACGCACCAACAGAAGACAAAGACGATATAACTAAAGACGACTTTTAAATTGTCCTAGGGAAAGTTTGGAAAGGAGGAGGCTCATAGAGGAACAACAAGAGGGCACAGTCTCCATGACATAACTAACGACAATGGCCAGTATCTCATTGATTTCGCAAGCAGCAAAAATATCATAGTTAGCTCTACGTGCTTCCCCCATCGCGATATTCACAAACGAACGTGAGCATCACCAGATGGTCACACCTTCAATCAAGATCTAGATCACGTTATAATTGAGAAAAGGGATGCTTCTAGTATACATGATGTACGAACCCTCCGCGGTGCCAATTGTGACTCTGATCACTATCTAGTCAGACCTAATTATAGATGCCGAATAGCTTCTCGTGGATATTCGAAAACGAATAGAGCTCGCAAATTCGATATCGACAAGCTCAAAGAAAAAACGGTGGCACAGGCATACATGTCAACAATGGATCAATATATGAAAACATCCAGTATGCCAGTGGAGAATATGTGTGCAAAAATAAAAGATGGCATCAAATCCTCGACAGAAGAGATATCAAATAAAATAATAAATAATAAAAATAATGACTGGTTCGACCAAGACAGAAAGAACGAGTCTTACAAAATTTTTACTGAACGACCAACATGAGCCAAAAAAGAGAGATATGACGAGCTTAGGGGACTTGCAAAAAGAACTGCAGGCGAAAGCAAAGGAAGTACCATAATGACAAGATACAAAAAATTGACGACAATATGAGACAAAATAAAACGCGCGACGCATACGCAATAGTAAAATACCTAAAAAAGGGATATAAGCCCAAAACCAGTCTATGCAAAGACGCAGAAGGTAACATCATCAGCGACACACAAGCAATTAAAAGGAGATGAGCTTCCTATTTCGAACATCTTCTCAATCCCACTCCAATAGCACCGATCACGACAGACAATATCTCAATTGAGGCTTCAACTGACGAAGAAGAACTATCATCGACACTACCCACACTAGACGAAATCAAAGCAGCCCTATGTGACCACAAACTAAACAAAGCGCCGAGAATTGACGAAATACCAGTTCAACTTCTGAAAAACGATGGAAACTGTGTCGCGGAAATACTACACAAGATGATATGCAAAATTTGGACAGAGGAAAATATACCCGACTATTGGCGAGAAAGCATAAAGGTGCGTTTCCATCTCCACCGTTTAGCGTCGCCGACACGGGT
Organism: Beris morrisii; assembly: GCA_951812415.1. Taxonomy (NCBI): domain Eukaryota; kingdom Metazoa; phylum Arthropoda; class Insecta; order Diptera; family Stratiomyidae; genus Beris; species Beris morrisii. The sequence continues at coordinate 96,603,348 of OX638311.1, forward strand.
GTTCCGTCACACTTTTGGCATCGTCGTTTCCATCGGCGGCGAAACGCTCAACGCGACGCTAAAAAGTCATCAGTCATGCGCCTGAATGGCAGTGATAGATTTTTCAATTTTCACCGGATGTCTATAGACTTATTCGATGAATTATTGGAAAAAATTAAACCTGCTATTGAAAAGATAATAAATTGTTAATCGTGAACCGATTTCAACCTAGATAATTATCCAGTTATCGTACATTTTTGACTTTTAAATTACTTTATTATTTTTTAATAATAGAGTATTTTTTTCGTTACCATAGGTACGTAGTTTGGATCCAAACCAACCTCTATCAAAAGCACATTAGTATCGGCTCTCGCCGAAAAAGTTGAAGTTGAGTCAACTCCCGACGATTGCCTCGGCGCATCACAGAGCTAGTTTTTTATGTATGTAGAATGTAGTCGGCGACGCTAAACGACGGAGACGGAAACGCACCTTTATATGTCAATTTATATGTTAATTTATTATATGTCCGACTAACAAGACTCACAATGACGAACACTGAATCCCAAGTAAGAATACAAACCGATTCCACAACGAGCTTTCGAACGGAATGTGGTTTCAAGCAAGGAGATGGTCTGCTCCCCATGCTTTTCAACTTGGGACACTACTATTCAAGTCCACCCAACTAGTATATAAACATCTTTGCAAGGTTCTTCCCTAGTGCTAAGGAGGTATTTGTCATTCTTGACTCAGCCGCAAAAGAAGTCGGGTTACGCATAAACGAAAGTAAAACAAAAATAATGACGCAAACAAGAAAGAAACAGAATGTAACAATTGCGGAGTATAATTTGGAGAGTGTGGACAACTTCATATATCTTCGGGCTAATCTAGTAAAAGACTACAACGAAACAGACGAAATCAATCGACGGATCATGCTAACAAATGAAACGTATTATTCGGTACTTTCAATAATGAAATTCAAGAAAGTTTACAGGAACAATAAGCTGCGAATATATAAAACTATTATACGACCTGCGATCTGTTATGGCAGCGAAACGTGGACATTAACGCGAACTTCCGAAAAAGCAGTTAACGCATTCGAAAGAAAGGTCCTCCGAAAAAGGGACTCCACTCCACTGACGCCGGAAAACAAAAAACTTAAATAGTTTTCAAAATGTTAATTAGAATATTTTTCTTAACTGTAATTCAGTTTTGATAGAAACCATTTGGAGCATAGCGCCCATTTCCTGAGCATGACATAATGGCGGCTCGAACTGTACTGGGTGAATAAAATCAAAAATATTAAATCGGTTTTTTTTTTATAGTTTTACGTCCCGAATGTCAAAAATTTTGGTTGACCACATACTTAGGTCGTATTCGAATACTTTGCTTCGTCTAGGGCTACGTCTAGTTATAACAGTTTATGACGTCAGACATAGCAAAGCTGTGTCTCAATTCCTTTTCGGTTCGTGTCTTGACTACTTTTACGACAGCTGAGCTATCAGTCACAGTTGGTCGCTTGTCTCTTTCGAGACATAATCTCGATGGTTTGAGCCTTAGGAATCATATTCCTTTCTTCAATACTAGATAGAAAGAAATAGCAATACCATGTGCTCCCACCACGATGTATTTGAAATGCAGATAACGACCACAGAGAAGCGAAGAGATCGAAGACTTGAGATGACGTCTGCCACTTAGAAAAGTCATGGCAAGCTAAATTCGGAATGAATTTAGTCGTACGTATTTATTCAATTCGCACAGAATACGTCTGAATAGTGGTATGTGATAATTTTATTCTGATAAGTTTGTTTCAACCGGGTTTAATTTGAGTTTCCTCTTTTCAGATGATCTTCTTGCATTTCACCACCTCTTGGTCGAATGTTGTGGGTGAAAGTGTGCTTGAATGCATTATAAAGTGAATTATTGTTGTTTGTTGTTTTTTTTAATTACTAAATAAAGAGTACTTTTCATTAAATATTTTGTTTGTTTACTTTATTTTAATTAGTATGAGCACAAGTAAATATAGTAAAATCTATTAATATATGGCGCTGATTATGAAGACATTTTGCTATCCCGACATTCGCCGCGACATGTCTTCGAGATTTCGGGGTGCATTTGTCTCGATACCGTGTATTTTTGCCAGAAGGCGTCTCGAAGAAATCTCGCAGACAGGCCGACATGTCTTCGAGAAATCTGCGAGATTCTCGCAGACGCGACCAACTGGGGTTTAGAGCCGTACAGAATGAACGCAATCGCAGTCGGATTGCAATGTCAAAATGTCGCAACGAGATGCAATGAAACGCTGTAAACCGCAAGTAAACGCTGCCTGAACACAATGACCGGATTGAGTTCGCAGTTCTATCAGTGTCAATAATCAAAGCGAAATTGATATGGACGCAAAAATCGGTGAATTATTTTTAATGCTCATCGAAATCTCTTTCATTTTCCATTTTATTATTTTCTTCTTTAAATAATATAGTGCGTTTTAGGTTATGATAATGTCATATTTGACATTTCGATGCGTTCACTTGCGATCATTTTAAATATTATGAACTTACTTGCGACTATCTGGGACCAATAGCGTTCATTCAGTTTAGCTATGTACATACAATCACATGCATTTGAAACTCGTTTTTTCCCTCCATTATTTTGACACTTCAATCCGACTGCTATTGCGTTCATTCTGTACAGCTCTTAAATCTTAGAAAACGTAAAAAAATTCAAATTTTTCTATTGAATTACATTTTATTTTTGATTTATGAAGTGTCAAATAAGCAGCTTAGCAACGCCGACTTCAACTCAAGCCGCGCACATATGACAGTTCGTCGTGAGAAATGAATGTTTTCAGCTGATGTGTGACGTCATGGAACGAAACGAGAAAATATACCAGTTCAGTGGAGAACCTTTTTAGGAATTGACTCGTAACAATATTTTATAATCCTAAAGGCGAACCTTTTAGGGTAGATGCTGAATAACAAATATTCAGAATCATAGCTATATGCAATGTATAATTGCAAAAATTAACTTTAAAAAAATAAGCAATTCAACTGCACATTTTTCAAATGGCGGAAGGTCGACATTGATGAAAACTGCAATATTTTTTTCATCCTAACTTTTTCTATGAAAACTTAAATCCAGATAAGAAAACTAGTCTAATTATCATTTAATGTGTTTATAAACTATTTAACTTTGCTTTGCCTAACTGTATATAACAAAAGCTTGCACTTTAAAGGCAGGCGTCCACTAGGGCGGACGGGCCGCATCGCAATAATCCGCCTGCCATACATTGCTATGGAAGTACGTCCACTGAACGACACTCGCAACGGAACGAAGTACGTCGAAAAAAAATTGCTCGCCGCACCGTTGCGATGCGGCCCGCCTCTAGTGGACGCCTGCCTTAATAGCTAAGCTTTTCTAAACTGTTAATAGCGATGCTATGCTGTGACGTAGACGAAGCAAAGTATTTGAATATGTCCTTAAACATATGAAAGTTTAGGTCATTAAGTAATTTAAAAATAGGGAGAATTTCTTACATTTCTTTTTCGCTTGTGCAATATACATCATTTTTTCCAATAATTTCAAAATTGCTAGAATTTAAAATATTTCTTATACAGACTAGACTATAAAAAAAACTTTAGGGGTTAGTGCAGATTAAACTATTTAGTTGAGATCCATGTGCACGGCTTTCTCTAATACACCACAATTCGATGGATTGCAACCATCGCTTAACTGTTTCGGCTTTCTGTACGTTTTAAGTTACCAATTCAGGCGGTGTCCTGAAGCATATTCACCAGATAAAGTTTATGAATTGTTCTTGAGTTGTGTTTTACCAATAATATTCTGTTTAAATCCTTTTGTGTAACAACTCGAATGAGTTGTTCAGGGTTTGGAGTCTTAAACCGTGTAGAACTGCACACAAAATAAGCGCTACGTTTAAATGAAAGATAGCGTATGTAAACTACTATGTTATATATGAATAAGAATATTCATAGTTGTTGTTCTTATGTACAATATATTCTTCATGGGACAATAAGCTAAATATTAGGTCTGTTCTTTTTGTCGGTGTAGTGTACTCAGTGTACACTTTCTGCCCTAATGCTGTTCTTTTTGTCGGTGTGACGTCAGAGGTTGCTGTTCTTTTTGCTAGTGTAGCGTACTCAGTGTACACTATCTTACACTGGATCGGGAGCCGGTGTAAGATCTTCTTCTTTGCCATCTGTCAGAATTGATGGCTCTATGCAGATAAAATTGACTTTGTGCATTTATGAAAATACTGTTTTGAATGAATAAATGCAAGAATATTGAATGGCAATAAATTTGCATTGATAGAAGTGAAAGAATAAAACAAATAAAAAAGTTCCGAATTTTAGCTGTCATTTTTCTACACTAACCCGTTCTTTTTGTGCGATCTAAACCCTACACTTTCAGTGTAAGTTGTATCCCATTTTCAGTGTAAGTTACACTAAAATGTGAACTTCACCTGGCAAAAAGAACAAACCTATTAAACAGAGAAGATGGCACTGACGCAACACAATACATAAAAAAAAAAAATTTTCTTCACACGATACTCACTGTCACAGCATCACTAGGCTCTTGTTCCGTTTTTGATAACAAAATATTCTGTCGAACTACAGCTGCATTTTGACTAGGACGCACTTTCTTCGTCAAGCTAAAAAACAGTTCACTTTGTCTTGACTTGAATATTCTGAAATTTATGTTTTAAAAAAGAAAATGTTTAGCTTAAAATTGAAAGAATACAATTTACGTACGATTTCAACGCTTCGTCGCTAGGTAAAACGTCTATGGGAGCTCCTAGACTACAAGCCCACTTTTTAAATATCAAAATATCTTCCTCCAACGGCATTACTTCCACTTTAACTGTTCTATGAGTTACAAAAATTATAACCGTTACGGGCTTACGGCGCCAAAAAGAATGACTATGAAAGCAGAAAGTCAACGTCAAACTTCAAGCTTATATCCGAAGATGATAAAAAGAGGACAGTGGCAGTATGTATAGTGCCAGAGCCCTCTGAACTATAGCCGCGCAGCTGAATTGAACATAAAAAACCAGAGTCATAACAAACATGACAGCTCCATACAAATCGCAACAATTTTGTATGGCGGGTGCATGACTTGGATGACAAAAACCAAGTTTTCTATTAAAGTGCAAGCTTTTGTTAGGCAAAGCAAAGTTAAATAGTTTATAAACATATTTAAAAATGAGAATTAGACAAGTTTTATCATCTGGAATAGAGTTTTCATAGAAAAAATTAGGTTGAAAAAAATATCGCAATTTTCTGCAATGTCGGCTTTCTGCCATTTAAAAAATGTGCAGTTAAATTGCTTATTTTTTGAAAGATAATTTTGTTATATGAAACACATTGCATATTGCTATGATTCTTAACATTTGTTATTCAGTATCGACTCTAGAGGGTTCATCAATTCCAAAGTTTTGTATTAGAACACCGCGCTTTGGGATAATAAAATATTGTTACGAATTCGTTCCAAAAAAGATTCTCCAATGAACTGGTATATTTTCTCGTTTTGATCCGTGACGTCACACATCACATAAAAAACGAGGCATTTCTCACGACGAACTGTCATATGTGTGCGGCCTGAGCTTAAGTCGGCGGTGGTACGGCTCTTTACGCACTATCACCGCCGACTTAAACTCAGGCCGCGCACATATGACAGTTCGTCGTGAGAAATGCCTCGTTTTTTATGTGATGTGTGACGTCACGGATCAAAACGAGAAAATATACCAGTTCATTGGAGAATCTTTTTTGGAACGAATTCGTAACAATATTTTATTATCCCAAAGCGCGGTGTTTTAATACAAAACTTTGGAATTGATGAACCCTCTAGAGTCGATACTGAATAACAAATGTTAAGAATCATAGCAATATGCAATGTGTTTCATATAACAAAATTATCTTTCAAAAAATAAGCAATTTAACTGCACATTTTTTGAATGGCAGAAAGCCGACATTGCAGAAAATTGCGATATTTTTTTCAACTTAATTTTTTCTATGAAAACTCTATTCCAGTTGAGAAAACTTGTCTAATTCTCATTTTTAAATATGTTTATAAACTATTTAACTTTGCTTTGCCTAACAAAAGCTTGCACTTTAATAGAAAACTTGGTTTTTGTCATCCAAGTCATGCACCCGCTATACAAAATTGTTGCGATTTGTATGGAGCTGTCATGTTTGTTATGACTCTGGTTTTTTATGTTCAATTCAGCTGCGCGGCTATAGTTCAGAGGGCTCTGGCAATTATGATTTTGACATTTGTCGAGCCGGTAATCGTTTTCTTAAGGCAGGCGTCCACTAGGGCGGACGGACCGGGCCGGCCGCATCGCCAAAATTCGCCTGCCATACATTGTTATAGAAGTGCGTCCACTGAACGAAACTTGCGACGGAACGAAGTACGTAGAAAAAAAAATGCTCGCCGCACCGTTGCGATGCGCCACGCCTCTAGTGGACGCCTGCATTTAACAGTTTTGTAATGTAAGATGAATATCAAAAAAGGAGATAGATATGCTTAGAATTTCATTAGAGCTGCATGCATAGATCATTGTGCTGTCTATTCGCAATTGACAAGCCGCTGATCGGTCTTACCTTACAATAGTTGTCGAGAAAATTCACATAGTTCTTTTTCTCAACTGAAAGCGTACAAACAACAAAAAACACAAAAAAATTTAGGTTAGAAATTTCTGTCTGTCAAAAACTATTGCTATAATTTTGCTATAAAGACGAAAATGTTGTCCCTTTCTTCCTTCTTTAAACCGATTTGCTGTCTCTTTTTAGTTTTCTGCTACAGATCTGTAATGTAGGAGTTATGAAAACTATGTATCAGTAAGTCCGTTCTTTTTGCATACACTTTCTACACTAGGTTACACTTTCTTCCCTAATGCTATCCTTTTTGTCGGTGTGACGTCAGAGGTGGCTGCTCCTTTTGTCGAGTGTAGTCTGAGTACACTTTCCTACACTGGGTCGGGAGCAGGTGTAAATTCTTACACTTTACTGTAGTTTACTATCTGTCAAAATTGATGGCTGTATGCAGATAAATCTGACTTTGTGCATTAATGAAAATACAAAACTTTTGAATGAATATATGCAAGAATATTGAATGGCAATAAATTTGCATTGGTAGAAAAGAAAGAATAAAGGAAAAAAAAAGTTCGGAATTTTAGCTGTCACGTTTCTACACTAACCCGTTCTTTTTGCGCGATCTACACCCTACACTTTCAGTGTAAGGTGTATTACACTGAAGGTGTAGGCTACACTAAAGTGTTAACTTAACCTGGCAAAAAGAACAAACCTATTGACGAATATACCATGTGCTCTGGTGGCAAATTTCGGAACCCTAGAAGATAGACAGAAACTGACAGTTGCATGTGATTTTCATACAAATTTGAGATTGCGAGCGAATAAAAGAGGTTTACCACAAAATATCGCTTAAAGTGAATTTGAATGAACCTCATAATTAAATAAGAAGGACAAACGTATGGTAACATATTAAAAACAAAATTTATTTTTTTCAGAAACCAATTTCAAACACCATAATGAAAGAAAAATGTAACGAAAACACGGTTTATGTTCCTTTTAAATAATTTAAAAATTATTCCATATTTCTTTTTACCAGAATATCAAACATTTGTGAAGTTATTTCGAAGTTTATACCGCCCGTTCATATAGAAAAATTGTTCATTTTCTAAATTCGTTGTGCGGGTTTGAGTCTAACATTTTCGGAATGTAGAACCGGAAATGAATACCTTACTATCAACCGCACCGATCGTCATCAATTTTTATTATGTCTTTTATAATGAAATTAAGAAAGAATCGAAAACTTCCCGAGCTCCAAATCACAAAATTACACACGAACCGCCATATAACAGTCAGCTGACAAAAATTTGTCTATCTTATAGGGTTGTTTTTTTGCCACCAGGTGGAGATTTCCAACTTTACCATTCGTCAATTGACGAATATACCATGTGCTCTGGTGGCAAATTTCGAAACCCTAGAAGATGTACAGAAACTGACAGTTGCATGTGATTTTCATACAAAATTGAGATTGAGCTCGAATAAAAGTGTTTTCCTCCAAAATATCGCTTGAAGTGAATTTAAATGAACCTCATAATTAAATAAGAAGGACAAACGTATCATAACATATCAAAAACAAAATTTATTTTTTTCAGAAACCAATTTCAAGCACCAAAATGAAAGAAAAATGTAACGAAAAGACGGGTTATGTTCCTTTTAAATAATTTAAAAATTATTCCATATTTCTTTTTCTCGGAATATTCAACATTTGTGAAGTTATTTCGAAGTTCATACCGCCCGTTCATGAAGAAAAATTGTTCAATTTCTGACTTCGTTGTGCGAGTTTGAGTGTAATATTTTCGGAATGTAGAACCGGAAATGAATACCTTACTATCAACCGCACCGATCGCCATCAATTTGTATTATGACTTTCATAATGAAATTCAGAAAGAATCGAAAACTTCCCGAGCTCCAAATCACAAAATTACACACGAACCGCCATATAACAATCAGCTGACAAAAATTTGTCTATCTTAAAGGGTTGTTTTTTTTTGCCACCAGGTGGAGATTTCCAACTTTACCATTCGTCAATTGACGATTTGGAGCTCGGGAAGTTTTTGATTCTCTCTTAATTTCATTATGAAAGACATAATAAAAATTGATGACGATCGTTGCGGTTGATAGTAAGGTATTCATTTCCGGTTCTACATTCCGAAAATGTTAGACTCAAACCCGTACAACGAAGTCAGAAAATAAACAATTTTTCTCTATGAACGGGCGCTATAAACTTCGAAATAACTTCACAGATGTTGAATATTCCGAGAAAAAGAAATATGGAGTAATTTTTAAATTATTTAAAAGGAACATAAACCGTTTTTTCGTTACATTTTTCTTTCATTTTGGTGCTTGAAATTGGTTTCTGAAAAAAATAAATGTTGTTTTTGATATTGTTACATGTAAACCTGGCAACCGCGCAACTCGATCGATTACGAATAAGAGAAACAGTAGCAACCGAATACCTAGTTGCAAAATAACCCAATCAGAACATAGTATATAAGGAGAAACAACACGACTATATTTCCCCTCTAATCGAATGCGATCGAATGTATTGAAACAGCCTAGAAGATCACATGGAATGCTCTCAAGCTTTCCAGCATATTCTACACACACCACCGAACGAAGATTCAAGAACAGTCTCGACCACAGACAAGTGGTATAAAAACAGATAAAGCTTTCAGCGAGGGACATAGTAATTTTTATTACGTCGACTGTGACAGCGAGCGTGTATACGCGACCGTGTTGGTAGAGAGCGAAAGTGATCGAGTCAAGCGGTATATGGAATAAGCGGGCAGTGCTGCCATACAGTGCGAATTATTGTGCGAATATAATTCTGTGAATTAAAAGTGCGGATAAATAAAGTATCACTTATTTTTATTTTAACCGAATTGTGTTTTACTTGAAATCCCGGCGAACCCCTAGCTCGCAACAATATGTTATGATACGTTTGTCCTTCTTATTTAATTGTGAGGTTCATTTAAATTCACTTTAAGCGATATTTTGGAGTAAAACACTTTTATTTGAGCTCAATCTCAATTTTATATGAAAATCACATGCAACTGCCAGTTTCTGTCTATCTTATAGGGTTCCGAAATTTGCCACCAGAGCACATGGTATATTCGTCAATAGGTTTGTTCTTTTTGTCTACACTTTTCTACACTTTTACGCTTTTGCTGTTCTTTTTGACGAGTGACGTCAGAGGCCGCTGTTCTTTTTGTCGTGTGTAGATTGCACTTCCTACACTCTTCTACACTCGCTCAAGGAGCAGGTGTAATTTGTTACATTTTAGTGCAGCTTACCATCTGTCAAACTTGATGGTTGCATGCACATAAGATTGATTATTGGTATATATGGAAATTCTGTTTTCAATGAATACATTCAAGAATATTGTATGGCAATAAATTTGCATTGATAGAAGTGAAAGAATAACCCCCAAGTCACAACGGCAACGCACTCTGAGGCAGACAAGCTGTCAATAAGTCGAGCACAGTGTATTTCCATTGTGGTAGTTAGAACGAACGTAGACGAAGGCAGTCATCCAGAAATGTTCGTCAACTCTGAACTTTTCCGTAGCCCGTAGTTAACCTTAAAATCGACAAGTAACTTTTTTATCTTTAAAACATCGAATCGTTACTTGATATAACCGGACTGCACTAAAATTAGCTTTTTAGTTAGTTCGCTGCTTCGTATGCACGAATACGAACCCTTTTTAGAAAATTTGAAAGTTATTTAACACTCAAACTGACACAGACAGTGAATAGTTATCTGACTTGCTGTTTTATTGGCGGCGTCAAGATGCACCGTGCTGTCTCATTCTACTTTGTATCTGACTCAAGCATAAAACAAATGAAAAAGTTCGAAATTTTAGCTGTCACGTTTCTACACTAACACGGTCGTATATACAGGTCTGGAAACTACCGTGGTGGGGGTAGACACCTTTTTTGAAGAAAATGTGAAAATAAACTGGTACAGCTTCTCGTTATTATCAACAGAGTCGCTACTAGCGATTGGTTGCGCAAGCGCAAGAACGTGCATTCTAGACGTTGTGACAATATAAATGTCAACCTTAAATTTTGAAAACTGAATTACAGCTTACGTCAATGTGGGGTTGCAAGAAAACTGAATCGAGAAGAATGCAATATACTATACAGAAATCGCTACGATTTCCTCTCTTCGGAATGTGCTGGACACTCGCTGCAGTCTTACGTCGTGTGCGGAGCAATCAGTCTTCATATCAAAAATGAAATTATATTGGTTAACAATTTGTTTATAAAAAAACAACATGAACACGAAAAATTGTTAGCAGTTCATTGTGATTTGATAACAATCCGATTTAAAGCCGGATGCACGATTTTCTCATGGACGAAGATAACATTTTATGTGAACGTATAATAACTGAGAGCTTTGTGCCTAAAAACCGCATGGTAGATTAATATTTAGTTTCATAGTGTACAATTAATAGTGGTCCTGAGCTTATGAATTTAAATTCCACACAGGACGTTGGAGATTTAGGAAATATGATTATTTGGGATTGTTTTATTGGGTATCATAGTTTTCTGATATCATAGGTCACTTAAGATCTAATGGAAGCAAAATATGATTCAAGTGTGAAAAATTTTTTTTCTTTTATACTACTACTACAAATTTTAATATGGTATAATAAAATCTGATCTGATCTCGAATTACTACCTATTCATGCACTGTCTTACTTCCATCTTGCAAATTTCTTCTTCCATCTGTCATTTAAACTAAACGTTTAGTGGGTAAATTCATCAACAAACACTGAACTATTATCGCAATGTAATCACATTTATTTATTATTTTACATTACATAATGCAAACAAAGTTATTTGTTCTTTTAATTTCGCCTGTTCTAAATCTCGTTAAACTTTGGTGACTGAATATGAGGCGAAAAATCATAAGTGATCTTTGGTGCGACAAATCCGCCAAATTGATCCATTCCTTTGTGGTAAATTCCTACGCCAGATAATGGTACCGGCGGGCTTGAAAATACTACTTGAATGTCGACAAAAGATAATGTACTTTGTGCCGCATCCTTATCTTGAAAGAAATCCGTCCGGTATCGTCGTCATCGAAGAAACGGAATGCCTTCAGGATTTCCTTCTTGGTATCTTTTTCGGCCATTTTAGCGACATCAGTTGCAGAAAGTCGCCAAACGAGAGTTTTCTCGTGCCGTTCTTGTCGATACGGCCATCATACGTTTGGTTTCTTCCTTTTTCGTTGGATAGTTCGAATTTTGGGCCGGACCTCTTGCGGCCCGGCGTCATCGCCTGTAGGGATTTTTTTGTGTTCGCCGACGAGGTGATAGATTCCGTGTTCAAGCCCTGCAAGAAGACACCAAATTTGATTTCGGTTCTAAAAAAAATAAAAATTCGTCATTTATATTGCGATGTGTTTTTCTTTTACCTTTTTTACGCCGCAGCAGCTTCAGCTGAGGCAGAACAGACACCGGATCCAATGCTGATGATCAAGTCCTTGACATTGACACCTTCCTGGGCCTTGGCCAAAAGACTGGTCCAGTAGGGCTCGACTTCAACATTGGCGGCCTTCAAGATGGTCGAGATTTTTTCACCCTGCAATATAAATAATAAAACATTAAAAATCGCACCATTCGTTTGCAGAACACGACCGAAAGTCGGATTATTGCATCCGTACGAAACGATGGCGATGAAGTTGACGTGATATTTTATTTATACTCACTTTAAAACACTAAATTTGTTCAGCACTCGTATCGCACACGTATTTTGTTATGACATAAGACCGTGATTTTGACAAATTTTTATTTGTCAATCTGATAAAACCGTGAGAGCATGACGAACCTGGTGGTCAATACGACAACAACCAAATTTTTCTTCCCAAAAGGTGTCTACCCCACCACAAAAAATTGCATTGAGTTTCCAGACCTGTATGTACGACCGTGTACACTAACGGCCGTGACACATTAAATGCAGAAAGTAGCGGCAGAAGCAGCAGCGTCGTCAGAGCTGCTTTCTGCTCTGCTTTAAGAATTTTAATAAAAGCAGAAGCAGAGAAGAATGTGTCCATGCTAACCACCACCGAAGGTAGAAGCACGGAATAATGTGTACACGCTAACTGTCAACAGTCACAAATATTTTAGTCTCTTGTTTGAGCGGACGAAAATATTTTTTTTCCGTTAATTTTTCTGAGCTTTTAGCTTAAAATGATCATTAAATATGAGTGTATGGAAACAATTTTGACAAATTTAACATTTCCATTGCTGACAACATAACCTGTTCTTAATGCTGTTATGACACTGGCTATTTTTGCGGCTTTAAAGCGGCTAGAAAATCCGAATGGAGAGGGATAGAGACTTTTACATACAATTTAGACATTGGTGTGAGAGAGACAGTCCGAACAGCAAAACTATGAGTAACTGTCAAAAAACAATCCATAACTGTCAAAAAAAGCGGGAACAAAGCGCATTCGAGCAGTGATTCGTAACATTCTAGCAGTTAATCCAAGAAAAATCCACTTGCGGTTAGATTTTCCAGCCGCTACAGACTTGTTTTTGACAGTTCGGTACGTATAAATTATAGAAAGTGTCATGTGATGTTATGAAACGAACCGGTATTTTCTTAACAAACCAGTTGTTAATTTCATTTACTAGATGCCGCTAGCGTCGGAAAGGACGGTATCTCTTTCTTTTAATGTTGTTCGCCTTGTCGCACGATTGGCTATTATTTTACTTTTTTCTAGCGAGAAAATAGCCAGTGTCATAACAACATAAGGGATTTACGTTGGCAGTACTGAAGCAGAGGCATAATTTTAGAATGTAGAACGAAAAAGCAGCACTGTTTTGTTCTCTCTGCTTCTGCCGCTGCTTTCATTTAAACTGGCGCCATATAATCCTGTGCTTTCTAAACCACTTCTGCTTCTGCCGCTGCTTTCTGCTTTTAATAGGTTTGTTCTAAAGTGAATCAAAAAAGAACAAACCTAATAGGTATGTTCTTTTTTCATTCACATTCTACACTTTTCTGCAATCGCTTAAGAGTTAGTGCAGAAAAGAGTAGAAAGTGTATGCAAAAAGAACAAACCTAATGTGTCACGGCCTTAACGCGTTCTTTTTGGTTTTGCGCGATCTACACTCTACACTTTTCGTGTAAATTGTATTGCACTTAAAGTGTAGGCTACAACACTAAAGTGTACACTTAACCTGGCAAAAAGAACAAACCTAGTCATGCGGATCTAATGTGTTCTCCTGTAGACTATTATGTACCTCAATGTATGGTTTTGAATCTTTTGAAGTTTGCACTTTGACAAAATCCAAAGTAAAGTGTTATATGAAATATGGCTTTGAGCTTCTTGAAGTTTGAACTGTTCTCGGTGTCGGTCTTTGTTAGTCGAGGTTTATTTTTAGTTTTTAAATTTTGAAGATTTAGTACTATTACTACAATTATCAGTTTGTTTATGTAGTTCAATCATATAAGGAGATGTCTGCGGATAGGTTTGACTTGGAAAAAATTGAAAATCTCTTCCGGAAAAGTTTGCTAGAAGAGGATGATATTCTTATGGACATGTACCTAGAAGGATACAGAGAGATTAGCAAGTGAGTTTTGTTATCAAGTTGTGTGCAAGTGAAATGCACTAGAGATAATTCCAGTTGTGTTCATTTAATTTGTTAGTAATGATGAGGATGTATGATAAGAAATTGGATACGCGGCACTTGGTCATATTGTTAGATTTTTTTGGTATAAGAAATATTTATTGGTTTATTGGTAAAGTCTGCTTTCTTACACGTTCTGAAGTCAACTTAGAACTTGGGGGCTTAATTATATATTGCCTTTTTCACATTGTCTGCATAGTTTACGTTTTAGGTATAATAGCACTAATATTTCTTCATTAGTAAATAAGTGATGATTTAATGCCACGATGTACAAGAAACAACCGCACTTGAGAAAACTGGGGAGAATTAAAACGGGAGAAACCCTTGATTATTTAAGTAGTATCCTCGAGAAACTATAGACTGGATGCGAAGAATTTAAACTTAAAATTAAAATTTTTTGTCGCTAGAATGCAACAATTGAAACCGAGAGTAAATTCGTCCGTGACGATGCTATTTCACCCCTAAAGCCTGTAGTATTGTTATTCGAAGGAAATAAATAAACTGTCAAATCCCATATAACAAATTGAATAATTCTAAATGGGCCAGCCGTTGAACCATTAATATTAATGTTCATTAATATTTGCTCATAAACAATCGGCATTTTTTGTCGACCTACAAATGGCGCAACCTCATTTAGGTGCAATACGCTCATTTGTGGGTCGAGAATGATTGCAAAATTGTCATACACTTTACGCAAAACAAACAGGAACTCAGTCATTACCGGCACCTTCCGACCGTATCACATATTACGCCATGATACTATAAAGAAAGGCAAGTGGAATCCCTTGCTTTACTTGTAATTTGAGTTAAATTGCGTCACAGTACTACGGAACGGACCAGGTCGAGTATCGTATTTTCTTGGCATGATCGAATCGCCATTATGTTTGTGCCCAAGGTTGCCAGATAGTTGGCGTGAGCTATATGAAAACTTGTACCCGAAATACCATGCCCAACTTTCCAATTGTACCGTCCCACTTATGCTGTTATGACACTGGCTATTTTTGCGGCTTTAAAGCGGCTAGACAATCCAAATGGAGAGGGATAGAGACTTTAACATACAATTTAGACATTGGTGTGAGAGAGACAGTCCGAACAGCAAACTATGGGTAACTGTCAAAAAACAATCCATAACTGTCAAAAAAAAAGCGGCAGCAGAGCGCATTCGAGCAGTGTTTCGCAACATTCTAGCAGTTATTCCAAGAGAAATCCGCTGGCGGCTAGATTTTCCAGCCGCTACCGACTAGTTTTTGACAGTTCGGTAAGTGCCATGTTTTGTTATGAAACGCGCCAGAACCGGTATTTTTCTGAACATACCAGCTGTTAATTTCGTTTACTAGATGCCGCTAGCGTCGGAAAGAGCGGTATCTCTGTCTTTTTATTGTTGTTCGCCTTGTCGCACGATTGGCTATTATTGTACTTTTTTCTAGCGAGAAAATAGCCAGTGTCATAACAGCATTATGCTGTTATGACACTAGCTATTTTTGCGGCTTTAAAGCGGCTAGAAAATCCAAATGTCAAAAAAAAGCGGAAACAAAGCGCATTCGAGCAGTGTTTCGCAACATTCTAGCAGTTAATCCAAGAAGATTTTCCAGCCGCTACAACTTGTTTTTGACAATTCGGTACGTATAAATTATGAAAAGTGCCATGTTATGTTTTGAAACGCGCCAGAACCGGTATTTTTCTTAACAAACCAGTTGTTAATTTTGTTTACTAGATGCAGCTAGCGTTGGAAAGAGCGGTATCTCTTTCTTTTAATGTTTGTGGGGATGTTAGTCTACTTTGTTAGTAACTTTGGGGAATCTTTGGTTGACCAATAAAATAGAAACGTCCGTACTGATTTGTAGTTTAAACACGACTGGCTATTTATTATAACTTAACTTAACTTCTAACTTACAAACTAGTTTTACATAATTCAAAATTGTACATAGGTTGAATAATGGAATACAAATTTCTATTGTTAAGATCTCTAGTGTTTTACCGCAAAGGGTCGCTGTCGGCGTTCTTTGATACTACCGGTGCAAAATATCGGATTGCAACGACAATAGAATTAGAATTTTTATTATTTCAAAATAGAATTTCGATTTTAAATTATCGGATTGCAACGACAATAGAATTTGAGTTTTATTATTTAAGCGAAAATAGAATTTCGATTTTAAATTACCGGATTGCAACGACAATAGAATTTGAGTTTTTATTATTTCAGCGGAAATGGAATTTCGATTTTAAATTTCTATTGCTCCAGTAAAAATAGGATTTCAATTTTTATTGTTTCAATAATTGGGTCGCTACATGTTGTTCGCTTTGTCGCACGATTGGCAATTATTGTACTTTTTTCTAGCAAGAAAATAGCCAGTGTCATAACAGCATTAAATGTGTTGAACACAGTTGCGACTTCGACCACGAACTGTTCACAAGAATTCCTAAGAAACACTGCAATGTAAAGGTACGCGTCCACTAGAGGCGGGCCGCATCGCATCGGTGCGGGACGGATTTTTGTTTCTGCGTCCACTTGGGACGGATCACGAGAGACGGAAAATGCCGACCCCATCTGTTTCGCTGTGTCCATTGTGATGGGACGAGCCGGGGCGCCATTCTGCTCTAGTAGAAATCCGCTCGCAAAGCGATCCGCCAGCAAAATCCGTCGCGCACCGATGCGGCCCGCTTTCAGTGGACGCACTTCCATATCAATGTATGGCAGGCGGATTTTTGCGTCCGCCCTAGTGGACGCGTACCTTAAGTATGTCTCTAGATACATAAATTCATACTTATCACTAGGGTTGTTCGATTTCGATTCGATTAATCGACTAATCGATTATTTTTTCTAAAAAAATCACTTTTATCAGTCGATATGAGTGATGTTGATTAATCGACATAATCGATTAGTTACCGTTAATTAATCGAACAAATTTCAGCAGTAAAAAGATTCGATGTTCGACAGATTTGGCAATATTTTACTACGAAATTAGCTGCAACAGAAAAAATTTTTGCAATCATGAAGAGATCCAGCAAAACACAGCAAGCAAAACTTTGTTGAGGAGATTGCTTGCTATGTCAAATTATAGAAAATATTTTACTCCTGCTGTTTCTTCCGGTCTCAAATTTGGAACTGAATCGCCAACTCTAGCTAAAAGTAAGTACATCTACTTACTTTTATGCTTATCTCCTTATCTGCTTACTGGACACCTCTTTCTATTATACTTACTTTATAACAAAATTCTAAAACCCTTTTCCAGTAAAATTGAATGTACTTATATTATATTATTGTGTCAATTATCAACGGAATCCACTAGATACCAAGATCAATAAGAAAAGCATTTTAGTGAGAACTATTCATTGAAAGGACATTATTGTTGAAGACTATGGGCCGTATTATTCACTTCGGGTTATTTGTAACCTCTGGTTAATTCCAGTTTTCCCAGAGATTTGGTATTATTCACCTCCGGTTATTATTTTTAACTGGTGATTCACTGGTTTTGTAATCAGTGATTAAAGTTACCCAGGGAAAAATTTAACCGGTGGAAAAATTCCGGTTTACTACGATACCCAGGGATTTAACCGGCGATTTGACAAATTTTGTATTATTCACGATTGAAGTCATGGCAAGAGCTGATTTGTGGGATTATTGTAGTGATTCTGACGAAGAAGATGACTCGAGCGTCGCCAATACAAAATGGCACAACGAATCGACATCGACATATGCGCCGACAAAGACTGTTTCTGCCGATTCCGAATTGCAAAGCCAAATGAATTTTTTCCATTTTATCGTTCTCCACCCTCACTCCTTCCACCATCTCCCCCCAGTTCTGAGATATGAGATGTGATTTTTTATAAAAATTCTTATCCCTTCGATGATCCACCACCTCCCAAAAAAATATATTCAGCGATCTCCTCCATCCATCCTTAAACATAACCCAAATTTCCTTTTATCTGGTGTACTTGGTTCGTGAGACATCTCAAAATAAAGTTTTTCACCACCCACCCACGCCACTGATCACTCTCAAAAATTTATTTTCGATCTATTCACCAAGTACCAAGTCTACAAGCAACCATTAAGTTTCAACTTTGTAACTTAAACCGCTTAGGAGATATGGATTTTAGAATGTTTTGATCTCAGCTTTCGAGCGTTTCGGTCGGATTGTTTTCTCCTGAACTCTCAAACCCTTTCACTCATATAAAAAAACTTATTCCAAATGGGTACAATATCCTAGATCTATGTAAGTTCCAAATTTCTGAAATTCTTGAAATATAAGTACCAAAATTTATTCTCTAAAACGCTTTAAACCTCTTCCCTTCACACTCCCACCCATCAGAAAGTCACCACTTGAAGGGGTCCGCTCAATATACCCAACAAATAAATTTTAAATTCAATAGCTAGAAAGGGCTTCCGAAAAAGCAGTTAGCGCATTCGAAAGAAATTTCCTCCGAAGAATTTTGGGACCTGTGAAGGAAGGAACGAACTGGTGAATAAAATACAACCATGAGTTGTATCAACTCTACGAAGAGCCAGAAGCTTCAACGTTTATCAAGCTACGTAAACTGCAGTGGGCTGGCCATGTAGAGCGGATGGAAGACAGAAGAATCTGCTCTTAAGGTCAAAGCGAGTCGTAACAGGCCAGCACGCAAACCACGCAAACGATGGAAAGATTCGGTTGATGAGGATAGCAAAGCCATCTTAAAACTTAGCAGCTGAAGGACGCAGTCTTTGGATTGAGACGATTGGAGGCAACGACGTCAGGAGGCAACGACGTCAGGAGGCCAGGGCCCAATTTGGGCTGTCGCGCCATTGATGATGAAGGGTTTGGGAGATACAAGTCTAGACTGTTGTACGCACTATAAAATCCAATCACCCGGTGACACACGCTCAAAAAACTATCGGAATCAAATGGGATGGTTTTCGTTCAACGTGAAAACTGTGCATCACACACAACGTTTGTACTGCTCCCAGATCCGCAACCAAGATAAAATTGAAGCTATTAATTTACATTTTTCCTGAAAATATAAATTTAAATATTCACACAAAAAAATGTCACATTTTGTAAATAATTAATAAAATTGTTGACGTTTGACTGGAAAAAATATTAGAATTGGAAAAATGGAAAACCAGCCGTTAAGATAACCCGACCTATTAAATCGCTAACCTGAGGTGAATAATACCATTTTATACCCAGAGAAATTAACTAGTGATTAATGTTAATACCCCGGATAAGTTAACAGCTGGTTAAGGCGAAAATAACCCGAGGTGAATAATACGGCCCTATAAATTACAAAAACTCTATGATGAATTTAGACTATTAAATAATTATTTGTAACAATAATTCTAATCTAGAAGAAGATATAGAAGTGGTTTGGCAAGATCTTTCCTGTGTCCAGATAGGTGATCAAAAGGTTTTTGTAACATTATGTTAATTAATTAATTAATTAAATAATATCTAGACCTTTTCACATTCATCCGCAAATGTAGAACGTGTTATTTCATAACCAAAGCCATGAACTTATTTGGAAATTTAACGGACATTTAGCTCCACATGTAAGACAGTGAGGAGAAGATAGAAAAATTCTTCATATAAATATTAATATGCACAATTTAATATCTTTTCTATGTACATTTGCCGCTATATGTACGACAATCCCAATGTTAAACGTATAATGAACCTATATATTTCAAGTCAAACCAACCTATAAAGTCTACGTATACGTATGCGACACCCTGGGTCATACGAACTATGCGATTAATCCATTAATTGATTAAAAGGCATCAATTAATCGATTGATCTTAATCGAACGTTTTAAAATAATCGATCTTGCAACAATCGATTGTTGAGCAATCGATTCCCATCCCTACTTATCACCACTTTAAACATCTTTTTTGAAAAAAATTATTAGGTACAGTAATAAAATCATATTTGAAGCATAATTTGTAATTAAAGACTATTATGACTATACTATTATTTTCTTCTATAAATTTGCAGAGCAGCGCGTGAATTATCCTACATGTAGGTTTTGAGAACAAAATAAATTCTTGCACTAATGGATAATAATGTATTAGTTTGTGCTACAAAATTGGACATCAACATTTAATAATGTAAGCGCCTCGTAAACATTTTCGCCAAAGTGATTAGATGCGTTTAAAGAAAACGAAGTCGCCTCTCGATTAGCGTAAAACATTTTTGTATTGATGCGGTTTATGATGTTATGACACTGGCTATTTTTGCGGCTTTAAAGCAGCTAGAAAATCCAAATGGAGAGGGATAGAGACTTTTACATACAATTTAGACATTGGTGTGAGAGAGACAGTCCGAACAGCAAAACTATGAGTAATTGTCAAAAAACAGTCCATAATGCTGTTATGACACTGGCTATTTTTGCGGCTTTAAAGCGGCTAGAAAATCCAAATGGAGAGGGATGGAGACGTTAACATACAATTTAGACATTGGTGTGAGAGAGACAGTCCGAACAGCAAAACTATGAGTAACTGTCAAAAAACAATCCATAACTGTCAAAAAAAAGCGGGAACAAAGCGCATTCGAGCAGTGTTTTGCAACATTCTAGCAGTTAATCCAAGAAAAATCCAAGAAAAATCCAATGGCGGCTAGATTTTCTAACCGCTACAGACTTGTTTTTGACAGTTCGGTACGTATAAATTATGGAAATTGCCATGTGATGTTATGAAACGCGCCAGAACCGGTATTTTTCCTACTACTTTCCATGCTCTGGAAAAGTGTAATACTATACGTTTAATCCAGCCCAAATGTTTGTAATGCATAGAACGAAAAAAGTTGCATATTATTTTATTACTGAATTTTAATAAGCTCGCTTTCTTTGTCTGTTTATTTGTTCGGTACAAATTTTGCAAATGATTTTAAACTTCCCGATTAGCTAGAGACTTGAATCTTTATAACCGAAAATATTTATATGTTAACATACTTATATGTATACTAAAAAAGCTCGATTCCAACTCCCCTCCGTGCGTATGCTCCTAATAGTCCAATCGCAAGAGTTTTAGGAAAGTATTATTTATTATATATTATATTTAGTATTTGGTTACATTTAGGGTGTATGTAAATATACTAGAGTCAGCAGGTCTGACGTGGGGACACCTGGCTCTGGTGAGCTGTCAAAGATGTCAAAAAAATCGGAAAATGAAAGAGTTTTAGGAAAGCTGAAAATTTGCCAGGACGTAGTTTTTACAATGAAAAACTGAAAAACAATGGTCAGACACCCCAACAGCGGGACCCCCCCCAGTTAGCCCCCCGCAAACATGTCAAAAAAT
Source organism: Beris morrisii (assembly GCA_951812415.1). NCBI lineage: Eukaryota > Metazoa > Arthropoda > Insecta > Diptera > Stratiomyidae > Beris > Beris morrisii. The sequence goes on from OX638311.1 coordinate 96,624,841, forward strand.
TTGGGTCCTCGAAAGAGTTTTAGGAAAGCTGAAATTTTGTTCAGTAAATATCTATTATATATAATTTATGAAAATAACAGTCAGACTTCATTTGGTTAGAACGGGGCCAGTCAGCAAGCGCCGAAAGTATAAATGTCATACGAGCGCGATTTCTGTTACTAAAGGGTTTTCCAATAAGGACTTGACAACTTTTTTTCAAAATAAAATGCAAACCATTTGAGATATTTCAAAAACTTTATTATCGGGTTGAAGTACAATCAAAACATTTATGAATGGAACTCGACTTCGTTCATATGGCCACCGCGGGCACGTTTGCAGCGGTCGATTCGTTGGACCCAATTTTCGATGACTCGGCCACACATTTCGGCCGAAATGGCTGCTATTTCGTGTTCAATGTTGGCTCTGAGCTCTTCCAACGTCGTCGGCTTGTTGGCATAGACCAACGACTTGACGTGGCCCCAAAGAAAAAAGTCCAGAGACGTTAAATCGCACGAACGAGGCGGCCAATCGACTGGTCCATTTCTTGAGATAACACGCTCATCAAACTTACTCTTCAATAAATCGATTGTAACGTGTGCTGTGTGGCTTGTGGCACCGTCCTGTTGAAACCACATGTTGTCCAAGTCCATATCTTCCAATTCGGGCCAAAAATAATCGGTAATCATGGCGCGATAACGATTACCATTCACAGTAACGTGACGATCATTATCGTCGACGAAAAAATATGGCCCTATGACGCCGCCAGCATGCAAACCGCACCAAACAGTTATTTTTTGTGGATGAAGTGGTCTTTCATGAAGCACATGTGGATTTTCACCGGACCAATAACGCATATTTTGCTTATTGACGAACCCACTGAGCCAAAAATGAGCTTCGTCACTGAAGATGATTTTGCGATGAAATTGATCATCTTGGCGCATCTTTTCCAGAGCCCAATCGGAGAACGTACGTCGCTTCAAATGGTCCATCGGCTTCAATTCTTGAGTCAGCTTGATCTTGTATGGGTGTAAACCAAGATCCTTACGCAAAATTCGCCATAACGTGGTCTGGGCGATGCCCAACACTTGAGAACGCCGTGGAATTGACTGATTTGGATCATTTGCTACGGACGTTTCAACGGCAGCGATATTTTCGACACTTCGACCAACCCGTTGTCTCACTGGCACGGCAACATCACACAACGAATATGTAGACTCAAATTTTTGCACTAAACTTGTTACTGCCTGTCTACTAGGGCGAGAATTACGACCGAAAATCGGAGTTAACGCTCTTAAAGTAGCGGTCACCGACTCCGAATTTCTGTAGTAAATTTTTATAATTTGCAGACGTTGTTCCTTCGTGTACTTTACCATGATAAAAATGTTAAGTTTACTGAATAAATTGACAGTGACAGTTCGATGATTAGTGAAAGGGTGCGTTCACAAATTGAATTCAAAGTTGTCAAGTCCCTATTGGAAAACCCTTTATGTGCGCGACAATCAATACAAGTGTCATGAAAGAGTTCTAAGAAAGCTGAAAATTTACCACGGGGTAGTTTTTAGAATGAGAAACAAAAAACAATGGTCAGACACCCCAACAGTGGGACCCACCCAGTCAGCACCCCCGCAAAGGTGTCGCAAAAATCGCGTGCTCGTGGTTTCTGTTACTATGCGCGCAACAATCAATACAATTGCCATGAAAGAGTTTTAGGAAAGCTGAAAATTTACCATGGGGTAGTCTTTACAACGAGAAACAAAAAAACAATGGTCAGACACCCCAACAGTGGGACCCACCCAGTCAGCCCCTCCGCAAAGGTGTCGCAAAAATCGCGTGCTCGTGGTTTCTGCTACTATGCGCACAATAATCAATACAATTGCCATGAAAGAGTTTTAGGAAAGCTGAAAATTTACCATGGGGTAGTTTTTACAATGGGAAACAAAAAACAATGGTCAGACACCCCAACAGTGGGACCCACCCAGTCAGCCCCTCCGCAAAGGTGTCGCAAAAATCGCGTGCTCGTGGTTTCTGCTACTATGCGCGCAACAACCAATACAATTGCCATGAAAGAGTTTTAGGAAAGCTTAAAATTTACCACGGGGTACTTTTTACAACGAGAAACAAAAAAACAATGGTCAGACACCCCAACAGTGGGACCCACCCAGTCAGCCCCTCCGCAAAGGTGTCGCAAAAATCGCGTGCTCGTGGTTTCTGCTACTATGCGCACAATAATCAATACAATTGCCATGAAAGAGTTTTAGGAAAGCTGAAAATTTACCACGGGGTAGTTTTTACAATGGGAAACAAAAAACAATGGTCAGACACCCCAACAGTGGGACCCACCCAGTCAGCCCCTCCGCAAAGGTGTCGTAAAAATCGCGTGCTCGTGGTTTCTGCTACTATGCGCGCAACAACCAATACAATTGCCATGAAAGAGTTTTAGGAAAGCTTAAAATTTACCACGGGGTACTTTTTACAACGAGAAACAAAAAAACAATGGTCAGACACCCCAACAGTGGGACCCACCCAGTCAGCACCCCCGCAAAGGTGTCGCAAAAATCGCGTGCTCGTGGTTTCTACTAGTATGTGCGCAACAATCAATACAATTGCCATGAAAGAGTTTTAGGAAAGCTGAAAATTTACCACGGGGTAGTTTTTACAACGAGAAACAAAAAAACAATGGTCAGACACCCCTACAGTGGGACCCACCCAGTCAGCCCCTTCGCAAAGCTGTCGCAAAAATCGCGTGCTCGTGGTTTCTGTTACAATGTGCGCAACAATCAATACAATTGCCATGAAAGAGTTTTAGGAAAGCTGAAAATTTACCACGGGGTAGTTTTTACAACGAGAAACAAAAAAACAATGGTCAGACACCCCTACAGTGGGACCCACCCAGTCAGCCCCTTCGCAAAGCTGTCGCAAAAATCGCGTGCTCGTGGTTTCTGTTACAATGTGCGCAACAATCAATACAATTGCCATGAAAGAGTTTTAGGAAAGCTTAAAATTTACCACGGGGTAGTTTTTACAACGAGAAACAAAAAAACAATGGTCAGACACCCCAACAGTGGGACCCACCCAGTCAGCACCCCCGCAAAGGTGTCGCAAAAATCGCGTGCTCGTGGTTTCTGTTACTATGCGCGCAACAATCAATACAATTGCCATGAAAGAGTTTTAGGAAAGCTGAAAATTTACCACGGGGTAGTTTTTACAACGAGAAACAAAAAACAATGGTCAGACACCCCAACAGTCGGACCCACCCAGTCAGCCCCTCCGCAAAGGTGTCGCAAAAATCGCGTGCTCGTGGTTTCTGTTACTATGCGCGCAACAATCAATACAATTGCCATGAAAGAGTTTTAGGAAAGCCGAAAATTTACCACGGGGTAGTTTTTACAACAAGAAACAAAAAAACAATGGTCAGACACCCCAACAGTGGGACCCACCCAGTCAGCCCCTCCGCAAAGGTGTCGCAAAAATCGCGTGCTCGTGGTTTCTGCTACTATGCGCACAATAATCAATACAATTGCCATGAAAGAGTTTTAGGAAAGCTGAAAATTTACCACGGGGTAGTTTTTACAATGGGAAACAAAAAACAATGGTCAGACACCCCAACAGTGGGACCCACCCAGTCAGCACCCCCGCAAAGGTGCTGAAAAAATCGGTTCCTCGTAAGAATTTTAAGAAAGCTAAAATTTGGCACAGTGTAAATCTATTAAATATAATTGAAAATAACAGTCAGACTTTATTTGGTTAGAACGCTACCAGTCAGCAGTCGCCGAAAGTATAAATATCATGCGCGCGTGATTTCTGTTATTATGCGCGCGTATGTTAAATAACAATCAAAGTTTCGTTTATTTTGTAATATAATAAAATGGTATTACTTTAAGACCTTGTATATTTTCCGTATGATATGGCACTACCCTTTCCTTTTGGTGCCGTCTCATTTACATCTTAGGATATTGAAAATTATTGGTTCATCAGTTGAATAAACTGAGCTAGAGTTGCTGTCCTGTCTTTGAAATCCCAAAAATACAATTCTAATATCTTCATTGAATTTTACTTTATTATTTTAATAATAAAATATTTAGTTTTGAACAAATTTTAAAAAGAAAAAGTTATTCTTAAGTGTCATTTGTTGCAAATATTAGATTTCCGGGTAAAATACTTTTTATTTTTAATTTTGTGTGTCGTTCCGGACTCGACTGAGTCCTTATCATAAAAGTTTTTCGTTTTGCGTAAAAAAGGAGACAATCTAGTGTTACTTACGGAAAAAAACCGTATCCAAGTGCAAATCGGTGTTAAAAATACGTCAGGATAATAATTTATAATTTAATGGTATTGATTTGCCTAATGTAGCAAATAAATTTAAAGGAATGTGCAGTATAATAGACAATTTACAGCGTTAGGGAAAAAAATTAGATAAGCTTTGCGGAAGCAAACTGAAGCATGGTAAGTACAGTATGCTATGCTACTATTAGCATCTTACTCATATTTATATTATACCCCGGTCTTGAAAATGAAAAACACTATACATTTGAATACTAGGCTACTATTTGGATTTCCCTGCCACCTGGCATAAAACGCTCCATACAAAAACGTGAAATCTGGCTTGAAAATGCTTCAAAGTGCTTCATACAAATACGGCGCCTTGTCGTCTCCAGTATTTATATCTCTAAGGTTCTAGCTAAATGAAGTCTGACTGTTATTTTCATAAATTATATTTAATAAATTTGCACTGTGCCAAATTTCAGCTTTCTTAAACCTCTTACGAGGAACCGATTTTTTCGGCACCTTTGCGCGGTGCTGACTGGGTGGGTCCTACTGTTGGGGTATCTGACCATTGTTTTTTTGTTTCTCATTGTAAAAACTACCCCGTGGTAAATGTTCAGCTTTCCTAAAACTCTTTCATGACAATTGTATTGATTGTTGCGCGCATAGTAACAGAAACCAAAAGCACGCGATTTTTGCGACACCTTTGCGGGGGTGCTGACTGGGTGGGTCCCACTGTTGGGGTGTCTGAATATTGTTTTTTTGTTTCCCATTGTAAAAACTACCCCGTGGTAAATTTTCAGCTTTCCTAAAACTCTTTCATGGCAATTGTATTGATTGTTGAGCACATTGTAGCAGAAACCACGAGCACGCGATTTTTGCGACACCTTTGCGGGGGTGCTGACTGGGTGGGTCTCACTGTTGGGGTGTCTGACCATTTTTTTTTGTTTCTCATTGTAAAAACTACCCCGTGGTAAATTTTCAGCTTTCTTAGAACTCTTTCATGACACTTGTATTGATTGTAGCGCACATAGTAACAGAAATCGCGCTCGTATAACATTTATACTTTCAGCGCCTGCTGACTGGCCCCGTTCTAACCAAATGAAGTCTGACTGTTATTTTCATAAATTATATATTCGGCCGAAATGTGTGGCCGAGTCATCGAAAATTGGGTCCAACGAATCGACCGCTGCAAACGTGCCCGCGGTGGCCATATGAACGAAGTCGAGTTCCATTCATAAATGTTTTGATTGTACTTCAACCCGATAATAAAGTTTTTGAAATATCTCAAATGGTTTGCATTTTATTTTGAAAAAAAGTTGTCAAGTCCTTATTGGAAAACCCTTTAGTAACAGAAATCGCGCTCGTATGACATTTATACTTTCGGCGCCTGCTGACTGGCCCCGTTCTAACCAAATGAAGTCTGACTGTTATTTTCATAAATTATATATAATAGATATTTACTGAACAAAATTTCAGCTTTCCTAAAACTCTTTCGAGGACCCGATTTTTTTGACATGTTTGCGGGGGGGCTGACTGGGGGGGTCCCGCTGTTGGGGTGTCTGACCATTGTTTTTCAGTTTTTCATTGTAAAAACTACGTCCTGGCAAATTTTCAGCTTTCCTAAAACTCTTTCATTTTCCGATTTTTTTGACATCTTTGACAGCTCACCAGAGCCAGGTGTCCCCACGTCAGACCTGCTAACTCTAGTATATTTACATACACCCTAAATGTAACCAAATACTAAAATATTAGCTTTCCTAAAACTCTTGCGATTTTTTGTCGCGAGCTCTCCGACTATAATAGGTAGCAAACCAATTTCTCTAATTTGACAGGGACTACTAACAGCATTGTAATTAAATCATGTTTCTAGATTTTTCCAGCTAATGGGCTCTGTATTCGGCTTCGTCAATAGTGATGTACAACAAAAAATTGAAATTCTTGAAGAGTTCCAGAAAAAGGATAATGGTAACCAGTTCTTAAGTTTTTTAAGCATGATCGAATACGAGAAACAGGAGGACCTATTCACAAAGACGGACTATGTATCTGGAAGTCGCACACTACTACGATTACATCGTGGATTAGGTAAATTCTGTTCAATTAGATAAAATTCTATTAATGTTTAATATTGTTCACGCTAGATTTTATTCGTGACTTCTTGGGTAGACTTCCTGATCTGTCACCAGATGAAAAAACAGCTAACGTATGCCAAGCAGCATACAATGGAACTTTAGCTAAATTTCATCCATGGCTAGTTCGAAAAGGAGCATGTGTTGCAATGTATGCAATGCCAACTCGCGAACAGTTGCTCAAAAAAGTTTGCATTGATGCCGATAAAGCCGTTTTTGTTCTTCCTCATATGTTAGAAGTAATAAAAATGGTTCACGATCGTACCGAAAGTTTGTACACTAAATACGATTTGCATGGGTTACCATAATTGAATGTTTTTAGAGAATTTGTGAAATGTGATTTAAATTTTGGTTTCTCTTATTTTATTTGTGATGTATTTCTTTTACACTGTTTGAAATTAAAGTTTGGAACAAGATTAAAAGTTGTTAATTACTGGTGTATATTCGTATACTGGAAATAATTTATTTCTTGATCAATGTACGCACATTCCTTTTAATTTGCATTGAACATGTGTACTTTATTTCGTTAAAATTTCTTAAAATTTATCAGTATTTTAATGTCTCTTATTTACTCGTATTAGGGAAATGTATTATTTTTGCGCAGCTTTAAAATGTAATTACATTAATCTTTTGCTAAATATATGTATCTTTACAACTTTTTAATTTCTATAGATAGCTGAACACGATTTAATTGTATTTTTTATTATTAAAGTTAATTAATGCGTGTAGTTAATTTTCATGTATGTAAAAGGATATATTTTCAATACATTTAAAAAAAAACTGTAAATAAATGAGATATCGTACCTATAAATAGTTGTTATCAATACTGCTATGTATAAAATAATCAATGGTGATACATCTAATTGTACCTTGACATTTTATTTGTTTTGTTTTGTTTTCTGTTTCCATGAAGCGTTTTGAAATATTCGTCGACACGCAGCGTAATTTTTTACACAATATAAATATCCACCAACCAGTTTACTTTAACTTAACTTTATTATTTTTTATTGTTTAGGTCTTAGAAGTTGCGGAGTGTATAAAGTGTAGATGCGGTACATGTTAGTATGCGTCTGACAAACTAATAAAATAACAGTCAGGCTATTTGAATGGGTTCATGCTAAAAGGTCGTCAGTCACATTTTTATCGAAATTGCGATTTCACTAGTTTAAAGTCTTGCGGGCCTATTACGAAACTCGAGTCGAGTGAGTAACTCGACTCACATTTGGACTCGACTCGAGCTAAAGTTGGTATTATGAAACTCGACAATGGGAAAGTCACTTCATTTCCAGCAGTCGAGTGAGTTTGACATTTCTTATAAGAAAATACTTACTCGATCATAATACGCAGTTCTCTTAACTCACGCTTTTATTCGACTAAAAGTCGAGTGAAACTCGACAAGTAGGCACTCGTCGAGTTTCATAGTCACAGAATGTGAGTTTTTTGATCGAGTCGAGTTTCGTAATAGGCCCGTTGGAGATCCGGCACATGTTATCATTAATTAATATAGTAGTACATCTACATATAGGTATTGAGTTTGAACTTTATAGCATAAGCCATTTCAGAGATATGAAAAACAACCCCCCACCTATTTTCCTGGGATGTCTTGTTAGTAGTGCATTTTAAAACACATTTTTAACATTATAACTGTTTAATGAAATCGATTATATAATATTAATTCAATAATTAGTTAATAAGTTGCAATATCTAATAATATATAAAATAAAAGACTACAATATCACAGATCAAGTAATTGATTGTTCCAAATTTTAGTAAATTTTAATCCATCTCAACTCTTTCTATTTTTCAACTGACGCAAGAAAAAACAATTTTTTTAATTTTTACAGCGTGTGGAGTGATTGCAAGACATTCTGTAGCCCACACACCCCCTTCCTAAAGAAGGGCTAACGGTCCTTCTCGATTCGGTTTCGCCGCGAACCCGCTTGCGACCTGGTCCGTTTAACGGATGCTGGCATTTCACTCTGCGCAAAAGTTATGCGTTTTGATACTGAGCGGGACTTTGAGACGGATGAGTCGGAGAATCGAAAGAGGGTTTCGGGCTGTCGATTGAGACGTTCTTCTCTTTGCCCTTTACAGCCAGTGTGAAAAACTTCTCATGTCGTTTTAGTACTCGGAACAGACCTTCGTAAGGCGATTGAAGAGATTTTCTCACTGAATCCTGACGTACAAACACATGATCACAGTCTTTAAGTGAGTTAAAGCCAAATGTGTTCGCAGGTGTGTGTGAAGAAGGTGATTGTGGTTTCACCGAACGCATGACCTCCTGCAGCCTTTGCGCAGAGTCACTAGGTGATATTGTGTGAGTTGTGTTTGTGTCCGAAGGTATGAGCTCGTACGGCAAACGAAGATTTTGACCATAAACCAGTTCAGCTGGAGTGGTATCAATGTCTCCTCTGATGATGGAGCGAAGCCCGAGAAGGATGAATGGTAGTTCGCGAGTCCATACTGCTGATGTCTTGTACATTAAATAGTCTTTGAGCATACCGTTCGCTTTGGGGTTATAAGCAGTCGTTCTGCTTCGTTTGAACCCCAAAACCCTGCCCAACTCTGCGAACAGCTGAGCCTCGAATTGTGCTCCTTGGTCAGTCACAATAGTGAGCGTGGTTCCGTATCGCAGAATGTATTCCCTGACCAGCGAGGTAGTAACAGTTGATGCCCGAATGTCTACAATTGGGTATGCTTCTGGTCATCTAGTAAATCGATCGATGACAGTGAGGCAGTAACTGAAGCCTTCCGAAGTTGGAAGTGGTCCAACAAAGTGGATGTGAATGTTGGCGAACTTTGTAGTTACTGGCTCGAAGGAGCCGAGAGAACTCTTCACATGTCGCGAGATTTTAGCTTTTCCACACGCTATGCATTGTCTGCACCAAGTGTGGGAATCCTTGTTATGGCCAGACGAACTTTCTAGCCAAAAGTCTAGTTGTTGCTTTGGCACCTGAATGAGCCGTACCATGTACCACATCGAAAATCTTCCTGCGCAACGTCGCAAGTATGTATGGCCGCAAAGTCTTTTGCGATGCATCACACTATAGTTGCTGGCAGGAATTTTCAATGTTAATTGGCAACATTTTCAGACTCGTTGAATTTTTGACGGAAGTTAACTCCTCATCAATCAGTTGCGCATCCGCTATCTGAGCATAATCCACCGTCGATGAGATTATGAGCTCGGTGATGCGGAACAATGCGTCAGCGACAACGTTATCCACACCAGATATGTGACGAATATCTGTCGTGAACTGACCGAAGAGGTCTAGATGCCTAAGTTGGCGTGGAGACGCCTTTTCTGTGTTTTGCTTGAAGCGGAGATAACTGGCTTGTGATCAGTGAATATTGTGAAAGTTCTGCCTTCCAGCATAAACTTGAAGTGCTTTATAGCAACGTAAGCTGCCAAAAGCTCGCGATCATATGCACTATATTTCCGCTGTGCTGCAGAAAGTTTTTTCGAGAAGAATGCCAAGATCAAGTCGCTGAAAAAGCGTGTCGAGGTGAACGAAATGCTCTTCCTCTGATTTTGAGTTGATCAAGATGTCGTCAATATAGACGAAACAAAAATCTATATCCCTCAAAATAGAAAAAATAAATCTTTGAAAGGTTTGTGCAGCATTGCGCAAACCAAACGTCATTTGCACAAACGCATACAAGCCGAAAGGTGTCGTGACTGCCGTCTTTGGAACGTCATCCTCGTTCAGAGGTATCTGATGATTCGCACGTTCCAAATCTACTGTGGAGAAAACAGAACAGCCATGAAGTTGCTGGGCGAAATCCTGGATAAGCGGGTTCGGATACTTGTCTCGTGCAGTTTGAGCATTAAGTGACCGGTAGTCACTTCAAGGTCTCCAACTTCCATCCTTTTTACGGCTCATGTGAAGTGGAGAGACCCATGGATTGTCTGACGGTCTGCAAATACCACGGTCTACCATTTTACCAGCGAGTGGGTGAGAGGCGTCGCGGTTTCGAGAAGGTTGGTCGCCCTTCTGTGACGATAAAATGGCGGACCGTGTGCATTTTCGACGTGTTTTTTTTGTTAGCGTGTAAAACGTTTTGATATTTGTTAAGCAGTGTTTCGTGCGTGGCCGCTAGAACAGATAGTTCTGTGGAAGGTCCCTTCAAAACTTGACCAATGGCTGAACTGACGTTGGTAAGCGGATCGATCAGAGAGCGTTGTCTGAGATCAACAACCAAACTAAAATGTCGTAGGAAGTCGGCTCCTAGGATTGGCCGGTCAACGTCAGCGACGATAAAGTTCCATTCAAAATTCCGTCGAAGTTTGAGTGAAAGTGTCTTAAGACCATATGTCGAGATCTTGGTGCAGTTCGCTGCAGCCAGAATCAAGTTAGGATTCGCGATACGGCGGTTATCACAACGTTTGGGAACAACCGAAATATCCGCACCGGTATCCACTAGAAATCGTTGGCCAGATGTTGTGTCCGAAATTATGAGGCGACTAGAAGTTGGACAAGTGATGGAAGTCGCCATCTCCAACACCTGACCTAGTTTTTTGCTTGAGGGAACTTGCTCGGTTTGCGGCATTTCTTTGCCTTGTTCCCAAATCGTTCGTGATAAAAGCAATAACCATCTGCCGAACGTGACGCGCTTTTAGAACGGCGCTTTTAGAATGTGTGTCGAAGCGCCGTTCAGAGTTTCGACTCTGCCTAGTGAATTGAGCGAGATCAATGACAGTACCTGGCAACGCAGCAATTTGCTTTTGTAGTGACTCAAAACCAAACTGCTTTGTATTTGTCGCTACTGAGGTGGCAGAAGTACTGGCTATTTGGGAGTAAGATATCGCGATAGCTATCCTGTCAGCAATCTCGCAAAACTCATCGAGGGGGCCCGTGGACACCGTCAGAATCGCTTGTGTCTGCGAGGGAAGGCGCTGTAACCAGAATAGAAATTGCTACCGGCAAGCGAACGCATCTGCCCAAGTAGCAGGGACGGTTTCAAATCGCCCAAGTCCAAGCAGCTGACCAAACGCTTTAATTTGGCGTCCTCGGACTCCCCGAATTTCCGGATCATCGAGTCTTTAACAACACTGTATGGAGCGTCTGGTGGAATGTTGTCGATGATGTCCATCGCCTGTTCGCATTCCGCCGCACTCAATGCACTCAACGCGTGATTAAATTTTGTAAGTTCCGTATTATGCATGCCGTCGGCGTAGTGAAGGTGTGGATACCGAGTTGAATTCATACGGTACACGTGATCGGCATTTGAAACTTCCCGAAAGAGAAAGGGTTATCCAAACAAGGAAACCAAGGTTAGTACTTCATGAGCTGTAGGTAAAATGTTGCGAAAGGGACACTCCTTTGCGGCGAATTCACCATTAGTCGGCGTGCCGCCTCATGGCGAACAGAGACTCTGCTTTCCAATATAGAATCCACGTTTATTAAAAAAAAGCTTAAACTTATATTCAATTTCGAGCTGAATACATGACATGCTAGCGCACATTTCATATTTACAATTTGGACGCAAAATTAAATAACAATATACGGAAATAGCAGAGTGAGTTTACGGAAAGGACAAAATTGCATTTTATGCTTATGAAAGTCAAGAATTATGCCAAGCGCATAAAACTAGCACATAAACATAAAATACCAAAATACTAAATAATGCCAATTGCATTTAATTATGTAATTTTGATGTGATGCATCACCATTCTCCCGCGCCTTAAAATTAGCATACTTGGAAAGAAAAGTCCGGACTAGTTTCAATCTCTTGGTGCAGGTATTGGCGCAATTGTCTTCGTTCTGCATCTGTTCCATGCGAGATTCTAAAATTTTTATTTCCTAAACGGTTAAAGTTACAAAAATTGAAACTTAATGAATAACTATAGGTATACTAGGAGAATAGATTGCAAACAAATTTTTGAGTGGGGGCAGTGGCGTACGAGGGTGGGGGGTAAAAAACTTTAGATTGTGATATCTCACGAACCAATTGCACTAGACAAATAAAATTCGGTTTGTGTATAAAGGTTGACAAATGAAGTTTGATGAAAGTAAAATTTTTTTAGGGGCGGTGGATCATCATAAAAAATCACGTCTCATATCTCAAGAACAGTGTGAGGTAGATGCTTAAAATTTTTACCATAAGTAGCTCTAATAGACCCCTATAAGAAAACAAAATTTTTTAGGGTGAGGGTATAGAGGGTGAGAGTGGGGGAGGGTGAAAAGGAAAAAGTTCCGATTTTTATATCTTGAAAACCTATAATGATATAAAGTTGAAACTTGGTATTTAGATAGAACTATAGTAGTAGCATCTTGGAAAAATATAATTTTTTATAAGGGTAGTATGGTACGGGGGTGGGGGATGTTTTTCCTATCTATAGAACGGCTTATGCTACAAAGTTGAAACTTAGTATGTATATGTAAATCAACTAGGAAAGCAATTTAGATAAAAAAAATTTCAAATATCTATGGGCGTTCGGAAGGGGGGGGGGGGCGAAAAAATGTATCAGTGAAAATGGAATGCATGTATTTTCACGATTTTCGTCATATCTATTAGGTCTTCCCAAATATTTAATGCATTTTTATTCTACGGCTTCTTCATATAAATACCTAGAAAGCGTTTTCAGGATTTTTTTAAATTCGACCCCTAAGGGGGTGTAAAGGGATTGTATACTTATTCACGAATTATGCCATATCCTCCAGGTTTGATCAAATATCGAATATCTTTACACTTTCACGGGCTTGCGTAATAATCGCCTAAAACTTGCTTTTAAGTTTTTTACTTTTTCAGCCCCTAAGAGGATATAAAAGGGTTGAACAAGTTTTCACAAATTCCGTCATATCCTTTAGAAGTGATAAGAAATTCAATTGTTTTTACTTTCTCGTGCTGTTTTTATATTTATCTATTAACTCCTTTCAGGATTTTTGGATATTCAACCCCCAAGATGGGTGTAAGGAGGTTGCATATGTTTTCACAGATTCCTACATATTGCTTAGATCTGATAACATATCGAATTCATTTTTACTTCCTAATGTTTCCTATGTAAGAACCAAAAAGTCTATTTCAGTATTTTCAGATTTTCAATCCTGTTGTATGCTTTTCAAAGGTTCGACATATTTCTTAGGTTTAATTAGATATTAGATCGCTTTTCATTTCCACAAACTTTTTATATAATCGCCTACAAACCCATTTCTCAATTTTTGGATATTCAACCCACAAGGGCTTGCATATGTTTTCACAAATTTTGCCACTCCTTAGTTCTGATGAGATATAAAATTGGTTATTACGGCATTTGATGTAATGAACTAAAAACTTATTTCACGATTTTTCGAATTTCAAGAACCAAGGGGGTGTGAAGAGTTTGCTTACTGAACTTGCTCATGAGATGTCAAGTTGGTTCTTATGAAATCGTTTTCGAAATTCAAACCCCAAGTGGAAGTAATGAATTTGTATACGTTTTAACAATTTGTCATATCTCTTAAGTCTGATAAGGCAACAAATTCGTTTTTTCTTTTACGGGCTTTTAGTGTACATAATATACCCAAATTCGTATAGTCTACAGGGGCTTTTTCAATGTTTAATTGGCTAAAAATCTTTATTTTAAATATTTTTATTTTAAGAACAAAATTAACTTTCCAAGAAACTTCATAATCTCGAAACAACTGATAATATGCTCCGACTTTGACCGCTCCAGAACTTTGACCCGAAAAATAATAAAGTTTCGCCCAGACCATTGGCAGATTTTTTATTTTTATTCTGACTTATTGTCGAATATAGAAAGTGCGTGGAAATTTCAGAGCGACTTGGAAAAATGATATATTAAATTACATCCGTACGTAGATACTTTTAAGGAAAGTGGAATAATGTGTGTGGGAAAGTGGAAGTGTAGTGTGGAGAACTGTTTAAGCAATGCAGCTAGCGCTACAAGATATGTTAAGTTTTTCAGGTGAGTTACCCACATAGCGATATTTTTTAAGTTTTAAGAAGTGCTTTAATATCTAAACTGGTTATGTTCTTAATGGCCTCAAGTGGGCACTCTAAGATATAAATGGTATCGGGGAATATTTTTGGGAAGATCAAAGTATCTTTATTTCAATGACAATTCTAATGTATACCTATGTCTATAATACCCACGAAATCCGCCGGAGTTCATCCAACTATGTTTGATGTCCGCCTGGAAATCGTGAGTATTTGTATTAATTGGGATATAATTATAAATTATATTTTTTTATAATTATTCTAGGCCGAACGATTCTCCACTTGGACCGATAGCTGAAGGCTATTAGTTTCTGTAGCGAATGTCTCGGTCCAGCATGCCTTATACTAGGGAAGCTGCTAATAATGTTAGTACTTAGACTAGTTTCTTTTCTTTTTTTTCCGTGTTAGTTTAAAATTAACTTATTCCAAGAAAAATACCTAAATGTCCTGTCGATTAAGCCACCAGTATTTTGTATCCTCACGCTCATTTCTGCCAATGCCAATGAAGTTCGCGGTGGAGTATCGCCATAACGCCAGAGGGTCGCTAGTTTCAATATTGGGGTCGTATAATATTTTTTTAACTGTTGCGCGCCTATACGCATGGTTTATAATTGGTACGCAGTCAGAGTCTAATATGTAACCGTTTTCATCGAGGTATACGAAGGCTTCGGGTGTAATAAAACCAGTTGACGTAGTTTTTTCGAAGTATTGTGGGTTGGTGAATGCCTACATAGCGGTATGTTTCGGGTTAAGTGAAACCGCAGGATTTAAATTTTTATAATATCGCAGCTTGAAAATCTAATTTGAAAGTTCAGTATCATTATTCACTACCATAAAAAAGTCCGTTTTTGCTCTGTGAAACTTTCGTGTAGGGGTTGTTAATCTTTTGTAGAAAAAGTATAGATAAAATTCATAGCAGTTCCGCCAAAATGAAAATTTCTGTTAAAAATTGGCAGAGTTCCTTTGATTGAGATGAAGTACTTGTTTTTTCAATAAATAAATAAATTTCTTCAAAATACCACTTTTTGCTGCATATTCAACATTTAAGTACAAATCGACTTGTTCAATACCTGTTTTGTTAAATATGCAATAAAAAAATATAATGCATATTTCAACTAAAAATAAATCTACTTTTCTAATATACTATAGATATTCATCGCTTATTTTTCAACTTAAGAAAAATTTAATGAAAGGAAATGAAATCCTAGAAAATGTAACAAAAATAAGTGTTTATTAAGTTGGTCAATATCTAAAATAATATGTATTCAAACATAAAAAAATTTAAAAAATCACATCTTGAAACTGTAATAAAATAGATTAAAGTCTTTCGATATTTTACAAATAAGTAGTAATTAATATATTTTTAAAATTACTTTATTGAAGTTTACTACTTCTTCTGCCATGAAAGAGAGCATTGATATTACATCTCTCTTTTTCCTTCGATATAGTATCTTGTATTGTAGTAATTCGAACTGGTAGCAAAACAGAAATTGAACTTCTAGACTTTTGACTTTTCCTCTTCTGTAACAGTAGCAATTTCTTCCAAATCAACATAATTTTCCCGATACTCTACTTTTGATAAGTCTTCGCTCTTACATATAATATATTGTTACGTGCAAGCCTGGCAACTGCGCAACTCGATCAATTACGAATAAGGGAAACATCAACAACTACAAAAACCTAGCTACAAAGTAACCCAATCAGAAACCTAGTTGAAGTATATAAGGAGAGCGGAGCAACACGATTATGCCCCCTTCTTATCGAATGTGCTCGAATATGCTCGAATGTACTAGAACAGCGTTGAAGATCAAATGGAATGCTCTCAAGCTTTCCAGAACCCTCTACACACACCACCGAACGAGGATTCAAGAACAGTCTCGACTACAGACAACTGGTATAAAAGCAGATAAAGCTTTCAGCGAGAGAGATAGTAATTTTTATTACGTCGACTGTGACAGACACCTAGTACGCGACCGTATTGGTGGAAAGCGATTGATAGAGTGCGATCGAGACAAGTGCTATGTAAAAGCGGGCGGTATTGCCATACAGTGCGAATAATTGTGCTAATAGAATTTAAGTGCGAAGAATAAATAATCACTTATTTTTATTTTAACCGAATTGTGTTTTACTTGAAATCCCGGCGCAACAATATGTTGTCATGGAATATTTTATACTGGTGAAACTAAGGCCGAGAGACACTGAATTAAAATTTCTTTCAAATATTTCCTACTATAATAATAAACATGAAATTTTCAGATTTTCTCGGACCACGTCATCTTCTTTTTATAGCTGGTGCGAGGTTTTTCATATAGAACCTGGAGCTATATTACAACAAGGAACGCCAATGCTATGTAGCCTTCATTTCGACGAGAAGGACATAACGCACTCAGCAGCATTCAAGACGACCCTTCGGAAGTGCGCGATTCCGATGGAGATTGAATATTTATCGAAAGTAAGTACTTAAGTTGTTGTAGTTGTTGCCTTTAATTTAAAAAAAAAATGATTTCATTGTTACGTTTTTATATTTTCTTTCATTTATTTTCACATTATTTATATATTTAAAATTTTGTTTCATATTAAATATAATACGAAGGTAGAAGAACTATCACTTGAAATGCTAAGCGATTATGTCGATATGGACAGGATAAACGATGAAGTAGTTATCTCGGAGGAATTAGTTAGCTTTGAGGAATTAGTTGTTTCCAAATCTCCAGAGGTTTAAATTCCAAAATACCCTTGTTCCTCTATATCCGAAATTGCCCCTGTATCAAAAAGAAAACAAAATAAAAATGTAATTTCAAGAAAAAAATATCAGAATGCATTACATGCAAAAAATAAAATTAAAAAAGTTGTATTCGATTAATAAATATCCGCGAGTCAAGCATCAAATCCTTAAATATTATCTTTAAAGAATTGCAAAATAAGCAGCTTATTTCTTCTGAAAGAAGTAGCTATTTGGAAACGGCTGGGAATGAAATTCCCAATGCAATTTTTAGGAAACTACTAGAAGGCAGACGTGTCAAACGACTAAAATCAAAAATTTATGAATATAACCTGTTTTCAAAAAAATATAGGTACTTTAAATTTACGCCATTTTGAGCTTTTAAAACAACCCATTTATAACTGTACAAATTCACAAAAAGAAAAAGTATTTCGCGGTATTAAACTTTTTATTAAATTTCAAAATGAAAAATCAAAATCAATGTAAGGCAGAGATGACTGATAGATAGTTAGTATAGTTTAAAAAAAATAAAAAATTATAGTTTTAAAAAATTCCTTACTCACACTGATTTCAAAAATTCCATTTATGATGCATGATCATCATTCTTTATAGCTAGCATTAAGTATCTATGATCATCATTCTTTATACCTTGCATTAAGTATCTACACATAAACCAAGTAATTAAATTCTTCAAAGTCCATTACCTTATGATCCACTTAATTTTGTAAACATTGCAGCATTATACTTTTATCATAATTTGCTTACATAAGAGTTCAATCAAGTTCTCTTTGTTCAATAATTTTTACCTTATAGAATTAGGCCAATAATTTGTCATGTTAGCAATAAGTACCTATAAATAATATCAATAAATTATACGGAACTCAGGTTCAAAACAAGACTCGTACTTTTAACATGGTCCGTCGAGCACTACGGAAAATTTTTGAATAAATAGACAGGACTAAGCTATAATGTCCTAGGTGAGGCTGCCTAAGCGTCTATTATAACTATTCAAACATTTTCAAGTAACCGAACCCGACTACGGAGAAAACAGTATTCTACAAAGCTGCATCTACACCTCAGTAATTTTGACGTAACGACAACAACAACTACAACATGGAGGAGTTGGTAACCCGCCAAATTGCTTGCTGTGAAGCCGTCCAGCGGCTTAAAACAAACTACAGGAAGGACTCCGACTCAAGGAAGACCGAGATATATTTGGAGACACGGCTCCAAAAACTGGAATCTTTGTGGATGGACTTCTCTGATCAGGATCTTCAAATTAATAATTTGCCGAAGCAGGAAGCCAAACCTGACCATAACTACTTTTTAAAAAATTATTTTCAGGAGGTTGAAGCCTTGTATGAAAGCTTCAGAGATGTGCTGTAGGAGAAGCTCAGGCAAGGCATAAAAGTCCAGCAACAAGATCAGGCCACAATCCCTGAAGTCGATGAGATGACCACGAAGTTCCTGAGAATGCAGAAGGGGAATATGCGACTACTGGAGAGGATGCTTTGTAAACTTGATCAAGAGAACGTACAACAGCCAGCATTCTACTACCAACAACACCTCAACCTTATCCAAACGTACTGGGAAAAAATCTCAATGAACCATTCAGACTTAGTGGCATCATTGGACGACTCTCATGAGTACAAACGTGATGATTCTTTCGCAAATCTGGAAGATCATTACCAGAAGGTTTACATATCTTTACAGGGAAAGATACCTTCAACACAACGACCAGATGGTGAAATCCGACTACCACGGCTCGTTATTGCAACCTTCGAGGGGGACTACCAATCTTGGACAGCCTTCCATGATATTTTTGTGAAACTCATTCACAATAACCACCGACTAGGAAATGCTGAAAAAATGCAATACCTAAAAACGCATCTAAAAAAGGAAGCTTGTAGTTTATTAAAACATTTAGATATTTCAGATGCTAATTACACTACAGCATGGACGTTGCTGAACGACAGATACAACAACAAGCGCAAATTAGTCTCAACTCATCTACAGGTCTTGTTTTCACAACCTAAACTGGAAACCGAGTCAGCATCGGGAGTACGAAATCTTCACGATAAAACAAAGGAGTGCCTGCATGCCTTGAAAAATCTCAGAATCGATACAACAACATGGGCTCCAATAGTCGAACATTTAATCTTGTAGAAACTTGACTTTGAAAGTCACAAGCTATTGGAGCAAGGATTGAACGATCCTAAGAAACTCATTGAAGTCGATGAGGTTTTTAAGTATCTAGAGAATAGATTTCGATCCCTCGAATCATTGAAAGAACAGCCCAAGAAAAAGGAAGGACACAATACGAAACCTACGCAACAATCTAATCGAGGTAACAATAACCATTCAAATTACAAACTGTATCATTCCGCTACCTCAAAAATAAAGTGTCATTGTTGCCAAGAACCCCATAAATTACATACTTGCACTAAATTTCTGAATTTGAGTATTACAGACCGATTGGATATAGTACAAAAGAATTCACTCTGCTCAAACTGTTTAAGTCATGACAAGAAAAAAAAATGCTACAGCCGATATCGATGTAATACCTGTAAGCAGTCACATCACAGTCTATTGCATCAGAGTCAGAACACAACCAACCCAAATCCATCGCCCGAAAAAACAAGTTTTCACATTTCAACCACCGCCGAAAAACTTCAGGCTCTAGGTGAGATAACAACAGAGACTCAAGCAAGCGGCAATTCGGTCATACTAGCAACAGCTCTAGTAAAAGCAAGAACTCTAAATGGCACTTATGAATACTTAAGAGCATTAATTGACCCTGGCTCGCAAGCTTCATTCATTACGGAACATGCTGCACAAGCTTTGGCTATTCCACGTGAAAACATATGTGCTGAAATATCTGGTGTCGGCACTTCGAAAGCTGGAACATCGCGTCATCAAATTCGTATAGAATTACGACCTAGATTCCCATCAACATTCAGCATAAATTTCAGAGTATGTATTTTGCCTAAACTAACTAAATTGTTACCTAACCATAGGTTGACGATCAATGACCATAGCCTGGCGTTGAGTGACATACTTGCTGATCCAACATATGACACACCCGGACCTATAGATATACTTATAGGTGCTGATGTTTACGGAACAATAATTCTAGATGGATTACAAAAAACTAATGTCGGCATAATTGCACAGAAGACTGAATTTGGTTGGATACTTTCAGGTCAACTACAACCAAAACAAACATGCGCACGTGTTACGATCACCAGCATGATTACAAACATTGAGTTGGATGAGCAACTTAAACGGTTTTGGGAAGTCGAAGAAATGGAGCAATCTACAATCATGGCAGAAGCCGACACCGAATGTGAAAATCATTATACTGAAACTCACATTCGTGATAAAGATGGGACATATACAGTAAGAATTCCTTTTAAAGAAATGCAACCAGATCTGGGCAACTCAAAAAAAAGGGCGATTGCCAGACTCCTTCAAAACGAACGTCGTTTTGTAACTAACAAGACGTTGGAGAAAGAGTACAAAAATTTTATGAAAGAATATCTAACTCTAAAACATATGATTCCAGCAACCACTAAGTCAGATGAAGGGTTCTATCTACCACACCAGGCAGTCATCAGAGAAGATAGCAGCACAACAAAATTACGCGTTGTCTTCGATGCATCATCAAAAACGGACAAATCTATTAGCCTAAACGACACAGTGCACACGGGTGCTAAGCTACAGACCGACCTCACGGATATACTACTGAGATGGCGTAAACATCGACATATTCTTTCTGCAGATATCGAAAAAATGTATCGCCAAATTAAAATTGGCAACGAGGATTATAAATATCAAAAGATATTATGGCGCTTTTCACCAACTGAACCAATCCAGGAATATCATCTGACTACCGTCACTTATGGTACAGCCGCCGCACCATTCTTGGCTTTACGAACATTACAACAACTAGCAGAAGACGAGAAAAACACGTATCCCATCGCCTCAAAAATCCTGCGCAAGGATTTCTACGTTGACGACTTATTGACTGGCGCAGACACACTACAAGAAGCAAAAAATATTCGAAAAGAGGTAATGAGTCTTCTTTCAGCAGGAGGATTCAACCTACGGAAATGGGCTAGCAACCACCAGCGGTTACTCGAGGACATCCCAGACAACATGAAGCAATCAGGAGTGAGGTTTTTGGAAAATGAACACGTTATAAAAACACTGGGCATCCATTGGAATCCGTCCAGCGACACTTTCCAATTTCGAGTCAAAAGTGACTCAACAAGTCAACATCCAACGAAACGAAGGGTTTTATCTGAAATAGCTAAACTTTTTGATCCACTAGGTCTGCTTGCACCTCTTATTATACAAGCTAAGTTACTAATGCAGGAACTGTGCTCAGCAAATCTCACTTGGGATGAACCACTACCCAACATACTGTCAGAAAGATGGACGAAGTTCAAAACAGAACTTCCTCAAATAAACGCAATTACTATACCGAGGTGGATCAAATTTAAAAAAACGATAAGAGAACTGGAAATTCACGGATTTGCTGATGCTTCAGAGAAGGCATATGCAGCAGTAGTCTACAGCAGAATTATTACAGACAACGGTGAAATTATCGTCACTTTAATCACCGCAAAAACCAAGGTCTCCCCAATTAAACTGAAACCGACCTTACCACGATTAGAGCTCTGTGCAGCAGTTTTATTATCACAACTACTTACGAAAACTATAACTTCACTTGAAATTCCAGATGTAAGATGCTACGCCTGGTCAGACTCAACAATCACATTAGCATGGATTAAAGGTGATCCCAGCAGATGGAAAAGCTTCGTGTCACATCGCGTACGCCAGACAACCCAGAAGATTGGTACCATGTCACATCGGAAAACAATCCAGCAGATTGCGCCTCACGCGGACTGTATTCTTCTCAACTAAAATATCACTCATTATGGTGGACCGGACCCAAGTGGCTGAATACACATAAAGAAACCTGGCCAACATCAAACGCAACGTTTCATACCGACTTAGAAGCAAAAACTCAAAAAAAAAACATTCAGTACAACAATTTCTTCTACGTATATCGACATAAGCAAGTACTCATCTTTAAGCAACTTACTTCGCGTGTATGCATACGTCAACCGTTTCATAACGAACTGCAGACTTCCAGCCAATCGATCAAAAAACCATCATTTAACAACTGTCGAAATACAACAAGCGTTAACAGGAATCATTCGCACAGTGCAACGTGAGAGCTTCCAATCAGAAATCCAAGATATTTCTACCAAAACACATATATCAACCAAGAGTTCACTTTTATCACTTTCGACTTTTCTAGACGACAATGGATTCCTGCGTGTAGGAGGAAGGCTCGAAAACTCACTCTTGTCAATTCAAGAGAAGCATCCCGTAATCATACCACACACTCACCATTTCACTACGCTTCTAATACGAGACGCTCATCACAACACCTTACACGGTGGGCTTCAATCTACCTTAGCGTACATTAAACGAAAGTATTGGATCATCAACAACAAAAAAACAGTAAGGGCCATTATTCATCATTGTGTTCGATGTTTATCCGATTTTCAAATCAAAGCTATCAACAAGCAATGGCCAATCTTCCTGCACCCAGAATAATTCGCATTTCTGGCAGTATTCAAAAGATTTACGGCAAGGCGCGGCTTGTGCTCAGACGTCTATAGCGATTGCGGCACCACATTTGTTGGAGCAAACAACGAACTACTAAAACAATTTATGATGTCAGTACAGCAAAATCACCGAGATGCCTCTTACGAATTGGCCAATCATGGAGTAAAATGGCATTTTATCCCGCCATCTGCACCATACTTTGGAGGACTCTGGGAAGCTGGAGTCAAATCAGTGAAACATCCCTTGAAGAGAATTTTAGGCGATATCATCTTGACGTTCGAAGAATTTACTACAGTACTATACCAAATTGAGGCGTGTCTAAATTCGCGACCTCTCTGTCCACTCAACAACGATCCAACCGATCTAACAGTTCTTATCTCAGGACACTTCCTTATCGGTAAAGCACTATTGGCTCCACCAGAAAGCAGCCAATTACAACAGAATATACAACACCTTACGCACTGGAAACTCATAAGTAAACTGCAACAAGATTTTTGGAAAATCTGGTCGACTGAATATCTTTCCAAACTACAGCAGCGACCAAAATGGCGCGAGAAACAGGACAATATTAAGATTGGTGACATTGTCCTCATCAAAAATGAAAATACTTCACCTACCAGATGGGCACTCGCGCGAGTTATAGAGTTACATCCTGGTAGTGACAGCCTTATCAGAGTTGTTACTCTTAAGACCGAAGACAGTATCGTAAAGAGACCAATTGTCAAAGTTTGTAAACTACCGCTCAACGAAGAACAAGCAAATATCAACACCGATCATCATCGAACCAGTTCTGCACCAAACTGTTCATACATTTCTACAACTCGAAAGCGAAAAATAACAATTCATCCAACAACTATACCCTTAAGACCAGATATTGAAGAGTTAAAAAAGGAACGATCTAATCAGACTAGGACTAAAAGCCCGCTGGCTTTACTCTTATCGGCTTTACTAGTGCTAAGTATGGCCATACCAGTGAAGTCATCAGATATCGTTCAACACTCCAGCAACCTGATTGAGATAACACCGTTTGAGCATAATCCAGGTATTTATTTTGAAAATTTGGGTTCTGTTCATCTCATCAGTAGTTACTGGACAACTATAATGTATTACGACATGGATACATACTTCCAACAACTGCACGGATTTACCAACTGCCTAAAACAGCTGTCAGACCTGTGTGATCAAACCATCGCGTACAATTATTACTGCAAAGCGGTCCACGAAGAACTCAAACATAAATTAGACATCATGATAGACACTAACTCCATACTTAACGAGAAGGGCGGCAACACCAAAGATGTCCACAAACAGCGACGCAGTGCACCTCTCAGTATTATAGGATCTATTCAAAATAGTCTCTTCGGAATCTTGGATGAAAAATATGCTGACCATATCAACGAGGAAATAGAAAAACTAAATGCTAACGAAAAATATCTCTTGACACTGGCCAAAAAACAAGTATCCGTCACAGAAATGACGAGAAACATTCTGCATAAAACAACTAGTCAAATTGAAAAACAATTTCAAGTGTTTAATGAACACATACGCACCACGTTGCAAATAGTATCCAACAATGGAAGGTTAACTCAGGAATTTACATCATTAACGAGTTACATTATACTTATAATGCATAACTTCGAGAAACTACAACAAGAACTCGTCAAATTGGTAATAAATACTAATCACGGTAAGGTTAGTCCATTCTTATTACCACCCCATCAACTCCGAGAGCAGATTCAGCACATCAGGGACAACATTTCACCGTCATTAACGATCTTCGAGAACGGACGTCCCTCTGAGATACAACAACTTTACCGGCTCATAACCATTAAAACTCGAGTAACATCCAACACCATAATCTTTCGAGTGCTCATACCCCTTCTCGAGAACTCCCAATTCCAACTATTCAAATTACATGCAGTGCCAACTACCTATCAGGACAACTTTATGTTCATTCAACCATCATCAGAGCTTCTGGCAGTTACTTTACATCGGGACTGGTACTTCCCCATGTCCACACACGACTTACAGTTATGTATCACAATGAACAACCACAGTTACGCGTGCCACCAAACGCAACCAACGTATACGGCAAAAGCTATTCCTAATCGCTGCGAATTGGAATTACTTAACCATCATCCAAATCCGCTTTCCTTTTGTAACATTAAGAAGACTGAACGATCACAATATTGGTTACCATTACAGCATCCCAACCATTGGATCTATTCTGTTCACCGTAACACAACTCTCAACATTGTATGTGGTACATCAGTCTTAACCAAAACACTACGCAGTAGCGGACTCATCAGCTTGGCCCCAAATTGTGAAGTGCGGCATTCATCAATGATGTTAAGATCACAAAGCAGTCAAATCGATGTTTTAAAAACTTCCTTTTTCACCAGCAACCAACCTATCTACGCTACTAGCAGGAAACCATTTACCAGCAACCAACATAACAAATCTCAATCTACTGCGATTCAACACAGAAGAACTGGAAACCATTCGATTACCGGAACCAGATCCTATCCCAACAACACCGGAATTTGGTCACCATATTCACCACTATGTCAGCACTTACCTCATACTCATCATAGCTCTCATAATAGCCAGCGTTATCTGGTATAGACACCACCGAAAATACACCGTCACAACAACAGAGTCTGTCTTCAACGTGAGACCAATAACACCTACACCAGCAAAGAGAACAACCCTAGACTTTGAAGCCCCGGCAGTATGATGCATGATCATCATTCTTTATTATTTATTGCATTAAGTATCTATGATCATCATTCTTTATACCTAGCATTAAGTATCTACACATAAACCAAGTAATTAAATTCTTCAAAGTCCTTATGATCCACTTAATTTTGTAAACATTGCAGCATTATACTTTTATCATAATTTGCTTACATAAGAGTTCAATCAAGTTCACTTTGTTCAATAATTTTTACCTTATAGAATTAGGCCAATAATTTGTCATGTTAGCAATAAGTACCTATCTCTATATATAAAAATTAATGTTTGTCTGTCTGTTTGTCCTGTATAGGCTCCTAAACCACTCATCCAATTGCGATGAAACTTTGGTGATTTGTTGAGGGTACGCCCTCGATGGTTTCTGCGTTAAAAAAATTATTTAACAGTTGGTGGTTCGCGAGTTATTTCAGCATTTGAGTGTTTTTCATATGATTTAGCGGCAGTTCGTTTTTGGTGTATTAGTTATGCCTATTCCTATTACTAAATGGTATAAGAGGATAGTGGATGGAAGATGGAATATGGAGGATGGAAGATGGAGGATGGTGGATAGAGATGGAGGATGGATGATGGAGCTTGGGAGATGGTAGATGGAGGATGGTGGATAGAGGATGGTGGATGGAGGATGGGAAATGGTGGGTGAAGGATGGTGGATAGAGGATGGAGGATAGAAGATGGAGGATGGTGGGCGGAGAATGGTGGATGAAGGATGGAGGATAGAGAATGGGGGATGATAGATGGAGGATGGTGGATGGTGGATAGAGGATGGTGGATAGAGGATGGAGGATGGTGAATGGTGGATGGAGGATGGATGATGAAAGATGGAGGATGGCGGATAGAGGATGGAGGATGGATGATAGAGCTATTTCAACATTTGAGTGTTTTTCATATGATTTAGCGGCAGTTCGTTTTAGGTGTATTAGTTATGCCTATTCCTATTACTAAATGGTATAAGAGGATAGTGGATGGAAGATGGAATATGGAGGATGGAAGATGGAGGATGGTGGATAGAGAATGGAGGATGGATGATGGAATTTGGGGGATGGTAGATGGAGGATGGTGGATAGAGGATGGTGGATGGAGGATGGGAAATGGTGGGTGAAGGATGGTGGATAGAGGATGGAGGATAGAAGATGGAGGATGGTGGATGGTGGGCGGAGAATGGTGGATGAAGGATGGAGGATAGAGAATGGGGGATGATAGATTGAGGATGGTGGATGGTGGATAGAGGATGGTGGATAGAGGATGGAGGATGGTGAATGGTGGATGGAGGATGGATGATGAAAGATGGAGGATGGCGGATAGAGGATGGAGGATGGATGATAGAGCTATTTCAACATTTGAGTGTTTTTCATATGATTTAGCGGCAGTTCGTTTTCGGAGTATTAGTTATGCCTATTCCTATTACTAAATGGTATAAGAGGATAGTGGATGGAAGATGGAATATGGAGGATGGAAGATGGAGGATGGTGGATAGAGAATGGAGGATGGATGATGGAATTTGGGGGATGGTAGATGGAGGATGGTGGATAGAGGATGGTGAATGGAGGATGGGAGATGGTGGGTGAAGTATGGTGGATAGAGGATGGACAATAGAAGATGGAGGATGGTGGATAATGGGCGAAGAATGGTGGATAGAGGATGGAGGATAGAGAATGGGGGATGATAGATTGAGGATGGTGGATGGTGGATAGAGGATGGTGGATAGAGGATGGAGGATGGTGGATGGTGGATAGAGGATGGATGATGGATGATGGAGGATGGCGGATGAAAGATGGAGGACGGTGGATAAAGGATGGTGGATGGGGATGGTAGATGGTGGATGGAAAATGGTGGATGGTGGATAGAGGATGTAGGATAGAGGATGGTGGATTGGAGATGGGGGATGGAGGATGGAGTAACGGGAGCAAGAAATGGGAGTAACGGGAGAAATGGTAGCAACGGGAGTAAAAGGAGCATCGTGAGAAACAGGAGCAACGGATTAACGGGAGAAATGGGAGCAACGGAGAAATAGGAGCAATGGATCAACGGGAGAAACAGGAGCAATGGATCAACGGGAGAAACGGGAGCAACGGGAGTAACAGGAGCGATGGAACAACGTAAGCGAAGCGAGCGTAGCCGCGGTACGCGGCTAGTAAATAATATCAATAAATTTTACGGAATTCAGGTTCAAAACAAAACTCGTACTTTTAAAGAAATAATATTAGTAGACAATATATCCATTAGTAGAGAAAAGGCTTTACCCGTTATCGTATTATTTTGTTCATATCACATTCGCCCAATGCGTGAACGTCTGCTGGAGACACCCGCGTCAAGGATGAAAACACTACTGGCAGTCTCAAGATGATTTACCTTTGGTTGAAATTCGAAAGGAATCTGGAATCAATTAAAGGCGGTAATTTAATTTTTTTTTTTATACATAACATTAATTTCATTTTCAGATCCTCCCAAACAGTGCGACCTTGACGTGGTTGGGAGGCTTAATGATACTAACGAAGAAATCGCGTCGATTCTAAATACATATGTATCAATTGAGAAAAATTCGAATTTCTACAATTGATGCAGATGTAGGAATACGTTTTGTTCGAGAAGATTTTAAGGGTGTGGATTCCTGATTAAATTTAATTAAGTGCATTAAATTCCCTTCGGCAAACTAAATGTTATCCTGTAAATGAAATACTTCATAACTAAATTGGAAATGAACGAATTTAGTATAAACATATGAAGGTTTCCTAAACTAAAAACTTTTCAAATTAGTGCACTAAATTGAATTTAGCCGCGAATCCACACACACCCGTAGTATCTAACTAATACACTGCCACTTTTTTTCAATATCAAAATAATTACTTACTTTTAGACCTGCAATAACTTCAGCGATCGTTCTCGTTGATAATTCTTCGCTGCCCGGCGGGGCCCGCAAAACGTTAAAACTCGATGGCAACTGCGCGTGTACTTCCTTTCGTAATGCCGCACCATTCACTATACAAAAATTTTACTTTAATATAAAGTTTATCAAATAAATATTAAATTCAAAAATAAAAACATTTACTTACCTAATTTGTTGTGACAGTTCTCAACTATGAATTTCCTTTTGTCACTTTGAAGTTTCGAAACTTTTCGAAAATTCAAAATCCGCACAACAACAACACCGTGTAATTGAGCGGGAGAGAGAGGGCAATGTTTTTTGGCACATCGTTGTGTCGGATACTGTATGGGAAAATCTGATATGGGTAGTCCATTTCTATTACCAGGTTCCTGTTTCTATCACTCTTTTATTTAGTAAAGAAGTTATTCAAAAACAAAATTGGATGATTAATTTTGCGCCACCCTGTACATTATACGAATTCTGGAAAACAGTTCGTCGTGGAAATCGCAATTGACGGGCTTAGAACCAGAGGGGTACAAGTGACAATTTCGCGAAAATTAAGTTAATAGCAAGAAATGTCTCTTTAGAGTGTCTGCTGTCTATTACCAGTGGCGCACAGGTGCAAGAGTAGCTTAAGGCTGCTATATGTTAGGAAATAAATCCAATACTAAACGGAAAAGCACCAATGGTACGAGCCATAGGGGTACAACTACGACTAGCACTCCTTTTTAACGAGCGCAAAACAAAATACTCTCCGTTTTTTACATTTCAGACAGATGAGCCGACCGGGTACGAGTCGGACTACGAGTAACCGTACTTAGTTTCATTATTCAGCCCTTATGTTCAATATAATAGTTAGATTTTTTTGCGTAGTTTTTTATTAATAAAGACTGAATAAATTATTAGGTAACTAACATACTGTGTTACAAAAGTTGTCTTTCCTTGAAACCTTAAAGAACACTTCATCATCTCGTTATATTGCGGCGAAGAAGTGCATGTAGTGACAAAAATTCTGCCATCAGTCTGGGCACAACTTTATTATTTTCCAAGTTTCAGCCTCCTAGCGTAAGCGGTTCTTGAGAAACCAAAATTTTTCATCTAAAACGCACACCTCCTCCCCCTCCCCCTCACACCTCAACCCCTAAAAAAGATACCACTTGCAGGGTTTGTGAGCTACGCACTTTCAAACTGTTTTGCGGACGGCAGACAGACATTTTGTTTTTTTTGAGTTTAATAGTCCTAAAACGTGAAAATAACATTTTTTTTTTTTTACTTAACTTTTGCGATTCAAACGAGACGAATTCCGAATTACATAGCAGCGTTTCCGTGTGCGTAATAGGGTCCGACTTCACCCCGCTAAGTGATCCGAACAATACCATTAACCCAAACAGTGTTTTGAGGTTAGGGCCGACGGCCCAACTTTTTGTGCCAAACTTTTGCGGCCTATTGCGTTCCTAGTGAAGTGCTACGCGACTCCATTGACTAGAATATAGACTATAAGTGCCTTCACGATCCCTGTTCACCGCCTTAAATAACAATTATCAATCTGCTTCAGTTCTTGACACCCGTCGTAACATACAGGTAAACTCTGTTCTTCTTGCACCAAATCAGACAAGAACTCAATACGACCGACTTTCCTATCCCTCTGCTGGCATGGCCAGCATGAATAAGTTTGCCGCACTGGCGGAGCCCCCTGACCCTTCCACCTTCCCCAAAAACAAAAGACATCGAAACAACAAATCCACGACAACATCCAGCAAGTATGCCGTACAATTCCCGGATTCATTACCACAAATACCCAAACCCGCTCTCCCCTCACCTAAATTTGTTGTTCTACAGTCCACCACGTCTGGAAAAAGCCTGCAACAATACAACATTTTTGTAGTGAAAAAAGGTATAGACCAGATCTCTACGTTCTATACCAGCGCTTCCCTCCTCAGGGATGGAAGTCTACTCCTTCTAGCGAACACCGAGGCCATCGCTCAACAATTTTTAAAAGCGGTAGCCACCATAAGTGGCGTCCCCATCAAGTGCAGCCTACATGGTAGATTGAACACATGCAAGGGGATTGCCCACTCATCGTCAACGAGATTCCTATCCCAGGAAGAAATCTTAGAGGGTTTGAAGGACCAACATGTAATTGAAGTCACCCAATTAAAGAAACCTCTAACCAATAGCCCAACAGGTCTTATCATCATCACCTTTGAGTTATACACTCGTTAGAGTTATACTTCCCGAACCCACTTCGTTGCAGAACATGCCAAAAGTTAGGACATACAAAAAACCACTGCAACTCCTTCGAAGACATCTGCGAATCCTGCTCTGTTGCTCTCCCATACGAAATTAAGTGTACCACCACCTTTTGTGTGAATTGCCAGGTCCCTGGTCACAGTCCATCTAATAAGAACTGTCCGTCCTTTGTCCAAAAGGAAATTCTTAAAATCAGAACCCAGCGTAAGTGTACGCAATATGAAGCACAACACCCGCAC
The DNA here is from genome assembly GCA_951812415.1 of Beris morrisii. Taxonomy (NCBI): domain Eukaryota; kingdom Metazoa; phylum Arthropoda; class Insecta; order Diptera; family Stratiomyidae; genus Beris; species Beris morrisii. The sequence goes on from OX638311.1 coordinate 96,655,621, forward strand.
TTACCATTAACACGATAACTACTACAAATCACCCACAACTCATAAGCTATAGAATGCTAGCCACTCCAGAAAAGCAGTCTATAATTGAGGCTATTACTGTAGGCCTCACCCCTAATTCGCGAGCTGCTTTTCAGACCATCGCGAAAAACCACGATGTGACGCAAATATCTTCCACTAGTCCGCTACCCAGTCTCATGGAGATTGTCAGTCTGTCGGACGACTCTGAACCCGAAGCTGTACTATAATGTTCCCATAGGTGCCACCATTGACACCACCTCCCTTCCACCCTTCCCGCAGCCTCTGTATCCTTCAGTGGAATATCAGAGACCTGTATGCCAATCAGGGCTCTTTTCCACACATGTGGGAGAGAGCTGTTCAAGTGCCCATCCGTAAGGGATCCAACTCTTCTTCATCTGCACTTACTTCTAAGGATCTTCGTCCTATTTCGCTGCTCCCTTGCCTGTCAAGGGTATTCGAAAAGATTTTGGGCAGGAGACTTGGTATCCTACTGGAGAGCGTCCTGTCAGCCGAGCAGCACGGCTTTAGGCCGGGGAGAGGTACAACCTCTCTTCTGCTCGATCTCGAACACCATGCCAGACTAGCTATCTCCAACAACCAGGAGTGCCATCCCTGTCCCTTGACCTCGAGAAGGCCTTTGACAGGGTAATCAAAACCATGGTTACTAATCAACTATCTGTCTGGGGCATTGATCTCCGATTCATCCAGACGATTGACAACTTCCTTTCATCACGCTCCACAATGGTGAGAGTTAATGGCTACACATATAAACATTATAGTATCGACAATGCGCTTCCCAAGGTTCTCCACTTTCCCCTGCCTTGTTTAAAGTTTACATCCACTCCCTCTCCCAACTCCTATCCGACATCCCCAACACCAAGCATTATATTTATGCGGACAATATAATCATAATTTCCTCCCACCCCCTCCTCAACGACACCTACAGACGGATACGGACGGAAATTGACATATGGTGTAATAACACAGGAGCGAAACTACCGTTCGAAAAAGCAGAGATGATTTCTCTTATGCGCAAAATCCGACCCTCGGTTCGCGACATCCGCATTGACGATCTCGTTATTCAACCGCTGGCAACTTGCAGGTTGCTCGGGCTTACCTTCTCAACCAAACTGAAATGGAACGCCCACATACAAAACATTATCGTATCGCTGGGCAAAATACTTAATCTGGTTCGGACTCTGGCCTAAAAATCGTTGGGAGCTAGCACTTCAGCTATCATCCACGTCGCCCGGACGCTAATCAGGGGCTGCGTGCAATACTGCATAACGATCTACGGCAACACAACAAAACCAACTTGCAGAAAATACAAGTCGCCATCAACAAAATACTACGTGCCGCATTAGGTGCCTACCGGACCACACCGATAGATTCCCTCCTAGTTGAATCCGGATGTGACAGTATTAGAACGCTCACCAAAAAGGCACAGATCAACCTAGCTTCAAAAGAATGCATCGATCAGAGAAGTCCGCATCACGCTGGTTTCTACAACCTGGCCACGACATCGACAGATCAGGATCACAACGGCTCCCCCAAATCCGCCCTATGGAATGCCCGATCCTCCCTCATCCAGCTCTGTCCCAATATCCCCTCCCCAATCAGCTACACTACTCTGCCCCAAAACCACTCACGATCAACTCTCTCCCGGTCTTCCTCTTCGAGATACCCCAGCAAAACCTATACCCCCGCCTCGCTGTACAAGTCGCTACACCGAACACACACTGAAGAACTTATAGGATACACACTATATTACACGGACGGGTCTAAAACGGAAAATCAAACCTCGGCGGCCTTTATTACTCTGCGGCCGCCGTCCAATGAGTCAACTCACCAGGGCATATTCAACCTACATCAGGACTCCAGTGTATTCGAAGCAGAAGCCGTCGCTATCTGCAAAGCTGCAGATGCGGCTCGTATAGCTGCAGTGCCCGCTGCGATTTTCGCAGATTCTAAATCAGCTGTCACTGCCATTCTAAAAAACAATACCAACGAGCCACTGTTACAACATATCACGACCACTATTGTTGCTAACCCCGCAGGAACTCTACTCTTCTGGATTCCCGGCCACGTGGGCATTCCTGGAAATGAAAAAGCAGACCAACTGAAGAGGAAATTATTCCGCAAACTATAAGCTTCGCTCGGCGCAAGGCCAAAAAAGCGCTCACACAACATCAGACGGCACATTGGGCCTCCCACTCAACTTTCCTAGCCAAGCACTGGCGCGACATTCGTCCACCCGAATACCACCTCGAACAGGATAGAAAGGACTCAATTCTCCTCACCAGGGCCAGACTAGGCCACTCGAGATTGACCCACCAGTTCTTAATTACAAGAACGCCGCAACCGGGATGCTTGACTTTTCAGAAGGCCCTCACGATGGAGCACATCCTAACGGAATACAGCGAGACAGCGGTTTTTTTTCACCACTCCCTGCCTCCACTAAGCGCCCTTCTCTCCACCACCAATCTAGAACTCCTCCTTCAACTTCTCAATCACCTCAACATCTCCCACCTACTCTAATCCAGTTCAAACTTCCCTGCTCCTTCCTTGTTTCTTGTTTTTCTTTCTCTTTTATCCTTCTTTTTTATTGTTTGTTTTTTCCTTGCTTCTTTTTATATTGTTTATATATTGCTTGTTCCATTCACTAAATTTTGTGCTTGCTTATTTGCTTAACTTTGCTTACTATGTTTTCTTACTTACCACTCATCTATTACTATTACTTATGAATTGTCTCTCAATGCAGCTATGTTGAATTTACAAGTTAGATTAAGTTTTTATTAGATGTAAGTTGAATTCATTACTTAATTTTTCTATTGCCTATGCCCTAGTTATCTTGTTGCTTTCACTTTTTTTTTCTTTCTCTCTCTTTTATCTTGTTGCTTTCACCTTTTTTTTCTCTCTGTTATATCGTTACTTAAATCACATTAATAAAACAAATGTAACCGACGTGCCATATGCCCCCTGGGCTTGGCCGAAATATTGATGGGTTTCCCATTATTCATAATGGAACCACATCCTTTAAATAAATAAATAAATAAATAAACAAATTTTTATACTCTAGATGAAATCATATACAGGGTGTAACTAGTACTGAGGTTCAAACGAAAATGGGAGATAGAGGAACTTGTCCTGAGTAGAAAATCGTTCTACACATACTCCCGTTTTTGCACCGTTAAGGAGATAGCATGATTTTAAGGACGAAGGATTTTCATCGTAACTGTGATCACTGTTTGATCTCTAACTTCTGCTGTACTTAGCGTAACGTAATAATTCTGGGCTCGTTGGAAAGGACACAAATTCTTCTTTCTAATTGCTATCAACTGTGTCAATCAGTGTTATACTTTTTGAGAAAAATTCATTTAAATGACACAAAAATAATAAAAAATTAAAAAAAAATACAAAAAAGTCCTGTTTTCTCCAAGAAGAACCTGATTAACCACCAAATTTTATTACATTTTCGGAAAGCCCATAAAATTTCACTATACGTTTGATAACAGAATTTCTTCATATTTGCAACAACAAGTGAGTTCCCTGCACATGTTGGAAATACTGCTAAACATAGAACTTACCGCAAAACAGATGCAGTAATGAGCAACCATGTTAACAACACACGTATTGCTCTTATGTGTGGAAATTATGTTACAGGTAAATAAAAATATGACAACTAATTAGATAGCGTCCATTTAAGTAAATTAACTAACATCCATTTAAGTTTATTAATAATAAAATATCCATTTAAGTAGGGCGTGGAGTTTACCTGCTCCCTTAAAGAACAGGAATGACTTCGTCCTACGTAGATTTTTCTGCGATAAAAGCATCGGGAGGAAGCAGCAGCAAACAGAATGTCATAGACATCATTACGAGCAACATGGCAAGCAATAGGAGGTCTTTTACAACGGAAGAAATGGCAGACATGCACTTCCTGTATGGGTTGTGCGACGGGAATGCTAGGCGAGCCGAAAGAGTTTACCGGGAACGGTATCCGGACAGATCTCGGTACCCCCATTATCGGATGTTCATCAGCATTCATCGGAACCTTCGTGAATTAGGTACACTGCAGCCGTGGCGGGAGACACAACATCCAGAATGGCGACACTCGGTACCTGTGGCCACGGAGGAGCGCATACTGCGCATCGCGGCTAGGGACCCCACGGTAAGCACCCGGCGCATCGGCCATCGATTAGGCATCAACCACATGCATTTATTTCGTCCTCACTATTATTAATCATACTCCTTCGGCGAATGACGGGTGTCAAACCAGATTTACTTGAAGGGAACGTGCTTGATAACTGTTAGCCCCGCTCCTTTACAATTCAACCTATGAAGAAATTCTGTCAAACATATAGTGAAATTTTATGGGCTTTCCGAAAATGTAATAAAATTTGGTGGTAAATCAGGTCTTTCTTGGAGAAAATAGGACTTTTTTGAAAATTTTATTATTTTTGTGTCATTTAAATGAATTTTTCTCAAAAAGTATAACACTGATTGACACAGTTGATAGCAATTAGAAAGAAGAATTTGTGTCATTTCCAACGAGCCCAGAATTATTACGTTACGCTAAGTAGAGCAGAAGTTAGAGATCAAACAGTGATCACAGTTACGATGAAAATCCTTCGTCCTTAAAATCATGCTATCTCCTTAACGGTGCAAAAACGGGAGTATGTGTAGAACGATTTTCTACTCAGGACAAGTTCCTCTATCTCCCATTTTCGTTTGAACCTCAGTACTAGTTACACCCTGTAGAGTATTATAAGTTTAATCCAGCCCAAAAGTTTGTAACGCATAGAACCAAGCCTCGGACGAAAAAAAGTTATATATTATTTTTTGTTTTTTTGGGGCCAAAAACCTCAAATCCGCTTGACGTCCGTCTGTCCGTCCGTCCGTCCGTCCGTCCGTCCGTCCGTCCGTCCGTCCGTCTGTCCGTGAACACGATAACTCAAGAACGCCTTCACCTAGGATCTTGAAATTTTGAATCTGGGTGTTTGGTTGAATTTGTAAGGCTAAGTTCGTTAACGGGCAAAATCGTCCTACTCCTTCGGGTAGCTGCCATACAAAATGTCCTTAAAACCCGTGTTCAATAATATTGCCCAATAACTTCGGAACGCCTAAAGCTACGACTTTGAAATTTTGTATGTATTACTTTTTCAATAGTTGGAGCTAAATATATGATTATGAAGAAAATCCTATTAGTCCTTCGTGTAGCTGCCATACAAATATCCTGTCAAAATGTATTCACTTAATTTACGAAACTCACTATAACTCAAGTAATCTTTTAGCTACGAATTCGGAATTTTGTAGAAATTAGTTTTGAGTAAAAATAAAGTTCAGGTTTACTAGTCAGCGAAATCCTTTTACTCCTTCTGGTAGCTGCCATACAAAATGTCCTTGAAAGACGTGTTCAACAATATTGGTCGATAACTTCAGAAGGGTTTAAGCTACGACTTTGAAATTTTGTATGTGTTATTTTTCTAATAGTTGGAGCTAAATGTATGATTATGCAGAAAATCCTATTAGTCCTTCTTGTAGCTGCTATACAAATATCCTGTCAAAACGTCTTCACTTAATTTACGGAACTCATTATAACTCAATTAATCTTTTAGCTACGAATTCGGAATTTTGTACAAATTAGTTTTGAGTGAAAAGAAAGTTCGGCTTTACTAGTCAGCGAAATCCTTTTACTCCTTCTGGTAGCTGCCATACAAAATGTCCTTAAAACACGTGTTTAAGAATTTTGGTCGATAACTTCAGAAGGGTTAAAGCTACGTCTTTGACTTTTTGTATGTGCTATTTTGCCAATGGTTGGAGTTAAATGTATGATTATGACGAAAATCTTGTTAGTCCTTCGTGTAGCTGCCATACAAATATCCTGTCAAAACGTCTTCACTTAATTTACGGAACTTACTATAACTCAAGTAATCTTTTAGCTATGAATTGGAAATTTTGTACAAATTAGTTTTGAGTAAAAACGAAATTCGAGTTTTCTAATCAGCGAAATCCTTTTACTCCTTCTGGTAGCTGGCATACAAAATGTCCTTAAGATACGTGTTCAACAATATTTTTCGATAACTTTTGAACGCTTCAAGGTACGAATTTGAAATTTAGTACACGTTCATTTTTAACTGGTTCCAAGGAAAAGGATAAATATGTAAGAAATCGAGTGAGTCCTTCCTGCACCTCCCATGTGAAAGTTCTTCAAAAAGGAAATTTTTTTTCGATGACTTACCCAGTTCAAGATATGAAATTAAACGTGACCAAATGTATGCTTTTACATTGGACGGTGTTACGTTGCGCCGTGACGGTCCTGAATTTGAACTAGATACTGAACCAGTGCTGTCGTTTATACTAGTAAAGTAGTATTTGTACTTCTATTGTACTTCATGTACTACACTTAAATGCACTATTGTCGAAAATTACAAAATGACAGCACTGTACTGAACGTAAGAAGCTTGTGATGGGAATAAAATCGTGCATAAATCGTACAGTGTGAATGACTGCCCATTTTGAATTTTGCCGTACGGTTTCTCGCCGTACGGTAAAAACCGTGCAGTGTGAAACGAGCCTAAGAGGAAAACCGATCAACCCGGTCGGTAGGTCTTAGCCATAATTATTGACACTTAAAAGACTTTGATATGATTTTACTCGAAACTACTTGAATTGCACTTGTACCCCTCTGGTTTTAAGCCCGTCAATTGTGTTCAACACGTTTAAGTAGGTCTATTAAAATTGCAAAGTTGAGCGCGGTATTTGGGTTACAAGTCTTCAGGCGAGTTTTGGGTTATTTCATAAGCTCACTCGGCAGATTCTGCAGCCAACTATCTGGAAACCCTGGTTACGACCGTTGCATATCTAAAACGATGATCGAACCGACCTCAGGACTAGTTGAGGCCCTCCTTGCATTGTAATTTCGTGGTAGTCCAAGATCCGAAGCTTCGTGATATGGTTTTTGGATGGCACGATAGTCGAAAATTTTTCGTCGTAATTCAATGATGATTTTTGCACCCGACCGCGTATACGCATTATTTGATGTTCATCCAAGAATGGGTTCAAATTAAGAATTTTGATTTTTGATGGGATTGCTTGATTGTTGTGTAATTATCGTAGTTCGTCGGGAAACTCAGATTCTTGTACTACGTGAATCCAGAAATTTCGCGCTACAAGCAAATCGCTGACTGCTAGTGGAAAGTGGTAACTTTCATGACGAGTTTTCCTGGCGACGGATTGAATCACCGACGTGGCTTGCAGTAATTTGTTGTATGAAGAGAATCGGTGTAATAGTTGTTGAACTTTTGGGTTTATGACTTGGTGATGATGAATTTTATGCACTCCTAGATCGTAAAAATCTTTAACTGTAATTGTGAACTTTTGCCATTTGTCCTGTGACCATTTGAGGTCAAGCCACGGCTTTCGCAATCGGCGGGATTTAAATGTGTTGAAATGTATTGCTGTTGCGAGAGAAAAATTTCTAAAATTTTCTTGCTTGTGCAAATTTGAAAGTAATTTAGTATCTTTATATCAAACTTTATTAAGGATTAATTCAATGGTAAAATAAAGGAAAACTTCAAATTTAGTATTAGCACTGGTTGGAGACAGTGGTTTTTTCTTCCACACGGTCAAAGTAAAAAGAGAACAAGACTTCAAAATGTCAAACGAGGAGTTAACTTGGCGGCAGTACTAAAAAAAACAAGTGCCTTCAATTACATATACAGAGGCTTCAAAATATTTTAATTATTTAAATTCGTCTGTCAACAATTGGCATTGACACCCTTCCATTTTTTTCGCGTATTCTGCTGATTCGATTGGCGATGAAAATTTCCCATCTATTCACGTCACCGCCGAGCCAGTGTAGTACCGTTTCAGAACGGTACTTCAAATGTCGAATTATATGTATGTTCAACCAAGTCTGACAGTAAGACTGCCCGTATCAATTCCAACCGTGGAATAGAGTGTGGTTTAATCGGAGCGATTTTCGTTTTCGAAGTTAGCAAGCTGCAATGGAAATGTTTATTATCATTAGACGTACGCATGTATACTACCGCGGCATAAGCTTTCTCCGAAGAATCACAGAAAGCATGTAGCTCCAAAGTGGTGGTGTTCGATGTTGTCTCAAACCACCTTGGGATTTTTATGTTGTGCAGGTCCTGCAAGCTTCGGACGTAGTCGTACCAAGTCGATTCGGTTTCAACTGAAACTTTGTCATCTCAATCCAAGTTCTCGAGCCATAACTGACGCAACAATATTTTAGCTGGAAGAATAATCGGCGTGATGAACCCAAGTGGATCGAAAAGTCGTGCGACCGTTGACAAAATATTGCGCTTAGTTGTTGGCTTGGTAAGTTGTCCATTGAAGTCGGAGTGAAATTGGAAGAAGAGGCGTCTTCGTTTTGCTGCCAATAGATCCTAGTGTTTTGACTGAATTTTCGGAATCCAGAGCGAATGGCAACACAGGTGCACGTAATTCTTCCGAAATAGTTTGTAGGATTTCTGGGCTGTTACTGACCCATTTATGAAGTTCGAAGCCAGCTTCGTCGAAAATATGATTAAGCTGTCTTTGTAATTCTGATGCAGACTGAATGTCATCAGCACCGGCAAAAACGTCGTCCACGTAGACAGAGTGAAGTAGAACAGAAGCTGCTAACGGATATTTATGGGCTAAGTCATGAGCCAATTGTTGGATGGTACGGAGAGCTAGGAACGGAGCACAAGTGGTCCCGAATGTTACGTCCTGAATGTAATATTCTCGAAGCGGTTGAGTTGGGCTATTGTGTTGGATCGCCGTCTTGATGTAGATCTTCTTCAAACTTCTTTGATGATCGAATCAACAGTACGAGGTGCAATAAAGCCTAACTTAGTACTGTTGATAAATGGGCAGAGTGACGTCTTAAATTTAACTGTGTCTTTATTTTTCCAAATCATATCTTAAATACTAAATCTACTTGCATGCTAAGCATTACAATGCACAAACACACTAACATCACTGGCCTCATTAATTAGTCATCGCGATATCTAGAACGATTGACTTTACGTACGACTTTATAAATTTGTCAACAAAGTATCGTTCTAGATATTGTAACCAAAATCACTGGGTCAAATTTATGACCCAATAATTTATGCTTGACGCCGGTTGTGTCATACTTAATGTTGCCCACATGTTATACTTATTCATGGTCACACGAGTGCACGGCGAGCTAGTGCAGGTACATAAGGTCTCAGTGCTGGGTGGGCGTGTTAACTCCAAGTTTCTAGAGCTGGCGTCGATGTGCACTGTGGTGTCTTATTGGTTGATCAATTCAGCGCATCACACTGCACATCGTATACGTCCAGTACACTATCACGCCATATAACTCGCTGAAATTGTGCGTCTTCGTAGTTCACCAAAATCTGTTGGAGCATTTTTTTCAAATCGGCGGTGAATGTTATTCTATGAAACCTCCAATACGTTATAACTGATGGTAAGTCGTTGTGTAGTGCGGGCCCAGGAAATAAAATGTCGTTGAGGGATTTTCTATTGGTAGTTTTCCTAAAGGCATCGAAAACGATTCTCAATTTGGTAGTGAGTGACCTCATTCTTACCACTTGAGCGAGATAACAGCAATTAACCACGGTCTTCCCATTGACAGTTGTAGTGAGTTCTTCTTCAGAAGTGGAGATTTACTTCATCTGTCCTGACGATAAATATTTGTTAAAGCATTCGCTATATTGCGCATGAAATTGTGGAAAAGGCATCGTTGTTTCGGTATTTTTTAAATGGTAAACGCACCGAATACCGTTCGCGCTTATCTCTCGAGTGAGTTTCGTTGTAGAAAGTTTCGCACCATTTATCTTCCCGTTAGGATTCACGTTAGGACGACACGTATCGATCTCCCAAAACCTCTGAAGCAATTTGTCAATTTCGATTTTGGTCGTTAATGTTGTGAAGTTAAGTTGCTCCCGACCACTTCTGTCGATCTCGCCGAACAATATCCATCCGAAGTGAATATTTTGCGCAGTTGGTAGTTCAGCTTAGGGATGTTAATATCGAAAAAAAATATCGATATATCGATATTGAAAAAAATATCAATATCGGCTGATGATATATGGAAGAAAAATATCGATATATCGATATATCGAATATTTTTTCCAATGAAAATAAATTCATATCTCCCTTCCCGCATCAAATTTAACTTTAAGGGAAGCATATCACAAAGGCTTTTCAGTGTAAATTTCATGACCCATTTTCTCAGAAACCACTCGAATGAAATTTTGGATCCTTACTGCAAAACGAGCAAATAGAGCGAAGTAAAATTTTATTATTTTTGCGAAGATTGTATATATTGCACATCTAATTTTGAAGAACAGAAAGCGTCAAGTCAGTCTCATATTACATTATTAAATAATTAAACATTTATATTTCCTTCTACTCTATCTGACAGTAGAGGTGTCATGAATGGTTCTTCAGAAAATGGATCAAATACAAAAAAAAAAAACTTTTCAGGAGAGGCACTTCTTGATCTCGTGGAGTCTTGCAGTTTAAACAGTTTTACCCAGAATTGAGTCTAAAATGAGAATTTAAAAAAAAATTGTTTACCCTAAAAGCGACATGCTCTCCTTAAGATTGCCGCACACCGCCGCGGTGTGCGGCTTTTAAAACGAAATTTAAAATTGTTCTTTACTAAAAATAAGGCTAAATGCACTTTCGAAGTGATAATAAAAATATACGAAAAGAGGATGTGACGCAGCAACGGATAGTTATGGTTTGCTGTGACTCTTTAATACAAACATATTACTTTCTTCCTGGGATTTTAAATTCATTCTACTTGAAAGAGCAAGATTAAAAACCAATAACAACAAGGTACTGAGCGGATAGATCCCTGTGCATAGGATAGTTGCCTGGTTAGCCCCACCTACAGAAACCACGTGTCTTGCATCTTTTTGTTTCGACAGAAATAGACTTTCCGTGATCGAAAAACAGTTTTCTAGTTTCAACCTTTCTGACATCCCTCATACATACATTATTATATTAGATTTTCGTGTAGGGGTTGGTTTGGTCACCTCTGTCATTGAAACCTGAATTGGGCCGGAACGTCCCTCTGAAATATATATGGTTCCTCTTCGACCCCTGCGCTTTCAATGAAACTTAGTGTTTTTCGAAGAGGAATAGCCAGGAATTCCGATGATTTCATGAAACCCTAAGCGATGTAATGAAGTCTTTTATGAGCAAGTCCCTCACATTCACAGAGAATGTGCTCTGGTGTTTTGTCTTCATCATCGCAAATTCTGCATATTTTACTCTCAGAGAGGCTAATCCTATGGAGATGCTTCCTCGTGTGACAATGTCCAGTCAGAGCTCCTACTAGGTTAGGGGTCAGATGTTTGCTTAATTTTAGATATGATCAGGTACATACATATATACAAGAATTAGCAGAAATGAAAAATTCGTTCGAGCTCTAAAATATACTATACCTACTTAAGAAAATATACCGGGTCCGATAGTGGGATTTCAATATCGATATATCGATATATCGCTTTAAAAAATATCGGCCGATATTATCGATATATCGTTTAAAAAATATCGCGATTTCGATATATCGATATTTTTTTAACATCCCTAGTTCAGCGGCCTTCTTCACACCTACGATGAGGATTTGCGAAAAAACTTCACTTCCTAGAAAGAGATCTATTCCTGCCGGCTCGAAGAACCTTGGGTCCGCTAGTTGTAAATCAAGGATATAAGCCCACTTTGTATCCATGAGAGATTTATTCGGCAATATGCTGGTCAATTTCTGCATGACGAACGCGGTAACTTCGACCTCGTATTGACTTACTCGAGACAGCACATCGAAATACACCATTTGATTGCACGACTCAGCTGGTGTATCGCCGATCCCAGTCACTACAGCCATGGCCGACTTAAACTCAGGCCGCGCACATATGACAGTTCGTCGTGAGAAATGCCTCGTTTTTTATGTGATGTGTGACGTCACGGATCAAAACGAGAAAATATACCAGTTCATTGGAGAATCTTTTTTGGAACGATTTCGTAACAATATTTTATTATCCCAAAGCGCGGTGTTTTAATACAAAACTTTGGAATTGACGGACCCTCTAGAGTCGATACTGAATAAGAAATGTTCAGAATCATAGCAATATGCAATGTGTTTCATATAACAAAAATTATCTTTCAAAAAATAAGCAATTTAACTGCACATTTTTTAAATGGCAGAATGCCGACATTGAAAAATTGAATTGAAAATTGCGATATTTTTTTCGACCTAATTTTTTCTATGAAAACTGAATTCCAGATGAGAAAACTTGTCTAATTCTCATTTTTAAATATGTTTATAAACTATTTAACTTTGCTTTGCCTTACAAAAGCTTGCACTTTAATAGAAAACTTGGTTTTTATCATCCAAGTTATGCACCCGCCATACAAAATTGATGCGATTTGTATGGGGCTGTCATGTTTGTTATGACTCTGTTTTTATACTCTAGATGAAATCATATAGAGTATTATAAGTTTAATCCAGCACAAAAGTTTGTAACGCATAGAACCAAGCCTCGGACGAAAAAAAGTTATATATTATATTTTGTTTATTTGTGCCCAAAAACCTCAAATCCGCCTGACGTCCGTCCGTCCGTCCGTCCGTCCGTCCGTCTGTCCGTGAACACGATAACTCAAGAACGCCTTCAGCTAGGATCATGAAATTTTGAATCTGGGTGTTTGGTTGAATTTGTAAGGCTAAGTTCGTTAACGGGCCAAATCGTCCTACTCCTTCGGGTAGCTGCCATACAAAATGTCCTTAAAACACGTGTTCGAGAATATTGACCAATAACATCGGAACGCCTAAAGCTATGACTTTGAAATTTTGTATGTGTTATTTTTTCAATAGTTGGAGCTAAATATATGCTTATGAAGAAAATCCTATTAGTCCTTCGTGTAGCTGCCATACAAATATCCTGTCAAAATGTCTTCACTTAATTTACGGAACTCACTATAACTCAAGTAATCTTTTAGCTACGAATTCGGAATTTTGTACAAATTAGTTTTGAGTAAAAACGAAGTTCGAGTTTACTAGTCAGCGAAATCCTTTTACTCGTTCTGGTAGCTGCCATACAAAATGTCCTTAAAACACGTGTTCTAGAATATTGGTCGATAACTTCAGAAGGGTTTAACTTACGACTTTGAAATTTTGTATGTGCTAGTTTTCCAATAGGTGGAGCTACATGTATGATAATATCCTGTCAAAATGTATTCACTTAATTTACGAAACTCACTATAACTCAAGTAATCTTTTAGCTATGAACTCGGAATTTTGTACAAATTAGTTTTGAGTGAAAACAAAGTTTGAGTTTACTAATCAGCAAAATCCTTTTACTCCTTCTGGTAGCTGCCATACAAAATGTCCTTAAAACACGTCTTCAACAATATTGGTCGATAACTTCAGAAGGGTTTAAGCTACGACTTTGAAATTTCGTATGTGTTATTTTTCCATTAGGTCAAGCTAAATGTATGATTATGAAGAAAATCCTATTAGTCCTTCGTGTAGCTGCCATACAAATATCCTGTCAAAATTCTTCACTTAATTTACAGAACTCACTATAACTCAAGTAATCTTTTAGCTATGAACTCGGAATTTTGTACAAATTAGTTTTGAGTGAAAACGAAGTTCGAGTTTACTATTCAGCGAAATCCTTTTACTCCTTCTGGTAGCTTCCATACAAAATATCCTTAAGACACGTGTTCAACAATATTTTCCGATAACTTTTGAACGCTTCAAGCTACGAATTTGAAATTTTGTAGTCATTAATTTTTGAATGGTTCCAAGGAAAAGGATAAATATGTAAGAAATCGAGTTAGTCCTTCCTGCACCTCCCATGTGAAAGTCGTTCAAAAAGGACATTTTTTTTCGATGACTTACCCAGTTCAAGATATGAAATTAAACACTGAATATTGTCTTATAGGTTTGAGTAGCAATCTGATGGCAGTCCTTTATAAAGGACATACAACATGCACACACGTAATTCTACTTTATCCCCAACTACAATATAAATCGGAGTTCAGTATTCATCTAGAGTATTATACGATTGGCTTGCAGCCGATCGTGACTGCAGTATGTTTTTATGTTCAATTCAACTGCGCGGCTATAGTTCAGAGGGCTCTGCTACAGCGCGAATTGACGTTTTTGGTAAATTTAATAGCTTCGCGGCACGAGTGGAAATTAGAGAAGCTTGACTGCCTTGATCGATTAGGGCCCGGAGTTCGAAGAATTGTCCGCTGTGTGATCTGACGTTAACGACAGCTGATGACAGCAAGACTTTTCGATGAGCGAGACGTGCGACAAAGGTACGGACAGAATCATGCAATGGTGGTTGAACGTTCGACGAGTACTGCGGCTGTCGTGCTGTTTGTAATGGTAGTGGTGACGCAGATGCATCCGTGTGCACTAGGGTTACTGTATACGCACTCACACCAAAACAGCCTCTAAGAGGGGTTTGGCAGATGCGTACCAAGGTGGGAAACCAGTAAATTTAAATTTTTTTCATGATTATGGGATTTCGCTTTATAAACATTCGAAATGATTAACTTTTCGCTGCAAAATTGTAAATTTCCATAAAAGAAATGAAAGAAATACGGAAATTTTCAATTGAAAACCTCAATTTCGCGCACACACACTTCCATACTAAAGAAAACCAAGTACTAGAATTGTGGAAGGGAACCGACAGCTTTTTTCCGACTCTTCACATATTCGCACTAACACACTCCAAAAACGCAATTTGAGAGCAATGTTCAGTAGTACAAAAACAGGCGAACTAGTACATAAACAGGCGATTTTTGTGAGGTTAAATTACAATTTCTAGTAAATAAACGACCGAATTAGACGTATCTGCCAAACCCTAGGTAGAGAGTGTTGTCTATCTAGTGACCCTAGTGTGCACAAGTGTGTGGTGTCGTTCACCAAAGCGACAATTGTGCTTACTGGTGGAGTTGTTAACTGTGTGGTTGTACGCTAGGCAATTTAAGCAAAATGAATTTCCTTCTATTGCCGCTCGCCGCACTGTCGAGACAAAAACAGCGCTCATTTGCGAAGGCTATGTGGATGGTCCTTGCACACACAGCAATTTCGAACGGTTGTGGACGTAGTTCCGTTTTGACCGTTACAATTATTTGTCACTTGAAAATATTTCTTCATCTTTATCGCTTTGTCGTTGGTACCGTTAGTTTTGGTATTGAATTTCGGTTGTTTAGACGAACACGAAGAATTTAACCTGTTTTCCGAAATGGCCTCCAAAGTCCTTACGCGAGTGTCGAAAAACTTCTGCAATGTCTCAAAGCTAGGGAGCTCGACCGCATCGCCAACTTTTGTTTCCCACAAACCAACGGTTTCTGCGGGCAATTTTTAGGTAAAAATATACACTAGCAGGCGATCGCAATGCTGTAGTTCCAATCGTAAATTGGATAGCGCTTGGCGAAATTCTCTCGTTACACTCAACGACGCCCGAATGGCTTGAGGATTTTCATCGTGGATTTTAGGCTGGGAGGAAAATAGATGCATTTGCGATTTGAACCGTTTGCGGGGGTTTTCTTAATGGTCTTGTAGCAACTTCCATGTACCCATATAATTCGCCTCGGTAATTGGTATGTGCTTTATTTTATCGCACGGTTCACTGCGCAAACTACCTTTGAGCTACCAAAATCTCTCAACTTTAGACAGTTCCTCGTTAGAATGGATCAACGAACAGTATAGATCATGAAAGTTGGGCCATCCGGTATAACCTATTTCGAAGATAGGCACATTCAACTTTGGTAACAGCGGTTGGGGGTTATGTGATGCATTTAAAATGCTTGATTAATTTTTTTGGGCGACGGATACTCGGTGGTTTCAGGTGGAAACGCTACATCAATTCTACTAACGATTTCGATGAACAGCTCGTCGAAACTGGTTGCAACGTGGTTTTTAAAATAGTCAGCATCCTCTGGATGGTTGTTCAAAACGATTTGCTGGTCATTTCCATTTGGTCCAACCGACGCTTGTAATACGCTTCGACTTTTCGGCTTTGGCCATCTTTCTTGTAATTAGCAAAAGCACTTTGCAGCGATGCAAAAATGTGCTGCGTCCAAGTCGGTACCCATCATAACTGAACTTATTGGTTGGAATGATTTCCAATTAAAGCAAACTTACCCAGAACGAGTTTTGAGTTTTTTGCGAAATATACATACATATATCCCGGGTTTTGGCACCAATGTACGAGGATATGTACTTTAGGGATGGGACGCTCCCTTATCTTTCTTCTGTATCGGGTAAATTATAAATTAAAGAAAAAAACCGTACTTTTTGCAATAGAAAAACTGCTCGTATCGTTTCGAAAGAAGTTACCCATTCGGAAAATATGCAAGCGCTCCCCTAGGTAGCAAGTACGAAGTGCTTCCTTCGCGTTGCCCTAGGTAGCGTTATTGAAGCATTTTAAGTAATTTTGTAAGGCAAGTATAAGATGCTTCCTTGGCGCTGGCCTTAGAAGCGCTATGGAAGCACGTTCGGAAAAACGATTCTCAATTGTTTAAGTACAATATAATTTCTATTCTACGGATTAGTTTTGCAAAGTGAACACGTGAATTTGAAAGTGTAGCGAAAAGTTAAAAAGTGTTGAGAATAAAGCAAAGAACGTTATTTTGAATGTAAGTACATTATTTATGTCTGGGAATGGAATTTTCATGATGAAGCTACCATAAAAGCAATTTTTAAGTAATTTTTGTTGTTTTTCGGCGTCAGATGAGTTTCTGGTGTTTCTATGGTAGCTTCACCATGAAAAAATTGCATTCTCATTAATATTATGATAAAATAAAATTACGGTTGGCGGGATTCGATATCGCGCACTTAGTATGTGATTTAAATACACTAGTAAACAACCAAAATTTCCACCAAATTGTTTGAAACATTAGATGATTTTCAGTGCCACCGACCTTAAGCATAAAAATTTGCTATGCCAAATTTGGTAAAGTTTGTAATTCGCAGGAATAAATTTCGGTTCTATATCGCATATAGGGCAATACCACCAGCTGTAAGGGTGTTTCGGATAGGCATGATAGACCCTCTGATGAGTCCATGCCATCCGATGACGAAACAGCTCCTTCGGACTTAGTTTTAAACAGTTTTAAAAAAGTGGCTTCTATAGTTTTTGAACTGTCGTGTCCTCAATGGCAGTAGCCAGGACAGTGTTTAATCCCAGTCGGGACTTCGTGTTGGTGTTTCGCACCAGAAACTCCTCTGACGCCGAAAAACAACAAAAACTTCTTATAATTATTTATGTTATAATATATTCAAATTAAATTACAAGCTCAAATTGATGAGATGATGCAGCCAAATTCATTAGTCACCCATATCCCTATGTTCCATCTCCTTAAGTTTTACGTTTCAATCAATGGTGTTTCTTCAAATAGGAAATTTAATAAAAAATTAAAAAATCTTAACGGATCCAAGAATTACTGTTAAATTCGTGAAAATATATTCAACTCCTTTTCACTACAATTGAATATCGAATGTATGCAGTGCCGGATTTACCTATGAAGGGGCCCGGGCCTATTTCACTTTTGGGGGCCCCTAACAACTAAGGCTTTTCCTAATCGGAAAAATATTTGAAAAATTTTTTTGTGTTTGTATCACATAATGCCGAAAAAAAATTTTGTTCACCAAAGATATCAGCTTTCTTCCAACTTCTCAAAACTGCAAAAACTTTGCCAGACTCTCATTTATTTCACATACTTCATTATTTTTTAGAAGATCCCACTATTTTCAATAATAAATTTTTTTCAAGGATTCTATTATAACTATGACAATAGGTGTGTTTTTTTGCGCATTTATCCAGATTAAAGTAGTGATTAAAATTTATATACAAAATAACAACAACATTGCTGTTTTTACGATTCTTTCTAACTTTTTTCAATAGATAGTAGGCTAGATTAGATAATTTATCGCGAGTAGTTCACCCAGTGAGCTTACTGCGTTAACTATTCCGGTTAAAATCTATATTCTAGCCTACTATCTGCAGGGAAAAGGAATAAAAAATAACAAAAACAGCAATATTGTTGGTGTTTTCAATGTAAATTTTAATCACTACTCTAATCTGGATAAATGAGCAATAAAACACACCTAATATAAAATACGTAAAGACCTATATAGTTGACATACAGTTGCTGGTTTAAACCTAAACCAGAAAATTAACCGACAAACAACATTAAGGCCAGGTACGTACTTTATATTGTCAAGTTGTTGGTACTGCATTATAAATTTCAGAAAGCTTTGGATCCATTGAATTTTTCTAAATCAAAAGATCTTTAATTATTTCACTGGCAGCGAACTTATTTAAATAAACATCAAAATATCACCATCTCTCTCACGATTTTCATTGGTGGATTGAATGATAACTGCTCACTGCTTCTTTTCTTCGAAGTGGAGATCAAAACGGATTTTACTTCATTTTTGGGAAGTGTATCAAATCATGAGACTATGGTAAAAAATTTAGAAAAGTTTGAAATATTTATCAATTCCTTAATTGCTTACTCATCTTAACTCCTTTTAAAAATATGCTTATTTATATGGGAATATTTCGTGCTTTACTTTTAGCGAAATCATTTATTATTTCATCAAAGTCAATCGATTGTAGTACGTCGAACTCTATTGACATTAGAGAAAGTGAGTTCAAACGATTTTCGCCAATTGTATTACGCCAATAGTTTTTAATCCTTACTAAAGTAGAGAAGGATCTTTCCCCTTCACAATTTGTTGCAGGTATAGTTAAATACATTCGCAACGAAATCCTTACGTTTGGAAACGTGCGAAGAATTGAACTACCGTCCTCAAATAATTCGCTCATACGTGCGAGCTTAGTTTTTGCAATATTTTCGTTCTTAACAATTTCAGAAAATTGTAAGAATTCATAAACGAAACCAATCTTCAAATCATTGAGAAATGCACTTATAAGAGCTTTACATTTATCTTGAATTTCTGCAATTGATAATTCGTTAAAAATCCAAATAAATTTTCAATGCTGTTGTACGCGGCGCTTCTCTTCTCTGATTCCTGATACAGACAGTCGATTATCGGCAGAAAGGTTTCTACGCCAAATTTTTCACGTGCAAAACATTCCGTTTCTATTGCATCGCCTTCATAAAAAAAACGTGCTCTTTTTCTTGTTCTTCTATTATATTCTCTATATTGATGATCATCCATCCACAAGTTGCTTTGCTTCGGCCTCTATATTATTAAAACAATCTCGATATTTATTCAGAAAACCTGACAAAGACCTATATACGAGTTGTTGACATACAGTCAGTAAATCAATATCAGCACTCTGAAGCGATTCGCTAGTTGCATGGAAGCGTTCTAAAATTTTGTTCCAAAAAATAACCATGACACCAGTATCGAATTCTTTCATTTTATTTAGAATGCCATTTGCTTCAGTTTTGGTTATCTGATTTTAGGTGCTATCACACGCCAAATTACTAAGAGTTATCATAATCTCAAAAACCCACGCCGGCTTCTATCACCTAACGGTCCTCCCGCGTCCGGTGTTAGATTGGCGGCAGTCAGTTGGTGCGCTCAAATATCAGCGAAGTGCTGACTTCTGAACGCACTCGCAACGCCCAGCAGGGAATACAAATCTCGCCCAGCGGCAACTCAACAGGATTTAATTGTATTGAATAAATGAAAATGTCGGGCCCCAGTGAAATTTGTTGGGGGCCCCTTAAAATTTGGGGGCCCTGTGCTACAGAACCTTTTAGCCCTATGGGAAATCCGGCCCTGAATGTATGATATATAATTTCAGAATTTTAAATATGAGTAAACAAATTGTTGGAATTAGCAACAACATTTCAGGAGATTGGTAAAAAATGAGATTCTTCAACAGAAAGCTTCTATTGAAATCAGTTCAAAAACTCAGGAAGTGATAATTGAAATCCCCGAAACTTTAATGGAGGAATCCGTTTTTCTCAAAGGACTTATTACTACAAGTGAACTGGGATGGACTCCAAATAAAATTGGAATAAAAAACAAGAAAATGTTTAATAAATTCCTTCTTGGTATGTACATACTCCCTATTATTTTAAATATTTTACATAACAACATGTTATCATTTTTCTACTAGAAGCAACCAAATCGGAAGTTTTTGGAGCGGCGGATTTCGAAAAGGCCATGCGAGCTGGTTTTCAGATTGCGAAAAACCGGCAATACAAATAGAGCTCATAAAACTCATTAGCATCGATAAATTGCCGAGGCTCAAATATAAACTTGCTTCCGGTAAGCTGCCTGAAAAACAGGAACAAAGCGCTTGCCGCTGCAGACACGTAATGCTAAAAAGCAACAGGATAGGCATGTCAAAAGAAGCGATCCAAGCTTCCAAAGAAGCGCGATAGTAGTGTTATGGAAGCGCTCTATTTCCTAATGGGTAGTTCGCCGCTAGCACAAAAATGACTGGCGTTTACCAGGAAATACAAATACAATTTATTTTGTAGTGAGTGTGCGTGAGTGTGGTGGTTAGCCGGCGTCGTTACACGGTTGCCAGATTGGGCGATTTGTCGCCAATTGGGCTACCTGTCATGCTCGTTTGGCGACAATATTTAAACTTAGCGATTTTATCATTATTGGCGACTTTTGGGCTATCTCTCTTAATGTAACATGTCATTTTATAAGTGTATAATTATAAAACAAAAATAGAGGTTTTTGTTAGTTTTTAATACGGCTAGTTCAAGTTGTTCTACTACGATTTCTTTTCACGTTCTACTACACTATCATATTTTCTACAGGGGCTGTATCGTAATTCGGGGAAATTTCCTTTGAGTCGATTGCTGCACGTAGTACATTGTATATGTCGAGCGGTTTAAATCTATAATTGCCACATTTTCTGATGGTGATTTTTCGGAAGTGTTTAAAATATTTTACCTAGCACATATTTAAATTCAGTGCTTTTGTTAGGCCAGATTTGCTGTACATACCTACAGTGTTTGCATTATTGCAAATTGATAATTTTTTGGTACACGCGAATTGTTTATTTGCTTCAAAGCGGAATCCAACTGTCATTTTCGTGGGATTTTTGAATTATTGTATTCCATGGGAAAGTGAGCTAAATACACAAAGGTGTACAACAAGGATTGGGGAAATGATCCACAATTCAAAGGTATATTTTACAATTTGTCGTAAATAGGATAAATTTAAACTCGTGCCTTGTGGTTTTTATAGGATGGTTGTGCCAAAGTGAAACTAGCCCTATAAATGCCCATTGCGAAAACTGATAAACACAAAATTGCTTCTTCTGAAATAAGCCAAAGTCAAAGTAGTACTGAAGTACTGAATTTAAGCCAAATTGATTATAACAAAATATATATAGGTTTCAACTTGAAGAAAAATTTAAATGGCAACAAAGAAATAAGGTTGGCTTTATATATTGCGATGCACTCAGCAATAAAAAACGGGGATCACTTGGTAGACCTTTTGATATCATGATACCATTAACAAGCCTTCAACATCCAACCAGCACATCGTTCCTCTTAGAATGCATCGTACAAAATGTTCAGCTATTATATGATTGCTCCTGTTTTCCGACAAGAATTGTTAAACGATATATGAGATGGAAAATTTTCCATTATTTTAGATGAATCAACAGATGTTTCCACTGTTAAATTTATGTGCATTTGCATTAGATATTTTTCAAAGCACAGTAAAACTATCCGCACCGATTTTCTAGGTATAGTTAAAGTTATTGAAACTAAAGCAGAAGATATTTACTATGCTGTCAAAATTTTTTTTCAAACCTTGGGTCTTAAACTTGAGAATCTTGTTGGACTTGGCGTTGATGGTGCAAGCAATTTGTGTGGGAAGCAAAAATCATTGCTTACACATTTGAGAAATTGTAACGACTCAATTTCCGGGGCATGCTCATCGGGTGCCAGTGTCCGTTACAAACATTTATTTGATTTGACTTCACTTTATTTACTATATATAATTTCAATTTCATTTAATTCATCTGCTTTTGCCGTCCACGCCTTTGCTTCGCCTTGTGCGTCGCTGCTCTTCCTGTACGTCGCTTGCTCGTCTTCGTTACTCACGCCTCGGCTCTACCCTCGCTCGTGCTTTGCTGCTCTCGTCTCTTCGTCTTACGTCTTGGCTTTGCTCCTGGTTTTCCCTCACTGCTCTCTTCCTGCAGCCGGCTGCGTTGCTTTGCTGCTCTCGTTTCCACCGCCTATGTCTTGGCTCTATTCTTGTCTTTGCCTCGCTCCTCTCGTCTCACACGTTACTGCTCGTCTTCAATGTTCATGTGTTCGTCCTCGCTTGGCTCGTCTCTGCTTAGCTCGCCTCTGCTCGACTCGTCTCTGCTTGGCTCGCCTCTGCTCGACTCGTCTCCGGCTTGTAGAGTGGCTACGCTTGGGCTAGAAGCGGTGTCTTACTGACGTAGAGTCCCAAGTTACGTGACTCGGATTCATAGAACCTCATACCTTCACGTAAAGTGGAAACTGTTCAGTGACGGCCATAAATCCAGTACTTCGAAGTTCCAAGCTAGAGTCTAGAGGATTCATAGAACCCAAACAAAGCGAGGAAACTCGAGCTCAGCAATTCTTTAGTTTCTCAGGCGGATCAATAAAACCACAACCTTTGTCACAGAAGACTCGCTGCACACTGGGTTGCCTTCTGTATTTTCGCTCGCCCTTATATTCCTATTAGCGACCGCGAATTATAATTTTAGAAATTTTTATTTTCGCAATTTTCATCGTTTTATAATTCGCGGTCCGTGTCTGCTCATGCCGATATATATTCTCGGTGATTTTGTATGGAATTTGCCGGCGGGTTTAATCAGCCGCGCAACACCGCCTGTGGTTTGTTGTGGTTCCCGCTGGCATACAGGCTTTTTTGCTCCGGCACTTTTATTTTTAATTCTTCCAGGTTTCCATGTTCTATGTTCTATGTTCTATGTTCCATGTTCTATGTTCTATGTTCTATGTTCCATGTTCCCTGCTCTGTGCGTGTGTTATGTGCTTCATTTTAGTCTTGTGTCTTATTTTTCTTTATTTTAATCCAGTGTTTGGTTCATGTTACACGTTTATTCTTCTGTGTTTGTGTGTGTTAATTCAGTGTTGTTGTTATTTTTCTAATACTATGTGTTTTATTTGTGTGTGTGGAAATTTGTGGAATTTCCGTCTTCTCACTTCCTCCCTATTTATTTTTTTTTGAGGCGCGTGAATTCAAACATACTTTAGGTTTGCGAGACCTTCGGGTTTTAGAGTTCTGGGGCATAGAAGGCCTTCAATTCACTGATATGCGCAGTCCGAATGTGGGAATCACCGTTCTTTTGTAGCTGTACTATCACTGGAGAGGTGAAGTTTAAAACTTTATAAGGCCCGTCGAATTTCGGTGCCAGCTTCGCCGCAAAGCCGTCGATGGCTTTCGAGAGAGGGTGTTGTTTTACCATTACCGATTGTCCGATCGTTGGGGCCCAGTGGCGTCGTCTCAGGTTATAGTGGCGGCCTTGATCTTGTGCGCCGCGTTCCAAATTACGCCTTACGATGCGGAAAGCTTCCTGCAACCTGGTGGCCTTTTCGGCGGGTGATTGTGTGGTGTTACCAGTCCCGAAGGTCAATTCGTCGTATAGTGTTCGAGGTAGACGAAGCTCTCGTCCCTGAGTTAGGAACGCAGGGCTGTACCCCGTCGTTTCTGATATGGCGGAGTTGATGGCCAGCGAAATCTCTGGCAGGAGGTTGTCCCAATCGCGTTGATTATCACCGGTCAACTGCGCGATTATTGTTTTGGCGGTCCTATTCATTCGCTCGGTGCGATTTTCTTGTGGCGTATACGGGTGAACTGCTGCTTTATTCCTAGTTCGGATACAAATTTCTGGAACGCTCTGCTAGTGGATTGGGTTCTATTGTCGGTGACTAGCACTTTGGGAACACCGTACCTGGCCATGATTTGTTCCCGGAATGCTTTCCGCAATCTGTCGCTGGTTGCCTTCCGGAGTGGAATCAGCTCGGTCCATTTGGAGAACTTATCAAAAAATACTAGTAGTGTGGTATTTCCGTGCTTTGAACGAGGTAGTGGTCCTACGAAGTCAGCGCACAGGATGCTCCATGGTTCCTCGGCGATTTGTGAAAACATTTTCCCTGCAGCTTTTTGTTGACTTGGTTTGTACTTCTGACATGACTCGCAGCGCCGCACATATTGACTAATTTCTCTGAACATCCCGGGCCAGTATTATAGATTGGCGATTCGGCCGATGGTTTTCCGGATGCCAAGGTGTCCTGCGCTTGGTTCATCGTGGTTCTCCTTTAGGATCCGGTCGCGAAGTGGTGTTGGGACGCAGAGTTTCCACGGTGCGCAATCCTCGTCATTAGACCGGTGTGGGATATGTCGGTACAGCTGCTGGTTTTCAAAGACGTAGTCCGGATACTTTTCGGGGTTTTCTTTTACCTCTGCCTTTCTCTTCTTTAGCCATCTACATCCCGAGTCATCTGTGTCCCCAGCGTTGGCCATACATAACACTTCTGCTGGTTGACGGGAGAGGGCGTCGGCAACCACGTTTAGCTTGCCCCGTCTGTATTGAATGTCGAACGTATATTGCTGCAACTCCAGTGCCCACCTTGCAATGGGGACGTGGGACTATCGATTGAGTTCCGTAATGACGGAAAAGTAATATCCTTCCAGGTAGGGTCGCATCTTACGCATACCCCAGACGATGGCTAAGCATTCCTTTTCTGTTGGGGAGTAGTTCCGTTCTGCTGGGTTTAGGTGTCGGCTTGCGTAGGCTATCACCCGCTCTGTATTGTCAACCTCTTGCGTAAGTACGGCACCCAGTCCATAGTCGCTGGCGTCGGTTTGCAGGGTAAATTTCTGGCTAAAGTCCGGACATGCTAGTACTGGTGCTTCTGATAGTCTCTTCTTGATGGTGTCGAACGCTGTTTGTTGATCTTCCTGCCATTTCCAATGCTTTCCTTTCTTCAACAGTGTAGTCAGCGGGTGCACGACGTTGGCGAACTCGGGCACGAAGCGTCGGTACCAAGACGCGATTCCGAGGCACCTTCGGAGTTCTCGGACGTTTGCTGGTGGCTGCAGTGCTTCTATTGAGGCGATTTTGTCAGGATCGGTGTGAAATCCCTTTTCACTGACAACATGTCCCAGATATTTTGTCTCTTTCTTAAAGAACTTGCACTTGTTCACATTGATTTTCAGGTTTGCGGCCCGTAGTCGGCGAAAAACCTCTCCTAGTTCGCTCATGTGCTCCTCGAAGGTCGTTCCCGTGACGATTATATCGTCCAAGTAGGCGAACGCGTATGGTTCCATCTCATGGCCGATCACTTGGTCTAGGGTCCGTTGGAAGGTTGCAGGTGCGGAGTAAAGACCAAAAGGCATGACCCGCCATTGAAATAACCCTCGACCGGGTACTATGAATGCGGTATATTGCTTGCTTGATTCGTCCAGAGGTATCTGCCAATACCCATTCTTTAGATACAGACTGCTAATAAATTTCGCGTTTCGTAGTCGATCTAGGATATACTGGATTCTTGGTAGCGGGTAAGCGTCGGGTATTGATCGGGCGTTGAGCTGGCGGAAATCAAGGCAGAGTCTCCAGCTACCGTTCTTTTTCTTGACCAGGACCCCTGATGAGCTGTACGGACTGTGTGATGGTTCAATGCACCCTTTCCTGATCAACTCGTCTACCTCCGCGTTGAGGGTTGCTTGAGTTATAGGGTTGCTGGTTGCATATCGATGTTTGAACGGTCGGTCGTCTCGCATTATAATCTTATGCTTCGTGATGTTTGAGACTTCGCTGAGCTGATCAAAAGCATGAAGCTCCTTGCTTAGGAAATCGTTGGTTCTCTCCAGTTGTTCGGTCACCTCGTCTTGGATCACGGTGCAGGTATTGATGAGGGCTGGTTGTGGGGCGGCTTCGTTGTTTTGCAGCACGATGGTCTGGCTACCACAAGTGAGCGTCGTGCCAATGTTTTGTAGGAAATCCATCTCCACTATCAGGTCCTCAATAAGACTGGGAAGAATTAGTAGTGGCATTCTGCACTGCTGGTTCCCTAATCGGATGTGGATGATTAGTGCCTTGGCAACGTCATGTTTCGAGCCGTCTGCTATTTTTACTGCTACCTCCTCGTTGATTATAAATCCTACCTCCTTGAGTCTTCCTGCGAGGGAGCTGCTAATGAAGCTCCTCGTTGCCCCCGTATCTACTGTGGCTCGCACCAATTCTTCACTGAGAGCAACAGTGGCGAAGATATGGCTGTTTTCCTGATATAGGAGTTTTATTGTGGTGGAGGAAAATTCGCCTGGGGCGCCGTCACTCCTCGCACCTGGCGGGCTCCTGGTTCGTTTCCCGGTCGACGTCTGCAACAATCGATAGTTCTGGGGTTGCGGCGCCCGCAGTCCCAACAGAAGTATACCCTGGGGTTCTGACAGGACCGGGCGCGATGTCCATTCTGGCTGCAGTTCTAACATGCTGCCCTCGTGTTAATCTGGGGTTCCGTAGTTTGTGCGATGGCGCAAAGTCTTTCTTCTTGAACGGGTCTGACGGGTCTGAATACTCTCGAAGTCGTCGGCTAGGGAGATCAGCTCCTGTAAAGTCGTAAAATCCTTTCGCCGGATGTAGAGCTGGTACTTCGCCTGGCAGTTACGAATAACTGTTGCCACACGCGGTTATTGTTTCGATGCCACGTTAGCGCCTTGGCTCGGAGTAACTCTGGCATTGTTCTGGGCAATAGACTTCGATGGATTCCATAGACGTCGGCCAGCTCTTCCACGCGTTCGATGAAATCGAGGGGGTCCTTTCCTCCGTCATACTTGACGGACCACTTCCGGATTTGATCAGCAATGGTCGTAAAGGTGGGCCTAGCACTGGTGGTT
This sequence comes from Beris morrisii, assembly GCA_951812415.1. Taxonomy (NCBI): domain Eukaryota; kingdom Metazoa; phylum Arthropoda; class Insecta; order Diptera; family Stratiomyidae; genus Beris; species Beris morrisii. The sequence goes on from OX638311.1 coordinate 96,682,517, forward strand.
GGCTCGCTGACATGGCTTACCACGATATCATGTGATAGGGTCCCCGTGACTGGTGGGACTGGTCCTCCGATAGTAACTTCTGGTTTTCTTTGCTCATATGATTCTTCCTCAGCTGTCGTTTGGGAGTTCGACGGAGGGGTGGATGTAGTACCTCCGCTGTGTTGGGCCTCAAGTCCGGAGAGCCTCTGCTGATGTTCACTGCCTCCGTCGTCTCTGATCCATGTGATAAAGCGTTTCCGTAGCTCATCTACTGTGCCAGTACTATCCAAGCCGAACTCCTCTGCATAGGTGAGAAGCTCCTCTTTACGTAGCCCGTAGATCCAGTTGGTTTTCACGATGTTGTTGCCTTTTGCTATCCTCTCACTGTTCGTTATTTCACTATTGTTAATTCACTATTGGTTAGCTTACTGTCTGTCTACGTGGCTCTTCACTGTTTGATTCACTGTCTGGCTGATAAACCTTTAGCTCACTGTGTTTTCATTCATCGCTACTTGATAATTGTTCCACTATCGGTATTTTGTCGTTAATTCACTGTTTGTCACTTCACTGTTGGTGTACTGCCAGTTTTCTTTGTTCATTTTATTTTGTGAAGTCCCTGCTAGGGCGCCATTATAACGACTCAATTTTCGGGGTATGCTCATCGGGTGCCAGTGTTCGTTACAAACATTTATTTGATTTGACTTCACTTTATTTGCTATACATAATTTCAATTTCATTTAATTCATCTGCTTTTGCCGTCCACGTCTTTGCTTCGCCTTGTGCGTCGCTGCTCTTCCTGTACGTCGCTTGCTCGTCTTCGTTACTCACGCCTGGGCTCTACCCTCGCTCGTGCTTTGCTGCTCTCGTCTCCTCGTCTTACGTCTTGGCCTTGCTCCTGGTTTTCTCTCACTGCTCTTGTTTCCACCGCCTATGTCTTGGCTCTATTCTTGTCTTTGCCTCGCTCCTCTCGTCTCACACGATACTGTTCGTCTTCACTATTCACGTGTTCATCCTCGCTTGGCTCGTCTCTGCTTAGATCGCCTCTGCTCGACTCGTCTCTGCTTGGCTTACGCTTGGGCTAGAAGCGGTATCTTACTGACGTACAGTCCCAAGTTACGTGACTCGGATTCATAGAACCTCATACCTTCACGAAAAGTGGAAACTGGTCAGTGACGGCCATAAATCCAGTACTTCGAAGTTCCAAGCTAGAGTGTAGAGGATTCATAGAACCCAAACAAAGCGAGGAAACTCGAGCTCAGCAATTCTTTAGTTTCTCAGGCGGATCAATAAAACCACAACCTTTGTCACAGAAGACTCGCTGCCCACTGGGTTTCTTTCTGTATTTTCGCTCGCCCTTATATTCTGGCGAGAACATTTAGCGACCGCGAATTATAATTTTAATTTAATTTTCATCGTTTTATAATTCGCGGTCCGTGTCTGCTCATGCCGATATATATTCTCGGTGATTTTGTATGGAATTTGCCGGCGGGTTTAATCAGCCGCGCAACACCGCCTGTGGTTGGTTGTGGTTCCCGCTGGCATACAGGCTTTTTTGCTCCGGCACTTTTATTTTTAATTCTTCCAGGTTTCCATGTTCTATGTTCTATGTTCTATGTTCCATGTTCTATGTTCTATGTTCCATGTTCCCTGCTCTGTGCGTGTGTTATGTGCTTCATTTTAGTCTTGTGTCTTATTTTTCTTTATTTTAATCCAGTGTTTAGTTCATGTTACACGTTTATTCTTCTGTGTTTGTATGTGTTAATTCAGTGTTGTTGTTATTTTTCTAATACTATGTGTTTTATTTGTGTGTGTGGAAATTTGTGGAATTTCCGTCTTCAAAAATGTATGCCCAAAATTAATCTTGGTGAAATGTATATGCCATAGTATTCACCTTTGTGCTTCAAAAGCATCAGAAATAATGCCAAATGAAATTGACTTCCTAATTAAGGAAACCTATAATTGGTTTGCTCATCGTAACTTTCTAGGCTTTCTAGATTTAATGCAGTCCATAAAATTTTGGGAGAATTTTTAGAATTAAAAACATTTTTCCAAATCGCAGCTTTGAATGAAAAGTGCCACTCAGCTAAAATTCTTGCTGATATGTACAATAATAAGATCCACAAATTATATTTAATATTTTTAGATCCTCTGTTGAAACAATTGATTACATTGAACATTTATTTTCAAAGTACTGATGTTGATTTTCACTCATCATATATGGAAGTCATGTCGTTTATTAAATTAATCCTGAATAAGATACTAAGGCGGATACAATTGATTTAATTGACGACAACTAATTTGATTTGGAAATTTTTTCCCAAAATCAGCATTCATTTCGGGAGCTCAACGAAATTGATTACGGCTTGGAATGCTTGAATGAAATTATTTCACTACGATTAAATGATTCCGAACTTCGCGATTTTCAAACCACTTGCAAAAACTTTTATTGCTGTTTGATACATCAATTGATTAATCGCATGCCTTCACATATGGAAGTATTTCAAAAGTCGTACATATTCTCTCCTAATGTTTGTCTTAATCTAATAAGCCCCAGTTTTCAAGAGCTTCCCCTGCATTTTGCCGAGCCAAATTCAATTCAACAAATCGAAACTCAGTATAATAATCTTATTTGTACAGACTGGAAAACAATATTTGGAACAATACCCACAGATTCGATCTCGTTTTGGTGTAAGGTATATACGAGTACAATTAAAACTGAAATAGCTGAAATTGCTCTATGTTAAGTTTACCTGCTTCAAATGCTGCAGTTGAAAGAAGTTTCAGCATCATGAATATAATAAAAACAAAAATTAGAAACAGATTAAAAGTAGACAGCCTTTCATCCTTAAGGGGTAATACCTAGTCGGGAGCAAAAAATAAGGCGGTTTTTTGTTAATTTTTTGTGTCTTTGTTAAAAAATCGATTAATGCGAAATATTGAGGGACCGTTACACATATCTTGAACTATAAAAAAAAAAATTTATTTTAATTTTTATGAAAAAATGGCGGCTGAGCAGTGCACGGAACGAAGGTCGATTTTTTGTAAGCGTCCCGCGGCTAGCAGCACAAGTCTTCAACGAAAATATCTGGAACAATAAAAGAAATTTTTTCATGATATGCACGAGTTTTACTAGTAAAGTACACATGAATATTCAGAAATTTTAATTTTTGAAAATTTGCGAGCACTTCGAAAAAAAAATCGATTTTTCAACTAAAAAATCGGCTTCAATTTGTTTATAAAAGTCGTAATTGTTTATGAAACTCAAAAATCGTGTGTACTTTACTAGATAATCTATCTAAGAAGGTACAGCCAAAATTTCATATCGATCGGATAAAAATTACTCGAGTTCTACTGCTAGCCGTTTTTGAAAACATGGTTTCGAGAAAAACGCGTTTAAAGTTTCACAATGTGTTTACTACATGAAATTTTAAAGATACAGGCTTGGCTACACAGACAACGTATGTTCAATATTTGCTTAAAACTACATATTTACGCCATCTATACCTCATTTAGAAACTATATAGTGTACCTTTGCACCGTCGGTAACGAGTAAAAGGGGTGAAACTCACTCCGAAACTCAATTTGTCATTTTCAAGCGCTCCGCCTTGCTTCGAAAGTTCGTCTTTTACGATCACTTAAAATTTGTTTTCAATAAAAAATGATGTCAGACATCACTCTTGACATGTTTTTACACCATTTAAGCCAATAAAAAAAAATGGAAAAAAAAAATTTCGACTAGGTATTACCCCTTAATGAGAATACGCATTCATTTATCATCTTTAAATATTTGCTGCAAAGAATATGAAATACCTCCTACAATGTTAAGTAAAATGAATGCTTCAATTCATGAATATAATGATGCTACAAATGATGACGAAGACGATACTGTTAATGAAAGGTTAAACATCTTAAATGAATAAGGTTCTCAAAATAAATACACAATATGTAGCAAGGGCTGTATTAAGTAAATAAAATTAAAAAATAATAAAGTAATTTCAATGTGAATATCTTATATTTCCGAATTTATTACATTGGGCGATTTTAAAAGACTATTGGCGATTTTGGGCGAATTTGGGCTACATTAAAAGCTATTTCCGGCGATTTCAGAAATGCAGCATCATCGTTGTTAGTAGAATACTCAACACACACGTTTGATCGAACAATACGATGGAGACGTGTCGGATCAGTGTAAGAAAATCATGTTGCACATACAAAATTGTGTAAAATAGTTGGAAGAGGATGATATAAACATGCATTTATATGATAAGATCAAACCGCAACCGAATATTTAAGGGAATGAAACTAATGTTTGGGTGTACGACGTGTTGTTGAATTGTATTTGGCTGGATAGGTATAATATGTAGGTAGGATGCCGTGTCTTTAAATTGCAAAATTTGCACTGAATTTAGTGATAATTGCAGGATTGTACATGACCGAACAATTGTGTAGGTAGGTGGAACAGTAGGTGTGGCGCCCTAAAAATTTGACGCCCGGCGCAGTTGCTCCACTTGCTCCTATGGAAGCTCCACCCCTGGGTATATTTGTCAATAGAAAGGGACAAAATTCACAAATTTATAGCAAGATCGTAGAATTAATTTTTGACAGATGGAAAATTTTAATCTCAAAATTGTTTGTTGTCTTGTATTTTTACATAATAATATTATTATTTCTTGTTGTCTTGTAATTTTACATAATAATATTCATTGAAATGAATTGTAATATATTGTATTTAATTCTAAACGACAGTTGCACTTAGTGAGCACTCGAAACCGGTCGTATTGTTTTATTCGACTAACTATTACATGAATGATGATTCTTCCTTTTGTGGTGACTTGCAAACAAGTGAAATTCAGAGATTTTGTAACTTTTTTATTGAATAAATCACAACCAAATGAAAAATCACAACAAATGTTAAAAGGTTTGCCATAGTTTGTATAGTAATATGCGTGTAGACGTATAAAATGTGTATGGGTTCCCATAAAATTATGTGGAAAAGAAATTAGTTTGTTAGTTAAGTCTTGTTGTTGCTCAGTAGTCTGTACGTCCTTACTTTATTGCTACTGATCACAGATGTACAATCCTAGACAATGTCGCTACCCCTTATTTATCGTTTCGTATGCAGAATGTATTTACTAATTGTACTGCTTGAAGAGATTAATTCACACTATTTTCCAGGGAGTATGAAAATAAGAAGATTACCTCTTGCATCTCTTTGGTCAAGGCCCAAAATCTTAAAACTTATTTATAATTTAAAAAAAACAATAAGAAATTCAATTCATTCATTTTTATTCTTAAAAAAATTGAATTTGTTTAATTTTTTTTGGGAATATATTAATTATAATTAGGATAATTAGGCATATATAAAACATAACATATTAATTTCTCTATCTTATTCACATCTATATAGAAAGGGTGTCTCAATAACTCATTCCGAAGTTTATTATGAACCACGCTTAAACGTCAAATAATTTTTGACATCTATTGATATTTTGATAGTTCAGTCTTTGGCAAATCGCCTACTGACCATTTGAAGCGTCTTATGTTCGCCGGTTGGATGCATGAGCAAAACCAAGTTGACAATGGATTTGCGACCAAAATCTTCTTTTCTTGTGAGGCTCATTTCCATCTCAGTGCCTGCAACAACAATGGAATTATTGCAGCAGAAGTTCACCAGGCAAATAATCTCCAGAAGCAGCAAAATCAATTGGCCACCGAGATCGTGCGATTTGAGTCCGCTGGACTTCTTTCTTTGTCTTCTTTCTTCACCCATCACCATTAAACAACTGAAGGGCGAGATAACAAACCATGTTGGGCTAATTGAGTATCAATTATGCCGCGATGTCATCAAAAATTTGGTCAAACGGGTCGAGGTATGCCCTAGGAGCCGTGGTGAGCTATTGATTGATATTCTTTTCTATACTTAATTGTCATGGACCAAATACCATTTTTTAAATAAAAATTTCATTAGCTACATAATCCACTTGTTTTTAATTTTGATTTAACTTCGGAACGAGTTTTTGTAACACCCTTTATAAGTATACATTGCCTTATGTACTGTTGTCATATTTTATAAAACCGTTGAACCGCAATAAACCGTTATATATTTAATTTCTTAGTTTTCATTATATATACATTTTGGGTAATATGCGGGGAATTAGAAAATGTGAGGAATTTCATTATTTTGTGGGGAATTGCGGGGAATTTCAACATTTTGTTTGGGTAACTTAAGCGAGAGCAAACGTCAACCCTGTCTCTTGCGTACTTCTACATACATACGTATTAAATTATAATTCTCTTTCATAAACAGTATCTGAGATATGGAAAGATAACATTTTTAGGACCCTCTCCTCACCACACCTCACTGGCAGTGTTACTAAGGTATAAATTATTGTATCATAATTGTTTATGGGCAAGCTCTTTTGCTTGCTTCGAAGAATTAATACGAAGAATCAAATGTTGACGGGCAAGCTCTTTTGCTTGCACGTGAAGCACACGGCACTTGGACCGTTGCTTGAAAGAATTAATACGAAGGTGTACGGCACTTGAACCGTCACTTTCAAGATGAATTGCTTGTATCAATCTAAAGCAAACGGCACTTGAACCGTCACTTTCCGTCGATATTTTAAATGAATCTATCACGGCACTTGAACCGCAATAGCAAACGTACAACGAAAAAAGCGAATTAAAATTGACTGAGAGACTTTATTGTGATGCTAAGTAATTTACAATAAATAAATGCCTTATCAGCACAGTCTCCATGTGCATGGGAAAATGTCTCGACTGGTCAGTAATGTCCGTATTAAATTACCGGGCATTTAAACGATCAAGACATCCTCCCACGCACGCGACAGTCTGTGCTTCTAGGTGGCAGATTATTTTTATGATAGTGTCAGCAAATCATGTGCAAGGTAGTTATTTTCTACGGTTGTACTTGATAAGAAGTTTCTGTACATGATTTGCTGACATTACCATAGTACATGGACATATGAAAATTATGACAAAAAAAAATAAACAACAAAACAAAATTTGTGTGCTGCAAAACAATAATGTAAAAAAATGTATCAATGCCTTGAAAAATGTATCTTTTTTCGAAAAAGTCCAAGATCTCTCAATAACCCAAAAAAAATTCCTATTACTTTATTATTTTAATAATAAAATATTGTTATCGATTTATTATTTTTTTTCCACGTTTCATGACTAATAGACACCAAAAAAGCAAAAAAATTTTTCAGACCGTCTGTGCGCCGTACGCCGTACGCAAAACGTTTGAAGGCTTATCAAACTCTTTGAGCTATTAAGTTGAATTTTTTTTTGTTGGTAGACTGAGCAGACCCCTTCAAGTGGCCACCTTTTGAGTGGTGGGGATGTGAGGGGGGAGGTGGGGAAACCGCATTAGACGAAAAATTTTGGTTTCTAGATCTCAGTAGGGTTACTGTATACACACTCACACCAAAACAGCCTCTAAGAGGGGTTTGGCAGATGCGTACCAAGGTGAAAAACCAGTAAATTTAAATTTTTTCCATGTTTATGGGATTTCACTTTATAAACATTCGAAATGATTGACTTTTCGCTGCAAAATTGTAAATTTCCATAGAAGAAATGAAAGAAATAGGGAAATTTACCATTGAAAACCACAATTTCGCGCACACACACTTCCATATCAAAGAAAAACACGTACTAGAATTGTGGAAGGGAACCGACAGCTGTTTTTCCGACTCTTCACATATTCGCACTAACACACTTCAAAAACGCAATTTGATAGCAATTCCCAGTAGTACAAAAACAGGCGAACTAGTACATAAACAGGCGATTTTTGTGAGGTTAAATTACAATTTCTAGTACAGAAACGACCGAATTAGACGCATCTGCCAAACCCTAGGTAGAGAGTGTTGTGTATATAGTGACCCTAGATCTCAGTAACCGCATAGGCTAGGAGGCTGAAACTTGGAATTTATATAGAGCATCGATGGTGGACCCATTTGCAAAAAAAAAATGATAATATGGGTAAAGGGGTGTGGGAGTGGGGGGAATAATAATGCGTCCGAAATGCTCGAAAGCCGAGATCGAGACATTCTAAAATCCATATCTCCTAATCGGTTAATGTCACGAAATTAGAACTTAATGAACATCTATGGGTATACTAGCAGAATAGATCGGAAAAAAATTTTTGAGAGGAGGCAGTGACGTACGGGGGGGGGGGCTGAAAAACTTTAGATTACGATATCTCACGAACGCATTGTACTAGAGAAATAAAATTTGGTTTCTGTATAAATGTTGACAAATAAGGTTTCGTGAAAGTATAATTTTTTAAGGGTGCAGTGGAGCATGGAAGTGGAGGGGATAATATTTTTTTTTAAAAAATCACGTCTCATATCTCAAGAACGGTGTAAGATAGATGCTGAAAATTTTTACCAGAAGTAGGCCTAATTAGAGATGGGAAATTCGGATCTTTTCAATGAACCGGTTCACCGGATCTCGCTCTTTTCATTGAACCGGCTCTTTGAGCCGGTTGAAAAGATCCAGGTGTATCTTTTGCACTGCCGTACAAGGGGACTGCAGATTAATATATAAAAAACCAAAAACTAATTTAAAAAAAAAAAATTATGAATAAATTATGAGCTTTAATGAAAATACTCAAAGTTGATTATTTTAAGGCAGTGCTGGGTATTGCGGGAAATAATAGGAAACTAGTTTTAAAAAATATTGGCTCTAGTCCTGGATTTGACGGCATAACAATTGAATGTCTAAAAATATTAAAAGATTTTATCTCAAAGCCTGTTACATACTTCATTATTTTTAACCTTTCGAAGAGTGTATTCCCTAAAATTTAGTAAACAAGTAACCTAAGGCTTCCTACATAATCGTCAAAACGTTGATTTCAGGATGTTTGTTATTCAACTCCAATAGGACGTAAAGCTTTCGCCATATTTCTCAGGGTTGATGAGATATTATATTGGTTTGCACTTCCACAGACTTTTTATATAATCGTCTTCAAACGCATTTCCGATTTCATGTAATGGCTCGAAACCAAATCACGAAAAACCTTCTAATGGCGTAACAACTGATATTATACTAGGACTAGATCTCGTCCCGGTGTATGACCTAATTATGTAATTCATATGTTATATGAAGCAGCGGCGTAATAATTCTAGCGCGTCCCCATTTTAACCGCTTCCCGAACTTTTTTTTAGGTTTTCAGTCACATAGTAACCTACACCGCATCTCAAAATTAAACTCGTTCCGAACTTCTACCCAAAAAATAATAAAGTTGGGCCCAGACTGTTGGCAGATTTTTTTGTATTCATTATGCTGCCAGTTGAGTTGACTGAATAAAAAACTTCTAATGCTAAGCAGTGAATTCTTGATCTGAATTTAGCGACGAAGGTTTCTTAGATACATATGTATATCGAGTTTACGTTGTCAACTACGTAACAGTACGCAGAACTGCGTATTTTAGGTGAACACATAAAAACTTGCTACAGACGGAGTGGCTTTTCGACTGTAGCAAAACCGCGTAGTGGTGTAGTTAAACTGTCAATTTCATAAAAATCTCTTCACGTGAACAGTCATACATATATCAACCGTACTTCGTAATACGCTACGCTACACTACCGCACCATTAAATTTATATGCCTACATTGACTTTAAATACCTATTATACTAATATTATTTACAAATTGAAGGAATGTCCTTTTATTCGGTTTCTTATGAGAAATCCTATGGGAACAAGTATGTATCATTTTCAAATATTTTGTATCTTTGTATCTATTTGGCTTAACTTCAAAAAAATGTATCGCTTTAGATACAATTGTATCTAAACGGTAACACTGCTCACTGACACCACAACCTAATATTTTAAATTAATCTGTTTACAGGTTCGTGAGTTATGAATCGTTAAAACACGTTTGTTTCAGAATTTGAGTAAAAGGCGATATATGCGGTAGTACAGGCAGTTATTTTTTTGAGAAGCGTCAAAGTTTTTGGGGGTTTATAGAGCTAGTAAATTAATACTTGTTTATTCTTGTGCCATGAAACTTAAAGAATTTGCATGAATTTGCCTTCAGTGAGTGTTAGTTTTTGATACCCTCTCTATAAGCTAATTCCGGCTACGGCAGCTATTTAGTATACTCTACGGATTATAATACAGTGAAACTTCTATTACCGGACACCTCCGAAAACCGGACACCTCCCTATAGAGGACAGTTCTTTATTCCCCAATGAATTAGGTATTAAACTCAATACCCCCGAAAAGCGGACACCTCTTTATAGCGGACACTTTTGAATTCCCCAAAGGTGTCCGCTATAGAGAAGTTATACTGTAGTACCGAGTATGGTAGTACCTACACATATAATAAAAGAATTTAATATTTTAAAACATTTCATTAATAAAATTTATTCGTTGTTATATTATGTAAATCAATCGGAAGTTTGGTAACGCGAACTCCATCAATCATTTCTTGTGGCATTAATAAACCTAAAATAAAAAAGTTTAAAATGATAGTAACACAATATGTACAATAGCAATTACCTGCGAAACTTGCCGAAACAAAACAAACAATGCAGCCAACGATGAATGCACGGAATGCTACAGCTGTTATTGTAGACCTCATTTGAGGTGCCATAGCGGAGAGGGAACCTATGAGTATACCCAGCGAGCTTGGATTAGCAAATCCACATATTGCAAATGTCGCGATCCCCGCACTTCTTGGCTAAATATTCGGAATATGATATTTCTATAAATTTAATAAATAGTGTTCTTCCATACCGTTATCATTGTCATATTTTTGTAATATCCAAGCCGCTCATAAGCAACAAATTCATTAATAATAGTTTTTGTTGCTATAACTTTCGCAACAAGATCACAATCCTCCCATGGAACACCTAATGACCAACTGAGTGGTATAAAAAGTTTTCCAAATATCCACTCAAATGTTATATCCTTTTCGCCAATTAAATAACCGATCCAATTTACAATTCCATTTATGAAAGCAATAAACGATACGAATGCCACCAGATTCGCAATAATGCCCAAAACAATTTCAATAGCGTTTGCTGCTCCCTTTGAAGCAGCGTCTAGAAGTGAAGAGTCTGGTCTGAAATAGATCGTAATTAAAATATTGTTCACAAATAAAGTAGCCGCAAGCTTACGATTTCTCGAATTCGATATTCTGGGACTTCGTTTTGCTCTCTTCATTTTCTGGAAAATATAGCTTCGACATTGCAAGTGCAGCGGGTGCAGCCATAACACTTGAAGTTATAAGCAGTGCAGGATCAGCTCCAAAGGACATATAGGCAGCTAAAACGGTACCCGAGACAGTAGCAAATCCAGACGCCATAATTGCATGCAACTCCGATTTTGTTAGCAATTTGAGGTATGGACGAATTAAAAGTGGGCTTTCACTCATTCCAAGAAAAATATTTGCTGCTGAAATAACGCTTTCACAAACCGTTGTACCCAATAACGATTGTAGAATCCACCCAAGTTTAAGAATAACCCACTGCATTACTTTCAAATAGTATAAGACCGAAATAACTAGGCTGAAGAAAAATATGACGGGCAAGATGGCAAAAGCAAATACTTGCTTCTGTATCAAATCATCTCCGAAAACGAAGCGGCTTCCGTTGTTGGTATAAGCAAGAAACGTGGCAACTTTATCACCAATGCATTGAAAGATCCTGCGTCCTACTTCCCATCTTATGCAAATCACACCAAGAAGAAATTGTGCAATTAGTCCAAGTATAATAGGCCGCCATTTGATAGCTTTGCGGTCTGTGGAAAATATATAGCCAAGGCCAATAAAAGCAATTGGACCTGTTATAGATGTTAACTTTTCAGGCGCATCATTCGTCTCGAAGTACAGAAACGTAGCAAATGCAATCAATACTACTAATACGAATAGAAATTGAACATATCTGTAAGAATCAAATTGTTAATATATTTAAGTTCATATTCGTAAAATATATGTACTCGTATATGGGAAATTAGTTTTCATTTAATGGGAGATGCGATTCAATCTTACCTGTAACTTGTAACGTATTTTATTCTGTGCTTGACAGGAACTATGCAGTTTTTGTATATTATTTCACCGAGGTAAGGTTTAAAGATGTAAAAATAGCATAGCCCAAAATATACAAAACATGTAAGTAAAAGGAACATTCCGTATCCATCACAGAACTGTATACCGCAGTTACCCCAGCATCTCCTAGTCTCATCCATTTCCACCCAGTTTGCATTTTCTAGTTAATATAGAAAAAAGGTAAATGAGTATTGAATTTCAAAGTGTACTGCAGTCACGATCGGCTACAAGCCAATCGTATAATACTCTAAATGAAATACTGAACTCCGATTTATATTGTATAATAGTTCGGCATAAAGTAGTATAAGGAGTGTGCATGTAGTTTGTCCTTTACAAAAGACTCTCGTTTGGTCACTATTCGAAACTAAAAGACAATATCTTCAGTGTTCAATTATATGTACCAGGTGTATAACCTTAAAACGATCGTTTTTTAGTCAGAAAAACACATGTTTTTTTCAAAGAAAACAAAACCAAATTTATTCGAAGTACTCACCCTCGCTAGCTATACATTTCTCCCATCTCTCGTGCAATTTGTGGATACCACGCCAAAAAAGTTCCTTCACTTTCGAAGCAAACCACTCATCAAGCCATTTTCGGACGTCTTCGTAAGAACCGAAGTGCTGCTCAGCGAGCGCGTGGCCCATCGACGAAGTAGTCAGAAGGGGCTAGGTCTAGTGAATTAGCGGGAGGGGGTAGCACCACCCAGTTGAGTGTGTCCAAGTAGTTGCTGATCAGTTTTGACGTGTGCGATGGTGCGTTGTCGTGGAGGAAAATCACCTCGTCATGTCTTTGTTGATATTCCGGCCTTTTTTCACGCAGAGCACGGTGCAATTTGATCAATTGTTGGTGGTGTGTTTCACCAGGTTTGAAGAGGTCATAGTAGACGATACCCTGCTGATCCCATCAAACGCACAACATTGTCTTCCGTCCGAAGCGATTTGGTCTTGCGGTAGATGTTGATGGTTGACCGGGATCAATCCACGATTTTCTGCGCTTTGGATTATCGAAATAAGTCCACTTTTCATCGCCAGTCACAATCCGATGCAGAAACGACTTTCTTCTGTGTCTGGCGAGCAACATCTCGCATGTGTTTTGGCGTCGCTCCATCTGCCTATCGTTCAATTCATGCGGCTCCCATTTTCCGATCTTTTGAACCTTTCCCATGGCACGTAGACGCTTGGAAATGGCTTCTTGAGTAACATCCAATTGCTCGGCAAGCGTTTTTTGCGATTGGGTATCGTCCTCGTCCTAGAACCCGCAATTGATCATCCTCAAACTTCCTCGACCGATTTTCGCGCTTCTTGTCGCTCAGGTCAAAATCGCCGTCTTTGAATCGACAAAACCAAGCCCTGCACGTTGATTCCGCTAAAACATTGTTACCATAGGCCTCCACAAGTATTCAGCAGCCGTTTTCTACTAGACATGATCAGCACAGGACAAACGTATGTTGTTGAATGAAATTTGTGACGATATGCACTGATTACTGCTAACAACTAACCAACCCTTAAATAAAATAAAAATGGCGTCCCTAGGTTGCTTAACACGCTCCCTAACGCCATATATGTGTCAACGCTCGTTTTAAGGTTATACACCTGGTATATCTGAAACTAGGTAAACCACTAAAAGTAAAATTTTCCTTTTTCAAGGAATTTTAAATGAAATATTTTTTTTAAGGATACCGAACTGGACTTACGAAGTTAGCCTTTAATACACTGTAGTGTACAGTCCAGTCAGCTTAGAGATGGGAGGTCAGAAATCGTGCCAGGTATGGCAGTGTACTAGTGGGTGTTAATAATTTTTTTTTTGTGTTGTTTTGGCTGTGATATGATCTACCAGAACAGCAATGTTGCCTATAACAAATCAACTACTACTGTCTGGTAGCTCTGATGGTAGTTGTGAATCTGATAAGAATGTAAACAGAACTCATCTGCTCAGTGTTAAATCCTTTAGAAGTGACCCTATTAAACATTACGCACTGTTCACTATTACACTACACACTAATTTATATTAATATGAGAGAAATAATTAGTTAGCATGAGTTTGCATCAATAAAATTCTTGTTGCAGCAATAGAAGCAATAGGTGTTCGGTTGCAATAGGTGTTCGGTTGTACTAAAAATTATTCCTTCAAAGGAATAAAAAACGCGATACACGCAATAGAATCATTCTCTTAATACAATCAAATTAATTCGTTTGTGCGGTTCTGTTGAGACAACCGATCAAAAAAATGTCTAGCAACTCAATTTTGATTGTTGCAATAGAATGTTGATCGTCACAAACGATTTACGGCATCTTTCAGTTGTGTTAACCGAATGTGTGTTATGTTGCGGTAAATTAGTTAATACGTTGGGTGTAGTCCAGTGGTAGTGTAATGGGTTTGAAAACATTGCTACCGGGGTTCAATTCACACTCAATGCATAATTTATTTAAGAATTTTTTTTTCAGCTGCTATTGGTTTTGTAATATAATTTAAATATAAATCGTGAACAGTGCGGAATGTTTAATAGTGGTCACTTGTAAAGGACTTAAACCTGAGAAAATGAGTTCTGTTTACATTCTCTTTAGATTCAAAAAAAAACATCAGAGCTACCAGACAGTAGTTGATTTGCTATAGGCAACTTTGCTGTTCTGGTAGATCGTACCACAGCTAATAGTACTGAAAAATTATTATCATTAACACCTGCTAGTGCACTGCCCTATCCGTCCCGATTACTGATCCTCCTTCCCATCCCTAAAACTGAATAAGTTCGGTATCCCCTTTCTTCTCCACAATTCCTTCCAACTCTCCTCTCCTTCGCACCAAGATACACGGAAAAATATTTGATAGAAGAATACCGGGCCAATTGGGCTCAGTTTGTTCTTAAAAATTAGCCAAAAACAACCATCAGCCGTAGGCGCCGTGCCATTGTGTAGTGGGATCACAGCGGACCCATCTAGCGGTCTATGTGCTAGCGACCTCTGCTAATAGGTACCTACCTAACCTAACTTAGTTAATCTACATTAGACATTAAGTTAAGTTGCACATAGGGAAATGAAAATTAAAGGTCTTCGGTGGCGCAGTGGTTAGCGCGCCAATCCAAAAACTTTCAACACCGGGTTCGATTCCTACCTACAGCCCATGGGTTTTATTAAGTCAGTAAGTAAGAAATAATATTCGAAGTAGGAAAATAGTGTCTTAGAAGAGTTTTCTTCCTACACCCTAGATAACAAAAAAGAATTCAGTGTAGGATTTAACACAAATAACTCTTAGAGTTTACTAACAACCCGCGCATTTGTGGCAATCAAAATTTTAAGAAATTCGGTTGGCTAGACAAATAATGTTTTTGTCGGAAAATATATTCGATAACAATAAACGAAAATTCGGTTCGGCCAACCCAGAAATTCGGTTCCAACAATGGGACAGGAATTTTTCCTGCAACCGTTGTAATTCGTTTAGCATATATTTCTATTGCAGCAATGAATCTGTTCTCTCAGTGAATAACAACTGAACAATTCTTATAAATAATTTATGCGTTGAGTGGGAATTGAACCCACGACATCGCAGAAGTAATGTTTTCAAGACCTAGTACACTACCACTGGACTACACCCGGCCCCATGGAGGAAGGACACACTTGATTTCTAACATGATTATCCTTTTACTAAGAACCATTTAAAAATGAATGTGTGCAAAATGACAAATTCCTGAACCGTTCGAAAGTTATTGATAAATATTCGTGAAAACGTGTCCAAAGGACCTTTTGTATAAGAACTACCCAAAGTAGTAGCAGGATTTCGTTGACAAGTAAACTTGATCTTTTGTGTTCATTCAAAAATTATTTGTATAAAATTCCGAATTCGTAGATAACGATTTCTTGAGTTATAGAGAGTTCCGTAAATTAAGTGATGACATTTTCACAGGATTTTTGTATGGCAGCTACTCGAATGACTAATGGAATTTTTTTCATTATCACACCTTTTGCTGAAACTATTGGGAAATCAATACGTACAACATTTCAAAACAGTATTATACTTAAACCGTTTTGAAGTTATCGGCCAATATGCTTAAATACGTGTTTTAAGAAATTTGTATGAGAGCTACCCGAAGAAGAGTCAAACGGTCAAGATGGCGGACGATAGTGACGACGGTGAACAAGCTGTGTGCGGAAATTGTAAAAAACTCGTAAAAACCTGTGAAAGTGCTATTAAGTGCGACGGTTTCTGCAAAAAGTGGCATCATGCAAAATGTGTGAAAATTAGTGACAAGGACTATATAAAGTTACAAAAGCTGGATGTGAAAGTGTTGTGGCTCTGCCCGGAAGACCAGCAGCTGTTCGATAAAATTGTTAAAAACCAACTCGGAGAAATTATGAAGGCTTGCGATACTACTGGTAAGAGTTTGAAAAAAGTAGTCGAGATGACGGAAAAAATCATTGAAAAGGTAAGTGAAATTGAGATGAAAGTCGGAGCACCGACAAGTAGCGGCACTGTAACCTATGCATCAGTTGCAAAAACAGCGGTTAATCAAACAATCAAACGAGACGTTAAATTTAACGGCGGGATTGTTATCAAACCCAAAAAGCACCAAAACAATGACACCAAAATGACACTGATCCGTCATGAAATTAAACCAGAAATTCTCAAGACCCCTATTGTCTTCAAAAAACCGATCTCAAATGGAGGAATTTTAATAAAAACTAACAGTTCGGACAATACACAGATATTAATGAAGGAAATGGAAAACAAAATTGGGGACTCATTATTACCGTTTTTCCCGCTGAAAAACCGTATTAAAACCCCTACACAAAAGGGGGCGAACGGGCCTTGTCCGGCCAACCCAGAGAAGGGTCGTGGGCGCCAGTGATTCTTTCTTTAAGGGCCCCGTTCTTAATCTTTCCCCGATCGAATCACTAATTCGGGGTAAGATTTAAATACGCGTAAAATCATGTTGTGATCGGAGGCCTTGGAGTGGTTATTTCGACTTAAAAAAGTCAAAATAACCGAAGGGAAGGTTGGGATCGGGAAACAGGGGTCCAATTCCGCCTACGTCCGAATTGGTGGCTGAAATACGAACTGGAGCGACGTGCTTGCTGGCTTCCGGGCTAGCTGCGGCTGTGGGGGGGTACGTTGTTCGTATTCCAGACCATAAAACCCATGGCGTATACAACAAAAATTTCACGCCGACTTACCCGGGTGATAAAATTGGGATAAGATTCCCAATCGGTCATGAGAGACCGAGAAAACTCCCTTTAACTCGACTGGCGCTGCTGTTGTGCGCCGTCTAGCCCACCCTACCATAGCCATACTTGTCCTCAACAGAATTTAAAATGTATGGCCCCTAAAGAGAGGAATGAGGGGGCGGAAGGTCTTCAAACGAGAAGATCCATCTCAATGACGCTCTATTAAGCCATTTTTACAGCGCTAAAAAAAATCAAACCAAACAAAAAGAAACCAACCAAAAAAAAAGAAGAAACAAACAATAAAAAAAAAAATTACCTCTTGACTACTGCATTCTCGTTGTTTTTTTTTTTTTTTTTTTTTTTTTCTTGTTCAATTATTTTAAATTTTTTTTACTATTTATTTTCTGTCCGCGTCAATTTCTGTCCTCTTGTTGTCTGTCGTATTTTTTTATTTTTAATTTATTAATTTAATTTTTTTTTTAATTTAATTTATTTAATTTGTTATGTTTTTATTCATTCTATTTTACCTTTATTCTATGATTTCTTTATTTTTTTTAATTTAATTTATTTTTTTTCACTTTAAATCTAATGTGGGCCAGAACTTTTTGGAGCCACTTTAATTTTCCTTTGTCACACGTATTTTAATTTCTTTAACCGTAACTATTTTATTTTTTCCGCCCGTCACTAAACTTAACTTAACTTTCTTTGCTCATTTCTTATGCTTTTCGCTTTCGAACCAAAACTTAACTTATAATTTTCTTTTTCTCATTTTATTTTAAGTATTTCGATCGTGCCAAAAAACTTTTCCCCGCGCCAAAAACTTAAACTTTCCGTCCGCGCCAAAAAAACTTCAACTTAAACTCCTTTTATTCATTCCGCGCGCCGAAACTTCAATTTAAACTTTCTTTCTAACTTAACTAAACATTTTTAATTTTTTCGCCTCTGCGCGCCAAAAAAAAACTTCCTTTCCGCCTAGCCAACTTAACCTCCTTTTCTTCATTCCGCGCGCCGAAACTTCAATTTAAACTCTCTTTCTAACTTAACTAAACATTTTTAATTTTTCGCCTCTGCGCGCCAAAAAAACTTAACCTCACTCTCCCAGCTGTCAGAAAAACTCTCCAAAAAAAACCCCAAACCACCCACTGAACTGACTTCTTGGTGTGGAATTGGTGTGGATCAAAGTAATGCCACTGCATTAATTGGTCCACACCAATTCTCACAGATGACACTACAACACAGACTGCTCGCCGTTGTCTACAACGCCGAACAGGCTGAAAAAGGCAGCTGTGAGCTCCGTCTGCGTCTCATGCTCACGACTGCAGTGACCGGGCACTCTCGGAGTATGTCACTCGCTCCAGTCACTGACGAAGGTCTTTGGAGTGGTACACTCCCACACGTTTGCCTCCGAGATCTTCTAGCTCATATCGCGAGTTGCCTAGCACACGACGAATCCTGCACTTCAAGAACTTCTTGGCAAGTTTGGCGTTATAATTTTGTGCTGCTGTGGACAGGGTAAAGTTTCTTCTGTACACTTCCTGTCCTTCTCTAAATTGAGTTTGAGCCGCACGCATATTATAACGCCTACTGCTGTTCTCGTGTGCGACCTGTATATTCGCCTGTGCCAGTTGCCTCACGATAGGAGTACCTTCTCTGGGACCCAGTTGCAAGTCTACATCACCTAGCGCTTTCAAACGATGCAACAGAGCGTAGTCATCCCCATGCGACATCATGTGAGTCCCAAACAAAACCTGATAGGGCGAAAACTTAGTGGCTTGGTGAATTGAACTCCTAAGAGAAAATCCTATTTTGCTTAAATTTTCGTCCCATCGAGTCTGGTCCTCCACGATGAACGCACGGAGTCCAGCTAAAACTGAACGGTTGACTCGCTCTGAAGCATTCGCTTGAGGCGAGTATTTTGGGGTGTATAGGTGTTTAACCCCATACTTAGAAAGCATGGAGTTAAATGTCGCCGACTTGAACTGAGACCCATTGTCGGAGAGAATTGTCTCGGGGGTACCAAACATATGGAAGACATCCCTCTCCAAAAACGTCGTGATCTCACCCGCCGTAACTCTTCTTAGGGGATGAAGGATGGGAAATTTTGACAGATGGTCAAGGACAACAAGGATAGCGATTTTCCCACTTTTGGTCCTAGGGTATGGTCCTAATACATCAATGTATAGATGTTGAAAGGGCTTCTGCGTTTTGAAGGCTTCTCCCATTGCAGCTCTAAGCGGACGATTCGGGGACTTCGTTTCTTTACAAGTCTGACACGAAAGAACGAAATCGCGGACTTGTGTAGACATACCGGGCCAATACAAGTATCGCCTAATGCGCTCTAGCGTTTTGGCGAACCCACCGTGAACCATGGTATCCGCTTCATGGGCCTGAGCGATCGCAGTAGGCGCCAAGCTCGATGGAATCCAAAGTTTCCAGGCACGATCTTCTGTGATTGGGTCACCGTTATAGGGCTCTGTACGCTTGTACACGTAGCCATCTCTAACGCATACATCAGGAAGCCGAGGGGCGTTTGCCTCCACAGTTGCCTTCAGATCCTCATATTCCGTATTCTGAAATTCTGAAGAGCTCAAGTCAACCATGGGTGCAACGTCGATCAGCGCATTTAATCCGTCTTCGTATACGCGAGAGAGGGCGTCGGGAACAATATTCAGGCTCCCACGACGATGTTCGATCACGAAGTCGAAGCCTTGCAACTTCAAACTCCAGCGAGCCAAACGTCCACTGAGATCCTTTTGAGACATCAGCCATTTGAGACTCGCATGGTCCGTTATAATCTTAAACGATGTCCCTTCCACGTACGCTCTGAATTTTTTCACGCTCAACACAGCGGCGTAGCATTCAAGCTCTGTAACACTGTAATTGCGTTGAGCGGAATTGAGCTTCTGGGACATAAATGCAATAGGAGATTCCGATCCATCATTGTTCTCTTGGAAAAGAACACTCCCCACTCCAGATTTGCTAGCATCGCATTGAATCACGAATGGTCTAGTGAAGTCTGGATTTACCAATACAGGGGCCGCAGTTAACATGGCCTTCACAGACTGAAACGCAGTTTCCGCCTCTGAAGTCCAAGTAAATTTGTCGGCCTTTTTCAGCGTGTCTGAGATCGGTGAGACCACGGCTGCAAAGTTGAAAATGAATCGTCGATACCATCCAGCCATACCAAGAAAGCGTCTAACCTGACGTGCGGATTTCGGCGAAGGGTAATCGACCATGGCCGAGACTTTTTTCGGATCTGTCTTCAGGCCTCCATCTCCAACAATGTATCCGAGGTAATTCACTTCCCTCAGACAGAACTTACTTTTTCTCACATTGATTGTAAGTCCAGCCTTCCTTAGGCATTCGGCAACTTCCGCCAACAAAACCAAGTGAGAATTGAAATCCTCCGAGATCAACAATAGATCGTCCAAGTAAACAAATACTTGGTCCTTCAGTTCGGGTAGGATAACACGATCCATCAAACGGCACATACGTTGGGGTGCATTGCACAACCCAAATGGCATCCGGGTAAAATGATAGAGGGGTCGTCCGGGAATGGTAAACGCCGTCATTTCACGGGACTTAGCCTCGAGAGGAATCTGCCAAAAGGCGTCCTTCAGGTCAAGACTGGTTATGTAGTTGGCTCGTGGTAATCGACTAAGGATTCCGTCGATATGTGGAAGTGGATATGCATCCTTTTTCGTCACATTATTCACCTTTCGAGAATCCAAACACAACCTGACTTTCCCTGGTTTCCTCACGAGCACTACCGGCGAACTCCACGCACTCAAACTAACCTCTATCACTCCCATTGCCAGCATACGATCGACCTCGCCATACATGAGGTTTTGAATCGCAGGCGATACTGGGTAGTGTCTTTGTTTGATGGGGCGCGCTTCTCCTACGTCGATTTCGTGTTCGAGAACGTTAGTCTTTCCCAAACCGTGAAGTTCGAAAGAAGGGAACTTAGACTTAACGTTCTCTAAACGTTCAACATCTTTACTCGTTAAAGAGTGCATCGCAGTAGCATCATGTTGCGAAGAGGTGGTTTGTGTGTTGACACAGCTGATGATGGATGGAGCAAGATGAAAGGCTCGCCAGAAGTCTACCCCAAGATATAAATCCTGAGATAAACTCGGCACGATGTAAAGAGTAATAGGTTGTGTAACTCCACGAAATTGAATTTCGGTCGTCACACTTCCCACTACCCTCTGTGAAGCACCATCAGCTGTCTTCACCTCGTGGCAAATCGGCTTCCAATGCACTTGCGCTCGCTCAAGGCGTTCTAGTGCATTGGCTCCTAGGCAACTAATGCTCGCACCACTGTCTAAAAGACCTTTAACGCCTACATTGAAAAGGGAGACCATAGCATAGGGACGTACGTCAAAAGGTTCGGAGATAATAGTCGACATTACTGCCTTCTTTCTCTCACGAACTTTACGCCAAAATGCGCGTAAACGTAAAATCGCCTTTTTAGGAGTTGGAATAGGGGAAGGTTGAAATGTGGAACAAGAAGAAATATTCACTAAAGGTGAATTTGAGTCGTTAAAAATCCTGTCGCGTGCCTCCATGTACTCCTTCAGTCTTACATGGTAAGGCTTCCGAGGTACAGGCGCTTTGCGAACAGGAGGTAGGGATTTGGGAAGAATTACGACTGGATGAGACTCAGTCGTGGCATTTGTCAAATCCGATGGTTTGGCTGGTGATGCATCGTCATCACCACAAGTTGCGGAGATCGAAGAGTCTCCTACGTTTTGGGTGGCTGCTGTGGGTTGCTCCGAAAAGGACGAGAATTTGCCGAAGTGGTTCGTTCCGTTCCGGAGTTTTCCCGATTGCAACGAGCACAATGCGGTCGCAAAACGTCTTTTGTTCCGCAGCCATAGCAGAAAATACCCCTGGGAGCTTCTGCACATAGTCGGTAACTGTGACCTGTACGCTCACAGTTCCAACATTTTAGTGGAGCCCCAGATGTAATTGCTGCCATGGCTTCGGAACCATTGCGCTCATCACAAACCTCTGTAGGAGGCTCCACGACCTCAGCAACTCGGGCGTGACTCGAGTAGCCGTAATTGGTGGACCGTCTAATATCTTCGACTCTTGAGACGATCTGTCGAAGATGGTCAAGTGACCAAATTTGTTGCAGGCAAATTTGTTGCTGCGTGCTTGGCAACAAATTTCCCCGCACCAGCTCCACGAACTCTCCGTCGTGCATCGGATTTGACAGCAAGGTTCGGAGCTCACACAAGTCCTGCTCGAACATCTGATAGGACTCTCTTGGGACTTGACGTCTGGCTAGCATTTGCCGTCTAATGTCCCAGTCACTTGCTCGCACACCCCATGTCTGCAAAAATGCAGGTTTAAGTACCGCCCAAGTTGGCATTGGATTGGACCTGTGCCAGGTCCAGAACCAACTGTTTGGACGGCCGTCAAGGAGCATGTAAAAGCTGCGTGCGAGCAAGTCCATATCCGCGTTCAGCTCGCTGGTCGCAAGAGCTTCGGCGCGATAGATAAGTTCTTCCGCTCGCAACACTTTAGCGTCTCCATTAAATTTTAGACGCCATGTCCGTATGGGACTTGTAGTGTTGCGGCGTCTATAATTCGGTCCGGTGCTCCTACGATCAGCGAACTGAGCGACCGGATATTGTGGTAGCTGAGCCCTCTCAGGTGCTCGAGCAGCACTTGTAGCTCTGGAGGTGTGATTCGTTGTACGAGAACGATCACTGTGCGACTCTTGGAATTGATGAGATCGCTCCTCCCTCAGCACAGTGCGAATCAGTTGAGTGATCTCATCAACTCCAAGATTCACACGTGCCTCTTGTGTCGTCCTCGGTTGTAGTGGTAGTTGTAGTTGTGGTGGTTGTAGTTGTGGTGGTTGTGGCAGGTCTTCCGAAGGTAGAGGTGGTAGGCTTACTCCCCTCCCTTGGTCGGTGACCACTGTTCCGTCCGGAGCGTAGAAGGCTTGACCGCCGCCCAGCTCGTGTGGAGGATCCAGATTTGACTCCCTAAGGAGAGAAACTCCATCTCTTGAAAGCTGTGGGACCGTTAACTGAGCCCTGCTTCTTGTCAACGGTCCAGGGGCGGCTATCGCTCCCTCCACTCCCCGGAAAGACCAGTAGTCCGACTTGCCCAGATGATTCCGGCAAGTGGGACAGCTCTGCTTAGCTCCTACCCACTTCTCTATGCAACTTTCGTGGAAACGGTGCCCACATTTTGTGACAGCCTCATCCTCCGATTCCAACCACTCCTGGCAGACAGTGCACAGCACATCTTCGCCCCTGTTTTCTGGCGTGCGTGACAATGGCATGGTTTAGAAAATAAAGGAACTAAAAACAGAAATCTAAGCGAAAATAAATCTAATAAATTACCTACACTACCTGAACTAAATATTGCAACTAAATATAAATAGAAAACTAAAACGAAGAATAATCAAACTTCAACATATATATAATAATAAATAAACGAGAAATTATATATGTTCTACAAAAATAATAATGCAAAAAAAAAATTCTAGTATCTACCTATATAATAAATAAATACCACGGGAGAAATAAAATCCAAAGAAAACAATATGGAAAAGTTCAAAAAAAAATACTACTATAATAAATTACAATACATGCATAACAACCCAAAAAAAAACCTAAAACTAAACCAACTAAATTTAAACTAACAAAATAACACTAAATCTAAAAATTTAACTAAGAGAAATCATAAACTTAACAAAAAAAAATTTCGTACGAAATATTATAAATTCCGAAATTTTATAATAATAATTATATATACTAATAAATAAATAAGGGGGAAATAAATATATCATAAAGGAAAGATCCCCACGCAAAAATGCTTATACAAAAAAAATCTAACTAACCTATACTATCATAATTAGACTAGCTACCTTCACAGAACTCAAAAAAAAAAATCAGAAAGCGAAGCTAGGCAAACAAAAGAATGCAAAGTTTGACAACTCAAATAATGATAGCAAAAGAAGAAAATACAAATAAATAACGCAATTAAAAGTAAATATTCAAAACAAAGCAAATAAATAAAAAAAATCATGAATTAAAAATAAGATGGAATAAATATAAATAAATAAGCAAAAAAAAGTAGAAGCAAAATAAAAATAAATTAAAATTAAATTAAAAATTAAATTAGATTTAAAAATAAAATAAATTAAAAAAAATAAATATAACATGACAACGAATGGACAGAAACTGACCGGACTGACATAAAAAAAAAAAAAAAAAATTATAATAAAATTTAAACAAGAAAACAAAATATGCGGTAGCCAACAACCAGGTAATTTTTTTATTATTTTTTTTTTCTCTTCAGTAAATTTCTTTGTATGATTTGTTTTGTTTTTTTTTGTATTGGAGTTTTTTTTTTGAAATGGTAAAATAGACGGCCATTAGGATGGATCTTCTCGGTTGAAGACCTTCCGCCCCCTCATTCCTCTCTTTAGGGGCCATATTTAAAATTTTTCTTTGTGGACAAGTATGGCTACGGTAGGGTGGGCTAGACGGCGCATAACATCAGCGCCAGTCGAGTTGAAGGGAGTTTTCTCGGTCTCTCATGACCGATTGGGAATCTTATCCCAATTTTATCACCCGGGTAAGTCGGCGTGAAATTTTTTTGTTGTACAGGCCATGGGTTTTATGGTCTGGAATACGAACAACGTACCCCCCCACAGCCGCAGCTAGCCCGGAAGCCAGCAAGCACGTCGCTCCAGTTCGTATTTCAGCCACCAATTCGGACGTAGGCGGAATTGGACCCCTGTTTCCCGATCCCAACCTTCCCTTCGGTTATTTTGACTTTTTTAAGTCGAAATAACCACTCCAAGGCCTCCGACCACAACAATCAAAAGAAATAAACCGACGGAAGGCGAGCTGTAACACGTCACACGAGTAATACATTAAGTAAAAGAAATGCAATAATTTAAGAAAACAATTCTACTTTAATAGGTATAACTGACGACGTAGTCGTCTCAAAAGAGAGATAAATACCTGATTTGCGAATTCTAACTAATACAAAAATTAGGTTTAACCTGGCTAACTTATACCAACTAGGGCGCCTCTGGTGCATAGTCCCTCGGTGTTCGTTGTCGCGTTCGCCTCCTTTTCGTAATCTCCGCAGGTCTCCTTAGCTGATGGTTTTCGTATGTCCATAGGCCTTCTTCTTCCGATCTTCTTTGTAAGCACTCCCCGAACTCGAATTCTATCACTCGTGCCGTCACCAACTCGTGACGCTCGCTGCACGTTCTTCTCAATATTCGTTTTCAAAGTTCGTTTTTAAATTCAAGTTAATACCCAACCGGCGTTCGCACTCGTGACACTCGTGATAAGAGAGCGTTTTTGGGTCCGTCACTTACCGCGAAAACTTCGGTCAGCTTTCGGGACGGTTAGTTGGGTAAGCCAGGACCGTTTCGGTTCAACGATCGCTCGCGCTCGGTCGTTAATCCCGACTTCCAAACTTACATTTATTTATTTCTTGATCGGTCCATCCAGGATTCGAACCCAACATTGTTGACCCGATTGCGCCTTCTAGCGGCTGATTTCGCTCCGCTCAGTATTCAGCGATAATTACTATTGGTCAGCTTGGTAAATGGATGTGCGTGTGCGCCGACAGTGCGAAGCCGAGATTCGGTGTTGGGGGTGGAGCCTCGCGTTGATGCTTGACGACGTATGACGTACCTAACAACCTCTATCAACTCGTAGTCCTAAACCTATTACTGAAATTGCTGGTCCTCATCCTAAGTACATTTAACCTCCTAGTGCTACAAATTCTAACTTCGCATCCAGCTCTTCTTCCATGTATTTTCGTTACTTGACTCTAATTCGATGTTTTTGGTTGGCTCGGATGTGGATGGTTTGAGTGGTGATTTCGCAGGGAGCTCAACAAATAAGTCCTTGGTAAGATGGTAAATTTAAAAGAAAACGCGATATTGAAAACTAACAATTCTCTTCTTTCCTGACAGGGTGACGACCAAAACTGACCCCTAACAGTATATCGAACTTACGAAACAAAGAATGCCGCGCTTAGTAATTTACGGGCTTGAAAAAAAATACACCAGCGAAGAACTTTTAACACAAATAATGTCACTCAATAGCAACATAGACAAGGAAGCTCTTCTTAAAGTAATTCACACCAGAATAAGCTCAAAAACTAATAAAAAATCTGCCAACAGTCTGGGCGCAACTTTATTATTTTTTGGGTAGAAGTTCGGAACGAGTTTAATTCTGAGATGCGGTGTAGTTTACTATGTGACTGAAAACCTAAAAAAAAGTTCGGGAAGCGGTTAGAATGGGGTCGCGCTAGAATACTTACGCCGCTGCCACATATAACATATGAATTACATAATTAGGTCATACTCCGGGACGAGGTCTATATCAGTTGTTACGCCATTAGAAGGTTTTTAGTGATTTGGTTTTGGGCCATTACATGAAATCGGAAATGCGTTTGTAGGCGATTATATAAAAAGTCTGTGGAAGTACAAACCAATCTAATATATCATCAATCCTGAGAAATATGTCGAAAGCCATACGTCCTATTGGAGTTGATTAACAAACATCCTGAAATCAACTTTTTGACGATTATGTAGGAAGCCTTAGGAAATAAAAATGAATTCGATATCTCGTTAGAACTTAGAAATATGTAAGAATTTGTGAAAACATATGCAACCCCCTTGCATCCACTTTGGGGTTGAATATCCAAAAATCCTTAAACAGGCTTTTAGATATATATAAAGAAAGCACGAGAAAGTAAAAACCAATCCGATGTCTTATCACTCCTAAGAGATATGACGGAATTCGTGAAAACGTGCTCAACCCGTTTTTACCCTATTAGGGGTTGAAAAAGGAAAAAACCTGAAAACGAGTTTTAGGTGATTATTAAATAAGCCAGGGGAAGTAAAAAGTTATTCGATATCTAATCAGACCTGAGGGATACGGCTGAATTCGTGAAAATGTATACATCCCCATTACACCACCTTGGGGGTCGAATTTCAAAAAATCCTGAAAACACTTCCTAGTTATTTATATGAAGAATCCGTACAAAAAACATACTGCAGTCACGATCGGCTGCAAGCCAATCGTATAATACTCTAGATGAATACTGAACTCCGATTTATATTGTAGTTGGGGATAAAGTAGAATTACGTGTGTGCATGTTGTATATCCTTTATTAAGGACTGCCATTAGATTGCTCCTCAAACCTAAAAGACAATATTTAGTGTTTAATTTCATATCTTGAACTGGGTAAGTCATCGAAAAAAAATTTCCTCTTTGAAGGACTTTCGCATGGGAGGTGCAGGAAGGACTCACTCGATTTCTTACGTATTTATCCTTTTCCTTGGAACCATTCAAAAATGAACGTGTACAAAATTTTAAATTCGTAGCTTGTAGTGTTCAAAAGTTATCGAAAAATATTGTTGAACACGTGTCTTAAGGACATTTTGTATGGCAGGTACCAGAAGAAGTAAAAGGATTTCGCTGATTAGTAAATTAGGACTTCCTTTTCACTCAAAACTAATTCGTACAAAATTCCGAGTTCGTAGCTAAAAGATTACTTGAGTTATAGTAAGTTCCGTAAATTAAGTGAAGACGTTTTGACAGGATATTTGTATGGCAGCTACACGAAGGACTAATAGGATTTTCTTCATAATCATACCTTTAGCTCCAACTATTGGAAAAATAACACATACAAAATTCCAAAGACGTAGCTTAAACCCCTCTGAAGTTATCGGCCAATATTCTTAAACACGTGTTTTAATGACATTTTGTATGGCAGCTACCAGAAGGAGTAAAAGGATTTCTCTGACTAGTAAATTAGAACTTCCTTTTCACTCCTTTCTTTTCACACTTTGTATAAAATTCGGAATTCGTAGCTAAAAGATTACTTGAGTTATAGTGAGTTTCGTAAATTAAGTGAATACATTTTGACAGGATATTTGTATGGCAGCTACACGAAGGACTAATAGGATTTTCTTCATAATCACACATTTAGCTCCAACTATTGGAAAAATAACAAATACAAAATTTCAAAGTCGTAGCTTAAACCCTTCTGAAGTTATCGAGCAATATTCTTGAACACGTGTTTTAAGGACATTTTGTATGGCAGCTACCAGAAGGAGTGAAAGTATTTCGCTGCTTACTAAACTCGAACTTTGTTTTTACTCAAAACTAATTTGTACAAAATTCCCAATTCATAGCTTAAAGATTACTTGAGTTATAGTGAGTTTCGTAAATTAAGTGAATACATTTTGACAGAATATTTGTATGACAGGATTTTCTTTATAATCATATATTTAGCTTCAGCTAGTGGAAAAATAACACATTCAAAATTTCAATGTCCTAGCTTAAACCCTTCTGAAGTTATCGACCAATATTCTTGAACACGTGTTTTAAGGACATTTTGTATGGCAGCTACCCAAAGGAGTAGGACGATTTTGCCCGTTAACGAACTTAGCCTTACAAATTCAACCAAACATCCAGATTCAAAATTTCAAGATCCTAGGTGAAGGCGTTCTTGAGTTATCGTGCTAACGGACAGACGGACGGACGGACGGACGGACGGACGTCAAGCGGATTTGAGGTTTTTGGCTACAAATAAACAAAAAATAATACACATTTTTTTTTCGTCCGAGGCATGGTTCTATGCGTTACAAACTTTTGGGCTGGATTAAACTTATAATACTCTATATGGTTTCATCTAGAGTATAAAAATTTGCTACCCAGGGTAGCAAATTTTTTTTTTTAAAAAATCGATAACAATACTTTATTATTAAAATAATAAAGTAATAGACACTTTTATTGAAGTAACTGGAAATTTATTCAAGCGGCTTGTGAATAACTACATTAACATTGATTTTAGCAGTCACTACTGCAGAGAAGATTACAATGTACTGCGATGCTTTAAATGTCAAAGATACGGTCACTCTTCCAAAGTTTGTAAACAAACGACGGATACCTGTGCTAAGTGCGCAGGCCCGCACAGAACAAATAATTGTGATGAACTAGCAGGTACAGTTAAATGTAATAACTGCTCCATAAAAGGGTCAACTAATTGTCAACACAGAGCGGATAGTGTAGAATGCCCGGAATATAAAAAAGCAGTAAGGGCTGTCCAAAGTAAAACCGACTACATTACAAACACATCATGAATAACACAAAAAATTTAAAAATTATGTATGCCAATTTAAGAAGCATGAGAAATAAATTAGACGTAATTGAAGCCCATCTACAAAGAAACCAAGATATTCAAATACTAATTTTCAATGAAACTTGGTTGTATGCTAATGAAATTCAGTATTTCAATCTGAAAGGGTTCTGTGCCACTCATTGTTGTCGGGATTCTGGTCGTGGGGGTAGAACGGCTACCTTCATAAGAAATAATATAAAATTCAACACTTTGATAGTCGATAGATCCTATAATACCATATTAGTTGAAATTCTTATCAATAATGCTCCAATTAAAATTATTACTTTCTATAGGGCCCCTAACGAACAAGCGGATATTTTCATTGACTATCTAGACTCGTTGTTCTCTAAGTACCCCAAGCTTCTTTCTGTAGGGGACACAAATATTAACATACTACACGATGACCTGACATCTCAAAACTATACCGAAATGTTAGCCCTTAATAATATCGAGATCCTCAACAACTCTCCAACAAGATGTAATGCACGTACTTCCACTCTGTTGGACCATGTTTCGACTAATTGCTGCCAGATTGTGAACTCTATCGATCTTACTCTGGACGATTGGCCCGATCTAGACCACAGGGTGATCACATTAACAATTAAGAACGTCCATATTTCAATAAGGAGGTTTTCTTCAGTCAAACAGCTATAAACCTGCGGAGCTCAGAAGACAATACGATCGAAAGCATTATAAACGCCATAAAATCAGCAAAGTTTACAGCTACAACTATAAAATCTAGACGAACAAGAAATAGTACATGGATCACAAATGACATACTAAAGCAGATAAAGGAAAAAAACAAATTGTATAAAAAAATGATCAAAGATCCAAATGACGTGAACATACAATATGAATACCACAAAAGCAAAAATGAGACAACCAAAAAAATTAGACTAGCCAAAGTAAAATATTATAGCCTACAATTTGCAGAGACAGACGGCAACCCGAGAAAACTTTGGAATATTATCAGGGAAACTACTTCCAAAGGTAACAGTACCGATATCAAAAAGGGAATAAATGATTTGGACACGCCTTCTGGAGCCTCTAGAGATCACACAATCATTGCAAATCTTCTGAACGATCACTTTGCTACGATTGGAACCACTCTAGCGGAAAATATAAAAAATATTGCCAACGCTGAAGTTTTCCTTAGGCAGACTTGCCCTCGTAGCCAGAAAACATTGTTCCTCTTCCCAACAGATATGG
This sequence comes from Beris morrisii, assembly GCA_951812415.1. Classification (NCBI taxonomy): domain Eukaryota; kingdom Metazoa; phylum Arthropoda; class Insecta; order Diptera; family Stratiomyidae; genus Beris; species Beris morrisii. The sequence goes on from OX638311.1 coordinate 96,713,127, forward strand.
AAGAAATCGGAAATATCATTTCGAGTCTCAAAAAGAACATAGCTCCAGGAATCGATGATATAACAACAAATGACATAAAAACTGTGAAATCATTAATATCAGGCCCTCTATCAGAGGCTATAAATGTTCTTCTTACTGATGGAACTTTCCCCTCGTACTTAAAACTATCGCTGATCCTACCAATTTTCAAAAGCGACTCAACCAAAGACCCGAATAACTATCATCCAATCGCATTGATCAGCTCGATAAGCAAAATCTTCGAAAAAGTTATAAGCGTCAGAATATTAAAATTTGTGAAGGAAAACTTTGGATTTGACGAGCACCAATATGGTTTCCAGGAAAAAAGCAATACTACTGCAGCACTTATTGATGCTATGCAATACATAAATGAAGGGCTAGATAAAGGAACATATGTTGCATCTGTATTTATTGACTTAAAAAAGGCATTTGATACAGTGGACCACAATATCTTACTTCAAGTCTTAGAAGAAGTAGGCATCCGCGGAAAAGCAAACTCAATTATACAAGACTATCTTCTTGATCGGCAATATATTACGAGAAATATGGATAAACTTAGCAGTCAAAGATCAATCAATATAGGGATACCTCAAGGCTCAATACTAGGTCCGACTTTATACCTGCTTTACATTCATAACCTTCAATATATAGGGCTAAAGGCAAGATACATTACATACGCAGATGATACCCTACTACTATATAGAGGAAATAAGAATGAACTAGAGACAACGATCAATGACGACCTTGCCCTTTTCAATAGATGGATTTCCGGAAATAAGCTAACCTTAAATATTCAAAAGACCAACTACATGCTGTTCAAACAGCCCAATAAGCTTAACATTGACCTCAAGCCGCAAATCGATGGAATTCCTCTAACACGAGTCCATCTCACTAAATATTTAGGACTAACTATCGATGATAAATTAAGCTGGACACCGCACATCAACAGCATAAGGAAAAAAATTGCTCCGATCATAGGAGTTATAAGAAGGAGTAATTATCTACATACCCACATAAAGGAGACCCTCTACAACTCATTTATCTTATCTAACATAACTTACGGTCTAATAATTTGGAGTCAAACTTCAAAAAATAACCTGGATAAAATTTATAGGATAATGAACAAGGCCATTAAAGCAATATATAATCTACCCAAGCTTACGCCATCGGAGGAACTTTACCTAACCTATAAGAAACTGAGCATCCATCAACTTGTAAGGTTAGAGAGAATAAAGATAATCTACAGCGTAAAAAACGGTCTTATTAAAACCTCGATCAAAATAATATATGGCCAAGATGTACACAACTTCAATACACGAAGTGCAAATTCGATTAGACAGTAATATTGTCCAAGAACATCTCGAATAAGGAACGATCCAATTTTTGAAGCTATCTTGGAATTTAATGCGTTGCCTAGCAATATTCAGCTTGCAAAAAATATCGGGCATCTGAAAAAACTAGCGAAGCTACATATTAACAATATGCCGTGAAAAAAATAGAGCATAAAAAAAATAGAAAGAAAGAATGGTGGAGGTTTGTTTTGTCATGGTGCGTGATTCTTGGTTAACTAATACTGTTGTTGTTTCATTTTTTCTTTAACACCGTTAATCTCTAGTGTTCCATGTTGGATTTTTGTTTTTTGTTCTTTTTTTTTTTCATTATGTTTTTCCAAATTTCTTTTTTTTTTTTTATTATCCTCGGATTATTCCGTTAATTCTTTTTTTCTTTTTTATTTTTGTTATTATAATTATTATTATTATTATTTATTTTTTTTTCCTTTCTTTAAATTTATTATATTAATTTTTTTAATTCTTTAATTTAGGTGGGTGTGTCATTTTGTGTTACCTCTAATACCAGTTCACTGTACTGACTGAGGAGCACTTATGCCACATCAAGTTGAGCCCAATGTCAGCATACAGCATGAGCATGTTGATATGGTGAAATTTTTCCAGTTCGATAATCTGTACTGCCTCCAGCTCTTCGGACTGAGAAAGTGTGCCCTAGACATGGGATTAATTCAGCCATTAAAAAAAAAAAAGTAAAGGCATTTTGCTGACTCTCAAAACTAATTTGTAAAAAAATTTTAACGTCGTGCCATAAAAAGCTCTGAACATATGTGTTTAAGAATATTGGCCGATAAATTCGGAATGCTTTAAGTTACAACTTTAAAATTTTGTATACGTTGATTTTCAAATACATAGTTGATTTTCAAATAGTTGCAGTTTAAGGTATGAAAATGAAAAAGTTCCCATGAGTCCTTCAAGTAGATGCCACACAGAAATACAGCATGAGTATGTTGATATGGTGAATTTTTTCCAGTTCATTGAGCTGAGAGAGTATTTAGTCTCCAGTACTTTGGGCTGCGGAAGTGTACCCATGGAGGGATAAAGTCAATTATAAAGTATAAAAAAAAAAAAAAAAAAAAAAAAAAAAAAAAAAAAAAAAAAAAAAAAAAAAAAAAAAAAAAAAAAAAAAAAAAAAAAAAAAAAAAAAAAAAAATTCTCTAAGAATGTCCTCACTAAGTCAAAAAAAAAAAAAAAAATTCTCTAAGAATGTCCTCACTAAATTTACGGAACTCACTATAACTCGAGCAATCATTCAGGCGCGAAGTTGAAATTTTTTACGAATTAGTTTTGAGAGTAAATTACATTCGACTTCATTAGTCAGTAAGATTCCCTTATCCATTATGCTGTCATACAAAAAGTCCTCAAACCACGTGTTCAAGAATATTGGCCGATAGCTTCAGAACGGTTGAAGCTAGTAATCTGAAAGTTTGTATATGTTGATAATCCCATAGGTGGAGCCAAAGGTATGATCATGAAAAGAATCCCATTAGTCCTTTGTGTAGCTGCCATAGAAATATATCGTAAAAATCTGCCAATAGTTTGGCCTAAACTTTATTATTTTTCGGGCCAAAGTTCAAGTTGGGGTGTGGTAAAATTATTACGCAACGGCCATATTTAACACATCAATTACGTAATTGGGTCATACTCCAGGACGCGATCAAAGTCGAAATGTAATATTTGCTATTTCAAGACAAGGCGGTTTTTGCGGAAAATTAATTTTGCCAATTATACGTATATAAAATATATACCAACAGTCTGGGTGCAAGAATTATTATATTTGTGGAAGAAGTTCGGAGCGCGTTTAATGTTGAGATGCGGTGTAGATTACTATGCGACTGACAACCAAAAAAATAAAGTTCCAAATAACTTCCTGGTTATTCTTTAGGATACCGGTCGCATAGAAACCTACACCACATTTTCTCATTAAACGCGTTTCAGACTTCTACCCAAAAAATAATAAAGTTGCACCCAGACCGTTGCCAGATTTTTTTTATATTTGTCTACATATTTTTCTCAATAAAAGATTCAATAGAAGTAAAAGCGAATTCGATCTGAGTAAACCCAAAAGATTTTCGGAATTCGTAAAAACTTGAACAATAGCTTTCACCCACAGGGGTTTAACATCGAAAAATGCTTAAATCGATTTTTCCGGTTTATATTTAAACCTTTTACAAGTGAAATTCAATTCGAAATTTCGTTAAATCTAAGAAATATATCGGAATTCGTGAAAATGTACACAACTGCATTACATCCTCTTAGCGTTGGATTCAAAAAACCTTTTCTATGCGTCCATATAAAGAGCCCCCAGGAGTAAAAGAAATTTGATAATTCGACATGTCTAAATCAAATTTGTGAAAATGTAAGAAAAGCCCTTTTCACGGTAATTTTTTTTACTCCACCTCTGTACACCAATAAAAATTTGAATCATTTTTTTCGCTTCTATTACTGTAGTAGAACATCTACATATACGATTTCAGTTTCAACTTTCTAGCATAAGCCTTTTCTGAGATAGAAATAACCAACCCACGTATCTTGCTACTCCTAACAAACATTTTATATTTCTAAGATACCGCAACAATGACTCAAAATAGGCATGCATTTTAATGTGATCAATTTTTTTTTTTAAAAAAATTGCTACTCTGAAAATTTATTTTTAACGTTTCGTGACTAATACCATAGACACCAAAACAGCAAAAAAAACTTCAGTCTGTCTGTACGCCGACGACCATGCCCCGTACGGAAAATCGTTTAAAGGCTAGTACATACCTCTCAAACCCTTTTAGCTATTAAGTAAATAATTAAATAATGTAGAAGAACACTGTCAGTCCAAATGGTGCATTTCTCCTATCATACGGGTGAAATGCACCACATTTAAAATATATAGCCAATCCAAACCAAATTAGTTGAAAAAAAAATAAAATATATTTACAAAAGTATCAAACCATAACGAACTAAATAGTAAATATATTGAACATTTTTCGATTTTTATACTAATAAAAAATAATATACAGGGTGTAACTAGTACTGAGGTTCAAACGAAAATGGGAAATAGAGGAACTTGTCCTGAAGAAGGACCTGATTAACCACCAAATTTTATTACATTTTCGGAAAGCCTATAAAATTTCACAACACGTTTGATAACAGAATTTCTTCATATTTGCAACAACAAGTGAGTTCCCTGCACATGTTGGAAATACTGCTAAACATAGAATTTACCGCAAAACAGATGCAGTAATAAGCAACCATGTTAACAACACACGTATTGCTCTTATGTGTGGAAATTATGTTACAGGTAAGTAAAAATATGACAACTAATTAGATAGCGTCCATTTAAGTAAATTAACTAACATCCATTTAAGTTAATTAAGTAATATCCATTTAAGTAGTGCGTGGAGTTTACCTGCTCCCTTAAGGAACAGGAATGACTTCGTCCTACGTAGATTTTTCTGCGATAAAAACATCGGGAGGAAGCAGCAGCAAACAGAATGTCATAGACATCATTACGAGCAACATGGCAAGCAATAGGAGGTCTTTTACAACGGAAGAAATGGCAGACATGCACTTCGTGTATGGGTTGTGCGACGGGAATGCTAGGCGAGCCGAAAGAGTTTACCGGGAACGGTATACGGACAGATCTCGGTACCCCCATTATCAGATGTTCATCTGCATTCATCGGAACCTTCGTGAACGAGGTGCACTGCAGCCGTGGCGGGAGACACAACATCCAGGACGGCGACACTCGGTACCTGTGGCCACGGAGGAGCGCATACTGCGCATCGTGGCTAGGGACCCCACGGTAAGCACCCGGCGCATCGGCCATCGATTAGGCATCAACCACATGCATTTATTTCGTCCTCACTATTATTAATCATACTCCTTCGGCGAATGACGGGTGTCAAACCAGATTTACTTGAAGGGAACGTGCTTGATAACTGTTAGCCCCGCTCCTTTACAATTCAACCTAAGAAGAAATTCTGTTATCAAACGTATAGTGAAATTTTATGGGCTTTCCGAAAATGTAATAAAATTTGGTGGTTAATCAGGTCCTTCTTGGAGAAAACAGGACTTTATTGTATTTTTTTTTAATTTTTTATTATTTTTGTGTCATTTAAATGAATTTTTCTCAAAAAGTATAACACTGATTGACACAGTTGATAGCAATTACAAAGAATTTGTGTCCTTTCCAACGAGCCCAGAATTATTACGTTACGCCAAGTACAGCAGAAGTTAGAGATCAAACAGTGATCACAGGTACGATAAAAATCCTTCGTCCTTAAAATCGCGCTATCTCCTTAACGGTGCAAAAACGGGAGTATGTGTAGAACGATTTTCTACTCAGGACAAGTTCCTCTATCTCCCATTTTCATTTGAACCTCAGTACTAGTTACACCCTGTATAATACCAAATATAAATATAATATAAATAATAATAATTCAATGGTTTTATATAAGTTTTGGTCAACGGATATTTATATTTTAAAATTTGGTTGCAATTCGGTCGTTTTAATATCATCAAGATCTATGGCCATGAATTCAGGCAAAAGAACCATAACAATCTGGTGCATATCTCCTTATATGCTCGTGGTGCAATTTTACCGATTTCGGACAGATGGATATTATTATTATTATTTTTATACTCTAGATGAAATCATATAGAGTATTATAAGTTTAATCCAGCCCAAAAGTTTGTAACGCATAGAACCAAGCCTCGGACGAAAAAAAGTTATATATTATTTTTTGTTTATTTGTGGACAAAAACCTCAAATCCGCTTGACGTCCGTCCGTCCATCCGTCCGTCCGTCCGTCCGTCCGTCCGTCCGTCTGTCCGTTAGCACGATATCTCAAGAACGCCTTCACCTAGGATCTTGAAATTTTGAATCTGGATGTTTGGTTGAATTTGTAAGGCTAAGTTCGTTAACGGGCAAAATCGTCCCACTCCATCGGGTAGCTGCCATACAAAATGTCCCTAAAACACGTGTTCAAGAATATTGGTCGATAACTTCAGAAGGGTTTAAGCTACGACATTGAAATTTTGTATGTGTTATTTTTCCAATAGTTGGAGCTAAATATGTGATTATGAAGAAAATCCTGTTAGTCCTTCGTGTAGCTGCCATACAAATATCCTGTTAAAATGTATTCACTTAATTTACGAAACTCACTATAACTCAAGTAATCTTTTAGCTACGAATTCGGAATTTTTTACAAATTAGTTTTGAGTGAAAACAAAGTTCGAGTTTACTAGTCAGCGAAATCCTTTTGCTCCTTCTGGTAGCTGCCATACAAAATGTCATTAAAACACGTGCTTAAGAATATTGGCCGATAACTTCAGAAGGGTTTAAGCTACGTCTTTGAAATTTTGTATGTGTTTTTTTTCCAATAGGTCAAGCTAAATGTATGATTATGAAGAAAATGCTATTAGTCCTTCGTGTAGCTGCCATACAAATATCCTGTCAAAACGTCTTCACTTAATTTACGGAACTTACTATAACTCAAGTAATCTTTTAGTTATGAATTGGAAATTTTGTACAAATTAGTATTGAGTAAAAACGAAGTTCGAGTTTACTAATCAGCGAAATCCTTTTACTGCTTCTGGTAGCTGCCATACAAAATGTCCTTAAGACACGTGTTCAACAATATTTTTCGATAACTTTTGAACGCTTCAAGCTACGAATTTGAAATTTTGTACACGTTCATTTTTAAATGGTTCCAAGGAAAAGGATAAATATGTAAGAAATCGAGTGAGTCCTTCCTGCACCTCCCATGTGAAAGTCCTTCCAAAAGGACTTTTTTTTTCGATGACTTAACCAGTTCAAGATAAGAAATTAAACACTGAATATTGCCTTTTAGTTTTGAGTAGCAATCTAATGGCAGTCCTTAAGAAAGGACATACAACATGCACACACGTAATTCTACTTTATCCCCAACTACAATATAAATCGGAGTTCAGTATTCGTCTAGAGTATTATACGATTGGCTTGCAGCCGATCGTGACTGCAGTATGTTTTAAATATAAAAACAAATAATAAACTAACACTTTACTAAAACACACCTTACATTATGCATACAGCATGAGTATGTTGACCTAGAAAGGTTCACGACTGATAATTTGTCCTTAAGCCTAGTATCCAGATCGAGTGATATTTCCCTTATCTCTCACTGCGCTCATTTTGCTGTGAAATTAGTTCGTGAACGTTACCGAAAGATGTCGTTTGATAAAACACAAAAAAAACAACAATTTATTTTAAATTTAAAATCAATTTATTTTAAATAAGAAATAATCAATATTTGCCTTCGGTATAATGTGTTCCAAATGGCAATACGTGAAAAGGACAATGTTTTGTGGACCAGACAGGGCACAAAAAATTGTTGCTGTGTGCTATTTTCTCCATAATTTTTTGATGTCGGAAAATTACATCGAGTATTTCCCACCGAATTATGCTGGTGAATTGGATGACGAAGGTAAAGTTATCGAGAGTGAATAAAGAAAAAGGATTTCGAACGACTGTATGATTAATTCGTCATTGGAAAACAACACTGAACGTCCATCAAAATAAAAAAAATCAGCCAACAGTCTGGGCGTAACTTTATTATTTTTCGGATAGAAGTCCGAAACACGTTTTATGCTGAGATGCGGCTCGCAACCTAAAGAATAATCGCGAGGTAATTCGAAACGTTGTTTTAAAGGTTGTCAGTCGCATAGTAACCTAAACCGCATCTCTGCACTAAACGCTTTCCGGACTTCTTCCCAAAAAATAATAACATTGCGCCCAGACTGTTGGCAGGTTTTTAGTTTTTGGATGTTAGTACTGAGAAATGCGATTCAGGTTATTTGAAAATGATAGTAAGCGATTGATTACAACGAATAAAATTGAGTTAAACTTGGTTTTAAGCAAGTAATTTTGTGACAGTAGTAGATTCTATCTAATCTGCTCAATTTGTGGAAGTGTTTCCGATTCAAAAAATAAAATCGAATTTGTTGCTACGAATTATATCAGAGTCAAATATTCCTTTGAACTTTATCTAAATACACTATTTTGTAAAAGACACATTTCAATCTAATTCTTTTTATTGATCTTGTGGAACACTGAAGAGGTTCTGTTTTTTTCGAAATATGATGAAATTTTAAAGCGGTAGCATTTTGGGAAAATTCCCTGTATTTTATTATTTCAATGTTTAGCAAAGAAAATTAAAGTTTAGAAAGTTAACTGAAATAGTCACGATGGAGACGTTAAAGTAGAAACATAATAATGTGCATATTAGCTAGATTCTATCAAATTTCCTCCAAGTTTGCATGAAAACCCTCTAAAAACATTAGTTCGTCATTTCCAAAGCAATTTTGTCCGTTTTTATTCAATAAAAATTGTTAAGTTCACTCTCTCCATGACTTCGTCAGCTTTTTTAAAACAAGTCAAGCTATGTCAAGACACCAACCAAAATTTAATAGGGACAAAAATCGTATATGCCTGTCATAAACTGTTATAACAAGACGTAGACGAAGCAAACTATTTGTATACGTCCCCAATATTAATAAAGTCTTTGATCAGAATGTTGATAGGTATTGGCCTTTATTTTTTCTATTGTACACCGACAAACAATTTACGTGGAAAACACCATTTGTGGTTTGCATTTTTTATGAATTTTGGATCTTTCATTTCCAAATTCTCTCTGCTATTATTAAAAGTCTCTGTATTTAGTAATTACTGACAAATATTTGCGTCATTGTTAATATTGGTTTGTTTCGCTTCCATCAGAGCATATCAGAGCAGATTTGATTAATATTTGAATTTTTTATTAGAACTCAGAGTCCCACATGACCAAAATTCATTGATTGAAACATTATTTTTTAGACACTGGGCTTTTCGGAGAACCAGCCTTTTCTTAGCTGCAACTAGATGCTATTTATTTGCCTTAAATAGGCCATTGTTGCGCTCAGGAAATTATAAAAGATTTAGAGAATTGTTTAATTTATTTTCATTCAGAGGACGTGGTTATCAGTCAGTCTATTCGATACCTTCGGCTTATATCAGCAATTAAGTATCCATGTGTGATACAGTGATAAGATTCGGCGGAATTCACATCGAAGACCAGGGCTCAATTCAGATTGCCTAGTGATGGAATTTTTTCAGACTTTTTAGTAGTAAAGTATATCAAATAGCTTGATGTCTGATTAGTTACTGTAATAAGCCCCACATATAACACCCTTGGTATGTTTGCCAGTAAAAGGCGTTCTAACCCCGTTCTGTAGCAAGGGACGAATGAATATTTGGTAAATAAACTCAAATTTAATAAATTAAAATATTTTTTTTTCTATTTCCAGGCCAAATTAATGCCCAGCAAAATGCCGGTACGCCACCTGCCAATATTTCATGCTACTCATGCGAGGATGCAAGTTGTACCATAGCCGATGTTACCGCATTGCCTTTAACGCAATGCGGATACGCAGGAGCAGAATGTGTTACAGTGTTCAATATGGGCAGAACAAATCCGACAGTATCTGCTCGAGGATGCAGCAATCTACTTAGCGCTAAATCGAATGCAACTTGTATTGCGGCTCTTAACAATTACTGCTTCCAGTGCGAATCAGCCGGGTGCAATATTGCTACGCAGCTTGATCAATTCATCGATTGTTATCAGTGCGATTCTTATTCGAATAGCGAATGTGTGTGGAACAATACTAGTCCGACTATACAAACTACTAAATGCTTTGAAAATTGTATGGTAGCACTTGTCCAAAAATCGGCCGAGGACACTGCAACGTTCGAAACTTATAGGGGTTGTGCTACTGATGCAGACAATTTTGGTATCACCACTTGTAATAGTGCTAACAACTGTTGGAGTTGTAACGATACGAACTGCAATACATTCAACGAACCTACCAATCGTCTAACGTGCAATTTCTGCTCGAACAGCGTCTGCAACGTTACCTTTCAACAGGGTCGCTAAGCTACAGGACTGATGATAAATGCGCCTATGTCCTGAATAACGATTCAAGTATTTCGTACTTGGCTTGTGCCAGTAATTTCGACACTACTACAATTCCTTATATGGTTGCATTGGGCATTTTGGTTGAATGCAACGGTGCGAACTGCAACACCTTAGCAAACATGCCACATCCCAACATTACAGGTGAAAGTTGCGTTAGTTGCTCGTCTGAAAATAACAAATTATGCGACACTGATCCCAGCAAGGTTGACACCTTAGTGGAATGTACCGACTTGAATAAGATGTGCATCTCGGAAATATAGGTAACTGCCTAATCTCAATGAAAATTTCGTCCACAAATTGATTTCTGTTTTAATTCTCAGATGGAGGTTACACGATTCGAGGATGTTTGGCCGATCAATCGCAAGCTAACTTCATGGAATGCTACTCAGGCTCAAACGAAACCTACTGCTTTTCCTGCACCGGATCCAATTGCAACAATCAAGTATACTAACCTTTACAGCAGCCTCATGACTCCAATAAAAAACTATTTCTTTTCTTTAGGTTCTCCCTGCAAGTCGACTTTCATGCTATCGCTGCAGCTCAACCACCGACTCAAACTGTGAAGCTTCACCAACTAATTCATCAGTTTGTCCGATTTACTCGGCCAATGAATCCTGCATTCAATACTTAGAAGGAAATGTTACAGTTCGCGGATGTGGTAACGAATTGAGTTGCCAGGAAGTACAGGTGGATTGCAAGACATGTACAACATCGGGACGTAATAATCAAAAATTGACCTCAGGAGCATCTACCATTCAGGTGACCGGAACCCTATTGGCCGCAGGTTTATTAGCTGTAGCATATAGAGTAGGGGAAGGTGCTGTCCGTACCTTGGAATGGTTGTACCTTGGAACGTTATTAATTTTGTGTTTAAAAAGAGCATTCTGGTGTGTGAATCAAGAACTACATTTACAACAGCTGATATCAAGACAACCTGTCTTGTTATCACTTTACTTTGTCGGTTATTTTGCGTTTTTGTTGATATTTTTGTTTTGAGGTTAGTGTGAGTAATTTTTTTAACTAAGTTTGTTTAATAATTAAACTATTGTGTTGTAGTGGGATACAATCGTTTTATGCAGGATTATTATCAATAAGGTGTGTATTATCTCTTTTCTATAACATCTGATTAAGATAATTAGGAGGTTTAAAAAAATATCTTTTATTCAATTAATGGGCCATGTTGTACCTTGGAACGTCACACGTGTTGTACCTTGGAATGGCATAAAATAGCAATCCTGATACAAAACTAACGTGTTTTGACTGACAAAAGTGTTTTTTTTTCAGAAAATGCCTCGCAGTAAGAATGGGATTTGTAAGGCTCCCATCGATGCTAAAAATATGTTTTAATTTTCCATTCCATAAATTCAATGTTAAATAAATTACTTATGTACTACATAGTTATCCATTTTAACATATTTTATATTATTTTACCATTTTATGATGAATTTTTTTAATTAGGTTTAATAAATATCTCTTTTAGCATTTTCCAAGTTAGTATTTTCTTTATTTTTACCTAATTTGCAAGCATTCCAAGGTACAACTAGTGCTGTTCCAAGGTACAACGAAACGTTGTACCTTGGAACAAATTTTTTTGAAATTTAATTTTTTTTTCTTTCAAATTTGGAATGATATTGTTCGCTGAAAAAAAAATGGATTATAAGTAAGTGAGTCATTGTTATCCCCTCAAATTTTCATCGCGTTACATGTAGTACATTTTGCATAAAAAAATAAAAAGTGATTTTCGTTCCAAGGTACAGCACTCTCCCCTACTCGGTTTGTAAAACAAGCTGAATTTCACTTAGTGTTTAGTTTGTTTAAACTTTTTTTTATGTAAAAGAAACAACGCACCTTGAATTATTTTTCGTTTTGTTTGGTTAATTTATGAGTTATATGTTAAAGGTTTTGATTTGATCAGGAGATTGAAAAAAAAAATAAAATAAATAACAAAAGGCGAAAATATCAAAAAATTTTTTTTATATGCATAGGAAACATCATCAGTTTTTTCTTTGTATAGTAAGACATGGACTTTCTGTGAGTCCTAGCAAAACTGCTCTAGCTTGTTTACTAGGAAAAGAAAGACTGAAGGTTTAGTGTTACCAATTTTGAGGGGTAAAACCATTCAGCTCTCGGAGAAAGTTAAGTATCTTGGAATTATCCTGGATAGCAAGCTTCTCTGGAGGGAACATGTAGATACAAAGGCGAACCGTGCGCTAGAAACATTCTGGCAGTGCCGGAGAGCTTTTGGAAGAACATGGAGTCTTAGGCCATCAATGGTATATTGGCTATATACGGCCATTATAAAACCCATCCTAATTTACGCAGATACGAATTTACTCCAGATACCGGGCGACCTCTAGTTTAAATTAGCCTTCCCATGGTAATGCGGTGCTCTGCCATGGGTGACGTCCCTTTTTCACGCGCTACTCGTGGGAATTACATGAATCCAATAAAAACAAAAAACAACGACGTTATAGAGGGCGATAGACGAGAACCTAGCGTTCTGTCAAGTGACGACGATGAGGTTTCGCTCTCGTCCAACTCGCTGGACGACAGGTTCGGGAGCTTGTCGACGGAGGATCAGCTTTTGGCGCCGGTCGAAGACGCTGATGTTACCCTGACCGGTGATGTGCAGGACGGCTTTGAGCGCACTGCTATTGCTTGTGGGGTGAGCACAGTTGTCTGCAGTACTGCTGACCTAACTGGTGAGACTCGGACTGGTAATAAGCAGTCCCTTCTTGCCGGGCAGGCCACAGAAGTTGCACATAGTAGGGATGTAGACCTGGACCTAGATGCTGACACAGCCGTTGATGAAGGCACCGAAGATCAGGGGAGTTTTAAGTGGGTAAGGGTGGGTAAGGGTGGGGCAAACGCACACCTGCAGGCGGAGCGCAGGATGCGATCGGCTTTACGCAAGATTGCCAAGTATGAAGCTCTGGACCTCAGTCAGCTCAGTGATTGGGAGAAGGAGCAGTACGATAGGGCAATGATAGTTGCGTCGAATGCAGGCCTTATCAAGTATCTGGGTGACTGCAAAAAAAGGGCTGCTGAGTTAAGAGCAAGCGCGGAGGCGTCAGTTTCGCGCAAAGGGGAAGTGGCCGGAACCTCTGGCATATCGGAGGAGAGGCGGGAAGATAGAAAGGGGGAATTCGCAGTTGAGAGCGGGTTGATACAGGGGAGGGTACCCGAAGCGAGGACTTCTGGAGGCTCAGCTCATCATGGGGCTGGACCCTCAGCGTCTAAGGTGGAGGGAAAGAAGGAGGGCTTTAGGGCGAAGCGGGTCAGATCCGACGATACGGTGGCTGCAGGGGAGGCGAAGAAGGCTAAGGCTTCTACGTCCTTCCAGGCAACTACTGTTGAGGATAAGCTCCGCATTGCTCTGGTCAATGAGCAGGAACCCAGCGGACGGCTCCTTATGGATCAGTGGCTGCAGATCGAAGGCAAGATCCTCGATGCATTGACCCGGTATCGGACGGGGGATTCTGACCTGGACCTGCGGTTTGACGGAGCAGGCTGGGACGGAGGGCACAAAATTATCGCGTGCGGTAATGAAGCTTCCAGGGAGCTGATCGCTGGGGTCGTTGCCGAACTGGGCGAGTTATGGGAGGGTGCCAGGCTTAAGGCGGTCTCTCCGTCGGAATTAGCGAACTAAATCCTACCTAAGGCATGGGTGTGGGTTCCCAGGCCATTCCTGGAAGCGGAGAAGGTTCTGGATCTCCTTAAATTCCAGAACAGGGAGCTCAAAGCGGGCAGCTGGAAGGTGCTTAAGGTGGGGCCGAAGCAGGAGTTTGGCCAGCACTTCCTCCTGGCCCTCAGCAGGGATTCGTTACCATACCTGGAGCAGTGCAAAGGGATGGTACGGTTCGGACTGGGCAGGGTGATGGTAAAACCATCACTGCAAAAGAGGGGTATTGAGGAGGCGGTTCCTACTGATGTTGGAGGTGATACAGATCAACCTCCACCATAGTAAGGTGGCAACCGCTTGTTTGGCGGCCTACATGGCGGAAAAGGGAGTCTCTGTAGCACTAATTCAGCAGCCCTGAGTTAACGAAAAGAACGTTATCCAGGGACTCAAGCTCCAGAATTACAAACTATGCTACAAGAAATGTGAAGGTAAACCCAGGGCATGCATATTGATAAAAACAGAGCTAAAGTCTTTGTTGTTGAATAATTACAGTAATGAGGACTTAACGGCAGTTATCTTAGAGAGGGAGAAGGGTAAGTCAATGTGTCTGGCGTCGGCTTACCTACCATACGACAGCGCGGATGTTCCAGCGGCAACAGTGCGGGAGCTCGCAATGTGTAGGAAATGGGATACTGTCATCGGATGCGATGCGAACGCACACCACACGCAGTGGGGAAGTACCAACACCAATGAACGGGGTAAGTCTCTTTTTGATTTTATTATGGGTACCAATCTTAGGATATGCAACACAAGGTCAGACCCCACATTCATAGTGAGGAACCGGAGGGAAGTGCTGGACATACGCTAGCCACTAACTTCAGTACTTTAAGAGTTGATAAATGGAAGGTCTCAGATAGACCATCTTTCTCGGACCATTGCTGGATTCTCTTCGAAATTAACTTCGAGCAGGTGAGAATACAGCCGGCAAGGAATCCTAGGAAGACAGATTGGGATAGGTTCTACAGAATTACGGAGACGGATTTACCGCCTCCTCCGGTGGAACTGAAGTGTGGAGAAGAGATAGAGGATTGCGTGGGAGTTTGCAATGCTGTTTTAGTTAACGCTTTCGAAAGGTCCTGTCCGCTGCCCAGGGCCCCAAAGAAAGCTAACCCACCTTGGTGGAATGGCGCACTCAGGAAATTAAGGGAGGGCAAAACGAGACGGAAATGAGGCGGACTGGGACAGGTACAAAGCCAGTATCAGAGTGTTTAAGTATGAAATTAGGAAGCGTAAAAGGGAGTCGTGGAAAGGTTTTTGCGAATCTATTAGCGGAGCAGCGAGGCGTCTAGGCTACGGAAATTACTTTCCAAGGAGCCATGTACCCCGAGCTACATTAGGCGGAGTGACGGAACATGGGTGGAAGCTAGTCAAGAGACGCTAGAGCTTTTGATGTCCACTCACTTCCCTGGAAGCACATCGCTGGATGGGCACCCTACGGGAAATGGAGCTTCATTGCCAAATCATGAGATGGTTCCGGGAGGGATGGTCGAACTACTAAGTGAGGAAAGGATCAAATGGGCTATAGGAACTTTTGCTCCCTATAAATCACTAGGACCAGATGGCATCAGGCCAATCATGCTACAAAGAGCATCTGTGGCAATCCGAAATTGGCTAAGCACTATTTATAGGAGCTGCCTGTCGGTGGGGTACGTCCCATATGCCTAGCGGGAAGCGTTTTTATCCCGAAAGCCGGCAGACTCAGCCACACAACAACAAAGGACTTTCGACCCATCAGTCTATCGTCCTTTGTGCTCAAGGTACTTGAGAGGCTTTTGAAAACGCACATTCGGAATCTATGTGGAAACAGGATGCTGTCAGGCGCACAGCATGCTTACATGAGAGGGAAATCTGTAGACACAGCCCTGCATGAGGTAGTGGGGTCTATAGAATCTAGTCTGGAGTATAAGGAATTTGCTTTATCAGCTTTTCTGGACATAGAAGGGGCTTTCAACAACGTGACAGTGGAAGCAATTAGGGCGGCGTTGTATAGCATAGGATTGGCGGAGGTATTGACAAGATGGCTAACGACTCTTCTGAATACCAGAATCGTGAGAGCTAATATGGGGCAAGGCAATGCTATAAGACAGGCCTCGAGGAGAACTCCTCAGGGGGGGTGATATCGCCCCTTCTTTGGCTCCTCGTTGTGAACGAGGTTCTCCTGGAAATTGAAAAGCAGGGAATAAAGGACGTGGCATATGCAGACGACATTGTGGTAATCGCAAAGGGCATGTTTTTGGATACGCTGTCATGCATTTTGGAATCTGCACTCCGCACACTCAGCCAGTGGGCTGG
Source organism: Beris morrisii (assembly GCA_951812415.1). NCBI lineage: Eukaryota > Metazoa > Arthropoda > Insecta > Diptera > Stratiomyidae > Beris > Beris morrisii. The sequence goes on from OX638311.1 coordinate 96,729,449, forward strand.
AAGATGCGGCCTGGGGGTGAATGCTTCTAAAACTGAATTGGTGCTATTTACAAGGAAGCATAGAATTCCGGCATTTAGGCTGCTGAAGGTCGAAGGCGTGGAGCTTAGACCATCGGAACAAGCTAAATATCTGGGTCAAATTCTGGATAGGAAGCTCAGCTGGAAATTGAATATTCAGGAGCGCATCAAGAAGGCAAATAACGCGCTCTTCGCGTGCAAGCAGACCGTGGGCAAAAGCTGGGGTCTCAAACCAAATATAGACCACTGGTTGTACACGGCGGTTGTGAGACCTATTCTGACCTATGGGGCAGTGGTATGGTGGAAAGCCATGGATAAAGAGTACAATCTTAGGGAACTAGGAAGAGTGCAACGGACTGCTTGTGTTCTGATCACGGGAGCCCTTCGCGCAACGCCTACTGCCGCGTTGGAGGTGTTTATGCATCTATTACCAGTGGATATCTTTGTGAAACAGGTAGCGGCAAATACAGCAGTTAGGCTATCGAGCTGCGCACTTTTTGAGCGGAGCTCTAAAGGGCATAGTTCAATTCTCGGCGAATTTCTGGGAAGCCCGGCGGATATTAGTACGGACTACTTAACGGAAAATGGAATGCGGCACTGACGCAGGCGTCTTCTCTGAGCAGCTGAGTGTAGGGAAGTCGTTTAAGCTGCCAGATATGTGCAGCGTATTCCAAGCGGAAATTCTGGCGGTGTTGCAGGCATCAAGCATCCTGTTAATGGGGGAGATATGCGATCAGAATATTTCACTCTACATTGACAGCCTGGCGGCCATAAAGGCGCTGGAATCGGTCACCATTAAATCCCAGTTAGTAAAGCGCTGTCGAGAAGTGCTAAAGGTACTTTGTAGTCAGAACAAAGTACAAATTTGCTGGGTGCCAGGGCATAGTAATATTTTAGGGAACGAAAGAGCGGACGAGCTTGCGAGATCGGGATCGGCATCGAATGGTAGGGTTGAGGAGGATGTTTGCCCACCGTTATGCGGCATCAAAGCGCAAATTGGTGAGCGATCTAAAAAGACAGCCAACTCTAGGTGGGCAGGGCTGGCAAGCTGCAGGATTTCTAGATCCCTGTGGCCCGAGCTGGATAGTCAGAAGACTAAGTATATGTTGACTTGGGATAGAGGAAAACTGCGACTGCTCGTCGGAGCACTAACGGGGCACTGTATGCTGAGGAAACACCCTATGCGGCTAGGGATTGCGGAATCGGATATGTGTAGGTTCTGCCATGATCTGTATGCTGTGGAGGACATCACTCACATTCTGTGTGAATGCCCGGGGATCGCTAGGAGGCGTCTGAAATGGTTGGGTAGCCTTTTCTTCGAGAGCATCGAGGATTTGAGGTCGTTAGGGTATGACAAATTAGTCAAGTTCTGCAGGGAATTGGAGTGTTTCTGAGGTGATGGAATAGCCCACGAGGACCTGAAGGGATCGCAATGGGCCCGTTTGGCGCCTAGTGAGCGTGGTGGTTTTAGCGCTGCGCCCCTTCTTAAACCTAAACCTAAACCTAATTTACGCATCAGTGATTTGGTGGACTAAGTCCGAATGTGTATACATTAGAGCTAGTCTCGCTAAACTACAGAGGACAGTCTCCATCGGTGTAACAGGTGCCTTGCGTACCACACACATCTGCCACCGCTTGACATTCCTGCAAGAAAATTAGCGGATAAGTCCGACGGAGCTCTGCCGTAGCATTACCCGGTAATCTTTCAGTTAAAACGTATAGGCCGCGGGACAAAAATTAACTTATATACTTCGTATCGGTGTACATGCGTGTGATTCTCTACCTCTTTCTTTTAATATTGCCGTCTTCTTTACTCTTGGTTAACGATAACCGGTGGTTACCGGGTAAAATACGGAAACCGATACCGAAATTCTTGCGGCGCAGAAAAACAACTAGAAGTTTTGGGAAGTCGGATGGCGCGTTCTGCTAATGTTTATTGCATATGCGTACATATGCAATAAACACTAGCAGCACGCGCCATCGCTGCAAGAAAGCGCTACCCGAGCTGCAGGTTGGCCTAATGTGATAATCGCATAATTTAAAAAAAGCATATCCCAGGCTTGAAGGTTCAAATTTGAATGGCGCAGATCGCAGTCGTTGATAATTTCAAACGTGCTTTGCCAGTTGCACGAGTATATAAAGGAGAGTTACATCAACTAGAAGAAATTTCTAACACCAGAAAAATTCTGGTGTCACTGTATTGAATCTTCTGAATGTATGCGTACTTTCGGGTAGCGCTTTCTTGAAGGGATTGTTGTTCAGACAGACGCAATGAGGGGCTACACACAGCTAACGAGATTAGGCCTGTGGAGAAAAGAGCATTGCACGGGTCATGGAGAAATGGCTCGAAGGTTGTCTGGAAACTCCATCTTCGATATGCCTTCGGATGCTATGACTTCGACCTGTATGCTCAAAAGGAAATATCAGGTGGTGATCCCGTGTAGGGAGGAGTGGGAAAACCAGTCCGCACTGCTTAGCGGATTCACTGATACATTCTATACGGACGGCTCAATGACTGAAGACGGTTCGCGAGCTGGAATGTACTTGCAGACTGATGATCTCAGGTACTCTTCGGTATTTTAAGCTGTAGTATATGCGATCCTTAAGGCAGTAGAATGGATCATAGAGGGAACATGGAGAGGCAGGATGATCTGCATTTGCAGCGACAGTTAGGCCGCTCTACAATCCCTAGATAATCCAATCGTCTTTTCGAAGAAGGTACGTGAGTGTAAAGAACGATTGAATTCTGTTGGCAGATTCAATGACTTAAAGCTCATATGGGTTCCAGGCCACCAGGGTATAAATGGCAATGAAATTGCTGATGCATTAGCAAAGGCTGGATCGGAGTCAGCCATGGTTGGACCAGAACCAGTTTTCGGTGTGCCTCTGTTAGGGCTGCCATTGCTGAGTGGGTGAGTAAATCACACATTGAGAGATGGTGGCTTCTTCCGGGAATGCGGCAGATCAGAAACCTTGTTCAAGGACCAAGTGGACGAACCGCTGCTTTTCTTCTCAAATTGAGCTGAAAAGGTGGTAGTATGGTTGGTGTCCTCGCAGGGCATAACTCGTGTGGCCTACACTTGGTCAGAATGAGAATCATTGACTACCCCATGTGCACTGCTTGTGACGAGAGCGACGACACAACACAACATTTCCTTCTCGAGTGTCCAGCTTACTCTTTTGCGAGAATGCATGTATACGGCGTTGATGTTATGAGGATGGAAGAACTCCGTTCTCGCTCCCTACATGAGCTCTTGAAATTCGTGAGGAGGACGAAAAAGTTCGGGTAGAGACTGGGGGACTCGAGTACAATAGGCATTCTTGTCTGAGTGCTCATGATGCTCTGCTTTGCTGCGTGTTTGCCCCGCATCAAAAAACAACAACAAGATTTTCTTAAGACAGCGATGGACAGCCATCCTTTCCTTGAACAAAGTCTTGGGAATTGTTATTACAAATGTCGTACCCTACAAAACATGAGTTTCGTCTTTTTTAATATTTTTCAGATACATACGAGTATAACAAATAGGCAAAGATTGCTTTTACTTTTGAGAAATTTATTTTTTTTAACATCGCCAAAAAAGTAGATCGGAAAATAGAGAGGAAATCGGAAGGAATTTGAAAGAAACTTGAAAAGAATTAAATTTTGGTTTCATAGTTTTTGCCGACATGGTGAAATTTAATGCATTTCCGTTTTTCTTTTTTTTCGATTTCCAACAATTATTGAAATCATGAGAAAAAAACCGAGGAAAAGCGGAACAAAATGTGTCTCAGAAATCTTTTCTTGAGGAAGACGAACGGAAAACGAAAAGCTTCCATTTCCGCAAGCCTTGTGTCACGGAGTTGAACATTTTCTGCAGTTTATCTGGAAAGTGAGAAAATTGGTTCGCGAAGAGATAATAAATCCTGCAGTGAATACTGAAAAATTTGCATACCATTGAATTGAGGCAATTAGCCAAATATTTTGTATTTGTTTAAACAATATGTTGAAAATCATCATCAACATGAATAACATAAAAAACATTCCATAGGCCGGCCGAAGTAACAGTAGCCCCGATGTTGGAAAAATAACCTTTGGTCAAATTCGTAGCTCCACACCGACGTCGCCCCCACGTTGTGCCCACCATTTTGGGAAAAAGTTTTAGGGTCGTCACGACTTCAGTATAACTCTGTAGCTTGTTTTTTAAGTGACCTTTGACTAATAAGTTATTCACAAAATTTTTCTTTACAGTAATTAGTTGCAAAATTATATTTTATGTAACATCTTATTGAACATGATGTGTCCAGGTAAACATAAATGTTCCGAGAATTATATTACTCCACTATATTTCGTTAACTAAGTCATGGCAAATATAGGATACCCTTCGAGCATTACGTAATTAGTATAATATAAGTATGTAACAACACGATCCAAGAAACACAGCAGTGTCAGCGCACCAGAATCAACACACCACTAAAACAACAGAGCTTGAAGCTTTAAGCTCCGCCACAGTATAAAAGGCACTGCAGCTGCCGAAGCACTTACACTTCTGTTTTAACATCCAATGCGACGATCCGTCCTATGGAATAGAACAGACATTAATAAAACCAAGAAAATATTGTTTCAAACCAAATACACAAATAAAATCAAAAGATAGCCACCTTATAGAGTATATTTAGAGCTATTTGAAAAAAAACAAGATATCAAAACTCCAACCGATGCATTTGTGTGCGAGAAACGTGCATTATTGTCACAACTGCCTAACGCTCGTCATTCAGAGGACGTTATGCTTGACCTTATTTACGGCTTACTGCACATAAATATTAGAAAACGATTAACCAGAGAGGATATTGGCTCATTTACTGAGCTTCTAACAAAATCCCGAAAAATCGAAAATACACAGATTGAAGAGAGTAATTCGAAAGAGGGGAAAGAAAAGGCACACATCAATAAAGAAAATGCAAATGATCTGAAAAGAGTGAGATGCAAATTTTGTAGATACTATGGCCATGAAGAAGACGAATGCCGAAAAAGGAAGCAGCATGCGACAAAATCAACAGAGAAAGAAGTTCCAAAGCCTCGTCAATCAACAATCTCTTGTTATGGATGCGGCAATCCTGGCTATATTCGAAGTAATTGCCCTACATGCAGCAAGGCGCAAACCGACAGTCAAACAAAAGTCAATTTCTATGCAGTTAATACATCCATTGGTCCAGGGATACCGACAGTTCCAGTCAACATATGTGGCTTATCAGGTATTGCACACATTGATACAGCAGCCCGAACAAGCGTCGCTGGATCGTCGTTATACAAACACATGACCGAGCAAGGCATTAAATTCAACAAGGTTCTTGCTGATGTAACCCTGGCTAATGGACACACGCAACATCAAAATGTTCTCACAGCATATGTCAATATTATTATTGGCAATCGGCAAAAACCAATACGATTCATTATTTTACCAAATGCTAATGACAACAGAACTCTTCTTGGAATTGACTTCTTGGAAAAATCTGGTATAAATCTCAACCTAGGACAACGCACATGGCACTTTTTGGACCAACCCAACCGAATATTCGAATACTTCTGTGACGAATCATCAAATAGAAAGGTAGAAGCGTTTCGTGACAACCCGTTGACTAAACAGGAAAAGGCAAATTTATACTTGCCCACCAACTACAAACCTATTTCACCATTGCCGCGCACACCAAAATATGTCAGCAACTTTGAGAGCAAAGAATCATCAAAAACACCTCCGCATAATATACCATTAGAAGACGACACATATTCACCGCATCGAATACACAATATTTTCCGAGGCGCACTCCCACCAAATATTGATACACCCAAAAAAGGAACAAATCTTTTTAAAGCACCAAGGAAGATAAAACGACATAATTTGAACATATTCAGTATGGATCTAATCTTACGCGAAGACGAAGGAATCGATCTCCCAACAGCTGAGAAAAATGAACTGGAAGCTCTACTACAAGAGTTCTCTGATCTTTTTCAAGATCACGGAGAAGCAACACCTTTTGCTTGTCATCGAATCGAAACCGGCAACAGCTCACCTGTTGCTGCACCGCCATATCGACTTTCTCCCGCCCGGAGAAATCAACTACAGAAAGAACTTGACAACATGTTAGAAAAGGACATCATCGAGGAATGCGAATCACCATGGGCTGCTCCAGTCGTATTGGTTCCCAAGAAGGATGGCAATGTTAGAGTCTGTATCGACTATCGCCAACTAAACGCCAAAACCATTCCGGATTCTTATCCACTTCCGAGAATGGATGATTTGTTGCACGCTGCAAAACGAACAAAATTCATGTCAACACTTGACTTACAAACAGGGTACTGGCAAATTAATGTCGACAAAAAGCATCGCGACAAGACAGCATTTATGCCATTCGGGCTTCGGAATGCTCCAGCCACCTTCCAACGGTTAATGGATCGATTCCGAGCTTCATTGACGGACATGCTGGTCTTATGCTATTTGGACGACATAATTATATGCTCTGAAACTTTTGCCACACATTTGAGCGACTTACGAAAAGTTTTTCAACGATTGCAGCAGTTTAAGCTTCGAATGCAGAGACACAAGTGCACTTTCTGCCGTACAAGTGTAAAATATTTAGGACACGAATTGACGAGTGATGGGATTCGAGCAGATCCTGGAAAAACGGAAGCAATACGAAACTGGCCAACACCTATTAACATGAAACAACTTCTGAGTTTCATTCAGACTTGTTCCTGGTATCGCAGATTCGTGCCGCAGTTTGCCGAAATATCTCGCCCCCTCACCAAGTTAACAAAGAAAAATATTGCTTGGTCATGGAAAAAGGAAGAACAGCAGGCATTTGAGACATTAAAACGGATGTTATCGACAGCCCCAGTTTTGCAACAGGCAGATGAGACTCAGCCATACATCATACGAACAGATGCTAGTAATTTTGCCATTGGAGCAGTCCTCGTCCAGGGGGAGGGCAAGGACGAACATCCCATAGAGTATGCTAGCCGATTGCTCACTGATCCTGAGAGAAATTATTCCACAACGGAACGAGAGGCCTTAGCAATCATATGGGCTCTCGCTAAATTTAGAGGTTATATAGAAGGCAGCAAAGTAACTTTTCAGACTGATCATCAACCACTTAAATGGTTGCTAACACTCAAATCGCCAACAGAACGTCTCGCAAGATGGGCACTACAGTTACAGCCTTATATCATCGACGTCATGTACATCCCAGGACGAACAAACGTAGTAGCCGATGCTTTATCAAGGCAACTACAACCAGCTCAAGAAGTTTACAGCGTCCAAATAGACATTCCGTCAAAGAAACCGGAACTCATCAGGGAAGAACAAATTATGGACCCAGAAATTGAGAAGATCGTCCGTACCTTCGAATCTCCAACGAACGATGATGACCATATGCAATGGACCAAGAGAGGCTACATCATGAGTAATGGTATCCTCTATCGTTATTCAGAATACAGCGACTCTGATGAACCTCAGCTTGTTGTTCCAACACCAGAACGAGAACACATCATCAAGGAATACCACGATTCACCCACTGCTGGCCATTATGGAATCGATCGCACTCTACATCGAATTGTTTCTCGATACTATTGGCCTGGTATGCGGCGAGAAATAACAAACTACATTAAGGCATGTAACGAATGCCAACGATACAAACCGAGAAACTTTAAATCACCGGGACTAATACAAACCCCAGTTATGCAACAACGTTTCGAGGTTCTCGCAATAGATCTCTTCGGCCCACTCCCACGTACTCCCGAGGGATATCAATGGATATTCATCATTGAAGACGTAGCCACTCGTTGGGTAGAGTTGGCTGCACTTAAGGAAGCTACAGCAATCAACTGCGCTACCTCTCTACTGAACGAGATTTTCCTAAGATATGGACTACCACGGCGTGTAATTAGCGACAACGGGACACAATTCGTCTCTGCAATTATGCAATGTTTACTGCACTCGCTAGATATACATCAGGCCCTTACACCAGTATACCATCCAGAAGCAAATCCTGTGGAAAGGAAAAACAGAGACCTTAAGGCTCAACTAGCCATGTTAGTTGAAGGAGATCACACACAATGGGAAACAAAAATATCCGCAATACGCTTCGCCATAAACTCCGCCTATTGTCAAAGCACCGGCTTCACAGCAGCTTACTTAATGTTCGGACGGGAACTTCGAACATTGGACGACGTGCGACACGACGTGCGGAGCATCTCATCTCAGCACAATATACTAGCAGACTTGGAACCTGAGTTACTTCAGTTACGACATACACTTCAGACGGCGAAGGATATAGACGAAGCAGAGCAGGATCGACAAAAAAAGTACAAAGACAAAAATAGACAACCGTCAACGACTTACAAAATAGGAGACCTGGTTTGGGTGGACACCCACGTTCTAAGTAAAGCAGATAATAAGTACACATCTAAGTTCGTTCCTAAAAGGGATGGACCTTATACCATAATCACACCACATGGAGCAACATCTTACAAAGTTGCCCACCAAAACAATCTGGACATCGTTCTTGGAACATACCACACGTCCGCTCTAACTCCTTATGTTGGAAACCGCGACAATGTCCCTCAACCCGTTCGCCTTCTAAGAAGACGAGGACGCCCAAAAAAGAATGAAGTTTTATCCTGTCGCAGCATCGACCCGATTGCAGCTCCAGAGGGGGAGACTGTAACAACACGATCCAAGAAACACAGCAGTGTCAGCGCACCAGAATCAACACACCACTAAAACAACAGAGCTTGAAGCTTTAAGCTCCGCCACAGTATAAAAGGCACTGCAGCTGCCGAAGCACTTACACTTCTGTTTTAACATCCAATGCGACGATCCGTCCTATGGAATAGAACAGACATAAATAAAACCAAGAAAATATTGTTTCAAACCAAATACACAAATAAAATCAAAAGATATTGTTTCAAGTATAATTAATAACATTAGAGAAAAATCTTATTCATTAAATTTTTTTTCGAAAATATATTCTCCTAAAGGATTAAGAGAATAATTTATTTACTTTTCATGGAACTCAGCTGTCTGATCGCTAATTAACCTGTAAGTAAAAAATATAATTTCTGTTCCACAATTAAGCCAATTTTCAAATGTAAGAAAGACTACTAAATAACTTTTTTGTTTAAAAATATGACCAAACAGTCGCCCAAATAAATTCTAGCTTATGTAAATTACCAGAACGTTACTGAAATCACTTTTAAGTCATATGCATAACCACAAAGTTATTTAAATAACTCATATTTACAACCAAAGAGTTTCTGAGCGAACGTGAAAGCTAAAACATCGTATCGACATAGAAGCGATTTGAAATTTAGAAAATTGAAATTATCGACTGAAAGGTTACTTATATTCTTATGACTGTACGACGTCGAGCTGAAATCGGTGCTAGATAAGATAACTTGTAAGTTATCACGCCATCATGTGTTAGTTGGGAACATACTTTTAAATTTTTTATGTATAATTTCTTTTAATAAAGAATAACTCGGAGTAGACTCTTTTTTGAATTTGGGATACAGTTCACAGTCCGCAAAAATTGTTTCGCCGTATTCACCCTACAAAAAATTTGCTTTCCAAAATAATCTTCTTGAATATTAATTGGTGATGCAGCTTCTACTGGTTTGGTATATGGTTTTAACCGCATCCGGAAATTTGATCCAATAAATACCACAGTTGTGCAGTCGGTATATGAAAAATATAAAATTTGTTCTTTTTGCTGTAAAATATGATCTCAGTATTAAGGCCCCGTGTATACCAAAACAGCATTTTTGTTGAAAATAAGGCAAACGGGATTCGCGTAATCTCCAAAGCAGCAAAAGATAGGTCTTTTCTACTTAGACAAATATAATTAGCAATATGTTTTCAAGTTTTTGTTGATTATTGTTTTTTGAAATTTCGATCATAAGAAAAATTATAAACGATTACGTCGAGTAAGTTTTCGAAATTATTGAAAACACACATTTGGTAATTGCGATTTTGGAAACATTTCTGAAGTGATTTTCATTATTTTTGCTTTCACTCAATTAGGAACGATTCAATCTATTTTTTTCGGAATTAGAATTTTCGATTTTGACGTATGTTTGGAAATAATACATTTTAAAAACTCTGATTTTTAAAAAAAATTATGTTTTTTTATAATTAAAATTTTCTATAAAAACAGATTTTTTTTTATTTTGTTATTTCTTATGTTACTTTATCAAAGCGTTCTAAAGCAACTTAAATTCAAAAAGCTTCAAAAAAGTTAGTATAACAATGTTTTTGCAACGATTTTTCAAACTACATTTTTCAATCAAATTTTCCATTCAGACCTCTCGCAGAGGTCGAGTTGAACGGACGTGTGGCTAAGTCGCATTTTTTTTCGGCAGGTATGTTTATACTCTAGATGAAATCATATAGAGTATTATAAGTTTAATCCAGCCGAAAAGTTTGTAACGCATAGAACCAAGCCTCGTACGAAAAAAAGTTATATATTATTTTTTGTTTATTTGTGGCCAAAAACCTCAAATCCGCCTGACGTCCGTCCGTCCGTCCGTCCGTCCGTCCGTCCGTCCGTCTGTCCGTGAACACGATAACTCAAGAACGCCTTCACCTAGGATCTTGAAATTTTGAATCTGGATGTTTGGTTGAAATTGTAAGGCTAAGTTCGTTAACGGGCAAAATCGTCCTACTCCTTCGGGTAGCTGCCATACAAAATGTCCTTAAAATACGTGTTCAAGAATATTGATCGATAACTTTAGAACAGTTTAAGCTACGACTTTGAAATTTTGTATCTATTATTTTTCTAATAGTTGGAGCTAAATATATGAATATGAAGAAAATCCTGTTAGTCCTTCGTGTAGCTGCCATACAAATATCCTGTCAAAATGTATTCACTTAATTTACGAAACTCACTATAACTCAAGTAATCTTCTAGCTATCAATTCGGAATTTTATACAAGTTATTTTTGAGTGAAAAGAAAGTTCGAGTTTACTATTCAGCGAAATCCTTTTACTCCTTCTGGTAGCTGCCATACAAAATATCCTTAAAACACGTGTTCATGAATATTGGCCGATAACTTCAGAAGGGTTTAAGCTACGACTTTGAAATTTTGTATGTGGTAATTTTCCAATAGTTGGAGCTAAATGTATGATTATGAAGAAAATGCTATTAGTCCTTCGTGTAGCTGCCATACAAATATCCTGTCAAAATGTATTCACTTAATTTACGAAACTCACTATAACTCAAGTAATCGTTTAGCTATGAATTCGGAATTTTGTACAAATTAGTTTTGAATGAAAATGAAGTTCGGGTTTACTATTCAGCGAAATCCTTTTGCTCCTTCTGGTAGCTGCCATACAAAATGTCCTTAAAACACGTGTTCAAGAATATTGGCCGATAACTTCAGAAGGTTTTAAGCTACGTCTTTGAAATTTTGTATGTGTTATTTTACCAATAGTTGGAGCTAAATGTATGAATATGAAGAAAATCCTATTAGTCCTTCGTGTAGCTGCCATACAAATATCCTGTCCAAACGTCTTCACTTAATTTACGGAACTTACTATAACTCAAGTAATCTTTTAGCTATGAATTGGAAATTTTGTACAAATTAGTTTTGAGTAAAAACGAATTTCGAGTTTACTAATCAGCGAAATCCTTTTACTCCTTCTGGTAGCTGCCATACAAAATGTCCTTAAAACACGTATTCAACAATATTTTTCGATAACTTTTGAACGCTTCAAGCCACGAATTCTAAATTTTGTACACGTTCATTTTTAAATGGTTCCAAGGAAAAGGATAAATATGTAAGTAATCGAGTGAGTCCTTCCTGCACCTCCCATGTGAAAGTCCTTCAAAAAGGACATTTTTTTTTTATGACTTACCCAGTTCAAGACATAAAATTAAACACTGAATATTGTCTTTTAGTTTTGAGTAGCAATCTAATGGCAGTCCTTAATAAAGGACATACAACATGCATACACGTAATTCTACTTTATCCCCAACTACAATATAAATCGGAGTTCAGTATTCATCTAGAGTATTATACGATTGGCTTGCAGCCGATCGTGACTGCAGTATGTTTTTATGTTTCATTCGCTAAGAGTAAAAAGGTTACGATGTTCCCCACCCTACAAGCCTGCAGCTCACGATTCGAAGGCATAGTAACTATATGGCAAGGTGTGTGTGTGTAATCGGCATAATGTCTATTCGCCTGCTCAGAATGAAAAGTGATTTTTAGCTTTTCTTCTTTCTATGTGGCAAACAGGGCAAAAAGTAAATCGAAAAAAAGAAAAAAAATCTGCCATTTGTCTGGGCGAAAATTTATTATTTTCGGGTCAAAGTTCGGGAGCGGTCAAAGTTGGAGTATGTCATCAATTGTTTCGAAATTTCTTGGAAAGTTAGTTTTGTTCTTTAAAAAAATATTTAAAATTGAGATTTTTAGCCAATTAAACATTGGAAAAGCCCGTGTAGACATTCGAATTTCGGTATATTATTTACACTAAAAACCCATAGAAGTAAGAACGAATTTGCTGCCTTATCAGAATTAAGAGATACAACAAATTGGGGTTTGAATTTCGAAAAAACTGAGAAACAGGTTTTTAGACGATTTCATAAGAAGCAACTATCTCCTGAGACACGAGAGATTTTGAAAAAAATTGTGTAAGCGTAAGCAACCCTTCACACCCCTTTGGTTTTTGAAATTCGGAAAATCTTTAAATTGGTTTTTGGTCAAATGCCGTAATAAACAATTGGATATCTCATCAGAACTAAGGGATGACAAAACCCTTGTGGGTTGAACATCGAAAAATTGAGAAATAAGTTTGTAGGCGATTATATAAAAAGGCTGTGGAAGTGAAAAGCGATCTAATATCTCATCAAACCTAAGAAATATGACGAAGCTTTGAAAACCATACAACCCCCTCACACCGCTTGGTATTGAATATTTAAAAATACTAAAATTGACTTTTTGGCACTTATATCGGAAACCTTATGAAGTAAAAATGAATTCGATATATCATCAGATATGCAACCTCCTTACACCCATTTGGGGGTTAAGTATCCAAAAGTCCTGAAAAGAGTTGATAGATAAATATCAGGCGCGTATCGTGAAACTTCGCAGGGCTAGCGCAATAACACGATCATCAAATTCTAGGAATTCTATAACCATAAACACGTAATTTTCATTCAGAAATAAAATTTCGATTGCTAAATTCCAGGAAGTAAAAAAGGAAAAACATGTAAAGAAGTTTTAGACGATTATTACACAAGCCCTTGAAAATGAAAAGATATTCGATGTCTGATAAGACCTGGGGATGTAGTAGAATTCGTGAAAAAGTATACAACCCCCTTAACACCGCTTTACGGGTCGAGTTTAAAAAATCCTGAAAACGCTTTCTAGGTATTTTAATGAAGAAGCAGTAGAATAAAAATGAATTCAGTATTTGGGAAGACCTAATAGATATGACGAAAACCGTAAAAATATATGCATTCCATTTTCACTGATCATTTTTTTCACCCCCTTCCAAACGCCAATGGCTTTTTTAAATTTTTATACTCTAGATGAAATCATATAGAGTATTATAAGTTTAATCCAGCCCAAAAGTTTGTAACGCATAGAATCAAGCCTCGGACGAAAAAAAGTTATACATTATTTTTTGTTTACTTGTGCCCAAAAACCTCAAATCCGCTTGACGTCCGTCCGTCCGTCCGTCCGTCCGTCTGTCCGTGAACACGATATTTCAAGAACGCCTTCACCTAGGATCTTGAAATTTTGAATCTGGATGTTTGGTTGAATTTGTAAGGCTAAGTTCGTTAACGGGCAAAATCGTCCTACTCCTTCGGGTAGCTGCCATACAAAATGTCCTTAAAACACGTGTTCAAGAATATTAGCCGATAACTTCAGAAGGGTTTAAGCTACGACATTGAAATTTTGTATGTATTATTTTTCCAAGAGTTGGAGCTAAATGTATGATTATGAAGGAAATCGTATTAGTCCTTCGTGTAGCTGCCATACAAATATCCTGTCAAAACGTCTTCACTTAATTTACGGAACTTACTATAACTCAAGTAATCTTTTAGCTATGAATTGGGAATTTTGTACAAATTAGTTTTGAGTAAAAACAAAGTTCGAGCTTATGAATCAGCGAAATCCTTATACTCCTTCTGGTAGCTGCCATAAAAAATGTCCTTAAAACACGTGTTAAGAGTATTGGCCGATAACTTCAGAAGGGTTTAAGCTACTTCTTTCAAATTTTGTACGTGTTATTTTTCCAATAGTTGGAGCTAAATATATGATTATGAAGAAAATCCTATTAGTCCTTCGTGTAGCTGCCATACAAATATCCTGTCAAAATGAATTTACTTAATTTACGGAACTCACTATAACTCAAGTAATCTTTTAGCTACGAATTCAGAATTTTTTACAAATTAGTTTTGAGTGAAAACGAGGTTCGAGTTTACTAGTCAGCGAAATCCTTTTACTCCTTCTGGTACCTTCCATACAAAAAATCCTTAAGACACGTGTTCAACAATATTTTTCGATAACTTTTGAACGCTTCAAGCTACGGATTTGAAATTTTGTACACATTCATTTTTAAATGGTTCCAAGGAAAACAATAAATATGTAAGAAATCGAGTGAGTCCTTCCTGCACCTTCCATGTAAAAGTCCTTCAAAAAGGACATTTTTGTTCGATGACTTACCCAGTTCAAGATATGAAATTAAACACTGAATATTGTCTTTTAGTTTTGAGTAGCAATCTAATGGCAGTCCTTAATAAAGGACATACAACATGCACACACGTAATTCTACTTTATCCCCAACTACAATATAAATCGGAGTTCAGTATTCATCTAGAGTATTATACGATTGGCCTGCAGCCGATCGTGACTGCAGTATGTTTTTATCTAAATTACTTTTATAGTTGATTTACATATACATACCGAGTTTAAACTTTGTAGCATTAGCTGTTCTATAGAAAGGAATTATTTATTTTTTGCACTCAATTGTTTCGTGAGATATCGTAATCTAAAGTTTTTCACCCACACTCGAAAATTTGTTTCCAATCTATTCTCCTAGTATACCTAATATGTTCATTAAGTTTTAATTTTGTGACATTAACCGTTTAGGAGATATGGATTTTAGAATGTGTCGATCTCGGCCTTTTTGCGTTTCGGGCGCATTATTTTCCTCCACTTCAACACTCCTTCACCCATATTTTGTACCCCGATCCCCTTGAAATCCCAATTTGGTTTTTTAATATGTTTTGAAAAACAATATAAAATACAAAATATAAAAAAATAAAACTACGGATTTTGAGATATTCAAGGATAAAGGACAAAAACATTATCCTTGAAAAAAAAAAAAAATTGGAGGATAATTTTTATTCGTATTTTTTTATGTTGCGATCGAAAAAAATGTCCTTTTTGAAGGACTTTTACATGGAAGGTGCAGGAAGGACTTACTCGATTTCTTACATATTTATTGTTTTCCTTGAAACCATTTAAAAATGAATGTGTACAAAATTTCAAATCCGTAGCTTGAAGCGTTCAAAAGTTATCGAAAAATATTGTTGAACACGTGTCTTAAGGATTTTTTGTATGGAAGGTACCAGAAGGAGTAAAAGGATTTCGCTGACTAGTAAACTCGAACCTCGTTTTCACTCAAAACTAATTTGTAAAAAATTCTGAATTCGTAGCTAAAAGATTACTTGAGTTATAGTGAGTTCCGTAAATTAAGTAAATTCATTTTGACAGGATATTTGTATGGCAGCTACACGAAGGACTAATAGGATTTTCTTCATAATCATATATTTAGCTCCAACTATTGGAAAAATAACACGTACAAAATTTGAAAGAAGTAGCTTAAACCCTTCTGAAGTTATCGGCCAATACTCTTAACACGTGTTTTAAGGACATTTTGTATGGCAGCTACCAGAAGGAGTATAAGGATTTCGCTGATTCATAAGCTCGAACTTTGTTTTTACTCAAAACTAATTTGTACAAAATTCCGAGTTCATAGCTAAAAGATTACTTGAGTTATAGCGAGTTCCGTAAATTAAGTGAATACATTTTGACAGGATATTTGTATGGCAGCTACACGAAGGACTAATAGGATTTTCTTCATAATCATATATTTAGCTCTAACTGTTGGAAAAATAACACATACAAAATTTCAATGACGTAGCTTAAAGCCTTCTGAAGTTATCGACCAATATTCTTGAAGACGTGTTTTAAGGACATTTTGTACGGCAGCTACCAGAAGGAGTAAAAGGATTTCACTGATTAGTAAACTCCGACTTTCTTTTTACTCAAAACTAACTAGTACAAAATTTCGAATGCGTAGCTAAAAGATTACTTGAGTTATTGTGAGTTTTGTAAATTAAGTGAATACATTTTGACAGGATATTTGTATGGCAGCTACACGAAGGACTAAAAGGATTTTCTTCATAATCATACATTTAGCTTAAACTATTGAAAAAATAACACATACAAAATTTCAAAGTCGTAGCTTAAACCCTTCTGAAGTTATCGATCAATATTCTTGAACACGTGTTTTAAGGACATTTTGTATGGCAGCTACCCGAAGGAGTAGGACGATTTTGCCCGTTAACGAACTTAGCCTTACAAATTCAACCAAAGATCCAGATCCAAAATTTCAAGATCCTAGGTGAAGGCGTTCTTGAGTTATCGTGTTCACGGACAGACGGACGGACGGACGGACGGACGGACGGACGGACGGACGGACGGACGGACGGACGGACGGACGGACGGACGGACGGACGGACGTCAGGCGGATTTGAGGTTTTTGGCCACAAATAAACAAAAAATAATATATAACTTTTTTTCGTCCGAGGCTTGGTTCTATGCGTTACAAACTTTTCGGCTGGATTAAACTTATAATACTCTATATGATTTCATCTAGAGTATAAAAAACGCACACACGTAAAAGGGATGGAACTTACACAGTACGAATTCCATTCAATAAGAATCACGAAGAACTAGGCAACTCAAGACAAAAAGCTCTTGCGAGATTACTTCAAATCGAAAGGCGTTTCGAATCCGACAAAAAACTAGAAACATCCTACAAGGAATTCATGAAGGACTACCTCCACAGGAAACACATGATGCCAATAACTCTACCATCGAATGACGGCTATTATATACACCACCATGCAGTACTGAAGGAAGACAGCACCACGACGAAACTCCATGTTGTTTTCGATGCCTCCATGAAGTCCAGCAGCGGACAGAGCCTCAATGATATTACACATATAGGTCCAAAACTACGAAATGACCTGGCTGAAATATTATTACGATGGCGCCTTCATCGATACGTACTTACTGCCGATATCGAGAAAATGTATCGGCAGATACAGATCAACCCCGCTGATCAAAAATTCCAAAAAATACTTTGGAGGTTCTCCATAAAGGAATACTACTTGACGACCGTCACTTACGGAACAGAGTCTGCCTCGTTTTTAGCCCTAAAAACGATGCGACAGTTAGCGAAAGACGAGAAAAATACATTTCCAAATGCATCTCAGATCCTCATAAACGACTTTTATATGGATGACAGGAACAAACACGCTGCGTGAAGCAAAACAACTCCAACAGGACCCAGTGGCGGTCATAGGGGGAGGGGCCATGGGGCCATGGCCCCCCCTAACAAATTCGTAACCCGTGATTACTTTATCCCGTCTGCTTTAAAGAAAAATTATATGAGACTATAAGATTAATAGATACACTTAATAAAGTATAATGCACTTAATAAAGTATAATGCAATTAAATCGGATGCCACTTTATGTCTTTCGTTAATCCTTCTTTTGTCTTTGTCTCCTGATTAAAAAGAAGATGTGTCTAATTAAAAATATTTCAATCGAAAAGTAATAAAATTTCGAATATAAATATATATAATCAATCGTTGGGTTGTGATGTGTTCTGTTAAGGAAGTAGCTTTTACTGTTTGAAACTAATTTTGAAAAATTTGGATTTGGATTATGCTTGGACAATTGTCATTATGTGCATCCTAATACTAGATTAAAACGTAAATTGTGGTAAATGCAGTGAAACACAATATCATTGCTGTCCAGATTGTCTTGAGTGGATTTTGAACTATGTTTTCAAAAAACCTAGTCATCGGAGCAGATATAAAATTATTCAAATTTATCGGTAATCCAGCAATCTTAATAGTTTTGTTGAAATCACGAGAGAAATCAACTATAAGAACTTAATTATGAGTATTTACAGTAACTATTACATATTAATAATTGATTTACATCCAAAGATTTAAAACTTGATTTTCCGAAATGTTAAGATTCGATAAGATACCTACTATCTAATTCCTAATATATTTTCCATATTTGGATGAATTTGAAATCTACTTGGATAAAAAGGGTAGTTCAAACAAATTTGAAAATTTTTTCGCAGCACCCATCAGGCTCGAATTAATGTAAAAAAATACGTTTTAAGTTTCATGTCGATAATATATGGGGAATACGTGCCTCAAGAACCTTAAAGAAACCAAAATTGTATAGATTCCGAAAACTCCCAAGATATCGACATAGGGCCTAGTATAGTATCATTCTGTGGGTGATTGTAACTCTAAATATATATAGGTGGTGTACCATCGAAAATGCCATCTAGTGCCTAAATTCAGCAATTGGAGTTTTTCTTAAAAAAAAATGTTTGAGCGTAACTTTGGAATGGTAAACGATACGAAGTCTTTTAGAGTGCTCAATGTTATGAAAAAAAGAAAAAAAGGAGTCCTTCAGCAAGAACGAAAAGATGATGTTTTACATTTAATCACTAATCCGTCAAAGTTTTTGATTTCGTACTTGATGAAGGACTTTCTGAACCGTTTTCTTTTTCTATAATATAATATTGTGCATTAGAAATCAGATCATTTTGCCGACGATATATACTAGCTTCGTATTATTAACCATTATAAAAATACGGTCGAAACCGATTGAATATGAAAAACTTCACTTTCTCATTACCACCACTGGATGGTATTTCCGATGGCACATAACCTATATATTTAAAACTATAACCATTCACAGAATAATATTATTTGGTCGTTTTGTCAATACATCGGGACCCATTTTTTGGAATCTCAATTTTTTTTATTTTTTCTGATCCGGGTGAAACTTAAAACATATATTTTTTACACTAATAGAACCATTATAAGAGGTACCGCGAATAAAATCTTTGGGAAAAAAATCCTCAATACAAATAATAGTCACTGAACAGCCCTAAAATTATTTGTCACCACAACTACCTGTATAAAATATTACAAAATTTCAAATTGTATGATAATCCAACTCTTGTTCATTCAATTTAAATTTCCTCGTTTCCAAAAGTTAATTCTTACAAAATAAATTAAAAATTTTATCATCATAGTCGTTGTCAAACTTATGTCTTCAGAGCGTTGTAAACGCTTTTCGAGATTTCAAAATCTACTTGCCAAAATCTTGCTATGTAAATCAGGTATAAGATGCTGCTTATGAAGTTATTATTAATTGAAAATAGTTTTAGAGAATTTCCGAGTTTTGTTTTTTAAATTTTTGAATTTGGAGAGTAGGTTATGGTGGCAGTTATCTAAACTATAGATCGACTCAATAAGGAGGTTAAGTGAATATGTATTCATACCTAATAAATTACATTGACATAAAATATTTATTTCGCTGTACGATAACTTAATAACTGGGGTGATCACTTATTCGTTGGCCTGAAGTCTTTAGGTTATGAGATATTGGGTTCGGATTTTAATGCCCAATATTGAGTTTCATCAAATATGTAGGATAATACTTGGATAGAACCAATAAAAATTAAATATACAACTTTTCTGGTGGTCTTAAAAAACAGATAATTTACATCCGAAATTTCAAACTGGATTTGGCGAAATCTCGACTTTTTAACAAAACTCTCAAAATCTACTAGATTTCTCGTATATGTGAGAGCTCTTGAAGTCTGTTGAGGCTTCTAAATTTTGTGGAAATCGAGATCGACATCGACTTCTACTGAAATCGGAAATTATGTTCACCACGCTTTTTCCATTGCTTAAAGACGTATAATACAGATTAAAATTTTTGATATCATACAAATAAATTGAACGATGTTAAAGAAATCCCATCAGAGCGATATTAATGATTTTTAATATCCTGAAATTCGGTTGCCATAATCTGGCGATTTAGATGCGGAAATGAGAAGTTGAGATTATCAAGAAGTACCAACCTCAGCGACCATGGCATTTGCACAATTTCTAACAACGCTGCATTAACTGGTAGCTACCGCACCTATTTTCTTTACAGTAGCTACTGAACTTCAATGGCCCCCCCCCTTGGAAGAGCCATATGACCGCCACTGACAGGACCTCATAAAGCTTCTTAACAAGGGAGGTTTTAAACTACGGAAGTGGACGAGTAACCAGACTACACTAATAGCCGATTTACCTGAAGAAATACGATAGATACATGATGGCAACCCCATCAAAACGTTGGGCATAAACTGGCTGCCAGGAAATGACATGTTCCAGTTTCGTATCAATTTGACTGACCGAACGCCTACAAAGTGCACTATCTTATCAACAATTGCAAAAATCTTCGATCCACTCGGTTGACTTGCTCCAGTTATGATTTTCGCTAAAATACTGATGCAGGATCTGTGGTTGTCAGATATTACTTGGGACCAGCCTCTATCTACTACATTCTCAAATAAGTGGCAACGATTCGAAGAAGAAGTTTCATCGATAGGAAATATCTCTATACCCAGATGGATCCACTATACTACCTACAATCAAGGAGTAGAAATTCATGGCTTCTGCGACGCTTCGGAGAAAGCATACTCCGCTGTTATATACACAAGAATTATAACAGAACATGGTGAGGTCACTATTACAATGTTAACTTCTAAAACTAAGGTAGCTCCCTTGAAAAAGACTACTACCATACCACGACTTGAACTTTGCGCTGTATAGCTATTAGCAAGACTTCTTACTACTGTAAAAAAAGTATTGAACATACAGACTTCAGCCATATTTGCCTGGTCGGATTCAACAGTCGCTCTAGCGTGGATAAAAAACAGAACGAAGAGATGGGGAACTTTTGTCATGCATAGAGTATCCGAAATTCGATCAGTCACACTGATGACTGGAACCACGTAAGCACTGATGACAACCCAGCTGACTGTGCATTACGTGGATTATACCCTTCTCAATTGAAAGCACATTCATTGTGGCGGAATGGACCATCATGGTTAGTACAAGCCAAAACCCAATGGCCTACGTTTCAAGGCACCTTTGACACGGATATTGAGCAACGTAAGCACTTAGCAGCACATACAGCAGCACCTACAGCAGCCTTGGACAGTGATTGCCTACGACTTCGATCCTCAAACTTACGAACAACAACAAGGATATACGCCTACATATTACGCTTTCTAAAAATTGCCGTCAAACTAAAAACAACCGCACCAATGGCGCTCTCACCACAGAAGAAATCTTGCAAGGAATGCAATGCATAACGTACTTTGTGCAGAGGGAGGAATTTCCGGACGAAATTAAAGTGATGGGAAAAGGAAAACATCAACCCCATACGAGCAAACTAATTTCATTAACACCATTTCTGGACACTCACGGAGTTCTGAGAGTCGGTGGAAGACTTGAGCACTCTACACTACCTTACAACGAAAAACATCCCATCATTCTCCCGCATTCTCATCAGTTCACGACACTTACCATTCGAGACGCTCATATTCAAACCTTACATGGAGGGAATCAAGCTACACTAGCTTATATTAGACGAAAATACTGGATAATAGACGCAAGGAACGCTGTTAAAAAGGTGATACACCAATGTGTTTCATGTTCCAGACACCGGGCAGCCCTGTCACAACAAATGATGGCAAACTTACCAGCCGCTCGAGCGACCCCATCCAAGCCTTTCACGCATACCGGAATTGATTATGCAGGACCGATACAGTTACGACTATCCAAAGGACGTGGGACAAAGTCGTATAAAGGATATATCGCAGTATTCGTTTGCTTTGCTACCAAAGCCATACATATTGAAGCTGCAAGCGACCTATTTTCAGACGCATTTATCGCGGCTTACAAACGATTTGTTTGAAGAAGAGGATTGTGCACGGACATCTACAGCGACTGCGGAACCAATTTCGTCGGAGCAAATAAAGAGATGAACAAACAATTCGAGGCTGCCGTGCAACAATCTCTAGAAGCAGCAAGGCCATATTTAAACAATACTGGCACACAATGGCACTTTAATCCACCTGCAGCACCTCACTTTGGTGGCCTGTGGGAAGCTGGAGTAAAATCTGTCAAACACCACTTAAAACGAATTATTGGAGATACCTTGCTCAGGTACGAAGAACTTGCGACTACATTATGCCAGATTGAAGCAGATGCCGGATTGAAGCGTGGTCTTGAGTTTAAACTCAAGACCACTGTGTCCACTCACATCAGATCCAAATGATCTCACGGTACTAACTCCTGGGCACTTCCTGGTTGGTTCGGCACTGATTGCACCTCCAGAACCTATTTCCTTCGACACACCGTTGCACAGTATTACCAGATGGAAACTAGTGAATAAACTTAAACAAGATGTTTGGCGTGCTTGGTCAACCGAATATCTTTCACGATTACAACAACGTCCAAAATGGCAAAATCCACAGGAGAACCTAAAGAATGGTGATCTGGTAATTGTTAAGGAGCCAAATACACCGCATACCAAGTGGCCTATGGTGCGGATTGTTGAAACGCATCCCGGGACAGATGGACTAGTAAGAGTTGCTACTGTTCAAACCACAGGAGGAATTCTGAAGAGACCCATTGCAAAGCTTTGCAAACTTCCCGTGGACATCGCTATCCAAAAGGAAACCACGCCAGGAGACCTCGAACCAAATCTTATGGAGATAAATAAAGCTGTGCCTCCGCTACAAAATCCGCTAAGTATACCAAAGGAAAGCAGCGTAAAACGACCGAAACTACTGATTGCACCACGGAAACAAGCAAAACCTTCAAACTTGGTGTCATCCCTATTACTGTTGAATTGCGTGCTACCGATATTAAGCATAAACTTGCAAGGCGACCATATCCTACCAACTGCTACTTCCATCACTGACATCAAGATCACAACATTTACGCACAACCCTGGTCTATACTTTGAAAACGTAGGAAGAATAAACATAATCAATAATAAATGGTCTACGATAATATACCTAAATCTAACGGGATACTACGAACAACTCCACGGATTCACCACTTGTGTGGAAAAACTAATGAAATTGTGTGGTCAGATGACCACCTTCAACTATTTCTGTCAATCGATCCTGATTGAATTTCAACATAACTACGAAGAAATACTCAACAACGACATCCTTCTACATAATCGGGTCGATGATATTCAACATAGAATTAAACGAGCCCCGTTAAACATCATAGGTTCTATACAAAGCCGTCTCTTTGGCCTATTGGATGAGGATTATGCTACACATATAGAAGGAGAACTCCAAAAGGTCCAACAAAATGAGAAATATCTGTTGCAGCTGGCCCAGAATCAAACTTCAATCTTCGATGGAACTGTTAACATATTTCGGAAGTCAATACACGACATAGAGGATCAATTTAAGGTGTTTGAACAACACATGGCCAATAGCATCCACGCACTGTCAAAAGAAATCAAAAGCCAAGAGCTGAGACAAACATTTTCCCTAATGACCGAATATGTCACGCTCATCATGAACAAGTTCGAGAAAGATAAAAAAAAACTAATCGAGTTAATTGTTACTGCAAATGACGGAAAACTCAGTCCGTTCCTAATAACGCCAGTACAATTATTGAAACAGATGCAAATCATTCGGCATTGATTCCTGGAGAAAAAGATAGTGAACCACTGCTATCCTTTTATCGGCTAACAACAGTTCAAAGTCGACTGGTAAACAAAATTATTATCTTCAAAATGACCGTCCCACTCTTGAACGATGAAATATTTCAACTTTTCAAACTACACGCAGCACCAACTACATATGGAGGTGAGCTCATATTTATCGAACCATCCAGTGAGTTCATCGCTGTAAACCTTCACCGGGACTCATATTATCCATTATCAAGGATTGATCTAGAGCAATGTTCTGAGCGAGAATCTCAGAAATTCATTTGTAAACAGGATCATCCTATATATCGAGAAAACTCTCATGGAAACCAATGTAAAATTGGCTTATTAAACCACAAGCCAATTACAAAGCTACGATTATATACTATTCGAACTAAAAGAGCCGTATTATATTTTCACCAACTTCAAGACGCCAACAAATGGATATTCTCTACACCAAACGAAACTGTAATCACAGCGGTATGCAACCATAAACCATTCACACAACAGCTACAAGGCAGCGGAATTTTAGTATTAGGTCCGAACTGCGAGATCAAAACCTCATCCGTTCTTTTGAGATCACAAACATCATTCACAGCAAGCATGGACAAGTCATTTCTTCCACCCAGGAACCTAGCATCCATATTGATGAACGTTGATGGTTCTCCTGCAACTAAACTGTCTTTCACAGACACACTCAACACCCAAGAGCTGGATAGGATTCAGACTTCATCTCTGACCTTACAACTTCCAGAGGATCTAAATATACACCACGTGCATCACTACATCGTGAACTATTTGATAATTGCCCTGATATTAGGAGTCACAGTGTACATCATATACACTAAAAGGTCTAAAACAGCAAATTTCACCGTAAAACCCGTCACTCCGATACCAGCGAAAAGATCCATACTACACATTGCTCCCGGGGAGGATTATCACTCCACGTGATCATAAAGGCAATGACCAGCGAGCATATTAATTGATCAGCGGATATAATTCATGTTAGCATAAACCAATAAAATTACCTTTATGCTAGCATTGCAATTATTCGTCCGATCTACCTTTGCACCGCACATGCTACCATTGATTTGCAATATTAGCATAAAATTAGTATATAAGTTGTAAAATACATTTCATAAGTTCAGTAACAAATAAAGTTATTAAGAAAGTACTTTTTATGCTTATCAAGTCTACAAGGACTTTTTAATGTTTAATCGGCTAAAAATCTCTATTTTAAATATTTTTATTTTAAGAACAAAATTAACTTTCCGAAAAACGTCATAATCTCGAAACAACTGATGATATACTCCGACTTTGACCGCTTCCGAACTTTGACCCGAAAAATAATAAAGTTTCGCCCAGTCCATTGGCAGATTTTTTGCATGTTAGTGTGCTCTTTTCTTCTCATGTGAATTTGCATAAGAATATTGAATTGAAATTGTTCAATGGAATTTCTTTGTTCCGCCTACATAATGATTTTTCGGTTTTTTTAAACATAAAATGCATGTGTATTAATTGTCCAGTCTTCATAGGGATAGTTTTTGGTATCAGTTTGTAACTCACCAGTAGAAGAAGTTGAAAAGAATAAAGAAGCGATTAAAAACGTATACATTGTGTATTACATTTTTCTAAACCTACATATATATATATATATATATATATATGGATTTTCTTTACACGTTGCATCTATGAAGAGCTGCGCAGAATTCCACATGTACGATTATTTGAACCTTGAGAGGGGATATGCGAGACCCAGCGCACACAAGATTGCAGGTAACAGGAATATAATTTCGGTGTGCGACCTGCGACGATGTAGACTGCTGTGCCACACGCGACCTTCGATGCATCTGCAATGCAAAGTGATCTCTCCGTTAGCTGGATGAACCAAACAAGAGATGACAAGCTCTCGCAGAGTGGGCAGAGCAGTTCGAAATTCGTCCAGACGCCACAGTAACGGTTAAAGTGAATGGCTTATCCCAATTTATTTTGTGCTTCAAAGCTCTGCATCAATCGGTAGAAAGGAGCAATTACCAGACTAGCTCAACGGATCAAAAATGCACGAGATGTTGCTTAAGATAGCACACTTGGTGAAGTTGTTGGTGCCGTCCCAGTTGAGACATAGACTCCAGTAATCATGTTGTCAATATCAATTTTTTTTCGAGTTCGGCGATATCGGCGAGTGTTACTGGACGATTGCTGCACCACTTGTGGAGCTCGAACTGTACCTCAGATAATAGGTCCTTAAGTTGCAGGCAAAGCGTGTTTGTTGTTTCAAAAGTATCACTGCCACTTAAAATGTTGTCAACATAGGAGTTTTGGGTGAGTGCCCTGGTGGCTATCGAGTAACGGATTACGTTTTCCGTGCCTAGCCTTTTATACAGCGAGTGGGAAAAGAAAGACTTTTGGATTGGATTAACGTCCACACTCATATTTCTCGGTAATGACTTCCCAACATCATTGGAACTCATGTCTAACTCACTTAAGAGCATATTAAAATTTATTGATATAACCATCCTGAATGAGTTATAGCAAGTAGGACAATCACAATAGGTCAATTGAGGCCGCAGTGAATCTACAGTTGGTGTCAGTAGCGTCGGCACTTCCGTCGTACCTCTAACTTAAGCACACCCGGACAATAAGTTGCGTCCCGAGTGTTGGTAGATTTTTTATTGTATCGGTGGTAGAGTAGATGCATGTTTTTATATAGAAAAATTCTTACTGTCATCCCAAACATTAACTTTAAGAATAATCATGTTGAGCGCAGTGTTTTAATTTTTAATATGTTTAATTATAAAAAAAATATTTTTCTTGCTCTTTTTTTAAAACATACCTGATTCAATATAATGATTTGTAGCAAATCCGAAATATACTCCAACTATAACATGAATTAATCCAAAAAGAATATTCTTTATTATACGACGATGTTTCCGAAACTTTATTCTCGCCATATGGTATATTCTATTTTTGGATTCTTCATTACTCTCATGTGAAGCCGAGAAACTGTCTATTTTGTCATTTTCCTAAAAAAAAAGTATAATACTTAAAATAATATACAAATAATAAAACAATATACATAATAAAAACTGTTAGTACATAAACCAAATCATTATTTTGAATTCTTTTTAATGATAGTACATCTATTTGAGAGATATCATTAATTTATGACTGATACAGGCAAAAGAAAAAATACTAAGGTACGAACAATGTCAAAATAAAACTTATTACCAAAAGTCAGACGTCTTTCCTTTTGTTTCTAGAACAAAAAAATAATTCAATTTCAAACAGTAGTAAAAGTATTAAACAGTAGTAAAAGTTAAACCTAAACTATGTTTTGTAAAAATTACTCGATCGTTGACTTCGGTAGTAAACTAGACAAACACAAAATATTAATTGGGACATACTTTATATTATATTATACATATTATGCTATTTGTGAATTAAAGACCCTAACAACTAGACGTTGACGAAGCAGACTTTTTAAACAGGTCCGAAGGACATGAAACTGATCTTACAAAATTATTTTTATTATAGAGGTGACAAAATTTGAGTTGTTTTGTTGTTCTTTAATACAAAATGAAAAATTATTTTTCCTAAGGTTATCTTCTTACTTATACATTAAATTTTCCAAAATTTGGCAACATTTTTCAATATAAGTGACTTCTGAAATAAGAAGCAAGAAAAGAAGCTAACTATTTCGCAATTTCGAAAATAAGTTTTGACCGTCTTCCCCTTCCACACATATGTAGCTACACTTTTGGACAGTGTCACAAATTTCTATATCTACATAGCCGAAGACGAAAACGGAACAAACTATTGGAAGAGTTCCTTATTATCCGATTATGTAATTTTTATAATTTTTTACTTTACTTACATTAATTTCTAGGCCGCTGTCTTTACTATCTGTTACAGTTAGAACACCATCCTAAAAACAATTTTTAAATTATTTGCAATCGTATTATTACTCGAAGCTTACTACGTTAGTTGGTACATTGATTCTTTGATCCATTTTATGGCATTACAATAATTTTCTGATCAGAATTAATCCACGTCGACCTGAAATTAAAAAAATACTTGAGATAAAATACTTAAAGATAATACATAGTTGAGAAAGTATACAGTAAAATAGAAATGCATTGGAAAGTGCAGAACAGCCTGAACTTATATCTTATAGAAACTAATTTAGTTATTCCCTATTATGTTAATTATAATTATAGGTTGAACCAAATAATTAGCGAAATATTTTTTGAATCTAACTACACCGTAAAGCTTAACAAAAAATCACTATGAAAACTCGTTCATGTTATAATTCGTGGATCTGAATTTCTGTTCAGGCGCGGTGGTGTAGTCCTGGTAATTCCACCAGCTGCAAAAATGTTTCGGATGTTTGCATAATACACCTTCACTACCAGCTAATGAAACCGATTCTTCAAACCTAGTCCAACACACTTTCCAAACAGACCTTTCCAGTGGAGGTTTTTCAACAATCCTCAATATGAAAGGCTAAGGCAACGATCAATCCGAGTTGAGATACAGTGCTGGGAAAAAAATTGCTCAAACAATTTTTTTGCATTTCTTGCAAATATTTTAGAGAGACAATGTTTTATTGGCACAGGTAGTAACAAATTATCCTACCTATAAATAGTGGAAACTTTTTAAAAAATATTCATAAGCAACAAAAGTGCAATTTGAGTGAACAAATAGGAAAAGTTTGCTAGTTAGTTAGCCCAAGAAAAACTACTTCAGTGGAAGATCGCTTCTTAATTTTATAAAGCTGACGAAACAGTTTCAAAACTTCTTCTGACATTAGAAACGATCTTGTTGGAGCAACGGGAAAGAAAATTATATCAAGTTTGGTGCGAAAAAGGCTTGTGAAAGTTGGCCTACGTGCATTGAAAGTTTAAACCAGTGCATAAGCCAGACTTTCCTTTAAGAGTTAGGCGAAAATGTTTGTAGTGGGTTCAGGAGCATGTTACTTGGATTCAGGAGATGTGGAAAAATTCAAAATTCATCTTTTCGCAAGCTACATGTTAGCGACGGAAAAATACTTGTGCGGAGGGGACCTAGAGAAGGGCTCAGCGATGAATACCTTCAAAGACTTCCTCTGAAATCTGAAGGTTAAGGTGAAGGGTTATGATGTTGGGAAGTTTTTACGGTCAATGAAATATGCATATACGAGTATATGTATGACTTAGGTTTCATCGTTTTTAATATGCGCAAACTCGTATAACGAACCCCAAGGGATCGATGTAAATAGTTCGTTATAAACGAAGTTCACTATTATGGTGTAAACACGATTCCGGCGACGGACGGCAGCGACTAGCGAAATTCGTCTTCGCACTGCTGACACACAACTAAAGCGAAAAGGTTATATATAAACTTCGTTTTTCCGCACGGCCTCAATTAATTTTTTGGTTGAACGACATTTTTAAATTTTACAGTTTATTCAGACACAGACAAATCATAAAAAACAGACCGCCAAAGTTAACAACATAAGATTTTGTTGGCTCACTGTGACGCCAGCGGCAGAATTATTATAGAAATTAGTCTCAGCATGCGGCGAAGAAAAATTTGCTATGTATTTTAAAATTCTCAACTTCATGAATTAAACATTCAGAAGCTCTTTAATTTTATATTTATAAAATGTTTACCGACTTCCTTGATCCGACAAAATATATTGCAACTTACACCTATGCATTATCAACGGAGCAGCCAGCAACTGACACACATCGTATACTTTCGAACGATTTACAATTATCTTCAAGAACTCAACCGCGCTGTTAGAGCGCCAAAAGGATTCCTTGGAACTCATACTCTTCAATTTTAATAAAAGTTCCAACTCGTACATTTGATAATAATTGTCCAGTTCCAAATGTTTTCCAAGGATGTAATTTATTGACACAAATTTCAGTTTGTTTTGAATTATTGTCGAGTAGAAGTTGTAAAAAATATGTACATTGCGAATTATTCAAATACCACGTAAAAAACCGGATCAAAATTGGTTTAAACTCTGGATTATTCTTAAAAAAAATTCTGTTTTTAACCTTGTGAATGAATTAATTAATGAAATCTGTGCGTATGTAATATATGTAGATGCTCGTATGAATCGGGTTATGGTAGTTTGTTTGTTATTTGACTTTGTTTGGATGGACAAATTGTATAATGTATTTTATTCCGTTATTTGGTTGTGGAGTTAAAAGGTAATATTTGCGTTCGCGTTTTAATGCAAAGGTCGAATTAGTTCAACAAACCTGTTTGCGACGTTGACGAAGCAGCTCAAATATTTAATGCCTTTCAATACTGTTACACTTATAAAACTGGAAAATTTATTTTAAATTAGTATAATTTAAATTCAGTTATACACTAGTTTTACGCTATTTTATATGATGCCGTAATGACACTGATACACTCTACAAGTACTTTTTATAATATTATTTTTATTTTTACAATATTATTTTTAATAAATGAGATGAACTGTGCACGATAACCGCTCAAGTTTACAGATTCGACTGCCGAATGACTACTATTTAGTTCACAGGTATTTACTGACTTTGTCTGTCTAAAAATCCATTATGTACATGGCGTGGTCCGTATCATGTATCAAGTATTGATAACGACATTTTGATGTTTTACAATGGATAAGATTAGCTTGAGTACTCGTAAGAAAAATTTATATTGCGAATTGAGAGTGTGTGGCATAATCAATATATTAAAGTGAAAGGAGTTATCTAGCGAGGGTTGCTAGAAATTGTTAATTTTATTTCGCCAAAAAATTAGTATTAGATAGCCAAAATTTTACCAATTTTACAAAAACTTTCTAAATTTCGCCCTGTTGACCTAAATTCAATGCAGCGCAACATGTAGCAGCTTTGCTTTCATGAGAGTTGCAGTCTCGATGTTCCAATCCATGCACTACAGTCAGCAGCGTATCCAGAAATTTTTAATGAGGGGATTATTAGATGAAATCATTGAGTATTATAATCTTCATGCTGCCCGAAAAGTTTGTAAAGCATGGGAAAAAGTAAGGCTAAGATTTTTAATTATTGATGTCGTTCTACTCCTTCGGGTACCCCCATACATGAATTCTTAAAACATGTATTCACGATTATTGGCGGAGTTAAGTTAGAAGTTTGGAATTTTGCACGCATGAAGTTTTCAATATTTGCAGTTAAATATCGAATCGAATCTAACAAGTCCTTCGTGTCGCCGCCATATATAATAAGAGCCCTGCAGAAATGTGTGCAAATTAAAGAACCCACAATAACTCAGGGACACATTAAAAAAGGATGTAAATATTTTACGAGAATTAGTTCTAAGTCAAAAGCAAGACAGAGTTTATCAATTAGTAACATCCTTCAACTCCTCCGCGTAGCTTCCATACAAAAGTTCTTGAAATATGTGCAAAGGAATAATGTTGATAATTTGTCAACGTTTAAAGCTATTATACCATGGATACACTGCTTGTATACAATTTACGTTATTCAAATCATGACATACGATACAAGATAGCATGATACACAGCCCATACATGTTATACTTTGACATTTAGCTATCAAAGACAAAATTTCTTCGTGCTAAACGTTGCAGTATGATGTTCCAGCGAATAGCACTTTCATTGCTAATAAAGAAATGTACAAAGCGGACCATCATATCACACACAAAAATGAAAATACGCTCAAAGAATTTTAACTGACGGAAGAATATAAAAATCCACAAGTGTCGTTCATTGGAATTTCAGTTGATTTTAGTAACAGATGGCGCTGATAGCAGTTAAAAGAAGGCTATATCAGCTAAATTCATCGAATTTATATACAAGGAAACAGGTTTGATATTACGTCGATATCAGCTCGTTGACGTACTGTATGCATAATATTGGGTGATACACTGGTGATATTGACGATATTATGATTTGTATACGAGCTGTGTATCCAAGGTATTAGGCTCAAATCTTGCGTACATTATCCAATATTTGAAACTACAAACCTATGAAAAAAAGTAAGCGAATTCTTCGGGTAGGTGTTATATGAAAGTTTTCCAAAATACCCGGATGAATGTGTCCCGGCCCCCACTATAACTCAAAAATACAGTTTGCTGTAAGGTTTACGGAAAGTCTATCTGGTATGTACTACTATATCGATAAGGAAAGTGTGATACCTCGTAACTATAATTTTTCGCGAAAATCTGTTTTTCACATAAAATGGTTCATTGATATTATTTTCATCCAACCTAAGAATTTCTCGTTCATACTGCCTCCCCATCTTAAAAAATACGGTTTTGGTGATAACTCGTAACATTATCTTAAGAGCCCGTGACCATGAGTCCCAATTCCCAATCCAAAATCGAAAATTTTACCAATTTTGCTTTGTTTTTATTTCGAGAGCATAAGAAATTATTCGCGAGCATCGAAAACTCAAATCTGAACGATGACCAGCGTTGCCAACTCTAACTAAAAGTAAGTACTTACTTTTATGCTTATCTCCTTACCTACTTACTGGACACCTCTTTCTACTTACTTACTTTACAACAAAATTCTAAAACCCTTTTTCAGTAAAATTTAATGCACTTGTCCTATTATATTGTGTAAACGGAATCCATTGTACTACTGTATAACAAAGTCAACAAGAAAAGCATTTTAGTGAGAACTATACATTGAAAGGACATTATTGTTGAAGACCATAAATTACAAAAACTCGATGATGACTTTAGACTGTTAAATAATTATTTGGAAACAAATAATTCTAATGTAGAAGAAGATATAGAAGTGTTTTGGCAAGATCTTTCCTCTGTCCAGATAGGTGAACAGAAGGCTTTTGTAACCTTATGTAATTTTGTATATAATATCTTCACCTTTCCACATTCATCCGCAAATGTCGAACGTGTTTTTTCACCCAAAGCCGGGAACTTAATTGGAAAAACGTCAATCAAAGAATGTTTACAAGCCAAGGTACTTTTTAAAATTTCAGAGTCAAACTGTTTTGATTTGAAAATATTACCCAAAATGTTGAACATAGCAAAATATGTACTACAGTTTCAAATGAAACGACCAACAATAACTTTATATTGTTTAACATTTATAGATTTTTATATTTACACGTAAGGTATAATGTTGCATTTGATTAACAAAAACTATCTATAGTGCCACTAATGTAACAATATCTTTTTCATAAAAGTAGATTTTACCCGTAATACATTTTGTGTATATTTTAAGGGATTTCGGGACAATTTAGTTTACTTCTAATAAAACAAAAGTTTGTACTTTTCGTGTACAATATAAATAGTGTGAATTTTATTTTTCTGCTATACATATAACATATTAGTATCAAAATTTAATTAATAAAAAATACTTATTACTTAATCTACTTACCTATTTTGCTTTTCTACTTACTTTACTGCAAAAAATCTACTTACTTAACAAAAAATCAGTTGGCAACACTGACGATTACGCACGATGCCAAATGATTCAACCGGCGAACGATGACTCGACAACAGTGTTGCCAAGTAAGGTCGAGCACTAAAATATGAAATTTTGAAGGTTAATTTAAACTTAAAGGCACTAAAATTTCATTTTTTGATATAAATCGCTCGAATATTTAAATAACACACAAGCGGTAAAACTAATTTTTGTCCGCTGAGACGAAATTTTGAGCACCAAATTTAACGCTGAAAGCACTACATTGACATCACTGCTCAACAACAGCTCCGTGTGTACCGAGCTGGATGTGTGTATGAGATGAATAATTATGGAAAACGAAATGTAGAAAAATAACAATTAGCGAAAGTATGAATGGAAAAGATTATTTGCAAGAGGTTAGGAGGGTACAATCCGATAAGAAGTTGGAAAAAAATGTCTAATTCGAACGACATATTACATAGCCGAAAAGCCGAAAACGCCTAAAGTGTATATCTTACTTGATAATGTTTAATTCGCGTAGGTCCGTATTATTCACTTGTATATACATATATAACCTCTGGTTAATTCCGGTTTTCCCAGAGATTTGGTATTATTCACCTCCGCTTATCGTTTTTAACCGGTGATTCACTGGTTTTGTAATCAGTGATTAAAGTTACCCAGGGAAAAATTTAACCAGTGGTAAAGTTCCGGTTTACTACGATACCCAGGGATTTAACCGGCGATTTGACAAATTTTGTATTATTCACGATTGAAGTCATGGGAAGAGCTCATTTGTGGGATTATTGGAGTAATTCCGACGAAGAAGAAGACTGGAGCGTGGCCAATACAAAATGGCACAACGAATCAACATCGACATATCGTATGGGACGACAAAGACTGTTTCTGCCGATTCCGGATTGCAAAGCCAAATGAATTTTTTCCATTTTATCGTTCTCCTCTCTCACTCCTTCCATCATCTCCCTCCAGTTTTCAGCTAGGAGTGTATCAGGACCGCGATTCTGACGACAATTCGCAAATTTCCCTTGCGAATTTTTCGCTAATTTCGACCTATGTCAGAATTGATATTCGAACCTACCCCATTTCGAAAATGGCTTCATTTGTATTTTGAACATGCTCCACTAAAGTTTTGACATTTGTCGTTGACAGAAACAGTCAGTAAGAACGACTGTTTCTCCGCTAGAGGTCTACTGGTCCTAAAGACCAACATTAAACCACATTAAAAGCAGAAAGCAGTGGGAGAAGCAGCAGCGTTGTCAGTGCTGCTTTATGAATTTAAATAAAAGCAGAGAAGTATGTGTCTATGCTAACTACAACCGAAGGTAGAAGCACGGAATAATGTGTACACGCTAACTGTCAACAGTCACAAGTATTTTAGTCTCTGGCACGGTTCTGGAGATATAAAAATAAATTTGTTTTAAAAATGGCTGTCCCCCCACTTTTGCGCTCCACCTCCCCCCTCAAAAATTTTACTTTCAATAGACTCGACTTGTAATCCTTTCTTCAAAAATCAAATTTTATCATCCTGGTATAATTGTAATCCAAAGTTTTTTGCTCCACCCCCACATTCCCCTCCTTCAAACTTTTAGTCATTTTCTAGGCTCCTAGTATCTCATAAAACAGCCACAAAGTTTCAACCGTCTGACATCAACCGTTCAAGAGATATAAATTTTAGAATGTTTCAATCTCAGCTTTCGAGCAATTCGGACGCATTGTCCTTCCCCCCATTCCAATACCCTGCAACCAATCAATCAGTTAAAAAGAACAGACATAATATTGACAACCACGAAACGAAAAACCAACAGTTTCCTCAATTCACATATGCGAATTTCAATTAGAATACCTAGGAAAGTCACGAAAATATTCGCCAACAGCCTTGCCTCATGAAACCAACAAATCTCCCTGTTTCGAAAAAGAAGGGAAATATGCGGAATTTTCGCAATTCGCATGGCGCCAAAATCGCGGCTCAGGTCTAGCTCTAGTATGAGTTCTACGATTCTATCTTACACAGGTTCTGAGATATGAGATGTGATTTTTTATAAAAATTCTTATCCCTTCGATGATCCACCACCTCCCAGAAAAAATTATATTCAGCGGTCTCCTCCATCCATCCTTAAACATAACCCAAATTTCCTTCTTTCTGGTGTAATTGGTTCGCGTCTCAAAAAAAAGTTTTTCACCACCCACCCACGCCACTGACCACTCTCAAAAATTTATTTTCGATCTATTCTACTCTAGTCTACAAGCAACCACTAAGTTTCAACTTTGTGTCTTAAACCGCTTAGGAGATATGGATCTTAGAATGTTTCGATCTCAGCTTTCGAGCGTTTCGGCCGCATTGTTTTCTCCTGAACTCCCAAACCCCTTCACTCATATAGAAGAATTTATTCCAAATGGGTACAATATCATAAATCTATGTAAGTTCCAAATTTCTGAAATTCTTGAAATATACCACAAATACCAAAATTTTTCGTCTAAAACGCCTCAAACCTCTTCCCTTCACACTCCCACCCATCAGAAAGTCACCACTTGAAGGGGTCCGCTCAATCTACCCAACAAATAAATTTTAAATTTAATAGCCTTCCGAAAAAGCAGTTGGCGCGAAAAAAATTTCCTCCGAAGAATTTTGGGACCTGTGAAGGAAGGAACGAACTGGCGAATAAAATTCAACCATCATGAGTTGTATCAACTCTACGAAGAACCAGAAGCTTCAACGTTCATCAAGCCAGTGGCGGATCCAGACTTTGCTGTTGGGGGGGTCGGAAATTTTTTAGATTTGGCTATTTTTTTGATCAAGTTCTGTTTGAATTTAGCTACATAGACTGCACTTAGCAAAAACGGGATCATATTGTTTTCATCTTATTATGGGTCATTCCATCATGAATCGCCAAAGTTGTGACCTTACCATTTCCGATTCTTTTGAAAATGTTTGTACTTGAAGAACTAGTGAAAAAATTAATTGAAATTCAAGTTTTTGTTTCTATCTCATTTTTAAATAACAAAAACAACAACAATATTTAATATAAGCCCTACTTTATTATTTAAGGATAAAAATTACCAGAGATATGAATTTTCAAAGAGGACCCGGACATCTTTTTTTGGGAAATCTTTAACATACTGTTACATGTAAACCTGGCAACCGCGCAACCGTGCAACTCGATCGTTTCACATAATGAAAACAACAACAACCGAAAACCTAGCTGAAAAATAACCCAATCAGAAATAAGGTGAAACAGCACGGTTGTATCTCTCTTCTTATCGAATGCTCTCCAATGTACTAGAATCCAATTAGAATCAAAGTCGAAAGATCTCAATCTTCTACACACACCACTGAACGAAGATCGAAATCGAAAGCTCTAAAGCTTTCGAGAAGGTTCTACACTGAACGAAGATCGAAATCAAAAGCTCTAAAGCTTTCGAGAAGATTCCACAAGCATCGAAGGTTCAAGTACATCCTAGACTGTAACCGACCAGTATATAAGCAGGTGAAGCTCTCAGCGAAGACACAGTAATTTCGATTACGTCGACTGCGAGTATACGCGACCGTGTTGAGAGAGAACGAAAGTGAACGAGTTAAGCGATATATGGTATAAGCGGGCGGTACTGCCATACAGTGCGAATTATTGTGCGATTATAATTCTGTGAATTAAAGTGCGGATAAATAAATTATCACTTATTTTTATTTTAACCGAATTGTGTTTTACTTGAAATCCCGGCGAACCCCTAGCTCGCAACAATACTATAACTAACAAAAAAATTAGATAGGAACAAAAACTTGAAATCACATTTTTTTTTCACTAATTCTTCGAGTACACAAATTTTCAAAAGAATCGATGATGATAAAGTCACACTTTTGGCGATTCTTGATTAAATGACCCCTTTTCTATACAATAATTGAGAACCACTATAACGTTCTTCGATTTTTTTGACCCCGATCTCATTGAGATGCCAAGTTAATATTTTGGTATGTTTTAAAAACCAGTATAGCCTAAAAAAAATAAAAAAAAAAAACGTTTTCAGATATTCAGGGATAAGGGACAAAATCATTATCTTTGAAAAAAAACTTAAGAATAATTTTTATTGCGACAACCTTCCCCTTTAAAATAAGCCATATTTTATTATTCCAGGATAAAAACTACCAGAGATATTCATTTTCAAAGAGGACTCGGACACCATTTTTGCGAAAACTTTAACATACTACAACCCTATTACCTACGCAATATGTTGTCTTGTAGTCTTTTTATCATGGTGCGTTTACAATCACCCTTGAGGCTCGCCTCCACCCCCATCAGGCCATTGCAAACCGGTTTTCGTAGGTTGTGTTCTTTGCTGTGATGAAAGCAATTTACACTCAACATGCCTTTGCGGCGCAACTTGCCTATAAGTGCGAAACGACATAAATACGATGAGCTGCAAATTGTGTGGTACCACAGTTCATTGTATGTGTGTACACATATGGAAGCGTGCGTCGGAGAAAAAGTTGAAGAATGTTAGACTCTTGCGACTGCACGAGCCATCTGATTGGTTGATTTTATGGTGGCGATAGAGGCGCTCCTCAAACGTTGAGTGTATGGTAAATCCATCATCATGGTTCTGTTCTGTGCTTTGCATTGCACCGCAGAACTACAGTAAATGCTAATTACAGTCCACATTGCAGTGGAGTATAAGAATTCGGAGAACGTGCTTATCGATATATCGTTAAAAAAATATCGCAATTTCGATATATCGATATTTTTTCAACATCCCTAGGCTGAACCAACTTCCATGAGTTCAGGTTTTTGCCACTATGTAACTGGTCTTTGTCGAAATTGTTGTTGATTAAATGTGTTAGGTTGGGATCGTTGTTGGTTTAAAGGACTGATTTGTGGTCTGGTTTGATTAAATATGTTATATTGCTGCCTTGGTTGGTAGAGTGGATTAATTTGTAGCCTAGGTTGGTTAAATGAATTGAATTGAGGTCCTGGATGATTAGATGGATTATTTTGAGTCCTAAACTGGTTAAAAGAGTTAGATTGTGGTTTCGGATAAAGTTGGGGTGGTCTTCCTATGCTAAAGTCTTGCGGTAGATAGGTCCGAACTACCAAAGGCAACTACCTGCGTAACTTATGTCCCACCAGGATTCGAATTGACGGGTGACGAGTTCAAGCTCCGTCTAGGCAAACAAAACCCAAGCATCAGGACCGAATCATGGCGGGTTCTCCGCATTCTGAAGGAGAAGAATGGCGGATAGACCTTTGTCTTCTCTGTAGACGACGCTTCAATAGCTGAACTAGAATCACTTAAGTGTCGTCTATTCCTGAACTTTTCAGATATCCAAGTGAGGATCAAAAAGGAAGGGACAGAGAAAGTCAACACCGTAAAGGTAGCCCATCAAAATACCACAGGTATCAGGACGAAAACTGCGAAGTGTGCAGATGCCCTGGTCA
Source organism: Beris morrisii (assembly GCA_951812415.1). Lineage (NCBI taxonomy): Eukaryota > Metazoa > Arthropoda > Insecta > Diptera > Stratiomyidae > Beris > Beris morrisii. Next base: position 96,768,195 of record OX638311.1, read on the forward strand.
GAGACATTCGCCCTCAACCAGGACCATCCAAACCAGCAAAAGAAGCAGATGATCAGGGCAGAGAAATCAACACTCAACCTGCAACATCACAAGCTCCTATACCCAGGGATGTAGAGTCTAGAACTGCCACAAACCTAAATGTTCAGGACACCTACAACACGCCCCAACCCGGACCGCCACAAGGTCCCTTGGAGTGGAATAGAGTCCAGCGCAGAGTCAAACGTCACGCAGGCTCCTCCAAAGGCCCAACATCTGGTGAAAAAACTCTCGCTCAAAAGCACCTCAAGCCACAGCGGAACACTCCCAAAGGTCTACAAGCCGGAGGGAAGAAGGCGACTAAAGGCTCAGAGCTAGCGAAACCACCAGTGCCGTCGGCATTGCAGAGGCGGATTCAGCGCATCAGAGATGCTGCTCAGGCAGCTAACTCTGACAGGGCCAACCCGACTGCCGATCAATGACCGCCTTCAGGTTAGGGATGTTAAAAATCGATATATCGAAATTGCGATATTTTTTGGACGATATATCGATAATATCGGCCGATATTGTAAAAAGCGATATCGGACTCGATATTTTTTTTAAGTATATCATATTTTAGAAATCCAACGGGTTTTTTGTATTTAATCTGCATTTCTGTTTATTTATGTGATATGCCAGAAACGTTGAAAGTAGAAACAAAATTTTCGATCACGGAAACCATATCTGTCGAAATTAGGTTCAAGGCACGTGACATATGCGGGCACATGCACGCAAATCTTCACTTCAGGCGCCAACACAAACCTATGTACGACGAGGCAACCAGGCATCTATCTTGTGTACAGGTATCTAACCGCTCCGTACCTTGTTGTTATTGGTTTTTTATCTTGCTCTTTCAAGTATGTTTGTATTAGAGGACCTTTTTTCGATAATACATAGTCTATCTCTATTGAAACAACAAATTGCATCGACATCACTTTGGTCTCGACATGAAAAACTCGTAGTGCAAGCAGCTTCTACCACTCAGACAGTTCCAAGTCAAAGGTCCGTCCCAAATGAGTTGAAGCAGTACCTGGATCAACCCAATATGATGAGAACACCGGATTCGGATCCAATAAAATTTTGGTTTGATAGCCGTCATTTCACACCAGTTCTGTCGGATATCATTCAGAAATACCTGATTGTCCCTGCCTCATCGGTGACATCCGAAAGAGTGGCGTCGGCAATAAATATTGTGGTGCCAAATAATCGCAGTCGGCTTACTGGAGAGCATATTAAGGAGCGAGTATTCTGAAAAACTGTCCCAGAAAAGTACTGGTTCTCATAAGCTTATATTTTAAAAATATGTCAATATATAATATTTCATTAATAAATAATTAAAATCAAGTTTGATTAATACTTTTTTCGATTTTGCCCCTTTTATCCTTATTTTTTAAAAATAATATATTTAAAAAATAACAGTAGGGGAGACTAGGTAGAAATGCGCCATTTTTCATTAATTACTCCATATCTCCGAAGAGAATAGTGGAACTTGATTAATTTTTCTTTCTTTATTTGATCAAACACCTTGCGCAAATATTTTATTCATAACATATAGCAAAAAATATAAACAGAACTTGAGGACTAATGAAGAAGAACGCAGTCAGTCCAAATGGTGCATTTCTCCCATCATACGGGAGAAATGCACCACATTTTATATATATAGCCAACCCAAACCAAATTAGTGGAAACAAAACATGAAATATATTTATTAAAGTCACAAACAATAACGAACTAAACAGTAAATATATTAAACCTTTTTCGATTTTTATACTAATAAAAAATAATAGAAAATACCGAATAATAATAATTCAATGGTTTTTATATAAGTTTTGATAAGTCAACGGATATTAAAATTTGAAAAATCGATTGCAAATTTGATATATTACTGATGTCTCCTTGTAGCACGAATTCGTTCTGGTTGCAGCAATAATTTGAATATCATTAAGATTTGTGGCCATGAATTCAGGCAAAGGAGGCATAAAAATTTGGTGCATATCTCCCTATATGCTCGTGGTGCAATTCTACCGATTCCGACCAGATGGATATTTTTAATTTTTTTTTATAAATAAAAATAAATAATAAACTAGCACTTTGCTAAAACACACCTTAGACTACAAGCTATATATGTGCCTACCTAGAAAGGTTCACGATCGATAATTTGTCCTTAAACAAAAATGTTGCATATATAATAAAAGTTAGTTTCCTTTGCGTTTTTCTTTTTCTCCGAATAACTGTTCGGCATTACTTGGTATTTTCACGATTCCTGAACGCGATCGTATGGATAGCAAAGAGAAAGAGAATACTGCTTCTGCTGTGCAGATTTTTCTTACGGGCGAGCGCCAATGGCGAGCGGTGCATTTCTACCTATGGTGCAGGGCTACCCATTCTACCCTATTTCTATCCGGAAAATTTATTTCGATCAAAAAAAGGCATTACTTTGATTTCATAAGTCAACTGAGAAGAATTTTCCACTTTCCACCAACATTTCCAATAGTTCAATCAAAAAACTCTCAGATATTGAAATTGCAATGATAAAATTGAAATTGAATTTCAGACTCTAAAAATAGCTAAATTTGGCAACTGTGACCGAAGGCAACGAAATCAAATGTCATTTATTTATTAGCTTTCGGTTTGCTAAAAGCCGCGTGCGCCGTATTTTTTATTAATGTTAAGTTTGATGCAGCATTGGAGTTTAATTTTCATTGGAAAAAATATTCGATATATCGATATATCGATATTTTTCTCCGATATATCGTCAGCCGATATTGATATTTTTTTCAATATCGATATATCGAAATATCGATATTTTTTTCCGATATTAACATCCCTACTTCAGGTGCCTTCAACTGAACCTGCAACATGCGGAAGCATCGTCAGCAGTCCTCTCTCGCAGGTTCACTGAAGCTCACCTTGACGTCGCTCTTATCCAGGAGGACCAGGTAAGAGTCTTGACCGTGGGTGAGCGCTTGTATGACTCTACCAATACCGGTAGACCCAGAGCATGTTTACTTTTTAAAAAGAATTTTAAATATGTTCCAATTCCAGGTTACTGTACGAAGGACGTTGTACCGGCAGGACAGAGATCATCATATGCTCAGCCTACCTTTCCGGGGATTGCACTGAACAAACGTCACCCATCATCAGGGACATCATCGACCTATGCCGGAGGACCAATAAGTAGCTAGTACTTGGCTGTGATGCCAATGCACATCACACTATGTGGTCAAGTTCTAACATCAATGAACGGGGTGAGTTGCTACTAGATTTTATTTATACTAACAACCTAAATATTCTTAATAGAGGTAACAAAACCACTTTCATGAAGTCAGGCAGGAGGTCTTAGATCATACCATTTGTTCTCAATTCCTGAGCACAAAAATCTGCAACTGGCACGTCTCTAATGAGACTTCTATGTCAGATCATAGGCATATCCTATTCAACATAGAATCTAATATCATGTTGTCCGAAACGTACAGGAAGCCACAAACGACGAACTGGGAACTATACGACCAGAAATTGTCGGAATGCATGGCCGGCACCATACGTAATATTAAGGACATTGACAGCATGGAAAAAGCATCAGAACAAATACGCAATGCTAGTGAAACTGCTTTCAACTCATCCTGCCCGGAAAGGTCCAGAGAAAGTAACAGGAAAGTAGCTTGGTGGAACCCAGCACTAACTAAACTCAGATCTCAAACAAGAAAGCTCTTCAATAGGGCCAAAAAAACTGGTGAGTGGGAATCGTACAAAAGGGCTCTAACAGAGTACAACCACGAAATTAGACGTGCGAAGAGAAATTCGTGGAAATTGTTCTGCCAGGGTATAAACGATTTACCCAGCAGCGCAAGAGTACACAAAATACTTTCTAAAGCACACACTAACAAAAGGGGCTTATTAGAGAAACCCGATGGCTCGATTACTGAAAATGAGAAACAGAGGTTAGAACTTTTAGCTCAAACTCATTTCCCAGGATCCTAAACCATAGAACCGAGCAATGAAGAACGGTACACCGGTCCAAAGCCGAGTAGACCAACCATATTGGACTGGAAAATCTCAGCCAAGATCTTCACTGCAAACAAGGTTAAATGGTCTATACGTAGTTTTAAACCATTTAAATCTCCTGGAAAAGACAGGCTATTTCCTGCTTTACTGCAAAGAGGAATATCCTGGCGTAACGTTAAGGTGATATACATACCAAAAACAGGGCGCCGTTCGAGCAATAACCCTAAGTCGTATCGTCCTATCAGCTTAACGTCATTTCTCTTGAAAACTATGGAAAAGATCATTGATAGGCATATCAGAGATGGGGCTTTGAAATCTCAACCCTTATCCAAGTAGCACAGATAGTTCTTGCTCACAACTTGTAGTCCGGTGACTGTTGTCACAACTAATTTTTAGTTGTGGCTTGTGTGTATTTAATTTTGTTGGCACTTACAACTATTTTTAATTGCGAAAGGTCTCTAACAACTTATTATCAGTACTATATAGCCGTACGACCATTTAGTTCGTTTAAGTAGTTGTACAATGGTTTTGCGAACTAATGCGGACAACCATAAGAATACTCCTCACTTATGACTCCGTGCGCGGTTCGCACAACCACCTGCCAACTTCAACCTGCGAACCAGCCTGCTGCAACAAAATAGTAGTGTATTGCTACTAAATAGTTGTGTATTTTGCTACTAAATACTAGTGTATAGCTATTACGACCGTGATCGCTACTAAATATGACATTTCGCGTGTGGTTTGTATTCGATAGTAATTGAAATGGAGAAATTCAATGAAAATTTTAAGAAAGGGAAATTTAACGGAACGTACAACAAAAATATAAAAAGAATAGGTGCCCGATTAAGAAAAACAGTGCCACTAAATATTATTGTACTCAAAAATGTACAAAGGATAAATCAATGCCCAAAAATCGGTGAAATATATATAGACGGAAGAATTGGCAATAGTGGAAGTAATGTGAATGACAACCAATATGTCGAAAATGCAGTTGAGAATAATTTGGAATCAATGCCAACCGATATCGACAGTGAATGCAATGTTTATATTGATGACAACTCTATCAATTCTGATGATCTAAGTCAAATTGATGCCGTTTTTCAAGAAAAAATTAGAGGCTGGTGTGTCAATAACAATATTCCACATATGGCTATAAGAGGTTTATTGGCGATTCTAAATAAATACGCAAATAAAAAAATTCCGCATTTAGCAACCGATCCTAGAACCTTGTTAGAATCCCCACGAGAAGTTCCAATTAGTGCGATAGACGGAGAAGAAGGAAAATATTGGCATCACGGGATACATGTTTGTTTAACAAAATTGTTTCATAATTTAGACAAAACAATGGATATTTCCTTAAATATTAATAGTGATGCTTAACGAATTCTTTTTCTTTTATTATATACAAAAAATAAAATTGATTCTTAAAATATTATATTGTTTTTCTTGTATTTCATTCCAGTTCTGCTGATGATTTAGTGCTAATGTCTTTTACTTTGCTGGTCCTAATTCGCCTCGGATCATTCATCCTGTAATTAAAAATGTTAGTTACAAAATGTGTTCTGTTTCAGATAATGCGTTGGAATCGGCGTTTAGAATGTCTACCAATATCTTGTAAGAACTCTTCGTTTTTGGCAGTTGTCGACGAGTGATCAGACTTTAGAAGCAAAGAATTAAATGGTAGCTTCGTAGTATCCTTCGATTTCGTACCTCCGGTCCAAGAAAAAATGTCGATGACTTCTCTTTTAACTACAAGATCAATCAACTTGTATCCAACTCGTTTGCCGTTCTTTTTGCCATCAGCTGTTATGTATGTGGAAAGTATGGAAATCTGCAAAAAATAAAGTACTAAACTTAATGAGCTATTAATATGCCACTAAACGTTTCAAACTTACCGTTCCATCTTTAAAATATTCATTTGTTAGTTTATTATTAAATTCCATAAGGGTATTCGATGTGTTTAGCGGAATATTTTGCTTAATCCATTGTTCATGAGGGTTCTTCTTTTTTTCAAATTTGTTTTCCGTCATTGTAGATTTGCTAAGCGCATAAAGCATTAAATTTTGATTGGCTTCAATTATCGACATTGTCGCAATCATATTGTCTTGACGTTGTTTAATGATTGCAACGTCGTTTAAAACTTGGTACAAGAGATCACCAAGTTCCATTAATTTCCGTCTCCAACGTTATCTTGAGGAACGAATTCGGGCATCGAATTTGCCACATATTCAGTACTCGGTTCGGTTTGCTCAGATATCACTTGGAATAACTTGAACGAACTTAGGGTTGAATCTGATACTTCCTCTGATCTCAGTTCAGTCTCTTCAATTGACTTGAGTCCAACTACAGAAGTGGAGGCACTATCAACTTTATCTTAAATTAGAAATAGAATGATATTTGATTTGCTTTATAAAAGTAATAATATATATTTACCATCCATCCAAGTTGCACTGTATATATTAATGGAAGGATGTTGTCGAAACCTACCTGATCTATTTTTTTTAATGACATGAGAGCCTGGTCTTCACTTTCGGAGTCAGAATATATAAGCTTAATTTTCCATTGAACGAACTTCTTGTAAAGTGACAATATTCCTTTTTAAAATTTTGCACTTTATGCTGACCCAATCTGCCTGTGGTACTGCACGGCTTTTACGTAATGTGTCAATGTTTAGGGTTTTGGCCAACGCAGACTATCGCCAACAACCCAACATGACGGGACTCCGGAAACAATTCGTTCACCATCTTCTACTGTTTCTACGACAGAATACATTGCAGAAAATCAAAATAGTCACTTAGATTCTGTACACACGAAACTGGAATTGTCAAATACAGTGAAACCTGTCTAACACAGAACCTCAAGGGACCGGGAAATAATTCCGTCCTAAACAGGATTCCGTTTTACACAGAACGGGGGGTTACTTTGAATGGAAAAATTAACAATCACAAAAAAAGTTCCGTTTAATGCAGGTTTCCGTCTTTTAGGGCAGGTTTCACAGTCAAACTTATTCGTTTGTTTCTAAGTTTAAAAAAAATTTTTGGTTTAAATTTCGACTGTGTTGTGGTCGGAGGCCTTGGAGTGGTTATTTCGACTTAAAAAAGTCAAAATAACCGAAGGGAAGGTTGGGATCGGGAAACAGGGGTCCAATTCCGCCTACGTCCGAATTGGTGGCTGAAATACGAACTGGAGCGACGTGCTTGCTGGCTTCCGGGCTAGCTGCGGCTGTGGGGGGGTACGTTGTTCGTATTCCAGACCATAAAACCCATGGCCTGTACAACAAAAATTTCACGCCGACTTACCCGGGTGATAAAATTGGGATAAGATTCCCAATCGGTCATGAGAGACCGAGAAAACTCCCTTCAACTCGACTGGCGCTGCTGTTGTGCGCCGTCTAGCCCACCCTACCTTAGCCATACTTGTCCTCAAAAGAATCTTATGCGTATGGCCCCTAAAGAGAGGAATGAGGGGGCGGAAGGTCTTCAAACGAGAAGATCCATCCTAATGGCCGTCTTAATTAGCCATTTATACTAAATAACTATATACCAAAAAAACAAAACGAGAGAGAGAGAAAAAAAAACAAACTAATAAAAAAAAAATTACCTGTTATACCGCATATTTGGTTTTCTTGTTTAAATTTTTTTTATAATTTTTTTTTTTTTTACTATTTATTTTCTGTCCGCGTCAATTTCTGTCCTGGTCTGTCATATTTATTTTTTTATTTATTTTACTTTTAATTTATTTTCCATTTAATTTGGTTATAATTTACCTTATTTTTATTTTATAATTTAATTTATTTAATTTTATTCTATTTTCTCTATGTTTAACTTTTAATAATTTATTTATATTATTTGTTTATTTATTTTATAATTGGTGTTGCTTTCTTTTTATTCGTTTTGGTGTATATTTATTTGTTTACTTATTCATTTCATTTTTTTAATATTGAGCCAAAACTTTTTGGAGCCACTGTAGAGTAATGCAACAACTCCGCACCACCAACACACACGCAACGATGATTTAAAAATAAAATTTCGTATTTCGACTATTGCTGAACCATCGTTTTGGGCACTTTTTCCACTTTAAAATAGGCCATAAATCGAGGAAAACTGAACGCGAGTTTTACGTGCGCGAATTCTTTCCTTTTCGGTTTCCCTCTTCTACATTTATTTTCTTGCGCTTCAAAATATCACTTTAACCTCTCGCAAAAAAAAACTTCTTGTCACTTGCTCGCTTAACTTGTATTTATTTTCTTAATCAAGACATACTTTTTTTTTTTCTAATTTTCGCCCCGCGCGCGCCGAAACTTAACTATTCATATTTTCCTTTAATTTTCATTTTTTTTTCTGTCGCGCCAAAAAAACCTCTCCTTTTCTTCGCGCCAAAAAACTTAACCTGACTCTCCCCAGCTGTCAGAAAAACTCCTCCCAAAAAAACCCCAAACCACCCACTGAACTGACTTTTTGGTGTGGAATTGGTGTGGATCAAAGTAATGCCACTGCATTAATTGGTCCACACCAATTCTCACAGATGACACTACAACACAGACTGCTCGCCGTTGTCTACAACGCCGAACAGGCTGAAAAAGGCAGCTGTGAGCTCCGTTTGCGTCTCATGCTCACGACTGCAGTGACCGGGCACTCTCGGAGTATTTCACTCGCTCCAGTCACTGACGAAGGTCTTTGGAGTGGTACACTCCCACACGTTTGCCTCCGAGATCTTCTAGCTCATATCGCGAGTTGCCTAGCACACGACGAATCCTGCACTTCAAGAACTTCTTGGCCAGTTTGGCGTTATAATTTTGTGCTGCTGTGGACAGGGTAAAGTTTCTTCTGTACACTTCCTGTCCTTCTCTAAATTGAGTTTGAGCCGCACGCATATTATAACGCCTACTGCTGTTCTCGTGTGCGACCTGAATATTCGCCTGTGCCAGTTGCCTCACGATAGGAGTACCTTCTCTGGGACCCAGTTGCAAGTCTACATCACCTAGCGCTTTCAAACGATGCAACAGAGCGTAGTCATCCCCATGCGACATCATGTGAGTCCCAAACAAAACCTGATAGGGCGAAAACTTAGTGGCTTGGTGAATTGAACTCCTAAGAGAAAATCCTATTTTGCTTAAGTTTTCGTCCCATCGAGTCTGGTCCTCCACGATGAACGCACGGAGTCCAGCTAAAACTGAACGGTTGACTCGCTCTGAAGCATTCGCTTGAGGCGAGTATTTTGGGGTGTATAGGTGTTTAACCCCATACTTAGAAAGCATGGAGTTAAATGTCGCCGACTTGAACTGAGACCCATTGTCGGAGAGAATTGTCTCAGGGGTACCAAACATATGGAAGACATCCCTCTCCAAAAACGTCGTGATCTCACCCGCCGTAACTCTTCTTAGGGGATGAAGGATGGGAAATTTTGACAGATGGTCAAGGACAACAAGGATAGCGATTTTTCCACTTTTGGTCCTAGGGTATGGTCCTAATACATCAATGTACAGATGTTGAAAGGGCTTCTGCGTTCTGAAGGCTTCTCCCATTGCAGCTCTAAGCGGACGATTCGGGGACTTAGTTTCTTTACAAGTCTGACACGAAAGAACGAAATCGCGGACTTGTGTAGTCATACCGGGCCAATACAAGTATCGCCTAATGCGCTCTAGCGTTTTGGCGAACCCACCGTGAACCATGGTATCCGCTTCATGGGCCTGAGCGATCGCAGTAGGCGCCAAGCTCGATGGAATCCAAAGTTTCCAGGCACGATCTTCTGTGATTGGGTCACCGTTATAGGGCTCTGTACGCTTGTACACGTAGCCATCTCTAACGCATACATCAGGAAGCCGAGGGGCGTTTGCCTCCACAGTTGCCTTCAGATCCTCATATTCCGTATTCTGAAATTCTGAAGAGCTCAAGTCAACCATGGGTGCAACGTCGATCAGCGCATTTAATCCGTCTTCGTATACGCGAGAGAGGGCGTCGGGAACAATATTCAGGCTCCCACGACGATGTTCGATCACGAAGTCGAAGCCTTGCAACTTCAAACTCCAGCGAGCCAAACGTCCACTGAGATCCTTTTGAGACATCAGCCATTTGAGACTCGCATGGTCCGTTATAATCTTAAACGATGTCCCTTCCACGTACGCTCTGAATTTTTTCACGCTCAACACAGCGGCGTAGCATTCAAGCTCTGTAACACTGTAATTGCGTTGAGCGGAATTGAGCTTCTGGGACATAAATGCAATAGGAGATTCCGATCCATCATTGTTCTCCTGGAAAAGAACACTCCCCACTCCAGATTTGCTAGCATCGCATTGAATCACGAATGGTCTAGTGAAGTCTGGATTTACCAATACAGGGGCCGCAGTTAACATGGCCTTCACAGACTGAAACGCAGTTTCCGCCTCTGAAGTCCAAGTAAATTTGTCGGCCTTTTTCAGCGTGTCTGAGATCGGTGAGACCACGGCTGCAAAGTTGAAAATGAATCGTCGATACCATCCAGCCATACCAAGAAAGCGTCTAACCTGACGTGCGGATTTCGGCGAAGGGTAATCGACCATGGCCGAGACTTTTTTCGGGTCTGTCTTCAGGCCTCCATCTCCAACAATGTATCCGAGGTAATTCACTTCCCTCAGACAGAACTTACTTTTTCTCACATTGATTGTAAGTCCAGCCTTCCTTAGGCATTCGGCAACTTCCGCCAACAAAACCAAGTGAGAATTGAAATCCTCCGAGATCAACAATAGATCGTCCAAGTAAACAAATACTTGGTCCTTCAATTCGGGTAGGATAACACGATCCATCAAACGGCACATTCGTTGGGGTGCATTGCACAACCCAAATGGCATCCGGGTGAAATAATAGAGGGGTCGTCCGGGAATGGTAAACGCCGTCATTTCACGGGACTTAGCCTCGAGAGGAATCTGCCAAAAGGCGTCCTTCAGGTCAAGACTGGTTATGTAATTGGCTCGTGGTAATCGACTAAGGATTCCGTCGATATGTGGAAGTGGATATGCATCCTTTTTCGTCACATTATTCACCTTTCGAGAATCCAAACACAACCTGACTTTCCCTGGTTTCCTCACGAGCACTACCGGCGAACTCCACGCACTCAAACTAACCTCTATCACTCCCATTGCCAGCATACGATCGACCTCGCCATACATGAGGTTTTGAATCGCAGGCGATACTGGGTAGTGTCTTTGTTTGATGGGGCGCGCTTCTCCTACGTCGATTTCGTGTTCGAGAACGTTAGTCTTTCCCAAACCGTGAAGTTCGAAAGAAGGGAACTTAGACTTAACGTTCTCTAAACGTTCAACATCTTTACTCGTTAAAGAGTGCATCGCAGTAGCATCATGTTGCGAGAGAGTTTGTGTGTTGACACAGCTGATGATGGATGGAGCAAGATGAAAGGCTCGCCAGAAGTCTACCCCAAGATATAAATCCTGAGATAAACTCGGCACGATGTAAAGAGTAATAGGTTGTGTAACTCCACGAAATTGAATTTCGGTCGTCACACTTCCCACTACCCTCTGTGAAGCACCATCAGCTGTCTTCACCTCGTGGCAAATCGGCTTCCAATGCACTTGCGCTCGCTCAAGGCGTTCTAGTGCATTGGCTCCTAGGCAACTAATGCTCGCACCACTGTCTAAAAGACCTTTAACGCCTACATTGAAAAGGGAGACCATAGCATAGGGACGTACGTCAAAAGGTTCGGAGATAATAGTCGACATTACTGCCTTCTTTCTCTCACGAACTTTACGCCAAAATGCGCGTAAACGTAAAATCGCCTTTTTAGGAGTTGGATCAGGGGAAGGTTGAAATGGGGAACAAGATGAAATACTAACAAAAGGGGATTTAGAATCGTTAAAAATCCTGTCGCGTGCCTCCATGTACTCCTTCAGTCTTACATGGTAAGGCTTCCGAGGTACAGGCGCTTTGCGAACAGGAGGTAAGGAATTTTGAAGAATTACGACTGAATGAGACTCAGTCGTGGCATTTGTCAAATCCGATGGTTTTGTCAGGTCCGGTGTATTCGACCTGACTGGTGATGCGTCATCATCACCACAAGTTGCGGAGATCGAAGAGTCTCCTACGTTTTGGGTGGCTGCTGTGGGTTGCTCCGAAAAGGACGAGAATTTGCCGAAGTGGTTCGTTCCGTTCCGGAGTTTTCCCGATTGCAACGAGCACAATGCGGTCGCAAAACGTCTTTTGTTCCGCAGCCATAGCAGAAAATACCCCTGGGAGCTTCTGCACATAGTCGGTAACTGTGACCTGTACGCTCACAGTTCCAACATTTTAGTGGAGCCCCAGATGTAATTGCCGCCATGGCTTCGGAACCATTGCGCTCATCACAAACCTCTGTAGGAGGCTCCACGACCTCAGCAACTCGGGCGTGACTCGAGTAGCCGTAATTGGTGGACCGTCTAATATCTTCGACTCTTGAGACGATCTGTCGAAGATGGTCAAGCGACCAAATTTGTTGCAGGCAAATTTGTTGCTGCGTGCTTGGCAACAAATTTCCCCGCACCAGCTCCACGAACTCTCCGTCGTGCATCGGATTTGATAGCAACGTTCGGAGCTCACACAAGTCCTGCTCGAACATCTGATAGGACTCGCTTGGGACCTGACGTCTGGCTAACATTTGCCGTCTAATGTCCCAGTCACTCGCTCGCACACCCCACGTCTGCAAAAATGCAGGCTTTAGTACCGCCCAAGTTGGCATTGGATTGGACCTGTGCCAGGTCCAGAACCAACTGTTTGGACGGCCGTCAAGGAGCATGTAAAAACTGCGTGCAAGCAAGTCCATATCCGCGTTCAGCTCGCTGGTCGCAAGAGCTTCGGCGCGATATATAAGTTCTTCAGCTCGCAACACTTTAGCGTCTCCGTTAAATTTCAATCGCCATGTCCTTATGGGACTTGTAGTGTTGCGGCGTCTATAATTCGGTCCGGTGCTCCTACGATCAGCGAACTGGGCGACCGGATATTGTGGTAGCTGAGCCCTCTCAGGTGCTCGAGCAGCACTTGTAGCTCTGGAGGTGTGGTTCGTTGAACGAGAACGATCACTGCGCGACTCTTGGAATTGATGAGACCGCTCCTCCCTCAGCACAGTGCGAATCAGTTGAGTGATCTCATCAACTCCAAGATTCACACGTGCCTCCTCTGTTGTCGTCATCGGTTGTAGTGGTTGTGGTCTGTATGGTGGTTGTAGTTGTGGTGATTGTGGTAGGCCTTTACCCGAAGGTAGAGGTGGTAGGCTTACTCCCCTCCCTTGGTCGGTGACCACTGTTCCGTCCGGAGCGTAGAAGGCTTGACCGCCGCCCAGCTCGTGTGGAGGATCCAAATTTGACTCCCTAAGGAGAGAAACTCCATCTTTTGAAAGCTGTGGGACCGTTAACTGAGCCCTGCTTCTTGTCAACGGTCCAGGGGCGGCTATCGCTCCCTCTACTCCCCGGAAAGACCAGTAGTCCGACTTGCCCAGATGATTCCGGCAAGTGGGACAGCTCTGCTTTTCTCCTACCCACTTCTCTATGCACCTTCCGTGGAAACGGTGCCCACACTTTGTGCGGACTTCATCGTCCAATCCCACCCACTCCTGGCATATAGTGCACAGCACGTCTTCTCCCCTTTGTTCCGGTGTTCGTGACAGTGGCATGATTTAAGAAAAAAAAGACAAAAGAAAGAAGTTTAAATAAAAATAAATCTAATAAATAATCTACACTAAACTAAATATCCCAAATAAATATAAATAGAAAAATGAAACAAAAATAAACTCAAGTTCAAAATATATGTAGGTTACTAAAACTAACAACGCAAAACTAAATGTTCTAAAAGAAATTATATACAAAAAAAAAATAATACTACAAAAAAAATTCTAATAACTACCTACATAATAAATTTAACTACCATAACCAAAGAAATAAACTAACTAAACCAACTAAATTTAACTAACAAAATAACAACTAAATCCAAGAAAAATTAAACTAATCCAACAAAAAAATAAATTCAACAACTAAATCTAAAAATTTAAACTAAGAAAACTACTATAAACTTAACAAAAAAAAATACTATGCAAAATATATAATAATTTCCAAAATTTTAATGATACTAAATATGTATATGTAATAAATAAGGAAATAACTAACTAATCCTACAAAACCATGCGAAAAGATTAAATAACTAGGATAAGGTGAAAATATAACCTAACATGCAAAATAATAAATAATAAAACAATATAATAAATAGCTACATAGGTAAATATGTTAAACTATCAAGCTAAGGATCCAAAATAAAATTAGCTAAAAATGAAGCTAATCAAACAAAAAAAAAAAGAAGAAAAAAGATGATGCGCAAATCAAAACATTCGGCCAAGTGCAGCGAAGCAATCGAATTTGGAAACTAATAATTGATAGCAACAAAAAAAAATATATTATATAAATACCAACGATCAAAATAAAATGAACCGAAAGAAAAAAAAACAAAACCATGCAAATCAAATAAATAACTAAATATGAAATTCGTATCTTCGAAATTGAAGCAAATCACTACAAAAAAAAAAAATCAAAAAGCAAAGCCGATATTTCGACTAATAGCAAACAAAAAAAAACAAAGCCAAGAAGATTCCATTAAAAGCAGAATTCAAATCAAAAATGTGATGGATCTTCTCGCTATCCACCTCCCAAACCTCATCCTCTCTCCTGCTAGGTCGAGTTAAAAGGCAAATCTCAGCCTCTTCAACTTCCTGGGAAAATTGGAATCGAGAAAATATAAAAAAAAATGGGATAAAACAAAAGAAAAATAAAATAAAATACTAATTTGAAAAATAAATTGTCCTAAGACTTAAAATTTAAAAAAAAATATACTACATAATTTAATTCAATTTTACGTTATAGGAACTCTAAAAGGATGGAATAAGGAAATAAGGAACTCTTTTGAAGACTTCAGTATTGTCTTCTCCTCACTAATCTAAAACATATATTGCAGGTAGTCTGCCCAATCGTCTGACGACTTGCCCGCTAAGTCAAGGCAAGCCCAGCTTTCAAAAGGGTACCTACAATACATCAGTTAGATGGGTCTTGAAGACCCTACTTAACCCACAACAAGTCCAATTCGAACCCACAGATAGAAAAGGCTGCCCCTTCATATGGAATTCTGATGGCGCCTAAAGGTTGCCAACAGAAAACTGTCAATATGAAGGTTTCACAATGTCCAGCTGTAAATTCGAACCACACTAGAAGTAAGTGAAGTAACAAAAGAGCTTGTTCACTGAACTTGTAGGTGCTGTTTAAGCGTTATTTTGAGTCGCTACCAGTCAAATTTTAAGTCCTTTTGATGTGACAACTTTTATGCGGCATTTTCCGGACTTTCGCATATTGTCACATCACGCGTTGTGAACTACGCGCTGGTTTGGCTAGCCCCACGTTGGGCGCCATTTTGTTGTTGTCGGAGGCCTTGGAGCGGTTATTTTGACTTTTTTAAGTCGAAATAACCACTCCAAGGCCTCCGACCACAACAACTGTGAAACCTACCGTTCCAGTTTCCGTCTTAGGCAGTTTTCACTATATTTTCACAGCACAAAGATTTTCGATTCGATTGATTCGGAAGATATTATCGCTCTTCTTAAATTCCTTAATTTAACTATGACACAAACGCGACGATTTGGTTGACGTACAGAACAGTTCTAATTCTGAAGAAATTTTTTTTCTTTAGAAGCGAAATAGTTCTCGTGTTGTCATTCACAACCATTTGTACCTTAAACACCAATAGTCATGAAAGCAAACTAGTTGGGGCGAGTGGAAAACTTTATAGTCACAAGATAGAACTAAATGGTATTGCGATTATAGACGCCATATTTTATAGATGTTTAATGGCTGCCAATATAAATGAAATATTTTGATTAAGAATTTAGACAAAGATACATGTATTTTTAATCGAAATTGTTATCTTCGTACTTTAAAATAATAGTTTGGTTATTTTTTATTCCATTTTAGTAAAAAAGTACTTCCGTTTGAGAAATCAATTTGGCTTAAAAAATTATAAAATATTTCAATATAGTTTTTTATGATGGGGCGTAAGTTTTAAGCATGTAAACATCATATATGCTTACAGTAAAAATTATGTTTCCCATAGAATTAGTTCTACATATAGTTTCTTACTTGAAAAATAATTGTCATCAATTCATATTTCAATTGAAGCTCACATCTTATTTGTATATTCTTATTTGCATGTAAGCCATAACAAAACAACAACAAAAAAAAAAACCCGTTTTTTTTGTGTAAAATGATATTTCAAAATCAAAGAGTAAAATGTTAGAGCGCAAGGAAACATAATATTTTTTTTTTGTTCTATCTAGGTTTTCGATTGGATTAACAAGAAATAATAGTGGTGTGATAAAAACAAAAATATAATAAATTGACCTTTTTTTTTACTGCGCGTTAACATCAGTGTGCTTCTAAAATAAACTTTGATTTTTTTTTTTAAGTCTGTGTGCAAAACAAAACACCTATGAGTGAAATTAATAAAGAAAGTGCGGAGACTTCCGATTCCGTTCTCGGTGGTGGAAAGGAGACAATCAGCCTTGATATGCTCAAAACTATCATGAGTATGATAGACGGTCAACACAAGCCTAGTCCGTCGCGTGAAGCTGCAGTTTTTGCAACCTTTCACCCTGAACATTCGCGATACTCAATACAACAGTGGTGCAAAGAAGTCGATAATTGTATCAGACGGTTTGATCTTCGTGACTTCGACATTTTTGCTCGAGTTGAGTCCGCTTTAAAAGGCCCAGCTCGTGACTAGTATCGACAAGTTGGAGGGCAGACAAGTACTTGGATAGAGTTGAAGCAACGCCTTATTGATCATTTTTCTGGTGAAGAGAATATCACCAAAATATTTAAACAGGCTGCAAATTATGAAAGTTGTGAAGCCCATGATTATCGGGAGTACGTTCTTGAAAAGTTATCTCGTCTGAGACGATTACCCTTCTCTTTAACCGAAAGTCATTTAGTACGTCTGATTCTAACTTTCGAAATGCTTATGAAGCCGCTTTGCCTAACAACACGGACGATTTAATGCGAAAGCTATCAGCTAGTCGTGCCCTTACTAGACCTCTATTTCATGGCAAACGAAATCTGCCTGATCGACAAACTTCTAATCAAGGTGTTTATGAGAATGAGCAGCATGTGAACAAAAAATTGAAAGGTTCAGTCCAAAATATGTTCCGGAAATCTTACAATGATCATTCTTCTCGACATTCCGTGACACTTCCTCAATCTAACGATTATTCAAAAAAAACATTCTTAAATAAAGAAATTATTCCATCAACTTCTACCGCGATGCAGTGTAGTTACTGCGGAAAAATAGGCCATCAAGAAAGTAACTGCTGGATTAAGGAAAGGGCCGATGTTAGGAAAGTCAACTTCTGCAATTACCATGGAAATTCATCTATAACTACGGTCATCATCGATAACAAACCTTTTAAATGTTTGCTTGACACCGGATCGGAGTGTTGTTTAATTAGCTCTACAGTAATTCAGCAGTTGGGTAGATCTACTCTTCCTTGCTCAATAGTCCTGAGAGGAATTTCGCAAAATACTATTATTTCTCGGGAAAAGGTCACATTAATAATTGAATTCGAAGACATAGCTTTGGAACTTACCTTGTTTGTTATTGACACAATGGACAGTAATATTGATGCTATTATCGGATCGAACATTCTTGATGATCCTACCCTAGGGATGTTAATATCGGGAAAAAATATCGATATATCGATATTGAAAAAAATATCAATATCGGATGACGATATATCGGAGAAAAATATCGATATATCGATATATCGAATATTTTTTCCAATGAAAAATAAACTCCAATGCTGCATCAAAATTAACATTAATCAAAAAATACGGCGCACGCAGCTTTTATCAAACCGAAAGCTAATAAAATGACATTTGATTTCGTTGCCTTCGGTCACAGTTGCCAAATTTAGCTATTTTTAGAGTCTGAAATTCAATTTCAATTTTATCATTGCAATTTCAATATCTGAGAGTTTTTTGATTGAACTATTGGAAATGTAGGTGAAAAGCGGAAAATTCTTCTCTGTTGACTTATGAAATCAAAATAATGCCTTTTTTGATCGAAATAAAGTTTCCGGATAGAAATACTGTTATTTTTTAAATATATTATTTTTAAGAAATAAGGATAAAAGGGGCAAAATCGAAAAAAGTATTAAGAGCAAACTTGATTTTAATTATTTATTATTATTATATTATTATTTTACTTTATTATTTTTTAATAATAAAGTATTGTGATCGACCTGAAATTTCAAAAAAGTTTGCTACCCTGAAATTTTGTATTTACACGTTTTAGGACTAGTAAACACCAAAAAAGCAAAAAAAAAAATGTCCGTCTGTCCGCCGTAGACGCCGTACGCCATACGCCGTCCGCTGTCCGCCGTACGCAAAATCGTTTGAAGGCGCGTAGCTCCCAAACCCGTTGAGATATTAAATTGCAATTTTTATTGTGGGTAGATTGGGTGAACCCCTACGACTGGTATATTTTCGAGGGGTGGGGGTACAAGGGGAGAGGAGAGGGGAGCATTTTAGACGAAAAATTTTGGTTTCTAGATCTAAGGAACCACTTATGCTAGGAGGCCGAAACTTGGAACTTATGTAGTACTATGATAATGGACTCAATTGCAAAAAAATTGTCGATATTGGTTAAGGGGTGTGGAAGTAGGGGGGAAAACAATGAGTCTTTAACGCATGAAAGACGGGATTGAAACATTCTAAAATCGATATCTCCTGAACAATTGATGTCAGAAGATTGAAACTTTGTTGTTATCCTTAGCGATACTTCAAGATTAGACAAGGGCTAAAATGTTTAAGAGGGGTGGTGGGGTGTAGGGGTGGGGGGTGAAAAACTTTGGATTACAATATCTTCCGAACCAATTAGACCAAAAAGATAAAATTTAGTTTCTGTATATGGGATCACCAGAGGAGTCTAGTGAAACTAAATTTTTTGAGGGGGGAGGTGGAGCACGAAAGTGGGATAGCAATTTTTCAAAAAATGTAATTTTTATATCTCAGAACCAGGAGGCTATTTGGAACGGTTTTTTTTAGGTTGTCAGTCGCATAGTACCCAACACCGCATCTCATCATTAAATACGTTTCGGACTTCTACCCATAAAATAATAAAGCTGCGCCCAGACTGTTGGCAGATTTTTTAAAATGTAAGCTTATGAGAACCAGTACTTTTCTGGGACAGTTGTTAAGAATACTCGCTCCTTAATATGCTCTCCAGTAAGCCGACTACGATTATTTGGCACCACAATATTTATTGCCGACGCAACTCTTTCGGATGACACCGATGAGGTAGGGACAATCAGGTATTTCTAATAGTTGCCTGGTTGCCTCGTCGTACATATATTTGTATTGGCGCCTAAAGTGAAGATTTGCGTGCATGTGCCCGTATATATCACGTGCCTTGAACCTAGTTTCGACAGATATGGTTTCCGTGACACCTGACAGTCATTATGAATATTTGAAGATGCCTTTTGGATTAGTCAACGCACCTGCAGTTTTTCAGCGAGCTATCAACAAAGCATTAGGAAATTTACGCGATAACATAGCACTAGTTTATCTTGATGATGTACTTGTTCCTTCAATAACAGTTCAACAAGGATTAGAACGACTAGAAATAGTAATGAAAACATTAGCAGATGCTGGATTTATTTTCAATACAACAAAGTGCACATTTCTTCAAACGAGCATTGAATATTTAGGACGACAAGTTTCTAAGGATGGAATAAGGCCAGCAGCAACCAAGGTTGAAACACTACTTAAACAGCCTGCACCAACCAATGTTCGCCAAATTCGTCAGTTCATGGGTTTGGCCAACTACTTTCGGAAATTCATTCCTAACTTTGCAGCAAAAACATGTAGTATCACAAATCTGACTCGTAATAATGTTCGTTGGCATTGGGGAACAGAACAGGAAACAGCCCGGCAATACATTTTGCAACAGTTGCTATCACGACCTTTATTAGCATATTTTGATCCTGAACTCAAAACGGAGTTACATACAGACGCCAGCTCAATCGGGTACAGAGCAATATTGTTTCAATGGTATGAAAACTTTCTTAAGGTAGTTGGATATTTCAGCAAAGCAACAAGACCTGAAGAATCTAATTATCACAGCTATGAGCTCAAGCTCAAGCAGTCGTTAATGCTGTTAAATACTTTCGGACATATTTAATTGGAATACAGTTCACCTTAGTTACCGACTGCAATGCTATTAAAGCTACTCAACACAAACACGATATCGTGCCAAGGATTGCTAGATGGTGGATTTATCTTCAAGACTTCGATTTCAAAATTGAATATCGTAAAGGTAAACATGTTCAACATGTAGACTATCTGAGCCGTAATATTCCTGCCTTAACCATCGCGCATGTTACTCGATTAACCGATAATTGGTTACTAATAGAGCAAAACCAGGACGAAGAAACTCTTGATATTATAGGCCGTCTTAGTCAGGACAACCGAGAAGAAGGCTTACGCTCTGAATACTCTACAAATAAGGGATTGCTGTATAAAAAAACAACGCAAGGGAATAAATTATTCGTACCAAGGTCATGTCTATTGGCGCTTATAAGACGAAGCCATGAAGAAAACAACCATGTTAGCTGAGAAAAAGTATTGCACAAACTTCAGCAATATTTTTGGATGCCTTCAATGAGCCGAAATGTTCGAAAGTTTACCGATAGGTGTATTATATGTCTTGTCGCTAAGAGACACTCAGGAAAGAAGCAGAGCAGTTTACATTCAATAGAGAAAATAGCTACACCATTTCACACTATTCATCTAGACTCTGTCGGACCTCTTTATCGAAAAAGCAGTACCGAGAAGCATTATGTTCTAGTTATAGTTGACGGATTTACCAAATTTTTAATTCTAAAGCCTTTGGCAACATTAAAAGCAGAAGAAACGGTCAACGCATTCAATAGTTACATCATGCTGCTTGGAGTATCTGTGCGAATTATTACAGATTCAGGAACTAATTTCACAAGCTCTATATTCAAAGACATTATTAGTTCTTTTGGAATTGATCATCATATCATTGCACCAGGCATCTGTCGTGCAAACGGACAAGCGGAAAGGTATGTGGATACCATCACTAATTTGCTGCGAACAAATATCGATGAAATAGCTGACTGGACAAAATATTTAGACAGGATACAATTGTCCTTAAATACAACAAAAAATAAAAGTACTGGCTTATCACCGCTGAAAATTCTTACTGGAGTGGACGTAAGAACACCAGAAATTAGTGCTCTTTTGATGGATCTGGATATAGAACCACAGTATGACAATATTGCAGAAATACGACTTCTAGCCGATGAACTCTTACAGGAAAACGCAATTAAGCAAAAACAACGTTTTGATAGTACTAAGCAGACTCCTTCGAAGCTAACAGTTGGAACACGTGTGTTGTATAAAAGTAACCAAATTCGAAACTGAAAATTAAATGCACACTTCCAAGGGCCTTACACAGTTATCGACATCTTACAACATGATAGGTATAAATTGAAGCAGGACCATTCAAAGAAATTCACAGTTGCAGCACGAGAATCTTTAAGAGTTATTCCGCAAGAAAATATCGAAGATTGCCAAATAAACCAACTGGAATTTTCCAAATCAAATCAATAGGTAAATATTCATAGAATCTCGGTAACTTTAAATAAATGATATTACTTTGTAGTAAGTCAATCAATAACTGTTTCTGAACGAATCTGACGAGCCTAAAAGGCCTCTGAGCAGACTGATAAGAACAGCCTTGACAAGCCTCTGTGCCTCTGAGCATGCTCTTATGACCAAACATTGCCTCTGAGCGGTTCTAACAAGCCTTTTGAGCCTCTGAGTAGACTGACAAGCAAAAAAAAAAAAGGATTCTTGACAAGCCACCGTGCCTCTGAGCAAGCTACTGTGCGCATATTTATTGATTAAAAATTATTATAATTACAGATCAACATACTAAACATCGTCCTTAAGTGCCTCGAGAGCGAGACCCTCATCAGAATGGCCGTGATAGAGAAGAATTGTAAAATCACCGTCAGCCCTCCTTCTCGCTTCTCATAAATCTGAGGTACCCGTCGACACGAAGCGCAGTGATTAAATTTTTGTTTGGATTGTGAAATGGAAGTTTAATTTAATATTATTGTTTGTGAAATGGAAGTTTAATATTATATTTGTTTGAATGATGAAATAGAGTTTTAATATTATTTCTATTATGCATATCAACCAGGGAAGTCTACAACCCACGCTTTACAAAACCTAGTTACGAAAATCGAGAAATCGATTACGGAGAAGGAAATAGCTGTGGGTTGCTACTTAGATATCAAAGGGGCTTTTGCTGTACAAAAGCGTGGTATTGATCCAAAAACCTGCAATTGGATCAAGGCCATGCTAGAACGCAGGAAAATAACTTCGACACTAGCCGACTCAATAGTCACAGTCACAGCTGCGAAAGGCTGTCCACAGGGTGGGGTACTATCACCCATCCTCTGGTGCTTAGTAGTGGACGACTTTCTTCAAGACCTAACAAATTCTGGAGTCACGGTACAGGGTTACGCTGACGACCTTGCCATCTTTGTTAGAGGTAAATTTGAAGAAACGGTGACAGATCCAACCTGGTGCTCTAAAGCAGGATTGGGTATCAACCCAAATAAAAGCACAATTGTTGCATTCACCAAAAAAGGGTGTAAGGACAAGTTATCTAAGCCTACTATTTTTGGAGAATCCATAGAGTAGAGCTAGTGAGGTAAAATTCCTTGGTATCATCCTGGATGAAAAGCTCACTTGGAATTCTCATTTGGACAAAGTTCTTGAAAGAGCCAGAATCTCTCTCTGGACATGCAGGAGCCTTCTCGACAAAAACTGGGGACTGGGTCCAAAACTAACCTACTGGATGTATACCGTCGTTGCTAGGCCCATTATAATTTCCACCGTCTGGTGGAAGAAAACAAAGCAGAAAACTGCTCAGCTTAAGCTGACTAAATTACAAAGACTGGCATGCCTGGGTATTACTGGAGCGATGCGCACCACTCCCACAGATGCCTTAGAGGTGCTTCTCAATCTAGAACCTCTACACTTAGAAATACAGAAAGAAGCTAGGTTCACCACATACAAACTTTTGAGCTCGGAGGACGAGTCAGAGCGCAAAACAGCTTGACCAACTCTCTCCGCGGAACTCAACAAGGACCCCATACTAGCGATAACTCTTTCTGATTCAATGGTACCGAAATTTAATTTCATAAGCCATTCCAAGTTGTCCTACCTGAAAGGGAGGATTGGGTCACAAACAAACCCACTCCAAAACCAGGATCCATAATCTGGTACATAGACGGATCCAAAACAGATCAAGGTGTAGGAGCAGGAGTTTATGGAGTGCGCCCAAATGTCAAATTGTACTGTAGCATGCACATAACATCCACTGTTTTTCAGGCGGAGACTCATGCTATTGAACTATGCATTAGAGAAAACATCAGACGGGGCTACAAAAACCAACAAATATATATTCTCTTGGACAGCAAGGCTGCAATAATGGCACTTCAGTCTGTTCAAATCTACTCCAAACTTGTTTGGAATTGCCTCCAATGCCTGATTGAACTCGGAAATAAGAACAGAGTTAACCTCATTTGTATTCCGGGACACAGCGGCTATGAAAGTAATGAAATGGCCGACGTAATGGCTAGGAAAGGTTCAGAGGCTGACTTTATGGGACCTTACCCCTTCTGTTCCGAATGTGGCAAAAATCGCAAAGTGCCATTCACTAGGACTTGACACCGGGCAACAGGTACTCAAAGCTTTTTATGCCAAAACATTCGGAAAAAAGAACATCTGATTATCTAAAATTAAGCAGATGTCAGACCCGAACCCTAGTGGGAGCTCTGACTGGACTTTGTCACATGGGGAAGCATCTCAATAGGATTGGTCTCTCTGAGACTAAAATTTGCAGAATATGCAATGACGAAGACGAAACACCAGAGCATATTCTCTGTGAATGTGAGGGTTTAGCTCACAAATGACTTCGTCACTTCGGTCAGGGTTTCATGGACCCATCGGAATTCCTGACCGTTCCTCTTCGCAAAATACTAGGCTTCATTGAAAGCGCAGGTATCGAAGAGGAATCATAGTCAAACCGGGGGACGTCACAATAGGCCCAACTGTGGCTGCAGTGACAGAGGTTAACCATACCAACCCCTATTTCCAATCTATCTATCTGGGGTGGTCTTTGCTGTTGGGTAGGCTGAGATTGGAAGGGTAGCATTGTTTGCCTTACTTGTACATTAGATGGCTTTTTGTAGAACATATTTTGTTCTTTCACGCAGTATGAATATGCAGTAGCATGAGTCTCACTGTAGAGCCTAATAGTTCTCGTAACCCAGATAAAAATGTATTTAGGCACATACTTTCATATAATTGTTTTTTCGCACTTCCAACGCACTCGTCTTGATCATGTATTTGAATGTGGTGATTCATACTAGCAAATAACTTTATCACTTCACTGTAGAACTAATGTTTTGCCTTAAATTGTGCAAGTCTCGAATTAAAGATGTTTCGTTGCGTTTATCGGCAGAGTGGAGAAGATTTTCTTTTATTTTATCCCAGTATAAAGGGGTTCCATACATGTTTAAAATCTCGTTGGCGGGACCAACGATTTTATTCCTTATGGCCCTAACTAATAATTGACCATAGGGTGTTCCCCTTGTTACGGAGATAAGCGATGTTGAGTTGTCAAGCGACAACTCATAAATTTCCGCTGAGCGGTTGCGCTCAGAACTCAGCATTACGCTGAGTTGTGACCGCACCCACAACTGCCACCAACTGAGCGGCAACAAAAAGAGGGACCGTTATTCGGTAAATGCCGGAAGCGGCATAGCGGGCAAGAAAAAAGAACGTGTTGAGCCTGGGGAAGGCAGTCGACGGTCGGGCCAAGTCCAACGTGAAATCCGTTAGCAGTGCAAAAAAATTCTCCCGGAAAACCAAAAAACGATACAATTTAAATTGCAATTGCGTGCAAATGTAATTAGGGTATTGTTCGAAAACATTGCGAGCAATTGTTGGACGAAAACGAGACAGTGGAAAAGAAGTAGTGTGCGAGAAGCATAAATTTTGTGGGTGAAAAGTGTCGACTTCCAATTTTCTCGATTAATTGAAATTGTTTACTTTCGTACCGTTAAACATCTACGAATCGCGTAAAACCACTTTATCGAAGAGTTACAAGTGCATTTACGTGTCCTCGAAACGTTCTGGCTAGTGTTTTGAATGCATTGTGCAAATATTTTCGGTGTTTTCTTCGGAAGTTTTGGACCTTCGGCCGCGGCTCTCACGAAAAACCGGCAGACGGCGAAGAATTTTTTTTTTGGCCTTATCATCAACATTAAATTCGGTTCGATTTTAGTTTATTGCCGTAATTGAGTGTTTCGAAAAGTGTTGGCCTGTTAAATAAAATAGAAGAAAAAAAGATCCGAACCGAATCCGAAATAACGGCGAATTTCCGGGGAATGAGGAGACTGTCCAATTTATCTGACGTGTGTGCACCACGAAATGAGAATTGCACAAATTGTAATGTTTTGCCTTAAATTGTGCAAGTCTCGAATTAAAGATGTTTCGTTGCGTTTATCGGCAGAGTGGAGAAGATTTTCTTTTATTTTATCCCAGTATAAAGGGGTTCCATACATGTTTAAAATCTCGTTGGCGGGACCAACGATTTTATTCCTTATGGCCCTAACTAATAATTGACCATAGGGTGTTCCCCTTGTTACGGAGATAAGCGATGTTGAGTTGTCAAGCGACAACTCATAAATTTCCGCTGAGCGGTTGCGCTCAGAACTCAGCATTACGCTGAGTTGTGACCGCACCCACAACTGCCACCAACTGAGCGGCAACAAAAAGAGGGACCGTTATTCGGTAAATGCCGGAAGCGGCATAGCGGGCAAGAAAAAAGAACGTGTTGAGCCTGGGGAAGGCAGTCGACGGTCGGGCCAAGTCCAACGTGAAATCCGTTAGCAGTGCAAAAAAATTCTCCCGGAAAACCAAAAAACGATACAATTTAAATTGCAATTGCGTGCAAGTGTAATTAGGGTATTGTTCGAAAACATTGCGAGCAATTGTTGGACGAAAACGAGACAGTGGAAAAGAAGTAGTGTGCGAGAAGCATAAATTTTGTGGGTGAAAAGTGTCGACTTCCAATTTTCTCGATTAATTGAAATTGTTTACTTTCGTACCGTTAAACATCTACGAATCGCGTAAAACCACTTTATCGAAGAGTTACAAGTGCATTTACGTGTCCTCGAAACGTTCTGGCTAGTGTTTTGAATGCATTGTGCAAATATTTTCGGTGTTTTCTTCGGAAGTTTTGGACCTTCGGCCGCGGCTCTCACGAAAAACCGGCAGACGGCGAAGAATTTTTTTTTTGGCCTTATCATCAACATTAAATTCGGTTCGATTTTAATTTATTGCCGTAATTGAGTGTTTCGAAAAGTGTTGGCCTGTTAAATAAAATAGAAGAAAAAAAGATCCGAACCGAATCCGAAATAACGGCGAATTTCCGGGGAATGAGGAGACTGTCCAATTTATCTGACGTGGTGCATGCATTAATCGTTCTTAGTTCGGCCTAAAATTAAAGTTTTAAATTTTATTTTGAACCTGTGAAAGTGCAAAAGAAAGAGTTCGGTAGTGGTGCCGTGTTGTGGAATTTTGGGAGAAATTCGGTCAATTTCCAACCCTCTTTTGCCCAGTTAAATTTTGTCTTAAATCTGTGGAAAGCGAATCAGTGCTCGAATTTGCGCCCTCCGAAGACCAGTAAAGTGAAATCGAGTTGCATGTCCGCTACGAATACGTTAAAAAGCCACAATTTCGCGGGGATGCTGATTATGGTCTCCCGTCCAGCACCCAAGTTTCCAACTTTTTATTTCTTCGAGTATAAATTTATCGCCATTTCTTGTTTCTCGCTTTCGCGTCTCCTTTATGTGAATAAAAAAATTGAGTGAATGAGTGCATCCATCGAATAATTTCCTCGCGAAATCTCTCGCTCTGAATTAACGAGACGGATTCCCCGAAAGAAGAAGATCCGCAATAAAAATTCAGAAGTGTATATAAAATACAGAATAATAAAAAAAAAATGAAGTAAAAATCCCCAAGTATGAATTAAAATTAAATTAAATAATAATAATTAATAACAAAATATGACTGACAGGACTGACGGACGGAAATAAAATAAAACATATTTTCAAATTAAAAACCTCAAGGTGAAACAAAAAATAATGGGGTGAGTTTCCTTTTTCTATATTTATTTTTCTATATTCTTCTTCTCTTTCCTCTTTTTTTTTTTCTTTTCAATATTTTTTTGTGGTATTATTTTTTGTTTTTTGTTGTTTTTCAGATTTTTGTTTTATATTGTAGGGACCTTATATGGCTGTTTTTTTTGTTATATAAAGATGCTTAAAGGCTAGAAGAGCCAAGTATAAAATGAACCCGAGCGTTAGAGCTCCCAACCCTGAACCTCAATAAGGGGCCATGATAAAGTTGTTTTTAGGACAGTCATGGCTGAGGTAGGGTGGGCAGGCAGGGCGCTATAACACCTAAGCGCCCTGACAAATCGCGAAGTCGCGCACTCCACCGCTTCTTGGTCTTTCACGACCTATTGGGAAAATAGTCCCAATTTCAAATCACCCTGGAGTAAGCCGACACGAAATTTTTTGTTGTACAGGCCAAGGGTTTATGGTCTGAGAATTGAGCAAGAACCCCCCCACAACTGCCGTAGCTAGTCTTGGCCGCCAGCAAGCGTGTCGCTTCCGCTCGATTTTCAGCCACCAATTCAGACGTAGGAATTGGCCCACTCTTTCCTAAACCTTCCTTTCCTTCGAATATTTTGACTTTTTCAAGTCGAAATATTCACTCCAAGGCCTCCGTTCACAACAAAATGGCGCCCAACGTGGGGCTAGCCACAGCTACGCTTGGTGCACAAAGCGTAGCTCATCAACACGCGCGAGTTCCGAAAAATTCCGTGCAAAAAGTTGATATGCAAAAAGGACTTAAACTTCGTCGTTCTGCGACAGAATTTTCGCCTGAACGGCAACAACAGTCCAAGTGTACAGCCTTTCTGATTTTTCCACAGCAAACCATCTCATCGGTCTTGTATGGAGACATTGTGGAACTGACCTATTGACGAACCGTTTTGGCAGCCTTTAGGCGCCAACTCGGTTCCATAGGAAAGGAAAACATTGTCTGTATGCGAGATTGATGTGATGTAAGTTGGGTCAGAATTTATTTTCTCGACCCATTCCACTTTTGGTTCGTAAGTACCCTTTTGAGAGCTGGGCATGCCTTGTCTTGACGGGCATGTCGTCAGACAATTGGGCACAATGCTTGCGAAACATTGGTGAGTTTGGTGATAGAAAATATCGTCGAAATTTCGAAATGTCCCCTATTTCCTTATCCTTCCTTTCAGAGTTCCCTTTTAACGTAGAATAAATTTTTTTTAAAATAACGTAGTATATTTTTTTTGGTAATTACATTTTTTGGTAAGTCTTCGGACGAAAATTTGACTTAGATTTTTTTTTGCTTGTTGATTTTGATTTTTCTAGTTGCTATTTTTCTTCCCAATTTTTTTTATGTTGCATTTTTTTCTCGCGATCCCGATTTTCCCGATAAGTCAAGAAAGACAGAGATCGACTTCGCGATTTGCTGCATATGAGGGGAGGGGAAAGGAGCGACAACGTGAGGGTTCATTTGATTTTTTTTTGATTCATTCATACATTTATACATTTTTTTTTGTTCGATTATCTAAGTTTATCGATTATTCGGTCATTTATTCGCTTGTTCACGCATTCATTCGTTCACTCATTTATTCACTGGTTCATTCACTCGTCAATAATTCATTTTTTTAATAGCTCACTCGTACAATAATTCACTCATTCATTAATTCACTCGTAAATACTCACTCGTTCAGAGACTCATTCGTTAATCACTCACTCATTCATCGTTCACTCATTTATCCACTAATTCACTTACTCGTTCTTTCAATCGTTCAAATATTAACTCGTTCATTTAAACATTCATTCGCGATATACTACAGTTTATTCATTCATTGTTTCAATTAATCGTTCAATTGTTCGATCAGACGTTCATTCGATTACTCATTTAGCATTTATTCATTAATACGTACATCTAAACAATCATTTAGTCAATTATTCGTTTTTTCGGTATTCATCCATTTGCTAATCACTCACTCGTTAGTCGTTCACTCGTTCATCACTCACTCGTTCATCCATTTTATTCGAGTACAATGCCTTTGGCTCACTCTCCATCAAAATCGACCGAGATCCTGTGCACGGCTTGCCAGGACATTGTCAATACAGACCGCGAAGCCAGGACAAAGTGTGGTCATGTCTTCCACATCGTCTGTTTAGACTCGTGGACCAAAGACAACCACAATTGTCCGAATTGCAGAGAGCATTTGGGTCCTCAGGACTATTGGTTGGTTCGGGGCTTGGAGGGCGCGTCCGCCAGACCAGGTGCAGTGACGCGCAGCAAAAAGATGTCACAAGCAGCAAAGCCTCAAAATGTTGGTATGTGGCCTTTAAGGTTAAACTTGGATGTACCACTCGAGACAGGTGGCGGACGAGCATTCTATGCCCCGGACGGATCGATGGTCCTTGAGCCCACTCAACTGGGAGTCCCCGATCTAAGAGCCGAGTCAGAGGGTGTAGAAGAGAGCAGGGCAAGAATGAGGTGGTCGGAAGTACAAGACCAAACGCCGACAGAGTCAGTGCCAGCGCCGTCGTTGGTTCCAAATTCTTTGGGGGTGGAAGATTTGGTCAAGTTGATACGCACGGTGTTGCGCGAGGAATTGGCACAACAGCCCAGAAATAACGTCAACTTCAGTCTACGACCACCACCAAATCGACGTGAAGCACTGGACGAGCCTGTGCAAATTCGGGGTCGACCGGTCCATGCGAATGCCCAGATTGGCGACCGCAACGGCAACGGCCCAAATTATAGACACCGCAACCTTGGCAGTCCGATTCGCCATTGGAGATTGCGATTCAATGGGGATAGCCAATCGTTGCGCGCTGAAGAATTGGTCTTTAGGGCCGAAGCTTTAGCGATGGGTGATCTGGGCGGGCGCATGGACCTGTTGGCCCAGAATTTTCATTTGGTTTTAGACGGTCGTCCGAATCAATGGTACTGGCTTTGGAGGCGATCCAATCCAAACACATCCTGGACAATCTTGACATCCACCTTTCTTCAAGCTTGGGGGGAGCGCAGTTCAGATTGGGAGGTGCGCAAGCGGATGCTGGGGCGACGTCAGGCACCGAACGAGCCATTCTTGCTATATGAGCAAGACATGACGGAGCTCCGCACATTGCTGCGCACTCCCATGTTGGAAAGCGAATTCGTGGATCTGGTGCGCGGGAATTTGCTAGCGAGTACGCAACAGCAAATGTGCTTCTACGAGGTGCACGAGATGGCTCAGTTGCGCTATCTCGTGAACCGCGTAGAAGAAGTGCGGAAGGCTACGCGAGCGAATTCTTGGCAGCAGGGAAGGGTCCACGAACTTAGCGAACCTCAAGCCGAAGCATCGGAAGAGCCGGAATTGGATGAATTGGCCGGCATATCAAAGTCTTTGACTTGTTGGAATTGCGGTATAGACGGTCATGGGTATCGTGAGTGCACCGAAGCCCCGGAAGGTATATTCTGTTATGGATGTGGACGGGCTGACGTTCTAAAGACCAACTGCATCCATTGCAAGTCGCGAAACTTCCGTAAGGACGGAAGGGTTGTGGGTTCCTCCCGTCCAGGTCCTCCTTCTCATACCCCCAGAACGCAATAGTACCTGATCTACCAAGCAATGCACCAGTCAATTCCCAATCCCCATTTCTTCTTGATCTCCCTATTAAAAACACTTCACCCCATTTGAATACCCCTTTAGAGACCCTTCCTAATTTTAACACCACCCCACCCACCATTTCACCCCATTTTTCAGCCCCTGTTAACGTAAATTCACCCTCACCTAAAATCGCCTAAAATCGCTAAAACCCTCGCATCACGATTCTGCAGGAGAGAACAGACGTCGATGCCAAACCATTTACTTCTCCGCCTGGAGGGTTAAGTTCAAGTGGTTCGAGACGCAACGCTCCCCATCCTCACAAACCATACCATCAACGGTTAAAGGAATATGCGGAGGCGCAAGAGCGTATTTTTGCCACTGTTCCAGACGTCCGTGCGGACGAAGTGTCCACACTGACGAACGGAAAAAGTCGCAAAAAGTCGGTCTTGCGCCTGCGTATGTTCTGGAGGATGGTGAGGGCCAAAAAGAAAGCGTTAGTATCTGCCATCATCGCCGAGCCGTTCGATATACGTCCATTCGCGGTAGTATCCCTGTTCGGAGTGGATGTTTCAGGTCTCCTTGATAGTGGGGCGAGCATCAGTTGCCTGGGGGCAAACTCCCTACAACGCCTCCAAAATGCACAGGTGAAGTATCGACCGGTCTGTCGGGAGGTGAAGACCGCTGATGGTGCAGCACAGAAAGTATTGGGCACAGTGAATGCTGAAATTACCTTTCGAGGCAAAGCCAAGCCCATTACACTATATATAGTGCCGAGCCTGTCGCAGGAATTGTACCTAGGGGTAGATTTCTGGCGATCATTCCAGCTAGCTCCCAGCATCATCAGCGCGGGCGATACTGCCGATACTGCATCGCAACTGATGGACGCCCAACACTCAACACCTTCACATCAACGTACTCGGGCCATAGTGGCGAACGATGCGAGGCAAGATCGCTATCTTGGTTGTCCTGGACCCTACCCCAAACTACCCTCTTTACATCCATTGGGACAAAATACTGCCAGGAAACCTTCCATTCGAGATCTGCGGCAGTGATCCGAGGGGTTAGGCCCATAATTGCCCGGCTCTCACCGTGAGCATGAGATTGTTGAGTTGTCAAGCGACAACTCATAAATTTCCGCTGAGCGGTTGCGCTCAGAACTCAGCATTACGCTGAGTTGTGACCGCACCCACAACTGCCACCAACTGAGCGGCAACAAAAAGAGGGACCGTTATTCGGTAAATGCCGGAAGCGGCATAGCGGGCAAGAAAAAAGAACGTGTTGAGCCTGGGGAAGGCAGTCGACGGTCGGGCCAAGTCCAACGTGAAATCCGTTAGCAGTGCAAAAAAATTCTCCCGGAAAACCAAAAAACGATACAATTTAAATTGCAATTGCGTGCAAGTGTAATTAGGGTATTGTTCGAAAACATTGCGAGCAATTGTTGGACGAAAACGAGACAGTGGAAAAGAAGTAGTGTGCGAGAAGCATAAATTTTGTGGGTGAAAAGTGTCGACTTCCAATTTTCTCGATTAATTGAAATTGTTTACTTTCGTACCGTTAAACATCTACGAATCGCGTAAAACCACTTTATCGAAGAGTTACAAGTGCATTTACGTGTCCTCGAAACGTTCTGGCTAGTGTTTTGAATGCATTGTGCAAATATTTTCGGTGTTTTCTTCGGAAGTTTTGGACCTTCGGCCGCGGCTCTCACGAAAAACCGGCAGACGGCGAAGAATTTTTTTTTTGGCCTTATCATCAACATTAAATTCGGTTCGATTTTAATTTATTGCCGTAATTGAGTGTTTCGAAAAGTGTTGGCCTGTTAAATAAAATAGAAGAAAAAAAGATCCGAACCGAATCCGAAATAACGGCGAATTTCCGGGGAATGAGGAGACTGTCCAATTTATCTGACGTGGTGCATGCATTAATCGTTCTTAGTTCGGCCTAAAATTAAAGTTTTAAATTTTATTTTGAACCTGTGAAAGTGCAAAAGAAAGAGTTCGGTAGTGGTGCCGTGTTGTGGAATTTTGGGAGAAATTCGGTCAATTTCCAACCCTCTTTTGCCCAGTTAAATTTTGTCTTAAATCTGTGGAAAGCGAATCAGTGCTCGAATTTGCGCCCTCCGAAGACCAGTAAAGTGAAATCGAGTTGCATGTCCGCTACGAATACGTTAAAAAGCCACAATTTCGCGGGGATGCTGATTATGGTCTCCCGTCCAGCACCCAAGTTTCCAACTTTTTATTTCTTCGAGTATAAATTTATCGCCATTTCTTGTTTCTCGCTTTCGCGTCTCCTTTATGTGAATAAAAAAATTGAGTGAATGAGTGCATCCATCGAATAATTTCCTCGCGAAATCTCTCGCTCTGAATTAACGAGACGGATTCCCCGAAAGAAGAAGATCCGCAATAAAAATTCAGAAGTGTATATAAAATACAGAATAATAAAAAAAAAATGAAGTAAAAATCCCCAAGTATGAATTAAAATTAAATTAAATAATAATAATTAATAACAAAATATGACTGACAGGACTGACGGGCGGAAATAAAATAAAACATATTTTCAAATTAAAAATCTCAAGGTGAAACAAAAAATAATGGGGTGAGTTTCCTTTTTCTATATTTATTTTTCTATATTCTTCTTCTCTTTCCTCTTTTTTTTTTTTCTTTTCAATATTTTTTTGTGGTATTATTTTTTGTTTTTTGTTGTTTTTCAGATTTTTGTTATATATTGTAGGGACCTTATATGGCTGTTTTTTTTGTTATATAAAGATGCTTAAAGGCTAGAAGAGCCAAGTATAAAATGAACCCGAGCATTTGAGCTCCCAACCCTGAACCTCAATAAGGGGCCATGATAAAGTTGTTTTTAGGACAGTCATGGCTGAGGTAGGGTGGGCAGGCAGGGCGCTATAACACCTAAGCGCCCTGACAAATCGCGAAGTCGCGCACTCCACCGCTTCTTGGTCTTTCACGACCTATAGGGAAAATAGTCCCAATTTCAAATCACCCTGGAGTAAGCCGACACGAAATTTTTTGTTGTACAGGCCAAGGGTTTATGGTCTGAGAATTGAGCAAGAACCCCCCCACAACTGCCGTAGCTAGTCTTGGCCGCCAGCAAGCGTGTCGCTTCCGCTCGATTTTCAGCCACCAATTCAGACGTAGGAATTGGCCCACTCTTTCCTAAACCTTCCTTTCCTTCGAATATTTTGACTTTTTCAAGTCGAAATATTCACTCCAAGGCCTCCGCCACAACAGCGAAAGGATTTCCTCAACGTTGTCAAGGAAATCGAACAATAAACGTGGGTTGCCTTCGAATTTCGGAAGGTCTTGAATAGCGTCGGGTACTCTTAAAGAGATAAATATGTCTGAGGCTGTAATTACGATTGGAATCGCGCTGCTATTATTATTGGGTGTAGCCATTGTATTGTCGATATTATTGCACTGATTATTTGAGATAACTTTAATATCACTATCATTATTTGTGTCCGCGAAGTTATCTTCCTCACTAATTGGTGGTAAAGTGTTTGGGTTTTGTATCAAGGAGGAACTTGCTTCAGCACTACTATAAATATCTGAATCACTACAAGAAAATTTTACGCGATTTAACAAACTGTATGACCTACTACGCCTTATAAATGACATGGGAGACGGGATAATGAAAAAAAGGAAATATTCAGTGTTTTAACTTACATGTATAAAATTGCGATGAAAGAAATCATCATTATGCAGCTGCGGCGATTAAAGTTAAAACTACCGGCACTTTAAGAAAACGCTCCACTCGTAAGTTACGATGATCGGTCTGCCTTGATATGCGATTTTCCTTCGCGGTCAATTTGGTTTTCCGGTCACTATTTCTTCTTTATGGAGGGTCTGTCGCGATATTCTTTCACGGTTGAAATTTCAAGGAAATTATTCGTTTTCACAATAGTCACTATTTTTGACACGACATTCTTTCGCAGCACGGAAATTATACGTTTCCACAATAGTCACTATTTCCGTTTTTAGGAAACATTTTTTTTTTTCATATCAAGATATTCTTTCGCGGTAAATTTCGAAAAAACTATGTTTTTATGATGCCGTTCGCCGCCCTACTTCGAATGCACCAGTTATAGGTTCTTCGCGATGAAGAAGCAAAAAATAAAAAATAAAAAACTTAGGTTTTGTTAGCTGAACTTTTATTATTAATTCTTTAAATCGTACTCCGTTCTTTTACACTTGTTGACTTACTTTTATGCTAATTTAATGCTTACGCAGTGTCTACATAATTTACACCATTACGTATTTTAAATGAGAACGTTAAACATATCAAAATGCTGATGGCTTTGAATTTCATAAAAAGTATTAATGTTGGGAAAATGCTGACTGTCGTGGGAGTTAGGGTGAATGGGTTAGTATTGGGAAAACGCTGACTATCGTGGGAGTCAGGGTGAGTGGTAATGTTACTCGCGCGAGTAATTTCAACAAATGAGTGTATTTAAAGTAGTTTAGTGTCAGTTCATGCGTTTTCGGTGTATGAGCGCGCATGCTTGGCATAATTGAACAGCGGGAGCAACGGAACCAATGGGACCGGGAGGAACGGTGCAACGGAAGCAACGGAAGAATGGGAGCGACGAAGCAACATAAGCAATGGGAGGAACAGAATCAATGGGAGCAACGGAAGCAACGGAGCAACGGGAGTAACGGGAACAACGGAGAAAGGAGAGCAACAGGAGCAACGGGATCAACGGGAGCACCAGAAGCATCGGGATCAACAAGAAGCAAGACTGGAAACCGCTGGCTTTGCAGTTTCGGTTGCATTTTTTAGTAATATAGTAATATTACATCGACATCGATGAACTACATATTACAAATTCGTGTCCTATTGGAAATCGAATGTTGTGAAATCAACACAGGTTTCTTAGTAAATATTGATCAATGACCAGTGTTCATTTCAAGACAGTGTGGTCTTCTACTGGGCACGCAAACGTAATCACGAATCCCGGACTTTGAACTACAAAATAATAGAGTTATGTCCAGGTTTTTCTATTTTCGACGTATTTTTTGCTTCTGATTTATGTACAATTATTTGATAGCAGGTCAGATACACTCAAAGGTGATACAGATATTTCGATTAGGATACTATTATCTTGATTAACGTAATCACCTCTATATTATCGCGTTTATATTGTTAACGTTTACTTTTCGTAAAGATTAGGTGTTCGCAAGTACTGTTGTATTTACCCTTGATATATTCAATATCAATTTTTTATATTTTTTTTGAGAAAATTTAGTTTCTTGA
This sequence comes from Beris morrisii, assembly GCA_951812415.1. NCBI lineage: Eukaryota > Metazoa > Arthropoda > Insecta > Diptera > Stratiomyidae > Beris > Beris morrisii. Next base: position 96,804,356 of record OX638311.1, read on the forward strand.
AAGTTCATGACAGCTGTCTGTGATCCAGAAACTTTTATTTTTTCGAGATAGGGTGTGGGATCCCATGATTGAAGTGTAAGTACCTATATATATATGTAGATGTGTAGGACTCGAAAAACGAAAGTAAAACATAAAAACATATGCCTGTACTTGTATCATTTCCGATGCAGTACCATTGTGATGGGGCGTTTTTCATATATCACTGTCGTTCCTGATTGGTTAGCCATTACTATAAACAAAAGACTGTCTTCCAGAATTACTTGTGACTGAAACCATCATGTACCGTTTCGCATAAAGAACTGAATAATTAATTACGGAAAAATTACAAATTACTGTCTAAAGCTCGTAAGTTTAAATACACCTAATTTTAAAGAAAATTATTAATTTTTAGTCTCAATTTTTTAAATTGTCGAAGATTGATTTTATCATCAGTAATGTGCCCATGCCAATCAATTTCTTCCTAGAAAAATATAGACTTCAACAATTTAAAAACAATATCCACCGCCACTTCAAAAACTCCACTACCGTTGTATCATAAGCCTAAGCCATTTCCTCAATTTGCATTTATATCGTACTAGCCGCGTCCAGCGGTTTCAAGTCTTGCTTCCCGTTGCTCTTGTTTCTCCGTTGCTCCCGTTTCTCAAGTTGATCCCGTTGATCCCGTTGCTCCATTGCTCACGTTTCTTCCGTTGCTCCCATTTCTCCCGTTACTTCCGTTGCTCCTGTTACTTCGTTGCTCCCGTTGCTTCGTTGCTCCCATCCTCCATCGTCCATCCCGCATCGTCCATCCCGCATCGTCCATCCTCCATCCTCCGTCCCCGTTGTTTGGTAGGGCCCGTCTGCTTACAGTGTTTAGGCAGAAGTGAAAAGCATCTGTTTAACTTAACCCGATGCTGTGGGCTAGTCATTAAGACTGAGTCTCTCAGGCGCAAAGAGGGAATAGGCCAGTGCTATCGATGTCAGCGTTTTTGCAGCTCTCAAAGGAGTTGTAGGTCCAACCCCAAGTGCGTCAAATGTACTGGCAATCACTTGGCTGCGGACTGCCTTAGTAAGCGGAAGACAGATTCGAAATGTGTGAACTGCAGAGGCGGTCACACAGCTTGTTATCGGGGCTGCCGTTTCCGCAATGCAGTCCAACAAAGGGTTAAGGTTATTAAAAAGTTTCCCCCTAGAAAGATTTATGGCATTCCACCAGCATTCCACCTCCAGCTTTGTTAGTTAGGGACAGGCTCCACCCCACAAGCTGTTTCCTATGCTAGCCACTTCAGGGCTCCTGCCCAGCTCCGGCTCAGCTTCCGATCCCACCCCAACCAGTTTCAACTACTAGGAGTTAAAATTCTTTCAGTGGCATTCAGAGTGCCACTATACTTATGAAACTCGGAGAAATGCTCCAAAACCTTGGCACTCTTAACGTTCACCCTAGCCTGCTTTAACAGCTCATTCGGAACATACACAATATGATCCAGTCAATGACGGTTTAATGTTCACCAAAAGAACTCCGAATACACTCCGATTAGCGCATTGGAACGCTAACGGCCTAGTGACTAAAAGATTGGAGCTTCTTGCTTTTGCTGAGGAGCATCAACTTGATGTCGTTATGGTGTGTAAATCACACCTCAAAGCCTCCGACGAGCCCCTTTTGCGCAACTACTCTTTATTTCGCACCGACCGAGACGCTACACGTAGGGGAGAGACGGCTATCTATGTAAAAATTACATTGATCACCACCCTCTTCCAGGCTTAGATACTGGTACTTTAGAAACTACTGGGATTGCAGTTAATACTAGTTCAATGGGAATGTTCAACCTATATGCGATATACAATCCGCCGCAAAAGCCTTTAACTGCATCTCAATTATCCTCGCTCTATTATCCTCGCGCACTCCCACCATCCTTGGAGGGGATTACAATGCCAAGCATCTCAGCTGGAACAATAGAGCTACCAACACTAGGGACACTGTTCTATAGCTGTCATAGGTCCTTCATTACCAATGTTCTACGGTAATCTTGGTAGACCTGAAGTGATATATATTGCAGTTCTTTCAAACATCTCGCTATTCCACGAGATTCGGACTGTAGATGATTTGTCATCCGATCAATGTCCGCTTCTTTTCTTCTTGGGGGAGGATGACTTTGGACCTGAACAATTGATCAGTCGCTTTGTCCATTTGTACAAATTTCCAGATGCTATGAACACAGCCATGGAATGCGTCGAAAGTCGAAGACATAGATAGGGTAGTGAAAAAATTTCAAGATTGCATTGTGCAGCCGATTGAATCTGTAACTACCAACAGATCGTTCGATAATCCGAAGGGGGCTTTACCTCGGTTCATTCGGAATTTGAAAAAAGAACGCAATCGCATTCGAAGGCGATATCGACTGACTTTGGACCCCAGCCTAAGAAGGGAATGCAACAGATTAAATGAGCAAGTCAGATATGCTATGTCTGATCTGGACGAAGCTCAATGGCAAAACAAGTTAGAACTCGTTTCAGAAAATGACAATGATATGTGGAGACTTTCCAACGAGCGGAGGCATTGTGTATTCGGATAAGGACAAGGCGGAATGCTTTGCCGACTCATTGGAGCTGCAATGCACGCCCAACCACACCCACGCTGTTCTTGATAATATCGAGCACGTGAATCGTTCAGTTCGATATACCCTGATCGAAGCTGAACAAGAACCTCCACTTGATCTTGTTTCCCCTGAGGAGATTGAATACCTTTTGACTACTCTAAAAGTCAGGAAGGCCAAGGTCCGTGCGGTATTTACAACAAAGCTTGCAAGTTGTTGCCGCACACCTCAATTCTACAATTGGTAACCATTATTAATGGTATATTACGATGTGGTTATTTTCCTTCCCTTTGAAAGGTTGCCGACGTGATAATGATCCCCAAAGCGGGACAAAATGGTCTGTTTCCGCAGAACCACCAACCAATTAGCCTTCTTTCTGCACTTGCCAAAGTGGCTGAAAAAGTTATTTTGTCTCGTCTACAGGAACATGTGGATAAAAATGGGGTACTCCCTGACGAGCAATTTGGATTCAGATCCGGGCACTTGACTACTTCTCAATTAATGAGGGTCCTTGAGCAAGTCACTGATGGGTTCAACAGAAATCAATATACTGGTGCGGTATTTTTAGATGTCTAGAAAGCCTTCAATAAGGTCTGATACATTGGTTTTGTGTTCAAACTTGCGGACCATGATTTCCCCTTAAATTTCGTGCTCCTAATCAGCTCTTTCCTTAAAGATAGAACATTCAAGGTTAAGATCAATGGAAGAGATCTTCTTTAAAACCCATCGAGGCTGGTGTACCACAAGGGTCGACTTTGTCGCCCTTACTGTTTGCTATTTATGTAGCAGATGTGCCAAGAACTGGCAACGTTACAACCGCTTTTTACGCTGAAGACACAGCTTTAATGTGCAGCTCATGGAGCCCACTTAAGATCACCAGAAGTTTGCAGAATGCTGAAGACAATATGGAAGACTGATTTAAGCTCTGGGGGAGGAGGGGTAAGCCCCCAAGTTGACATGTTTCCATATTCAGTGATGTCATACCCTGGAAACCCGTTGTTAAGTGCCTCGGTATTAAGTTAGATAAAGGACTGTATTTCGGTCCCCATATTCAGTCAGCTGTAGGAAAAGCATGCGCGGTATCGGTTATGTTGAACAGGGGCGTACGCAGAATTATGTTTTGGGGTGGGTCACAAGATAGATGAACTAGCAGGAGCGAGGAGTCAATTGCTAAAAAAATCAAGACAGTGCCAAGGTATTTAATTCGGAAGTAGAACGCTGCACATTTATCTTAGGTACCATTATTTATTTTTTTAATAACAAATTCTAGACGCCTGCCTGACTTTTTTGCGAACCTGGTAATAATTTTTTCAACATCCAACTCAATGTCTTGATGGACATGCATTAACGCTAACCCAGTCAAACGCTCCTCACCCATTTTAGCATTTAGCCATGCTTTTAGTCTCCGCAAAGTGGAAAACTTCTCTCTGCGGTGGCGACACTAACTGGCAGAGGAGCAACAATTCAAAGAAGCATTTGAATATCAGGGTACATATCCTTGCCACAGCTATCAAAAACTTGCACAACGGTTTCAGGTTTATTTCCACTGCCATTTAGCTCTCTCACCCATTTCTGCACCCATACAACGTACTCGTGCTCGATATATATATTTCGTCCCGTTTCTCGTTACACAATCCTTTTAACATTTCATAACTTCGTTGCAGCACTATAAATTTTTCTTCCTTCGCCCGCGCACTTCGATTTTGTTTTCTTTGAAAATATACACTGTTTCTCCTTGTCACCGCTTCCTTGTCGAACACCATCCCGCGGAAAAAAGCCCCGATTTCAATTTCGCTCGTTACCTTGAAAACTTCCTAACGGCCGCACGAACGATTAGGGGTCTTGAACCCCAAACCTCGGTCAAGAACCCCTTCTAATACGTTTTTTTTTCACCTTTCGCACTCGAACACACCATTAACTTTGGAGTGTTGAAAATGTCAAAAATAAAAGGCTGTTCAGCTGAACATGGCGGCCGCCGTTCTTATTGTTTACGTTCTGTCAAAAATTCGCGAGTGAAGTGTAGTGTTGCGAAATGATTTTGTCCGGCGCTTCTGGGGTAAGTTTATTTTCTATTAGTTTCTAAGCTGCGTTAGTTATCGCGTCGGACTCCAGTCGTTTAATCGGTATTCGCTGTTGCTCATCGCAATTGCCCAAAGTTTTCGTCACTTCGTGCCATTCCATTTATTCGTGAACACACTGATCCGCTTAATGTTTACTCGGTGTTTTGTTCGTTTAAACTGGGGTTTTTTCTATAATTCGCGCACTCCAAGTTCGTTATTGTTTAGGTTCATTCCTTACCAGCTATCCTCACCTTAATCTTAATCCTACTTCTATTTAGCATTTTCCAAAGTTAGTCCTATTATTGATTCAAATTTGTTTTAATCCGTTCTCTCTTTCCCGTCTGTTCAGTATACTTACGTGGTAATGTACTAATTCTTTGCGTTATTTCAGGTTTTCCGTGCCGAAGGGAAAGGTGACACGAGCCTCACTTGGGGAGCTAACACCTAATAATTTGCGGTAAGTCTCAACGTTATGCAATTTAGTTTCAAGTTTTAATATTCTATTTCTGAACACTTTACCCCGGTTCTGGATAAAGAGCGACCGTCAGACTTCGCCCGGGATCGTTAACAATGTATACCCTAAGTATCCAATAATTACGACGTAATACGACCTTTTGTAATCCGGCTGCTTATATTCGTTGTTGAACGGTGTTATTGACTTGTATATTGCCGATGGATCATATTATCATGCACGCGTCGGTCGACAGTATACAGTCAATAGCGAGAAGTAAGTCGAGCCGATTTCCTGATCACCGATCAGATTTAATTATTAGATTTACTTACTACTGGGTGAAATCGGGTCTCGACATCCTTCCCTCCCCGAAAAAATTCGGCGCAAATTGTTCCATCATACTCAGCTCACATACTCACATATATCGGTTTTTAAGTGGTGTTTAAAAAATAAGTTAAAATATACCGCAAAAACAAAAATGGATTTTCAAATATTACAAAAGTGCAGTTAATTCGAACTAACTGATTAAATGAACATTATAAAATTAAAATATGGTTTCGTGTTATTGTTATTTATAGCTATGTTACTGATATATAAAAATTTTGTTTTTTTTATTCAATTCTTCTTTTTTATACTCTAGATGAAATCATATAGAGTTTTATAAGTTTAATTCAGCCCAAAAGTTTGTAACGCATAGAACCAAGACTCGGACGAAAAAAAGTTATATATTATTTTTTGTTTATTTGTGCCCAAAAACCTCAAATCCGCTTGACGTCCGTCCGTCCGTCCGTCCGTCTGTCCGTGAACACGATAACTCAAGAACGCCTTCACCTAGGATCTTAAAATTTTGAATCTGGATGTTTGGTTGAATTTGTAAGGCTAAGTTCGTTAACGGGCAAAATCGTCCTACTCCTTCGGGTAGCTGCCATACAAAATGTCCTTAAAACACGTGTTCAAGAATATTGGTCGATAACTTCAGAAGGGTTTAAGCTACGACATTGAAATTTTGTACGTGTTATTTTTCCAATAGTTGAAGCTAAATATATGATTATGAAGAAAATCCTGTTAGTCCTTCGTGTAGCTGCCATACAAATATCCTGTCAAAATGAATTTACTTAATTTACGGAACTCACTATAACTCAAGTAATCTTTTAGCTACGAATTCAGAATTTTCTACAAATTAGTTTTCAGTGAAAAGAAAGTTCGACTTAACTAGTCAGCAAAATCCTTTTACTCCGTCTGGTACCTTCCATACAAAAAATCCTTAAGACATGTGTTCAACAATATTTTTCGATAACTTTTGAACGCTTCAAGCTGCGAATTTGAAATTTTGTACACATTAATTTTTGAATGGTGCCAAGGAAAAGGACAAATATTTAAGAAATCGAGTGAGTCCTTCCTGCACCTCCCATGTGAAAGTCCTTCAAAAAGGACATTTTTTTTCGATGACTTACCCAGTTCAAGATATGAAATTAAACACAGAATATTGTCTTTTAGTTTTGAGTAGCAATCTAATGGCAGTCCTACTTTATCCCCAACTACAATATAAATCGGAGTTTAGTATTCATCTAGAGTATTATACGATTGGCTTGCAGCCGATCGTGACTGCAGTATGTTTATACTCTAGATGAAATCATATAGAGTATAAGTTTAATCCAGCCCAAAAGTTTGTAACGCATAGAACCAAGCCACGGACGAAAAAAAGTTATATATTATTTTTTGTTTATTTGGGGCCAAAAACCTCAAATCCGCTTGACGTCCGTCCGTCCGTCCGTCTGTCCGTGAACACGATAACTCAAGAACATCTTCACCTAGGATCTTGAAATTTTGAATCTGGATGTTTGGTTGAATTTGTAAGGCTAAGTTCGTTAACGGGCAAAATCGTCCTACTCCTTCGGGTAGCTGCCATACAAAATGTCCTTAAAACACGTGCTCAAGAATATTGGTCGATAACTTCAGAAGGGTTCAAGCTACGAATTTGAAATTTTGTAAGTGTTATTTTTCCAATAGTTGGAGCTAAATGTATGATTATCAAGAAAATCCTGTTAGTCCTTCATGTAGCTGCCATACAAATATCCTGTCAAAATGTATACACTTAATTTACGAAACTCACTATATCTCAAGTAATCTTTTAGCTACGAATTCGGAATTTTGTACAAATTAGTTTTCAGTGAAAAGAAAGTTCGACTTTACTAGTCAGCGAAATCCTTTTACTCCTTCTGGTAGCTGCCGTACAAAATGTCCTTAAAACACGTGTTTAAGAATATTGGCCGATAACTTCAGATGGGTTTACGCTACGTCTTTGAAATTTTGTACGTGTTATTTTTCCAATAGTTGGAGCTAAATGTATGATTATGAAGAAAATCCTATTAGTCCTTCGTGTAGCTGCCATACAAATATCCTGTCCAAACGTCTTCACTTAATTTACGGAACTTACTATAACTCAAGTAATCTTTTAGGTACGAAATCGAAATTTTGTACAAATTAGTTTTTAGTAAAACCAAAGTTTCAGTTCACTAGTCAGCGAAATCCTTTCACTCCTTCTGGTCGCTGCCATACAAAATATCCTTAAAACAGGTGTTCAAGAATATTGGTTGATAACTTCAGAAGGGTTTAAGCTACGACATTGAAATTTTGTATATATTATTTTTTCAATAGTTAGAGCTAAATATATAATTATGAAGAAAATCCTGTTAGTCCTTCGTGTAGCTGCCATACAAATATCCTGTCAAAATGTATTCACTTAATTTACGAAACTCACTATAACTTAAGTAATCTTTTAGCTACGAATTCGGAATTTTGTACAAATCAGTTTTTAGTAAAAACAAAGCTTGAGTTTACTTGTCAGCGAAATCCTTTTACTCCTTCTGGTAGCTGCCATACAAAATGTCCTTAAAATACGTGTTTAAGAATATTGGCCGATAACTTCAGAAGGGTTTAAGCTACGTCTTTGAAATTTTGTATATGTTATTTTTCCAATAGTTGGAGCTAAATGTATGATTATGAAGAAAATCCTATTAGTCCTTCGTGTAGCTGCCATACAAATATCCTGTAAAAATGCCTTCACTTAATTTACGGAACTTGCTATAACTCAAGTAATCTTTTAGCTATGAATTGGAAATTTTGTACAAATTAGTTTTGAGTAAAAACAAAGTTCGAGTTTACTAATCAGCGAAATCCTTTTACTCCTTCTGGTAGCTGCCATACAAAATGTCCCTAAGGCACGTGTTCAACAATATTATCGATAACTTTTGAACACTGTAAGCTACGATTTTGAAATTTTGTACACGTTCATTTTTAACTAATTCCAAGGAAAAGGATAAATATGTAAGAAATCGAGTGAGTCCTTCCTGCACCTCCCATGTGAGAGTCCTTCAAAAAGGACATTTTTGTTCGATGACTTACCCAGTTTAAGATATGAAATTAAACACTGAATATTGTCTTTTAGGTTTGAGTAGTAATCTAATGGCAGTCCTTAATAAAGGATATACAACATGCACACACGTAATTCTACTTTATCCCCAACTACAATATAAATCGGAGTTCAGTATTCATCTAGAGTATTATACGATTGGCTTGCAGCCGATCGTGACTGCAGTATGTTTTTTTATTCAATTCTTACAAGAGATCTCTGGTGGGAATAAGCGTGGGAGTGGTCTGACGGTTGTAATTTGTTGTCTAATTCCGCTGTGTCCAAAAACGATGATTGATTTTCAGATCGTTTACTGGTTTCTTCGCTATGGTTGAGGTGAGGTAAAATTTTTCTGGTTAATGATCGAGGTATCTCGAGCTCGCCGCTGCGGTCTTTCCGGTTGTCTTCTAAGATAGTCTTAAGGGGCTCCTGAAGTCTGTTCAGTTCTCGCCGTCAATTATACTGTTTGATAACGAAATATATTGCAAATAATACCAGAAATATTACTGCAGCGCCTGTTGCAGTTATTAGCTTGAAATAAAGTTCAGTGGTCTGGTTGTTCTGGCGTCTCTGCTCCTCTTTTCTGGTTTCTTCTACCAAATTTTCAATGAGTTTGCTTTCGGATTTCCATGCGTAGTCTAGGTGTTGCGCTATCATGACTTTTGGGGCATTTCGTCCGTAGGTCGCCTGGTTCACTCTCCCATGTGTTATGGAGTCATGAAGCTCCGCAGTTGGTCCTAACGTTATATTGGGACGTTCTTCTGGTTGCCATAAATTAATGGTGCGGTGCGTGTCGTCAATGGAGTAGATTAATGTGTAGTCGGTTCGGATATTGCAATGCTCTTTTATGGAAATCACTCCCAAATTTCAGAGCTCATGTATCTGGAGAGAGGTATTGGTACATCGAACTTCAATCTTTGTTTTTGTCGCGAGGATGTATAACCAATTGTTCCTTGTTTCCATCCGTACAAATGTACTCCACTTTCTGCTAACCTTTATAGTGCATTCTGTAGTATCCAGACTATGCTCTCTATACAAATTTAGTATGCAGTTTCTGATTTGTTATTCTCTCGTCACCCTTGTTATCCATAGTTCCGAAAAGCGCCTTACTTAAGGGGTTATGCCACTCTAGAGTTTTCGAAAAATCGATTTTTTTTTTTTTTTAAATTGTTCCTTAGGACCTCAAAAATGCTGTCCCAAAAGTTTATGGCCGGAAAAAGTCTCTAAGGACTTGTTTTTCGAATTTTAGTACAAGGCCGCCTGCAAAATTATTTATGATTTTCTGCTACTCAAAACTTCAAACGCGTTTATCTCAAAACTACATTTTTCAAGCTGGCCGGAAACATAACTCGGACAATTTTCAATCGATTCACTTGAAATTTGGAATATATCTTTAAAACTATATTGTCCATGGAAGTACGTAGGATTTTTTTTTTATATTACATAGTTCATTTGTTATTAACAATTTTCTGACGATTTTTTAGGCAAATTTCACACTTTTCACTTTAGAATTGCGCCATTTGGCTAAAAATCAAAATATCGAAAAAATTCTACGTACCTCTCTGGCTGTTAATATATTTAATCGAAATAAATTTATTAGCTTATCATAATTCAAAAATTACAGGCACTAAGTGTCCGGCCATGGACCCTGGAAAAACGGAGACGTCACCGCAAAAACGCTGCACAGCCGGCATTTTGAATTTAATTGCTTAAAAAAAATTTCGGTACATAGTCAATAACATGTATTATAAATATCCATTTTCGTAATATCGATTTATTTTGTAGTTTTTCTAAAAAAAATTCCCGAAAAAGACCTATTTTTTCAGCCTCTAGAGTGGCATAACCCCTTAATGTGCCTACTCCGTCGAAGAACGATCGTTTGGTTCGGGCTGATCTGGTTCCGATTATGTAGTGTTGTAGGTCCTTTTGTTTTGACTTAAGGGATCTTAGACTCGCTCTTAGTTGGGTTGATATGGATTGACATTGCGTATCGTACACATGTTGCTTCTGGCAAAGTTGGGAGACAACCTCGGTGCAGTTAGCGATGAATTCCAGCTCTTCCTTAAAATATGTTTTGACAATGTATCCACAGTGATCTCTCGTGATGGACTGGGGCACATTGCTTCAGTCGACCCTTCTAAACCTAACCTAACCTAAAATCTGGTATGTGGACTTTGGAGAGGATGGTCCAATGTTTGTATTATCGTCAACACTATTCCTTTTATTTGAGACTCATACATATTAACTTACTGCACTGTTACGTTTTTTCTTTACAACAAAAACTATTTTCTAAATATTACAAAAGATATATTAAATATTTATAGTAATTCTTACAATTTTTTTTAATCTTATTGATCTTACTGTACTGCTACATTATATTTGCAAACGAAAAATTAAAATAACTTACGAGAGCAATATTACATTATCGATAATTTTATCTTTCTTACAAGTAACAAAAAATGAAATATGTGAGATAGCGCTGTTTATAATGGAATTTATAATATTTCCAATAAAATATTTCTTCTCTTCAGAATATATCTATACTTTTCTCAATCTACATACGTTAGTTTGCATTTTATATTTGAAAGGTGTCCTTCTTGCTTCTTCCTAAGGGCTTAGGCGTCGCATCGGTATGATTCCTTCGTGTCTTTTCTTTGTGTTTTGCTTGTTATCTGTAATAGAAATTTCTTTGTTATTTTGTTTAGACAGAGTTAAAATGGGCCCGTTGCAATTTCCATTAATTGGCTACTATTTTAATAATTCTGGGTAGTAAAAAAAAATTTACTACTATTTGGATTAGTGAAATTATCCTATCTTTAGTTTTCATGCGTTACGTTACGATTATACATTACTCAATTATACCAAAGCTTTACCCTGTTTACATGTACTCTCCTAACTCGTTTCTGGATAAGGATAGATATTATTCTCCGGGGAATGCACATGTACTACTTTGTACGGCCCCTTATAATCTGCGCTTAGTTTCCCTGATCGGTTCATATCCTTGAGTAAAACTTCGTCCCCCACATGTACTTCCGTCAGTTTTGCTGTTTTATCGTAGTGTGCTTTTGATTTAGTTTTTGCTTCTCCTAGATGCTTCTTGGCTAACTGAAAAGATTTTTGCAGTTGATATTTTAAGGCTCCATGAGTCCGGTGTGAAAATTCTGTATTCTCTTTTGATTTTTCTTTCTTGAAAGGGGAAAAGTCAATTTCAATCTTTTTTCATTCGTGCATTTTCGTGGTTCGCCGTTTCAGTCATGAACAGGGTTACCACTTGGACTCTTTAAATTCGAAGTAGGTGGAGCGGAAAAATCGAAGTAGATGTGAATTTTTCGAAGTAAATTTTTAGAATTTTGGTGGCCGGGAATTGAACTTTTTGCTTGTCTTTAGAAAAATTTAAAAAGTTCATAAAAATAATATTAATTAGATATTTCTAATATACTACATATAAAAAAAAGTCATATTTAGAAATCAATCATCGGTTTTTTAATTCAAATATTACACAATTTACAACAGAATTTTAAAGTAAAAAAATTTAAGTGCACGGTAATTGGGTTTTTACCCTATAAAGGATCAATATCAATAGCAAAACAAAATATTTTATACATGTTCTAAATTGGAGCCTTGCATTAAAAGTTAAAAAAATATATTTTTGGGTTCTTTACGTTTTTCGAATTTTGTCGTATTTAACTTACTAATACTAGTTTAGTCTTTATAATATAATATAATACAAATTTCTTCGACCTTTTTTAATTATTTATGCATAAATGCATATAAACGGAAATAATAGCAAAATGGTATATAAAATAAATTGAAGGGCTTAGTGTAATAAACGAAGCGATATTTTAAATTTTTGGTATTCACATATAACGTATTAACATCATTTTATATGGAAATTTCATAGAAAAATAATGTTATAAAATCTGTGTATGGCATAGACAGACTTTGTAGCATTATTTTTCTATTAAATTTCCTTACAAAATTATGGTAATACATTGTTTTTAATACTGGAAATTAATTCAAGATTTTTGCGCATGTCTTCGTATTAAACCATATATATGTAATATTATATACATTCAAACATCGGTACTATTACACCATTTGCCGGAACGCTCCCAAACTTAAGATGTTCCATTTGCCGGATCGGAGTCATTGTAACTGGGGCTTAAACACTAGGCTGTTCCTTTTCAAAACCGAATACGGTTTGAATTTACAAAAAAAAAGTTTGGTATTTATACAGATGAAATGTATTTGCCCTCAATAAATTTAAATTTACTGCTACATTGCAGCAATTCCTTTGAACTTTGAACTTGAGTTCAGCTGTGGCACTACTGTGTGGCAATACACACAAATGTAACATAAATTCTGATAAGTCTTTAAAAGTTAGTTCTTCAACTGAATTTTTTACTTTTCCAAGATTTACCCAAACTGTAACAACATCATCATCGTAGTACTCTAATATTTTTTTTCACCGATCAAAAGTCGCAATTGCATGTTTAAAATTTCTGGATCAACGGCACTAAACGGAAATTCTTTAAGCAACGGCAAGATCGAAGGCATATTTCCTGATATTCTCTCTTTAATATGTTAATACTTTAATAAACTAATTTTGTTGCCATCAAACTTAAAACGTTTCTTGATTTCTTTACAAAGCCTTATATGTATAAAATTGCACCAATATTTTTTTTAAGTCAATAATATCAGTAGCGTTGAGCTGGCTTTGTGAGTTAACAAACTCTTCAAATGTTATTCCAAAGAACATTAAATCATAAGAAAGATGATTGGATAACATCTCAACATCACAGTCAAGTAATTCGGTGTTGCCGGATGCTGGTTACCGGTGCATGCCATGCCGGCTGGTTGTATGTGCCTTGTTCCTTCAAAGTCCATTCTATAAATAATTAGCTTAAGGCTCCATGAGTCCGGTGTGAAAATTCTGTATTCTCTTTTGATTTTTCTTTCTTGAAAGGGGAAAATTCAATTTCAATCGTTTTTCATTCGTGCACTTTCGTGGTTCGCCGTTTCAGTCATGAATCGAATAGCTCTTGTGTCCATCGCCTTTAAATGCGGGAATATGATAACAACAGAATAAGCGTGAACAATACTACAGCATGAGTGGGGGAAGTATTATCGGTTTGACTTTATGGTTTGTTGTTTCGTCTTTGCCGTCGAGTAATTTCAGGTGTCGAGTGTCGTGTCTGTTTTGTAATCAGTCATCATTCATCATAAAGCTATAGCTATAGTCACTTAGCCAAAAGTGTATCGGTGTTCTGCGCATGACATCACTCAGAGTTCAGAATTCATATACAGTAGCACCTTGATATGCAAGGTAATGATCGGTGATTTTTAAATATTTTCCTTAGTTAATGGAATAATATTTGTACAAATTAAAGTTTGAGTTAAAAATAAAATAGTACTCCTATATTCTTATGTGACAATTTTCTTCATCTTATTATTTCTCTTGTCTTTATAAAACATATTTCATTCTCTTTTTTAAGTATGTATTCGCAATTCGAATAAAATGCCTAATTCTATAATAATTTCATTTTAATTTTTTGGACAATCGATATCTTTGGCGTTTTCTAATACCGATTTCAAAAAGTTTCTGCTAATAGACAAGGAACTGTTAGCATTTTGAAATACAGTTGAAGATAATATTTCAAAATGCTGCTGTATTTTTCTATGAAATTCTTTTATGGTTTGAAAGATCTCCTCTGATAGATGGTTTACTCAAGTTCACCAGTAATTTGCGGTTGGTTGAATTGCAATCTGTGGAGAACTACAGGATGCGCCATCTTTTATGTCGGTATGTCAACATTGAATAACTTTGACATTTTTCAACAGACTGACTTGATTGGCCAAACAGTCGCTCGAATGGTTGACATTGAACGTTAATAAGCAAAATTGCCGCATTTGGGGAACGGAGAATCCACACGAGATCAATGAAACGCCATTGCATGATCAAAAAGTGACTGTTTGGGCTGGCGTTTGCGCCAAAACCATCATTGGGCCATTTTTTCGGACAAAACGAAACAGTCGATGGAAAACGATATCAGTGGATGTTAGCTCATTTTATCTGCCCGCAAATGCATGAAAAAGGTCTGGATGGTTACTGGTTTCAACAAGACGGTGCGCCATGCCATGCAAATGAAACAATTCAGTTTCTGCAACGAAAATTCCCTGGACGTCTGATGTCGAAAAGTGGCGACATTGACTGGCCACCGAGATCACCAGATTTGACTCCTCCGGACTTCTTTTTATGGGGTTATTTGAAAAGCAAAGCCAGCAAGCCTCAGACCATTGACGAGCTCAAAGCAAACATTCGTGCCGAAATCATTGCTATACCGCCCGAGATGCTCGAAAAACTAATGGAAAATGCAGCAAAAAGAGTACATTTTGTTGTGGCAATAGAGACAGCCACTTGATTGATGTTGTATTCAAAAACTAATCCAAATAAATTCTAAAAGACCAAATTGAATAAAAATATCTCACACATAAAAATCAGTTGTTTTTATTCAAAGTTATTCAATGTTTACATACCGATATAAAAGATGGCGCACCATGTATTTTTTAATTTCGGCGAATAAGACCAACTAAATTTTCTAGTCCATCCATTAATAGAAAGAATTATTCACAGTTTTGAATCAATTGCATAAATTGGTACAAACCCGAGAAAATTGGCTCTATATCAGGTGTATTATCTATAATTGCGTTCGATCTATTTATAGAACTACCATCATTGTGTCCAACTATGTAGCTTCGGAGCCTGAACTGGAA
The DNA here is from genome assembly GCA_951812415.1 of Beris morrisii. Lineage (NCBI taxonomy): Eukaryota > Metazoa > Arthropoda > Insecta > Diptera > Stratiomyidae > Beris > Beris morrisii. The sequence continues at coordinate 96,819,626 of OX638311.1, forward strand.
CTCACGTTGGTCAAGATGATCATGTAGGCTACCTTTACTATGAATGGCAGAGAAAAAAAAACTTTCAGTTACCCAAAGACTCATTTCGAAAATTTCGAACAGAATCATTTGTGAAAAATGTCTTGCAAATCCTTGCGGCGGCTTGTTATAACTTCTTCAACATTTAACTTTCGACAATTCACAATATTTTATTTTTTGGGAAAGCGAAGAACCGAGTTAACTTGTTCCTATAGATGTTTTTTTTATTGTCACTATTACACCCATAAATAACACCACGCACTGTCAACAAATTTTCATTTGCACCACTAATAACAATAATAACTCAAAAACACTAAATATACAAAATCGCCTAGCTAGCACTCAAATTGTTACAAATCTGTTACAATACAGGTCATATATTCTTTCGCTGTTAAACGACTCCACAATATTGCTTTGAACGTCATAAATCAAGCTTCTTGAATAATGTACTAAAAAAAATACAGCCTTCAAAATATGAAATTTTGGCTTACGACTCGCCTCAACTATAGAGGAAATAGTGTATTGCACGAAACGATTTTAATTTTCCTGCAATAGTTTCACATCAAATGATTTTTGCACTAAATTTTCTCGACAGTAATATTTTGATAAGGCCTTGCTTGTAATATTTTGTTATAAGTGCTGGAATCACCATCAGCAATCATTTGTCAAACTACGTTTTATTATAGAAGTCTTGAAACCTTCTAAAATTATATCAGATTCCATGCTTGTAGAGCTACCATCGTGTTCTGAAGGGCTCTGACAATAATTTTCAGCTTTCTTGCATACAAGGCAATACTTATTTTTCACTTACATGTAGAGTACTTTTTATACTCTAGATGAAATCATATAGAGTATTATAAGTTTAATCCAGCCGAAAAGTTTGTAACGCATAGAACCAAGCCTCGGACGAAAAAAAGTTATATATTATTTTTTGTTTATTTGTGCCCAAAAACCTCAAATCCGCTTGACGTCCGTCCGTCCGTCCGTCCGTCCGTCCGTCCGTCTGTCCGTGAACACGATAACTCAAGAACGCCTTCACCTAGGATCTTGAAATTTTGAATCTGGATGTTTGGTTGAATTTGTAAGGCTAAGTTCGTTAACGGGCAAAATCGTCCTACTCCTTCGGGTAGCTGCCATACAAAATGTCCTTAAAACACGTGTTCAAGAATATTTACCAATAACTTCGGAACGCCTAAAGCTACGACTTTGAAATTTTGTATGTATTACTTTTTTAATAGTTGGAGCTAAATGTATGAATATCAAGAAAATCCTGTTAGTCCTTTGTGTAGCTGCCATACAAATATCCTGTCAAAATGTCTTCACTTAATTTACGAAACTCACTATAACTCAAGTAATCTTTTAGGTACGAAATCGAAATTTTGTACAAATTAGTTTTTAGTAAAACCAAAGTTCCAGTTTACTAGTCAGCAAAATCCTTTCACTCCTTCTGGTAGCTGCCATACAAAATATCCTTAAAACAGGTGTTCAAGAATATTGGTTGATAACTTCAGAAGGGTTTAAGCTACGACTTTGAAATTTTGTATGTGTTATTTTTCTAATAGTTGGAGCTAAATGTATGATTATGAAGAAAATCCTATTAGTCCTTCGTGTAGCTGCCATACAAATATCCTGTAAAAATGCCTTCACTTAATTTACGGAACTTACTATAACTCAAGTAATCTTTTAGCTATGAATTGGAAATTTTGTACAAATTAGTTTTGAGTAAAAACAAAGTTCGAGTTTACTAATCAGCGAAATCCTTTTACTCCTTCTGGTAGCTGCCATACAAAATGTCCCTAAGGCACGTGTTCAACAATATTTTCGATAACTTTTGAACGCTTTAAGCTACGATTTTGAAATTTTGTACACGTTCATTTTTAACTAATTCCAAGGAAAAGGATAAATATGTAAGAAATCGAGTGAGTCCTTCCTGCACCTCCCATGTGAGAGTCCTTCAAAAAGGACATTTTTGTTCGATGACTTACCCAGTTTAAGATATGAAATTAAACACTGAATATTGTCTTTTAGGTTTGGGTAGTAATCTAATGGCAGTCCTTAATAAAGGATATACAACATGCACACACGTAATTCTACTTTATCCCCAACTACAATATAAATCGGAGTTCAGTATTCATCTAGAGTATTATACGATTGGCTTGCAGCCGATCGTGACTGCAGTATGTTTTTGAATATAAAATGACTATTGACGCTACTCTCGAAAGGGCTGAATAGTTTGTACCACAGGACCTTTTTGACCAACAGCCATCGGCGACCACAGTAATTACGGGGATTCCATGTTCATATACGCTTCCTATATCTTTTGCATGATCTGCTTCAACTGCGCAGCATCTATCATAGACTTCTCAGATACAACATCCAACCAATTACAAACCTTTGTCTGAACCTTTCTGTACGTTTTTTTTGGTCATGAAAAGAATTTCTAATGGTGAAAGTAGTCCGTCCAAATTATTGTAGCTGATTCCTATGGAATAAACCGCTGCCACGGTAGTTGCATTGATATCCATATCAGTATCTACATTTGAAGGTATTGTTTGAAGATCGAAACAAGAGGAACACATTTTACATTTCAATTTAAACGTAGATATGAATCCATTTTGCATTTCAGATATTATTTTGATATATGACAAATCACATCCAAATCGAATAGAATCATTTTATCAAACAAATATTTAAAATTTACAAAAAAATTGTAATATGCGTTTTTTTTTAATATTTTCTAAACTAGTAAATGGTGGTCCTTTCATCAAGAATCGCAAAAAAATGATTAAAAGCATCACCATCGGCGATCCTTTTAAAACTTTGTGTACTACAAGAATTACTAAAAAAAACAAAATTAAAATTTTTTTTTCTATATCAACATTTCTTTGTTTAAAAAATAGAATGTTAAAGGTTTCGTAAAAATGGTGTCCGAGTTCTATTTGTAAATTCATATATCCGTTTATTTTCTCGTAGAATAGTTAACTGGGTCTCATTATTACATATTATGGAAAAAAATATCATTGAAATTTGTTTGTCAAGGATAACGATTTTGTGATTTTGATTACTAATTCTTCGAATAGACACAATTTGAAAAAAATCGGAACTGATAAGGTGTGTGGCCGGACCTCTTTTCATAAATTAAAACAACTTTCAGCAGGCATTATTTCTTCCAAAACAGTATGTATTTCAGTTTCACACCCCGGTCTATTCCTAATTGGAAACAACCAATATTAATTACACATTTATGCATATGTAGAAAATAAGTACAAAATTTTTTTTTTGCATTACTTGCTTTCTCACAATAGGCTTTTCGACTTTTTTCTGATTCCTCTCGAAATAGCAGGTATGATTCTTTGTATTTGCATATTTTTTCGGTTCTATTAATTTCACTTACAACTTTCACTTTGAATTCTCAATAGAAACTGTCGCGATATCATACTCCAGTTCTATTATACTACATAAGTCCCACGAAGCAAAATGGTGGGTTTACGTGTACGACGTTTGACATTGTCGACGAAAACAGTTCCACTTCCACCGAGCTTATTGTCTTATATTCTGTTGTTAAAAACTGTCGCAATATATTATAAAAAAATACGAACAAAAATTGTCCTTGAAAGTTTTTTCAAGGATAACGATTTTGTCATTTATCCTTGAATATCTCAAAATGCATATCCATGAATTTTTTTAAATTTTTTATATATTGTTTATTATACTGTTTTTCAAAACATATCAAAAAATTAACTGAGGATCTCAATGGGATCGTGGTCAAAAAAATCGAAGAACATCAGTGGTTCTCTATTAAGGATAGTGTAGTTCTCTAATAATTTAATTAAATTTTTTTGACCGCGATCCCCTTGAGATCCCAAGTTAATTTTTTGGTACGTTTTGAAAAACGGTATAACCTACAAAATATAAAAAAATAAAAAAAATTGAACATACTCATTTTGAGATATTCAAGGATAAATTACAAAATCGTTATCCTTGAAAATAAAATTTCAAGGATAATTTTTATTTGTATTTTTTTATATTGCGACAACCTTTCCCTTTAAAATAAGCCTTATTTTATTATTCTAGGATAAAAATTACCAGAGATATGAATTTTCAAAGAGGACTCGGACACCATTATTGCGATAACTTTAACATACTATAACTAACAAATAAAATGAGATAGAAAAAAAAAATTTAATTTAATTATTTTTTTCACTAGTTCTTTAAGTACAAAAAGAATCGGAGATGGTAAGGTCACACCTTTGGCGATTCCTGATGGAATGACCCATGTCTAAATCTCCAGTACTCAAAATTTTCTTATACAATATATCTATGTATATAATACCAACTCACGTGGTCATGTAGATATGGTGTCATTTGTCGACCATGTAAACCCGCCATTAAGTCCCATCATCGCCTAAGTCTAGTCTGGTTCTTCTTCCTAGTTAGTTAGGGGAAGTACGAATATGCCGAAAGAAAAACAACGAAGAAAAATTTGGCGTGGACAATACGTCTGCATCGTTCGCTGTCTAGCAGCGAACTAACTTTGAATTTACAGAATAAATAGTGTTATAGGTTTTCAAATTATTTGAAACGCATAACTATTAAAAATCAATAATTTTTTCATTGATTTATCTTCTAGATATACCAATTAGTTATACCATCTATGAAACTTTTCAATGAAATGTGGTTTTCCTATGTAATTTCTGCCATGAAAATCGTGAAAAATTTCTTCAGTTTGACTTCATATATTATTAACAAAAATGAAAATTTTTTAAAATTTTACCTATTGAGGATATTCTTTAAGATTTTTTCTAACATTATATTAATGAAAATGACATGTTAATTATTCAAGAAATAGGTAATAAATGCACTTAAAAAACTCGGATTTACGCATTTTAAAAAATGTCCAAGGGTTGTTGCGCTAATAGCAATTTTTTCAAATATAGTTTTGAATTTTTCATCTATTGGCGACGTAGTTTACATACCAGCTAATAAAGTGGTATAATTTTATTTTGTTTTTTTTTGCTATTGAAGTGAAAAATGCACTTGAAAACAGCCATAAATCAACAAAATCGCATTTAACGTGCACATGGGGCCTTAATGCTAAATGATATCTCTCTGGCGCGTATAAAGGTTCCTGTTTGCGTTGTAAGTTACTCGGGACTTCGGACACGAAACCGAAAAGTGTGTCCATTGGTGATAGTTTGGTGCCTGCATGTTTTGTGTTATTGTACGCATGTGCTGCAGGTCTAAGGAAAATGTCCCAGTTGAACTGATCGTCGTCTACAAAGCTTCTAAGATAGTTTCCTAACCAGGAGTGTTGCCTTTCTACGGCATTTGATTGGGGGTGGTACGCTGTAGTCTGCAGTTTTTTGATTTTCAAGAATTTGCATAGGTACTTGAATACATCGCTAGTGAAGTTTGTGCCTTGGTCGGTGACTATCTGTTTGGGTAACGAATATCGGCTGATGATCTGTTCATACAAGATCTTTGCTACTGTGGTGGCTTCTTGATTTGGCAGAGCTGCGAAGTCTACGAATCTAGTCAAATCGTCCATCATTGTTAATATGAATTTATTTCCAGAATATGTTTCTGGGAGTGGTCCGACGATATCGACAGATATTTTATGAAATGGTCTATCTGATATTTGCGTAGCTACCAGAGGCATTTTTGTTGTTCGTGAGAGCTTATTTTTCTGGCACTTCAAACATTTTTTGATTAGGGTTTCCACGTCTCTTTTCATTCCCTTCCACTTGAAATGCCGTTGAATGCTGTTAAGTGTTTTATTTCTTCCAAAATGTCCTCCGAAAGCAGACTTATGATAATCTTGGAGTATTCTCTGAATCTCCTCTGGTCGAGTTATCACTTCTGGTTGTGGTTTTGTGAGTGACAACAAGTCACAGGTTGTCTCTGATTCTGGTGACGGTTCATTGATATGGTTTATCCTCCGATGCAAATCACTCTTTGCAAGGTTCTGGTGATTTCGGATCCATTTATGGAACTGTTTGATTTTATTCGACCCTTTGCATCGATAATTAGGTTGGTAATACAAGTCTGTACTAAGGTGGGAATAGGTCTCCTGCTTAACGCATCAGCGTGTGAAATACTTTTTCCTGGCTTATGACAGATCTCGAGGTCGAATTCAGAAAGCTTTTGTTGAAGTTTTAGCATTCGTGAAGTGGTGTCTTTTACTTTTAGCATACCTGCCAAAGGCTTGTGATCAGTGATTATCTTAAAATGCCGACCTAGAAGATAGCACTTGTAGTTTTTGGTTGCCCAAACTATTGCGAGTAGTTCGCGTTCTGATGTGGAGTAGTTCTTCTCTGCGGAATTCAGAGTTCGACTTGCATAAGCCACTGGTTTTCCGTTTCGTTCTAGTATCGCGTCCATGGATTCTCCGCTAGCGTCCGTCACGAGTGTGAATTCCTTATCAAAGTCCGGATATTGCAGCAAGGGTGGTGATATCAGAGCGTCTTTGATTTCAGTTAATGCTTGTTCGCATGCTCCATCCCATAAAAATTTACTATCCTTCTGGAGTAGCTTGGTTATAGGTTTAGTTATCTCTGAAAACTTCGGAACAAACTTTCGGTAGTAATTTGCGAGTCCCAGAAACGATTGTACTCTGCGGATTTTTTTCAGTCTTAGCAACTTCTGGACGGCTTCTGTTAATCGCGGATCAGGTTTAACTCCCGCATTAGAACAAACATGTCCTAAATAAGTCACTTCCTCAACTAGGAATTGGCATTTCGTGGGTTGCAATTTCAAGTTGCTAGCTCTAAACCTATCGAATACTTCCCGTAAATTTTCGTTGTGTTCACCTAGGTTTTTTGCGAAGATAGCTACATCGTCTAAATAGACGAAACACCTCAGTCCTTGCAGTCCCGTTAATATTTGGCTTAGTAGTGATTGGAAGAACGCTGGGGCAGTTTTAAGCCCGAACGGCAGACGTTTATTTTGGTAGTGATCGTAGTTTGCACTAAAAGCTGTTTTCGCTCTGTCTTGCGCTTCGACAAGTTCTTGATGGTAGCCGCTCGCTAAGTCCAGAGTGGAGAAGTATCTCGAATGGCCTAGTCTATCCAGTATATCTTCTATCCGTGGTAGCGGGTATGCTAGCGATATACATTGTTTATTCAGTTCTCTGAAATCCACGCAGAGACGAAACTTCTTCTTTTCATTCTCCTTGGTCTTTTTTGGCACTAGAATGACGGGAAAATTATAGAAGCTGTCGCTTAATTCGATGATATCGTCTTCCAGCATAGTTTCAATTTGGTCCGCGCATTCCAATCGGTGTGCTTCAGGCATTCAGTACTGCTTTCTATCACTAGGGTTGTTCTCGTCCTTCAAAGGGATCTTAAAAGTTTTCCGATTCGTATATGTTAATTTGTTTCCCGGTAGATGAAAAATATCGCTGTATTCACAGCAAATCTGTGTCACCGAGTCACGTTCGTAATCGTTAAGGGTGTCAGGTAAATTGAGGTTTTCCTTCATTAGCTGCAAACGACGTGCATCCGGCTTTTCTTTTTGTTGCTTTAGTCTGTGAACCTTATAGTTCACTAATCGTTCAAACCGTGGTGTAAAGTTGTCTAGCCTTCCATCCTCTGTAGTGGCGTTTATCCTCTGTAGTGGCGTTTTAATTTCTTCCTGCAAATACACCATGTCTTCGTGGATATTCACCGGCAACTCTATGATTTGTTCATGTCGCGCTTCTATGGTAAGGACGGGTGCGTGTAAGGGTTCGCTGGCTTCTTCTTCGTAGAGGTCGCTTGATGGCCCCGTCCTTTTATCAGTTTCTCTTGGCTTGTCCTTACCTATTCTTCCCCTTAGTTCGTCTACTATATCAGTACCGTCTATACTTCTTTTCAGCAACTCCTCTTCCCAGGCTTTAGTATTTTCTCTGATTTCTTCTCTCTTCAGATTCGATTGCTCCTTGTTTATGCTCCCTGGTGCCTGAGTTTCAATCCTCCTTCCTAGCCGCTCTGCCCTATTTCCGCTTGTTTTTTCTGCCGAAAACCGACTCTTTCCCTCGGGGCCACTCGTCTTTGGTTTGCACTCCAGTATTCGACATTATGCATGATTTTCAGGTCACTAGCTTGCTTTAAACTAACACATGGTTCCGTCTTTTTTTGTTTTGCTGTATTGAGACTGTTATTGACGCATTGCGGTATCGCCTTCCGATCCCAAATAGTTCGTTCGTGGTTTGTTCCCATTAACAACCGATTATTTACGCAATCAATAACAGCCTGACCTGCCAAGAAAGCTTTACTCAGTATGCCATCCCCAGGAAATTCTTTCGCATCTTTAATAACAGTAAATTCGCATGGATATTCGATGCTTCCTATACGAAGTTTAGCATTGCATGTTCCTAGCGACTTCTGCTCGGATCTGAAAAGTCCAACAATGGTTTGGGTTTTATTTACATCTATTTTAACATTTTTTCTTAGTGTTTTTTTTAACTTAGTTATGGTACAGGTAGCTCCAGTATCTATTAAAAAGGAAAAGTTTTTTCCCGACACCTGCTTCTGTATCTAAAACTGCATTAACATTTTTATGGAGTTCAATTTCGTTTATATTTTCATGGCACTGTTTACGTCCCCGACAGCCGTCCACGTGTCCCGGTGCTGTCTCTATTAATTTCCCTTAGTATTATTTTCCTTTTCTGCTAAGTATTTTTTCAGACAGATCTCTGTATAGTGGTCCTTTGTTTTACAGAAATCGCAGTAAAGGGTATAAGGATCATCGTTCTCTCTGGAATTTTTGCCATCCGCAAATCGTATTTGCTCTTTTTGCAGACTCTTCCCTTCTTGGTGTTTTTTTGAGTGCAGTACTGATCTTTTCGTCTTTGCCTACAATCCCTTGCGAAATGCCCTGGTTTTCACAATTGTGACTTGTTTTCTCGAACTTGGGACTTTTTACCAGATCGTGTTTTTAGCAGATCCGCGTCCTACTACCGAATAAGTTGAAATCCTTTTCATTTCACCTTTATGAAACCCCGCTGCCTCCTTTACTGCCATCAGAGTTTCTAAATTTTTCCCTATTAAATAAATTTGGGTATTTTTATCCTTCACCCCAATTTTAAATGTTGCTACGGCGTCCTTTTCAAATTCTGCTAACAAACCCTTATCCTTTCCCGGATACTTAGCCGAAACCGCCTCCTTAACCTGTTTCCATAGCGTATTCATTCGTTCTGAGAACTGCGCTATGTCTCCTGCTGGTCTTTGTCTGCAATTGAGAAGTTCATTCCGTCGTTCATTCAATGTAGCCTTAGGCAAATAAGCATTGTCTAGCGTTTTCTCCAGCGTATCTAAATCTTTTAATGGTTCTGTTTTAATGATCAATTAGCCTGTATTTGATACAGCTCAAGAACACTTCTTTCTCATTCTCAGATAACCTTTCGTATAAACTTCCACTGCAGTCTATAAATCAGTTTAATTCCAAACCTAAATTCGGTGTTCTTGCACCAGAGAACATTGGTACATACTTAACCAATGCATTCATGACCCTGTCATATGTATCGTTTGATGTTATGATGCCTGTTATAGATTTTGAGCCTGTTTTATGTTCGTTTTTAGGTTTCCCCTTATTGACCACGGTATTTTTTTGGGCCAGGTGATAGTAATCTATGGAAATCCTGCTGCTTCTCTGCTGCGCTACGATCTTAAAACTGATTTTCTAGATCGTAATTTGACAATTGGTGGCTGAGTCCGAAAAAGTGCACTTTGTTTAGTACAGAAGTAAAGTACTTGGGTCACATCGTTTCAGCTGATGGTGTAAAGACGGATCCGGAGAAAATACTGGCGGTGAAAAATTGGCCTACTCCGAGTGATAAACATCAGCTGCGCAGCTTCTTAGGATTAGCGACATATTACCGTCGATTCGTAAAAGACTTTGCAAACACGGCAAAATGTCTTCATCAGCAAACAGAAAAGGGAAAGACATTTACTTGGAATCAACAGTGCCAGGAAGCATTCGAGAAAATAAAAGATCAGCTCTGCGACTCTCCAGTTCTGGCGTATCCAAAACCAGGTCATAGTTTCATCATAGACACTGATGCCAGCAATGTCGGTATCGGCGCAGTACTATCACAGTAGATCGACGGGCAAGAGAGAGTGCTATCATACTACAGCCGAGTACTCTCAAAATCAGAAAGGAACTATTGCGTAACTCGCCGAGAGCTATTGGCCATTGTAGAAGCTACAAAACATTTTCACAAATATCTCTATGGCCAAAAGTTCCTTCTTCGAACGGATCACGCATCGCTTAAATGGCTACTTCAGTTCAAGAATCCCGAGGGCCAAGTAGCAAGATGGATAGAAAGGCTTGAATCCTACGATTTTGAAATTGTTCACCGAAGAGGGAGAATTCACGGCAATGCCGACGCGCTCTCACGTCGTCCTTGTCCACCAAACTGCAAGCATTGTCACCGCGTAGAAGAAAAAGAAGTCGGAGAAACCATTCAGCGAATAACGACCGAACCAAAGGATGGATGGAATCAGCAAGAACTGGAAGATGCCCAACGAAAAGATCCAGATATTTCACCGATCATGGCATGGAAGGACAAAATGGAGCGGCCTGAGTGAAAAGACAACTCACAATTCAGCGAAACCTTAAAGAGTTATTGGGCACAATGGAACTCCCTCCACCTAGACGGTGGGTTATTAAAACGGAAATGGGAAACCGCTGACGGAACATCGCATCTCATGCAAATCGTCGTCCCGCATTCTAAAGTCGAGGAAATTCTGAAGGAGTATCACGAAGGTACTTCCGGTGGACATTTAGGAGTAAATAGAACCTTGGCAAAGATACGAGAGAGGTTCTATTGGATCCATCTCCGAGATGACGTCGAAAATTGGTGTCGTAAGTGTACTACCTGTGCATCGAGTAAAGGCCCGCAACGCAGATCAAAGGGAGAAATGCAGCAATACAACGTGGGAGCTCCATTCGAGAGAATTGCTGTGAATGGACCATTTCCGGAATCGGAAAATGGTAATCGCTACATTCTTGTGGTCATCGATTATTTCAGCAAGTGGCCAGAAGCTTACGCAATTCCAAATCAAGAAGCAGTTACTGTCGCAGAACAAATTGTTACCAACTGGGTGAGCAGATTTGGAGTTCCACGTGAACTACACTCCGATCAAGGGCGCAACTTTGAATCTCAAACATTCAAACACGTGTGTCAAATGCTGGGAATAAACAAAACGAGAACCACTCCACTACATCCACAGTCCGATGGAATGGTGGAACGTTTCAATAGAACACTGAATTCAAACCTATCGAAACTCGTTAGTGAAAGGCAACAGGACTGGGATCAACACATTCCTCTATTTTTAATGGCATACAGAACATCGGTACACGCAACAACAGGAGAAACTCCCTCCCGAGTCATCTTCGGAAAGAATATTCGAGTCCCCGCGGAATTAATGTTTGGAGTACCACCAGACCAACCAACCTATCCAAAAGATTACGTCTCGGATCTTCGACATCGACAACACACAATATACAACCTGGTCAGAGATAAAATAAATTTGGCGACCGATCGCATGAAGACGAGGTATGATCAACGGGCAAATTCATCAGGATTCCAAGAAGGTGATTTAGTTTGGCTATACAACCCCAAACGACAGAAGGGCAGGTCACCGAAACTACAGCGCAATTGGGAAGGACCTTATCAAATTATCACCCGGTTAAATGATGTTGTATACCGCATTCAACTACATCAAAAACCTCGTACTAAAATGAAAGTGGTACACCTCGATAGACTAACGAAGTACCATGGCGCCCATGACGAGGGGATCGATTCTGTTCGGGACGAACAGGAACTAAGGAGGGAGTAATGTTACATGTAAACCTGGCAACCGCGCAACCGCGCAACCGCGCAACTCGATCGATTACGAATAAGGGAAACAGTAGCAACCGAATATCTAGTTGCAAAATAACCCAATCAGAACGTAGTATATAAGGAGAAACAACACGACAATATTTCCCCTCTAATCGAATGCGATCGAATGTATTGGAACAGCCTAGAAGAACACATGGAATGCTCTCAAGCTTTCCAGCATATTCTACAAACACCACCGAACGAAGATTCAAGAACAGTCTCGACCACAGACAAGTGGTATAAAAGCAAATAAAGCTTTCAGCGAGGGACATAGTGGTTTTTATTACGTCGACTGTGACAGCCAGCGTGTATACGCGACCGTGTTGGTAGAGAGCGAAAGTGATCGAGTAAAGCGATGTAAATAAGCGGGCGGTACTGCCATATAGTGCGAATTATTGTGCGAATAGAATTTAAAGTGCGATTAATAAATTAACACTTATTTTTATTTTAACCGAATTGTGTTTTACTTGAAATCCCGGCGAACCCCTAGCTCCCAACAGTATAATAGAATAAGAAAAGTTCATCGTATATAAAAATCACGGTGCGGTGAACGATGAGACTGGGAGGGAGAATAAGAGTTTAACAAAAAATCACTTCTCATGACTCAAAAACAGGAAGGACAAACATTTGTGGGTGAGCGTGAAAAGGGGAAAAAAAATTATATCTTGAGAACTGATAATGGTAGAAAGCTAAAACTTGGAACGTAGAGGTGTTGTGGTGACACGTTTTGAAAATAATTTCTTTTTACCACATATTTGTGAATTGCGAACACCGTCCGCGTCTGTAAGACAACCCTATTTTTCAAAAATTGCATTGGAAATTTCCTTTCTCATTCGGGTTGGCAAATATAGCGGCGAGCGTGTAAACACGGAAATGCAGCCAAAATGCGTCACAACTCACCATATTGCACTCACTCATACCAAGCCCCACGACGCCTAAGACACGAAGAGTGGAGACCCAGAGCAGGAAGCGGTACGATTTACAATGTGCCAAATGAGCTATAAAAAAGGTCGGCTGATACAATGTGATGACTTAAAAAAAAAGGTCGGCTGATACAATGTGATGAGCTAAAAAAAAAAGGTCATCAGTGGACAAGTATAGACGCCCAGTGGAAAGTAATTGAAAAAGTATCGAATACCAAATATCGAATACTAATTTGAAGTACTCAGTAATTATTCGATACTGAAAAGTAATTGCATTGCCCATCACTACTATCCACTATCTGATCAGGAAAATATTCACATGTGTCAAGAATGGAGATCTCAACAACTATTCATGCAAGCGGCTGCATCCACTGTATCGAAGAGGATCTACAATAGCAGCCTGCGAACTCAGCTTCATCAACCACTTAGCCACTCCTACGTCGTGTTCAGTGAAGGCCATGGTACAGGCCCCGCAGTACATACAGTTACTCCAGCACAATCATTGAATTTATTTTACACAACACGGAGTGATTATTAACATCGTGGTACATGGAATAAATTACACTCACCATCAAGCAGCACGATACGCATCAACTCATAATCGGTTACGTGGGCCTAGCATTGGTGATCCTGACCGTTATTTACCTAGTATGGAAATATCAAAAACAAGCACACCGCGCAAGACGTACGGAGAACCCAAATCCACTTCCTAGACAATTGCCAGCGGAAGCATTTCGTTTGAGAATAGAGACAGAGTTAAATTAACGTTCAACGCGGGAAACGTGTCTAACGTCAACTATAATCTAAGTAATACAATATTCTAAGTAATTTCATATGATGCGTTGAATTCATATCGTAAAATTCTTTACGCATCGTATAAAATTATTGCACGTCTATGACGCCACAAATGTTCTTCTTGCGGACAATTGTGTTCAATTTCCAGAGACAGGGAAAATTGTTCACAAGAGGAATGTTTGTGCATAGACCAGGTATCAGCATTTTTCATGGCATTTGTCTTTTGCCGTGAGATAGTGCTGAAACCTCAAAACCAAACAAATGTAAATAGTTATTGTTAATTTTTAAGTTAAAATTTAAATTCAGTCTTCATTAAACGATCGAACTGTTAACTACGATTTTTAATTCAAGTAAAGTTTTTTCTTCATTGGGACCAATTCGAGCCAAGGACGAAAATTATAACGAAAATATTACTGTAACGTCGTTGTATTAAAAATGTGACTGCAGTAACACCAAAATTCTTGTTGGGGAGTGAAGACATTTTACAGGATATTTGTACGGCCCCTACACAAAGGACTGATGAGATTCTCTTGATGATCATACCTTTAGGTATACCTAATGAAAAATCAACACATACAAAATTTTAGAGTCGTAGCTTAAACCGTTCTGAAGTTATAGGTCAATAATCTAGAGTACGTGTTTTAAAGACTTTTATATGACATTTACCCGAAAGAGTAAATGAAATTTACTGACTAATTGCATGGAACTTCATTTTTCATCAAAACTAACTTTTACAAAATTTTAACTTCATGGCTAAATGATTTCTCGAGTTATTTTTAGTGCCGTAAATTGTGTGAGGATGTTTTTACAGGATTTTTGTATGGCAGGTGCTCGAACTATTGGGAATTATTTAATAGTTATTCATTTAACTGGAAAACCAACATATACAAAATCAAAGTCGTAGATGAAGGCTTTCCGAAGTTATTGGCCGATATTCTTGAGCAAGTATTTCAAGGACTTTTTGTATGGCAGCTACCCGAAGGAGTAGAACTATTTTGCCCGTTAAGAACTAAGCTTTGAAAATTCGACATAATATCTAGACTCCAAATTTCAATATTCTCAGTCCAACCGTTCTTAAGTTATCGTTCGTACGGCCAGACAAGCGAATGAACGGACGGATACGGACAGACGAACGGACGAAGGGACAGCAAGCGGATTTTGGAGATTTTGGGCACAAAAAATGATGTATGGCTATCGCGCCATTGATGATGATAAAGGAAAAAAATTTACGTGAGTTTATACGTTCTATGCGTTAGAAACTTTTGGGCTGGATTAAACTTATAATACTCTCAGATTTCATTCAGAATATAAAGATAGTCACATGATAGAAAAACAAACAAGAAATTAAATTTCTTTTGTACCTCATAATGCCAATTTTATAATTAAAATTATAATTTTTATGCACTACGAGTACTTCCTTAAATATAATATTGCTACAAGAAATGTTTCATTAAAGTATTGTGTAATCATGCGGTTCAATTAATTTATATAAATTTTATATTCGAATATCTATTTATTATTCTATTAGTCCGCATTATCTTCTGTATGAAATTCGACTGACGTACATATTAACAATTTTAATTGGAATTACCGGGAAATTCTTAAAAATAGCCATAAATCAGAATGTTAATATCTGTAAGATCTTGTACAGGAGGTCTTAATTTTTAGCAAATACCGTTCCAATTTTCGTAACATGTGAATAATGTCATGGTATATAATTTCATAAATGATTTTCATTTGTAATACTATGCAAGAGTAAGTATGTTAGAGGTAACATGATTTTTTATTATCAATTGATATAATGTATACCTACATTTATCTTGATGTCAATACATGTGTGCACGTTTCTTATACACAGCTTGTGGCGCATTCGGTGTCTTGATGGTGATTTATAGTTGGTTTAAAATATAATGTATACACTTTTAATTAACGTATTAATTTGATAAAAGGCTGTACTCGTTGTCGGGTTATATCAAAGCTTTTAATTTGGAGAGCATTAACGTCTCGTTTCACTAAGGTTTAATCTTTGTTGTTCGGAAGTAGTACAGATAAGAAATAGTCATCACATTATTTCCTTGTTATTTTTCTTTTTAATAAAATTAAATTAAGAGGCTCAGAGGCTGTAGCCATATTGGAGCCGTGGATACCTTTTCTTTAGTAAGTGTGATCGAATTGAAATTTAAAAAAATATTTGCTACCCTGAAATTTTGTATTTTCACGTTTTAGGACTAGTAGACACCAAAAAAGAAAAAAAATGTCCGTCTGTCCGCCGTAGACGCCGTACGCAAAACCTTTTGAAGGCGCATAGCTCACAAACTCGCTGAGATATTAAATTGAAATTTTTATGGTGGGTAGATTGGATGAACCCCTATGATTGGTATCTTTTTGGGGGGTAGGGGTGTAAGGGGGGAGGAGGGAGGCCCGTTTTAGACGAAAAATTTTGGTTTCTAGATCTCAGGAACTGCTTATGGTAGGAGGATGAAATTTGAAACTTATGTAGTACTATGATAGTGGACCTATTTGAAAAATTGGTGATAAGGGTTGAGGGGTGTGGGAGTGGGGGGAAAAACAATGTGTCCGAAACGTTCAAAGGCTGGGATTGAAGCATTCTAAAATCCATATCTCCTGAACCGTTGATCTCAGAAGTGTGAAACTTTGTAGTTATCTTAAGGGATACTAGAAGAGTATACAAGAGCTAAAAATTTTAAGAGGGGAAGTGGAGTGTAGGGGTGGGGAGTGAAAAACTTTAGATTACAATATCTTCCGAACCAATTGTACCAGGAAGGTAAAATTTGGTTTCTGTATATAAGATCACAAGTGGAGTCTACTCAATGTACAAATTTTTGAGACGGGGAGGTGGAGTACAAAAGTGGGGGGATAAACATTTTTCGAAAAATCTAATTTTTATATCTCAAGAACCGTACCAGACATGATCTTAGAAGTTTTACAGGAGTTAGGCCCAGTAGACTTCTAGCAGAAAAAAAAATGTTGGTGGTGCTGGCGAAGGGGGTGTCGGTGGACGGGGGTGGAACGAAAAGAATTCTGATTTTTATTTCTCGAAAACCGCAATGCATAAAAAGCTCAAAATTGAAGACTATATAAAGTCACTGTAGAAGTATCCTAGAAAAATAAAATTGTTGATAGGGGTAGCAAGGTATGGGGGTGGGGTGGTTTTTCATATCTCAGAAACAGCGTATGCTAGAAAGTTGAAACTTAACTTATGTATATGTAGAAGTACTACAGGAGTAATTAAAGCAAAAAAAAGTTCAAAATTTTATTGATGTACAGAGTTGGAGTAAAGCGGTGTAGGTCACTATGCGACTGATAACCTAAAGATTAAACAGGAGGCTATTTGGAACGTTATTTTTTAGGTTATCAGTCGCATAATGACCTACGCCGCATCTCAGTATTAAACACGTTACGGACTTCTACCCAAAAAATAATAAAGTTGCGCCCAGACTTGTGGCAGATTTTTTTTTAAATAATATT
The DNA here is from genome assembly GCA_951812415.1 of Beris morrisii. Classification (NCBI taxonomy): domain Eukaryota; kingdom Metazoa; phylum Arthropoda; class Insecta; order Diptera; family Stratiomyidae; genus Beris; species Beris morrisii. Next base: position 96,836,717 of record OX638311.1, read on the forward strand.
AAAACGTATATTGTTTGCTATGGTGAAGTTAAACAGCACTAAAAGAGGTTTGTCGTTGTATTCTTTATTATTTTATTAATGGTACACACAAAGTTTAAACTTAGTAATTGTTTGTAGGAATTCTTGTCGAGTTCATAACAGTATATAATTTATCTGAAGGAAAGCCATAAGCACGGCGGACTAAAAAGTTGACGCACCAGCGAGTCGCCAAACCGGATCGAATTTTACTTCCTTTACTGTGAGGCTATAGTATTATAGGTACGATAAGAAGGAGATAGTTTGATGCAACAAGAATTATACTTGGTCTACAGTATGGCTATACTATCGCCAGTACTATAAGTAGGTGATGTTTTTAAGCAATGAAACCTTCTTTGGCTTTAAATAATCGCTAGCATATCGCTTTCTGAGTTATAAGCATAACTATACAGGGAGTTTGGCACTCCGTGTGCCACCTTGTAAGGGGGTATTCCTTGATATATTTGGAGAAAAAAATTGTTCTACAGGGTGGGTCAATTTTCAATATTAGTGGAGATACAGGGTGGTTAAGAAAAGTGTTTTTGACCGGTACCCTCACTCACTTAAAACGTTATATCTTGAAAACGAATAATCACAAGGCAAAGTGTTATAACTCGTTTTTTAGGCAATCGAATTACCTTTCATTTAATGTAACAGTCTAAATTGTAACTGCACCCAATCTTGAGATATTTACTCGAAAACACAAATTTTTGCTACGTGAACCCTTAAAATTCAGTGATCAATGTAGTTTTTCTCAGAAAACCCCATTATAAAAATGTCATTTTAATTTTATTTTTTTATGAGCCGTATTATTACCTACAAAAGCTGCATACATATGTATGAGTTACGATTAACATTTTGGAAGTAACAGGTAAAAATACATATCGCATACCACGTTTAAAAACCTGTTTAATTTGTCGGTAGTACTACAGTATTTTTATTGCACATTTATTACTATTTAAAGTATGAAGGTAAACAATGAAATGTAAATGAGTTTCAACATAATTGATGCTTTTACCTGGACGTGGTAGGTACTACTGGATGCGGTACTATGCCTTTTTATACTCTAGATGAAATCATATAGAGTATTATAAGTTTAATCCAGCCGAAAAGTTTGTAACGCATAGAACCAAGCCTCGGACGAAAAAAAGTTATATATTATTTTTTGTTTATTTGTGCCCAAAAACCTCAAATCCGCCTGACGTCCGTCCGTCCGTCCGTCCGTCCGTCCGTCCGTCCGTCCGTCCGTCCGTCCGTCCGTCCGTCTGTCCGTGAACACGATAACTCAAGAACGCCTTCACCTAGGATCTTGAAATTTTGAATCTGGATGTTTGGCTGAATTTGTAAGGCTAAGTTCGTTAACGGGCAAAATCGTCCTACTCCTTCGGGTAGCTGCCATACAAAATGTCCTTAAAACACGTGTTCAAGAATATTGGTCGATAACTTCAGAAGGGTTTAAGCTACGACATTGAAATTTTGTTTGTGTTATTTTTCCAATAGTTCGAGCTAAATGTATGATTATGAAGAAAATCCTGTTAGTCCTTCGTGTAGCTGCCATACAAATATCCTGTCAACATGTATTCACTTAATTTACGAAACTCACTATAACTCAAGTAATCTTTTAGCTACGAATTCGGAATTTTTTACAAATTAGTTTTGAGTTAAAACGAAGCTTAAGTTTACTTGTCAGCGAAATCCTTTTACTCATTCTGGTAGCTGCCATACAAAATGTCCTTGAAACACGTGTTCAAGAATATTGGCCGATAACTTCAGAAGGGTTTAAGCTACGTCTTTGAAATTTTGTACGTAGTATTTTTCCAATAGTTGAAGCTAAATGTATGATTATGAAGAAAATCCTATTAGTCCTTCGTGTAGCTGCCATACAAATATCCTTTCAAAACGTCTTCTTTTAATTTACGGAACTTACAATAACTCAAGTAATCTTTTAGCTATAAATTGGAAATTTTGTACAAATTAGTTTTGAGTAAAAACGAAGTTCGAGTTTACTAATCAGCGAAATCCTTTTACTCCTTCTGGTAGCTGCCATACAAAATGTCCTTAAGACACGTGTTCAACAATATTTTTCGATAGCTTTTGAACGCTTCAAGCTACAAATTTGAAATTTTGTACACGTTCGGTTCCAAGGAAAAGGATAAATATGTAAGAAATCGGGTAAGTCCTTCTTGCACCTTCCATGTGAAAGTCCTTCAAAAAGGACATTTTTTTTCGATGAGTTACCCTGTTCAAAATATGAAATTAAACACTGAATATTGTCTTTTAGTTTTGAGTAGCAATCTAATGGCAGTCCTTAAGAAAGGACATACAACATGCACACACGTAATTCTACTTTATCCCCAACTACAATATAGATCAGAGTTCAGTATTCATCTAGAGTATTATACGATTGGCTTGCAGCCGATCGTGACTGCAGTATGTTTTAATATTGTGTCTTACAAAATAAAAAGCCTATAAAAGCAAAACTACCTTCATATTTTTCTCAGTTTTAGTTACGTTGCTAAGAGAAGAAGGTGTCAGTAGAATTTAAAAAATTATTTCAAAATGCCTGAGTACTCCAATGAAGAATATGCTGACATGATGTTAACTTATGGAGAGTGTGACCAAAATGCACGAGCCGCGCGAAGGCTTTACCACCAGAGACATCCTCATCGACGGACACCAGCAGGAGAGTATTTCAAGACGTTTACAGGGGAATTAGGAAAAATGACAGCGTTAGAACAAGGAGAGTAAATGCAAATCCTGCGCCTATAATCGCTGTTCAGATTGATGAAAGAATACTACAAGGAGTGCAAAATGATCCATCGATCAGTATCCGAAGCTTGGCATTGCAGTTTAACATATCTACTTGGAAGGTTTGGAGTATTTTAAAAGTAGAACGCTTCCATGCCTACCATCACACACCAGTACAGGAGCTGCTACCCATTGATTACCCCAAACAGATGGAGTTTTGCAATTGGCTCCTTGAACGACAAATAGATGACGACAATTTTTTCAACAATATTCTGTGGACGGATGAGTCCCGATTTACCAGAGACGGTATCACAAACTTCCTCAACCTACAAACGTGGGCTGAGAGCAATCCACACACAAGAAGATGTTGCGAATTGCGTCCTACGGCAATAGACATAAGACCTTACAAATTATGAAAACAATATGAATTGCGAAATCTTCTCGCTTATTTTTTTTCTCTTTCTTTTCTTTCTGTCTACAGTCTCGGAAATTCAGCTATAATGTTAATTTTCTTAATTACGTTGATTATCATTTACTTGTATTTGTTTTCACAAGAGTAAAGTTTTATTATATAAAAAAAAAATTATAACAACGAAAAAAAAATCTTATGAAAGACCCTGGCTCAACCGTCGCGCCGTACAGCGGCGAGAAGCAGAAATGCGCCAAGTTATGTTCCCGCGTAAATGACCAAGGAAAAGACCGTTTTTTTCTCGAGGAAAAAAGGAGTGAGGCCGCGGAAGAAAAATCGTCGGGGGATTGGAGTTTTGGAGCGACTCGAAGCAGGTTGTGCGCGGTGAATTGAAAACGAAAAAAAGAATAAAAAGGAAAAGTTACATTAACCTACACTACATAAATTACACTAAGTGGAGACAAAATTAAAACTACGAATATAATTTGTGGTGTGAAACAATATTATAGTGTGCCTATTATCGGGGCACACTATAATATTGTTTCACTCTAAACCCTATATCACATATAATAAAACTCATACATTACACTAAGTGGAGACAAAATTAAAACTACGAATATAATTTGCTGTGCGAAACAATATTATAGTGTGCCCCGATAATAACTATAAACCCTAAACCTCATATAATAAAACGCATAAAGTGTACAAAGTTCACCTAAACCGAAGCCGCAACCTCTGCAGCCTGCGAAGCGCCAGCGATTCTACGGGAAACGAAATCAACCAACAAACATCGAGCTCCAACATAAAAACAAAAAAATACCAAAATTCTTTCTTTTCTTTTTTTCATTCCGATTATCGTTCGAATTAATAATAATTCATCCATTTAAACTTTAATATAAATGTTTTATTTCTTATCTTAGCACGAATATTAGTCGTTTATTTATTTTCAGTTTTTTGCAGGACTTCCAGGACTGTAGATGACGATTTTTTTTTCTCGTTCTTCCTTTTAATTTTTTTCAGTAGCTAAGACCTTTATGATGGAGTAGTGTCGCTCTGTAAGCATGCCAGGGGCTTCCGCGACATGTAACCGCCTTCGTTAACCGTCTGGTCACCTTCCAACTCATGGCCTTCTTTATTGTTTTTTTTTAATTTAATTTCAGCACTTACAAGGAGGAGTGCTCTTCAGGTCACAATTCACCCCCCCCCCCCACGCTCCTGATTAGCCGGCAGAATGTGCTGTATCGACCTGGAGAGCCTCCTTAGAAATCTGGAGCCCTACCGAGGCTGCTTAGCGGCCGAAAAGGTAGTTTCGCTACAGTTGGCGCCCAAATTACGGTATTTTTCACTTTTCTCGTTAACCGTTTTTTTTTCACGATTTTGCATAGGTCACGTATAAATCTCTTCGTTTCGATCGGTCAATCAACTTTACGGTTGATAGGCAAATTTCGCGGTACAGTTCAATCGGCAGTCCGGTATCCGGTTATAGTGTGTGTGAAGTGGAGTTATAGCTAGTGAGTCTTATTACACATTTATTTGGGGTTTCGTTCCATTTTCGAATGCTAATCCATGAGTGTGATGACCAATTAATTGGTGTTGCAATTGCGTTCCTTTTCTAAAATAGGAAATAATTTCCAATCATATGAGAAATTTGCTACGTTTATGATCTAGTGAATATTTAAATGTGTTTCTACGAATTATAAAAAAGTATTTAAATGTTTGTTATTGTGCTAAGCTTTGGTTCGCGACCAGGGTGCTTGGTAGCATAGACAAACATTTGTAAGGTTTTGTTCTCGTTCACATTTTAATACTTACATTCCAAAGTTTAAATTACATAGAGTTTTATTTTCTTTTTTTTTAATCCTTTAATAAAAATTATACGCCTTTGATACCGTGAGACTTGAACGATTTAGTGCCGAACAAGGTCGTGGGAAACAATACGTGAGCTATGCTAATGGTTTTTTTTTCTCGTTAAATTCACTATTACCCGCCGATCATTTTCATTTGTGTCGCGTCGTATATTTTGTTGTTGGAGGTCCAGTGCATCTTCTATGCAAAGCCAATTTGGAGCTTTTCACTGGTAATAATTAACAATACCTCTCGGTAGTTTTACTAAAAAGCGACATTCGCATCGAGTAGCCGCCATACGCGTCGATGTATTCATCTCCAGATTGCCGATGTTTGTGATGTCGCTGTTTATTACCGCGATTAAATCCATGATTTGGTCTCTCGCGAAATTTAATCCGGACCGGGTCCGTCGACAAGAAAGTTTTATTTTGTCTCTCGAAAAATTTCGTCAGCTACAGGGATCAAATCAAAGTGATGTTCGTTATTTTTAAGTAAAGCTTTATACCTGAATTAAAATGATCCATCTACATCCATCCAATTATTTCCCGTCCCGCCTTCCTATTATTAGTTTATTTATTTTTTTTTTCTTCGTTATATTACTACGATTGAGTTGGAAGGAAAGATTGAGGTTGCTAGTTGTTGGTGGCCCCAGGCATGCTGCTATCATTTTTCGATTTTATATTTAATAATATTTATTTGTTTTAGGTTCGATTTGAACAATCGTTAAGCATTCATGTTGTTTTCATCAAAGGTACATAGTACTAACTATTAAATCACATATACTATTATATATATTATTTTTCTTTTGGTTGGATTTACTTGCGTATATTTTGGATTTATTTATTTTTATTTTAGTATTATTACCTATATTTATTTCTATTTTTCTTATTTGCCTCTTCGTCATTGAATTTATTTTGTTTGAATTATTATGGCAATGAAGATTGAACTTTTGGAACCAGATGAGTTTCAGGCGGAATGCACGATTCGCGGCATTTGTGGGAGACCCTCAAGGCAATATGAAGAGTTGCTTGAGTCATTTAAGTTAGAGAAGAAAAAAACTTTTTTACGTCCTTCACGAATACCAAGTAAAGATAGTCGGGGTGAGCTCGAATTATGCCGATCGCGTGTCGAATCTTTAGGCCGGTCCGTAAAGGAGTTAACAGTACAGGGTGATACGAACCTTTTACTGAAATATACGTCTCAAATAATTCATTACAGCGGGCGTATTGAACGTCTGTCGAACCATACGTGCGAGTTTAAAGAGCAGTGCGAGGCCTTGCTTTGTGCTACTCGGGCATTGTCAAGAATTTGTGATAATTTGTCACTAACCGATCACATTGTAGATATTGGTTTATTGGAAGACCTATTTGCCGAAATCACGTCCTGGACTGATCGGTCTGTTTTCGGGATTACGCGATTAGCAGATCAAACTACTCCAGTAATCAATCCACATTACACGTTGCGTCAGCCTCAATGTGAGGAAATAAATCCGTTGCCCACTCGACCTCCTCTTACTAGCACTGTTTTTATACCAAATACACCAAATATTTCGTCTATACCGGCTAGCAGTCATGCTTCGACGAATATGTGAAAATGGGGGCTGGTATTTGATGGTTCAGTGTCGGGTTTAAATATCGATCGATTCCTCTTTCGAGTTCAGCGCCTTGCGGATACAAATCGGGTTTCAAACCAAACGTTGGTGAACAACCTACATCTTCTTCTTAAAGGAAATGCGTCCGAATGGAACTGGGCATTCCTCGAAAAGAGTGAGAATCCGAGTTGGGATACTTGCTGTATTGCTTTACGAGAGCGATTTGCTACCCAGGCTACAGATTTGGATGTCCGAAGACTTATTGATGCTCGTTATCAAAAGGCCAAGGAACCATTCAGCGACTTCGTAGATGCTATCGAGCAACTAACTCTACAACTTAGCGTCGCAGCAACTGATGAGTACGTGCAGCAAGTTCTGTTGCGAAATATGCGTCCGGGGCTGCAGGCACACTTGGCTGGACTGGAGTTCACGTCTGCACAGATGTTGCGTCGAAAATGCGTAGCAATCGAAGCAGCATGGAAAAGAGTTGCCTACGATGCGGACTTAAGCTGTTCTGGTAGGCGTCATGTCCAGGAAATTGACTTTTCGTTGGACATGAATCAAGATACGAAGGGAGAAATTTTCGCAGTCCATTCAGCTCAGCGGATTCTACCCAGATCATCGCAAAACCAAACAAATAACATGGAAATATGTTGGAATTGCAGTGACATCGGTCATCGTTTCACTGATTGTTCCAAGTCAATTTCACATGTCTTCTGTTTTGGATGTGGGGCCAAAAATACAGTAAAACCTAGATGTGGTCGATGTACCCCACAACCTTCAGGACACCCTCCGAGGAGTGTGATGCAATCGGGAACGGGTCACACTCCAGCGTGGCAAAGTTCCCACCAAGCTACAACCGAAACAGCATCCAACACAGATCCGGAGTTAGCAAGACGGAGACTGTAGATACTCAATCTGCTTCTTTTCATACCTTGATTAATAAAAGTGAACAATCCACGCAAACTACCCCTGAACACGAACATAATTTTCGCCGAATTCGACGGTTAGAACGATCAAGACGTTACTGGCGACTCAGACGCCATCTAAAACAAACTTGTCTCGAGTCGATAATTCATTTACCTGGAGATAACCGACCATACGCCGATATCAGTATCAACGGACAAGTCATGCGAGGTTTGTTAGACAGTGGGGCGAGCTCTAGCGTTTTGGGGGCAGGTTCAATAGAACTTATAAAAGAACTTTCTCTTCCCTTACACTCTCTTCAAACCCAAGTTACCTCTGCAAATGGAGAAAAGAGCAGTGTAACTGGTTATGTCCGAACTCGCATGATCCGATTCCTAGTAGTACCCTCGCTGAAAAACACCCTGTACCTTGGCATCGACTTTTGGGATACGTTTAACTTGGTTCCATTTCAAGTGAATGAACTTCAAACCCTTTCACCTCTTCCCGACAGTAAATTTCACACTTTGTCGTTAACTTAACAAGAACATGTACACCGGATTGTGGACTCTTTTCCCTCGTTCAACAAAATGGGTCTAGGAAAAACTACGCTATTGGCTCACCATATAGACACCGGAATAGCTAAACCAATCAAGCAGCGACATTACTCTGTATCACCCGTCGTACAAAAACTTCTGGACGCGGAATTAGATCGCATGTTGTCCATGGGCGTTATAGAGGAGTCGAACAGTTCGTGGAGCTCCCCTGTTTCACTCGCTCAGAAACCTGGTAAAGTTCGGTTGTGTCTAGACGCAAGACGCTTAAATGACGTAACTGTGAAGGATGCCTACCCTCTTCCTCTTATTGACGGTCTCCTAGCACGATTACAATCTACTCGTTATATTTCTGGCCTTGACCTCAAGGATGCGTTTTGGCAAATTCCTCTGGATCCAGATTCCCGAGATAAGACGGCATTCTCAGTTCCTGGTAGGCCTTTGTATCAGTTTACCGTCATGCCTTTTGGTCTGTGCAATGCTCCTCAGACGATGTGTCGCTTGATGCACAAAGTTATTCCGCACCAGCTTCATGATCGGGTATTTGTTTACCTGGATGATCTGCTGATAACGTCCAGCACTCTTGACGAGCACTTCGACCTTCTGCGTGAAGTTTCTCGGCTTCTTGCCGTAGCTAACCTAACGATTAATGTGGAGAAGAGCAAGTTCCTCTTGAGGGAGATAAAATATCTAGGTTATGTGGTTGGTGACGGGATTCTTAAAATAGACCCCGAAAAAATCTCTGGCATTACGACGTATCCAATTCCCAAATCAACACGAGAAGTTCGCCGATTTCTGGGCATGGCAGGGTGGTACAGGCGTTTTATTCCCAAATTCGCGTCGGCTGCTTCGTCATTAACTGACCTACTGAAAAGAAATCAACGTTTTATATGGAATGACGCGGCTAATACTGCATTTGAACATATAAAAACGCTATTAACTTCAGCACCAGTGTTAATAAACCCAGATTTCTCCAAACCGTTTTTCATCCAGTGCGACGCTAGTGCCACTGGTATTGGGAGTGTCCTTTTTCAGAAATCAGAGTCAGGCGAGGAGCATCCTATAGCGTTTATGTCTGCTAAGTTAAACTCTGCTCAACGGAACTACAGCGTGACTGAGTTGGAATGTCTTGCTGCAGTACAAAATGTTAAGAAGTTTCGTGCGTATGTTGAAGGTTTGGAGTTTACAATCATTGCAGACCATGCTAGCCTGAAATGGTTGATGAGCCAGAAGGACTTATCCGGTCGACTAGCTAGATGGAGTCTTAAACTCCAAGCTTTCAACTTCAACATAGAGCATCGAAAAGGAAGCCAAAACATCGTGCCTGATGCTTTGTCACGAGTGTTTTGTGATACGATAAATGCTATTGATTATGCGTTACCTCACCTGGATTTAAATTCGGATGCATTTAAAGACAAAGAGTACGTTGATTATATAACTAACGTGGCAGACCATCCCGATTTGTTTCCAAACTTGACCATAAAAGATGATAAACTTTATGTGCATAAGCCTAAAGCATCTCCCAACTGATCGGACATTCCCGAGTGGAAACTATGGGTACCGGCCTTAATTACTGACTCGTTGGTTGCTGACACACATAATAGTCCTTTATCTTCGCACTGTGGAATAGCAAAAACTGTCGAACTTTTGCAAAGATTCTACCATTGGCCAGGTTTAAGACAGCAAGTGACCCAATACATAAATTCTTGCGAAGTCTGCAAAGCAAGTAAGCCTCCCAATTATAATACACGACCTCCAATGGGCAAACAAATTCAAATTATCAGGCCAATTCAGCGATTATATATTGATTTTTTGGGGCCATACCCAAGATCATGTGCAGGAAATAGATTCATTCTCATCGTTCTGGACCAATATACAAAGTTTGTATGGTTGAAATCGTTGTCCAGCGCCACCACAGAAAAAGTAACCAAATTCTTAGAGGATGAACTGTTCCTGACATACGGAGTGCCCGAGTTCATTCATTCCGACAACGGCGTGCAGTTCACCTCTAAGACATTTAAAAAACTACTTGATCACTATGGAATCAAGCACATCTTGTCCCAATTTTACTCTCCGTAGGCTAATGCATCTGAAAGAGTAAATCGCTCCATTTTGGCTGCCATACGTGCATATATCGGAGATGATCACCGAAAATGGGATGATAGGTTGGGGGAAATATGTTCTGCACTGAGAAATGTGGTTCACGGGTCTACCGGATTTTCACCACATTTTTTGTTGTTCGGTTACCATGCAGTTCACCACGGCTCGGATTACGAGCTACTTAAAGCCCTGAATTCTCTGGGAGAAGGAGATATTCTTATAAATCCCCACCTTGAACGTCTTCGACTGCTGCAAGGCGTAGTTGTTAAGAATCTCGAGGAGGCATACGCGAGATGCGCACATACCTACAATTTACGCACTCGACCACAAAGTTATGTACCAGGGCAAATAGTTTACGTACGCAATCATGTACAGAGCAGGGCTTCTGAAAGTTTCGCTGCGAAATTAGCGCCTAAGTTCATTAAGGCAAAAGTAAGAACAAAAATCGGGACGGTGTCGTATCAACTGGAAGATGAAAACGGTGACTTACTTGGCAAAAACATTAAGGTTTAGAACGCTTTCGGCATATATATTCTAAAAAAAAAAAAAAAAAATCCGTATTTACAAGTTAAATGATTCAGAACCTCATGCCCGGCTTATGAGACTTGTCTCCTTGGTTGGGTCGTCCCCACGATTGTTGCGAATTGCGTCCTACGGCAATAGACATAAGACCTTACAAATTATGAAAACAATATGAATTGCGAAATCTTCTCGCTTATTTTTTTTCTCTTTCTTTTCTTTCTGTCTACAGTCTCGGAAATTCAGCTATAATGTTAATTTTCTTAATTACGTTGATTATCATTTACTTGTATTTGTTTTCACAAGAGTAGAGTTTTATTATATAAAAAAAAAATTATAACAACGAAAAAAAAACCTTATGAAAGACCCGGGCTCAACCGTCGCGCCGTACAGCGGCGAGAAGCAGAAATGCGCCAAGTTATGTTCCCGCGTAAATGACCAAGGAAAAGACCGTTTTTTTCTCGAGGAAAAAAGGAGTGAGGCCGCGGAAGAAAAATCGTCGGGGGATTGGAGTTTTGGAGCGACTCGAAGCAGGTTGTGCGCGGTGAATTGAAAACGAAAAAAAGAATAAAAAGGAAAAGTTACATTAACCTACACTACATAAATTACACTAAGTGGAGACAAAATTAAAACTACGAATATAATTTGTGGTGTGAAACAATATTATAGTGTGCCCCGATAATAACTCTAAACCCTATATCACATATAATAAAACTCATACATTACACTAAGTGGAGACAAAATTAAAACTACGAATATAATTTGCTGTGCGAAACAATATTATAGTGTGCCCCGATAATAACTATAAACCCTAAACCTCATATAATAAAACGCATAAAGTGTACAAAGTTCACCTAAACCGAAGCCGCAACCTCTGCAGCCTGCGAAGCGCCAGCGATTCTACGGGAAACGAAATCAACCAACAAACATCGAGCTCCAACATAAAAACAAAAAAATACCAAAATTCTTTCTTTTCTTTTTTTCATTCCAATTATCGTTCGAATTAATAATAATTCATCCATTTAAACTTTAATATAAATGTTTTATTTCTTATCTTAGCACGAATATTAGTCGTTTATTTATTTTCAGTTTTTTGCAGGACTACCAGGACTGTAGATGTCGATTTTTTTTTCTTCTTCTTCCTTTTAATTTTTTTCAGTAGCTAAGACCTTTATGATGGAGTAGTGTCGCTCTGTAAGCATGCCAGGGGCTTCCGCGACATGTAACCGCCTTCGTTAACCGTCTGGTCACCTTCCAACTCATGGCCTTCTTTATTGTTTTTTTTAAATTTAATTTCAGCACTTACAAGGAGGAGTGCTCTTCAGGTCACAATTCACCCCCCCACGCTCCTGATTAGCCGGCAGAATGTGCTGTATCGCCCTGGAGAGCCTCCTTAGAAATCTGGAGCCCTACCGAGGCTGCTTAGCGACCGAAAAGGTAGTTTCGCTAGAAAGAGCGGCATCATTTCAGCACCGATTCAGCGTCAATTTATGGGCAGGTGTGATTGGTGACGATTTACTTGGACCTATTAGGCTTCCGCGTACTCTAAATAGCTCCAATTACTTACAGTTTTTATCAAATGATCTACAGGACCAACACGATGGTGCTCCTGCTCATTACGGCCGACAGATCACAGATTGGTTAAATTCCAATTATAGCAATCGCTGGATCGGTAGAAATGGACCGATGCACTGGCCTGCAAGATCTCCTGATCTTACTATTATGGATTTCTTTGTATGGGGACGGATGAAGGACCTTTGTTAAATTATAAGAATTAAACATACTCACAATGTATAACACTTAATGTATAACACTTAATGTATAACACCTAATGTATAAGAATAAAATTGTCTCTCTTGTTTCGACAATCGCGCAGTAAGCACGTCTTTTTGTATCAACGAAACTTTAACAGGTTATGGGCCCAGTATACGCCCGGTACATTAAAGTGTTTTTTTTGTAAAATAGTTTTTCGTTTGATACGCGATCGGGTCGTAGTGAGCTATAATATGTCGAACGCTAACTCCAATTTGTTCGGCTCCGTAGAAAAATTAAAAGGTGGAGAAAATTTCTCCAAGTGGGAGTTCGCAATGCGTAGCTACCTGGAACTTAACGATCTCGGTGCGTGCTTAACCGAATGGGAGCCAGATGTGAAGAAAAAAGCTAAAGCGTTATCAATAATTTGCCTCTCAATTGAGCCGGTTAATTACATACATGTAAAAAAGGCGAAAACTCCAAAGGAAGCGTGGGATAACCTGAAATCAGCATATGAGGATTCCGGTCTCACCCGCAAAATCGGATTGATCCGAGCTCTTGTTACTACCCAGTTAGATAACTGATAGAAGACTACGTGAACAAAATCATGAGCACAGCACATAAGCTGTCTGGTATCGGATGTGATATGGACGAGGAATGGATAGGAACTTTCCTACTGGCCGGTCTTCCCGACAAATATAACGCCATGATCATGGCTATTGAAAGTTCCGGAATAAAAATTACCAGTGATTCAATCAAAACAAAATTAGTGCAAGATGTCATTAATAAATCCAACGAGACAGAAAACGCGTTCTTCGGTCAAAAGGGGAAAGGACAAAATAAGAAGAAACCGAAAGGTTTTCGGTGCTATTCCTGCAATGGATACGGTCACAAGGCTAGTAACTGCAACCGGTCCAAAAAGAATTCTGAAACAGCAAAATCTGGAGGGGAAAAGAATCCTGAAACAGCTAAATTTGGCGCGTTTGGAGCAGTATTCTTATCTACGAACTATTCAAGTGATGATTGGTACATCGATTCTGGTGCGTCAACGCATATGATGGCAAATCAAAAGTGTTTACAGAATCCGACTTCCACAAACATCAAGGAGATCATCGTTGCAAATGATGCTAAACTTCCAGTTGAGTGTAGTGGTAAAGTAAATTTACAGATTGAGAACGGTAGTACAGTTTCGAACATCACAATGACTGACGTCTTGTATGTGCCAAATCTGACAACAAATTTACTGTCAGTCAGCCAGATAACAAAGAAAGGCAACACGGTTAAGTTTTGTAATGAGATGTGTTATATCTTCGATAATAAAAATAGAGTTTTAGCTACCGCGAGGCTAGTTAATAATGTTTATCGCTTAAACGGACTGCAGAAACACAGCACTAGCCTTATGTCAATACACAGTTCCAGTAAATATTTCTGGCATCGTCGCTTAGGGCACATGAATTCAAAGGATTTAATTAAAATGAAAAATGGTGTAGTATCTGGTATTAAATTCGAAGACGATTACAATTTTGATAAGTGTGAGCCATGCATCAAAGCTAAGCAAGTGAAATTTACGTCCAAAACTCCAGGCCGAAGAGCTAACAAAGTTCTAGATCTTGTACACTCTGATTTATGTGCCCCCATGGAAAATAAGTCACTTGGAGGAGCGCTTTACTTCTGTACGTTCATCGACGACTATTCCAGAAAGGTTTTCGTGTACTTCTTAAAAAGTAAGTCTGAATTTAAAAATGTATTAAATGATTTTAAGAATTTAGTAGAGAACCAGACTGGTAGAAAAATAAAGACTATACGCTCAGATAATGGCAAAGAATACTGCAACAATGAGGTTAGCGGCATTTTACGTCGATCCGGAATCGTTCATCAAACAACAACTCCATATACACCAAACCAGAATGGAGTTGCCGAGCGATTCAATTTTACTATTGTGGAACGTGCGAAGAGCATGCTACTTGATAGTGAATAACACGTGAAATTCTGGGCAGAAGCCGTATACACCGCAGTTTATATAATGAACCGGTCAGTGACTTCATCGTTAGAGAAATGCACACCACAGGAAATGTTTACAGGAAATAAACCAGATATTTCTCATTTTAGAATCTTTGGATCTTAGGCCATGGTGCATGTACCTAAAGAAAAACGTACTAAGTGGCAGTCGAAATCCTCTAAAATGATCTTCCTTGGATATTGCGAGCACACTAAGGGTTATCGCGTTTACAATCCTACTACGAAAGCCATTACAAAAAGTAAGGATGTGATCTTCCTAGAGAAAGATGTTGTAAATGACACTCAAGATTTAATATTCGAGAATTCTCTACAACCTGAGTGTAAGCAAGGCACTGAATTGAAAACTGATTTGGATGCAGTGGCGGTGGATCCCGCAGACTGTGAATTTTACGAAAGTTTTCATGATCCGGATACAACGAAAGAGGATTCAAGATTCAAGATCCTGATTATGTTCCAGATATGGACTATAGCTTAGAGGAAAATACTGAGCTACGAAGATCCAATCGATTAAATCCAACATTGAAGTTTGTCTACGCCAATGCATTAAGTGCAATTATGAATGACGGCGATCCTATTACAGTCGATGAGGCTCTTAAACGAACTGATGCAACCCCGTGGAAAGATGCGATGCATGAAGAGATATGCTCGTTTATAGAGAACGATACTTGGATTTTGGTCGATCTTCCGCCAGGAAAAAGGCCTATCGAATCCAAATGGGTTTTTAAGACGAAGTACGGTGAGAATAATGAAATTGTTCGGTACAAGGCGAGGCTAGTTGTTAAAGGATGCGCTCAGCGGTATGGTATTGACTACAATGAAACCTATTCGCCTGTGGTGCGATACTCTTCGATTCGATATTTAATTTCATTAGCTGTGAAACTAAACCTGCACATCGATCAAATGGACGCAGTGACGGCCTTTTTACAAGGCGACTTGTCGGAAGAGATTTATCTCGTTAAACCTCAAGAGTTTAGCGATGGATCTGAAAAAGTTCTTCGACTGAAGAAGTCAATTTACGGTCTTAAACAGGCAAGCAGGGACTGGAATAAGAAATTGGATGCAGTACTAATTGAGTTTGGACTCAAAAGGTCGAGAGTTGATCCATGTGTTTATAATACTACTATAACTTCTAGTGTTTCAATTCTCATTGTTGCTATTTACGTGGACGACATCCTGATTCTTTCGAACGACGAATATTTGAAAGGTAAATTAAAATCTTATCTAAATTTATCATTCAAGATGAAAGACTTGGGAGCAGCAAGTAGTTGTGTCGGATTACGCATCACAAGGAAAGATGGTATAATTTCACTTGACCAGACCAAATACATAAGCGAGATTCCAAAGAAATTTAACATGTCGGACAGCAAACCTGTTTCAACACCAGCGGATCTGAATCAGAAGCTAAATAAGGACATGTCACCACGGAACAAAGAAGATGTTCATCAGATGTCAGGAATACCCTACCGAGAAGCTGTTGGTAGTCTACAGTATTTATCGCAGGGCACTAGGCCTGACATTTCTTTTGCTGTGAATAATGTCAGCAAATTCAACAACAATTCTGGTAAAGCGCATTGGGGCGCAGTAAAAAGAATCTTCAGATATCTGAAGGGCACTTCACACCTAAAACTAAGTTTTTCAAAGGATGAAAATAAGAACGTCGTGGGTTATGTAGATGCTGATTGGGGAAGCGACACAGATGATCGTAGATCGTGCAGCGGCTACGTCTTCAAGCTACAAGGAGGTGCCATTACGTGGACGAGCAAGCGGCAGCCAACAGTGGCTCTATCATCAACTGAAGTCGAGTATATGGCCATGTGTATGGCCACCCAAGAAGCTTCTTGGCTTATCCAATTTGAGAAGGAGCTTTGCATCAAGAATAGTAATCAGCCGATTACGCTATACTGCGACAATCAAAGTGCAATTATTTTGTCTCGAAACGATGCTTATCATTCGAGATCAAAACACAGTGATATCAGACACCATTACGTACGAGAGAAGGTCAACGACAACACCATCAACGTTCAAGCGATATCAACTGAAGAAATGGTGGCTGATAATTTAACTAAGCCTGTCTTCGGAGAAAAACATCAATTTTGTACGAAAAATATGGGCTTAAGTTTGAGCTAATTTAATTCCCAAGTATTGCAATTGAATTAGTAAATTTGAATTAATGAATTTGGATGGGTAAATTTAATTCTAGTAGGGTTGTTAAATTATAAGAATTAAACATACTCACAATGTATAACACTTAATGTATAACACTTAATGTATAACACTTAATGTATAACACCTAATGTATACGAATAAAATTCTCTCTCTTGTTTCGACAATCGCGCAGTAAGCACGTCTTTTTCTATCAACGAAACTTTAACAACCTTGTCTACGCAACGCCAGTAGAAACATTAAAAGATCTAAATATCAGGATCGATGGGGCAGCAATAGAAGTAAGGCAGGAGGTTGAGGAATATGAATACCAAGAGAACACTCGCCAAACGAGCTTTAGCGTGCATTCAAAATGAAGGTGGCCATTATGAAAATTTATTATAATAAAAATATTTGTTATTATAATTCTTTCAATTCAAGCAAGTAGCGTAGATCAACATGCACATGCACTGATTTTTTAAATATTTAATTTTTGTGCGATATGTATTTTTACCTATTACTTCCAAAATGTTAATCGTAACTCATACATATGTATGCAGCTTTTGTAGGTAATAATACGGCTCATAAAAAAATAAAATTAAAATGACATTTTTATAATGGGGTTTTCTGAGAAAAACTACATTGATCACTGAATTTTAAGGGTTCACGTAGCAAAAATTTGTGTTTTCGAGTAAATATCTCAAGATTGGGTGCAGTTACAATTTAGACTGTTACATCAAAGGAAAGGTAATTCGATTGCCTAAAAAACGAGTTATAACACTTTGCCTTGTGATTATTCGTTTTCAAAAAGAGTTCTGAAGAATTCTTAAAGTATAATAGAGATGGCATACGGGTAACTAAAATTGAAGCTCGAAGAAATTTGTTTAAACATGTGTTAGTTTATGATACCAAGAGCGTGCTATTATTGCAATATCGAAAAGTTGGGGGCAATCAAAGTATGACATGAAAATTGTTAATTTACCTATCTATAATATGAACATATATACTTATTTATATATTGTGAATATACATTACTTGTATTTACAACACAAAAAGTATGAATGTATATGTATGTTCCGATGGTGTATGTATAGAAGAATTTTTGCATAACTGTGAATAGGATTATAGGATATAGAAAGGATAAAAATAAGAAAAAGACGAAGTTATATTATAAATTCAAATTAAATATATTGATACTTTAAACAAAATTAAATATAAACGAAAAGATAGAAAAACGTTTGACAGCAATTCTCAAAAAGTCGAACAACAAAAATTAAACTAGAACTCAACCGAAGCATAGATGATGACAATTTGGGACACATGTATTACATAGCGCCATATACTCACATGGCTTCATCTGCCTTAAAAATGCTTAAATTAATAAAATTGCTTAAACTAACTTGAAAGTAGCTTACCTATCCGTCAATATCCCAAATACGCCTAACTCTCGCAAAAAGTTATATTACCATCATCATCAATGGCGCGACAGCCCAAATCGGGCCAGGGCCTGCAGGATACATTGTCTGAAGTCATCTCGGTTCAGCGCCCGCGTCCTCCAATTTGTGCATCTAAGAAGCGATCTGCAATCTGCGTCAACTGAGTCTTCGTATCTTTTCCGCGGTTTGCCCAACGGTCGTTTGCCATGAGGTCTACCTTTCAGTGTGCGTTTGGGAATTCTTCCGTCGTCCATTCGCTCCACATGGCCTGCCCATTGTAGCTTACGAAATTTTATAAGAGTCGATGCGGATGGGTCGTCATAGATGTTATACAACTTGTTGTTGTACCGGATACGCCATTCAGTGCCTTCTCTTACTGGTCCCAAAATTCTTCGAAGAATTCGTCGTTCAAAAGCGTCTATTGATTTTTCAGACGCTTGGGTGAGAGTCCACGTTACGCTTGCATATAGTAGCACAGGTCTTATTATGGTCTTGTACATATATGCGAAGTTTGCACCGTGAAATACGCCTTTTTTGCTAGTGTGATCCGTTGTTTTACTTCATCTCGTTCGTTGCCCTCCATTACAAGGTGTGATCCCAAGTATGAGAAATGATCCGCATTCTCCAGGTTGTAGTCTCCCATGGTCATATTTTGTCTAGTTGGCGCGTTTCTTCTTGTTTGGGTCATGAACTTGGTCTTATTTTCATTGACCCTTAACCCGACATCTTTTGCAGCTGAGTCTAGACAATGGAAGACTTCCTTCGCGTCTGGAACAGATCAAGCCATGATGTTTATGTCATCCGCGTACACCACTAGTTGAGTGGACTTGATTAGTAGGGTACTTCTGGTATCAACGGGTATCTTTTTGATGACATATTCTAGGGCGAGATTGAAGAGCATGGGAGCGAGTCCATCTCCCTGCTTCAAGCCGGATTCTGTTCGGAAGCTTTGGGTAAGCTCGTTTTGTATCCTTACTTGAGATTCAGTGTCAGTCATGGTCATTTTTGTTAATCGGACGATTTTTGATGGGATTCCGAAGTCAAGCATTATTTTATATAGTACATTACGATCTATACTATCGTATGCCTGTTGGAAGTCCACGAAGATCTGGTGCACGTCGATGTTATACTCCCAGCATTTTTCTAGCACTTGTTTGACTGAGAATATCTGGTCAATAGTCGATCGTCCGGTTCTGAAACCACTTTGGTATTCGCCGATAATACTTTCTGTATAGGGCTTTAATCGATTCTGAATTACTTTCGTCAGTATTTTATAGGACGTAGATAACAATGATATGCCTCTGTAATTTTCACATCGCAGTTTATCTCCTTTCTTATAGATTGGACATATAATGTTCTGGCGCCAGTCGTCGGGTATTTTTTCTTCAATCCAAATTTTTGTCATGATTTTGTGTAGGAGATTGGCGAGGTATGGACCACTTCCCCTTATAGTCGGAGAGCTCGAGACAAAAAATCGCAAGCGTTTTAGAAAAGCTAATATTTTAGTATTTGGTTACATTTAGGGTGTATGTAAATATACTAGAGTCAGCAGGTCTGACTTGGGGACACCTGGCTCTGGTGAGCTGTCAAAGATGTCAAAAAAATCAGAAAATGAAAGAGTTTTAGGAAAGCTGAAAATTTGTCAGTACATAGTTTTTACAATGAAAAACTGAAAAACAATAGTCAGACACCCCAACAGTGGGACCCACCCAGTCAGCCCCCCCGCAAACGTGTCAAAAAATCGGGTCCTCGCAAGAGTTTTAGGAAAGCTAAAATTTGGTTCAGTAAATATCTATTATATATAATTTATGAAAATAACAGTCAGACTTCATTTGGTTAGAACGGGGCCAGTCAGCAGTCGCCGAAAGTATAAATGTCATGCGAGCGCGATTTCTGTTACTATGTGCGCGACAATCAATACAAGTGTCATGAAAGAGTTTTAGGAAAGCTAAAAACTTACCACGGGGTAGTTTTTACAACGAGAAACAAAGAAACCATCGTCAGACACCCCAACAGTAGGACCCAGCCAGTCAGCACCCCCGCAAAGGTGTCGCAAAAATCGCGTGCGCGTGATTTCTGTTACTATGAGTGCAACAATCAATACAATTGTCATGAAAAAGTTTTAAGAAAGCTGAAAATTTACCACAGGATATTTTTTACAACGAGAAACACAAAAACAATGGTCAGTCACCCCAATAGTAGGACGCACCGAGTCAGCACCCCCGCAAAAGTGTCGATAAAATCGGGTCCTCGTAAGAGTTTTAAGAAAGCTGAAATTTGGCACATTGTAAATCTATTAAATATAATTGAAAATGACAGTCAGAATTTATTTGGTTGGAACGGGACCAGCCAGCAGTCGCCAAAAGAATAAATATCATGCGCGCGTGATTTCTGTTATTATGCGCGCGTATGTTCAATAACAATCAAAGTTTCGTTTATTTTATAATATAATAAAATGGTATTACTTTAAAACCTTGTATATTTTCCATATTGAATTCTATTTTCATAGAAATAAATAGAAATTCAATAAGTCAGCGCATTGAAACATAATGAAAATGTTCATTGTGTTTATAAAGGTCAGTTTACATGTCGGTTGCAAATAATTTTTACTGAGATTGTGAGGGAGCTAGCTTATCGAATTTTCAATGGAGTAGAAGCAACCACTACAAAAAATTGTTGGCACGCACACATTGATAGAAATATCGTGAGTATTTTTTACTGGATATATCTCTGTTCGTTTCACTCCTGATCAGTTTCTCATTAGAGATTTCCTTCTCCCTCACAATCTCAGTAAAAATTACTTGCATTCGGCCTTAAAGGCCGGTTTACATGTCGGTTGCAAATAATTTTTACTGAGATTGTGAGGGAGCTAGCTAATCGAATTTTCAATGGAGTAGAAGTAACCACTACGAAAAAATATTGGCACGCACACATTGATAGAAATATCGTCAGTATTTTTTACTGGATATATCTCTGCTCGTTTCACTCCTGATCAGTTTCTCATTAGAGATTTCCTTCTCCCTCACAATCTCAGTAAAAATTACTTGCATTCGACATGTAAACCGGCCTTAACTCTTAGATCATTCATTTACATTTCGGTCATAAAAAACAATAGAAAATAATAGCAGATATGTTTTGGTGTTCATATACCGAGTTTAATTTTAAAGATTTTATGATTTCATTTTCTTGAGACAGGACACAGGATTTTCCTTAGAGAGTGACGCCTCCTAAAAGGACGTACGAATGATATGGCACTACCCTTTTCTTTTAGTGCCGTCTCATTTACATCTCAGGATATTGAAAATTATGAGTTCATCAGTTGAATAAACTGAGCTAGAGTGGCTGTCTCGTCTTTCAAATCCCAAAAATACAATTCTAATTCATTGAATTTTACTTTATTATTTTAATAATGAAATATTTAGTTTTCAACAGATTTTAAAAGGAAAAAGTTTTTCTTAAGTGTCGCTTGTTGTAAATATTAGTTTTCCGGGTAAAATACTTTTTATTTTTAATTTTGTGTGTCGTTTCGGACTCGACTGAGTCCTTTATCATAAATCTAGTGTTATTTACGAAAAAAAAAATACTATCCAAGTGCTAATCGGTGTTAAAAGTACGTCAGGATAATAATTTATCATTTAATAGTATTGATTTGCCTAATGTAGCAAATAAATTTAGAGGAATGTGCAGTATTATAGACAATTTACAGCGTTAGGGAAAAAAATTAGATAAGCTTTGCGGAAGTTAACTGAAGCATGGTAAGTACAGTACACTATGCTACTATTAGCATCTTACTCATATATTATACCCCGGCCTTCAAAATGAAAAACACCATACTTTTGATTATTAGGCTACTATTTGAATTTCCCTGCCACCTGGCATCAAACGCTCCATACGAAAACGGCGTCTTGTCGTCTCCAGTATTTATATCTCTATGGTTGTAGCTAAATGAAGTCTGACTGTTATTTTCATAAATTATATTTATTCTTTCTTAAAACTCTTACGAGGAACCGATTTTTTCGGCACCTTTGCGTGGGTGCTGACTGGGTGGGTTCTACTGTTGAGGTGTCTGACCATTATTTTTTAGTTTTTCATTGAAAAACTAACTCGGGTAAATTTTCAGCTTTCTTAGTACTCTTTCATGACACTAGTTTTGATTGTTGCGCGCATAGTAACAGAAACCACGAGCACGCGATTTTTGCGACACCTTTGCGGGGGTGCTGACTGGGTGGGTTCTACTGTTGGGGTGTCTGACCATTGTTTTTTTTGTTTCTCATTGTAAAAACCACCCCGTGGTAAATTTTCAGCTTTCGTAAAATTCTTTCATGACAATTGTATTGATTGTTGCGCTCATAGTTACAGAAACCACGAGCACGTGATTTTTGCGACATCTTTGTGGAGGTGCTGACTGGGTGGGTCCTACTGTTGGGGTGTCTGGCCATTGTTTTTTTATTTCTCGTTGTAAAAGCTACCCTGTGGTAAATTTTCAGCTTTCTTAAAACTCTTTCATGACAATTGTATTGATTGTTGCGCACATAGTAGCAGAAATCACGCGCACGCGATTTTTGCGACACCTTTGCGGGGGTGCTGACTGGGTTGGTCCTACTGTTGGGGTGTCTGACGATGGTTTCTTTGTTTCTCGTTGTAAAAACTACCCCGTGGTAAGTTTTCAGCTTTCCTAAAACTCTTTCATGACAATTGTATTGATTGTTGCGCACATAGTAACAGAAACCACGAGCACGCGATTTTTGCGACACCTTTGCGAGGGTGCTGACTGGGTGGGTCCTGCTGTTGGGGTGTCTGACCATTGTTTTTTCGTTTCTCGTTGTAAAAACTACCCCGTGGTAAATTTTCATCTTTCTTAGAACTCTTTCATGACACTTGTATTGATTGTCGCGCACATAGTAACAGAAATTGCGCTCGCATGACATTTATACTTCCGGCGACTTTTTTTTTTTATAAATAGAAACAAATAATTAACTAGCACTTTACGAAAACACACCTTAGACTACACGCTATATATGTGCCTACCTAGAATGGTTCACGATCGATAATTTGTCCTTAAACAAAAATGTTTCTCCGAATAACTGTTCGGCATTACTCGGTATTTTAACGATTCCTGAACGCGATCGTATGGATGGGAAAGAGAAAGAGAATACTACTTCTGCTTTGTATATTTTACTTACGGGCGAGCGCCAAGGGCGAGTGGTGCATTTCTACCTATGGTGCAGGGCTACCCATTCTACCCTACTCAACCCATCTTTGTTTAATTTGTTCACTAAGGATACGTCCTTCCTTGTCTTTACAGAGGTTAGTTCGTGGCTTATAGCCTTGTCTTATTTGTTTGACGGCAGTATATGCGGATCGTAGATTATGTGAGTTCATGTCGGTATTTAGGCTTATAATTATAGTTGTTGTTGCAGTTTCGTCATCACCACCGTTCGAAAGCAATCTTTCTTCTACCTGCAAAGATGTGAATGTAAAATATTCTTTTTTAAAAACTAATAAATTCATGTTTTATTTACCTCACTGAAGAATATTGATGGTAATGCATCTTTTTTCAGGGCCCATCTCCCTCGCCAAGCAATGAAGCAAGAGTTTTCAAAATGCCTGCTACACACATAATCTCGCTTGCAATTTAATCGGTTATCTATATACGAATTCAACAGAATCACTCACTTTGTTGCCATCACTCCATTTTTCGAAAAGTTTTAAATTCCATAGTTACATCAAAATTTTACATATTATTGCAAAACTAAATAAGTCTACAATGTAAAAGGTAAAATAAATTCACTTGTAATCAAATCACTCGAATTTATATTTTGAAATATTTATCAAATTTGAACTACGCGCGCTAAATTTCCTTTTTTCGAAATACATTTCGCATAGAACTTTCGAATTCGAACATGTTTACCTACAAGATCCGAGCCGCGATTCTGGCGACATGCGAATTGCGAAAATTTCGCATATTTCCCTTCATTTTCGAAACAGGGAAATTTGTTGGTTTCATGAGGCAAGGCTGTTGGCGAATATTTTCGTGACCTTCCTAGGTATTCAAATTAAAATTCGCATATGTGAGTTGAGGAAACTGTTTGTTTTTCGTTTCGTGTTTGTTGAAGATATTAGCGGGCCTATTACGAAACTCGAGTCGAGTGAGTAACTCGACTCACATTTGGACTCGACTCGAGCTAAAGTTGGTATTATGAAACTCGACAATTGGAAAGTCACTTCATTTCCAGCAGTCGAGTGAGTTTGACATTTCTTATAAGAAAATACTCACTCGATCGGCTCTCATAATACGCAATTCTCTTAACTCACGCTTTTTTTTCGACTAAAAGTCGAGTGAAAGTCGACAAGTAGTCACTGGTCGAGTTTCATAGTCGCAGAATGTGAGTTTTTTGATCGAGTCGAGTTTCGCAATAGGCCCGTAGGTCTGTTCTTTTTGACTGTTTGATTGGTTGCAGGGTGTTGGAATGGGGGGAAGGACAATGCGTCCGAATTGCTCGAAAGATGAGATTGAAACATTCTAAAATTCATATCTCCCGAATGGTTGATGTCAGACGGTTGAAACTTTGTGGCTGTTTTATGGGGTACAAGGAGCCTAGACAAGAACTAAAATTTTTAAGGAGGGGAATGTGGGAGTGGAGTAAAAAACTTTGGATTACAATATCTTCCGAACCAATTATACCAGGATGATAAAATTTGATTTTTGAAGATAGAATTACAAGTCGATTCTATTGAAAGTAACATTTTTGAGGGGGGAGGTGGAGCGCAAAAGTGGAGGGACAGCCATTTTTAAAACAAATTTATTCTCCAGAACCGTGCCATATATGGCCTTACAAATTTTACAGGAGTTAGGCCCAGTAGACCTCTAGCGGAGAAACACTCGTTTTTACTGACTGTTTCTGTCAACGACAAATGTCAAAACTTTAGTGGGGCATGTTCAAAATACAAATGAAGCCATTTTCAAAATGGGGTATGTTCGAATATCAATTTTGACACATTCGAAATTAGCGAAAAATTCGCAAGGGAAATTTGCGAATTGTCGTCAGAATCGCGGCCCCGACTTCAATCAACGAAGCGCGAATGTTTTAAATGAAAAGTTACGTTAATCTTGACACGTAACTCAGGACTATAGTAAAACATAACACCGTTTAAGAAATTCATTAGTTTTTTTCAAAAACAAATTATACTTTGTAATGCACTGAACTTTGACGTGATGCTCACTTCGCACATTTTTCTATTAAAATTATCACTAATTGCTAGATCCTTTTGTGTAGTGAATAATATAATCATATACAAACCGTATTGATAAATTCAGTGCCAAACGGTTTGCAATTTTAAAAGAAGTATGAAAGTTATACGCGCCGCACGGAATGCCACTTAAAACTTTTTACTTCACTTTTACTATACCGTGTTATAATTTCATATCCTTTGACCGCAAAACGCTTCCTTTTACCACTACTTACATTAGCTCATACACATTTGACGAGAACTATAAATTTTCATAGAAAAAATTGAAATTAAAAGAAAATTTTTTCAACATACGGGTAAATACCGTCATTTTGCGCGGTTTTCAAAAATCAGTGATGCCATATTACTTAGAATAGTTTTTTCTTTTCAAAAGGAAATTTTAGGGAAATTTTTATAAATTGGTTGCTTTTCAAATGTTGTTTAAAAATTCCATTCCAATCAAACTTAATAAAACTATGTTTAGTAAAAACTTTGTTTTGCTTGAAGAAATGATTTGCTGAAGCGTTAATGATTTTAAGTTAAAGGAAGGAAATTTTAAAGTGAATAAACTCTACTTATACCGACTAGTTTATTTGGCCGCTAGCATGAAAGGGTGACACAAATTTTTATATCAAAAGTTGAATTTCTTTTTGCATAAATACATGAAAATTATTAATTGGTAAGATTTTTTTTTCTGCGAAATATTTTTGCGGAATTAAAGGAGTGGTGAGAATACTAAATTTTTCGAATCCCATAACGAATTATTTTTTTAACAGGGTTTTCATATTTGTGAGAATGCCTGTGAATTTTTCGAAGATGCAATGAAAAAAAGAAGAAAATTTTGATCTGACGTCAGAAATGCACGTGTAAGTACGAGAGTTTTGTTGATGTAGTCGTGAGCTTCAAAAATTAAATATTTTTGATATGGGAATGTCATCTCTATTATACTCTAAGATTCCGATTCA
The DNA here is from genome assembly GCA_951812415.1 of Beris morrisii. Taxonomy (NCBI): domain Eukaryota; kingdom Metazoa; phylum Arthropoda; class Insecta; order Diptera; family Stratiomyidae; genus Beris; species Beris morrisii. Next base: position 96,862,945 of record OX638311.1, read on the forward strand.
ATGGATGAAAGAATTACCATACTATTCATATTACATTTTTCTTGAATTGTTGAAAGAATGATTCTCTATATATTTTCAGAAACATTCTAATAATCTTGCAAAAACTTGGTAGCCCCCACTGCCAAAAACATTCGCACTGACATTCGCGTCGATGGCGGTTTTTGACGCACATGAAAGGGATGTGCGTGTAGCGCGAATGTGGCGTTTCCACTTACGCCTTGACATTCGCGCTCATCCCACATGCCCTACGCACATGAAGGCGATAGTGGAAACGCGGCATAATACGCTGCGACGATTATAAATGAACATAGATATTTACCTTCGCGGCCATCATCGCGGCAAGCCCATTCGTGGTTTCTAAACCAAACCATCTCTAAACCTCAATATTCTTCCTCAACCTCTTCGCCAACAAAAATTCAAATGGTCAAGCAAGTTTCACCTCACAATCAATCAGTCGATCACCAGACCGGCTAACTTAACACACATAGTTATACTCTAGATGAAATCATATAGAGTATTATAAGTTTAATCCAGCCCAAAAGTTTGTAACGCATAGAACCAAGCCACGGACGAAAAAAAGTTATACATTATTTTTTGTTTATTTGTGGCCAAAAACCTCAAATCCGCTTGACGTCCGTCCGTCCGTCCGTCTGTCCGTTAGCACGATAACTCAAGAACGCCTTCACCTAGGATCTTGATATTTTGAATCTGGATGTTTGGTTGAATTTGTAAGGCTAAGTTCGTTAACGGGCAAAATCGTCCTACTCCTTCGGGTAGCTGCCATACAAAATGTCCTTAAAACACGTGTTCAAGAATATTGGTCGATAACTTCCGAAGGGTTTAAGCTACGAATTTGAAATTTTGTATGTGTTATTTTTCCAATAGTTGGAGCTAAATGTATGATTATGAAGAAAATCCTGTTAGTCTTTCATGTAGCTGCCATACAAATATCATGTCAAAATGTATTCACTTAATTTACGAAACTCACTATAACTCAAGTAATCTTTTAGCTACGAATTCAAAATTTTGTACAAATTAGTTTTGAGTGAAAAGGAAGTTCGACTTTACTAGTCAGCGAAATCCTTTTACTCCTTCTGGTAGCTGCCATACAAAATGCGCTTAAAACACGTGTTTAAGAATATTTGCCGATAACTTCAGAAGGGTTTAAGCTACGTCTTTGAAATTTTGTATATGTTATTTTTCCAATAGTTGGAGCTAAATATATGATTATGAAGAAAATCCTGTTAGTCCTTCGTGTAGCTGCCATACAAATATCCTGTCAAAACATCTTCACTTAATTTACGGAACTTAATATAACTCAAGTAATCTTTTAGCTATGAATTGGAAATTTTGTACAAATTAGTTTTGAGTAAAAACAAAGTTTGAGTTTACTATTCAGCGAAATCCCTTTACTGCTTCTGGTAGCTGCCATACAAAATGTCCTTAAGACACGTCTTCAACAATATTTTTCAATAACTTTTAAAGCTACGAATTTGAAATTTTGTACACATTTATTTTTGAATGGTGCCAAGGAAAAGGATAAATATGTAAGAAATCGAGTGAGTCCTTCCTGCACCTCCCAGGCGAAAGTCCTTCAAAAAGGAAATTTTTTTTCGATGATTTACCCAGCTAAAGATATGACATTAAACACTGAATATTGTCTTTTAGGTTTGAGTAGCAATCTAATGGCAGTCCTTAATAAAGGACATACAACATGCACACACGTAATTCTACTTTATTCCCAACTACAATATAACTCGGAGTTCAGTATTCATCTAGAGTATTATACGATTGGCTTGTTTTCAATTAAAATTTGTTCAACTATAATAATTAAATAATTGTTAGTTCATCTCATATTTATACTAGTTATTTTACAGCGAGTGTGTGATTCTAATCTAAACGCAGTGTGAGCGATCAAGCTCGATCTTTGCAAGATGACATTTGCTTTTGTATAGGATTTGTTGAAGAGGTTGGGAAGGCAAATTGAAGCCAAAGGTATTCTTGAGGATTGAGGAGGTTGGAAATGATATCGCTGTAGTGTACTCTTGCCACAACTAATTGTAATATTATATCCCATAAATCATCACGAGCCACACACAAGATAAAATCCCAAGATCACAACTCTGATCTCATATTTTACATTGGAAGAAAGCATAACATCGAACAAACAAGTCACTTTATGTTATGCAAAAGAATATCTTGACCACACAAAGATAAGCATAGAACCATCATTATGGGAATTCCCTATGCTTACCTTTTTGTGCGTCATAGATTTCGTACACGAAACGGTTCTCCGATTTCATTTGCTTGTGCATGGGAAATGCATACAATATTGTACGGGCGATGATCGCTTTATGCCAGGCAGTAAATACTGCTGGCCATGCATTTCCTATGCTCTTGAATATAGTGACCATGGCTCGTGCGGATTCCATAGAGATATATAGGTCATATACGCAGACCATAAGTATATCTAAGAGACACTCTTTTTTATGAATAAGTTAGGATAAGAACATTTCTTATAAGTAATTATTATATAGACATTTTTTATGCATAGCCTAGGATAGGAATTTACCTCGTAAGTAGAATTTAAGAACTCATTTTACTTTATTATTTTAATAATAAAGTATTGTTATCGATTTTTAAAAAAAAAAAATTTGTTACCCCATGACTAATAGACACCAAAAAAGCAAAAAAAAATTTCAGTCCGTCTGTGCGCCGTACGCCGTACGCCGTCCGCCGTACGCTAAACGTTTGAAAGCTTATAGCTCTCAAGCTCTTTGAGCTATTAAGTTGAATTTTTTTTTGTTGGTAGACTGAGTAGACCCCTTCAAGTGCCCATCTTTTGAGTGGTGGGGGTGTGAGGGGGGAGCTGGGGGAAGCGTTTTGGACGGAAAATGTTGGTTCTTAGATCTCAGTAACCGCTTAGGCTAGGAGGCTGAAACTTGGAATTTATATAGAGCATCAATAGTGGACCCATTTGCAAAAAAAGGGAGGATATGGGTAAAGGGGTGTGGGAGTTGGGGGAATAATAATGCGTCCGAAACGCTCGAAAGCCGAGACTGAGACATTCTAAAATCCATATCTCCTAATTGGTTAATGTCACGAAATTAAAACTTAATGAACATCTGTGGGCATACTAGGAGAAAAGATCGGAAACAAATTTTTGAGTGGGGGAAGTGGCGTACGGAGGTGGAGGGTGAAAAACTTTAGATTACGATATCTCACGAACCAATTACACTACAAAAATAAAATTTGGTTTCTGTATTAAGGTTGACAAATAAAGTTTGCTGAAAGTAAAATTTTTTAAGGGGGCGGTGGAGTATGGAAGTGGAGGGGATAAGAATTTTTCTAAAATATCACGTCTCATATCTCAAGAGCAGTGTAAAAAATCTGCCAACAGTCTGGGCGCAACTTTATTATTTTTTCGGTAGAAGTTCGGAACGAGTTTAATTCTGAGATGCGGTGTAGGTTACTATGTGACTGAAAACCCAAAAAAAAATTCGGAAAGCGGTTAAAATGGGGTCGCGCTAGAATACTTACGCCGCTGCCTCATATAACATATTAATTACATAATTGGGTCATACACCGGGACGAGATCTAGTCCTAGTATAATATCAGTTGTTACGCCATTAGAAGGTTTTTCGTGATTTGGTTTCGGGCCATTACATGAAATCGGAAATGCATTTGTAGGCGATAATATAAAAAGTCGGTGGAAGTGCAAACCAATCTAATATCTCATCAATCCTGAGAAATATGTCGAAAGCCATACGTCCTATTGGAGTTGAATAACAAACATCCTGAAATCAACTTTTTGAATATTATGTAGGAAGCCTTAGGAAGTAAAAATGAATTCGATATCTCATTAGAACTAGAAAAATGTAAGAATTTGTGAAAACATATACAACCCCCTTGCACGCACTTTGAGGTTGAATATCCAAAAATCCTGAAATAAGTTTTTAGATATATATAAATAAAGCCCGAGGAAGTGAAAACCAATCCGATGTCTTATCACCCCTAAGAAATATGACGGAATTCGTGAAAACGAGTTCAACCCGTTTTTACCCTCTTAGGGGTTGAAAAAGGAAAAACCTTGAAAACAGGTTTTAGGTGATTATTAAATAAGCCCATGGAAGTGAAAAGTTATTCGATATCTAATCAGACCTGAGGGATACGGCTGAATTCGTGAAAATGTATAATCCCCTTTACACCACCTTGGGGGTCTAATTTTAAAAAATCCTAAAAACACTTTCTAGGTATTTATATGAAGAATCCGTAGAAAAAAAATTAATTCAATATTTGGAAAGACCTAATAGATATGACGAAAATCGTGAAAATATATGCATTCCATTTTCACTGATAATTTTTTTTGCCCCACTTCCGAACGCCAATAGATATTTAAATTTTTTTTAATCAAACTTACTTTTCTAGTTGATTTACATATACGTACCGAATTTCAACTTTCTACCATAAGCCGTTCTATAGTTAGGAAAAACACCCCCACCCCCGTACCATACCACCCCTATAAAAAATTATATTTTTCCAACATGCTACTAATATAGTTCTATCTAAATACTAAGTTTCAGCTTTATATTGTTATAGGTTCTCGAGATATAAAAATCGGAACTTTTTCCTTTTCACCCTCCCCCAGCCTCACTCTCTACACCCTCACCTTCAAAATTTTTTTTTCTGCCGGGGGTCTATTAGGCCTACTTCTGGTAAAAATTTTAAGCATCTATCTTACATTGTGCTTGAGATATGAGACGTGATTTTTTTTAAAAATGCTTACCCCCTCCACTTCCATGCTCCACCGCCCCCTTAAAAAATTTTACTTTCAGCAAACTTTATTTGTCAACATTTATACAGAAACCAAATTTTATTTCTCTAGTGCAATTGGTTCGTGAGATATCGTAATCTAAGGTTTTTCAACCCCCACCCCCGTACGTCACTGCCCCCTCTCAAAAATTTGTTTCGAATCTATTCTCCTAGTATTACCACAGATGTTCATTAAGTTTTAATTTCGTGACATTAACGGATTAGGAGATCTGGATTTTAGAATGTCTCGATCTCGGCTTTCGAGCGTTTCGGACGCATTATTATTCCCCCCACTACCACACCCCTTTACCCATATTATCATTTTTTTTTGCAAATGGGTCCACTATCAATGTTCTATATAAATTCCAAGTTTCAGCCTCCTAGCCTGTGCGGTTGCTGAGATCTAGAAACCAAAATTTTTCGTCTAAAACGCTTCCCCCACCTCCCCCCTCATACTCCCACCACCCAAAAAGTGGTCACTCCAAGGAACCTACCCAGTCTATTAATAAAAAAAATTTCAATTTAATATCTCATAGGGTTTAGGAGTTATAAGCCTTCAAACGTTTTGCGTACGGCGGACGGCGGACGGCGGACGGCGGACGGCGCACAGACCGACTGAAATTTTTTTTTGCTTTTTTGGTGCTTATTACTCATAAAACGCATAAAAAAAAATTTCAGGGTAGCAAATTTTTTTTTTTTAAAAATCGATAACAATACTTTATTATTAAAATAATAAAGTAATAGATGCTTAGAATTTTTAGCGGAAGTAGTCCAAATAAACCCCTAGTAGGGAAAAAAATGTTGGTGGTGAGCGAGTAGAGGGTGAGGGTGGGGGAGGGTGAAAAGGAAAAAGTTTCGATTTTTATATCTCGAGAACCTTTAAAGATATAAAGCTGTAACTTGGTATTTGGATAGAACTATAGTATTAGCATGTTGAAAAAATATAATATTTTATAGTGGTAGTATGGTACGGGGGTGGGGGGTGTTTTTCCTAACTATAGAACGGATTATGCTATAAAATTGAAACTCGATATGTATATGTAAGTCAACTAGAAAAGTCTTTTAGATTGAAAAAAAATTCAAATATCTATTGGTGTACAGAGGGGGAGCGAAAAAATGATCAGTGAAAATGGAATGCATATATTTTCACGTTTTTCGTCATATCTATTAGGTCTTTCGAAATATTGAATTAATTTTTTTCTACGGGTTCTTCATATAAATACCTAGAAAGTCTTTTCGGGATTTTTTAAAATTGGTCCCCCAAGGTGGTGTAAAGGGGATTATATATTTTCACGAATTCAGCCGTATCCCTCAGGTCTGATTAGATATCGAATAACTTTTCACTTCCACGGACTTGTTTAATAATCACCTAAAACTCGTTTTCAAATGTTTTCCTTTTTCAACCCCTAAGATGGTATAAACGGGTTGAAAACGTTTTCACGAATTCCGTCATATCTCTTAGGAGTGATAAGACATCGGATTGGTTTTCACTTTCTCGGGCTTTTTTTATATATATCTAAAAACTCATTTCAGGATTTGGAGTGGGTTCACAAATTCCCACATATTTCTTAGTTCTAATGAGATATTGAATTCATTTTTACTTCTTACGGCTTCCTATATAATCGTCAAGAAGTTGATTTCAGGATTTTTAGATATTCAAGATATTCTTAGGATTGATGAGATATTAGATTGGTTTTCACTTCCACAGACTATTTATATAATCGCCTACAAAAGCATTTTCGATTTCATGTAATGGCCCAAAACCAAATCACGAAAAACTTCCTAATCATGTAATAACTACGTAGTATTATATTACTACTTAAACTGCGTCCCGGAGTATGACCCAATTAAGTAATTCATATTTTATATGTGGCAGCGGCATAAGTATTCTAGCGCGACCCCATTCTACCAATTTTTTTAGGTTTTCAGTCACATAGTAACCTACACCGCATCAATCTTAAACGCGTTCCGAACTTCTACCCGAAAAATAATAAAGTTGCGCCCAGACTGTTGGCAGATTTTTTTTTATATGAAGTTAATTTGTAAAATTGTATAAAAGGAAAGTGTTGGCCCATACTCGGGGCCATTTGTCCAATAAAGTTACGCCCGGCTACACGCCTCTACAGAATTTCCAGTTGTTCATTTGGCTTTCACCATTCTGGCATTGTGCCTTCTGCACCTGCGGCTCAAATCCGCTTCGCGCAAACTATTTGAGTATCCGGCATAGTGCCTAAGCCATCCGCGGGACCAGCCGCTTCATATTTGGTAAGTTCTCTTCGTTCACTTACAAATTCGGTCCCCGAACACAACATCGCCATCGAGAATTTGGTGGTAGCGTATTATTTTTGAGAGGAGTCCCCATCTGATGCAGCGTAAGCGCTAATCTCAAGAATTTCCGCTATTTGTTTGCCGATAAATGTTTGCTTCGTTTGACCAAGTCGCTGAAAACAGCCCGATTGCGATTCGCCCTCTAGAAAAGGTTTATCGAAGTTTGGTACTATTAACAAGGAGAATTAAAGGCGGACGTGCCTTTTATAGGGCCGTGTAGCTTTGACTACCGCTGTTTGATCAAGTTACGTAGTCAACGTCGTGATAATGGTCTCGCAGTCCACTCCCATAAAAGTTTACCGTGGTGAAATTTTAAATCTTAAATTTTATATGTGCTTGAAGTTCAAACATTCTTTCGGGCGCGAGAGACGAGAAGAAAAAGAACAATGATTTATAATAATATTTATGTTTATTTGTACCCATAAATATTGAAAGTTCAATTAACTTATAATATATAATAATAAATTCAATTCACTAATATGCAATGTATTCTTACTTCAGAAATAATAAGTTATCGAGCGATGCATGCTTAATTTGATAATAGTAATAATCCAACTGCTTGCTAATATTAATAAAAAACAAAATAGAAAAATAAAAGAAGAATTAAGAATAATAGTTATTGGCTACTCGTCTTTAGCCCGTACCATGTTGTTTTGCCTTTCGCAAACCGCATTCGTACCTTGTCTCCGATGTTGAAAAATAAGGTACATATACGAATTTCTTATGAGAGATTTAAAATCTTTCCATGGGATGGACCTCATTTCGTCGTAGGTGACGTCGAAAATTTCTCCCTTGTTTGTTACAAGCCTGTAGCTGGGTCGTGTTCTCGTTGCGCGTGCATGTTCTTCTGAGCAGCGACCCGGCGTGAGTGGCAGTAGCTGCTTGTTTTCGCCTGGAGAGAGGGGTGGCTGTTCTAGATTACGACCCGGCGTGAGTGGCAGTTGCTGCTTGTTACCGCCTGAAGAGAGAGGTGGCCGTTCTAGATTCCGACCTGGTGTGAGTGGCAGTTTCTGCTTGTTACCGCCTGAAGAAAGAGGTGGTCGTTCTAAACTGCGGCCTGGCGTAAGTGGCAGTTCCAAGAGCGTTAAGTTTTCCGGAGTAGGAGTAGATATACGTTGTGACGGTTCTTCTAATAATTCATCTTCTGTGTACTGCTTCATGTTCGTCAGGTTCTCAAGTTCATCGTCGTTGATTAATTTTAAACAATCGAGGTCAGAATCCATCTAGATAGAATAAAATTGTTAGCTTTAAATTCTTTAGTTAGAACGCCGAGAGTGACGTTTTTATGTAATGGGAAGTGGACAAACTTTGGAAATGGGTCTTTGAATGGTTTTGGATTGGGTATCTAGTGTTACCAACCTAACAAGTCCATCACTCCCCGCATATGTATCTTTAATCTTACCCAGATGCCGATTTGATGGTGGGACATTGTCTTCCCGTACCAAAACGATGTCGTTTGGTTTGAGGTTACTGTTGCTCAGTCTCCACTTTTGTCTCTGCTGTAACTGTTGCAAGTAGTCTTGAGACCATTTGATCCAAAAGGTCTGTAGTAACTTTTGGCAGTATTTTCAACGTCTTAATGTATGCTCGTTGGTGTTTCCTGGAGAAGGTTCGAGAGGTAATATTAGGGAGGACCCAATGAGAAAGTCTCCTGGGGTTAGATATTCGCTGTTGTCCGAATCGGAACTAAGCGTACAGAGTGGACGAGAATTTACGCAAGCTTCTATTTGAATTAGCACCGTGTTTAGTTCTTCGAAGGTTAGAGTCGCGGTCCCGTTGGCACGTTTAAGGTGGTGCTTCACTGATTTCACACCCGATTCCCATAGATCACCAAAGTGAGGTGCGACCGGACCGTTAAAATGCCATTTTATTCCTTCCCTGACGGTTTGATCCATGGTGTTGAGGGAGCCTTCCTTGATAGCTTTTTTGAGATTCTCTGTGAGTATTCGATCAGCGCCGACGAAGTTTATGCCACAGTCGGAATATATGTTGGTACATATTTCGCGTTTTCCACCGAATCTTCGAAAGGCTGTGAGAAATGCTTCGTACGATAAATCGGACACCGCTTCGAGGTGTATTGCTTTAGTGGCAAAGCAAATAAATAGACAGAGTAGCCCTTAGTGCGTCGTGACTTTCTTAAGGCATCAGTCTAGTTGTAACCGTTTGAAAAAATCGTTTTTTTTTTTGCATTTTTCGAAAGTATGTACATTCAAAAATATTGTGAGAAAAACTCATAAAGATCCGAGCAGTCTAAGGGCCAATGTCGAGCAGCTGCTTGCATTAACACAAACTTATTAAAGGTTGCTTTACTGCTTTAACCGGCAGTTATATTTCGACTTTTGAGGTTGCGCTACTGCTTTCACCGGCAGTTATATGTCCACATTTGAAACTGTAAGGGCAAGAGATTCTGGAAAAGGCAGAAGGGATCCTGTATGGTCTGGGCATCGCTGATTAGGCGTACGTATGATTTTTTCACGATTTCGTAGAAAAAAACTTTAACCGCGTTTTTCTCGAAACAACGTTTTCTCGGCTCCCGGGACTGAAATTTTCGAAACCATTCAACCGATCTTGATGCAAATTAGACCACATATCCCTAAAATATATAATTTCGTCTGGAACTAAAATCAAGTGAAAAATTTTATTTTTACTATTAATGTTGATGCAAAAACTAGTGGAAAAAGTACCATTTTTTGGAAAAGTCCGCCATTTTGTTATTTATGCATGAATATCAAATCTTCTAGTTCCAGACAGAATCACAGTTATACTGAATCTATAACTTTTTCATTTTTTTGTGTCAGATGAATCTGCTGAACAAAATCAATCCCGTCAGCCACCTATGTATTTTTCACACAGTTACGTTTAACGAGTATTTTAAACAACAAAAACTGTAAAAAGTAAATAAAAAAAAATGTTTTTAGCTAGTTTTAGAGTATATTCATTAAACCCAAAAAGAATGACATCGATATTTATTCTTGTAAACTCTAAAAAAATTCCTAAAAATAGCCCTTTTTTGGGGCGTCCAAAGTAGACTGAGGCCTTAAGTTGGACGCTTTGATTTCGAAGGGACTCGCAAAGTCTATTCCGCAGTGTTGAAATGGTCTTGACATTTGTACGCGAGCGAAGGGTAGATCACCCATTTGCTGTTTGCTTGGTCTTGCTCTGAACCGATAACAAGTGGTGCATTTTGATATGATATTATAGTGGCAATGAACAATAGTGAAAATTTTTCCCTTAACAAAGTAATGTTTTTGTTACTGATGTAGAGCTAAATTTGTTGACGACTTTGTTGATTTGAGGAATCAATCAATAATAATCAATCATTAATAACTTTTTAATAAAAACTTTAATCAAAAATTTAACTCAATTATAAACGACTCGTATTATAAAAATATATCAATTTATACATTCTTAAATTTTATTGATTTTAAAACAAGTTTATTTATATATTGTATAATTCCCAATTATTGTTTTAAATTATTATTACAAGTTTCATTACGAAAGATTTAAAACGTTTTGGGGAAATTAATTTGAATTGTGTTGATTTGTGATATTAAATAATTTATCAAATCAAGCGAACATCAAACGGTTAATTATTCAAACATCTTCTCAAAATTAACTCAAGAATTAAATGGAGAAGATTCAAACTTTATTTTTAATAAGAAAAGGATTATTAAACAACCGAAAATATTCAAAACCCAACTGAACATAGTAAATAGTACATTATATTGCAGACTCTCTTCAATGTGCTGAACAACGTGTCGTATGTGGATGATCCAGTATTCATTCCTAACCGTGCCGATGACTAAGGCCGCGGTCGGAATTACGCTTTATGCGCTCTTAGCACGCTTACAACCGGTCCGAATTGCGCTCACGATGCATACAATTTGCATGAAGGGGTAATTTTCTGGCGCGAACACTGCTCACGATTTCGAGGATAGGCACTGTGAGTACACTGTGTGCACACGATCGGTCCGAATCATAAGCGTCGTAAGCGTACCGACAATTCGGACCGGCTGTAAGCACTGTTAGTGATGTAAGCACCATGAGTATAATTCGGACCGCGGCCTAAGTTGTGCCCTCCGTGATGTGTTCGTTTGTGAAAATTGTATTCAGCTACTCGTAAGTTGGCAGTAATTCTTTGATTCTTGTCAATTTCTTGCGATAAAACCTGAAGCAACATGCCGTTACCCTAATTAGGGTAATTAATGATGAAAATTTTGTAAGTAGTGAGAGAGCGCTTGTGTCTTGCTGCTAAGTGTGTAGCGCATTATGGTTTCTCTCATTTCCAACACGGTTGGTGGGATATTCATAGTTTGTTGATTTGCTGGCCAGTCTTGCCTTGCTAGCCATTCGGGTCCGTTCTACCATATTGTGTGGTGCCTGAGTTCACTGGGCTTCATTCCTCTGAAAGCTACGTCAGCAGGATTATCTTTAGATGGTACGTACCTCCATTGGTTATTATTCGCGTTATCTTGGATTGTTACCACCCTGTTCACCACAAAGGTTTGGATTTCCTTTAGGTTGAGCTCTTCCTTCGTGTTTCTCATCAGCTTCAAAAGTAGCTCGGCTGTCCATAATTCTAGACGCGGCAGGGTGACGGGCTTGAGAGGTGTCACTTCTATCTTGGAGGCAACCAAACTGATGTGCACAATGTTGTTTGAGTTGAGGACTCATAGGTACAGAACAGCTGCATATGCTCGAATCGTGGCATCGCAAAAGCCATGCAGTTCCTAGTCTCCTTGACGTTTGTGTGCATCCATCTTGGTATTTGGATTGCCGCTAAATGATGGATGTCGTCTTTGTATTCGAGCCAATCGCGTTTATTGACGGAGAAACCCAACCAAGCGGATCAAACAATCTTGATGTTTCGGATAGAATGCTTCTTTTTGTCGATTGTGACTTCTCTAATACAGCCGTTCTATTCATGGATAGCGTAAAGTGGTCTTTCTCTGGATTCCAAACAATTCCTAGTGCCTTCACGCAATCCTTCTTGTCGAACTTTATTGGTAACTTAAGTTCGCGATCTTCAACGGGAATTTCATTACGGAGACTGGGTTCGTTGCTTGACCATTTCCTTAGGTGAAAACCCCCTCCGATTAAAAGTTTACTTATTTCGGCTTGCAGGTTTCTTGCGTTGCCAATATCATGACTTCCAGTTAGTAGGTAATCAACATAGAAATCTTCTTGAGCTGCCTTTGAGCCCAACAAACATTTTGATTGATCCTCGGTGGCTAATTATTGTAGTGTTTTAATTGCCAGATACGGAACCGATGTCAGACCGAAAGTTACAGTAGTAATGCAGAATTCTTTAATCGGGTCAGTTGGGCGTTCTCGCCAAAGTATTCTTTGGTACTGTTGACCCTTTTTCGATGTCGGCTGAGGGCGTATAACGATGCATTCTCCACTTCATTATGGTCGCAAAGCGTTTCTGTTGCAAGGTGGGGCCGGTTAGCATTTGCTCAATTAAACTCCTGTCGTTTGAGGTTTTAGCAGATGCGTCGAATACCACCCTTAGCTTTGTTGACGTACTATCTTTAAGAAGAGCGTGGTGCGGCAGATAATAATGTTGTTTGTCACGGTCATTTGTGGTAGAATCCACCTGAATGGGTACCGTATGCTTCAGTTCTTTGTATTCGTTGATGTAGCTGGAGTATAGATCTTTCAGTTCATGGTTCTTATCGAGTTTCCGTTTAACGCTTAGAAATCTTTTCATGGTGATGTGTTTTGATCAGGGGCGGAGGTTCCATAGGAACAAGTGGAGCAACTGCGCCGGGCGCCAAATTTTTAGGGCGCCGCACCTACCTACACAATTGGTCGGCCATGTATTATACAATCATGCAATTATCACTAAATTCACTGATTGAAAATTTTGCAATTCTAAAACACGAAATCCTACTTACATATATTTTTCCATATCCATCCAAATACAATTTAACAACACGTCGTACACCCAAATATTTGTTTCATTCTCCTAAATATACGGTTGATCTTATTAAATAAATATACACGTTCATATCACCCTCATCAAACAAGTTTACACAGTTTTGTATGATCAACATGATTTTCCTACACTGATCCGACACGTCTCCACGCATTGTTCGATCATACATGTGCGAATCTATTGACTTACTCATTGGCGCAAACATTTCATCCGCACCATTCTTCGCCATACAACACACACGGTACAGTGAACGTTCAACGTTTTTATGCGCAACGGCATACGTTGTATTCCGCTGAGTGCATATGTATTCATGGCATCTGATGCAGTTTATAAAAGTGCGCCATATGAATGCATTGGGACCTCAGACACCCCAGGCGCATGCGCGGTGCCAGTCCTCCGGATCTTTATGCACACTATCTTTTATATCAATTCCGATGGGCTTTTTAATTTTCTCTAGGTATGTTTTTTAAATATAATGGGAATTAAACTCTCATGACGTGATCACCACTATACGAATGCAATTAAGAAGTGTTATCTAATAATTGAACGAAAATACCGATACATTTGTTCTATTGTTATCGAGAAAATTTAAATATTTAGAATTTTCACGAGTTGGAAGCACTGTTTGACAACCAAAGAAAATGTTATATTTTTCTTGCTAGGTTTTAATGTGGAAAAAAAGTGCTAAAATCTAATACGTTTCAAAGGCTACTTTAAAATGTCTCGTTATGTCGATTCAGCCCTCTAACTTAATTACTTAAAATACATTTTAAATAGGATTAAAGTCTCACAGTTTCTAAAAAATTATTTAAATTCAAAAATTCTTGCATACGGCTATCATTGAAAATGTGTGGATCATATAGCATCGAAGAGCCAAATTCAATGTGTGTATAAAACCATTTTGGAAAATAGCTAAAAAATTCAATATTATTGCCAAAAATCGCCTTCTGCTCCAGGATATTCATTGTGCTCCAAAAAATCACAATTGAATGCATATTTTACTTCTTTGGTTACTAGAAAAGGATCCTTAACAATTTGTGTCTTCAATATCAGATGCCGAATAAAGAGACATAATTTGACGTGTGTTAAGATGGGGCCCACTTGTTGAACAATTTGAAAAAAATTTTAGAGTTCTGTTTCCCCTTTAAATAGTTCTATAGTTCTAGACCATTCTCGGAAATAGATCCGTTGATTAAAGCAGTAAAATATCGTAAGAAAGTTGGGGGGGCCAACTTCACAAATGTGAAATTTCAAAGCGCTATAACTTCTTTCCCTTAAGCGTAAGAGAAAATGTTCATAAGGTGTCATCGATGGAACTCTTTGGGGGGCAAACGGAACTCTAGCTTAAAACACCCCAACACTTATGGGAAAAAAGTTTGTTTTCACTGACTCGAAAAATTTTCAATTCCAAAGCGCTATAACTTCTTTCCCTTAAGCGTTAGAGAAAATGTTCATAAGGTGTCATCGATAGAACTCTTTGGGGGGCAAATGGAACTCCAACTTAAAACATCCCAACCCTTATAGGGAAAAAGTTTTTTTTCACTGACTCGAAAAATTTGTAATTTCAAAGCGCTATAACTTCTTTCCCTTAAGCGTTAGAGAAAATGTTCATAAGGTGTCATCGATAGAACTCTTTGGGGGGCAAACGGAACTCTAACTTGAAACACCCCAACCCTTATGTGGAAAAAGTTTGTTTTCACTGACTCGAAAAATTTGTAATTTCAAAGCGCTATAACTTCTTTCCCTTAAGCGTTAGAGAAAATATTCATAATGTGTCATCGATAGAACTCTTTGGGGGGCAAACGGAACTCAAGCAACCCTTATAGGGAAAAGTTTTTTTTCACTGACTCGAAAAATTTGTAATTTCAAAGCGCTATAACTTCTTTTCCTTAAGCGTTAGAGAAAATGTTCATAAGGTGTCATCGATAGAACTCTTTGGGGGCAAACGGAACTCTTACTTAAAACACCGCAACCCTTATGTGGAAAAAGTTTGTTTTCACTGACTCGAAAAATTTGTAATTTCAAAGCGCTATAACTTCTTTCCCTTAAGCGTTAGAGAAAATGTTCATAAGGTGTCATCGATGGAACTCTTTAGGGGGCAAACGGAACTCCAACTTAAAACACCCCAACCCTTATGGGGAAAAAGTTTGTTTTCACTGACTCGAAAAATTTGTAATTTCAAAGCGCTTTAACTTCTTTTCCTTAAGCGTTAAAGAAAATGTTCATAAGGTGTCATCGATAGACCTCTTTGGGGGGCAAACGGAACTTTAACTTAAAACACCCCAACCCTTATGGGAAAGAAGTTTGTTTTCACTGACTCGAAAAATTTGTAATTTCAAAGCGCTATAACTTCTTTCCCTTAAACGTTAGAGAAAATTTTCATAAGGTGTCATCGATAGAACTCTTTGGGGGGCAAATGGAACTCTAACTTAAAACACCCCAGCCCAAAGGGTGAAAAAGTTTTTTTTCACTGACTCGAAAAATTTGTAATTTCAAAGCGATTTAACTTATTTTCCTTAAGCGTTAAAGAAAATGTTCATAATGTGTTATCGATAGAACTCTTTGGGAGGCAAACGGAACTCTAACTTAAAACACCCAAGCCTAAAGGGGGAAAAAGTTTTTTTTACTGTCTCGAAAATTTTGGAATTTCAAAGCGCTATAAATGTTAGGCCCATTTCACACTCTTTGGCGGCGTAATAAGCAAAATTGCAGCATTTGGGGTACGCGGAATCCACACGAGATCCATGAAACGCCATTGCATGATCAAAAAGTGACTGTTTGTGCCGGCGTTTGCGCCAAAACCATCAATGGGCCATTTTTTCCGACAAAAAGAAACAGTCGATGGAAAACGATATCAGCTCATTATGTCTGACCGCCTGGTTTCAACAAGACGGTGCGCCATGCCACACTGCAAATGAAACAATTCAGTTTCTGCAACGAAAATTCCTTGGACGTCTGATGTCGAAAAGAGGTGACATTGACTGGATCTCCAGATTTGACTCCTGCGGACTTCCTTTTATGGGGTTATTTGAAAAGCAAAGTGTACGCCAGCAAGCCTCAGACTATTGATGAGCTCAAAGCAAACATTCCTGCCGAAATCATCGCTATACCGCCCGAGATGCTAGAAAAAGTAATGGAAAACGCAGCAAAAAGGGCACATTTTGCTGTGGCCAATAGAGGCAGCCACTTGATTGATTTTGTATTCAAAAACGAATCCAAATATATTCTAAAGGACCAAATTGAATAAAAATACCTCACATATAAAAATCAGTTGTTTTTTTTCAAAGTTATTCAATGTTTACATACCGATATAACAGATGGCGCACCCTGTACATTTACCGCTATATGTACGATCGCTAAATTTCGCGGAATTTTTTGATTACTTCATGGAATTTAGCAACCGAAATATTAGTTCTGATTGAAAATTACATGTTTATGGTTATAGAATTCATAGAATTTGATGATCGTGTGATTGTGCTAGCCCTACGAAGTTTCATGCGACGAGCCTGTTATATAAATGAATCTTTAGAACTCGTGAGGGGCTACTCAGAACTCTGAAAATATCGATCGGTTTCCTGAGAAAAAAGGTCACGTGCAGTACTTAGAAAATTTTCGAGTCAGTGAGAACAATTTATTTATTTATATGATTGCTGTTGAAACATAAATGGAACAACACAATATCTTACGGCCAAACCGGCTACATGTAAGGGTTGGGGTGTTTTAAGTTAGAGTTCCGTTTGCCCCCCAAAGAGTTCTATCGATGACACCTTATGAACATTTTCTCTAATGCTTAAGGGAAAGAAGTTATAGCGCTTTGAAATTACAAATTTTTCGAGACAGTGAAAACAAACTTTTTTCCCATAAGTGTTGGGGTATTTTAAGTTAGAGTTCCGTTTGCCCCCTAAAGAGTTCCATCGATGACACCTTATGAACATTTTCTCTAACGCTTAAGGGAAAGAAGTCATAGCGCTTTGAAATTACAAATTTTTCGAGTCAGTGAAAACAAACTTTTTCCCCATAAGGGTTGGGGTATTTTAAGTTGGAGTTCCGTTTGCCCCCTAAAGAGTTCCATCGATGACACCTTATGAACATTTTCTCTAACGCTTAAGGGAAAGAAGTCATAGCGCTTTGAAATTACAAATTTTTCGAGTCAGTGAAAACAAACTTTTTCCCCATAAGGGTTGGGGTGTTTTAAGTAAGAGTTCTGTTTGCCCCCTAAGAGTGCTATCGATGACACCTTATGAACATTTTCTCTAATGCTTAAGGGAAAGAAGTTATAGCGCTTTGAAATTACAAATTTTTCGAGTCAGTGAAAACAAACTTTTTCCACATAAGGGTTGGGGTGTTTCAAGTTAGAGTTCCGTTTGCCCCCCAAAGAGTTCTATCGATGACACCTTATGAACATTTTCTCTAACGCTTAAGGGAAAGAAGTTATAGCGCTTTGAAATTACAAATTTTTCGAGTCAGTGAAAAAAAACTTTTTCCCTATACGGGTTGGGATGTTTTAAGTTGGAGTTCCATTTGCCCCCCAAAGAGTTCTATCGATGACACCTTATGAACATTTTCTCTAACGCTTAAGGGAAAGAAGTTATGGCGCTTTGAAATTGCAAATTTTTCGAGTCAGTGAAAACAAACTTTTTTCCCATAAGTGTTGGGGTGTTTTAAGCTAGAGTTCCGTTTGCCCCCCAAAGAGTTCCATCGATGACACCTTATGAACATTTTCTCTTACGCTTAAGAGAAAGAAGTTATAGCGCTTTGAAATTTCACATTTGTGAAGTTGGCCACCCCAACTTTCTTACGATATTTTACTGCTTTAATCAACGGAACTATTTCCGAGAATAGTCTAGAACTATAGAACTATTTGGGGGGCAAACAGAACTCTAAAATTTTTTTTCAAATTGTTCAACAAGTGGGGCCAACTTCACACACGTCATAATTTGGGGTGGGTGGTCAATTCCAGAACAGTGTCTTTTTGATTTTTTCAAAAAAAACTATTTCAAAGGAGTTTAAACAAGCCAATCGTATAATACTCTAGATGAATACTGAACTCCGATTTATATTGTAGTTGGGGATAAAGTAGAATTACGTGTGTGTATGTTGTATGTTCTTTATTAAGGACTGCCATTAGATTGCTACTCAAACCTAAAAGACAATATTCAGTGTTTAATTTCATATCTTGAACTG
Organism: Beris morrisii; assembly: GCA_951812415.1. Classification (NCBI taxonomy): domain Eukaryota; kingdom Metazoa; phylum Arthropoda; class Insecta; order Diptera; family Stratiomyidae; genus Beris; species Beris morrisii. Next base: position 96,881,210 of record OX638311.1, read on the forward strand.
GGTAAGTCATTGGAAAAAAATTTCCTTTTTGAAGGACTTTCGCATGGGAGGTGCAGGAAGGACTCACTCGATTTCTTACATATTTATCCTTTTTCTTGGAACCATTCAAAAATGAACGTGTACAAAATTTCAAATTCGTAGCTTGAATCGTTCAAAAGTTATCGAAAAAAATTGTTTAACACGTGTCTTAAGGACATTTTGTATGGCAGCTACCAGAAGGAGTAAACGAATTTCGCTGATTAGTACACTCAAACTTCGTTTTTACTCAGAACTAATTTGTACAAAATTTCCAATTCATAGCTAAAAGATTACTTGAGTTATATTAAGTTCCGTAAATTAAGTGAAGACGTTTTGACAGGATATTTGTATGGCAGCTACACGAAGGACTAATAGGATTTTCTTTATAATCATGTATTTAGCTCCAACTATTGGAAAAATAGGACATACAAAATTTCAAAGACATAGCTTAAACCCTTCTGAAGTTATCGGCCAATATTCTTAAACACGTGTTTTAAGGACATTGTCTAGAAACATGTAGACATGTTGACTGTATCAGGTGTTGTATTACTCGACTTACACAAATGGTCAATAACCGAGTAATACAATATTTCCACAATACACGGAAAATTGCTAATTCACCTGTACGGTCAACTACCCGGCCAATTACCCTAAGGTCGATATGACCGAGAATTGCTGACGATCTCACCTTACGGTCAGCTAATTGCTCGGTCAAATACCTTACCGACAATTTGATCATTATTGCTGACGATCTATCGATCGCAATATTTTAATGTATATTCTATTTTTTTTGCTTACTATAAGATAATAATTGTATATAAACCTTAACTTAGATAAAATAAACTCTGTCCGTTACAACAACCAGAACAAGCAGTAATTCATTGTGGCTGAGTAAAAGAACTCAGTCCACGTTAAACATTCATTGGTGACCCCAGACGTTTGAACGAGACTTGCAGCACTTAGAAGGACCAGATTCAAGGCCGAAGACGTTTGAACGAGACTTGTAGCACTTGGAAGGACCGGATTCAAGTTCGAAGACGTTAACCAAAGTCGATTGCAGAATCACTGGAAGCAGCTGAAAGGATGACCGAACAATTCGAAGAGCTGATAGTGGCCCAGTCAACATTGGGGAAGGAGCTTGAACGACTTGTTTCCTACTACAGAAAGGACTCAAGCGACCGGAAGAATTTGCAGTATCTTGACAACAAGTCAAGACAATTAGCAGCCTTATGGAGCCAACTGGATGCAAACGACCAGGAACTGCGTCTATACCAGGAGGAAGTACAGACAACTCGTACTTTGCTAAAAATTACTTCGAAGGTCTGGCAAAGCAGTACGACATCATAAAATACGACATTAGCCAGCGGCAGCTTCTATTGGCCTCCACATCAATTGAGGCAGGAAAATGCACCGAGGAAGACAGCAACATAGCAGACCTCGGCAAAGGTATTCATCAGGAGGATCTGTCCAAAGACGAATCCACAGCAGCATTAATCAGACACCAGGCGTTCATGATGACGTCACTCGCACGGTAGATAGACGGCATTCTATCTAACAAGCAAACAATGACCAAGCATTACTCCACCGTTAAGATGCCATTAGTAACTCGACATTGGAGTGAAATTGAACGACTCAACGCAGCCATATGGGCTGCATCAGAAGGCGCAGCAGAAGGAGGGTATGTGGCTGACACATACTTCAGCCTTTCGGATCAGGTAGAGAAGGCCTTGATTCTTTTGGCACAAGGAGCTGAAAATTCATCTTCGAATCAAGCAGTACATAGCTCACCGTCTGTGAAACTCCCGAGAGTGACAATTCCTACATTTGATGGAAGCTATCTGAATTGGCAGCAATTTCGCGATTTGTTCGAACAAATGGTACACAATCAGACGCTAAGCAATTCTCAAAAGATGTGGTATTTGAAGACCAATCTTACTGGAGAAGCTGAAACCCTTATACGACATCTCGCATTATCAGACGAAAATTACACCACTGTTGGAACGACTTCTCAATCAGACTAGTTTCAACATAGAGTCTTCAACAGCAATAAAAAGACTACATGATACTACAAAGGAGTGTCTCGCAGGACTGAACTACCTCGGTATCAATACAGAGTCCTGGGATCCACTTCTCCATTTTCTGTTAATAAAGAAAATTGACAGAAATACACATAACCTGTTTGAGCAGTCGCTAGAACATCCCAGAGATCTGCCAATGATGAAAAACTTTTTACAATTCTTGGAAACACGATTTCAAGCATTGGAAACGCTTGGTTTAAACAAATCTTCCATGACGAATCATAATGCGAAGCAGAAGGGCGTCTCGACTTTATTGGGCCAGGAGCGTTTTACGTGCAAGATGTGCGATCAAGACCATCCGATTTTTGCGTGTCCTAAGTTTTTGGCATCAGACAGAACAAGTCAAATTCGAAAACTCAACCTGTGTTTCAACTGTTAGAGAGACGATCACTTCTCTTCTAACTGCAAGGCCAGACATTGCTCCAAATGCACTGAGAGACACAACACATTGCTTCCAACCAGAAGGATAATCAACGCAATCCTGTACATTCGAAGATATCCAAACAATGGAAGCAAGGAAGTAAGGGTCCTACAATCGAAAGGAACCAATCTTCAAGTACAGCCGCAAGTTCTTCTGGTGCAGCAGCATGTTCTTCAGAGACTACGCTTACAACCCAATCAGAACTAAAAACCAAATCACATTACGTTCTGCTAGCAACAGCTATTATAGGAATAATTGATCGCGATGGTAAACAGATTCACTGCAAGGCTATATTGGACTCAGGATCTCAGATAAATTTTATTACCGAGCGGTTGTCAAAAAAATTGAAGCTCACCGGTTATAATGCATCACTCAACATATCCGGCATTGGGCAATCAAGGCTACACTCATCGTCACGATTGAACATCAACATATCGTCATTGCACTCTGGATACAAGGCTAATCTAGAAGTTTTCGTCATCCCAGAAATCACAACATATCAACCACAAGTATCAATCAACACATCAACTTGGAAGATACCAAATAATTTGCAGTTGGCAGACCCTGAATTTAACACACCTCGTAAGGTGGACTTACTAATTGGAGCAGAATTGTATGCGGAATTAATGTCAACTGGACAAATAAAACTTGGCACAGAACTACCATCCATTCAAAACACTCTACTGGGTTGGGTCATATTAGGAAAGGTCAGCACAGCTCATTCAGCAACACGCTTCTGCGGTATTAGCAATGCAGAATTGGAGGACTCATTGCAAAAATTCTGGACCGTCGAAGAGTTACCAGCCGTAGCTTCAAGGACACAAAAGGAGAAATTCGAAACACGTATCGAAAGAACCAAAGAGGGACGTTTTATTGTCCGCCTCCCGTTACGAGAGCCTCGTACGATGTTAGGACAATCTCAGGACCTAGCCACGAAACGATTTCTCGCGTTAGAAAGAAGACTTGCGAAGAATCCATTATTGAAGGTCGAGTACTCTCAATTTATTGATGAATACATTAAATTGAAGCACATGGAAGAAGTTAAGCCAGTATTAATACCACAGTTCAATTGCTTCTTACCACACCATTGTGTGTTACGTCCAAGTAGCAGCACAACCACACTTCGCGTAGTATTTGATGCTTCAGCCAAGACAAGCACAAACACTTCATTGAACGATATAATGCATACCGGACCAACAGTGCAAGATGATCTGTTTTCTATCGTACTTCGATTCAGGACACACAAGTACTTTACTGCAGATATCACCAAAATGTATCGCCAGATCTTGATGCAGAAAGAAGATCAAGATCTACAGTTAATAGTATGGAGAGACAACCCCCAAGAGCAACTACGGTATTATCGATTAAAGACCGTAACATACGGTACAACAGCTGCACCATACCTGGCAACTAAGTGTCTTCAAGTGCTAGGCGAGACCGCGAGTGACAAATATCCTCTAGGAGCAACAGCAATGAATGACTTTTACGTTGACGATCTAATGACTGGAAGTAACGAGTTGCGCCAAGCAGTTCTAATACAGCAGGAGATTCAATCACTTTTACAATCAGCCGGATTTCATCTACGGAAATGGTGCTCTAACCATAATCAATTATTGGCCAACATACCCAAAGAAGATCTGGAGACCAAGGTGGACATCAATAATGAAGTTACAGGTGAAGTTAAGACATTAGGCCTCACCTGGGAACCTAAGAGAGATGTTTTTGCAGTAACCACCTCTTGGAAAGAACCTAAACGTATCACCAAACGTAGTGTACTAGCGGACATCGCACATTTGTTCGATCCATTGGGCTTCGTGAATCCTGTCATCGTCTCAGCCAAGATCTTCATGCAGCAGTTGAGGGCTCTAAAACTAGACTGGGATGCAGCGCTACCACTGGAACTTCAGACTAAATGGTTCACTTTTCGCAGTGAACTAAACCAGCTGAACAATATTAAGGTACCCAGATATCTAAAAACTCACAGGGCATCGATAACGTTGCATGCGTTTTCCGATGCGAGCGAAAAGGCGTATGGTACTGTGCTCTATATGCGCACCGTAGACACAGACAGGAATATAAACATGACCATACTTTGTTCAAAATCGAGAGTTGCACCTGTCAGAGCAGTCACAATACCGAGATTAGAATTGTGTGCCGCCGTACTCATGACGCAACTTGTAAACCAAGTAAAAACTTCATTGAAACTGGACATCGAAGAATTTTACTATTGGACGGACTCGCAAATCGTACTGGCCTGGCTTCAGTCAACCTCTTCCTCATATCACACATTTGTGGCCAATCGCATATCACTCATACAGGACATGACTTCGACGGCACAATGGAGGCACATCAGCACCAAGGACAACCCAGCAGACCTTGTTTCCCGGGGAATGCACCCCAGCGAACTCATTACATCAAAATTTTGGTTTGAAGGACCATCATTTCTTCAGAAACCTGAGACGAATTGGCCTTGTACAGCAATCACACCGATAAAGGAAATTCCAGAAACAAAACAACCGCGAGCAGCACTCACAGCACTGCAACTGGAACCACATTTCCTTGAAAGAATAAATCATGGCAATTCGTTCGATCTCTCAAAAGAATCGTAGCAAGAATACTGAGAGCTATCAATCATCTTAAAGGTAAAGGAGGAGAATTCAAGGAATTTCTATCTACAGCTGAACTAGAAGAGGCTCTCATGGTAATTGTGCAATACATGCAGCAGCAATCATCCCATGAAGAAATCCAGTTACTCAAAAGAGGGACATCAGTTCCTGCCCGAAGCAAACTTATAAATCTCAATCCATTCTTGGACGAGCGAGGGATCATCAGAGTTGGGAGAAGACTTCAAGAATCAGAACTACCAACGGATGCAGTACATCCCATGGTTCTACCATTGTCACATACGTTTACAAAACTTCTATTAAAAGAAATACACGAGTTAAATTTGCATGCTGGAGCACAAACTGTTCATTCCACTGCTCGACAACGATTTTGGATTCTCAGGGGAAAGGATCTAGCAACTTCTGTTGTACATGAATGTTCACGATGCAGAAGATTTAAGCCTAAATCATTAACGCAACTTATGGGCAATCTACCTGCGGCGAGAGTAAACCCTGCAAGGCCATTTGTAAACGTTGGAATCGACTTCTGTGGACCAATATACACACACTATAAGGTCAGAGGAAAAAGACCAACCAAAACGTACATCTGTGTGTTCTGCTGTTTCACAACAAAGGCATGCCACCTAGAGGTGGTATCAGATTTATCAACCGATGCTTTTATTGGTGCACTTAAACGGTTCATCGCCAGGAGAGGGTGCTGTCAAAACATATACTGTGACAACGCTACGAATTTCGTTGGTGCTAGAAACAAGTTTGAAGAACTTAAAACATTACTTCACAGTAAGGCTGCTCAAGAAAATATCACACGGGCCAGCACTAAACATGGGTTTACCTTTCACTTCATCCCGCCACGAAGCCCGCATTTTGGAGGAATATGGGAGGCGGCAGTCAAGTCAGCGAAACATCTATTGCAGAGAACCATAGCTTCAGCCTCATTAACCTACGAAGAACTCTGTACTGTATCATCAGAAGCAGAAGCAGTATTGAATTCTTGTCCGCTGTCGCCAATGTCAACTGACCCAAACGACTTATCAGTTTTGACACCAGGACACTTTCTGATAGGAGAGCCACTGATAGCCACGATCGAACCAGGATCCAAGGAAGCAAATACAAACCTTCTCACTAGATGGAAACTAGTGTCCTACATTCGCAATGAATTTTGGCGTCGATGGTCCAAGGAGTATTTATCAGAGTTACAACAACGAGGCAAATGGAGGACAGGAATAAAAAACATTCAGGCCGGAACGTTGGTCTTGATTAAAGACAACAACACTCCACCGTTAAAATGGCAGCTTGGAAGAATTCAAACCATCATTCCAGGCAACGACAACTTAATCAGAGTAGCTGACGTAAAAACTGCATCGGGAATATTCCGTCGAGCTATCCATTTGCTGTGTCCACTGTTTCCGGAAGACGATCCTTGCGAGAAACAATCATCTAATGCTGAAAAAAGACCTCCACGCAAAATATCCAAACCTCACACAAACAAAGGCAGATTTTTACCAATTAATTCCAATTGGCTTCAACCAACTGAAATGAAGAAAGATGAACCAACAATGCCGAGGAAACGTTTTCGACACAATTCAATGCTCAGCGTTGTTCTGACGTCATTACTGATCATCCCAGTAATGAGTCAATCTCCAAGCCCGGTAAACATTCAACCATTTAATCATCATCCAGGAATTTATTATGAAAGCATCGGACAAATCGGACTCATCTGTAGTGAGTGGAACATCATCACGTTCTACGATCTAAAAACTTACTGGCAGGAGCTAGCAGGCATTAAAAAAGGTGTCCTAGAAATGAAGGAAGCATGTAGCACAATCATGATCAAGGGAAAAATCTGTACACAAATATTGAGCCAGTTTGAACACGAATTAAGTCAAATTCAGGACATCAACGAAATATTCCATCAAAGAGGTGGTGGAACAAGCTCCTTGGCAAGAGAAAAAACATCTCCATTTGATTTCGTCGGATCTGTCGCTCATCAGCTCTTTGGCGTTCTAGACGCAGACCACGGACGGCATTTAGAAGCAGAAATCGAAAAAACCAGATCTAATGATAACTACATATTGCAGCTTTTAAAAAATCAAACCTCCGTAATAGAGGCCACAGTCAATATCTTTAAAAGAAGAGAAGAACACGTTCAAGAACAATTCAATGAAATAAAAAACCACTTAAAGGAACTTAACATAGATCTCAGTACAAATAGCCAGCAACAAGTTTTTTCGGCATTATGTATCCGAATGATGATGGCCATGCACAACTTCCAGCAAACACAAGGAGCACTTTGGGACGTTCTAACAGATCTACAACACGAAAGAATCAACCCACTACTTCTAACACCGAACCTGCTACATCAACAGTTAATACTAATCAAGGAGAATCTTCCTGCAGCATTGTCCATTCCATATGGGCAATCGAATGGAGACCTGGAAGCATATCGACTAATGACCGTCAAAGCACGACTCATGAAATCAGCAGTAATATTCCAAATCAAATTACCTATTATTCGATCCGAATACTTCCAACTATTTCATTTAACTCCTATTCCCATTCCAAGTCATAATTCCCTTTTGATAATTCAACCATCAACGGAATACCTTATGACTAACCTCCAACGAACTCAACATTCACCACTATCACAGAAAAAATTAAACTCCTGCAAGCACATCAAGGAAACATTCTTTCTGTGCTACCAGGATCAACCACTCTACAACAGAAACTCCATAATGAATCATTGCGAAATGACATTACTCAACTATGCACAGACGTTATCAAACAATTGTCAGATGTTAACCACAAATTCATCTAAATTCTGGATACAGCTACATCATCCCAATTCCTGGATCTATGTTCTCGACTAGCGTGAAACATTTGATATCATTTGTGGAACTGAAGTAACAACAACAACACTGACCGGGGATGGAATACTCACCATCAATCCGGATTGCGAACTTAAACAGGAGAGCTTGACCATAAGAGGGAGAGCCGTACATCAGAGGCAACTCAATGCATCATTTACACCTATCATCGAGCTTGAGAAACCTTTGTTAACCAGAGACGACAATCCACAAACAACACCATCGAATTCACTATTTGTTAAATCCAGTAACCAATTTCAAGACAACTAGATGCGATAAAACAACAGACACCACCATCAACAGAACTAAACGGCCACCATATCCACCACTACATATTGGGATATCTTGTCATCGGTCTCATCCTTTTCGCTTCGGCAATTCTGATCTTCAGACGAACCGGGATCACTCACATCTTCTCAAGCCGAACCGAAATGCCGAAACCAAGGCCAAGAATTAAAAGAATACCCAGTTTTGAACTACAAGAGTTCAAAGAGGGGGAGAATGTCTAGAAACATGTAGACATATTGACTGTATCAGGTGTTGTATTACTCGACTTACACAAATGGTCAATAGCCGAGTAATACAATATTTCCACAATACACGGAAAATTGCTAATTCACCTGTACGGTCAACTACCCGGCCAATTACCCTAAGGTCGATATGACCAAGAATTGCTGACGATCTCACCTTACGGTCAGCTAATTGCTCGGTCAAATACCTTACCGACAATTTGATCATTATTGCTGACGATCTATCGATCGCAATATTTTAATGTATATTATATTTTTTTTGCTTGCAATAAGATAATAATTGTATATAAACCTTAACTTAGATAAAATAAACTCTGTCCGTTACAACAACCAGAACAAGCAGTAATTCATTGTGGCTGAGTAAAATAACTCAGTCCACGTTAAACATTCAGACATTTTGTATGGCATCTACCAGAAGGAGTAAAAGCATTTCGCTGACTAGTAAAGTCGAACTTCCTTTTCACTCAAAACTAATTTGTACAAAATTTTGAATTCGTAGCTAAAAGATTACTTGAGTTATAGTGAGTTTCGTAAATTAAGTGAATACATTTTGACAGGATATTTGTATGGCAGCTACATGAAGGACTAACAGGATTTTCTTCATAATCATATATTTAGCTCCAACTATAGGCAAAATAACACATACAAAATTTCAATGTCGTAGCTTAAACCCTTCTGAAGTTATCGACCAATATTCTTAAACACGTGTTTTAAGGAAATTTTGTATGGCAGCTACCCGAAGGAGTAGGACGATTTTGCCTGTTAACGAACTTAGCCTTACAAATTCTACCAAACATCCAGATTCAAAATATCAAGATCCTTGGTGAAGGCGTTCTTGAGTTATCGTGCTAACGGACAGACGGACGGACGGACAGACGTCAAGCGGATTTGAGCTTTTTGGCTACAAATAAACAAAAAATAATATATAACTTTTTTTCGTCCGTGGCTTGGTTCTATGCGTTACAAATTTTTGGGCTGGATTAAACTTATAATGCTCTATATGATTTCATCTAGAGTATAAAAATATACGTACTCCTTGAATTGTGTGCGTGCGCATGTATACACTACATATCTTAATATCGACACAAATGCATTTAAATGAAGTGAAAACGATCTTGCCCGCTGGGTAAAACATAAATGATGTCCCTGGTCGAATTGTATTCAGTCGAAGAAGCCTTATTTTCGCCACTTTCAGTACTGATATTTTCATCATTCTGTATCACATCCACAGTCTTGACCGCGGCTACGTTTCGCTCATTGAGATCTTTTGATATCTTTCATTGATTCTGAAAGGATGCACCTTTGAAGACAATCACAGAAATTTTGCATGTCTTGCGGAAGCAATGTGATCCGTCGTACGAATAAGCAATGCACTTCATTTTTGTTCTATGGTGTTTATCTGTTACATATTAGAAAGCCCGATATGTATCACAAACCATAAATGATATTATAAATAATTAGAAATAATTAAGGGGCCAAATTAACAGCAAGGGTCACTTTACCACCCTCTTCTCTAGTTATATCATGCAAAATCTTGAAAATCACCTTTGATTTTTCGAAACAAAATATAAAATTGTGGGCACCAAAACATAGAAAGTGCGCCGGGCGCCAGAACTATCAGCACCGCCACTGGTTTTGATCCTCCCAAGACTGGATAATTTGGTTTGAATGGAATGGACACTTGGTACGTGCCGTTTGAGAGTCGTACATGTGTGGATGAATAGAGCACGTCATAACTTTTCATCGGCGGTGAGCTGCCGACCTGGCTGCAATTCTTCAATTTCCCAAAATTTTTGCAATTGTTCGTTCAGAAGTGTGTTGGGATTTGTGGTTTATGTGAAACCGGCAAATTAGGTTTGGTTGATTGCTGGATTTTGTGGCATTTTCCCAAACAAGATCCGCCCAGTAACGTTTCTTGCGCTATTGGGTGATCCCTTGGTCCATACCGAAGTTCCGATCGCAAAATTTGGACTCCAAGTATTAAATCAATTGACCCGTGTTTCATGAATTTGGATCAGCAAGGATGATGTCATTGATGTAGGGCCATCGTTTGGCTGGAATGGTGAAGAGCGCATCTGGTTTATGTACTTGATTACATACGCTTGCGTATGTATCTCGCTTCCGTTTCCGATTTTTGGAATTATGTTGAAGCTGACCTCATGTGTTGTGGTGCTAACATTTGTGGAGTTTACACCAGTGATGGTTATGGATGATGGTCGGGCTTTTGTTCGTAACAGTTGATGACAGCTTGAGATATGAAGGAATTTTCTGAACCAGAATCTATCAACGCCCGAAGTTTTAATCGTCATGATGTTTGCTTATTTTCCTTATTGAATTTTGCGGCTTTTGAGCAAAGTGCTTCAGAAACTAAAACAGCTTCGGGTTGTGGATTATTCGTATTCATTGTATTTGAATGTAGAGACGATTTACCGTTATTATATAGAATAGTGTGATGTTGCTTGTTAGACGTATAACAAGTTTTCTTGCTCTTACATTTATTTGATGGGTGCTTGGTTAGACAGTTGACACACAAGCGTTGGGTTTTAACAAATTCCCATCTTGCAGATGTATCGAGATTTTGAAATTTTTGGCATTTATAACGGTAACGGAAGTGATGCTTCTTGCAATATGGACAGAATGGTTGAGAAGTTTTTGTGAAATCACTTGAACCTTTGCATTGGTTGCTGTTGCCTTGTGCCGAAGACTGCGGTTGAGCTCTGGCTTCAGCTAATACCTCTAACGTTCTATGACGACACTCAATGAATTTTTCGAATTCTTTGCATGTTGGTGGGCAGCGTTGCCGCACGTCATTAATTAAAAGGACCACATTTTCACGAAAATGGTCTAATATGGAAAATAAAGGACCATAGAATTTATTCCAAAAATATATGTGTATTTAAAAAATAAAAAAAATTTATGGAATAAGAAAATAAAACCATGAGCTAGTCGTACTTCCCAGCAGGCAAAGTTGCGCATACTATACATATAAGCAAATTGAAACCACGAAACACACGTATTAGTTTTCAAAAAAAAGTAAATTTCCCGGAAGATCTTAATACTTGCAAATTTATCTTCGTCAGAGTCGACAAATTACGTACATCCTTTCAGATTCCTCATAACGAGACGTGACATGACAATATTTTCTTTTCTTAAATGCACTTCGCTGGAAGGGGAGTGTGTAGCGACCCAACAGAAAATTCGGAATCGGTCTATTATTCAAAAAAAAATAGCAAATCCTATTTTCATTAGAACATCAAATCCTATTCTTATTAGAACAATCGAAATTTAAATTTGAAAAATAAGTTTTTCGATCCGATATTTTACACCGGTAATTTATCAAAGGAATTCAATTTTATGAACAAATGCAATCCGATATTTTGCACCGGTAATTCATCAAAAGTTCCGACAGCGACCCTTTGCAGTAAATTGTTCGAGATTTTAACAATAGAATTTCATATTTTAAAAAAATTTATGTACAACAAGATTTACTTATACAAACACAGAATTATGAATTATATAGAACTAGTTTTAAGTTAGTTGGTAAGTGAATTTTAGAATAAATTTTAGTTAGTCTATAACCACATCGAAAGTCAGTTGTTTTCATTTATTCTCGAATAACAAGTATATTTCCCAAATAATACCAAACTCCCACAAACAAACTAAACAGTAAATGTGTATATTAAATTTTTTTCGATTTTTATACTAATAAAAAATAATAGATAATACCAAATAATAATAATTCAATGATTTTATATAAGTTTTGATAAGTCAACGGATATTTAAATTTGAAAATTTGGTTGCAATTTGGTAATTTTAATATCATAAAGATTTGTGGTCATAAATTCAGGCAAAAGAGGCATAACAATATGGTACGTATCTCCCTATATGCTCGTGGTGCAATTCTACCGATTCCGAGCAGATGGATATTTATTTATTTATTTTTTTTAAATAAAAACAAATAATAAACCAGCACTTTACTAAAAGAAACACCTTAGACCACACGCTATATATATGCCTAATTTAACGATTACTGGACGTGATCGTATGGATAGGAAAGCGAAAGAGAATACCTCCTCTGCTTTGTAGATTTTACTTACGTGTGAGGGCCAATGGCGAGTGGTGCATTTCTACCACTGGTGCAGGGCTACCCATTCTTCGGTATTAGTTTATGTTACAAAATACGTATCAATATTTAATAATGTAAGCACCTCATAATCATCTTCGCCTTAGCGATCAGAGATCCTGAGTCTAAAGAAGAGCAAGCCGCCTCTTGATTAGCGTTATACATTTTTGCATACGATCGGTTGAGCTTAATGTTGCGAGCTAGGGGTTCGCCCGGATTTCAAGTTAAACACAATTCAATTTCATTTACTATTTCATCACTGCCATTGATGAAAATATCTTTAAAAAATACACTTTCGCGTAGAACTGATTGTCGTTTTACTCTCGGAGTAGAAAAACTTATTCCCCGGTTCAGCGTCGCTTATATTCTGCATGTGTTGAGTCGAGAGATTTCCAGCATATTCGGTTGTTTGTGTGGAATGCGCAAGAATTACATGCGAGAAGTGTCTAGTCTAGAACATGCGAGAAGTATATAGAGGTCTCTACGACAATGCAAGGATGTTGCTTTTCTCTGGTAACTTTAAAATCAATAATAAGTGAGCTGCTCGGATTGCCAGAGTACACATGTAACAATACCTTTAATTTTTCCAAAACGTGTCTGAAACCCACCAATCCAGCAAAAATAATAATTAATAAATTATGAAAAAAAGGAACTCTACGACAGATATGAATATTGGTAAATCTATTATCTGTTGCATGTTATATTTCTATGGATGTCCATAACTTGAAAGAAAGTGGTTCATTTGTAGAAAGTCTACTAATAATGAACCGATAATAAATGAATTTTAATTTGCAAATACCAGATAGATGTCGTGTGAAAAACTAGTTTTCATTTGAGAGAACCGAAAATTTAGTGGAAAGAGGATTTGTGATAAATACGTTGTATATGAGCCGGTAACACCAGCAGAATTAACCCAAGAGACGACAAAAATTCAGTTTTCTAATTGTTATATTTTTTCCTTGTAAATCGGCTGCTCTGTTGTAAACTAGCAAAATAACACAATTTGCGTTGGTCGAACGCTATAAGTAGCTTTTTGAAATTTGTAGCCGCGAATTGAATATATAAATAGCCCAAATCGCGGGAAATAGCCTAATCTGGCGACCTTACCGACGTGCCCTCAGGGTCTGGCCGAGATCTTGATGGGCACGCATTTTCAATCGGGTCACATCTGTAATAAATAAATAATTTACAGGAATTAGTTTTTTATCAAAAGCAAGTCTGAGTTCATTAATTCGCGCCATCCGTCGACTCCTTCGGGTAGCTGTCATACAAAAGTCCTTAAAACACGAGTTCACCAATATTGAATGATAGCTTTAGAGCGTTTTAAGTTACGATTTTGAAATTTGGTATACGATGATTTTATAATAGTAGCAGCTGAAAGTATTAATATGAAAAATATCCCATAAGTCCTTCATGTATTTTAATTGCCATACAAAAATTCTGTAAAAATATCCTAACTTAATTTATGGAACTCACTATAACTCAAGAAATCGTTTAACCATCCATCGAGTAGCCACTAAAATAGTTTCTACCTGTAAATAAAAGGTTATGCAATAATTGTATGTGCACTCCTCATTCATTTGATATATTCCCAACTAAAATTTAAATCGGAGTTCAGTATTTCATCTAGAGTATCATACGATTGGCTTGCAGCCGATCGTGACTGCGTTATGTTTGTTTAATAAATATACAGCGATAATATCAGTCAAATACCGGGTATACTCATTGGTAGCTCACCTATATGTTGCATGCGTAATTTAGTAGTTAAAATAGAAAATCGCATGTATACCGGTTTACCGGTATGTGAAATTTGTTCCTAGGTTTGGTCCTAGGTTCAACAGAAAGATTTACGAGTACATTAACGATACGCTGTAGATACTATGGTTCTGACTGGTAAAGAGCTCAGAAATAACTAAAACTTATAACTGAAATTTTAATAATATAATAATTTATAAATTCAGTTTCCTATCTATTGGAATTGTCGTTACTCCGGTAGGTGTCAAGCAAAATTTATTGAAAATATTGTATTATTGTATTCAATTACATATAGTACTTACATTTAATATTAAATGTCCATATATTACTTTTATTTAATTACTATTTAATACTTCATTATCATAAATTTAAAATTATTGACATTTTCGGCAATATTAAAGAAATAAATATATAAAAAATTAACGTTTACTTCCTTTCGCATAACTTGTGATTAACGAAATTTGAAGTCATGTTTAATAGCGTAAAATTTGGTTTGAATAGGAGTCCTCATTAATTCTGGTGACCTGAAACAAAAAAATAAAACAATTAAAGTATTAAGTTACACTGAATTATACGTGCATATCTTGCAGGACCCATTGTGTGAGTGGGAGGTGGAAGAAGCGTTCGAGACAAATAATTTTGGTTTATAGATCTCAGGAATCACTTATGCTAGGAAGCTGAAACTTTGTATTTATGTAGAACTAGGGCAGTTGCAAAAAATGTCGCAATAGTCTGGGCGCAAATTTATTATTTTTTGGGTAGAAGTCCGAAAGGCGTTTAATGCTTAGATGCGGTGTAGGTTACTATGCGACAACGACTGAGATTTGATAGTGCATTTATTTGCAATAAAATTGTCTACAGGAGTGGTGGGGTATAGGGGGAGGGGGAGCAATTCGTCCGAAACTCACGAAAGTTGAGATTGAGACATTCTAAAATCTATATCTCCGAAACAGTTAATATCACGAAATTGAAACTTAATGACTACCTGTCGGTATACCAGGAGAATAGACGAAAAATAAAATTTTGAGGGTGGTCAGTGGCGTGTGGAGGTGGGGAGTGAAAAACTTTAGATTACGATATCTCACGAACCAATTGCGCCAGAAAAATTAAATTCGGTTCATGTATACAAGTCGACAAGTGAAGTTTGCATGAAAGTGGAGGGATAAGAATTTTTCTTGTAAATAACGTCTCATATCTCAAGAACATTTTAAGAAAGATGCATAAAGAAAGATGCACCGCATGAGATGCGGTGTATTATACTAAGAACCTTAAAAATTAAGTTCCAAATAGCCTCCTGGTAGGGATGTTGATATCGAAAAAAATATCGATATTTAAAAAAAATATCAATATCGGCTGATGATATATCGAATTAAAATATCGATATATCGAATATTTTTTACAATGAAAAATAAATTCATATCTCCCTTCCGGTATCAAATTTAACGTTAAGGGGAGCATATCGCATGGGCTTTTCAGTGTAAATTTCATGACCCATTTTCTCAGAAACTACTCGAATGAAATTTTAGACAATTATACCTTACTGCAAAAGGAGCAAGTAGAGTGGAGTAGAATTTTATTATTTTTGCGAAGGTTGTATACAGGGTGTAACTAGTACTGAGGTTCAAACGAAAATGGGAGATGGAGGAACTTGTCCTGAGTAGAAAATCGTTCTACACATACTCCCGTTTTTGCACCGTTAAGGAGATAGCGTGATTTTAAGGACGAAGGATTTTCATCGTACCTGTGATCACTGTTTGATCTCTAACTTCTGCTGTACTTAGCGTAACGTAAGAATTCTGGGCTCATTGGAAAGGACACAAAATTCTTCAAATTCTGTTATCAAACGTATAGTGAACTTTTATGGGCTTTCCGAAAATGTAATAAAATTTGGTGGTTAATCAGGTCCTTCTTGGAGAAAACAGGACTTTTTTGTATTTTTTTTTAATTTTTTATTATTTTTGTGTCATTTAAATGAATTTTTCTCAAAAAGTATAACACTGATTGACACAGTTGATAGCAATTAGAAAGAAGAATTTGTGTCCTTTCCAACGAGCCCAGAATTATTACGTTACGCTAAGTACAGCAGAAGTGAGAGATCAAACAGTGATCACAGGTACGATAAAAATCCTTCGTCCTTAAAATCGCGCTATCTCCTTAACGGAACAGAACGATTTTCTACTCAGGACAAGTTCCTCTATCTCCCATTTTCGTTTGAAAGCTTCAAGTCATCTCATATTACATTATTAAAAAATTACACATTTTAAATTTCCTTCTACTCTATCTGACAGCAGAGGTGGCGTGAGTGATTTTTGAGAAAATGGATAAAACGTAAAAAATACAACTTTTCAGTTTAATCATTCTAGGTAAAGAATTAAGTCTAAAATAAGATTTTAAAAAAAGGTTTTTTTTATCCCAAAAAAGGATATGCTCTCCTTAATAAATATTACGGCGGTGAGCGGCTTTTAATGAAAACCCAAAGCCAATAAATAAATAATATTTCGAAATTTAAAATTCTTCACTTCACAAAATTTTCACAACAAAAAACAAGGCTAAATACACTTTCGAAGTAATAATAAAAATATACGAAAAAAGGATGTGACGCAGCAACGGAGAGTTATGGTAAGCTTGACTCTTTAATACAAACATATTACTTTCCTCTAGGTTTTTTTTAAATTTCTTCTACTTAAAAGAGCAAGAATAAAAACCTGTAACAACAAGGTATTGAGCGGATAGATCCCTGTGCACAGGATAGTTGCCTGGTTGCCCCCACCTATAGAAACCACGCGTCTTGCATATTTTTGTTTCGACAGTGTACGAAGATGTGTACTGTGGGATGGGTAGTCCCTTACAAAAAAAGAAAACGATCGTACTGAGTAAATTTCTATGCAAAGTATTTATTTTAATAAGAGAAGCTCTTCACTCGTCGACGCTATAAAGATGACTCCTTGACAGCGAAATCCAGATGCGATTTTACTTTTTGCAGTATGTGTGTCTGTGTGGTGAGTAGCTGACGTCGTTATCAGAAGTATGGTGGACAACCAGCAGCATCATCGCTGTTAGTAGAAGACTCAACATTCCGGGCACCATGATGACCCGCCGGGTCATTATCGTTTAACGATGATGCCAAAACGATGCTATCGCTAGCGTACCGGAATAGTCCCAAAGGCACAGCCTGGAGTGATGTTTCTTCCGGTGGTGATAGTTGTGATGTTTGGTAAACAGCTCAGCATTTCCTCCTTGAGCTATTGATGGAGTGGTTATACCGCCACGACTCGGTCTGCTACTCGTTATTTCAGGAACGTTTGGTGTAATTCAGTCAACGTTACCTGCTTGCTTCAAATAAATGGAAAAAAAATCTAATTCAAGTTAAGTTCAAGTTAATAATTCAGTTTGGGTTATGGTTCGATGTGATCTTCGGAGCGATCGATTGGTAGTCGGCAGACTTTGGTGACCGGCCGGATCATTTGACCGTTTTTGGTACGAAGCTTAACCACACGATGTAGTTTGTCCGGACCTTCGACCAGAGCCATGACTCGCCCCATTTGCCAGTTTAATGGAGGGAGCCGTTCGTCCTCTTAAAACGATATCGTTCACTTTAAGAGCGTCGTTCGCTGTTAACCACTTCGGCCTTGCTTGTAACTGATTCAAATAATCAGAGCTCCATCTGTTCCAGAACGTCTGTTTCATTTGCGCGAATTCCCGCCATTTCGCCGGGATGTTGATCCGTTTAGAGTCTTTGGCTGGTTCCGGTAATGCTCGGGCGATGTCTCCGTTCAGGAAGTGATTAGGAGTGATGGCGGTTAGATCGTCGGGATCGGACGTGAAAGGGCACAGTGGACGACTATTTAGTATCCCTTCAATTTCTGTCAATAGAGTGTTCCATTCCTCAAAAGTGTACGAGTAATCAGCGTAGACCCGTTTCAAATGGTACTTAACCGACTTAACGCCGGCCTCCCAAATACCTCCGAAATGAGGAGCGCCTGGTCGGATAAAGTGCGGAGTAGATGTGCGAGCATGCCGTCCGACGGGAGAGAAAACGTTTCAGTGCAGCTAGAAAGGTTGGTGTTGTCATGTCTCCGACCAGCTCTATGTGTATAGCTCGGACGGTCATACAAACAAATATGACCATGTAGCCCTTGTAGGTGACTCGGCCTCGGCACTTAGATGCTTTCACATTTATAGGCCCAGCAAAATCAATTCCTGTTGAGCTAAAAGCAATGGATGGTTGTACTCGGCATGATGAAAAAACACCCATTCGCTGTTCGTTCGCCTTTGCTTTGAAACGAAAGCATCTGATACATTTTTGGATTAAAAATCGAACTGTGTTACGAGCGTTGCATATCCAAAACGACGATCGAATCGACCTCAGGACTAGTTGAGGCCCTCCATGCATTGTTATTTCGTGGTAGTCCAAGATCAGAAGCTTCGTGAAATAGTTTTTGGATGGCAAGATAAAAGGAAATTTTTCGTCGTAATTCAATGATGAATTTTGCAGTCGACCGCGTACACGCATTATTTGATGTTCATCCAAGAATGGGTTCAGATTGAGGATTTTGCTTTTTGATGAGATTGCTTAACTGTTGTGTAATGATCGTAGTTCGTCGGGAAACTCAGATTCTTGTACTATGCGAATCCAGAAATTTCGTGCTACAAGCAAATCGTTAACTGTTAGTGGAATGTTGTAACTTTCGTGACGAGCTTTCTTGGCGACGGATTGAATCACCGACGTGGTTCTCAGTAATTTGTTGTATGAAGAGAATCGGTGTAATAGCTGTTGGACTTCTGGATTTATGACTTGATGATGATGAATTTTACGCACCCCTAGATCATCGAAATCCTTAATTGTAATTGTGGACTTTGGCCATTTGTCCTGTGACCATTTGGGAAAATTTGGTCCGTTCTACCAAAGCGGATGAGTACGCAACTCGTTTGAGCTCAAGCCACGGCTTGCGCAATCGGCGGGGTTTAAATGTGTTGCCATTGATACCCTTCCATTTTTTCGCGTATTTTGCTGATTCGATTGGCGATGAAAATTTCCCATCTATTCACGTCTCCGTCGAGCCAGTGTAGTACCGTTTCAGAATCGGTCCAAGCAAATACGGCAGGTTTGGTAGGCATCTTCAAATGACGAATTATATGTTCAACCAAGTCTGACAGTAAGACTGCCCCCATCAATTCCAACCGTGGAATAGAGTGTGGTTTAAACGGAGCGATTCTCGTTTTCGAAGTTAGCAGGCTGCAATGGAAATGTGTGTTATCGTTAGACGTACGCAAAGTGGTGGTGTTCGATGTTGTCTCAAACCACCTTGGGATTTTTATGTTGTGCAGGTCCTGCAAGCTTCGGACGTAGTCGTACCAAGTCGATTCGGTTTCAACGGAAACTTTGTCATCCCAATCCAGGTTCTCGAGCCATAACTGACGCAACAATATTTTAGCTGGAAGAATAATCGGTGTCATGAACCCAAGTGGATCGAAAAGTTGCGCGACCGTCGACAAAATATTGCACTTAGTTGTTGGCTTGGTAAGTTGTCCATTTATGTCGAAGTGAAACTGGAAGAAGAAGACGTCTTCGTTTGGCTGCTAATAGATGCCTAGTGTTTTGACTGAATTTTCGGAATCCAGAGCGAATGGTAACACAGGTGCACGTAGCTCTTCCGGAATATCTTGTAGGATTTCTGGGCGGTTACTGACCCATTTACGAAGTTCGAAGCCGGCTTCGTTGAAAATATGATGAAGCTGACTTTGTAATTCTGATGCAGATTGAACGTCATCAGCACCTGCAAAAACGTCGTCCACGTAGATGGAATGAAGTAATACCGGAGCTGCTAACGGGTATTTATGGACCAAGTCATGAGCCAATTGTTGGATGGTACGGATAGCTAGGAACGGAGCACAAGTGGTCCCGAATGTCACGACCTTAATGTAATATTCTCGAAGCGGTTGAGTTGGGCTATCACGCCATACAACTCGTTGAAATTGTGCGTCTTCGTAGTTCACTAAAATCTGTCGGAACATTTGTTTCAAATCGGCGGTGAATGCAATTCGATGAAACCTCCAATTCGTTATAACTGATGGTAAGTCGTTGTGTAGAGCTGGCCCAGGAAATAAAATGTCGTTGAGCGATTTTCTATTGGTAGTTTTCCTGGAGGCATCGAAAACGATTCTCAATTTGGTAGTGAGTGAGCTCATTCTTACCACTGGATGTTGAGCGAGATAACAGCAATTAACCACGGTCTTCCCATTGACAGTTGTAGTGAGTTCTTCTTCAGAAGTGGAGACTAGCTTCATTTGTCCTGACGATAAATATTCGTTAAAGCATTCGCTATATTGCGCATGAAATTGTGGATCACGCAGGAACTTGCGCTCAAGTTGATTGAATTGTTTGATTACAATGTCACGAGATTTTCCCAAAAGGGCATCGCTGTTTCGGTATTTTTTAAATGGTAAACGCACCGAATACCGTCCGCACTTATCTCTCGAGTGAGTTTCGTTGTAGAAAATTTCGCACCATTTCTCTTCCGGTTTGGGTTCACGTTTGGACGACACGGTATCGATCTCCCAAAACCGCTGAAGCAATTTATCAATTTCGATTTTGGTCGTTAAGGTTCTGAAGTTAAGTGGCTCCCGAACACTTCTGACGATCTCGCCGAACAATATCCATCCGAAGTGAGTATTTTGCGCAGTCGGTAGTCCAGCGGCCTTCTTCACACCTCCGATGAGGATTTGCGAAAAAACATCACTACCCAGGATGAGATCAATTCCTGCCGGCTCGAAGAACCTTGGGTCCGCTAGTTGTAAATCAAGGATATGAGCCCATTTCGTATCCATGAGAGATTTATTCGGCAATATGCTGGTCAATTTCTGCATGACGAACGCGGTAACTTCGATCTCGTATTGACTTATTCGAGACTGCACATTGAAATGCACAATTTGATTGCACGACTCAGCTGGTGTATCGCCGATCCCGGTCACTACAGCGCGAACTGAAGTTTTTGGCAAATTTAATAACTTCGCGGCACGAGTAGAAATCAGAGAAGCTTGACTGCCTTGATCGATTAGAGCCCGAAGTTCGAAGAATTGTCCACTATGTGATCTGACGTTAACGATAGCCTTTGACAGCAAGACTTCTCGCTGAGCGAGACGTGCGACAAAGGTACGGACAGAATCATGCGCCTGTGGTTGTAAACTCGACGAGTACTGCGGCTGTTGTGCTGTTGGTAATGGTAGTGGTGACGGAGATGCATCCGTGTGCACGAGTGTGTGGTGTCGTTCACCACAGCGACAATTGTGCTTACTGCTGCAGTTGTTAACTGTGTGGTTGTACGCTAGGCAATTTAAGCAAATCGACTTTTCTTCTATTGCCGCTCGTCGCGCTGTCGTAGACAGAGACAAAAATAGCTGGCATTTGCGAAGGCTATGTGGATGCTCATTGCACACACAGCAATTTCGAACGGTTTTGGACGTAGTCCCGTTTTGACCGTTACAATTATTTGTCACGTAAAAAGATTTCTTCATCTTTATCGCTTTGTCGTTGGTACCGTTAGTTTTGGTATTAAATTTAGGTTGTTTAGACGAACACGAGGAATTTGACCTGTTTTCCGAAATGGCCTCCAAAGTCCTTACGCGAGTGTCGAGAAACTTCTGCATTGTCTCAAAGCTAGGGAGCTCGACCGTATCACCAACCTTTGTTTCCCACAACCCAATGGTTTCTGCAGGCAATTTTTGGGTCAAAAAATACACTAGCAGGGGATCGCAATGCTGTAGTTCCAATCGGAAATTGGATAGCGCTTGGCGACATTCTCTCGTTACACTCAACAACGCCCGAATAGCTTGAGGATTCTCATCTTGAATTTTAGGCTGAGAGGAGAAAAGATGCATTTGCGATTTGAACCGTTCGCGGGGGTTCTCGTAATGGTCTTGTAGCAACTTCCATGCACCCAAATAATTCGCCTCGGTAATTGTTAAGTGCTTTATTATACGGTTCACCGCGCAAACTACCTTTGAGGTACCAAAATTTCTCCACCTTCGACAATTCCTCGTTCGAATGGATCAACGAACAGTATAGATCGTGAAAGTTGGGCCATCCGGTATAACCTCCTTCGAAGATAGGCACATTCAACTTTGGTAATCGCGGTTGGGGGTTATGTGATGCATTTGAAACGCTTGATGCATTTTTGTCGGGCGACCGATGCTCGTTGGTTTCAGGTGGAAATGCTACATCCCGATCTGAACCAATTCTACTAACGATTTCGATGAACAGTTCGTCGAAACTGGTTGCAACGTGGTTTTTAAAATAGTCAGCGTCCTTTGGAAGGTTATTCAGAACGATTTGCCGGTCATTTGAGTGAAAATCATCCGCGAACTTTTCCATTTGGTCCAACCGACGCTTATAATACGTTTCGACTTTTCGGCTTTGGCCATCTTTTTTATAATTAGCAAAAGCACTTTGCAGCGATGCAAAAATGTGCTGCTGATGGTCACATAACGCCTCTAAGTCGGTACCCATTATAACTGAACTTAACTGTTAGAATAATTTCCAAATGAAGCAAACTTACCCAGAACGAGTTTAAATGTATTCTGCGAAATATATAAAATAAATAATTATTCAAATAACCAGGAGGCTATTTGGAACGTTATTTTTTAGGTTGTCAGTCGCATAGTACCCAACATCGCATCTCATCATTAAACACGTTTCGGACTTCTACCCATAAAATAATAAAGTTGCGCCCAGACTGTTGGCAGATTTTTTCTTGACCACCCTGTATCTCCACTGATATTGCAAATTTACCCTGCCTGTAGAACATTTTTTTTTTCAAAATATCTCAAGGAATAACCCCTTACAAGGTGGAGCACGGAGTACCGGACACTCTGCATATATTTTTATTTCAAATTTCCATGTTCTTTTTGGTTGCTTGCGCAAAGGGGATACAGTACTGGTAACATAAAAAAAATAACCGTACGGTCGTTTCGCGGCAGCATATCTTCCAGAATCTGGTGAGCTCTTCTGTTCCGACGATAATGATAGAAACTGCGACGATGCGATTTAGCTAACTACTGCGCGACCGCAACATTTTTCAGTTCTATTTTCTGCGAATAAAATCAGTTTTCGACTGATTTGTATGTTCTTATGCTGCGTTTCCACTATCGCCTTCATCTCCATTGGACATGTCTGATGAGCGCGAATGTCTAGGCGATAGTGGAAACAGTACATTCGTGCTCAATGCACATCCCTTTGATGTGCGTCTAAAACCGCCATCGAAGCGAATGTCCAATACGAATGTTAGTGGCAGTGGAGGGGGCTAGCAAATGTTCAGTTCAGTCCCAACGGGAATACGAGTAATGTATTATGTACTGTATGTAATATTGTAGTTTATGCAAAATTATTAGAATGTATCTTTTTCGCATTCCGAAAAATGTATAGAGAATCATTCTTTCAACATTCCTGAAAAAATTAAATATGGATAGTATGGTAATTCTTGCATTCATTGAATTGGAATGGTTACGAAATGCATTCTTCAGCATTCTTCTAAAATATTTAATGCGGTGCGACGCGATAACAAATAATGCCGTGACATGGCACAAACGTATCAAATCTGACGATCGTTGAGATGCCCCGTAATCGATTAAAATCCTTAAATGTACTAATGTACTATGTACTTAGCTGTCACGATTAGGAGGCACGTAAATTAATTTAAACGCGGACAGACATCTTGATCACTTATTTGCATTTTCCCCAACTTCGGTCGTTTGCTATTCAAATTCTCATTTCATTCTTTTTCGTTACATTCGACAATACATCATTATGCAAAAGAAATTCAACCTTTGCTCGACCTAACTGACACTTTGATCGGTCGTTTTTTTTCCCCGTTACTTTAACGATCCCTGCCGCCTGCTCTAAGTTTCAACACGCATAACATAGACCGCCAGGTCCACCCTTAAAATACGGGCGAATGCGGCCCTCCCGTGTAATCGAAGAAGAACAGCGACGCACGATCGCTTTCGCGCCACTTGCGAAAATTTATTCTCCCGCGGAAATTCACTACGCAGCTGAACAAAACCGACCGAAGGAAATTGAACTCACGCATAAGAAATCCAACAGACCAGACGATTCTCGGTCTCACGATCGCACATTGGAACCTGTTCGGCAACTCGGGCTCGGGCAGGAGAAAATATCATAATTCGCGCCGAATACACTTTATAACACCGTCCATGAACCTCGTGCTTTGCTCCCGATTTTTGGGAACAACTCCTTCAGGTTTTCGGCGTCTCTACTTCATCGTTCGCATGCGTCCTTTGTTACAAAAACGCACACTCTCTACGCTCGATTTTACGACAGAAAAAAACCTGCGCACAGTTTATTGTATTTTCAATGCACCGATCGTCATTAGATTGCGAAAATGCGATGTAACAACCAAAAAAAAATCGGACTTAACTCGAATACTTGCCGCGTTCTTTTCCTTTCCATCAAAGACCGAAATTCTTTTTCTTCACTTTTTCGTCTTGCACGCTATTCGCCACACTACTTCCTCCCAACGGTAAAATTTTTCGCTTTTCTCTCTTTCTCTCCCATTCTTTTTTTGGTTGATGGCACTTTGCGGGTGCGTTCGATTATCAAGCGATAAGTTGCGAATCGATCCAACTCCAGCAAACATCTAGATTTAAAATTAAAAGGCGTTCTTGAATTGTCGTGTGTCAGACGAACAGACGGATAGACAGACAGACAGACACACAGACGGTCCGACGGTTAGAAGGACAGACAGACAGACGGACAAATGGACAGACGGACAGATGGACAGACGGACAGATGGACAGACGGGCAGACGGACAGACGGACAGACGGACAGACGGACAAATGGACAGACGGACGGACGGATGGACAGCAAACGTATTTTGGGGTTCTTGACCACAAATTACAAAAAAATAATGTGTAACTTTTATCGTTCCAGGCTCGGTTCTATGTGTTACAAACTTTTGGACTGGATTAAACTTATAATACTCTATGATATCATCTAGAGTATATACAATGGTCTGGGTGAATATATATTGTTTTCCGAATCAAAGTTCGGGAAGCGGTTAAAATGGGATCATGAGCGCTTACGCCAGTGCCAAATATAACACATGAATTAATTGGATAATGCTCCGGGACATGGTCAAAGTCGAAGTATAACTTCAGTTGTTTCGAGATTAGAAAGATTCCTTTAGTCATACATATATTAATCACGAATTGAACTTGCGCCATTCTGCTTGGTAGCTCGAAGTGCTACCCGTTTCCCACTATGCTTCCATCGTATGCCCAGGCTCTGCTCAGCTGAAGATGGGAGGAATTCTTACTTTATCTTTTGGGCGCCACCCAATCGTTTACGAGAGGATTGGGAAACCTAATATGCAAGAAAAACCACAAGTACACGTTTTAAAATATATATGATGGTCGTCGAAATTGCCGAACCACCCAAACGGAACAAAACCAATTAGATATGAATTCATACAAAAAGAGAACAGGGCTGGAATAGCCTTAGTCCGAAGAGTCACCACCGCAAAACACTTTATGTCTAGGAAAATTTCCGGAAACAAACACAAGACCAACCTAAAAGGGAGCAAGAAACAACTAGGATACTTAGCTTTTTTTCTAACCGGCGCATTCGATCCCACCGTTTTCTTTAATCCGCCTAGCGATGTCTTACTGCTTCGGTCAATCTTCAGAGCCACTTTCTGTAGCCCACTTTCTTCGTCCACGGTTCCCCTATTTCAGCTCTCAATCAATCTCCGTTCAACTGCCGATTCAACTGTTTTTCTCCCCCTTTAATTCCGACCTCTTCAGCCGACGTACTTCTTCAAACTCCTCAGCCGACGTACTTCTTCAAACTCCTCAGCCGACGTTCCTCTTCAACTTCTGTCAACCAACTCCCCTCCCGAAACGGCGTTCGGTTCTTATGTACGCGGCCGGCAACGCCTCGGCAAGCTTCGTGGCCCGATTCCGTGCTTTTCTGATTACTGGACGAAAACCAGAACTATCAATTCTCAGACGATGACAGTTTGCAAAAGTTGGCACCGCATGTTTTTTAAGTGTGTCCCCGGGAGTCTTACAATGGAAAGTCTGGGATTGACGACGGACGTTGAACACGCGATTACCGTCTCGTAGCCGCCCATTAAACAACGTTACTACCCAGTATCCCCAGTAGTGCAGAGGCATAGAAGAATTGAACGAGATGCTGGAGAAGAGCCGATGAGCCTGTGGTGATATGGTGATGTGACAATTTAGATTACGTATCACGTGAATTTAGAAACAGCATAAATAATCGGTGCGACTTCATGTTAATCGGTAAGGTAAATGATAAGGTAGTCGATAAGTTAGATGTTAAGTTTGAAGTTTAGCAATAAAGAGACTACTTGTGTGACAACCATCGACCAATACGGTCGATCTTATTATTAGCTAGTGGCAAGAGACCACTACAAGCCCTTGATCATCGCCTATCCTTCTTATTAAGAAAAAGAATGGTAAATTTCGGTTTTGTATAGATTTTCGTAAAGTAAATCGTGCATCAGTATGAGATGCCTATCCGATCCCGCATATTTCGTCCACCTTGGATGAACTTCGTGACGCGAAATACTTGTCCTCTCTTGACATAAAGTCTGCCAATTATCAAATTCCGATGGCGGAAACATGAAAACAATATACGGCGTTCACGATACCTAACCGAGGTTTGTTTGAGTTCAATCGTATACCTTTCGGTCTACAAAACGCACCCGCAACTTGGCAGCGTTTCATTGACAAAGTATTATACTTGAGGCAGATTAAGAGCCGTATGTGTTTGTTTATCTTGATAACATAATTCTGGTCGAAAAGGATCTGGAAATATTGCGAGAAGTGTTCCGACGACTTACAGAGGCAGGGCTCAGAGATTCCAGAGAGAAGTGCGAATTTTGTAGGTCGGAATTGAGATATTTGGGTTATGTTGTCGATGGGAAAGGGTTACATGTGAATCCAGAAAAGGTTGAGTGCCTGGATCGTTTTCCTGCGCCTGAAAATGTGAAGGAAGTGAGGCAGTTTCTAGGGATGGTGTCGTGGTATAGACGGTTTATACCGAAGTTTTCGTCGTTAGTGGCACCTATGACGGTTCTTTTGAGAAAGGGGCGTAAATTCGTATGGGATACGGATTGCGGCAGGGCTTTCTCAAAAGCAAAGGTGAAACTATCCACGGCACCAATCCTAACTTGCCTGACTTTACGCTACCGTTTATAATTCAGACCGATGCTTCGAATTTAGGGTTGGGGCGGTGCACACGCAGTCTGAGCCATATGGAAAGAAAGTGATCTGCTATCTGAGTCGTTCATTGACGAAGTCGGAACGTAATTTCTCAACGAGTAGTGAGTTTAGCGTAATAACAGATCACCATTCTTTAATTTGGCTGAGTAATCTTAAAGATCCTTCATAAGATTGGCACGGTTCGCAGTCCGCATGCAGCAATACGATTTCGAGATTGTACATAGGAAGGGGAAAGAACATCTTGTTCCCGATGCTTTATCCAGGTCTGTCCCTCTGGTGGAGACGATGTTAGCAGACAGGCGGATAAATGGTACAGGAAGATGCTGCGGACGGTGGAAAAACAGTCTGCGAAGTATCCGTCTTGGAGAATTCAGGGAAGAGTTTTGTGGAAACATGTTCCGACGAGGAATCCCGCACTCAATGATGATTGCGCCTGGAAGAGGGTACCTACGAAGGGGGAACGGGCGGATGTTTTGCGGAGGTGCCATGATGATCCGAAATCTGGACATTCTGGAGTGCGAAGGACGGTTGACAGGGTAAGGCAAAGCTTTTATTGGCCTAAGATGCAGGGGGACATACGAAAGTCCAAGCATGCCACATATGTCAGGCAATAAGACCCGAGCGGAGATTACCAACAGGTTTAATGGTTCCAAGGTTTGGCGAAGCGAAACAACCGTGGGAGATGATTTGTGTGGATTTGGTAGGACCACTTCCACGCTTGTGTAGAGGTTCGATATTTATACTCACGGTTGTGGACTATTTCTCAAAGTTCGCTTTGTTGGTTCCACTTAGAGCAGCAACGGCCGCCGCTGTTTCGCGGGTTTTAGAAGACTAGGTATTTTTATTGTTTGGAGTACCAAAATGGTTGGTTTGCGACAACAGTGTGCAATTTCGATCGAGGGAGTTTAAGGGACGAAGTCACAATTTTTTTTATTATTAATTATATGTAAATATATATGCATGCACATTCCTTATATTTCTCATTACTTTTTTTATACATTGGTCGGTCGATCTCATTGAGTTGTTCCCTAATTAAAAAAAAAAATTTCTTGAGTGGCTATATAATTTTTTTTTAACCACTGTAATAAAAACAACAAAAAGAAATGATATATATATAAAAAAAACATTTTAAAAATGTAAAAAGAAGGTTCAACAAAAAGGGATGATATTCACAGAGTCGGTTTTCTTTTTATTAATATTTCCACTTACACTTGTATACAAATTTGTGATATTCATTTTTCCAAGAAACTCGACAATCGCTATTCGTGGCATAAAGATGATGTGCAAAGTTTACTTTATGGTTGCTTTTAATCTGGAAAATTTGGGGGGGGGGGGGTGATATTTTTCCGAGCGATTGTCGGGTTTCTTGGAAAAATGAATATCACAAATTTGCATACAAGTGTAAGTGGAAATATTAATAAAAAGAAAACCGACTCTGTGAATATCATCCCTTTTTGTTGAACCCGGCACCTTCATTTTACATTTTTAAAATGTTTTTTTTATATATATGTTAGAACAACAACAAAGAACACATACACACACATCCAACGATGCAGCATCACCCCTACCTAAAACCAAGGCTTATAAAATTGCAATATAAATAAAACTGCCAACGATCATTCGGGGCATTCGATACTGAACTTTTGTTTCAATAACAGCTCTATCATCAGAAGTGGGATACGGTAGGTAGTACAAAGCACCTGCTGATCAAGGACAAGTTGTAGTAAATGAATTACAAATCAGAATGAGTAAAGGAATTACAAATCAAAAAAGGTAAAAGAATTACAAATCAAAAAGAGTAAACGAATTGAAAATCAAAGAGTAAAGGAAAGAAGCCGAGCGAAATCAAATAAAAAAAAAAAAAAAACAAAAAAATAAATAATAGCAGTGAAGTGTTAAACAAAGATAACAATAAGTGAGTGGAAACTGAATGTGAACGGAACATTTTTTCGGAGTAAGCACTTTTAAGCTATAGATTGAACAATGAGTGATTGCGATCATGAGGGTGAGGCAGAACCACTTTTGGTGCCAAGTGGTGATACAAATGAGACAGTAAGTCTTAACATGTTAAAAACTATTATGGGTATGATGGGTAACCAACCGAAATCGACTCCATCGCGTGACGCAGCGGTTTTTGCTATTTTCCACCCTGACCATTCTCGATATTCAATACAGCAATGGTGCGAAGAGGTTGACAGTTGTATCAAGCGATTCGGTCTTTTGGATTTTGATATTTTCGCTAGGGTCGAATCGGCGTTAAAAGGTCCAGCTCGCGACTGGTATAGACAAGTTGGCGGTCACACTAACACTTGGAAAGAATTGAAGCAACGCCTCATTGACAATTTTTCAGGTGAGGAAAATCTCTCCAAACTATTTAAAAGTGCCGCTAATTATGAAAGCTGTAACGCTAGTGATTATAAAGAATACGTCTTGGAAAAATTGTCCCGGTTGCGGCGGTTGCCTTTCGTGCTGACCGAAAGTCATTTAGTTCGCCTAACAGTCGGATCAATAACTGATTCCAGTTTCCGAAATGCATACGAGGCTGCGTTGCCTAATAGTACTGATGACTTGATGCGAAAATTGTCAGCTAGTCGTGCTCCTACTAGACCTCAGATTGATGGAAAACGGAATCTAATTGATCGACGTACATTTGGTCAAGGTGCCAGCTACATTGAGCACCAATTGACAAAGAAATTTAGAAGATCAGAACAAAATTCGCTACGAAAGCCCAACAATGATTTTTGTCCCCGATGCTCAACGACGGGACACCATATTAGAGATTGTCCAAAAAGTTTTCAAAAAAAAGAAGAAGTTCGTTCTACTGTCGCCAATACTAATACGATGCATTGCGGGTATTGCGGGAAAAAAGGTCATGTAGAAAGTAACTGCTGGATAAAGGAAAGAACAGAAGTTAAGAAAATAAATTTTTGTAATTCTCACGGGAATTCTTGCATCACGACTGTACTTATTGATAGCAAACCTTTCAAATGTTTACTTGATACTGGTTCCGAATGTTCTTTGGTCAGCTCCAGAGTAATTCGTCAGTTAGGACGGTCTACGATTCCATGCTCAATTGCTCTAAGGGGCATTGGGAATAACACAGTTATTTCTCGGGAAAAAGTAGTATTAATAATCGAATTCCAAGACATAGCTCTAGAACTTACCTTATTGGTAATCGATACGATGGATAGCAATACTGATGCCATTATTGGGTCAGACATTCTTGCTGATCGTACTCTTCAAATTATTGCCGATCAAAACGGTGGAGCCCGAATTCGTCGCATAACTAATGAACCCTGTGTTAATTTCGTTACTAAATCAAAAACATCTAATATTGACCCAATTGAACATTTAAATGAAAGTGAAAATTATGCATTACAAACAATTATTAATAAGTTCGCGATTTCGACAGAAATTAACAAGAAGTGTATAGTGAAAACTGGTGAATTAGATATTAAATTAAAAACGGATTGCTTAATAAACTATAGACCATACAGATTGGCATTTTCTGAACGCGAAATTGTTAAAGAAATGGTTAATGAGTTAAACATACAGGGTGTAATTCGTGAAAGCAGTTCTCCATTTGCGAGTCCAATAATCCTTGTTAAGAAGAAAAATGGTCAAAATAGACTTTGTGTGGATTACAGAGCACTTAATAGACAAACAATAAAGGATAGGTATCCGTTACCACGTATTGACGATCAATTGGATCAGCTGGCCGGTAATATATATTACTTTACAACATTGGATATGACTTCTGGTTTTCATCAAATACCTATCGCACAAGATTCTATAGAAAAGACTGCCTTCGTCACACCCGATGGTCACTACGAGTACCTAAGGATGCCTTTTGGATTAGCAAACGCTCCAGCAGTTTTTCAGCGTGCTATCAACAAGGCGCTTGGAAGTTTACGCGATAATATTGCGTTGGTCTATCTTGATGATGTACTAATTCCATCAAAATCTGTTGAAGAAGGATTAGAACGACTGGAGCTTGTTATGAGAGCACTTTCAAACGCAGGATTTTTATTTAACCTTAAAAAGTGTAAATTTCTTCAAATCAGCATTGAATATTTAGGGCGTGAGGTATCCAAAGACGGAATACGACCGGCCGAAGCTAAAATTGAGGCGCTCATGAAACAGCCAGCACCAACTAATGTTAAACAAGTTCGACAGTTCATGGGTCTGGCGAATTATTTTCGAAAGTTTATCCCTGACTTCGCATCAAAGACCAGTGCTATCACCTATTTGACACGCAATAACGTATCTTGGCATTGGGGAATGGAGCAAGAAGATGCTCGACAGTTTATCTTACAGCAGCTAATAACAAGACCTTTACTACCATATTTTCAACCTGAACTTAAAACAGAATTACACACAGATGCTAGTTCAATTGGATATGGTGCAATACTGTTTCAACACCATGGAAATATCATGAAAGTAATTGGCTACTTCAGCAAAGCAACTAGACCAGAAGAATCCAGGTATCATAGCTACGAGCTTGAAACCTTGGCAGTAGTTAACTCTCTTAAATATTTTCGAACATATCTTCTTGGCGTGCAGTTTTCCCTAGTTACTGACTGCAATGCTATCAAAGCCACTCAATATAAACGAGACATCGTACCAAGAATTGCTAGGTGGTGGATCTACCTACAAGATTTCGATTTCACTATAGAATATCGCAAAGGAAAACAAGTTCAACATGTAGATTATCTCAGCCGCAACATTCCAGTTAAAATCGTCGCACATGTAACTCGAGTAACCGATAACTGGTTGCTGATAGAACAAAACCAGGATGAAGAAACCAATGATATTTTAAAACGACTTAGTCAGGATACCCGAGAAGAAGGTATACGTGGTGAATACCTCACAAACAAAGGATTGTTGTACAAGAAGACCTCAGGAGGAAATAAGTTGTTTGTGCCAAGGACATGCCGTTTGACAATCATACGTAGAGTTCACGAAGAAAACAATCATGTTGGCTGGGAAAAAGTATTACATAAGCTTCAACAAAATTTCTGGATGCCATCCATGAGCAGAAATGTTCGGAAATTTATCGACAAGTGCATCATTTGCCTGGTCGCTAAACGACACTCGGGGAAAAAACAGGTGGCTTTGCATTCAATAGAAAAAACAGCCGTTCCCTTCCATACTATTCATCTAGACTGTGTGGGTCCATTTTATCGAAATAGTAATAGTGAAACCCATTATGTACTCGTTATTGTGGATGGATTTACCAAATTCTTGATATTAAAACCGCTAACAACGTTAAGAGCGGAAGAAACAGTGAAAGCATTTAGCAGTTACATCATGCTTCTTGGAGTACCTGTGCGTATCATTACAGACTCGGGAACTAATTTTACAAGTTCCGCATTTAAAGATCTCACCACGGCTTTTGGAATAGAACATCACATCATTGCCCCGGGCATTTGTCGTGCAAACGGACAAGCTGAACGGTATGTAGATACTGTAACTAATCTGCTGCGGACTAATATCGACCAGATAACTGAATGGACAAAGTATTTAGATAGAATACAGTTGTCCTTAAATACAACCATAAACAAAAGCACAGGGCTGTCTCCTCTGAAGGTTCTTACTGGTGTTGACGTTCGAACACCCGAGATTAGTGCTCTTTTAATGGATTTAGAAATAGAACCACAATTCGACGATATAAAAGAAATACGTCTGTTAGCTGAGAAACGTTTGCAGGAAAATGCAACTAAACAAAAACGGCGTTTCGATAGCAGTAAAAAGACTCCCTCGAAGTTAATAATTGGTACTCGCGTACTGTATAAAAGTAATCAGATACGAAATTCAAAATTAAATGCTCACTTTCAAGGGCCTTACACAATTATTGGTATTTTACCACACGATATGTATAAACTAAAACAGGATCATTCCAGAAAATCTACAATAGCAGCCCGTGAATCCTTAAGAGTTATTCCTGATGACGATTGCGCAGTAGATACACTGGGGTCATCTAATTCAATCTAAAAGGTAAATATGAATATTTCATTAACTATATTATTGTGCACGAAATTTTGGCGATCCCCTCTAATGCCTCTGAGTGGATCTGACAAGCTTACAAAGCCTCTGAGCAGACCGACAAGCAAACATTTAAGTTCATCTTTAATAACGTATCTGACAAGCTTACAAAGCCTCTGAGCAGACCGACAAGCAAACATTTAAGTTCATCTTTAATAACGTATCTGACAAGCTTACAAAGCCTATGAGCAGACCGATGAGCACATATTTAATGTAATTAATATATCATACCTTGCATGTAGCTAACAAATGCAAAAGCAACTAAGCTTATACACTTAATACGTACTAACAATAAAACGAAGTATATTTACAGATTTTTTATATAACTGTCTCGAGAGCGAGGACTTCATCAGGCTGGCCGTGTTAGAACAACAACAAAGAACACATACACACACATCCAACGATGCAGCATCACCCCTACCTAAAACCAAGGCTTATAAAATTGCAATATAAATAAAACTGCCAACGATCATTCGGGGCATTCGATACTGAACTTTTGTTTCAATAACAGCTCTATCATATATATTATTTCTTTTTGTTGCTATAGATTTAGGAAAAAGTATTACTGGACACTAAAACTCCAAAATGAAAATTTACATTTTTCATTTGTGGTATTTCAACTTTTAAGCCAATATCAATTTCTTTCATTCCCCGCTCGATCTGAAATTAATAGATATCGTTATCTAAAAATTTGCAGGGTTAAAGGGATTAAAACTCCCTTTCGCGTTCATATTTGGCTGACGCGCGCTACGCTCCAACTACCTTTTACGCAGTACTGCGGGACTAATCTTTAATCTTTAATCTTCCATTTTTAATCTTTAATTTTTAATGTTTAATGTTTAATGTTTAATCTTTTATCCTTTATTCTTTATCCTTTATCCTTTATCCTTTATCCTTTATCCTTTATCCTTTATCCTTTATCCTTTATCCTTTATCCTTTATCCTTGATCCTTGATCCTTGATCCTTGATCCTTGATCCTTGATCTTTGATCCTTGATCCTTGATCCTTGGTCCTTGATCCTTGATCCTTGATCCTTGATCCTTGATCCTTGATCTTTGATCCTTGATCCTTGATCTTTGATCCTTGATCCTTGATCCTTGATCCTTGATCCTTGATCCTTGATCCTTGATCCTTGATCCTTGATCCTTGATCCTTGATCCTTGATCCTTGATCTTTGATCTTTGATCCTTGATCTTTGATCTTTGATCCTTGATCCTTGATCCTTGATCCTTGATCCTTGGTCCTTGATCCTTGATCCTTGATCCTTGATCCTTGATCTTTGATCCTTGATCCTTGATCCTTGATCCTTGATCCTTGATCCTTGATCCTTGATCCTGGATCCTTGATCCTTGATCCTTGATCCTTGATCCTTGATCCTTGATCCTTGATCCTTGATCCTTGATCCTTGATCCTTGATCCTTGATCCTTGATCCTTGATCCTTGATCCTTGATCCTTGATCCTTGACCCTTGATCCTTGATCCTTGATCCTTGATCCTTGATCCTTGATCCTTGATCCTTGATCCTTGATCCTTGATCCTTGATCCTTGATCCTTGATCCTTGATCCTTGATCCTTGATCCTTGATCCTTGATCCTTGATCCTTGATCCTTGATCCTTGATCCTTGATCCTTGATCCTTGATCCTTGATCCTTGATCCTTGATCCTTGATCCTTGATCCTTGATCCTTGATCCTTGATCCTTGATCCTTGATCCTTGATCCTTGATCCTTGATCCTTGATCCTTGATCCTTGATCCTTGATCCTTGATCCTTGATCCTTGATCCTTGATCCTTGATCCTTGATCCTTGATCCTTGATCCTTGTTCCTTGATCCTTGATCCTTGATCCTTGATCCTTGATCCTTTATCTTTTATCTTTTATGTATTATCTTTAATCATCTTTAATCTTTAATCTTTAACCTTTAATCTTTAAGCTAAATCCACCATTCTACACCCTCTATCTTATATCCTCTATTCTTCATCCTTTATCCTCCATACTTCGTTCTGCATCTTCCTTCCTTTATCCTCCATACTTCGTTCTGCATCTTCCTTCCTTTATCCTCCATACTTCGTTCTTCATCCTCCATCTTCCATCCTCTATCCTCCATCATCCATCATGCATCTGCCATCATCCATCCTCCATCCTCCATCCTCCATCCTCCATCCTCCATCCTCCATCCTCCATCCTCCATCCTCCATCCTCCATCCTCCATCCTCCATCCTCCATCCTCCATCCTCCATCCTCCATCCTCCATCCTCCATCCTCCATCCTCCATCCTCCATCCTCCATCCTCCATCCTCCATCCTCCATCCTCCATCCTCCATCCTCCATCCTCCATCCTCCATCCTCTATCCTCCATCCTCCATCCTCTATCCTCTATCCTCTATCCTCTATCCTCTATCCTCTATCCTCTATCCTCTATCCTCTATCCTCTATCCTCTATCCTCTATCCTCTATCCTCTATCCTCTATCCACTATCCTCTATCCTCTATCCTCTATCCTCTATCCTCCATCCTCTATCCTCTATCCTCTATCCTCTATCCTCCATCCTCCATCCTCCATCCTCTATCCTCCATCCTCCATCCTCCATCCTCCATCCTCCATCCTCCATCCTCCATCCTCTATCCTCCATCCTCTATCCTCTATCCTCTATCCTCTATCCTCTATCCTCTATCCTCTATCCTCTATCCTCTATCCTCTATCCTCTATCCTCTATCCTCTATCCTCTATCCTTTATCCTCTATCCTCTATCCTCTATCCTCTATCCTCCATCCTCCATCCTCCATCCTCCATCCTCCATCATCATCCATCATCCATCTGCCTTCCCCCATCCTCTATCCTCCATCCTCTATCCTCTATCCTCTATCCTCTATCCTCTATCCTCTATCCTCTAGCCTCTATCCTCTATCCTCTATCCTCTATCCTCTATCCTCTATCCTCTATCCTCCATCCTCCATCCTCCATTCTCCATCCTCCCTCCTCCATCCTCCATCCTCTATCCTCCATCCTCCATCCTCCATCCTCCATCCTCCATCCTCCATCCTCCGTCCTCCATCCTCCATCCTCCATCCTCCATCCTCCATCTTCCATCATCCATTCTCCATCTTCCATCATCCATTCTCCATCCTCCATCCTCTATCTTCTATCCTCCATCTTCCATCCTTCATCGTCATCGTATCATCCATCGTCTTTCATCCATCGTCCATCCTCAATCCTGAATCTTCCATCGTGAATCCTCTATCCTGAATCCTCCATCCTCCATCTTCCATTTTTCATCTTCTATCCTCCATCCTCCACCATCCATTTTCCATCTTCTATCTACATCATCTCAAAAATTCGCAAACCTTTAAGATCCACGAGCCGTGATGATCCGCGAATCGCAAGATCTGCCGTGAAGATCTGCAAACCACAAAGATTCGTAAAGATCTGCTAAGCCGTAGAGATCCGCGAACCGCGAAGATCCGTAAAGATACATCGTTTTTATACTCTAGATGAAATCATATAGAGTATTATAAGTTTAATCCAGCCCAAAAGTTTGTAACGCATAGAACCAAGCCTCGGACGAAAAAAAGTTATATATTATTTTTTGTTTATTTGTAGCCAAAAACCTCAAATACGCCTGACGTCCGTCCGTCCGTCCGTCCGTCCGTCCGTACGTCCGTCTGTCCGTGAACACGATAACTCAAGAACGCCTTCACCTAGGATCTTGAAATTTTGAATCTGGATGTTTGGTTGAATTTGTAAGGCTAAGTTCGTTAACGGGCAAAATCGTCCTACTCCTTCGGGTAGCTGCCATACAAAATGTCCTTAAAACACGTGTTCAAGAATATTGGTCGATAACTTAAGATGGGTTTAAGCTACGACTTTGAAATTTCTTATGTGTTATTTTTCCAATAGTTAGAGCTAAATATATGATTATGAAGAAAATCCTGTTAGTCCTTCGTGTAGCTGCCATACAAATATCCTGTCAAAATGCATTCACTTAATTTACGAAACTCACTATAACTCAAGTAATCTTTTAGCTATGAACTCGGAATTTTGTACAAATTAGTTTTGAGTGAAAACGAAGTTCGAGTTTACTAGTCAGTAAAATCCTTTTACTCCTTCTGGTAGCTGCCATACAAAATATCCTTAGACACGTGTTCAACAATATTTTTCGATAACTTTTGAACGCTTGAAGCTACGAATTTGAAATTTTGTACACATTAATTTT
Source organism: Beris morrisii (assembly GCA_951812415.1). Taxonomy (NCBI): domain Eukaryota; kingdom Metazoa; phylum Arthropoda; class Insecta; order Diptera; family Stratiomyidae; genus Beris; species Beris morrisii. The sequence continues at coordinate 96,919,144 of OX638311.1, forward strand.
TGAATGGTTCCAAGGAAAAGGATAAATATGTAAGAAATCGAGTGTGTCCTTCCTGCACCTCCCATGTGAAAGTCCTTCAAAAAGGACATTTTTTTTCGATGACTTACCCAGTTCAAGGTATGAAGTTAAACACTGAATATTGTCTTTTAGTTTTGAGTAGCAATCTAATGACAGTCCTTAATAAAGGACATACAACATGCACACACGTAATTCTACTTTATCCCCAACTACAATATAAATCGGAGTTCAGTATTCATCTAGAGTATTATACGATTGGCTTGCAGCCGATCGTGACTGCAGTATGTTTTTCAATAGTGGTCTGATCCAGTTGAAAATAACACACCTAATAAGAAATTAAATTCATTTGAGCTTTGCCAGTTTTCACGCATACGCGCGTACTACCATCTAGCGGTAGTAATTTGAAACCCAGATTTCAGTTCTCAAAGTGAGTCATCAGCGTCTGACTTGAAAATTTTATAAAAATTCATATGAGCTTTTGCTAGTTTTCACGCATACACATGCGTGAAATGTGTGGGGAGCTTTTAGAAAACTCTCATGTACGCAGCATACAGATAGAGCAGCCGTGGCCATGTGAGTTGGCTGCAGTAAAGAACGTAGTCGGTGCTTGGGGTGAACCCACTGAGATATATCAAATGGAGGCCTTCATTTGCTATCTCACATGGCCGACGTTTTTAAAATGTCAATATCCGAAAAAGGTGTCCATGATAACCCGAGGTTCTGCATTATTGAACAAAATTTTGATGATTTTAAACATTCATTAGATTTAAAATTGGTAATGCAAATAAAATAATTTTTGATTGAAACATTTCTTTATGTTTCTTTCACAAATTTAATTCATTTTAAGTTTAGAGAAACTTCGAAAGTTATCCGGGGTACAAATTAGGATTGAGCCACGGATGACCTGAATCTTAAGAAGGAAAGAGTTAGTAGCACGGTATGCATGTATTAAGGCGAGAAGGAAAACAATGACAGAACTATCAGATTAGCCAACATGAAAAATGAAATCCGAATTTTTAGGTGTAATTTCGAATTGAAAAATTATCAAATAATTTGAATTTGATAAATACTTTTTTGGATAAACAATGCAAGGTATTGAAAGAAAATGAGTTCATAAAATTGCAACTAAGCTGTGTAAATTGTACAGGTAATATTGGCTACTGCAGTACGAATATAATACCATGTACTTATCGGTATGGCGCCAAATTCAAAAATAACGTATTACATGCTCAACCGTTATAAATATTCCTGAAGCTTTTATTTCCCAAGAAATTTATTAATAAAAAAATTGAAGTAAACTGTGAGTTGTGTTATGAATTTCGAGCGCAAAACACAACTTCTCACCATCAAATCGAACAATTTGAATTGTCAGAACTGATAATTCAAATTGAAAAGTTTTTAATTTTATTTAAGTTGTTGCCCATGTTTTTCGAAGTTCGAATTTTTAAGAAGGAGCGAGAGGGTACGATTTCGTCGGCTATTTCAATATGTCAAATCGTATAGGGAAATGAGCAGATGAGGTATCCATATATTATATATCAGTGGGTGAACCCGACAATCACATTCCACTGAACGTTCTGATTAGTGAAGAAGTGGGAGAACAATTTGAAATGAAAAGAAAAGCGCACCAAAACTCGGGAGGTGAATTTGGAAAACCGTTGATTTTTGTTTGGAAGTGAAATAAGTAGGAGGACTAGTGGACTAGAGTTTGAAGAGTGAAAGAAAACGGATGGCGAAGTTTTTTTAAATGTCTAGAACCAAAAATGTTAATATGTTCAGGGTGGAAAAAAAAGGAAGTCATAATTAAATAAAAATAAAAGTGACAATTAAACAACGAACAAAATCCACTGCAGTGAAAAACTAATAAATGTGTGCGAGAGCGGATTAAAAGTCACCAAAAGTGAACATGGTAAATTACTTGAATTCGTCGAAAAACCTGGAACAAAGAACAAAAAAACCCGAGAAGCTCTTCAAAACTCAGCGAAGCTACAAGGGCCCCAACGATTAGAAGGTACTATAGGTTAAGAAAAAAGATGAAAATTTGAATGATTTGATGAAGCGTTTCCACCAACTGCATGTGACCTAGTGTCAGGTACTCGTTTATGAACTTAATGTATTCTTCACGTAAGTCAGGCTGACGTGCTAATTTCCGTTCCAGTGCATAGAAACTGCGAATGGCCATTTCCTTAGACTCTCCAAGCCGTGCCGGGTCAGAGTTGAATGGAAGAGCGCCATTGAATCGCCCATCTGTCATTCGCGCTGTGTGCTGAGCAAAATGTGCTTCACACTGCCTTTCAGACGGTGACAAATGTTGTTTAGTTGGAGGAAGCGTGTCCATGCTCCAGAATCGCTCTACTTGGTCGGACAATGTGTGATCCGTGATTCCAACTGCGCAGGTGACCTTATTAGTTGAGCTGCCACCAATTCCTCCTGCAACTATCCAGTCAAGCACGGTATTTTGCCGAATGGGAAGGCCAATTCCCAACTTGATTTGTCCTATGGACAACAGTTGATGATAAAATTCAATACCAAGAAGTAGATCCACTCGATCTGGTCTGTAGAATTCTGGATCTGCCAGTTGTATGTTGTGTGGAATGTCCCAATCGCTGATGTTGAATTCACGCGTTGGTAGTACGGTAGTACGAAAGCTTCTACAGTGGCGGTAATTTCTTGAATCTTCATGTCTCTGGGTTTTTGCACTAGCTGCAGGCTCCTACACATCCTTTCTGTGATTATGTTGATTTGTGAGCCTGAGTCCAAGATGGCTCTGCACTTCATAGGTGCTCCCGCAGCACATTGAATAGTTACCATCACTGTGCCCAACATCATGTATTTTGGCCTTGAATGAATGGCTCTCATTGACAAGGTTGTCGTTTTGGGTTCAGCTGGAATGGCTGGCTTCGCCAATGGTGAGGGTAAAGTGTTTGTAGCTGAAGTGCTCAATTCTGGTTTGCTCACTCCTGGTTGAGGGGCCTGAACGTGACTTGGCTTGATTTCAGCTGATGTCAAGTGTAACAATGTGTTGTGTTGTTTGGCAAGTCTTGCTGCAAAGATGTCCTTGTACTGATTGTACATCTTCAGCAAGGTTGCTAGCCGTACGTCTAGCTCTCGCGGACTTCATCGTGGTGATGCGCTGAGCGATCCGCAAGCTGCCCAATTCAGGCTCGCATATTTGCGAAGAATGTATGAATTCCGAGACTTGCTCGCGAAGTGTAAGATGAAAGAATGGAAAAGCTTCGTCGGTACAAATTCCAACGACCCCTGGGGAAGAGCGTACAAGATCTGCAGAGGTACGAAAGGGAGACACGAAATGTCTGGAATTACTGTTGGAAGTCGCCTTGGTAGGATGGGATGACCGGCGGAATGCTGAATACTGACTACTTGCAATGTGTGTATGAAAGATGTGTAAGTGAACGTTCGTTTCCTGCGTCTTGGAAAACCGCTCGCGTAGTGGTTCTCCTCAAGTCGCCGAATAAGCTCAAGAGCGATCCCGCGTCGTATAGGGGTATTTCTCTCCTCCCGGTTATAGGCGAGGTCCTTGAAAGGATTTTGGTCAATAGGTTGGAGGAGAATGTTGTTGATTCACTGTCGAGCATGCAGTTTTGGTTTTCGTGCGGGAAAGGTACCGAGGACGCCTGGCAGCATGTTAAAGAATGTGTGAATAATAGTGGGTCCGTTTACGTTCTTGGATTCTTCATAGACTTCAGGGGCGCATTCGACCACCTGGATTGGAAAGCAGTGTTTCAGAAGGTGCGTGATTGTGACTGTCAGGAAGTAGACCTTTGGTCTAGCTACTTTGCTGACAGAACAGCTTTTGTAAGAGGTGCCAGGGATTGTGTCTGGAGGGACGTTTGTAGGGGCTGCCCTCAGGGCTCCGTCGCAGGTTCATTTATATTGAACCTGATGATGGATGAGCTCCTGCATCGTCTCTCGATCGAATGTAGTGTGTGTGCCTATGCTGACGATTTGTTAGTCCTCATTGAGGGTAAATCTCGTCTGAGCCTTGAGAGTAAAGGTGAAGACATCATGGAGCTAATCCATGCATGAAGTTTGAAAGTTGGTGTTAGTGTATCGATGGACAAGTCGGTGATCATGCTGCTGAAAGGCAGCCTGGCTCACTCACGACCTCCATCGATAAGTATGAATGGAGTAAGGCTTCGGTCTGTGACTCATGTCAAATACCTCGGTATTACAATGAGTGAAAGAATGAATTTTTATATCCACCTGACACTGCTCAAGGAGAGATTGCTTGTTGTTGCGTGTGCTTTGCGCAGAATTTTGCGAGTTGAGTGGGGCCTTAGCCGCAGGGCTGTCAGAACCATCTACGGCGATCTATTCGTTACACTTGCAACCTATGGATCGTCCGTTTTTGATGAATGTATGGTGTATGAAAAGGGTAGACGAATGATGAATGCATGTCAGAGAGCTGTCATGTACGTGTGTATTCCTGTGTGACGGACGGTTTCCACCGATGCCATGCAGGTTATCATGGGTGTTCCCCCGCTCGACCTGGAGGTGCTCCGTCGGAGTATTGCCCTTAGGGTGCGGAGGGGCATTCCATTGCGGAGTGACTGGTTGACGGATGCTGAATGCGTGGAACTGAGTCGTCGTTTTTTGAACGACCGCTTAGATGAGTGTCTGATGTCGAGGTGGCAAACTAGATGGGATGGAAGTACCAAAGGTCGGGTGACTTTTGAGTATATCAAGGATGTATGTTTTGCCAGAGGAGCCCTGGAGTTTGACTTTTGTCTGCAGCTCGGCTTCCTCCTTACCAACCATGGTAGTTTGAATGCGTCTTTGCATCGGTTCGGTCTCTCAAATGTCGGTAGCTGCACTTTGTGTGGAGCCGATGTTGAGGACTGGAAGCACGTCTTGTTTGAATGTGAGATATACTCAGATTTGCGTGACTTGAATGGTATGGGAGTTATACTTATGAATGGAGTGTATGATGTAGGTAACTGTATCAAAAGTAGGGAAACGTTCGAAAGGATTAATGAATTTCCATGTATCTTCTTTACTCGAAGGAGGGAGCTCTTGACTGCTAGACTCGGGAATGGCTGAAATTGGTTGGTGCTAGTGTTTGAATAGTTGTCTTAGCAACTGACTTCTGTGTTGTGTCGGATTATTTTATCTACGCAGGGAGGTGGTACTAATAATGAAGAAAGATGGAGGAAAGACTTCAAGAGCTCTCACATATACGAGAAATCTAGTAGATTTTGAGAGTTTTGTTAAAATGTCGAGATTTCGCCAAATCCAGTTTGAAATTTCGGATGTAAATTATCTGTTTTTTAAGACCACCAGAAAAGTTGTATATTTAATTGTTATTGGTTCTATCCAGGTATTATCATACATATTTGATGAAACTCAATATTGGGCATTAAAATCCGAACCCAATATCTTATAACCTAAAGACTTCAGGCCCGACGAATAAGTGATCACCCCAGTTATTAAGTTATCGTACAGTACTTAAAATCTGCGAAATAAATATTTTATGTCAAAGTAATTTATTAGGTATGAATACAATAATACATATTCACTTAACCTCCTTATTGAGTCGATCTATAGTTTAGATGACTGCCACCATAACCTACTCTCCAAATTCAAAAATTTAAAGAACAAAACTCGGAAATTCTCTAAAACTATTTTCAATTATAATAACTTCATAAGCAGCATCTTATACCTGATTTACATAGCAAGATTTTGGCAAGTAGATTTTGAAATCTCGAAAAGCGTTTACAACGCTCTGAAGACATATGTTTGTCAACGACTATGATGATAAAATTTTTAATTTATTTTGTAAGAATTAACTTTTGGAAACGAGGAAATTTAAATTGAATGAACAAGAGTTGGATTATCATGCAATTTGAAATTTTGTAATATTTTATACAGGTAGTTGTGATGACAGATAATTTCAGGGCTGTTCAGTGACTATTATTTGTATTGAGGATTTTTTTCCCGAAGATTTTATTCGCGGTACCTCTTATAATGGTTCTATTAGTGTAAAAAATATATGTTTTAAGTTTCACCCGGATCAGAATAAAAAAAAAAAAATTGAGATTCCAAAAAATGGGTCCCGATGTATTGACAAAACGACCAAATAATATTATTCTGTGAATGGTTGTAGTTTTAAATATATAGGTTATGTGCCATCGGAAATACCATCCAGTGGTCGTAATGAGAAAGTGAAGTTTTTCATATTCAATCGGTTTCGACCGTATTTTTATAATGGTTAATAATACGAAGTTAGTATATGTCGTCGGCAAAATGATCTGATTTCTAATGCACAATATTATATTATAGAAAAAGAAAACGGTTCAGAAAGTCCTTCATCAAGTCCGAAATCAAAAACTTTGACGGATTAGTGATTAAATGTAAAACATCATCTTTTCGTCCTTGCTGAAGGACTCCTTTTTTTCTTTTTTTTCATAGCATTGAGCACTCTAAAAGACTTCGTATCGTTTACCATTCCAAAGTTACGCTCAAAAATTTATTTTTTAAGAAAAACTCCAATTGGTGAATTTAGGCACTAGATGGCATTTTCGATGGCACACCACCTATATATATTTAGAGTTACAATCACCCACAGAATGATACTATACTAGGCCGTATGTCGATATCTTGGGAGTTTTCGGAATCTATACAATTTTGGTTTCTTTAAGGTTCTTGAGGCACGTATTCCCCATATATTATCGACATGAAACTTAAAACGTATTTTTTTACATTAATTCGAGCCTGATGGGTGCTGCGAAAAAATCAAAATTTTCAAATTTGTTTGAACTACTCTTTTTATCCAAGTAGATTTCAAATTCATCCAAATATGGGAAATGTATTAGGAATTAGATAGTATCTTATCGAATCTCAACATTTCGGAAAATCAAGTTTTAAATCTTTGGATGTAAATCAGTTATTAATATGTAATAGTTACTGTAAATACTCATAATTAAGTTCTTATAGCTGATTTCTCTCGTGATTTCAACAAAACTATTAAGATTGCTGGATTACCGATAAATTTGAATAATTTTATATCTGCTCCGATGACTAGGTTTTTTGAAAACATAGTTCAAAATCCACTCAAGACAATCTGGACAGCAATGATATTGTGTTTCACTGCATTTACCACAATTTACGTTTTAATCTAGTATTAGGATGCACATAATGACAATTGTCCAAGCATAATCCAAATCCAAATTTTTCAAAATTAGTTTCAAACAGTAAAAGCTACTTCCTTAACAGAACACATCACAACCCAACGATTGATTATATATATTTATATTCGAAATTTTATTACTTTTCGATTGAAATATTTTTAATTAGACACATCTTCTTTTTAATCAGGAGACAAAGACAAAAGAAGGATTAACGAAAGACATAAAGTGGCATCCGATTTAATTGCATTATACTTTATTAAGTGCATTATACTTTATTAAGTGTATCTATTAATCTTATAGTCTCATATAATTTTTCTTTAAAGCAGACGGGATAAAGTAATCACGGGTTACGAATTTGTTAGGGGGTGGGGGGCATGGCCCCCCCTTCTATGACCACCACTGGCTCAGCCTGTGCACTTTTTTCGATTTTAAGATCGGGAGGACCGTCGCCTTATTTCCTAGTGTGATCCGTTGTTTTACTTCGTCCCGTTCGTTGGCGTCTATTACAAGGATTGATCCCAAGTGTGAGAAATGATCCACATTCTCCAAGTTGTAGTCCCCCACGGTCATATTTTGTCCAGTTGGCACGTTTCTTCTTGTTTGGGTCATGAACTTGGTCTTATTCTCATTGACCCTTAACCCGACATCCTTTGCAGCTGAGTCTAGACAATGGAAGACTTCTTTCGCATCTGGAACAGACCTGGCCATGATGTTTATGTCATCCGCGTACACCACTAGTTGAGTGGACTTGATTAGTAGGGTACTTCTGGTATCAACGGGTATCTTTTTGATGACATATTCTAGGGCGAGATTGAAGAGCATGGGAGCGAGTCCATCTCCCTGCTTCAAGCCGGATTCTGTTCGGAAGCTTTGGGTAAGCTCGTTTTGTATCCTTACTTGAGATTCAGTGTCAGTCATGGTCATTTTTGTTAATCGGACGAGTTTTGATGGGATTCCGAAGTCAAGCATTATTTTATATAGCACATTACGATCTATACTATCGTATGCCTGTTGGAAGTCCACGAAGATCTGGTGCACGTCGATATTATACTCCCAGCATTTTTCTAGCACTTGTTTGACTGAGAATATCTGGTCAATAGTCGATCGTCCGGTTCTGAAACCACTTTGGTATTCGCCGATAATACTTTCTGTATAAGGCTTTAATCGATTTTGAATTACTTTCGTCAGTATTTTGTAAGACGTAGACAACAATGATATGCCTCTGTAATTTTCACATCGCGGTTTATCTCCTTTCTTATATATTGGACATATAATGCTCTGGTGCCAGTCGTCGGGTATTTTTTCTTCAATCCAAATTTTTGTCATGATTTTGTGTAGGAGATTGGCGAGGTATGGACCACCTCCCTTTAGAAGCTCCACTGGGATGGAATATCCCATGTGATTTATGTATTTTTTGGTCGCGCAGGGCTGCTTCCACTTCTCTGACAGTGGGTACCGTAGTTGATGCCTGCTCATCAGATGGTGCACTTGGGGTCGGCGGCCGTCACTCTGTTTGGGTTTAGCAGCTTTTTAAAGTACTCAATCCATCTTTGTTTAATTTGTTCTGCGTCACTAAGGATACGTCCTTCCTTGTCTTTACAGAGGTTTGTTCGTAGCTTAAAGCCTTGTCTTATTTGTTTGACGGCAGTATATGCGAATCGTAGATTATTTGAGTTCATGTCGGTATTTAGGCTTATAATTATGTCATTGTTGTGTTTACGTTTCTTTCGTCTGCAGATTTTATTTGATAATCGCCTAAGCTCGTCGTATCTTTCCTATTTGGCTCTCGTCGGTCTTTCAATGTATTCCTCGTAAGCTTCATTCTTTTTCGTTATTGCGTCACTATAATCATTATCGAACCAGTCATTACGTTTCTGTTGGGATTTTAGTCCTATGATCTCTTCTGCTGTCGTTCTGGTACCATCTCTCAACTGTGTCCACTCTTGATCGATGGTTGTCACTTCGTCAGTTAGTAACGCTTCAAAGCGTGTTTATAGCGCTGACTTATAAACTAACGCGACAGCCTCGTCCTTTAGTCTATCGATATCAAATTTGGGTGTCCTGCCCTTTTTCGAATACTCATATAATGCCACTCGATATCGATGTTTCACTTTTACGAGGTAGTGATCGGAGTTGCAGTTTACTCCGCGAAAAGCTCATACGTCTAGAATGCTGGTCGCAGCCCTTCTCTCGATCAGAACGTGGTCAATTTGGTTGAAAGCGCGGCCATCCGGAGATGACCACGTTCTTTTATGAATGTTGCGATGGGGGAAGCATGTTGAGCTTCGATAGGGATATAACATAGATCAATCATAGAACAATAGATTAATTGTTTGACCAGCTGTGTGGCATGTGGTACCATCTTGTTGGAGCTACATATCACTGATGTCAAGTCCATCCAATTCTGGTTACAAATAGTCTTCCAACATACCACAATAACGAACTCCATTGACTGTAACGTGGCGATCATTTTCATTGACGAAAAAATACGATCCAATCACACCTCCGTCATGAAATCAACACGACACGGCCACAATTGTGCTTCATCGCTGAAGATGATTTTTCGATGAAATTGAGGATTTTCTTCAAAATTTTGCAGAACCCATTCGGAGAATTATTTTCAAACGTTGCTCGTTCGTCAACATCACCATGATAAAAATGTAAACCTTGAGTAACGTTTTGACATTGACAGACCAGCAAAACAATTTAAGGGTGCGTTTGGAGAAAGAAGAAATGAACTTTTTGGCGATTAAAACTTAAAAAGTAAAAATCAATTCGATATCTCAATTTTAAAATCGAAGAAATACGTAGAAATTTGTGGAAATGTATGCAACCCCTTTACACTGCCTAAACTAAGGCCAATTTGATGTCTCAAAAAACCTAAGACATGTGCCGAAAATTGTTGAAACGTATGCAACCCCCTTCCACCGCTTTACGGGTTGAATATCTAAAAATCCTAAAAGGTGTTTTTAAAAGAAAGCCCGAGCAAGTAAAAACCAATTCGAAGTCTTATCATTCCTAAGAGATGTGACGGGGCTCGTGAAAACGTATTCAGGCTTTTTATAACCTCTAAGTGATCAAGAAGGAAAAAATTTTGAAAACGGGTTTTAGACTATTATTAAAGAAACCCGTGGAAGTAAATAGTTATTCGTATATGGCTGAAAATAGTTTCTATACATTTATGTGAATAATCCGTAAAATAAAAATTAATTCAATATTTAAGAAGATTTAAGAGATATGACGAAAGCCGTGAAAATATATGCATTTCATTTTCACTGACAATTTTATTTTTTGCTTTCTACCGAAAGCCAATGAGTATTTTAATGCTTCTTCATCTAAATTACTTACCTAGCTGATTTGAATATACATACCGAGTTTCAACTTTCTACCATAAGTCGTTCTATAGATAGGAAGAATACACCCACTTCCGTACTACCCCTATAAAAAACTATAATTTTCCAAGATGTTCCTACTATAGCTCTATCCAAATACCAAGTTTCAGCTTTCCATCGTTATAAGTTCTCAAAGTATATAAAAACCGAAACTTGTTTCTTTTCACCTTCCCACACCCACACCTCCAAAAAAAAATTCGCTACTAGGGGTCTATTAGGCCTACTTCTGGTAAAAATTCTTTCCATCTTAAACTGTTCTTGAGATATGAGCCGTGATTTTTCAGAATAATTCTTATTCCGCCCACTTCCATGACCCTGAACCCCTTAAGAAAATCTATCGTCATGGATCCTGCATGACAACTTTTATACACAAACCGAATTGCATTTTCAACAGCAACTGGTTCGTGAGATATCGTAATCTAAGATTTTTAACCCCCAACCCCCGGACGCCACGGCCCTACTCAAAACTTTGTTTCCGATCTATTCTCCTAGTATAGGGTAGAATGGGGTAGCCCTGCACCAGTGGTAGAAATGCACCACTCGACATTGGCGCTTGCCCGTAAGTAAAATCTACAAAGCAGAGAAGGTATTCTCTTTCTTTTTCCTATTCATACAATCACGTTCAGTAATCGTTAAAATACCGAGTAAGTCCGAATAGTTACTCGGAGAAAAGAAAAACGCAAAGGAAATTAAATTTTATTATATCTGCTATATTTTTATTTAAAGCCTAGTATCCAGATCGAGGGAAATCAAAAAACACATACAAAAAAAAAACCGTGCGAAATGCTAGTGAACAAATTTTTCGCTCTCATTTCCCTAGCTAGTATCCAGTTCAAGAGAAATTGCCAATTGCAAACAGATGGCGCTGAGCAAAGATTCCGCAGCGAAATGAGCGTGCATCGTAGTTTCGCGGTGAAATTGTGACATTTTGTCTCGTTTTAAAGTGCAAATGACAATGGAAAATATTATTACATGGCCTACTGCATTAGGAGATCCCTTATCAGAACGTTCAGTCGAATGTGATTGTCGGGTTCACCCCAAGCACCGACTACGTATCTTTACTGCAGCCAACTCACATGGACACGGCTGCTCTATCTGTATGCTGCGTACATGAGAGTTTTCTAAAAGCTCCCCATACATTGCACGCATATGTATGCGTGAAAACTAGCAAAAGCTCATATAAATTTTTATAAAATTTTCAAGTCAGACACTGATGACGTCACTTCTAGAACTGAAATCTGGGTTTCGAATTATTACCGCTAGACGGTAGTACAGGCGTATGCGTGAAAACTGGCAAAGCTCAAATGAATTTAATTTCTTATTAGGTGTGTTATTTTCAACTGGATCAGATCACAATTGAAAAAAACGATCTTTACGAATCTTCGCGGTTCGCGGATCTCGCGGAGATGAAAAATGGAAGATGGAGGATGGAGGATTCAGGATAGAGGATTCACGATGGAAGATTCAGGATTGAGGATGGATAATGGAGGATGGACGATGGATGATGCATGATGGATGACGGACGATGGATATGATAGACGATGTAGGATGGACAATGGAGGTTGGACGATGGACAATGGACGATGGTGGATGGAGAATGGATGATGGACGATGGAGGATGGAGGATAGAGGATAGAGGATAGAGGATGGAGGATGGAGAATGGATGATGGAGGATGGAGGATGGAGGATGGAGGATGGAGGATAGAGGATAGAGGATAGAGGATAGAGGATAGAGGATAGAGGATAGAGGATGGAGGATGGAGGATGGATGATGGAGGATGGATGATGGAGGATGGAGGATGGATGATGGAGGATGGTCGATGGACGATGGACGATGGAGGATGGAGGATGAAGGATGAAGGATAGAGGATGGAGGATGGAGGATGGAGGATGGAGGATGGAGGATGGAGGATGGAGGATGGAGGAAGGAGGATGGAGGATGGAGGATGGAGGATGGAGGATGGAGGATGGAGGATGGAGGATGGAGGATGGAGGATGGAGGATGGAGGATGGAGGATGGAGGATGGAGGATGGAGGATGGAGGATGGAGGATGGAGGATGGAGGATGGAGGATGGAGGATGGAGGATGGAGGATGGAGGATGGAGGATGGAGGATGGAGGATGGAGGATGGAGGATGGAGGATGGAGGATGGAGGATGGAGGATGGAGGATGGAGGATGGAGGATGGAGGATGGAGGATGGAGGATGGAGGATGGAGGATGGAGGATGGAGGATGGAGGATGGAGGATGGAGGATGGAGGATGGAGGATGGAGGATGGAGGATGGAGGATGGAGGATGGAGGATGGAGGATGGAGGATGGAGGATGGAGGATGGAGGATGGAGGATGGAGGATGGAGGATGGAGGATGGAGGATGGAGGATGGAGGATGGAGGATGGAGGATGGAGGATGGAGGATGGAGGATGGAGGATGGAGGATGGAGGATGGAGGATGGAGGATGGAGGATGGAGGATGGAGGATGGAGGATGGAGGATGGAGGATGGAGGATGGAGGATGGAGGATGGAGGATGGAGGATGGAGGATGGAGGATGGAGGATGGAGGATGGAGGATGGAGGATGGAGGATGGAGGATGGAGGATGGAGGATGGAGGATGGAGGATGGAGGATGGAGGATGGAGGATGGAGGATGGAGGATGGAGGATGGAGGATGGAGGATGGAGGATGGAGGATGGAGGATGGAGGATGGAGGATGGAGGATGGAGGATGGAGGATGGAGGATGGAGGATGGAGGATGGAGGATGGAGGATGGAGGATGGAGGATGGAGGATGGAGGATGGAGGATGGAGGATGGAGGATGGAGGATGGAGGATGGAGGATGGAGGATGGAGGATGGAGGATGGAGGATGGAGGATGGAGGATGGAGGATGGAGGATGGAGGATGGAGGATGGAGGATGGAGGATGGAGGATGGAGGATGGAGGATGGAGGATGGAGGATGGAGGATGGAGGATGGAGGATGGAGGATGGAGGATGGAGGATGGAGGATGGAGGATGGAGGATGGAGGATGGAGGATGGAGGATGGAGGATGGAGGATGGAGGATGGAGGATGGAGGATGGAGGATGGAGGATGGAGGATGGAGGATGGAGGATGGAGGATGGAGGATGGAGGATGGAGGATGGAGGATGGAGGATGGAGGATGGAGGATGGAGGATGGAGGATGGAGGATGGAGGATGGAGGATGGAGGATGGAGGATGGAGGATGGAGGATGGAGGATGGAGGATGGAGGATGGAGGATGGAGGATGGAGGATGGAGGATGGAGGATGGAGGATGGAGGATGGAGGATGGAGGATGGAGGATGGAGGATGGAGGATGGAGGATGGAGGATGGAGGATGGAGGATGGAGGATGGAGGATGGAGGATGGAGGATGGAGGATGGAGGATGGAGGATGGAGGATGGAGGATGGAGGATGGAGGATGGAGGATGGAGGATGGAGGATGGAGGATGGAGGATGGAGGATGGAGGATGGAGGATGGAGGATGGAGGATGGAGGATGGAGGATGGAGGATGGAGGATGGAGGATGGAGGATGGAGGATGGAGGATGGAGGATGGAGGATGGAGGATGGAGGATGGAGGATGGAGGATGGAGGATGGAGGATGGAGGATGGAGGATGGAGGATGGAGGATGGAGGATGGAGGATGGAGGATGGAGGATGGAGGATGGAGGATGGAGGATGGAGGATGGAGGATGGAGGATGGAGGATGGAGGATGGAGGATGGAGGATGGAGGATGGAGGATGGAGGATGGAGGATGGAGGATGGAGGATGGAGGATGGAGGATGGAGGATGGAGGATGGAGGATGGAGGATGGAGGATGGAGGATGGAGGATGGAGGATGGAGGATGGAGGATGGAGGATGGAGGATGGAGGATGGAGGATGGAGGATGGAGGATGGAGGATGGAGGATGGAGGATGGAGGATGGAGGATGGAGGATGGAGGATGGAGGATGGAGGATGGAGGATGGAGGATGGAGGATGGAGGATGGAGGATGGAGGATGGAGGATGGAGGATGGAGGATGGAGGATGGAGGATGGAGGATGGAGGATGGAGGATGGAGGATGGAGGATGGAGGATGGAGGATGGAGGATGGAGGATGGAGGATGGAGGATGGAGGATGGAGGATGGAGGATGGAGGATGGAGGATGGAGGATGGAGGATGGAGGATGGAGGATGGAGGATGGAGGATGGAGGATGGAGGATGGAGGATGGAGGATGGAGGATGGAGGATGGAGGATGGAGGATGGAGGATGGAGGATGGAGGATGGAGGATGGAGGATGGAGGATGGAGGATGGAGGATGGAGGATGGAGGATGGAGGATGGAGGATGGAGGATGGAGGATGGAGGATGGAGGATGGAGGATGGAGGATGGAGGATGGAGGATGGAGGATGGAGGATGGAGGATGGAGGATGGAGGATGGAGGATGGAGGATGGAGGATGGAGGATGGAGGATGGAGGATGGAGGATGGAGGATGGAGGATGGAGGATGGAGGATGGAGGATGGAGGATGGAGGATGGAGGATGGAGGATGGAGGATGGAGGATGGAGGATGGAGGATGGAGGATGGAGGATGGAGGATGGAGGATGGAGGATGGAGGATGGAGGATGGAGGATGGAGGATGGAGGATGGAGGATGGAGGATGGAGGATGGAGGATGGAGGATGGAGGATGGAGGATGGAGGATGGAGGATGGAGGATGGAGGATGGAGGATGGAGGATGGAGGATGGAGGATGGAGGATGGAGGATGGAGGATGGAGGATGGAGGATGGAGGATGGAGGATGGAGGATGGAGGATGGAGGATGGAGGATGGAGGATGGAGGATGGAGGATGGAGGATGGAGGATGGAGGATGGAGGATGGAGGATGGAGGATGGAGGATGGAGGATGGAGGATGGAGGATGGAGGATGGAGGATGGAGGATGGAGGATGGAGGATGGAGGATGGAGGATGGAGGATGGAGGATGGAGGATGGAGGATGGAGGATGGAGGATGGAGGATGGAGGATGGAGGATGGAGGATGGAGGATGGAGGATGGAGGATGGAGGATGGAGGATGGAGGATGGAGGATGGAGGATGGAGGATGGAGGATGGAGGATGGAGGATGGAGGATGGAGGATGGAGGATGGAGGATGGAGGATGGAGGATGGAGGATGGAGGATGGAGGATGGAGGATGGAGGATGGAGGATGGAGGATGGAGGATGGAGGATGGAGGATGGAGGATGGAGGATGGAGGATGGAGGATGGAGGATGGAGGATGGAGGATGGAGGATGGAGGATGGAGGATGGAGGATGGAGGATGGAGGATGGAGGATGGAGGATGGAGGATGGAGGATGGAGGATGGAGGATGGAGGATGGAGGATGGAGGATGGAGGATGGAGGATGGAGGATGGAGGATGGAGGATGGAGGATGGAGGATGGAGGATGGAGGATGGAGGATGGAGGATGGAGGATGGAGGATGGAGGATGGAGGATGGAGGATGGAGGATGGAGGATGGAGGATGGAGGATGGAGGATGGAGGATGGAGGATGGAGGATGGAGGATGGAGGATGGAGGATGGAGGATGGAGGATGGAGGATGGAGGATGGAGGATGGAGGATGGAGGATGGAGGATGGAGGATGGAGGATGGAGGATGGAGGATGGAGGATGGAGGATGGAGGATGGAGGATGGAGGATGGAGGATGGAGGATGGAGGATGGAGGATGGAGGATGGAGGATGGAGGATGGAGGATGGAGGATGGAGGATGGAGGATGGAGGATGGAGGATGGAGGATGGAGGATGGAGGATGGAGGATGGAGGATGGAGGATGGAGGATGGAGGATGGAGGATGGAGGATGGAGGATGGAGGATGGAGGATGGAGGATGGAGGATGGAGGATGGAGGATGGAGGATGGAGGATGGAGGATGGAGGATGGAGGATGGAGGATGGAGGATGGAGGATGGAGGATGGAGGATGGAGGATGGAGGATGGAGGATGGAGGATGGAGGATGGAGGATGGAGGATGGAGGATGGAGGATGGAGGATGGAGGATGGAAGATAGAGAATAGAGAATAGAGGATGGAGGATGGACAATGGAGGATAGAGGATGGAGGATGGAAGATAGAGGATGAAGAATGAAGTATGGAGGATAAAAAATGGAGGATGAAGAATAGAAAATATAAGATAGAGGGTGTAGAATGGTGGATTTAGATTAAAGATTAAAGGTTAAAGATTAAGGATGATTAAAAAAAAATACATAAAAGATAAAAGATAAAGGATAAAGGATAAGAATAAGGATAAGGATAAAGGATAAAGGATAAAGGATCAAGGATCAAGGATCAAGGATCAAGGATCAAGGATCAAGGATCAAGGATCATGCATCAAGGATCAAGGATCAAGGATCACGGATCAAGGATCACGGATCACGGATCAAGGATCAAGGATCAATGATCAAGGGTCAAGGAACATGCATCAAGGATCAAGGATCAAGGATAAAGGATAAAGGATAAAGAATAAAGGATAAAGAATAAAGGATAGGGGATAAAGGATAAAGAATAGAGGATAAAGGATAAAGGATAAAAGATTAAACATTAAACATTAAAGATTTAAAATGAAAGATTAAAAATGAAAGATTAAAGATTAAAGATTAGCCCCGCAGTACTGCGTAAAAGGTAGTTGGAGCGTAGCGCGCGTCAGCCAAATATGAACGCGAAAGGGAGTTTTAATCCCTTTAACCCTGCAAATTTTTGGATAACGATATCTATTAATTTCAGATCGAGCGGGGAATGAAACAAATTTATATTGGCTTAAAAGTTGAAATACCACAAATGAAAAATGTAAATTTTCATTTTGGAGTTTTAGTGTCCAGTAATACTTTTTCCTAAATCTATAGCAACAAAAAGAAATGATATATATATAAAAAAAACATTTAAAAATGTAAAAAGAAGGTGCCGGGTTCAACAAAAAGGGATGATATTCACAGAGTCGGTTTTCTTTTTATTAATATTTCCACTTACACTTGTATACAAATTTGTGATATTCATTTTTCCAAGAAACCCGACAATCGCTCGGAAAAATATCCCACCCCCCAAATTTTCCAGATTAAAAGCAACCAAAAAGTAAACTTTGCACATCATCTTTATGCCACGACGAGCGATTGTCGAGTTTCTTGGAAAAATGAATATCACAAATTTGTATACAAGTGTAAGTGGAAATATTAATAAAAAGAAAACCGACTCTGTGAATATCATCCCTTTTTGTTGAACCCGGCACCTTCTTTTTACATTTTTAAATGTTTTTTTTATATATATAGATTTTACTTTAAGTATTGTTATCGATTTTTAAAAAAAAAAAATTTGCTACATTGAAAAATTTTTTTTCCACGTTTCATGACTAATAGACACCAAAAAAAGCAAAAAAAATTTTCAGTCCGTCTGTGCGCCGTCCGCCGTTTGGAAGCTTTTAGCTCTCAAACTCTTTGAGCTATTAAGTTGAATTTTTTTTTTGGTAGACTGAGCAGACTACTTCAAGTGCCCACCTTTTGAGTGGTGGGGGTATGAGGGGGGAGGTGGGGGAAGCGTTTTAAACGAAACATTTTGATTTCTAGATCTCAGTAACCGCTTAGGCTAGGAGGCTGAAACTTGAAATTTATATAGAGCTTCGATAGTGGAGCCATTTGCAAAAATATTGCTGTTATGGGTAAAGGGGTGTGGGAGTGGGGGAATAATAATGCGTCCGAAAAGCTCGAAAGCCGAGATCGAGACATTCTAATATCCATATCTCCTAGAACTTGACGAACATCTGTGGGCATACTAGGAGAATAGATTTCTTCGGTGAAGAAAATAATAAAGTAAAAGTGATTCAGAAGCCATCGGTCGCGATGTAGGATGAAAATCGGTGTCTGCAACAATATTTTAACCACAATTCATTTTCTGTCACTCGTGTTCCTTTGACGAAGAATGGATTAAACACCATTTTTGTATATTATTGAAGTTATTTTTCTAAAACAAGTTTAGCTCATACATATCGAATAGTATTATACTTACCGGAGCACCGCTTCCATTGAAGATGCAGTGAAAGGTTATCTGTAAAAGTTCCATGGTACTGCCGGAACTGAAACGATATTAGATTTTGAAATTAGAATTCTAATTAGTATTTATATTCATTCTTTATTAAACAAGTACCCTATAGTCAATTCAGTGCTGAATATGTATTCTTTTTACGTGACATTTTATGTAACATCACGTCGAAATTTTAAACCATGGCTCTGCTTTTCCCTTAAAATATTTTACCAGTACGCGCGGCTTTGTAGTTATACTGGTATAATAATATGCTCTGTGTTGTTTATAGAATCCGTATTTACACTAACCAAACATCCACTTCAATTCAATCCATTTCAATAAATTTATTATTTGAATAATACAGTATTGTGCTCGACTATTGAAAAAACATACTACAGTCACGATCGGCTGCAAGCTAGGGATGTTGATATCGAAAAAAAATATCGATATATCGAATAATTTTTCCAATGAAAAATAAATTCATATCTCCCTTCCCGTATCAAAATTTAACGTTAAGGGGAGCATATTGCAAAAGCTTTTCAGTGTAAAATTCAGGACTCATTTTCTCAGAAACCACTCGAATGTTATTTTGGACAATTATTCCTTACTGCAAAATGAACATATAGAGTGGATTAAAATTTTATTATTTTTGCGAAGGTTGTATATATTGCACATCTAATTTTGACGTACAGAAAAGTCAAGTCATCTCATATTACATTATTAAATAATTAAACATTTTAAATTTCCTTCTACTCTATCTGACAGCAGAGGTGGCATGAATGGTTTTTGAGAAAATGGATCAAACGTAAAAAAATACAACTTTTCAGGAGAGGCACTTCTTGATCTCGTGGATTCTTGCGGCTTAAGCAGTTTTACCCAGAATTGAGTCTAAAATAAAAATTTAAAAAAAATGTTTTTTTTACCCCAAAAACGATTAGCTCTCTTTACTAAATATTACGGTGATGCGCGGCTTTTAAAATAAACCCAAAGCCAATAAACAAACGATATTTTGAAATTTACAATTTGTCTTCACTTCACTAAATTTTTACAACAAAAAACAGGGCTAAATGCACTTTCTAAGAGATAATAAAAATATACAAAAAAGGGATGTCACGCAGCAACGAGTAGTTATGGTAATAATAATAATCAATGGCACAACAGCCCAAATTGGACCTAGGCCTTGTAGTGCTAGAGTTACTTCATTACTAGACCAAAGGAACACTAGGAGGTGAAGTGGTCAGCTACACGCTCGTCCGTGATTATTACCCCGATTTTAACTCAGGTACTCATAAACAGCTGAGTGAACTGGTAGTCCGGCACCCAATCCCATTCTCGAAAATTACTTGTCGCCAAACAGATTCGAATCTGCTACCAGGTGCACCAATGGCAAGTGCTCTAGCCACTAAGCCACCCAGACTACTTATGGTAAGCTGTGATTCTTTAATACAAACATTTTACTTTCTTCCGGTTTTTTTTAATCCCTTCTACTTCAAAGAGCAAGATTAAAAACCAGTAACAACAAGGTACTGAGCGGATAGATCCCTGTGCACAGGATAGTTGCCTGGTTGCCCTCACCTATAGAAACCACGCGTCTTGCATCTTTTTGTTTCGACAGAAATAGACTTTGCGCGATCGAAAAATAGTTTTCTAGTTTAAATTTTTCTGACAGCCCTCATTTACATTAGTATATTAGATTTTCATGTAGGGGATGATTTGGTCACCTCTGTCACTGAAGCCTCAATTGGGCCTATTGCGACGTCCCTCTTCGATCCCTGCGCTTTCAATGAAACTTAGTGTTTTTCGAAGAGGAATAGCCAGGAATTCCGGATTTCATGAAACCCTAACCGAAGTGATGAAGTCTTTTATGAGTAGAATAAGGTGTACAATAAGATGTACATTGTGTACATGTAGTATGTCCTTTATTAAAGACTCCCATTTGGTTGCTACTCGAAAATAAAAGACAATATCATCAGTGTTTAATTTCATATCTTTGACTTAACTAATTTAAACTTGTTACTATACAACGTAATGAATTTCAATAAATCTATCTATCTATCTATCTAATTTCATATCTTGAACTGGGTGAGTCACCGAAAAAAAAATTTTTTTTTAAGGACTTTTACATGGGAGGTGTAGGAAGGACTCACACGATTTCTTACATATTTATCTTTTTCCTTGGAACCATTTAAAAAATCGGTCAATGGGCTGGACGCAACTTTATTATTTTATGGGTAGAAGTGCGAAACGTGTTTAATGCTGAGATGCGGTGTAGGTTACTATGCGACTGGCAACCTAAGAAATAACGTTCCAAATGGTTGGTTATTCCTTAGGTTGTCAGTCGTATAATACCCTACACCGCATCTCAGCACTAAACACGTTTCGGACTTCTACCCACATAATAATAAAGTTGCCAACAGTCTGGCCGATTTTTTTTAGTTTTAACTATAGTAGCACATCTACATATAGGTACTAAGTTTCAACTTTCTAGCATAAGCCGTTTCTGGGATATGAAAAACCACCCCCCACCTCCGTACCCTGCTACCCCTATCAAAAACTTTGAGCTTTCTATCCTTTGCGGCTTTCGAGAAATTAAAATCAGAATTTTTTCATTTCCACCCCCTTCCACCATCACTCAAAATAATAAAGTAATTAAAGTGTAAAAAATTTCAAATTCCTAGCTTGAAGCTTTCAAAAGTTATCGGAAAATATTGTTGAGCATGTGTCTTATGAATTTTTTGTATGGAATCTATCGGAAGCAATACTTTCACTGACTTGTAAACTCGAACATCGTTTTCACTCAAAACTAATTTGGACAAAATTCCGAATTTGTAGCTAAATGATTACTTAAGTTATAGTGAGTTCTGTAAATTAAGTGAAGACATTTTGACAGGATATTTGAATGGCAGCTAAGGACTAATAGGATTTTCTTCATAATCATACATTTAGCTGGAACTATTGGAAAATCAACATTAGATGACTCAATCGATGAAAATAGGAAAAAGTAATTGTAAATGTTGGCTCAAACTCATTTCCAACGATCCTTAACCACAGAACCAGGCAATGAAGAACGGTATACCGCCAAAAAGACGAGTGGACCCAATATATTTCATTGGAAAAACTTTGGCCATATCTTCACTGGCAACAAGGTTAAATAGTCTATACGCAGTCTTGAACCATTTAAATCCCTTGAGAAGGCAGGATATTCCCGCATTACTGAGTAATGGACCAGCTTCAGCCAACACTATTATCCATATTCAGAGCAAGCCACACATGGCGTTATATACTCATATCCTGTCGAAACGTTACATACATACCAAAAAGAGGTCACCGACCAACAATTCTAAGTCGTGTCGTCCTATCAGCTTAACGTCATTTCTCTTAAAAGTTATGGAAAAGATAGTTGATAGACATATCAGAAAGGGGGCTCCTGCATATCAGCTGGGGAAGTCTACAGCCCACATCTTACAAAACCTGGTCAGAAAAATCGATAAATCGATAACAGAGAAGGAATTAGCTGTGGGCGGCTGCTTAGATATTGAAGGCGCTTTTGACAACTCTACCTGCGAAAGTATGTAATCTGTTGCACAAAAGTGTGGCATTGATCGACAAACCTGCAGAAAAATTACTTCGACACTAGCTGACTCAACAATTCAGTCACAGGAAGGCTGTTCACAGGACGGGGTACTATAACCCATCCTCTGATGCTTAGTTATGGACGACCTACTTCAGGACCTAACAAAATCCAGAATCACGGTACAGGATTACGCTGATGACCTAGTCATTCTTGTTAGAAGTAAATTTGTAGAAACGTTAACAGAGCTTGTAAAGAAAAGCTGGTAGCAACCTGGTGTACTAAAGCAGGTTTGGGAATAAGTCCAAAGAAAAGCACAATTATTGCATTCACCGAAAGGAAGTGTAAGGACAAGTTATCTAGGCCTACTCCTTTTTGAAATTCCTGAGCGCAAAACAGTTTGCCCAACTCTTTCCGCGGAACTTTCCAAGGAAGTCAAATGGCGGTAACTCTTTCTGATTCAATAGTACCGAAATTTAATTTCACAAGGCCATTCAAAGCTATCCTACTTGGTAGAGAGGATTGGGGGACAAACAACCCACTCAAAAACCAGGATCCATTATCTGGTACACAGACGGATCCAAAACAGATCAAGGAGTAGGAGCAGGAGCTTATGGAGATCACCCAAATGTTAAAATCTACTGTAGCATGCAAATAATATCCACTCTCTTCCAGACGGAGACCAATGCTATTGAACTCTGTATTAGAGAAAATATCAGATGGAGATACAAGACTGGAGATACAAAAACCAACACATATATATTCCCTCGGACAGCATAGCAGCTCTATCGGCTCTGCAATCAGTTCAAATTTACTCAAAACTATTTTGGGATTGCTTCCAATTCCTGATTGAACTCGGAAACCAGAACAGAGTTAACTCCTAGTCTCTCCGAGAACAAAATATGAAAAATTTGCGATGGCGAAGACGAAACACCAGTGCACATCATCCGTGAATGTAATGGACATGTTCACAAACGACTTCGACACTTTGGTCAGAGCCTCATGGAACCATTGGAATTCCTGACTATTCCTCTTCGTAAAATACTAAGCTTCATTGAAAGCGCAGAGGTCGATGATGAATTATAGAAAATTCTGGAGGACGTCACAATAGGTCTAATTGCGGCTTCAGTGAGAGAGTTAACCAGACAAACCCAAATTCGAAATCTAGTCTAATCTAAAGCCAATAATATGATACTCTATATGAAGGTCTTAACTCTGATTTAAAATGTAGTTGGGGATACGGCAGAATAGTGCACATGGAGTTTGAGCTTTTCTAAGAACTCTCATTTGGTTGCTCCACGAAAGGAATTTGGAATTTTTGGGTAAATCACCAAAAGTAAATTTTTTTCTTTTCAAGGACTTTCACATGGGAGCTGCAGGACCGATTCACTCGACTGCTACTATAATGTATTAATCACTTTACGTAAATGAAAGCATTTAAAAAACATACTGAAGTTACGATCGGCTGCAAGCCATTCGTCTAATACTCTAGATTAACTACTGAACTCCGATTTATATTGTAGTTGAGGATAAAGTAGGATAAGGAGTGCACATGTAGTTTGTCCTTTATTAAGGACTACCATTTGGTCGCTACTCGAAACTAAAGGACAATATCATCGGTGCTTAATAGCATATTTGGTGGTGAGTCACAGAAAAAAATTTTTCCTTTTCAAGGACTTTCAGATGCGAGGTGCACGAAGGACTCACTCCATTTCTAGCATATTTATCCTTTTACCTGGGATCATAACAAAAAACATACTGCAGTCACGATCGGCTGCAAGCCAATCGTATAATACTCTAGATGAATACTAAACTCCGATTTATATTGTAGTTGGGGATAAAGTAGAATTACGTGTGTGCATGTTGTATGTCCTTTATTAAGGACTGCTATTAGATTGCTACTCAAAACTAAAAGACAATATTCAGTGTTTAATTTCATACCTTGAACTGGGTAAGTCATCGAAAAAAAATGTCCTTTTTAAAGGACTTTCACATGGGAGGTGCAGGAAGGACTCATTCGATTTCTTACTTATTTGTCCTTTTCCTTGGAACCATTCAAAAATTAACGTGTACAAAATTTCAAATTCGTAGCTTGAAGCGTTCAAAAATTATCGGAAAAAAATTGTTGAACACGTGTTTTAAGGATATTTTGTATGGCAGCTACCAGAAGGAGTAAAAGGATTTCGCTGATTAGTAAACTCGAACTTCCTTTTCACTCAAAACTAACTTGTACAAAATTCCGAATTCGTACCTAATAGATTACTTGAGTTATTTTGAGTTTCGTAAAATAAGTGAATACATTTTGACAGGATATTTGTATGGCAGCTACACGAAGGACTAATAGGATTTTCTTCATAATCATACATTTAGCTCCAACTAATGGAACAATAATACATACAAAATTTCAATGTCGTAGCTTAAACCCTTCTGAAGTTATCGACCAATATTCTTGAAGACGTGTTTTAAGGACATTTTGTATCGCAGCTACCAGAAGGAGTAAAAGGATTTCGCTGATTAGTAAACTCCGACTTTGTTTTTCCTCAAAACAAACTTGTACAAAATTCCGAACTCGTAGCTAAAAGATTACTTGAGTTATAGTGAGTTTCATAAATTAAGTGAATACATTTTGACAGGATATTTGTATGGCAGCTACACGAAGGACTAACAGGATTTTCTTATTAATCATATATTTAGCTCCAACTATTGGAAAAATAATACTTACAAAATTTCAAAGACGTAGCTTAAACCCTTCTAAAGTTATGGACCAATATTCTTGAACATGTGTTTTAAGGACATTTTATATGGCAGCTACCAGAAGGAGTAAAAGCATTTCGCTGATTCGTAAGCTTCGACTTCCCTTTCACCAAAAACTAATTTGTACAAAATTCCGAATTCGTAGCTAAAAGATTACTTGAGTTATTGTGAGTTTTGTAAATTAAGTGAATACATTTTGACAGGATATTTGTATGGCAGCTACACGAAGGACTGACAGGATTTTCTTCATAATCATATATTTAGCTCCAACTACTGGAAAAATAATACATACAAAATTTCAATGTCGTAGCTTAAACCCTTCTGAAGTTATCGACCAATATTCTTGAACACGTGTTTTAAGGACATTTTGTATGGCAGCTACCAGAAGGAGTAAAAGGATTTCGCTGATTAGTAAACTCCGACTTTGTTTTTCCTCAAAACTAACTTGTACAAAATTCCGAACTCGTAGCTAAAAGATTACTTGAGTTATTGTGAGTTTTGTAAATTAAGTGAATACATTTTGACAGGATATTTGTATGGCAGCTACACGAAGGACTAACAGGATTTTCTTCATAATCATATATTTAGCTCCAACTATTGGAAAAATAATACATACAAAATTTCAAAGACGTAGCTTACACCCTTCTAAAGTTATCGACCAATATTCTTGAACACGTGTTTTAAGGACATTTTGTATGGCAGCTACCCGAAGGAGTAGGACGATTTTGCCCGTTAACGAACTTACCCTTACAAATTCAACCAAACATCCAGATTCAAAATTTCAAGATCCTAGGTGAAGGCGTTCTTGAGTTATCGTGTTCACGGACAGACGGACGGACGGACGGACGGACGGACGGACGGACGGACGGACGGACGGACGGACGTCAAGCGGATTTGAGGTTTTTGGCCACAAATAAACAAAAAATAATATATAACTTTTTTTCGTCCGAGGCTTGGTTCTATGCGTTACAAACTTTTGGTCTGGATTAAACTTATAATACTCTATATGATTTCATCTAGAGTATAAAAATCAATGTGTACAAAGTTTCAAAATCCTAGCTTGAAGGGTTCAAAAGTTATCGGAAAATATCGTTGAACACATGTCTAAAGAATTTTTTGTATGAAAGCCACCGGAAGGAGTAAGAGGATTTAGTTGACTAGTAAACTCGAACTTTGTTTGTACTAAAAACTAATTTGTACAAAATTCTGAATTCGTGGATAAACGATTACTTGAGTTATAGTGAGTTCCGTAAATTAAGTGAAGACATTTTGACAGGATATTTGTATGGCAGCTACACGAAGGAATAATGGGATTTTTCTTCATAATCATAAATCTAGCTCCAACTATTGGAAAGTCAACACATATGAAATCAGCCAATATTCTTAAACACGTGTTTTAAGTACTTTTCGTGTGGGAGCTACTCGAAGGAGTAATGGAATTTTACTGAGTAATAAAATCGAACTTCACCTTCCTTCAAACCTAATTTCAATTTCGTGGTTGAGCGATTTGAGGTAGTACTACTTCAAATGGAAAGAGAAATAATTTAAATTATTTAAGTTTAAAATTATTTATTTTATATTAATCTTATTAATAATATTTTTTATATATATTTTGTAATGATCTTCAATATTATCGTTTCAAATCTCTAATCCAACTAAAAATTTTCATTACTTCTTGATATTCAATTTTTATTTTTCAAAAATTAAATCGACTACTACTTTTCTCCATCTCAATACCGAACGCAACCGAGATAGGTGAACACGAGATCACCACAGATTTCTTGTGTTATATAGTGAGTTCCGTGAATTGAGTTAGAGTATATTTAATGAATTTGTAGCGATCGCTACCATAGCAAAATTGAATTAAGCATCGCAAAATAATAATTTTTCACTAAATAGAATCTTATTATTTTCACGAACACCCTGCGATAAATTCAATCCAATTTATCGCAGTATGCTTCGCAGATAACAATGCACTTTGCTTGATGTAATTGTCTCCGTAAAGCCTCGTAACTTGCGACATTTCTTGCTAGAGTAATTTGCTGCGATGTTTACACTATCTGTTAAATTGCAACAATTTTACTCTAGCAAGTAGCTCTACAAAAATCTTACAAATAAAACTTGCTTATCCGTGTACTCTTCATCATCAAAGTTTCGTTAAACTGTCAAAACGAAAAAGAAAAATCACACAACTCTGGACACAGTTCCATATTGTAATTGAACAAAAACGTGTGTTCGGAGCTTCACTTGTATTTCCGTTTATATTTCGCACGTAAACTAGAAAACTATGACACCTAAGACTGAACTTAACCTCACTTCCAATGCAACTGTACTGACGTGCTAAAAAATTTCGTAACCGATCGGAACTTTCTTGCGAGATTTCAACTCTCGCAAGTTAGCGTGTACATTCACAACTTGCTTGAATAGGCAAGCATTTGCTGGCTAGAGCAAAAACTTGGGCAAATGCGCTCTCGGAACCGTATACACATGCAGCAATAAATGTCTTAGAGCAACTCTAGCAAGTTTTACTTGCTAGTGTACACGAGGCTTTAGGATTCCTCCTACAGCGCCGCGAAATAGAAACCTTTTTGACTAATCCGCTCCGTTAGGGTCCACCGGTAAACGTCAGAATTTGTGGCACCTTTTGTATTGTACGTTGAGGTACACATAAAATATTGCAATTGTTATTTGCTACAGTTTTTCTAATACTATTTTTAGGTTTAATCAAACATGTAATTTTAAGTAGCAGAATTGAATAAAGTTAGTTGAGTTGCAGAAGCCCAGTAGCTGGGACGTGTTGCTTTTTATTAAGTCCTTGAGATCGCGACCCAGTAAGGGCATCGCTAAGCAGCTTGAACAAATTTGTACGGCAGCTACTTGAGAAGGACTAATGGGCACATTTTTATATCCATACCTTAAGCTGCAACTATTAGAAACTAACGTATACAACATTTCTAAGTCGTAGCTTAAGGTGTACAGAAGATATTGGCAAAAATTCTTGAACTCGTGTTTTAAGGACTTTTTGTACGGCAGCTTCCCGAAGGAGTAGGACAATTTTGCCCGTTAACGAAATTAGCATTACAATTTCGACCAAACATTCGGATTCAACATTTCAAGATCCTAGGTCTAGGCGTTCTTCAGTTATCGTGCGAACGGACAGAAAGACGGACGGACATACGTACGGACAGACGGACGGACAAACGGACGGACGGACGTCAAGCGGAGTTTCTGGCCAAAAATAAACAAAAAATAATTTATATATTTCTCTTATATATATGTGGGATTCTGAACTCTGCCGAAAAAACTGAACGCACCCATTGTACTAAACGATAAATTATACTAAACCGGCTCAATTGAAGAATGAAGCGATTGAGCTACCTGTTTGGTTACATCCCGCGACGAAAAAAGACGTGAATCGAGGAATAAAGTTATTATATTTGAACAGAGATTAATCACCTTTTATTTCTATGGATTGGTAAATCCTTCATCTGGGGGCTCAACCAGTTACAAGCTGCGGAATTAAAACTACCTAAAACATTGAAAAAAGGTAGCATTGACCAAATAACGTGAAATAGTGAAATATAGTGCTAATACACAAAATAGTGCTGATACACAAACGAAAGGAGGGAAATATTAAACATAAACGCGTCTATAGAAATATCTTGCAAAAGGGTTTGTTAAATTTAACAGTTCTCACGTGGAAACGCAACAATTAAATTTTCCCCACTTGATTTATTTGACATAATTTGTATAAAACAGCAACATATATATGAGAAATTCAAATATGTAGTACTTCCAAGCTTGCTTCCCAGACAGCTGACAGCTGGTATAAGGAAAGCAAAAATAGAAAATTAAGTTAAACGTAATTCCAAATAATTTAAAAAATAAAAAGAAATAAGAAAATGAGACACATGATAAAAAAAAAGAAAAAAAATAAGAAATTATAATTTAAAACAATATTGGAAAGAAAGGAAAGAGAAAAAAGAAAAAAAAAATATAAAATAATACAATTCAAAAAAATAGAGAGAAGAGACAGAATAAGACTGTAATTTTAAATCCAGAGACAGATAGAGATTGGGAATCCTTAATCATATCATTGGGGAGAGAGCTGATGAATGTCCATAGGTCTAAATATATGGGAGAAGTAGCTGCCGTTTAATTTAGAGAAGAATTTAACGAGCTCGATCAAGTTCGCACAGCTATGCTGCGTGTCGAACTGAGTCCGCTGCAATTCTTTACCAGATCGTTAGAAACTAGGAGAGATTTCGTGTCGGGTTTATTATAAAATAATTGCATGCTTGCCAATTTACACGGAGTTGTGAGGTCGTGTAAAAGAACCATAACGCATTTTCGAAGATCATAATCGTGTATACCGGTTTATAAGTGTTATCTTTCTTTCGCGATAGTAGCTCACTTAGCCTGAAAGCGAAAAGTATAATAACTAACGGTTAAACAATGGGAAAACGGAACAAAGGTGTGCGAAGCAGTACGGTTTTAAATAATGAAGAAATCAATTTTTCGACGGCAGTTGAACGAATGCAGTTTAGCCTTATGAAATTGGCAGAAGAATTACTGCGTAGTGGTGATTATAGTCCGGATGCGAAGTCTGTTAGAGATAAGGAGTTAGAATTAAAAGAAAGGGAAGCAGCTTTAGCGAAAAAAGAACGAACTTTGTCAAGAGACTCGTAACTTAACCACCAGTCGGTCACACAATCAAGGCCGCGCTTATCATTCGAAGACGTTACTAACGCCGTACAACAATTTAGTGGAGAAGATGATTATGACATTATTAGTTAGGTCAAGGAAATCGAAACTGTTGGGAACCTGGTGAATTGGTTTTATTTGGAGTACATTTTATATGCACGAAGATTGTTGACTGGGGCAGCACAGCTTGCATTAAGGAAGAAGAGTAATCTAGATTCGTGGCAAAGCATAAGAAGCTTCCTTATAGGCGAATTCGAGCAGAAGCTTGACAGTTTGGAGATACATCGTAGATTGGCTAGGCGTAAACAACAAAAGAAGGAGTCCGTGTACGAGTATTTCTTAAGAATGTAGGAAATGGGATTGAAAGTAGGTTAGATGACGGCGCAGTCATACAATATGTCATAGACCGTATCTACGATATCCCAACGAATAAAATAATGCTATACGGGGCTAGTGATTTAATAGAATTAAAAAGCAAATTAGTCGCTTACAGTAAATTCAAGGACAGGAGTAGAGATTCGGGAAAAATAGATGGTGATACCCATAATAAGAATTGGACCAATACACGAAGTAGGGCACCTGATAAACCAAGGGTCATAAGTCCCGTCAATGCAAAAATGTTTTAAATGCAATTTACATGGACACCAGGCACCAGACTGCCCATGGAAGAAAAATGCATGCTGTCGACAATAGTGGATCTGTTTCAGCTAACAAGCCCAGTAACAATTGTAAGACCATAAAAATAAATAGTCACAGCGTTCTGGCATTAGTAGATACAGGTAGCGACATCACTCTTTTGAGATCGGATACGTATCATAAATTGCGTTCACCGTCATTGAATATAAGCTCACATCCCCGATTAAGAGGTATCGGTGAAAATTTTGTGAATTCGCTTGAGTGTTATTCTACTCAGATTGATATCGATGCAGTGGCGGTGCTGATAGTTTTGGCGCCCGGCGCACTTTCTACGTTTTGGTGCCCCAAATTTTATATTTTGTTTTCGAAAATAAAGGACAATTTTCAAGATTTTGCATGATATAAATAGAGGAGATGGTGTTAAAGTGACCCCTGCTGTTAATTTGGCCCGCTAATTATTTCTAATAATTCACAATACCATTTATGGTTTGTGTTACATATCGGGTTTTCTGATATTCTAGCCTTAGAGTTTGAGAGCTATAAAGTAGTGAAAATGAGGCTCCTTCGACTGAATACATACAATTCGACCAGGGACGTCATTTCAGTCTTACTCAGGAGTCAAGATCTTTTTCACTGCATATAAACTCATTTGAGTCGATATTAAGATATGTAGTGTATGGTATGCATGCGCGCTCGCACAGTTCAAGGAGTACGTACATTTTTTTAACTCCTTTAGAAATAGTCTTTCTTGAAAAAATCAAAAAATCACGGTTCCCTTCAATTCTGAAATTGCCCCCCTCCCCCCCCCCCCCCTCCAAATTATGCCCCTGAACTCGGCATCTAATATTGAAACAAATTGTGAAGGATCCTTTTCTACTGACCAAAGAAGTAAAATATACATTCAATTGTGATTTTATGAAGCAGAATGAATGTCCTGGAGCTGAAGGCGATAATTATATGCGATTTTTGCCTATAAAATTGATTTTGTTACCTATTTTTCCTATGGTTTTATGCACACATTTAATTTGGTTCTCCGGTTCCATATTACCACTCATTTCAACGATAGTCGTATGCACAAATTTCTGAATTTAAATTATTTTCTAGAAACTGTGAGGCTTTCTTCCAATTTTAAGTAATTAAGTTTAAAGGTTTTGCTGACATAACGAAACATTTTAAAGTGGCCTTTGAAACGTAGTTACTATTAGCACTTATTATTTTCCACAATAAAACCCAGCAAGAAAAATATCACACTTTCTTTGGTCGTCAAACAGTGCTCCCAACTCGTGAAAATTCTAAATATTTCAATGATGTTCTCGATAACATTAGAACAACTGTACCCGTATTGCCGTTTAATTATTAGGAAACACTTCTTCATTGCATTCGTATAGTGGTGATCACATCACGAGAGTTTAATTCCCTATTTATTTTTAAAAAAATACCTAGAGAGAATTAAAAAACCCATCGAAATTTACATGAAAAAATAATGTACATAGAGATCTGAAGCACTGGCACCTCGCATACATACGCCTGAGACCTCTGAGAACCCATTTCGTTCCTGTGGCGCACTTTTATAAACTGCGCCAGATACCATGAATACATATGCACTCAGCGGAATACAACGCATGCCATCGCGCATAAAAACGTTGACAGGTCACAGTACCGTCGTGTTGGATGTCGAACCGTGGTGCAGATGAAATTTTTGCGCCAAAGAGTAAGTCAATAGATTCGCACATGTTTGATCGAACAAAACGATGTACATGTCGGATCGGTGGAGGAAAATGATGTTGGTTATACAAAATCGTTTATGTATGTTCTATGTAGGTATTTGGAAGAGGGTGCTACGAACTTGTATTTATATGATAAGATCAAACAGCAATCACATATTTAATGGAATAAAACAAAGGTTTGGGAGTACGACGTGTTATTAATTTGAATTTGGATGGATAGGTATATGTAGGTAGAATGCCGTGTTTTAAAATTGCAAAATTTACAAACAGTGAATTTGATAATTGCAGGTTCGTACATGAACGATCAATTGCGTAGGTAGGTGGAACAATCGGTGTGGGGCCCTAAAAATTTGGCGCCGGCGCAGTTGCTCCACTTGTTCCTATGGAAGCTCCGCCCCTGTATCGATGGTGTTCTATTTGACAGCCTGATACACATCGTACCTCAGGAATGTCTTTATCATGAAATGATAATTAGGAAAGATGTTCTTGAGAATACTGAAATATCACTCACAAATAGTGGCATTGGCATAAGGAAAATAAATAATTAATTCGATAATCTAACCTTTGCAATTCAAGAAGATCGTGAACCATATTGCAGATTGGTAACCCGAGTTACGAGAACGAGATACGACATATTATAAGAGACCATACTCCAATTAAAAATAATAAATCCGACACTAAACTAAACATTATACTGAAGAATGACGTGCCCATCAGCCAAGAATCACGTAGATTATACCCTTTGGAAAAAGATATAGTAGACAAAGAGATAGAGCAGAGGCTACAAAAGGGTATAATTAGACAGTCTAGTCTTAGCTAAGAAGATAGACGGAACACACAGATTGTGTATCGACTATACACGCCTCTATTGAAATCGATAACCCCTACCACTTATCGAGGACCAAATAGATCAGCTTCAAGGAATGTGTATATTTTCTACCCATAATTTGGGAAACGGTTTCTTTCATTTTCCGGTGGCCGAAAAGTGTATAAAATTAACATCCTCCGTAACACCGACAGGGCAATACGAGTTTTTGCTTATGCCGTTTGGTCTTTGCACATCTCCGACAGTGTTTCAGAAATTCATCAATCATAAATTCCAGCCACTGGTGTTTCGGAAAGTTGTCCTCATCTATATGGGTGATGTTATTATCGCAGCCAAGAACGAAGAAGAATGCATAACTAAACTAAGAGAAGTCCTGAAAGTTGCGTCAAAACACGGTTGGAAAAAATGGCAATTCCTATGCAAAAAGATTAAGTATTTAGGATATGAAATATGTTCTGATAGTATTTGTTCCCTCGTCATCGAAAACGTCAGCAGTGAAGAAATTTCCTGAACCACATTGCATCAAGAAGCTACAAGCATTCTTAGGATTATAATATAAGGGTGTTTTTTAGGTGCATGAGAACTTTCGATATCGATAACTGTGGTTTGACAGCTGAGAATGTCAAACTGTGTTGACATTTCTGTTCAGTTTGGCAAGTCATCATGAATCGTTTAACGCCAGAACAACGCTTCCAAATTGTGGAAACTTACTTTAAAAAAATAAATCTGTTCGCGAAGTTCATAGAGTACTTCGTTCATTTTTCGGTCAACATAATCTGCCATGCTGACTGAGTTTTTGTTTCCAAAAATGAATCCGCAAAACATCACCGACATTTGGTTCCAACAAGACGGCGCAACTTGCCATACAGCGCGCTTAACAATCGATTTATTGCAAAATCAATTTGGTGACAACTTGATATCCAGAAGTGGTTCTGTTAACTGGCCTCCTCTTTCGTGCGATTTAACGCCTCTGGATTACTTTTTATGGGGCTATATTAAGTCATGCGTTTATACCGATAAACCAGCAACTCTTGAAGCATTGGAAGCCAATATTCAAGCCACTATTGATGCCATACGGCCAGATTTATTGGAAAAAGTATTCAAAACTTGGACTGATCGAATGGACCATGTAACTCGTAGCCGCGGCGGACATATGACGGCAATCATATTGAAAAAATAAATGCCATGAAATTATCTACCAGAATATAATAAAAAAATTTCATTCCAACAATATTTCTGTCTAATATTATAATTTTAAGTTCTCATGTACCTAAAAAAACACCCTATATATATATATTTTCGACAATTCGTACCCAACTGCACCGTGATTGAAAAACCTCTCAGCGACCTGCTGCGAAAAAACAACAACTTTAAATTCGAC
Organism: Beris morrisii; assembly: GCA_951812415.1. Taxonomy (NCBI): domain Eukaryota; kingdom Metazoa; phylum Arthropoda; class Insecta; order Diptera; family Stratiomyidae; genus Beris; species Beris morrisii. The sequence goes on from OX638311.1 coordinate 96,953,367, forward strand.
ACAGAGCGGAAAGCCGCCTTCAACAAACTAAAAAGCATACTAACAAAGACACCAACACTTCGCTTATACGATCCAGAAGGAACTACAGAACACAGATGCGTCCAAACGGGGATACGGCGCGATCTTGCTACAGCGCTGCAACGACGGTAAATGCACCCTATCTACTATTAGAGTCGGAAAACTTCTCCAACACAGGAAAAATACAGCAGCTATGAGCTAGAGGTCTTGACCATAAGGCCTAAACCGAACACGGACCTCCACTGCGACTGCGCAGTCCCTGCCTTTAGAATACACAGGACTGTATGGCGATGCCGACAATACCAACTTCGCATGCGTATGCAAGTCACATAAGTGGTTAGACTTTTTGGGAACGATGTGGACGTTTGCTGTATATATATACTATTATAGTTTGAATGAGCACTATATATGGAATATTTATATGACCCTGTAGAGATTGTCCAAAATTCGCATTTAATTTGCCATGTACGAAATATTCGGTTGCTATGGCCAAAGCATTATATTGAATTGCTTTGTTCGAAATATTAAATTCAAGTTGACCAAAATTTAAGCCTTTTGTCGTTTACCGACAATAAAATGTAAAACACGGAATATATTTCTATTGTAATGAAAAGAATCATATTACAATAGGAATGGATTGAGTGAAAATCCGATATTTAAAACCGGTAAAGCTTTTGTAAATTGAATTTTAAAAAACTGTACATAATTTTTGTGAATTTAGTTTTAAGAATGGAAAAATAAATAATTATGGTCTAGTAGCAACCGTCGGCGACACAAGTCGTTCTTTCATTTCTTTAAACTTTGAATTAAACTTATTTATTCCGGCTATAAGAGCCCAATAATATGGAAACACTATAGACTATTAACTATCAGTTTAAAATGGTCCATTGAACTCCATAACCCCTTCAAACTGAATTGAATTTTGTTAACATTTAAGAGGAGACCGCGATAGCTTAGTACATGCTGTCTCTATTTTGCATATAATAATCAATGGCACAACAGCCCAAATTGGCCTAGGCCTTGAAGTAATGCTAGAGTTACTTCATTACTAGACCAACGGAACACTAAGAGGTGAAGTGGTCAGCTACACGCTCGTCCGTGATTATTACCCCGATTTTAACTCAGGTACTCATTTACAGCTGAGTGAACTGGTAGTCCGGCACCCAATCCCATTCTCGAAAATTACTTGTCGCCAAACAGATTCGATCCTGGTACCAGGTGCACCGAACGTAAGTGCTCTAGCCACTAAGCCACCCAGACTATCTTGCATATAGACATGTAGAATTTTGATTTTGCGGGTGTACGCTCTGTCTGCTGGGTTTCTATTCTCCAAATTCGCCCCGATTCTTACTTACTTCCTCGGTTTTAATAAACGTAAACACTCCAAAGTGATTAAAAACACTATGTAAATTATACGTGCTACCAGAAACACGTCCATTTTCAAAAATATTAAACGAAACAGAAGTGACTCTTGACACTCGTTCTTCTTCTTGATTGCATAGAATCGAAGTCGTAGTCGGTGTTCTGTTCAACACCAACTGCGCAGTCGAACCTCACGAAAGATAGGCAAATCGTAATCGCAGTCGAGGCCCGTGTTCTGTTTGGTACTATAGTTTCGGCTATAAAAAATTACGTGTCTATCTTCTCGGAATTCCTTTTAAAATCGTTACAGATTGTGCTGCGTTTTAAGCAACTATGAACAAAAATGATCTACCGCCTCGTATAGCAGGATGGGCTCTACTTTTGCACGATTTCAACTACGTTCTCAAATACCGCAGTGGTACCAGAATGAAACACGTCGACGCGCTAAGCAGGAACCCAGTAATAATGATTGTTCAGAATGGTCTAATCAAGAAAGTTAAGTCGGCTCAGTTTAAAGATGAGAGATTGAAGGTGATAGCAAATCTTTTGGAACATGGACCATATCAAAGGTACACGCTAGACCATAGTGTGTTGTTTGAAGAAGACGCCGAAGGAAATCGTTTGCTATGTGTGCCAAAGGGTATGCAAACGAAGTAATCAAACACGTTCACGAACAAGGACATTTCAAAACCAGGAAGATGGAAGATCTAATTCGAAGAGACTTTTCCACACCCCATTTAAAAGAAAGAGTTCGAAATTGCCGAAATAACTGCGTGCAGTGCATTCTCACCGAAAGGAAAAGCGGAATAAAAGAGGGACTACTATTCCCCATACGAAAAGACGATGCGCCGCTCAAAACGTATCATTTAGACCATATAGGATCACTCAGTACTACTAGTAAAGAATTCAAATACATTTTAACGGTGGTCGATGCGTTTAGTAAGTTTATTTGGCTCTATCCAGGGAAAACACTTACCGCCGCGGAGATAATTCAGAAATTGGAAATACAGAAAGCTGTTTTTGTAAATCCACAGAAAGTCATCACGGATCCAGGAACTGCATTCACGCCAAATAGCTTCAAAGAATACTGCACTGTCGAAGACATAAGACGGACCCTGATTACTACCGGGATACCCCAAGGGAACGGTCAAGTGGAACGAGTTCATAGAACTATTATCCAATGATCACCAAACTGGCTATCGAGATACCCGAACATTGGTTTAAATTCTGCAATAAAGTCTAAATATATCTCAATGCAACCTTAAAGAGAAGTATAGGGAGATCACCATTCGAAGTAATGTTCGGCGTCCCGATGCGCACCCAGAATGATATGAGAATATCAGACATCAGCGACGTAGAAAGAGACCACATCCGAGGTGAAGTCAATCAACATATCCACGAAATTCAAGAAAATTTATGATATTACAATAAGAAGAGGAAGGCAGCGCCACGTTACGAACTAAGAGACTTACTAGCCATTAAAAAAAACCTAATTTGGAAATCCTAATTTCCAAAATTTCTAGGTTCTTACTAGGTGGTTAAGTCAATAGGAAACGACAGGTACGAAGTTGTCAATTATATCGGACCCAAACGCTCGACTACCAGCGCGGACAACATGAAACCTTTCGTAGTCTACGATGCAGACTGCGAAGAAGATCACATCGAATCCGACGAAGACGACGATAACAATAATTCAGCCGAAACCGAAAATCAACAGAACGATGTAAACAACTAAAACAGCCAAGACGAAAAGACGAAGAAGACGAAAAGACGAAGAAGACGAAAACATGAAGAAGACGAAAGTAACTAGAAGAAAGCGAAATACTATAATAACATAAAAGCGACGGAAGAAGACCCAAGTCAATGTGACAAAAGACGATTAAGACGAAAAGAGGATTCCGTCAGGACGGCCGAGCTGTGGGATTCTGAACTCAGCCCACAGAACTGAACGTACCACTTGTACTAAACAATGAATTATACTAAACCGGCTCAATCGAAGAATGGAGCGATTGATTTGCCTGTTTGGTTACAACCCGCGACGAAAAAAGACGTGAACCGAGGAATAAAGTTATTATATTTGAACAGAGATTAATAGCATTTTTTTTCTAGGGATTGGTAAGTCCTACATATATATACTCCCAGATTCCATCTAGAGTATAAAAAATGCGTACCAAATTTCAAAGTTCTAGCTTCAAGGACTCTAAAGTTATCGTGCAACACTCGTAAACATGTATTTTAAGAACTTTTAATTGAGGGTGGCTTTCGCCCAATAGAAAAACCGATCCTGCTTTCAACTCAAAACTAATTAAAATACAATTTAAACATCTTGGCTCAACGATTTATCGAGATGTAGTTGGTATCGAATTTTGAATACACATATTTTCCAACAATCATTGTTTATATCTGTAGCTGCCACTATTGAAAAATGAACGTATACCAAATTTCAATAACGTACCTCAAAATGATCTGAAGCTATCGGTCAATAATAGCCTTAGCGCGTCCTTGCATGCGTTCCAAAGTTATTGGCGAATATTCTTGAACATGTGTCTTAAGGACTTTTCGTATGACAGCTGTGTTGGATCGCCGTCTTGATGTAAATATTCTTTGTAAAGTCTTCTATATCTTCTTCGATGATCGTATCAACAGTACGAGGTGCAATAAAGCCTAACTCAGTACTGTCAATAATGAAACGGGCAGAATGACGTCTTAAATTCAACTATACTTTATTTTTCAAAATCAAGTCTTAAATACTAAATCTACTTACATGCTAAACATTACAGTGCACAAACACACTAACATCACTAGCCTCATTAATTACTCATCGCGATATCTAGAACGATTGACTTTACGTATGACTTCATAAATTTGTCAACAAAGTATCGTTCTAGATATTGTAACCAAAATCACTGCGTCAAATTCATAACCCAATAATTTATGCTTGACGCCGGTTGTGTCATACTTAATGTTGACCACATGTTATGCTTATTCATGGTCACACGAGTGCACGGCGAGATAGTGCACTTCATGTACATAAGGTACATAAGGTCTCAGTGCTGGGTGGGCGTGTTAACTTCAAACCGAGTTTATAGCGATGGCGTCGATATGCACTGTGGCGTCTTATTGGTTGATCAATTCAGCGCATCACACTGCACATTGTATATGTCCAGTACACAGCTACCCGAAGAAGTAGGACGAATTTGCCCGTTAACAAGCTTATCCTTCTCCAACGACGACTGTCCACCTTGCCGTGGTGTGGAGCTGAGTATGGTCTTGCCCGAAACCAAGAGATGGTCAACGTCCTCCCTCCTCTCCTTCCATCACCCAATACCCTTCACTCCATCTATCCGGGCTGGATCAAGGTGTCATACGAACCGTGCTGAGGATCGACCAGGCTGGGGGCCCCATACAAATAGCCCAGTCGCGAACGGAGTATCCGGATACCTGGCGATCTCCGGATTAAATAGCCTTATCTGCACAATGCGGATCTCGATGCAGATGGACCTTCCGTTCTCCGCTACTCGTGGGAACACTATGAATTAAAAAAAAAACCAACACAAACAAAAAAACAGAGTCCGGATCTCTTAAAAAACCGGTCGGAGAGATGGACGAAAGCTCATCCCTCTCCTCCACCCCAATGGGGCTATCTACGAAGACTGCGGTCACAGAACCTGGTCCTAGCAACTCACCCGCGAGGACTCCGGTAACCAAACCTGGTCCAAGCAACCCAACATCCACGAGGACTTCGGCTCCCAAACCCGGTCCAAATGGACATTCTCAAATGAGGACTTCGGTCACCAATCCCGGTCCAATTACCACGGCCAAGACTTCGGACACCAGACCTGGTCTTGGCTCACTCAAGAAGGAGCGCAAGCCTCACCCTACTGCGAAGAGAGTGAAGAGGCAAGCTGCAAATACCTTGGCCACCGAACCGGGTACTAGCCCAAGAAGGAGCGCAAGCCTCACCCTACTGCGAAGAGAGTGAAGAGGCAAGCTGCAAATACCTTGGCCACCGAACCGGGTACTAGCACAGGAAAGGGAGCTGCTAACATCCCAAAAAGTACTGGCACAATCGGACTTCTAGGGATTGGTAGTGACCAATCTCCACGCCACATCGCTCCTTCTAAACAACTCTATAGAGAGAGGAAAACGGACCAGGGAGTCCTGAAACGCCTCGGTAATATACCAGAGGAACAGCGGACGGACAAGCAACGGGCCTCTATTGCTTGGGCGTTAAAGCTGACCACAGAGGGGTGGGGACCATCCGAGAAGGGTCAAGTGTCCAAGAGACACAGATCGCTGGATGAGTCTCCCGAGGCAGCGAAAAGGGCTAAGACGGGCAACTCAAGCACCGCGGCACCTTTAAAGCCCTTCAACGAAGTCTTGAAGGATCACCACGTGATGGCCGTCATCGACAGAAGTGACGATGACGGAAGGATCACTCCAGATAAATGGAAAGATGTGCAGAGCGAGCTGGCGGATGGTTTTCTCAAACTTATGAGGGAGCATCCTGGTCCTATCCCCTCCTGCCAGGACGGTGGGTGGCATCAGGGTCATGTCAAGCTGGTGATCTGCTCCGACCAGAGATCGGCGGATCTCTACAAGGATTCAATTGATGGTCTAGGCGAGGTTTGGCCTGGAGCAAAGTTGGAGGTTGTGGCGAGGGAGGACATCCCAAGCCGACCTCGAACAAGAGCCAGGATACCAAGCAAGCCTTCTGGCGCGGCGGCTGTCCTGGAGATCCTAAAGATCTGCAACCCAGATCTTCCGACCCACAATTGGAAGATCGCTAAGATGGAGGAGCTAAAAGGGGCTGAAAGAATCGCGACAATCGTGATCAATAAGGAGTCCCTGGCCCCTCTAGCCAACCTGAAGGGTGTGGTGAGATTTGGACTTGGTCATATCACACTCAGGGTTTACAAGGCGGACGCAACGAATCCCCTACCGAGCGCGGCGAACATCGAGGCCTCGGAAATGTAAACGGATCCCGACTCCCACGTCGTCCTTAGTGACGACTCAAAACTTGCTGAGTCTGAACTGGCGATGGAACTGTGTAACGACTCTATTTCCGGGGTATGCGGGTGCCAGTGTCCGTTACAAAATATTTATTTTATTGATTGACTTCACTTTATTACGCTAATTGATGACATATAACTGGTTATTTGATTTCCTTTGGGTTTTCTCCTTGCTCGCCTCCGCGCGTCTGCTCTCTTCGCCTTGACTCGCTCCTGATCGCCGCCTCTGCTCAACGTGATTTGATTGTAATCCTGCGGGTACGATTCCACTTGCCTTGCCTCGACTCTCTCTGCTCTGCTCTCTCTGTCTTCCTACATGCCCATTCTGCTGTTCGGTCTGTCGCTGCTTGGTTGGCTTCGTTGCTTGGTTTGTTGCTACCTGGCTCAACGTCGCGTGGTCCTTCGCTGCTTGGCTCATCGCTGCTTGGTCTTTGCTCTGTTGCTCGGGGTATCTCTACCGAGCCCAACGTCGCGTCGTCCTTCGCTGCTTGGCTTTCTCCGATGTTTGGCCCTTGCTTTGTCTTCCCTGTCTTCGTCCTTCCCTGTCTTCATCTCTCTGTGTGGCTTCTGCTTCGTTTGTCTCGGCTGCGCTGTGTCTACTTGTCCTGGTTCTGGCAAAGTTCGTCGTAGCTTGTCGTAGCTGGTTTTAGCCCGACTCCTGGCACGACTCTGCTTGCCTTAACTCGACCCTGTTTATGATCGTCATCTCGTCTTCGCTCGCATGATCCGCTCGTCGTCGTTGCCCTGTGCTCATCGCTGCTTATGCTCTGCTTGTGGTGGCTCGCCGTGCTCATCGTTGCTTCGCTCTCCACGTCGTGGTTTGGCTTCGCTGCGGTCGTCTTGGCTTCGTTGATATCGTCTTGGCTTCGCTGCGGTCGTCTTGGCTTCACTGCGTTTGTCTTGGCTGCGCTGCGTTCGTCTTGGCTTCGCTGCGGTCGTCCTGGCCTCGCTGCGTTCGTCTTGTGCTTCGCTGCGGTCGTCTTGGCTTCGCTGCGGTCGTATTAGCTTCGCTGCTTGTGTCGGGTGCGTCGCTGCTGTCGTCTTGGCCCTTGCTGCTTGCGTCTGGCGTTTCGCTGCTGTCGCCTAGCCTCGTGCCTCTGGCTTGTGCGTCGCTGCTGTCGTCTTGCTTCGTCTTGTGCTTCGGTTTGGACTAGACCTAATTGACCCCAGACTTTCAAAGAGGAGGTGTAACCTCGCTAGCCTTATCCCGTGTGAGGATCGCTTAGGACGACTGTCCGGTCAGTTTTCATGGTTGCTAGAAGAGGAGGTGTAACCTCCCTAACCTTCTTCGCAGTTTTGATCACTGCCACCGAGCCCCTCTTCTGGTTGGTTCGTTCACTATATATTTAGTGACAAACATTCGCTATCCACGAATTATTTTATGGAAAAAATTTTGTATGGGAGAAATTTCGCCTTTTTATAATTCGCGGGTGGTATATGCCTACCTCAGTATATAGTCTCGCTGGGATTTCGTATACTTGTCGGCGGGTTTTTCTGTCGCATCGCGTCGCCTGGGGCGCTTTTGTGATCCCGCTGACCTTTTTCCAGGTGTATTCCAAATTTACCCCTTTTCAGCCTTTGTTGTGTGTTTTTTCCAGATTCTGTGTTTCATGTTTTCTTTGTGTTTCGTATCACAGTTGTTTGTAATTCAATGTTCTTAGTTCTAAGTTCCAATTTGTGTTGTATTTGTAATTCAATGTTCTTAGCTCTAAGTTTTAGCTTGTATTGTCTTTGTAATTCAATGTTTGTGTGTGGAAATTTCACACGGAAATTTCCGTCCTCACAACTGGACCCGGTGCAACCCGAGTCCGACTCAGTACTTGCTTGTTAGGATCACTGCATCTTAACGGACGAAGGTGATCTCGACTCGGATGCTGGATCGAATGAAGGCTCAAAGGTCCTCCCGTTAGCAACGAAGAAGATCTGTTGGCATCTGACCCGGAAGACCCGGAAGATGCGAACCAAACCGTGATCGAGGTTAATGCTGCGAATACTGCAAATTAACCTCCACCACTCGAAAACGGCATCAGCCTCCTTACTTCTCCGTCTAGCCAGAGATGGAGAAGACCTTGTCTTGATCCAGGAACCATGGATTGTGCATGACGTGGTAACCGGTCTCAAGACTCCAAACTATACTCAGTTCTATGTAAGGAATAATGGCAAGCCAAGAGCATGCATCCTTGCAAAGAACAGTTTAAATATATTTCTGCTACACAGCTTCAGCGATCCTGATACCGCCGCAGTCAGCCTTGAACTGAATAACAAGATTCACTGGCTGATCTCGGCCTATCTGGCCCATGACCATCAAGGTCCACTGCCACCGAGGGTTATAAGCGATCTAATCACTGAAGCTAGTAAGCTCAACACTGGCGTCATCTTAGGGTGTGATACAAATGCGCATCATGCAGTCTAGGGTAGTACTGACACAAACGAAAGAAGCGAGTTGCTTTTTGACTACTTTTTAAGCACTAACCTTCTTCTCTCTAACACAGGGCAATAGCCTACCCTTATAACCAGGAATAGACAAGAAATCTTAGACATAACCCTGGTTTCCGATAACATCTCACTTATGGTCAGCAACTGGAAGGTGTCTGAAGAAAATTCCTTCTCGGATCACCGCTACCTCCAATTTAATCTGAAAGACTACAAACCTATCCCACCGGCCTTTAGGAACTACAGCAGCTAACTCCCATCCATCAGTCTATCATCCTTTCTTCTGGAAACACTGGAAAGACCAATGGATGTGTACATCCGCGACAATATTGACAAGCGATTGCTGTCAACATCTCAACATGCGTACTGGAAGGGGAGGTCGTCGAAACGGCCTTACATTCGCTCGTGCGCACCATTGAAAAATCACTTAGTATTAAAGAGTACACCACGGTTGCCTTTCTCGATATCGAGGGATCTTTCAACAACGTCAGACCAGAGGCAATCACTGACGCACTTTCTATCCTGAAGGTGGAGTCCTGGCTTGGCGCGCTGATCAATTTGATGTTAACATCCAGGATTGTGAACACAAAGCTGGGCGAGTCCTCCTCTCGAAGGTTTGTCAGCAGAGGTACACCACAAGGTGGTGTGCTCTCCCCTCTTCTTTGGAATTTAGTGGTCAACAAACTACTATTGAGACTGGAAGGGGCGGGCTGCAGAGTGATTGCTTATGCCGATGATGTTGCAATTGCTGTCTCGGAAAAGCACCTCAACACGCTGAGTGAGATATTGCAGAATGCTCTCTCTATCCTCTCCAAATCGGCAGCTGAATGCGGGTTGGGTGTGAACTCACGCAAAACAGAATTAAAATTCCTCACGTAGACCCTCCTTCTCTGAATCGTACTAGTCTAGTTTTCACCGATAGCGCAAAATATTTGGGTCTTATTTTGGATAGGAAACTTTACTGGAAACCTAATATTCAGGAACGGGTAAGGAAAGCAACAGTTGCGCTTTACTCGTGCAAAAAGGCCATTGGCAAGGAATGGGGTATGCAACCCCGAATAGTTCATTGTCTCTACGTGTCCGTCATCAGACCGATACTTATGTATGGTGTTATTGTCTGGTGGACGGCCTTAGACAAAGCAGTTAACTGCACCACCCTAGGGAAGGTACAGAGATCAGCATATGTATGCATCAGTGGAGCTCTGAGAACAACTCCCTCTGCAGCACTAGACATGCTATTCAGTCTGCCGCCCCTAGACATTTTTGGCAAGCAAATGGCAGCCAGTGCAGCCATTCGACTTAGGGCCTCTACACAGTGGACTGGCATATATGCAGGTCACTCAACAATCTTGACTCACTTCAATAATATTCCTGAAAACACCGACTACACCCCTCCCAGTTATGATTTTGAGAAAAGTTTCCTAACAACCATCCCAAACCGTCTAGAATGGGAAAGGGATTAGGTACGGACGGAAGAGTCCGCCCACATATATACGGACGGCTCCAAAACTGAAGGTGGGGTAGGTGGAGGTGTTTTCTCTGACATGACTTAAAACAGTGTTCGCGCAGGAAAACCATAACGGTAATTTCGACCTTCTTCGGCTAACCTCGGCCGTGCTTTCGAAATTAACCTCCTGGATGGAAAATTCAGGTGCGATGTTGGAATCCTGGCGGGAAGTTCAACCCAACAAGGTAAGTATAACGTCTATACCACAACCCTCTCTGCATTCTGAACAGCTGCTTGTGCCTGTCCTTGCCTCCGGAATTTACCTACGGAAGCAGGATACGAGGGAATCGGGACAGGTCCATCGGGAGTAGCGTGCCCTCCTTCAAACGCCGGTGCATTGGGCTGAGGAAGATATAGAATCGAAACGGCAGAAGTACGACAGCGGTAAGTGCCGGCGAGAGGTATATGCTGTGACATTATTCACTATTCCGAACTACGAGTAATATATCAACTAATATCCTTCCGATCTTTCACTCACTAGAAGACTCGTGGACGACAGCCAGAGTGGCCCTGGAATACAAATGTAAGCCAGAAGCAAGAAAAGAAAGAAGCAAAAAGGATTGCAGAACCGCGAACTTTACCGCCTTCCATAGCCCGGAATACCACCATACAGTACAAATACTCTTATATCCATTTCAAAATCACACAACAAGCTTATATTTTATTTCCATAGGCTGCCACTCCGTCCACTCCGGGGAAATTCCTCGATGCGCTGGGCTGTTACAAGCCTTCTCTTGGTGTACCAGCCCTGAAAAAAAGGAAAAGAACGGGCGACTGACTAGCTCGGTATGCGGTTTTTAACCGTAACAAAATAACAAAAACAGCAATATTCATGGTGTTTTCAAAGTAAGTCTTAATTACTACTCTGATCTGGATAAATGTGCAAAAAACACACCTAATATATAACTTTTTTACGTTCGAGGCTCGGACCTATACGTTAAAAACTTTTGGGCTGGATTAAACTTATAATACTCTCAAACTTCATCTAAAGTATAAAAATAGTAATGTGTCCAAAAAGTTGACGTTTCGTTCGATCCTCAAGGTTCAAAAACGTAATAGGCACTTCATACTCATAGATTATCTTCTATATAGGTATATAGGAAAAAAATCTGCCAACAGTCTGGGCGCAACTTTATTATTTTTTCGGTAGAAGTTCGGAACGAGTTTAATTCTGAGATGCGGTGTAGGTTACTATGTGACTGAAAACCTAAAAAAAAATTCGGAAAGCGGTTAAAATGGGGTCGCGCTAGAATACTTACGCCGCTGCCTCATATAACATATTAATTACATAATTGGGTCATACACCGGGACGAGATCTAGTCCTAGTATAATATCAGTTGTTACGCCATTAGAAGGTTTTTCGTGATTTGGTTTCGGGCCATTACATGAAATCGGAAATGCATTTGTAGGCGATAATATAAAAAGTCGGTGGAAGTGCAAACCAATCTAATATCTCATCAATCCTGAGAAATATGTCGAAAGCCATACGTCCTATTGGAGTTGAATAACAAACATCCTGAAATCAACTTTTTGAATATTATGTAGGAAGCCTTAGGAAGTAAAAATGAATTCGATATCTCATTAGAACTAGAAAAATGTAAGAATTTGTGAAAACATATACAACCCCCTTGCACGCACTTTGAGGTTGAATATCCAAAAATCCTGAAATGAGTTTTTAGATATATTTATATAAATAAAGCCCGAGGAAGTGAAAACCAATCCGATGTCTTATCACCCCTAAGAAATATGACGGAATTCGTGAAAACGAGTTCAACCCGTTTTTACCCTCTTAGGGGTTGAAAAAGGAAAAACCTTGAAAACAGGTTTTAGGTGATTATTAAATAAGCCCATGGAAGTGAAAAGTTATTCGATATCTAATCAGACCTGAGGGATACGGCTGAATTCGTGAAAATGTATAATCCCCTTTACACCACCTTGGGGGTCCAATTTTAAAAAATCCTAAAAACACTTTCTAGGTATTTATATGAAGAATCCGTAGAAAAAAAATTAATTCAATATTTGGAAAGACCTAATAGATATGACGAAAATCGTGAAAATATATGCATTCCATTTTCACTGATAATTTTTTTTGCCCCACTTCCGAACGCCAATAGATATTTAAATTTTTTTTAATCAAAATTACTTTTCTAGTTGATTTACATATACGTACCGAATTTCAACTTTCTACCATAAGCCGTTCTATAGTTAGGAAAAACACCCCCCACCCCCGTACCATACCACCCCTATAAAAAATTATATTTTTCCAACATGCTACTAATATAGTTCTATCTAAATACTAAGTTTCAGCTTTATATTGTTATAGGTTCTCGAGATATAAAAATCGGAACTTTTTCCTTTTCACCCTCCCCCAGCCTCACTCTCTACACCCTCACCTTCAAAATTTTTTTTTCTGCCGGGGGTCTATTAGGCCTACTTCTGGTAAAAATTTTAAGCATCTATCTTACATTGTGCTTGAGATATGAGACGTGATTTTTTTTAAAAATGCTTACCCCCTCCACTTCCATGCTCCACCGCCCCCTTAAAAAATTTTACTTTCAGCAAACTTTATTTGTCAACATTTATACAGAAACCAAATTTTATTTCTCTAGTGCAATTGGTTCGTGAGATATCGTAATCTAAGGTTTTTCAACCCCCACCCCCGTACGTCACTGCCCCCTCTCAAAAATTTGTTTCGAATCTATTCTCCTAGTATTACCACAGATGTTCATTAAGTTTTAATTTCGTGACATTAACGGATTAGGAGATCTGGATTTTAGAATGTCTCGATCTCGGCTTTCGAGCGTTTCGGACGCATTATTATTCCCCCCACTACCACACCCCTTTACCCATATTATCATTTTTTTTTGCAAATGGGTCCACTATCGATGTTCTATATAAATTCCAAGTTTCAGCCTCCTAGCCTGTGCGGTTGCTGAGATCTAGAAACCAAAATTTTTCGTCTAAAACGCTTCCCCCACCTCCCCCCTCATACTCCCACCACCCAAAAAGTGGTCACTCCAAGGAACCTACCCAGTCTATTAATAAAAAAAATTTCAATTTAATATCTCATAGGGTTTAGGAGTTATAAGCCTTCAAACGTTTTGCGTACGGCGGACGGCGGACGGCGGACGGCGGACGGCGGACGGCGCACAGACGGACTGAAAATTTTTTTTGCTTTTTTGGTGCTTATTAGTCATAAAACGCATAAAAAAAAATTTCAGGGTAGCAAATTTTTTTTTTTAAAAATCGATAACAATACTTTATTATTAAAATAATAAAGTAAAATTCAGAAAAATAATCGCGAATATTTAGTTCTTAAATTATGATTTTATATTTATATTTATATGTATATCAGTTCTTCAACTGACAGCCATTTGACCTTCAATATGCTACATTTCCTTCACCGTAATTGTACTAGAAAAATTTTAATTAAAGCTATAACAATTACTTGCCTCTTCACACTTTGGGGGTTCAAAATACAGTCCAGCGTTAAGTTGTCTTTCATCTTCATCATGCACATCAATTGAAAGCCATCCTGACATTACCTGAAGGCGGCTATTAGAACCCGTGCTTGAGTACGTTGATTGCGTTGTGTGTTCAGACTTCTCCCAAATATATATTGCTTTTTTAATGTCAATATCAATCCACCCAGTTCGAGTGGTATTAAGCATTAGTGTATTGCAAATCCTTTTTTTCTTTTCTGGAATTTTAACATTAGTACTCATCTATATATTAGACTGATAAAAGATGGGTTAAATTTACCTCTTTTATTTCTTCTTGTGTACTGAATGGTTGATATCGTAACACGAATTTGAGTTTGCAGAGGATTTTCGTCACATGCTGGTTTTGGAGTTACTTCAGTTTCAGAGTAAGGATTAACTTTGAATAACCTTAAATTATAAAAAAAAACTGAAAAAGTTACAACCCAATTATATGGCGAAGGTGTACATAAAAAATATGTAATGTAATGTAATATAAAATTCTTGCCTAGCTCAAAGAAATTGATTGAACCTTTTTGTAAATTACTTTATTATTTTAATAATAAAGTATTGTTATCGATTTTTAAAAAAAAAAAAATTTGCTGCCCTGAGAATTTTTTTTCCCACGTTTCATGACTAATAGACACCAAAAAAGCAAAAAAAATATTCAGTCCGTCTGTGCGCCGTCCGCCGTACGCAAAACGTTTGAAAGCTTATAGCTCTCAAACTCTTTGAGCTATTAAGTTGAATTTTTTTTTGTTGGTAGACTGAGCAGACCCCTTCAAGTGGCCACCTTTTGAGTGGTGGTGGTGTGAGGGGGGAGATGGGGGAATCGTTTTAGACGAAAAATTTTGTTTTCTAGATCTCAGCAACCGCATAGGCTACGAGGCTGGAAAATGGAATTTATATAGAGCATCGATAGTGGACCCATTTGCAAAAAAAATGATAATATGGGTAAAGGGGTGTGGTAGTGGGGGGAATAATAATGCGTCCGAAATGCTCGAAAGCCGAGATCTAGACATTCTAAAATCCATATCTCCTAATCGGTTAGTGTCACGAAATTAGAACTTAATGAACATCTGTGGGTATACTAGGAGAATAGATCCGAAACAAATTTTTGAGAGGGGGGGCGGTGGAGCATGGAAGTGGAGGGAGTAAGAATTTTTTTAAAAAATCACGTCTCATATCTCAAGAATGGTGTAAGATAGATGCTTAAAATTTTTACCAGAAGGACGCCTAATTGACCCCTAGCAGAAAAAAAATTCATGTATGAGGGTGTAGAGGGTAAGGGTGGGGGAGGGTGGAAAGTAAAAAGTTCCGATTTTTATGTCTCGAGAACCTATAACAATATAAAGCTGAAACTTGGTATTTAGATAGAACTGTAGTAGTAGCATGTTGGAAAAATATAATTTTTTTAGGGGCGGTATGGTACGTAGGTGGCGGGTGTTTTCCCTACCTATAGAACGGCTTATGCTAGAAAGTTGAAATTCGCTACATATATGTAAATCAATTAGAAAAGTAATTTAAATTAAAAAAAAATTCAAATATCCATTGGCGTTCAGAAGTGGGGCCAAAAAAATGATCAGTGAAAATGGAATGCATATATTTTCACGATTTTCGTCATATCTATTAGGTCTTTTCAAATATTGAATTCATTTTTTTTCTACGGGTTTTTCATATAAATACCTAGAAAGTGTTTTCATGATTTTTTAAAATTGGACCCCCAAGGTGGTGTGAAGGGGATGTATACATTTTCATGAATTCAGCCGCATCCCTCAGGTCTGATTAGATATCGAATAATTTTTCACTTCCACGGGCTTATTTAATAATCACCTAAAACTTGTTTTCAAAGTTTTTTTCTTTTTCAACCCCTAAGAGTGTAAAAACGGGTTGAACACGTTTTCACGAATTTCGTCATATCTTTTAGAAATGATAAGACATCGGATTTTTTTTCACTTCCTCGGGCTTTCTTTATATATATCTAAAAACTCGTTTCAGGATTTTTGGATATTCAAGCCCAAAGTGGGTGCAAGAGGGTTGCATATGTTTTCACAAATTCTTACATATTTCTAGTTCTAATGAGATATCGAATTGATTTTTACTTCCTAAGGCTTCCTACATAATCGTCAAAACGTTGATTTCAGGATGTTTGTTATTCAACTCCAATAGGACGTAAGGCTCTCGACATATTTCTCAGGATTGATGAGAAATTAGATTGGTTTGCACTTCCACAGACTTTTTATATAATCGTCTTCAAACGCATTTCCGATTTCATGTAATGGCTCGAAACCAAATCACGAAAAACCTTCTAATGGCGTAACAACTGATATTTTACTAGGACTAGATCTCGTCCCGGTGTATGACCCAATTATGTAATTCATATGTTATATGAGGCAGCGGCGTAAGTATTCTAGAGCGACCCCATTTTAACCGCTTCCCGAACTTTTTTTAGGTTTTCAGTCACATAGTAACCTACACCGCATCTCAGAATTAAACTCGTTCCGAACTTCTACCCAAAAAATAATAAAGTTGCGCCCAGACTGTTGGCAGATTTTTTTTTATAAAGGATTGATCGCTGCATTTGCTGGTGCCGTTGAGGACATAGTAGTGGCGGCTCGTGCCTTTCTTAGCAGGTGAGGCTGAATTGGAATATCAAAACACGACTTTGTCGGACTAAATCAATATGAGTAAAGACGTCGGTTTATTGCGGAAAAACATTAAATATCATTTTCACAACAAAAAATCACTACTAACTTGATGACTTTTTCCTCTGTAAAATGGTGAGGCTCAGCCTCACTAGCCTCATGTGGCGAGCCGCCACTGGAACATAGTTGAAAAAGTCCTTACTAAAAAACGCATTTGAGTAGATCCACCGTTATACAAGTTAGCGGATTTTACTCCACGCAATAAAAAACACTTTTTGATTTTGGCAATTTAGCGGAAAACTTTATTTTCTAATTTGTTCCTCTTTTAACAACGGTCGGCTTAAGACTAACTTTACCTAAATGCATTAAATTATTAATTGAAGGTACACATTTGCAACCTCAGCAAATTTAGGGATATGCATTAAATTATTAATTGGAGGTGCACATTCGCAGCCTCAGCAAAATTAGGGAATAAAAAGTACCCGGTTCAATGTTCAACGTAATGAGAATGGTTAGAGTATAATAGAGATGACATTCCCATATCAAAAGTATTTAATTTTTGAAGCGCACGACTACATCAAAAAAACTCTCGTACGTACACGAACATCTATGACGTCACATTAAAATTTTCTTCTTTTTTTCATTGCATCTTCGAAAAATACACAGGCTGATCAATAAGACATTCTCACAAATATGAAAACCCTGTTAAAAAAATTATTCGTTATGGGATTAGTAAAATTTAGTATTCTCCCCACTCCTTTAATTCCGCAAAAATATTTCGCAGAAAAAAAAATCTTACCAATTAATAATTTTCATGTATTTTAAGCAAAAATAAAAAAGAAACTTCAACTTTTGGTATACAATTTTGTGTCACCCTTTCATGTTAGCGGCCAAATAAACTAGTCGGTACTGTTAACTCTAAGCATACATATAAGTAGAGTTTATTCCCTTTAAAATTTCCTTCCTTTTACTTAGAATCATTAACGCTTCAGCAAATCATTTCTTCAAGCACAACAAGGTTTTTACTAACCAGAGTCTTATTAAGTTTGATTGTTCCTCAGTTATTCGAAACTATGGAATTTTTAAACAACATTTGAAAAGCAACCAATTTATAAAAATTTCCCTAAAATGTCCTCTTGAAAGGAAAAAAACTATTCTAAGGAATATGGCATCACTGATTTTTGAAAACCCGATTTAGGCGCGGAAAATGACAGTTTTTACCAATATGTTGAAAAAACTTTCTTTTAATTAAAATTTTTTCTATGAAAATTTATAGTTCACGTCAAGTGTGTATGAGCTAATGTAAGTAGTGGTATAAGGAAGCGTTTTGCGATCAAAGGATACGAAATTATAACACCGTATGGTGAAAGTGAAGTGAAAAAGTGATATTCGGTGCGGCGCGTATAACTTTCAAATTTCTTTCAAAATTGCAAAACCGTTTGTCACTGAATTTATCAATACTGTTTGTATATGATTATATTATTCACTACACAAAAGGATCTAGCAATTAGTGATAATTTTCATAGAAAAATGTGCAAAGTGAGCATCACGTCGAAGTTCAGTGCATTACAAAGTATAATTTGTTTTTGATAGAGTGATTTCATGAAAAAACTAATGAATTTCTTAAACGGTGTTATGTTTTAGTACCTAGTCTAGCCATAAATACTGTTACAAACTTTTTGAAGCACTGTCCAATAAAAGAGGTGTTATATGTTAAGAAATGATTGTTTATTTATTCAATGCATTGTTAACAACGGAAATTGCAACAAGTTATTCGAAGTGATTGCCTTTTGCCATTACACAAGCCTTTAATCGAGCTGGCCACTTATCTATGGAAGCACGCACGACTTCAATCGGAAAGTTGGCGACTGCATGTGTAACAGACTTCTTTAAGGATTTGATATTAGGATGTCTTTTAGAGCACGCCATTTGCTCTAAGACAGACCATAATTCGTAATCCAGCGGATTCAGGTCTTTGCTAGAGGATGGCCAATCTTCAGCTTCAATAAAATCTGGAACATATTCTTCAAGCCATTTTTGGGTTGACTTCGCCTTATTACCTGGTGCAGAGTCTTGCTGGAAACTCCAAGGCTGATTTTTGAATAATGACGTGTTGAGAGGTTTCACTACACTTTCAAGGACACTTTCTTGATATATTTTGGCAGACGTTTTGACGCCCTTCTCACAAAAATGCAACTTTGTCAACCCGTTGTAGCTAACACCCTACCAAACCATTACTGAGGCTGGGTGATGACCTCTTTGAACCTTTTGGGTAACTTGAGACGCTTCTCTGGCACTGCGAGCATAAACCCTATCGTTTTGTTTATTAAATGTTTCTTCGACAGTAAAAATTTTTTCGTCCGTAAACAAAATTTTACGGTGTTCTTGGTTTGCGTACCGGCAAAGTAATCGTTTTGATTTTTCCACTCTAATTTTTTTTAACGAATCTGTTAGTAAATGCCCGGTAGATCTACGATAAGCACCCAACCCCAAGTCACTTTTTTTTGTTTGGGGTATTTTCATCTCACGTGATAAAATTTTTTGTTTCCGAAGAGGATTACGGCGAATTCTTTTGCGCCCGGCTTTAACCGCTTGAGGTGTTCGAATAGTTCGCGGACGGCCACTTCTTTGACGGTCACTTACTCCAGCCGTATCATTAAATCTTTCAATAGCCCGATACACAAACCAAAGACTATCTACAACAAGACGGGACACTTAATACACATGCATTTTTTGCGTAAAAAAACCAAAAAATTATTGCATAAGCGGAACAAAGAAATCCGATTGAATAATTTCAATTCCGTATTCTTACGGAAATTCACATGCGAAGAAAAGAGTACGCTAATATGCCAAAATGAATGATTACACATTCGCATCTGTATGCATCGTTTTTCTCAAAGCACGTAACAGAACGCATTTTTTGCGGCTGTTCTATTCTCAAGTGTTTCAGCATACAAACTTATAGGAACAATATGAGAAATGAAGTCACACAAGCACAGCTGAGCTGTGTCTGCACATGATTTGATGTCAGTTTTTTTTTATAGGCGTTCTGTGCGGATGTCATTATATTGGTGAATGCGACTCGTTATCAGTTTTTGTCTCTTCTTTAATCATGCATCTTGCTATTGCTATCTACTTCCCTCATCTCATTAAATAAAGAAACCAAGGTCAAATTTTTATTCGAAAGATACTGCGTAGTGTCCCGTCTTCTTATGGATAGTCTTTGCACAAACATTCGGCTTATACCAAGGGTATGCACAGTCTTAAAAATATCACTTGGTTGCATTCCTACTATAAGAAGTGCAATCACAGCAATTCTATTTTCTTTGTCGCCCCAATCCATGTTCACTACACTAAAAATTAAACTCAAATGGTGACAAATGCATCAAGCACAAGCGTACTATAGCGATTAGCGCAATTTCTAAGAAATGGAATATAACGTTTCCTTTCTGTAGGATTGCCAAACCTTGTAACAATATTTATGGCTAGACTAGGTATAGTCCTGAGTTACGTGTTAAGATTAAGGTAACTTTTCATTTAAAACATTCGCGCTTCGTTGATTGAAGTCTGATCTTGTAGGTAAACATGTTCGAATTTGCAAGAGACGTGCGCGAGCGATTTGGAAGTTCGAAAGTTCTATGCGAAATGTATTTCGAAAAAAGGAATTTTAGCGCGCGTTGTTCACATTTGATAAATATTTGAATATAAATTCGAATGATTTGATTACAAGTGAATTTATTTTACCTTTTACATTGTAGCCTTATTTAGTTTCGACATAATATGTAAAATTTTGATGTATCTATTGAATTTAAAGCTTTTCAAAAAATGGAGTGATGGCAACAAAGTGGGTGATTCTATTGAATTCGTATACAGATAAGCGATTAAATTGCAAGCGAGATTATGTGTGTAGCAGGCATTTTGAAAACTCTTGCTTCATTGCTTGGCGAGAGAGACGGGCCCTGAAAAAAAATGTATTGCCATCAATATTCTTCAGTAAGGTAAAACATCAAATTATTAGTTTTTAAAAAAAAATATTTTACATTCACTCCTTTGCAGGTAGAAGAAAGATTGCTTTCGAAGGGTGGTGATGACGAAACTGCAACAACACTCACCATGGTACGTAGCAATAAACTGTTTCGTATCCCTAATTTAATTACTTGCACTGATCAGCATTTTTTTAGCAGCCTTCCCGCTTCCAATCGTCTTGTGGAAAATTCTGGTGAACTCAACGTTACGTAAGAGTCGGAAGAAGTTAGGGTATACCAATTTTCTGTCGCATTTTATTTGTAGCTTAACCAATTTTGCTTTACAGGAGAGACAATTAACTGGGGAAGTAACATCTAAATCCTTCATTCAACCAGTAGGCCTTAAAAGTACCCCAAGAAAAATACAAAATCAGGTACCGATTTAGTAGGTGATAATAAATGCTGTTTTACAAAGATGTGTAATATAACTTTTTGCAAGCGTTAGGCGTATTTGGGATGTTAAGCTACTTTTAAGTTAGTTTAAGGAATTTTATTAATTTAATACATTTGTCCTAAATTGTCATCATCGATGCTTCGATCGAATTCTAATTTAATTTTTGTTGTTCGAATTTTTGAGAATTGCTGTCAAACGTTTTTCTATCTTTTCGTTTACATTTAATTTTGTTTAAAGTATCAATATACAGGGTGTTTGGTACTCCGTGCACGACCTTGTAAGGGGTTTTTCCTTGATATATTTGGAGAAAAAAATTGTTCTACAGGGTAGGTCAATTTTTAATATTAGTGGAGATACAGGGTGGTTAAGAAAAATGTTTTTGACCGGTACCCTCACTCACTTAAAACGTTATATCTTGAAAATGAATAATCACAAGGCAAAGTGTTATAACTCGTTTTTTAGGCAATCGAATTACCTTTCATTTGACGTAACAGTCTAAATTGTAACTGTACCCAATCTTGAGATATTTACTCGAAAACACCAATTTTCGCTACGTGAACCCTTAAAATTCAGTGATCAATGTAGTTTTTCTCAGAAAACCCCATTATAAAAATGTCATTTTAATTTTATTTTTTTATGTGCCGTATTATTACCTACAAAAGCTGCATACATATGTATGAGTTACGATTAACATTTTGGAAGTAATAGGTAAAAATACATATCGCATAAAAATTAAATATTTCAAAAGTCAGTGCCATAAAGTGGACCTCGTTTAATTTGTCGGTAGTACTGAAGTATTTTTATTGCCCATTTATTACTATTTAAAGTATGTAGGAAAACAATGAAATGTAACTGAGTTTCAACATAATTGATGCTTTTACCTGTATGTGGTAGGTAATACTGGGTGCGGTACTATGCCTTTTTTAATAGGGTGCCTTACAAAATAAAAAGCCTATAAAAGCAAAACTACCTTCATATTTTTATCAGTTTTAGTTACGTTGCTAACAGAAGAAGGTGTCAGCAGAATAAAAAAAATAATTTCGAAATGTCTGAGTACTCCAATGAAGAATATGCTGACATTGTGTTAATTTATGGAGAGTGTCGCGAAAATGGAGAAGCCGCGCGAAGGCTTTACCATCAGAGACATCCCCATCGACGGACACCTAGCAGGAGAGTATTTCAGGACGTTTACAGGA
Source organism: Beris morrisii (assembly GCA_951812415.1). Classification (NCBI taxonomy): domain Eukaryota; kingdom Metazoa; phylum Arthropoda; class Insecta; order Diptera; family Stratiomyidae; genus Beris; species Beris morrisii. The sequence goes on from OX638311.1 coordinate 96,975,438, forward strand.
GAATTAGGGAAACTGGCAGCGTTAGAACAAGGAGAGTAAATGCAAATCCTGCGCCTATAATCGCTGTTCAGATTGACGAAAGAATACTGCAAACAGTGCAAAATGATCCATCGATCAGTATCCGACGCTTGGCATTGCAGTTTAACGTATCTACTTGGAAGGTTTGGAGTATTTTAAAAGTAGAACGCTTCCATGCCTACCATCACACACCAGTACAGGAGCTGCTACCCATTGATTTCCCCAAACGGATGGAGTTTTGCAATTGGCTCCTTGAACGACAAATAGATGACGAGAATTTTTTCAACAATATTCTGTGGACGGATGAGTCCCAATTTACCAGAGACGGTATCACAAACTTCCACAACCTACATACGTGGGCTGAGAGCAATCCACACACAAGAAGAGCGGCATCATTTCAGCACAGATTCAGCGTCAATTTATGGGCAGGTGTGATTGGTGACGATTTACTTGGACCTATTAGGCTTCCGCGTACTCTAAATAGCTCCAATTACTTACAGTTTTTATCAAATGATCTACAGGACTTATTGGATGATATTGCACTGGTTTGATTGGCTTCCATGTTTTACCAACACGATGGTGCTCCTGCTCATTACGGCCGACAGATCACAGATTGGTTAAATTCCAATTATAGCAATCGCTGGATCGGTAGAAATGGACCGATACACTGGCCTGCAAGATCTCCTGATCTTACTATTATGGATTTCTTTGTATGGGGACGGATGAAGGACTTAGTCTACGCAACGCCAGTAGAAACATTGGAAGATCTAAATATCAGGATCGATGCGGCAGCAATAGAAGTAAGGCAGCAGTTGAGGAATATGAATACCAAGAGAACACTCGCCAAACGAGATTTAGCGTGCATTCAAAATGAAGGTGGCCATTTTGAACATTTATTATAACAAAATTTTTTTAAATAAAACATAAAAACCATTATTAAATTCTTTTAGTTCAAACAAGTAGTGTAGATCAACATGCACATGCACTGACTTTCGGAATATTTAATTTTTATGCGATATGTATTTTTACCTATTACTTCCAAAATGTTAATCGTAACTCATACATATGTATGCAGCTTTTGTAGGTAATAATACGGCACATAAAAAAATAAAATTAAAATGACATGTTTATAATGGGGTTTTCTGAGAAAAACTACATTGATCACTGAATTTTAAGGGTTGACGTAGCAAAAATTGGTGTTTTCGAGTAAATATCTCAAGATTGGGTGAAGTTACAATTTAGACTGTTACATCAAATGAAAGATAATTCGATTGCCTAAAAAACGAGTTATAACACTTTGCCTTGTGATTATTCGTTTTCAAGATATAACGTTTTAAGTGAGTAAGGGTACCGGTCAAAAACACTTTTCTTAACCACCCTGTATCTCCACTGTTATTGAAAATTGACCCACCCTGTAGAACAATTTTTTTCTCCAAATATATCAAGGAATAACCCCTTACAAGGTCGTGCACGGAGTACCAAACACCCTGTATATAATTTGAATTTATAATATAACCTCGTCTTTTTCTTATTTTCATCCTTTCTATAGCCTATAATCCTATTCACAGCTATGCAAAAATTCTTGTATAATATACACCATCGGAATATATGCATTCATACTTTGTGTTGTAAATACAAGTATCGCCTGTAATGTATATTCACAATATATAAATAAGTATGTATATATGATCATATTACCCTTGGTATCATAAACTAACACATGTTTAAACAAATTTTTTCGAGCTTCAATTTTAGCTACCCGTATGCCATCTCCATTATACTCTAAGAGGGAATCTGATAACTTACATAAGTGGTGGTATTGCCGGGGACTCCTTCAGATGTGCTTTCCTGAACGGAAATTCAGATCTACGAAGTAGAACAAGTCACAATTTGTCATAGTTAATTGTTATTAAGGTACATTCACTTTCTATAATTGTAGTGCATAACGCTGGCCGCACACTGAAATAGCAAACCTGTTTTAGTCCAAAAGGTTTTTGATTAAACAATATTTATGTTTCTGTTTAAATGTAAATTTTATTTTCAGACCAGTGGCGGGTCCAGACCTTGCTGTTGGGGGGGGGGGGGGGCGGCAATGTTTTTGATTTGGCTAATTTATTTGACCAAATTCTGTGTGAATTTAGCTACATAGACTGTGAACTGCGTTTTTGGTGTGTTTTAGGGAAAATGCCGGAGTATCACAAATAATAAAACTATGTAACTGTACTATGATAACTGATGCTTTATTGAGCATGCAAACGATTCAGTCAGTAGTTGGAATGATACTGAAGTAAGTTATGGACTGCGTTGAGGTGCATCGGCATGACCGTGTTGCCAGATTAAACATGCCGCCCACCTTGAAAGCTCTGGATTTCGAAATTAAGTTGTTAAGTGTCCACAGGCAGTGGAAACACGTTGACTACGGATCTCTTGAAGGCTCCTGTTGCCGTCTTCTCAGTAACGGCTCTAACTAAGCCATCAGATCCAGGATGGACCTCGATTATGCGACCAAGCTGCCATTTCAACGGTGGCAAATTTGTGTCCTTTATGAGAACTAACGTATTAACGGTGATGTTGTTGGACTCGTCTTTCCATTTGGTTCTGTTTTGAAGTGTGTTGAGATAATCCGACGACCATCTATTCCAAAAGTGTTGATATAAAGCCCGCAATCGATTGTATCGATTCAGTCGATTGATGTTTTCTTCTTTGATCTGTGGTTCGATTATGGACGTGAGTGGAGCACCGATGATGTAATGTCCAGGAGTCAATGCTTGGAAATCGTTAGGGTCAGCCGACAACGGAGAAATCGGTCGTGAATTCATGACTGCTTCAATTTGTATGTTAATGGTGTTTAATTCTTTGTACGTAATTCGTGATGTACCAATAATACGATGCATGTGAAACTTTGCTGTTTTGACGGCAGCCTCCCACAGGCCTCCGAAATGCGGTGACCGCGGTGGAATGAATTTCCACTGTATTCCGTTTTCCTGGCATGCGATGATTATATCCTCTTGATGTTGTTGTGAATAAAAAAGTCGTCGTAGTTCTCCCAACTGCGACTTTGCCCCAACAAAATTAGTGGCATTATCAGAATACAGAACTGAACATTTACCACGACGTCCGATGAATCGTTTCAAGGCCAGAATGAAAGCCTCCGTTGTAAGTTCTGATACCAGCTCCAAATGCACTGCTTTCGTAGCGAAGCATATGAAGATCGCCACATACACCTTGATTGCAGCCTTGCCTCTGATGCGGGTAGTTATGTACATCGGACCGCAAAAATCGATTCCCGTTGTAACGAATGATCGTAGTTGTTGGTGTTGAACGCGCTCCGGTGGGAGCTCACCCATTAATTGATTGGCGGAGGAGGGTCGACAACGGAAGCACTGAACACATTTGTGTATTATTCTCCTGGCAGTACTTCTTCCTCCTATCGGCCAGTAGTGCTGCCGAATACTGTTGAGCAAAGCAAGACATCCTGCATGTAGCATAATTTTATGGAAATGGTTAAAAAGAGCGTTTATTACTGGGTGAGACTTAGGCAATAATATTGGATGTTTGGCATCATATTGTAATTGTAAGTGCTTGAGACGACCTCCCACTCTAATAAGACCCTCATGGTCAATGAAGGGATTTAATCCTTTTAATGCACTACGTCCAGGCAGTTCTTTTTGTGACGCAAGAGTGTCGAACTCTACCTTGGAGAACTGTTGCTGTAGTATTTTGACAATTGTCTTACAGCCTTCATCTAGCTCCTTGATCGTAAGATGTCCTGACGAACGCCTGGTACGATTGCGGCATGTTGTGATAAATATTGTGACATATGTGAAAACTCGCTGTAAGCGAGAAAATGAATTAGAGTATTAATGATTATCTAGCAAAGTCGTTGGTTCTGTAGCGACTAACATCAAGTATTGTTTGCGCTCCTCTGGCGGGTTCTCCACTTTTATGAATGTAGCTGACTTCGATGATTCACTTGAACATTCTCGCATTTAGTTCTAAACGAGAAAGTGATATATTTTTTAACGGTGCTACTCTTGATTTACCGCACAGAAGTCGTACTTGTGCTGGACCTTGACTCCCGATGGACCGGCAAATTTTCACTGGCGTCTGCAAACCCATGTATTTCTACGACAGAGTTAGGCACACTTTTGGCGATTCTTGATTAAATGACAATTTTTCTATAAAATAATTGAGAACCACTATAATGTTCTTCGATTTTTTTGACCCCGATCCCATTGAGATCCCAAGTTAATTTTTTGGTATGTTTTGAAAAACAGTATAGCCTAAAAAATATAAAAGAATAAAAAAAAAACCGTTTTGAGATATTCAATTTTTATTGCGACAACCTTCCCCTTTAAAATAAGCCATATTTTATTATTCTAGGCTAAAAATTACCAGAGATATTCATTTTCAAAGAGGACTCGGACACCATTTTTGCGAAAACTTTAACATACTATAACTAACAAAAAAATGAGATAGAAACAGAAAATTGAATTCCAATTATTTTTTTCACTAGTTCTTAAAGTACAAAAATTTTCAAAAGAATCAGAGATTGTAAGGTCACAAATTTCGTCATTCTTGGCGGTTCTTGATGAAATGACCCTATTACCTACGCAATATGTTGTCTTCTAGTCTTTTTATCATGGTGCGTTTACACTCACCCTCTACCCCCATCAGGCTATTGCAAACCGGTTTTCGTCGGCTGTGTTCTTTGCTGTGTTGAATGCAATTTACACTCAACATGCCTTTGCGGCGCAACTTGCCATAAGTGCTGCGAATTGTGTGGTACCACAGTTCATTGTATGTGTGTACACATATGGAAGCGTGCGTCGGAGAAAAAGTTGAAGAATGTTAGACTCTTGCGACTGCACGAGCCATCTGATTGGTTGATTTTATGGTGGGGATAGAGGCGCGCCTCAAACGTTGAGTTTATGGTAAATCCACCATCATGGTTCTGTTCTGTTCTTTGCATTGCACCGCAGAACTACAGTAAATGTTAATTACAGTCCACATTGCAGTGGAGCAAAAAAAAAGGAGAGCAGTTGAAGTAGGTATGTAAAATTCGGAATTGGTCTTGGGGGTATCCCCGCCCCAACAATGGTTAGATCCTGACATCATGTTATCCACATAGAAGTCGCGATTAAGTACCTGACTTCCTAGCGGGTATCTTTCTGCTTCATCCATGGCGAGTTGCTGAAGAGTTCGTACTGCCAAAAATGGCGCAGATTTCGTTCCGTACGTAACTGTCGTCATCCGGTATCCTTGAAGATCGTCTTCAGGGTTGTTACGCCAAATGATGCATTGCCAATTGCGATCATTTTCTTGCATTGAAACTTGGCGATACATTTTGGCAATGTCAGCTGTCACAACGTAGCGGTAGGTGTGAAAACGTATTAATAAACTGAACAGGTTGGGCTGTATAGTTGGACCAGCCATTAGTACGTCATTGAGCGACTGTCCACTAGAAGATTTGCAGGAAGCGTCGAATACGACCCGCAACTTTGTGCTTGAGCTATCATCTTTGAGGACGCCGTGATGAGGTATGAAGTACTGCTTTAGAATGTGTTGCAACATCAAAAGGTTCCATACGATTTAAGAACAAGTATTCCTCCATAAATTCTGTGTATTGTTGTTTCAGTGTAAGAAGTCTACACAGTTTCTTTTCCAAAACTAAAAACCTTCTAAGTGCGATTTCAAAAGATTCCCCAATAATATCGGTGGACTTCATGAATGGAAGCCGAACAGCATACCGACCGTCTGACAAACGACAAGTGTTTTGGACGAAGTGTTGTTCGCATCTTTCTTCCTCCTCTGACAATGATGTGGTTGGCGCTCCGTAATTTTCTGAGATCCAGAACTGTTGAACAAGGTGATCTAGTCTATCATCAGACTCTTCCTTGCCTTGAATGCATGTGTTCGCTGCAACCGTGACACATGATGAAGTTCCTGTAGGTCCAGCAACGATCCATCCCAATAAAGTTTTCTGGATCGTGGGTAGGTTGTTGCCAATTTTGATTTGACCGACTGCAAGTAGTTCAAAGATAATGTCGCTCTGATGAGAATGTCGACGTGTTGAGGCAGATGAAACGTTGGATCCGCCAAGACAATGCTGTCAGGAATGTTCCAATCCTGGGTGTTGATCCTATGATTTGGCTGAACAGCTGTTAATTTACGAAGGACAAGGGCATCAATGGTTGCCCTGAAGTTCGACTGACGTGACTGCAATGACAGTTGTACTGAGTGATGAACCAGAGAATCTGTTTCTCCAATTCCATTAACGATCACGTTGACCTTAGTTCGCTTCAACTTCAATAGCTGCGCACAGTGCTCTGACACAAAGTTCATCTGAGAACCAGAATCCAGTATGGAAGTATGGAAGCTTGATGACTGGCACAATCGCTTATGTGGAAGGTGGAGGTTGAATTTGTATTATCTGCCATGAAAGCTGCCGCTTGACTTTGATCGGTCTTCGGCTCTACGTCGTTCTTGACTACGTTAGGATGAGACTCAAAGTGTATAAGCGTGTGGTGGGTTTTTTTACATATTTGACATCTACCTGCCTTACACTGACGGATACCGTGATCGGGTTTCATTCAATTGATGCACAAATTTCGCGTCTTTGTTTCACTAAAGCGTTGAACGGGTGTAAGTTCCAGCCAATCTTGACATTTAAAGACGGAATGCGACGTGTCTTTGCATATTATGCATCGTTTTGAAACAGCTGATGCTGCAGCAGTTGATATGAACGTTGTTGAATTATAAATCCTATTTTGATTCGGTTGTTTTGTCATTTGACGTTGACTGACGTTTGGCAATTGACGTTGACTGACGTCTACAGAAATGATGGCGAGTGCCCGACAACGGCATTATAGAAACTGGCGAAACTGGTCCCATGTTGGTATCTCTGTAGTGGTAGAACACTCCTGCCACTTTGCTAGTGTTTCGATGTCCATTTTACTTGCTATTAAATGAAGCAACAGAGAATCTGCCAGTTGTTCCTTGGATTCTATGGATAACAGTGCGCGAACGTGACAGGTCGCGGAGTCCAAAACATCTCTTAATTGTTGGGTTGATTTCTTACCTACACTAGGCAAGCCGAAAAGTTCAGCAATGTGAGATCGGACGATGAATGATTTGTCTTCGTAGCGCTCCCTCAATGCAGCAAGCGCTCTTCGATAATTTTCGGGTGTGAGCTCTAACGACGATACTATCTTTGAAGCATTGCCGGTGAGACATGACCTCAAATCATGAAACTTCTCTATATCATCCAGGTCATTGTTTCTATCTACCATTTGTTCAAACAGGCTGATGAAGTCGAGCCAATTTGTAGGTTCACCACTAAATTTAGGAAGCAGAATGTTAGGTAAATGTACCGAGCGTCGCTGTGTCACTTCGGATGTCGATTGGTTTCCTAGTGTTGCTTCACTAAACTTTCTGGTACCGCGTTGAATGTATGTGAGCAACTTGGTTTTTATGGTGCAATAGGACTCTTCGTATTGATCGCGTTTGTCGGAAGTTACTTCCCCTTCATCCAATATTTTGATTGCTGCCTGAACCCGATTAAACGTGGTGAAGTATGATTCGAGGAGTTGAAGCTTAGTCTCCAATTCTGGAATGCTTGCATCGCGGGCTCGCTGCTCTGCATATGTCTTCATCTTTGTCTGCTGCATCTCCACTCTCAATCTCACGCTCCAATCTCAATTTGGAAAGATTCTTCTCATCCGCAGCGATTTGGCCTGAAGATTGCTCTTCGTCGGACGTAGACATGTTTTATGTTCAAATGCGACTGATATTTCCGATGGTGATCGCACAAACTCTGTTCTTCACTTCAATCACACGTTTACACACGCGATTCGAACGGTAAATTGAAGAGCAATTTTCTAACTTTGCAATATTTGCAATAAAACTTTAATCTTCGGGTTTTAACATCCGGCTAGACGGACCATGAATAACACCAAGCGTTTTTGATGTGTTTTAGGGAAAATGCCCAAATATCACAAATAATAAAACTATGTAACTGTCCTATGATAACAGATGCTTTATTGAGCATGCAAACGATTCAGTCAGTAGTTGGAATGATACTGAAATAAGTTATGTACTGCGTTGAGGTGCATCGGCATGACCGTGTTGCCAGATTAAACATACTGCACTTTGCAAAAAAAGGATCATCTGATGACGGGATCATATTGTTTTCATCTTATTATGGGTCTGTCCATCAAGAATCGCCAAAGTTGTGACCTTACAATTTCTGATTCTTTTAAAAATTTTTGTACTTGAAGAACTAGGGAAAAACTAATTGAAATTAAATTTTTTGTTTCTATCTCATTTTTTAACTAACTAAAACAACAATCTTTAAAATAAGCCCTAAATTAAAAATTACCAGAGATATGAATTTTCAAAGAGGACTCGGATATCTTTTTTGGGAAATCTTTAATATACTATAAAAAAATGAGCTAGAAACAAAAACTTGAAATCATATTTTTTTTTCACTAATTCTTCGAGTACACAAATTTTCAACAGAATCGGCGATGAAAAGGTCACACTTTTGGCGATTCTTGATTAAATGATCCTTTTTCTATAAAATAAATGAGAACCACTATAATGTCCTTCGATTTTTTAGACCCCGATCCTATTGAGATCACAAGTTAATTTATGTTTTGTAAAACAGTATAACCTACAAAATATAAAAAAATTAAAAAAACCGTTTTGAGATATTCAAGGATAAAGGACAAAATCATTATCCTCGAAAAAAATTTCAAGGATAATTTTCATTGCGACAACCTTCCCCTTTAAAATAAGCCATATTTTATGATATTATTCTAGCATAAAAACTACCAGAGATATGTATTTTCAAAGAGAACTCGGACACCATTTTTGCGAAAACTTTAACATATTATAACTAACAAAAAAAATGAGATAGAAACAAAAAATTGAATTTCAATTATTTTTTCCACTAGTTCTTAAAGAATCGGAGATGGTAAGGTCACAATTTTCGTTGACCCTATATTTTATCACGGTTCTGTTCTGTGCTTCGCATTGCACCGCAGAACTACAGTAAATGATAATTACAGTCCACATTGCAGTGGAGTAAAAAAAATCGGAGAACGGTTGAAGCATGTATGTTTAGAAAATTCGGAATTACTCTTGGGTAGGGGGTGGGCTGATACAGGGGGGGCCTCCATCCTCCCACCTGTATCCGCAAATGTTTCAGACGCATACTGATTGAAGCTGAAATGTCAGTTAGACTTTTGATAAAACGGGTATATCTCTTTGACTTTTAAGATACACAAATTTGGGAGAAATGTCGCACGACGAAGCTACCGATACAGCTGTAGTTTGTTGACAGTGGAGTATGCTCAATGATCATGGCTTATATTTATTTCATCAATTATTTACAGATCAAGATTTATGTAGTACACAGGGTGTTTGGCACTCCGTGTGCCACCTTGTAAAGGGTTATTCCTTGATATATTTGGAGAAAAAAATTGTTCTACAGGGTGGTTCAATTTTCAATATTAGTGGAGATACAGGGTGGTTAAGAAAAGTGTTTTTGACCGGTACCCTCACTCACTTAAAACGTTATATCTTGAAAACGAATAATCACAAGGCAAAGTGTTATAACTCGTTTTTTGGGCAATCAAATTACCTTTCATTTGATGTAACAGTCTAAATTGTAACTTCACCCAATCTTGAGATATTTACTCGAAAACACAAATTTTTGCTACGTCAACCCTTAAAATTCAGTGATCAATGTAGTTTTCCCCATTATAAAAATGTCATTTTAATTTTATTTTTTTATGAGCCGTATTATTACCTACAAAAGCTGCATACATATGTATGAGTTACGATTAACATTTTGGAAGTAACATTTAAAAATACATATCGCATAAAAATGAAATATTTAAAAGTCAGTGCCATAAAGGGGACCACGTTTAAAAACCTGTTTAATTTGTCGGTAGTACTACAGTATTTTTATTGCACATTTATTACTATTTAAAGTATGAAGGAAAACGCTGAAATGTAAGTGAGTTTCAACATAATTGATGCTTTTACCTGGACGTGGTAGGTACTACTGGATGCGGTACTATGCCTTTTTTAAAAGGGTGTCTTACAAAATAAAAAGCCTATAAAAGCAAAACTACCTTCATATTTTTCTCAGTTTTAGTTACGTTGCTAAGGGAAGAAGGTGTCAGTAGAATTTAAAAAATTATTTCAAAATGCCTGAGTACTCCAATGAAGAATATGCTGACATGATGTTAATTTATGGAGAGTGTGACCAAAATGCACGAGCCGCGCGAAGGCTTTACCACCAGAGACATCCTCATCGACGGACACCTAGCAGGAGAGTATTTCAAGACGTTTACAGGAGAATTAGGGAAACTGGCAGCGTTAGAACAAGGAGAGTAAATGCAAATCCTGCGCCTATAATCGCTGTTCAGATTGATAAAAGAATACTGCAAGCAGTGCAAAATGATCCATCGATCAGTATCCGACGCTTGGCATTGCAGTTTAACATATCTACTTGGAAGGTTTGAAGTATTTTAAAAGTAGAACGCTTCCATGCCTACCATCACACACCAGTACAGGAGCTGCTACCCATTGATTTCCCCAAACGGATGGAGTTTTGCAATTGGCTCCTTGAACGACAAATAGATGACGAGAATTTTTTCAACAATATTCTGTGGACGGATGAGTCCCAATTTACCAGAGACTGTATCACAAATTTCCACACCCTACATACGTGGGCTGAGAGCAATCCACACACAAGAAGAGCGGCATCATTTCAGCACAGATTCAGCGTCAATTTATGGGCAGGTGTGATTGGTGACGATTTACTTGGACCTATTAGGCTTCTGCGTACTCTAAATAGCTCCAATTACTTACAGTTTTTATCAAATGATCTACAGGACTTGTTGGATGATATTCCACTGGTTCGATTGGCTTCCAAGTTTTACCAACACGATGGTGCTCCTGCTCATTAAGGTCGACCGATCACAGATTAGTTAAATTCCAATTATAGCAATCGCTGGATCGGTAGAAATGGACCGATACACTGGTCTGCAAGATCTCCTGATCTTACTACTATGTATGAGGACGGATGAAGGACCTTGTCTACGCAACGCCAGTAGAAACATTGGAAGATCTAAATATCAGGATCGATGCGGCAGCAATAGAAGTAAGGCAGCAGTTGAGGAATATGAATACCAAGAGAACACTCGCCAAACGAGCCTTAGCGTGCATTCAAAATGAAGGTGGCCATTTTGAACATTTATTATAATAAAAATATTTGAAATAAAAACCATTATTAAATTCTTTCAATTCAAGCAAGTAGCGTAGATCAACTTGCACATGCACTGATTTTTTAAATATTTAATTTTTATGCGATATGTATTTTTACCTATTACTTCCAAAATGTTAATCGTAACTCATACATATGTATGCAGCTTTTGTAGGTAATAATACGGCTCATAAAAAAATAAAATTAAAGTAACATTTTTATAATGGGGTTTTCTGAGAAAAACTACATTGATCACTGAATTTTAAGGGTTGACGTAGCAAAAATTTGTGTTTTCGAGTAAATATCTCAAGATTGGGTGCAGTTACAATTTAGACTTTTACATCAAATGAAAGGTAATTTGATTGCCTAAAAAACGAGTTATAACACTTTGCCTTGTGATTATTCGTTTTCAAGATATAACGTTTTAAGTGAGTGAGGGTACCGGTCAAAAACAATTGACCCAGCCTGTAGAACAATTTTTTTCTCCAAATATATCAAGGAATAAATATACAAGGTGGCACACGGAGTGCCAAACACCCTGTATAAAATAAAAAAAAAAACAATTTAAAAAATGTAAAAAAAAGGTGTCGGGTCCAACAAAAAGAGAAGATATAAAAGAACTAATATCGGATTTTTATACTCTAGATGAAATCATATAGAGTATTATAAGTTTAATCCAGCCCAAAAGTTTGTAACGCATAGAACCAAGCCTCGGACGAAAAAAAGTTTTATATTATTTTTTGTTTATTTGTGCCCAGAAACCTCAAATCCGCTTGACGTCCGTCCGTCCGTCCGTCCGTCTGTCCGTGAACACGATAACTCAAGAACGCCTTCACCTAGGATCTTGAAATTTTGAATCTGGATGTTTGGTTGAATTTGTAAGGCTAAGTTCGTTAACGGGCAAAATCGTCCTACTCCTTCGGGTAGCTGCCATACAAAATGTCCTTAAAACACATGTTCAAGAATATTGGTCGATAACTTCAGAAGGGTTTAAGCTACGACTTTGAAATTTTGTACGTGTTATTTTCCCAATAGTTGGATTTAAATATATGATTATGAAGAAAATCCTGTTAGTCCTTCGTGTAGCTGCCATACAAATATCCTGTCAAAATGTATTCAATTAATTTACGAAACTCACTATAACTCAAGTAATCTTTTAGCTACGAATTCGGAATTTTGTGCAAATTAGTTTTGAGTGAAAAGAAAGTTCGACTTTACTAGCCAGCGAAATCCTATTACTCCTTCTGGTAGCTGCCCTACAAAATGTCCTTAAAACACGTGTTCAAGAATATTGGTCGATAACTTCAGAAGGGTTTAAGCTACGACTTTGAAATTTTCTATGTGTTATTTTTCCAATAGTTGGAGCTAAATGTATGATTATGAAGAAAATCCTATTAGTCCTTCGTGTAGCTGCCATACAAAAATCCTGTCAAAATGTCTTCACTTCATTTACGGAACTCACTATAACTCAAATAATCTCTTAGCTTTAAACTCGGAATTTTTTACAAATTAGTTTTGAGTGAAAACAAAGTTCGGGTTTACTAGTCAGCAAAATTCTTTTACTCCTTCTGGTAGCTGCCATACAAAATATCCTTAAGACACGTGTTCAACAATATTTTCTGTTAACTTTTGAACGCTTCAAGCTACGAATTTGAAATTTTGTACACATTAATTTTTGAATGGTTCCAAGGAAAAGGATAAATATGTAAGAAATCGAGTGAGTCCTTCCTGCACCTCCCATGTGAAAATCCTTCAAAAAGGACATTTTTTTCAATGACTTATCAAGTTCAAAGTATGAAATTAAACACTGAATGTTGTCTTTTAGTTTTGAGTAGCAATCTAATGGCAGTCCTTAATAAAGGACATACAACATACACACACGTAATTCTACTTTATCCCCAACTACAATATAAATCGGAGTTCAGTATTCATCTAGAGTATTATACGATTGGCTTGCAGCCGATCGTGACTGCAGTATGTTTATAATTGACTTTATTTTCTGGATGCCGGAATAATACTGACTAACAATCTACTTTACAGCTTTTTGATTTTACTTACAAATATTACTGCAAAGGTAGAGTCTACAATTTTACATTGCTACCTTTGCATTTTATATGGAAAAAACTGTGCTGGACATACAATTCAAAATTGGGTTACAGAATTTACTAGGAATTCAAACTGTGGGAAATTGAGGGAACTTGGTGATGTAAAATTTGACGGTGTTGCCGGGCTCGGCGGGGTCATGTGTCATGTGTTAATATTCGTAACTCGCGTGCCTTTCATAGGGCCGCTTAGCTTTGGCTACTGTTTATCGGCCAAGCTACACAGTCGGTGTCATAATAATGGTTCCACAGTTAGACCCATAAAAATCAATTGTGGTGAAAATGATTAATAGAATTAATGCAATGTGTTTGAAGTTCAAACAAACGCCATCCAGCAAATTCAGTCAGATTTATGCGATAAAGTCATCGAAAATTTGACCTCTCGAATATGTGTGACCAGCAAAGCCGTGGCGCACATTTGAACGACGTTATACCTATATCATACCTTGGCATAAAATATTCTTTGAGATAAAAAAAATTTAGTGGATAATTGTATTTTTATTTTACAGGTATCACAGGAAACAATTTCTGATATACTTACGAGCGATATACTCACGATGCCTTAGTTCTAGTCTTCTATCGGTTACAGGAACTAATAAAGACATCCGTCATAATTTTATTTGAAAGATATCATCAATGATACTTAACCCTAGCATCTCTACCGCGGGGGAAGCATAATATCATCGCTTTCGATACAAAATTGAGTAGTTTTAATGACACCTTCGCACTAATATCATAAATCTGATATCAATATCTTTCGAATAAAAATACGAATTATTATTTTCGTTATCTCTTGGAAGTGACAAAAGGTGATATCTGCGACATCATGTGGATATCGCTTGTGAGATTATCAGCAATTATGGTTGCTGGGCAATAATTGACTACACATATGAATGGGTCCATGCTAAAAGGTTATCAGTCCATTTTTGTAAACTGTTGGAAAAACAAAAAAAAAACCGCCTGTAGACATCAGTTAAGTTAAATTCATAACAATACTCTACCGAATCAATAAAAGAGGTTATACATAACTCATATAATTAAAGTTTACAAATTTATCTATGCCACACGAATTTTGGCGAATTTTTGAAACCCGTGGACTGATGCCCTTTTAGCATGGATCGAGTTAGCCAGAATAAATTGGTAGATTTACTCATCATTCTAAAATCCATAGCTTCTGAACGATTAATGTCAGACGGTTGATACTTTGTGGTTACCTTAAGAAATACTAGGAGATTAGAAAAAGGGTTAACATATTCAAGGGGGGTGGTAAGGTGTGGGATGAAAAACTATGGATTACAATATCTTAGATAAGATAAGATAAAAATTGGTTTGTGTATAGGGTCATTCCATCAAGAATCGCCAAAAATGACGAAATTTGTGACCGTATTATCTCCGATTCTTTTGAAAATTTATGTACTCGAAGAATTAGTAAAAAAAAATATAATTTAAATTTTTTGTTTCTATCTCATTTTTTTTTTAGTCATAGTATGTTAAAGTTTTCGCAAAAATGGAGGACTCTTTGAAAATTCATATCTCTGGTAATTTTTATCCAAGAATAGGGCTTATTTTAAAGGGGGAGGTTGTCGCTTTATATTGCGAATAAAAATTATCCTTGACATGTTTTTTCAAGGATAACGATCTTGTCCTTTATTCTTAAATACCTCAAAATAGGTTTTTTATTTTTTTATTTTTTTATATTTTGTAGGTGTTTTACAAAACATACTTGTTAAGACTCAAAGCAGTCCCAACTATTCAAAAATTGAATTGCTAAATTTAATTGTTTTTAAATATCGTTTGCTAAATTGAATTCATTATATTACATTTTTTAAATCCTATTTGTTAAATTTTTAAATCATAACATTTTATGACTACCCTTACGGTAGATCTTGCCTATAACTTGCTTTGTTTAATTCTCGCTCGGCCCATGTTGATCGCCAATTTTATATTTCGAAACAATAGACATTGACCCAGCGGTAAATTTGCTAGCTAAAATATTTTTTGAAATTTAAATTCAAAATGAAATTGTACTCACTCTGAAAGTTGTAGTTAATGCGTTCAAGTCGTTTTTTGAAATTAATAAATTTTAAACTTTAAGTTGTGCAGTTTTTTAATTTTGAAACAAATGAGAATGTTAGGAAGTTGTCCTAAAATTTGTTGGTGACTCCGACGTGATTGGCTATCGTGTTAATCATTTAATTGTATCTTATTTATGCACACCTATCGTGGATTAGTGCCTGTGACTTAAGTGCAATATAGTTTGCAAGGTGAAGGCAGTGAACGGTGAAATATAGTTTGCAGCAAACTTTCGTATCGTTTCGTTCAACCAGTAATGTAAAGAGGGTGTCCCGATTAACTAAAGGTGTTTAAAGTTTAGTGCAATGCCGAAAGATGGCTCCGATAAAGGAGAATTCAGTGATCAATCCGATCACACTACAGGTGAGCGATTAAAAACGCCAAGAGCATCATTGAAGAGATGCATAACGCGAATTAAAAATTATATTGACGCAAGCCAAAACTCTGTTACTGTGGAAGAGTTGGAATGTCGTCTTAGTTCGCTGGAAAGGTATTTTCAGCAGTTGTTGCAAATTCAAGACAGCATTGAATGTCGGGAAGCAAGTCAGGAGTTGCACAGAGACGAAATTGAAACTCAATATTGCAACGTGAAGGCGTAAATATTGAAGTTAAAACATTCGCTCGACTTGTCAACATCTAAATCTTCTCGTACGGGTGAAAATAGTCTTGATTTTACGATGTTTCCGTATTCCATGTCAAATCTTCCAAAACTTACTCTGAAGACCTTTTCAGGCGAGTATATAGAATACACCAGTTTAATGCATGGGTTTAATAGGTTAGTGGATAAATGTACAGATTTATGTAATATCCAAAAATTCCAGCACTTAATTAATAGCCTCCAAGGCCAAACACTGAATTTAATAGAAGACTTGGAAAATTATGGAAAGGCGTTGGATCTTTTGAACGTACGCTATAATTATAAATGTATTATTTTTCAAGCCCATGTAAAAAAAATGTTTGAGGCTCCTTCGACACTAAAAGGATCTGCTTCGGATATTAGATCTTTAGTTGATAAGATTAATGTCCACCTCAAGGCACTTCGTTGGAACAAACGATGATATACTAAATACTATTATTCTTTACCTGATTAGAAGTAAATTGGATGAACAATCGCATATTAAGTGGGAAGAGTCTCTGAATTTCGATGAACTACCGACGTGGGAGGAATGCGCTAAAATTTTTGGGGAAGAGATGTCAACAGCTCGAATCAAGACCTTCTTCTTCGGCTAATTCTCGTCAAGGTAATTCATCTAAATCTGCAAATAAGCCTAATCATCGAAAATCGACTAGCCTCACAGAGTCGAAGCAAACTTGTGTTATCTGCAATCGCTCTAACCATAGCATCTACCGGTGTTGGAGTTTCGCTCAGTTGTCTGTCAATGATCGATATCGAGAAGTCAATAAATTGGACCTCTGTCTGAGATGTTTGCAAAGGGGACATCTTTCTGGAGGTTGCTCAGCAGAATGCTGTAAGGTGTGTGAGATAGTCATCATAATTTGTTGCATCGTTACGTATCGTCGGGCTATGCAGTATCTTCGACAAAACCATTTTTCTCTAATTCGGTTCCTGAAATAAATGTCCAACCAACTCGGGAGCATTTATTCCTGGTCGAGTATTATTGGATACCGGTTCGACGCTTAACTTTATATCGGATGAATTTTGTAAGTAACTACAGCTTAAACGATTTCAAGATTCTTGAGCTATCAGCGGAATTGGAAAACAAAGCTCTACGTGCCAATTCAAGACAAATCATCAAATTCAATCCAGAGTCGGTACATTTTGCATGTCGTTTGAAGCCTGGATTCTTCAAAGTATCACCGGCTTCCAACCAGAAAAAACACTGAATATTACAGCTTCCCTTAGCAGATCCACAATTTCATCTTCTGCGCAAAATTGATATTCTTTTGGGCTCGGATATTACGTATGGTTGCTTAATCGAAGTAAAACTGAGAATATCCCTAGAACATCCAATTTTGAAGACTACCGCGTTAGGATGGGTTGTAGGTGGTCGCTGTCGATCGACCGCTGTTGCAGCAAACAGTAATATCCTTCTAGCAAATGAAAATGTAGCCTTCATCGATGATAATGATGATACTTCTCGGATAATAGAGAGATTTTGGAGGGTCGAAAATGTTGAGTCTAAAGGTTCTAACTGGACTCAGGAGCAAATGGTGTGTGAAGATCATTTTAAAAAACCGTGTCACAAATAGATGGGCGTTTTAAGTTAAGTCTTACGTTTCGCAGAGATCGTCACTTGCTGGGTAAGTAAGAAATTGCAACTCGGAGATTTATGTCATTAGAGCGCAGGGTGGAAAGGGATATCGATTTGAAATCTAGGTACGTAAGCTTCATGCGAGAATATGAGTCTTTAGGACATATGAAATTAGCTGAAATAGGTAATGAGCATGTCAGCTGTTTTATTCCACATCACCCAGTTTTACGGCCTGAAAGTTCCAGTACAAAATTGAGAGTATTTGACGCTTCTTGTAAAACGAGCTCAAATATATTGTTAAATGAGCTTCTTATGTATGGACCAGTGGTTCAAAATGACTCGTTTTCCATTGTGGTAAGATTTCGTTGCCATAAATTTCCAATTACGGCAGATATTCCCAAAATGTACCGGCAGATCTGGATTTCGGAGGAAGATTGGAGCTATCAAGAAATTATGTGGAGAGAATCTCTAAGTAACACGCTTAACACATATTTCCTTAAAACAGTCACATGCGGGACTATCACTGCTCCGTTCCAAGCAACCAGGTGCTTAAATTATTTAGCAGACCGAAATGCTAATAAATATCCTATTGGCAGTCGTGTGATCAAATCCAAATTTTTATATTTATGATTTAATAACTGGCGCGGACATCTATAAAGAAATCATGGAGATAAAGTACGAGACTGAGAAGATTTTGGAGCAAAGTCAAATCATGCAGATATGGAAAATGGAAAAATTGGTTTTCAAATGAGGAACGTTTTCAAGGCAGCATTAGCGAAGCAGATAAGGAAACTTCGTTAAGAATTAATGATGTGGATGTCATCAAAACTTAGGGAATAATTTGGGATCCATTTGAGGATCAATTTTGTTTTCGTGTGCCACTGGAAACAAACTCATCACGGGTAACAAAACGTATTGTTCTTTCTAATATCGCCAGTTTTTTCGACCCATTAGGATTATTGAATCCTATAACTGTCTTGGCTAAAATTTTTATGCAACGGTTATGGACATTTCAAGTAGATTGGGATCAATCAATACCTGAAGATTTATCCGAGCAGTGGTGGTATTCGTTTCGCGAAGAACTAACGGACATTTCAAAAATTCGAATTCTGCGTTATATATTCGCTATCCATCCTCTTCACACTCGCGAGTTACACGGTTTCGCGGTCGCGTCTTGCAAGGCATATGGTTGTTGTTTGTATGTTCGTAGTGTGGATACTTATGGTAACATATCAGTTAATCTGATAAGTGGAAAATCGAAGGTAGCTCCTCTTAAATCATTGTCGCTACCAAGACTGGAATTAATGTGCTGCGTTGCTCTTTTCAAATTTATTCAAGGTAGTTTAGCCGTTAGTTGGCTTATTATCCGCTACTTATCTTTGGACCGATTCCGAAATAGTTCTTCATTGGTTGCATGGGCATCCTTCAGCTTGGACTACATTCGTATTAAATCTTGTGGCGGAAATTCAGGAGTTAACGCTACCAGATGTAATTTGGCGTCACGTTCCATCGAAGTCCAACCCTGCAGATACTGTTTCTCGAGCAGCTTGCACTTAAGAACTCGTTGAGTCTATTTGGTTTTCCAAGCCACAGATTAGATTAGATTTGGGAATAGGGGTTGGTATGGTTAACCTCTGTCATTGCAGCCTCAGTTGGGCTTATTGTGACGTCCCCCCGGTTTGATTATGATTCCTCTTCGATCCCTGCGCTTTCAGTTTCTTAAGAAATCTGAAGACGAATTCATTGATCATGCTGCTGATTTACATGACAAAAGGTAAAGGTAAAGTCAGTTTTACTGGCAGCTGAAAATAATCGTGATTTAATAGCAAATCACAAAATTTGTCAACGATTTTTCGAAATTACGAAGAATATTTGCAGACGTCCTACGGTTTTATAGGATTTCATCGATAGTACCATGCAAGGGTTCATCTCATCAAAATGAAGAAATTAACAAGGAGCTAACAGCTATGGAATTAGACGAGTCGCTGCACAGGATCGTCATTCAGCGTCAAGTATTTGAAGGAGAAATTTCATTGTTGGAAAAAAAACATGCAAATCAACCCAAGTAGTTCACTTAAGGGCTTGACTGCTTTTCTGGATGAAAGCACTCCTCAACTGCTTCTGCAACTGTAAATTACTGCGCTGAAGTCGGAATCAATTTCCGATTTATCGCACCGAGGTCTCCCCACTTTGGTGGACTGTGGGAGGCAGCGGTTAAGTCGGCCAAATAATACAAATACAGTGGCGGTGCAAGTAGAAGCGATACTCAACTCACGACCAATGGTTGCGATGTCCAATGATCCCAATGATTGTTCGGCACTTACGTCCGGTCATTTCTTAGTAAACGCTCAACTCAACGCTATTCCTGAAGCGGATTTTACTAAACGAGAATGGCATTACCTAAAACGATGGCAAATGGTTCGTGCAATACAGCAACACTTTTGGCAACGATGGTTTGGGAATATGTGCCACCACTACAACAGAAGGTAAAGTGGACGGCTGCGTCCTCAAACTTAAAGGAAGATACTCTGGTTCTCTTGGCAAATGAAGATTTACCTCCCCAGCTATGGCTCTTGTGAAGGATTGTCAAAGTGTTTCCCAGTTCATATGGTCGCATTCGTGTCGTAGATATTCGTACATATAAATGCATCTTCAGTCGTGCAATTACCAAAATTGCGCCACTACCATTGGATGATTGAAGAGGCGTTCCTGCAATTCTTCAAGGCTGCCGGGATGATAAGACTCAAAACAGTCCCAACTGTTCAAAAATTGAATTGCTAAATTTAATTGTTTTTAAATATCGTTTGCTAAATTGAATTCATAATATTACAGTTTTTAAATCCTATTTGTTAAATTTTTAAATCATAACATTTTATGACTACCCTTACGGTAGATCTTGCCTATAATTTGCTTTGTTTGATTCTCGCTCGGCCGATGTTGATCGCCAATTTTATATTTCGAAACAATAGACATTGATCCAGCGGTAAATTTGCTGGCTAAAATATTTTTTGAGATTTAAATTCAAATTGAATTTGCAGTCACTCTGAAAGTTGACGTTAGCGTTCAAGTCGTTTTTTAAAATTAATAAATTTTAAAATTTAAAAATAGAATTTATAGGGGTAGTATGGTATGGGAGTGGAGGGTGTTTTTCCTAACTTTAGAACGGCTTATGCCAGAAAGTTGAAACTCGGTACGTATATGTAAATCAACTGGAAAAGTAATATTGCTAAAAAAAATTCAAATATCCATTGGCGTTCGGAAGGAGGGCAAAAAAATTTTCAGTGAAAATGGAATGCATATATTTTCACGAATTTCGCAATATCTCTTAGGAGTGGTAAGACATCGGCTTGGTTTTCACTTCCTCGGTCTTTCATTATATATATCTAAGAACCCATTTCAGGATTTTTGGATATTCATCCCCAAAGTGGGTGCAAGGGGGTTGCATATGTTTTCAGAAATTCCTACATATTTCTTAGTTCTAATGAGGTATCAAATTTGGTTTTGCTTCCTAAGGCTTCCTACATAATCGTCAAAAAGTTGATTTTAGGATTTTTAGATATTCAACTCCAAGAGGACGTAAGGCTTTCGACATATTTCTTAGGATTGATAAGATATCAGATTGGTTTTCACTTCCACAGACTTTTTATGTAATAGCCAACAAACACATTTCTAATTTCATGTAATGGCCCAAAACCAAATCACGAAAAACCTCCTAATCACGTAACAACTGATATTATACTACTACTTAGAGCTCGTCCCGGAGTATGACCCAATTATGTAATTCATGTTTTATATGTGGCAGCGGCGTAAGTATTCTATCGCGACCCCATTCTAACTCGAACTTTGTTTTTGGTTTCCAGTCACATAGTAACCTACACCGCGTCTCAGAATTAAACTCGTTCCGGACTTCTACCGAAAAAGTTATAAAGTTGCGCCCAGACTGTTGGCAGATTTTTTTTTTATATTGCGGCAATTTTTAAACAACGATCTTTAAAATAAGACCTACTTTATTATTCTAGGATAAAAATTATCAGAGATATGAATTTTCAAAGAGGACTCGGACACCGTCTTTGCGAAATCTTTCACATACTGTTATTTGCAAGTCTAGAAACCGCGCAACTCGATCGGTTTCGCATAATGGAAACAGCAACAACCGAATACCTAGCTGCAAAGTAACCCAATCAGAAACCTATTTGAAGTATATAAGGGGGCGAAACAACTCGATTGTACCTCCCTTCCAATCGAATGTTCTCGCAAGTACCAGAACAGTGTAAAGATCAAAATCGAAAGTTCGAAAGCTTTCGAGAACCGTCCACATACATCACCGACCGAACATTCAAGAACAGTCTAGACTATTACCAGCTAGTATAAAAGCAGGTGAAGTTTTCAGCGAGGGACATAGTAATTTCTATTACGTCGACTGTGGTAGAAATCGAAAGTGATCGAGTCAAGCGATATATAAGCGGGCGGTATTGCCATACAGTGCGTAAAGAATAATAGTGCGAAAAATAAATTATTACTAATTTCGATTTTAAACGAATTGTGCTTTACTTGAAATCTCGGCGAACCCCTAGCTCGCAACAATACTATAACTAACAAAAAAAATGAGATAAAAACAAAAAATTGAAATTATATTTATTTTTTTCACTAATTCTTCGAGTACAAAAATTTTCAAAAGAATCGGCGATGGTAAGGTCACACTTTTGGCGATTCTAGATAGAATGACCCTTTTTCTATAAAGTAATTGAGAAGCACTGATGTTCTTCGATTTTTTTTGACCCCGATCCCATTCAGATCCCAAGTAAATTTTTTGGAATGTTTTGTAAAACAGTATAACCTACAAAATATAAAAAAATTAAAAAAATCTATTTTGAGATATTCAAGGATAAAGGACAAAATCGTTATCCTTGAAAAAAAATGTCAAGGATAATTTTTATTCGTATTTTTACTTTATTACTTTTTAATAATAAAGTATTGTGATCGACCTGAAATTTCAAAAAAATTTGCTACCCTGAAATTTTGTATTTACTCGTTTTAGGACTAGTAAATAGAGATGGGAAAAACGGGTCGATTATGTGACCCGGGTTAACTGACCCAATTCACCTATTTGACCCGTTCAAATTGAACGAATTCACTTTTTTACTAAAATCCTTGGATCTTGATCAAACTTATCCATGAAAATATGTAATTTGTTGATATTTTAAAGAATGGAACAGAAATAAATCTTTTCTTGTTTCTTACCCCCGCAATTGTCAAAATGCTTCAAGCCATAGAAAATACCCTTTCACACGGTATGGCTGATGCAGGGATATAGAGAAGACGTTTTACTAGTTCGTAAAGACGTGGAAATCTATATTTATTTTCCAACCATTAAGCCAGTGGATTTTAGTTAGGAAATAAATACCGGTCGTTAATGTAGGAATCCAATTCTTCAATAGCCGCTGCCATCGGGTTCACCACTGGTTGAACAGATTCTCTAAATCCAGTCCAGAGATCGATTACATAGTCCGAAGTTACTGGTATGATTGTGAGAGGTTCCCTTTCGGGTTGCACCCCTAAGTTTTGGACCCTAGGTAGTCTAATTTTCACCATTTTATCCCTTAAAGACGAATAATCGGATTGGTATATATCATCAGGGAAACTTTTACGACTTAAATTACTCTACTTACCCCTATCCGCTTAGGGGCGCACGACGACGAGTCCGACTAGCCCGTCGAGACGGGGTGGGCGCCACACAACTGAAGCTTTCGTCGTCGTTCTAACTACCTAGCCAGCTGTGAAGCGAGGTAGGTTAAAGTTACCACCGGAACTCTCTCTCGCGGATCTGTAATCGGAGGACGTTACACTAAATTTACACGGAAGCTTTTGAAAAGAATTGTACTGTGGTTAAAGAATTATTTTAATTAAGTTCAAGAAGTAACATGAATATGTGAATGCAATTGTTAAAAGAAAAAAAAAAATAGCTAAATTAAGATCTTAAGCTAGGGTACCACTGGTGTCTGCTCCGTCCTCAGGACAAATTCGTCTCGCCGCGAACCGCCACAATTTTTATCTTCAATTATAAAGGACGCCCCAGAAGGCGCCGCGTCGATTCGAAAGTTAGCGTGATATAAATTTCCGCCGAGCTTATTTTCGATACCGTCCCGCGAATTTTTCCGTTTATATCCGCACCGCGTTTCGTACCTTAGACGGTTAGATTCTATTTTTGTCTACATTTTGTGCGCACGCCGAAACTTCCGCGCACCCAAATGTTCGTTATGTCGCGTAAGAATCCGTGATATTCGATCACCCAAAACTGTTCGTTACTGCGCTGACTTAAAAGTCCTAACGCTTCGTTCCACAATTCGGTCCCGTACAATAAATAAAATACCTTTTGTTCGATATTAATTTTCACTTCTTCGTCTAAGCAACCGTATTAATCTTAAGTATTTATTTAAGGTTTCGCACTAGGTTTTCGGTATTACCATCTACGTTAGTTAGTTCGTTATTTTTCTTGTTTTCCACTACAACTTCTTAAACAAACGTTTTCTGATTCCGCACTTAGTCACTCTACCTTCACCAAACTTTCGCCTTGCGTGTTTTATTCCGTATCAATGTTCGTTAATTTAGTTCGATTTCTCCGTTTGACTCTACCCTTCCGAAAATCTTCTTCACCGTCCACCTCTCGTTTTTCTCGATCAAACTCCAAAAGCCACGATCTTTCTCCCTTTCCTTCCGCGTAAACTCGTAACGGTCACCCCCATTCGGTTAGGGCCTTTGACCCCCCAATTTGCGGTCCGATACCCCTTTCGAACTTTTAAATTTCCCCATTTGCGAATTGGGACACATCTTTATTCTTGTCTTTATTCCAGTGTAAGCGAGCTATTCGGGCCACAATGGCGGCGCCCATTGTTATTGTTTTGGAAACCGAACTGTCATAATCGCGGTTGAAGTGAAGTGTCGCGAGCAGATCTTGTCCGGCGCATTTGAGGTAAGTTTAATTCCATAGCTTGATTTATTCCGCGAGATTAACAGATCGGACGGCACTCGCGTGTGTCGGATAATTCCGGTCATCGATTTGACCGAGTAAATAAATATTTGCGATGACTCGCGCACTTAAAATTATCGTACCGTGTTTATGTTCGCGTTTATTTTCAGTGTTACAATTTCAATGTTTCGTTATGTTTTGCTCTCCTTGACATCTAAATCCTAAAACTAAACCTATCCTATCTCTAACCAAATCCATTTTACTTAATTCCTATTACAAGCCAAACATTACTTTAATTTTGAATCCGCTTCCTCCTTTCAGCCTTATTACTAAGATTTTGTTTTCCGAGTTCTTATACATAATTCTATGCGTTATTTTAGGTTTCCTGTGCCTGGGTAGTGATACGAGTCTCCCCAGGGGAGCTGACTCCAGCTAATTTTGCAGTAAGTCTCAACATTATGTTATTTCTTTTTAATTCAAAATTCTAATTTTCCATTTCTGCATACTTTTCGCAGGTTTTGAGTGGAAGAGCTCCGTCGATGGTCTTCATCAGGACAGCTTTAAGGTATACCCTGAGTATCCTCTATTATACCAATAATAAGTTCTCCTTTTTTTTCCAGATGTAATATTTCCCCCCTTTCCTCAAGAGGATTTCCCTGAAATGCTCTTCCCGCGACCTACATACATGTTTCCTCCCCCGTTTTACGCGTTATAGGGCTTTAGATCTTTTACATGCCAGATCCCCGCGTCTTTGCCATCCCTGTCCACCAAATGATAGGTCCAAGGTGACACTTCCGTCTGTACCGTGTACGGTCCCAAGAAGGTAGGGGCTAACTTAGCCGAAAAGTAGCGCGCAGCGTCGGATTGGGCAAAGTTTCTCCTCCACACAAAATCATGTGGTAAAAAGGACACATCGCGTCTACGTAGATTATACCGCGTTTTACTTTTCTCCGCCGCCTGCCTCATTTTGTTAACAATTTCCTCACGCAAACCCGCGAACGCTTCCGAACGTTCTCGCAGTCTGTCCGCATCGAATGGATTTACCTCGGTAGGGTAATCGTTTGGCCCTACATTGCCCACGTTCATCTCCCTACCAAAATTCGCATAATAAGGTGTGACCCCCAATACTTCGTGCGTGGAAGTCCGCAGTGCGCACCCTATCGGCGAGAGGTTCGTGTCCCATAATCGATGATTATCAGATGCATAAGCGCGAAGCATTGTCTTAATGTTCTGGTTTGTGCGCTCTGCCGGGTTGGCTTGTGGGTGGTAAAATGCAGTGTATTTTATATTCGTACCATATCCCTCACACGTGCGTTTGAATTCCCGACTAGTGAACTGCACCCCGTTATCGCACACAATCCACCGTGGAACACCGAACAACAAAAACACCTGCTCCTCAACGATTCGACTCACCGCGGCACCAGTCGCCGTTCTCAACGGAAAGACGAGCGGGCACTTAGTGAAATAGTCCACCACAGTAAGGATGTAACAGTTTCCTCTGAGGGATCGTGGAAGAGGGCCCACCAGGTCAACGCATACCATCTCCCAAGGCCTGCTCACTTCGGTCCTTGAAGTCATAAACCCGGCTGGCCGTTTCCTTTCCGGCTTGATCGCCTGACAGACCTTGCACCTAGCCACATATCGCTGAATGTCGGCTCGCATTTTGGGCCAATAATAGGATCGCGCCACTCGCGTATATGTGCGAAACCCCCCCGGATGTCCAGCAGTCGGCTCGTCATGACATTGTTCTATTACCTTCGTTCGATTTTCTTTTGGAGGGACCATTTTCCAAACTTCCTCCTCCGATAAACCCGGGTGTTGTGCCGGTACGTGCTTGAAAAGCTGGTTACCCTCAACTCGCCAGGCCGAAAATTCGTCCGGGTCATTTTTCACACGTTCTACCATCGTACGATACCATTTATCCGAGATTACTTTCCGATTCGCCAATACGCACACTGGAACTGACCGAGATAATGCATCAGGGACCACGTTTTCTTTTCCCTTACGATGAATGATGTCAAAGTCAAATTGCTGCAGCCTCACAGCCCACCGTGCCAACCTTCCGCACGGGTCCTTCAACTGGTTTAGCCATACCAATGAGTAGTGGTCCGTTACGACCACGAATTTGGTCCCCTCCACATATGGTCTCAGTTTCTCCACTGCCCACACTACTGCCAGACATTCGCGCTCCGTCGTAGAAAATTTCCGCTCTGCTGCGGTATGCGATCTGCTCAAGTAGCAGATAACTTTTTCTCCTCCCTCGTGTCTTTGAGTGAGTACAGCCCCCAGTCCGTAACCTGAAGCATCAGTCTGTATACTGAACGGCAGACTATAATCCGGACATGTCAGGATCGGAGCAGTCGAAAGCTTGACTTTAGCTGTAGCAAAGGCTTTGTCGCATTCCTCATCCCATGCGAATTTGCGGTTTTTCTTAAGCAACGTCATGAGAGGTGCCATCAGAGTTGCAAAATCCGGTATAAAACGCCGATACCATGATGCCATCCCCAGAAATTGTCGGACTTCTTTCACGTTTGATGGCTTAGGAATTTTTATCAGACATTCCACTTTTTCTGGATCCACGTGCAATCCCTGTTCATCCACCACGTAGCCCAGATATTGCAACTCCGATCTGCAGAATTGACATTTACTCCGCGAAACCTTTAACCCCGCAACTCTCAGTCGCCGAAATATTTCTTTCAACACTTCCAGGTGCTTCTCGAACGTCTGCGTCACGATTATAATGTCGTCCAAGTAGACAAACACGTGCTGCTCTAAGTCCCCTCCCAGGACACGGTCGATTAGTCGTTGCCACGTAGCCGGAGCGTTGTGCAGACCAAAAGGCATTCGCCGAAACTGGAACAGACCCCGATTCGGCACTGTAAAGGCGGTAAATGGTCGAGATTCCTCAGCCACTGGAACCTGCCAATATGCCGACTTGATATCTAGTGAAGACAGAAATTTCGCGTCCCTCAATTTATCAAGTGTAGCAGAGACATAAGGCAAAGGGTACGCATCACGCTCTGACACCTGATTCAACCTTCGGTAGTTCACACAAAATCGGTACGACCCATCCTTCTTCTGAACCCTTAAAATCGGGGATGTCCAAGGACTACATGATGGTTCAACTATTCCGGCCTCCAGCATCTCGTCTAGCTCCTTGTCAATATCCTTCTGGACAGCGGGTGATACTGGATAGTATCTCTATTTGATGGGATCGGATTTGGTTTTTATTATGTGCTCCACCATATTGGTGCAACCAATTCCGTCACCCATCAAACTCAATTCCGCCTCAATCACTTCCGCTAGCCGCTCACTCTGCTGCTCAGACAACTTTGATTTGGGCTGTAAGAATTCTACTACCGCTACTTCCGGGTTCTCGCGAAATTCCCAACAACTTCCCCGCAGATCTGCTACAATGCCCGCTGCAGCCCAAAAATCAGCTCCCAGTATCAGCTTGAGTGGAATTTCCGGGACAACAAATACCTCTAGCCACTTAATTTTGCCTACCAATTCGATCGGAACCCATATGGATCCCAGAATTGAGCACTTCACCCCATTCGCTATGACAACCGATTGAGATCCTTGAGTGTTTATCGTAACTCCAATTCCCCGAAGGAGGTCCCAGCCTGCTCCACCCAGAATCGTCTTCGAAGCACCCGAATCCAGCAAACCCAACATTTCACAATCAAACATTTTCACATTCAGGTAAGGACGTGTATCGCCTACTACTTTAGTGAAAATATACCCTATTTCCATACTACTCTCCACACCCTGAACGCCTTCCTTACTAGCGGCTATCACATCAACTACCCCCACTACGCCGCGCTCTAGTGGGTACTGGGGAAGTTTTCCGGCTGATTGTTCGTAGATGTTACATTTGGTGTGCCACCTATGCTATTTACTTGAGCCCTATTCCCTCCGCTCATATCAGCTGATTGGTTGCACTTGTTGCAGAATTTCCGAATCACGCCAGTCTTCCCGCATCCGTAACAAGCACGAGGCCTCTGACATTCGCGAGAATTGTGCCCCATTTCCCGACAATTCCAACACACAATAGAGCGCCTTTCTTCCACCACCGGACAAACACCTGGAGCCTCAACATATGCCAGATCTGGTTCGAGCATGTTTCGCGATCGTCGAGAAATTGGAGGATTAAATGCTTCCACCGACACACGGGTAGCTTCCAATTCTCGTCCAAGGCGTACTAACTCGGTAATTGACTTCACCTTCCGCAAACCGAGGTGCATTTGATAGAACGGTGTGATATTACGGCGCAGCAGTTTTAATTGCGCTGCTTCCGTCCACGATGTCGTCAAACGCCGGAAGAGACCTTGCATCAAAGCTACATACATCCCTATGGACTCATCCGCGCCCTGCGTTCTCCGCCGAATCTCCTCCTCTAAACGTTCGTCGTAGTCCGGCGGTAAAAACTCCTGCCTGAGCTCCACTACCAACTCGTCCCACGACTTCAGAGCTGGCCTCACCGCTCGTAGCCAAATCAGCGCTTTACCTTCGAACAAGTCCACCGCCGAACGAAAAAGTTGCGATTTTGTTACGCCCCGTGCTTCCCTCAATTCCTCAACTCTTTCTAGGAACGCACTTATCGACTGATTCCCGTCACCCACAAATTTCAAATTCCACTTCGCTACCGCTAAAGATGGCCTGGAAATGGAAATTCCTGTCGTCATGGGGGTTGTACGATCGGCTAAATCCTCCTCATCGCTCGCATGATCCAGCCCGGCTGTGGCGATGTCTACCCTCTCGCTAAACCTTCTTATCTCCGGCGCGACTGCAGCTGGTGTCGCCTCTTCTCCCCGTTTCTCGACATTCCTAGCCCTAGCTCCTTTCAACCCGTCTGGTTTCGTCCCGGTCGATTCATGAATCGGGCCGGTTTCGTCGTCCGAACTGGAATCAGCCTCCTCGTCAGCCTTTCCCAATAAGTCGCTCATCAGAAAAACAAATTGTCCCCGTGTTTCCGATACGGATGACTTCTCCTCGACCGTGGTTGCCGGAACCCGCTCTGTTCGACGCATACCCCAGTCTATCTTCGCCAGTACTTTATGGTACTCCGAACATCGATCATTTCCAGAGAACTGCGACACTAGCATTTCGATTTCAACTAGTTTGGCCTTCAATGCCGCCATATCTTCCTCAGTGGTAAACGGATACTCTTCGATCACTATACTATGACCAGAACCTTCCCGTTTCAACGCTACCCTCAACGCTTTCCTCATCGCATCCACCTTATCTACCGGAAGACCCCGAATTGCCATTTCGTAGCTTAATTCCTCCTGATTTAACCGGTCCACGGCAAAGGGAGGAGTAATACGGCTAGCCATTTTCCACTCAATATTTCACAGAACCCACAAGTGTGCAGAAAGTTATACTCAATAAAAAAAATAATAAAGAAAAAATTCTTCCTTACGATACCGTCCCGCGAATTTTTCCGTTTATATCCGCACCGCGTTTCGTACCTTAGACGGTTAGATTCTATTTTTGTCTACTTTTTGTGCGCACGCCGAAACTTCCGCGCACCCAAATGTTCGTTATGTCGCGTAAGAATCCGTGATATTCGATCACCCAAAACTGTTCGTTACTGCGCTGACTTAAAAGTCCTAACGCTTCGTTCCACAATTCGGCCCCGTACAATAAATAAAATACCTTTTGTTCGTTATTAATTTTCACTTCTTCGTCTAAGCAACCGTATTAATCTTAAGTATTTATTTAAGGTTTCGCACTAGGTTTTCGGTATTACCATCTACGTTAGTTAGTTCGTTATTTTTCTTATTTTCCACTACAACTTCTTAAACAAACGTTTTCTGATTCCGCACTTAGTCACTCTACCTTCACCAAACTTTCGCCTTGCGTGTTTTATTCCGTATCAATGTTCGTTAATTTAGTTCAATTTCTCCGTTTGACTCTACCCTTCCGAAAATCTTCTTCACCGTCCACCTCTCGTTTTTCTCGATCAAACTCCAAAAGCCACGATCTTTCTCCCTTTCCTTCCGCGTAAACTCGTAACGGTCACCCCCATTCGGTTAGGGCCTTTGACCCCCCAATTTGCGGTCCGATACCCCTTTCGAACTTTTAAATTTCCCCATTTGCGAATTGGGACACATCTTTATTCTTGTCTTTATTCCAGTGTAAGCGAGCTATTCGGGCCACAATGGCGGCGCCCATTGTTATTGTTTTGGAAACCGAACTGTCATAATCGCGGTTGAAGTGAAGTGTCGCGAGCAGATCTTGTCCGGCGCATTTGAGGTAAGTTTAATTCCATAGCTTGATTTATTCCGCGAGATTAACAGATCGGACGGCACTCGCGTGTGTCGGATAATTCCGGTCATCGATTTGACCGAGTAAATAAATATTTGCGATGACTCGCGCACTTAAAATTATCGTACCGTGTTTATGTTCGCGTTTATTTTCAGTGTTACAATTTCAATGTTTCGTTATGTTTTGCTCTCCTTGACATCTAAATCCTAAAACTAAACCTATCCTATCTCTAACCAAATCCATTTTACTTAATTCCTATTACAAGCCAAACATTACTTTAATTTTGAATCCGCTTCCTCCTTTCAGCCTTATTACTAAGATTTTGTTTTCCGAGTTCTTATACATAATTCTGTGCGTTATTTTAGGTTTCCTGTGCCTGGGTAGTGATACGAGTCTCCCCAGGGGAGCTGACTCCAGCTAATTTTGCAGTAAGTCTCAACATTATGTTATTTCTTTTTAATTCAAAATTCTAATTTTCCATTTCTGCATACTTTTCGCAGGTTTTGAGTGGAAGAGCTCCGTCGATGGTCTTCATCAGGACAGCTTTAAGGTATACCCTGAGTATCCTCTATTATACCAATAATAAGTTCTCCTTTTTTTTCCAGACGTAATAAAACCTTTCTTTTTAAATCTGGTATCTAGAACCACAGCCAACATGATAATATGAATCTAAATCCCTAAACCGTACGGACAATTCATTTTTTAAGTTTCCACCCATTTCTTTTACCTGTTGTGGTATATCTTTTTCCAGTAACACTTCATTTGTGCTTCACCATAAATCGAGCTAGAATCGAGGCTTTGGAAACCGAGATTGTTTTTTCAGCGCTGACATCTATAGTCACTGTCTTAAAAACAATCAATATTTTAATCGCAATTCGAAACACAAGAATTTATAGTATACTACTAAAATACCACCGACCACAAAATTGCATCAAGCTCAATACTCGAAATTTCCGAAAGCCCCTCCCAGTAAGCCCTAAATTGATTTCGCTCGAGATATTTTCATATGTTCCCACGAGCATTGTTTATAAAGATACCAAATATAACGGCGACGTAATGTGACGTTTGTAAGCGCAAACTCATCCAACTAAAATTATTTCTTACAACGCATCGAATCTATAAAATTATAACCCGGGTTGAATCCTTTACAATCCCATACAAAGCAAAACCAATTCATATCCATACAACCCATTCGTCAGAATTGCGATCGGTCAAATTGTAACCCGGGTTGATTCCATCTTTCGCATGTTTCCATCGTTCACAGGTTTCCACGAACGACCACGAACGCCATTGTAACGACTCGAATTTCCGGGGTAGGCTCATCGGGTGCCGGGATCCGTTACAAAACATTTATTTGATATTAGGACTTCACTTTATTCTCTAAATATAATATATGTTCAATTTCAAAGGTTCTTGTTCGTTGCGTCCTTCAGCTCCGCTCCTGGTTTCCTTCTTGTTCGCCTCCGCGCGTCTGCTCTACTTGCCTTGACTCGCTACTGATCGCCGCCTCTGCTCAACATACCCATTATGCTGTTCTGTTTGTCGCTGCTAGGTTGGCTTCGTTGCTTGGTTTGCTGCTACCTGGCTCAACGTCGCGTGGTCCTTCGCTGCTTGGCTCATCACTGGTCGGTCTGCTCTGTTGTTTGGATTGTCACTACCGGGCCCAACATCGCGTCGTCCTTCGCTGCTTGGCTTTTCTCTGCATGGTATGTCGCTGCGTGGCTTGCCTCGCCGTTTTGGCCTGTCACTGCTTGTCTTTACTCCGCTGCTTCGTTCATCGCCGCTTGGTTCGCTCCGTTGCTGGGATTGTCGCTACCTCGCTCAACGTCGCGTAGTTCCTTGTGGCTTGACTTACTCCGCTGCTCGGCGTGGCTTGCTTGCGTGGCTTACTTGCGTGGCTTACTTGCGTGGCTTGCTCTGCTTGTCGTGGCTTGTTCTGCTCTGCTCGTCATGGCTCGCTACGTATCGCTGCGTTGGCTTGCGTTAGCTATATTTCTTCGGCGTCGTATTATTGCGGTAGCTACGTCTCGTTGCGGTGGCCTGCGCTGACTGCGTTGCTTCGGCGTCGTCGTCTCTCGGCTTCCTGCAGCTACTGCGTCCTGCTGCGTTAGCTTGCGCTGACTGCGTTGCTTCGACGTTGTCTCCTCTTGGCTTCCTGCTGCTACTGTGTCCTGCTCCGTTGGCTCGCGCTGACTGCGTTGCTTCGGCGTCGTGGTCTCTTGGCTTCCTGCGCTGACTGCGTTGCTTTGGCGTCGTGGTCACTTGGCTTCCTGCACTGCTACGCCTGGCTGCGTTGACTTGCGCTGCTTCTTCGTCTTCCTTGCTCAGTTCTTCGTTCGATTCAGACTTGCTTATTGATGGAAGTACAACTCCACAAGAGCAATAGCACAAGTTGAATCGATCGAGCTCAGTTTCTCAATACTGTTTCAAAGAAAGGAAGTACAACTCCACTATCTTCATCACAGCATGAGTACTGCCGACTGACTCCCCGACCGACTGACCACTGATCGATTCGTTCCCGTATATATTTAGTGACAAACATTCGCTATCCATGAATTATGTTATAGAATAAATTTCGTATGGGAGAAATTTTGCCTTCTTATAATTCGCGGCCGGTGTATGTCTACCTCGGTATATAGTCTCGCTGGGATTTTGTATACTTGTCGGCGGGTTTTTCTGTCGCATCGCGTCGCCTGGGACGCTTTTGTGATCCCGCTGACCTTTTTCCAGGTATATTCCCAATTCTTGGTGCTGTGTTTCAGCTTTGTTGTGTTTTATGTCTTTTGTTTATTGTATTTCGGGTTCTATGTTCTCTGTTACGTGTTTTATATTATACGTAATCCTAAGTCTTTAATTCATGTACCTAATCCTATGCTGTTTGGTACTCCTTGTACTTGTTCCTTAGGCGATTGGTGTGGATGCAAATTATCAAAAAGTTTCCGTCCTTACACTCCCTCCTTTCCTTGGTGAAGAGCCCTTATTATATATACTTGTTGCACTTGTAATACTGCCTGTAGTTCAATTTAAACTATGCCGATTCGGTACGGTCCATCGAATTTTGGGGCTAGTTTTGCTGGTACGGCTGACGCGGTGCCCTTCATATGCTTGGCCTCCAATTCCGAAAGTCTGGGTTCGTGTTCGCTGTATCCTGTTTCCCTGATCCAGGTAACAAATTGTTTTCTTATTTCGTCGACGGTGCCGATGCTGTCGAACCCGAATTCTTCCTCGTAGGTGAGGAGTTCGTCCTTGCGCAAGCTGTAGACCCAGTTGGTTTTAACCATGATGCTAGGTTTTCCTGACACTTTTGGTCAAATTTCTGCACTGACTTGTCACTGCCCTATCTTGGCCACTCACTGTCTGTTCACGGCAATACTCTTGGTTGTTTTCACTATCTAGTTCGCCGTTCGCTTCACTGCTTCACACTGCTATCTGTTAATTGTTTTACTATGTGTTCGCGGGATGATATTTCACTGTTTGTTTGCTCACTGTGTTTTTCAATGTTCGTATATTTACTGTTTATTACTTCACTGCCAGTTTTCCTTGTTTTTAATGGTTATCGTCTGTTCACTAGTTATTCACTGTTTATGCACTATTAGTTCACTGCCAGTTTCCTTGTCTTTAATGGTTATCGTCTGTTCACTGTCACTTCACTGTTTATGCACTATTCGTTCACTGCCAGTTTTCCTTGTCCTTTATTTTGAGAAGTCCCTGCTCGGGCGCCATTGTAACGACTCGAATTTCCGGGGTAGGCTCATCGGGTGCCGGGATCCGTTACAAAACATTTATTTGATATTAGGACTTCACTTTATTCTCAAAATATAATATATGTTCAATTTCAAAGGTTCTTGTTCGTTGCGTCCTTCAGCTCCGCTCCTGGTTTCCTTCTTGTTCGCCTCCGCGCGTCTGCTCTACTTGCCTTGACTCGCTACTGATCGCCGCCTCTGCTCAACATGCCCATTATGCTGTTCTGTTTGTCGCTGCTAGGTTGGCTCCGTTGCTTGGTTTGCTGCTACCTGGCTCAACGTCGCGTGGTCCTTCGCTGCTTGGCTCATCACTGGTCGGTCTACTCTGTTGCTCGGATTGTCACTACCGGGCCCAACGTCGCGTCGTCCTTCGCTGCTTGGCTTTTCTCTGCATGGTATGTCGCTGCGTGGCTTGCCTCGCCGTTTTGGCCTGTCACTGCTTGTCTTTACTCCGCTGCTTCGTTCATCGCCGCTTGGTTCGCTCCGTTGCTGGGATTGTCGCTACCTCGCTCAACGTCGCGTAGTTCCTTGTGGCTTGACTTACTCCGCTGCTCGGCGTGGCTTGCTTGCGTGGCTTACTTGCGTGGCTTACTTGCGTAGCTTACTTGCGTGGCTTGCTCTGCTTGTCGTCCAAGAGGAGGATGGAGGATGGAGGATGGAGGATGGAGGATGGAGGATGGAGGATGGAGGATGGAGGATGGAGGATGGAGGATGGAGGATGGAGGATGGAGAATGGAGAATGGAGAATGGATGATGGATGATGGATGATGGAGGATGGAGGATGGAGGATGGAGGATGGAGGATAGAGGATATAGGATGGAGGATGGAGGATTGAGGATTGAGGATAGAGGAAGGAGGTTGGAGGATGAATGATGGAGGATGTCGGATAGAGGATGGAGGATGAAGGATGAAGGATGGAGGATGGAGGATGGAGGATGGAGGATGGAGGATGTAGGATGGAGGATGGAGGATGGAGGATGGAGGATGGAGGATGGAGGATGGAGGATGGAGGATGGAGGATGGAGGATGGAGGATGGAGGATGGAGGATGGAGGATGGAGGATGGAGGATGGAGGATGGAGGATGGAGGATGGAGGATGGAGGATGGAGGATGGAGGATGGAGGATGGAGGATGGAGGATGGAGGATGGAGGATGGAGGATGGAGGATGGAGGATGTAGGATGGAGGATGGAGGATGGAGGATGGAGGATGGAGGATGGAGGATGGAGGATGGAGGATGGAGGATGGAGGATGGAGGATGGAGGATGGAGGATGGAGGATGGAGGATGGAGGATGGAGGATGGAGGATGGAGGATGGAGGATGGAGGATGGAGGATGGAGGATGGAGGATGGAGGATGGAGGATGGAGGATGGAGGATGGAGGATGGAGGATGGAGGATGGAGGATGGAGGATGGAGGATGGAGGATGGAGGATGGAGGATGGAGGATGGAGGATGGAGGATGGAGCATGGAGCATGGAAGATGAAGGATGGAGGATGGAGGATAGAGGATAGAGGATAGAGGATGAAGGAAGGAATATGGAGAACGAAGTATGGAAGATAAAGGATGGAGGATGAAGGAAGGAATATGGAGAACGAAGTATGGAGGATAAAGGATGGAGGATGAAGGATAGGGGATAGAAGATAGATGGTGGAAAATGGTGGATTTAGATTTAAAATTAAAGATTAAAGATTAAAGAATAAAGACTAAAGATTGAAGATTAAGGACTAAAAATTAAAGATTAAAAATTGAAGAGTAAAAATTAAAGATTAAAAATTAAAGATTAAAGATTAAAAATAAAGATTTTAGATTAAAGACTAAATATTAAAGTTTGAAAATTAAAGATTGAAGATTAAAGTTTGAATATTTAAGATTAAAGATTATAGATTGAAAATAGGAGATGGAAGATAGATTTAGGAAAAAGTATTACTTTACACTAAAATTCTAAAATGAATATTTACATTTTTCATTTTTGGTATTTCCACTTGTAAGCCAATTTCAATTTGTTTCACTGCACGCTCGACCTCAAATTAAAATATATCGCTATCTAAAAATTTGCAGTGCTAAAGGAATTAAAACTCCCTTTTCGCGTTCATGTTTGGCTGACGCGCGCTTCGCTCTTGCCATAGAAATATTTTCACTTTCTTTTAATATTTTATGTGTTTTAAAGAAACTTATTAATTTCTTCTTTGCAACCTTTTCAATTATTATTCCAACGATATATATTAAAGCAATAAGTAAACAATTATTGAGTGTTTACTAAATTTTAGGGAATACACTCTTCGAAAGGTTAAAAATTATGAAGTGTTTAGGCTTTCAATAATTATGACGTGAGGGGACTAGAGCCAATATTTTTTAAAACTAGTTTCCTATTATTTCACGCATTACCCAGCATTGCTTTAAAATAATCAACTTTGAGTATTTTCATTAAAGCTCATAATTTATTTATAATTTTTTTTTAAATTTCTTTCGGTTTTTCAATATTAATCTGCAGTCTCCTTGTACGGCAGTGCAAAAGATCCACCTGGATCTCAAAGAGCCTGTTCAATGAAAAAAGCGAGATCCAGTGAACCGGTTCATTGAAAAGATCCGAATTTCCCATCTCTAGATGGGAGCACGAGAGTTGAGGGGATAGCCATTTTTTAAAAAAATTAATTCTTATATTTCAAGAATCGTACCAGATATGAGCTAAGAATTTTTACAGTTAGGCCCAGTAGACTTATAGCAGGGAATACAATTTTGGGGGTGCTAGTGATGGGGTGACGGTGGAAGGGGGTGGAATTCTGGAAAACCGCAAAGCATAGAAAGCTAAAATCGACAATATAGAACTGTAGAGATATCCTAGAAAAATAAAATTGAGACTGATACCCTAAAGAATAACTAGGAGGCTATTTAGAACGTTATTTTTTAGGTTGTCAGTCGCATAGTAACCTACACTACACCGCAAACCTGAGTCTCATTCAAGCTTGGACTTTGGTATTTACTCAGATGTTTTGCGTTTTGTTGACGGATTTGAATGATTAAACATGAACATGATACACATTATCGCAGGTCGTGTCGTATTCTTTGCTCGTACGTTCCAATTTTAAGATTGAACGATCGTTCGGTAAAATTGTGACCCGGGTTGATCCGTTCAGTTTAGTGACTCGTTCATTTTGAACGGATCCTGACTGAACGACCCATCTCTACTAGTAAACACCAAAAAAGAAAAAAGAAAATTCCGTCTGTCCGCCGTAGACGCCGTCCGCCGTCCGCAGTCCGCCGTCCGCCGTATGCCGTCCGCCATACGCCGCACGCAAAATCGTTTGAAGGCGCGTAGCTCACAAACCCCTTGAGGTATTAAGTTCAAATTTTTATGATGGGTAGATTGGGTAAACTCCTACGATTGGCATCTTTTGGGAGGGTGGGGGTTTAAGGGTGGATGAGGAGGGAGCGCTTTAGACGAAAAATGTTGGTTTCTAGATCTCAGAAACTGCTTATGCTTGGAGGCTGAAACTAATGTTGTAGTAATGTGTTGTGGAACTAATGTTGTACTATGAAAAAAAGTAGTACTATGCAAAAAAAATGGCAGATAAGGGTTGAGGGGTGTGGAACTGGGGGGGGGGGGGAAACAATGAGTCCAAAACGCTTGAAAGCCGAGATTGAAACATTCTAAAATCCATATTTCTTGAGCGACTGATGCTAGAAGTTTGAAACTTTTATTTATTTCAGTTTCATCAAGACCTGATTACTTAAAGTTCATTACAAGTTTTAAAACAAATAAAAGCGACCATTAAATATAACAATTACAGAGAATATTTAAACAAATTATTTAATTATTTTATTTAAAGCTGACTTCAGCTGTCTCGCGCTCAAGTCAAAATCAATAGCATGATAAAAACGGTTAACAAGACGCTACATGGATGTGATCGGTTCATGTTGCCCATAATTAGTCCGATGATATGAAATGTTTAGTAGTGTATAGTCTCTCAAAGTGCGACCCGGAATACGGAAAGAAATTTCTTGTAACAATATAGGGGCATCAATTCCTCCAGTGATAATGTTAAATGCGAAAACAGTCCCGAGAACTTTCCTTCTGTTATCAAGCGATTCAATACAGAGAAGATTAAGACGTTCAG
The DNA here is from genome assembly GCA_951812415.1 of Beris morrisii. Lineage (NCBI taxonomy): Eukaryota > Metazoa > Arthropoda > Insecta > Diptera > Stratiomyidae > Beris > Beris morrisii. The sequence goes on from OX638311.1 coordinate 97,014,222, forward strand.
AATAGGGTGGAAGATGTTGAGAGTCAAGCCAGGGTAATATAGTCCATATGATAGTCCATACCTGGCACGCATATTCCAGAATTGATCGAACAAAAGCACAATATAACGCCTTTGCGACGTAAGGATCATTGAAATCCTTACACCATCTTCGCACAAAACCCCAGATGGAGTTCGCTTTATTCACAATATAATTAATATGATCGTCGAAATTAAAAGATGAATTAAAGTAAACGCCCAGATGAAGTACCTTGTAATTAAAATTAAATGGGCATTTCTTACGCGAAAAAGAAATAGTTATACATTTATTAACATTAAGAGGCATATCATTTAACGTACATCAATCAGATAAATGGCTAAGGTCCTCTTGCAAGAGTGTTGTGGTTGTGGTTATCCTAAGGGATACATCAAGATTAGACAAGGGATAAAATTTCTAAGGGCGGTGGGGGTGGGTGGTGAACAACTTTGGATTACAATATCTTCCGAACCAATTACACCAGGAAGATAAAATTTAGTTTCTGTATATGGGATCATAAGAGGAGTCTACTGAACTTAAACTTTTTGGGGGGGGGGGGGGGAGGTGGAGCACGAAAATGGGGGACAGGAAATTCTCACAAATTGTAATTTTTATATCTCACAAACCGTATCAGATATGATCTTGAAAATTTTACAGGAGTTGGGGTCGGTAAACCTCTAGTAGGGGGTGTGGATGTTGGGGGTGATGGTGAAAGGGGGTAGAAAGGAAAACATTCTGATTTTTATTTCTCAAAAACCATAATGAATAGAAAGCTAAAAATTGAGGATTATATAGAGACATCCTTAAATTTTTGATAGGGATAGCAAGGTACAAAGTGAGGGGTTGTTTTTTATAGCTCAGAAACGGCTTATGATAGAAAGTTGAAACTTAGTACGTATATGTAGATGAGCTATTAGAGTAATTAAAGCAAAAAAAAAGTTCAGATTTTTCTTGGCGTTCAGAGCTTTAGTTAAAAACATACTGCAGTCACGATCGGCTGCAAGCCAATCGTATAATACTCTAGATGAATACTGAACTCCGATTTATATTGTAGTTGGGGATAAAGTAGAATTACGTGTGTGCATGTTGTATGTCCTTTATTAAGGACTGCCATTAGATTGCTACTCAAACCTAAAAGATAATATTCAGTGTTTAATTTCATATCTTGAACTGGGTAAGTCATCCTTTTTGAAGGACTTTCACATGGGAGGTGCAGGAAGGACTCACTCGATTTCTTACATATTTATCCTTTTCCTTGGAACCATTTAAAAATAAACCTGTACAAAATTTCAAATTTGTAGCTTGAAGCGTTCAAAAGTTATCGAAAAATATTGTTGAACACGTGTCTTAAGGACATTTTGTATGGCAGCTACCAGAAGGAGTAAAAGGATTTCGCTGATTAGTAAACATGAACTTTGTTTATACTCAAAACTAATTTGTACAAAATTTCCAATTCATAGCTAAAAGATTACTTGGGTTATAGTAAGTTCCGTAAATTAAGTGAAGACATTTTGACAGGATATTTGTATGGCAACTACACGAAGGACTAATAGAATTTTCTTCATAATCATACATTCAACTCCAACTATTGAAAAAATAACACATACAAAATTTGAAAGACGTAGCTTAAACCCTTCTGAAGTTATCGGCCAATATTCTTAAACACGTGTTTTAAGGACATTTTGTATGGCAGCTACCCGAAGGAGTAATAGGATTTCACTGACTAGTAAAGTTGAACTTTCTTTCACTCAAAACCAATTTGTACAAAATTCCGAATTCGTAGCTAAAAGATTACTTGAGTTATAGTGAGTTTCGTAAATTAAGTGAAGACATTTTGACAGGATATTTGAATGGCAGCTACACGAAGGACTAATAGAATTTTCTTCATAATCATACATTTAGCTTTAACTATTGAAAAAGTAATACATACAAAATTTCAAAGTCGTAGCTTTAGGAGTTCCGAAGTTATTGGTCAATATTCTTGAACACGTGTTTTAAGGACATTTTGTATGGCAGCTACCCGAAGGAGTAAGACGATTTTGCCCGTTAACGAACTTAGCCTTACAAATTCAACCAAACATCCAGATTCAAAATTTCATGATCCTAGGTGAAGGCGTTCTTGAGTTATCGTGCTAACGGACAGACGGACGGACGTCAAGCAGATTTGAGGTTTTTGGCCACAAATAAACAAAAAATAATATAAAACTTTTTTTCGTCCGAGGCTTGGTTCTATGCGTTACAAACTTTTGGGTTGGATTAAACTTATAATACTCTATATGATTTCATCTAGAGTATAAAAAGTGTCCTTAAATCCACATTTTTACGAATTTCGTTAAAACGTTTAGACATGTCAAGCTATCAAAGCAAATTTTCGTCTGCGGGCTATTTATTATATACATATAAGCTCCTAGAAACGTTCTTCAAATTTTTCGATATCCAACCCCTAAGGGGGTGTAAAGTAGTTGTGTTACGTATAAGCTTAAAACATAGTCGGGGAAAAACCGATTTAAGTATTTTTCCCTATTAAACTCACTGGAGGTATTGTTCAAGTTTTCACTGATTCCGAAAATCTCTTAGGTTTAATGTGATCGAGTCGCTTCTATTGATAAAAAAAAATAATTAAATAAATAAAAAAATCTGCCAACAGTCTGGGCGCAACTTTATTATTTTATGGGTAGAAGTCCAAAACGTGTTTAATGCTTAGATGCGGTGTTCGTTACCATGCGACTGACAACCTAACCAGGAGGCTATTTGGAACGTTATTTTTTAGGTTGTCAATCGCATGGTAACCTACACCGCATCTAAGCATTAAACACGTTTTTTTATATTGCGACAACCTACTGAATATAAAATTTTTGAGAGGGGAGGTGGTCCGGAATTTCGCACTGGCGAAGAATACCAGCCTAGGCACTCGGAAACCAGTAAAGAAACGCAAGTCTTTCGGTGTCGCCAGTACGGCCCGGTACCTGAAGCCCATTTCAAGCGAGATAGGTCCCAGGACGAAGTCGACCGTGTCACAAAACGAAGCAGGGTGACAAAGTCCAAAATTACCAATCAGAACAACGGTACACCAGTCGCTAGAGTTTAGGCGGCTAAGACATTCTCGAAGGTTGCGAGAAATAACTTGCACGTAGCACTCCTGAACAAGCTTGCAATCGATGGAAAGCTGACGCCAGATGCATGGACTAGAGTGGAAGCCAGACTATCGCATATGCTCATGTTACATCTGCTCAGTAACGAAAATCAACCCACGCCAGCATTTGACTGCGACAAGATGGTCAGGAAATATCGGGTAATCCGGTGCATGAACAGTCTCTCGAAAGAGTTTCTGGAGTCGTGTGTTGCCAAGATCAGCAGCGCATTGCAGGGTGTGAAGCTCAAACTCAAGAAGACTGAGAGCTCGCATTTGTGTACCCAAGATGGAAATAGACAACGAATAGCTTATTTGTTGTCCACGAATTCAAAATTCAACAATACCCATGGATGGTCGGTCATTAAGGCAGAAGAGCCACAAAACAACAGCCTTACCTACCACCTCCTCATCAACGAGAAGTCCCTTGGAGCACTTGAATAAGCGGACTCCCGACTGAGGCTTGGCATCAGGCATGCCACGGTCAAAGTATTTCAATCCTCTAATTTGGACGACGACACAGACGTTGTCGATGTGGCCAACGAGCTGTCGGAAGACATGATGATTGATGGAGGAGAGCTAACTACAAATGAAAATGCTGTAGGTCATTCAGGTTAACCTTCAGCACTCGAAGAATGCCTCGGACAACCTTTTACTTTTCCTTGAAGAGGAAGATATAGGCATCGCCCTATTACAGGAGCCCTGGGTTACTTAACTATAAAGGGACTCCAAACTACAAACTACAAGCAATTTTGCAACTACAACCGCCAGGATCAAGGTAAGCCCAGAACTTGTATTCTAATAAAGAAGCACATAAACGCCTTTATGGGCCCCACTTTCAGTTCTGCAGATTTAACATTGGTTAAACTGGAGCTTGGTAGCAGAGGGGATCTCTACGTTGCTTCTGCCTATATGGCTCATAACAGATCGGCACCACCAAATATCGAAAACCTTCTGGTCGAATATGATGCCAATGCCAGACGCTATGGGGCAGCTCAGAGATCAACGAAAGTGGTGAGTCCTTATTTGATTTTATTATTAATACTAACATTTCTATATGTAGCATTGTCATTACCCCTACCTTTATCTTCTCTAGTCAGTGATGGGAGGAGGTGCTGGATGTTACACTACTAACAGACAACGATAGGTTTAAGGTTGAAAACTGGAGAGTATCCAGTTTAAGATAATTCTAGGATCACAACTGGATGAGTATCATGTTCGATATTCCAAAGCCGTTCTGAAACCCGAAGCAAATTGACTGGAAGAAATTCAGACAAGTCGTGAAAGCAAAACTCTCTTACATGCCTAACTTGAAGCCTGACACTGAAGATGAGCTGGATGCCAAGGTAAAGCCACTGGAAAAAGCATTTAGTGTCCTAAAAAAAATATACAGAAAATCTGTTAGAACAGCTAAGAAGCAAGCGTGGGTGGACTACTGCCAATCCATTGAGTGCACCCGGGACTCTGCGAGAATCAGTAAGATACTATCTAAACAGCACACGAACCCGTCGTTTGTGAAGCGCGTGGACGGGAACTGGACTGACTCCACTGCCGAGACACTGCAGCTCTTAATGAACACCCACTTTTCTGGATCTGGGGATAGCTGTACGGACACCCAAAGCCTTCAGGGTGAGCGGTGAACATCAAAACACAACATTACATTGATCGTCGACGAGAGAAAGACTTGTTGGGCAATTAACGGCTTTTTACCGTACAAATCTCCTAGCCTCGACAGTATAATACCAATTAAGCTGCTTTAAGCAATAATTAAGCTTTAATTAAGTTGCTCCCTGGCTGGTAGAAGTTGCATCTCACTCAATCATGTGCCTCAGACTCGGAGACAAGTTAAATTGGTGTTCATACCAAAAGTGGGCAAAACTCATGAATTTGCGAAAGATTTTAGGCCCATTAGTTTGACCTCTTTCGTATTGAAAACACTAGAGTGCATATTATACACCCATTTGCCTACAAAGATCTCTGCTTTCAAAATCTCAGCATGCATACTTCAAGGGAAGATCCACAGAGACAGCTCTCCATGAGGTTGTGCGAAAAATTGAATATACAATGCATACATTGAAGGTGCTTTCAATAACTGTTCATACTGAGGCAATTCAAGAATCTCTCACCGAGTTCGGTGTGGAGCAGGCGCAAAAGCAGAGGGGGGGGGGGGGGGGGGGGTTTCAAACCCCCCCCCCCTCCAACCGAAATTATGTAATTAAAAAATCACAACTAAATGTAACTAATACTAACATACTAATTACTTGAGCTGAGTTAAGTTGTAGTTTTCTTACGAATTCCAACTAAATTCCATGAAAACTAACTCACCATGGAAATGGAAACGTAATGATATGATAGTAGGAAGTTCGAGGAGAACTCAATGAGGCAGCAAATATTGAGGTATCTAGTATTACTATCAATGAAGCAAAAAGGAGGTTTTTAACAAAATTATGTAGAACACCGCCACTTCTCTTTGTTCGCTCCAAATGGATGAAAATAGGATTACGAAGAACATTTTTGAATTTTCATTTTTCCAGGAAAGTTACTCATATAATGTTCTAAATCGCCATTCGGTTTGAGAATTTCCATCGAACGCGTCGATTCTATCACACACTCGCAATTTAAAAATATCTGATTTGAGTTAATAAATTTGTTTTAGTTTTTTCTTTTTTTAGTCTTTTGAAAAGTGGTATAAGGAGATTCTTTGTGGTGTAAAATCTTATTATTATCGTCCTGGTTGTTAATATATACTCATTTTATGCCAAAAACGCGATCAGGATTTTTAATTGAATGTAAGAAATTGTGTCAAATTTCACATTTAGGAAGTCTATAGCGAAACATCCTGTGCTACAGAATGCTTCCTGGAAGTTAAAATAAAATGTATTTTAATAAATATTTCACTATATACACAGTTAGGTCCGGAAATATTCTGAAAGTGGTTTGCGAAACTTTTTCAGTTTAGTGAGAACGCCACGAAAAAAAAAGTTTGTTTGGTCGAATTTGTAAGGCAAAGTTCGTTAACGGGCAAAATCGTCCTACTCCTTCGGGTAGCTGCCATACAAAAAGTCCTTAAGATACGTGTTCAGGAATATTAGTTATTGTTATAGATATGAAATTGAACGCTGATGAAATTTTTTTTTAGTTTCGAGTAGTAGCAAAATGAAATTCCCGAATAAAGGACAATGCACTTCTGATTCTACTTTATCCTCAACTAAAATATAAAACGGAGTTCAGTATTTCATCTTGAGTATCTTGCAATTGGCTTGCAACCGATCGTGATTGCAATATATTTTTTAAATAATTCCACTGCACTTTAGATTGAAGATCAGATTGCAACGAAAAAAAGGAGGAGAAAAGAAGAGCAAAGCGAGTTGTTCTTGCATCTCTAAAGAAGTGCGAGAGACCTCGTTCTATGCACCCTTACAACAGTTTTTAAATGATTCCTTGGGAGTTACAATGAAGATTTGCTTTCAGAGGACATGGTTTTGCAAAAAAGAGGTCCAATGGCGGAGAAAAAGAGGTCTTCGAACCTCCCTGAAGAGTACTCTAGGATCAATAACGGGACATTTACTAGTTCGACGAGTACTCCAGAATTAGTCCCATGAGAGATATCGTTTCAAGCTCCCATAGAAGTATTTTTAAATTAAATTTAAATTTATTTTAAATTATTTCTTATGAGGTACAATGGAGATCTGTCTTGAGGGGACATACTCTTGCAAAAACGAGGTCAAATAGAAATTCATTTTTATAATAAATATTCTTCTAACGACATAATTTTTCTGTAACAAAGCCCCCCCCCCCCCTCCCCCCCCCCCCCCCCCACAAATAATTTTCTGCGTTCGCGCCTGGTGTGGAGGCATATATCGGCGACTGGATAGTATCCATGTTGATAACAAGAATTATTCACTCGTACTTGGGGACTGTCCACTGAAAAAATCACCCCAGGGTTCTGGTATCAGGCATGTTTCCTTCAGAGATCAGTGAGATCATGGAAGGCGCGCTGTGTAAGGTAAATACGTGGGTGTAAAACCAGATAAAACTTAACTAACACCAGGCTTGGAGTTGTGCTCGATACTACGCTATGCTGGAAGATAAATATAGAAAAACGGGTGGAGAAAGCACGTATCGTTTTTTACGCCCGCAAACGAACCTTCGGCAAAAAGTAGGGACTTGGGTCATATCCGAAAAGTTTGCTTCGTCTCTGTCTACGTCTAGTTATAACAGTTTATGGCGTCAGACTTAGCAAAGCTGTGTCTCAATTCCATTTCGGTTCGTGTCTTGACTACTTGTAAGACAACTGAGCTATCAGTCAATCATAGCAAACTTCGTAGAAACAAACTTCGTAGAAACAGGCACATAGCCTGTAACGTTTCTTGATATGTCGGAAAAAAATTTAAATTTTTCTACTGAATTCAAAAATTTTATTTTTGATTTATGAAGTGTCAAATAAGCAGCTAAGCCTTTTTGACGGCTTAGCTTAGCTTTTTCTAGACTGTTATAATAGCAATGCTATGATGTGACGTCAACACTAAAACTATTCGTATACGGCCTTAATCCAAGAATGGCTCTGTGGTTATACACAGCCATAATATGTCCAATTCTTACCTACGGATCGTTAGCCTGGTGGCCAGCGTTGAGTAAGAGTTACAACATAAAACTTTTTTTTCAAAGATAACGATTTTTTTTGTATTTTGTAGGTTATACTGTTTTACAAAACATACCAAAAAATTAACTTGGGATCTCAAGTTAATTTTTTGATATGTTTTGAAAAATATTTTATTATTCTAGGATAAAAATTACCAGAGATATGAATTTTCAAAGTGGACTCGGACACCATTTTTGCGAAAACTTTAACATACTATAACTAACAAAACAATGAAATAGAAACAAAAATTGAATTTCAATTATTTTTTTCACTAGTTCTTCAAGTACAAAAATTTTCATCAGAGATGATAAGGTCACAACTTTGGCATTCTTGATGGATTGAATCATGAATAAGCAATTTATTTCAGTTTTGTTCTATGGTGTTTACCTGTTACATATCAGAAAGACCGATATGTAACACAAACCATAAATGATATTGTGAGTTATCAGAAATAATTAGACATACATCCCTTTTATAAATTTTCAGAAATAAAATGCTTTGACTTCTTTTCAGGATATCATAAAAAACCTTGGAAAAAACGCCTTGCCTTCCATAATCAAATATTGGAATTATATCTTCTCATTATGTTTTACCGGAATATCTTAACTTTTCTTTTTAATTTTTTATTTTTATAATATCATGTTCGGATGACTTTTACACGCCTGCGTTTGAAAACAGCCACCATTCATCAAGGTTAGGAAACCTGCTTTTGATAAATCACTGAGGCAGGATTTGTTCAACGCTAACCTGCTCTGATCTCTATGAATTCCTATTAACCTTACATATCTGGATAAGTGCACACACGGTCAGAAATTTTAGAATAGTTTTATATAAAGGGTTATTCAATAGGTACATAACAATTTTGTATTTTAACAAAAACGCACCCTTAAACTTTTTTGCTGGTCTGTTAATGTCAAAACATCAGTCAAGGCTTACATTTTTATCATGGTGAAGTTCACGAACGAGCAACGTTTGGAAATTATCTCAATTAGTCTGTATTTTATTTAAATAAAAAATTGTTATGTCCCTATTGAATAACCCTTAGCTACATAGAAACACACGAATCCAAATATTTTAATAATTCAAATTCGTATTTAAATTGCCAAATTATGCAATAGAAATCTGTATTGAATTCTTAAATATAGAAAAGCTACATTCCAAAACAGAAGAATACTAGCCGCGTCCCGTGGCTACGCTCACGATTGTATGGTGCTATACCATCGAAACTGCAATGCCAGCGGTTTCCAGTCTTGGTTCCAGCGGTTTCCAGTCTTGGTTCTTGTTGCTCCCGTTGCTTCGTTGCTCCCGTTGTTCCTGTTGTTACTGTTTCTCTCGTTTCTTCCGTTGCTCCTGTTGCTTCCATTTCTCCCGTTGCTTCCGTTGCTCCGTTGCTCCCATATCTCCCGTTGCTTCCGTTGCTCCCGTTTCTCCGATTTCTCCCGTTGCTTCCGTCGCTCCTGTTACTACCGATTTTGTGCACACCGAAAACACACGAACTGTCGATAAACTAAATGAAACACACTCATTTGATTGTGTCGCTCGCCGCCTATTGTAGAATAGTTGTACTAATACAGACTGCTTCGCGGGTGTGCGCTCAACATATCAACAAAGTTTCATCGAAATCGGATGAATGTTATAGGAAGGCATACGGGACAAACAAACAAACAATTACAGCACCAGGGTACTTAAATCTCGAACAAATTGGAAAAAATTTTGAAAAAACAATTGTTTGTGATTCGATCTGTACTAAACGTCACAGGAACCATCCCTAGACTATTCTACATGTTCTCTGAAAATTTTAACAAAATCGGTTGAGCGGTTTAGGAGTCTACATACATACGTCCTCTTTTATATAAGATTCCATATACAATAGGTACAGTATTTTAAATCTAATTTCTGTAAGAATACATGAACAAATACAACAATTTTACATTTAAATCATTGTGCTGAATTACAATTAATTTCAATTATTCTTTCGCATTTAATACAGCGTATGTATATAAATACAGTGGATGCCGCTTATTGTAATCACTTTGGGACCAGCCAAAAACAATAACATTAACCGGATGATAACAATAAACGAAGAAAAAAATAAGCGATGAATTCTGTTTGTGGAAAATGGAACCCAACTGTTTTGATAACAAAATGCGGCTTATAACATTATCCGCGATTACAATAAGCGGCATCCACTGTACAATATAAACTCATTGAATTTTATTTCAATATTTTTGACTGTGCAGCGGGAGAGACCCCGTAGACTAAGTATCCGCCCTGGTTCTACTACCCATAAAATTCAAAAATATAAAATTTGAGGGTTAGAAACTTATTGTTCAATTAAAATATTTAATTATTTAAGAAAAAATAAAGATATACTATTGGTATTCGGACATATAACTATGTATATAATTCAATTACCTTAATACAGCCTTATCCAAATACATGTGTTGCCGTACGGTTTCGAAAAGTGATGGAGCAAATCGGATTGTCAAGTTAGTTTCATCTTTCCATGTGGTTGTATTAACTTGAGTGCAAATCGGAAACGCTGCCATTTCATGCGTCGGTAAATTACCGTCTGCAATTGGTTCACCATGCATTACATTATTTATTTTGATCTTTATGTCATGAAACCTGCAAGAAATAAACAAATAGAAAATCGGTATCTTCAAAATTAATTAAAATCACAAAAAAAAAAATCGTAAAGCAAAGCCAAAATCAATCAATACTAATTCAAATAGCAAAGCAAAAAAAAATCAAATGCAAAGCAAACAAAAAAAAATGCCATCTGAATGAAAGAATAATAATCAAAACGTGATGGATCTTCTCGCTATCCACCTCCCAAACCTCATTCTCTCTCCTGTTAGGTCGAGTTGAAAGGCAAATCTCAGCCTCTTCAACTTCCTGGGAAAATTGGAATTGAGAAAATATAAAAAAAATTTGATAAAACAAAAGAAAATTTTCCCTAGTAGGGGTCTACCGATCCCAACTCCTGTAAAATTTTCAAGATCATATCTGATACGGTTTCTGAGATATAAAAATTACATTTTTTGAGAAATTGCTATCCCTCCACTTTCTTGCTTCACCTCCCCCGTCAAAAAATTTACATTCATTAGACTCCTCTTGTGATCCCATATACAGAAACAAAATTTTATCTTCCTGCTGTAATTGGTTCGGAAGACATTGTAATCCAAAGTTTTTTACACCCCAACCCCACACCCCATCACCCCCCTTAAAAATGTTAGCCCTTGTCTAATCTTCAAGTATTCCTAAGGATAACCACAAAGTTTCAATCTTCTGACATCAATCGTTCAGGAGATATGGATTTTAGAATGTTTCAATCCTGGCTTTCAAGCGTTTTGGACTCATTGTTTCCCCCCCCCCCCCCTTCCATACCCCACAACACTTATCGATAATTTTTTTGCAAATGAGTGCACTGTCATAGTACTATATAAGTTCCAAGTTACAGCCTCGTAGCATAAGTGGTTCCTGAGATCTGAAAACCAAAATTTTTTGTCTAAACGCTCCCCCTCATCCCCCCTGACACCACTACCCTCCCAAAATACAATCAAAATACCAATCATAGGAGTTTACCCAATCTACCCACCATAAAAATTTCAACTTAATACCTCAACGGGTTTGTGAGCTACGCGCCTTCAAACGATTTTGCGTACGGCGGACGGCGTACGGCGTACGGCATATACGGCGGACAGACGGACATTTTTCTTTTTTGCTTTTTTGGTGTTTACTAGTCTTAAAACGTGTAAATACAAAATTTCAGGGTAGCAAACTTTTTTGAAATTTCAGGTTGATCACAATACTTTATTATTAAAAAATAATAAAGTAATTTAAGGGTCCGGGTGTAGGGGGTGATGGTGAAAAGGGGTAGAAAGGAAAAAATTCTGATTTTTATTTCTTGAAAACCGTAATGAATAGAAAGCTAAAAATTTAGGATTATATAGAGACAGCCTAGAAAAACATTTTTATAGTGGTAGCAAGGTGTGGGGGTGAGGGGTGGTTTTTTATATCTCAGAAACGGCTTATGCTAGAAAGTTGAAACTTAGTACGTATTTGTAGATGAGCTATTGAAGTAATTAAAGTAAAAAAAAAGTTCAGATTTTTATTCGCTTTCAGAGGTTGAGTAAAAAAAGTCTGTGAATCCACATTTTCACGAATTCGTTAAAACTTTTAGACAAAGCAATTTTACTTCTGCGGGCTATTTATATAAGCGCCTAGAAACGTTCTTCAAAATTTTTCGATATCCAACCCCTAAGTGGGTGTAAAGTGGTTGTGTACATATTCACGAATTCTGATATATTTCTTAGGTATATTGAAATTTGGAGTTCACTTTCACTTCTATAAGCTTTAAACATAGTCGGAGAAAAAACCGATTTAATTATTTTTCATTATTAAACCCCCTGGGGGTTTAAGGTATTGTTCAAGTTTTCACTGATTCCGAAAATCTCTTAGGTTTAATGTAATCGAATTCGCTTTAACTTCTATGGAATATTCTATTTATAAAAAAATACGTAAGTAAATAAAAAAATCTGCCAACAGTCTGGGCGCAACTTTATTATTTTATGGGTAGAAGTCCGAAACGTGTTTAATGATGAGATACGGTGTTGGGTACTATGCGACTGACAACCTAAAAAATAACGTTCCAAATAGCCTAATGGTCAACCTCAAAAATATACCAGTCGTAGGGGTTCACCCAATCTACCCACCATAAAAATTTCAATTTAATATCTCAACGGGTTTGGGAGCTACGCGCCTTCAAACAATTTTGCGTACGGCGTACGGCGTACGGCGGACGGCGTACGGCGGACGGCGTACGGCGGACGGCGTACGGCGGACGGCGTACGGCGGACGGCGTACGGCGGACGGCGTACGGCGTCTACGGCGGACAGACGGACATTTTTTTTTTTTTTGCTTTTTTGGGGTTTACTAGTCCTAAAACGTGTAAATACAAAATTTCAGGGTAGCAAACTTTTTTGAAATTTCAGGTCGATAACAATACTTTATTATTAAAAAATAATAAAGTAAAACTCTGCCAACAGTCTGGGCGCAACTTTATCATTTTATGGGTAGAAGTCCGAAACGTGTTTATTGCTGAGATGCGGTGCAGGTTACTATAAGACTGACAACCTAAGGAATAACCAGAAGGCTATTTGGAACTTAATTTTCTATTTTCTTCTTGATGAGATATTAGATCGCTTTTCACTTCCACAGACTTTTTATATAATCGCCTACAAACCCATTTCTCAATTTTTCGATATTCAACCCCAAAGGGTTTCTATATGTTTTTACAATTTTTGCCATCCCTTAGTTCTGATGAGATATAAAATTGGTTACTACGGCCAACCAATTCACGATTTTTCGAATTTTCAGAACCAAGGGGGTTTGCTTACGTTTTCACAAATTTTTCAAAATCCCTCGTGTCTCATGAGATATCAAGTTGCTTCTTATGACATAGTCTAAAAACCTGTTTCACAATTTTTTCGAAATTCAAACCCCAAGTGGAAGTAATGGGTTTGTATACGTTTTAACAATTTGTCATATCTCTTAATTCTGATAAGGCAACAAATTCGTTTTTACTTCAATGGGCTTTTAGTGTACATAATATACTGAAATTCGAATAGTCTACACTGGCTTTTTTAATGTTTAATTGGTTAAAAATCTCTATTTTAAATATTTTTATTTTAACACTCAACCTACCGATACTTCATGTATACCTATTCCTACCACAGCGGGTCAAGTGACCCGTCTTTAAAATTTTATATATCTATTATACTATGTATAGTGAAAAATGTATCACAATTTGGTACATGAATTAAGCAATTTTTCCAAATAACGATTCAAAAATATTTATTTATTAAATTCAAAAATCCGATAATGTTATTTAGAAGAAATTCTGACAAAAAGTTTAAATTTTGTCATTTGACCCGTCGTGGTAGGTTTAGTGTTAAGAACAAAATTAATTTTTCAAGAAATCTAATAATCTCGAAGCAACTCATGATATATTCCGACTTTGACCCCTCCCGAACTTTGGCCCGAAAAATAATAAAGTTTAGCCCAGACCATTGGCAGATTATTATTAGTTAGTGAAGTCGTGCTTTAGTATATTTTTTTAAAGTTCTAATAGTTTATCTTGGTTTTCTTTTTGCATGGTGTTGTAGGAGTTGTTGAACACATTATAATATTCCGGTCATTCACTGTAAAATTCAATTTCAAATGCTTACAAGCTTAAAACTTTTTACCTTAAAAGGTTTTATTTTGTTCGCGATTATGTTATGATTTTTCCTGTTCACTTCGTTTTCGACCGGTAACAATGCAACATCAATAAAAATATTATAAAATTGACATTCGAATAAAACATATACAAAAAACATACTGCACTCACAATCGGCTGCAAGCCAATCGTATAATACTCTAGATGAATACTGAACTCCGATTTATATTGTAGTTGGGAATAAAGTAGAATTACGTGTGCATGTTGTATGTCCTTCATTAAGGACTGCCATTAGATTGCTACTCAAAACTAAAAGACAATATTCAGTGTTTAATTTCATATCTTGAACTGGGTAAGTCATCGAAAAAAAATGTCCTTTTTAAGGACTTTCACATGGGAGGAGCAGGAAGGACTCACTCGATTTCTTACATATTTATCCTTTTCCTTGGAATCATTCAAAAATTAATGTGTACAAAATTTGAAATTCGTAGCTTGAAACGTTCAAAAATTATCGGAAAATATTATTGAACACGTGTCTTAAGGATATTTTGTATGGCAGCTACCAGAAGGAGTAAAAGGATTTTGCTGACTAGTAAACTCGAACTTCGTTTTCACTCAAAACTAATTTGTACAAAATTCCGAATTCATAGCTAAAAGATTACTTGAGTTATAGTGAGTTCCGTAAATTAAGTAAATACATTTTGACAGGATATTTGTATGGCAGCTACACGAAGGACTTATAGGATTTTCTTCATAATCATACATTTAGCTCCAACTATTGGAAAAATAACACATACGAAATTTCAAAGACGTATCTTAAACTCTTCTGCAGTTATCGGCCAATATTCTTGAACACGTGTTTTAAGGACATTTTGTATGGCAGCTCGCAGAAGGAGTAAAAGGATTTCGCTGATTAGTAAACTCAAACTTCCTTTTTACTCAAAACTAATTTGTACAAAATTCCGAATTCGTAGTTAAAAGATTACTTGAGTTATAACGAGTTCCGTAAATTAAGTGATGACGTTTTGACAGGATATTTGTATGGCAGCTACATGAAGGACTAATAGGATTTTCTTCATAATCATATATTTAGCTCCAACTATTGGAAAAATAATACATACAAAGTTTCAATGTCGTAGCTTAAACCCTTCTGAAGTTATCTTTTATATTCTTGAACAGGTGTTTTAAGGACATTTTGTATGGGAGCTACCAGAAGGAGTAAAAGGATTTTGCTGACTAGTAAACTCAAACTTCCTTTTCACTCAAAACTAATTTGTACAAAATTCCGAATTCGTAGCTAAATGATTACTTGAGTTATAGTGAGTTCCGTAAATTAAGTGAAGACGTTTCGACAGGATATTTGTATGGCAGCTACACGAAGGACTAATAGGATTTTCTTCATAATCATGCATTTAGCTCCAACTATTGGAAAAATAATACACACAAAATTTCAATGTCGTAGCTTAAACCCTTCTGAAGTTATCGACCAATATTCTTGAACACGTGTTTTATGGACATTTTGTATGGCAGCTACCCGAAAGAGTAGGACGATTTTGCCCGTTAACGAACTTAGCCTTACAAATTCAATGAGTTATCGTGTTAACGGACAGACGGACGGACGGACGGACGGACGTCAAGCGGATTTGAGATTTTTGGCCACAAATAAACAAAAAATAATATATAACTTTTCGTGCGAGGCTTGATTCTATGCGTTACAAACTTCTGGGCTGGATTAAACTTATAATACTCTATATAATTTCATCTAGAGTATAATAAAATCGTTTTTTCGAATACCACGGTAAAAAGGCTTATCGTGGTCAACATTTTTTGGTGCCGAAACCCGGGAATGAACAGGGGAGTAACGTTTAATTAATATTGTGGACAGTACCGGGAATTATTTATTCGAACATTTCAGATAACTATTTGCTGTTGTTTTTTTATGCCGCTTCCATTACCATTATCGTGCAGCATAAGAAAACGTTAGCCGATATATGTATGTATAAGCGATTCGTTTCGTAACGCCGTGCTGAAATCTAACTCATTTCTTGTGTATTGCCTTCACCATACTTTTTTCGTATCACAAGTGCTTTACGGTCCTGTACTAAGTTTTTCGTGTAATTGAACAATTTTAAGGTTGCGTTATACATAGCAAGTGTCAGGGATATTGGAAATGTTTCTACGGGCAGTGTATCGTGGGCAAGTTACCAAACTAGCCAAAGGCGCGGAGGACTATTTAATATTACAATCATCGCAACCGTGTGAAGCCAATAGGTCATCTTTCGACGCCACTGTAGATTATCTTCAAGTTCTTGTCGATCGCTTGGGCTGCCCATGACAATTTGGTTAATTCTGATGTATCGTCAAGTGTCAAGCCCGAGGAGGTAGGAGGTAGGCCGAATACAATGACAAGGCTATGTCCACCATAGCTCGCCATAAACATCGGTTGTCTAAAATATAGGAGCTTCAAGGTATCGTAAGTACGCCAATTCCTGTAAATAAGAAAGAGCTGAGATCCTTCATCAACTTGCCCAAGCTGCAAGAAGCGCATTTTTCCGGTAGATTCGACGAGTGGCAAACGTTTTGGGAGCAGTATCGAACTGCTGTTCATAAAGCCAGAAATACATGTGCAGAATATATGCACGCAGCGGTGCATGCATCTCTGCATGTGAAACAGACGTGCAGAGTTTTAGACAGATCTCTTAGTTGTATTTGTCATAAATCACCGCATTTTCTGATAGTCAGTTTGAGTTTCAGTTTCAGTTTATTTTAATAGACAAAAAATGATCTCAGTTTTGATCCGGCAAAAATATATTTTTGTACTTTCGACTGGTTTTATCGAATACAATTTGGTTATTTTTTCTGAGTTCTATGAAACGCTCCTCCAATGCTACTCCACTCCACAACTACAACTAAAAAATAACCTGTCAAACCACTTTTTTCTCTTTCTGTGTTGGTAAATTTCAATCTCAAGTTGTGGCAATACTGCCGCTGCGCAGCAAAAGTAGAAGTAGATACATGTTGCAGCGCTCCGCTGCATGCAGAATAAGCGTGTGTTTCGTCGCATTTAAACTCAAGCGTTCTAAATCCGTTTTGCCGCGATGCATGCAGAAATATGCACATGTATTTCTGGCTTAAAAACGCTAGTCTTAGCGGAGCAGATAAGTTCAATTATCTCAAGTCGGTCTTTGCTGGAAAGGCAGCCGAAACAATTGCGGGATTCACCTCAAACGAGTCGGGTTATGATGGGGCGGTTGCTCTACTGAAAGAGGAGTATGGCGATCCTGAAAGAATTGTAGATCGTATCATGCTATGGCTGATGTCCGTCAAAGATGAACCTTACATAACTCGATAGTTACGGGTACGCGATCATTAACTGCTTTAGGTATCCCGTCAAGCAACTATTCAATTATGTTGAAATCCATACTGCTAAAGTCGATGCCTGCTGACCTATGCCTTGAATTTTATCACTCCTACGACAACAAAGGCATCATTGATTCCCAGGAAACGTCTGAGTTGGACCATAACGCAAGTTTTATTGCAGGAAGTGAAGGAACAATCGGATTTTCCGGCGACAAACACGTAGAGAGTTTGCTGCATTTCTTGAAGAGAGAAGTTGAATCTTTGGAAAGGTCAGAAAACTTGAAATCTAGCTCGTTTACAGTCACTCCAAAATCCAAACCGGCACATGCTAGAGACACTTCATCAACATTTACCTCAAAACAAGGCAGAGCAAACTGGATATTTTGCACCGAACCATTCCACTCGCCCTTTCGATGCGCGATTCTGTTCCACAAAACTCCACAAGAGAGATTCACATTGGTTAAGTCCTTGAAACTATGCGTCAACTGTCTCAAGGCCGGACATACTCTCCGCATATGCAAATCGCGACAATGCCAGAACTGCAGAAGGGGACATCACACGCTATTGCACATGGGTGACAGCACAGTCTCCTCTTCAGGACCCCCCAGAACTTTTCCATCAAGCAATACTTTGCAAAATTTTGTCGTCGCTTCTATTTCAGCGGATGACACAACACATAGCTCTCTTGTAGCTTCAAACGCCACCAGTAATGAACATATCCGATCGAAACCAACTAAAACTCAAATCATTCTCGCCACCGCTTTAATAGATGTAAAATCTGCAAGAGGCGACTTCATCACTTGCCGAGCCCTTTTAGACTCTGCTTTGCAACTAAATTTTTCAACTAATCATCTTTTGCAGCAATTAGGTTTAAGGCGAATAAGGAGCGATACGCGAATCATGGGAATTGAAGCGTCCACCACTACATCTAACTATTAAACGCATCTCCATATAAAATTTCGAGTTAACGATTTCAATGCATCATTGGAGGCACTTATACTTCCACGAATATCAGATAGCCTGCCCGTTCAACACCTAGATTTGAAGGCAGTAAGAATACCTTCTAATATTTCGCTTGCCGATCCTGCATTTAAGGTTCCGCAAAGAATAGACATTCTGATTGGAGCAAGTCTATTCTTCAACCTGCGTCAGATTCGCATCGTTGAACGTTCTTTGGCAGATCTACAAAAAACTGTTGGGATGGATCGTGTCCGCCTCCATACCGTCATTAACTACCAACTCTTTCTTTGCTGCTGAAAACACGCAGACTCATCAAGACTGCTACGATGAACTTACCGAGGCCGTAAGCAAGTTCTGGGAAATGGACATCTCATCTACAGGTACCAACTTTAGCGAAGAACATGCAAGGTGCAAAAAACATTTCGCTGAAAATTATGACGCTCCAAAAACGGTCGCTTTATGGTACAACTGCCGTTTAAGGAGCCACCAACTGTACTTGTAAGGTCTTACAACATTGTCCTCAAGCGATTTCAAAATCTGGAAAGAAAATTGGCGGGATCTCCCGATCTACAGACAGGATACACAAAATTTATCGAAGAATACATCTCGCTTAATCATATGGAGCACGTAACTTTAAATCAGCTGAACTCACCTACATATTTTTTGCCCCATCAGCCAGTATTCAAGATGGATAGTTCATCAACGAAACTTCGTGACGTTTTCGATGCTTCCTGCAAGACAACTGCTAGAAACTCACTCAATAGCATTCAAACGACCTCTTCAACATCATCACTCGTTTTTGTTTATTCGCTTATGCTGTTATGACACTGGCTATTTTTGCGGCTTTAAAGCGGCTAGAAAATCCAAATGGAGAGGGATAGAGACTCTTACATACAATTTAGACATTGGTATGAGAGAGACAGTCCGAACAGCAAAACTATGAGTAACTGTCAAAAAACAATCCATAACTGTCAAAAAAAAAGCTGCAACAAAGCACATGCGAGCAATGTTTCGCAACATTCTAGCAGTTAATCCAAGAAAAATCCACTGGCGGCTAGATTTTCCAGCCACTACGGACTTGTTTTTGACAGTTCGTTATGTATAAATTATAGAAAGTGTCATGTTATGTAATGAAACGCGCTAAGATCAGTATTTTTTGCCGGTAGCATCAGCAAGGGTATTTTTTATCGGTAATCTCTTTCTCTCTATATTGGTCGCCTTGTCGCACGATTGGCTATTATTGCACTTTTTTCTAGCGAGGAAATAGCCAGTGCCATAACAGCATTACGCTCTTACCGCTGACATAGTAAAGATGTATCGCCAAATTTCAGTGGCAGAACCAGACTCTAACCTGCAATGTACCATCTTCCGCGACTCACCGGATTCTTCCGTGAACATCTTCCGTCTATCTACAGTAACATATGGGACTTCTTCTGCAGCATATCTTGCAATCAAGTGCATGAATCAGTTAGCCATCGAGGAATCTACTTGGTTTCCTATTGGCGCTTTTCATGTTCTCAAAAACTTTTACGACGTTTTACTTAATGTGTGGAGCGAATTCCATTCAGGAGTTGAAAACCATTCGAGATGAAGTCACTACTTGCAACTACTTGCGTCGGGTTCGTTTCCATTACGAAAATGGTGCTCAAATAGCGCCGAAATACTATCCGACATCAATAGCGCTGATAAAGAACCTTTCATGCAAATCAACAGTGACGATGTCATAAAAGTACTTGGTCTCCTTTGGAATCCAGTGACCGATCACTTCATGCTTCACACAGGAAATATAATAACATCCACAGACAAAATAACGAAACGTTGCGTTCTATCGCAAATAAGCAAACTATTCGACCCACTTGGTTTTATAAATCCAGTAGTCGTAAAGGCAAAATTATTTTTGCGACATTTATGGACCATTCAATTAGACTGGGACGAGAGTCTTCTTATGGATTTACATACAAATTGGTCAAAATTTCAAATGCAACAATTCAGAAGTGGGATACAGAAGATTTTGTGTAGAAATAAAGAAGATTTTGAACCTACCGGGCGTTTCTAGTGGAAGATGGAAAATTATACAGAAGAAATGGATGGGGTCGTGTTAGGGGTAGACACGTCTGACATCGAGGCGGAAGGTGGTCAAGAACCGTCTCCTATTCGTGGTGATGGCGTGCGTCATTATTCCGATAGGCAGAAGCTCAGGACCCCGACACAAGGCGATGGTGTCCACGTCGTGAATGACATCCGTAGAACGGTCAAAGAGCTGATGAAGTCGAGGCTGGCTGATCAAATTCAGAAAGCGGTACAGCAGCAAGCGGCCTTGGCGTTTGGCGACTTGTTGGAGTCTCGCACTGAACCGGCGGAAGGAAGATCTTTACAAAGGAATTCGACTGAAAGGGAAGGTGCAGGGGCTGGTCGAGCGTTGCGTATTGGCAGCGAAATCGCGCTGGCTACGAAAAATTGATCAGCATGGCGACGTGCACGGATGGTTTGACTACGAACGAGCCACGAGGGGTGGAACCATCCGGCAAGGGTCAAGTGTCCCAGAGACATAGATCGCTGGATGAGTCTCCCGAGGCAGCAAAAAGGGCCAAGACGGGCAACTCAAGCACCGCGGCACCTTCAAAGCCCTTCAACGAAGTCCTGAAGGATCATCTCGTGATGGCCGTCATCGACAGGAGTGACGATGACGGAAGGATCACTCCAGACAAGTGGAAAGACTTGCAGAGCGAGCTGGCGGATGGTTTCCTCAAACTTATGAGGGAGCATCCTGGTCCTGTCCCTTCCTGCCGCGACGGTGGGTGGCATCAGGGCCATGTCAAGCTGGTCATCTGCTCCGACCAGAGATCGGCGGATCTCTACAAGGAGGCAATTGCTGGTCTAGGCGAGGTTTAGCCTGGAGCAAAGTTAGAGGTTGTGGCAAGGGAGGACATCCCAAGCCGGCCTAGAACAAGAGCCAGGATACCAATTAAGCCTTCTGACGCGGCGGCTGTCCTGGATATCCTAAAGATCTGCAACCCAGATCTTCCGACGCATAATTGGAAGATCGCCAAGATGGAGGAGCCAAAAGGGGCCGAGAGAGTCGCGACAATCGTGATTAACAAGGAGTCCCTGGCCCACCTAGCTAACCTGAAGGGTGTGGTGAATTTTGGCCTTGGCCAAATTACACTTCGGGTCTACAAGGCGGACGCTGAGAATCCCTTACCGAGCGCGTCGGACACCGAAGCCTCGAAAATGGAAACGGATTCCGCCTCCCACGTCGTCCATAGTGACGACTCAAACCTCGCTGAGTCTGAACTGGCGATGGAACTGGACCCGGTGCAACCCGATTCCGATTCAGTACTGGCTTGCCAGGATCACTGCTCCTTAACGGACGAAGATGATCTTGGCTCGGATGCTGGACCGGAAGAAGACTCGACTGGTCCTCCCGACGGCAGTGAGAAAGATCTGCTGGCATCTAACCCGGAAGACCCGGAAGATGCGAACATAACCGTGATCGAGGCTTAATGCTGCGAATACTGCAGATTAATCTTCATCACTCGAAAACGGCATCATGGATTGTGCAGGAACCATGGATTGTGCATGACGTGGTAAACGGTCTCAAGACTCCAAACTATAATCTGTTCTATGTAAGAAATAATGGCAAGCCAAGAGCATGCATTCTTGCAAAAAACAGTTTAAATATATTTCTGCTACACAGCTTCAGTGATCCTGATATCGTCACAATCAGAATAAACTGAATAATAAGATTCACTGGCTGATCTCGGCCTATCTGGCCCATGACCATTAAGGTCCACTGCCACCGAGTATTATGAAGCTAGTAAGCTCAACACTGGTGTCATCTTAGGGTGTGATGCAAATGCGCATCATGCAGTCTGGGGTAGTACTGACACAAACGAAAGAGGCGAGTTGCTTTTTGACTACTTTTTAAGCACTAACCTTCTTCTATGCAACACAGGGCAAGAGCCTACCTTTATAACCAGGAATAGACAAGAAGTCTTAGACATAACCCTGGTTTCCGAAAACATCTCACACATGGTCAGCAACTGGAAGGTTTCTGAAGAATACTCCTTCTCGGATCACCGCTACCTCCAATTTAATCTGAAAGATTACAAACCTATCCCACCGGCCTTTAGGAACTACCGGAGGACCGACTGGGTAAAATACAGGGAAACTCTTAGCGGCTTACTCCCTCCCATACCGCCACTCCAACCGAGTAGCTCAACTGATCTCGAAGGTCTGGTCACCACCCTTACGCGCGCCCTAAACGAGGCATTGTCGAACTCCTGTCCTGAGAGCAGGCCAAGAGGGAAACATAAGCCGCCATGGTGGAACGCAGAACTCGGGGCTCTTACAAAATGCTGTAGGCAACTGTTTAACAAAGCCAAAAGCACGAAAGACGTTTGCGACTGGGACTCCTATAAAGGATCACTTCGTAAATACAAATATGAACTGAGAAAGGCGCAGCGCAAATCCTGGGGACTCTTATGTAGTGAAATAGAAGATTCATCCGAGGCATCCAGGCTCCGCAAAATTCTCTCTAAAAATCCAACCACACCATGCTACCTGAGGAGACCGGACGGATCTTGGACTACCTCAAGTAGGGAAACCACTGATCTCCTCCTGGACACCCACTTCCCTGGTAGCTCGCCTGTTGATTCGGAGCGGGCAAACATTACAAGAAACCATGCACCGTTCAACTCTGACTCTGGCTTTAAACCATTTAAGTCTGCTGGACCGGATGGAATAATTCCTGATGAAATCCAACAGACCTCGGATATAATTCTTCCTTGGCTGAAGGTTATCTTGAAAGGCTGCCTGGATCTAACCTACATTCCTGAAACATGGAAGGAAGTCAGAGTGGTATTCATACCCAAAGCAGGAAAAAAATCTCATGTCTGCCCTAAGGACCTCAGACCTATCAGTCTATCATCCTTTCTTCTGAAAACACTGGAAAGACTAATGGATGTGTACATCCGCGACAATATTGACAAGCGACTGCTGTCAACATCCCAACATGCGTACTGGAAGGGGAGGTCGGTCGCTCGTGCGCACCATTGAAAAATCTCTCAGTATTAAAGAATACACCATGGTTGCCTTTCTCGATATCGAGGGAGCTTTCAACAACGTCAGACCAGAGGCAATCACTGACGCAATTTCTATCCTGAAGGTGGAGTCCTCGCTTGGCGCGCTGATCAATTTGATGTTAACATCCAGGATTGTGAACATAAAGCTGGGCGAGTCCTCCTCTCGAAGGTTTGTCAGCAGAGGTACACCACAAGGTGTGTGCTCTCCCCTCTTCTATGGAATTTAGTGGTCAACAAACTGCTATTGAGACTGGAAGGGGCGGGCTGCAAAGTGATTGCCTATGCCGATGATGTTGCAATTGCTGTCTCGGGAAAGCACCTCAACACGCTGAGTGAGATATTGCAAAATGCTCTCTCTATCCTCTCCAAATGGGCAGCTGAATGCGGGTTGGGTGTGAACCCACGCAAAACAGAATTAGTCCTCTTCACCAGGAAATATAAAATTCCTCACGTAGACCCTCCTTCTCTGAATGGTACTAGTCTAGTTTTCACCGATAGTGCAAAATATTTGGGTCTTATTTTGGACAGGAAACTTCATTGGAAACCTAACATTCAGGAACGGGTAAGGAAAGCAACAGTTGCGCTTTACTCGTGCAAAAAGGCCATTGGGAAAAAATGGGGTATGCAACCCCGGATAGTTCATTGGCTCTACGTGTCCGTCATCAGACCGATACTTATGTATGGTGTTATTGCCTGGTGGACAGCCTTAGACAAAGCAGTTAACTGCACCACCCTAGTGAAGGTACAGAGATCAGCATGCATATGCATCAGTGGAGCTCTGAGAACAACTCCCTCTGCAGCACTAGACATGCTATTCAGTCTGCCACCCCTAGACATTTTTGGCAAGCAAATGGCAGCCAATGCAGCCATTCGACTTAGGGCCTCTACACAGTGGACTGGCATATATGCAGGTCACTCAACAATCTTGAATCACTTCAATAACATTGCTGAAAACACCGACTACACCCCTCCTAGTTATGATTTTGAGAAAAATTTCCTAACAGCCATCCCAACCCGTCTAGAATGGGAAAGGGATTCGGTACGGACGGAAGAGTCCGCCCACATATATACTGACGGCTCCAAAACTGAAGGCGGGGTAGGTGGAGGTGTTTTCTCTGATATGCTTAACATTAGCAGCTCCTTCCGCCTTCCGGACCACTGTAGTGTCTTTCAGGCGGAGCTTATGGCGATCAAGGAGGCCTTGTCCTGGCTGAGGTGTAATGTAATATCTACTAGGGATATTAACATTTTCACAGACAGCCAAGCGGCAATAAAATCCTTAGAATCGGCCTCGACAACATCAAAGGTCGCCGCAGAATGTCGATCATCTCTTAAGGAGATGGCTGAACAGTTCAATATTCTCCTGTGCTGGGTGCCAGGACACAGGGATATTCCAGGGAACTGCATGGCTGACGAACTCGCTCGACGCGGTACTACCCTTCAGATTATGCCGGAACACCGGAATCTGGGTGTGCCTCTCTCTACATGTAAACTGCTACTGGGATTGGACTCAATTGAGAAAACCAACTCAAGATGGGCGGACGGTGTTACATGTCACACTGCGAGACAGATCTGGCCGGAGCTGGATCTAAAACGCTCTAAAAAGCTGACCTTGCTCAAAAGGGCGAATATCAGCACCACAGTCGGTGTCCTGACCGGACACTGTCTTATAGGTCGACATGCTAAAAGACTCGGTCTCTTCTCAAACGACTTCTGTAGAAGCTGCCTGGATGAAGAGGAGGAGGAGACAATCCTTCACCTTCTCTGTACCTGTCCAGCTCTATCAGCCAGAAGGAAAGCTCATCTTGGAGCTTACTTCTTCAACTGTCTCGGTGACCTTGCCTCAATGGAGGTCGCGAGAATCCAACGCTTCATTGCAAGCTCTAAATGGTTCGACGAGTATAACCGGATTCGATGATCCTGTGGTAACACAACGGACCTTTTAGGTCTAAGTGTGTCCGTGTTCTCACGGGCAGCCACGCGTACCTACCTACCTACCTACCTTTAGGCATCGAGGTACTATTAATGGGGAGTAAGTGCGTATGTACTTGGATACGGGTAGTGAGCAGAATTTACTGACAAAAGATGCAGTGGAAAGACTGAAGCTGTATGTTGGCAACAAGAGTATGAGCGTTCTGCTTTGTGGATTTTCCGGCGGATTAGCCAAGGCGTTGGGCGAAGTTAATTTTCAGGTGACTATGGCAAATGTTCAGTTGGAAGTCAAGTCGTTATTGGTGAAAGGCGGTATTGGTGAAAGATGGGGGCGCGGCAGACACCCTCAAGCAATTGAGGTTAGAAGGAGAACCCACACGGCGAAAGGTGGTTGGAAGGAAGAAGGATTTTGTTTGTCCTGCTTCGTCTCTTGGAAGAGCAGTAGTAGAGGTGCAGGAAGGAAATCCGGGCGAAAACGTTTTAATGGGGGCTAAAATGTTTAAGGACACCAAATTCTGGATTGCGATTCCGGGAGGCGTTTTAACATGTGGAAAACCAACCGAAATAATGATTAGTAATCTTGGCGAAGATGAGCTGCGCTGGAAAAAGAGGCGTCTTATTGCCAGGGCGGACGAATGGCAGGAGGCAGCTACAGGAATGGACCAACACACAATTAAGGTAAATGTAATTCATAATAAGCGGCTGCTGAATATGTTGGAAGAGAAGGCGCATTGTTTCGCGAAAAGCGATGGGGATTTGGGGTTAACCAGTTTAGGAGAAATGAAGATTCATTTGTCAACAGACGTGCCAGTTTTTAGGCGACCTTATCGATTAGCAATAACAGAAAAGGAAACAGTGCGGGGAAAAGTGAAAACACTTCTAGAGGTGGGTGTTATTCAGGAGTCAAGTTCAGCGTATGCCAGTCCGATCGTACTGATACCGAAAAAGACTGGCGAAGCTAGACTTTGTGTAGACTATAGGGCACTGAATGCCATTACAGTGAAGGACCGACATCCGTTGCCGCTGATTTCGGATCAGTTAGATAAACTGGCGAAGAAGCGGTATTTCACTACGCTTGATTTGGCGCAGGGATACCATCAGGTTCCAATGCATATTGATTCAGTGAGTAAAACGGCGTTTATTACTCCTGATGGGCATTACGAATATTTGCGAGTTCCGTTTGGGTTAGCAAATGCTACGGCGGTATTTCAAAGGGTCGTAGATAAACTTTTGGGCGGGTTTAAAAACGAACAGATACTGTCGTATATGGATAACTTAATGCTTCCATCAATAAACGTTGAGCAAGGATTGAAGTTACTGGAAACAGTTTTAAGTTTAATCGAAAAGGCGGGATTAAAATTAAGATTAGAAAAGTGTTCATTTTTAATGGAAACTGTGGAGTATCTTGGACATGAAGTTTCGGCGGATGGTATACGACCGGGAACTGGGAAAACAAAGGCGGTTGAGAAATATGACGCTCCAAAGAACGTGCATGGCGTGCAACAGTTCATAGGGCTAGCGTCATATTTCCGCAAATTTGTGAAAAACTTTTCCCTGTTGGCAAGGCCGTTAACGAATCTCACAAAGAAAGAATTTGTCTGGCATTGGAGCGAGGAACAACAGATGGCGTTTGATTTACTGAAGAGTAAATTGGTTGAGAGACCATTGCTGGCGATTTATGATAGCAATGCGGAAACAGGGCTGCATACCGATGCAAGTAAGTGGGGCTTAGGGGGCATACTGATGCAAAAATCTGGAGAATCGGATGATTGGAATATTTCAGTCGGGCTACTACAATACAGGAAAAAGTATACCACAGTTATGAGCTGGAGACTTTGGCGGTAGTAGAGTCGATTAGGCGGTTCCGAGTATATCTAGTTGGAATTCATTTCCGGGTAGTAACAGACTGTGTGGCGATTCGAGCAGCATTGACTAAGAAGGATTTGGTTCCTCGTATAGCTTGATGGTGGTTGTCAATCCAGGAGTTCGACATGGAGGTAGAATATCGTCCAGGCGTTAGGATGCAGCATGTTGACGCTCTCAGTCGAAATCCTTTGGTGCAAAAGGACCAAGAGAAAGCGATACATGTTAATGTCGTAACCACGGAAGACAACGATTGGTTTCTGACGGTGCAATTACAGGATTCTAAGGCGCAAGAAATTGTAAAAGCACTAACAGAAGGTCTACAAGTAACAGAGATAGTGGCGAATTACAAAATAAAAGGCGGACGGTTATATCGCAAGACATTACATGGTGATCGCTTATATGTCCCGGCGTTGGTGCGATTTAATCTGCTACATAAGCATCACGATGAAGTAGGGCATCCGGGCTATGAAAGGTGCTTAAAGTTAGTTCAGGAAACTTACTGGTTTCCGAAAATGAGGCGTTTCATTTTAAAATATATAAAATCGTGTTTGAAATGTTCATTCGCAAAAGGCGACTACGGGCGGGGCGAAGGATTTTTATATGCCGTAGAACGGCGGGCGGTACCGTTTGACACAGTGCATATAGATCATTTGGGACCGTTTGTTAAGAGTGCAAAGGGAAATTCCTATTTGTTGGTGATGATTGACGGTTTCACCAAATTTGTCTTGGCGCGGGCAACGAAGACCTTGCGATCTACCGAAACAGTGGCGAGACTGAGAGAGATATTCTCTGAATATGGTTACCCAAGGCGTATGATAAGTGACCAGGGTTTGGCGTTCACCAGTAGGGTGTTTAAGGACTTCGTGTCGGAGAAAGACGTTCGACATGTCTTAAATGCGATTGCTACACCAAGGGCGAATGGCCAGGCAGAAAGGCCGAATCGTACAATTATAGAGGCGTTGGCAACTGGGGCGGAAACTGAAGTTCGTTGGGACAACTATGTACGCTTGTTTTTGCAAACATCGAGAACTTTCATTTCAATTATTTGTTAATTATCCAACTTCTTCCAAAAGGTTTGAAAAGAAATGAATAGTATTATTCTTTTATTTACTTTTTTTCATTTCTATTAAAAAAATTTTAATATTGTCCTGTAGTGTTTTCGACAATAAAATCTGGACAAAAACATCGCTGGCATTAGTAAAAAAACATTTCAAACGTCTAGTTTCAAAGGAAATGAATTCTTTGCTTCATAAAAGAAGTATTCTAAAAAGCACATTTTGACAGGATATTTGTATGGCAGCTACACGAAGGACTAATAGGATTTTTTTCATAATCATACATTTAGCTCCAAGTATTGGAAAATTAACACATATACAAAATTTCAAAGTCGTAGGTTAAACCCTTATGAAGTTATCGACCAATATTCTTGAACACGTATTTTAAGGATATTTTTTATGGCAGCTACTAGAAGGAGTAAAAGGATTTTTCTGACTAGTAAACTCGAACTTCGTTTTCACTCAAAACTAATTTGTACAAAATTCTGAATTCGTAGCTAGAAGATAACTTGAGTTATTGTGAGTTTCGTAAATTAAGTGAAGACATTTTAACAGGATATTTGTATGGAAGCTACACGAAGGACTAATAGGATTGTAAAAAGTGAAAGAATGTAAAAACATAACGCAGTCACGATCGGCTGCAAGCCAATCGTATGATACTCTAGATGAAATACTGAACTCCGATTTATATTTTAGTTGGGATTATATCAAAAAAATGAGGAGTGCACATACAATTATTGCATGATCTTTTATTTATAAGTAGAAACTATTGTATAGTGGCTACTCGATGGATGGTTAAACGATTTCTTGAGTTATAGTGAGTTCCATAAATTAAGTTAGGACATTTTTACAGAATTTTTGTATGGCAACTACATGAAGGACTTACGGGACATTTTTCATATTAATACCTTCAGCTGCGACTATTATAAAATCAACGTATACAAAATTTCAAAGTCGTAACTTAAAGCGTTCTAAAGTTATCGTTCAATATTGGTGAATACGTGTTTTAAGAACTTTTGTATGACAGCTACCCGAAGGAGTTGATGGATTGCGCTAATTAATGAAATCAGTTTTGCTTTTGACATAAAACTAATTCCTGTAAAATTTTGAATCCCTGCTTTAAATTGTACTAGAGTTACAGTGGATTCTGTAACTTGTATACATTTTTGAATGACTAATCCGATTTGCATCATATTCGGAACTTTCGTTTCAAACATTGTAAACTTTAAGTATTCAAAATTTCATGCTCCTAACTTGAAGCATTCGAGCAATAATT
This sequence comes from Beris morrisii, assembly GCA_951812415.1. NCBI lineage: Eukaryota > Metazoa > Arthropoda > Insecta > Diptera > Stratiomyidae > Beris > Beris morrisii. The sequence goes on from OX638311.1 coordinate 97,043,763, forward strand.
GTGAATACGTGTTTTAAGGACTCTTGTATGGGAGGTACCCGAAGGAGTAGAAGGATATCGCCCATTAACGAACTTAGCCTTACTTTTTCCATTTTACAGGTGCTGACAAAATGCCAAGTTCCTAGGCCAACGGGTTCTTGAGTTATCGTGCAAACGGGCGGACGGCGGAAGGACGGACGGACGGACGGACGGGCTGACGGACAGCAAACGGATTTGAGGTTTTTGGCCACAACTAAACACAAAATAATATATAACTTTTTTTCGTTAGAGGCTCGGTTCTATGCGTTACAAACTTTTCGGGCTGGATTAAACTTATACTCTATATGATTTCATCTAGAATATAAAAATCCTATTAGTCCTTCGTGTAGCTGCCATACAAATATCCTGTCAAAGTGTCTTCACTTAATTTACGGAACTCACTATAACTCAAATAATATTTACCTAGGAATTCAGAATTTTGTACAAATTAGTTTTGAGTGAAAACGAAGTTCGGGTTTACTAGTCAGCGAAATCCTTTTACTCCTTCTGGTACCTTCCATACAAAAATCCTTAATACACGTGTTCAACAATATTTTTTGATAACTTTTGAACGCTTCAAGCTAGAGATGGGCAAAGCAGTTCCTTTCAGTGAAGGAGTTCACTCCGAATCGCTCACTTGAAGGAACGAGTTCAGTGAACTAGTTCCAGTGAACTGTTCGTTCCGGGATTCTGATGACAAAAAAAAAAAAAAAAGGTCGTCGTTCTTCCTAACGTGTCAAATGGAACTACAATTCACCAAAAGGAGTGAGCGCAACCTAATTATTTTATGGGTAGAAGTCCGACACTCCAGTACTATGACTGACAACCTACAAAATAGCGTTCCAAATAGCACTCATCTCAGCATTAAATACGTTTCGGACTTCTAACCATAAGAAAATAAAGTTGCGCCCAGACTGTTGGTCGACCCTTTTTTTAGTCTTAATTACACTAGTAGCATATCTACATATAGGTATTAAGTTTTAACTTTCTAGCATAACCCGTGTCTGAGATATGAAAAACCACCCCGTACCTTGCTACCCCTATCAAAAATTTTTCGGGATGTCTCTATAGTTGCTCTATACAGTTTTAAATTTTTAGCTTTCTTTCCTTTGCGGCTTTCGAGAAATTAAGATCAGAATTTTTTTATTTCCACCCACTCCCACCATCACGCCCTACACCCACACCCTCAAAATTTCTCCGCTAGAGGTCTAACAGTCCTAACTCCTGTAAAATTTTCAAGATCATATCTGATACGGTTCTTGAGATATAAAAATTTCATTTTCTGAAAAACGATTGTCCTCTCACTTCCGCGCTTCACGTCCCACCCTCAAAAAATCTTATGTTCAGTAGACTCCACTAGTAATTCTATATACAGAAACCAAATTTTATCTTCCGGGGATAATTGAGTCGGAAGATATTGTAACTCCAAGTTTTTCACCCCCCCCCCCATAATTCTGTACCACCCTTAAAATATTTAACTAGTTTCTAATCTCCTAGTATCTGTTAAGATAACTACAAAGTTTCAGCCATCTGACATCAATCGTTCAGGAGATATGGATTTTAGAATGTTTCAATCCCAGCTTTTAAGCGTTCTGCACGCATTGTTTTCACCCCCACTCGCACACCCCGCACCCCTATCGACAATTTTTTTTGCAAATGAGTCCACTATCATAGTACTACATAAGTTCCAACTTTCAGCCCCCCAGCAAAAGCGGTTCCTGAGATCTAGAAACAAAATTTTTTCATCTAAAACGCTCCCCCTTACACCCGCACCCCTACAAAATATATCACTCGTAGGGGTTCACCCATTCTACCTACCATAACAATTTCAAGTCGTTCGGGACTTAGTTCCACTAGTCACTTCAATAGAAGTGTTCACCAAAATGGAACTCTTCGCTCCTTCGTTCCGGACTCAGTTCCGGACTTAGTTCCGGACTCAGTTCCATGGAACTCTTCGCTCCTTGGTTCCGGACTCAGTTGCGGACTTAGTTCCGGACTCAGTTCCATGGAACTCTTCGCTCCTTCGTTCCGGACTTAGTTCCGGACTCAGTTCCATGGAACTCTTCGCTCCTTCGTTCCGGACTCACTACCACAGTTGTGCTTGTGGGTTGGAAAATAGGAAGAAGAGCGGTGTATACATGAACATGTACATTTCCCCTTTCTTTTTTCTTATGATGGAAAATGGAATGTCATGGTATTCTTCTCGTACCGCGTCGCGTATACATAATTAATCTATTAAGGCGGGAAAAATACACAGTGAACAGCACAAAAGACTTAACACCTTATACATTAATGTACAACAGAGAAACAATCTGCCAATGGTCTGGGCGAAACTTTATTATTTTTCGGGTCAAAATTCGTGAGCGGTCAAAGTCGGAGTGTATCATGAGTTGCTTCGAGATTATTAGAATTCTTGGAAAATTATTTTTGTTCTTAATATAAAAATATTTAAAATAGAGATTTTTAACCAATTAAACATTGAAAAAGTCCATGTAGACTATTCGAATTTCAGTATTTTATGTACACTAAAAGCCCATAGAAGCAAAAACGAATTTGATGCCTTATCAGAATTAAGAGATATGACGAATTGTTAAAACGTATACAAACCCATTACTTCCACTTGGGGTTTGAATTTCGGAAAAATTGTGAAACACGTTTTTAGACGATTTCATAAGAAGCAACTTGATATCTCATGAGACAAGACGGATGTTGAAAAATTTGTGAAATCGTAAGCAAACTTCACCCCTCCTTGGTTCTGGAAATTCGAAAAATCGTGAATTGGTTGGCCGTAATAATCAATTTTATATCTCATCAGAACTAAGGAATGGCAAAAATTGTGAAAACATATACAAACCCTTTGGGGTTGAATATCGAAAAATTGAGAAATGGGTTTGTAGGCGATTATATAAAAAGTCTGTGGAAATGAAAAGCGATCTAATATCTCATCGAACCTAAGAAATATGTCGAAACTTTGAAAAGCATACAACACCCTTACACCCATTACGATTGAATATCTAAAATACTGAAATTGAGTTTTTGGCTTTTTTATATAGGAAACATTAGGAAGTAAAATTGAATTCGATATATCACCAGATATGCAACCTCCTTACACCCACTTGGGGGTTGAATATCCAAAAATCCTGAAAGGAGTTAATAAATAAATATGAAGACAGCACGAGAAAGTATTAACCAATTCAATTTCTTATCACTTCTAAAAGAAATGACGGAACTCGTGAAAACGTGTTCAACCCGTTTATACCCTCTTAGGGGCTGAAAAAGGGAAAAACTTAAAACAAGTTTTAGGCGATTATTACGCAAGCACGTGAAACTGAAAAGATATTCGATATCTGATAAGACGTGAGGATATAGTAGAATTCGTGAAAAAGTTTAAAATCCCCTTCGCACCCCCTTAGGGGTCGACTTTTAAAAAATCCTGAAAACACTTTCTAGGTATTTATATGAAGAAGATGTACAATAAAAATGAATTCAATATTTGGGAAGACCTAATAGATATGACTAAAACCGTGAAAATATATGCATTCCATTTTCACTGATCATTTATTTTGCTCCCCCTCTGAACGCTAATGCAAATTTGAAATTTTTTTTTATTTAAATTACTTTTCTAGTTGATTTACATAAACATACCGAGTTTCAACTGTGTAGCATAAGCCGTTCTATAGATAGGAAAAACACCCCCCACCCCTGTACCATACTACCCCTATAAAAAATTATATTTTTCCAAGATGTTACTAATATAGCTCTATCCAAATACCAAGTTTCAGCTTGATATCATTATAGGTTGTCGAGATATTAAAATCGGAACTTTTTCCTTTTCACCCTCCCCCACCCTCACCCTCTACACCCACACTTCCTAAATTTTGTTTTCTGCTAGGGGTCTATTAGGCCTACTTTTGGTAAAAATTTTAAGCATCTATCTTACACTGTTCTTGAGATATGAGACGTGATATTTTTGAAAAATTCTTATCCCCTCCCCTTTCATGCTCCACCACCCCCTTGAAAAATTTGGCTTTCAGCAAACTTGATTTATCAACCTTTATACACAAACCAAATTTTATTTGTCCAGTGCAATTGGTTCATGAGATATCGTAATCCAAAGTTTTTCACCCCCCACCCCCGTACACCACTGCACCCACTCAAATTTTTGTTTCCGATCTATTCTCCTAGTATACCTACAGATACTCATTAAGTTTCAATTTTGTGACATTGACCGTTTAGGAGATATGGATTTTAGAATGTGTCGATCTCACCTTTTTTGCGTTTCGGACGCATTATTTTTCCCCCCACTCCCAAACCCCTTCACCTATATCGGCAATTTTTTTGCAAATGGGTCCACTACCGAAGGTCTATATAAATTCCAAATTTCAGCCTCCTAGCATAAGCGGTTGCTGAGATCTAGAAACCAAATTTTTTCGTCTAAAACACATCCCCCTCCTTCCCCCTCACCAGCCCACGCCTCCAAATTTGGTGACTTCAGGGGGCCTACCCACTCTACCCACTAACTAAATAGCTCGTAGGGTTTGGGTGCTACGAGTCTTCAAACAATTTTGCGTACACCGGTAGACGTACGGCGTACGGCGGACAGACGGACTGAAATTTTTTTTTGCTTTTTTCGTATCTACTCGTCATGAAACGTGAAAAAAAATTTTGAGGGTGGCAAATTTTTTTTTTTTAAAAATCGATAACAATACTGTATTATTGAAATAATAAAGTAAAACACTGTTGTGACGACTTTGTTTAATTATAAATTTTTATTTAAAAACATACTGCAGTCACGATCGGCTGCAAGCCAATCGTATAATACTCTAGATGAATACTGAACTCCGATTTATATTGTAGTTGGGGATAAAGTAGAATTACGTGTGTGCATGTTGTATGTCCTTTATTAAGGACTGCCATTAGATTGCTACTCAAAACTAAAAGACAATATTCATTGTTTAATTTCACATCTTTAACTGGGTAATTCATCGAAAAAAAATGTCCTTTTTGAAGGACTTTCACATGGGAGGTGCAGGAAGGACTCACTCGATTTCTTACATATTTATCCTTTTCCTTAGAACCATTTAAAAATGAACGAGTACAAAATTTCAAATTCGTAGCTTGAAGCGTTCAAAAGTTATCGTAAAATATTGTTGAACACCGTGTCTTATGGACATTTTGTATGGCAGCTACCAGAAGGAGAAAAAGGATTTCGCTGATTAGTAAACTCAAACTTTGTTTTTACTCAAAACTAATTTCTACAAAATTTCCAATTCATAGCTAAAAGATTACTTGAGTTATAGTAAGTTGCGTAAATTAAGTGAAGACGTTTTGACAGGATATTTGTATGGCAGCTACACGAAGGACTAATAGGATTTTCTTCATAATCATACATTTAGCTCCAACTACTACTTCAAAGTCGTAGCTTGAATCCTTCTGAAGTTATCGGCCAATATTCTTAAACACGTGTTTTAAGGACATTTTGTATGGCAGCTACCTGAACGAGTAAAAGGATTTCGCTGACTAGTAAAGTCAAACTTTCTTTTCACTCAAAACTAACTTGTAAAAAATTTCGAATTCGTAGCTAAAAGATTACTTGAGTTATAGTGAGTTTCGTAAATTAAGTGAAGACATGTTGACAGGATATTTGTATGGCAGCTACACGAAGCACTAACAGGATTTTCTTCATATTCATATATTTAGCTCCAACTATTGGAAAAAATAACACATACAAAATTTCAAAGTCGTAGCTGAAACCCTTCTGAAGTTATCGACCAATATTCATGTGCACGTGTTTTAAGGACATTTTGTATGGCAGCTACCCGAAGGAGTAGGACGATTTTGCCCGTTAACGAACTTAGCCTTACAAATTCAACCAAACATCCAGATTCAAAATTTCAAGATCCTAGGTGAAGGCGTTCTTGAGTTATCGTGCTAACGGACGGACGGACGGACGGACGGACGGACGGACGGACGGACGGACGGACGGACGGACGGACGGACGGACGGACGGACGTCAAGCGGATTTGAGGTTTTTGGGCACAAATAAACAAAAAATAATATATAAATTTTTTTCGTCCGAGGCTTAGTTCTATGCGTTACAAACTTTTGGGCTGGATTAAACTTATAATACTCTATATGATTTCATCTAGAGTATAAAAATCAGCTTGGATAATTTTGACGATGTCATTCGGGTTCTTTTCTCGGATAACCGGCTTTTGAAAATATTCGTTCACATGGAACGGATGTGGCGGATATGCAGAGCGTTTTGAGCGCCATGTCGTATACCATGGGATACACAGCCTTTCGTTCGCGGATTCATCTGTCTAGCAAGCAACGGTTCGTCTTTATGGTGATTTTTTATTTACGGCAATCATTCGTGCCTTTTTTTAAGTAAATAAGCTGCTAAATTCCAATCAAATTATAAATAAATATTATTAGAAACGTTGTTCTACATATGAAATTCATTATCAATAAAGTCGGAGTAAATGCAATTAGTAATTTTTTGAAATTCGTTCAAATAGGATTTTGATGAACAAATACAAGTCACTCAAATGTCAATTTCAGCAAGTTTTGGTCTGGCAAAAGTAATGTTAATAATTACTGATAGCATAATATACTTTGGAAATTATAAAGCTGACATTCCCCGTGCAATACGTTTTTGTTCAATTTAAAAACTAAACTGTTCAATTACTGTAGACATGGACTTTAGTTATTGATATTGAAGCCGACAGCACTGTTTATAATATCCATATATGCAATACAAAATACCACACGAATATAAAATGAATATGAATGAAATATATGATAATCCACTGAGAGAGAAGAGCTGATACTTAGCGTTGCGGTGCTAGTGAAGCCGACAGCACTGTTTATAATATACATGCAATAGAAAATACCACACGCATATCAAATAAATATGAATGAAATATATGATAAACTACTGAGAGAGAAGAGCTGACTGGTACTTTGTGAAAAATGAAGTTTTATCTTCGTTGTGTGTGTTTTCCGTCTGTGGAGACGGGCAAAACGAGAAGAATTTGTTGGTTGAAAAAAAAGGTAGTAGTCGTCACTGAAAACAACACTCAATGTGATGACCAAAAAAAAAAAAAGGTCGTCGTTCTTCATGTTTTTAGTCTTTGTCACGTGTCGAATGGAACTGCAGTTCACCAAAAGGAGTGAGTTACTTCACTCACTCATTTCAATGAACTGTTCCTTTGGAACAGTTCACTCCGGAACGACCCATCTCTACTTCAAGCTACGAATTTGAAATTTTGTACACATTAATTTTTGAATGGTTCCAAGGAAAAGTATAAATATTGTTACATGTAAACCTGGCAACCGCGCAACCGTCCAACTCGATCGTTTCACATAATGAAAACAACAACAACAACCGAATACCTAGTTGCAAAATAACCCAATCAGAAACCTAGCTGAAGATAAGGCGAAACAACACGATTGTATCTTCCTTCTTATCGAATACTCTCCAATATACTAGAACCCTTTGCATACACCACTGAACGAAGATCGAAATCGAAAGCTCTAAAGCTTTCGAGAAGATTCCACACTGAGCGAACATTCAAGTACATCCTAGACTGCAACCGGATAGTATAAAAACAGGTGAAGCTTTCAGCGAGGGAGATAGTAATTTTTATTACGTCGACTGTGACAGCCAGCGTGTATACGCGACCGTGTTGGTAGAGAGCGAAAGTGATAGAGTAAAGCGATATAAATAAGCGGGCGGTACTGCCATATAGTGCGAATTATTGTGGGAATAGAATTTAAAGTGCGATTAATAAATTATCACTTATTTTTATTTTAACCGAATTGTGTTTTATTTGAAATCCCGGCGAACCCCTAGCTCGCAGCAATTGGTGTCAGAAGTGGGATTTCAAGGATTAATTCGGGTTGAAATCGCGAGTGGAAAAAGTGAAATTAAAATTCTCGAACGGACAAAGTGAGAATTTTGTGCGCTGTGAAGTGAAGTTAGTATTCTCGAACGGACAGGGAGAATTTTGTGAAATCGAGCAATCTAGAGTGCTCTAGTGAGCGGTAATTGAATTAGTGAAGTGGAAAGTTCTCATACGGACAAAAAGAGAATTTGAATCGCGGAAAATCTTTAACGGGCAAATAATCGATAGTGAAAATGCCGCGTTATTTAAAAGCCTTAAAACTAATGGAGCTGAAGGAAGAATTATCTACAGTAGGGAACAAGTCTGAACTTGTCATTCGAATGATCGAGGTACTGGAGGCTGAAGGTAGAGACGCAAACGATTACGAGTTTACAACAGAAGAAGTTGCTGTAGCAAGTGATGACGAAAGTCCTGGAACTTCTGACATCCTTATAAATTTAATGCAACAACTATCGAAAGACCTCAGCCAGAAAATGGACCACCAAAGTCAACAGCACAGTCAGTTATCAGCAGACTTCAATGAGAAAATGGACCAACAAAGTCAGAAAATAGACCAAAATTCAACGGACATTAACCAAAAATTAGAACAGCAGTCAAAAGACCTCAACCAGAAACTAGACCAGCAGTCAATAGACCTCAACCAAAAATTGGAGATGCAAAATAGATCATAGATCGACTAGATTTAATCGATCTTTTAGAGTCGTAAGGCGTAAAGTTAATGAGGACATTAATTCTTTCAGGATGGCCGAGTGTTACGACTCTTTTCCAAAGATATCGTTGGGCGCAACAAAGAGAAATCCACTGGCGTGAAGACTGTAAGAAAAGACTACTAAATTATCTTGTAGAGGCGATGTTCTTCTTGTTTTTTCTCGGAGGTTTTTATGTTTTGTTTTTCTCGGTACGAGATATATGTGTGATTTTTCAATTAAATAAAAGAGGCGAATTACTGTGAGCTGTTTGTTTTCTTCGACGCAGAAAATACGTTTGCAACACTATTCTCCTTGTGTACCTACAGATGTTCATTAAGTTTTAATTTCGTGACATTAACCGTTTAGGAGATATGGATTTTAGAATGTCTCGATCTCGGCTTTCGAACGTTTCGGAAGCATTATTAATCCTCCCACAATTTTCTTGCAAATGGGTTCACTATTGAAGCTCTATATAAATTTCAGCCTCCTAACATAAGCGGTTGCTGAGATCTAGAAACAAAAATTTTTCATCAAAAACGCTTCCCCACCGCTCCCCTCTCACCCCCACCTCTCAAAAAGTGGTCACTTCAAGGGGCCTACCTAGTCTATTCAGAAAAAAGAAATTTAATAGCTCATAGCGTTTGGGAGCTCTAAGCCCTCAAACGATTTTGCGTACGGTGGAAATTTTCAAGGTAGCAAATTTTTTTTTTTAAAATCGATAACAATACTTTATTATTAAAATAATAAAGTAAAATACGAATGAAAATTATCCCTGAAATTTTTTTTTGTATAGAAGCGACAGCCCAAATCGGGCCTTCTAGGTCGTCGCCTCCAATCGTCTGGATCCAAGGACCGCGTCGTCCAGCTGCTAATTTTTAAGATGGCTTTGCTATCTTCATCAACCGAGTCTTCCGATCGTTTGCATGGTTGACCTACTGGTCTGTTACCAGCTTTGCCTTTAAGAGCACGTTCGGGAATTCTTCAATCTTCCATTCGCTCTACATGGCCAGACCACTGCAGTTTACGTAGCTTGATGAACGTTGAAGCTTCTGGCTCTTCGTAGAGTTGATACAAATCCTGGTTGTATCTTACTCGCCAGTCCGTTCCTTCTTTCACAGGTCCCAACATTCTTCGGAGGACCTTTCTTTCGAATGCGTTAACTGCTTTTTCGGAGGTTCGCGTTAATGTCAATGTCTCGCTGCCATAACAGAGCACAGGTCGTTAATTAGTTTTATATATTCGCTGCTTATTGTTTATTTATTTATTTATTTATTTATTTATTAACGGGCCGTGACCCTTGATATAAGACTTAATAAGAATAATAATAATAATATACAATAGAATAATAAAAACTAAAAAGGTAATAATAACTTATAACTAACTAAAGGGTTTTCCAATAAGGACTTGACAACTTTTTTTCAAAATAAAATGCAAACCATTTGAGATATTTCAAAAACTTTATTATCGGGTTGAAGTACAATCAAAACATTTATGAATGGAACTCGACTTCGTTCATATGGCCACCGCGGGCACGTTTGCAGCGGTCGATTCGTTGGACCCAATTTTCGATGACTCGGCCACACATTTCGGCCGAAATGGCTGCTATTTCGTGTTCAATGTTGGCTCTGAGCTCTTCCAACGTCGTCGGCTTGTTGGCATAGACCAACGACTTGACGTGGCCCCAAAGAAAAAAGTCCAGAGGCGTTAAATCGCACGAACGAGGCGGCCAATCGACTGGTCCATTTCTTGAGATAACACGCTCATCAAACTTACTCTTCAATAAATCGATTGTAACGTGTGCTGTGTGGCTTGTGGCACCGTCCTGTTGAAACCACATGTTGTCCAAGTCCATATCTTCCAATTCGGGCCAAAAATAATCGGTAATCATGGCGCGATAACGATTACCATTCACAGTAACGTGACGATCATTATCGTCGACGAAAAAATATGGCCCTATGACGCCGCCAGCATGCAAACCGCACCAAACAGTTATTTTTTGTGGATGAAGTGGTCTTTCATGAAGCACATGTGGATTTTCACCGGACCAATAACGCATATTTTGCTTATTGACGAACCCACTGAGCCAAAAATGAGCTTCGTCACTGAAGATGATTTTGCGATGAAATTGATCATCTTGGCGCATCTTTTCCAGAGCCCAATCGGAGAACGTACGTCGCTTCAAATGGTCCATCGGCTTCAATTCTTGAGTCAGCTTGATCTTGTATGGGTGTAAACCAAGATCCTTACGCAAAATTCGCCATAACGTGGTCTGGGCGATGCCCAACACTTGAGAACGCCGTGGAATTGACTGATTTGGATCATTTGCTACGGACGTTTCAACGGCAGCGATATTTTCGACACTTCGACCAACCCGTTGTCTCACTGGCACGGCAACATCACACAACGAATATGTAGACTCAAATTTTTGCACTAAACTTGTTACTGCCTGTCTACTAGGGCGAGAATTACGACCGAAAATCGGAGTTAACGCTCTTAAAGTAGCGGTCACCGACTCCGAATTTCTGTAGTAAATTTTTATAATTTGCAGACGTTGTTCCTTCGTGTACTTTACCATGATAAAAATGTTAAGTTTACTGAATAAATTGACAGTGACAGTTCGATGATTAGTGAAAGGGTGCGTTCACAAATTGAATTCAAAGTTGTCAAGTCCCTATTGGAAAACCCTTTATGTACACCAACGTAATAAAATAGTAACATTTAAAAATATGAGAATGAAAACTTAGCAGTATATATGAACTACACTAAGAATAAAATAAATAGGAATCAAAAAGAAACATGTAAGACAAAAATAAATAGGAAAAGAATAAAAAGCATAATATAAAATAAAATAATTATAGTGACTTGACATGGTGAACACTGGTGTTAAAAATATCCAGGTTCGCAGATTGCTTATTTGCAGATCTCATTAATCGATTCGCTGGACTGTTATTGGCATAGCAGGTTCTGTGACGCGATTCATAAAAGGTTTCATTCGACCGGGACGAATAATTTGGGACTCTGAAATTGATGAATTGTAGAAAGTCGGGACAATCTAACTCGTTATTGATGATTCTGTACAAGGCAATTAAATCAAAATGCTCGCGACGTTTTGAGAGTGTAGAGATTACCTCTGATGGTATGTGAAGTTTGTAGGCAATGTAGCGTAGAAATTTATGCTGAACAGTTTCAATATTAGAGCAATGAATTTGGAAATGAGGATTCCAAATAACTGACAGATATTCTAGGTGTGGGCGCACAAGAGAGCAGTAAAGAACCTTCAAAGACCGAATATTATTGAAATCCTGACTGTTACGAATAACAAACCCAAGCATTCTTCGGGCTGAGCTACATATCTTTTGAAATGCGGAATGAATGTTAGTGCTGAGTCGAGTAACAAGCCCAGATCCTTAACGACATCAACAAGCGGCAATGAGCAATTGTTTATACTATAATTAAAACATATAGAAGTACGCAATCTGTGGAAAACAATGTAGTTACACTTGGATATATTCAAAGGCAACCGATTGTTGACACACCAATCGAAAAGAGAGTTCAGATTATTCTGAATAATATCACAGTCACTGGGGGAATTAATTATTTTAAAAATCTTAAGGTCATCTGCATATAGTAAAAAGTTTACTTCAGAAAAAATAGAGGAAATATCATTAATAAAAATTAAAAAAAGGAGAGGACCAAGATGTGAACCTTGTGGAACACCTGATTTAATCACAAAAGGATCCGATTTAGCACCTTTTATGTTTACAACACAGGAACGATTACAAAGGTAGTCACGTATCCAGCTTAAAAAGCAACCGGAAACACCCAGATTAGATAGTTTAGTAATAAGTAAACAATGATCCACTTTATCAAATGCCTTTGAGAAGTGTAAACGGCGTGCACCTGTGAATGCTTATCCATTGCACGGTGGATGGTCTCGATGTAAGGTAAAAGATTTGTCAATGTGGACTTGCGTTTTTGAAAGCCATGCTGATTAGGCGTTATATAATTTCTGATCAGAGGAGTAAGTTTTGTAGTTATAATTGCATCAAAAATTTTAGCCACAGTAGACTGTATAGATATAGGCCTGTAGTTGTGAACGTTGCTCTTATCTCCCGACTTGTGAATAGGTGTAACATAAGAGTTTTTCCACAATACTGGAAAAATACCCGACTGAAGGGATAAGTTGAACAGGTACATCAGAGGTTGTGCTAAGTGTTGTCTACAACTCCATAGGAACAATGGAGGTACACCATCTGAACCCATGCCTTTATTTACGTCGAGATTGTCCAGCATTAAGGAGACCTCTGAAATATCAACACTAAGAGTTGAGAGATTCAAGCTAAGATTGCCGGGGCGGATGGACACACAAGGAGAAGGTGTACTTGAAGTGATATCAGAGTATACACTAGAAAAAAAATCAGAAAACAACTCCACAATATTGGATGGATCAGATGCAGACTTGTCATTAGCATACATATATGATGGCAAAACGTTGTCCGAGCGAAGCGAATTTACATAGTTCCAAAAAGCCTTGGCATTGGTGGTGATACTATTTTCAACACTAAGCACATATTCCATGTAACAAGATTTAATTTTTATTTTACAAAGAGTTCGTAACCACGAGAAAACATTGTAATCGATGGCAGAGCCAGATTCCTTGTACCTCTTGTGCGCTAACTTTTTATCTTTAATGATTTGCCTCAATTCTGCATCATACCATCGAGGATACGACGAACCAAAAATTAATTGGGTAGGGATACATAGATCGAACACCCTATAAATACACGAGTAGAAACGGGAAATAGCATCATCAACATTTGCACCCTCAAACAACATGGACCAATCAATCAATGAGATCTGTTCACATACTAAATTATAATCAGCCGTTTTGAAATTAAAGCAAGTGAACTGTTGGACCGGTACACTGTTAGTAACTAAATTACACCTAATGGTGAGTGCGGGATGGTACATAGCATCCAGCGGAAGAAGCGCATGATCCGATGAAGTTACCTCAGGAAGTGGTAAAACATTTGAGAAAACTAGGTCAAGTAGCTTGCCTTTAGCATTCAGTATGCAATTACTTTGACGCAAATCCAAATCGCAGAAGGAATCAATAAGAATACTGCCTGTACTACTGTAATTAGCCTCGCACCAGTTAGTGGAAGCCCAGTTGACACCAGGCTGATTATAGTCACCGACGATTATAATATCCGATAGTGGAAAACTATTTACAATGTGCTCAGCGTGTTGACAGTGGTGCGTATAAATCTCCGTGGATGATCCAGGTGGTATGTAAACGCATCCGATAAACAATTTATACCGCGCAATATTCAGTTCCACGAAAATTTCTTCAACAAGATCACTTGTGGATATCAATAGCTTGGATGTATAACTTTTTTTGACCGCAATAAGACATCCTCCACCCCTTCTATTACCACCAATGGTCTGATATCTATCCTTACGATATATGGTATAATTGTGTAAGCCCAACTCATTGTTATAAACATCTTCGTCAAGCCAAGTTTCCGTTAAGGCAATAACATCAGCATCTGCAAGACAAACATTAGAGCGAAAGATAGCCAACTTGGACTTCATTCCCCTCACGTTCTGATAATAAATATTAAGTGTGTCATGTGAATGCACGCTACTTGCGGTACTTGGCATGGTTGAGTGGTGGCGATTGGCAGGCTGAGCTACGTGGACTCGGTGGTCGCTCCTGGTGACACGTTTTTTGCTTGGTGCTTGAATGGTCGAACAAGTAGTCCTTCTGGCCAGAATTGAGCATCGAAACATTTTCCGTAGGCCTTATCAGGAACACCTACTTTAAAATTAATGAATCGCAGGCTAGAGATGTCAGCATCCTTTTTCACCAATTTCGAGCATCGTATCTCGTCATCGCTAATATTGAGCTTAATGGCCATATAATTTATTAAAGACCTCTCATCAGTGCTTGAATTAAGGCGCGACAAGTGGAGCCACTTATGACAGTCACAACCTTAACACTATCATGAAGGACACCACTTCCGATGACCTTCTTCCGAGAATGCCGCCTGCCTTGGACAATACACCACTCAGATGTCCCGGCAGCAGAAACATGGAGGGAACCGGACTCAGCCCCATCCGACGAAGCAGCATCCAGCACTACAGATGGTAAGGGTGACTCTCCTTTGGAAGATGATTTTTTTCGTGCCTGGCGCGGCTGACTTGACGACTGGAGCTGATCGTTCTCCACTTGCTTTTGACGCAGTGCAGATTTACTGCGAGTGACGACTGAGGTGGTATTTTTTGGGGCTTCTTTGGCGGTAGTCGATGACAGAGAAGGTCCTTGTAATTGACGGAGCTCATTTTTCAATGTGTTGAAGGCATCTCCAAGTGACGTAATGGCCGACGACATATCGTTAATTTTGGCATGGAAAGTTGCGATGCCAATGCAATCACAGCTAGCGCAAAGCCAGTGAATTCCTGGTAAGGCCAAAGCAGCGAAGTATTTGGGCACAGTAACACCAACGCATACTGGATGAAAAGTCTTACCACAAATACCAGCGCAACGAAGACCATCAGCTGCTATTGGCAAGGAGCAATGTCCACAAGTCATTATGTTTATTTAATTACTTAAAAATACTCAATGAAGGCGGCAGCACTATTCGAAGTTGGTACAATTTAAAATTGTCAATGGTGATTGTCTAAGCTAATTTCGAATTTCGAAATAGAGATATTTTGGCGGCGTCGTGACTTAACCTCACTATGAAACTTCAAAGCAACCAAAAATTTGAGAGCAGACACTTCACCCTTTGACAGAACACTCCGCCACCCAGAACCACAAGAGCACAAAGGGGCGTTGGGTCGACAGGTTCACCAGGTCAACCCTTCGGAATGACCTGCCGACAGATGAGCAAAAATCGCGACCCCGCGTTTGTTGGAGGTAAGAACTACAACTTATTTTACGTAGCACTCACTTATTAAATTTAAATGTAGAAAAGTACTTAATTAACCCCTTCGATAACAATTTTGTATTTGCGAGGAAATTGATTTTACTTCTACTTTGATCACAATTTTCACAAGTTATTATAAAGAATAAAATAGTAACGATGTTTTAAATCGAAAAAGCGTTTACATCGAAATTAAGGTCAATTACAATTTGGACAAATTGTTTTCGTAAATTTTTTTAATATTTGACAGAATAAAGTGACTGTTCCTGTGCAATTTCTTTGATTTCGTTATTGGAAGTACCCAATAATACCTTTTATTTGCTAGCATGATCCGTCGTTTGATTTCGTCCGTTTCATTACCGTCTTTTGCTAGATTAGCCCCAAGATATATGAAGTTGTCCACACTACCCAAAATATACTCCGCAATTGTTATATTCTGTCTGATTGGCGTTCTCTTTCTTGTTTGCGTAATTACTTTCGTTTATGCGTAACCCGACTTCTTTTGCGGCGGAGTCAAGAATGACAAATACTTATCCGTTAATATCTCAAAAAGCATATCTTCAATGTATTACAGTATATTAAAAAAAATTAAATTGACTTTAAAAAAATTAAATTTCAACGGAGTAATTAATACATTTCATTAACAGTAATGAAATTTAAAATGATTTTCTACAAAGTAGTAATATTTGAAGTAGTCAATATATATAATTTGCTAACAGTCAGGGCGCAACTTTATTATTTTATGGGTAGAAGTCCAAAACGCGTTTCATGCTGAGATGCGGTGTACGTTAGTATGCGACTGGCAATCTAAAAAATAACGTTCCAAATAGCCTCCTGGATATTCCTTTGGTTGTCTTTTCGGTCGCATAGAAACCTACACTCCGCTAGAGGTCTATTTTTCCTGTTGAAGGATGAACTCTTTTGTTCGATCCTGATTGGTGCTTGATTGATTCAATCGAGCAGATGAACGAATGCCACGACCTTGGATCGGTGCACGCAATCCCTGTCGTTTGTCGAGGAGAAGTTTCCTGTACCTAGTTCATGCAACTAAGCAAAGTCGATCACTTCGATTTGTGATAGTCTGACGCTTGGTTGTTGAAAGTAAGAGTCCGGACGGGATAACTCAACTGAAAATCACTGTGACAAATATTCTTCTTCTACACACGAACGTTTAAATTTCAACTAACTTTATTTTATTTACAAAATTAAAATGTACAAAAATTTAATTATTGTGGTCATCAGTTCCCATGCCTCGTAGCCGTTAAAAAGAATCAGATTTCATCTGGGCGACGAGGACTAGGACACGATGACACCTAGCATTTAATTACATTTTGGAAAGAATTTAATAATTTGAAAACTTTGATGATTAGACAAATTTACATGAAAGAATTTTATGAATTGTAGGAACAAGAAATACGTTAGGAATTTGCAATATGATTGGACAGGTCCTAACCCCTGTAAAATTTTCAAGATGATATCTGGTATGGTTCTAGAGATTCAAAAATGTAGTTTTTTGAAAAGTGGCTTTCTCCCTACTTCCGTGCTTCACCTCCCCCCTCAACTTTACATTTCATAGACTGCACTTGTAACTCTATATACAGGATCCGAATTTTATCTTCCTGGTATAATTGGTTCGGAAGGTATTGTAACTCGAAGTTTATCAGTTTATCTATAAATTTATGATTTTAAGAGCTCTCCATATATGTATCTAGCAACATAAAATTAAATCCTCATTACATACGAGTAAGTAATTAAAATAATTGTAATTTTTCTATAATATAATTGAGAGCCACTGTTGTTCTTTGATTTTTTTGACCCCGATACCTTTAAGATCCCAAGTTAATTTTTTGGGATGTTTTGAAAAAAAAATAACAAAATTTAAGGTATGATTTATAAAATATTCAAGGAAAAAGGAAAAAATCGTCACCCTTGAAAAAGAAATTTCAAGGATAATTTTTATTCGTATTTTTGTTACATTGCTACAACTTTCTTTCCCTTGACAATAAGCCCTATTTTTATACTCTAGATGAAATCATATAGAGTATTATAAGTTTAATCCAGCCCAAAAGTTTGTAACGCATAGAACCAAGCCTCGGACGAAAAAAAGGTATATATAATTTTTTGTTTATTTGTGGCCAAAAACCTCAAATCCGCTTGACGTCCGTCCGTCCGTCTGTCCGTTAGCACGATAACTCAAGAACGCCTTCACCTGGGATCATAAAATTTTGAATCTGGATGTTTGGTAGAATTTGTAAGGCTAAGTTCGTTAACGGGCAAAATCGTCCTACTCCTTCGGGTAGCTGTCATACAAAATGTCCTTAAAACACGTGTTCAAGAATATTGACCAATAACTTCGGAACGCCTAAAGCTACGACTTTGAAATTTTGTATGTGTTACTTTTTCAATAGTTAAAGCTAAATGTATGATTATGAAGAAAATCCTGTTATTCCTTCGTGTAGCTGCCATACAAATATCCTGTCAAAATGTCTTCACTTAATTTACGAAACTCACTATAACTCAAGTAATCTTTTAGCTACGAATTCGGAATTTTGTACAAATTGGTTTTGAGTGAAAAGAAAGTTCGACTTTACTAGTCAGCGAAATCCTATAACTCCTTCGGGTAGCTGCCATACAAAATGTCCTTAAAACACGTGTTTAAGAATATTGGCCGATAACTTCAGAAGGGTTTAAGCTACATCTTTGAAATTTTGTATGTGTTATTTTTCCAATAGTTGGAGCTAAATGAAGAAAATTCTATTAGTCCTACGTGTAGCTGCCACACAAATATCCTGTCAAAGCGTCTTCACTTAATTTACGGAACTTACTATAACCCAAGTAATCTTTTAGCTATGAATTGGAAATTTTGTACAAATTAGTTTTGAGTACAAACGAAGTTCAAGTTTACTAATCAGCGAAATCCTTTTACTCCTTCTGGTAGCTGCCATACAAAATGTCCTTAAGACACGTGTTCAACAATATTTTTCGATTACTTTTGAACGCTTCAAGCTACGAATTTGAAATTTTGTACACGTTCATTTTTAAATGGTTCCAAGGAAAAGGATAAATATGTAAGAAATCGAGTGAGTCCTTCTTGCACCTCCCATGTGAAAGTCCTTCAAAAAGGACATTTTTGTTCGATGACTTACCCAGTTTAAGATATGAAATTAAACACTGAATATTGTCTTTTAGGTTTGAGTAGCAATCTAATGGCAGTCCTTAATAAAGGACATACAACATGCACACACGTAATTCTACTTTATCCCCAACTACAATATAAATCGGAGTTCAGTATTCATCTAGAGTATTATACGATTGGCTTGCAGCCGATCGTGACTGCAGTATGTTTTATTGTAAGATAAAAATTACTAGAGTTATAAATTTTCAAAGACACCATTTTTGCGAAATCTTTAACATACTGACAAAAAAATTAAATAGAAATAAAAAATTGAATTTCAATAACTACTAATTCTTCAAGTACACAAATTTTCAAAATAATCGACGATGGTGAGGTAACAAATTTCTTTATTTTTGGCGATTCTTGATAGATTGGCCTTATATTATTTTTTGTTCATTGGTGACCAAAAACCCTAAATCCGCCCATTTGTCCGTACGCACGATAACTCAAGAACACCTTGAGCTAAGATCTTGAAATTTCGAATCTAGATGCTTAGTTGTATTTGTAAGGCTAAGTTCGTTAACGGGTAAAATCGTCTTAATCCACCGGGTAGCTGCCATACAAAAAATCTTTAAAACGCGTATTCATGAATATTAACTTCGGAAAGCGTTAAGCTAGGACTTTGCAATTTCGTATACGTATACGTGTGCACCATAAGTCCGTCATGTAGCTGCCATACAAAAATCCTGAAAAAAAATATCCTTCCTCAATGTACGGAACGCATTATAACTTAAGAAAACGTTTTGCTACGAAGCTGAAATTTTGTAGAAATTGATTTTGAGGTGAAATGAAGTTTGAGTACATTAGTCAGTAAAATTTCTTTACGCCTTCGAGAGTAGCTTCTATACAAAAAGTCCTGGAAACACGTGTTCAAGAAATTGCCCGATAACTTCAAAGCTTGTTAAGCTACAACTTTAAAACGTTGTACCGAATTTCCATTAGTTGGAGCTAAACATATGATTATGAAGAAAATCCCAGTAGTGCTTCGTGTACCTACCATACAAATGTCCTGTAAAAATATCTTCACTCAAGTTGCGGAACTCACTATACTCACGTAATCGTTCAGTCATGAATTCGGAATTTTGTACAAATTAGTTTTGAGTGAAAACAAAGTTCGAGTTTACAAGTCAGTGAAAGTACTCCTTCCGATAGCTTCCGATAGCTCCCATACAAAATAAGACACGTGTTCATTAATATTTTTAGATAACTTTTGAACGCTACAAGCTAGGAGCTTGAAATTTTGTACATATTAATTTTTAAATGGTTCCTAGTAGAAGGATAAATATGCTATAAATCGAGTGCAATCTATACTATGTTTTAAGTAGTCTCCGATAAAGACGACAGACGTAAATTTTTTCATACAATTATTTACTTAAGGTTCTAGAAACGAAAATTAAATTTTGTCCTTTCTTTCGAGTAGCATATACTCGTCCATAAAAAGGCTAACTATATGCCCACTCCTAATTCAGTCTTTTCTTCAACATCAATAGAAATCGGGGTTCAGTATATAACTTTTTACACAGAATTTATACTTACCTCAACTGTTTGATATCCGAAAAACTGTCGTTACCAGATACTGTAGCGGAATCAGTTTCAGCACGGGGTGACCATCGATTGAATTTTATTTCGTCAGCACTTACATTAAAACGTCTTAAGAGATTTTGTGTTTCGGGATTTTGTAAATCAATTAATTGAGTTTGAATCAAACTATCCACAGATTCGTTTGGGTTAGGATTGTGAGGGTATCCTGATCCGTGATGTAGAATGGAAATTTGCCAAATTATGGCACCAACTGCAGTCAAAAACATTGCTAGATTAAATTTTGTTACACGAAAAGAACTGTAAATACACTGTATTAAAATGCTTTCACTAATTGTATTACACGTATTATTCGAAAGTAATGTAATCAGAATGTTCGTCTACATACGAATTTATTTTTAAATTACTTATTTTTTTTTTATTTCACCATTATAACTTTAATTGCATCGCTATAGTTATTTATAAATTCCATGTTATTCCTTCTTTCTAATTTTGAATAATTCGATTGTGAGGTTTAAGTTGAAGAAAATATCACTTCTGCGATTTATGAGAATAAGAACTGAATAATAGCCACGTTTGTAAATTGAATATACCAAACAATGTATGATCTTACTGTGGATATTTCCAGAAATTTTATGTAAATTGTTATATACGCAGCTTTAAAAAAAATGAAAAATGTTTTGAATTACACGTCTCATCCCGGGTATTTCAACGTGATGGCTACTAAGCCTAGACTAATAATGGACACACATATTGTTGTATCCCGTGTTCACTACTATAAGGATTTAACTTAAAATAGAGCAATGCATTTTTAGATAAATAGCAGTTCATTTCTAGTGGTGATGTGATAGGAAAAATTAAAAATATATTATGAATAAATAACTAAATTGGTAAATTCAATTACTGTGTTAATTGCAGTGTACTACACTAACCATATTGAAAATACAACCTGCATATACATATGTATAAATAAGATATAAATAAGATTATAAAATTAGCCCACATATTAATTAAATTAATTAATTGCTTTCAGTCGAAAATACATAAACTTGAACAAATAACTAACTTAATGAGTAAATTCTGTTCTAAATATATCTGGGAACTTGGAGCGCTACTAGGTGTATTTTTTGCGCATTTATCCAGATCAGAGTACTGATAAAAAATTACATTGAAAAGAACAATAACATTGCTATTTTTGATATTTTTTATTGCTTTTCCCTGTAGATAGTAGGCTAGAATATAGATTTTAACCAGAATAGCTGACGCAATAAGCTCACTGAGACAGTTTTTCATGTCTGTGAACTTAGCATATCAAGTCCAAGCATATCACAAAAACAATGGAGTTCTCTTCGCACTCTGATACTTTTTAACGTTTAAAGCCGAAAAAATTACTATGACAAAAAATTATATGCTAACTTCCCGATGCATATCATTTTCCATCAATTAAAAAATTAAAGACAGGTCTCAACGCAGGCATAATACTTACGGAATTCGTGATACTTTTCAGCGATAATTCTATTGATATAAGCCCAAAAAAGGACGATTTTAAAATAATACACTAACTCACCAGAGCCGAAAAACCTTCAATATAACAAAAGTATTAACAATACACAGGAGTTCTGGTCAGATGCGGAACGCTCTGATCGTTATCTAGCGAACGCGCTAGGAAGAGCGGGCTTGCAGTAATTTATTATTCATTGTCCGGGAAAAGTCCAGGTACCTTGTCGCGGTGCTAGATCTTAAGATACCCTGAGGTATAGAACTAAAACCTGGTTCCTAGCAAAACTAAAATCCAGCTTGGTACATATTGGTAACTGTATCAAACGGTTCTCAGTCCGTATAAAATTTGGTAGGTTCGAGAAAAAATCGTCTGAGTGCGAGAATCTCGGTTAACTGGAGTTACTGGCTATCTGATCCCTTCAGGTACTGATAGTGACTCTCCCCTCTTTGGAGGCTGTTGTAACTGGTTGAAACCTGTTGAACCGGAGAGGCTTTTGGTACCATGATGAGCGGGGAGCATTCACTTGTGTTTGCTTGTTACCAGTTCGTTTGTCTTGATACCATTACCCACAGTGGCAGTTTGAGTTTGACCCCAGGTGTCTAGTCGTCTGTAAACCTTGTAGTACATAACATAATGAAAAATTGATGTAAATTGACATACTTATATAATGAAGCTTACAATTAGTATGCACAGTAGCCGTTACTACTGAAGTTATAACTGTAGGTACTTACGATGATCTCGAAAAAAAATGATGTTTTTATATTTTTGGAAGCTAAAAATTTGATGACGCATTTAGGGTGAATAATATGATGTTAATATCTGATGAATGAAAATACAAGTTTTCCGGGTTCAATACTGTTCTTGTTTATTTTTGCGTGACGTTTCGGACTCGACTTAGTCATTTATCAAACTGATCGACAATATCTTTACAAACTGTTTTTATATAAAAGCAGGTAGAAAAAATTTGCCAACAGTCTGGGCGCAACTTTATTATTTTTTGGGTAGAAGTTCGGAACGAGTTTAATTCTGAGATGCGGTGTAGTTTACTATGTGACTGAAAACCTAAAAAAAAGTTCGGGAAGCGGTTAGAATGGGGTCGCGTTAGAATACTTACGCCGCTGCCATATATAACATATGAATTACATAATTGGGTCGTACTCCGGGACGAGGTCTATATCAGTTGTTACGCCATTTGAAGGTTTTTCGTGATTTCGTTTTGGGCCATTACATGAAATCGGAAATGCGTTTGTAGGCGATTATATAAAAAGTCTGTGGAAATACAAACCAATCTAAAATCTCATTAATCCTGAGAAATATGCCGAAAGCCATACGTCCTATTGGAGTTGAATAACAAACATCCTGAAATCAACTTTTTGAAGATTATGTAGGAAGCCTTAGGAAGTAAAAATGAATTCGATATCTCATTAGAACTTAGAAATATGTAAGAATTTGTGAAAACATATGCAACCCCCTTGCACCCACTTTGGGGTTGAATATCCAAAAATCCTTAAATAAGTTTTTAGATATATATAAAGAAAGCACGAGGAAGTAAAAACCAATCCGATGTCTTATCACTCCTAAGAGATATGACGGAATTCGTGAAAACGTGCTCAACCCGTTTTTACCCTCTTAGAGATTGAAAAAGGACAAAACCTGAAAACGAGTTTTAGGTGATTATTAAATAAGCCCGTGGAAGTGAAGAGTTATTCGATATCTAATCAGACCTGAGGGATCTGGCTGAATTCGTGAAAATGTATACATCCCCTTTACACCACCTTGGTGGTCGAATTTCAAAAAATCCTGAAAACGTTTTCTAGGTATTTATATGAAAAATCCGTACAAAAAAAATGAATTCTATATTTGGAAAGACCTAATAGATATGACGAAAATCGTAAAAATATTCCATTTTCACTGATCAATTTTTTTCCCCACTTCCGAAAGCCAATACATATTTGAATTTTTTTCTAATCAGAATTACTTTTCTAGTTGATTTACATATATATACCAAATTTCAACTTTCTAGCATAAGCCGTTCTATAGCTAAGAAAAACACCCTCCACCCCCGTACCATACTACCTCTATACAAAATTATATTTTTCCAACATGCTACTACTATAGTTCTATCTAAAGTTTCAGCTTAATATCATCATAGGTTCCCGAGATATAAAAATCGGATCTTTTTACTTTTCACCCTCCCCCACCCTCACCCTCTACACCCACATCCCTGAAATTTTTTCTGCTGGGGGTCTATTAGGCCTACTTCTGGTAAAAATTTTAAGCATCTATCTTACACTGTTCTTGAGATATAAGACGTGATTTTTTAAAAAAATTCTTACCCCCTCCACTTCCATGCTCCACCACCTCCTAAAAAAATTTTACTTTCAGCAAACTTTATTTGTCAACCTTTATACACAAACCAAATTTTATTTCTCTAGTGCAATTTGTTCGTGAGATATAGTAATCTAAAGTTTTTCAACCCCCACCCCCGTACGTCACTGCCCCCTCTCAAAAATTTGTTTCCGATCTATTCTCCTAGTATACCTACAGATGACTATTAAGTTTTAATTTCGTAATATTAACCGTTTAGGAGATATGTATTTTAGAATGTCTCTATCTCGCCTTTTTTGCGTTTTGGACGCATTATTTTTCCCCCCACTTCCACACCCCTTCACCCATACCAACAATATTTTTGCAAATGGTTCCACTATTGAAGCTCTATATAAATTTCAAGTTTCAGCTTCCTAACATAAGCGGTTGCTGAGATCTAGAAACCAAAATTTTTCGTCTAAAACGCTTCCCCCACCTCCCCCCTCATACTCCCACCACCCAAAAAGAGGTCACTTCAAGGGGCGTACCCAGTCTATTAAGGAAAAAAATTTGAATTCAATAGTTTATAGGGTTTAGGAGTTATAAGCCCTCAAACGTTTTGCGTGCGGCGGACGGCGCACAGACGGACTGAACATTTTT
The DNA here is from genome assembly GCA_951812415.1 of Beris morrisii. NCBI lineage: Eukaryota > Metazoa > Arthropoda > Insecta > Diptera > Stratiomyidae > Beris > Beris morrisii. Next base: position 97,068,491 of record OX638311.1, read on the forward strand.
TTTGCTTTTTTGGTGCTTATTAGTCATGAAATTTTCAGGGTAGCAAATTTTTTTTTTTAAAAAATCGATAACAATACTTTATTATTAAAATAATAAAGTAAAAAGGTTACAATATTTAAACAAACGAGTCAATTAAGAACAAAGGGGAAAATTACGTTAACGAAGGGTAGTCATAAAACTATTAAAAGGAGCGGAGTTAATTAAAAGGGGATATTTATGAAATCTAAGCTTAATTGGTTTTTGGGATCGATGATTTTTGATAAACAGTGTTTTTTCCAAAACGTAGAGCCACCAATTAAGCTTAGATTTCTTAAATATCCCCTTTTAATTCTGGCTTGCTAATTGACGCTACGATTGTGCTTCGGCACATTGTGCATGGCAGAGGACGTTTAATGTTGATACGTGTGGTTTATATGCAGTATTATGATATTTTCTTGATGAAATACGAAGGTTATTAGTAGTATATTGTTGTCGATGACACCCAAGAGCAATTTATTGAATTACATTTAGAGCGTAAAGAATTTGGTTCAAATTCGAATGACACCTTGGCTGGTATGCTGGTACATTTATGTGCCGTGCTTTCGCAGGGGTATCATAGGAGTTCCTATGTGTTCTCAGAAAGGCTTTGGTAGATTACTATGTTTCCTTTGTATAACTGACGTTGTCGACACTTCTGTCCTTACACCGCAGGAGGATGTATCATAGGAGTTCCTTGTAATCTCAGAAAGACGTATGTCGATTACTATGTTGCCTTTGTGGAGCAAAACTACCACACGGATCCTAGTTGAGTGATTTGTCTCAAAGTATGCATGGTACTTTACAAAAGTAGTTCTGACGGAATGTTGGTTCTACGAAGCCTGACCTGAGGTTTAATCGGGTACCATGGGGTGAGGAGAGCCAATGGCAGGTTACTATCATCTTCTTGCGATGGTGAGGCCCTTCGGGGAGTCACGTGGTTGCTGTGGTTATGTCCTGTAAGGACGGAAATTCTTGGATAAATTTCCGCACACACCAACTGCCGAAGAACAGGACCAGAGCACACTAAATTACATAGAACATATAACATAGAACATAAGATTAACAAACACAGAATATGAATTACCTGGAACATAGAACATAAGAATAACATGACAAAAGAAACATAAAACCTGAAAAGGTGCACATTGGTATCACAATTCAAAAAGCCTGTACAGCCGGCAGGAGCCACGACAATGCCACAGGCGGCGTTGTATTACCGGATAAACCCACCGACCAAAGTATACACAAAATCCCTCGCGATTATGTACGGAGAAGCGCAGACATCGACCACGAATTTTGTCGGGAAGGAAAGAAATTCTTCCATACCGAGCACGAAAGTAATAATTCGCAGATGGTAAGTGTTCTTGAAAATATATAGTCACCAGCGAACGAGCAGAAGGCAGGCAGCGATCAGCCAGTAGCGAAGGTTGTGGATATCTACAATTCCGCCTGAGCGAAAACTGAAGACTGTACTAATGGCCGTCACTGACCAGTATCATCCTACTAGAAGGCTGTGACTTTCTACAAGTCCGCTTCAAGTAGCTTGAGACTGCCATGAGGACGCTTAGTCTATGCTAAGGCTGTGGCTTTCTACAAGTCCGCTTAGTATAGTCAAGGCCAATCATAGTCAGTAGGACACAAAACGCATTGAACGAGCCAAGCAGCGACAAGCCAAACAACGGAGCAATCCAAGCAGCAGAGCCAAGCAGCGACAAGCCAAGCAGCGGAGCAAGCCAAGCAGCGACGAGCCAAGCAGCGACAAGCCAAGCAACGGAGCAAGCCAAGCAGACGAGCCAAGCAGCGGAGCAAGCCAAGCAGCTGCGACAAGCCAAGCAGCGTAGCAAGCCAAGCAGCGACGAGCCAAGCAGCGGAGCAAGCTAAGAAGCGACGAGCCGAGCAGCGACAAGCCAAACAGCGGAGCAAGCCAAGCAGCGACAAGCCAAGCAGCAGAGCAAGTCAAGCAGCAGAGCTAAGCCAAGCAGAGCACAGTTAAGCCAAGCCTAGCAGAGACTAACCTAGCAGAGCAGAGAATAGTCCAGCAGAGCAAAGCTAAGCAGAATATAGCCCAGAGCCCAGAGCACAGCTGCAGCAGAGCAGAGCGAAGACGCTACGAGCAAAGCCAAGCACAGAGCACACCACGATATAACGATCAGTGACAGGGTAAGGTAAGGCAAGCAGAGTCATGTCAGGAGTCGAGCTAAATCAGCTACGACAAGCCACGACGAACTCCGCCTAACCAGACACAGCAGAGCCAAGACGATCAAAGCTGAAGCCACACAGAGATACGAAGACAGAGAAGGATGAAGACAGGGAAGGACGAAGACAGGGAGTGCCAAGGCCACATAGAGAGACGAAGACAGGGAGTGCCAAGGCCACACAGAGAGGAAGACAGGGAGAGAGCAGAGAGAGTCAAGGCAAAGCGAGCAGAATCGTACCCACATAACCACAGAGTCGAATCACGTTGAACAGGACAAAGTCAAGGCTAGTACAGCAGACGAGCGGAGGCGAGCGAACGACGGGCAGAGTGGGGATACGTGACGGGCAGAGAAGTAATACAGTGAGCTAAGACGAGCGCATAACGATGAACTGAGGCGAACGAGCAGAGGCGAGGTACGTCAAGCAGAAGCGAGGAACGTCAAGCGAAGGCGAGACAAGGCGAGCAAAACCTGACATCGAAGACGAGCAGAACGCTAGGAGATTGTAAATTGAATTTGAATATGTTTTAACCAAATATATAATAAAAGTGAAGTCAAGAACATATAAATGAATGTAACGAATCCTGGCAACCGATGAACATACCCCGGCTATAAAACAAGTCGTTACAGCCCAAGCGGGCAAAGTTCTCCGGAACTTGACATGGAGTTGCGAGAACAACCGGACGCTGTGCTGTAGAAAGCAGCAGAGTGTTAGGTTGGATTCGCATCAACTAGTATGAATGCTGGGCCTGCACCCGGTATAAACTGGAAGACTTTGCCTCGTCGCCCTGGGCGACGGTAATTGTCGTTGCTTCGGCTAATCAATCCGTGTCCTAAGAATTAAGCCCACGCGGCAGGTGTCTACGCGTCTTCCTAACAACACCACAGCCGTCGTCTTTGGCCTAAGCCCAGCGGCCAACCTCAACTCAACTTGGCACCGGCCTCACTCAGCCGAAGATGGGTAAGTTGGAGGATCTCTCATTACGCCACGTACCTACTCGATACCAGGGCGCTACCTAATCTGGAACTTTATGTGAAGAAGATTAGGAAACCTCAACTTTCGTAAATAGCGAAGACACTTTTCATCTATCCAAAGTTCACAATAGTCTTTATTCTAGAAATTGAAATCCGGTAGTGGTTGTACTCCGGTTGTCCCGACTTCCACTGAACTAGTCTCTTTGGCGCGGTTTTCCCACAGTCGCGCACGTTTCTCCTCTTAGGAGAGGAAAAATAAGAAAAGGAAACAAACCAAAAATTACCTACAGTAGCCTTAATCTCGCCGCTGTCGTAGTTGCCGATCATATCACTGAGGCTCCTCCAATTCCTAGTCCTTTTGCTGCTACTGCAATCCGACTCCTCCAGGACTTCCACTTTACCACAACAGAATTATTCTCGCATTGATCACCTCAAAACTTTTCCGCTCCTCCACAACAGAAGATCTTCTCCAATTTTTTCCCACTTCCCGGTCCTTGTACCTTCGTGAATCGATTTGACTCCCGTTCACCAATTTCCAAAAAATTTCCCGCGCAAACGCAGTCCGGTTTTTTTATAGATGTCGCCGTGCCTTCGGCTCTTCTTCGATTCATACGTCCATCTTCCCCTTTTCTTCAGCGAAAATTCCCCGGCATCTTCGAGACAGGTGACAGTTCTCGAGTGGGTAAACAGCACCCAGTGCTAGTGTTGGGCGGGATGTTTTCCACGTATTTCCGCGGGTTTTATTGCATCTATCCGCCAGTTTAGATAAAAGGAAGGTTTCCGCGGAAAAACGGTTCTGGTAAATTTGACCTTCGCCGGCTGCCGTCGGCCGTTCCTCCAAAATTGACCTCCTGGATGGGAAATTTGTTCCAATCCCTTGAACTTTGGCCGGAAAGTCCGACCCCACGAGAGAAGTGTAGTTCCAATGTTTCAACCCTTTCCGCACTCTAAATAGCTGCTTGTGCCTGTCCGCGAGTTCCCATTGCCTCCGAAATTCACCTACGGAAGCAGGATACGAGAGAATTGGGACAGGACCGTCGGAAGTAACGTGCCCTACTTCAAACGTTGGTGCATTGGACTGCTCCTACGATGCGGAGTACGTCGATATCCTTTGCTGTTTAGGTACATATCAGGGAGATATATATTCGAGACGGCAGTCGGATGACAGCAGTAAGCGTCAGCGAGTGGTATACCCATTCAGATCCCCAACTAAAATCATTCTGATTTTTCCTTCCTTAGAGGACTCGTGGACGACAGCCAGAGGGGCCCTGGATCACGCCAAAAGCAAAGAAAAAGAAAGAAGCAAGAAAGATTGTAGAACCGCGAACTTTACCGCCTCCCGTAGCCCGAAATACCTCCATACCTCTATATAGCGCAAATACTCTTACAACTGTTTCACAATCATACATAAATTTATTTTTTTCTACAAGCTGCCACTCCTTCCACTCCGGGTAAATTCCGCGTCGCGGTGAGCTGCTACGAGCCTTTCATCTCTATGCCATGCCTGGTTTTTAACCCTGAAAAGAGGAAAAGAGCGGGCGCACTGACTAGCTCGGTATGCGGATTCAAACTGTAACAAACTCACCACAAAATCAAATAAAACACTAAATATTCATAGATGCTATATACAATAAAAGGGAGTTCAACAGCATACACCCGAGTTCTATAGATCTAGATACTTTTTAGCAATAGTTCCTTTCATTTCGGCCTAAAAAAGACATTCGAAAAAATGATGTGCTACCTTCCAAACAAAATTTTTTCCTTTCCCAGCATAACAAGAAAAATCACCAGTTCTGAGCACTACGGCCTCAAAAAAGGACATTCGAAAAAATGATATGCTAACTTCAAAATCAAATTTTTTTCCTTTCCCAGTATATCAACAAAAAAAGACCAGTTCTGAGTAGATGGAGCGAAGTTCTACTGTTCCTTTTTTCGAACATAGTTTTACCCAAAAAGGGAATAATTGAAAAAGGGAGGTAGAGCAAAAGGTGCTTCATTTTGGAACAAACAGAAATTTCGAATTTAAGACCAACAAAATTCTGAAAGATTAAATATTCCTGTTGTAATGCCTTTATTTATCAAACAATGTTTGTAAAGGGGTCGTACCATGTGCCGGGTCAGCAAAATCTTTTTATACTCTAGATGAAATCATATAGAGTATTATAAGTTTAATCCAGCCCAAAAGTTTGTAACGCATAGAACCAAGCCTCGGACGAAAAAAAGTTATATATTATTTTTTGTTTAATTGTGGCCAAAAACCTCAAATCCGCTTGACGTCCGTCCGTCCGTCTGTCCGTGAACACGATAACTCAAGAACGCCTTCACCTAGGATCTTGAAATTTTGAATCTGGATGTTTGGTTGAATTCGTAAGGCTAAGTTCGTTAACGGGCAAAATCGTCCTACTCCTTCGGGTAGCTGCCATACCAAATGTCCTTAAAACACGTGTTTAAGAATATTGGCCAATAACTTCAAAAGGGTTTAAGCTACGTCTTTGAAATTTTGAATGCGTCATTTTTCCAATAGTTGGAGCTAAATGTATGACTATGAAGAAAATCCTATTAGTCCTTCGTGTAGCTGCCATACAAATATCCTGTCAAAACGTCTTCACTTAATTTACGGAACTTACTATAACTCAAGTAATCTTTAACCTATGAATTGGAAATTTTGTACAAATTAGTTTTGAGTACAAACGAAGTTCAAGTTTACTAATCAGCGAAATCCTTTTACTCCTTCTGGTAGCTGCCATACAAAATGTCCTTAAGACACGTGTTCAACAATATTTTTCGATAACTTTTGAACGCTTCAAGCTACGAATTTGAAATTTTGTATACGTTCATTTTTAAATGGTTTCAAGGAAAAGGATAAATATGTAGGAAATCGAGTGAGTCCTTCCTGCACCTCCCATGTGAAAGTCCTTCAAAAGGGTAAGTCGATGACTTACCCAGTTCAAGATATGAAATTAAACACTGAATATTGTCTTTTAGTTTTGAGTAGCAATCTAATGGCAGTCCTTAATAAAGGACATACAACATGCACACACGTAATTCTACTTTATCCCCAACTACAATATAAATCAGAGTTCAGTATTCATCTAGAGTATTATACGATTGGCTTGCAGCCGATCGTGACTGCAGTACGTTTTTTACTAAATTACTTCCAAATCATGCCTAGAATATTATGTAAAAGAATTTCTCCGAATTCGAAGTCGTTATAAAGTAATAGCCGTATAATGGAGCAGCTGTTCGGAGCTAGACTGGGCCACCACCGAACTTTAATTGCGTTTTTCTGAAAACAGCATTTTTCAAATTGGCTGCCACGATTAAAAAAAAACCATTGAACCGATTGCGCTGAAATTTGAATAACATGTTCACTGGATCCCTAATTACACCTGGTAGCAGAATCTTAGCGATAGCTGTCATAGTTTTTTTTTTATAGCTGAATCTAAATTCATCGAAAAAAACGCGAAAATTTAGAAAAAAATTCAATGTTAAGCCAATTTTTTTAAATTTCAAAATTTTGACTTAATTCTGGTGTAAGTGTTTCGTAGATCGAAATGTTTATAAAATCTTCACAACACTTTGGTCAAGTTATCGGCGCGACCACTCCACTTGTAAATGCTAGATAGAGCCGCTCTTGGAAAATATTAGGAGGCTAAAGAGGAGCCGAGAGTTTGAGTTTAAAAGTCACTTTTGATGGAACACAATTGAATTTATTTACCTTATTTAACAAACTTAAACACTAAAATAATGCTTACCAAACAAAAAATGCATTAATTTTATTATTCTAATAAAATAAGAATCGTTTCTTTTTTGTTCTTTAAATTCTACTCTGTATAAAAGAGTTCACAAACTGGTAGCCTGACCTGTTTATATCAAGCACAATTATGTGACAATTTGGTGAAACGGAAGTCATTTAGCACGGGGCATTGTATTGTTATGATAGATACGTGCTAGATGTACCTATACGTATTGTTATAATGTTGCTACTTGTTTTGTTGTGTACTTCTAGTCAAGTGCAATATGATTTACATAAGATATTATAATGTATGCATGTTTTCATATTAGTACGTATTGTCGATAGGTGGTAATGTACCTATTAACACATTACACTGGTACCAGTTATAATCACAGGCCTATAAATTAAGTAACAATTTAAGTTTTTGATTTCAGATGAGGAGGACAGCCGGAATCATGGCAGCCATTTAATAATAATAATCAATGGCACAATAGCCTAAATTGGGCCTAGGCCTTGAAGTAATGATAGAGTTACTTCATTACTAGACCAACGGAACACTAGGAGGTGAAGTGGTCAGCTACACGCTCGTCCGTGATTATTACCCCGATTTAACTCAGGTACTCATTTACAGCTAAGTGAACTGGCAGTCCGGCACCCAATCCCACTCTCGAAAATTACTTGTCGCCAAGCAGATTCGAACCTGGTACCAGGTGCACCGAAGGCAAGTGCTCTAGCCACTAAGCTATCCAGACTACATACATGGCAGCCATTTGACAACTTTTTTTTTACGGCGGTCACTTTCAAGAGCTCTAACGCGAAAGAAAACAATAATCCTTCTTGAAAAAATTTCTAATATTTGTTGAAATATGAATAAATATGTGGTAAAACTTTTAAGGATGTGTAATTTCTAATCTGAAAAAAAAAATTCCCGAAAAAAGCGGAAAAAACTGGCCGTCACATAGGACGACAATCGTGAAAGTAGTTTCCGAGATTTATTCAATTTATTGTGAACGCAACAAAAAAGATACAAATTTTGACTTCGACGAAGAACCAAGTAGGTAGTACAGGATATTTTGAATTTTTGGAAGTGTAACTTAAAAAATTGCATTCCTTCAATCCTATTTCCGTTAAGGGGGGGCGATACATGTAAACGCCTGAATTTAGACCGTTTTTCAGAGGCTTATTTAAAATAGAAGGAATAAATGAATCGTTTTGAAAGTGATCATGTTTATTCATTACATATTAAAATACAATAATCTGATTTTATTTAATTTTTTTTTTCAAAATGGCCGCCCTAGTAACCAATCTCTTGAGACCCTCGCGGCGAAAGGCATCAATCGGCGGGATTTTTAGCATCAGTTACAGCAATCTGAAATCAAAAAAATGGGTTGGAGTGTGTTTATTAAACATGTATCTTCTAGTTGAACCAAGAAAAAAAAAAAACCAAAAAAACCTGAATTAGCACGCCTCATAAAAAAAAGTACGATTTTTGACCCTTTTTTTCGACAGTTTTTGGGTCAAAAACGCTAAACTTTGAAATTTTTTTTGGCATTTTTGAGGTTCAACTAGAAGCTTATACTATAGAGAAAACGTGTGCCAAGTTTCATAAGAATCGGTTGAGAACTTTTTGAGTTATCTTGCACGCCAATTCAAAAAAAGTCGTCTCGAGAAAAACGCGTTTAAAGTTTTGACACACAGAAACTCTATGATGCCCATACAGAAGTCCTTCAGTACCTTCATAGTACTCGTTTTTTTTCTCAGCTCTTCTTGACATGCTTACCAGGGTCTTCAATACAAAAGACCCTAAGGTCATACATCCGAGAAGCAGGTAGCGAGAGTCGAGCGCTCCAGTACGGACTCAATAGCGCTCGAGCCTAAATGAATTTTTAATCGATAAATAATGCGAATTTCATTCTAAAACCTTACAAACATATATTATAGATGTTAATTTAACTATTTATGCAAAAAAAAGAAACTCGAATTTTTGAAAATTTTACATGTATCGCCACCCTTAAACGGCTTTATCGCTGTAGAATTCCCAAGCTTTTATTACAGGTGCCCTGTAAAGAAAGAAATGTAGACTGAATAGAAATACGACAGAAAAAGATTTGTTGACGATTACCTTCTCTATGTACTGAATGCACCCGATGGACCTCTCGTTGCCTTGCGCCTACACCTTCCGCTGGTACCTGAAAAGACAATCGTTCGCAAGCATTAGTTCATGGTATGAATAATTAGTATAAGTCAATCACTAGAGTTAAATATACGGAAGAAGGGCTGTAATATGGCAAGGGGAAGTAATAAATTAGGTTTAGTTTGAATTAGGATAAGAAACATGATTAGTAGGATTAGAATTGAATTGTTATTAGCAGCGAGTATCGCGAGAGGCGATATCTACGTCGCTTTCCCCGAAAACAATCCCAGAACATCAGGATGCATACTCACCCGCAGCCCCGATACCATCCAAGCGGAACATGTATGTATACAGGGTGTTTGGCACTCCGTGTGCCACCTTGTAAGGGGTTTTTCCTTGATATATTTAGAGAAATAAATTTTTCTACAGGGTGGTTCAATTTTCAATATTAGTGGAAAAGTGTTTTTGACCGGTACCCTCACTCACTTAAAACGTTATATCTTGAAAACGAATAATCACAATGCAAAGTGTTATAACTCGTTTTTTAGGTAATCGAATTACCTTTCATTTGATGTAACAGTCCAAATTGTAACTGCACCCAATCTTGAGATATTTACTCGAAAAAACAAATTTTTGCTACGTGAACCCTTAAAATTCAGTGATTGTTGAGAATTGCGAAATCAAACACTTGCTTTGAATTAAGAGAATGCGTTTAATTCGTCTTGAGTTAAATACTATAGAAAACCGTGATCGTTTACAATGGTGAATAACGACGAACAGGTCTACGATACTGAGATGTCGGAAAGCAACTGCATCACATCAACGGAACGGTGGTCCGGCTTCGATATAGAAGTATACGGGTGGATGCTGAATTCTAGGTAGCGCGTTTCAGCCTGCATACAAACCCAAACATTTCCGCCCGCCTCGGTTCATTGTGGACCGATAATGATAACGTAATTGGACTTCTCCGCCCGCCGTGACGTATGTGAAACTAATGACTATGTTGATGGTGAGGAATCCTCATGAGGATCAGTCACAGTGCGTGGTAGTAGACACAGTTTAACAATTGGTCGTTTAAGAGTTGATGTAGTAGTACGTACCGTAACGACCCGAATTTTTCCATTATCACCTGGATGGACTTCGGTTACTCTGCAAAGAGCCCATTTCGCAGGAGGGAGATTCTCATTCTTCAGAATCGCCAAATCTCCTACTTTGACTGATGGTTGAGGATGACGCCACTTCGGAAGAGTTTGTAATGATTGCAAGTATTCTGTTACCCACCGATGCCAGAAATCATCCCTCATCTTTTGAATCAGTTGCCACCTATTGCACAGGGGGACTTTTAGATTCAACAGTGAAGGTTCAGGCACTGATGTAAGAGGCGCTCCGATAAGAAAGTGCGCGGGTGTTAGCGGTGATAAATCGGATGAGTCATCTGATAGGGGTTGCAGCGGCCGAGAGTTCAAACATGCTTCGACTTGACTCAAAAAGGTGGACATCTCCTCAAATGTAAGAGTAGCAGTACCGATGCCTCGCTTGAGGTGATGTTTAGTCGATTTAACTGCGGCCTCCCACAGTCCGCCAAAGTGTGGCGCACCAGGTGGATTGAAACGCCAGGTAGTACCGTCTTTGGCAACTGCATCTGCGATGATTGCTGATTGTTTCGATGCAATTGAAAAGAGTTTTCGTAGCTCAACATCTGCACCAACGAAATTTGTACCATTGTCGCTAGTTAGGGTACAAGGAACTCCCCGACGAGATGTAAATCTCCGAAACGCAGCTAAAAAGGATGATGTTGAATAGCTAGAGACTGCCTCGAGGTGTACAGCGCGAGTAGCCATACAAGCGAAAGCTGCAATGTAGCCCTTTTGAGACTTGTGTCCACGTCCAGGACTGGTCCGTAGTTCAATTGGTCCAGCATAATCCACACAGCCATGCAGAAAAGGACGACTTCGTTGCACCCTTGAAGGCGGTAAACTTCCCATCTGCTGAGAACAAGTGGAGACTCTATATCGGATACATGGAACACATTTCGAAATACAAGCCTTGACAGCTTGACGTCCTCGTGGAATCCAATATTGACGCCTGAGTGTTCCAAGAGTCAATTGTGTACCACCATGAAATACCTTTCGATGGCAGGAATCAATAATCAAATTCGTGATTGGTGCATCTCGCGGCAAAATTATGGGATTCTTTTCATCTGGATCGAGAATAGCATGCTTTAAGCAACCGCCGACACGAATTAGACCTCTCTCATCTATGAACGGATTGAGCGAAAGTAATGAGCTCCCCTTGAGCTGGCACGGTTTGGATGAAGCAAGTTGTGACATCTCGGAGTAGAAGAAGGCGTGTTGGAATGTTTTTATCCAATAGATTCTGGCAGCTTCCAACTCTAGTGGAGAGAGAATATGTGTGTGAACGATGTATTGCGCAGATTGTTGTTCCTTCCGCGATCTAAAGCGACGAGCTAATCTTTGACACCAAGCAGTTACTCGCAATAGTTTAGATAAACTTGAGGCTGATGAAGCGAATAATTCCCAAATTGGAGGTTTGTGTATTGTCGCTTTCAGGACAACTACACGTCTACCTAAGGATTCCTCATGTTGAGAAAGTGGTTCAGAAGTTGGGCATGATATAGGTGAATTTGATAACCGCTCCGGTCCTCTCCAGCATAATGTGAATTTGTTGAGTTAACGAGCCGTTAATCCACGTGTGGCACAATCGGTAGGATTGTCAATGCCAGCGATGTGATGCCAGGTAGCTTCAGGTGCTGCACCTTGTATACCAGCCACTCGGTTTGCTACGTTTGCTACGTTTGCAGGTTGACGGTGTTGATTTAATCCAAGCTAGTGTAGTTGTGCTGTCTGACCATAAATGTAATGATGTCGACTGAAGTGAGAGCGTTTGACGAACTTTCGATGCCAGTTTTGCTAGCAGAAACGCACCACAAAGTTCCAAGCGTGGTATCGCCACTTGTTTCAACGGAGCAACTTTAGTTTTTGAAGCTATCAAGGTAATGCGTATGTTTCCGTCTGCGGTGCAAACACGCAAGTAGAGAACTGCAGCATAAGCAGAAATTGATGCATCTGCAAATCCATGCATCTCCACAAACTGCAAGCAGTGAGAAAATCCCAACCAGCGTGGTATAAGGATATTCTCTATTTCTTGTAGATTAGCATAAAGCTCTTGCCACCGTGTAATCGCATTTTGTGGTAACGCATCATCCCATCCAACGCCTAGTGTCCAGAGTCTCTGCATAAAGATTTTATGCTCTATGGTAATTGGGGCTAGCCAACCCAGGGGATCAAAAAGCTTTGATATTGTTGATAACACTGTCCTCTTCGTAATGGGTTCGCGAAGTTGTGCTAGACGTGCTCGAAATGTAAAGGAATCCGCATCAGGTTGCCAGATTAGCCCGAGCATATGGTATTCAGGCTCCTGGTGCCAAGTCCTTGACTGCGATGATGCGATCCAATCTTGCGGAAGAGATGCAAGGAGCCGTTCGTCGTTCGAAACCCATTTTCTCAGTGGAAATCCGCCTGCAGTGAGTAGATCGATAATTTCGTGTTGAAGAGCGAGAGCAGAGTCAATGTCGTCAGCTCCTGAAAGAATATATTCCACGTAAGTGTTCTCGTCCAAAACCAAGGCTGCGCGAGGATAACGATGACTCTCGTCTTGCGATAGCTGCTTCACAGTACGCAACACAAGATATGGAGCTGATGCAAGTCCATATGTGACCGTTCTTAGGCGAAACTCTGAGATAGTTGCGTTATCAGTTGAACGCCAAAGAATCCGCTGATAATTCTGATCGTCCTGATGGACGGCGATTTGTCGAAACATCTTTTCGATATCCGTAGAGAAGACTACCGAAAACATGCGCCATCGAAGTAAGATGTCCGAAAGGTCTGGCTGAAGTTTCGGTCCGATGTGCAGATAGTCGTTTAGGGAAGTCCCAATTGATGTGCGTTGTGAACCGTTGAACACGACTCTTAGTTTAGTGGTCGTGCTGGTCTCCTTGTAAACTCCATGATGTGGTAAGTAGAAACACGTGTTGGGTTCTCTACCGATTTCAGTTAATTCCATGTGACCCAATGTATGATACTCACGTAAAAAGTTGGAATATGCTTGAGAAAGTTGAGCATTGTGAGAAAATCTGCGTTCCATCTTTTGCAGCATAGATTTGGCTGGAGTGCGTGAGTCGCCAAAATCGCTAACGACAGATTTGAAAGGTAGACGTACTATATAACGTCCTGTTTCGTCCCTTAAATGAGTAGACAAGAAGTGTTCTTCGCATTCCCTCTCCTCCTCGGTAAGTAGCGACGAAGCCGATGCGTTGATTTCCTCCTGTTCCCAAAAGCGTACCAATAATTGAGATAATTCCTGAGTGAGCGTACATGGCAAGCTGATGATGGGTCTGGGTGTAAGTTCATCGTTAATGATTTTGGTGTTAGAGGTAGGAGTTGTTGGACCCGTAAGAATCCATCCTAGTGCAGTTTCCTGTGCGATGAGTTCACCAGGTTCACCTGTTCGCAAACCCGGTCTTATGAGTAATGCGTAGACTTCACTACCAAGAAGAATGTCGATGGTCTCCGCAGAATCGAAGTTTGGATCCGCTAATGTAAATCCGCTGAGAAAAGACCAACTTTGTTGATAGCGACGTTGAGGTGGTAGATAGTCTGTTAGTCGTGGTAGTACTAGAGCTGAGGTTTCGCACCGAAAGTGTGATGACAAACGTGGCGAAATAATGATGTTCACAATTCCACGAGAGACTCCTGATGGGGTTGCACCAATTCCAGATAGTGGTAAAGATGCTGAACGACGAGGTAAGTGAAGACGTTGCGCTAATTTTTCCGAAATAAAATTACTCTCAGCGCAAGGATCGATGAGGGCACAAGCCCGAGTTGAAGCTCCATTCTGGTCGTAGATTTCGATTACAGCTGTAGCAAGTAAGACAGGAGTTGTAACGCCTGCTATTGTTTGAGTAACAAGAGCGTGAAGCTGTTTCAATGCTGGTTTTCCTGGGCACGAACTCTTGAGCTGAGACTTGGATTGATGATTGACTGTCATTACAAGTCATGCGTGCTGTTGAAGGGTCATGCAGAAGTGAGTGATGAAGTCCACGACACTCACAACAAACTTTATTTGAGCGACAGTCCTTCACTAAATGTCTACCGAGACAATTAAAACAAAGGCGATTACTGCTTACAAAGTCCTTTCGCTGATTTACTGTACAGTTTCTGAAGGTTTCACAAAATGCAAGGTAATGCTTTTGTTGGCAGAATGAACAATTATTTGATGAAGGTGCTGAAGATTTCTTATTTGCAGTCGACGGCTGAGTAGTAGAAAGAGCTTTGATAGACCGCACTGATTTGTTTGCAGTTGTTTTTGTTGAATCTGCTTTCGATGAAAGACGTTGTCGGTCAGTATGATCTAGAGACTCCAGTGTCCGTATTCGAGTGAGTATGAAGGTCTTAAGTGTCTCGAATGTTGGTGGATCAGTCACTGCTCCAAGCGAAGTTTCCCAAGATCGACGCGATTGATTGTCGAGTCTTTGGACTGTTATATAAACTAACCAGTCATCCCAATTATCGACGGGGCGGCCATGAGTCTTAAGAGCTCCAATTGCATCAGTCGTATCGTTATAAACGCGTTTTAGCTCTAAAGCAGATTCCTTGGCAATGGGTTCTATGTTACAGAGTGAAGCTATTTATGCAGATATCAACAGCCGTTTATTGTCATATCGCTCCAAAAGTATATTCCATGCTCTCGTAAAATTGTCTGAGGTAGTGGCTATATTATTTAGTAATTGAGCCGGTTCGTCCTTCAAGCTCAATTTCAGATAATACAAGCGTTCGACGTTTGTAATCGTCGGATTAGATGAGACCAGAGAATTAAAAAAGTCCCGAAAATTAGGCCAATCTTGATAGCGACCACTGAACTTTGGAGGTTCAATTTTGGGAAGATGATGATGAAAGTTATTCTCATTGGACAATGTAGAGGAATTTAATGTGACATCTTGCCGTGCGTTAAACGATTCTAAGTTGTCGAGGAACTTTCCTTTTTCGAGAAGGTAAGCCTCTTCCGCTAAATTCCAATGATCATCTCTCAGGTAATTTATAGTTTTATCTGATTCTTGTGCGATGTCAAGAATTTCAGTATGTGTACTTTGAAAGGCCGACCAATACTTTTCTAAGTTTTCTAGGCGAGCTTGGCAGGCGCCTCGAGTCATATTAGCCGCGCCGAGCTTCGTATAATTAAGGAAAGAGCGTTGTATCCATCTCTTCCTTCCTTCTTGCGATTCAATAAGGTTTGTTATTTGTTGAGAACTACTGCAGCTTTGCCGTTCGTTGCTAGACTCGGTTGTCATGATCGGAAGAAAAGTGACGTAACAAGAGTAATATGCACTACACCGGCAGATTCAATGTCGAACAATGAATTCCACTATGGGGCACGACCTATCGCTTTGGTCAAGTTCAATGTAAAATAAGTAAAATGGTACGCGATCTCGCACACTTGTTTGACGCATATACCGAATACCGAGTGAGGAACAGTCACATCGACTGGAATACGACTATGATTTAACACTAGTTGAGAGCCAATTTGAAACGCGATCACGCACACTTGCTTGTCGCGTATACACTCTAAACTGAAACCGACGCGCACTTATATCCTGTTATGCACAGTTACTGTCTTTAAATTCAATTTTTCATATATTGATATGGAAAACCATGTGAGGATAGTTACCATATCAATATATCCGGCTCGACGGACCAAATGTTGAGAATTGCGAAATGAAACACTTGCTTTGAATTAAGAGAATGCGTTTAATTCGTCTTGAGTTAAATACTATAGAAAACCGTGATCGTTTACAATGGTGAATAACGACGAACAGGTCTACGATACTGAGATGTCGAAAAGCAACTGCACCACATCAACGGAACGGTGGTCCGGCTTCGATATAGAAGTATGCGGGTGGATGCTGAATTCTAGGTAGCGCGTTTCAGCCTGCATACAAACCCGAACAATGATCAATGTAAATCAGTGCATGTGCATGTTGATCTACGCTACTTGCTTGAATTGAAAGAATTTAATAATGGTTTTTATTTCAAATATTTTTATTATAATAAATGTTCAAAATGGCCACCTTCATTTTGAATGCATGCTAAAGCTCGTTTGACGAGTGTTCTCTTGGTATTCATATTCCTCAACTGCTGCCTTACTTCTATTGCTGCAGGCTGCAGCCTAATAGGTCCAAGTAAATCGTCACCAATCACACCTGCCCATAAATTGACGCTGAATCTATGCTGAAATGATACCGCTCTTTTTGTGTGTGTGGATTGCTCTAAGCACACGTATGTAGGTTGTGGAAGTTTGTGATACCGTCTCTGGTAAATTGGGACTCATCCGTCCACAGAATATTGTTGAAAAAATTCTCGTCATCTATTTGTCGTTCAAGGAGCCAATTGCAAAACTCCATCCGTTTGGGGAAATCAATGGGTAGCAGCTCCTGTACTGGTGTGTGATGGTAGGCATGGAAGCGTTCTACTTTTGAAATACTCCAAACCTTCCAAGTAGATATGTTAAACTGCAATGCCAAACGTCGGATACTGATCGATGGATCATTTTGCACTGCTTGCAGTATTCTTTCATCAATCTGAACAGCGATTATAGGCGCAGGATTTGCATTTACTCTCCTTGTTCTAACGCTGCCAGTTTCCCTAATTCCTGTAAACGTCTTAAAATACTCTCCTGCTAGGTGTCCGTCGATGAGGATGTCTCTGGTGGTAAAGCCCTCGCGCGGCTCGTGCATTTTGGTCACCATTGGTCTCCATAAATTAACATCATGTCAGCATATTCTTTATTGGAGTACTCAGGCATTTTGAAATAATTTTTTAAATTTTACTGACACCTTCTTCTCTTAGCAACGTAACTAAAACTGAGAAAAATATGAAGGTAGTTTTGCTTTTATAGACTTTTTATTTTGTAAGACACCCTATTAAAACATACTGCAGTCACGATCTGCTGCAAGCCAATCGTATAATACTCTAGATGAATACTGAACTCCGATTTATATTGTAGTTGGGGATAAAGTAGAATTACGTGTGTGCATGTTGTATGTCCTTTATTAAGGACTGCCATTATATTGCAACTCAAAACTAAAAGACAATATTCAGTGTTTAATTTCATATCTTGAACTGGGTAAGTCATCGAAAAAAAATTTCCTTTTTGAAGGACTTTTACATGGGACATAATGTACATGTAAACTTATATGGAAAAAATAAATTAATTAATTAAAAAAAAAAAAAAAAAAAAAAAAAAAATTACATCCAACTATTGGAAAAATAATACATACAAAATTTCAAAGACGTAGCTTAAACGAAGGACTAATAGGATTTTCTTCATAATCATACTTTTGGTTGCAACTATTGAAAAAGTAACACGTACAAAATTTCAAAGTCGTAACTTTAGGCGTTCCGAAGTTATTAGTCAATATTCTTGAACACGTGTTTTAAGGACATTTTGTATGGCAGCTACCCGAAGGAGTAGGACGATTTTGCCCGTTAACAAACTTAGCCTTACAAATTCAACCAAACACCCAGATTCAAAATTTCAAGATCCTAGGTGAAGGCGTTCTTGAGTTATCGTGTTCACGGACAGACGGACGGACGGACGGACGGACGGACGGACGGACGTCAGGCGGATTTGAGGTTTTTGGCCACAAATAAACAAAAAATAATATATAACTTTTTTTCGTCCGAGGCTTGGTTCTATGCGTTACAAACTTTTGGGCTGGATTAAACTTATAATACTGTATATGATTTCATCTAGAGTATAAAAATAGTAGTAGAAAACTGAAATATCGGTCGTTTTACTTTATTATTTTAATAATACAGTATTGTTACCGATTTTTAAAAAAAAAAAATATGCTACCCTCAACATTTTTTTTTTCACGTTTCATGACGAGTACACACGAAAAAAGCAAAAAAAAATTTCAGTCCGTCTGTCCGCCGTACGCCGTACGCCGTACGTCGACCGCTGTACGCAAAATCGTTTGAAGGCTCGTAGCTTCCAAACCCTTTGAGCTATTAAATTGAAATTTTTTTGATGAATAGACTGGGTAGGACCCTTGAAGTGGCCAAATTTGGAGTGGTCGGGGTGGAGAAGGGGAAAGTGTTTTAGACGGAAAATTTTGGTTTCTAGATCTCAGCAACCGGTTATGCTAGCAGGCTGAAATTTAGAATTTATATAGAGCTTCAGTAGTGGACCCATTTGCAAAAAAATTGCCGATATAGGTGAAGGAGTTTGGGAGTGGGGGGAAAAATAATGCGTCCGAAACGCAAAAAAGGTGAGATCGACACTTTCTAAAATCCATATCTCCTAAACGGTTAATGTCACAAAATTGAAACTTAATGAGTATCTGTAGGTATACTAGGAGAAGAGATCGAAAACAAAAATTTGAGTGGGGGCAGTGGCGTACGGGGGTGGGGGCAGAAAAACTTTAGATTACGATATCTCATGAACCAATTGCACTAGACAAATAAGATTTGGTTTCTTTATAAAGGTTGACAAATGAAGATTGCTGAAAGTAAAATTTTTTAAGGGGGCGGTGGAGCATGAAAGTGGATCGGATAAGAATTTTTCTAAAAAATCACGTCTCATATCTCAAGAACGGTGTAAGATGCTTAAAATTTTTACCAGAAGTAGGCCTAATAGACCCCTAGCTGAAAACAAAATTTTGGAAGTGTGGGTGTAGAGGGTGAGGGTGGGGGAGGGCGAAAAGGAAAAAGTTCAGATTTTTCTATCTCGAGAACCTATAATGATATAAAGCTGAAACTTGGTATTTAGAAAGAGCTATATTAGTAGCATCTTGGAAAAATATAAATTTTTATAGGGGTAGTATGGTATGGGGGTGGGGGGTGTTTTTCCTATCTATAGAACGGCTTATGCTACAAAGTTGAAACTCGGTATGTTTATGTAAATCAACTAGAAAACTAATTTAGATAAAAAAAAATTTCAAATATCTATTGGCGTTCGGTGGGGGGGGGCAAAAAATTGATCGGTGAAAATGGAATGCATATATTTTCACGGTTTTCGTCATATCTATTAGGTCTTCCCAAATATTCAATTCATTTTTATTCTACGGCTTCTTCATAGAAATACCTAGAAAGTGTTTTTAGGATTTTTTAAAATTCGACCCCTAAGGGGGTGCAAAGGGGGTTGTAAACTTTTTCACGAATTCTACTATATCCCCACGTCTTATCAGATATCGAATATCTTTTCACTTTCACGTGCTTGCATAATAGTCACCTAAAACTTGTTTTTAAGTTTTTTCCTCTTTCAGACCCTAAGAGGGTATAAACGGGTTGAACACGTTTTCACGAATTCCGTCATTTCTTTTAGAAGTGATAAGAAATTGAATTGGTTAATACTTTCTCGTGCTGTCTTCATATTTATTTATTAACTCCTTTCAGGATTTTTGGATGTTCAACCCCCAAGTGGGTGTAAGGAGGTTGCATATCTGGTGATATATCGAATTCGTTTTTACTTCCTAAGGTTTCCTATATAAAAAAGCCAAAAAGTCAATTTCAGTATTTTAGATATTCAATCGTAATGGGTGTAAGAGTGTTGTATGCTTTTCAAAGTTTCGACATATTTCTTAGGTTCGATGAGATATTAGATCGCTTTTCATTTCCACAGACTTTTTATATAATCGCCTACAAACCCATTTCTTAATTTTTGGATAATCAACCCCCAAGGGTTTGTATATGTTTTCACAATTTTGACCATTCCTTAGTTCTGATGAGATATAAAATTGTTTATTACGGCCAACCAATTCACGATTTTTCGAATTTCCAGAACCAAGGAGGTGTGAAGGGTTTGCTTACGTTTTCACAAATTTTTTCAAAATCCATCTTGTCTCATGAGATATCAAGTTGCTTCTTATGAAATCGTCTAAAAACCTGTTTCACAATTTTTTCGAAATTCAAACCCCAAGTGGAAGTAATGGGTTTGTATACGTTTTAACAATTCGTCATATCTCTTAATTCTGATAAGGCAACAAATTCGTTTTTGCTTCTATGGGCTTTTAGTGTACATAATATACTGAAATTCGAATAGTCTACACGGACTTTTTCAATGTTTAATCGGTTAAAAATCTCTATTTTAAATATTTTTATATTAAGAACAAAAATAATTTTCCAAGAAATCTAACAATCTCGAAGCAACTCACGATACACTCCGACTTTAACCGCTCCCGAACTTTGACCCGAAAAATAATAAAGTTTCGCCCAGACCATTGGCAGATTTTATTACTCTAGATGAAATCATATAGAGTATTATAAGTTTAATCCAGCCCAAAAGTTTGTAACGCATAGAACCAAGCCACGGACGAAAAAAAGTTATATATTATTTTTTGTTTATTTGTGGCCAAAAATCTCAAATCCGCCTGACGTCCGTCCGTCCGTCCGTCCGTCCGTCTGTCCGTGAACACGATAACTCAAGAATGCCTTCACCTAGGATCTTGAAATTTTGAATCTGGGTGTTTGGTTGAATTTGTAAGGCTAAGTTCATTAACGGGCAAAATCGTCCTACTCCTTCGGGTAGCTGCCATACAAAATGTCCTTAAAACACGTGTTCAAGAATATTGACCAATAACTTCGGAACGTCTAAAGCTACGACTTCACTTAATTTACGGAACTCACTATAACTCAATTAATCTTTTAGCTATGAATTGGAAATTTTGTACAAATTAGTTTTGAGTAAAAACGAAGTTCGAGTTTACTAATCAGCAAAATCCTTTTACTCCTCCTGGTAGCTGCCATACAAAATGTCCTTAAGACACATGTTCAACAATATTTTTCGATAACTTTTGAACGCTTCAAGCTACGAATTTGAAATTTTGTACACGTTCATTTTTAAATGGTTCCAAGGAAAAGGACAAATATGCAAGAAATCGAGTGAGTCCTTCCCGCACCTCCCATGTGAAAGTCCTTCAAAAAGAAAATTTTTTTTCGATGACTTATCCAGTTCAAGATATGAAATTAAACACTGAATATTGTCTTTTAGTTTTGAGTAGCAATCTAATGGCAGTCCTTAATAAAGGACATACAACATGCACTCACGCAATTCTACTTTATCCCCAACGACAATATAAATCGGAGTTCAGTATTCATCTAGAGTATTATACGATTGGCTTGCAGCCGATCGTGACTGCAGTATGTTTATTATTATTATTTTCTTCAGTACACTAAAGGTGCGTTTCCATCTCCGCCGTTTTGCGTCGCCGACTACGTTCTCCATACATAAAAAACTAGCTCTGTGACGCGCCGAGGCAATCGTCGGGAGTTGAGTCAACTTCAACTTTTTCGGCGAGAGCCGATACTAATATGATTTTGATAGAGGTTGGTTTGGATCCAAACTACGTACCTATGGTAACGAAAAAAATACTTTATTATTAAAAAATAATAAAGTAAGTAAAGTTCTCAGTAATAGAACTCAATGTGTTAAGTTCCAAGGCTTAATTTCCAAAGAAATATCAGTGTCTTCTGGTGTACCCCAAGGGAGTCACTTAGGACCTCTTTTGTTCAACATCTTCATCTCAGATCTATCAGAAGTATTGGAAAGTGTATCACATCTTTTATACGCCGATGATCTGAAAATATATCACTCCATTAGCTCCCCGGCAGATGCTATATTCCTGCAATCCAAGCTCTTGGCATTAGATGGATGGTGCAGTCAAAATAAATTAAAGCTTAATGTCGGTAAATGTCACGTGATAAGCTTCTCACGTAAAGAATCCACTTATCACCATAACTATACCCTAAGTGGAAATGGTTTAGATCGAGTGGAGCATATTGAAGACCTCGGCGTTCTACTTGACAATAAACTATGCTTTAAATCTCACTACAACAAAATAATCGCCAAGGCCAACAAACTTTTAGGTTTCATCAAAAGAAGGGCTAAAGAGTTCAGAAATGTATGGGTCACTAAATCATTATTCTGCTCCTTGGTTCGCCCTCTCCTGGAATATGCATGTCCCATTTGGGATCCCTTTTTCCAGATTTACAGCAGCAGAATAGAGTCAATCCAGAAGCAATTTCTTCTTTTTGTTCTGAGGGACTTGTATGACCCTAGAGACTTTGCTAACCTTCCACACTATACAGTTAGGATACAATTGTTGAATCTCCTACCACTCAGCTCTAGAAGAACTATGCTAACATCCTGTTTCACCTTAGATGTCTTGAATGGTGATATTAAGGTTGATCACCTTACAAATAAAATTAAACTTAATGACACTGTCAGGCTGACGAGACATTCAAAACCCCTTAAGGAATATCCCCACCGTACTGATTACGGTCTAAACGAACCCATAAATAGATGCTGTAGAACGTTTAACAATTTCAGTGTACACTTCACACCTCCTATAAGTAAGCCGACATATAAACTGAAACTTCGTTCGATGTTATCAGCTCATCCTCATCCTGCTTAACCCACCAGTGCCTCTAATTAAGTTATACTAAAATAGTTAAATTAAGTCAAATTGTATTGTTTTAAATTAGTTTAATTTGAGTTAATGTTGTATATGTATATATCTTGTTTGGTAAATAAATAAATAAATAAGTCAAAAATGTACGATACGAGTGAAAAATCTAGCACTGCCATTCAGGCGCATGACTGATGACTATTTAGCGTCGCGTCGACCGTTCGCCGCAGATGGAAACGACGATGTCAAAAGTGTGACGGGACACCCGTGTCGACGACGCTAAACGGCGGAGATGGCAACGCACCTTCAACTTTAACTTTTTCGGCGAGAGCCGATACTAATGTGTTTTTGATAGAGGTTGGTTTGGATCCAAACTACGTACCTATGGTAACGAAAAAAATTCTTTATTATTAAAAAATAATAAAGTAATTTAAAAGTCAAAAATGTACGGTAAGCGGTTAATTATCTAGGTTGAAATCGGTTCACGAGCACTGCCATTCAGGCGCATGACTGATGACTTTTTAGCGTCGCGTCGACCGTTTCGCTGCAGATGGAAATGACGATGTCAAAATTGTGACGGGACACCCGTGTCGGCGACGCTAAACGGCGGAGATGGAAACGCACCTTAAATACTATACATATGGCCAGGGACGTCAATTCAGTTTTTTCTAGGGGGGGGGGGGGGGCAAGATGTTATGTTTGTATACTATATTTTTATATATAAATATACATATGTTATATAAAATATATATAAATACATAATTCAGTGAGTTCCAAATGCCACCCCTGCCCCCCCCACAAATGACGTCCCTGCATGTGGCAATGCTTAAATTTCACCGTCGACTTCGATATTATTGTAAACCTTTAAAAAAATGCGATACAAACGCGATGTATGAAATTCATTGAATTCGTATACAGTTATGATTTCCATTTATTCGTTCTTCGTGTCGCATACTGTGCACAGTGCTCAAAAGTTTCCGCTTCTTATAAAATTTACTACTTAAAAAATGGGAAAATGGGGAAAGTATCTAAAGCTAGTATTGCACTGTTTGACCAAGTGGTCAAATTGCAGTAATAAGAAATGCGAAATAGGGAATTTGACCGAGCGGATACTGTGAGATTAATTGGAATTCGCTATTTCGCATTGCTTTTTACTGCAATTTGACCACTTGGTTAAACAGTGTAATACTAGCTTTAAGCATTATAAGCCGATATGGAAAAATGAAAAAATTTCAAAAGTGAGTAGAATTACCTGTGCATATGTAACATAACACTATTAGCTATTTTATAACGTCTTTTAACCTGTAAATCGTCTTGAAAATAGATTTTAAATTTTTTACCGAAGTTGAACTTTCATGTAATATTCAAGCATTGTTAGAAACACAGTCTCACAATCGACGTCGAAGTTGAAATGAAATAAATTGAATTTTACTTTTATATGAATGTATAGGTATATATGAAACTATTTTCCAATATGAAATACCAAATCAATGTATCCACTTTTGAAATGTTCCTGAAAGAACTCAATTTTTCTAAATCGCGTTGTTCGTCCTCGCTCAGATTGGTTACAACCCTCAAGTGAAGCAGATGTAAATAATGGCAAGGGTGAAGCTAGGTCCAAACTATGCAAATGCAACTTAAGAGCCCACCACAGTGACCTAATGACACACGGTAAAACAATGAAGCACATGGAAAAAGAGAGAGCTCTAAGTCGTAGCTTACAATCCAGTTTAACCCAATATGGTTTGTATTGTTATTACGATTTTAGGGCATGCTGTTGAAATAAGCTTGGTATTCACTTTTATTTCCGAGCAGGTTATGTCGAAGTGAATGAGGACGCGAAGAAAACAGATTTGCGCCTGGCTGTCTATGTTGAATTGCATGCATCTGTTGTGAACGGAGGCCTTGGAGTGAATATTTCGACTTGAAAAAGTCAAAATATTCGAAGGAAAGGAAGGTTTAGGAAAGAGTGGGCCAATTCCTACGTCTGAATTGGTGGCTGAAAATCGAGCGGAAGCGACACGCTTGCTGGCGGCCGGGACTAGCTACGGCAGTTGTGGGGGGGTTCTTGCTCAATTCTCAGACCATAAACCCTTGGCCTGTACAACAAAAAATTTCGTGTCGGCTTACTCCAGGGTGATTTGAAATTGGGACTATTTTCCCAATAGGTCGTGAAAGACCAAGAAGCGGTGGAGTGCGCGACTTCGCGATTTGTCAGGGCGCTTAGGTGTTATAGCGCCCTGCCTGCCCACCCTACCTCAGCCGTGACTGTCCAAAAATAAACATTCTTCATGGCCCCTTTTTGAGGTTTAGGGAGTGGAGCTTAAACGCTCAGGTTCATATGTATGGCTCTTTAGCCTCTAATCATCTCCAAAATAAAAAAAAATACACCGCCATATAAGGCCCCAAAAAAAAAAATCTGGAAAACAACAAAGAAATGCAACAAAAAATATTGAGAAAAAAAAAAGGGAAAGAAAAAAAAATTATAGAAATAAAATAAAAAGGAACTCACCCCATACTTTGCTTTCTCTTTTTTTATTATTAAATTATTGTTTAATTTTTATTTTTTTAAGTTTCGTCCGTCCTGTCCTGGTCAGTCATGTTGTTATTATATTATTTTAATTATTTATTATTTAAATTTTTAATTCATTTTAAGTTTTCGGAGCTGAGGATTTTGTGACGTTGTTCGAAATATCCGGGGTCGATGTGATCGCACTATGTACTACTATGATCACAATCTGTTGCGCCTACGGCAGTCGCCATATGATGGACAAATTTTTGCCCTGGATACTTATTCGAATTCGAAGCTAAGCTTCCAGTTAAACTAGCGCTTGACGTAATTGGGGATTTTTTTTCAGAAAACCCGAAGGTTGCAATTCTAAGTGAGACTTTCACTTTTAATAGGTACACGGTAGGTTAATACACTTTTTATTTAACAAATTTCACGCTTAATGAACGCGCACACATAATATTCTTTTGGTGGATATTTTTATCACTTTTACTTTCCACCAATTTAAAACTTTTTCACGCGTTTTTGCCATCCATACTTCAATACGAGGCGGTGGCCAATTTTCAACCAATTTTGTCGCGACTTTTCGTGGTTTCGTCACAGAAATTCACAACTTATTCTCGCGCGGTTCAGAACTCGCGCCGATCATGACCGTAAACTCAATTTCCTCGCAATTTCGTTCCGTCGCCGAATCGAATTTATTTCGTTGCCAATCAATCGAATGTCGCCCGGGATTTTTCTTTCCGTTTCGGCCGCGACTCTCGTAAAAAGGTCAATACTAAACGGGATTTTTGCTGTGCAATTAAAAAATTTTTAGCGACACACACTATAAAAAAAAACCGCTGATTTTTTCGTCGTACAATAGTCGCGCGACTTCTCAGGTAAATAACAAAAAAAATCGGTCCGACTGGTAAACGACTCGCTCGACAAAATCAAAACAAAACTCGCATAAATCTACACTCGCCAGCACTCGCGGCGAGGCTCGGCACCCAAACTCGTTTTTCTCTTGACCACTATGCCGCTTCCGGCATTTACCGATGAGCGGTTCTTTTCCCAAAAGAACCGTCTCGCTGTTAGGTTGGTGGCAGTTGCGGGTGCGGCTACAATCCAGCGTAATCAGAAAATGGTTGAGTTGTCTAATGACAACTCAACACATCTATAAATGCTGTTAACCATCTAGGCGTACTAAGAATCGTTGGAAAGGATTCAAAATTAGAAAGCATTAGGTTACACCGAACGAAATGTTCAAAATTAATTTCAGCCGTTGTTGAGCCAGTACTTCTCATTAAACTGATAAAAGAATTATGGCATAATTGCTAACGAGGCAACAGATGTATCCGTTACAAAGTTCATGGGTCTATGCATAAGATACTTCAGCATGAGTCGCCAAGCTATGGCTATGAACTTTCATGCTACTGTTGCAGTTGCACCGGCCAAAACTTGGCGACAGCCTTGGTAGAATGCATTAGCCTCGCTGGCCTTGATATCAAAAGGATTTCCTTCGGCACTCTACCATTAGTCGAGTTGTGCTTGCATCCTGAACATAATGGCGATTTGTCAAAAATAGACATAATACATTTCTAGGCATGTGTTCTAAATACTACGAATGCTAGAGGCGAGCAGCCGTTTAAAGACCTGGCTCTTTTTGCACTAAAAACGTTAACTCTTCCTGTTAGTAATGCAGTAGTGGAGCGTGTGTTTAGCAGCGCAATCGAATGCAACTTCAAATGCTAGATTCTCTCTTACGGCTTCGGGTACACTTAAAGGTACTTATATTCTTGCATAAGCCCGAATTTTCGTCGCGTCTTGAAATATATCACAAAATCTTTTGTCACAAAATTTGCCAGGTTGCAGACACGTGTTGCAAAAATTTCACTCCCTCCAAAGATATTGTTACATGTAAACCTGGCAACCGCGCAACCGCGCAACTCGATCTATTACGAATAAGAGAAACAGTAGCAACCGAATACCTAGTTGCAAAATAACCCAATCAGAAACGTAGTATATAAGGAGAAACAACACGACAATATTTCCCCTCTAATCGAATGCGATCGAATGTATTGGAACAGCCTAGAAGATCACATGGAATGCTCTCAAGCTTTCCAGCATATTCTACACACACCACCGAATGAAGATTCAAGAACAGTCTCGACCACAGACAAATGGTATAAAAGTAGATAAAGCTTTCAGCGAGGGACATAGTAATTTTTATTACGTCGACTGTGACAGCCAGCGTGTATACGCGACCGTGTTGGTAGAGAGCGAAAGTGATCGAGTCAAGCGATATATGGAATAAGCGGGCAGTGCTGCCATACAGTGCGAATTATTGTGCGAATATAATTCTGTGAATTAAAAGTGCGGATTAATAAATTATCACTTATTTTTATTTTAACCGAATTGTGTTTTACTTGAAATCCCGGCGAACCCCTAGCTCGCAACAATATGTAGAACCGCTTCAATTCAAAAATGTATGACGATAATCGAGAGCCGGCTTCATCTTCTTTAGTCAGTTCCTGTGATTTAAGCGAAGACGATTATGAAGCAATTAGATTATTAAGTGTTGATGCCCAAAAAGATGAGAAAACGTTACTTTTCTGGCCCCTTATTGCATTAAATTTATTTTATTCTTTTTTATATGATTTTATTAAAATTCTTAAGAATATTATTAAATCGTAAGGGGTTAACGGTATCAGCTGAATTTCATCCGAATCCAATAAGGAGTCCGTAAGTCAACCCCTCTCATGCTATTAAAAAATGAGTTGACCTCTTATTACACCAAGGGCTTCATATTGTATTATTGTTCCAAATATTTTCTTCAAATAAGAGTTTTGAAATGGTGATAAATACAAATTTATGTATCCACACAAATATAATATTAACATTACATTGTTTCTTAGAAATTCACAGTTCTTGGTAGAAGTCGCAACTGTATTCAACACATTAAACTGCTACTGTGAAATTGCAAAGTTGGGCACTGTATTCGGGCTACAATTCTTCTTGCGGGTTTTGGGCTATTTCTATAGCTCACGCGGCGGGTTCTCCAGTCAACTATCTGGCAACCTTAAACGTGGTCCACTTTATGGCACTGACTTTTAAATATTTAATTTTTATGCGATATGTATTTTTACCTGTTACTTTCAAAATGTTAATCGTAACTCATACATATGTTTGCAGCTTTTGTAGGTAATAATACGGCTCATAAAAAAATAAAATTAAAATGACATTATTATAATGGGGTTTTCTGAGAAAAACTACATTGATCACTGAATTTTAAGGGTTGACGTAGCAAAAATGTGTGTTTTTGAATAAATATCTCAAGAGTGGGTGCAGCTACAATGTAGACTGTTACATCAAATGAAAGGTAATTCGATTGCATAAAAAACGAGTTATAACACTTTGCCTTGTGATTATTTGTTTTCAAGATATAACATTTTAAGTGAGTAAGGATACGGCACTTTTCTTAACCACCCTGTATCTCCGCTAATATTGAAAATTGACCCACCCTGTAGAACAATTTTTTTCTCCAAATATATCAAGGAATAACCCCTTATAAGGTGGCACACGGAGTGCCAAACACCCTGTATATCACAAAAACTGAAGACAAAACATAATTACTGTGTTATTACTTCAGGATGCAATAAGGCTACAAATGCACCTGTACTTACGCGTCGTTAGAGACCAATTCACCCCTATAATGTTTTGCGTACTAATTTATCTTCCTTTAAAATTAACAATAAACACTATACACGAATTGTTAAAACAATGTCTAATAATCAAAACGAATTTTTAATTCAAATTTAAATTTTTTTAATAATAACAATTAGCACTAAATACGAATTGTTAAAACAATGTCTATTAATAATCAAAAACGATTTCTATAAACGAGTTGAAACATTGGCTAAAGGCCGGTTTACATGTCGGTTGCAAGTAATTTTTACTGAGATCGTGAGGGAGAAGGAAAATCTCTAAAGAGAAACTGATCAGGAACGAAACGAACAGAGACATATCTAGTAAAAACGATATTTCTGTCAATGTGTGCGTGCCAACATTTTTTTGTAGTGGTTGCTTCTACTCCATTGAAAATTCGATAAGCTAGCTCCCTCACAATCTCAGTAAAAATTATTTGCAATCGACATGTAAACCTGCCTTAAGCCTCACACATTACTCAATACACACTCTGTAAGTTAAAGTTTGCTCCAAAAAAATAACAAATCAGTATTAAGTGGATTAAGTAATGCGTTTACTCTTTGCACAAGCATGAAAGCAAAAGACACCCAAATTATTTTTTTCTATTGTTTCTGCACTTATTTATTCTATAGAAAATTTGGGCATTCTACAACGATAAAGCTGTTTAACGGAAATAGGATTGAAGAGATGTAATTTTGGACCTGAATGGAAAGAAATTGTTTAAGGTTACACTTTCAGAAATCCGAAATATCCTGTACTACATACTTGGTTCTTCGTCGAAGTCAAAAATTTGTATCTTTTTTCGTTGCGTTCCATTCACAATAAATTGAGTAAATCTCGAAAACTACTTTCACGATTCTAATTAAACAAACTTTGTTTGATATATTATGGAATTACCTATTGGCATGTTATAACTTGCAACATACATATTTAATCTTTCAGAATTTTGTTGGTCTTAAATTCGAAATTTCTTTTTGTTCCAAAATGAAAATGAACTACTCCCTTTTTGGATAAAACTATCAGAACTATGTTCGAAAAGTATCAGGAACAGTAGAACTATGCTCCATCTACTCAGAACTGGTCGGTTTTTCTTGATATGCTGGGAAAGGAAAAAGTTTGGTTTGGAAGTTAGCATATCCTTTTTTCGAAAGCCGTTTGTTGGGCCGAAATGAACGAACATTTTCTGGGTCTATAGAACTCGGGTGCATACTAGTAGAACTCTCGTTTTCAATCAAAATTGTAATATTTTTGTATTTTTTTCTGCAGTGGTGGGTTTTTTACAATTGTCCCTGTTTGGGTAAAACACCAGAACTATTTACGAAAGCATCAGGAACAGTAGATCTCTACGTGCTCCACGTGCTTAGAACTGTTTATTTTTTCTTGATATGCTGGGCAAGGAAAAAATTTAGTGTGGAAGTTAGCATATCAATTTTTCGAATGTCCTTTTTGGGCCGAAATAAACGGAACTTTTGCTAAAAAGTATTAGGTTCTGTAGAACTCTGGTGCATGCTAGTAGAACTCCCATTTATTGCACATATCTCTGATTATTTAGTATTTTTTTTGCTTTTGTGGTGAGTTTACGGAGTAGAACTATGATTAAAAACGATCAATACAGTACAACTATTCCGCATCTGACCAGAGCACTTCTTTACTGTTAATACTTTTGGTATATTGTAGGTTTTTCGGCTCTAGTGAGTTAGCCTATAATTTTTAAATCGTCCTTTTTTGGGCTTAGATCAATAGAACTATCGCTGAAAAGCATCAGGAACACCGTAAGTATTGTGCCTGCATTGAGAACTGTCTTTAATTTTTGAATTAATGGAAAATGATATGCTACGGGAAGTTAGCATATCATTTTTAAATAGATATTTTTTCGGCTTTAACCGCCAGAACTTTTGTTAAAAAATATATACATACATACATACATACTTTATTGATCAAAATTTGTTACATGTGTCATTTAAATTCGAAATACATGGGCAGGAGATCAGAAATCAAAATCTTTACAACCTTGTAAGCTAATGAATTTTGCCATTGGGCGGATATTTTGGTAATTACTATAATTGGTTTTCAGATTAATTAAAGGAAAAATGATCAGAAAAAACCTTATTTGATAATACTAAAAGTGAAAACAAAAATAAAAATAAAAAATAAAAATAAAAATTAGAAAAGTGCTAACAATAAAACCTAACCTTATATTAAACTAAATTAATAATTAGCAAGCAATAATTTGTTTAAATATTTTTGTTGAAATTTCTTTGTAACTTCATGAACCATTGGTAGCTTTGCAAGAACGTGGAGCTGTCGTGTCGAAAAATGCTAAGGCTGATTAAGAATGATTTTCAGACATTTATTTTGGGCTATTTGTAACCTTTTCTTGTGATTTTTTGCACAGATGCTCTAAACTGGGGCTCCATATAATAATAATGGTTGCATTACGGCTTTGTATAAAAGTAGCTTATTATCCTGGGACAATTTAGAATTCCTGTTGATAAGGAGATATAATGGGCAAATAGAGTTCAAAAGTCTTGTTATTGCGTAATTAGTATGCAAATGGAACTTGACGTTAAACGTCAAGTAGTAAACCCAGATATTTGATGTGGTCAGTCCATTTAACTTCGGCGCCAAATACATTAATTAGCCGGTTTGGATGAAATTTGGATGAACGTCTTTTTGTGAAGAATATGGCTTGGGACTTTGCGGCATTTGTTTTGATCTTCCATTTGTTAAAATAGACATTGAGAGAGTTAAGCTGAGCTTGTAGTTTATTAATAATAATTGCAGGATCATTTGAAGATGAGTAAAGCGCGGTGTCATCAGCAAAAAGCACTAGTTTGCAGTCAGGGACTTGAGGTATATCAGAAGAAAATATGTTGAATAAGATTGGACTTAAGCAGCTACCTTGGGGAAGGCCTGCTGGTATGTCTCTTACAGATGACAACGTCGAGCTTATTTTAACTTGGAAAGATCTATGGGCCAGAAAGGAAATTAAAATGTGGATGAGATAATTAGGAAATTCATTTTGGATCAGCTTATAGATAAGACCATCGAGCCATACTGTGTCAAATGCTTTCTCAACGTCAAGGGCAATGAAACCAACATAGTTTTTGTGTGAGAGTTTATCTTTAATATTTTGGGTGACTTTATGAAGTGAATCGCAGGTAGATAAGCCTGGCCTGAAGCCATATTGAAAAGATGACAAAATATTCTTGCTCTCCAAGTGGTTCACAATTAACTTGAGGGTAATTTTTTTTAAAATTTTACTTAATGTTGGGAGCAAACTAATTGGACGGTAACTGGTAGGACAGGAAGGATTTTTCCCCGGTTTAGGTACTGGGATCACTGATGCTTCTTTCCATTTTTGAAGAAAATAGCCAATTTTAAAGCATGCGTTAATAATAAAGTTTAAAAATATAGTGGCTTTCCTGAGTAGATGTTTAATAACCACGTTTGGGATATTGTCGCCACCAGGTGCAATTTTACTTTATTATTTTTATACTCTAGATGAAATCTGAGGGTATTTTTAGTTAATCCTGCTCAAAAGTTTGTAACGCATAGAATTGAGCCTCGGATGAAAAAAATTATCTATTATTTTTTGTTTATTTGGGGCAAAAAACTCAAAATACGCTTGCTGTCCGTCCGTCCGTCCTTCTATCTGTTCGTCTGTCTGTCCGTGCGCACGATAAAATCTTTAAAACACGAGCTCAAGAATAATAGCCAATAGCTTCGGAACACCTTTAGCTACGACTTTACTTCAAATTTTGAATTCGTTGGTTTTCCAATAGTTGCAGGTAAAGGTATAAATATGAAAAAGTTTCTATGAGTCCTTCGACTGCCATACAAAAATCCTGTTAAAATATCTTCAATCAATTTACGGTGCTTACTAGAACTCGAGTTTAACCACGAAGTTGAAATTTTATACAAATTAATTTTGACGGAAAATAATGCTTGAGTTCATTACTCAGCAAAACTCCTTCACTCCTTGGGTAGCTCCCATACAAAAAGTTCTTTAATCACGTGTTTAAGAATATTACCCGATTACTTCAAAGCTTGTTAAGCTAGAACTCTAAAATGTTGTACCGAATTTCCAGTAGTTGGAGCTAAACTTATGATTAAGAAGAAAATCCCAGTAGTCCTTCGTGTAGCTACCATGCAAATATCCTGTAAAAATATCTTCACTCAAGTTACGGAACTCACTATACATAGAGTTCGCTGCGTCCGCGGCACACTCCCTGATACGTGCTTTAATTTCGTTTAATGGCGGACTAACCATGTTTTTCCTATCTATAGAACCGCTTATGCTACAAAGTTGAAACTCGGTGTGTATATGTAAATCAACTCGAATAGTAATTAAGTTAAAAAAAATTTCAAATATCTATTGGCGTTCGGAAGGGGGGCGAAAAACTGATCAGTGAAAATGGAATGCATATATTTTCACGGTTTTCGTCATATCTATTACGTCTTCTCAAATATTGAATTCATTTTTATTCTACGGCTTCTTCATATAAATACCTAGGAAGTGTTTTCAGGATTTTTTGAAATTCGACCCCTAAGGGGATGGAAAGGGGGTTGTATACCTTTTCATGAATTCTGCCATATCCCTCAGGTCTGATCACATATCGAATATCTTTTCACTTTCATGGCCATCTTTTAGAAGTGATAAGAAGTTGAATTGGTTTTTACTTTCTCGTGTAGTCTTCATATTTATCTATTAACTCCTTTCAGGATTTTTGGAAGCAGAGAAAAAAAAACCAAGCAGAGACGAGCCAAGCAGAGACGAGCCAAGCAGATACGAGTCTAGCAGAGCAAGGAGGTTACATATCTGATGATATATCGAATTCATTTTTACTTCCTAAGGTTTCCTATATAATCGCCAAAAAGTCAATTTCAGTATTTTTGGATATTCAATCCTAGTGAGTGTAAGGGGGTTGGGCTTTTCAAAGCTTCGACATATTTCTAAGGTTTGATGAGATATTAGATCGCTTTTCACTTCCACAGACTTTTTATATAATCGCCTACAAACCCATTTCTCAATTTTTGGATATTCAACCCCCAAGGGTTTGCATATGTTTTCACAATGTTTGCCATTCCTTAGTTCTAATGAGATAAAAAATTTGTTATTACGGCATTTGGTGTAATGACCTAAAAACCAATTTCACGATTTTTCGAATTTCAAGAACCAAGGGGTTGTGAAGCGTTTGCTTACGTTTTCACAAATTTTTGAAAATCCCTCGTGTCTCATGACATGAGATATCAAGTTGCTTCTTATGAAATCGTATAAAAACCTGCTTCACAATTTTTTCGAAATTCAAACCCCAAATGAAAGTAATGGCTTTGTATACGTTTTAACAATTCGTCACATCTCTTAATTCTGATAAGGCAGCAAATTCGTTTTTACTTCTATAGGCTTTTAGTGTTCATAATATAGCGAAATTTGAATAGTCTACCATACACGGGCTTTTCCAATGTTTAATCGGCTAAATATCTCTATTTTAAATATTTTTTCTTTAAGAACAAAACTAACTTTCCAAGAAACCTCATAATTTCGAAACAACTGACTTTGACCGCTCCCGAACTTTCACCAGAAAATAATAAAGTTTCGCCCAGACCATCGGCAGATTTTTTTTTTGTTGCTATTGAAGCTGAAAATTTACTAGATAATATAATAGGTCAAAATTGTAAATTGTCTGATTGGCTGAGTTAGTAATATCTTAGTGTTAAAATTAAATTAAAAAAATGATGGGTCAATGCCACGGTAAAAACACGATTAGCCATCTACAGGGAAGAGTGGAATTGACAGTTTGGTAAGGCACTTAAAAATAAGACGCGTGTACGCGGGTAAGTATTTTTAAGAAAAACCACGGGATAAATCTGAAAAAATAAAACAAATCTCTTGAAACTCCTACCGTTTTATTATTTAAAGGTTACAAATAATTTGAATTTTACAATGTTTGCACAGATTATCACTGAAAACAAGAAGCAAACAAAAACTTCAAATGTTTCTACACGGTGTACGCATTGCATATCGGTTTCAATTCAACTGCATAAATTATTTTCAGATAATTCCTTTGAATTTCGAATGAAAATATACCTCAGTAATAATTCTGCATTCATCTTCTGGAACCCACTATAACTAAAGTAAGCATTATGATAGGAAGTAAAAATGTTACTGTAATTATTTTTGATTTGAAAGTAAGGTCGACTTTAAGGCGCTGTACACATTGCACACTAACGGACCAATGTTCCGATACAATTTTTCGTTTATTTTTCGTATTGTAAAATCTTTAGTTATTGAAAAATTGGTTTTAATCGTAAATTATAACATTTTCAAGAATATCATGAAGGAAAATCTCTAGGGATTTGTAGTTTTAATTGATAATAAAAAGGAAAATGAATCCGTCGTACGACTAAAAATATTCGTACCGACAGACGGACTTTTTTTAATATTATCAATCAAAATCCAAATTCCTAGAAATTTTCCCTTATGATATTCTTGAAAATATTATAATTAACGATTTCAACCAATTTTCTAATAACTGAAGATTTGACACCAAGCAGAAAAACGAAAATTCGTATCGGAAAATTCGTTTGGTCGTGTGCAATGTGTACAGCGCCTAATACTGAATGCTTCCCTTCTTCTATAAATCATAGTTCAATATTTATTCACTTTAGTGTCATGCGATTGACTTGCTGGGTATTGTGATTGTGCAGTGTTTTTTTATTTCTATAAAATTGTTTTAAGTACATTCTTTGTTTAATGAAAAAATAGATTTTCATGAAAATATTTGTTGCATTTATTAATACGAAATATACCAAAAGCGACCAAATTTGAATTTATTTTATTGATTACTACATATTTCACCTTTATGCTAGAATAATTCCTAATTTGGATTTTGTATAAATTTATATATTCCCAGTGTTGTATTACAGATATAATTGAAAAAACCAAAATATTTTAAAATGAAATAAAACACTAAGCTGTGTAAGCTATAATATAGAAAAAGAACTAGATAATGAGCAATAACGAATTTGCGATATTTTACTCGAGCACGTGCTATGTCATTAGGCGGATCAAGCGTAATATATAATTTCAGCCCATGCGTGAATTCATAGCTAAAGGATCCCCAATTCAAGCGCTTTATGTCACTAGGGAAAAATTCTTTGTCTTCTGGGGACATTCTAGTGAAAGAAACGAAATAATTTCAAATTATTTTAACTACCACCCTATTTAAACATACCTTGTCAAAACTCTACGCATATTATAATTTGTGAATCTCCAATCTTTATTCATAAAAGGTTTCAATATCATTAAAAATCGTTGAACTTTTCGGTAAACTGGCATCAATCTGAAAAGGTTAGAAACGTAAGTAACGAATATCAAAAACAATCTATAAAAAATATACTCATACCTTTTTTTTTTTTTAGTTATAGTCAAAAAAAAATCAAAGAAATATGCTGGAATTACATGATAATATATAGTGAAAAGTTTCAGCAGAAAAGTGCTGGTCGTCATATTGAGACAATGTTTCCAAAGCATTATCTTAGACGGGTACTGAGCAAAGGCATGTACCATACATCTTCTAATTTCTCTCCAAGTGATAGGGCCATCAAGAAAGCTAGTTACGTGATATATTTCCGGATCTTTGTAAAGTTTGATCTCATTTAACTCGTCATACTTCGCAGATTCCTCGTACGTACTCCACACAGCAGCCAAGGTTGAATTCACCACGAAGTCTGCACAAACAATATCTCCATTTACACTTTCATCAGTGGGCAAAACGCGAAGGATTCCCATTCCACATGCCACAAGGATTCCATTCAAGCCGTATATGTTATTGCTCCACGCCGGAATTGGATCTTCGTGTGTTGAAATGATGATTGAGGGTCGGATGACACAAATTGGGAGTTTACTTCCATAACGACGAACTACTTCTTCCGAAAGCGACTTTGAATAGGTATAGTTATTCAGCCAAGGGTGAACTATTCGTTGTTGGAGTATATAGATTTCATCGATTAACGAACGATTTTCGATATTTTCAATAAATCTGATCATTATTTCTGGATCTAAATGCGGTGGATAGAATTGTTCATCAACATTTTCTCGGTGGCTGTTACTGTAAGCAGTCGAAATGTAAGCAAAAACCTATAAGTGGAAGATTTTTTTTTTTTTTTTCAATTTAAAAAAGTCTCTTCGGAGCTATAAATAAATAATTCATTTAACAATTCTAAGGCCCAGGTGTAGTCCAGTGGTAGTGTACTAGGTCTTGAAAACATTGCTACCGGGGTTCAATTCCCAATCAATGCATAATTTATTTATTTATATGAATTTTTCAGTTGCTATTGGTTTCGGAATAGTAATATAAATCGTGAACAGTGCGGCATGTTTAATAGGGGTCACTTGTAAAGGACAATCGAACATATACCCTTAATATATTCTACCTTGAAAAAGAATTCACGAAACCAACCATACAATAAAGTCGAGATATAAAGAAAAATTTCAACCGTTCTTCCGGAAACAAGCAGAATGTGACCCATCAAACATTCTTATGCTTTACATGAAATTGTAGAGTTTTATAAGTTTAATTGTAGAGTTTTATAAGTTTAATCCAGTCCAGTTTTCCAGTTACTAACACATACTCAAAGAGGAAGGACTATATCTCGAATTGTCATTTCCTTAGGTAAATCATCGATTGACAAATTGCTGACGATTTTCTAATCAGGTTCACAAGTCATCAGTAGCGAGGACTCTATACAACCCAATTTCTTCCTGCTTCCCTTACGAAACTCAACATCAACGTAGTTCTCGTACAATAAATTATCGACATTGCCACACCTCGAAAAACTTAGTAACATTTGCTAATCACCAGATATATTATCGACATTTTAACATGTCGAAAATTTGTCGTTTCGTTTTCTGCACAGTCGTACATACACGTCTGCAAACTTAATGCAATTTTTTGTGGTGTGGGTAGACACCTGTAGTGAATAAAAATTTGGTTGTTGTCATATTAACCACCATGTTCCTCATGCTCTCGTGGTTTCCTGTCATATCGATAAAGAAATGTAAACACATAAAAATGTGTCAAAACTATTCCAACTACATAAAAATTACCCCTCGCGTCTTTCTGCCTTATCGTGGTGAACTAAGAGATTGACACAGTATCCAAGCCAAGGTGTTAATTCGTGCTGAACGCTGCAGGATACTCAAACATGTGCATCGTGAACGGTCATCTTGGGAAACCGGGCTACCTCTCATTGTATTTAGACGTATGCCTACAAAGAAGCACTGCAGGCGCGGACCAACCACTTCTAAACTTACTCGTGGGACCATACATGAATAACAAAAAAATAAATAAACAAAAATGGATGTTGAGGGTATCTCATCGGACGTGGAAGAGCAACTTCTCCACTCTAACATCTTCCAATCTCAGCAACGATGCGGACCAGACGCATATGGCTCAATCCGCAGAGGAACCAGGAAAGGAAAGCGTTACCACACACATGGAGCCATTGGCCCAGTTTGTTAAAGACGCTGACACAGCAATAGGAACTCGAGAGCTGCAGCCTGAGCGTGAATACTACACTGGAGAATCCAAAAGACGTATGGGTACCTCAATAAAATCTGGAATGTCTCGTGAAGACGAGACAGACAGAGAGCAGGAGAGGTACCAGCTTTTCAAGGCGAGATTAGCAGCTAAGCGGACTTACGTCAGTGAGGAGAATATCAAAAGACACCGATCTGAGAGCAGTACGGCCGAACTAGGCGCTAATCTCAAAAGAAAAACACCATGGCGGGTTGAACAACAACCTGCTATGGTTAATGAGCAAAGGCGTCAGGCGGGTGCTTTGAATGCTAGCGTCATATCGCAGCCAAAGCCAAGCACATCGAGAGTTGCATATAGTAGCATGGTATGCACGCATGGGCTTCTTCCGGAGCAAATTAAATCCTCTCTGCTGGATGAGATGGATAATATCAACAATACTCCAACGAGAGATTGGGTAAAGCGGATGGTACCAATTATCAAACTCTGTACAGAAGCGCAACTAAAAGTAGTTGACGGAGCAGAAGTTCCGAAATACCACACTTGCTTGACCTGCGTTCCTTCTGAAGACAACATGACTAAGGAAATAGAGTTGGAAGACAAAACTCCAACCTGCACACAGAGAAGTGGCGCGTTCTAAGAATATGCAAGAAGAAGAACGGCGGCAATACGGTCACCATTCTTGTTGACGACAAGTCAGCTGCAGACATCAAAAAGGTGAACTGTAATCTCTTCCTGAACTTCGAAGATCCACATACGGATCAAGCACGAAAAGCATCAGGAAAAATCTGATGCGGAGAAAGTTCACCATAATCGCATGCCCTGTGCAACGCCGACCTCTGAGGGCACAAGCAAGGAATCTAACAAAGATTCTATGCCGGAGCCCTTAGAGATGGAGGTGATAATAACCACATGTCACCCACAGATCCCCTGGTTCAACTCGGAGCAGTAGTAGAAAAGCCCGACTCGATGAATCCAGTGTCTCCAGGTGCCCTTGTCCTCAGCGACGAACTGGCCTGGAGAAAAAATTGAACATGAGGTGCGTCCAAATAAATCTACACCAGGCCAGTGCAGCAATGGCTACCCTCGACCACAGATTTAGAGAGGACCGCCTTGATGTTGCCTTTATTCAAGAGCCGTATACTCTGCGGAAACAGAATAAAAGTCGAACAGGTTAGCTTCTCTACGAGTCAGCTACTGAATGCAGACCTAGAGCTGGACTATTAATTAGTAAAAATATTAACTATATTTCTATTTCAGAATTTTGTAACAACGACCAAGTTGCAGCATTGCTAGATGTCACCACCAAGGGAAGTAAAATTGAGATTGTCATTTGCTCTGCTTATCTCCCCAGTGACGCAGCAACTCTGGATTTCGAATTGATGCAGAGACTCATCTGGCTCTCCAACAGGAAAAATCTTGAAATCATCGTTGGATGTGATGCGAACGCTCACCACACACTGTGGGCAAGCTCAGACATTAAAAACATACTACAGTCACGATTGGCTGCAAGCCAATCGTATAATACTCTAGATGAATACTGAACTCCGATTTATATTGTAGTTGGGGATAAAGTAGAATTAGATCTTGTATGTCCTTTATTAAGGACTGCCATTAGATTGCTACTCAAACCTAAAAGACAATATTCAGTGTTTAATTTCATACCTTGAACTGGGTAAGTCATCGAAAAAAATGTCCTTTTTGAAGGACTTTCGCATGGGATGTGCAGGAAGGACTCACTCGATTTCTTACATATTTATCCTTTTCCTTGGAACCATTCAAAAATGAACGTGTACAAAATTTCAAATTCGTAGCTTGAAGAGCTCAAAAGTTATCGAAAAATATTGTTGAACACGTATCTTAAGGACATTTTATATGGCAGCTACCAGAAGGAGTAAAAGGATTTCGCTGATTAGTAAGCTTGAACTTCGTTTTTACTTAAAACTGATTTGTACAAAATTTCCAATTCATAGCTAAAAGATTAATTGAGTTATAGTAAGTTCTGTAAATTAAGTGAAGACATTTTGACAGGATATTTGTATGGCAGCTACACGAAGGACTAATAGGATTTTCTTCATAGCCATACATTTAGCTCCAACTATTGAAAAAATAACACAGTAAAAGGATTTTGTTGACTAGTAAACTCAAACTTCTATTTCACCAAAAACTAATTTGTACAAAATTCCGAATTCGTACCTAAAAGATTACTTGAGTTATAGTGAGTTTCGTAAATTAAGTAAATACATTTTGACAGGATATTTGTATGGCAGCTACACGAAGGACTTACAGGATTTTCTTCATAATCATATATTTAGCTCCAACTATTGGGAAAATAACACATACAAATTTCAATGTCGTAGCTTAAACCCTTCTGAAGTTATCGACCAATATTCTTGAACACGTGTTTTAAGGACATTTTGTATGGCAGCTACCCGAAGGAGTAGGACGATTTTGCTCGTTAACGAAGTTAGCCTTACAAATTCAACCAAACATCCAAATTCAAAATTTCAAGATCCTAGGTGAAGGCGTTCTTGAGTTATCGTGCTAATGGACAGACGGACGGACGGACGGACGTCAAGCGGATTTGAGGTTTTTGGCCACAAATAAACAAGAAATAATATATACTTTTTTTCGTCCGAAGCTTGGTTCTATGCGTTACAAACTTTTGGGCTGGATTAAACTTATAATATGATTTCATCTAGAGTATAAAAAGGGGATGAGTCATTAGTTGAATTTATTAGCATTAATAAACTAACGATTCTAAACAGAGTGAATAAACTGATATTTAGGTCGTATTCGAATACTATGCTTCGTCTACGCCTACGTCTATTTATAACAGTTTATGACGTTAGACATAGCAAAGCTGTGTCTCAATTCCTTTTCGGTTTGTGTCTTGACTACTTTTACGACAGCTGAGCTATCAGTCAATCTTAGCAAAAGTAAAAAAAAATTTTCTATTGGACATAACTTTTTTTTATTTATGAAATGTCAAATAAGCAGCTGAGCCATTTTTACGGTTTAGCTAATCTTTTTCTTAACTGTTATAATAGCAATGCTATGTTGTGACGTCAACATAGACGTAGACGTAGACGAAGCAAAGTATTCGAATACGTCCTTAGAAATAACTATGGCGGTAGCCTTGGATGCTAAGATAAACTGGAATGCGCACATTATTCGCACTACTGAGAAAGCCAGGATCTCTCTTTGGAATTGCAGAAGCCTTCTTGGTAAAACTTGGGGTTTAAAACCCAATATTGCTCAGTGGATGTATATGCCAATAGTCAGATCAGTGATCACTTATGCGTCATCTGGCGCAAAATCTTACAGATAACTACACAGACCTAGCTCAGCAAACTGCAAAGGTTGGCCAGTACAATAATCTCTGGGGCAATGCGAATCACTCCTACTGCAGCACTTGAGGTGACCTTAAATCTTTCACCTTTACGTACAAAAAAAGCCAGGATCATGACGTACCGACTTCTAACTTCTGAGGATACGGAAGCAAAGAAAACAGCCTCCACAGACCTTGTGAGAGAGCTTGATAGCGACCCTATTCTCGACATTCCGCTTTCGGATAATCTCGAAGGACACGATTTGTCTAAAACTAATCTGACAATCGTCGATGAAATGATTGATCACTTCACAGACTCAATTAAGGCTGTAAGTAATAATTGCGCCCCTAAAACACTTATCCATAGTAATAGTAACACGGTTACACTGAGCCCGCGAATAAGAGAACTTATAACTCTACGTAACAATAAAAGGCGTCAGTAGCAGAGAGGACATGATTTATTACTAAAAGCAGAAGTCAATAGGCTGCAAAAAAAGAATTAATAAAGCAATTTCCGAAATCAGAAATTCAAGTTGGAATTTAATGCTCTCCGAACTTGAAAAAGGATCAGGGAAACTATGGAAATTGAATAAAGTATTCCGGGAGAATAATTAATTATCCCCGAGCTTCAGACAAGAGGAGGTAAAATACAAACCAATGAAGCAAAGGTCGAACTCTTAGCAGATAAATTTATATCCGTACACAAGTTAACCGAAAACTATAGCGACCCTCAAACACGCCTGGATAATGCTGGAAGGACGTATTGGCGACTGGGACCATCTGGACCAGCTATTGGCCATCGATGCTTACGAGCCCCAGGCCAACCAACCGTTCGAGTTCGATGCTACGAGCAGCAGACCAACAAACCGTTCGAGCTACCTACTTTTTCTCTCTTCTTGTCGCGATCGTCGAGCCGTGTATACGCAAATTTTTATTTTCCTAATTGTTAATTGAAGTTAGACTAAATTAAAATAGATCAAACGCAAACATTTATTATTGCAACTTAAATTTAAAATCAAATTTAACCAACGCCCAAAGCCTGGCAAAGATTTTTCAGACCCAAAGACCTATAAGCCTACTATCATCAATCAGAAAGATCTTCGAAAAAATTTTAATTACCCGTTTACAAAACCACATCCACGAAAAGTGTATAATACCAAATTATCAGTTCGGTTTTCGACAAGGTCACTCTACTCTACTAGTCATTAGTTACTACGAGTTACCAACTACATTAAAAATGCAATGAATGATAAAAAATCAGCTGCGTTGGTTACCCTGATGTGGAAAAAGCGTTCGACTCGGTATGGCACAATGGCTTATTATACAAACTAATTCAATTTTCCTTTCCTCCCCCTATTATCGAAATAATAAGATCATTTCTACTTAAGAGATCATTTCAATTTCAAATTCAAATCCGAATCTATTACAACTCTTGCCGTATTATTCCGGCGGGCGTTCACCAAGGATCATCCTTGGGCCAATACTGTACAATATCTTTACCTCTGACTTACCGGAAAATACACAGTGTGAACTAGCAACCTTTGCTGACGATGTAGCGAGTCTTACCATAAGTCATGATCACAACGAGATTAGAAATAACCTCCAGCAGCAATTGGATGCCATCGAAGATTATTTCTTTAAGGTACTGTCTGGCTGGAACTGCCGACCGTCGCGGTCAACAGTAACTACCGGCAGTAGACTACTGCTTCAGGCAAAAACATGCTGTCTTGTCTCTCGAACCGGAGCCGTCGTAATATACATACAGGCCAGACTGCTGGCTAGAAAATTTTTTATGACTTCACATTAAGCAACGTCGGTTCTGTTTTCGCGGCAGTATTTTGTAGTTTTAGTGTTTAAATAGTGGTTTTTCGGTAATTTAAAGTGATGTGAAAGTGAATGAAGTGTGTACTTAAGTGTTTAAAAAAAATTTGT
The DNA here is from genome assembly GCA_951812415.1 of Beris morrisii. Taxonomy (NCBI): domain Eukaryota; kingdom Metazoa; phylum Arthropoda; class Insecta; order Diptera; family Stratiomyidae; genus Beris; species Beris morrisii. The sequence goes on from OX638311.1 coordinate 97,112,033, forward strand.
TTAACATTTAAGGTTATTTAATCGGTTTTTCGCGGGTTTTTTACAATCATAACCTACAAAAGGTGTTGCAACCGGCGCAAGTTCACGGTCTTACGTGCTGTACACATTGCAGACGACCGAACAAATCTTCCGGTACGACTTATCGTTACCAGGTTTTTGTGAAATCTTAGTTATTGATTGACAAATTAGTTGATTGTTAATTATAAAATTTTCAAGAATAAACGAAAATATCTACGGATTTGATAACAATAAGAAAAAATCTGCCAATGGTCTGGGCGAAACTTTATTATTTTTCGGGTCAAAGCTCGGGAGCGGTCAAAGTCGGAGTGTATCATGAGTTGCTTCGAGATTATTAGATTTCTTGGAAAATTAATTTTGTTCTTAAAATAAAAATATTTAAAATAGCGATTTTTAGCCGATTAAACATTGGAAAATTTCTTTCTTCTTATCATTTATACTCTCTTAGGAGTTGAAAAAGGAAAAAAATTAAAAAGAAGTTTTAGGCGTATATTACGCAAGCACGTGAAAGTGAAAAGATATCTGATAAGACCTGGGGATATAGTAGAATTCGTGAAAAAGTTTACAACCCCCTTTGCACCCCCTTAGGGGTCGAATTTTAAAAAATCCTGAAAACAGTTTCTAGGTATTTATATCAAGAAGATGTACAATAAAAATGAATTCAATATTTGGGAAAACCTAATAGATATGACGAAAACCGTGAAAATATATGCATTCCATTTTCACTGATAACTTTTTTTGCCCCCCTCCGAACGCCAATGAATATTTGATATTTTTTTTTTATCTAAATTAGTTTTCCAGTTGATCTACATAAACAGACCGAGTTTCAGCTTTGTAGCATAAGCCGTTCTAAAGATAGGAAAAACACCCCCCACCCTCGTACCATACTGCCCCTATAAAAAATTATATTTTTCCAACATGCTACTAATATAGATCTATCTAAATACTAAGTTTCAGCTTTATATCATTATAGGTTCTCGAGATATAAAAACCGGAACTTTTTCCTTTTCACCCTCCCCCACCCTCACCCTCTACACCCACACTTCCAAAATTTTGTTTTCTGCTAGGTGTTTATTAGGCCCACTTCAGGTAAAAATTTTAAGCATATATCTTACACCATTCTTGAGATATATGACGTGATTTTTTAAAAAAATTCTTATCCCCTCCACTTTCAAGATCCACCGCCCCCTTAAAAAATTTTACTTTCAGCAAACTTCATTTGTCAACCTTTATACAAAAACCAAATTTTATTTGTCTAGTGCAATCGGTTCGTGAGATATCGTAATCTAAAGTTTTTTACCCCCCACCCCCGTACGCCACTGCCCCCACTCAAAAATTTATATCCGATCTATTCTCCTAGTATACCTACAAATACTCATAAAGTTTCAATTTTGTGACATTAACCGTTTAGGAGATATAGAATTTAGAATGTGTCAACCTCGCCTTTTTTGCGTTTCGGACGCATTATTTTTCCCCCCACTCCCAAACCCCTTCACCTATATCGGCAATTTTTTTGCAAATGGGTCCACTACCAAAGCTCTATATAATTTCCAAATTTCAGTTTCCTAGCATAAGCGGTTGCTGAGATCTAGAAACCAAAATTTTTCATCTAAAACACTTCCCCCTCCTCCCCCCTAACACCCACACCCCTCCAAATTTGGTCACTAGAGGGGGCCTACCCACTCTATCCACGAAAAAAAATTCAACTAAATAGCTCAAAGGGTTTGGGTGCTACGAGCCTTCAAACAATTTTGCGTACACCGGTAGACGTACGGCGTACGGCGTACGGCGTACGGCGTACGGCGTACGGGGTACGGCGTACGGCGGACAGACGGACTGAAATTTTTTTTTGCTTTTTCCGTGTCTACTCGTTATGAAACGTAAAAAAAAAAATTTTGAGGGTAGCAAATTTTTTTTTTTTAAAAATCGATAACAATACTGTATTATTGAAATAATAAAGTAAAATTAATGCATTGTACACAAAAAATATTCGTACGACGGATGTATAACTTTCTTATTATTATCAATTAAAACTACAAATCTCTTGAAATTTTCTTTTATGATGTTCTTAAAAATGTTATAATTAACTATCATAGCTAATTTTTCAATAACTATAGATTTCACAATAAGCCGAAAATCGAAAGTTCGTATCGGAATTCGTTCGGTCTTGTGTAATTGTTTACAGCACCTTAATATTTGTTTTTAACAATATTATTGTAGATTATGTAACTATCTGTGCCTCGAAATCAAAAATAACATTCGATTCTTTGCATTATAGAATATTTATCGTAAATTTCTATTATTATTGTTCGAACCCGACATTTCTGTCAATTGTATGATGCATGATTTATTTTATAGTCACCCTTATTCTGGAACCCGCCGGTGGAAAGCGATCTGCGATTACCCCAAATTTAAATTATTGAAAACGTGAACTGATTCACTTTCTAAAAAATTAATATCAAATCCATTAAGTTAAAATTTGCGATAAAATAGTTGCGTTTATAATGTTTTTTTTTCACAAAGTAACATCATGCCATACGGCAATTCTTCTTCTCTCGGTTGATCGGTTGACTGTTTTGTGTGACGTCACCATTTCATGTGTCTGGCCTGTATATTACGACGGCTCGTGACGTCATCGACTCGGCCGCGCGACTGCTGATACTTGACTGCTCCATGACCAGTGCAGCAGTCGCGTTCAGAACAAGTAAAAACTTTGGATTACAATATCTTCCGAACCAATTGTACCAGGAAGATAAAATTTGGTTTCTGTATATAGGAGTATGGTTCTGTATATAGGAGTATGGTGCTTTCATTGCTTTCAACACAGCAAAGAACACAGCCGACGAAAAACGGTTTGCAATGGCCTGATACGGGTAGAGGCTCGTCTGGAGGCAAGCCTCAAGGGTGAGTGTAAACGCAACATTACAAGTAGAGTGTATTGAAAATAAAATTTTTGAGGAGGGTGACACTCTCCATAAATTCACACAATGTCAGCATATTCTTCATTGGAGTAGGTAATAATACGGTTTATAAAAAAAAAAATAAAATTAAGATGACATTTTTATAATGGGGTTTTCTGAGAAAAACTAAACTTGAACACTGGATTTTTAAGATTGACGTAGCAAAAATTTGTGTTTTCGAGTGTTACAATTTAGACTGTTACATCAAATGAAAGGTAATTCGATTCCCTAAAAAAACGTGTTATAACACTTTGCCTTGTGATTATTCGTTTTCAAGATATAACGTTTTAAGTGAGTGAGGGTACCGGTCAAAAACACTTTTCTTAACCACCCTGTATCTCCACTGATATTGAAAATTAACCCACCCTGTAGAACAATTTGTTTCTCCAAATATATCAAGGAATAACCCCTTACAAGGTGGCGGACGGAGTGCCAAACACCCTGTATAATAATTTAATTTTAATTTTTTGAACAATCGATATCTTTCGCGTTTTCTAGTATCGATTTCAAAAACTTTCTGCAAATAGACAAAAAACTGTTTCGAAATACAGTTGAAGATAATATTTCAAAATTCTGCTGCATTTTTCTATGAAATCCTTTTATGGTTTTGAAAGATCTCCTCTGATAGATGGTTTACTCAAGTTCACCAGTAATTTTCGGTTGGTTGAATTGCGATCTGTGGAGAAATATTTTTTAATTTAGGCGAACTTAATTTTCTAGTCCATCCATTAAAAGGAAGAAAAATTAACAGAACAGAACCCGAGAAAATTGGCTCTATATCAGGCGTATTATCTACAATAGCGTTCTATCTATTTATAGAACTACCATCATTGTGTCCAACTATGTAGCTTCGGAGCCTGAACTGGAACTCACGTTGGTCAGGATGATCATGTAGGCTACCTTTACTACGAATGGCAGAAAAAAAAACCGTTCAGTTACCCAAAGACTCATTCCGAAAATTTCGAACAGAATCGTTTTGTAAAAAATGCCTTGCAAATCCTTGCGGCGGCTTCAGTAAAGTTATAATTTCTTCAAGGAACCGAGCTAACTTGTTCCGATAGATTTTTCTTTTTATTGTCGTTATTGCACCCATAAATAGCACCACGTATTGCCAACAAATTTTTATTTGCACCACTAATAAGAATAATAACTCAAAAACGCTAAATATACAAAATCGCATAGCTTTTACTCAAATTGTTGTAAATCTGTTACAATGCAGGTTATACATTCGTTCGCTGGTAAACAACTCCACAATATTGCTTTGAACGCCATAAATCAAACTTCTTGAATACTGTACTAAAAAAATACAGCCTTCAAAATATTTGGCATTAACCCGAATTTTTCAAGGTCTGGAACGTTGGTTTTTCGAAATCCTTCTTCTTACAAAAATATGAAGGTTCCTTAAACAGAGAATGATCACCAAATACATGGCAAGTGCCATTCATTATGTCCATGTGTAAATTTTTAATTTTTTGTGCAGTGGCGAAATTTTTGCAATATCTAATTGCTGCACATACTGCCACTCGTAGACGATTTAAATTTTGGCTTACAACTCGCTTCAAGTATAGAGGAAATAGTGTATTGCACAAAACGATTTTAATTTTCCTGCAGTAGTTTCGCATCAAATGATTTTTGCACTCAATTTTCTCGACAATAATATTTTGATAAGGCCTTGTTTGTAGTATTTTATTATAAGTGCTGGAATCACCATCAGCAATCATTTGTGTGTATATCAAACCACGTTTTACTATAGAAGTCTTGAAACCTTCTAAAATTATAGTAGATTCCGTGCTTGTAGAGCTGCCATCGTGTTCTGAAGGGCTCTGACATTTATTTTCAGCTATTTTCAATACATGGCAAGTGCCATTCATTATGTCCATGTGTAAATTTTTAATTTTTTGTGCAGTGGCGAAATTTTTGCAATGTCTAATTGCTGCACATACTGCCTCTCGTAGACGATTTAAATTTTGGCTTACAACTCGCTTCAAGTATAGAGGAAATAGTGTATTGCACAAAATGATTTTAATTTTCAAATGATTTTTGCACTCAATTTTCTCGACAATAATATTTTGATAAGGCCTTGTTTGTAATATCTTATTATAAGTGCTGGAATCACCATCAGCAATCATTTGTGTGTATATCAAACCACGTTTTACTATAGAAGTCTTGAAACCTTCAAAAATTATATTAGATTCCGTGTTTGTAGAGCTGCCATCGTGTTCTGAAGGGCTCTGACATTTATTTTCAGCTTTCTTGCATACAAGGCAATACTTATTTTTCACTTACATGTGTTTTTGAATATAAACCGACTATTGCCGCTACTCTCGAAACGGCTGAATAGTTTGTACCATAGGACCTTTTTGACCAACAGCCATCAGCGACCACAGTAAATAACGGGATTCCATGTTCATCTCCGCTTCCTACATATTTTGTATGGTCTGCTTCAACTGCGCAGCATCTATCAAAAACTTCTCATAAATTCGCAATCCATGATTACTTTATCGCGTCTGCTTAAAAAAAAATTATATGAGACTATTAGATTAATAGATACACTTAATCATGCACTTAATAAAGTATAATGCAATTAAATCTGATTTCCGCTTATGTCTTTCTTTAATATTTCATTTTTCTTTTGCCTCCTAATTGAAAAGAAGACTGTACTAATTAAAAATATTTCAATCGAAAAGTAATAAAATTTCGAATATAAATAAATATAATCAATCTTTGGGTTGTGGTGTGTTATGTTAAGGAAGTAGCTTTTAATGTTTGAAACTAATTTTGAAAAATTTGGATTTGGATTATGCTTGGACAATTTTCATTATGTGCATCCCAATCCTAAATTAAGACGTAAATTTTGGTAAATGGAGTGAAACACAATATCATTTCTGTCCAGGTCATTATACTCTAGATGAAATCATATAAGTTTAATCCAGCCCAAAAGTTTGTAACGCATAGAACCAAGCCTCGGACGAAAAAAAGTTATATATTATTTTTTGTTTATTTGTGGCCAAAAGCCTCAAATCCGCTTGACGTCCGTCCGTCTGTCCGTGAACACGATAACTCAAGAACGCCTTCACCTAGGATCTTGAAATTTTAAATCTGGGTGTTTGGTTGAATTTGTAAGACTAAGTTCGTTAACGGGCAAAATCGTCTTACTCCTTCGGGTAGCTGCCATACAAAATGTCCTTAAAACACGTGTTCAAGAATATTGGTCGATAACTTCAGAAGGGTTTAAGCTAAGACATTGAAATTTTGTACGTGTTATTTTTCCAATAGTTGAAGCTAAATGTATGATTATGAAGAAAATCCTGTTAGTCCTTCGTGTAGCTGCCATACAAATATCCTGTCAAAATGTATTCACTTAATTTACGAAACTCACTATAACTCAAGTAATCTTTTAGGTACGAATCTGGAATGTTTTACAAATTAGTTTTGAGTGAAAAGAAAGTTCGGGTTTACTAGTCAGCGAAATCCGTTCACTCCTTCTGGTAGCTGCCATACAAAATGTCCTTAAAACACGTGTTTAAGAATATTGGCCGATAACTTCAGAAGGGTTTAAGCTACGTCTTTGAAATTTTGTGTGTGTTATTTTTCCAATAGTTGGAACTAAATGTATGATTATGAAGAAAATCTTATTAGTCCTTCGTGTAGCTGCCATACAAATATCCTGTAAAAACGTCTTCACTTAATTTACGGAACTTACTATAACTCAAGTAATCTTTAAGCTATGAATTGGAAATTTTGTACAAATTAGTTTTGAGTACAAACAAAGTTCGAGTTTACTAATCAGCGAAATCCTTTTACTCCTTCTGGTAGCTGCCATACAAAATGTCCTCAAGACACGTGTTCAACAATATTTTTCGATAACTTTTGAACGCTACAAGCTACGAATTTGAAATTTTGTACACGTTCATTTTTAAATGGTTCCAAGAAAAAGGGTAAATATGTAAAAAATCGAGTGAGTCCTTCCTGCACTTCCCATGTGAAAGTCCTTCAAAAAGGACATTTTTTTGCGATGACTTACCCAGTTCAAGATATGAAATTAAACATTGAATATTGTCTTTTAGGTTTGAGTAGCAATCTAATGGCAGTCCTTAATAAAGGACATACAACATGCACACACGTAATTCTACTTTATTCCCAACTACAATATAAATCGGAGTTCAGTATTCATCTAGAGTATAATACGATTGACTTGCAGCCGATCGTGACTGCAGTATGTTTTTGAGTGAATTTTGAACTATGTTTTCACAAAACCTAGTCACCAGAGCAGATATCAAACTTACTCAAATTTATGGGTAATCCAGTAGATATTAATAGTTTTGTCGAAATTAAGAGATATCTGCAAATCCAGTTTGAAGTATTGCGTTGTAAATCAGCTATAAGAACTTAATTATGAGTATTTACAGTAACTATTACATATAAATAATTGATTTAAATCCAAAGATGTAAGACTCGATTTGCCGAAATGTCGAGATTTCGATAAGATTCTATAAAATTCTAATAGTTTTCCCATATTTGGATGAATACTCGGGTATAAAGGGTAGTTCAAACCCTAATCAAAGCTAATCACTCAATTTGAAACTTTTGAATTTTTTTCGTAGCATCCATCATAATGGCTCGATAATATATGGGGAATACATGCCTCAAGGACCTTAAAGAAACCGAAATTGTATAAAATTCCGAAAACTCCCGAGATATCGACATAGGGCCTATATAGTATTATTCTGTGGGTGATTGTAACTATTGGTGTATAGAGATGAGACGAATATATTAGTATTCGCTATGATAGTACTAATATTTGGATATATTAGATATTAGGAATATGCCGATATCAAATATTCAAATATTATGATATTCATTTCCGATCGACCCCTTCTCATACCATGGATTTACCGATCTCTTTATTTTTTATTTACTTGGATCCGAATTCAACTAATTTACCAGAGAGAGAGAAAATGGCGACAAGTGTAAAGCGATTGTGCAAACCCTGTAACAAACCTGCTATTTTATCAAGCAACAAAGTGATTGTGTGTGATGGAAAGTGTAGAAACGTTTTCCATAAGGCATGTTCTGGCCTCAGCAAAAAAGAATTAGCCGAATTAGAAACTGACGAAGCCAAATTGTGGTTTTGCAGTGGCTGTAAGGTAGACCGTGAGAAAAGGCGATCATCTATGGCGGCTACTCGTCGCAACAGTGTTGACTCCCTCTGTGCAAGCGACTCGGATTTACAAGGTATGCAAAACATGATACCAATCAATCTAAATACCCTCAATAAAAAACTGGACGATCTATTGGCGTATCAATCTAAGCTTGAAGCTAAAATTGGCGCACTTCAAAGCACTGTCGATAACTATAAATGCATTGTGGAAGACCTATAACAGGAAAATATTTACATACGTAATGAAAATGCCAAATTGTTTTCAACTGTCAAAGCTCTGGAATACAGCGCCGACAGCGAACAACAAAACAAGTTGGCAAACTCGATAATTGTATCCGGAATCGCGTACACGGCCGAAGAGAATCTCGATGCAATTTGCGCTAATATCTTGGAGCAGCTACAAATTCCGCGCATAGACAACGCATGCATTAAATCACACCGTGTCAATAATAGGAATATCAGTGATAGGTCGGGACAACCTCCCCAAATATACATAGAGCTGAGCGAGAATATAAACCGCGCGTTAGTACTTACAAATAACAGGAAACTAAAGTTGACATCAAACAAAATATTGCACAATTCCGATCAACGGCCTGTATACATAAATGAGGCACTAACACCGCGCAACAATTATTTGCACAAAATATCACGGGACTAAACGGCAAAACACTATAAAATATGTTTGGGTTAGGAATGGTAGAGTGTTGATCAGAATAAGTGAAAACTCAAAAGTAATCCACGTTAAACATTCCTCTCAACTTGTTGAGTTGTCAAGCGACAACTCATAAATTTCCGCTGAGCGGGTGCGCTCAGAACTCAGCATTACGCTGGGTTGTGACCGCACCCGCAACTGCCACCAACTGAGCGGCAGCAAAAAAAGGGACCGTTATTCGATAGAGGCCGGAAGCGGGGAGTGAAAAATTGAACACGAGACGAGAAGTGACCAAAAAATTGCTCGTCGCGAGAGGATCGAATCGAGTGGCTTAATTGTGAATCCGGGCGAATTTTGTTATTGAAAGAAAAAACGAAAAGAGTCGTCGGGCTTGTGTTCGTGAGAAAAATTTGAATTTGCCTCGGATTAGCCAGCAAATTGAGAAAAAAACGAGACGATGGCGTGCGAAGTGAAACCCGGAGATGTTGTCTGAATGAAGTTCTTCAAAAGGGCAGCGGAAGAGGTCCCAAGTTCCAACTGCGAATCGTTCGCGTCTGTGAATTTTCTCAAGTTCTTTGTTTACATTTCATTTGCCTGAAAATCGCGTGTGAATTGAGCGTGTATCGCATCGAGTGAAAGGAGTGCGGTGGTCCCAAATTTCGTATTCTGGACGTTTTTCCGTTTTGTCGTCAGTCCACCGAGTCCAAGTTTCGCGAAGAGTTTCTTTTCCCGATCGTGTAAATTTCCTGCCGTTCAAAGATTTCGGTTAATTTCGTTACGTGCAGTCTTGAATAGCGGCGCTGCAAATTTGTTTTCTGTCGGCCTGGTAAAAAAATCGAAAGATCGAACGGGTTTTGTCGGGGAAAATTTCGGTATTGTGCCTGTACAGGGGAAAGTGTCAGTCGACGGCATAACAACATCAAGAAGAAGAATAAGTCGTTGCTGGAGGAAAAGAGAAGTGCGAAAAAGTGACGCTTCAGTTAGCTCCGTGCAGCAAGTGTACAGAGAGAGAGAAAATTGTAGTGCAGGCGTCGCTCCGACCTCAAGGAAATGTGCAAGGGGCGGTGTTGAGTGAGAAGTAGAAAACTTCCTTGCTTGAAAATGTTGTGGTTTCTGGAATTGCAATTCAGCTGCACTGACAGATTAGAAACATTAAGGCAAAGTCGGTTCGAAAAGTTTAAAAATATATAAATAAAACAACAAAAAAAAAAGAAAATGAATTGAATGCAAAAAAAGTAAAAGTAAAATTATAAATTAAAAGAAATAAAATGATAAATAATATAAAATATAAAATAACATGACTGACAGGACAGACAGACAGTACTTACAATAAATTAAATAATAAATGAAATAATAAGTTAACAAAAAAAAAAGGTGAAACAAACCAATGGGGTGAGTTTGTTGTTTTTTGTTTATTTAAATTTTATATTGGTTATGGTTTTTTTTTAATTTTTGGATTTTTTTCAGATTTTTTTTTATGATTTATAATTTTTTTATGCTCGTTTTGAGCAACACATTTTGCTATATTACTCGATTGAGGATGCGTAGAGGCTAGAAGAGCCATAAAAAAAAATGAACCCAATCGTCTAAGCCCCAATCCCTGAACCTCAATAAGGGGCCATGATAGATGTTGTTTTTGGACAGTCATGGCTGAGGTAGGGTGGGCAGGCAGGGCGCTATAACACCTAAGCGCCCTGACAAATCGCGAAGTCGCGCACTCCACCGCTTCTTGGTCTTTCACGACCTATTGGGAAGATAGTCCCAATTTTAAATAACCCTGGAGTAAGCCGACACGAAATTTTTTGTTGTACAGGCCAAGGGTTTATGGACTGAAATCTGGGCAAGAACCCCCCCCCCACAACTGCCGTAGCTAGTCCCGGCCGCCAGCAAGCGTGTCGCTTCCGCTCGGATTTCAGCCACCAATTCAGACGTAGGAATTGGCCCACTCTTTCCTAAACCTTCCTTTCCTTCGAATATTTTGACTTTTTCAAGTCGAAATATTCACTCCAAGGCCTCCGTTCGCAACAAACTAGATGAACTCAGACTAAGTTAATTCCACCCTATCATTCTACCCAAACACCTATGAAAAAACACTGCGAACCCTAAAATTTACAAGTGCTGTCTCGTTCAAACTTCTATATTTAAATGCACGAAGCTTGAAGAATAAAATGGAAGATATTAACTATATACTAAATCGCGCTCAATCACAAATGCATGTAATCGTTATCGCTGAAACCTGGCTCAATATGACAACAAGTAAATATTTTGGCATTGATCACTATTCTTGCTATTTCTCCTGCAGACCAAACAGAGCTGCTGGTGGCGTTGCAATACTAGTACACGACGATTTGCAGCATCATCTCCTATTTGAAGATAGCAATGACCACGACAGCAGTATTGCAGTTGCTGTTGCACTTGCACACATGCAAATCAATATTATTGGATACTACCAGGAGCCACGCAAAAACTCGTTTGAGGTCAATGAATTCCTCTCTAGTCTAGACAGCAGACTTAAAAGCTCTAATACTCCTACCATCATTGCGGGTGATTTCAATTTTGACCTATTAAATTTTACTGACACGAACAATAAGAACTACACTAACACGGTCTCATCGAACCATTTTTACTTTTGCAATACACAACACATAACTAGACCAGCCTCCAACACGAATATTGATCATGTGCTTACCAATGACATCACACAAATAGTAAACATACAACTAGTGCCGTTTGAACTCTTTGATCACAAAATGATATTTGTAGAATTGGAAAATGTGACTCTTGGTAAACAGCGTCCAGATAATTTCGATCGGTGTTTCCCGAACATTGTCAAAAAAATTGATTACAAAAAACTTAAACACTCTTTAAGGGAATCTCCTATCTCTATCAACGCGACAGCAAGGGTGAATGTTATGTTGGACTCGTTCATGGAAGTCCTACGAAAGCGGATTGAGGTCAGCCAAAGACTAATAAAACCTTGCAAGGCCAATAAGGTCTATTCCAAGCCATGGATAGATGCCGAATTGACTAAATGCTTCGCCGCAAGGAATTACTGGTACAACAAACTATCCCGTGACCCGGGAAACCTCAATTTGCGCAGAGAATTCCACTATTGGAGAAACCGAGCCACTAGCTAGAAGATAAGTAAGCGAACAACTTACTTCGCAAAAACATTCTCGAATAGCATTAACCACCCGAGAGCTACCTGTCGTGTTATAAAGGAGTGCATATACAATGGAAACGTGCCTCGAAAGGAATCCGATCTCTTGCGAAGTGCACCCGATGAAGAGTCTAAATTGAAAATAATCACCGACACTAACAATTATTTTATCTCTATAATTGACCGAATTCCTGTGTCGGGACAAATTTCGGTTCCGCTACACGAGCATCGCATAGAAACGTCTCGATTCGAATTTGCGCTCACAACTGTAAACGAGATTCAAACTGTCATCACAAACCTTAAAAACTGCCAATCTGCTGGCTATGATAAGATACCCACCAAATTACTGAAGGACTGCAAAGATCTTCTATCTGAACCAATTTCCGCAATAATCAACTCTTCTCTAACCGAAGGAGTTGTCCCAGATGATTGGAAGGTCAGCAAGATCATCCCAGTGTTCAAAGGAGGTTCTAAAAGCGACTGTTCCAATTACCGCCCGATCAGCATACTATCGAATATTAATAAAATTATGGAAGTAATTGTCAAGTCGCAGTTACAAGATCATCTAACTATGCATGGAGCTATATCTCAGAAGCAGTATGGGTTTAGGTCGCAGTCGGACACCAAAGCAGCACTTTTTGACGTCGTATCCAAACTTCAGTCTTCATGCGATAGAAAACTCCTTACTGTTGCGGTTTTTATTGACCTATCAAAAGCGTTCGATACGGTAAACCACGAAATTCTGTTAAGAAAACTATCTGCGATCGGTATACAAGGTACGCCGTATGACTGGTTTAAGAGCTACCTTACTTTTAGACTCCAGTATACATCTATTGACAGCATGAATAGCTCTCTTCTTCCCGTCAGCAGTGGTGTCCCACAAGGTAGTGTTCTTGGGCCTATCCTGTATAACATTTATACGAATTCCATAACAAACTTAAATCTAAAAGGAAGCATCTCGCTGTATGCAGATGATATAGCTTTAATTTACGCTGCATCCGACATTGATGCACTGCAGAATGATATTAATTGCGACCTCGATAAAATCAATATTTGGATTAATGCTCACAAGCTATCAGCGAATCCAAAAAAAACTAAATATTTCGTTTTTAATAAGTCATCATCAACTGATATTAGCATAGTTTTCAACGGCGAAATAATTGATGAAGTTGATAGCTTCAAGTATCTCGGTATAATACTGGATTCAAAGCTAACGTGGGACCTCCACATTGACCTACTAAGGCGGAACCTGGCTTCTATTGCAGGAATATTCCGTAAAATCGGGAAAGAAGTACCTGAAAAGTTAAAGCGAACTATATTATTTTCTCTATTTATAAGTCAGATGCAGTATGGGATAATAATATGGGGATCGGCTTTTAGTTCTAAATTACAGTGCATCCAGAAAATGCAAAACAAAGCAATAAAAAATCTATATAACATAAACTCTCGAGAACACACGAAAACCATTCATGCCAAATATCAACTGCTCACGGTCGAACAACTTTACTACCTGGAATCATCAGACCAAATTAACAAAATTAAACGGCAGACTACAAATAGCGACATAAAATTTTCCTATCACTGTGACAACCATAACTACAACACTAGGCGAGCTGCCGATATATACGTTCCTGCCTTACGTACTGCCAGACACGGATCCTGCTCAGTTTTAAACAAGGCAATACAAAACTACAACCAACTTCCCAGAGATCTTCAATCTCAACCCAACAAGTTAAAGCATAATTTAAAAACATATCTGCTTCAATAAAACACCATATGTATTATTTTATTCTTCAATATTCATTGCTTTATCATTACCATTATCATCTTTGTATTATCTTTCACACAGTAGTACTATTTTTCTTTCTTGTTTGACATCTTGTTAGCTTTATTTTTTCCTTTCTTTTTTCTTTATTACCATTAAATTTCACGTCATTCTCTTTCTCTTTCTTAATGAATTTCTCTTTTTATAATGAATTATTGTTAAAATTTTTAATCGATTTTAAAAACACATGTAGATATTGTATTTAATATTATCCGCACTATCCGCACGAGCTACGCTCATGGATACTGAAATAAATTCAATCAATCAACTCTTCTTTTCCTTATACAATAAATTTCATACACTGCATATATATCTTCAAAGCAGACAGTCCTTTCCCTTCCGATAAATGTTGAATTCGTTGTTTAAATCTACCATAATCTTCCGTTACACATTTGCACTTTCCTTATTTAATGTGTAGGTGGTAGGTGCGAAATTGCACAGGTGTACTTTCCCAGACCCTTTCCTTCTTAAAGTGCCTGCCTTCTTTATCTAGAATGCGCTCAATATAGTAGTAACTTTTTAGATTTCTATCCTTTGCGGTTCTCGAAAAATATTGAATCAGATTCTTTTCCTTTTCACCTTCTCCCGACATCGTCCCCTACAATATCACCTTCAAAATTGTTTTCCCTGCTAGAAGTCTACTGAGCCTAACTCCTGTAAAATTTCTAAGATCATATCTGGTACTGTTCTTGAGATATAAAAATCTAATTTTTTAAAGGGAATAGCCCCTCACTTTTGTGCTTCACCACCCTCCTCCAAAAGCTCACGTTCAGTAGACTCCACTTGTAATCCTATATACAGAAACCAAATTTTATCTTCATGCTGTAATTGGTTCGGAAGATATTGATGTTCAAAGTTTTTCAACCCCCACCACCCCCCATAATTTTTTTAGACCTTATCTAATCTTCCATTATCCCTTAAGATAACCACAAAGTTTCAACCTTCTGACATCAACCGTTCAGGGAGATATGGATTTTAGAATGTTTCAGTCCCAGCTTTCAAGCATTTCGGACATATTGTTTTTCCCCCCACTCCCACACCCTTCAACCTATATCAACAATTTTTTAAGTAATTGGGTTCACGATCCTAGTTCTACATAAGTTCTAAATTTCAGCCACCTAGCATTAGCGGTTCCTGAGATCTAGGAACCAAAATTTTTCATCTAAGACGCTCCTTCTTCCTCCCCCTTACACATCCGCCCCCTTTTTAAAAAATATTGTTGAACACGTGTCTTAAGGATTTTTTGTATAGAAGGTACCAGAAGGAGTAAAAGAATTTTGCTGACTAGTAAACCCGAACTTTGTTTTCACTCAAAACTAATTTGTACAAAATTCCGAATTCATAGCTAAACGATTACTTGAGTTATAGTGAGTTCCGTAAATTAAGTGAATACATTTTGACAGGATATTTGTATGGCAGCTACACGAAGGACTAATAAGATTTTCTTCATAATCATACATTTAGCTCAAACTATTGGAAAAATAACACATACGAAATTTCTAAGACGTAGCTTAAACCCTTCTGAAGTGATCGGCCAATATTCTTGAACACGTGTTTTAAGGACATTTTATATGGCAGCTACCAGAAGGAGTATAAGGATTTCGCTGACTAGTGAACTCGAACTTCCCTTTCACTTAAAACTAATTTGTACAAAATTCCGAATTCGTAGCTAAAAGATTACTTGAGTTATAGTGAGTTCCGTAAATTAAGTGAATACATTTTGACAGGATATTTGTATGGCAGCTACACGAAGGACTAACAGGATTTTCTTCATAATCATACATTTAGCTCCAACTATTGGAAAAATAACACATACAAAATTTCAAAGTCGTAGCTTAAACCCTTCTGAAGTTATCGACCAATATTCTTGAACACGTGTTTTAAGGACATTTTGTATGGCAGCTACCCGAAGGAGTAAGACGATTTTGCCCGTTAACGAACTTAGCCTTACAAATTCAACCAAACTTCCAAATTCAAAATTTCAAGATCCTAGGTGAAGGCGTTCTTGAGTTATCGTGCTAACGAACAGACGGACGGACGGACGGACGTCAGGCGGATTTGAGATTTTTGGCCACAAATAAAAAAAAATAATATATAACTTTTTTTCGTCCGAGGCTTGGTTCTATGCGTTACAAACTTTTGGGCTGGATTAAACTTATAATACTCTATGGGCCGTATTATTCACCTCGGGTTATTTTCGCCTTAACCAGCTGTTAACTTATCCGGGGTATTAAATTTAATCACTGGTTAATTTCTCTGGGTATAAAATTGTATTATTCACCTCAGGTTAACGATTTAGTAGGTCGGGTTATCTTAACGGCTGGTTTTCCATTTTTCCATTATTTTTCCAGTCAAACGTCAAGAATTTTATTAATTATTTACAGAATGTGACATTTTTCTTTTTTGTGAATATTTAAATTTGTATTTTCAGGAAAAATTTGAATTATTGCCTGCAATTTTTTCATGGTTGCGGATCTGGGAGCAGAACAAACGACGTGTGTGATGTACGTTTTACACGTTCAACGAGAACCATCCTATTTGATTCCGATAGTTTTGTGTGCTTTTACAGTGCGGCAGTCGATTGAAGGCTTGCATCTCCCAAACCCTTGGAGCTATTGAATTTAAGTTTATTGGTAGGGTAGATTGAGAGGACCCCTTCAAGTGATAAATTTCTAGTGGAGTGGTGAGCGGGGATGTGGGTGGCGTTTGGTTCTTATATTTCAGGAACCACTTATTCTAGGAAGCTGAAATTCGGAACTTACATAGATCTATGATATTGTACCCACTTACTGGCTTCATTTTTAAATGAGTGAAAGGGTTCGGGAGTTCGGAGAAAAACAATGTGTCCGAAACGCTTGAAAGCTTAGGTCGAGACATTCTAAAATCCATATCTGCTGAACGGTTAATGTCACAAAGTTGAAACTTGATACTTGCTAAACTAGGAACTAGGCGAATAGGTCGAGAATAATTTTTTGAGAGTGACCTAATAAATATGACGAAAACCGTGAAAATATATGCATTCCATTTTTACTGATCATTTCTTGTGCCCCCCTCCGAACGCCAATGGATATTTGAAATTTTTTTTTATTTAAATTACTTTTCTAGTTGATTTACATAAACATACCGAGTTTCAACTTTGTAGCATAAGCCGTTCTATAGATAGGAAAAACAACCCCCACCCCCGTACCATACTACCCTTATAAAAAATTATATTTTTCCAACATGCTACTAATACAGTTCTATCTAAATACCAAGTTTCAACTTTCTATCATTATAGTTTGTCGAGATATAAAAATCTGAACTTTTTTCTTTTCACCCTTCCCCACCCTCACCCTCTACACCCACACTTCCAAAATTTTTCTGCTAGGGGTCTATTAGCCGTACTCCTGGTAAAAATTTTAAGCATCTATCTTACGCGGTTCTTGAGATATGAAACGTGATTTTTTAGAAAAATTCTTATCCCCTCCACTTTCATGCTCCACCGCCCCCTTAAAAAATTTTACTTTCCGCAAACTTCATTTGTCTACCTTTATACACAAACCAAATTTTATTTGTCTAGTACAATTGGTTCGTGAGATATCGTAATCTAAAGTTTTTCACCCTCCACCCCCGTACGCCACTGCCCCCACTAAAAAATTTGTTTCCAATCTATTCTCCTAGTATATCTACAGATATTCATAAAGTTTCAATTTTGTGACATTAACCGTTTAGGAGATATGGATTTTAGAATGTGTCGATCTCGCCTTTTTTGCGTTTCGGACGCATTATTTTCCCCCCCACTCCCAAACCCCTTCACTTATATCGGCAATTTTTTTGCAAATGAGTCCACTATCAAAGCCCTATATAAGTTCCAAATTTCAGCCTCCTAGCATAAACGGTTGCTGAGATCTAGAAACCAAAATTTTCCGTCTAAAACACTTCCCCTTCCTTCCCCCTCACACCCCCACCCCTCAGAATTTTGTCACTTCAAGGTGCCTACCCAGTCTATTCATAAAAAAAATTTAAATTTAATAACTCAAACCGTTTGGGAGCTACGAGCCTTCAAACGGCGTACGGCGTACGGCGGACAGACGGACTGAAATTTTTTTTTGCTTTTTTCGTGTCTACTAGTCATGAAACGTGAAAAAAAAAAATTTCAGGGTAGCAAATTTTTTTTTTTAAAAAATCGAAAACAAAACTGTATTATTAAAATATAAAGTAAAATGAATTCAATATTTGGAAAGTCCTATTAGATATGACGAAAATCGTAAAAATATAAGCATTCCATTTTCACTGATCATTTTTCTTGCCCCCATTCTGTACGCCAATGGAGATTTGATTTTTTTTTTTAATCAGAATTACTTTTCTGGTTGATATACATATACGCACCAAATTTCAACTTTGTAGCATAAGCCGTTCTATAGTTAGGAAAAACACCCCCCACTCCCGTACCATACTACCACTATAAAAAATTATATTTTTCCAACATGCTACTACTATAGCTCTATCTAAATACTAAGTTTCAGTTTTATATCATTATAGATTCTCGAGATATCAAAATCTGAACTTTTTACTTTTCACCCTCCGCCACCCTCACGTTCTACACCCTCATCCCTGAGGGTGTTCTGCTGGGGGTCTATTAAGCCTACTTCTGGTAAAAATTTTAAGCGTCTATCTTGCACCGTTCTTGAGAAATGAGACATGATTCTTTAAAAAAAATCTTACCCCCTCCACTTCCATGCTCCACCTTCCCCTTAAAAAATTTTACTTTCAGCAAACTTTATTTGTCAACCTTTATACGGAAACTAAATTTTATTTGTTTAGTGTAATTGGTTCGTGAAATATTGTAATCTAAAGTTTTTCAACCCCCACCCCCGTACGTCACTGCCCCCTCTCAAAAATTTGTTTTCGATCTCTTCTCCTAGTATACCTCCATATGATTATTAAGTTTTAATTTCGCGACATTAATGGTTTAGGAGATATGGATTTTAGAATGTGTCGATCTCGCCTTTCGAACGTTTCGGAAGCATTTTTTTCCTCACTCACACACCCCTTCACCCATATCAACAATATTTTTGGAAATGGGTCCACTATCAAAGCTCTATATAAATTCCAAGTTTCAGCTTCCTAACATAAGCGGTTGCTGAGATCTAGAAACCAATATTTTTCGTCTAAAACGTTCCCCCCACCTCCCCCCTCACACTCCCATCCCCCAAAATGTGGTCACTTCAAGGGGCCTACCCAGTCTATAAAAAGAAAAAATTTCAATTCAATAGCTCATAGGGTTCAGAAGCTATAAGCTTTTAAACGTTTTGCGTACGGCGGGCGGCGGACGGCGCACAGACGACTGACAATTTTTTTTCCTTTTTTGGTGCTTATTAGAAATGAAACGTATAAAAAAAATTTCAGGGTAGCAAATTTTTTTTTTTTAAAAATCGATAACAATACTTTATTATTAAAATAATAAAGTAAAACCTAAAAAGCTATATGCCAAAAAATAATATTGAAGTTGCAAAGACCATAAAGTAGTCTGATCACTGTTGAATTTAAACTAGATTATAAGCTAAACACATGTACATATTTTGGAAATAAAATCAAATCACACTTATCTTGGGTACACTTATTTTGGGTTCAGGTTCGGATTAAGCCGTAATACGGCAAAAGATTTCACACTACGATACACGGAGAGTAATTTGTCACCAGAGTATTCAGGAGTTTAACATGCCATATTTAACCACATCCCATATTTGAAAATTTTGTATGTTCTACGAAATAATATTTCTTAGTACACGAACTATTATGTTAAAGTTGAAACTGTTTACATATTTAATATAAAGTCTGGAAACCAGTTTATGTCTTAATTTACAAGTAAATTATTATAAAAGTGTTAAAAATATGTTAAACAAATAATCCAATCAAAATTTACATTACCTCAAGCTTTTTGATATTTTCCGCTATTCTTAAGAGTTCTCTTGTACCTCTAACGTTGACTCGAATCAATTTTGATAAAAGCTGGTCAAACCGTACGTCAGCAGCCGCATGTATCACAATCTGTACATTATCATGAATGTCTTTCAAATCTTCATCGGATAGCGCAAATTGAATCTTATCAATATCGCCTATGATCGTTTTAACTTTTTCCAGGTACCTCGGATCTTTATTTCGAAGGTTAGAAAATAGCTGAAGGGTGTTTAGAATATAATTTTAATTGATCCAATTCACGATTATTATTAAATATTACTTACAACGCCTGAATATAACTCTTTAACCCGTTCTTTTGGCGATTTCCCGTCTTTGTCACGAATCAGCAAGTAAACAGATTTTACATTCGTTCTGAAGAAATTTAATTCATTAAAAGTTCATTCATAATTACAAATTTAAACATTAAGTAAATTGTGAATATTGATTAAACCTTAGTAACTTTTCAACAAAAAGATGTCCAAGAAAGCCTGTGCCGCCAGTTAAAAATATAGTTTTATTTCGGAAATAGTCTTTCATTGGTGTGGATTCTGGAGAGACGCCATCTTCAAAATCCTCTGTGGTATAATCCAAGCTCGTGAGACGTTCCATAGATCTGTTGCGACTATGGTATATACAGATTAAGAAATATTTCACTTAGTTTATTCCCACTTCACTCCAATGAACCGTACGTGATTACAAGGGTAATCTAACTGAGCCTGATGTAGTACCAATTCATTTCATGACACAAGCATATAGGTAACACTGTATGAAACATAAGAATATACACTTGTATGTTTTACCAAATTGCAATGATGTACGTGTACTGTAGAATTACTTACGAATCGAAAGTATATACTCGTATTTATGTACGTATAATTTAATTTGGTGTTATATGACCAGAAAATGTTAATAAACGTACCAGAAAGGTCAGTTTGTACCGATATTACGTACTGGCCTTTCGAACTTAAGTTCGCCTCTTATTTTAAATATTTAATGAAAGTGTATATCGAATTGCATTATAATATTCAGCTTAAGTGTATTCGATTGCATGAACAATTTATTCCGTCTTTGCGTATATAGGTACCTAACATTTAAATATTTATAAATTTTAAACTTAACGGTTTGGATATATCTTATTGTATTCATCAAGAAGGGTTGAACAGTAGTTGATTTTTCTTCTATTCTAGTGACAAAATTAAGGTTCTAAAAAACTTTCTTGTTTCGAAATCACTTATGTGATATTTGGACTTTAACCCCGTTGCGTAATTTAAGTGTTAAATGCGGCAGTGGCGTAAGCATTGAATCGTACCCGCACTTTAGCCCCTTCCCGCTCTTTGACCCGAAAAATAATATAGTTTCGGCCAGACTCTTGGTAGATTTTTATAATCTCTCTATACTCTGAAATCTGAGAGAATCATTAGTTTAATCTAGCCCAAAAGTTTGTATCGCATAGAACCGAGCCTCGGAGAAAAAAAAGGTAGGGGAGAGTACTGTACCTTGGAACGAAAATCACTTTTTATTTTTTTATGCAAAATGTACTACATGTAACGCGATGAAAATTTGAGGAGATAACAATGACCCACTTACTTATAATCCATTTTTTTTCAGCGAACAATATTCCAAATTTGAAAGAAAAAAAAATTAAATTTCAAAAAAATTTGTTCCAAGGTACAACGTTTCGTTCACGTTCACGTTCACGTTAGTTTTGTATCAGGATTGCTATTTTATGCCATTCCAAGGTACAACACGTGTGACGCTCCAAGGTACAACATGGTCCATTAATTGAATAAAAGATATTTTTTTAAACCTCCTAATTATCTTACAATCAGATGTTATAGAAAAGAGATAATACACACCTTATTGATAATAATCCTGCATAAAACGATTGTATCCCACTACAACACAATAGTTTAATTATTAAACAAACTTAGTTAAAAAAAATTACTCACACTAACCTCAAAACAAAAATATCAACAAAAACGCAAAATAACCGACAAAGTAAAGTGATAACAAGACAGGTTGTCTTGATATCAGCTGTTGTAAATGTAGTTCTTGATTCACACACCAGAATGCTCTTTTTAAACACAAAATTAACAACGTTCCAAGGTATAACCATTCCAGGGTACAGCAGCTTCCCCTATATATTATTTTTTGTTTAATTGTGGCCCAAAACTCCAAATCTGGTTGACGTCCGTCTGTCTGTATGCACGATAACTCAAGAACACCTTGACCTAGGATCTTGCAATTTAGAATCAGGAAGTCTGGTCGAATTTCTAAGGCTAAGTCGTTAACGGGAAAATGGTCCTACTCCTTCGGCCATACAAAAGTCCTTAAAACACGTGTTCAAGTTTATTGGCCAATGACTTCGGAACATCTTAAGCTACGACTTTCAAATTTTGAACAAAATTGAAATTTTGTGCAAATTAGTTTTGAAGAAAAATTAAGTTCATTAATCACCAAAATTCCTTTACTTTTTGGGATAGCTCACATACAAAAAGTTCCTAAAATACGTCCTAAAGAATAATGGCCGAACGACTTTGAAATTTTGTACCCGTTAATTTTTCAATAGTTGGAGGTAAATGTATAATTATGAAGATATTCCATTAGTCCTTCGTGTAGCTGCCATACAAATATGCTATAAAAATTCTTCACTCAATTTACCGAGCTCACTATAACTCAAGTAATCGTAAGTAATCGTTCAGCCACGAATTCGATATTCGATTGTAGAAATTAGTTTTGAGTGAAAACAAAGTTCGCGTTTAAGTATAGTACTATGTTCGGCGAAACGAAAACGAACGAAAAAGGTACCTTCGAAGTAGAGTGAAATAAATTATACAGTTCGCTACTAAATGTCAGTGAAATAAAAGTACGCGAAATTTTAAAGAAACTAAAATATTGGCTGGAAATTACAATTCCGACACACAACGGAACAAAATATAACTCACACAAAATTTCTCGAGCACAAACGAACTGAATTGACAGCGAACGCTTGAAAATTTTGATTTGTTAAATATTTCGCTTGTCATAAAAGGGTACCCTACCCTTGGAAACAAAACTTTAACGAAACCAATCGCCATCTATTAGTGACTCCTGAAATGTCCATTCCGCCCATAAACACAGTACTGAAAAACGAACGAAATATTTCATCGCAAAAAGTGACCGAAATGTTACAACATATAACTCACACAAAATTTCCCGAGCACAAACGAACTGAATTGACAGCGAACGGTTGAAAATTTTGAATTGTCAAATATTTCGCTTGTCATAAAAGGAAACCCTACCCTTGGAAACAAAACTTTAACGAAACCAAGCGCCATCTATTAGTGACTACTGCAAATGTTACGACGAAATATTTCGTCGCAAAAAGTGACCGAAATATTAATTTTTTTTAAATGGAATTTGACAGTTTATTTCGTTTCGCTCAGAACACAGTACTAGGCTTTTCTAGACAGCAAAATCCTTCTACTCGTGGGCCCGTGCGCAGGGAGGGGGATTCGGTGTTAGAGACGTTGGATACCTACTTGCCTATCTACAACGACAAACTTGTAACCTCCCTATTTTGGTGACGAAATGTTAAGAATAGGGTAGGCAAAAAGCCATGAATGTCGCATGTAGTTAGCCTGCCTACGGTAGCCCCCAGCTTAACGCACTCACATTTATATCATTATAGTACCTACGATGGGTGCACGTTGGTGATCAATGTAGGCTGCTGAGGACTGAATGGAGGTTACATTGGGGGTACGTTGGTTACCAATGTACCCTGCCATGAGCAAATAGGCTGGGTACGTAGAGGGTGACGTTGGTTACCAATGTATCCTGCCGAGGACTGAATGGGGGTTACGTTGGGGGGTACGTTCATTACCAAGGTACCCTGCCATGAGCAAATACGCTGGGTACGTAGGGGGTGACGTTGGTAGCCATTGTAGAAGACTGAATGAGGGTTACATTGGGGTGTACATTGGTGAGCAATGTACTCTGCCATGAGCAAATAAGCAGGGTACGTAGAGGTGACGTTGGTAACTTGGTTGGTACATTGGTCACCAATGTACCCTGCTGTTAAGGATTCATCATTGTCGACATGTTTTCGACCCCAAACTAGATCGATGCCGACCCATCGATTCAGTTCCATACTCAAAGGAATTTTCTTTTCTTTATTTTGCAACTCACTGAGTATGCACTTTTGCAAAATGTTAATCGTAACCACCCTGTATCTCCACTAATATTGAAAATTGACCCACTCTGTAGAACAATTTTTTTCTCCAAATATATCAAGGAATAACCCCTTACAAGGTGGCACACGGAGTGCCAAACACCCTGTATAAGCTTAACTAATGGACAAATAAAAACATTCTGCGTTATTGGAGAAGACGTTTTATTACTACAGGAGTATTTTACGGCAGAATTCCACAGCAGAATCAATAACGAAACGGCTGAGGCCGAGGACTGAAAGGGGATTACGTTGTGGGGTACGTTGGTTACCAATGTACCTTGCCATGAACAAATAAGCTTGGTACGGAGGGGGTGACGTTGGTTACCAATGTATCCTGCCGAGTACTGAATGGGGGTTACGTTGGGGATACGTTGGTTACCAATGTACCATGCCATGAGCAAATACGCTGGGTACGTAGGGGGTAACGTTGGTAACCAATGTAGCTTGCCGAGGACTGGATGGGGGTTACGTTCATTACCAATGTACCCTGCCATGAGCAAATACGCTGAGTACGTAGGGGGTGACGTTGGTAACCATTGTAGCCTGCCAAGGACTAAATGGGGGTTACATGGGGGGTACATTGGTGACCAATGTACCCTGCCATGGCAAATAGGCTGGGTACGTTGGGGATGACGTTGGCTACCTATGTATCCTGCCGAAGACTGAATGGGAGTTACGTTGGGGGATACGTTGGTTACCAATGCCGTGGACAGATTGGTAGCTTATGAAGTATATTGCTTACGATGAGGGAGGGGGGTACAGTAGGCTGGGTACGTAGCGGTAGTAGCAATTAAAGAATAGTCTTTCTCACATATTCTTCATACTTCTCATCCAGTGGAAAAAACTAGACACACTTCTCAAACACTGTTGCAAGTTCTTCACACTTCGCGCACATTTAACCCACACTGTTTGAATTAACATGAGAAACAATCTCTAAAATGAATAGCGAAAAGTCAAATTATATTCTTCTTCAAAGTCATTATTTACTTATATTTAAATTATATGTACAAAATTAATACTAAAAGTTTTTTAATTATAGAATGTTTATTTGTGATCAAAACCTCCAAATCCGATTGACGCCCATCCGCCCGTCCGTCTGTCTGTCGGTACGATAGCACGATATTTCCTTGGCCTAGAATCTTAAAATTTTGAATCTGGATGTTTGGTCGAATTTGTAAAATCGTTCGAATTTGAAAATCGTTCTACTCCTTCGGGTAGCTGCCATACATAGAGTTCTTAAACGAAATGCTTACGAATATTGGCCGATAACTTTAAAAACATTTAAGCTACGACTTTCAAAATTTTTAGGTGTGAATTATCCAATAGTTAGAGCTAAAGATATGATTACGAATGAATTCCTATTAGTCCTTCGTGTAGCTGCCATACAAATATCCTGTAAAAAAAGTCTTCACTCAATCTATGGAACCCAGTACGACTCAAGTTCAGTAATGAATTAGGAATTTTGTACAAAATAGTTTTCAGTGAAAACAAAAACGTTAATGAAAAATTTGAGGGAAGCAATTTTTATATACTATATAAGAAATCTGAGCGCATTATAAGTTTAATCCTGTCCAAAAGTTTGTAACGCATAGTTCCGAACATCAGACGAAAATTTATACTATTTTTTGTTTAGTTGTAACCAAAAACGTAAAATCCATTTCCTGCCCGTCTGTCCGAACGCATGACAAGTCAAGAATGCACTCACCTACCATGTTGAAATTTTTGAATGTGGATGTTTGGTTTGGAATTTGTAAGGTTAACTTCGTCAAAACCAAAGAGAATGAGATAGAGTGGAAGCAAACCGTATTCGAAAAGCAACACTATCTGTATTCTCAGTCGACTACCACGCTCTAAAAACATTAAACTGTAAATGCAATAAACTCTCATACTCTTTGCAATAAACGTCAAATTATTTATTCGGTAATATTTTTTCACCGAACGGGTTGTTCCTACGAATAGAAAACGTGTGTATTTTAAAAATGTTTAAACCAAAAAAAAACTAAAATGAATAAGAAACGAGTGTTCAGTGAGTGTTTTAAAATTGTTTAAACCAAAAAAACTAATTGGAGTGAGGCTTTTCCAGATCTCAGCCTTGTACGAAATGGATGTCATTCGCAGGCATGGATGGCAGGTATAAATGAAGTTGCGATTCTGCAGTTGCTAGTTTTACTACAATTAATATGTGCTACCTATTTTGTTTCATATATTTTGTTCTTATAGAAGGCAAATTCTCGGAAAGCAAGAGATGGGAAGTAACTAAGGATCTTGTACTTGTTGACGTAAATTTGGTATGAACATTGAAAATATCATTTCACATTGAAATTCACATTTTGTTTCATTTTCTACAGGAAATACCGATATCTCACGAAAAGCAATTACATCATCATCGAGGAAAAGAGCTTCAATGAAGGCATGCAGAATTTTTTTCACATCGAAATCAATAAGAAACCAAAAAGTCGGTGTAATTTTCTAGTTTATAAGTGATTCCTATGTAAATACATTTGTTAAATTTTTCCTGTGGCAATAAACTTAAACGCTGATTTTTAGCGACAAAAAACTGTATATCATCACGACGTACATCCTTCCGCGTACGTTATCTTCAGTATATGAATCCGTTTTCAACGCTGCGGATAGAATCTGCAGTTGTATGCGTCCTTGCGATAAACTACTCGTTCTCGGAGATTTTAATTTACCACTGGTAACGTGGTCCCGATCTGGAGGTGAAGACTGTCTTATCCCGTCCTTCGCCTCATGTCCTAGGCAGGATGAACAATTTCTGGACTGCATGCTTTCAACAGGCTTGCACCAGATCAACACGAAAGCTAATACCTCTGGACGATACTTGGACCTCGTTTTCTCTTCCGATGTAACCCAAACAACAGTCAATCATTGTACATCACCACTGTTACCGGATTCGAATCATCATCCAGCACTTCACGTTGTTTTTAATTTTGATTCACGAATTAATCACTTATTTCCTTCTGAAATAACATATGCCTATAATTTTAATAAAGTCGATTTTTCTGCTTTAAATCGCGACATCTCCACATGTGATTGGTTGGGTGTACTAAGTGAGCCGGATGTGGAACCTGCCACTTTAAACTTTTATAACACGATCTTTCGTAGTTTCGCGCGATGCGTACCGGTCACATCTACTAGAAAGCCTAAGCGTTTTCCGTGGTTTGACGACGACCTGATATATCTGAAAAATTTAAAAACGAAAGCTTGGAAGACATATTGTCTCTCAAGGATTGATTCAGACTACGTTTCCTATTCAACCTTACGCGACCTGTTTATTAGCCGGTCTAGTGCGGCGTATACCTCGTACGTCAATAATGTTAAATTATCGATTAGGGACAAACCTAAGCGATTCTGGGATTTTGTCAATTCAAAAAGGAATTCCGACGGATACCCCGCTTCTATGTCTTTTGATGATGTGGTCAGCGATGACCCTTTAGTCATTAGCAACTTCTTCCGGAACTACTTCCGTGCTGCTTTCACTTCTTCTAACTGTGATAATAGTTTTAAGGATCATAAACACTTGACAAAGTTTCCTTCTACTTTATTGGAGATGAAGGATCTGCACATAGACGATGTTGAAGAAGGCACAGTGGTCGGACGCTACGGCGCGCAGGCGCGGGCCGTTATAGCGAATAAATGAGGACGGGTCGATGTCTTGGTGTTTGGAAGAAGAACATTCCGGCACTCTCGGTCAGTAACCAAGACTGAACAGATCGTTTCTTCTTGTGGTGTAAAAAATAATAATAAAAAAAACAATTAAGATAATAAAAAAACAATAAAGAAAAGGTGCATTATAAATTTATTCATTTAACAAGGTAAGGAATATAAAGGCAAGTCATACAGTCCATTCCGCGAACCAGCTGGGCTCTTGAACAAGGTCCAGCGAGCCGAATATAAAAAATAAAATATGAATCAGTGAGTGTGGTGCACAGACGAGTTTTTTTTTTTGTTTTTTGTGTGTGTTCGCTTCGCGCACAGGGAACACGTGCTGGGTCAAGGGCGCAGTCAATTGTTTGGATCGGGTTTTTTTTTATTTATTGTTTTTTTTTGTTTTATTGCGGTTTTCGAGGAAATCAAGGCGACGCATTGATGATGATCGGCGGTTGATTTATTTTGATCTGATAAAAGTTACAGTGCGCAATTTAATTCCTTTCCTTTCTCATCTAATTAGGAACGCAAGTTGTAGTCATGAGCGATCAAGGGTGCGAGCGCAGTTCGGAGGACGAGCGCATGTCCGCTAGTAGTAAAGTTGGCACATCTCCGATTCTGTAGTATTGGTGCGCTGCCAATGTTTGTTCGGATTCGATCCACGCGCAATGGTAATACAGAAAGGCGCTCTGCATACCAGCGGCATAATATTGTGGGCGATCCGTGGGTTTGTTCTTCTTGACTGCGCTATTTGCAAGGGTGCGGGCGATGTACACTTTCTGCACTCGCTCGAGAGCACGTATAATTTCTTACACTCTGTGAAACTTGATGGCTGCAGCGGATGGAATTGACCATTTGTATTTAGAGAAATACAATTTTCAATGAATACATGAGAAAAATATGCGCAATGGTAATGCTGAAAGGCGCTCGGCATACCGATACGGTACTGGTTCGCTGCCAATGTCTCCTCGGTAATAGGAAAAATTCTTAATGGTAAGGCAGACATGTAGTTGTGTATATTTGATGGAAAATGTGGTGATGTGCATAATATGGCAAATGTCGGAAATGGAAAATGGATGTGGAAACCATCGGGCTGATTTTGGACGGCCTGATGGTCATTGGATTGCGCTCAAGTAAACAGAATCGAAGATGTTGCTCCTATGACGGCAGTCATAAGCGCACTATAGCTAGCTGAACATATTCTTATATTTTCTTTTTGCAGAATACTACGAACCAGGCCAATTCGTGCGCATAACTCAAGAGCATCAACGTGAAATGGATACCGAAATGGTAGAGGTAACTTCACGGCGCAGTCGTCAAACACACCGCAGTATCCGGCAACGTTCGGATAGGCAAATCGGCGTGCCACCGACCATGCAGCAAGCCTTTTTCGCGCTGGCAATACATACACGAGACCAATCGGACGAGGAGGTGAAGGCGATGTCCATGCCAGAAATAGGAGTGCAGCTTGAACGACTGGAAGTATTATGGTCCGAAATTGAGCAGGAATGGCGTGCGTTACGAACGATGGTGCAGTCAAAAATCGCATTGGAACGCATTGGAACGCATTGGAACGCATTGGAAAAGAATATACATGCCATTCAAATAGATATATGATGTTCAAGACAACTCTGCGAGCACGCCTGATTGCTGCGCAAGCGATGGGTTGGCCAGCTCAAGCTCACGCAACCGGTTCAACGACACTTTCGGTCGGTACATCCGGTCAAACGATCGAAATTCAGTTGGCTGAGCCAGCCAATATTCCACGTTTCTCGGGACGAGATGAAGACTGGGCTTATTTTTGAAACGCATTCATCGCCGAAGTGCACAATAATGCACGTTTCAACAACCCAAGAAAACTAAGATACCTATTGGGCGCAGTTGAAGGGCATGCTCGCGACATTTTGGGCAATTGGACGCTGGATTGCGGTGAAAGCTATCCACAGGCATGGCAAGGGTTATGTCATTCATATGACAATGAATATAATACCATACAGGCGCATTTACGAAAAATGGACTCTTTGCGCCAGATACGGCGACTAACTTGCGCAGCAGTACGGGAGGTATTAGACACTTTCCGAAGTTCTCAACGCCAGCTTCAATTGTTGCTAACGTCAGATCGAATCGCCGAACATTTGCTAATGCAGCGCATTGAAGCATTGCTGGATACCGAGAGTTTGTCACAGTGGTCATTGCGTCGGCTTCCAGCTGCATTACCTACATTAAATCAAATGTATGAATTCTTGGAGTTACGTTCCAGCGCATTAATGGGGCTGCTGGGAGAAATTGGTCGTCCAACAGAGCAAGGTCAACGAAATGCAGCAACACCAGCGGTTCCCGCCATCGGTTTAGGTAGAGGCGATGAACGAAGACGAGATGCAGTCTATGCAGTGGTGAACGGCATTGGCCATTCAGATGCACAAAATTTAGAACATTAGCTCTGTCAGAGCGATGGGCATATGTAAACAAGCAGAAGATGTGTGGAAATTGTTTTTCATCCCGACACAAGGCAACTGAATGCAAGGATAAAAAATGTCCCCGGTGCCGATTGCCTCATAACAGCTGCATGTGTCCAAATAATGATCAGATCAGGAGCCAGTCCATCACGACACGCCGTGCGATCGACATGCCGAGCACTAGCAAGGCTGTTAGCGCTCCGGCTACCACGCAATAGCAATCAGCTATAATTGCTGAGCGCGGTGGCCTCGGGGCGATCACCACAGAGGACTTGGTGGAAATGTCAATGGAAGGAAGAAAAAGAAGGAACGAGTCAGAGAATTTTTGTGCAGCATTACTGGCCACGGCAACAGTGCGATTGCGAGCACATGGGAGGATATCACAACCATTGCGTGCATTATGCGATAGTGGCTCACAGGCAAACATGATTTCCCCCGAGGCACTAAGGACGCTCAAATGGCCAACTCAGCAATGTTGTATACGGTTCAATGGGATTAACGGTGCCAATGGACGGTCACACACACGAAAGGTATGCTGCGAATTGCTCTCCCGTTCTGGCGAGCACCCATTGGCTACCATTGAATTAGTGGTAATGCCTGGCCTTGAGGAGATGTGGTTACCGGGATCAACAGTGCCGCCGCACTTAATTCCGGATGACATAAAGAATGAGCTGGCTGATCCAAATTCGGGCACACCAGCTCCATGTAATTTATTATTGGGCGCTGGCGTATGGGCAGTTATCATTTTAGATGGTATTCGCACGGATCAATTTGGGATATCACTGCAACCGTCTCGACTTGGATGGCTCATGTTTGGCGGTGGTGTGCAAATATGTCGGAAACCAGTCTGCGGTTTCGTCAGCAATACATAAGAGGAACGACTACTGGATGATCAATTGCGGGCATTTTGGGAATTGCAAGAAATATCATCAGCACGGATGCGCACAATGGAGCAGGAAAGGTGTGAGGAAATATTTATGAGTACACACCATCGAATGGCAGACGGACGGTATGAAGTGAAAATTCCATTGCGCGAAAACACTGAAGAAATAGGATCATCCCGAGCTGTAGCGTCATTGGCGGATACAGGGGGGGCGGAGGCTGCGGCCGCCTCCCCCAAGAACAATTCTGAATTTTCTAAACATACATACCTACTTCAACCATTCTCCGATTTTTTTACTCCACTGCAATGTGGACTGTAATTAGCATTTACGTAGTTCTGCGGTGCAATGTAAGGCACAGAACAGAACCATGATGGTGGATTTACCATACACTCAACGTTTGAGGAGCGCCTCTATCCCCACCATAAAATCAACCAATCAGATGGCTTGTGCAGTCGCAAGAGTCTAACATTCTTCAACTTTTTCTCCGACGCACGCTTCCATACGTGTACACACATACAATGAACTGTGGTACCACACAATTCGCAGCTTACGTATTGCTGTCGTTTCGCACTTATAGGCAAGTTGTGCCGCAAGGGCATGTTGAGTATAAATTGCTTTCAACACAGCAAGTAACACAGCCGACGAAAACCGGTTTGCAATGGCCTGATGGGGGTAAAGGCTCCCCTCGAGGCGAGCCTCAAGAGTGAGTGTAAACGCATCATGATAAAAAGACTAAAAGACAACATATTGTGTAGGTAATAGGGTCATTCCATCAAGAACCGCCAAGAATGACGAAATTTGAGACCTTACCATCTCCGATTCTTTTGAAAATTTTTATACTTTAAGAACTAGTGAAAAAAATAATTGAAATTCAATTTTTTGTTTCTATCTCATTTTTTTTGTTAGTTGTAGTATGTTAAAGTTTTCGCAAAAATGGTGTCCGAGTCCTCTTTGAAAATGAATATCTCTGGTAATTTTTATCCTGGAATAATAAAATATGGCTTATTTTAAAGGGGAAGATTGTCACAATAAAAATTATCCTTGAAATTTTTTTCAAGGATAATGATTTTGTCCTTTATCCCTGAATATCTCAAAACGGTTTTTTTTTATTGTTTTTCAAAACATACCAAAAAATTAACTTGGTATCTCAATGGAATCGGGGTCAAAAAAATCGAAGAACATTATAGTGGTTCTCAATTATTTTATAGAAAAAGGGTAATTTAATCAAGAATCTCCAAAAGTGTGACCTTATCATCGCTGATTGTTTTGATAATTTCTGTACTCGGAGAATTAGTGAAAAAAAATATGATTTGAAGTTTTTGTTTCTATCTAATTTTTTTTTTTTAGTTATAGTATGTTAAAGATTTCCAAAAAACATACTGCAGTCACGATCGGCTGCAAGCCAATCGTATAACACTCTAGATGAATACTGAATTCCGATTTATATTGTAGTTGGGGATAAAGTATAATTACGTGTGTGCATGTTGTATGTCCTTTATTAAGGACTGCTATTAGATTGCTACTCAAAACTAAAAGACAATATTCAGTGTTTAACTTCATACCTTGAACTGGGTAAGTCATCGAAAAAAAATGTCCTTTTTAAAGGACTTTCACATAGGAGGTGCAGGAAGGACGCACTCGATTTCTTACATATTTATCCTTTTCCTTGGAACTATTTCAAATTCGTAGCTTGAAGCGTTCAAAAGTTATCGAAAAATATTGTTGAACACGTGTCTTAAGGACATTTTGTATGGCAGCTACCAGAAGGAGTAAAAGGATTTCGCTGATTAGTAAACTCGAACATCCTTTTTACTCAAAACTAATTTGTACAAAATTCCGAATTCGTAGCTAAAAGATTACTTGAGTTATAGCGAGTTCCGTAAATTAAGTGATAACGTTTTGACAGGATATTTGTATGGCAGCTACACGAAGAACTAATAGGATTTTCTTCATAATCATACATTTAACTCAAACTATTGGAAAAATACTACATACAAAATTTCAAAGACGTAGCTAATACCGTTCTGAAGTTATTGGTAATATTCTTAAACACGTGTTTTAAGGACATTTTGTATGGCAGCTACCAGAAGGAGTAAAAGGATTTCGCTGATTAGTAAGCTCAAACTTGCTTTTGACTCAAAACTAATTTGTACAAAATTCCGAATTCGTAGCTAAAAGATTACTTGAGTTATAGTGAGTTTCGTAAATTAATTGAATACATTTTGACAGGATATTTCTATGGCAGCTACACGAAGGACTAACAGAATTTCGTTCATAATCATATATTTAGTTCCAACTATTGAAAAAATAATACTTACAAAATTTCAAAGACGTAGCTTAAACCCTTCTGAAGTTATCGACCAATATTCTTGAAGAAGTGTTTTAAGGACATTTTGTATGGCAGCTACCAGAAGGAGTAAAAGGATTTCGCTGATTAGTAAACTCCAACTTTCTTTTCACTCAAAACTAATTTGTACAAAATTCCGAATTCGTAGCTAAAAGATTACTTGAGTTATTGTGAGTTTTGTAAATTAAGTGAATACATTTTGACAGGATATTTGTATGGCAGCTACACGAAGGACTAACAGGATTTTCTTCATAATCATACATTTAGCTCCAACTATTGGAAAAATAACACATACAAAATTTCAAAGACGTAGCTTTAACCCTTCTGAAGTTATCGACCAATATACTTGAACACGTGTTTTAAGGACATTTTGTATGGCAGCTACCCGAAGGAGTAGGACGATTTTGCCCGTTAACGAACTTAGCCTTACAAATTCAACCAAACATCCAGATTCAAAATTTCAAGATCCTAGGTGAAGGCGTTCTTGAGTTATCGTGCTAACGGACAGACGGACGGACGGACGGACGGACGGACGGACGGACGGACGGACGGACGGACGGACGGACGGACGTCAGGCGGATTTGAGGTTTTTGGCCACAAATAAACAAAAAATTATATATAACTTTTTTTCGTCCGAGGCTTGGTTCTATGCGTTACAAACTTTTGGGCTGGATTAAACTTATAATACTCTATATGATTTCATCTAGAGTATAAAGATGTCCGAGTCCTCTTTGAAAATTCATATCTCTGGTAATTTTTATCCTTGCATAATAAAATAGGACTTATTTTAAAGATTGTTGTTGTTTTTGTTAGTTAAAAAATGAGATAGAAACAAAAACTTGAATTGCAATTAATTTTTTCACTAGTTCTTCAAGTACAAACATTTTCAAAAGAATCGGAGATGGTAAGGTCACAACTTTGGCGATTCATGATGGAATGACCCATAATAAGATGAAAACAATATGATCCCGTTTTTGCTAAGTGCAGTCTATACAGGGTGTTTGGTACTCCGTGCACGACCTTGTAAGGGGTTATTCCTTGATATATTTGAAGAAAAAAATTGTTCCACAGTGTGGGTCAATTTTGAATAACAGTGGAGATACAGGGTGGTTAAGAAAAGTGTTTTTGACCGGTACCCTTACTTACTTAAAACGTTATATCTTGAAAACGAATAATCACAAGGCAAAGTGTTATAACTCGTTTTTTAGGCAATCGAATTATCTTTCATTTGATGTAACAGTTTAAATTGTAACTGCACCTAATCTTGAGATATTTACTCGAAAACACCAATTTTTGCTACGTGAACCCTTAAAATTCAGTGATCAATGTAGTTTTTCTCAGAAAACCCCATTATAAACATGTCATTTTAATTTTATTTTTTTATGTGCCGTATTATTACCTACAAAAGCTGCATACACATGTATGAGTTACGATTAACATTTTGGAAGTAATAGGTAAAAATACATATCGCATAAAAATTAAATATTCCAAAAGTCAGTGCATGTGCATGTTGATCTACACTACTTGTTTGAACTAAAAGAATTTAATAATGGTTTTTATGTTTTATTTAAAAAAATTTTGTTATAATAAATGTTCAAAATGGCCACCTTCATTTTGAATGCACGCTAAAGCTCGTTTGGCGAGTGTTCTCTTGGTATTCATATTCCTCAACTGCTGCCTTACTTCTATTGCTGCCGCATCGATCCTGATATTTAGATCTTCCAATGTTTCTACTGGCGTTGCGTAGACTAGGTCCTTCATCCGTCCCCATACAAAGAAATCCATAATAGTAAGATCAGGAGATCTTGCAGGCCAGTGTATCGGTCCATTTCTACCGATCCAGCGATTGCTATAATTGGAATTTAACCAATCTGTGATCTGTCGGCCGTAATGAGCTGGAGCACCATCGTGTTGGTAAAACATGGAAGCCAATCGTACCAGTGGAATATTATCCAATAAGTCCTGTAGATCATTTGATAAAAACTGTAAGTAATTGGAGCTATTTAGAGTACGCGGAAGCCTAATAGGTCCAAGTAAATCGTCACCAATCACGCCTGCCCATAAATTGACGCTGAATCTGTGCTGAAATGATGCCGCTCTTCTTGTGTGTGGATTGCTCTCAGCCCACGTATGTAGGTTGTGGAAGTTTGTGATACCGTCTCTGGTAAATTGGGACTCATCCGTCCACAGAATATTGTTGAAAAAATTGTCGTCATCTATTTGTCGTTCAAGGAGCCAATTGCAAAACTCCATCCGTTTGGGGAAATCAATGGGTAACAGCTCCTGTACTGGTGTGTGATGGTAGGCATGGAAGCGTTCTACTTTTAAAATACTCCAAACCTTCCAAGTAGATATGTTAAACTGCAATGCCAAGCGTCGGATACTGATCGATGGATCATTTTGCACTGCTTGCAGTATTCTTTCATCAATCTGAACAGCGATTATAGGCGCAGGATTTGCATTTACTCTCCTTGTTCTAATGCTGCCAGTTTCCCTAATTCTCCTGTAAACGTCCTGAAATACTCTCCTGTCAGGTGTCCGTCGATGGGGATGTCTCTGATGGTAAAGCCTTCGCGCGGCTTGTCCATTTTCGCGACACTCTCCATAAATTAACACAATGTCAGCATATTCTTCATTGGAGTACTCAGACATTTCGAAATTATTTTTTTTATTCTACTGACACCTTCTTCTTTTAGCAACGTAACTAAAACTGATAAAAATATGAAGGTAGTTTTGCTTTTATAGGCTTTTTATTTTGTAAGGCACCCTATTAAAAAAGGCATAGTACCGCACCCAGTATTACCTACCACATCCAGGTAAAAGCATCAATTATGTTGAAACTCAGTTACATTTCATTGTTTTCCTACATACTTTAAATAGTAATAAATGGGCAATAAAAATACTTCAGTACTACCGAAATTAAACGAGGTCCACTTTATGGCACTGACTTTTGAAATATTTAATTTTTATGCGATATGTATTTTTACCTATTACTTCCAA
This sequence comes from Beris morrisii, assembly GCA_951812415.1. Lineage (NCBI taxonomy): Eukaryota > Metazoa > Arthropoda > Insecta > Diptera > Stratiomyidae > Beris > Beris morrisii. Next base: position 97,148,315 of record OX638311.1, read on the forward strand.
AATGTTAATCGTAACTCATACATATGTATGCAGCTTTTGTAGGTAATAATACGGCTCATAAAAAAATAAAATTAAAATGACATGTTTATAATGGGGTTTTCTGAGAAAAACTACATTGATCACTGAATTTTAAGGGTTCACGTAGCAAAAATTGGTGTTTTCGAGTAAATATCTCAAGATTAGGTGCAGTTACAATTTAGACTGTTACATCAAATGAAAGATAATTCGATTGCCTAAAAACCGAGTTATAACACTTTGCCTTGTGATTATTCGTTTTCAAGATATAACGTTTTAAGTGAGTAAGGGTACCGGTCAAAAACACTTTTCTTAACCACCCTGTATCTCCACTGTTATTCAAAACTGACCCACCCTGTGGAACAATTTTTTTCTCCAAATATATCAAGGAATAACCCCTTACAAGGTCGTGCACGGAGTACCAAACACCCTGTATAGCTAAATTGACACAGAACTTGATCAAATAAAATAGCCAAATCAAAAAAAATTCCGCCCCCCCCCCAACAGCAAAGTCTGGATCCGCCACTGTGTAGCGTGGCATAGATTTCACCAATTGGAGAAGCGATTCGCCCGGGATTCAGAATTGCGAAGTCAGTACTTTGGTGCCATCGAAGAATTGCTGCAAAACGACCAAATGCGTTTGGTAGATCGGCCATCACAAGGTTGGTGTTACCATATCCCACATCATGCAGTATTGAAAAAATTTCGCATTGTGTTTGACGCATCATGTCGGACCGATCGCGGTATTTCATTGAATGAGGCACAATTGGTCGGCGAAAAGCTACAAGAGGATCTTGCGCCGGTTATTATGCGCTTTCGGTGCAATCCAGTGGCAATTACAGCGGATATAAGGAAAATGTATCTCCAAGTAAAAATTCACCGAAGTCAATGTGATTTGCAGCGCATCTTCTGGAGGCCAACGAATTCCAGTGAGGTCAAGGATTATTGGCTGACAGGAGTCACCTTTGGAATGGCATCCGCACCCCATTGCGCTGTTCGAGCCATGATACAGTCAGCAAAGGATCAGCAAGAACAATATCCACATGGCGCAGCAGCGGTTATAAAGGATTTCTACATGGATGACTGCTTGACAGGGGCGCAAGATACGGCAAGGGCGCAGCAGTTGTGTCAGGAAATGAATGAATTATTGAGAGCCTGTGGCTTTGAGCTCGACAAATGGCAATCGAATAAGCAAAATGTAGTTCCAGAACAGGCTGAAGGCCGAATAAAGGAGGAGCTCGAATTAAGTGAATTTGGTGACACAACCGTATTGGGATTGCGTTGGGGACCCGAAACCGACGAACTGATGTTTAAATTCAAGCCACCACCACAGCTCTACAGACAGTCAATGTCTAAACGCAAATTGCTAAGCCAAATAGCGCAGCTATTTGATCCAAACGGTTACATTGGCCCAGTCATAATTGTGGCTAAGATGTTAATGCAGAAATTATGGACGGCAAAGATTAAGTGGGATGAGCCAGTGCCGCCAGAAATATACGACGAATGGCAGCAAATTGAACAGCAACTACCGCAAGTGATTGACATCAAGCTACCACGTTGGCTGGGACTAAGCGAACAGCGGAACGTTTCATTGCGCGGATTTGCTGATACGTCAATGTTGGCTTATGGCGCTGCATTATATGCTCGGGTCGAGACCGTCACCGGTGTCCATTGTACATTGATAGCGTCAAAATCTCGTGTCGCACCAATCAAGACAGTGACAATACCGCGTTTAGAGCTGTGTGCAGCACTACTGCTGAGCGAATTAGTGGATACATTTCAGCGAACTACAAACACAGTGCATTACAAGACAACGCTATGGACCGACTCACAAATTGTATTGGCCTGGTTGAACAAGGAGGCAGCCACACTGAAAATATTCATTAACAATAGAGCGCAACGAATCCAACAACTAACAACTGCAGCGGACTGGCGACACGTATCGTCGGGAGATAATCCAGCCGATCTTTTGAGTCGCGGAGCAACGGCAAGCGAATTGAGAAAATCTGAGCCGTGGTGGCATGGGCCGCATTGGCTGACCAAATCATCAGAACATTGGAAACTATCAGGCAAGGATACAAGTCTGATGCGGAAGGAATCAAAGTCCAGTGATGATATAGAAGATACAAAATTGCGACCAATCTTGAAGAGCATCGCTGCCATGAGCATAACGTTGCGTGGTACAGATCTCCTGTCGCGGGCGTCTAGTGCAAATCAACTGGCAAGGCTAACAGCATGGATATTTCGCTTCAGCTTCGATGCCTTCTTCCGCTACAAAGTGCAAGAAGGAGCATCACCAACAGAGCGTCGTCAAGGAGGACTGAGTAGCGAAGAAGTAAATTCAGCGCAGGAATTTTGAGTGCGCGAAATGGAATACTTCGTCTCGGTGGACGTTTGGATCGTTCATTATTATCATACGAGCAACGACATCCAGTGCTGCTCCCGGATGTGAGTTGGCTGGCCAAACTATTAATTCGACAGGCTCACGAGCGCACTCTACATGGTGGACAGCGCCAGATGTCAGCATACCTAAGACAGAAATATTGGATCACAAATCTTCCGCGCGCCATCAAAGTTAATAATCACAGATGTATCGAGTGTACGCGGCAACGGCAGAACAGCATACAACAAATGATGGGTGAATTGCCATCGGATCGAGTTAGGCCCTGCCGGCCATTCGAACACTCGGGTGTGGACTATGCTGGACCTTTTTTGGTAAAAGCTCGAAAGGGTCGGTGCAACATATTCGAGAAAATGCACGTAGCTGTGTTTGTATGTATGGCATCGAAGGCAGTGCATCTGGAACTGGTGGAAGGATTATCGGCGGATGATTTTATCAAGGGGTTCATACGGTTTACAAGCATGCGAGGACCATGTACTCGAATGTGGAGTGACAACGGAACAAACTTCAAGTTGGCAGAGAAGGAGTTGGCGATGGCGTTGCGCACCTGGAGGAACACAGACATGGGCAAGAAGCTGCAGGCATTGGGCACAGAATGGCGTTTTACAACACCATACGCGCCACATCAAGGGGGACTCTGATAGGCAGCAGTAAAGTCGATGAAATTCCATTTGCGTCGAGTCGTGGGGGCGCAACATGTAACAGCTGATGACCTTCGTACGGTGCTATCGCAAATAAGTGCGGTCATGAATTCACGGCCGCTATCAGCATTGTCCAACAACCCAGAAGATATGGAATTTCTGACACCTGCGCATTTTTTGATCGGAGGTCCGATCGTGCAACCTTTTGGCGCAGATATTGCAAATGTCGCCCACAACAAACTAAAGCATTTTCAGCTTCTACAGAAATCAAGCCAAATGTTCTGGAAGGCATGGCAGCAGGATTATCTGCAGCAACTACAACAGCGCCCGAAATGGAAAAAAGTACGTGAAAATATTAACATCGGGGATTTGGTAATTGTGCGCGATGAAAACCTGCCACCAACAATGTGGAAAGTGGCTCGAGTAGTTGCAGTTTTTCCAGGATCGGATGGTCTAGTACGAAATGTCCGACTGCAAATGCCATCAGATAAAAAAGGGAAGAAACGACAATTCTTGGAGCGACCAGTACAAAAATTGTGCCTTCTTCCGATTGATATTGAAGCACAGACTTCAAGGGCGCAGTGTGTTGAAGAAGGCACAGTGGTCGGTCACTACGGCGTTATAGCGAATAAATGAGGACGGGTCGATATCTTGGTGTTTGGAAGAAGAACATTCCGGCACTCTCGGTCAGTAACCAAGACTGAACAGATCGTTTCTTTTTGTGGTGTAAAAAATAATAATAAAAAAAACAATAAAGATAATAAAAAAACATACTGCAGTCACGATCGGCTGCAAGCCAATCGTATAATACTCTAGATGAATACTGAACTCCGATTTATATTGTAGTTGGGGATAAAGTAGAATTACGAGTGTGCATGTTGTATGTCCTTTATTAAGGACTGCCTTTAGATTGCTACTCAAAACTAAAAGACAATATTCATTGCTTAATTTCACATCTTTAACTGGGTAATTCATCGAAAAAAAATGTCCTTTTTGTAGGACTTTCACATGGGAGGTGCAGGAAGGACTCACTCGATTTCTTACATATTTATCCTTTTCCTTAGAACCATTTAAAAATGAACGAGTACAAAATTTCAAATTCGTAGCTTGAAGCGTTCAAAAGTTATCGGAAAATATTGTTGAACACGTGTCTTATGGATATTTTGTATGGCAGCTACCAGAAGGAGAAAAAGGATTTCGCTGATTAGTAAACTCAAACTTCGTTTTTACTCAAAACTAATTTCTACAAAATTTCCAATTCATAGCTAAAAGATTACTTGAGTTATTGAAAGTTCCGTAAATTAATTGAAGACGTTTTGACAGGATATTTGTATGGCAGCTACACGAAGGACTAATAGGATTTTCTTCATAATCATACATTTAGCTCCAACTATTGTAAAAATAACACATACAAAATTTCAAAGTCGTAGCTTGAATCCTTCTGAAGTTATCGGCCAATATTCTTAAACACATGTTTTAAGGACATTTTGTATGGCAGCTACCTGAACGAGTAAAAGGATTTCGCTGACTAGTAAAGTCGAACTTTCTTTTCACTCAAAACTAACTTGTAAAAAATTTCGAATTCGTAGCTAAAAGATTACTTGAGTTATAGTGAGTTTCGTAAATTAAGTGAAGACATGTTGACAGGATATTTGTATGGCAGCTACACGAAGGACTAACAGGATTTTCTTCATAATCATATATTTAGCTCCAACTATTGAAAAAATAACACATACAAAATTTCAATGTCGTAGCTTAAACCCTTCTGAAGTTATCGACCAATATTCATGAACACGTGTTTTAAGGCTATTTTGTATGGGAGCTACCAGAAGGAGTAAAAGGATTTCGCTCAGTAGTAAACTCGAACTTCCATTTCACTCAAAACTAATTTGTACAAAATTTTGAATTCGTAGCTAAAAGATTACTTGAGTTATAGTGAGTTTCGTAAATTAAGTGAATACATTTTGACAGGATATTTGTATGGCAGCTACACGAAGGACTAACAGGATTTTCTTCATATTCATATATTTAGCTCTAACTATTGGAAAAATAACACATACAAAATTTCAATGTCGTAGCTGAAACCCTTCTGAAGTTATCGACCAATATTCATGAGCACGTGTTTTAAGGACATTTTGTATGGCAGCTACCCGAAGGAGTAGGACGATTTTGCCCGTTAACGAACTTAGCCTTACAAATTCAACCAAACATCCAGATTCAAAATTTCAAGATCCTAGGTGAAGGCGTTCTTGAGTTATCGTGCTAACGGACAGACGGACGGACGGACGGACGGACGGACGGACGGACGGACGGACGGACGGACGGACGGACGGACGGACGGACGGACGGACGGACGGACGTCAGGCGGATTTGAGGTTTTTGGGCACAAATAAACAAAAAATAATATATAACTTTTTTTCGTCCGAGGCTTAGTTCTATGCGTTACAAACTTTTGGGCTGGATTAAACTTATAATACTCTATATGATTTCATCTAGAGTATAAACAATAAAGAAAAGGTGCATTATAAATTTATTCATTTAACAAGATAAGGAATATAAAGGCAAGTCATACAGTCCATTCCGCGAACCAGCTGGGCTCTTGAACAGACGAAGCTACTGTTTTGAAATTTATCTCAAATATTGCAGATAGTTTTTCTGTTGGTCCAGACGGCATCCCTCCAAGCGTTCTAAAATGATGCAGCTCTTCCCTAGTAGCACCCTTGTGCTATTTATTCAATTCTTCTCTTCGTTCGGGGGTATTTCCCAGTTCATGGAAATATTCTACTATTAAGCCGTTATTTAAGAAAGGTAAAAGAATCGATGTACGAAATTATCGGCCTGTCGCCAACCTTTCTTGTATTTCGAAGCTTTTCGAGGCTATTGTTTGTGATGTAATGAATTTTCATTGCAAATCAATCATAAGTCCATCCCAACATGGATTTACTAAGGGTAGGTCTACTACCACAAATTTAATGGAATTTGCTAATTTTTCCGTTAAAGCGATTGAAGGTGGAAATCAGGTGGACTGCATTTACACTGATTTCAGCAAGGCGTTCGACAAAATGAATCATTCCATCCTGACTTATCAGCTACAATTACTGGGTTTTCCATTCACGTTTATTAATTGGATCAGTTCGTATCTATTTAATCGCACTCAAAAGGTGTTTTTTCGTGGAGCTCTTTCATCTGATATATATAATACTTCTGGAGTACCTCAGGGGAGCCATTTGGTCCACTTTTATTTATCCTCTTCATTAAAGACGTGAGTTCGGTTCTCTCCCACTCTAAAATTTTAATGTATGCTGACGATGCAAAGATTTTTCGTAATGTAACCAATGCGGCTGATTGTTCTCTTCTTCAAAGTGACCTGCAACGGTTTTATGACTGGTGTACACTAAATTGTATGCCTTTGAATATTAGTAAGTGTATCACTGTATCGTTCTCTAGAAAGAAAACTCCAGTTACATTTGATTATAGTTTAGAAGGAAACCCATTATGTAGAACTGACGAAGTGAACGATTTAGGTGTATATTTTAATAACGAAGTTACTTTTAATGACCATTTTGATTATGTTGTCAGTAAGGCTAACTCCGTCTGGGGCTTTGTGCGAAGATGGTGCAATTATTTCAATGATCCGCATGTTACAACAATGTTGTACTGCACATTTGTCCGTTCTATTTTGGAATATGCCTGCCCGGTATGGGCTCCATACTATGAGGTTCATGAAAATAGAGTTGAGTCGGTTCAGAGAAGATTCTTGCGATTCGCACTTAAAGGTCTTCCTTGGCATGATCCACTGCATCTGCCTCCTTACCATGAGCGTCATAAACTCCTGCCGATGGAGTCGTTGGCTGATAGACGAGATGTCCTTAGAGCTGTTTTTGCTTTCAAGGTAATTTCTGGTGATATTAACTCCCCGTCATTGCTGGAAGCCGTTACTTTCAAAGTTCCATTTCGATCCTTGAGAGACTATGTGTTGCTGGATATTCCCCACCATCGGACAAATTACGGCCAACATGAACCAATCACATCTCTTTCACGCATTTTTAATTATAATTACAGTCAAATTGACTTTAACATTTCTGTTCAACAGTTAAAATCGGCTTTATCTAATAAATAATGTAATATTATATTTAGGCATTTATGAGTGTACGGATATAATGATGTATTTTTGTACTTATTTGTTGTACTTATTTTTTATTTCTTCTAATAATTTTATATTTTGTAATTTTTGTTATAAGTAATTAGTATTTGATGAATTTGAATAATAAATAATAATAATAATAAAACTTGAGCTATATTATTTTAGTTTCTCGGAGTAAAATTACATTGAATACTTTATTTATATTTATTTGTACCTTATAGTCTGAATTCTGTTCGGTTAAATTAATACCATATAGCTTCTCAATCTATTATCCGATATAACATTTAGCGAGGATTTGAACCAAATCCAAATGTAGTAATCGACTGAGACTATGGAGGTGCTGAAACTCGATACGATTTTTTCTATGGAGCTTATATGCGTGCTTCCCCTCTATCTCATACTCTTTGGTCAAAACCTAGTACTAACTAGAACCGAAAACGAAATTTTCTGTCAAATCATATACAAAATCCACTAACAATTTTCGCTCGACCTAAAATTTGTATTGGAAATTTCTTTTCGCCTAGTTAGTACTAGGCTTAATGGGCAAAATGATCTTATTCCTTTGGGTAGCTCACATGCCAAAAATCCTTACAACTCTAGATTAATAATATTGGCTGATAAATCCAGAACGCTTTATCTTCAACTGCAATTCAAATCGGAGTCAGGTTAGGTGGGTAGCTATTGACAGAGATAGCTAACACGTAGACCACTAGATGGGTCCGTTGTGATCCCACTGTACCACGGCACGGCGCCTACGGCTGATGGCTGTTTTTGGCTAAATTTCAAGAACAAACTGAGCCCAATTGGCCGCGGTATTGTTCTATCAAATATTTTTCCGTGTTTCTTGGTGCGAAGGAGAGGAGAGTTGGAAGGAATTGTGGAGAAGAAAGGCGATACCGAACTTAATCAGTTTTTAGGAATGGGAAGGAAGATCAGGAATCGGGCCGGGTATGGCAGTGTACTAGCAGGTGTTAATGATCATAATGTTGGCTGTGATACGATCTACCAGGACAGCAAAGTTGCCTATAGCAAATCAACTACTGTCTGGCAGCTCTGATGGTATTTGTGAATCTGATAAGAATGTAAACAGAACTCATTTGCTCAGGTTTAAATCCTTTACAAGTGACCCTATTAAACATTCCGCACTGTTCACGATTTATATTAATATTCTGAAACCAATAGAAACTGAAAAATTCATATAAATAAATTATGCATTGAGTGGGAATTGAACCCCAGTAGCAATGTTTTCAAGACCTAGTACACACCCGGTTCGGAGTTAAGTTTAAGTTTAAGTTTTTTTATCGGTGTACTAGATGAAATTCTGTACGATTGAGTTTTTTAGATTCGGCGTTTTTGAGCACAACTAAACAAAAAATACTACATAACTTTTTTCGTCCGAAGCTTGGTTCTATGCCTTATAAAAAAAAACCATCCGCCGAGTGAAGATATATAAAAAAATCTGCCAACAGTATGGGCGCAACTTTATTATTTTTTGGGTAGAAGTTCGGAACGAGTTTAATTCTGAGATGCGGTGTAGGTTACTATGTGACCGAAAACCCAAAAAAAAATTCGGGAAGCGGTTAGAATGGGGTCGCGCTAGAATATTTACGATGCTGCCGCATATAATATATGGACTACATAATTGGGTCATACTCCGGAACGAGGTCTAGTCCTAGTATAATATAAGTTGTTACGCCATTAGAAGGTTTTTCGTGATTTGGTTTTGGGCCATTATATGAAATCGGAAATGCGTTTGTAGGCGATTATATAAAAAGTCTGTGGAAGTGCAAACCAATCTAATATTTCATCAATCCTGAGAAATATGTTAAAAGCCTTACGTTTATTGGAGTTGAATAACAAACATCCTGAAATCAACTTTTTGAAGATTATGTATGAAGCCTTAGGAAGTAAAAATGAATTCGATATCTCATTAAAACTTTAAAATATGTAAGAATTTTTGAAAACATATGCAACCCCCTTGCACCCATTTTGGGGTTTAATATCCAAAAATGCTGAAATGGGTTTTTAGTTATACAGGGTGTGCCACCTTGTAAGGGGTTATTCCTTGATATATTTGGAGAAAAAAATTGTTCTACAAGGTGGGTTAATTTTCAATATCAGTGAAGATACAGGGTGGTTAAGAAAAGTGTTTTTGACCAGTACCCTCACAAGGCAAAGTTTTATAACTCGTTTTTTAGAGAATCGAATTAAATTTCATTTAATGTAACAGTGTAAATTGTAACTGTACCCAATCTTGAGAAATTTTTGCTACGTCAACCCTAAAAATTCAGTGATCAATGTAGTTTTTCTCAGAAAACCCCATTATAAAAATGTCATCTTAATTTTTTTTTTATGAACCGAATTATTACCTACAAAAGCTGCATACATATGTATGAGTTACGATTAAGATTTTGGAAGTAATAGGTAAAATACATGTCGCATAAAAATTAAATATTTCAAAAGTCAGTGCCATAAAGTGGACCTCGTCTAAGAACCTGTTTAATTTGTCGGTAGTACTGAAGTATTTTTATTGCACATTTAGTACTATTTAAAGTATGTAGGAAAACAATGAAATGTAAGTGAGTTTCAACATAATTGATGCTTTTACCTGGATGTGGTAGGTAATACTGGGTGCGGTACTATGCCTTTTTTAATAGGGTGCCTTACAAAATAAAAAGCCTATAAAAGCAAAACTACCTTCATATTTTTCTCAGTTTTAGTTACGTTACTAAAAGAAGAAGGTGTCAGTAGAATTTCAAAAATAATTTTGAAATGCCTGAGTACTGCAATGAAGAATATGCTGACTTTGTGTTAATTTATGGAGAGTGTCGCGGAAATGGACGAGCCACGCGAAGGTTTTACCATCAGAGACATCCTCATCGACGGACACCTGACAGGTGAGTATTTCAAGACGTTTACAGGAGAATTAGGGAAACTGGCTTTCATGCCCACCATCACACACCAGTATATGAGCTGCTACCCATTGATTTCCCCAAACGGATGGAGTTTTGCAATTGGCTCCATGAACGACGATAATTTTTTCAACAATATTCTGTGGACGGATGAGTCCCAATTTACCAGAGACAGTATCACAAACTTCCACAACCTACATACGTGGGCTGAAAGCAATCCACACACAAGAAGAGCGGTATCATTTCAGCACAGATTCAGCGTCAATCATATCTGCAGGTGGGATTGGTGACGATTTCCTTGGACCTACGAGGCTTCCGCCTACTCTAAATAGCTCTAATTACTTACAGTTTTTATCAAATGATCTACAGGACTTGTTGGATGATATTCCACTGGTACGATTGGCTTCCATCTTTTACCAATACGATGGTGCTCCAGCTCATTATGGCCGACAGATCACAGATTGGTTAAATTCCAATTATTGGAAGATCTAAGTACCAGGATCGATGCGGCAGCAATAGAAGTAAGGCTGCAGTTGAGGAATATGAATACCAAGAGAACACTCACCAAACGAGCTTTAGCGAGCATTCAAAATGGAGGTGGCCATTTTGGACATTTATTATAATAAAAATATTTTAAATAAAACATAAAAACCATTATTAAATTCTTTCAGTTCAAGCAAGTAGTGTAGATCAACATGCACATGCACTGACTTTTGAAATATTTAATTTTTATGCGATATGTATTTTTACCTATTACTTCCAAAATGTTAATCGTAACTTATACATATGTATGCAGCTTTTGTAGGTAATTATACGGCTCATAAAAAAATAAAATTAAGATGACATTTTTATAATGGGGTTTTCTGAGAAAAACTACATTGATCACTGAATTTTTAAGGTTGACGTAGCAAAAATTTGTGTTTTCGAGTAAATATCTTAAGATTGGGTGCAGTTACAATTTAGACTTTTACATCAAATGAAAGGTAATTTGATTCCCTAAAAAACGAGTTATAACACTTTGCCTTGTGATTATTTGTTTTCAAGATATAACGTTTTAAGTGAATAAGGGTACCGGTTAAAAACACTTTTCTTAACCACCCTGTATCTCCACTGATATTGAAAATTAAGCCACCCTGTAGAACAATTTTTTTCTCCAAATATATCAAAAAATAAACACTTACAAGGTGGCTGACGGAGTGCCAAACACCCTGTATAAAGAAAGTCGGAGGAAGTAAAAATCAATCCGAAGTCTTATCACTCCTAAGAGATATGACGGAATTTTTAAAACGTGTTCAACCCGTTTTTACACTCTTAGGGGTTGAAAAAGAAAAAAACTTGAAAATAAGTTTTAGGTGATTATTAAATAAGCTCGTGGAAGTGAAAATTTATTTGATATCTATTCGTGAAAATGTATACATCCCCTTTACACCACCTTGAGGTTGAATTTCAAAAAATCCTGAAAACGCTTTCTAGGTATTCCTATGAAGAACCCGTACAAACAAAAATAATTCAATATTTGGAAAGACCTAACAGATATGACGAAAATCGTGAAAATATATGCATTTCATTTTCACTGATCATTTTTAGTGCCCCACTTCCGAACGCCAATGGATATTTGAATTTTTTTTTATCAGAATTACATTTCTAGTTGATTTACATATACGTACCGAATTTCAGCTTTCTAGGATAAGCCGTTCTATAGTTAGGAAAAACACCCCCGTACCATACTACCACTATAAAAAATTATATTTTTCCAACATGCTTCTACTATAGCTCTATCTTAATACAAAGTTTCAGTTTTATGTCATTATAGGTTCTCGAGATATAAACATCGGAACTTTTTACTTTTCACCCTCCCCCACCCTCACCATCTACACCACCATCCATGATATTTTTTTTTCTGCTGGGGGTCTATTAGGCCTACTTTTGGTAAAAAAATTTTAAGCATCTATCTTACACTGTTCTTGAGATATGAGACGTGATTTTTTAAAAAAAAATCTTACCCCCTCCACTTCCATGCTCCACCGCTCCCTTAAAAAAGTTTGCTTTTATCAAACTCTATTTGTCAACCTTTATACACAAACCAAATTTTATTTCTCTAGTGCAATTGGTTCGTGAGATATCGTAATCTACATTTTTTCACCCCCACCTCCGTACGTCACTGCCCTTAATCAAAAATTTGTTTCCGATCTATTCTCCTAGTACACCTACAGATGATTGTTTAGTTTCAATTTCGTGACATTAACCGTTTAGGAGATGTGGATTTTAGAATGTGTCGATCTCGCCTTTTGAACGTTTCGGACGCATTATTTTTTCCCCCACTCCCACACCCCTTCACCCGTATCAACAATATTTTTGCAAATGGGTCCACTATCGAAGCTCTATATTAATTTCTAGTTTCAGCTTCCTAACATAAGCGGTTACTGAGATCTGGAAACCAAAATTTTTCGTCTAAAACGCTTCCCCACCTCCTCCCTCACACTCCAACCCCCCCAAAAAGTAGTCACTTCAAGGGGCCTACCCAGTCTATTAAGGAAAACAATTTCAATCCAATAGCTCATAGGGTGGTAGGCGGAAAATCCTCATCTTTAGTCCTCCACGTGGGCGCCTGCTGGTAATGATTAGTCGGGATGGACAACCTGTCCACTCGATTACTCAGCTAGGACTTACATACTCGCTCAATCGGGTGTTGTGGTCATTTAGATTGAGGTACCCAACTGTGTGTTTTATCCCCCCGTGTCGTCTCTCCAACTCCTTTCTTCCTATACCCAAGTCAAGGTGTAAATCATCGTGCTAATGACTGCATGGGTGAGGGGGAGCTCAGTCGCGAACGATAGACTCCAGATACCGGGCGACCTCTGGTTTTAATTAGCCTTCCCATGGTAATGCGGTGCTCTGCCATGGATGACGACCCTTTCAAGCGCTACTCATGGGAATCACATGAATTCGGAAAAAAAATTTAAAAAGATGGATGTAGTAAAGGACGGCAGGAGGGGACCTGGCGCCTCAGCTAGTGACGACGATGATGAGCTTTCTCTCTCGTCCAACTCGCTGGACGGAAGGTTCGAGTGTCTGTCGACGGAAGATCAGCTCCTGTCCCCCGGGATAGTTGAGGACGTCAACGTTACGCTCATTGAATGTGATCAGGATGGCTTCCAGCAGACTGACGCTATCGATGGGTGTAACTTGGACGGCGATGTGACCCTCATCGGTGACGAACGTGATGGCTTTGAGCAGACGGTCATTGCTGGAGAGGGTCTGCGCGCCGTGCAAGAGAGGGAGGTCGAGGAGACAAGAAGGGATGAGGAAAGTTGTGGAGATAACTCAACCGTTGGGAGTAACACGGGGACCCAGAGAGGGTTCAAGTGGACAACGGTGGGCAAAGGCAGGGCCAGCACACACCAACAGGCGAAGCGTAGGATGCGCTCAGCCTTGAGGAAGATCTCGAAGTACGAGGCTATGGACCTTAGTCGGCTCAGCGACTGGGAGAAAGAGCAGTACGAGAGAGCCAAGGGCGGACGAACACTTGAGGAAGTATTTGGACGACTGCAAAACAAGGGCTGTCGCTCTAGCGGCGAGTGCGGAGGCATCAGCTCCGCGTATGCAGGAGGCCGGTCCCTCAGGCGTGAAAGCTGAGGGGAGGCTAAGGACGGAAGTTCGACCTTCAGGCGTTACAGCTGAGGTAGGTCAAGGGGCGGTTAAGGCCGGACCGGAGCCATCGTAATATACAGGCCAGACACATGAAACGGTGACGTCACACAAAGCAGTCAACCGATCAACCGAGAGAAGAAGAATTCCCGTATGGCATGATGTGTTAGTTTTCTTCTGTCCTGAGTTGTGCAAATATTGTGTTGGAAGAATAGCCGTTTACTATTGTTTATTTAGTATAAACCAATTTTACTTTATTATTTTTTAATAATAAAGTATTGTGATCGACCTGAAATTTTAAAAAAAGTTGCTACCATAAAATTTTGTATTTACACGTACGCCGTCCGCAAAATCGTTTGAAGGCGTGTAGCTCCCAAACCCGTTGAGGTATTAAGTTGCAATTTTTATGGTGGGTAGATTGGGTAAACTCCTACGATTAGCATCTTTTTGGAGGGAAGGGGGGTGCAAGGAGGGATGAGGAGGGAGCGTTTTAGACGAAAAATTTTAGTTTCTAGATCTCAGGAATCGCTTATGCTAGGAGGCTGAAACTTGGAACTAATGTAGCACTATCATAGTGGACTCATTTGCAAAAAAATGGTCGATAAGGGTTGAGGGGTGTGGAAGTGGGGGGGGGGAACAATGAGTCCAAAACGCTTGAAAGCCGGGATTGAAACATTCTAAAATCCATATCTCTTGAACGATTGATGCCAGAAGTTTGAAACTTTGTGGTTGTCCTTAGGGATACTTAAAGATTAGAAAAGGGCTAACATTTCTAAGGGAGGTGGGGGGACGGGGTGTGGAGGTTGGGGGTGAACACTTTTGGATTACAATATCTTCCGAACCAATTACACCTGGAAGATAAAATTTAGTTTCTGTATATTTGATCACAAGAGGAGTCTACTGAACTTAAACTTTTTAAGGGGGGAGGTGGAGCACGAAAGTGGGGGGATAGCAATTTCTCAAAAAATATCATTTTTATATCTCAGAAACCGTATCAGATATGATCTTGAAAATTTTAAAGGAGTTGGGGTCGGTAGACCTCTAGTAGGGAAAAAAATTTAGTGGTGGGGGTGTAGGGGGTGATGGTGAAAGGGGGTGGAAAGGGAAAAAATTCTGATTTTTGTTTCTCGAAAACCGTAATGAATAGAAAGCTAAAAATTTAGGATTATATAGAGCCACTATAGAGACATCCTAGAAAATTTTTAATAGTGGTAGCAAGGTACGAGGGCTAGGGGTGGTTTTTTATACCTCAGAAACGACTTATGCTAGAAAGTTGAAACTTGCTACGTATATTTAGATGTGCTATTAGAGCAATTAAAGCAAAAATAAAGTTCAGATTTTTATTGGCGTTCAGAGGTTGAGTAAAAAAAATGTCCGTGAATCCACATTTTCACGAATTTCGTTAAAACTTTTAGACATGTCGAGCTATCAAAGCAATTTTGGTTCTGCGGGCTATTTATATAAGCGCCTAGAAACGCTTTTAAAGATTTTTCGATATCCAAACCCTAAGGGGGTGTAAAGTGGTTGTGTACATATTCACGAATTCTGATATATTTCTTATGTATATTGGGATTTGGAATTCACTTTTACTTCTATAAGCTTTAAACATAGTCGGGGAAAAAAATGATTTAAGTATTTTTCCCATCTCAGCATTAAACACGTTTCGGACTTCTACCCATAAAATAATAACGTTGCGCCCAGACTATTGGCAGATTTTTTATGAAGGGTCCCATTTAATAAAGTGTGTATTGCATTTCAATTATTATTAAAAATTTGAAATCGGTTTTTTAAATAGTTTTACGTCCCGAATGACAAAAATTTTTATTGACCACATCCTAAAACATACCAAAGTCTCATTTGGAACGTAAATGTAAAATATGAAAAATCACTTACATTACTTTTTCGCTTGTGCGTGATACCAAAAGTTTACCGAAAAATTAGCTATAATCGTTAATTATAACATTTTTAAGAATATCACGAAAGAAAATCTCAAGAGATTTGTAGTTTTAATTGATAATAATAAGAAAATTGTCCGTCCGTCGTACGAATATTTTTTGTCGTACGATGGATTCGTTATTCTTATTGTTATCAAATCCGTAGATATTTTCATTTATGATAATCTTAAAAATGTTATAATTAACAATCATAACCAATTTTTCAATCAATAACTAAGATTTCACAAAAACCTGGTAACGATAAGTCGTATCGGAAGATTCGTTCGGCCGTGTGCAATGAGTACAACACCTAAGACCGGGAACTTGCACCGGTTGCAACTTCTTTTGTAGGTTATGATAAAAAAAAACCCGCGAAAACCGATTAAATGAGCTTAAATATTAAACAAATTTTTCTTAAGCTCTTAAGTACACACTTCATTCACTTTCACATCACTTTAACTTACCGAAAAACCACGATTTGAACACTAAAACTACAAAATATTGCCGCGAAAACCGAACCGACGTTCTAAGCCAAAAGATTTGACAGAAACCTATTGACTGCTTAGTGTGACGTCAAAAAAAATTTTCTTGCCAGCAGTCTGGCCTGTATATTACGACGGCTCCGGCCGGACCCTCGGGAACCAATCCCGGGGTATGGAGTAGGGTAGTCAAGGAGTCCAAAGCTGAACCCACAGATGCGACGACCGGACCTAGGGTCGAACCATCCAAGGGTAAAGCGAAGGAAAGAAGGGAGGACTTTAGGACGAAGCGGGGCAGGTCGGACGATGCAGTGGCAGCAAAGGAGGCGAAGAAGGCTAAAGCTTCTACGTCAACCCAAGCAAGCGCTGTGGCTGACACACGCCGCATCGCCCTTGTCAACGAGCAGGAGCCCAGTGGCCGACTTCTGATGGACCAGTGGCTTCGGATCGAGGGTCTGATTCTCGATGCGATGCTGACCCAATATCGGTCGGGGGCTTCCGGTCTGGAGCTACAGTTTGACGGAGCAGGCTGGGATAGTGGCCACAAGACAATAGCTTGTGGTAACGAGGCATCCGAAGACCTTATCTCGAGGGTGATTGATGATTTGGGCGAAATCTGGGAAGGGGCCAAACTCAAGGTGGTTTCTCCAACGGAACTGGCCAAATACGTCCTGCCGAAGGCCTGGGTTTGGATCCCGAGACCATTCTTGGACGAGGAGAAGGTTCTGGATCTTCTCCGGTTCCAGAACAGGGACCTTAAGACGGAAAATTGGAAGGTGCTGAAGGTGGGACCGAAGCAGGAGTTTGGCCAGCATTACCTTCTATCGCTTAGCAGGGAGTCACTGCCGTAAATGGAGACCTGTAAGGGTATGGTGCGTTTCGGATTGGGTAGGGTAATGGTGAAGCCAGCTCAATAGAACAGGGGAATTGAGGAGGCGGTACCTACAGATGTTGGAGGTGATTCAAATCAACCTCCACCACAGTAAGGTGGCAACCGCTTGCTTGGTGGCCTTTATGGCAGAACAGGGAGTCTCGATGGCGCTGATTCAGGAGCCTTGGGTGAATGGCCAGAACGTCATTCAGGGGCTCGGACTCCGGCATTATAAGCTCCACTACAGGAAATGCGAAGGTAAACCAAGGGCATGTATATTAATATAAAGCGAGCTTAATGCATTTTTCTTAAACAATTACAGTAATGAAGATATAACGGCAATTCAGCTAGAGAGGGAAATGGGTAAGCCGATATGCTTGGCGTCGGCCTACCTACCATACGACGGAAGCGAAGTTTCACCGCAGTTAGTACGGCAGCTAGCAGGGAGCAGTAGATGGGACCTGGTCATCGGATGTGATGCGAATGCGTATCATTCACAATGGGGAAGCACCGACACCAAAGAAAGGGGAAGTCTCTTTTTGATTTTATACTGGGATCTAATTTAAGGATATGCAATGTGGGCTCAGATCCTACATTCATAGTGCGGAACAGACAGGAAGTTTTGGATATTACCCTTGCCACCAATTCAAGAACGCTGAAGGTTAATAATTGGAAGGTTTCAGATAAACCGTCATTCTCGGATCACTATTGGATCCTATTTCAAATTGATTTTGAGCGGAGAAAAGGCAGTTCCTACGGAACCCCAGGAGGGCGGATTGGGATAGGTTCAATAGAATCATAGAGCGGCAATTCTCAACGATCCTGGGGGATCTGGTAAGTAGGGATGCGATTAAAGCAAGTGTGGGGACTTTCAATACCTTTCTGGTAACGGCATTCGAGAAATCCTGCCCGCTACATAGGGCTCCAAAGAAAGTTAATCTACCTTGGTGGAATAGCGAACTAAGGGAACTCAGGGAAGCGTGATAGGAAGACGGAAGACTGGGATAATTATGAAGGGTCAGGGTCTTCAAATACAAGATCAGGAAGTTCAAAAGGGAGTCGTGGAAGAACTTCTGTGCATCAATAGGTGAATGTAGTGAGGCGTCCAGGCTCCGGAAAGTACTTTCGTGCTCACCTAGCTACATAAAGAGGAGTGACGGGTCGTGGATGGAGACTAGTCAGGAGGCCCTGGAGCTCTTGATGTCCACTCACTTCCCTGGTAGTACACTAGTGGACCCCTATTCTATGGATAATAGGGGCTTTTCTGGAACCAATTTGGTTATACCAAATGGAATGGAAGAACTCCTGGCTGAAGACACGATCAAATGGGCCATAAGCTCTTTTGCTCCCTTCAAATCACCGGGACCAGACGGCATTAGGCCAATCATGCTGCAGAGAGCCTCCGGGGCAATCCTCAGCTGGTTGAGTACGATTTTCAGGAGCTGCTTACGGGCAGGGTATGTTCCACGGGCCTGGCGAGAGGCACGTGTAGTTTTCATTCCCAAGGCGGGAAGACCCAGTCACACGACAACGAAGGACTTTCGACCTATCAGTCTATCGTCATTCGTTCTTAAGGTGCTGGAGAGGCTTATAGAAACATACATTCAGGGATTATGCGATAACAGGCTGCTGTCTAACGCTCAGCACGCCTACATCAGAGGGAAATCCGTAGACACAGTCCTACATGAAGTAGTGGGGTCTATAGAGTTTAGTTTGGAAAGTAAGGAATTCACGCTGGCGGCATTTCTTGACGTTGAGGGGGCTTTCAACAACGTAACAGTGGAAGCAATTAGGGAGGCTTTAAATGGCATAGGCTTAGAGGAGGGACTGACGGGCTGGTTGACGACCTTGTTGGAAACCAGGATTGTGAGTTCGGAGAGGGGGCAAGGAAAGGTAACAAGGCAAGCCTCGAGGGGTACTCCACAGGGTGGGTTGATATCGCCCCTTCTGTGGCTCCTTGTAGTGAACGAGATTCTGATGGAAATCGAAAGGAAAGGAATCAAGGTTGTGGCCTACGCGGATGACATAGTCATACTAGTTCAGGGAAAATTTTTGGATACTATCACTGACATCTTGGAGTCGGCATACACGTACACTGAGCAGGTGGGCCAAAAGATGTGGCTTGGTTAACTCCTCAAAAACTGAGTTGGTTTTATTTACTAGGAAGCACAAGATCCCGGAATTCAGGCTGCCAAGGCTTGAAGGGGTCGAGCTGCAACTTTCAGAAAAAGCGAAATATCTGGGCCTGATCTTGGATAGGAAGCTAAATTGGAAAGAAAATATTGGAGAGCGTATTAAAAAGGCTAACAACGCGCTTTTTGCGTGTAGACAGAACATTGGAAAGAGCTGTGGTTTGAAACCGAATATGGTACATTGGCTGTATATGGCGGTTGCAAGACCCATTCTGACGTACGGGGCACTGGTATGGTGGAAAGCCACAGACAAAAAGTATATCCAAAGGGAACTGAGCGGAGTGCTTATGTAATGATCACAGAGGCCCTGCGCAAAACGCCAACAGCGGCACTAGAAGTTTGCATGCCCCTTTTACCGCTTGATATTTTCATTAAGCAGGTTGCGTCAAACACAGCGGTAAAACTATTGAGCTGTTGTCTCTTTAGGGAGAGATCCATAGGACACAGCTCCATTCTTAGGGAATTTCTTGAGGGTCCGGTCAACTTTTGCACGGATTAATTGATCCCGGTGAATGATTTTATATCATCGTTCAGGGTTGTATACCCAAGCAGAGCGGACTGGGAAAGCAACAGGGTAGTAAATGAGGGAGAACTCTCTGTGTATACGGACGGTTCCAAAATGGAATGCGGCACTGGCGCTGGAGTCTTCTCTGAGCAGTTGAGTGCAAGGGAGTCTTTTAAGCTGCCGGATGCCTGTAGTGTATTCCAAGCGGAGATTCTGGCAGTGCTTCAGGCAGGTAACATCATGTTGATGGAGGGGGTATTTGGTAGGGATATCTCACTTTACATTGACAGCCAGGCGGCTTTGAATGCATTGGAATCGGCGACTATTAAATCCCAACTAGTAAAGCGCTGTCGAGAAGTGCTTAAGGTACTTTGTAGTCAGAATAGAGTACGACTATGCTGGGTACCAAGGCATAGTGATGTACCAGGCAACGAATAGGCCAATGAGCTGGCGAGACTAAGATCGGCGTCGGCCGGGATGGTAGAGGAGGTGGTTAATCCGCCATTAAACGGAATTAAAGCACGTATCAGGGATTATGCAGCGGACTTAGTGAACTCTAGATGGGAGGCGCTAACGAGCTGCAGGACTTCTAGGGCACTCTGGCCAAGGTTGGACAGACGAAAGACTAGGGAGATATTGACATGGAGTAGGGGAAGTCTGCGGCTACTAGTCGGAATACTGACAGGGCACTGCTTGCTAGGGAAGCATGCTATGCGTATGGGGATCGCTGACTCTGACGTGTGCAGGTATTGCCTTGACCTATATGCTGAGGAGGACATCACCCACATTTTGTGTGAGTGTCAGGCGGTTGCAAGGAGGCGACTGATATGGCTGGGCAGTCTTTTCTTTGAGAATTTGGAGGACCTGAGGTCAATAGGGCATGATAAGCTAGTCAAGTTCTTTAGGGATCTGGGTTGTTTAGGGGAGGTTTAGTGACCTACGAGGTTCTGAAGGGATCGCTATGGGCTCATTTGGTGCCTAGTGTGCGTGGTGGCTCGAGCGCTTCGCCGCTTCTTAAAACTAAAACTAAAAACTAACTAGCTCATAGGGTTTGGGAGCTATAAGCCCTCAAACGTTTTGCGTACGGCGGACGGCGCACAGACGAACTGAAATTTTTTTTTGCTTTTTTGGTGCTTATTAGTATTTACGTACCTAATGTTGTATATATGATGATGAAGATCTCTATCCACTTACACTTTATTGGTTGTCAACTCACTAATTCTCACTATAAAAAAACTCACGAAAACACTAAACGTACAACCGCTGAAGAGAACTAAAATTAAACTCAACGTACTTACCCATGTACGAAAAGTAGAACGGCACAGCACAGGCTTAGTACTGGTGCCAGAGTTGCCAGTACTAGTTGTTGTTGTTGTTGTTTGAAGTGGGGGAAGATACGCAGCAAGGCCGCGCATCTTGAGCACTCAGACAATTATTGCCCATTGCACTCGAGTCCCCCAGTCTCTACCCGAACTTCTTCGTCCTCCTCATGAATTTCAAGAGCTCAGGTAGGGATCGAGAACGGAGTTCTTCCATCCTCATAACATCAACGCCGTATACGTGCACTCTCGCAAAAGAGTAAGCTGGACACTCGAGAAGGAAATGTTCCGTTGTGTCGTCGCTCTCGTCGCAAGCAGTGCACATGGGGTCGTCAATGATTCTCAATCTGACCATGTGTAGGCCACACGAGTTATGCCCTGTGAGGACACCAACCATACTACTACATTCTTTCCTGCTCAATTTGAGAAGAAAAGATGCGGTTCGTCCACTTGGTCCGTCAACAAGGTTTCTGGTCTGCCGCATTCACGGAAAAAGCCGCCATCTCTCAATGTGTGATTTACTCACCCACTCAGCAGTGGCAGCCCTAACAGAGACAACCGGCACACCGAAAACTGGTTCTGGCATCAGCTATTTCATTGCCAGTTATACCCTGGTGGCCTGGAACCCATATGAGCTTTAAGTCATTGAATCTGCCAACAGAATTCAACCGTTCTTTACACTCACGTACCATCTTCGAAAAGACGATTGGATTATCTAGGGATTGTAGAGCGGCCTGACTGTCGCTGCAAATGCAGATCATCCTGCCTCTCCATCTTCCCTCTATAATCCATTCTACTGCCTTAAGGATCGTATAAACTTCAGCTTGAAATACCGAAGAATGTTTTCCTAGGGCGAAAGACTACCTGAGATCTTCAGTCTGCAGATACAGCTGTATGTTACCGTTTTTCCCGGTGGAAAACCGTATTAAAAACACCTATACAAAAGGGGGCGACCGGGCCTTGTCCTGCCAACCCAGAGAAGGGTCGTGGGCGCCAGTGATTCTTTTATTTAAGGGCCCCGTTCTTAACCTTTCCCCGATCGAATCACTAATTCGGGAAAAATACGCGTGAAATCAAAGTAATAACTCAACGGAAGGCGAGCTGAAACAAGTCACGAAATTTACATCAAATAAAAGAAATTCCAGGTTTGGTATTGAAACAATTCTAATTTTCACTTTTGATAAAACTGACGAAGTAGTCGTCTCAAGAATAAATTACTTACTTACAATTATTCTACCCTGGTTAAGGACCTTAAAACGGCTTTCGACGAAGTCGTTGATTCGCTTGGTGCTATTCAGATTTTTCGCACTTTTTGCACTTATTCCGGTTCAAATCCTGGAGCCTCGAAATCGGTCCTCTGCTACTCTAGATATCTTCGTCAGGTTCGCACAAACAATATATTCGCTGGTCCTCTGCTACTCTGGATACCTTCTTCTGGTTCGCACAAAAATAAATTCGCTCTACTCGTGCCGTCACCGACTTGTGACGCTCGACGCACGTACCTCTGGTTATTTTTTAATGTAACCGCCAAAAAGTTCTCCACTTAAAAAAAATACTTCGTCCTCACTGTCGCTCACACTTGATCCCAAGAGACCGTTTTCGGGTGCTGCACTTCCCGCGAAACCTCGGGTCAGCTTTTTACATCGGTAAATCCCCGTTTTCCTGGGTCAACGAACTCAAAACTACTTGCTTTCTCCTATTTCGTTAACTTTTATCTCGGTTGATTCGGTGTCCACTTAATATTCTCCATCCGACTTTTTATCATGGACCGAAACCTTGCTGAACTGTCTTATCGACTTGCACTTCTCGCCGTGAAAGTCCGCCATGTTCGCATCGCAAAGTCAGATTTGACATTTCTCCGTCTTCGATGAAGTGTAGGTGTCAATGTTTACGTTTATGAAGTTTTGTTGACATTTTCCGTGTTGTGATTTCGTGTTGAGTGATGTGATGTGATGTGTTTGTTTACGTCGCGTGTAGTGTTTCTTTTCGTGTGTAATGTTCAATGTTCGTCCCTGGCTCGGCTGCAGTACGTTGCGTTTTGTGTTGTGTTGTGTTGCGCTGTGTTTGTTTTATTGTGTTGTTTTGTTTTGTTTTGTTTTGTATTCGTGACTTCTCCCATTCTTCTATCCTACTCCTATCCTAAATTAAACTATCCTAACTAAACCTAATAATTCCTACATACCATATCAATTCACTTAATCCTAAATCCTAAATAATCCTAATAATTCCTACATATCATATTAATTCACTTAATCCTAAATCCTAAATAATCCTACTGCTAATAATCCCTAATCCTACGTTTTTATAACCATCTTCCAACTCCTCTTCCGTTTTACCGAAGTTATGTTTTACCAAATAATGCTTTAACTAATTCCCTTTTGGTGTTGTTTCTTTTTAGATATCGAAAAGATGAAGCTGCTTCGCAAGGAATGCCCTGGATCAGCAGGCAAGTTATCAGTGATTTCTCTCTGCATTTCTACATTACTTGATTTATATTTAATTTTTATTCTTCTCTTCCTTTCAGCTTGAACGGGAACGAATGTGACCGTAACATTCTCCCCTTGCCTTAGGAGAATTTCCTAAATTCTTTATTTAATTCCGGCTTCGTAAACGGTAATGGTAAGGGATTTTTTTTTGGTCGAATAAGTGTCGCTCATGAACAAGATATATGATTAATTCCTTTTTTTTTTTTAACAGATCCGGATGCTCGTGTGCTTCAAGGGTGATTACGTAAGATTCATTTTCTTCGATATATTTTTTTTTCTTAATTCACATTATCAGTTATTTACCCCAAATAACCACTCCCCTTAAGACTCTTATTAGAAACTTATCTCTTTTCCCCAAATCTTGTCTAATTTTATCCTATTTCCCGACATGTATACTGCTTTAAATCCTTCACGTGCCATATTCCCTCGGGTTTCCCATCGTTTTCTTTCAACTCATACGTCCAAGGAGACACTTTCCTCAACACTTCAAAAGGACCAATATATTTTGGAGCCAAGCTCGCGGAAAAAAATTTGGAGGCGTCTGATAAGACATGATTTGTCCTCCACACTAGGTCTTTTGGTAAAAAGTGTACGTCCCGCTTGCGTACATTGTATTTACTCTTAGTTTGTTCCGTTGCCGCCTTAAATCGGTCAGTAATATCTCTCCTAACCTTCGCCAAAGCCTCTGCATGCTTTTGGGGGTCGATTAGAACATCAGTACTAGTCCCTGCGGGTGGTACCAAGTTTTCCCCGCTCGTGCTCATGTGCCTCCCAAAGTTGACGAAGTACGGTGTACACTTCATAACTTCGTGCGTTGCAATCCGTAGTGCACAGCCAATTTTAGACAAATTTAGATCCCAACTTCGATCATTGTCTGCGACATAGGCCCGCAGCATTGTTTTAATGGATTGATTTATCCTTTCCGCGGGATTCGCTTGGGGATGGTAGAAGGCTGTGTATTTTATATGTGTTCCGTACGATTCTACCATACCCCGAAACTCCCTAGAGATGAATTGTGGCCCATTATCACATACTAACCATTTTGGTACCCCGAATAAAAGAAAGACATTATCCTCTAAAATCCTCGAAACCGACTTCGCTGTTGCCGATCGGAGTGGAAAAATCAAAGGAAATTTTGAAAAATAGTCTACCACGGACAAAATATATACATGTCCTCGAGAGGAACGAGGAAGTGGACCAACCAGATCGACACAGATCATCTCCCATGGCCTTTTTGCTTCTCCACTCCGCGAAACCATTAGACCCGCTAGAGGCCGTCTCTCTGGCTTGATTGCTTGTCAAATTTCGCAGGAATTAACGTATTTCTTTATGTCTAACCTCATCTTAGGCCAATAATACTTCCTGCTTATACGATCAGTGGTCCTCTTTATTCCCATATGTCCAGCTATACGTTCATCGTGGGCATTTCTCAAAACGTCCCCGCGCTCTCCCTTTGGAATTACTTGTTTCCATGCCTCATCGGTATTTAGCTCAGGGTAGTCCATGGGTAGATGCTTCCACAATTTACCCCCGTGCACCTGCCACTCTGGATATTTGTCAGGCTGGTTGGTAACCTTTTCTAGCATCCGAGAGTACCACCCATCTTCCTGTTCGGCTTGGATGGAGTCTACCATGGGTACCGATCTAGACAACGCGTCTGGTACTAAATGTTCCTTCCCTTTACGATGGATGATGTTGAAATCGTATTGTTGCAATCTTACCGCCCACCTTGCAAAGTCTGCCAGTTGGGTCTTTTAAGTTATGCAGCCATACTAATGAGTGGTGGTCTGTTACCACTGTAAAGTGCGCCCCTTCCACATAGGGCCTCAGTTTTTCAGCTGCCCACAATACCGCCAAACACTCTTTTTCGGTAGTGGAAAATTTGCGCTCTGAACTAGTTAGGGAACGATTTAAATAACAGATCACCTTTTCTCCAGTTTGTTGTTCTTGAGTTAACACTGCTCCCAAACCAAAATCTAAGGCGTCTGTTTGGACAGTGAATGGTAGATCGTAATTTCGGCATGTCAAGATTGGTGCTGTGGACAATTTCACCTTCGCTTCCGAAAACGCTCTCTCGCACTCAATGCTCCACATAAATTTTTGATTTTTCTTTAGTAGCGATGTTAGAGGTGCCACTAAAGGTGCGAAATCTGGTATGGAACGCCTGTACCAGGAAACCATACCCAAGAATTGCCTAACTCCCTTCATATTTCTTGGGGCTTGAAATCTTAACAGACACTCAACCTTGTCTGGATCGACATGGAGTTCGGTTTCGTCCACCACATAACCCAAATATCGCAGCTCTGACCTACAGAATTCGCACTTTGGCCTAGAAACCCGTAAACCCGCATTGTTCAACCGACGGAAAACTTCTCTCAAAATCTGTAAGTGTTTCTCGAAGGTCTAAGTTACAATAATTATATCGTCTAGGTAAACAAAGACATATGGCTCCATATCCCCTCCAAGTACTCTATCAATCAGTCTTTGCCAGGTGGCTGGTGCGTTCTGCAGCCCGAAAGGCATGCGCAGAAATTCAAACAGTCCTCTAGTGGGCACGGTGAACGCGGTATACTGTCGAGAGGATTCCGCCATTGGAACTTGCCAGTAAGCCGACTTGATGTCTAGGGAGGACAAGAAATTGGCATCACGCAATTTGTCCAACGTGGCCGTGACGTAGGGCAATGGGTAGGCATCTCCCTCCGATACCTTGTTCACCTTTCGGTAGTCTACGCAAAATCTGAACGTACCATCCTTTTTCTTGATGAGGAGAATCGGCGAAGCCCAAGGGCTTTTCGAAAGTTGGACTATCCGTTCCTCCAACATTTTGTCCAGTTTTGTGTCAATGTCTTTTTGTCTGACTGGCGAGACCGGATAGTACCTTTGTTTTATCGGGGCCGAGCTGGTAATAATTACGTGCTCGACCTCCGACGTCTTGCCCAAACCTTCACCCATCTTTGCAAATTCCTCCTTCAAGACAGCATTCAGACTCCGTGATTGCCCCTCACTGAGTTTAGACTTTGCGTGAAGGAATTCGATACACGAGACGTTTACTGGATCGGAAAATACCCACTGGTATTCCTTTGCTACACCGATGCAGACTGTCCTCTGTAGTTTAGCGAGACTAGCTCTAATGTATGCACACTCGGACTTAGTCCACCAAACCACTGATGCATAGATTAGGATGGGTCTTATAATGGCCGTATATAGCCAATATACCATTGAAGGCCTAAGACCCCATGTTCTTCCAAAAGCTCTCCGGCACTGCCAGAATGTTACTAGCGCACGGTTTGCCTTTGTATCTACATGTTCCTTCCAGAGAAGCTTGCTATCTAGGATAATTCCAAGATACTTAACTTTCTCCGAGAGCTGAATAGTTTCACCCTTCAGCATAGGCAACACTAAACCTTCTGTTTTTCTTTTCCTAGTAAACAAAACTAGTGCGGTTTTGCTAGGACTCACAGAGAGTCCGTGTCTTTCACACCAGCTATCTATAACCCATAGGACTCTCTGCATTTTGTCGCAGACATCCCTGAGCGATAGCCCAACAGCTAGTACAGCCACGTCATCAGCATAAGCTTGTACGTGAATATTCAGATCCTGCAGTTCGAGAAGCAGAGAGTCGATGGGCATAATCCACAACAATGGCGAAAAGACCCCGCCTTGAGCACAGCCCTTACTGACCCCCGTTGTAGCATATTGCCCATCCCCCGCCTCCGTGAATAGCATTCTCTGTGTGAGCATAGAGTTAATCCACTTGACTAAAATATCATCCACCCCATGTCTTTTGGCAGCATCACACAGTGATTCGAAGGGCGCACTATCAAAAGCACCCTCAATGTCCACAAAAAGGCCCAGCGCGTACTTTTTCCGGTCCAGCGCCCCTTCTATTCTGGATACCAGAGAGTGGAGCGCTGAATCACAAGACTTTCTGCTCTGATACGCCTGTTGTTCCGAACAAAGAGGATGCGCTCTGAGAGCCATTTCCTTAATGTGCTTCTCTACCAGTCGTTCCAGACTTTTCAAAACAAACGATGTTATGCTGATTGGCCTAAAACTTTTGGGCAAAGTATAGTCGTCTCTCCCTGGCTTCGGGATGAACGCTACTCTGACCGGTTGCCATGAAGATGGTACGTATCCATGCGCCAAGCATGCAGAAAATATCTTTCTGAGGATCGGCACTAGAACAACTGCTCCCTCTTTTAGCATTATCGGATAGACACCGTCCACTCCTGGTGACTTGTAGCTGTCAAACGATGAAATTGCAAATTTCACCCTCTCAGCAGTCACTACAGCGGACGCCTTATACCAACTGCGCCTGGGCGCTCTGTCCTTGGTCGGACAGAGTGTCTGAACCACTCATTGATCGCTTTCGATCACCTGATTTCCTGGAAAATGGGTCTCAAAGAGGGTTCTTAGTGACTCCGTTTTCGAAGTGGTATATGTACCATCAGGTTTCAACAGGGAGTCAAGCCTGGCCGTGTTGTCTTTCTGAAAGACTTTGTGCAACCTAGCTGTTTCCCTGGTTCCTTCCAGACTCTCGCAGTAGTTCCTAAAAGAGGCTAGTTTTGATGTCTTAACCAGCTTCTTATATTCCCTCTGCGCTGTCCGGTAGTAATCCCAGTCGGTCTCTGAACCACTCTTAAGTGCGCGATTTGGAAGCCTTCTGGTGGTTTTTCTGAGCTTCTGCAGGTCCCTAGTCCACCAGGGGACTGTGGTTCCGCATCGACTCTTGCTGACAGGACACAGTACTGGTTAATGTTTCGGGCCCAATATGTGGCCTAGACCTAATCATTGCCGAGCCAATATCGATTTGATCACACCGGTCCTACTCTTGGTGAAACTCTGCCCAATACTGGGCCTCAGTAAAGAAAAGAAACAAAAATAAAATTAAAATTATTAATTTTTTTTTTTTTTTTAACTACGAATTTATTTTGCTATTATTTTTTTTTTTTAAAAATGCGAATTGATTTTACTTACACACCTTGCCACACTCTTGGATTCGAACCATGGTCCCGTCACACATTAGTCCGCTACGCTACCCACTAGACCAATCTGACACATTCTCGTAATAGGGTTGAAACTGAATCAATTAATATGTTGAGAAAGAAACAGTTTTTCTCCCGAGATGTGCCCAATGCAGAGCCAACCGTCGAGTCAATGCCGAAAGAGCTTATACACCAATTCTAGGCCCGACATAGGCCCAGCAACTCGGACCAAAGTCGGCTCAGATCAAATGGGAGTACTGATCACCAGGATTGGCCCGACACTGGTCTGGTGGTTTGTCAGTACCAAAATAATACCGATCGACAAGTCTTGGATAGGATAGGACAGCATACAAAATTTATATACAAAATAACAACAACATAGCTGTTTTTACGATTCGTTCTAACTTTTTCCATAGATAGTAGGCTAGATTAGAGAATTTATCGCGAATAGTTCCCCCAGTGAGCTTACTGGGTTAACTATTCCGGTTAAAATCTATATTCTAGCTTACTATCTACAGGGAAAAGGAATAAAAAATAACAAAAACAGCAATATTGTTGGTGTTTTCAATGTAAATTTTAATCACTACTCTAATCTGGATAAATGCGCAAAAAAACACACCGGAGGAAAAGAAAACGTGCGTCTGAATCCTGCGGCAGTGACGTCTTAGGGTAAGTAGAACGGAGATATGGTTTTCTATCGATATTAAATATTTAAATAAATATAAAAAATATAAAAATAATAAATATTTTATTATTCATATAGGGTCATTCCATCAAGAATCGACCACAGGTGTGACCTTACCATCGCCAATTCTTTTGAAAATTTGTGTACTCGAAGAATTAGTGAAAAAAAATTTATAATTCCAAATTTTTGTTTCTATAATTTCTATAATTTTTTTTGTTAGTTATTATTATAACATATTAAAGATTTCGCAACAATGGTGTCCGAGTCCTCTTTGAAAATTCATATTTCTGGTAATTTTTAAAATAGTATAATATAATAGGGTTTATTCTAAAGGGAAACGTTTGTTAAGGACATTCGTCACGACCTTATGCGTTGGAGTTCTCTCGGCTATGCCGAGAGTCCAACTTTGGTAAGGTCATGAGCGACGGCAGTATTCGGTGCCGTCGCATGTCTGAGGGTGTAGTGGTCGCTTCGTAGGCAATGTCGCTGCCGACGACTTTGCTGCGACGGCTCAATTCGCAGCCGTCGCCGCGACGGCAACGGCATTAATCGCTGCCGTCGAGCCGCGCCGTCACCATCGCTGGCTCGAGCCATGTATTCCGGTGACGGCTGACCGCAGCGTCGTGCGGTTGACCTTTGTTGGTATAAACACATGGCATAAACACAATTGCGACGAACTTCGCCAGCGGCAGCAAAGTTCGCTGTCAAAATTTTAAAATTGTACCGCAACACACGTACTGACGCAGAATAACGACGACGAGCGGTTGGGCGAACTTTTCGTTGCCGCTGGATTAAATGTAATTTCTAATTTTGCCGTCGCCGTCACAGTTGGCAGTGTTTTTTATTTCAGTTGACAGTGAAAATTAGACACAACAACTTCTTGCGACACATATTTTGGCGAAAAGTGCATTTTGTGTTTTTTTAATCTATTCACAAGTAAAAAGCATAAAATTATAAATAAATAAGCATAAAATCGACTGCGAAATTCGCCCGCATTGTGTTTCTTCAGTAACGAAGGCGAGCTTTTTCGACGAATTTCGCTCGCCGCTTGCGCAATTCGTTACAATTGTGTTTATACCATGTGTCGTAGCGGTTGCTGCGTCGGCATAGTTCGGTGCAGTGTGACCACAAGTGCTACGAAGGTAGCAAAATGCTACTATTGACAATTTTTTGCTACTATGTTACTACATGTCTAAATTTGCTACCCTGGTAGCGTTATAAAACTTGTGTACGCCAAAAATATAGTACTCAAATGAGTCGTCCAGTTGCAAAACCCGCCATATTTGTTTCAGAAACTTGTGGCAAAAAGGCAAAAACTGATTATGCAGCTTCTAGGCAAAATATCCTTGTTTTTTTTTAAAAAAAAATCACAAAAAATATGCTTTTTTGGCTTGCAAAAGCTTTGATATTATCCTTATTAAATGAATAAGATATTATAGTTTTAAATCTAGATATGGCTGGTTTTGTACCCGAAATGCAAATATGACTGGTTTCGCAACTCTAGCGGTATTGCTTTGCAATGTTTCTCTTTCTTTCTTTCGCTTGACGTTTTCTTTTCCTGAATTTTGTAGTTTCTTAAATTCCTTGATGTTCTTCGACCTGATGATCTATTCCTTGTTGTTCCTCGAGCTGATGTTCTATTTCTTGTTGTTCCTTGACCTGATTATCACTAAACACTGTTCATCTGTCTCTAAAATAATAAATTCAACATTTTCGTCCTCCATTTTCACAACCTTAAAACACAAACGAAATACGGAAAAAACTCAAATCAATGATTGTGCAAGGTCAACTGTCAGCTGTTCGATTTTATAAGACTCAGGGATACTACCATTACCAAACTATAACAAAAAAGTCTCTTAAAATAGTTGCAAATAGTCTAAAACAGTGTTGTATCAAGAAAAATAAGAAAATATATGTCTGGTTTTGCACCCAAACTAGTGACGTCATCATTGTATTAAGTAAAAATATGGCTGATTTTGCAACTGATAATATAGGTCAGCTTTTGAAACCAAACTCAAAGAAATATGGCTGGTTTTGCACCTTACTGAGTTTTTCAAACCTAATTTTTAAAGGTTTAAAACTGGTTTTTAAACTCAATTTAGTTTTAAAATTGTAGCCTGAGACGAGACGAATCCAGGGATACCGAAACCTTAAAATCAAAAAAATATACGTTTGGCTGGTTTTGCAACTGGACGACTCAAATGTAAAATTCATGCACGCCTCTGGTCTTGCATTCGAAACCGCGTACCATCGATAGCTGTCTAATATTGTACTGAGAAATATAGTACAGTGGTAGCGCATACCGCATACTCGTACATAATCGCAATCGAATTAAGCATCTTTTTCGAATCTATCACTCGTTCGAGCGAAGGGCAAAATGTGCATTTTGTGTGAATTTTGATTTTCAGAAATAAATGTTCACACTTTAAAATATTATTTTTTTTTTAAACATTTTAAATTTGTAGTGTATATACAGTGTTATGAGTAACAGATAAGCATGTAATGACATAACTAGTTCCATTTAATTAAAAGAAGTATTAGAAAATATTTTTGCTACCCAAGCTAAGAATTGCTACCTAAATTTGCTACCCTGAGAAATATCAAAACGGTCACACTGGTTCGGTGCCGACGTCTTCACACCTGTGGTGTGTGAGCTGCAGCGGAAGGTGCAACCGCCGTGTACGGCTGGTTGCTACCGCTGTTTTAGCGCAGCTGTGTGTGTATAACGGCAGTGACGACTGTCGGCGTCATCACTTTGCAGTGTGTTGTGAGTCGCCCGCCAGTCGGCGAACGACTGGCTGCCAATTTGATTTCTCGTCCTTTTAAGCCTAGTATCCAGATCGAGTGAAATCAAAAAACACATACAAAAAAAACCGAGCGAAATGCTAGTGAACAATTTTTTCGCTTTTATTTCGCTAGCTAGTATCCAGTT
The DNA here is from genome assembly GCA_951812415.1 of Beris morrisii. NCBI lineage: Eukaryota > Metazoa > Arthropoda > Insecta > Diptera > Stratiomyidae > Beris > Beris morrisii. The sequence goes on from OX638311.1 coordinate 97,180,464, forward strand.
CAAGAGAAATTTTTATTGTTTGGAGTTAATCTAACAGATGGCGCTGATCAAAGATTCCGCAGCGAAATGAGCGTGCATCGTAGTTTCGCGGTGAAATTGTGACGTTTTGTCTCGTTTTGAAGTGCAAATGACAACAGAAAATATTAATTAAATTTGACAAGTGCGAAGATGGAAAATATTGTTATTGACTTGGTAAGTAGTTTTAAGATATTTTAAAGAATTTAAATACAAAATTTCGTTGTTATTGACTTGGTAAGTAGTTTTAAGATATTTTAAAGAATTTAAATACAAAATTTCGTTGTTATTGACTTGGTAAGTAGTTTTAAGATATTTTAAAGAATTTAAATACAAAATTTCGTTGTTATTGACTTGGTAAGTAGTTTTAAGATATTTTAAAGAATTTAAATACAAAATTTCGTTTATTTTTTAGATGGATAATAATTCTACGGATACAGATTCCGGTTTATCTTTAAAAAATCGCCATGATGTACCAACAACATCAAAATGTCGAAAAAACGTTGGGAAAAAAAAATTGAATTTTCATTGCAAGAGAAAAAAAAATTAGCGAGTATAATGAAGTTACACCCAGAAATTTGGGATCTGCAACATAAGGAACATTATAAGTTGCTGTGCCTGATTCGCGCTTGGGCTGATATAGCCCAAGAGATGCAGAGAAGTGGTATATATTCTATATTTTTTTTTCTATTTCATTAACATTTAAATCATTGTTAATTACAGAACAAGACTGCAAGTTGGCGTGGAAAGCCATTCGCGATAGCAGGCGGTATTACACCAATGCTAGTCGAAAGAAAAAATCTGGCAGTGCAGGCGGAGATATCTGCGAAATAGCAGAAATACCAGAAAATGCTCCATTTGATTGGGAACTGAGCGAGGACTTGACGTATCTTCCGGACACCGCGAAGAAGAGAAAGTAGGTTTTACATTAATCTTAACCATTTTATATTAACCATTAATTCATTTTTCACAGAACATTGACCAGAGAAGAATTCAATGCCAACGTGGACTCTGACCCAACAACAAGCTCCAACTATTCATATGCGGTTAAAGCAAATTTTATATATAAATGTATAGATCTAAAATTATGTTCTTTTCATAGACTAAAAGACAGCGGCAGACCTCAACGTGTGAGAGCGACATGGCATTCTTGGGGCCATCCATTGAAAAAATGTTGGAAACCTGTGAAAAATTGACGAGAGTGCCTTCGTCTCCGCTTGACACGGAAAATCCTCTTCTGGCACCATATATGGAAATAATAAAAAAAAAATGGAGCAACTGCCGCCACCAGTGGCTGAAGAGCTATGCCTCGATTTCATCAATCAAATAAATTCCAAACTATTATAATTTCAAATCTTTTATATTTTAATTCAAATCTTTTGAAATTTTATAAAAAAATGATTAATATAACACATTAAAATTAAACTGTATACGTCATTATTCTTTGCCAAGAAACTTCTCCAACTGGTGAATTGACGTACTGCATTAGAGAATTCCTTATATATTTTTCATGTTTTGATGGATGTTCGGTGTTGTTTTGCAATGACGAATTAACCATACTCTCGGGCGAAATCCTTTTTCTCCATTCACCCTCGATAATGTTACCTTCTTCATCCAATTGATCAGCATAATTCGGCGGGCAATACTCGATGTCATTTTCCGCCATCAAAAAATTATGGAGATAACAACACGCAGCAACAATTTTTTGTGCCCTGTCTGGTCCACAAAACATTGTCCTTTTCACGCATTGCCATTTGGAGCACATTATACCGAAAGCATTCTCGATGCAACGTCTCGCTCTGCTCAATCGATAATTAAAAATTATTTCCGCTTGTGACAATTTTCTTTTGAAAGCAAATGGCTTCATTATCCTTTTGCATAAAGGAAATGCATCGTCACCGACAAAGAAAAAGGGTAACTTTGTTCCATTTACAGTTGCATTCTCTGGAAATGACAGTTGGTCGTTTATAATATCTCGACCAAACGAAGAATTTCGGAAAACACCAGCGTCACCTTCGCTACCATAAGCTCCAACATCGAAATGGATAAATCTATATCCCGAATCGCATGCAGCTAAGAGCACAATGGAATTAAATCCCTGAAAAAGCAATAATAATAATTATTGTAAGTACCGGGTATATGGTATTAAAGAAATAAGTACCTTGTAATTATAGAACAAGCTACCTGCATTAGGTGGTGCTTGCAAGGCAATATGCTTGCCATCAATGGCTCCAATACAATTTGGAAAATTCCATTTTGTGTTGAATCCGTTTGCAATTTCAAAAAAACTTTCTTTTGTGAAAGTAGGTATCATATTAATATCATTCAATGCCTTGCAAATGGCACTCGACACTTGGTCTATAATTCGCCCGAAATGTTGCTTGCTTATCCTATAGCACGAAGCTGTGTGTCTCTGCAAATCTCCAGACGCAAAGTATCTGTAAAGTTATAAAATTAATAAAGTTTGCAAACTCATAATTTAGTAGAATATAATACTCCAACGTAATTGCAAGTTTCTGCTTTGGACATATCGAATCTTTTGGACGAGTCAATCTCTTCGGTTGCAAATACGGTTCAACCATATTATACAGTCTATCGAAATCACCGATGCTCATGTGGAAATTCTCACTAAAGTATTTTCGGTTATTTCTCATGTCTTCAAACTATAAATACAATAGAAAATGCAAAGAATTTGTTTTTTATTTTCAATACTTACATCGCTTTCAAATCTGCCTTTCTTATTTCTTTCTTGTAAATATGGATTCACCCAATGTCTTGGCATTCTCCTCTTCTTTTGATTCACTTTGCTTTCGACATACTTCTTTATTAACGTTGCCGTACACATTAGCAACATTGCAGCCGCCAATCGACGCTTCACAACGATTCTATGTAAAAATATATATACGATATCATAATAGCTATGAACATTATGTACATGCAACTTACGAGCACAGTGATTCCATTATCACACCAAAAACTAATTATTTCTTATTTAAAATAAATTAATTTTAAATTTTAAATAAATTGTCAATTGACTTTTAACATTACTGCACGACATCTTTCGGTAACGTTCACGAACTAATTTCACAGCGGAATGAGCGCAGTGAGAGGTAAGCGAAATTTCACTCGATCTGGATACTAGGCTTTATATAGGAATCGAAATGAAAGCTAGCGTCCTTGGATCTGTGATCCAATTTGTGAGGAGTGTTTTCGGCTTGAGTTGTTTGGCCGCAAAACATCACCCCACAGGTTGTCGCAATATAAAAAAAAACGAATAAAAATTCTCCTCGGAATTTTTTTTCAAAGATAACGATTTTGTCCTTTATCCTTGAATATCTTAAAATGCATATTTTGAATTTTTTTATAATATTTTTTATAGTTCGTGTATTATACTGTTTTTCAAGACATGCAAAAAAAATCTGCCAACAGTCTGGGCGCAACTTTATTATTTTATGGGTAGAAGTCCGAAACGTGTTTAATGCTCAGAACCGGTGTAGGTTACTATGCGACTGACAACCTAAAACATAATAACGTTCCAAATAGCCTTAGGTTGTCACTCGCATAGTAACCTACACCGCATCTCATCATTAAACACGTTCCGGACTTCCACCCATAAAATAATGAAATTGCGCCCAGACTGTTGGCAGATTTTTTTTATTCACTTACGTATTTTTTTTTCAATAGATGATTCAATAGAAGCGAAAGTGAATTCGATCTCATTAAACTTAAGAGATTTTCGTATAGGGAAAAATACTTAAATCGATTTTTTCCCCGACTATGATTAAAGCTTATAGAAGTAAAAGTGAATTCCAAATCTCAATATACCTAAGAAATATATCAGAATTCCAGAATATATACACAACCATTTTACACCCCATTAGGGGTTGGATATAGGAAAATTTTAAAGAACGGTACTAGGCGCTTATACAGGGTGTTTGGCACTCCGTGTGCCACCTTGTAAGGGGTTATTCCTTGATATATTTGGAGAAAAAAATTGTTCTACAGAGTGGGTCAATTTTCAATATTAGTGGAGATACAGGGTGGTTAAGAAAAGTGTTTTTGTCCGGTACCCTCACTCACTTAAAACGTTATATCTTGAAAACGAATAATCACAAGGCAAAGTGTTATAACTCGTTTTTTAGGCAATCGAATTATCTTTCATTTGATGTAACAGTCTAAATTGTAACTTCACCCAATCTTGAGATATTTACTCGAAAACACAAATTTTTGCTACGTCAACCCTTAAAATTCAGTGATCAATGTAGTTTTTCTCAGAAAACCCCATTATAAAAATGTCATTTTAATTTTATTTTTTTATGAGCCGTATTATTACCTACAAAAGCTGCATACATATGTATGAGTTACGATTAACATTTTGGAAGTAATAGGTAAAAATACATATCGCATAAAAATTAAATATTTAAAAAATCAGTGCATGTGCATGTTGATCTACGCTACTTGCTTGAATCGAAAGAATTTAATAATGGTTTTTATTTCAAATATTTTTATTTTAAATATCTTTATTATAATAAATGTTCAAAATGGCCACCTTCATTTTGAATGCACGCTAAAGCTCGTTTGGCGAGTGTTCTCTTGGTATTCATATTCCTCAACTGCTGCCTTACTTCTATTGCTGCCGCATCGATCCTGATATTTAGATCTTCCAATGTTTCTACTGGCGTTGCGTAGACAAGGTCCTTCATCCGTTCCCATACAAAGAAATCCATAATAGAAGGATCAGGAGATCTTGCAGACCAGTGTATCGGTCCATTTCTACCGATCCAGCTATTGCTATAATTGGAATTTAACCAATCTGTGATCTGTCGGCCATAATGAGCTGGAGCACCATCGTGTTGGTAAAACATGGAAGCCAATCGAACCAATGGAATATCATCCAACAAGTCCTGTAGATCATTTGATAAAAACTGTAAGTAATTGGAACTATTTAGAGTACGCGGAAGCCTAATAGGTCCAAGTAAATCGTCACCAATCACACCTGCCCATAAATTGACGCTGAATCTGTGCTGAAATGATGCCGCTCTTCTTGTGTGTGGATTGCTCTCAGCCCACGTATGTAGGTTGTGGAAGTTTGTGATACCGTCTCTGGTAAATTGGGACTCATCCGTCCACAGAATATTGTTGAAAAAATTGTCGTCATCTTTTTGTCGTTCAAGGAGCCAATTGCAAAACTCCATCCGTTTGGGGAAATCAATGGGTAGCAGCTCCTGTACTGGTGTGTGATGGTAGGCATGGAAGCGTTTTACTTTTAAAATACTCCAAACCTTCCAAGTAGATATGTTAAACTGCAATGCCAAGCGTCGGATACTGATCGATGGATCATTTTGCACTGCTTGTAGTATTCTTTCATCAATCTGAACAGCGATTATAGGCGCAGGATTTGCATTTACTCTCCTTGTTCTAACGCTGCCAGTTTCCCTAATTCTCCTGTAAACGTCTTGAAATATTCTCCTGCTAGGTGTCCGTCGATGAGGATGTCTCTGGTGGTAAAGCCTTTGCGCGGCTCGTGCATTTTGGTCACACTCTCCATAAATTAACATCATGTCAGCATATTCTTCATTGGAGTACTCAGGCATTTTGAAATAATTTTTTAAATTCTACTGACACCTTCTTCTCTTAGCAACGTAACTAAAACTGAGAAAAATATGAAGGTAGTTTTGCTTTTATAGGCTTTTTATTTTGTAAGACACCCTATTAGAAAAGGCATAGTACCGCATCCAGTGGTACCTACCACGTCCAGGTAAAAGCATCAATTATGTTGAAACTCACTTACATTTCATTGTTTTCCTTCATACTTTAAATAGTAATAAATGTGCAATAAAAATACTGTAGTACTACCGACAAATTAAACAGGTTTTTAAACGTGGTCCACTTTATGGCACTGACTTTTAAATATTTAATTTTTATGCGATATGTATTTTTACCTGTTGCTTCCAAAATGTTAATCGTAACTCATACATATGTATGCAGCTTTTGTAGGTAATAATACGGCTCATAAAAATATAAAATTAATATGACATTTTTATAATGGGGTTTTCTGAGAAAAACTACATTGATCACTGAGTTTTAAGGGTTCACGTTGCAAAAATTTGTGTTTTCGAGTAAATATCTCAAGATTGGGTGCAGTTACAATTTAGACTGTTACATCAAATGAAATTCGATTGCCTGAAAAACGAGTTATAACACTTTGCCTTGTAATTATTCGTTTTCAAGATAGAACGTTTTGAGTGAGTGAGGGTACCGGTCAAAAACACTTTTCTTAACCACCCTGTATCTCCACTAATATTGAAAATTGACCCACCCTGTGGAACAATTTTTTTCTCCAAATATGTCAAGGAATAACCCCTTACAAGGTGGCACACGGAGTGCCAAACACCCTGTATAAATAGACCGCAGAAGTGTAATTGCTTTGATAGCTCGACATGTCTAAAAGTTTTAACGAAATTCGTGAAAATGTGGATTCACGGACATTTTTTTACTCAACCTATGAACGCCAATATAAATCTGACCTTTTTTTTTTGATTTAATTACTCTAATAGCACATCTACATGTACGGACTGTGTTTCAACTTTCTAGCATAAGCCGTTTCTGAGATATAAAAAACCACCCCTCACCCCCAGCATATTTGTAACGTCTTTCAGTTTTCCTTTCTTTTTTTCACTTGCTAGTCGTTCGGGTTTGAATTTGAGCACTACCTTTCGAGAATCGTGATTCAGTCTGGAAAAGCAGAACGGGAGCCTTCAATAAGAATCAGTTGCGCCCCACGACCCCTCTCTGGGTTCGCCCCTTTGTGCTGGAGGTTTTCAACGGTTTCTACGGGGGAAAACAGAAATAAACAAAACTCTCAAAGTTATCCGGAAACGATTTCGAAGCCAAGTGCAAGTTCGAAACACACATAGGATATCGCTTCGATTTAGATCTCTTTCGTTTTCCACTGCTCTTTTTATTTGTTGTTCGATAATGATCCGAGAAAACCGAGGAGTTCGAGACAATATTTGTTGGGATTGCACGTGAGAAGTGTCTACAAATTTCGCCACGTTCCAGTTGGATATTGGAAGGTTGTTGGTATCTCACTGCAAACTGATGTCATTCGAAAGTTGTTACAAATATGTTTTCGGCAGCCGCCAGTGCAGCGTCCATTTCGCATCCAGAATTAATGGGTTCCTCTGGCTAATACTGAAAAAAAGAAATAAGAAACATACAGCAGTCACGATCGGCTGCAAGCCTATCGTATCTAGATGAAATACTGAACTCCGATTTATATTATAGTTGGGGATAAAGTAGAATTACGTGTGTGCATGTTGTATGTCCTTTATTAAGGACTCCCATTTGATTGCTACTCAAACCTAAAAGACAATATTCAGTATTTAATTTCATATCTTGAACTGGATGAGTCACTGAAAAAGTTTTCTTTTTTGAAGGACTTTCACATGGAAGGTGCAGGAAGGAATCACTCGATTTCTTACTATTACGGTTCTTCCCTGTGGAAAAATCGTATAAACCCCTAGACAAAGGGGGCGAACGGGCTTTGTCCGGCCAACCCAGAGAAGGGTCGTGGGCGCCAGTGATTCTTGCTTTAAGGGCCCCGTTCTTAATCTTTTCCCCGATCGAATCACTAATTCGGGGAAATCACTCCTTACACTGTTCGTTTCAAATTAAACTATGCACGGAAAAAAGGCTGAAATACGTCACAGAATTTTCTCCAAAACACAATGTTGCAATAGAATATAAAATAATATAATTCAAGTAAAACCTTTTAAAGAAGGTACAAGTAAAAAAATATGATAACTGACTATACGAACCTAATTTTACTACTGATTAATTATGATAAATATTGATATCTACTCTACCTCCTTAATTCTAGGGCGCCGCTGGTGCGTTGTCCCGCGACGTCTGCTTATTTCACTCCTTGCTCAGTTTCTTTTTTGTACAAAGTTCCAATATTGACTCCCTCTAGATTTCTGGCTCCGATCTCGTTCCTCGCCGTATCACTCCTTTTCTTACTCCGCCCGTATACACGCTAGCGGGGTAGTACGCCTTCCGTGCTTCCTTGTTTTCACTGTGCGATTACTTCCTCCTTCCGATGTTCACGTACCAATCCACTTGTGATTTCTTCTTCCTTCTAAGGCTCACGTACTAACTCACTGGACTCAAGAAAACCAAAGAGAGCGTTTTCGGGTGCTGCACTTACCTCGAAACCTCGGGTCAGCTTTTCAATCGGTAAATCCCCGTTTTCCTGGGTCAATGACTGCTTTCTCCCGGTCATTCGCTCCAGTCCAAAAACGTTTCGTACTTTGTTAGCTTTTATTCTCGTTTGTCGGTGTCCACTTAATATTTACCAACCGACTTTTTATCATGGACCCAAACCTCGCCGATCTGTCTTATCCACTTCACTTTCTCGCGGTTCGTGCAGTGCTCGTCGATATTGTCGTCGGATGACGTCTCTCGTTGTTGTGACATTTGTGCGGTATGGTGTTGTTCTTCTTGTGTCGTATTTTCCGTGTCAATTGTTTTCTGTAGATTCCGTGATCGTACTGTGTTTTTTTGAGATCGTTCTGTGTTTCCCGCGATCGTTCTGTGTTTTCCGTGATCGTTCTGTTGTTCTCCCTGTAGTTAAGTGCTTGTTATAAAGTGTTTTCTTCCTTCTCATTTTAGGGTTGAACGGAACGCAGGGCGGAGTCAACGGTTACGCAGGACGGAGTAACCATCGATTAATGTAAGTATGACAATTTTGTCACAAGGCTTGATTTTGGGGTTCGGTTACGGCCGTTGAAGGATTTGTGTCTGTTGCGCAGCCAAGGTGTATTTCCCGTGCGTAGCTTTATTTTTTATTTCGATAAATTCTTACTAATTTTGAATACTAACGCTAAACTTAAAGCTAACCTACTCTAGTATTACTGACTAAATTCAATTGTTCACATTAAATTCCAGACTTACTACTTAACCTTACCACATTCCAGCCCTCCTTCCGTACATTTAACTATAAACTAATACTCAATTGTCTTTTTAGGTGTCACCATCGACTGTGGAGCCAGTGAGGGCGGAACCAGCGCAACAAGGATTGTCTCAAAAAAAGGTAATTTTCTTCTCTATTTTCGTTAATCCCGAAGCTCACGATTGTTCTTTTCTTGAAAGATCCGCGATTTACGAGTGGAACTCGTAACATTCCCCCCTTACTACACAGAGAATTCACCGAATTCTCTACAGGATATGACGACTTGCCAGCTTAGAGAAAATATGCAAGAAGGATCATTCGGTAATTTTATTGTTTACATCCCAAAAATTTCTTTCCTTTCCTCTCTTAGTTTTCTCTACCTTTCCTTCCCTAACCTTCTGTAAGTCCGATCAGAACAAACAAACACAAAAAAATTAGCGATAGGTTTCAAGTCTTTGGCATGCCATGTGCCACCCCGTTTCCCGTCTAAACCCTCCAACTCGTAGGTCCATGGCGATACTCGCTTTTTAACCCGAAATGGTCCGATATATTTTGGTGCTAAATTCGCAGAGAAAAACTTAGCTGCATCGGACAGAACGTAGTTGGTCCTCCACACCCGATCATTCGGATAATATTCGGCCTCTCGCCGCCTCAGATCATACCGACTCTTGGATTGTTTGGATGCTTGCTCAAAACGCTTCCGGAGCTCCTCGCGAACTTCCTCGAGTGCCTTTGATCGATTAATAGGGTCCCTATACGATGGTGATGTTCCATCTGGTCTCTCTCGTGGCTCTATTCCCACCTTCATATCTCTTCCGAAATTCGCAAAATACGGAGAAACCTTCATTACTTCGTGTGTGGCCGTCCTCAACGCGCAAGCAATCTTGAAGAGGTTCTCGTCCCATTTCCGATGGTTGTCCGCAACATACGCTCTCAACATCATCTTAATCGACTGGTTGATTCGCTCCGCTGGGTTCGCTTGTGGGTGGTAGAACGCTGTGAATTTTATCTGAGTTCCATATGACTCTACCATTCCCTGAAACTCCTTAGATCGGAACTGAACACCGTTATCGCAGACTAACCACTTCGGAACACCAAACAGCAGAAAAACTTGATCCTCCAAGACTCGCGTAATGGCTGCAGCCTTCGCCGCTCTAAGTGGAAATAGTAAAGCGAACTTCGAGAAGTAATCTACGACCGTGAGGATAAATGTTGATCCCCTAGATGAGCGTGGTAGTGGTCCCACTAAATCCACACATATCATCTCCCACGGTTGTTTCGCCTCACCACGTCTCGACGCCATCAGTCCGGCTGGTAACTTTCGCTCCGGCTTTATTGCTTGACATACTTTACATGCCGTAACATATTCCCGTATGTCCCCTTGCATTTTGGGCCAGTAATATCCGCGCATGACCCTATCAACCGTTCGTCTCACTTCACCATGTCCTGATTTTGGGTCATCATGACATTTCTGCAAAATGTCTGCACGTTCTCCCTTCGCAGGCACCCTCTTCCACGAACACGCCTCATTGAGTTCCGGATATTTGGATGGAACATGCTTCCATAAGGTGTTTCCTTGTACTCGCCATGAGGGATACTTTGCAGATTGCTTCGGCACCGTCTCCAGCATTTTCGAATACCATCGATCAGTTTCCACGACGGAAAATAACGTTTCCACCAACGGAACGGACCTCGACAACGCATCCGGGACCAGATGTTCTTTGCCTTTTCGATGCACGATCTCGTAATCGTATTGCTGAAGACGAACTGCCCAGCGCGCCAACCTGCCTGTCGGATCTTTCAAATTGTGGAGCCAAACCAAGGAGTGGTGATCTGTTATCACGCTAAACCGACTCCCCTCAACGTAAGGTCTCAACTTCTCTACTGCCCATAAAACAGCCAAGCATTCCTTCTCCGTCGTTGAGAACTTACGTTCCGACTTCGTCAGCGAGCGACTCAGATAACAGATCACTTTTTCCCCGTCTGACTGTTCTTGCGTAAGTACTGTCCCCAACCCGAAATCGGAAGCGTCGGTCTGGATCGTAAACGGTAGCTCGTAGTCGGGACAGGTTAAGATAGGTGCCGTGGATAATTTCACCTTCGCCGATGAGAAAGCCCTATCGCAATCTGCGTCCCATGCAAATTTATGCCCCTTCCTCAAAAGCGAAGTCAGAGGTGCAACTAACGTTGCAAAACCCGGTATGAACCGTCTATACCACGATACCATGCCTAGGAACTGTCGAACCTCCTTTATGTTCTTAGGCGCTGGGAATCGAACTAAACTTTCCACCTTATCTGGATCCACATGTAGTCCATACTCATCGAAAACATAGCCCAGATAGCGCAATTCTGGCCTACAGAACTCATACTTCTCCTTTGATACCTTCAGCCCAGCCTCTCTCAGTCTTCGGAATACTTCTCGCAAGATTTCAGTGTGCTTTTCGAAGGTTTGCGTCACCAGGACTATGTCGTCGAGGTACACAAACACATATGGCTCCAGATCGGCTCCCAAAACTTGGTCGATCAACCTTTGCTACGTAGCCGGGGCATTTTGCAGTCCGAACGGCATACGGTTGAACTCAAACAACCCTCTACTCGGAACTGTGAAGGCAGTATACTGCTTGGAGTTTTCAGCCATTGGAACCTGCCAGTACGCGGATTTAATATCTAAAGAAGATAGGTACTTGGCGTCTCGTAATTTATCTAGCGTCGCCGAAACGTACGGAATGGGATAGGCATCTCGTTCTGATACTTTATGTACCTTACGAAAGTCCACACAGAATCGAAAAGAACCATTTTTTTTCTTCACCAGTAGTATTGGCAACGACCACGGACTTTTTGACGGTTGCACTATTTTCGCCTCAAGCATATCTTTCAGTTCGTGGTCTATATCCTTCTGCCTGACTGGCGACACTGGATAATAACGTTGTTTGATAGGCGGAGAGTTTGTTTTAATCGTATGCTCCACCACCGATGTCCTGCCGAGCCCCTCTCCCATACTACCCAACTCTTCCTCAAGCAGAACGTTCAACTTCTTCAATTCTTCCTCTCCCAATTTAGATTTAGGCTGCAAGAATTCAACCGTTGCCACGTCTAAAATGCTGCTCAGGTCCACCTGTCCTCGTCTGAGATCCAGCACGATACCAAACTCCCTCCAAAAGTCGGCCCCCAATATGACCGTATGTGGAAGTCTTTTCACCACTAAACCAGCGTGTACAACCACCGACCCCGAATGGTATGCAGACCAACCCATCCACCTGGCATACATCATTATTCGCCAGACGAATTTCATGTGCAGACGCTGGTTGCAGTTCAATCCCTAGTCTCCTCAGACTTTCCCACCCTTTACCTCCCCATATCGTTCTTGAAGCCCCTGAGTCCAACAAACCGATGAACTCTACTCCAAAAACGTCAACCAGTAGGTGCGGACGATTGTCGCCACACATCGGAGTCAAAGCAAAGTCTAGATGTGCGGGTTTTGTCGCTTTGACCTCCGTACTCACTACCCCGCATTCTAGTGAGCACTCGGTTCGTTTCCCGAACTAGTACTCGGTTGGTTTTGCACGGCACCAATACATTTCGACCGGAAAACCCCTACTTTTCCGCAGCCGAAGCATCGTCTGGCTTCGTTGCACTCGCTAGCGATATGCCCGTTCTTTTTGCAATTGTAACACAGTATTGTCTGTTTCCGCGTAATTTGTTGCGTTTGGTTAGGACCACCTGTGCGTCCATCTCCGAATCTGTGGCACTCAGCTGCGTCTACATACGCTAAATCTGCCTCCAACAGACTCTGTCGTTTCGTGGGTGGTGGTATAAAAGCCTCTACCGACACTCTGGTGGCTTCTAGCGTTCTTCCTAAAGATACCAACTCCTCCACCGATTTCACTGCCTTAAAAACAGCTGCGTCTGATAAAACGGGGCGATATTCCGTCTCAAAATTTTAATTTTGTCGCTCTCATCTGGGGAAATCGACAAACGCCTAAACAACCCCTCCATTATTGCGGTGTAAACCCCAATCGACTCACCCGCTCCCTGCGTACGGCGACGTATTTCGTCCATCAATCGGTCGTCATAATCTGGTGGAAGAAATTCTGCTCGTAGCTCGGTAACCAATTCCTCCCAAGATTTACATCTGACTTTGTTTGCTCGCAGCCAAATTAACCCTCTCCCCTCGAACAGGTCTATTGCCGATCTAAACAGAACCGACTTCGGCACCCCTCTTGCCTGGCGCAATTCCTCCACCCTCTCCAAGAAAGCACAAAGTGTATTGGGTTCACCTGCAAAGTGACCTTCCACTTTGAAATATCTACTTTACCGGAATCAGGTGACACGCTAGTATTCGCTAGTGATGTCGTGTCCATAATCCTGACATGGGACCTACCCAACTCCTCCTCGTCCGACGATACCTGCCCCGACTTTTCAAATAAGTCATTCAATTGTACTAAAATACTGGATTTAATTTTCTGCTTTGCAGGCATTTCCTCTTCCGTCGGTTCGCCTCCTTCCAGTCGCCGCAGGCAATAATGAATTTTTGTAAAAAAATTTTTATAATCACTAGAAGTTTCGTCTCCTTTAAATTCTATCAACAACCCCTCAATCTCAGTAATCTTCGCTGTTATAGCAGCTAAATCTTCCGAAAATTCGAACGGGTAAGTTTCTAAGCACAAAGACATCTTTCCCGAAGATTCCGTACGAATCGCTGCTCTAAGTCACTTCCTCATCTCGTCCACTTTATCGGACTTAACGCCTCTGATGGCTAACTCGTTAGCTCATCCTGGCTTAGTCGGTCGATTAGAATTTTCGCCATTACAAAAAAAAATTTAGAGCCACAACTTAGTCAAGAAATCCACCCAAACAATAGAACTAAAATCCTCGAGTTATTGGAATTCAACTACTGCCTAACAGTCCCTCTCTCAGCACTCCACTGTATAATTTTACCGAAGCAAAGAACAATCGTATCAAAATTAATCGGAAATTCCACAACTTGAAATGTACTGCACGTCACAAATTCTCTCCGATGCCCTAGTTACGTCATCCACTTCGACAATTAATAATTCTACCACTTAATCAAAATCGCAAATCCACGTTGGGCGCCAATTATTACGGTTCTTCCCTGTGGAAAAACCGTATAAACCCCTAGACAAAGGGGGCGAACGGGCCTTGTCCGGCCAACCCAGAGAAGGGTCGTGGGCGCCAGTGATTCTTACTTTAAGGGCCCCGTTCTTAATCTTTTCCCCGATTGAATCACTAATTCGGGGAAATCACTCCTTACACTGTTCGTTTCAAATTAAACTATGCACGGAAAAAAGGCTGAAATACGTCACAGAATTTTCTCCAAAACACAATGTTGCAATAGAATATAAAATAATATAATTCAAGTAAAACCTTTTAAAGAAGGTAGAAGTAAAAAAATTTGATAACTGACTATACGAACCTAATTCTACTACTGATTAATTATGATAAATATTGATATCTACTCTACCTCCTTAATTCTAGGGCGCCGCTGGTGCGTTGTCCCGCGACGTCTGCTTATTTCACTCCTTGCTCAATTTCTTTTTTGTACGAAGTTCCAATATTGACTCCCTCTAGATTTCTGGCTCCGATCTCGTTCCTCGCCGTATCACTCCTTTTCTTACTCCGCCGACTTTTTATCATGGACCCAAACCTCGCCGATCTGTCTTATCGACTTTCTCGCGGTTCGTGCAGTGCTCGTCGATATTGTCGTCGGATGACGTCTCTCGTTGTTGTGACATTTGTGCGGTATGGTGTTGTTCTTCTTGTGTCGTATTTTCCGTGTCAATTGTTTTCTGTAGATTCCGTGATCGTACTGTGTTTTTTTGAGATCGTTCTGTGTTTCCAGAAATAGAAGGGTAAGTCCATTACATTCATAGGGTATTAGTATTTTTTGATTTCATGAACAAATTTTGTAGTTCCGGGGTCTGAGGAAACTTTCTTTTAAATTTTTATTTCTATAGTATTTCAAAATTTGGATGACAAATTGCTTTTGTTCTTCATCCTTTGCAAAAACTTTTGGATTAATTTTACTACTCGTTCTGCAATATCATTGACAACTGATAATATTGATACTATATTATTCATACATTCAGGCGCGTGGCGTGAATCTTCGTAGGGCTAACGCAACGATACGATCGCTAAATTTCGCGGAATTATTTTATTACTTCCTGGAATTTAGCGATCGAAATTTTATTTCTGAATGAAAATTGCGTGTTTATGATTATAGAATTCATAGAATTTGATGATCGTGCTATTGCGCTAGCCCTACGAAGTTTCAAGCTACGCGCCTGCATACATTCTTGATAATGAAACAAGAAAATTTTCCCTACTCTGCCTCCATTATATAATCATACACCTACAATAGAAATTTTAGTAATACCTATTAAGGCCCCATGTGCACGTTAAATGCGATTTTGTTGATTTATGGCTGTTTTCAAAAGCATTTTTCACTTCAATAGCAAAAAAAAAAACCAAAAAAAAATTATACCACTTTATTAGCTGGTATGTAAACTAGGACGCGAATAGAAAAAAAATTCAAAACTGTATTTGGAAAAATTGCTATTAGCGCAACAACCCTTGAACATTTTATAAAATGCGTAAATCCGAGTTTTTCAAAAGCATTTATTACCTATTTCTTGAATAATGAACATGTCATTTTCATTAATATAATGCTAGAAAAAATCTTAAAGAATATCCTAAATAGATTAAATTTTAAAAAATTTTCATTTTTGTTAATAATATATGAAGTCAAACTGAAGCAATTTTTCACGATTTTCATGGCAGAAATTACATAAGAAAACAGCATTTCATTGAAAACTTTCATAGATATTATAACTAATTGGTATATCTAGAAGATAAATCAATGAAAAAATTATTGATTTTTAATAGTTATGCGTTTCAAATAATTTGAAAACCTATAACACTATTTATTCTGTAAATTCAAAGTTAGTTCGCTGCTAGCCAGCGAACGATGCAGACGTATTATCTACGCCAAATTTTTTTTCCCTGTTTTTCTTTCGGCATATTCGTACTTCCCCTAACTAACTAGGAAGAAGAACCAGACTAGGCTTAGGCGATGAAGGGATTGAATGGCGGGTTTACGGGGTCGACAAATGACACCATATCTATATGACCACGTGAGTTGGTATTATACTATACATTGATATATTGTATAAGAAAATTTTGAGTACTGGAGATTTAGACACTTGACTTGAGCTCGGTGGAACTGTTTTCGTCGACAAGGTTAAACGTCGCACACGTAAACTCACCATTTTGCTTCGTGGGACTTATGTAGTATAATAGAACTGGAGTATGATATCGCGACATTTTCTATTGAGCATTCAAAGTGAAAGTAGTAAGTGAATAATTAATTAAATAGTGATTAATAGTACCGAAAAAATATGGGAAATACTAGAAATCATTCCCGCTATTTCGCGAGGAATCAGAAAACAACCCGAAAAGTCAGTTGTGAGAAAGCACGTAATGCAAGAAAAAAAATGTTTGTATTTATGTTCTACATATGCATGAATGTGTAATTAACTTTGGTTGTTTCTAATTAGGAATAAACCCGGGTGTGAAACTGAGATACGAGTACATACTGTTTTGAAGGAAATAATACCTGCTGTAAGTTATTTTAATTTATTAAAAGAGGTTCGACCTCACACCTTATCAGCGCCGATTCTTTTGAAATGTGTATATTCGAAGAATTAGTAATTGACAAACAAATTTCAAGAATATTTTTTTACATAATATGTTATTCATATTGCAGCAATCTTTTTCTTTATAATTCCAATAACTCAATTAATTATTTTACGTGGAAATAAACGGAGATATGAATTTTACTTTATTATTTTTTAATAATAAAGTATTGTGATCGACCTGAAATTTCAAAAAAATTTGCTACCCTTCAATTTAGTATTTACACGTTTTAGGACTAGTAAACACAAAAAAAGCAACAAAATAAAATGACCGTCTGTCCATCGTAGACGCCGTACACAAAATCGTTTGAAGGCGCGTAGCTCTCAAACCTGTTGATATATTATGTTAAAATTTTTATGGTAGGTAGATTGGGTGAACTCCTACGACTGGTATTTTTTGAGGGGGTGGGGGATGAGGGGTGAGCGTTTTAGACGAAAAATGTTGGTTTCTAGATCTCAGGAACCACTTATGCCAGGAGACTGAAAGTTGGAACCTATACAGGGTGTTTGGCACTCCGTGTGCCACCTTGTAAGGGGTTATTCCTTGATATACTATATTTGGAGAAAAAAATTGTTCCACAGGGTGGGTCAATTTTCAATATTAGTGGAGATACAGGGTGGTTAAGAAAAGTGTTTTTGACCGGTACCCTCACTCACTTAAAACGTTAAATCTTGAAAACGAATAATCACAAGGCAAAGTGTTATGACTCGTTTTTTAAGGAATCGAATTACCTTTCATTTGATGTAACAGCCTAAATTGTAACTGCACCCAATCTTGAGATATTTACTCGAAAACACAGATTTTTGCTACGTCGACCCTAAAAATTCAGTGATCAATGTAATTTTTCTCAGAAAACCCCATTATAAAAATGTCATTTTAATTTTATTTTTTTTATGAGCCGTATTATTACCTACAAAAGCTGCATACATATGTATGAGTTACGATTAACATTTTGGAAGTAACAGGTAAAAATACATATCGCATAAAAATTAAATATTTAAAAGTCAGTGCCATAAAGTGGACCACGTTTAAAAACCTGTTTAATTTGTCGGTAGTACTAAAGTATTTTTATTGCACATTTATTACTATTTAAAATATGAAGGAAAACAATGAAATGTAAGTGAGTTTCAACATAATTGATGCTTTTACCTGGACGTGGTAAGTACTACTGGATGCGGTACTATGCCTTTTTTAATAGGGTGTCTTACAAAATAAAAAGCCTATAAAAGCAAAACTACCTTCATATTTTTATCAGTTTTAGTTACGTTGCTAAGATAAGAAGGTGTGCTCCTGCTCATTACGGCCGACAGATCACAGATTGGTTAAATTCCCATTATAGTAATCGCTGGATCGGTAGAAATGGACCGATACACTGGCCTGCAAGATCTCCTGATCTTACTATTATGGATTTCTTTGTATGGGGGCGGATGAAGGACCTTGTCTACGCAACGCCAGTAGAGACATTGGAAGATCTAAATATCAGGATCGATGCGGCATCAATAGAAGTAAGGCAGCAGTTGAGGAATATGAATACCGAGAGAACACTCGCCAAACGAGCTTTAGCGTGCATTCAAAATGAAGGTGGCCATTTTGAATATTTATTATAATAAAAATGTTTGAAAAGAAAAACCATTATTAAATTCTTTCAATTCAGTGGACCTTTTTTTTGGGGGTTTGGGTGTTGTGGTGATGGTGAAAGGGGGTAGAAAAGAAAACATTTTGATTTTTATTTCTCGAAATAAAAAAATCTATGCAGCCATAGAAGAAAGAGAAGCGAAAAAAAGAAAAATTGATCGAATATAGACATCGGTAAGTGTAAAATGATTTTAAAATTAAAAACAAATTAACGAAGTACCTGCAAAAACAAATTTTATTTTGCAGTTAAGTTAATAATTAAAATAAAATTAAAGCTTTAAAGCTTTTACACTCAAAAGGCAACTATAGTATACTATAGTAGTGTAGTAGATTTGGAGAACTATGAAAAAATAGGTAATTCCGAGTAAATAATAATTAAATTAATTTGTTTAACGGAACTTATAGTCCAAGAACTAGCAAACATTTTTCGACCGTTTAGGATTTTTAAACTTAAAATGTTTATGGTCATACGCCATGAATCGAAGAATAAAAGATCATATGTTTGTTCTTTTTACAAGGATTAGTGTACACTACACTTTGTATATTTTAGGTATATACTAAATTTCGACTAGGCAAAAAGAACATGCTATATGATAAATAACACTTTTAACATTTTTAGTTGCTTAATTCATTAAATTCTGACAATGGAATAAATTTATTGCTATACAGTATCCTTGCAAGTGCTCACTGAAAACAGTAATTCCCTAAATACCAAAAGTCGATTTTATCTTCATACAAGCATAACGTTTGACAAATGGTAAACTTCACTTTCTTACACCTGCTCTCGCGTTCAGAAAACGAATGTAGCGTTTTTGAGTGATTATTGTTTTTAGTGGTCAAATGAAAATTTGTTGACAATGCGTGGTGCTATTTATTGGTGGAATAGTGACAATCAAAAGAAAAATCTATCGAAAGAAGTTAATTCAATTCTTCGCTTTCCGAAAAAATAAAGTATTGTGAATTATCGAAAGTTAAACGTTGAAACTATAACTTAAAATTAAGCCACCGAAATGATTGGCCAGACATTTTTCACAAAACGATTATGTTCGAAATTTTCGATAATACGCCTGATATACAGCCAATTTTCTCCGGTTTGTACCAATTTATGTAAATTATTCAAAAATGTTAATAATTCTTCCTTTTAATGGATGGACTGGAAAATTTAGTAGGTCTTATTCGCCTAAATTAAAAAATAGTTCTCCGCAGATTGCAATTCAACCAACCGAAAATTACTGGTGAACTTGATCAAGCCATCTATCAGAGGAATTCTTTCTAACCCGTAAGAGGATTTCATAGAAAAATGCAGCAGGATTTTGAAATATTATCTTCAACTGTGTTTCAAAATCTTAGCGTTTCCTTGTCTATTCGGAGAAACTTTTTGAAATCGATGTTAGAAAAAGCATAAAAATATAGGAGTACTATTTTACTTTAAAATCAAACTTTCATTTGTACGAATATTATTTCAACTAAAGAAAATATTTCAAAATCCCCTTGCTTATCAATGACTGTATGAAATGAATGAACTCTCTGTTCTCTAGATGACTGACTAGGACTACAAAACAGACATGACACTCGACACCTGACCTGAAATTGCACGACGGCAAAGACGAAACAACAAAGCATAAAGTCAAACCGATAATACTTCCCCAACTCATGCTGTAGTATTTTTCACGTCGATTCTGCCTTCATCATATTCCCGCATGTAAAGGCGATGAACACAAGATCCATTCGATTCATGACTGAAACGGCGAACCACGAAAATGCACGAATGAAAAACGATTGAAATTGACTTTTCCCCTTTCAAGAAAGAAAATCAAAAGCGAATACAGAATTTTCACACCGGACTCATGGAGCCTTAAGCTATTAAGAAGTGATAAGTTAGAAAGCTAAAGCACACTTTTAGGACATTCCATATGATTACATGTGAAAACCATACCATGGATTACTTAAAATTACATTCTCTACATAATAGTACAGACATAGGATCTCTATAAAGATACGGTGCATCATACAGTATCAAAACACAATTCTCGGTGACCAAATATAGTAAATATTTTGACGTGAATATGATTTCCTCTATTGCTCTCCAATAAATCACACAATATAGATTACACTATGACTAAGATACCTGTATATTTTTTACATTATAGTCTTAGCCTACCCTAGAAGTTCAAATTCTAAACATATTAAGGACTAAATCACTACATTATAACATTGGTATCTTTAAAATACAAAATACAAAAGAACCAAATTTTTTTGTGAAAAGTTGATCGCAACACTTTATTATTGGCATAAAAATTTTTTGTTGCTTTTTTGGGGTCTACAAGTCCTAAAACGTCAAAATACAAAATTTTAGGGTACCAAATTTTTTTCAAATTTCAGTTCGATAACAAAACTTTATTATTAAAAAATAATAAAGTAAAAGGAAACGGATTAGGTACGAAGTGTCATGCATCCACGCCTTCCAAAGAAGGTTTCCATTATGCATGATTGTATGCTTCCCCTTCACGCTGGCTAACCTTCCACCAAGCTGCCTGGAGGATGAATGATTCATGCATCTCTAAAGATGCATTCTTCATTACTGCGAAGTAAGGACACGAGGAGTTTTCGAATAATCGGTCTCTCGGCTACTTCCTCCTGCGGACATGCCCATGTTAAAAGGAAATGGAGAGGGATGGACGTGTCATGCATCCACGCCTGCCAAGGAAGGTTTCCACCATGCATGGTTGTATGCTTCCATTTCCCGCTGGGCTGCTTAATGTGTTGATGGGTTTACTCGGCTTTTCTCTGAGCGAGGCTATTTCCGCATCTTTGTTTTCGCTTAATACTAATGCAGGTTGTGTACTGCTTAATGTGTTGATGGGTTTACTCGGCTTTTCTCTGAGCGAGGCTATTACCACATCTTTATTTTCACTTAATACTAAATTTGCGTTTCTCCTCTCGTATGAGGATGAATCAATTATTGGACATAATTTAACGGTAGTTGAGGTTTTTGGTGGGGCGCAGCTTAGTTGGATTTGCTAGCCCCCTGCCCGTTTCCCTGTTTCTTTTCTTGGTACCGTTTTTTGCTGTAGCATGTCTCCTCGACATGTCCCAAACGGGAGCACCAATCGCATTTGAGCTTTGGTCCTCTTGGAGACGTATTGGTTAGAAAGACCTGGCCCCGAGGGCAGCTACTGATATTGTGTCTATAAACCTGACACGTATCGCAATAGGGCGTATTCTTTCATTGCCTGCAGTCAGCATAAGTATGGTTAGCCTTTCCGCAGAAACCGCAGATTAATTTAATTGTATCTTGTTGCTTAGGCACTGGTGTGTGATTTGGGAAAGAGGAACTAACCTGTTGTTGTGCAGGTAGAGAGTAACCGTTATAGGCTTGTAAGGAGTAAAACTGTGCTGACTGGGCTGAGGGGGTCGTATTATAACCATTATAGGCTTGAGAAAGCGAAAACTGAGTAGGTTGGGCTGACTGTGGATATGTTTGAAAATAGTTGGCAGGACGAGATACATCATTCGATATGAAAGGCATATTTGATATATTACTATTTAGGAAAGGGTTAGTTGCGAAAATAGGATCATTTTGGTTTGTGGTGATTCCTAACATTAGCGAGGTTTTAAGTGCCATGTCCAAAAGCTTATCCAAAGAGTCATCAACACTTGTGAGCATAAGTTGCCGAAGTACTGGATCAATGAGGCCCATCTTAAAGGAATTGACTACGGTTTTCTGCACCTCTGCTAATAGGGCTACGGAATCGGCTGTTTTGTATTGAGCTGCAATGATTTCTTGGGCGGTTGCCATGAGCTGGTTCCGTTGTCTAAAAAATGTTTTGACATCCTCTGATGGTGCTTGACGTTTAGACTTGATCTCAGCCATCACACTATCCAATGTCCTAGCCGCAAGGTATGTGGTTTTAATTAACGACTTGAACTCGTCCAGAGTTTTTATTTGTCTAAATCTTACGAGCTCAAATGCGTCTCCAGATAGTCTAGTGGATAACAAGGACACGAAGATTTCCTCGTTGGCCTCGCTCAAACACTTAAAAGCCAACTCACAGGCGTTGATGAACTCGTGTACTCTGCCTGCGAGTTCTGGTGAACGAGTGCTGTTGAACATAGGGACTAGACGGGACACAGTTTTCCCTACAATTTCATACGACGTCATTTCTATGTTGTTTGTTATATTTGGGTTAGGAATAACAAACTCTGGTTCGGTACTAGGGCGAAGAAACTCCTGTGCCAGACTTAGTTCTACTTGTGCAGGCGAACGGGTCCCTACCCTCACTAGTTCTTCTAATCGCCTAATCTTTTCTTCCAAATCCTGTGTGGACGTTTCCCTATCACTGTTAAGCTTATCTATTTTGTTTTGTAGTGTTCGTACTGCTAATTTTTGCTCTAACAACTTACTTTCTAGTGTTTTTTCTTTTCCAACCGACTCTTGGAGCCTTGCGTATGTTTCCTTAGCTTTAAGAGTATCTTCCTCTATTTCTTCGTTTAAAGTCTTCTGCTGGCGTTCGTAGTCTTTTAGACGTTTTTCCTGTTCTTTATTTTTACTTTTAATTGCTCGGTAATTTCTAACAAGGTCGCATTCTTTTCCTGGACCGTTATCAACAACCTGTTCAAAATAAAGTCGGTGGTTTCCAACCGTGTAAGTTTTCCCCACTGAGAATAAACCTCATTGACCAGCAAATCGTATACTTCTTTTGCTGTCAATTTTTTATACTCGGCGAGCAACGTGTTGTTGAAGGTCTGAACCAGATCTTCCTGTTCTTTTTTTTCCTTCTTATTTTGTGCCAACTGTTCTCTCAGGAGCACATACTCTTCCATCAGGTCCTCAGAACAGTTAGGTGGAAACTGCCGTTTTTTCAAGGTAAACGACCAACAACAAACTCCTGCTAAAGGAGAAACCAAAAGTAACCGAGAAGAAGAGAAAGGGAGAAAAAAAAAGTTAAATATACCAGCACCAAGATCGGGGATTACGCAGAAAAAGAAAGTTTTAAAATGTAACAGATGTTTTTTTAATTATTTCGAGATTATTTTTTAATCTACTCTCCAAAGAACTATCCTCTGACTCTTCTATTAAGCGCTTCCAGTTCACCTTGTTTCATGTTTTATCCAACCGTTTGGATGCCTCAATTTTCTCAATCAAGTTTTTCTTTAGTTTAGTGTCCGTCGTGATCGTGACTACTCGGTACAGCTCTGCCCTTTCCCTACGTTGCCGAACCTTTTTTCTGCCGCGTTTCTTTTTTTTTAGTCACTTTTGGTGTCGGTGGTTGCGACTGCTTGCTAATTTTCCTCCGGTAATCCTCTAACGAAAGTGGCTTAGGACCCCAGGTTGGATTGTTCGCAATTGCCCTTGTTAGCTCTGACTCTTTCACCTCTTTGACTTTAAACGTCTCGGCATCCATTACTGAAAAAGTAGTACATTGAGTCCATGTTTGGCTGTTATTGATTATGGATATTATAGATAAAGAAAAAGGAAATTAAAAATTGACTCGATGACCGATACGCTGACCCAGTAGTTTTAATCGTAAGAGAATTATTTTTGATATTTAGATCAAATTTACCAATATTAATTGCTTGTCTACTCAATCTTCCCTGCAAATAAGTTTAGAAAAATCTTCTAAATCTTCTTGTGGAAAGGTATGTCCATAGGTTCGACTATTAGCAATACTTGCTAATAGTTAACACCTGGCTGAGCTTATTACGAGAAAGCAATTAAGTTGAAATTGTGCGCCTTCCAAATCTTCTTCTGCGCAATTTCAAACTCAAATGTTGACCCCGTAACTAAAAAATGGTAGATTCTACTTGTTAGTATAAATACTAACAAGTCACAATCCGGCTGCGCCAATGTTGAGTGCTGTAATATCCCCGTGGATATTACAGTCAGGTAATTATTTTCAAGAAGAAGGCTGAAAATTGTTCCGGCGTTCGTGAGAATGCCGCAGTAAAGAACGATTAAATTGGGTATAAGCGCCTCAGTAAGAGACGCAAATTACCCTTTTTGGTTTCCACTGAAAAAAGTAAAATATTAAAGTTGTCAACTCCGGATACTTACTGGAGTTGTTCGTTGAAAAAAGGAAAAAGATCGTTTTTGATGATTTTAAAAAATACTTGTATTCGACAGCGTTACGTCTTACGATATTAACAATACTGAGTCAAGAGTGATCTCAATCAATAACTTAAATACTAAATTAATGCTAGCTAATAATTATTGTGAATTGGGCCAGTCGTTCAACCCATCGCAAAGTGCATTTGGTTGGAATTTGCCGATCAAGAGAATCGGCAATATTGGCGACCCACAAATGGTGCAACCTCGTAAAAGTGCAAGCGCCCATTTGTGGGTCGCGACAATTTTAAAATCATTGCACTTTGATCGCGAGAAAATATAAACGCAAACAAAGTAACAACTCGGCCGTTTCCAGTACCTGTGGCACACGACATGTTACGACACAGCAGTAAAGGTGAAGCCGGTGGAATCCCCTTGCTGCGACGTCACAATATCGTGGTTCAGGCCGAGAATTGAAATTCGATCTGTTTACGGTCGAGCTGTTAAGTTGTTGTTATTGCATGGTTGTTATTGTAGTAATTTAGACGCGTCAGGGGAAGAACGACTGGTCAGACTTAAAATAATAATTTCGAGAGGAAATGCAATACGTCGGATTGGCTGGACACAACAGCATATTCCGGGACGCAACGCTAATGTAGATTATCGCCGCTAATCTTTTATCGTCCTAATAGACGATAGCCGTCGGTCTGTGTGCAATCATCAAAAGTCTTAGCGTCCCGCAATTGCGCGATAACGTGGCTACACTTGAATTTGATAGTTCATGTTTACCTGTCGATGGATTCGAAGTGCGGATTATTGCATGAAAAACAAAATTACAAGATCTTAAATAATACAAAACCACCACTTCATCGCAATCCAATTTAAATTTAGCTAGTTTTATTTTCTACAGTTGCAGAAGAATGGCGCGGAATTAGAAATGACATTATCGCGCTAAACTTCGACGATAGCCGATAAATCGCTAATGTGCCTACTCGACTGTGCCTCGTTTAGCGCGGAATTTTGATCGGCACATATTAGCGCGCTACGCAGGTGAGGTCCTAGCATTAAAGAATGTACCTGCGAGTCTAAAGTTTTTGGTTCATTTTTCCTTATCTTCTTTACTTTTGATCGAGATAAGAAATAATAAATACACTCTTTAATTTTACTTTATTATTTTTTAATAATAAAGTATTGTGACCGACCTGAAATTTCAAAAAAAATTTGCTTCCCTGAAATTTTGTATTTTCACGTTTTAGGACTAGTAAGCCCCAAAAAAGCAAAAAAAAAAAAATGTCCGTCTGTCCGCCGTAGACGCCGTCCGCCGTACGCCGTACGCAAAATCGTTTGAAGGCGCGTAGCTCCCAAACACGTTGAGATATTAAATTGAAATTTTTATGGTGGGTAGATTGGGTGAACCCCTACGACTGGTATATTTTCGAGGGGTGGGGGTACAAGGGGAGAGGAGAGGGGAGCGTTTTAGACGAAAAATTTTGGTTTCTAGATCTCAGGAACCACTTATGCTAGGAGGCTGAAACTTGGAACTTATGTAGTACTATGATAATGGACTCAATTGCAAAAAAATGGTCGATATTGGTTAAGGGGTGTGGAAGTGGGGGGAAAACAATGAGTCTTTAACGCATGAAAGACGGGATTGAAACATTCTAAAATCGATTTCTCCTGAACAATTGTTGTCAGAAGATTGAAACTTTGTTGTTGTCCTTAGGGATACTTCAAGATTAGACAAGGGCTAACATTTTTAAGAGGGGAGGTGGGGTGTGGGGGTGGGGGGTGAAAAACTTTGGATTACAATATCTTCCGAACCAATTACACCAGGAAGATAAAATTTAGTTTCTGTATATGGGATCACAAGAGGAGTCTACCGAAACTAAATTTTTTGAGGGGGGAGGTGGAGCACGAAAGTGGGGGGACAGCAATTTTTCAAAAAATGTAATTTTTATATCTCAGAAACCGTATCAGATATGATCTTGAAAATTTTACAGGAGTTGGGGTCGGTAAACTTCTAGTAGGGAAAAAAATGTTGGTGGTGTGGGTGTTGGGGGTGATGGTGAAAGGGGGTAGAAAGGAAAACATTCTGATTTTTATTTCTCAAAAACCATAATGAATAGAAAGCTAAAAATTTAGGATTATATAGAGCCACTATGGAGACATCCTAGAAAAATAAAATTTTTGATAGGGGTATCAAGGTACGGGGGAGAGTGGTGGTTTTTTATATCTCAGAAACGGCTTATGCTAGAAAGTTGAAACTTAGTACGTATATGTAGATGTACTATTAAAGTAATTAAAGCAAAAAAAAAGTTCAGATTTTTATTGGCGTTCAGAGGTTGAGTAAAAAAAATGTCCGTGAATCCACATTTTCACAAATTTCGTTAAAACTTTTAGACATGTCGAGCTATCAAAGCAATTTTACTTCTGCGGGCTATTTATATAAGCGCCTAGTAACGATCTTCAAAACTTTTCGATATCCAACCCCTAAGGGGGTGTAAAGTGGTTGTGTACATATTCACGAATTCTGATATATTTCCATGGTACATATCTTGAGATTTGGAATTCACTTTTACTTCTATAAGCTTTAAACGTAGCCGGGGAAAAACCGATTTAAGTATTTTTCTCAATTAAACCGACTGGGGGTGTTGTTCAAGTTTTCACTGATTCCGAAAATCTCTTAGGTTTAATGTGATCGAATTCGCTTTTACTACTATGAATTATTCTATTGATAAAAAAAATACGTAAGTAAAAAGTAAGTAAGAAATAACCAGGAGGCTATTTGGAACGTTATTTTTTAGGTTTTCAGTCGCATAGTAACCTACACCGCATCTCATCATTAAACACGTTTCGGACTTCTACCCATAAAATAATAAAGTTGCGCCCAGACTGTTGGCAGATTTTTATATTACCATCTTCTTGATAAAAAGGTTTATATCCAAAATTTCATGTGTTTATGGTGTGCTTCGTTTCAACACACACATAAATTCACAACGACGGCATAAAACTACCTGTAGTTATAATCAACTCTAACTATCGTTGGGCAAGTAAGAGTATACTCGATGCGATTAAAAAGGTGACCAAACTATTCAGCCCAGTCCAGTACGCGCCTACCTCTAACAGTCCATATAGTCCGGGAGGCAGCGATGAAATTTTGATTCCATCCTTACAAAGCTGATTTTTTGTCATTTTGTTGTTTTTATATGGCAAGTAAACGGAACGGCAGTCTACCGCCCTAATGTGGGGGCAAACAATAATAACAATTGTTGAAACCTGTAAATAAATAATAAACTTTTTTGGGTGGTCAATGATACCTAAAAATGCAGTATAATGATAGTCTACCGCGTCGGAGAGGGGGCCATCATGCGTCTACCACCCACGCAAGATGTTGAAAAATTTCCTTTTTTGACTTATTTCTACAAGGCTGAAAATTTTTTCTAAAATACTTTAGTTTATAAGACAAATAAAAAAGACAGTCTACCGATCATGTAAGGGTGCAAAGCTTTGATAGACGCAATGGAATACACGATCTCCCGAGCGCAGCCGCTGCGCCGATCTGCTATAAGTAGCTCTGAATTATTGGATATACCGGGATTAAATTCATATCTACAAAGCTGCTTTTTTGTCTGTACGTACTTTAAGATAATTATTGTCAACTAAACGTGTTCTACCTTCGATACAATGCGGCTAAGGCTTCGGTAGATATGGCTAAAGTTTTGGCGCAGACTCTGAATTATTGACTCCGTCCGCCACCTTATAAGTAACAGGTAAAAATACATATCGCATAAAAATTAAATATTTCAAAAGTCATGCATGTGCATGTTGATCTACACTACTTGCTTGAACTGAAAGAATTTAATAATGGTTTTTACGCTTTATTTCAAAATTTTTTATTATAATAAATGTTCAAAATGGCCACCTTCATTTTTAATGCACGCTAAAGCTCGTTTGGCGAGTGTTCTCTTGGTATTCATATTCATCAACTGCTGCCTTACTTCTATTGCTGCCGCATCGATCCTATTTGGTATTTAGATCTTCCAACGTTACTACTGCCGTTGCGTAGACAAGATCCTTCATCCGTCCCCATACAAAGAACTCCATAATAGTAAGATCAGGAGATCTTGCAGGCCAGTGTATCGGGCCATTTCTTCCGATCCAGCGATTGCTATAATTGGAATTTAACCAATCTGTGATCTGTCGGCCGTAATGAGCAGTGGAATATCATCCAACAAGTCCTGTAGATCATTTGATAAAAAATGTAAGTAATTGAAGCTATTTAGAGTACGCGGAAGCCTAATAGGTCCAAGGAAATCGTCACTAATAACACCTGACGCTGAATCTGTGCTGAAATGATGCCACTCTTCCTGTGTGTGGATTGCTCTGAGCCCACGTATGTAGGTTGTGGAAGTTTGTGATACCGTCTCTGGTAAATTGGGACTCATCCGTCCACAGAATATTGTTGAAAAAATTATCGTCATCTATTTGTCATTCAAGGAGCCAATTGCAAAACTCCATCCGTTTGGGGAAATCAATTTGTAGCAGCTCCTGCACTGGTGTGTGATGGTATAGGCATGGAAGCGTTCTACTTTTAAAATACTCCAAACTTTCCAAGTAGAGATGTTAAACTGCAATGCCAAGCGTCGGATACTGATCGATGGATCATTTTGAACTGCTTGCAGTATTCTTTCATCAATCTGAACAGCGATTATCGGCGCAGGATTTGCATTTACTCTGCTTGTTCTAACGCTGCCAGTTTCCCTAATTCTCCTGTAAACGTCTTGAAATACTCCTATGTCAGGTGTCCGTCGATGAGGTTGTCTCTGATGGTAAAGCTTTCGCGCAGCTCGTCCGTCCGCGACACTCTCCATAAATTAACACAATGTCAGCATATTCTTCATTGGAGTACTCAGGCATTTTGAAATTATTTTTTTAATTCTACTGACACCTTCTTCTTTTAGCAACGTAACTAAAACTGATAAAAATATGAAGGTAGTTTTGCTTTTATAGGCTTTTTATTTTGTAAGGCACCCTATTAAAAAGGCGTAGTACCGCACCCAGTATTACCTACCCCATCTAGGTAAAAGCATCTATTATGTTCAACCTCACTTACATTTCATTGTTTTCCTACATACTTTAAATAATAATAAATGTGCAATAAAAATACTTCAGTACTACCGACAAACTAAACAGGTTCTTAGACGAGGTCCACTTTATGGCACTGAGTTTTGAAATATTTAATTTTTATGCGATATGTATTTTTACCTATTACTTCGAAAATGTTAATCGTAACTCATACATATGTAAGCAGCTTTTGTAGGTAATAATGCGGTTCATAAAAAAATGAAATTAATATGACATTTTTACAATGGGGTTTTCCGAGAAAAACTACATTTATCACTGAATTTTTAGGGTTGGTTGGTTTAAGTGGCAGCCCTGTCACCCAGACAGGGCTCAATTAGCTCAGAGGCCGTTTTGAAACCACAAACTCGTGTTAAACTCGGCTGTAAGGGTTGTTGATACTGGGGAATACAGAAGATGAATGTGAGAAAGGTTGATTGAATTGGATCGCTATAGCCACCCTGTGCTGTTCAGGAAAAGTAATAACTCTCCAATCCTCTTCCCCGAAATCTCCATCAGGTCCCCGTAGAAGGGCTTGCCTAGCGCTCACTCTCGGGCTCTAGCTAGAGCCGGACACTTGCAGAGGAAATGAACAAGCGACTCTCGCTCATTAGTGTCCTGGCAGCTGCGGCAGTGTACATTGAATGGAATGGCCAGTTTGGCCACATGATCCCCAATCGGCCAGTGACCTGTACTGATCGACGTGATTCTGGAGACGTCTGCCCGGGTCTTGTATAGAAGTTCGTCTGACTTGGCTCGGTTGTAAGATGGCCACATCTTCCTAGATATGGCGCAGGTAGTTAGGCTTTTCCATCTGGAATTAGCCACTGTCTGGAAGTGTGAGAGTATGACCCTCTTTACGACTCCTAAAGGAACATGGACTAGTTCCGCAAGAGAGCCGGGAAGAGCGGAGCCCTCCCTGGCCAGTTCATCAGCCCGCTCATTTCCCATTATGTCTCTATGCCCCGGCACCCAGAGCACAGTGACTTTGAGCCCTTCCGCCAGACCGGCTAGTTCGTTACGGCATTGCTGAACTAGTTTAGAGGAGGTGGTAGCCGAGTCTAGTGCTTTGATTGCGGCTTGGCTGTCGGTGAAAATGACGATGTGGTGTTTTGGCGATGAGTCGTGTTTTAGTGTACGACAAGCCTCCCGGATCCCCAGTATCTCTGCCTGGAAGACGCTAGCGTGGTCCGGGAGGCGGTAGGACTTAGCGATATTATGTGTATCTGAGAATATTCCTGCCCCGACCCCGCAGTCCATTTTCGAACCGTCGGTAAATATTATCGTGTCGAAGTCTGCTTCCACCGCACCGTTCTTCCACTCCTCTCTAGTTGAGAAACCAACAGAGAATCGTTTCGTGAAGCTCAGTTTGCGGGTGATGTAGTCAGTCGGTGACGTAACCAATTCCTTTGGTAACTGTCCCAGGATATTACTATGCCCGTATGGCTTCGTAGTCCAGCACCCAGATTCTTTGAGCCTGACGGCATTGTTTGATGCGGTGTTTTTTATATAAAGGTCGATTGGTAGGAGGTAGAGTAGCACGTTTAGAGCATCGGTCGGGCATGGCCGCATAGCACCTGTAATGCCTATGGCCGCACTTCGTTGAACTCGACTGAGTTTATTTATGTTATAGTCCTTACTCAGAGCGGGCCACCAGACTAGTGACCCGTAGTTGAGAATTGGACGTATTACAGCAGTGTACAGCCACAAAACCATCCTAGGTTTGATTCCCCACCTCTTGCCGAAGGTTCTTTTGCAGGCGTAGAAGGCCAGACGGCCTTTCTCCACCCGGTTTTCTATGTTGAGTTTCCAGCTCAGCTTTGAATCAAGGATAACACCAAGATACTTTGCGCTGGAGGAGAGCTGGAGCGGTTGGCCGTTCAGGCGGGGAAGGTTAAAGTCTGGTATCTTGGTTTTCCTGGTGAATAGTACCAACTCAGTTTTATCCGGATTTACACCAAGGCCACAGCCGGTAGCCCAGGTGCTTACCTTACCCAGAGCGCTGTCCATAATCTCACTGATTACGGAAGGAAATAATCCTGAGACCAAAATCACCAGATCATCCGCGTACGCAATCACTTTGATTCCCTCCCTGTCTAGTCTTACTAGGATTTTATCCATGACCAATAGCCAGAGTAGAGGTGAGATAACACCGCCCTGTGGTGTTCCCCTACGCACGTGCTTGGTCAAATTGCTCTTTCCTAGGTTTGAATGGATAATTCTGGTCCGTAGCATGGATATTATCCAATTTCTGAAGCTTTCGGTCACACCCAGTTCGGTAAAAGATTCCTGGATAGCTTCGGTGTGGACGTTGTTGAATGCCCCTTCTATATCTAGAAAGGCTGCTAAAGTGTATTGCTTGTAGTTTATCGTGTGCTCAATCGTGCGCACCACTTCGTGGAGAGCCGTCTCCGTGGATCTTCCTTTGAGGTAAGCATGCTGAGATTTGGATAGCGGTGACCTTTCCAGGGTCTGCCTCACATGTATATCTATAATGCGCTCCAGTGTTTTCAACACGAATGATGTTAGGCTAATGGGTCTGAAATCCTTCGCGAGTTCGTGACCTCTCTTGCCAACCTTCGGAATAAACACTACCCGGACACTTCTCCAGGCATAGGACACATGATTTAGTAGAATACAACTTCTGAAAATTTCCACAAGCCATGGAACTACTACATCTTGTAGTTTCTGCAGCATAATTGGAAGTATGCCGTCCATGCCAGGGGATTTGTAAGGAGAGAAACTGTTAATGGACCAGGAAATTCTTTCTTCATTGATAACGGAATTGATGTCTTCCTCCGGTATACACTGTACACCCTGGATGCTTGACATCTCCGTCCCGCTGTTTTGGCACCCAGGAAAGTGAGTGTTCATCAAGAGTTCCAGAGTCTCGGCGGAGGAATCAGTCCAGGTCCCGTCCGACTTTTTCACGAACGATGGGTTCGTGTGTTGCTTGGATAGAATCTTGCTGAGCCTCGCCGAATCCCGGACACTCTCAATGGATTGACAGTGATCAGTCCAAGCCTGTTTTTTGGCCATTCTAATGGATTTCTTGTAGATCTTGAGTCATTCCTTGTAAGGTTGCCAAGACTTGCGCCTGTAACAGATGTTAAAAACCTCTCTAGTTATTTTCCTTAATCTTGACAGGTCTTCACTCCACCATGGGGGGAGCGTTTTCTTACTATATTTCAAAGGACATGAGGCATTAAACGCGACCTTCATGGCTCGTTCGAATTTCCCCACCTTGTCGTCCAGATCTTCTATAGTTTTGATAATAGGATTGGTTGTTTTGGATAGTTTCAATTTAGCGACCTGACCGAATTTCTCCCAGTCAATTTTTTTAGGGTTCCTAAAAGGCTTTTGAGTCTCCGGCATGAGATTCACGTTGAAGAAGATCCACCTGTGATTGGAGAAGGATTGCAAGTTGGATATTCTCCAATTCTCAACCCTATAAATGTTATTTTCTGTTAGTAAAGTAATATCCAGAACTTCCTCCCAACCTTGAAAATTTTCCGTACTCGGAAAAATGAAGGTTGGGGTGTCACCACTGTTACATATAGAGAGGTTACTGTTTATAATGAAATCAAATAAGGACTCACCTCGTTCGTTGGTCTCCGAGCTGCCCCAAAGCGTATGTCGTGCGTTGACGTCACATCCCACTAGAAGATTGCCCCTCTTGGATGAAATACTGGCGGTAAGATGATGCAGTTCCTCGGGTGGCGCTGGTTGGTCGTGAGCCATATAAACCGAGGAGATGTATAGGTCCCCCCCATTTGCAACCTCCAATTTAACAACTGTTAAATCGTCAGAGCTATAGTTTGGACACATAAAGGCGTTTATCTGTTTATTAACTAAGATGCATGTTCTGGGCTTACCTTGCTTGTGATTGTAGAAAAGGTTGTTTTGAGTGTTTTGGAGCCCCTTTACGGTAAAGTCGTTTACCCATGGCTCCTGTATTAGGCCGATGTCGATGTCCTCTTCCCCAAGGAGGACCAATAAGTTATCCGAGGCGCACTTCGAGTGCCTCAGGTTAACCTGTACTATCTTCAACATTTTTATTGGCTGTTTCCTTCCCGACTTCCTTGCTGTCAGTGGCTGTCTCCTTCCCTGCGATGCTCATTTCCTCTAACAACTAGCTTTGTCGACAAAGTCTATGTCGTCGTCTGGACCTGAGGAGCGAAAGACTTTCACTTTGGCATGCCTGATGCCGAACCGCAGTTTAAAATCTGCTTCCTCGAGTGCCCCCAGGCACTCCTCGTTAATCAGGAGGAGGTAGGTGAGGCTGTTTCGTTGCGGTTCCTCTGCCTTGATGACAGCCCAGTCATCCATGGGAATCGACGGATTCTGTCGGCGAAGACCGCAAAGGAGTTTCTCGCTGTCCATTTTCATGACTGGAATCCAGATGCGGGCTCTCGGTATTTTAGGAATCTCCTCAGCTGGGATAAGCTTAAGTCTTATGCCGTCCCAAGCGTCTCTAAACTTAGCGACACATTCACCGAGAAAATCCTTCGAGTAGCTGTCCGCGCATCTGATTACGCGGTATCCTCTCACGAGTTCACCGGAGTCAAAGCCAAGCACAGGTCCTCCGTGCTTTTTCTGGTGGGCCAGTATCGATTCCGACAGCTCTCCTTCCACGTTGCGCCACGCCTCAGCGGTGAGTTTACCGGCAGATAGCTCATCTACCAATGCAACCTCAAGGTAGCTTCTTGCAGTTTCGCTGAAGGTTTTCTTCGCTTGAACCCGGCTGGCTGATGTTAGAAGTGTGCTGGGCTTGGGAATCTTGCTTCTCCTTGTAGCATGATCCACCTCATCCTGAGATCTGTTACGCTTCCCAGA
Source organism: Beris morrisii (assembly GCA_951812415.1). NCBI lineage: Eukaryota > Metazoa > Arthropoda > Insecta > Diptera > Stratiomyidae > Beris > Beris morrisii. Next base: position 97,214,783 of record OX638311.1, read on the forward strand.
TTCCCGTTCTTTCGGCGGTTCCTCTCTGAGGCGTTTGTTGTGCTCCTCCACAATCACCTGGTAGAAGGCTTTGTCCGCCGCATCGCGCTCGTTTACGGTACCCGCTTCCTCATTTTTAGCAATCTTGTTTAAAATGAAAAGAGCCTTCAAGTACCGACACTTCCTCGCGACCCCGACGGACTTCCGTTTTTTGGCCTGCTTCCGAATGCCATGGCTGGCATTCTCCTTCGGATGTTGTAGACCGGATGTTGATGGTTGAGGCTGCACGGGTGTACTCTGACTTGTACTCGCACGCGCTGCGTTGCCTGGTCTGATAGTTGTCTCCTGACTGGAGGCAAGAAGTTCGTCCTCGGACGAAGTACTGATGTCGAGCTGAGCATCAGTTATGGTTTTGGTGTTGTTTTTGTTTTTTTTGTTTTGGTTTTGGTTCATTTTTTGGTCCCACGAGTATGCTCGGAAGGGGTTGGTCCATCTTAACAGAGCCGGCATGTCAAGATAAGGCAAGGGTACTGCGGGGGGGTGCCCAATTTTACCCCGCAGGCCACCGTTAGCGATTGGAAGAGATTTGCGGGCCCCAACCAACTAATCCCTGGGCACGGTACAGCGCTCACACCCCTGGATTTGGCCCTGGACAGGAAGCATAGGAGCGGGAGAGGTATTAGGAGGACAGCACAGGAGAAACACACAGTTGGGCAGCTCAATCTTAATGACCACAGCGCATGATTGAGTGCATGCGTGTAAGTCTTAGCTGCTAAAGTCGGAAAGACCCAGGTCTTTACGACTAGAAGCATTTCCAGCAGGCGCCCACGTGGAGGACCAAAGACGAGGATTTCTGCCTGCCAGCACGTAGCAAAAATTTGTTTTTCGGGTAAATATCTCAAGATTGGGTGTAGTTACAATTTAGACTGTTACATCAAATGAAAGGTAATTCCCTAAATTTCCCTAAAAACGAGTTATAACACTTGGCCTTGTGATTATTCGTTTTCAAGATTTTAAGTGAGTGAGGGTACCGGTCAAAAACACTTTTCTTAACCAACCTGTATCTCCACTGTTATTGAAAATTGGCCCACCCTGTAGAACATTTTTTTTCTCCAAATATATCAAGGAATAACCCCTTACAAGGTGGCGAACGGAGTGCCAAACACCCTGTATAGATATGCAATAATTCAGAGTCTGCGCCAAAACTTTAGCCATATCTACCGAAGCCTTAGCCGCATTGTATCGAAGGTAGAACACGTTTAGTTGACAATAATTATCTTAAAGTACGTACAGACAAAAAAGCAGCTTTGTAGATATGAATAGAATCCCGGTATATCCAATAATTCAGAGCTACTTATAGCAGATCGGCGCAGCGGCTGCGCTCGGGAGATCGTGCATTCCATTGCGTCTATCAAGGCTTTGCACACTTACATGATCGGTAGACTGTCTTTATATACTCTAGATGAAATCATATAGAGTATTATAAGTTTAATCCAGCCCAAAAGTTTGTAACGCATAGAACCAAGCCTCGGACGAAAAAAAGGTATATATTATTTTTTGTTTATTTGTGGCCAAAAACCTCAAATCCGCTTGACGTCCGTCCGTCCGTCTGTCCGTGAACACGATAACTCAAGAACGCCTTCACCTAGGATCTTGAAATTTTGAATCTGGGTGTTTGGCTGAATTTGTAAGGCTAAGTTCGTTAACGGGCAAAATCGTCCTACTCCTTCGGGTAGTTGCCATACAAAATGTCCTTAAAAAACGTGTTGAAGAATATTGACCAATAACTTCGGAACGCCTAAAGCTACGACTTTGAAATTTTGTATGTGTTATTTTTCAATAGTTGGAGCTAAATGTATGATTACGAAGAAAATCCTATTAGTCCTTCGTGTAGCTGCCATACAAATATCCTGTCAAAATGTCTTCACTTAATTTACGAAACTCACCATAACTCAAGTAATCTTTTAGCTATGAATTGGAAATTTTCTACAAATTAGTTTTTAGTAAAAACAAAGTTTGCGTTTATTAATCAGCGAAATCCTTTTACTCCTTCTGGTAGCTGCCATACAAAATGTTTTTAGAACACGTGTTCAAGAATATTGGTCGATAACTTCAGAAGGGTTTAAGCTACAACATTGAAATTTTGTACGTATTATTTTTCCAATAGTTGGAGCTAAATATATGATTATGAAGAAAATCCTATTAGTCCTTCGTGTAGCTGCCATACAAATATCCTGTCAAAATGTCTTCACTTAATTTACGGAACTCACTATAACTCAAGTAATCTTTAAGCTATTAACTCGGAATTTTGTACAAATTAGTTTTGAGTAAAAACAAAGTTCGAGTTTACTAGTCAGCAAAATACTTTTACTCCTTCTGGTAGCTGCCATACAAAATGTCCTTAAGACATGTGTTCAACAATATTTTTCGATAACTTTTGAACGCTTCAAGCTACGAATTTGAAATTTTGTACACGTTCATTTTTAAATGGTTCCAAGGAAAAGGATAAATACGTAAGAAATCGAGTGAGTCCTTCCTGCACCTCCCATGTGAAAGTCCTTCAAAAAGGACATTTTTTTTCAATGACTTACCCAGTTGAAGATATGATATTAAACACTGAATATTGTCTTTTAGTTATGAGTAGCAATCTAATGGCAGTCCTTAATAAAGGACATACAACATGCACACACGTAATTCTACTTTATCCCCAACTACAATATAAATCGGAGTTCAGTATTCATCTAGAGTATTATACGATTGGCTTGCAGCCGATTGTGACTGCAGTATGTTTTTTAGTTGTCTTATAAACTAAAGTATTTTAGAAAAAATGTTCAGCCTTGTAGAAATAAGTCAAAAAAGGAAATTTTTCAACATCTTGCGTGGGTGGTAGACGCATGATGGTCCCCTCTCCGACGCGGTAGACTATCATTATACTGCATTTTTAGGTATCATTGACCACCCAAAAAAGTTTAAGTCTTGTAGGAATAAGGCATTTACATATTATTTATTTACAGGTTTCAACAATTGTTATTATTGTTTGCCCCCACATTAGGGCGGTAGACTGCCGTTCCGTTTACTTGCCATATAAAAACAACAAAATGACAAAAAATCAGCTTTGTAGGAATAATTACACCAAAAGTGTCGCTGCCTCCCGGACTAATACGGCCGGTTCGAATTGGGGCACGATTATTTCACATTCAATTCGGACCGATCGTGTGCACACAAACACTTTTACTCAATTTTGCATTAAAATTGATGTCAAAATTACCGTCCAATTTGACAGTCGTGCTTACAGTGTATATCATCTAAACTCTGAGCGCCAGAAAATGTAATTTTCATAACGTCATTGTGTCCATGCAAATTGTAGGCGTGTGAACGCGATTCGGGCCGGTTGTGAGCGCGCTAAAAATGCAGAAAGCGTAATTCGAATCGCGGCCTATATGAATGTAATATATATTCAAAACATCAAAAGGACAAAATAAAAAGCTTCCTTGAAAATATTTATACTTTCACAGCGTTTCCACAAAACTTTTAAGCTCAGTTTGGGCGCTTCCTATCGACGAATAGTAGACTATTTTAACCTTTTGTATGGAGAAAACTGTTTATTAAAATTAGCCACCATTTCATTTATTTGTTTAGGGGGACGTAATTTTTTTCCACTATATGTAAGAAAACAGTCTAGTCCAAGGTATATTCTGAAAAATACTTGTAAAAACAAGGGCAAAGTAGAAAAAACATACTGCAGTCACGATCGGCTGCAAGCCAATCGTATAATACTCTAGATGAATACTGAACTCCGATTTATATTGTAGTTGGGGATAAAGTAGAATTACGTGTGTGTATGTTGTATGTCCTTTATTAAGGACTGCCATTAGATTGCTACTCAAAACTAAAAGACAATATTCAGTGTTTAATTTCATATCTTGAACTGGGTAAGTCATCGAAAGAAATGTCCTTTTTGAAGGACTTTCACATGGGAGGTGCAGGAAGGACTCACTCGATTTCTTACATATTTATCCTTTTCCTTAGAACCATTTAAAAAACATACTGCAGTCACGATCGGCTGCAAGCCAATCGTATAATACTCTAGATGAATACTGAACTCCGATTTATATTGTAGTTGGGGATAAAGTAGAATTACGTATGTTCATGTTGTATGTCCTTTATTAAGGACTGCCATTAGATTGCTACTCATAACTTAAAGACAATATTCAAAGTTTAATTTCATATCTTGAACTAGGTAAGTCATCGAAAAAAAAGTCCTTTTTGAAGGACTTTCACATGGGAGGTGCAGGAAGGACTCACTCGATTTCTTACATATTAATCCTTTTCCTTGGAACCATTCAAAAATTAATGTGTACAAAATTTCGAATTCGTAGCTTGAAGCGTTCAAAAGTTATCGGAAAATATTGTTGAACACGTGTCTTAAGGACATTTTGTATGGCAGCTACCAGAAGGAGTAAACGGATTTCGCTGATTAGTAAACTCGAACTTCGTTTTTACTCAAAACTAATTTGTACAAAATTTCCAATTCATAGCTAAAAGATTACTTGAGTTATAGTAAGTTCCGTAAATTAAGTGAAGACTTTTTGACAGGATATTTGTATGGCAGCTACACGAAGGACTAACAGGATTGTCTTCATAATCATACATTTAGCTTCAACTATTGAAAAAATAACACATACAAAATTTCAAGGTTGTAGCTTAAGCCCTTCTGAAGTTATCGACCAATATACTTGAACACGTGTTTTAAGGGACATTTTGTATGGCAGCTACCCGAAGGAGTAGGACGATTTTGCCCGTTAACGAACTTAGCCTTACAAATTCAACCAAACATCCAGATTCAAAATTTCAAGATCCTAGGTGAAGGCGTTCTTGAGTTATCGTGTTCACGGACAGACGGACGGACGGACGGACGGACGGACGGACAGACGGACGGACGGACGGACGGACGGACGTCAAGCGGATTTGAGGTTTTTGGGCACAAATAAACAAAAAATAATATATAACTTTTTTTTGTCCGAGGCTTGGTTCTATGCGTTACAAACTTTTGGGCTGGATTAAACTTATAATACTCTATATGATTTCATCTAGAGTATAAAAAGACATTGAAAAACAGTGTTTTTTACATATAGTTAATACTATTTTTTACTTTATTATTTTAATAATAAAGTATTGTTATCGATTTTTTAAAAAAAAAAATTTGCTACCCTGAAAATTTTTTTTTCCACGTTTCATGACCAATAGACACCAAAAAGCAATAAAAATTTTCAGTCCGTCTGTGCGCCGTACGCCGTACGCCGTACGCTAAACGTTTGAAAGCTTATAGCTCTCAAACCCTTTGAGTATTAAGTTGAATTTTTTTTTGTTGATAGACTGAGCAGACACCTTCAAGTGCCCACCTTTTGAGTGGTGGGGTTGTGAGGGGGGAGGTGGGGGAAGCGTTTTGGACGGAAAATTTCGGTTTCTAGATCTCAGTAACCGCATAGGCTAGGAGGCTGAAACTTGGAATTTATATAAAGCATCGATAGTGGACCCATTTGCAAAAAAAGGGAGGATATGAGTAAAGGGGTGTGGGAGTGGGGGGAATAATAATGCGTACGAAACGCAAAAAAGCCGAGATCGAGACATTCTAAAATCCATATCTCCTAATTGGTTAATGCCACAAAATTAAAACTTGATGAACATCTGTGGGCATACTAGGAGAATAGATCGGAAACAAATTTTTGAGTGGGGGAAGTGGTGTACGGAGGTGGGGGTGAAAAACTTTAGATTACGATATCTCACGAACCAATTACACTAGAAAAATAAAATTCGGTTTCTGTATTAAGGTTGACAAATAAAGTTTGCTGAAAATAAAATTTTTTAAGGGGGCGGTGGAGTATGGAAGTGGAGGGGATAAAACATTTTCTAAAAAATCACGTCTCATATCTCAAGAACAGTGTAAGATAAATGCTTAGAATTTTTACCAAAAGTAGGCCAAATAAACCCCTAGCAGCAAAAAAGAGGTGATAGGGTAGGGGTGAGGGTGGGGGAGGGTGAAAAGGAAAAAGTTTCGATTTTTATATCTCGAGAACCTTTAAAGATTTAAAGCTGAAACTTGGTATTTGGATAGAACTATAGTAGCAGCATGTTGAAAAAATATAATATTTTATAGGGGTAGTATGGTACGGGGGTGGGAGGTATTTTTCCTAACTATAGAACGGCTTATGCTAGAAAGTTGAAACTCGGTATGTATATGTAAGTCAACTAGAAAAGTCATTTAGATTGAAAAAAAATTCAAATATCCATTGGCATACAGAGGGGGAGCGAAAAAAATAATCAATGAAAATGGAATGCATATATTTTCACGATTTTCATCATATCTATTAGGTCTTTCCAATTATTGAATCCATTTTTATGCTACGGATTTTTCATATAAATACATAGAAAGTGTTTTCAGAATTTTTTGAAATTCGACCCCCACGATGGTGTAAAGGGGTTGTATACATTTTCACGAACTCAGCCATATCCCTCAGGTCTGATTAGATATCGAATAACTTTTTACTTCCACGGACTTGTTTAATAATCACCTAAAACTTGTTTTCAAATGTTTCCCTTTTTCAACCCCTAAGAGGGTATAAACGGATTGAACACGTTTTCACGAATTCCGTCATATCTCTTAGGAGTGATACGACATCGGATTGGTTTTCACTTCCTCGGGCTTTCTTTATATATATCTAAAAACCCATTTCAGGATTTTTGGATATTCAACCCCAAAGTGGGTTCAAGGGGGTTGCATATATTTTCACAAATTCCCACATATATCTTAGTTCTAATGAGATATTGAATTAATTTTTACTTCTTATGGCTTCCTATATAATCGTCAAAAAGTTAATTTCAGGATTTTTAGATATTCAAGATATTCTTAGGATTGATGAGATATTAGATTGGTTTTCACTTCCACAGACTATTTATATAATCGCCTACAAACACATTTCCGATTTCATGTAATGGCCCAAAACCAAATCACGAAAAACCTCCTAATCACGTAATAACTACGTAGTATTATATTACTACTTAAACTGCGTCCCGGTGTATGACCCAATTATGTAATTCATATTTTATATGTGGCAGCGGCGTAAATATTCTAGCGCGACCCCATTCTACCCATTTTTTAGGTTTTCAGTCACATAGTAACCTACACCGCATCAATCTTAAACGCGTTCCGAACTTCTACCCGAAAAATAATAAAGTTGCGCCTAGACTGTTGGCAGATTTTTTTAATTAAAATAGCAAAATATTAAAAATCCACTGCCGAGGACTTGTTAAGAACATTCTTCTCTTCGGATTAACGTACTTTTCAGTTAATTTTTATCCAATAGAAACGTTGTATGAATGTTTGAAAAGTGAACAAATTTAGCAAAATTTTAGAACATCTTCCCTTTAAATACTTACAACTTTTCCAAATTTCAAAAAATCGAAAAACGGCTTCCGAGGATTGGTCCGAAAAGCATCAATCTTTTTAATTTACTCAAAACCAATGTATTCTGAAATATAGCGTCAGTTCTATGAGTGTTTGAAAATCGGCTTTTTTCAGCTTTTTTCACAATTATGAGAGGAGCCGCCTTAACGGACTTAGCCTTAATAATTCAACCAAACATCCAGATTCAAAATTTCAAGATCCTAGGTGAAGGCGTTCTTGAGTTATCATGCTAACGGACGGACGGACGGACGGACGTCAAGCGGATTTGAGGTTCTTAGCCACAAATAAACAAAAAATAATATATAACTTTTTTTGTCTGAGGCTTGGTTCTATGCGTTACAAACTTTTGTGCTGAATTGAACTTATAATAATCTATATGATTTCATCTAGAGTATAAAAACTCCAGAAGCCAGGGTACCTAGAAAAGACACTAGAACAAAAACTTATACTTTAACATGCAGAAAGAAAACTATATTAAATTCATATCTTGTAATTCACGTAAAGTTCATATAATTTATAATTGAAGAAAGAAAAAAATTGTTTATATTAGTTAATTAGCGTTTGGATTATTCGACTGGCGGCTGCTCCCTCCTTGTAATCCGTGAGGAGTTATTACGAGGGGAAAAAAATTTTAGGTATTTCTTACCTGTAGGTAAAAATTTTTTTTCTGGACAGAAAGGCCATTTTCGTAAATTTTTATAAAACACTACACATTGTGATTTTCGGTTTTCACCCGCGGAAAAGCAAAAAAAATTTTAAGTTCACATGCACTGTTCGTGAAAAAAGTTCGCACGGAAAAAAAATGATTTAGTTTTAGTTTTTATTTATACTGTATAACACAGGTTCACCACTATTTTTATTGCCATCTGTCCATTTCCTCTTATCTTAAGAAAAAAACTTTTCGCGGTTACTGCGACCTTGCTGCTCGAGATCTCGTCCTCTTCTCCCCTTTTAATTTTTTATTGCTTTCCAAAATTTTCGACTCTCCCGCCGAAAAAACGGTTCCTGTGACGACTTACTGGATGTGGATTCGCGGGAAGCGAAAGTTTCGTCTATTCCCCCATTCTCAATAGATGCTGTGACTGATTTATCCCAGATCCAACTCTTTTCGCTCGATGATTTATGATGTAATGATTTTTTTTTATTATCATTTGGTTTTTCATTATTATTATTGTTTGTTGTAGTGATTGTATTGAGTTGCGTACATTTTTAAAAATCTAGGTAGCAGGCTTGTGGGGCCATTGCGGTTAGAAAGAGGAGATTACCATCTCTCAATATATTACTACGTTTACATGGAGGATCTAAAGATCCAAAGATCCAAATTTGAATCGCGTATATGGCTACACCGGATCGAAAGATCGAAACATGGGAAGATCGAAATGAGATCGAAATGACAAGTAACATAACCTGAAATCTTTCTTTAATCGTACAAGTTCGTAGTTCAGTGCATAAAAATGTCAAATTTACAAGTTTTGTGTGCTAATACTAAGAAAATGATAGAAAATCAATTTTTATTGTTAATGAATTTGCGACGATCGAACTTCCGATCTTTCGATCCGCGTTTACATGAGAAGTTCGATCCGATTTCAACTCGATCCAGGTCGAAGTTCATTCGGATCGAGTCGATCTCATTCCAATCCGACCTCCGTTTACATGAGATTTTAGAGGATTGAATCCGGATTCAATCCTCCATGTAAACGCAGTATATGTTGCCTGCATGATCGCTACACAGTAGAGACCGTGGATGGTCCCAAATTCGCATGCCGATAAAAACAAAAAAATAATAATAATAATAAAAATAGTTAGCCGAGGCGGCAATCGTAACAAAGTGAGTTGTAGGGATGCCAGAGTACACATGTAACAATATTAGCGACGCGCAAACTGGTACGAGTATGTAGATATGCATTATGTATATGTATAAACTTTTTTCAAATAAAACGCAAAGTTTGTAAATATTTCGATATTTATTCATACTTAAGTTATACAGAATTTAGGCTAAATGGAGCAACGTAAATATTCCTTATGCTTTCTCATAAGAGACAAAATATTATTTGTTATAAATTAAATTATACATTTTGTTTTTATTAAACAGAAAATAATAATTATACGTACGTTGTAAATAATTTTGTATATTCTTGCTTGTGTATTGGACGTATTTTTATGTGATGTATTTCGAAACAATTTAAACTGCATTAAACTTGCATTTATTCATTTTCTGTTTCTTTATTAATGGCCGAATTTGTAAAAATTCATTTGTTACTTATATTGGAAGTAAGTATAATTTGTGGTTTCTTAACTAATTACTTTTTTAGGTACTTATTACTAGCTCTTTAATCCTGCTGTCTATTTCTAACAAAAATTTTTAAATGCGTTTATTATATTTTAATTAAATTATTGTAAATATATTTGTTCGTAGCTGGATGGATAAGTACTTTTTCGTCTTGTTGCTTCACATTTATTTAATTTGAAATAGAGGAATTATAATATCTACAGTTCAATAATTGTTAATAATAAGCAATTTAAATTATCATTAATAAGAGGGAAAATATATCTAAAATTGTTGCCATTAACACATCATATAATGTATCAAAAACGTGCAGATAAAAAGATAAGAACATAAGATAAGATCTAAAAAAATTTTGTATTTAGTAAGTCATAAACTTCTAAAACATTGATGGTACGTTTACACTAACCCTTGAGGCTCGCCTCAAGGCGAGCCTCTACCCCCATCAGGCCATTGCAAACCGGTTTTCGTCGGCTGTGTTCTTTGCTGTGTTGAAAGCAATTTACACTCAAAATGCCTCTGCGGCGCAACATGCCTATGAGTGCGAAGCGACAGAAATACGATGAGCTGCGAATTGTGTGCTGCCACAGTTCATTGTATGTGTGTACACATATGGAAGCGTGCGTCGGAGAAAAGTTGAAGAATGTTAGACTCTTGCGACCCCACAAGCCATCTGATTGGGTGATTTTTTGGTGGGGATAGAGGCTTGCCTCAAACGCTGAATGTAAATGCACCATGAAAGGACGTTTTCTGTATTTTTAGTTACTATACATGGTATGTAGTTGTATTAGAGCAGCTGTGTGTACACACTAACACAACCTTTTTTACCTTGAGTGTGGTCGGTGAGTGGGTCTACCATAGAAAACCAGTAAAAATCAATGTATATGTTAATGGCTTGAGTGGGTCTACCATGGGAAACCAGTAAAAATCAATGTATTTGCAAATGTGTACAACATTTGCCATGGTTTTTGTATAGAAAAATTTTCACGAATTGTACAAAGTATTATTATTCTGTATACAACAATTGATATGCTCAGAAGATTGTATGATTTTAACACGTGTAATTGTGGGGAGATGTTTTGCGGCAAACAACACAGGCCGAAAAAACACTGCTCACAAATTGGATCACAGATCCAAGGACTCTGGCTGTTATTTCGATTCCTACATAAGGACGAGAAATCGAAGTGGCAGCCAGTCGTTCCCCGACTGGCGGGCGACTCACAACACAAGTTCCGAAAGCGATGACGCCAATGGCCATCGCCAATAGTCGTCGCTACACCACACATACCACAGGTGCGAAAGACGCCAACACCGATCTATGCCGACGTAGCAACCGCTACGACACAGTGGTCAATCGCACGATTCTGCGGTCAGCCATCACCGGCATACATGCCACGAGCCTACGATGGCGATGGCGCGGCTCGACGCAGCGAACAATGCCGTCGCCGCAAAGACGACGGCTGTGGTTAGGTTAGGGGTGGGTAGCTATTGACAGAGATAGCTAACACATAGACCACTAGATGGGTGCGTTGTGATCCCACTGCACCACGGCACGGCGCCTACGGCTGATGGCTGTTTTTGGCTAATTTTTCAAGAACAAACTGAGCCGAATTGGCCGCGGTATTGTTCTATCAAATATTTTTCCGTGTTTCTTGGTGCGAAGGAGAGGAGAGTTGGAAGGAATTGTAGAGAAGAAAGGGGATACCGAACTTAATCAGTTTTTAGGAATGGGAAGGAAGATCAGGAATCGGGCCGGGTATGGCAGTGTACTAGCAGGTGTTAATGATCATAATTTTGCAGTACTATTGGCTGTGATACGATCTACCAGAACAGCAAAGTTGCCTATAGCGAATCAACTACTGTCTGGCAGCTCTGATGGTATTTGTGAATCTGATAAGAATGTAAACAGAACTCATTTGCTCAGGTTTAAATCCTTTTACAAGTGACCCTATTAAACATTCCGCACTGTTCACGATATATATTAATATTCTGAAACCAATAGAAACTGAAAAATTCATATAAATAAATTATGCATTGAGTGGGAATTGAACCCCGGTAGCAATGTTTTCAAGACCTAGTACACTACCCCTGGACTACACCCGGTTACGACGGCTGTGACTTGAGCCGTCGCATCAAAGACGTCGGCAGCGACATTGCCGACAACGCGAACTCCATACCCCCAGACACGTGACGGCACTGAATACTGCCGTCGCGTCACGACCTTATTAAAGTTGGACTCTTGACATAGCCGGGAGAACTCCAACACATAAAGTCGTGACGAATGTTCTTAACATAATTTAGACAAATAGGACCCTGTGAATTTCACTTAGACTCTTGCGAATATCGTGTTAAACCTTTCAAATGTCTATAATGGCCACACTTAAGCCAATAAATGTTTGCGTTAGTACGTATATAGGTACTCCTCTCTAAGTGGTATTAGCTAAAGTAGTGCTTAGCTTTAGTCTGAAATGAATGAGTTCACTATTTACCTAAGCTAACAATTTTTGACAGTTATAAGATCATCATTCACTATCTTTCTTAATAAATATGATTTACTATTAATTCTGGAGACATGTGACATCTTTAGTTATTAAGCAAAATTAGTAAATTGCATTTACAATAATTTTTTTAAATGTCATGATGTATGCCATGACGTACCATTTTTTTTTCATTGTAGATATTTTAAATTTTTATTTATTTGAACTAAGCAGTTGCTGTCACTTCTAAAAGCTATACTATATATTCTGCCGGACTGAAAAATTTAAACTCCAGAAATTTATAGCTGTTATTCTATTAAATATTAATCTAAATTAATTTTCATAAGTGAAGTATGTATTAAACTGTAGGCCAAAATGTCAAACATTTGACCGTATCAATTTTGCTTGTGTAATTTTTAGGTTACATGAATACATAGGATCCCAGAAGACCAAAAACACAGAAATCCGTCAGAGAGTTCTTTAAAAAGTCGGAATTCCGGACTAGAAATCCATGCGATTTCCGAAATATTTCCATATAGCGAGGTTGACGATGTTCCGTGGGATTTCTCTTACCGACATCTTTGGGAAATATCCGGAGCATTTCCCAAAGCCTTTTCCCCTTCCGAAAGCTTACTAAAATTTAACTTTGATCATTTTTATCAAGTTTGACGTAAAGAAACATAGAGTCTGTAGAATTTTCTGCAATCATAACCGATTGTGCAAAAATTCTACTGATCCTGCATTTTTTGCGTCAGAACAGACAAGACCGCGAATTACTTTTCATTTCAGAAGAATTTTTAATTATGTATTTAACAGCACAAGGATTTTTTATTCTTGTAATGCATTATACGTTAGGTAGATAATACTAAAAGCAGTTCTTATGAATATTTTTGCAATTAGAAAATTTAAAAAACAGAACGACTTTCGCATCGACATCTCATTCGCCTTCTAGCGATCCCTGGGCATTCACACAAGATGTGAGTGATGTCCTCCACAGCATACAGATCATGGCAGAACTTACACATGTCCGTCTCCGCTACCCCTAGACAACGACTTTGTTAAAAATCAAAATAAAGATACAAAAGTCGAGGGTTTCCCCTTTACTGTTTTGGTATAGAGTTAAAAAAAAATCTAATGAAATTTACAGAGTTTTCCACGATATATCCGGATGTCGGAAAGTTCTTTTTGAATTCTGCCTGAAAATTCATTAAAATTTTTATTGCTTTTCCTCATGGAATTATCTCTAAATTTTCCGAATGAAATCCACCGGAAACTTCTGTCTCACGTTCCCCTATATCAGAAATAGCTCGGAACTTTCCGAGGATATCAGAACATTCCGCTTTATTGGTCCGCTGGGATGTATACTGGCGTTTCTTCACTTTGTTACCATGAATTTTTTTTTGAATATTGTTTGTTCTTTTTGCCTACACTATCTACTCAAGTTTGTGTATGGGAGACTAATTCGTCAAGAAAAGAAGAAAACTTCAGACGCGAAAGAGATGCAAAGTCAATTTTGTTCCAATCTTTCATTTATTTTTTGCTTGGATTTGTTTTCATCGAAGCGTCGGCTGTAAAAAAATTTATATATGGATGTTGCACAGGAAATAAATTAATTATGATTAAAACCGGTGTATTTTTCAAAAACGCTTTTGGAAATCAGTTTTACAAATTGGAAATAATTAAATTATTTAGTCTTTTCACATTGCGCACCGCATAAACGTCTTTTCTGTACGCTTCCACTCATTCAAACGCAAATGAAAAGCAACTCAAACAGACTTACTTCACTACGCAAAATTTTTCTAATCACAAATCCAGGTATACTAATCCTGCAAGAAAGCGCTACCCGAAAGAAAACTGTACATCAGAAAATTAATTACTGTGACAGCAAAATTTTTCTAGTGTTAGAAGTTTCATCTATATACTTGTGGAACTATCAAAGCATGTTTGAAAAGACCAACGTGTGCCTTTTCTCCCTTCAAGTCTCCGGGAGTGGATGCTACAGAAGACCTTGCCACTTATTGGTCCTTCCTTGGTCTTTAGAAGTTGTCTGATTCGAAGTTGCTTCCACTGTAGAAAAATCTTTGAATGCTAAGGAATATACTCAGGCGGTGTTTCTGGATATTGAGGGAGCCTTTAAATAATGTGGTGACGAATGCGATCGAGAAGGCACTGAATAGCATGGGCACTAGCATGACTCATTCATTGCGCGCTGGATCGTGTCAATGCTAGGGGAAGAATTATTAACTCCTCTTTAAGGGCTGGATGTAGCAGAATGAAAGCAATCCGTAGAACTCCGTAGGGTGGGGTGTTATCTCCACTACTATGGGTCATAGTGGTCGATAAAATTCTACAGGCCCAATCTTTGACCGGTGTCAAGGTGGTTGCCTACGCAGATGATATCGTCTTGAAGGTGAGAGGCAAGTTCCTAGACAGCTTGAGCGATTTACTAGAAGTTGGGCTGGTAACTGCTGTCTCAACATCAATCCTGAGAAAACCGACCTAATCGTCTTCACGAGGAAAAAAGACCGAGAATTCAGGATCCTACGCTTAAATGGCGTTACCATCCCGCTCTCACTTAGTGTGAAGTACTTAGGAATCTATCTTCATCCTAGGTTGAACTGTAAACTCACTATTGACGACAGGATCAAAAAGGCATCGAATGCTTAATATGCTTGTCAGAAAATGATAGGAAAAACCTGGGACTTCGGTATGTCACGGTAGTTAGACCCGTTCTTACGTACGGGTCTCTGGTGTGGTGGTATGCGCTGGATGTCGGGACTAGCAGGGCCGCCATGGACAGAATTCAAAGAATTGCACTCATTGGGATTACTGGCGCTTTACGCACCACGGCCTCTAGGGCATTGGAGGTAATGCTCCACATAATCCCACTGGACTTAGCGGTCAAATCAATAGCGGCAAAGAGTGCGTTGCGTCTGCGTGAGGCGAGCTATTGGAAGGAAGGCAGTGTGGGTCACACCAGGATCTTGTCAGTTTCCCTGTGCTCCGGCATTCCAGAGCGAAACCGACTACAGGATACCGCCTTTTAGTTTTGGACATTCCTATGTTGTGAACATTCCCACCAGCATGGAGTGGGGATCTAGGATCAGCACTCCAGACGTGCTTGCTATCTACACTGATGGCTCCAAGATCGAAAGTGTAACGGGGGCAGGAGTGTACTCTTGCGACCTCGATATTATGGAATCGTTTAGGCTACCCGAAAGCTCGAGTGTGTTTCAGGCTGAAATATTTGCATTGACAAAAGCAGCGGAAATAATTGTGCAGAAACAGTGTGTGAATAGTGCAATAACTATATACGTTGACAGCTGCTATAAAGGCTTTTGATACGCACGTAACCAAATCTAGACTAGTAAGCGAATGTAAAAGAACTTCACAAGACCCTAAAAATCTGTTGGATCCCTGGACACAGTGACTTCCTTGGAAATAAAAAGGCAGACGAGCTCGCCAGAAGGTGGTCGGCGTTGAGCATAGAGCTGGCTGATGAATCGGTTCTATGTCCCATTGAACGTGTAAAGGGAATGATTGAATAGAATAGAAATACTCAGACAAACTGAAGGGGCTTGGGCGAATCTTTCGGGTTGCCGGCAGGCTAGAATGTGCTGGGTAGAAACGCTTGTAGACAACTCATAGGGGTTTTAACGGGACACTGCCCTTTTGGGAGACATGGAGAAAGACTGGGAATACCCATGGCTGATCTGTGTCGCTGTGGTGATGAGAGTTTAGAACCAACACTGGAGCATCCAGTGTGTGGTTGTGAAAGTCTGGCTCGTACCAGATATCGGTACTTGAGAAAATTCTTCTTGACCGATTTATCAGAACTTGCAATGATACCTTTATGGAGAACTGCTCTCTTCATAAAGAAGAGCAACATTTGGAATCAATAATTAATAGTCCGGTTTTATACGAGGGGAACACAATGGATACTTAGTGATCTCTCGTGATGGGCTGTGGCACAGTGCTACAGTTCACTCCTATAAACCTAACCTAACCTAAGTGCAATAAAAGTCAATCGTGCGACAAGGCGACCAATATTTAGGGAAAGAGCGGCACAACCGGCATCTAGTCATAGGCGTGCCGTGGACTGAAATCTGGCAGGGGCCAGGAGCCGAATGGCTCAGAACGTACTACTTCTTCCGAAAGGCACACATGCTTTTCATACAAGTTCGTCCTTTTTGTGTTTACAGATTGGGTGTTCGTATAAACAACAATACTCATTGAACCGCGGGTGACTGCTTCTCAATCATCTTTGTGTCATGTTTCAATGACATCAAACGATTTGCCTCCTCAGTAAGTGCATGAATAGTCACTTCGGATTCCGTTTCGATTTTGGACAGAAGCCGCGTGCGAATATCTGCTTCGGAGCTTGCACTTAATCCACACACAAATAACAAACATTTAAATTGAGCGCTAGTAAGACTTGCTAAGTTAAAATTTTCGCAATGTTTGTTCACTATTCCTGCATATGTAATGAAGTCATCACTGTGCTTCTTCTGTAACTTTAAACAGTTATAGCGGGCGTTGAACAGTGACATCTGTAGTTTTTGTCTCTTTAAAGCTGAGGTCGCGCGGCTCTTCTGGCAAAATGTAATTTGCGTACCTTATATGAGCTACAGAATCTAGCTTCCTCACCAGCAAGCGAACTTTTGCAGCGTCATTTAAATGCTTCGCATCTTCTTCAAACCAATCCGAATATTGAGCGTACCAAGTCTTGAAAATTATGCCATTATCTGGATCCTAATTAAACTCACCCATGCTTCTTGTCCCTTCTACCGATGACTGCGTATCAGGTACATCGGTAGCTGCTGAGCTTCATGATGTAAATTGAGCTACGGCGGCATTCAAAACTTCTGTTTGTTTCACCATCCAAATTTGTTGCTGCTTGAATAATTCAAGCATTGCTGGGTCCATTTTAGAATCCTCGTCGCCGAATATGTTATGGATTTAACATATATTTATTATTTACAAATTAAGGAAAAAAAATTTTTTCAAATTAATTAAATCAAATTAAGAGAATGCGATTTGAAGTAACTCAATTTTCTACACGAACTTCATTTCTTTTCTAAACTTCAGGCCTATTCAGTTAGACTGAAATGTATAGTAGCATATGCTACAAAGTAAGTAGCATATACAACAATACCTTTAAGCATTCTGGAGTGTTCGGCCAGTATTGGAGAACAAGTATTTTAAGAACTTTTTGCATGGGAGGTACCCAAAGGAGTGTAAAAATTTTGCTGACTCGACCTCAACTTTAATTTGAACTTAAAACTAATTTGAATAAAATATCTTGGCTGAACGATTTCTTGAGTTATAGCGAGTTTCGTAAATTCAATGAAGTTATTAATACCGGTTTTTGTATGGCAGCTATTATTCAAGGTTTGTAAGAATAAGTTCGTTAACGGGCAAAATCATCCTACTCCTTTGGGTAGCTGCCATACAAAACGTTCTTAAAACACGTGTTCATGAATATTGACCAATTACTTCGGAACGCCTTAAGGGGGTCATCACGCGTGGCTGGTTCAAAAACTCGATTTTTTTGGTATAAATTGCATCCAAATATAGTGTAGAATATGTGGGCGAAGTGATTTTCCAATATTCGAAGCCGTATTCGAAGTTACAGACCGTTATATTCTCTAAACTCCTTTGCTGTTTCGAATATAATGGTCAGTTTAGTCGCGTTATTCTCAAAACGGTATTTTTCAAATCGGTAGACACGATCGCGCCTATTACGAAACTCGAGTCGAGTGAGTAACTCGACTCGAGCTAAAGTCGGTATTATGAAACTCGATAATTGGAAAGTCACTTCATTTTCAGCAGTCGAGTGAATTTGACATATCTTTCAAGTAAATACTCACTCGATCGGCTGTCATAATACGCAGTTCTTTTTACTCACGCTTTTTTTCGACTCAAAGTCGTGTAAAACTCGACAAGTAGGCACACGTCGAGTTTCATAATTGCAGAATGTGAGTTTTTTAGTCGAGTCGAGTTTCATAATAGGCCCGAATATCTCGAAATCTATCGAACGAATTCCTTTGAAATTTGGTGAACTTATTCAGTACTCATGTAGACTCTTTGCAAACTAGAATAATTGTGATTCATCAAGCCGTCATAAAAAAACAAAAAAAAATTACGATAAGAATTCAACAAGTTGCCAAAAATTAATCTTTCAAAATTTTTAATAATCCTAGTTCCAAAATTAGTTCAGACTTCACAGATTAAAATGCCGTTTGATTTTTTTATTTGAGATAAGCAGAACGCCCGCAATCGTGGTAACCGAAAAAAAGGTTTTTTGAAAATGAGTGGCTAAGTTGCCATGTACCTCAGCAATGAGCGACAATTTCGAACTGAAATTATAAAGTGTGCGCAAAATGTACATAAATATGTGGTAAAAATTTCACAGTTGTATCTTTATTTCGTTCTCCAAAAAAATTCCGAAAAAAGCGTAAAAAAAGAGCCTTCACACGGGACTCGCTCAACGTCCTTCTTTCTCTGCCACCAATTGACCTGTTCGTAAAATACGAAACATGCAAATGCGCACTAAGACTCAGAGTTCAAAGCATGTACATACGGGCATAGTAACATCAGCCTACCTAGAACAGAGACTGCGGACTATGCAGATCCTAAGCTCTGGTTTGACAGGAAGTTCGCCATAAACGTACCAAGCAGAGAGTACTGGGTAGTAAGAACTGACGGTTCTAAGATGGAGGACGGAGTGGGCGAAGCAGTGCACTCACTTGATCCTCCAGCAAACTCTTGCTACAGACTGCCAAATAATTGCAGTATATTCCCGGCGTAGGAACTGACAATTTAGAAATCGGCGGAGATAGCTCACAAATCGCGAAAAAGGGATAAGGCATTTTTGATCTATACGCATAGCCAAGCAGCCTTAATGGCTTTGAAATCCTGCATCATCAAATCCAAGGCAGTACTTAACTGTCAACGCGCTTTACAGAAACTGTGCTCAAATAGGAAAGTGGAACTCTGCTGGGTTCTAGGGCACAGTGGTATTTTAGGAAACGAACTCGCGGATGATCTTGCTAAGAAAAAGGTGCAAACTTAGGACAAGAAACCGCGGTTTCGGTACCACCGCCTCTTAACGTCGTTCACAACTCCCTAGAGCAGAAGATGGTAAGCCTGTCCGAGGCCAGGTGGCAGGCTACATCAACCTCCAGAACCACAAAACAAATGTGGAACACTCAAAATGAGAAAAAAACTAAACTCCTGTTAGCAGTACCAAGGGCGCAATGCGCAACTTTAGTCGGAATTATTACCGGCCATTGTTTGATTGGGGCGCATGCGTACAGAATGGGGCTAATTACTAATGATCTCTGCAGGAACTGTAAACTACCCGGGGAAGGGAAAACGCTATAACACCTCACGTGCAACTGCCCAGCTCTTGCTATGAGACGGGTGAAGGCTCTTGGTGCACCGACCTCCACAAATCTTAAAGAAGTCTCGTTTAACAGCATGCAGAGTCTGCTAAACTTTGCTGCGGTAACAGGGAGCTTTGAATTAAACGAGGAGCTCTCAGTACAGATCGAAACGCAGGCGCAACTATCATAGGTACATTGGGTCTCCTGTATTTTAGTGGTATCACTATGGACCCTCGTGGGTCTATGTGAGGCTTTGGCCGCCACTGTAACCTAACCTAACCTACGTCTATGAAATTATGTATTCGTTGGATTTCCAACAGTTGCAGTTAAATGAATGAATACGAAACAGTGCACCATGAGTCTTTCGAGTAGCTTCCATATAAAAATTCTGTTAAAATATCTTTACTCAATGTATGGAACTCAATATAACTCAAGAAATCGTTTGGCTACGAAGTTGCGATTTTTAAACGTTTCGGTGGCACTCTGTCTTAAAAAAGGATTATATTTAAAAATAAATATGTATGTAATAAATTAAGAAAAGAGTTGTGTCGAAGGTGGGAAAAGTACGAGACGAGTAATATGTACTACGTTCTTCAGCATATATTTTTTTAACGAGAAGGTTCATTTCTTGATGAACGGACGTGTGAACAACCAAAATTGTCGGATTTGGGACGATACCAATCCGCACGACATACACCAGCACCAAATGCATCCAGAGAAATTCACTGTTTGGTGCGGATTTTGGTCTGGCGAAATCATCGGTCCGTACTTCTTCCAAAACGAAAGTGGCATTGCGATAACCGTCAAACGATCGATGATAAGCAACTTCTTGTGGCCTAAACTGGATGATATGCATACCGACGACATGTGGTTCCAACAGGACGCCGCAACGTGCCACACAGCGATTTGAGGGCATTATTATCTCGGTAGGCGGCGTCATGAACTGGCCACAGTGATCATGCGATTTAACGTTTTAGACTTATTCCTTTAGGGCTATCTTAAATCGCAGGTCGATGCGTATAATCCGCAAACAATTGATGAGCTTTAAGTCAACAGAACTAGGGAATGTGTTTGCGCACCTTTTAAAAGGTACTCACCAAAATTTCAGCCATTTTGGACGCGCAGTTGTTGTTTGACAATCGTTTGAGTGAGTCGATGTGTGTGTCAAAATGTCATGTATGTATATTTATATATAAATATGCATATGTTATATATAATAAATAAAAATACGCAATTCAGGGGGGGGGGGGTAAATGCCCCCCTGCCCCCCACAAGTGACGTCCCTGGTCAACATGTCGCAACGAGATGCAATGAAACGCTGTAAACCGCAAGTAAACGCTGCAAGTAAACGCTGCATGAATACAATGACCGGATTGAGCTCGCAGTTCTATCAGTGTCAATAATCAAAGCAAAATTGATATGGACGCAAAAATCGGTGAATTATTTTTAATGCTCATCGAAATCTCTTTCATTTTCCATTTTATTATTTTCTTCTTTAAATAATATAGTGCGTTTTAGGTTATGATAATGTCATATTCGACATTTCGATGCGTTCACTTGCGAACATTTTAAATATTACGAACTTACTTGCGACCCATAGCGTTCATTCTGTTTAGCTGCATGCAATCACATGCATTTGAAACTGGTTTTTTCCCATCCGTTATTTTGACACTCCAATCCGACTGCGATTGCGTTCATTCTGTACGGCTCTTTACTCACCAGATCTAGCCCCAAGCGACTTTTGTTCCCTAAGCTAAAAGTTGCGCTCCGAGGACAGAGATTTTCGTCAAATGTGGAGGCCCTTTCCTTCGTAAACAATTATTTTGCAGAGAAGGACGTCGAATACTATTTGGACGGGCTAAAGAGATGGGAGCATCGTTGGGAGAAGTGTGTAGACTTAAGTGCCGTACAGAATGAACGCATCGCAGTCGGATTGGAGTGTCAAAATAACGAAGGGGAAAAAAACGAGTTTCAAATGCATGTGATTGTATGTAGCTGCACAAAATGAACGCAATGGGTCGCAGACAGCCGCAAGTAAGTTCGTAATATTTGAAATGGTCGCAAGTGAACGCATCGAAATGTCAAATATGACCTTATCATAACCTAAAACACACTGTGTAATTTTAAGAAGAATATAAAATTGAAAGAAATTTCGATTAGCATTAAAAATAATTCACCGATTTTCGCGTCCATATTAAGGCCCCGTGTATACCAAAACAGCATTTTTGTTGAAAATAAGGCAAACGCGATTCGCGAAATCTCCAAAGCAGCAAAAGATAGGTCTTTTCTGCTTAGACAAATATAATTAGCAATATGTTTTAAAGTTTCTGTTGATTATTGTTTTTTGAAATTTCGGTCATAAGAAAAATTATAAGCGATTACGTCGAGTAAGTTTTCGAAATTATTGAAAACACACTTTTGGTAATTGCGATTTTGGAAACATTTCTTAAGTGATTTTCATTATTTTTATTTTCACTCAATTAGGAACGATTCAATCTATTTTTTTTTGGAATTAGAATTTTCGATTTTGACTTATGTTTGGAAATAATACATTTTGAAAACTCTGATTTTTAAAAAAAATTATGTTTTTTTATTATTAAAATTTTCTATGAAAACCGATCTTTTTTTATTTTGTTTTTTCTTATGTTACTTTATCAAAGCGTTCTAAAGCAACTTAAACTCAAAAAGCTTCAAAAAAGTTAGTATAACATTGTTTTTGCAACGATTTTTCAAACAACATTTTTCAATCAAATTTTCCATTCAGACCACTCGCAGAGGTCGAGCTGAACGGACGTGTGGCTATGTCGCATTTTTTTTCGGCAAGTTTGTTTTTATGTTTCATTCGCTGAGAGTAAAAAGGTTACGATGTTCCCCACCCTGCAAGCCTGCAGCACACGATTCGAAGGCATAGTAACTACATGGCAAGGTGTGTGTGTATAATCGGCATAATGTTTATTCGCCTGCTCAGAATGAAAAGTGATTTTTAGCTTTTCATCTTTCTATGTGGCAAACAGGGCAAAAAGTAAATCGAAAAAAAGAAAAAAAAATCTGCCAACAGTCTGGGCGCAACTTTATTATTTTTTGGGTGGAAGTTCGGAACGAGTTTAATTCTGAGATGCGGTGTAGGTTACTATGTGACTGAAAACCTAAAAAAAGTTCGGGAAGCAGTTAGAATGGGGTCGCGCTAGAATACTTACGCCGCTGCCTCATATAACATATGAATTACATAATTGGGTCATACTCCGGGACGATGTCTAGTCCTAGTATAATATCAGTTGTTACGCCATTAGAAGGTTTTTCGTGATTTGGTTTTGGGCCATTACATGAAATCGGAAATGCGTTTGTAGGCGATTATATAAAAAGTCTGTGGAAGGTCAAAACAAACTAAAATCTCATCAATCCTCAGAAATATATCGAAAGCCTTACGTCCTATTGGAGTTGAATAACAAACATCCTGAAATCAACTTTTTGAAGATTATGTAGGAAGCCTTTGGAAGTAAAAATGAATTCGATATCTCATTAGAACTAAGAAATATGTAAGAATTTGCGGAAACATATACAACCCTTTTGCACCCATTTTGGGATTGAATATCCAAAAATCCTGAAATGAGTTTTTAGATATATATAAAGAAAGCCAGAAAAAATAAAAATCAATCCGATGCCTTATCACTCCTAAGAGATATGACGGAATTCGTGAAAACATGTTCAACCCGTTTTTACACTCTTAGGGGTTGAAAAAGAAAAAACTTGAAAACGGGTTTTAGGTGATTATTAAATAAGTCCGTGGAAGTAAAAAGTTATTCGATATCTAATCAAACCTGAGGGATACGGCTGAATTCGTGAAAATGTATACATCCCCTTTACACCACCTTGGGGTTGAATTTCAAAAAATCCTGAAAACACTTTCTAGGTATTTATATGAAGAACCCGTACAAAAAAAATTAATTCAATATTTGGAAAGACCTAATAGATATGACGAAAATTCTAAAAATATATTCATTTCCTTTTCACTGATCATTTTTTTTACCCCACTTCCGATCGCCAATGGATATTTAAATTTTTTTTTATCAGAATTACTTTTCTGGTTGATTTACATACACGAACCAAATTTCAACTTTCTAGCATAAGCCGTTGTATAGTTAGCAAAAACACCCCCCACGCCCGTACCATACTACCCCTATAAAAAAACATGCTACCACTATAGCTTTATCTAAATACTAAGTTTCAGCTTTATGTCGTTATAGGTTCTCGAGATCCTCACCCTCTACACCCTCATACCTGAAATTTTTTTCTCTGCTAAGCTTCTATTAGGCCTACCTCTGGTAAAATTCTAAGCATCTATCTTACACCGTTCTTGAGATATGAGACGTGATTTTTTAAAATAAATTCTTACCCCCTCCACTTCCATGCTCCACCACCCCCTTAAAAAATTTTACTTTTAGCAAACTTTATTAGTCAACCTTTATACAGAAACCTACTTTTATTTCTCTAGTGTAATTGGTTCGTGAGATATCGTAATCTAAAATTTTTCATCCCCCACTTCCGTACGACACTGCCCCCACTCAAAAATGTATTTCCGATCTATTCTCCTAGTATACCCACAGATGTTCATCAAGTTTTAATTTCGTGACATTAGCCGTTTAGGAGATATGGATTTTAGAATGTGTCGATCTCGGCTTTCGAGCGTTTCGGACGCATTATTTTTCTTCTCACTCCCACACCCCTTTACCCATATCAACAATATTCTTTCAAATGGGTCCACTATTGATGTTCTATATAAATTCCAAGTTTCAGCCTCCTAGTCTAAGCGGTTACTGAGATCTAGAAACCAAAATTTTTCGTCTAAAACGCTCCCCCCTTGGTTTTTGAAATTCGAAAAATCTTTAAATTGGTTTTTGGTCAAATGCCGTAATAAACAATTTTATATCTCATCAGAACTAAGGGATGACAGAAATTGTGAAAACATATGCAAACCCTTGGGGGTTGAATATCGAAAAATTGAGAAATGAGTTTGTAGGCGATTATATAAAAAGTCTGTGGAAATGAAAAGCGATCTAATATCTCATAAAACCTAAGAAATATGACGAAGCTTTGAAAACCATACAATCCCCTCACACCGCTTGGGATTGAATATTTAAAAATACTGAAATTGACTTTTTGGCGCTTATATCGGAAACCTTATGAAGTAAAAATGAATTCGATATATCATCAGATATGCAACCTCCTTACACCCATTTGGGGGTTAAATATCCAAAAGTCCTGAAAGGAGTTGATAGATAAATATCAGGCGCGTATCGTGAAACTTTGCAGGGCTAGCGCAATAACACGATCATCAAATTTTATGAATTCTATAACCATAAACACGTAATTTTCATTCAGAAATAAAATTTCGATTGCTAAATTCCAGGAAGTAAAAAAGGAAAAAACATGAAAAGAAGTTTTAGACGATTATTACACAAGCCCTTGAAAGTGAAAAGATATTCGATATCTGACAAGACCTGGGGATGTAGTAGAATTCGTTAAAAAGTATACAACCCCCTTAACACCGCTTTACGGGTCGAATTTAAAAAATCCCGAAAGCGCTTTCTAGGTATTTATATGAAGAAGCCGTAGAATAAAAATGAATTCAGTATTTGGGAAGACCTAATAGATATGACGAAAATCGTAAAAATATATGCATTCCATTTTCACTGATCATTTTTTTCACCCCCTTCCGAACACCAATGGCTATTTTAAATTTTTTTATCTAGATTACTTTTATAGTTGATTTACATATACATACCGAGTTTCAACTTTGTAGTATTAGCTGTTCTATAGAAAGGAATTATTTATTTATCTATTTGTCTCACGAAACAATTGCACTCAATTGTTTCGTGAGATATCGTAATCTAAAGTTTTTCACCCACACTCGCAAAATTTGTTTCCAATCTATTCTCCTAGTATACCTAAGATGTTCATTAAGTTTTAATTTCGTGACATTAACCGTTTAGGAGATATGGATTTTAGAATGTGTCGATCTTGGCTTTTTTGCGTTTCGAACGCATTATTTTCCTCCACTCCCACACTCCTTCACCCATATTTTGTACCCCGATCCCCTTGAAATCCCAATTTGGTTTTTTAATATGTTTTGAAAAACAATATAATATACAAAATATAAAAAAATAAAAAATAAATAAAACTACGGATTTTGAGATATTCAAGGATAAAGGACAAAATCGTTATCCTTGTAAAAAAAAATTGGAGGACAATTTTTATTCGTAATTTTTTATGTTGCGATAACATTCCCCTTTAAAATAAGCCCTATTTTATTATTCTATGATAAAAATTACCAGAGATATGAATTTTCAAAGAGAACTCGGACACCATTTTTGCGAAATCTTTAAAATCTTTAAATCTTTATAATTGAGATAGAAACAAAAAATTAATTTCGCTAATTCTTCAAGTACAAAAATTTTCAAAAGAATCGGCGATGGTAAGGTCCCAAATTTCATAATATTTTGGGATTCTTGATGAAATGACCCAATATGCAATAATACGAAATTAATTTTATTTTAGTCCACAATTGCCTATAAAAACATGAATGGAGACATGTCTCGTGCCTACATAAATATACATAGTACTATGTCATGCGAATGTCCAGAAATCCACCGTCCACAGAAAATTAAAAAAACCCGAGACATCAGGTCAATGAATTTTCTTTCGAACTTTCGATCGGATTGTACTCCTTTCCGTTCATACTTTCGCTATTTTTCTACATTCCGTTTTTCATCATTTTGCATCTCACACACACATACAGGTCCGTACACACAGAGCTGTGTAGGGGCATCGCTTGACGGTTGAATCGTTGTACATCGTGCGTGATCGTTCAGATTTAAATTTCCGATGCTCACGAATAATTTCTTACGCTCTCGAAATGAAATCAAAGCAAAATAGGTGAAATTTTCGATTTTGGTTTGGGACTCACGGGCCCTTAATTTCGCTTTGATTATTGACACTAATAGAACTACGAACTCAATACGGTCATTGTGTTCATGCAGCGTTTACTTGCGGTTCACAACATTTCATTGTATCTCGTTACGACATTTTGACATTCCAGTCCGACTGCGATGCGTTCATTCTGTACGGCTCTTTACAAAGAGATTATGTAGCAAAATAAATTTTTCTTAGAAAGCACGGAAACATATGACGCCTGTTTAAATGAAAGCAGCAGCGAAACCAGTGCTGGTTGTTCGTCCTAAATTCTAAAATTCTGATTCTGCACTGTCAACATAAGACCACGAATTGGGAATGTTGTCAGCAATGGAAGTGCTGAAGGTGTCTAAATTGTCTCCATATACTCGTATTTAATGATCATTTCAAATTAAAAGCTCACAAAATTGAATTGAAACAAAAGAATCTAAAGTACTTGTGACTCTTGATAGATAACATGAACCCATTTTTCACTGCTTCTGCTTTCGTTTACAGTTAGCATGGACACATTTTTCTCTGCATCTGCTGTCTATTAAATTCATTGAGCAGATTAGAAAGCTGCACTGCCGACGCTGCAGCTGCTACATGTCCGTATTCGTCGGTCGCGGCCTATAAGCGCGGAACAAAATGAACGCCTCGTTTTCGGACTGAAATGTCAAAATATCGCAACGGAACGCAATGAAACGGAGTGAACCGCAAGTGTCCAGTGCATGAACACAATGGCCGGCCGCATTGATGTCGGAGGCAATTGTCGAACAAAAATTAATTATGAATGTTAAAATTGCAAAATGCTGTCTTATGTTAGACATGTTTTATAAGTGCATATATGAAAGTGTAATTCAAATCAATAAAAGCATAATTTGAAAAATAGGGAGCAGCGTACGAAATTAACCGAAATCGAATATTGTAGGTCAACTTTCGTTTAAAAAAATTAATTCATTGCATGGTTTCGTGCAACTCCATAAAATCACATGCATTTGGTCGTGTTTGCGTGCGGACCAGACAAGTCTAAAGTTCCGATCCGATCCGATCCGGAAAACGGACAGTGTTGAGTTTCTCCATCCGACACACATTTAAAGGGAATTTCGGAACGACTAGTCACAATCGTTCCGTTGATTAGCCGAGACACAAAACGGAGGGGTAAAGTTGATCAACTTTCAACTTCTATCCGTTCCGACGCTAAGAGGTGAATTATTGAATTTCACCACCTCTTTCGCCTCACTAAAAATCAAAATTACACCTCGATAATGTCACTTTGACGAATGTCGGAACGGAATCATTGTGCCTTGAAATTTTTCTCCTCCGACGTTGCCGGATCGGATCGGAACCATTACAACTCAGGCTTTATAATGGTTCCGATCCGATCCGATATGGAAAACGTAGAGTGTTGAGTTTCTCCATCCGACACACATCTAAAGGGAATTTCGGAACGCCTAGTTACAATCGTTCCGGTAATTAGCCGAGACACAAAACGGAGGGGTAAAGTTGACCAACTTTCAACTTCTATCCGTTCCGACGCTAAAAGGTGAATTATTGAATTTCACCACCTCCTTCGCCTCACTAAAAATCAAAATTACACCTCGTTAGTGTCACTTTGATGGATGTCGGAACGGAATCATTGTGCCTAGAAATTTTTCCCCTCCGACGTTGCCGGATCGGATCAGAACCATTATAAAGCCCCGAACACAATGCTCCCGATCCGTTCCGTTCCG
The DNA here is from genome assembly GCA_951812415.1 of Beris morrisii. Lineage (NCBI taxonomy): Eukaryota > Metazoa > Arthropoda > Insecta > Diptera > Stratiomyidae > Beris > Beris morrisii. The sequence continues at coordinate 97,243,057 of OX638311.1, forward strand.
TTCAGCTGTCAAAGTAGACCTTACGGGCTGACCATGTAAATGCACACAACGGTCGTAACGGAACGGATCGGAAAAGTTGACCAAAATTCAACTTTTATGGATCACATAACCTCACTTGTCGTGACGGAACGGAACGGAATGGGAGCATTGTGTTTGGGGCTTAACTGAGGCTTAAATAGACCGGTTTGGTATTTTTCGGTCTTGCATTTATGTGCACTTTTCACAGTACTAGACGGGTTTGGTTGAATTTGGTTCGTACCAAAATCAAGACTAAAGGCCGTGACATATTGAAAGCAGAAAGCAGCGACAACAGCGTCGACAGTGCTGCTTTTTGCTCTGCTTAATGAATTTAAATAAAAGCAGAAGCAGAGAAGAATGCGTCCATGCTAACTGCCACGGAAAGTAGAAGCGGGGAAAAATGTGTCCATGCTAACTGTCAACAGTCACAAGTATTTTAGTTTCTTGTTTGAGCGGGCGAAAATATTTTGTTTCCGTTGATTTTTTTTAACTTTTAGTTTAAAATGATCATTAAATACGAGTATATGGAAACAATTTTGACACCTTTAACTTTTCATTTGCTTACAACATTCCCCATTCTTAAGAATTTACGTTGGAAGGACTGAAGGAGAAGCAGAGTTTAGAACGAAAATGCAGCAGTGCTTTCGTCGCTGCTTTCATTTAAACAAGCGTCATATGATCCTGTGGTTTCTAAAAAAAAATCTGTTTCTGCCGCTGCTTCTGCTTTTATTGGTTCGGTTTAGGTTTATGCGTACTACCCAACTGGTTTTTTTGGTATATTTAGACTGGTGTGGTCCGCACGTAAACGCGACCTTTAACGCCCACTTTTATTTCCGCTCCGTCATTTTGACAATGTGATCCGACTTGATGTGTCCATTCTGTACGGCACTTTAGAAAAGATTAAACGGAGAACATATTCAGTACTTTCGTGATGTCAAAAGTACTAAATACTATTGATCTTTATGAATGCGATGAACCATTTTAATAATAGGGGCTAGAAAGTAATTTTCGTAATGAAAGTGGCGTTAGGTATCAGTGGCGGCTTAAAAGCCTCACATAGACCCTCGAGGGTCCATAGCGATAAATAAAAATAAGAAAGTGGCGTTAAGCGCGGTACAGAATGAACGCATCAAGTCGTATCACAATGTCAAAGTGACGGAGGGGAAATCAAAACGGATTTTAAATGCATGTGTTTGTATGGAGGTGCTCAGAATGAATGCAATGGATCGCAGAGGGTCAGAACCAAGTTGACCAAATTTGAAATGGTCGCAAGTGAATGCATTAAAGTATCAAATATGAGAGTTTCATAACAACTCAGGGTGCGTTTCCATCTCCGCTGTGTATCGTCGCCGACTACATTCTACATACAACTAGCTCTGTGACGCGCCGAGACAATCGTCGGGAGTTCACTCAACTTCAACTTTTTCGGATAGAGCCGATACTAATGTGCCTTCGATAGAAGTTGGTTTGAATCCAAACACCGTACCTATGGTGACGAAAAAAATTCTTTATTATTAAAAAATTAAAAAAGTAATTTAAAAGTCAAAAATAGACGACGAGCGGCTAATTATTGAGGTTGAAAAAATACCGATATTGTTTGACTGCTCCCAAAATCTATACCGGAATAATGGATATCGGAAAACATTCGCACTAAAAGAATTTTTAGCAACTTTCGTCTTCTTAAAAATTTCCGATGTGTTAATGCTCTCATTTTAGCGTTCAGCATTCCGTTTATAGATAGAAATAATTGACGGATGACGTTTTAGCGTCGTTTTCGCCGCAGATGGAAATGAAAATGTCAAAAGTGTGACGGGACACCCGTGTCGGCCACGCTAAACGGCGGAGATGGAAACGCACCCAAGACGCACCCTCAAATATTCTTTCCCGACAATTAGTAGACAAACTTTCATTCTGTTTCGCGCTTTAGGATGAACTTATCGCACTTCATTACAGAAGAATCATAACTGAATAAAATTAGTTGTGAGAAAACATCTCGCAAGACAAGTATTGTACACATTTTACACTGTATAAACGCTATTTAGCTGACCGACATTTTCTTCGTTTAGGATAGATGTGATACTTTTATGGAAGAAGAAGATAATTTTGAAGTATTCTTCAAATATTTTTGAGTTGTTACTCTTGAAGGGAGTAAGAGGTGCAATGAACTTTTAAGAGACTTGTTGAATTTAATCGAAGAATATACAAACGTTTAGAAGTTTATAAATTTAGATTATATAAAAGTGAGACAGACAAACATTTTCAAATAATTCACAATTGGGGTTATACTTTTGAATCATTGGCTAATACATAAGTTTCTTTCAATATTTACTCGTAAAAGTGTATTGCGATTGTTATATAATACAAATCATAATTTATTCAAATTTAAACTTCTACATATTTTTTGATCTAAAACTTTCTATAAATACGTACATAAATTATTATTATTACTGTCGAGTAGAATAATTATAAACAATTAATTGCTTTTAATGTTAGTTTTTTTTTTTTTTTAATATTTTAACTTACGTTTTAAAAATAAGAAATATATTTAGTAGTTAATAATTTGCGTGTCTTATGTATTATTATATTATAAAATAAACGTATATAATAGGTGCGTTTTAATGCTTTCCAGAGTAGGATAGGACAGCATAAAAGTATAAGTGAAACAACAACAACATCCAGAATAGTCAACCCATTAATTTTACTGGGTTATAAATCCTATTCCGGATAGAATGAAATGGTGTGAGTCTAGGATGAATTCGCTTCACTCGTTTCGATTTGAGTGATTGGTAGCATTTGCGTTTATCACAACACAAATGCAACCGAACTGCAATAAAATCCAATCCGGTAACAGTTTTATTGCCGTTTGTTTTAAGGCAAAAGAAGGAAAAAGAATTGCATAATTGTAACACAACGAAACGGAAATGTCATTTAACTTCAAACTTGACAGCGCAGGGCTACCAAATTTTACCAATGAATTTACTCCACATAATACCCTGGATCGTTTTTTTCCGCCTGCCGATTATGTGCTCTATTCTGGAGAGCATTAAAACACACCTATTGAAGTTAAAATATTCTTAGTGTGGATTATCATATAATCACTATAACACGGCGCGTGTTGATTTCTAAAGTGAATACTAGTTTACCTAGTGTTTTGTTGCTATCCTTAGTTTTAAGTATAAACAGAGGAAATACCGCTTTAACTTGCGCCATATGCGAACCGAAGCGTGGTGGATGGAAAACGCTCTGTATATAGAGCAAAGCGAAGCGCGCAAATGGTAATTACCTAGAAGCTGAGACCATAGCGAATATTATTATTTATGAGAAGTATTCTACAAGATAAGTGTAAATTATAATAGTGAAAGAAACAAAAACCTAAGCTACAACCAAAAAATAAAGAATTTGAGTGTTTTTTTAAGTAAGCATATATTCGGCTTAAAATAATACAATAATAATTTCGATGTCAGACATAAATAAAAATTTAATAAAAATTTATAGAAAAACAAGTAAAATTTTCATATAATAACAATATAAAATTACACATTTACATTGTGAACTAATGCAGAAATATTATATATAAATAAAAATAAACACATTTACATGTATGTATATGTAGTATTTACTTACTTAATTTGTTGATTTGCTTTTTATAATAATTTTACACTTTCCCACTTAAATATATAAAAACAAATATTTGTGATTACTTATTGCATAAAAAGGATTTGCAGTATTTTCTAATTTTTTATAAACATGTTTCTCTTGTTATCTATCGAACATGTAGTTTTTTTTTATTTTTCAAGAAATAAATATTAAAGTTATTTTTTTTTTCTTTAAATTTATTATGTTTAGTGCATGTTTTAATAACAAGAGTAATGTTTCAATATTTTTGACTTGGGGTATTTTCATAAACCTTTAGAACACATTAAATCTTCTGTTTTGACGTCTGGCACCTATGTTCGCTGTTGGTGTCATGCCATTGTTGCGAAAAGGATTACTACTTCGGCAATGTGGGCGAGGCATCTGATGCGAACATTTCGGATACAATCATTTGCGCGATGTACTAATGACATTGACAGATTCGCTCCGGCTACGATTTTGACTTATGTGGCTTTCTGCTGCTAATTAAAGAGAAATTATTATGAGTTTCGGAGCAATATAATATGTATATAGGTATATATTTATTTATAAGTTTTGGACACCGTTCGAAATATTAGTTTATGCAGTTATACCCTGTACAGACTATGCATTTTAAACGCGTTTAAGTGGATAAATTTAACATGTTAAAAAAGTAGTGTTCAGACTAGGCAACTCGTTTTATTTTGATACATGATAGCTTGATGTGATTTGTTTTGACAAGTATGTAGATATTCAGCTGTGTTTCATTAGCAAATTTATGCTTTCTAAATTGTTTGAAACCAATTAGTTTGTATAGCAGTAATGAAAAGGGAATTTATTAGCTAATGCAGTCGTTGCACAAGCAAAAAATTGAGTTTCTGCGGCATTAAATAGTTTCTTCCAAAGTTTACTCCGATTTCCGCAAGGGTCGCAGTACATGTTTTCGGTTAAACGCGTAGTAGCTACGTGTTTTCGTAAAAGCGTCCGGGAAGTGTTTTCAGCGCATTTAACTCGATTTAATTGCGTTAATCTCATAGTCTAAACATAGTATTAGAGTTTATAAACTTTACTACGTTATTAACAGTAAACACTTAACAAATTTTCAACAAATTGCATAATGCAGTGGTGAAAAGTTACCAAAAACATCAAGGTCATTCCATCAAGAATCGACCACAAGTGTGACCTTATCATCCTTGATTTCGTTAAGCATACGAGTAAGTAATTAAAATAATTGTAATTTTTCTATATAATAATTGAGAACCACTGATGTTTTTAAATTTTTTTGAACCGATTCATTTGAGATGCCAAGTTGATTTTTTGGTTTTGAAAAACAGTATAAAAAAAATAAATTAAGATACAAATAATTAAATTATACTTAAAAAAATTTCAAAGATAAATTTTATTCGAATTATTTTATATTGCGACAACCTTCCCCTTTAAGGGGTAATACCTAGTCGAAATTTTTTTTTTTCCATTTTTTTTTATTGGCTTAAATGGTGTAAAAACATGTCAAGAGTGATGTCTGACATCATTTTTTATTGAAAACAAATTTTAAGTGGTCGTAAAAGACGAATTTTCGAAGCAAGGCGGAGCGCTTGAAAATGAAAATTGAGTTTCGCCCCTTTTACTTGTTACCGACGGTGGAAAGGTACACTATATAGTTTCTAAATGAGGTATAGATGGCGTAAATATGTAGTTTTAAGCAAATATTGAACATACGTTGTCTGTGTAGCCAAGCCTGTATCTTTAAAATTTCATGTAGTAAACACATTGTGAAACTTTAAACGCGTTTTTCTCGAAACCATGTTTTTAAAAACGGCTAGCAGTAGAACTCGAGTAATTTTTATCCGATCGATATGAAATTTTGGCTGTACCTTCTTAGATAGATTATCTAGTAAAGTACACACGATTTTTGAGTTTCATAAACAATTACGACTTTTATAAACAAATTGAGGCCGATTTTTTAGTTGAAAAATCAATTTTTTTTTCAAAGTGCTCGCAAATTTTCAAAAATTAAAATTTTTGAATATCCATGTGTACTTTACCAGTAAAACTCGTGCATATCATGAAAAAATTTCTTTCATTGTTCCAGATATGTTCGTTGAAGACTTGTGCTGCTAGCCGCGTGACGCTTACAAAAAATCGACCTTCGGTCCGTGCACTGCTCAGCCGCCAGTTTTTCATAAAAATTAAAATAAAAATTTTTTTTTATAGTTCAAGATAAGTGTCCCTCAATATTTCGCATCAATCGATTTTTTAACAAAGACACAAAAAATTAACAAAAAACCGTCTTATTTTTTGCTTCCGACTAGGTATTACCCCTTAAAATAAGCCTTATTTTATTATTCAATGATAAAAATTAATAGAGACGCGAATTTTCAAATTATATTTTTTTTTACTAATTCTTCGAGTACACAAAATGTCAAAAGAATCGGTGTAATTTTTGGCGATTCTTGATGGAATAACCCATGTAATGACGTCCTCCATGATATATTTATCTTTAGTTGATTGTCGCTATTGTCAATAGAAGGATGATATAACTCAATTTTATGAACAAATTCTGAGAACTTCCCTGTATTACTTTGTTATTAAAATGTAGTCACAGTATGAAGTTCTTTTCCCTTTGCATTGACATATATTTTAAAGCATTTACATATATGGAAGCTACCCACAACCATACAACATACAACCTCTCTTTTTGCGTTAAGCCTCATGTGAAATATAATCTTATAGCTCAATGCGTTCTCGAATTCTTTAGGTAAAAAATTTGAATATGTACATGCGTAAATTTTCAAACTCCTAGATTTAGGAATTATCTTTGTGTCAAAGCGTAAGAAGGTATCCAAAGTTGTGGAGAAATTTCGTTTACTACGCAATTCAAAAATCAGTACAAATTGCAAAAAATTAACTAGAAAATGTAAAGAGAAAAGGTCTGAATTGATGATATATGATATATATATTTTTTCCATAGTATTAACATTTTGTGCTTAAGCTAACTTATAATTATTCTGTGCTCAGACTTTCGTCTCTACATCAATTGTTATTAAATTATAGCACGGATGCTTATGTCTCTAACGAATTATTGTGGCTTTTTGAAGGAAAATGGAGCAAAACCTTCCTGCGTATAACTAATCTAACTTAAAACTACTTAACTACTACATAGAAACTTAACTTAAAGGCTCTTGCTATGGTTGAAGCGAAGAGAGGATCAATGGATTTTCCGCGGCTGTGCAACGAAGCAAGAAACGTTGTTTTAATGTCTGAAGGGATCGTAAACCAAAGCAATGCGCGCATTTTCGTGTAGTAATCGCGTAGAGTAGTACCACGGTTTATTAAGTATAATCTTCAAGCATTTGTTCTGCACAATTTGAAGAGTTCTCTTGTGAGTTTTGGCACAACAACTCCAAGTAGGAGCGCCATAGAGCAGCATTGGCTGCATCACCATTTTGTATGTAAACAGTTTATTTTCCAGGGACAGTTTCGATTTCCTGTTTATGAAGGGATATACTATTCTAATGCTTTTCATTGTTTTAGAGGCCGCTTGGGCTATATGTTGATGGTATGTGAGCTTCTTATCCAAGTAAACGCCTAGATATTTAATATCATTGCTCCAATTTATCGATTGGCCCAAAACATTAATAGAGGGGTAGGGAAGGTATCTCTTAGCTCTTCTTTTCGTGAAATAAATAGCTTGCGTTTTATCCACATTAACTTTGATTTTCCAATCTTTGAAGAATTCTGAAAAGGCTTCCAGTTGTAGTTGAAGATTGTAAATGATTATACTGGGGTCCGTTGAGCTAGAGTACGAGGCAGTATCATCAGCAAAGGAGGCGATTTCGCAGTCATTCATTTTAGGAAGGTCAGATGTGAACAGATTATATAGCATAGGACTGAGACATGAGCCTTGTGGCACGCCTGCAGGTATACTGCGTTTATTTGAAAGAGATGACTTTAATTTAACTTGGTAGAATCTCGATGTTAGAAAGGAAGATATAAGCTTGACTAAATATGTAGGACATTTTAGTTCAATTAGCTTGTATATTAGGCCTTGATGCCACACCGAATCGAAGGCCTTTTCTATATCGAGGACTATCATCCCCACAGACTTCTTATTTTCAAATGCCTTGTTAATATCTTTGGTTACTCGATATAGCTGGTGATTTGTCGAATGACCTTGGCGGAACCCGAACTGAAAATGTGGGAGAATATTTTCGTTTTCCAGAAAAGTATTCATTCTTTTGAGAATCAGTTTTTCGAATATTTTACCAATACTTGACAATATACTTATCGGTCTGTAATTGCTAGGATCTGTTTGGTTTTTTCCCGGCTTGGGAAGAGCGATAACCGCCGCTTCCTTCCATTTTTGCGGGAAGTAGCCCAAACGTAAGCAACTATTGAAAACATAATTTAGATAGACAAGACCTTTCTTAGGAAGATTTTTAAGTAATATCATCGGGATGTTGTCCAGGCCCGGGCATTTCCTGATCTTTGATTGCTTAAGGACTGATTTAATGTCATTAGGTTTGAAAAACAGACTTGCACTGAGGTCAGTTAAGGTATTTGAAAAGCCCTCGACAGTTTCGTTAACTATTGGTTCGATATCGGAAACGGTGTGAAATGTAATGTGGTGAGCTTCCAAAAATTTGTCTGCTAATAGTTCTGCTTTGTCGTTACTGGAATAAACTTTCCTATTGTTGGAAATTAAGAATGGGCTAAACTGTCCCCTTCTTTTTAGGAGTTTGTTCAGTTTCCAAAACTGTACAGAGCCCTTATCGAAGTCTTTCAGTAGATTATTCCAGTTAGCGTTTTTGGTAGAACTAATCTCCGCATTAATAAGTTTCTGTAGCTTATTTACGCCTGTTTTAAGATTTGGTAATTTGGTTCTTTGCCACAGTCGCCTTAGTCTATTGCGTTCGGTTATTAGAAATTTTGTGTGTGGATTTAAGCTTAACCGAGAGTTTTTAGGTTTCAGTACAGGAGTAGATTTTCTTGCAGCAGTTAGGATATTTTGCGTTAGGGATTCAATATTTTCATCGATTTCATCATAGTTACGTTGCGAACCGTTGATCTTTGATAGATTGATAGCCATACTCAGTGAATTTTTGAATTTGGTCCAGTTAGCTTTTGAGTAGTTAAGAACGTTGTCCTCAAAGTTGTTAAGCTGGAGTTTATCAATAGTTGAAAACTCAACAGGGAGATGGGGGGAAGAGAGCTGATGTAATGTGGTTGGCTGCGTGATATTTATGACGCCCCGACTAATAACTAGGTCTAACGTCGAGTCGTGCCCATGGGGTGCGTAGAATGTGGGCTCTGTTGGAGTATGGACGATAAGATCGCTTTTTAGCAGCTCATCAAATAGAATTTTACCTGCTTTGTTAGCTCTTACACAATTCCAGTGCCTATGCTTTGCGTTAAAGTCTCCACAAAGGAGAAGATTGTTGCTGGTGTTTCTAAGTAGTCGAAGGTCGTCTTGAAACTGTTTAAGTTTGGAGGTAGTCAATTGTGTCCCTGGGAAATACGCTGCAACTACAGTGGTTTTGGAATCGCTCAGCTCTACAGGGATATTTTCGATTACCTTGGTTTTAATAGGCCGACGGACTATATGTTTTAATTTTTTGTTAATAAAAATCGCGACGCCACCTCCAGTTTGATCTTCTCTATCGTTTCTATAAATGTTGTACCTACTATCATATAATTTATTTGTTGGTTTTAGCCAAGTCTCAGTAACAATAAAAACATCTACATCATTTTCAAACAGAAAATCAAGAGTTTCGAGCGATTTGTTTCTTAAACTTTGAGCATTCCACAGTAGAAATTTAATATTTTTGCAATTATGGTCCATTGCCATAGAGGAATTTAGTTGTAACTTCTACAACAGCTTTAATTTGCTGTTCCTTTGTTTTACATAAACTAAGTTTGCTAATTAGATCGGTGATTAGCGCTATAAGTGATTCGGGAGAGAACAATTTTTCTTCCGAAGCATCCGTATTAATTCGCCGTCCAAAAGAATTACTCCTGGATGAGCTGTTTGTGGTAACTTGACTATAAGACAACCTAGCTGCGGTATTCCGGTCACTCAAGCTTGCTGGTTGGGCTGTGTAACCACGTTTCGTTAAATTTGGGAATTCCTTACTATAATTATTGTTAGAGAGACTTAGGTTAATAATCTTAGGGCTAGTCACAGAGTTCTTAAGTCTAAGTTGCTTATACTCTAAACGTTTCGGGCATGCGTTGTCGTTAGATAAGTGATTCTGTCCACAGTTGGCACACTTGATTTCATCGGGCTGAGCTGCGAGGCATGCGGATTTGTCATGCTCTTTGCCACAGATTAGGCATTTCGGTTTCATGTGACAGTGTGAAGAGCCGTGTCCGAAAGCTTGGCACTGCCTGCATTGGGTGGGTCCCTTTTGATTACGTCTGTAGAAGCTCCATTTTACGATAGTATGCATGATTCCAATAATTTTTCTAAGCTCGGATAGCTTTACCGTACCTCGCTCGAAGTATAGAATATAGTTTACTTGCTCTTTGAACCTTTTTGCGCTGATACTAAACTTTTTGATATCCAAGCACTTGATATTATGGTTTTCGGTCAGATGGTTCATTAATACCTTACATTCCATGTCGTGGAGCCCGGACAGTACAATTTTCGTTGGTCGCTTGTCGGAACGTTGATCAGTGAAAAAATTAACTTTTTTCTCAATCAGGTGATCGTGTAGCTTTTCGTAGTCTTCGATGCAGTATACGAGTAAATCAATTCCAGAGGCCCTCGGCTTCTTATTGAAATTTTTAATGTGGAGTTGATTCATAAGGGCGGATATACCGCTGATGCCTAGTTCGGTGACGGTGATCGGTGGAATTTTAATTTTTGATGGCGTTACAGTTACCTGTAGTTCAGCATTGTTGGCTAAGTCTACTAGGGGCTGGAATCGATTAGCCGGCTGTTTCTGCGGGGCCATGTTGTATGTTCCTGTCTTGAAGGACTTCAGTTGATCTCTGATGAGAATACTGGGAGGAGAGTCCTCCCGTCGTCGCTTCCTATCTTCGCTATTTATTTTTGTTTTCGTGTGCACTCCGGTTGGTAATACGACAAATAAAAACAATAAATAAAGTTTACTAATATCGACTTTAATGAGACTACACTTAAAACTGATGCAAGTACTCAGTGTGCGACTGGTCCATCCAAACTCTAGAGTGCCACTCAATTGTGGTTATGGTAATATAGAAACACCCATTTGAAAGAAATTAATGTATATCCGTCAAAACTATTGATAAGTAGAAATACTTTATTATTAAAAAATAATAAAGTAACATTAGGACATTGATACCAGGAAAGTTGAGTTTAGATCAGCCAAATGCTGTACATAAAATAAATAGCAATATGCGGGGTGTCGGGTACTCCGTATGTACCTTGTAAGGGGTTATTGCTTGATATATTTTGAGACAAAAATTGTTCTACAGGGTGGGCCAATTTTCAATATCCAATGGAGATACAGGGTGGCCAAGAAAAGTGTTTCGGACCTGTACCCTTACTCACTTAAAACGTTATATCTTGAAAATCAATAATCAGAATTCAAAGTGTTATAACTTGTTTTTGAGGGAATGGAATTACCTTTCATTTGATGTAACAGCTCAAATTATAACTGCACCCGATCTTGAGATATTTACTTCAAAACACAAAATTTTTGCTACTTCAACTCTAAAATTCCGTGATCATTGTAGTTTTTCTCAAAATGTGGTTTGTGTACTCGTATATAGGATTACAATTTAGGTCTATTAAATACAAAATTTTTAAAAGAGGAGGTGAAGCACAAAAGGCGGAGATATCCATTTTTCAAAAAAAATTTAATTTTTATATCATGAATTGTACGACATATGATCTTACTTCTTTTTTACAGAGGTCCACTAGACTTCCAGCAGGGAATTTTTTTTTAAGTTCTGGGTGGAAGGGGGTGGAAAGAAAAGAATTCTGATTTTAATTTCTCAAAACCACAAACCATAGGCAGCTAAAAATTTACGACTGTATACAGCCACTATCAAGATATCCTATAATAATATAATATAAAATAAAATCTTTGATATGGGTAGCAAGGTTTGGAAGTTGGTGGTGTTTTTTTATTTGCGTTAATTGCATTGACTTATCAATCAGTAACTCTTTGGGTCAATATTTCTTGACAACAATCCCGCTTCAATCGTGCACAATCTTTTATTTCCAAAATTTTAATAAATAGTACGTAAAAGTTGGAAATAACTTTTTTCTGTAGAAGTTAAGCCCGTAGTAATAATATTAATTCAATATTTTAGAAAGAAATATGACGAAATTCATGAAAATATGTACATCCCATTTACACTGACCATTTTCTTTTCATTTTCATCTCTATACATACTTAAACGGACATATGAAATTTTTCTTACCTAAATTACATTTTTAATACTCGCGTAAGCCGCAGGAAAAATTTTACATTTTACTCCTATTACAAATTATATTTGTAGATTGTGTCAAGTATGATGTTCTTAACAAATCTTCGGGAGTACTCTATTTATATATTTTATTTTATTTATTAAAAAATAGTACAGACCACACGAAAAAAGGCTTTGTTTTTGAATGTCTTTTTTATCTATTTCACTCATTTTTCAAAGCAAACGTTTGAAGTATAACTTCTTTGGAGTATTTTCTACATAATTCATTGATCGTCCCAAAGATTCATATTATTATATATTTATTATTATTATATTTTTTCATTATAAATATACAAATTACAAAAAAATTCATTTTATGGTCAATGACTATTCCCAAATATTTTGTTTCCGTCACTTTTCTTAATTTCATACAGCTACAGTTTGTTCTTACTGTACATGATGGTGAGTGAAGTTTCATAGTGTAATCAGAAATAATTGTGTTGTCTTTTATTGTAATGGGCAAATAAACTGCCTTTTCCGCATTTAATGCTACATAATTGTTTTATGTGTATTAATCTTTTAACGTAAGTTCTGCTTTTAATTTATTATTTTTTAATAATAAAGTATTGTGATCGACCTGAAATTTCAAAAAAATTTGCTACCCTGACATTTTGTATTTACACGTTTTAGGACAATTTAACTACACTAAAAAAGCAAAAAAAAAAATTTCGTCTGTCCGCCGTAGACGCCGTGCGCCGCACAGTGGGGTATTTGTGTTAAAAACCTGGCCAAAAGTCCAAATGAAAAATTTAAACTGACGACAGCAAGGACCCTTTTTCCAAGAAGTCAACTAGTTATGTCGTCATGTGGCAGTAATCTTTTTTTTTCATACCATTCTATTGACGGTAAAGCCAGTCGAAACTCAGTCGTTGTGAACGCTAGATATATGTTTTTCGGTGATTTTTTCTGCATAGTGATTGTTTCGTGAGTTGAAAATTAAAGTCAATTTTGATGGATTTAGAAGTTCAAGGTATGTACTACATTTTTGATCTAAAAATATTTATTTAAAATTAATTTTATTGCTTCTTTTAGACGTTTGAATATACACGTTTAAAAACTCAAATTTTAATTTGTATTTTGCAAAACATTAGTGTTTAGTTATATCCCCGGGTCAGTCCGGGCAAAAATAATGTTTGCAAGTTAAGGTCAAGTTCATTAGCTAACTGATGAAAAAAAAAATCTTGCACCATTTTGTTTTATGACTCTTTATTTTAAATATGTCGTGAATAAGTAAATTTAAAAAAGGGGCTGTAAAAAGGATTCAAAAAGGACCTAATGTAGAGTTATTAGTGTATAACAGGAAAGACGTCTACAGAACATCTGGAAAAGAAAGAATTCATATCGCCTTGTTGTCGGTCAGGTAGCGGTAAAAGGTAATCTAAATTTGGTCATAAAAAAAGAACAAATGATAGGAATTTCCTTGAAAAAAAATGATATATATGAGTGTTCAGCATTAAAATGCAAAATTACGTTTAGGAAATGTTTATCACATCATTTTAAGTCAATAATAATGAAAATATAATTTTGGCCACCTTTTTCGTATAAATACCCCACTGTGCGCCGTACGCAAAATCGTTTGAAGGCACGTAGCTCCCAAACCCGTTGAGATATTAAATTCAAATTTTTATGGTGGGTAGATTGGGTGAACCTCTACGATTGAGGGGTGGGGGATGAGGGCGGAGCGTTTTAGACAAACAATTTTGGTTTCTAGATCTCAGGAACCACTTATGGTAGGATGCTGAAGGTTGGAACTTATGTAGAACTATAATAGTAGACACATTTGCAAAAAAAATGGTCGATAGAGGTGGAGGGTGTTGGAGTGGGGGAAAAACAATGAGTTCGAAACGCTTGAAAGCCGGGATTTAGACATAGATATGGACAAAAATAAAATAAAAGAAAAAATGGACGTAAATGAAGGGAATGAGGATTCTCAATGCCTACAGTAAGCATTTCGGATGCTATTGGCAAAGCTCAGGAAGTGAGCGTCAGCATGGAAGAGGAACTCCTCAAATCTCCGCCTGAGAAGGACAAGATCGAGACAGGTCCCAGTGACGTAAAATCGTCGAAGTGCCAAAATGACTTCGGGTCAAAGAAAGAAAAAGCTCTGCGAGAAAGCACGATTTCCTCTTGGCGAAATCGAGGATAAAAAGGCAGGCCTTCAAATACATAGGGATAGGGAAACGATGAAGTGGGATCTTATCCAATGACCTCTTTCATGTTCCCTACACCACAGAGATGCCTAAAAACCAAAAACGCCGGAGGTCCGACTACAAGGAGGTGCCAGGCGGAAGCTGCTAGCAAAAGGCAACGCTCCTTTGAAGAGGAGGGAAACTTGGCAAAAAAAGGCGAAATGCGTCTAGGCACACACCACCCTTGCGGGCTATTGGAGCCAAGGTGTGCATCAGCCCACTAGCAGAAAGACTCAAGAGGGCGAGTACGGTGATTCCTAATACTCCGAAGGAACCCTGCGTTCCGGAGCTTTCCACAGCTGAGCGGTCTATCAGCGCAAAACCCTCCGCTAGCGACAAGGCTCGGGAGAGTCTTCAAGTGGCTATTGTCGACACTGGCACTAAAAACTGGAAGATCTCTGCGGACCGATGGCTGGCGGTTGAAAGTAGGCTGATGGACTTTCTCGTGGAACGTATCACGAAAAACCCTACTGGGACCAACCCAGAATACGACGCATCGGGCTGGCAGAGAGGAGTCAATGTAATTAGATGTACGGATCAGTTATCAGTTGACTTCCTTACAATAAGCGTGGCCAGGATCGGAGAAATCTGGAAAGACGTCAATCTGCGTGTTATCCCTCGCTCAGACATTCCAGACTATCCAAGGGCAGGAAACGAGCCCCCGTCATAGCGTCGCACTTACTGCTTCAGGTGCTCCGCCCAAAACCCGAAGATTCCAATCCAAGACTGGAAGATCCTCAAGGCGGAAGACCCTAAGCCAGGTGGAAGGTGCTTCATTGTCCAGATGACAGATGAGTCGCTCACTTCACTGGAGGAAGCCTAATACAGCCTCCACTGCTGCTTCAATGCAGTAACGGTAAATGTGTACCGAAGGGGGCTCTTGGCAACAAACGAGGAAGGCACCTTGGGGCAGGATATTCCCGTGACGTCCTCATCTGAAACAACTGCACCTAGCGTCAGCGTAGTGGTACCGATGACCAATTCACGGTCGGAGGTGAACACAAAGACGTCAGGGCCAAAATTTTCGATGGCCGAGCCAATGGAGGTAGCTGAAATCGCTGAGGACTCAGGTGCTCCTAGTGTCAGTCTTACTGAAAAGAGTCTGGTGGTTGCTGGAAATCTGCAGATTATGGGCATAGCAGAATTCTTTCATTATTTCCAGGTTGTGGGCTTACTGAACTCACCGACTATATAACTCCGTTTTTAAGCTTCGATACATGATTCCATACCCTTTTCCCTACTAGGGGGGACTGGGATAATCAAAAAGTGATAAGGGAATCTGAAGTTGCTATATTCACGGATGGATCAAAAATGGATACGGGAACGGGGGCAGGGATATTCTCAGCCGACATGAACATTCAAGTATCCTTTCGTCTGCCGAACTACTGCAGTATTTTTCAAGCCGAGGTTTTTGCCGTAAGCAGAGCAGTGGACATACTAAATTCCGCGACAAATCTTCCCGAAGAGTCGTGTATAAAGATTTATATAGACAGCCAAGCAGCAATGAAAGCTCTAAGCTCCAACCTAGCCAAGTCAAAGCTAGTGAGGGAGTGTAGGGAGCGTCTGAAAATATTGAGCGCAGCTCATAAGGTTCTCCTGTGCTGGGTTCCGGGATACAAAGGGATACCAGGCAATGAGGCAGCCGATGAGCTGGCCAAAACTGGATCTGAAATGGCTGCTATACATGCAACCCAAGCGGTAAAAATACCGATCAATTACGTCAAGAGTAGTCTTGGCAGGAAGGGACGTGTGAAACCTCCAGGCAGCTATGGCCAGTAATACATCCTAGAAGGACTGCCGATCTTCTGAAAAGAAGTCGTATAGAGACCCGTAACATTACGGCAGTCATAACGGGGCACTGTCTCTTTGGCAGACATGTACAACGTTTAATATAAATTGATACTACAGAAGTGAAGAAGAAGAAGAGAGCGTTAGGCATCTACTTTGTGAGTATCCCCAGCTAGCCAGCTGTAGGTTCAGAGCCATTGGCAGCTACTTTTTCTCCAGACTCGGGGACATGGCTGGAGCGCGAATTGATGAACTAGACAAGTTCATTCGCATCTGTGGCTGGTTCGACTAGCTTTTCCCCTGTAGCAATGCTACGAAAACTCCCTATATGGGACATTAAGGTGTCACGGGTGTGGTATCACAATGGACCAACCGAATGGTCTAAGTGAGTCGATCCATAGTTTGGATAGCTGCCACTATAACCTAACCTAACCTGAACGATTGATGTCAGAAGGTTGAAACTTTGTGGTTGTCTTTAGGGATACTTCGAGATTACAGGAGGGCTAAAATTTTTAAGGGTGATGGTGGGATGTGGGGGTGAAGGGTGAAAAACTTTAGATTACAATATCTTCCGAACCAATTACACCAGAAAGATAAGATTTCATTTCCATATATGGGATCACAAGTGGAGTCTACTGAATGAAAACATTTTGAGGGAGGAGGTGGAGCACAAAACAGGAGGGGTAGCAATTTTTCAAAAAATTTAATTTTTATACATATCTCAAAAACCGTACCAGATATGATCTTGAACATTTTACAGTATAGTAGGGAAAACATTTTTTGGGGGTTTGGGGGTTGAGGATGATGGTGAAAGGGGGTAGAAAGGAAAACCTTCTGATTTTTATTTCTCGAAAACCGTAATGAATAGAAAGCTAAAAATGTACGACTATATAGAGCCACTATGGAGATAGCATAGAAAAATAAAATTGTTGATAGAGGTAGCATGATACAGGGGTGAGGGATGGTTTTTCATATCTCAGAAACAGCTAATTCTAGAAAGTTAAAACTTAGTACATGTATGTAGATGCGATACTAGAGTAATTAAGGTAAAACAAAGTTCAGATTTTTATTGGTGTTCAGAGGTTGAGTAAAAAAAATTTCCGTTAATCCACATTTTCACAAATTTCGTTAAAACTTTTAGACATGTCGAGCTATCAAACCAATTTTACTTCTCCGGGCTCTTTATATAAGCGCCTAGAAACGTTCTTTAAAATTTTTCAATATCCAACCCCTAAGGGAGTGTAAAGTTGTTGTGTACATATTCATGAATTCCGATATATTTCTTAGGTCTATTGATATTTGAAATTCACTTTCACTTCTAAAAGCTTTAAACATAGTCATAGCAAGGAATACAAAAAACCGATTTAAGTATTTTCAAAATTAAACCACCTGGGGGTATAAGCTATTGTTCAAGTTTTCACGAAATCCGAAAATCTTTTAGGTTTAATGTGAACGAATTCGTTTTTACTTCTATGGAATCTTCTATTGATAAAAAAATATGTAAATAAAAAAAAATAAATCTGCCAACAGTCTGGGCTGAGAAGCGATGTAGGTTACTATGCAACTGACAACCTGAAGAATAACCAGAAGGCTATTGAAAGATTGTTAAGATTGTCAGTTGCATAGTAAACTACATTGCTGCTCAGCATTAAATGCTTTCCGGACTTCTACCCGAAAAATAATAAATTTGAGCCCATACTGTTGGCAGATTTTTCTATGTACTTCTTGTCATGTTTTTCAGTTATAAGAAGCGCAGTATCATCTACAAACATGTAAAACTTGCTTTGTCGTCCTTGTTTTGCATAAATGAAAAGCATTGAACTTTTAACAACCGTTTCCTGTGAGTCAGTTCTGTAGTACATGAAATGAGAAAATTCTCACCAAAACGTCATAGTGAGAACGAACTCATGCAGTTTTGTCTCTATATTCTCACCTAATGAGAAAGCACCGTAAGTGACGTCATACACTGGAATAATCGTGGAAACACGTGAGCAGTGATGCCAATTTAGTGCTTTCAGCGTTAAATTTGGCGCCCAAAATTACGTTACGTAATTTTACCGCTTGCACGTTATTTGAATATTCCTGCGATTGATATGAAAAAATACATTTTTAGTGCCTTTAAGTTGAAAATAACGCTCAAAATTTCATATTTTAGTGCTCAACCAAGAAAAATACTTGGGAACGCTGCACGTGAGAACAATGTTTCTGTAAGCAAGTGATTGCGAGTTGGTTCTCACATATAGTAAGCCGATTTTCATGCAGTTTGCAGCTAGTGAAAATACTAGATACTCTAGATGAAATACTAAACTTTGATTTATATATAGTTGAGGATAAAGTAGAGTACAGAGTGCGCATGTACTTTGTCTTTTATTAAGGACTCTCGTCTGCTTGCTACTCGAAAGTAAAAGACAAATACCTTCAGTGTTGAATTTCATATTTGAAACTAGGAAAATCACCGAAAGAAAAGAATTTCATGGGAGGTGGAGGGACGACTCACTCGATTTTGTACCAAATTCCTAGCCTGAAGCATTCAAAAGTTATCGGAAATATTGTTGAACACGTGTCTTAAGGATTTTTTGTGGAAGAAACCGGAAGGAGTAAAAGGATTTCGCTGACTTTTTTGTTTTTACTCAAAACTAATTTAAATAAAATTTCAAATTCGTGGCTGAATGATTGAAGACATTTTTACAGGATATTTGTATGGCAACTATACTATCTTTCGCTCGAACTATTGGAAAATACATACTTTCAGAATTCCGAAGTCGTAGTTTAAACCGTTCTGAAGTTTGCGGCCAATATTCTTGAACATGTGTTTTAAGGACTTCTTCTATAGCAGCTACCCGAAGGAGTATAAGAATTTTGCTGACTAAAGCACTCCAACATAATTTTTTTTTAAAATTTATTTGTACAAAATTTTAATTTCGTGGCTAAATGATTTCTTGAGTTTCGTAAATTGAGTAAAGACATGTTTACGGGATTTTTGTAAGGCAGCTACTCGAAGGCTGGTTGGTTGGTTGGTTGGTTTAAGTGGCAGCCCTATCCTCTAGACAGAGCTGAATTAGCCCAATGGCCGTTTTGGAACCACAAACTCGTATTAAGGGGTAACACCTAAGGGGTAACGACCTAAAAAAGAGCTCTTTTTCGACAATTTTTTTTTAATGGGAGGAAAGGAAATAGACTAATAGTATTTAGGGAAGTTATTAACCATAATAAAAAAAAATTTAGTAAAAAATTTTACAAAATGGTGACACTAAAGCCATTCTTCCGAGGCATGTTAAATTTTAGGCGCTCTGCGGCACGCAGTTTAGCTTACGTAAATTTGAGCCTAGCACAAAGAAAAAAAAAATGACTGAATCTTCATGAGTATAGCTAGAGAAACACGTAGGGGAATTTAGAAATATTGAGTTTTGTGTGATTGGCGAGTTTTTGAAAAATGTTATGCAATTTTCGACCAAAAACAGGACAGTTATTTGCTAATAACTATTTTTTAAATCAACGTATCGAAAATTTCGTATGTGTTGCTCTTCGAAATATTGTTTTGAAAAGAATGAAAATTGTTCGAGTTATACTGCGTGCCGATTTCGAAAATCATGTTTCGAGAAAAACTCGTTCAAAGTTTTGAAATGTGTTACAGACATGAACAAATAAATAATTCTAATTTTAAAATTTTTTTACCATTAATCTGCAACTCCAGGACCATAAAGCCGTCCTTCTTAGTTGGAATATTTCTGTTCAATCTTTATCCTCGACGATTTAATGGTGGCCTCTTTTGCCGCATCTGTCAATGAACGCTCAGCGTACTGGGTTAGCTTAGCATCAGATTCGATACAAAAATTGTATCATTGGACGCTAATATCCACATCCAGAACCTTCATAATCCATAGTATGTTAGTCAGTCCATCATTAATATTACATGTTGTTATATTTAGGATTTTCTTGCCACTTGAATAAAATTTTGACCCTTTTGTACATGAACTGACGCTATACTAACGTAATTATGTGTGAAAATGCATCCAATGGAACACAAAAACTTTCTAGCTATATCTATTAGTGTATTCGAGAAGTTAAAAACCAACAGGTAAATCATTAGGCAGCATCTTTTCAGATGGATACCTGATCCGACGCAGGTAGCCGTTTCGAAGCAGCCTGACGCGCTCGGTAAAGAGCTCGAAATTCCAGGAAAAAATTGATTTAACTTTTTTCCCCATATTCTCCAAGGTTCAAAAATAGATTTTTTGAAAATTTTACAGTTGTATTACCCCTTAAACCCGGATGTTAGGGGTTGTTGTGACTGGGGAATTTAAAAGATGAATGTGAGAAAAGATTGATCCGGTATACAGGGTGTAACTAGTACTGAGGTTCAAACGAAAATGGGAGATAGAGGAACTTGTCCTGAGTAGAAAATCGTTCTACACATACTCCCGTTTTTGCACCGTTAAGGAGATAGCGCGATTTTAAGGACGAAGGATTTTCATCGTACCTGTGATCACTGTTTGATCTCTAACTTCTGCTGTACTTAGCGTAACGTAATAATTCTGGGCTCGTTGGAAAGGACACAAATTCTTCTTTCTAATTGCTATCAACTGTGTCAATCAGTGTTATACTTTTTGAGAAAAATTCTTTTAAATGACACAAAAATAATAAAAAATTAAAAAAAAATACAAAAAAGTCCTGTTTTCTCCAAGAAGGACCTGATTAACCACCAAATTTTATTACATTTTCGGAAAGCCCATAAAATTTCACTATACGTTTGATAACAGAATTTCTTCATATTTGCAACAACAAGTGAGTTCCCTGCACATGTTGGAAATACTGCTAAACATAGAATTTACCGCAAAACAGATGCAGTAATGAGCAACCATGTTAACAACACACGTATTGCTCTTATGTGTGGAAATTATGTTACAGGTAAGTAAAAATATGACAACTAATTAGATAGCGTCCATTTAAGTAAATTAACCAACATCCACTTAAGTTAATTAAGTAATATCAAAGATATTAGAATCTCTTCATATAAGATGTCCCAACCAATATAAAATAAATTAATAAAGCTTTACGATTGGCGACCAATCTCCGGTGGCTATTAGAGCTTTTCATGCTAAAATTTGTAGTCCACTGTAAACATCAATCTGAAAGCTCTGTTTTAAATTGTTTAGAACGTCAACGTCACCGATTCCGAAATCGGTACATTTGAATAAAATAGCATCAGGATGAATAATAATATTTTGATGTGCAGACTGCAGATATTTTTAGAATGCTTCAGCCAGAAACTTGAA
This sequence comes from Beris morrisii, assembly GCA_951812415.1. NCBI lineage: Eukaryota > Metazoa > Arthropoda > Insecta > Diptera > Stratiomyidae > Beris > Beris morrisii. The sequence goes on from OX638311.1 coordinate 97,264,397, forward strand.
GTCTTTGAAAAGAAAAATTTTATAGGTATTCAGTGTTTTGCCATATACCTACAATTTCAGAAATATGATATTGAAAACGGCAGATATTGTTCTTCTTTTTCAAGTAACATCCAAACGACTGTAGTCCTTAAAAAATGATAAACTATATTTGAATTCCTTATTCTGCTTTATTCCCAACTAAACATAATTCAATGTTCAGTATTTCATGTAAAGCATCATACGATTGATTGGCTTGCTGCTTATTGAGACTGTGGCTAGCTATGCTGTAGCTATCGTTTGGTGGCTACTTGAAGGAGAAGGTCAATATTCGCATTTTTATTTATTTATTTCAGAATGATGCCTCCTTATAACATAAAGAAGCCCATTGATTGTTCGGCCAGGTCTGCAAGGGCATATGGCACATCGCCTTACATATTTTGTACATCCAAATAGAAGTAATAATACAAATAAAATTAAAATGTAAAGTAGAAAGAAATAGAAAATCGCAAAAGAAGAAAGATTAAATGAAATATGTAAAGTGATAAAATATATGTCAAAAGCAAAACAACAAAAATGCATGCTTAATACAAACTAATTCATGCTTACATCTAATAAAATATCGATAAATGTATAGTGTAAACTGAAAAATGAGAATACGTAAAACGTAAATATGCTTCTAATTAAAAATGAAAAATGTAATTCTTATTTCTGTATTAAATTCACAGTAAAAAGGAAAAGTGAAAACCAAAAAATATATATATACACAAATTAGAATAGATCCGTACCAGCAGGGTTAGCGGCTATGGTCATGCGTGTAAGAGTAACCTAAGGCTCACGGTCGCTGTTATGTTGCAGCGTGCTGACTGCTGACTTCGAGTCGGTGAAAATAGCTGCTGGTACGGTGGCAGCGTTACCGTTTTACTACATATGTAGCAAAGTTACTACCTTTTTTGAAATTTGAAAATTTACTGCACTACGTCCTGAAACTCCACGTTTTTGCGTTAATTCTCGAAAGTCAAATTGATAACAGCACAAGAATGTAATCCATTATTATTTTACATTACTATATGTTTAATGTTAAGCTTATTTATTGTATAATTATTAAAATTCAGTTTCTACTACCTCTCTTTTGAAAAAGGTAGCAGATTTTTCTACTCCAAAAAACCGCCTCGCGGTAACACTGCACCACGGCCTCATTAGCGGCCTCTGCTGCTTTTAGGATTCCGTATAATTCCGCTCTGTAGACGAGATCTTTTTGTTTTGGGGGTGATGGGGAAGGAAAGGGGGGGGGGGGTTCGCGCAGAATGGCAAACTTATTAATACTTGCCTTGCAAATTCTAGCAAATATTCAGATTCCAAATTCGTGCGTTCGTTAAAGAAGATTTGGGGTTTTTGGCCACAATTGAACAAAACAAAAATACTATAAACATAGGCCGAGCAGAACAATTCATTCTTCAAATTTATCTAATGAATTAAATAATCATAGAAACGCTGTTTTCATTAGGACGTAGAATTTCCCATCGCTTCAGTGTGAATGTTTGGGCTGGCATCATCGGCAGAACTTTCATCGGTCCGGTATTTCTTTCCCCCATTCTCAATTCCACCAATTATGCCGAATTTTTAGAGGAAACTTTACCAGACCTCATAGAGGATATACCACTTCGTGTACTGGTCAGGTCTTGGTACCAGCACGATGGAGCGCCAGCGCATTATGGTGCTAATGTCCGTCGGTGGCTCGACGCGAATTTTCGGGATCGATGGATTGGTCGTGGCGGTCCCATTGCATGGCCTCCACGATCTTCCGACTTAACTCCCATGGACTTCTGCTTGCTCCACAACGGCGGACATGTTGAAAATTATTTGTAAACGTAATAAACTAAATAAACGTAATAAACTATACTTCAACTCTTTTATTTCGTCCTCACTATTATTAATCATACTCCTTCGGCGAATGACGGGTGTCAAACCAGATTTACTTGAAGGGAACGTGTTGGATAGCTGTTAGCCCCGCTCCTTTACAATTCAACCTATGAAGAAATTCTGTTATTAAACGTTTAGCGAAATTTTATGGGCTTTCCGAAAATGTAATAAAATTTGGTGGTTAATCAGGTCCTTCTTGGAGAAAACAGGACTTTTTTGTATTTTTTTTTAATTTTTTATTATTTTTGTGTCATTTAAAAGAATTTTTCTCAAAAAGTATAACACTGATTGACACAGTTGATAGCAATTAGAAAGAAGAATTTGTGTCCTTTCCAACGAGCCCAGAATTATTACGTTACGCTAAGTACAGCAGAAGTTAGAGATCAAACAGTGATCACAGGTACGATGAAAATCCTTCGTCCTTAAAATCGCGCTATCTCCTTAACGGTGCAAAAACGGGAGTATGTGTAGAGCGATTTTCTACTCAGGACAAGTTCCTCTATCTCCCATTTTCGTTTGAACCTCAGTACTAGTTACACCCTGTATACATCCTGTACTGTTTAGGAAGAGTAAGAACTCTACAATTTTCTTCCTCGAAATCTCCCTCAGGTCCCCGTAGAAGTGTTTGCGTAGTGCTCGCTCTCGGGTTCTAGCTAAAACCGGACATTCGCAGAGGAAATGAACGAGCGACTCTCGCTCATTAGTGTCCTGGCAGCTGCGGCAGTGTACATTGAACGGAATGCCCAATTTAGCTGCATGATCTCCAATTGGCCAGTGACCTGTACTAATCGCCGTGATTCTGGAGATGTCTGCCCGGGTCTTGTATAGCGTCTGACTTGGCTCGGTTGTAAGATGGCCCCATCTTCCTAGATATGGCGCAGGTGGTTAGGCTTTCCATCTGGAGTTAGCCGCTGATTGGAAGTGGGAGAGTATGTCCAACTTGACAACACCTAAAGGAACGTGAACTTGTTCTGCATGAGAGCCAGGAAGAGCGGATCCCTTCCTGGCCAGTTCATCAGTCCGCTCATTTCCCACTATATCTCTATGCCCCGGGACCCAAAGCACAGTAACTTTGAGCCGCTTCGCTAAATCGGCTAGTTCGCTACTCGAAGGACTTATGAGAACTTTTTCATATGCTAACCTTTAACTGCAGCTATTGGAAACCAACGTATTCAAAGGTTTCAATTTTCAGTCGTAGCTAAAGGCGTTCCGAAGCTCTTAGCCAATATTCTTGAAGACGTCTCTTAAGGACTTTTTGTACGATGGCTACCCTAAGGAGTACGACGATTTTGCCTGTTAACGAAAATAGCCTTATAATTTCGACCAAACATTCAGAAACAAAATTTCGAAATTCTTGTTGAAGGTGTAAAAAACGTACGAAAAAAAACTTTTCTCTCTTTTCGGGTGGGTATATATTTGGTTTTTAAAAGGGCCGTATGTAAAGACAAAAACTAAACCTATATTCTTAATACATAATAAATTCTTAATATATGTTGTATGTATCATAATCTAAGTAAAATTTATTTATTTTTCTTTTTTTAAAAAAAGACTGACATTTAAATTAAAATTCAATGCAAGCTGATATTTAAATTCCATTGAAAATTTCCCCTAGTTGATTGGAACGATGAGAACTATCATAATAGTTCTCATGTGCGATTACAGAAACGGTTTTCATTTCCAAGGTGAGAAGTACGTGTGAGAATTTCGGCCTACTCATAGCTGATTCAGTGGATTGAAGATTAGTGGATTTTGTATGTGATTTGACAGAAAATTTCGTTTTCGCTTCTAGTTAGTACTACTAATATACCGTTACTCTTCGTAGACAGCGAATCAAATTGCCGATCTACATAACACAATATGAATTATTTATATTTCCTAGGAATGCATATTTGAAAATCTGTGAATATCCATAAGCCAATGCGACTCGTTCAGTCATGACTCGATCGGTTGTTTTTCCGATGACAACGAACATGATAGTGACTCGATCACACCAGAGAAATGCAATACTTGACCTGGCCCGTAGTAATGTGACGTCATTTTAAACATCCACTTTTCATGATAAGAATGAAAAAACACCATTCCTGGCTAGTAATTATACTGCGGCAGCCATAGGTGCCATAGTACTAGTCAGAAAGACTCTTCACATCGGCACACACATGTGCCAGGAGTAATAGGAGTCCACGACAACTCTGCTACCTGCACATTAGGACAGGTTTTTTGAAGATTGTTGCGTAAGAGAAGAATTTTTAGCATAGACACAGGCTGTGCCTATGCTAAAAATTTTATGATGTTAGTTTTCACAAGTATACAACAGAGCAGCGATACGATCAACCCATGAACTTTTTTATAAGAGGAGCCGCCTTAAAATCAGAATCAACTGCTTGTTTTTACTACAAAATCAAATACCAAAGTCCAGGGAAGTCGGTAGAACATTTCATTTTGTAAAATGTAATGTTTATTTCTTTGCCCCGTACACGTTCCTATACCATTCATCCGATTGCGATGAAACTTTGGTGATTTGTTTAGGGCACGCCCGCGAAGGTTTCCACCTCGTGGAAATTAAAACAACCATCCAAGATAGACAAATTTTCGACAGCTGACTGTTGTATGACGGTTCGTTTGTAATTTAAGGATTAGAAGCGCAGAAGATGTGTAATTTTTCTCTATGGCAGTTTGTTTGTCCCGTATGCGTTCCTATACCATTCGTCCGATTGCGATGAAACTCAGAGTATTTCATATTGACGAATGGTAAAGTTGGAAATCTCCACCTGGTGGAAAAAAAACAACCCTATAAGATAGACAAATTTTTGTCAGCTGACTGTTATATAGCGGTTCGTGTGTAATTTTGTGATTTGGAGCTCATTATGAAAGACATAATAAAAATTGATGACGATCGCACCGCACCGGTTGATAGTAAAGTATTCATTTCCGGTTCTACATTCCGAAAATGTTAGACTCAAACCCGTACAACGAAGTCAGAAAATCAACAATTTTTCTTTATGAACGGGCGGTATAAACTTCAAAATAATTTCACAAATTTTTAATATTCCGGAAAAAAGAAATATGGAATAATTTTTAAATTATTTAAAAGGAACATAAACCGTTTTTTCGTTACATTTTTCGTTTTTGCTGAGAACTATGAAGAGCTCTCGAATGGTTTTGAGTTGTATCTAATTTTTTAAATCGATCTAAATATCTTTAAGGTTTTTTCACCGAACTGATATAAGTCAACCAAGTTTGGAGAACGAGTTTAACACTTTACTGTAACCCTTAAATTTAATTTTGGTATACTATAGTGTATTTTGATATACAGTAGACCTGGGTTTAAATAAACTCGATTAGATCATCACTATTAGTCTACTGTAAGCGAGTGACCATTTTACCCCAAGTTTTTTATTCTTAAGTTCTTTATTCAGGACCACTTGTAAGTTCGCAATTTGAAGTTGGTGGCAAATGTCATTGTCGCCATATTAAATTAATTGTGATCGAACTCAAATTTCAAAAAAATTTGCTACCCTGAAATTTTGTATTTTCACGTTTTAGGACTATGTAGTAAACCCCAAAAATGGAAACATAAATTTTGTCTGCCCGCCGTTCACAAAAGTGTTGAGATATTAAGTTCATATTTTTATGGTGGCTAGATTGGATGAACTCCTACGGCTGGTATCTTTTGGTGGGATGCAGGTGTGGGGTGGGGGGGGGGGGGGGGGAAATGGGGGTAGTATTTTATACGAAAAATGTTGATTTCGAGATCTCAGGAACCAAAAAAAAATTTCGATTACAATATCTTCCGAACCAATTATATCAGGAAGATAGAATTTGGTTTGTGGATTAGGTTGAGTCCATTGAATGTAAAATTTTTGAGGGTGGATTACGAAAATGGGGGATACTCATTTTTGAGCCACTATCATGTTCGTTGTCATCGGAAAAACAACCGACCGAGTCATGACTGAACGAGTCGCATTGGCTTATGGATAGTCACAGATTTTCAAATATGCATTCCTAGAAAATAAAAATAATTCATATTGTGTTATGTAGATCGGCAATTTGATTCGCTGTCTACGAAGAGTAACGGTATATTAGTAGTACTAACTAGAAGCGAAAAAGAAATTTTCTGTCAAATCACATACAAAATCCACTAATCTTCAATCCACTGAATCAGCTATGAGTAGGCCGAAATTCTCACACGTACTTCTCACCTTGGAAATGAAAACCGTTTCTGTAATCGCACATGAGAACTATTATGATAGTTCTCATCGTTCCAATCAACTAGGGGAAATTTACAATGGAATTTAAATATCAGCTTGCATTGAATTTTAATTTAAATGTCAGTCTTTTTTTAAAAAATTTTAATTTAAATGTCAGTCTTTTTTTAAAAAATTTTAATTTAAATGTCAGTCTTTTTTTAAAAAATTTTAATTTAAATGTCAGTCTTTTTTTAAAAAAAGACTGACATTTAAATTAAAATTCAATGCAAGCTGATATTTAAATTCCATTGTAAATTTCCCCTAGTTGATTGTAACGATGAGAACTATCATAATAGTTCTCATGTGCGATTACAGAAACGGTTTTCATTTCCAAGGTGAGAAGTACGTGTGAGAATTTCGGCCTACTCATAGCTGATTCAGTGGATTGATGATTAGTGGATTTTGTATGTGATTTGACAGAAAATTTCGTTTTCGCTTCTAGTTAGTACTACTAATATACCGTTACTCTTCGTAGACAGCGAATCAAATTGCCGATCTACATAACACAATATGAATTATTTTTATTTCCTAGGAATGCATATTTGAAAATCTGTGAATATCCATAAGCCAATGCGACTCGTTCAGTCATGACTCGATCGGTTGTTTTTCCGATGACAACGAACATGATAGTGACTTGATCACACCAGAGAAATGCAATACTTGACCTGGCCCGTAGTAATGTGACGTCATTTTAAACATCCACTTTTCATTATAAGAATGAAAAAACACCATCCCTGGCTAGTAATTATAATGCGGCAGCCATAGGTGCCATAGAACTAGTCAGAAAGACTCTTCACATCGGCACACACATGTGCCAGGAGTAATAGGAGTCCTCGACAACTCTGCTAGCTGCACATTAGGAAAGGTTTTTTGAAGATTGTTGCGTAAGAGAAGAATTTTTAGCATAGACACAGGCTGTGCCTATGCTAAAAAATTTATGATGTTAGTTTTCACTAGTATACAGCAGAGCAGCGATACGATCAACCCATGAGCTTTTTTATAAGAGGAGCCGCCTTAAACCTAAGAAATATATCGGAATTCTTGAAAATGTACACAACCACTTAAGTCCTTAGGGGTTGGATATCGATAAATTTGGAAAATGTGTCTAGGCGCTTAAGCAGCAGAACTAAAATTAATTTGATAACTCCACATGTCTAAAATATATAATGAAATTGGTGAAAATGTGGAAAAAACAATTTTCGCGGACATTTTTTTTAATCCACATTTGTACGCCAATTAAAATTTTAACTTTTTTTGCTTTAATTACTCTAGTAGCACACGTACATATACGTACTAAGTTTCAACTTTCTAGCATAAGCCGTTTCTGAGATATAAAAAATCACCCCGAGCCCGTAACTTACCCTATCAAAAATTTTATTTTTCTAGGATACCTCTACAGCGGTTCTATGTATTCGTAGATTTTTAGCTTTCTGTGGCTTGCGGTTTTTAAGAAATAAAAATCAGAATTGTTTTCTATACACCGCCTCCCACCATCACCCCTCACCAGCACCTCCAACATTTGTTGCTTGTTAGAAGTCAACTGGGCCAAACTCCTGTAAAATTTTTTTTAGATCATATCTTGATATATAAAAATTCAATTTTCTTGAAAAATGAGTATCCCTCATTTTCGTAATCCACCCTCAAAAATTTTACATTTAATGGACTCAACCTAATCCACAAACCAAATTCTATCTTCCTGGTATAATTGGTTCGGAAGATATTGTAATCGAAATTTTTTTTTTGGTTCCTGAGATCTCGAAATCAACATTTTTCGTATAAAATACTACCCCCATTCCCCACCCCACACCTGCATCCCACCAAAAGATACCAGCCGTAGGAGTTCATCCAATCTAGCCACCATAAAAATATGAACTTAATATCTCAACACTTTTGTGAACGGCGGGCAGACGAAATTTATGTTTCCATTTTCGGGGTTTACTACATAGTCCTAAAACGTGAAAATACAAAATTTCAGGGTAGCAAATTTTTTTTGAAATTTGAGTTCGATCACAATTAATTTAATATGGCGACAATGACATTTGCCACCAACTTCAAATTGAGAACTTACAAGTGGTCCCGACTAAAGAACTTAAGAATAAAATACTTGGGGTAAAATGGTCACTCGCTTACAGTAGACTAATAGTGATGATCTAATCGAGTTTATTTAAACCCAGGTCTACTGTATATCAAAATACACTATAGTATACCAAAATTAAATTTAAGGGTTACAGTAAAGTGTTAAACTCGTTCTCCAAACTTGGTTGACTTATATCAGTTCGGTAAAAAAACCTTAAAGATATTTAGATCGATTTAAAAAATTAGATACAACTCAAAACCATTCGAGAGCTCTTCATAGTTCTCAGCAAAAACGAAAAATGTAACGAAAAAACGGTTTATGTTCCTTTTAAATAATTTAAAAATTATTCCATATTTCTTTTTTCCGGAATATTAAACATTTGTGAAATTATTTTGAAGTTTATACCGCCCGTTCATAAAGAAAAATTGTTGATTTTCTGACTTCGTTGTACGGGTTTGAGTCTAACATTTTCGGAATGTAGAACCGGAAATGAATACTTTACTATCAACCGGTGCGGTGCGATCGTCATCAATTTTTATTATGTCTTTCATAATGAGCTCCAAATCACAAAATTACACACGAACCGTCATATAACAGTCAGCTGACAAAAATTTGTCTATCTTATAGGGTTGTTTTTTTTTCCACCAGGTGGAGATTTCCAACTTTACCATTCGTCAATATGAAATACTCTGATGTGTTGATATAACGCGCGCGCCACCTATTGTAGAAAAGTTTTACTAATTCAGAACTCTTCGCGGGCGTACGCTCAATATATCACTAAAGTTTCATCGCAATCGGACGAATGGTATAGGAACGCATACGGGACAAACAAACTGCCATAGAGAAAAATTACACATCTTCTGCGCTTCTAATCCTTAAATTACAAACGAACCGTCATACAACAGTCAGCTGTCGAAAATTTGTCTATCTTGGATGGTTGTTTTAATTTCCACGAGGTGGAAACCTTCGCGGGCGTGCCCTAAACAAATCACCAAAGTTTCATCGCAATCGGATGAATGGTATAGGAACGCATACGGGGCAAAGAAATAAACATTATATTTTACAAAATGAAATGTTCTACCGACTTCCCTGGTCTTTGGTATTTGATTTTTTAGTCGAAACAAGCAGTTGATTCTGATTTTTTCTATTCAACTCATACTTATTGATTGTATGGAAAAATATAACAGCTAGCAATATAGTTACTGATACATATGTGGAAATAATGAATTCATTATGTTCATATCAAGCACTTATTTATTTGTCAATAATACCGTAAACGAAGATTGCAAAGAAGGCTAATGAAAAAAAAAATAATTGATAACCAACTTACATTTTGATATTTTTTCCGCTTTGAATGCTCTCATTGCTTTACCACGTTTATCCAATATTAGTTTATCACATCGTACAAAAATTCCATGTTTTTGTTTACAGGTAAAATATTGAATGCCTTGAACGTTACCGTCATTCTTGCCAGTTGGTGTATCTAATTCGATTCCAACCCACGTACCTCCTTGAAAAAGCGTTTGACCAACAAACATAATTACTCCACTGGTATTGTATGGACGTATTAGAACTGACTCGCCGACGTGGACCCATTCGGGTACTGCCATATCGTTGGAATTTTTTGAATCATCTGAAATGAAATAATATAAGAAAAAAAATCGGTGCAATTATGTATATCTTTACTAAGCAAAGTGTGAAGATGTGTAATTCTCAAAAAAAAAAACGCTTGAGAAGTTTACAAGTTATGACGAAACAGACGGACGCATAGACAAATAAATAAGTTTCTAAAAATTATTAATAATGACTTAGTATCATGTAAAAATATTTCTTGAAACAAAACACCTCACAGGAATCAGGCCCGTGCGGAGGGAGGAGAGGGGGAGGGTTTCGAATATGTTGAATTAACTGCTGACGTTCATAGCTTGAACTTTATCAATGCTCAAACTTTTTCTAAGAGACTTGAATAGAATGTGACTCTCAATCCAGTACGCCACCGTCACTGAAATATGACACTACCTAAATCCACTATCTGTACCTACACGTGCTATCCAGCTTCGGAAACGTTAGTAGTTATAACGGAAATATTCACTGGTAGTATTCCAAGTAATTTAGTATTGAACTATCGGGTATCGTTAACGAGGAGTAAAAAAAATATTGAAGAAAAGAGGTGGATAATCACACGCATGTTATCTGATACGAAGTATAAAAGTGGATTTTATCTCGAAGTGAATTAACCGTGACTGATAATACAAAGCTAACTGGAAAAAATCTTGCTTGATTCCACACAGTACAAACCATACCATCTTTGGGTTGTTGGTAGTAAAGCCTTCCGATGTATTTTGATCAAATTGCTCAAATTATGTGTAAAAATAAATGTAGAAAGTGTGTTATGAGAAACAGCTGCAAACGTGCACCATTACCGGATGTTTAGCAGTCCGATGAATGAGTCTTGCTGTGTTGGTACGCCAGGTAGAAAGAACACACAGGAAAGAAGCTTCGACTGAAAAAATTAAGTTCATCCAATTGTGATTCAAATTTCTTTCGTCCAAGCGAGTCTTATTACAACGTGTCCTATGAACAGTAGTGGTTTCTTCGCAGTGATTCGATATCAACCATTCAAGCAGTTCATACCTTTTTTTACGAAGAAACACTTGCCACTACCCAATGATAGACGAGTATTCTTTTAAAAACAAGTAAAATCAGTTTGTCCTCTTTTTTCGTAGTTTTTTACACAAGGCCACTATCAGGCAGATCATCGATGTTTTTTACGTCGAAATAAATATTCACCAATTTATTTATTAATGCCTTATTTTTATTCTTACTCTTTCTTCATATATGGATAAATCCTTTTAAAAATATGCATAGAAAATACAATACACTTCAATACTATTCAATACTAAAAATGCAATTAATGCTTTAATGGAAGCAATGTTAGTATTAAACAGATCAATGGAGTTGCTCAATTTGTTACCAACTTTGATCAATCGTTCTAGGAGTCCATACAGCCCACATAAAGTACGGTGAACTTCAATAACAAAGATATCCTGTGAACGAGTTCTAAAGTTTGGTAAGCGAAAATTTAACAAATTGAGTGTGAAAATATTTAAAAAAAATTATTCGTGATAGGAAACCGAACATATGCCGAGCAGAGTTACATACACTTGCATAATGATGCCTGAACGAAAAGGAGTCAACGAACCAAACACCAAGATCTTTAATAACCTTAACATTAGATAAGGGCGAACCGTTCAAATTGAAATAATATTTAATAACAGAATTAGTTTTATTAAAGATAATGTAGTTGCACTTCGAATTCAGATATAATCAATTATCATTACACCAAGTTAATAAATTATCTAAATTATCTTATAACTCCACGCAGTCATTCATAGATTTAATACATTTATAAAATTTTTAGGGCATTCACGAAGAAAAGGAGTTTCACATCACGAAATACCCCACAAAGATCATTTATGAATTGCAATAATAGTAGTAGTCCCAAATGAGAACCCTGAGGAACACCAGAGCAAACAACGAATGATTCTGAGAGCATAGATTTAATGAGCATGAATTACTAGATAATTCATGATCCAATGAAGCAGTGTATTCGAGAAGCCCTTGTAACTGAGCTTATCTAAAAGTAACGAATGATTAACTTTATCAAAAGCTTTAGAAAAATCAGTATAAATGAAATGTGTTTGATTGCGGCCACTTAAGGTGGAAGAGATAAACGAAGTATAGTAAGACAGATTTGTAAGCGCAGACCTAAACTTTAAAAAACCATGCTGATGCAAGGATATAACACGTTTAAGTATAATTCGTTTTATGCTGTCAATCACAAAACTATCAATAATTTTAAATAGTATCGACTGAATGCAAATCGGTCTATAGTTTTTTATATAATTTATTTACCAAATCTAAAAAGGGGAACAAGATAACTGGATTTTCAGGCAGTGTGAAATGAACCGGAGCTTAAAGATAAATTAAAAATGTTATAAATATCGTAGGATACCTATATGAGATCACATTTTCAAAAAGATTGAAATATCAAGATTTTCCAACTATACAGTACCTTAAATAATTCGATTTTGGGGCATTGCCGTGAATATTGTGATTATGATGGGCACTAGTAAAAACCGTATTCCTGCTAGAAGCAGTAAATACGTCATAAACAGATGAGAAATGTTTGGCGAACAGATCGAATAGCCTTCGACTCTTTCAAGCACAGCTGACTCCATAAGACATTTTTGGCCCTTGAGGATGCTAACACGGAAACACGCTTCGTAACGTGATACATACGAGGAACATATTTTGAAATATGTTCTTCTGTAACCAAGGTCGAACGAAAACTCGCACTTTCTATAGAAAACGCCATTGGAAAAAAGATCACGCTACCTGCATGCGCTTGAATCTAACACCTACCGATTTTTAGGAAGGAAGAGAAGATACCAAAGGTTGCGTATGAATGGCCTTTTCGAGAATATGCAATACATGTTTTTTCCCAAACATACCAATTGGGGTGAGGGATCCCAAACCCCTCGTCTGCACGGGACTGAAAGGAATAGTACCTCAGTCTTGTTATTAGTGTAAAGTTCTTTCTTTCACATTATTATATCGGAATATACTAATGAAAACCGTATAATTATAATAATTACCTTCTAGCCGTTCTATTGAATTAGTTTCACTTCCCGATAAATTACTGGTATGTACGTCTAACTTCTCTGCAGATTTAGTTAAAGTTGTTTTTATTAGTGGTAATGAAGCTCTATGGGAACTGTTTGATCTTAAATTGGAACCCGAAGCAACGCTTTTATTTTTTTTCCGTTTGACAATTTTACCAGGTAGCAATTGATTTTTTACAATTCCCACTCCTTCACTGGTTATATTATTCTCCTTGATCGTAACATCTTGTATAATAAATTGTGCAGGAATTGAATCATCAGCAGTATTGTGATTGTCATCGATTATTTTATTTTTAATTATGCAATTTTTATTGTCATCATTTGATTCTGTCTCATATGCTGAATTCATTATTTTGGATTCATTATGATTTTTTGCATCATCTGACGTTTCATTGTCCGACGTTTTATCTTCGTTATCGCCTGAATCTTGAAGTGGATGATGTTTTGTGGGTGTTAATGGTGACTGAGCCTTTTTGTTTTGAATAAGCGATTCCGCCATACATGAGCTGTTTATATCCGATCCCTTATTATCTTTCATAAAGGGATTGAAACGTTGCTGGCGACTGCTAGGCATAAAGGTCATTAAGTTAGCTGCTGTGTTGTCGTTTATTATTTTAGTATCCAGATTCAGTTTGTTTGGTGGTGAACATGATGAAGACCGATCAAAATCTATTTGTGAAAAATCGAAAATAAATCAATGAACTAAATCATAAAAGAATAAAAATATACCTGGAGTGTCATCAACACTGATAGACCGAAGTGACAATGCATCGTCATTTGTTAGATTACTGCAAGAAACCGCCTTCAAATTATAATAAGAAAAACATTAAAAAATCATATATTTATAAATATACTATGTAAATTTTAATATTTTTACCTGCGACCCATAGCCACTAGAAGTAGAAGAGCTCATGCTTGGTGTCCCTAGTCCAGTAACATGTTTTAGAGCAACATTTGCATTTGTGTAGCTGAGGTTGTTACTTGAATTCGAATTCCCAATGTCCATTAATGAGTCCATTGTTTTTGATCCCGACATTCTCGATTTTGACCTAGCTATATGTGCTGTTTTCTCATACTCATCACATTCTGGATCACTGTAACTGTCCTCTGGCTCTTCTGCTAGGGAGCGCTGTGCTAGAGGTTCTTCGTGTAAAGTTGTCATTCGCATGCCAATCAACTTACTATTTGCTGGAGAAGCTATACAAAAAATGTTAAATACATAAGTTACTATTTTACTTTGACTATAGTAACGAACAATTAAATTTATAATAAAACTTATATAAAGGCACCTACGTTTTGTCGGTTGTTGTGTTCTGAGAGAATTTAAATTCAAGCTCAGATTTAAGAAAGTTGGACGAGCTGCATTCCACATAAAATTTATGTTTTAAAGACCAGAGAAAATAAGAGTACAAAAGAAAGAAATTGATACATTCCATGTGGTTATTAAAACAGATGAAATTAATAATATTTTTAATTTATATTTTTTTTATATTACAGTGTATTATAAACTAAATACGACAGATAAGATTTGTGCTGTATAATATTTTAATTTTCTGCTACGGTCTAATAACGAGCTTTATATTTATTTGAAATTTTGATGTAATACTTTTGGTTGCAGAACGCACATATTATTACGTAAAATTTATGTAATTTAAAGTGGTGGGCAAACAAAATAGAAAAATCTAAAAATACCGTACATGTAAGATGATAAAACAAAATCAATTTCAATAAAAAAACATACTGCAGTCACGATCGGCTGCAAGCCAATCGTATAATACTCTAGATGAATACTGAACTCCGATTTATATTGTAGTTGGGGATAAAGTAGAACTAAGTGTGTGCATGTTGTATGTCCTTTATTAAGGACTGCTATTAGATTGCTACTCAAAACTAAAAGACAATATTCAGTGTTTAACTTCATACATTGAACTGGGTAAGTCATCGAAAAAAAAAGTCCTTTTTAAAGGACTTTCACATGGGAGGTGCAGGAAGGACTCACTCGATTTCTTACATATTTATCCTTTTTCTTGGAACTATTCAAAAATTAATGTGTACAAAATTTCAAATTCGTAGCTTGAAGCGTTCAAAAATTATCGGAAAATATTGTTGAACACGTGTTTTAAGGATATTTTGTATGGCAACTACCAGAAGGAGTAAAAGGATTTCGCTGATTAGTAAACTCGAACTTCCTTTTTACTCAAAACTAATTTGTACAAAATTCCGAATTCGTAGCTAAAAGATTACTTGAGTTATAGCGAGTTCCGTAAATTAAGTGATAACGTTTTGACAGGATATTTGTATGGCAGCTACACGAAGGACTAATAGGATTTTCTTCATAATCATACATTTAACTCAAACTATTGGAAAAATACTACATACAAAATTTCAAAGACGTAGCTAAAACCGTTCTGAAGTTATTGGTAATATTCTTGAACACGTGTTTTAAGGACATTTTGTATGGCAGCTACCAGAAGGAGTGAAAGGATTTCGCTGAATAGTAAACTTGAACTTCCTTTTCACTCAAAACTAACTTGTACAAAATTCCGAATTCGTAGCTAAAAGATTACTTGAGTTATAGTGAGTTTCGTAAATTAAGTGAATACATTTTGACAGGATATTTGTATGGCAGCTACACGAAGGACTAACAGGATTTCTTTCATAATCATATATTTAGCTCCAACTATTGGAAAAATAACACATACAAAATTTGAATGACGTAGCTTAAACCCTTCTGAAGTTATCGACCAATATTCTTGAAGACGTGTTTTAAGGACATTTTGTATGGCAGCTACCAGAAGGAGTAAAAGGATTTCGCTGATTAGTAAACTCCGACTTTCTTTTCACTCAAAACTAACTTGTACAAAATTCCGAATTCGTAGCTAAAAGATTACTTGAGTTATTGTGAGTTTTGTAAATTAAGTGAATACATTTTGACAGGATATTTGTATGGCAGCTACACGAAGGACTAATAGGATTTTCTTCATAATCATATATTTAGCTCCAACTATTGGAAAAATGACACATACAAAGTTTCAAAGACGTAGCTTAAACCCTTCTGAAGTTATCGACCAATATTCTTAAACACGTGTTTTAAGGACATTTTGTATGGCAGCTACCCGAAGGAGTAGGACGATTTTGCCCGTTAACGAACTTAGCCTTACAAATTCAACCAAACATCGAAATTCAAAATTTCAAGATCCTAGGTGAAGGCGTTCTTGAGTTATCGTGTTCACGGACAGACGGACGGACGGACGGACAGACGGACGGACGGACGGACGGACGGACGGACGGACGGACGGACGGACGGACGGACGGACGGACGGACGGACGGACGAACGTCAGGCGGATTTGAGGTTTTTGGCCACAAATAAACAAAAAATAATATATAACTTTTTTTCGTCCGAGGCTTGGTTCTATGCGTTACAAACTTTTGGGCTGGATTAAACTTATAATACTCTATATGATTTCATCTAGAGTATAAACATACTGCAGTCACGATCGGCTGCAAGCTAATCGTATAATACTCTAGATGAATACTGAACTCAGATTTATATTGTAGTTGGGGATAAAGTAGAATTACGTGTGTGCATGTTGTATGTCCTTTATTAAGGACTGCCATTAGATTGCTACTCAAAACTAAAAGACAATATTCAGTGTTTAATTTCATACCTTAAACTGGGTAAGTCATCGAAAAAAAATTTCCTTTTTGAAGGACTTTCACATGGGAGCTGCAGGAAGGACTCACTCGATTTCTTACATATTTATCCTTTTCCTTGGAATCATTCAAAAATTAATGTGTTTTAAATTCGTAGCTTGAAGCGTTCAAAAGTTATCGGAAAATATTATTGAACATGTGTCTTAATGATATTTTGTATGGCACCTACCAGAAGGAGTAAAAGGATTTTGCTGACTAGTAAACTCGAACTTCGTTTTCACTCAAAACTAATTTGTAAAAAATTCCGCATTCGTAGCTAAAAGATTACTTGAGTTATAGTGAGTTTCGTAAATTAAGTGAATACATTCAAACAGGATATTTGTATGGCAGCTATACGAAGGACTAATAGGATTTTCTTCTTAATCATATATTTAGCTCCAACTACTGGAAAAATAACACATACAAAATTTTAATGTCGTAGCTTAAACCCTTCTGAAGTTATCGGCCAATATTCTCGAACACGTGTTTTAAGGACATTTTGTATGGCAGCTACCAGAAGGAGTAAAAGAATTTCGCTGACTAGTAAACTCGAACTTTGTTTTCACTCAAAACTAATTTGTACAAAATTCCGAATTCGTAGCTAAAAGATTACTTGAGTTATAGTGAGTTTCGTAAATTAAGTGAATACATTCTAACATGATATTTGTATGGCAGCTATACGAAGGACTAATAGGATTTTCTTCATAATCATATATTTAGCTCCAACTATTGGAAAAATAACACATACAAAATTTCAATGTCGTAGCTTAAACCCTTCTGAAGTTATCGTCCAATATTCTTGAACACGTGTTTTAAGGACATTTTGTATGGCAGCTACCCGAAGGAGTAAGATGATTTTGCCCGTTAACGAACTTAGCCTTACAAATTCAACCAAACATCCAGATTCAAAATTTCAAGATCCTAGGTGAAGGCGTTCTTGAGTTATCGTGTTCACGGACGGACGGACGGACGGACGGACGTCAAGCGGATTTGAGGTTTTTGGCCACAAATAAACAAAAAATAATATATGACTTTTTTTCGTCCGAGGCTTGGTTCTATGCGTTACAAACTTTTGGGCTGGATTAAACTTATAATACTCTATACGATTTCATCTAGAGTATAACAAAACAAAATAACCAAATTCTTAACAATAAAACGAAATAATAAGTGTATATGCGTATGGACAAAAAAAAATATATTAATTTCAATGCATTATTTAAATATTTTATTCATTTTAATACTTTTGTATGAAGTCATTTGTTTTTCAAAGCAGCCTCGCTCATTCTTGGAGTGAATTTTTCGACAACGGAATAGATTTCAAACTTTTTTAATTGTTCTCAATAATTCTTATTCTTAGATAGGCTTCTGGTTTCTTAAGGGGCGCTTGTAGGGTAAGAAAAACAAAAGTCAATTTTTTGTTTTCGACTGATTAATAAAATTTTTAATTTTTCCTGATAAAACAAGACCAAAATCACGACATTTGGACGACAGGAACTGCTTAAAAAATTTGAACATTATCAAATTTAAATAACGCAGTACCGATCTGTAGGTCATAAAGGATGGTTCAAAAAGTAGCGATTTTCGAAGAGCTGTTATAAAAAAGTAAAGTGATTTTTTTAAAATGCTTCGATCAAGTAGTAGTTAGTACTAACAGAGCTTTAGAAATAACAAAAAAGTATAGTGATACGATTAGCGGTTTAAGAGAAAATGGGTCTCAAAAATGGTCATTTTTGCACTACTACAAGCTCCCCTTAACATCTTTCCAAAAATTTTCAATTGCATTGAGGTCAGCAGACTGTGCAGACCATGAAATCAACGTACAGCTATACACAAATTTATTCGTACACCATTAAAAATTTTATTCAAACCAGTGTAAATGTGGTATTTAAAAAAAATAAATAATTATGATTAAACATTTTAAAAGCTTCCCTTATGTCTTTTAATAAAATTTTCAATAAAAATAGTATTTGACATATTTTGTATTTTAAAATAAATTATCAGTCCTCCAACTACTAATTTCTGCAACACAAAATTATTCATACACCTGGCAACACAAATTTACCTATGAACGCAATGATAACGGGATATGAAATTATTTCACTTCTCTATCAGTTTACAGTGCAGTGAACGTTTGTAGTCCATATTTAAAGTGAAAGAAGTATTTTTATCGTTTTTTAAAACTACTTTTTTAAAGAATGAGTCGAAAATCAACTGAAACTTCAACTTCTGAGCGAAAAATAATAATTAAGCTTATTTGTGAAGGAAAATCTTTGCAAAAAATAGGGCGTACCATAGGTAGGAATCATACAACAATTCAAAGTATTGTAAATAAATACAAACATAAAGAACCCCTCCTTAATAAGTAAGGTCGTGGGAGAACAAAAATACTTTCGGACTATAATGAACGAGTTATAGTACGAAAAGTGAAAGAAAATCCGAGTCTAAATATTAGGAATCTTACTGAAGATATGGCCCAAATAATTCAAAAACCTATTTCGTCTGAAACTGTAAAAAGAACATTGAAGAAGTTTGGTTTAAATGGTCGAGTGGCTCGCCAGAAGCCATTTGTATCGAAGGCCAATAGGAAAAAGAGGATTGAATTTTCCAAAAAATATTTAAATAAAGGTACTGCCTTTTGGCAAAAAATTATTTTCACAGACGAAAGTAAATTAAATGTTTTTGGTCCTAATGGAAGGCAATTTGTGTGAAGAAGGCGTAATACGGAAATGCAAAAAGGAAATTTGTGCTCAACAGTAAAGCATGGCGATGGAAATGTGATGATTTGGGGCAGTAAGTCAGCCGCTGGTGTGGGCAAGGTGGAATTTATTGACATAGCAATGGATAAAATTATGTATTTAAATATTTTGAAAAGAAACTTAAAACAAACTGCGCGAGATATTGGGATAGAAACCGATTATTTTTTTGAGCAAGATAACGAACCCAAACACACAGCGATTGTTGTTAAAGAATGGTTTCGCCACCTCAATCACCGGACCTCAACCCCATTGAGCATTTGTGGGCACATTTGAGACGTCAGTTGAGGAAAAAAAGGATTTCTGGAAAAATTGAGCTCAAAGAGCATATTATTCGAGAATGAGAGACTATACTGTTACCAGAGGCAGAGACCCAGAGACTCGTGGAATCAATTCCAAGGCGATTAAAAGCAGTGCTAGATGCTATGGGCTATCCAATGAAGTACTAAAATTTTAAAAATAATTGTATTTCTAACTTATATTGTAAATTCATTAAAGTGTACGAATAATTTTGTTGAGTAATATTTTATAAGAATATGTTCTTGTATCCAAATTCCTATTAAATAATCACGAAAATGTTTATTTTTTTATATTATCGTAAAGAGCATTATACACAGTTTCCAATTGTTACTAAAGAATTTTCATTTTCATAAATCCTATTGCCTTACTGACTTTATAAATTTTTTTTTCTTGGTGTACGAATAATTTTGTGTATATATTATGTGTATATTTCAGTAGAAAAATCTATCTATATTATGCATATGACATAATTACAGTTTTAAAGATTTTATCTATGTATTGATAAAATACGTAGTGCGCATTTGCCAACCCTGCGCACGAAAAAGGGTTTTAAATCCTTTATCTCCGAAGGCCACGCAAAATTACTGCAGAATATTTCGAAATGCCGTGCCATAACTTCACGAAGCGCTTAGATAGATAATTTATAAAGTCGAAAAATTCATGACAGGCGGTGATTCACATAATATTAAGCTTTTCATAATATGACGGTTTTCATTTTTATTTCGTGATCGTGTCCAACATCATGTGTCGAGATAAAATCGTCATTTCACCAAGTGCCTAGGCATATTTGGTCGTACAATAAATGCCTGAACTTTTCGTGTAATGACGAATTATGAGACTACGATTTTGCCAATGAAATCACGTTAACATCCTGTGTCGATTGACATGGATTTCATTTCACTACGATGATTTTTAAGTCGGGTATCCCGTCGCCACTTCGAACACTAAAGGATTGAAATCTTTTTCTTTATTCTGTTCTTGTGAACAAATTAAGTACCGAAACTCTCATAACTATTAAAAATGTAAACACTAATATACTTATACTTCTACTAAGCGATGAACTTATGAGATAAAGGTAAACAAAGATAAAAAATCAGATCATAAGCCAAGTATCGGCTGAATGAATTTTTTTGCACAGAATTTTCAACATTAATTAACGCTCCTTTTACATTTACAATTTGTATTTACATGTAGGGAGAATCGGAATCGATTGCTCAACAATCAATTGTTCAAGACCGATTATTTAAAAATATTCGATTAAGATCAATCGATTAATTTATGGTTTCTAATCAATTAATCGCGTAATTCTGAAGTCATAGGATTGTCGTATACATATACGTAGACTTTATAGGTAGATTTGACTTCATATATCTAGGTTCATTATATTAGGTTGTTGCAGATGAAATGTCGTTTTTCGCTATGAAATGAAGTTAGTTGCGATTTTCATGTCTCAAACTGCCGCCAGGTGGCACTAGTTGTATTGGGTATTGAAGTATAAAGGCAGGCGTCCACTAGAGGCGGGCCGCATCGCAACGGTGCGGCGAGCAATTTTTTTTCTACGTACTTCGTTCCGTTGCAAGTGTCGTTCAGTGGACGCACTTCCATAACAATGTATGGCAGGCGGATTTTTGCGATGCGGCCCGTCCGCCCTAGTGGACGCCTGCCTTAAATGTCATTCATTTTATATTACTTAAAGTTGATTGGTATATTAAGGTTCTATATTCCACTAAAACTATTTTTGTACTATTGCATTTGAAAATACAGCAAAGAAAACGGGTAATATCAAGTTACTCCTTCGGGTAACTACAACACAAGAGTCCTTAAAAACTTGGCGCTTACATTCGCACAAACTCGCGACTGCATGATGTTTTTATACTCTAGATGAAATCATATAAAGTATTATAAGTTTAATCCAGCCCAAAAGTTTGTAACGCATAGAACCAAGCCTTGGACTAAAAAAAGTTATATATTACTTTTTGTTTATTTGTGACCAAAAACTCCAAATCCACTTGACATCCGTCCGTCTGTCCGTGAACACGATAACTCAAGAACGCCCTTACCCTTACAAAATGTCCTTAAAACACGTGTTCAATAACTTCAGAAGGGTTTAAGCTAAGTCTTTGAAATTTTTTACGTGCGATAAAACCAGTCGAAATTACAAAAATATATTTTTGCGTGATCAAAACTAATATCATTTTTTGTCTATTAAAATAAACTGAAACTGAAACTCAAACTGACTATCAGAAAATGCGGTGATTTATGGTAAATACAACTAAGAGATCTGTTAAAAACTCTGCACGTCTGTTTCACATGCAGAGATGCACGCACCGCTGCGTGCATATATTCTGCACATGTATTTCTGGCTTTAGTGTTCTTTTTGAACAACAAGGGAGTACCCCTTGCAATGACATGCCTATGTAAAAAGGAGGACAAATGGGGCAGAAAAGGAGCACTCCATTCATTCTAAAAGAGCGCTCCGCTATTAACCTTAGGATGATCTCTTTTCCTACTAGGTGAATAAGAACTAATACAAACATCTATTATCTAGAGTGAGGTCTATCGATATTCCATATCAGAATGATGGAAAGTCGCACACTATGAAAGTGTATTGAGAGGTGTGTAATCCCATGTAGTTTACAATTGCAAAACTACCATTGCTCGAAAGTTGTGTATGCTTGTCTTGTAATGCATATAAAATTGAAATTGAAATTGCATATGAAATTGAAATAATCAGATTCAAATTTTCTGTGAACACACCAAAAATACTTATAGAAAAATTATTGGACATGACAAATTCTTTAATTTGAATTTTTTATTGATTTTTTTAAAAATAAATTTTTACAAAATATACTTCTGAAAAATTACTATACGATCTTTAAAACCAAATTTGCTTTAGAAATTTTCAAAAATTCTTTACTAATATCCATTTTTATTAAAATTACTATACGATCTTTAAAACCAAATTTGCTTTAGATTTTCAAAAATTCTAAAATACTTCCAAAATGTTAATCGTAAATCATACATATGTATTTGTAGGTAATAATACGGCTCATAAAAAAATAAAATTAAAATGACATTTTTATAATGGGGTTTTCTGAGAAAAACTACATTTATCACTGAATTTTAAGGGTTCACGTAGCAAAAATTTGTGTTTTCGAGTAAATATCTCAAGATTGGGTTCAGTGTTACAATTTAGACTGTTACATCAAATGAAAGGTAATTCGATTGCATAAAAAACGAGTTATAACACTTTGCCTTGTGATTATTCGTTTTGAAGATATAACGTTTTAAGTGAGTGAGGGTACCGGTCAAAAACACTTTTCTTAACCACCCTGTATCTCCACTAATATTGAAAATTGACCCACCCTGTCGAACAATTTTTTTCTCCAAATATATCACGGAATAACCCCTTACAAGGTGGCACACGGAGTGCCAAACACCCTGTATAGATATAGTTCCCGTTGATAGATCTAATTATGATTGCCTTCGAATAGGCGCGTTAAATATTTTCCGTCTAAAATGACACAATTCCAAAATAATTTGGCGGCGACTTGGGCACTAATACTATTTTGGGCATTTTTTCTATAATATATGGAAACATTTTTAGGAAGACGTACGTTTTTCTGTTACTTGGATTGCCTAAATGGGAAGTGTTACTGACTAAGCGCGAAACCTTTAAATTTCCTTAAAAAATGGTAACGATAATGTTACTGTAACGTCGATGTGTTAAAAATGTGACTGTAGCAACAACTGGGCACAAATTTCTTGTTGAGTAATATGACCAAATTAAGCGTTTTATATATACAGGGTGTCCGGTACTCCGTGCACAACCTTGTAAGGGGTTATTCCTTGATATATTTTGAGACAAAAATTGTTCTACAGGGAGGGTCAATTTTCAATATCCGTAGAGATATAGGGTGGTCAAGAAAAGCGTTTCGAACCTGTACCATCACTCACTTAAAACGTTATATCTTGAAAACTGTAGATGGTAGTTCAATTAAATTCAGTTTTATGCACGAAAAAAATTCTGAAACATAACCGTAGTTTTAGCCGTCCCAGGTGTATTTAATCCCTTAAGCTCTCACTGCTCTCAAGATAGTGTAATGTTTTTGTTAGTGCGTATACAGGTTCTCTACAAATGATAAAGTGTAGATCCAGTATATTCGATATGCACAATTTCTGATGGAACTTTACACTCAATTTCCGGTGGCAAGTTCAAGCCAACTTGAAGTTTGCGAAATTGACAGGACAATTTGCTCCCTACTGAATATTTTTGCTAACGATACTTAACGATACGCATGGCGATTTATTTGCGGAAAACTTTTCATCCTTCAATGTGAGCAATACTGATTTTCCTGACGCCGATTACAATATTAACATAAACGTGTCTAAAATTAAATTAGCTGATGTACTATACCACCCTGTATTATCATAAATTTAGGAGCAGGAGATATGATGTAGAGTTTGAAATACGTCGTTTTTCAGCAAAACTTAAAAGAATACCTTTATATAATATATATGTCTACTCTGAAGCTAATACCTCTTTATAGTCGTCAAGGGGAATCAGATTTTTATTTATTTTCCTAAATAATAACATTGACTGACCACAACAATCGCTCTCAATAGCTATTTATTATTGTTGCTCATCCAATTTTACATTCCTAATATACACTTTAAGGCCCTGGTTTGCAACTCCATCAATTGCAAACTGATTTCATACTAATCGCACACACAACCAGTTTGCAAACAACCCAGCAAATACAGTACTACTTTCATAGTACTGCGAAAGTAATGAACAAACTCGTATGATAGGAGCTTTGCCCAAAACCATTTATTTCATGTATATAAACGTGCGTGTTATGTGTAGAGTAGAACAGAAATAAAACAAAGACAAGGATTGTTAATAAATAAATATTTCATATTAAGCAAATAATAAAATAATAAAACTTTTATGTTTAAGTATTTATACAAATTTTATATAATACATTGACATGAATAATACCGCGCAACCAAACTTATTGCCTCCAAAAACACATTACCATTTACGCATCTATGAAATGGCGGCTTATATAAAAACAAATAATAATACCATACCTACAATGAATTTTGAATCATTATGTAAGAATATATAGTAGCAAACGCACTCTTTAAACAGGCAATATTACTTATGCATACATCCTTACATTTGTAGATTGTGCTACTAATAATAAGATACATTAAACAGTGTACGGATACGAAACACAATGCTGTTTTCCAAAAGAATTGTATTTGGTAGCTTATGTACAATCTCATATCAAACATTTTTTAGCAAAATACAGTTATAACGCACACTTCTAGTGCTTCTATTACGCATTGAATATATTATAGAAAGCTGTTTCTTTCTTTTAAATTTCATTTGTTGCTGTATCTCACGCAAAAAGTGCTAACTACTAAAAAATAATGTATTATAATAAGACGACGAAAAATATTTCAGTAACAGAGTGTTGTAAAGTCAAGCCTCTATCTTAACATTAAGGTAGTAAAGTAAATAATTTTGTAACTATTTCGTAGTAAATAACTAAAATCCATGAAAGGCTGCATAAAGCTTCAATACGAATACTGACAATAATTATCTGTTACAAAATCATTTACTTCTATGATATTTCTCTTAGTTTTTTTATAATTATATTTCTAGAAAAGTAATGCCAATCCATATTTCTAAAAAGGAACTAACACAAAATTTTGTTTCGCTAAAAATGCGTCTAGCACAACTTGACGTACATCCAATAAATAAATATTTTTTTTTAATGTCATTCTCCTCTTAGAATTGTTTTAAAAAAAATTATATTTCTATAATATTAAAACAATTTGACAGTTCAAATTGATTTACTTTATTTTTTCAATAATAAAAGTTGTTTTTTTTTTGGAAATAATTTCAATAAATTCAATCTTAGAATTTTGTATTTATTAATTCTTAAGGATTTTATTTGCAGTATTACCTGACAATATAGAGCCTTGACAGATAGAGAACGCGATACAAAACCCAAGACGAGTTTGAGTAGATGAGACGTGTGGTTGAGGTGAAAAGATGTTAAAAAAATTAATAATTGAAACTAAATATCAAATATTCTTAAAACTAAATCAAGAACTTATGATTGCGAATAAATTTAACTTTAGTAAAAGAAAATTATAATATAAAGATCTGCTACAAATATGTAAGTAAATTGCCATTAAAACGTTTCAATATTTTAATATACTCTTTTTACTTAAATTTACTATAATTTTTTTTAAAAATTAACTACTGTGATCGAGCTGAAATTTGTTTAAAAAAAATGGTACCCTAAAATTTTGTATTTTTACGTGTTGGTGCTAGTAAGACCAACATTGCAAAAAAAAGGGGCCGTCTGTCAGGCGTATACCGGGCCAGGGCCCTATTGATGTTTGATGATGATCTGGCGTATATGCCATCCGACGTAAGCAAATGCGTTTGAAGGCACATAGCTCCCAAACCCTTTGAACTATTTAGTTCAAATTCATTTAGTGGGTAGATTGAGTGGACACCTTTCTGAGGTCATTTTTGGAGCAGGAATTTTCGATGTGAAGGGAGGTGGAAAACGATGATTGTAGTTTCTATTCATCACGAACCGCTTAAGGTACGATGTTCAAACTTAAAATTTATACGAGTATCTTAATATAAAGGGTTTTCCAATAAGGACTTGACAACTTTTTTTCAAAATAAAATGCAAACCATTTGAGATATTTCAAAAACTTTATTATCGGGTTGAAGTACAATCAAAACATTTATGAATGGAACTCGACTTCGTTCATATGGCCACCGCGGGCACGTTTGCAGCGGTCGATTCGTTGGACCCAATTTTCGATGACTCGGCCACACATTTCGGCCGAAATGGCTGCTATTTCGTGTTCAATGTTGGCTCTGAGCTCTTCCAACGTCGTCGGCTTGTTGGCATAGACCAACGACTTGACGTGGCCCCAAAGAAAAAAGTCCAGAGGCGTTAAATCGCACGAACGAGGCGGCCAATCGACTGGTCCATTTCTTGAGATAACACGCTCATCAAACTTACTCTTCAATAAATCGATTGTAACGTGTGCTGTGTGGCTTGTGGCACCGTCCTGTTGAAACCACATGTTGTCCAAGTCCATATCTTCCAATTCGGGCCAAAAATAATCGGTAATCATGGCGCGATAACGATTACCATTCACAGTAACGTGACGATCATTATCGTCGACGAAAAAATATGGCCCTATGACGCCGCCAGCATGCAAACCGCACCAAACAGTTATTTTTTGTGGATGAAGTGGTCTTTCATGAAGCACATGTGGATTTTCACCGGACCAATAACGCATATTTTGCTTATTGACGAACCCACTGAGCCAAAAATGAGCTTCGTCACTGAAGATGATTTTGCGATGAAATTGATCATCTTGGCGCATCTTTTCCAGAGCCCAATCGGAGAACGTACGTCGCTTCAAATGGTCCATCGGCTTCAATTCTTGAGTCAGCTTGATCTTGTATGGGTGTAAACCAAGATCCTTACGCAAAATTCGCCATAACGTGGTCTGGGCGATGCCCAACACTTGAGAACGCCGTGGAATTGACTGATTTGGATCATTTGCTACGGACGTTTCAACGGCAGCGATATTTTCGACACTTCGACCAACCCGTTGTCTCACTGGCACGGCAACATCACACAACGAATATGTAGACTCAAATTTTTGCACTAAACTTGTTACTGCCTGTCTACTAGGGCGAGAATTACGACCGAAAATCGGAGTTAACGCTCTTAAAGTAGCGGTCACCGACTCCGAATTTCTGTAGTAAATTTTTATAATTTCCAGACGTTGTTCCTTCGTGTACTTTACCATGATAAAAATGTTAAGTTTACTGAATAAATTGACAGTGACAGTTCGATGATTAGTGAAAGGGTGCGTTCACAAATTGAATTCAAAGTTGTCAAGTCCCTATTGGAAAACCCTTTATAAAAATGTTCGTTCGGGGTGCGGGCGTCTAAAACTCGAGAACCGCTGCTCCCTTTGACATCATATTTGGACCATATGTTACTATGGTCTGCAGGAAGGTTTCCATTCATTTTATTTCCGGAGATATTTAGATTTTTCGTATTTATGGTACGATTTGGCTCAAATTCACAATATATATATTACTTAAATAAAAATAAATTCGTTAAGAAAATTTGGACCAGGTAGGTGGCTGTGGAGACAAGATATTTACGAAAAACTATATTTACCATAGATTATATACCTAAAAGGATTGGCCATGCCACAATAAAAAAGAGCCAAGTTGTTTTATGAGCATGTCAAAGTAAAAGCTGCATGGGCGTACAAAACTGATTATTTTAGGGGCAAAAATTTTGGCGCGCATTTTAAAAGTTTTTTGCATATATTAAATATATTGCATAAACATACTGCAGTCACGATCAGCTACAAGCCAATCATATTATACTCTAGACGAAATACTGAACTCCGATATATATTGTAAATGGGGATAAAGTAGAATAAAGAACGTGCATGTATAATAGTTTGTCTTGTATTAAAGACTCTCATTTGGTTGCTACTCACAACTAAAAGACAATATCATCAGTGATCAATTCATATACGGCACTAAATGAGTCACCGAAAGCAAAATTTTTCCTTTTCAAGGACTTTCACATGGTAGGTGCAGCAAGGACTCACTCGATGTCTGGTATATTCATCCTTTTACCTGGAGCTATTGTTTGACAATGTTGAATTTTGAATCGTTCAAAGACTATCGGAAAGTAATCTTGAAAACGTGTCTTAGGACTTTCTGTATTGGAGCTACCCGAAGGAGGAGGACGATTTTGCCCGTTAACGAACTTAACCTTATAAATTCGACCAAACATTCAGATTCAAAATTTCAAGTTAATAGGTCTAGCACTTAAGGCCAATATCATCCAAGCAATCCGTGAGCTACAGCCCGAAACCATCAACAAGGTCTTGGAAAATTGGAGTGACAGAATGCGCTACTGCGCAGCCAGCCGAGGCAGCCACTTGAACGAAGTTGTGTTCCATCATTAAAGGGAATGTTTACTCATCCTAATAAAGCCCTAATACATGGAAAAAAATTTAATTTTGTTCATTTTATTGCATTTTTAAAAAGAAACTTGCATTTGGCCCACCCTGTATGTATGCTTTGCAGATGCATGTTATTTTATTATATATGTAAATATTTACTTATGATTCGATGCTGTAACTGAAATCTCGGCGAAATACCAGAAACGAGTAGCTTTTTCAAATGCGTACTTTTTTGAAAAACACCAAATTTTGATATTTCGTCAGATTATTTTTCTAATACTATTATAATTTAATGAGAAGGCTATATTTTTGTGAACTCAAGGGAGAGTGGTCATCGAAAGATTTCTTTCAATGCAAAGCATTTGTACAGAAATGGATATCTTAATAAATATTTCTTTTCTAAGTACAGAGGCATGTTCGAAATGTTCACGTTTGTAACGCTTTTTGATGGTCCGAAATATAACGTTATTTTGCTACGCAATTGGATCCAAGATCCAAGCCGTTCAAGGTTACCATGACAACCAATGAAAAACAACAAAATATTCCTTTAAATTTATTTTATGTGTGTTTTTGACAAGCAAGATCCCTTGGCATCCTTGGATGCTGTACTGTCAAAATAATTTTGGTCTCTATTTTATACGTGCTTTTACACCGGGGTGTCCTATCCTTAGTTACTTTATCTAAGATATTTACTGATATTTGTTCATATCGGAATGAATGATCACTCTTATATGCAACGTACGCTGGCTACGATTATTGAAATGCTTATATTTATGTTGAATTCCGATAGTTGGCGCTGTATTCTCACTATTTGTTGGTCGATTTCGTTTGTGCTTTGTTGACATTCGAGTAGCATTGTTTTGTGTACTTACAACGTGCGCATAAACACATATTGATTTTGTAAAAAACTAGATGAATACTGAACTCCGATTTATATTGTAGTTGGGGATAAAGTAGAATTACGTGTGTGCATGTTGTATGTCCTTTATTAAGGAAAGAGAGAAGAATTTATTAGATTGCTACTCAAAACTAAAAGACAATATTCAGTGTTTAATTTCATATCTTGAACTGGGTAAGTCATCGAAAAAAAATGTCCTTTTTGAAGGACTTTCACATGGGAGGTGCAGGAAGGACTCACTCGATTTCTTACATATTTATCCATTTCCTTGGAACCATTTAAAAATGAACATGTACAAAATTTCAAATTCGTAGCTTGAAGCGTTCAAGAGTTATTGAAAAATATTGTTGAATACGTGTCTTAATGACATTTTGTATGGCAGCTACCAGAAGGAGTAAAAGGATTTCGCTGATTAGTAAACTCGAACTTCGTTTTTACTCAAAACTAATTTGTACAAAATTTCCAATTCATAGCTAAAAGATTACTTGAGGTATAGTAAGTTCCGTAAATTAAGTGAAGACGTTTTGACAGGATATTTGTATGGCAGCTACACGAAGGACTAATAGGATTTTCTTCATAATCATACATTTAGCTCCAACTATTGGAAAAATAACACATACAAAATTCCAAAGTCGTAGCTTAAACCCTTCTGCAGTTATCGGCCTATATTCTTAAACACGTGTTTTAAGGACATTTTGTATGGCAGCTACCAGAAGGAGTAAAAGGATTTCGCTGACTAGTAAAGTCAAACTTTCTTTTCACTCAAAACTAATTTGTACAAAATTCCAAGTTCGTAGCTAAAAGATTACTTGAGTTATAGTGGATTTTGTAAATTAAGTGAATACATTTTGACAGGATATTTGTATGGCAGCTACACGAAGGACTAACAGGATTTTCTTCATAATCATATGTTTAGCTCCAACTATTGGAAAAATAACACATTCAAAATTTCAATGTTGTAGCTTAAACCCTTCTGAAGTTATCGACCAATATTCTTGAACACGTGTTTTAAGGACATTTTGTATGGCAGCTACCCGAAGGAGTAGGACGATTGTGCCCGTTAACGAACTTAGCCTTACAAATTCAATCAAACATCCAGATTCAAAATTTCAAGATCCTAGGTGAAGGCGTTCTTGAGTTATCGTGTTCACGGACGGACGGACGGACGGACGTCAAGCGGATTTGACGTTTTTGGACCCAAATAAACAAAAAATAAAATATAACTTTTTTTCGTCCGAGGCTTGGTTCTATGCGTTACAAACTTTTGGGCTGGATTAAACTTATAATACTCTATATGATTTCATCTAGAGTATAAAAATATTTTACGAAGCGGAATTAACATAAAAGTAAAGGTGTAGTTATAATTTCAATATTTCTACGAAGTATCTAACGTAATGGTCCAAGTTTTTTTAAATTATATTTTACTTCATTTTATGTTTCTTTAACATTCAATTTGTTTATAGAAAAATTACGAGACGGTCCAGAGGAGTAAACATTGGTCGAAATACTAGACATGCCCGATAAGAAAAAGGGGCCCGAGCAAATTTAACACCGGAGCAACATTCGCAATGTAATCAAGAGCTTGCGAATCGCATGGCTGCAACGCGTGCTCAACGAACTCCTGTCGAACAAGCTCAACATCTTGAGACGCGAAGAATTAATGAGAGGAAACGCGTTACTGATGCGAATAGATTAGCCACTATTGAAAGAATCCGTACACATTTAATTTTAATCAACAAATAATGTTTCTACTTTGACATTAAAATAAAATTTTATTTGGAAATATCTTAAGAGAATTCTTCTATGTAGATATCGTCAAATTGCATGTTCTTAAATTATACTTCACCGCCACATATCGTAGTTGAAATAAATTTCACTAAAATTATTGAGAAAAAAAAATTTGTTTAAGGCAAAACAACGGTTGCCGGGTCAGCTAGTAGAACTATAATTGTTGACCCTCTTAAAATTATTATATTATTATAAAAAATTAAAAATATAAATAGGCACATGTGGGAATGAGAAAAAATAATGTATAATATCTAGAGTCGAGACATTCTAAAATACATATCACCTGGACGGTCTATGCCACAAGGTTAGTACCAGCGTTGCCAGACAGTTGACTGCAGAACCCGCCGCGTGAGCTATATGAAATAGCCTAAAACCCGCACGGAAACTTGAAGCCTATGCCCAACTCTATATTTTTACAGTCACACTTAAATGTGTTTAACATTACGTACCAGTTCATGTTACAAAATTCATTTCATCAACATTTAATAACATAAGCGCCTCATAACCATCATTGCCGAAGTCATTACATGCTCCATTAAAAGAAAATGAAATCGCGAATACATTCTTTGAACGAATGAGTCCCAATTCACCAGAGCCGCTATCACAAATTTTCACAACCTATATACCAAGACTGAGAGAAATTTATATACAAGAAGCGCAGCATCATTTCAGCACGGATTGCGTGTAAATTTATAGCCAGGCGTGCTTGGTGACAATTTCATTAGACCTACCTGGCTTCCATCTAGGCTAAATAGCTCCAATTCAATTTTTTTTTTTTTAACAATTATCAACAGGATTGGTGGTCTGGTCCTGCTGTGCAGTAGGGTTAACGCTGCGTAACGGGCAAGTTGTCGCACTACCTCCTCGTGGTGACCACTGGAAACTGCCAATGGCAGGCCAAATGTGCGACTCACTTGTCTGCTGGTCATGTTTTAGGGACTAGTGAGACTAGCTATAGACAATAGACAATATACGGTGGAACAGCATGCGCAGAGGGCTGCGTGACCAAGGGGAAACTTGGTCTCTTGTATGCGGACTCCGAATATCTGGGCAACTTCGGTTTCAATTTAGGGCCTTACCATAGCAGAAACTCTGCTATGGCCGATCTTTATTTCTTCCAGTTTAATCCCAGTCCCTCGCGGACGATTATGAATATGGAAAACTTTAAAAAAAAAATAAACGTTGAGGGTAGTGTACCTCTTAATACACTGCAAGCGATTTCGCCTGCAACCAGTATGGAATGGTTGGGAATCGAAGATCTGTTCGATCCTGAAGGCCACGCCATATCACCATTATCTGTAGAGGGTAGGGCAAGTCCCGTCAAGGAACTAGCTCATAAAACTACCAAACGACAGTTTATAAAGCGCAACGGTGCTGACAAGCGGTTCTTCAAACAACTTTGCGAGCAGGGTGTCCCAAGGTAAGAGGCCCGCATCGCAGCAGCAGCTCAAATGAAGAACAGAGGCTCCAGCAAAAGAGCACTGTCCGAAAGTTCGCAGGAAGTGGTCAAGTCGGACAGTAAAAGAAGCAAGGTTGAAGATGTGGCAATGAAACAGGTACAGCCGGAAACTGTTAAGGCCGACGTCAATGCCGCAAGACCCACCTACTCACAAACAGCAATGGGTTTCAAGGTCGCTATCATTCCGAAATCTTTTCCCGAAGCCATCCTTACTATGGACCAGATCATTCTGGTTAAGGGCAAGCTAAAAGAACTGATTCTAGAACAAAAGGCTAGTCCGATAAAGCCCATGTTCTATGGACACACGCACAGGCCCGGCTGGCTAGCAATTACTTGTGCCAATCAAACCACCATGGATTGGCTAAGGCAAACAATTGACACAGCCGTGGGAGGGTGCGTCACTTATCGTAGTCGACGAGGATAAGGTTCCAAAGGCCCAAATTCTGGTAGGATACTTCCCGGACAGCATCAATCTATCCACTGATGAAGTCCTCGACTACATCAGAGCGCAGAACGAAAGACTGCGCACAGACGAGTGGCAGGTCATAACTAAGACCAATGAAGGCCAGTCGACTATCACTCTGTTGAAAAGCTGAAGGAGGCAGGTTGCAAGATCTGCTATTTATTCGGCTTGGTCCAACTCAGACCCAGGAGCGCTCTTCATTAGTAAAAGCTGGGGTGCCGGTTGACAAGAAAGGCCAGAGAGTGGGTAAAAGTCAACCAGAAGGCAAGCTGGTTGATAAGAAAGGCCCGACAGCGGGTAAAGGTCAACCAGAGGGCAACCCAGCTACCCTTACACCACTACCTAGCGGCGCGAAGAAGCTGGCGATTTCCAACGTCGCGGTTGGCAAAAAGGCCAATACACTGGGTAAAAGCCAACCAATAGGCACGTCCCAAACAGCTACTTTTTCATCCGCAGCAAGCGGTAGTAAACAGGGTGGATCGACCTATCGAGGTGAGAGGTCGATATCCACCAAAACGGTCCTGCCAGTAGCTTCAGGCTCCAATTGCCAGGCGACGCAAACGAAAATACCAACGCTCGCTGTTAACACAAATTGTAAAATCAGGCCAATTGTGAAGACCGCGGGCAAGGTCAAATCTCGTATCCCTCCAACTGGTGGACCTGGCCTTCTGGCAGAGAGATTAGAACGGGTGCTCCTGGAAGAAAAGGCCCGTGTATCCGGCACAATTGCAAAACACAGTGATGGAGAACGGGATTCCAAGTAGGCCCCCGTCCCTCAGCTGTATCCAAGGAAATCTACATCATGCCAAGGCTGCTACCAGATTTATGTTGGAACAGCTTGACCTCGGACTTATTCAAGAGCCCTGGGTTTTACATGGTGACATTAAAGGCCTGTAAAACCCAGGTAACTCGTTTACAGCAGCCAGGGTGATAATCCAAGGGCTGCTTTACTAATAAGTAAAAAACTAAAACACATACATTCCGCTGACAGACTTTATACCTAGAGATCTGGCGGCAGTAATAGTCATCACTCCAACAGGGGAAGGTGGAACATAAGAGTTAGTGGTGGCCTCTGACTACTTTCCCGGAGATAACGACGAAGTGCCTCCAGATGAGGTACAGAATCTAGTGAACTATTGCTCAATTAACAACAAGCGGCTCATCCTCGGCGGTGACGTGAATGCGCACCATGAGGCCTGGGGTAGCAGCGACAACAACACAAGAGGTAAGTTGCTACTTGATTACTTATCTTCTACCAATCTAGAGATAATTAGTGAAGGTAATAAGAAAACCTTTAGAAATGTTATTAGGGAAGAAGTCTTAGACATGACTCTCAGTGATCCTTTAACAGCTCAAAACATCTAAGATTGGCATGTCTTCGACGAACTATCTATGTCGGACCATGCGCATATATGCTTTAACATGAAAGTCAAGCAATCGTGGGAGGTCGAGAGACGCATTCCAAAATGTACAAATTGGTCTGTGTATAAAGCAACCCTGGAGGAATTGCTCCCGAATGTCAGTCTTTATGGGCCTATCAGGAATGAATGGGAAGCTGATAAAGTAGCCTCCACGGTACAAAAAGTAATACTTGATAGCTATGAAGCTAGTTCTCCACTCAAGAAGGCCAAGGCCAAAAGAGATGTGCCATGGTGGAATGAAGAACTTCAAAAACTCCGGACAAGAGTTAGGAAACTGTTTAATAGAGCTAAAAGGGGCAATCATTGAGCTGAGTATAAAAGGGCTCGAACAGTATATAATAAGGAAATTAGGGACTCAAAGAGACGCACCTGGCGCAACTTTTGCGAGGGTATTGATAGCCTACCAGAAGCTGCCAGAATGCAAAAGATACTCTCTAGAGTTCACAATAATGGTATTGGA
The DNA here is from genome assembly GCA_951812415.1 of Beris morrisii. Classification (NCBI taxonomy): domain Eukaryota; kingdom Metazoa; phylum Arthropoda; class Insecta; order Diptera; family Stratiomyidae; genus Beris; species Beris morrisii. The sequence goes on from OX638311.1 coordinate 97,299,592, forward strand.
TCCTCGCAAAAGCAAGCTGGAAGTAACACCGTTAGTATCGAGGAAACTGTACAAGTTCTGATGCAAACACATTTTCCTGGCTCAGAGGAGATAGGGTGTCATACGGATGAAATTATGCCCTATGCGACTATGCCAAATAACAGAGCTAGGGCTTTATCTGGCAGAATCTTTTCTCCTAATACAATAGAATGGGCGGTAATGTCATTCCTCCCATTTAAATCCCCAGGAGCTGATGGCATCTTTCCTGTATTACTGCAACAAGGATTCGATGTGCTTCTTCCCATACTGGTCAAATTATTTAGAGCCAGTTTTGAATACACTTGTTAGGCGTCTTAAATAAACAATCTTTGAAGTTTATTAAGAACGTAACTTTAATAAATTCTTTTGTATATTTAAATTAATAAGTTGGTACTAAAGATTTATATTATTACATAGGTATTTGTTAGAAATTAAAATCACAGATTAAAATAAGAATATTAAATGAATTAAAAATTATTATCACAGCTTTTGTAAACTTTATTGACGCTTTCTATTTTTTCAACTGACTTGAGAAAATATATTTTTTTTACTTTTTATTTCGGCAGGTTGCTTGATTTTGCAACCTGCCGAAATAAAGTTGGTAATAAAGTTGTTGTAAGTTGGTAATAAAGATTTATATTATTACATAGGTATTTGTTAGAAATTAATATCACAGATTAAAATAAGAATATTAAATGAACTAAAAATTATTATCACAGCTTTTGTAAACTTTATTGACGCTTTCTATTTTTTCAACTGACTTGAGAAAATATATGTTTTTACTTTTTATTTCGGCTGGTTGCTTGATTTTTAAAAATAAATCAACTGTTTCTTTGCTTTTGCGACGTGTGGAGTGTTTGCCATACGTACTTTAGCACCCACCCTACACGCTTACGTGCCGCTGGCATGGAGATATGTAAATGTGACTTTTATTCCAAAAGTGGGGAATAGATGTTGGACCCACGCAAAGTCATTTCGCCCAATCAGTCTAACCTCTTTCTTACTTAAATCTATGGAAAAGGTATTAGACAGATACATAAGGAGCTCAGCTCCTTTCAGCTGGCTCAACAAATGCCAATTCGTTTATCAGGCTGGTAAATCGACTGTTAGCGCTCTTCACAATTTAGTGCAAAAAATTGAGAAGACGTTGACAGCCAAGGAAATAGCGTTGTGCTCTTTTCTTAACGTTGAAGGTGCTTTTGACAACACTTCCTATAAATCCATTGAATTACTTACTCGTAAAATAGGAGTAGAAGAAACGGTAACGAGATGGATAGTAGCGATGCTTGACTCTCGCAGAATTTCGGCTCAGATCGGAGGTAAAGGTTTCACGGTACGAGCGGTGAGGGGATACCCTCAGGGAGGCGTACTCTCCACACTACTGTGGTGGATTGTTGTAGATGAACTCCTTAAGGACCTGAGTATCAAGGGTTTTGAGACTCAAGCATACGCTGATGACCTGGTCATCACTGTAAGAGGTAAACATGACTGTGTCATTTCGGACCGCATGCAAGAGGCCCTAGAGATAGTAGATCACTGGTGCATCCAACAGGGATTAAATATAAATCCAAGTAAAACAATTGTGTTGCCATTCACTAGAAGACGGAAGGTAAACTTAAGGCCCCCGATTGTGAGAGGAACTACAATTGAATTCTCTTTCGATGTCAAATACTTGGGAATTACCTTCGACAAGTATGGTATACTGGACCTACAAGTCTATTATAATACTAATGATCACATATGCCGCTATGGTGTGGTGGCCAAAGGTTGAACAAATCACAGCACAGAAAGCCCTGCAAAAAATGCAGAGGCGTGCTGTTCTTAGCATTACTGGGGGACTTAAATCATGTTCCAATGGAAGCCATGATAGACTTGGACCCATTACACTTAGAGATAAAGAAGGAGGCTCTCAGAGAGGCCATAAGGCTACAGCAGTACAATAAATTTAAGGCAGGAGACCTTGTCGGTCACCTTAAAATTCTACAGGAATTTAATCAGAAGGACCTAACCGACTCAGTAAACGATACCATGAGAAACCATATAAACCAAAAGGCACTGCAGTTATTATCTTATCTGACAGCCAAGCAGCACTGCTAGCGCTGAAGTCTTATTGTTTCCGCTCTAGGCTTGTGTGGGACTGTCATACTCTTCTTAAAGAGCTGGCACATCATAATAGTCTAACCCTGATGTGGGTGCCAGTACATGAGGGTATTCCGGGTAACGAATCGGCTGACCAGCTAGCTAAGCGGGGAGCCAACTCACCAATGATTGGCCCGGAACCATTCTGTGGAGTAGGTAAAGGCTTCATTAAGGATGGCATTTTAAAATGGGTAAATCTTCAGGTGGAAGATTATTGGAACTCATTTTCAGGACTTAAGACAGTCAAAGAAATTCCTGACTTTCTCAAGAAGGAGAGCGTCGTAATTCCTTTCCTTAAGCAGGTATAACGCACGGGTTATAATGGCATATTTTTCAGAACATTATTTCCTTCATTATCACCTTAAGATCATCGGTAAAGTATCACTAGATACAAGTCAATTCTGTGATATCACTTCTGAAACCACGGCACATATTCTGTGTGATTGTGATGCAGTGGCCAGATCAAGAAGGCAGATTCTCGGTGGATTTACTCTCACCTATGAAGACCTGCCGAAGACTCCCCTGAGTAAAATCATCTCCTTTCTTAAGGGAATAGATATGGCCTAGGGAGTGGTTCAGAGCCAGGAACAAAATACCTCTTAGGTCGTGGTTTGAGAAGCAGTGAGGCTTTTATAGGCTCTACCAAACAAATAAATAATAATCAACAGGATTTATTAGATGATATTCCACTGGTACAATTAGCTTCCATTTTTGCCACCATGATGATGCTATAGCGCATTACAGCCGATAAATCAAAGATTTGTTAGATTCATAGTAAAGGGATAATCAATAGGTACATAACAATTTTGTATTTTAATACAAACTCACACTTATATTTTTTTGCATTTTTATCTTGGTGAAGTTCACAAACGAGAAACGTTTGGAAATTATTAAAAATTACTACCGAAATTCTGAGTCGGTGGTCGCAACTTTAAAAGCGCTTACTCCAATTTTCGGTCGTAATAATCGTCCCACCAGACAAGCTGTGCGTGCTATAGTGGATAAATTCGAGTCAACATATTCACTATTGAATGTTCCTGTGCCAGCGAGACTACGCACCGGTCGAAGTACCAAAAATATCGCAGCCCTAAGTGCTTCAGTTGAAAATGAGCCAATCAGGATTCCACGCTGTTCACAGATATTGGGGATCTCTCAGTCCACATTGTGGCGTATTTTGCGTAAAGATCTTCGTATACACCCTTAAAAGATCAAATTAACTCAAGAGCTGAAGTATCTTGATCATTTGAAGCGCCGAAACTTCTCCGATTGGTCTCTGCAAAATTTTAAAGAAAATCCTCAATTTCACCGAAAAATCATCTTCAGCGATGAAGCTCATTTTTGGCTTAGTGGCTTTGTCAATAAGCAAAATATGCGTTATTGGAAAGCAAAATATGCGTTATTAGAAAGCAAAAAACCAACATGTGCTTCAAGAGACTCTATTGAATCCACAAAAAGTGGAGTTCATGCTTGCAGTGTGATAGGACTGTATTTTTTCGTCAATGAAAATGATCGCCATGTTACGGTCAATAGAGTTCGCTATCGTACCATGTTGGAAGACTATTTTTGACCAGAATTGGATGGACTTGACATCAGTAACATGTGGTTCCAACAAGATGGTGCCACATGCCACACAGCTGATAAAACAACTGATCTATTGAAGGAGAAGTTCCGTAATCGTGTAATCTCTAGAAATGGTTCGGTCAAATAAGTAGCTCGCTCATGTCGTTGATTTATGCAAACAAGCTAACAACGTTAGAGGAGCTCAGTTACAATATCGAACGCGAAACTGTCAACGTTCTGGCCGATATGTGTTGAAGAGTGGTGCAAAATTGGCTCCAAAGAATCGATCGCTACAACCGTTCGCGGTGGTCATATGAACGAGATTGAATTCCATATTTGGATTGAGAGTTTTCTCTGCAAACATTCTATACGAGTTGTATTAGACGGAATAACTTCTTCCTCCTTTCCAATTGATTCCGGTGTACCCCAGGGCTCAGTTCTATTTCCCACCCTATTTCTCATCTTTATTAACGACCTTCTGTCGTCAACTCTCAATCCATTTCATAGTTTTGCAGATGATAGTACATTGAACAATATCTTTAGTTTCGACTCTGCTGCAGAGGCACGTCCGACTTCGGTGGCCTTGCAACGCACTGAGTTATTCGGTTCATTGAACTCAGACCTCAATCTTATCTTGGATTGGGGCGAGAAAAATAGAGTGGAGTTCAATGCCTCCACAACACACACCACTAAATCCCATTTAGCCTTGCTCGAACGTGTTTAAAAACATGCGTTCCGACTAATTGGAGACGAAGCCGTTTCAGCTTCTATAGACTCCCTTGAGCATCGCTGAAATGTCGGAGTACTCAGTATTTACTATCGATACGTTCATGGTTAATGTAGTAAGGAACTAAAAGAACTTATACCTCCACTCCTAGTCGCCCCCCGTAATACTCGACAAACTTCACGCGCTCACGAGTATACTGCTCAGCCCCTTGCGTGGAGAACAGCGAAATTTAGGCAGTCTTTTATCCCCCAAACATCAGTAATGTGGAACGCATTGCGGGCCGATCTGTTCCCTGATAAGCAGTTCAAAAACAACGTTCACCGACACTTCAGACGCTTCCCTCCCGTTCCACCGCCCTAAATCTCCTACCACACCATTTTATCCCCAACCTATGTCGTTCTAGTTGTGCAATCGCATTAAAGGGTGACCCCCTAAAATATAAGGACGGCCGTAAAAAAAAATAAATACTTAAATTTAAGGACGGCCGTTAAAAAAAAAAATAATAATAAAAAATTAAATTTAACTTTTCCCCGTGGATCTCTACATTGTCGTGGTGAGGGGGGGGCTTGTGTCGCAAATCTGGAGATAGTTGGGGGTGGCTCTGACTACTCTAGAGGAGCGGTGAACGAAAAGGGATCCACACTCAAGCCAAGGTGGATAAGTATTCGTGCCGAGGGCTGCATGGTATCAGGTGTATATGTATATGTGATGCCTTGAATGATCTCCTGGGGGCACCGGGCGAAACCCCCTTATAACCTAGCCTTACATCCATATTGGGAGTTCTGCGGGTGCGGACCTTCCTTTCTCGCCATACTCGTGGGATCAAAATCGACACAGTATTAAAAAACACCGACGAAGTGTCCTCTGGAATTAGTACCCCAGTTGAAGTGGTACTTGCTGTGAGCATTGATGGCGAGATGGATGTAGAGTGTGAGGACTAGTGTTGCTTAAACATCGATAGTCTATCGATAGTATCGATAGTTTTGTACTATCGAAACAATCGAAAAGTTTTAAAAACTATCGATAAGGCAATAGGCATAAAGATGATAAATGGCATTACCCGTACGTCGTACTCATCCATCCCTTTAAGGGCCATAGACATGCATGCGAAAACAGATGAATGTGTGTTTTTGCAATGAGTGTGCCGATGACTTCAGATTGCGTATACATGACTGTATACAAAAAGTCTTCTGCTTTCTATTTTTTAAACATTTACAACGAAATGAAGACATGTATGGAGCATGATGCTATTTATGAATATGTGGTCTAAACAAGATTCATTAGTTGTGTTGAATGTACATGCTGCGAGTGTATTTGCCCCTTAACGTCAATTATGGAGTTTGAAATCGATTTTCGGGATTTTCCCGAAAGAATCTTACGAAATATCTTGTAAATACAGTTTACAGTAATTTTTTAAGAATACGCGTCTTTTTTTGGTTTCAGGCAAACCAACGCGGAATTATGAAAGCAATATTTATGTAGGTATTCCAGCTACAGTAGTCTGGGTGGCTTAGTGGCTAGAGGACTTGCCTTCGGTGCACCTGGTACCAGGTTCGAGATTGGGGATTGGGTGCCGGACTACCAGTTCCCTCAGCTGTAAATGAGTACCTGAGTTAAAATCGGGATAATAATCACGGACGAGCGTGTGGCTGACCACTTCACCTCCAAGTGTTCCGTTGGAATAGTAATGAAGTAACTCTAGAATTCCTTCAAGGCCTAGGCCTAATTTGGGCTGTTTGCCATTGATTATTATTCCAGCTACATCAGTTTCTGCGTAAAGAATTTTTCCTATATGCTACAATAAATAATATCCTTGCAATAGTTTTTGTATTATTCATGCCTTTGTTAGTATTTTCGTATTATTTAAAATAAAATGGCCATACTGTTGAAATTCTACACAATCTATGATTAAGGAAAACTCTACCACACTTTTGATAGTATCGATAGTGTCGATGGTTTAGTGAAAAAATATCGATACTATCGAAATCCGACACTATCGATGTTTAAGCAACACTAGTAAGGACACCCTACAACTCACACCGCCGGATCATCATGAAAAGGGGAACCTGCTCACCCCATCTCTGTGCAGAGGAGTGGTAGTAAGCACGAACGACATCAGCATTCAGGAGCCAATGGTCCCAAATGCAGTAGTTGATCCTGTGGACCTTAAGCAAAAATCTGTGTTTTCGAGTAAATATCTTAAGATTGGTTGCAGTTACAATTTAGACTGTTACATCAAATGAAAGGTAATTCGATTGCATAAAAAACGAGTTATAACACTTTGCCTTGTGATTATTCGTTTTCAAGATATAACGTTTTAAGTGAGTGAGGGTACCGGTCAAAAACACTTTTCTTAACCACCCTGTATCTCCACTGATATTGAAAATTGACCCACCCTGTAGAACAATTTTTTTCTCCAAATATATTGTTACGTGTAAGCCTGGCAACCGCGCAACTCGATCGATTACGAATAAGGGAAACAGCAACAACCGAATACCTAACCGCAAAGTAACTCAATCAGAAACCTAGTTGAAGAATATAAGGGAGCGGAACAACACGATTGTACCTCCCTTCTAATCGAATGTACTAGAACAGCGTAGAAGATCAAAATCGAAAGATCTCAAGCTCACTAGAACCCTCTACACACACCACCGAAAAAAGATTCAAGAACAGTCTCGACTACAGAATAAGTGCGAATAATTGTGCGAAAAGAATAATAGTGCGATTAAAATAAATTGTTACTTATTTTGGTTTTAAACGAATTGTGTTTTACTTGAAATCCCAGCGAACCCCTAGCACGGAAAAAATATCAAGGAATAACCCCTAGATTTTATTTACACTAACAACCTAAATATTCTCAATAGAGGTAACAAACCCACTTTCATAAACAGAGTCAGGCAGGAGGTCCTGGATATTACCATTTGTACTCAATTCCTGAGCACAAAAATCTGCAACTGGCACGTCTCAAATGAGACTTCTATGTCAGATCATAGGCATATCCTATTCAACATAGAATCAAATACCATTTTGTCCGAAACGTACAGGAAGCCACAAACGACGGACTGGGAACTATACGACCAGAAATTGTCGGAACTCATGGCCGGCACCATACGTAATATTAAGGACATTGACAGCATGGAAATAGCATCAGAACAAATACGTAATGCTATTGAAACTGCTTTCAACTCATCCTGCCCAGAAAGGTCCAGAGCAAGTAACAGGAAAGTAGCTTGGTGGAACCCAGCACTAACTAAGCTCAGATCTCAAACAAGAAAGCTCTTCAATAGGGCTAAAAAAAACTGGTGAGTGGGAATCGTACAAAAGGGCTCTAACAGAGTACAACCACGAAATTAGACATGCAAAGAGAAATTCGTGGAAATTGTTCTGCCAGGGTATAAACGATTTACCCAGCAGCGCAAGAGTACACAAAATACTTTCTAAAGCACACACTAATAAAATGGGCTTATTAGAGAAACCCGATGGCTCGATTACCGAAAATGGGAAACAGACGTTAGAACTTTTAGCACAAACTCATTTCCCAGGATCCTCAACCATAGAACCAAGCAATGAAGAACAGTACACCGTCCCAAAGCCGAGCAGACCAACCATATTGGACTGGAAAAACTCAGCTAACAAGGTTAAATGGTCTATACGTAGTTTTAAACCATTTAAATCTCCTGGTGAAGACAGAATATTTCCCGCTTTACTACAAAGAGGAATGGACCATCTTCTACCAACACTGATATCCATATTTAGAGCAAGCCACGCATGGGGTTACATACCCATATCCTGGCGTAACGTTAAGGTGATATACATACCAAAAACAGGGCGCCGCTCGAGCACTAATCCTAAGTCGTATCGTCCTATCAGCTTAACGTCATTTCTCTTAAAAACTATGGAAAAGATTATTGATAGGCACACTCCAATCAATATGCATATCAACCGGGGAAGTCTACAACCCACGCCTTACAAAACCTAGTCACGAAAATCGAGAAATCGATTACGGACAAGGAAATAGCCGTGGGTTGCTTCTTAGATATCGAAGGGGCCTTTGACAACACTGCCTACGGAAGTATCTACTCTGCTGCACAAAAGCGTGGTATTGATCCAAAAACCTGCAGCTGGATCAAGGCCATGCTAGAACGCAGGAAAATAACTTCGACACTAGCCGACTCAACAGTCACAGTCACAGCTGCGAAAGGCTGTCCGCAGGGTGGGGTACTATCACCCATCCTCTGGTGCTTAGTAGTGGACGACCTTCTTCAAGACCTAACTAATTTCGGAGTCACGGTACAGGGTTACGCTGATGACCTTGCCATCCTTGTTAGAGGTAAATTTGAAGCGACGGTGACTGATCTAGTTCAGAATACCCTAAACCAGGTAGCAACCTGGTGCACTAAAGCAGGATTGGGTATCAACCCAAAGAAAAGCACAATTGTTGCATTCACCAAAAGGAGGTGTAAGGACAAGCTAGCTAAGCCTACTCTTTTTGGAGAATCCATAGAGTATTCTAGTGAGGTAAAATTCCTGGGTATTATCCTGGATGAAAAGCTCACCTGGAATGCTCATTTGGACAAAGTTCATGAAAGGGCCAGAATCTCTCTCTGGACCTGCAGGAGCCTTCTCGGCAAAAACTGGGGACTGAGTCCAAAACTAACCTACTGGATGTATACCGTCGTTGCTAGGCACATTATAACTTATGCGGCATCCGTCTAGTGGAAGAAAACAAAGCAGAAAACTGCTCAGCTCAAGCTGACTAAATTACAAAGACTGGCATGCCTGGGTATTACTGGGGCGATGCGCACCACTCCTACAGCTGCCTTAGAGGTGCTTCTCAACCTAGCACCCCTACACTTAGAAATACAGAAAGAAGCTAGATTCACCACATACAAACTTTTGAGCTCGGAGGACGAGTCAGAGCGCAAAATAGCTTGCCCAACTCTCTCCGCGGAACTCAACAAGGACCCAATACTAGCGATACCTCTTTCTGATTCAATGGTACCGAAATTTAATTTCACAAAGCCATTCAAAGTTTTCCTTCCTGAAAGGGAGGATTGGGCCACAAACAAACCCACTCGAAAACCAGGATCCATAATCTGGTACACAGACGGTTCTAAAACGGATCAAGGTGTAGGAGCAGGAGTTTATGGAGTGCGCCCAAATGTGAAATTCTACTGTAGCATGCACATAACATCCACTGTTTTTCAGGCGGAGACTCATGCTATTGAACTATGCATTAGAGAAAATATCAGACGGGGCTACAAAAACCAACAAATATATATTCTCTCGGACAGCAAGGCAGCAATAATGGCACTTCAGTCCGTTCAAATCTACTCCAAACTTGTTTGGAATTGCCTCCAATGCCTGATTGAACTCGGAAATAAGAACAGAGTTAGTCTCATTTGGATTCCGGGACACAGCGGCTATGTAGGTAATGAAATGGCCGACTTAACGGCCAGGAAAGGTTCAGAAGCTGACTTCATGGGACCATATCCATTCTGTGGGATACCATTAAGCACAGCCAGAATGAACATCCGAATGTGGCAAAAATCGCAAAGTGCCATTCACTGGGACTTGGTACCGGGCAACAGGCACTCAAAGCTTTTTATGCCAAAACACTCGGAAAAAAGAACATCTGATTATCTAAAATTAAGCAGATATCAGACCCGAACCTTAGTGGGAGCTCTGACTGGACATTGTCACATGAGGAAGCATCTCAATAGGATTGGTCTCTCTGAGACTAAAATTTGCAGAATATGCAATGACGAAGACGAAACACCAGAGCATATCCTCTGTGAATGTGAGGGTTTAACTCGCAAAAGACTTCGTCACTTCGGTCAGGGTTTCATGGACCCATCGGAATTCCTGACCATTCCTCTTCGCAAAATACTAGGCTTCCTTGAAAGCGCAGGGATCGAAGAGGAATCATAATCAAACCGGGGGGACGTCACAATAAGCCCAACTGAGGCTGCGGTGACAGAGGGTAACCATACCAACCCCTATTTCCAAATCTATCTAATCTATCTAACCCCTTACAAGGTGACGGACGGAGTGCCAAACACCCTGTATATAGCAGTAAAGCAATAAACTCTCTTAAAAATTTAATTCTTCTTTGCCGCTCAATAAGTTTTCAATTATCTGTTTCTTGTTTAAGAAGTCTCTGCTAGCTTTCTAAACTGTGCTTTAAAAAGGGAAAGCATATCTGGAAACCTCTACATTTCGTCCATGATCATTTTCAGTGATTTTCCTTGATTTACTATATCTTACTAGCTCTCTCTTACAGTATATGTGTAGAATTCTTGGTGAAGATGTTCGAGATTGTAGTGTACGATAACACGGATATTCGGTACGAGCACTATAAGTGAAATATTTACAGTGCTTCCATAGGGTTTTTCAGTAGAAACGCTCAAAATTTGTTAGGTTATAGCAGCCATGTTGTTCAAGCAACATCCGTCGAATTTGTTGCGAATTTGTTCAGTAGTGTATGGCAAATCACCATGGAAGGTTATAGCGTTGAACAACGTGAGCAAATCATCAGATTTTATTTACGCGCATTGCGTGATTTTTAACGACAAGGTTCATTTCTTGATGAACGGATGTGTGGACAACCAAAATTGTCGGATTTGGGACGATACCAATGCGCACGATATACACCAGCACCAAATGTATCCCGAGAAAGTCACTGTTTGGTGCGGATTTTGATCTGGCGAAATCATCGGTCCGTACTTCTTCCAAAACAAAACTGGCATTACCATGCCCGTCAAATGATCGATACCGACGACATGTGGTTCCAACAGGACGGCGCTACGTGCCACCAAACGCATGCCACGAGGACATTTTGCACGACCGATTTGAGCGCATCGTTATCTCGCGCGGCGGCGACTTGAAGTAGTCACCGTGATCATATGATTTAACGCCTTTAGACTTATTCCTTTGGGGCTATCTTAAATCGAAGGTCGATGCGTATAATCCGCAAACAACTTTAAGTCAACATAACGAAATTCAATTTTTCAGCCAGATTTATGCAACAAGGTCGTCGAAAATTGGTCCTCTCGAATACGTGCCACCAAGCAATGCCGGGACGGACATTTTAACGACGTTATATTTCATACTTCATGCCATAAAATATTTTGTCAAATAAAAAAAGAATTGGGTAGATATCTCACACACAACTTGTTTTATTTACATTTAAAAATTTAACGTCCTTATTGAAAGACCCTATACATATAATATTTTGAGTAAAAAAATTTTATATAACTTTTGTTCTATGAGTGAGCAATGCATTACTTCCAGGTAGAATACATGCTGCATAGAAAAGAACGATTCAAAATTTGGCTCCAAAAATCCTGACGCTTATAGTATTATTTTAAAGAGAAATTGTTGGAATTGCATAATGCAAGAATGATGTAAACGGAGAGTGAGAGGGCGAGGGCCATTTTATCATTATTGATAACTATGAGGGGGTGAGAGGGAGAAAGTTGATGAATATGAATGAGTGGCTGAGATTTGATTTTTATATGTGAGGTACTTTTATTCAATTTGGTCCTTTAGAATTTATTTGGATTAGTTTTTGAATACAACATCAATCAAGTGGCTGCCTCTATTGGCCACAGCAAAATTTGCCCTTTTTGGTGCGTTTTCTATTACTTTTTCGAGAATGTCGGGCGGTATAGCAATGATTTCGACACGAATGTTATTCAATTTGGTCCTTTAGAATTTATTTGGATTAGTTTTTGAATACAACATCAATCAAGTGGCTGCCTCTATTGGCCACAGCAAAATTTGCCCTTTTTGGTGCGTTTTCCATTACTTTTTCGAGAATGTCGGGCGGTATAGCAATGATTTCGGCACGAATGTTTGCTTTGAGCTCGCCAATGGTCTGAGGCTTGCTGGCGTACACTTTGCTTTTCAAATAACCACATGAAAAGAAGTCCGGAGGAGTCAAATCTAAAGATCTCGGTGGCCAGTCAATGTCGTCTCTTTTCGACATCAGACGTCCAGGGAATTTTCGTTGCAGAAACTGAATTGTTTCATTTGCAGTGTGACATGGCGCACCGTCTTGTCGAAACCAGTAACCATCCAGCCCTTTTTTACGCATTTGCGGGCAGACATAATGAGCTAACATCCACCGATATCGTTTTCCATCGACTGTTTCGTTTTGTCGTAAAAAAAATGGCCCAATGATGGTTTTGGCGCAAACGCCGGACCAAACAGTCAGTTTTTGATCATGCAATGGCGTTTCCGTTCCCCAAATGCGGCAATTTTGCTTATTAACGCCGCCAAAGAGTGTGAAATGGGCCTCGTCGGTCATCAAAATTTGCTTCCAAAAATCAGGTTCAGTGTCAACTAGAGATGGGTCGTTCCGGAGTGAACTGTTCCAAAGGAACGCTTCATTGAAGTGAGTGAGTGAAGTAACTCACTCCTTTTGGTGAACTGCAGTTCCATTCGACACGTGACAAAAACTAAAAACATGAAGAACGACGGCCGCACGACCTTTTTTATTTGGTCACATTGAGTGTTGTTTTCAGTGACGACTACGACCTTTTTTTTTCAACCAACAAAATCTTCTCGTTTTGCCCGTCTCCACAGACGGAAAACACACACAACGAAGACAAAACTTCATTTTTCACAAAGTACCAGTCAGCTCTTCTCTCTCAGTAGTTTATCATATATTTCATTCATATTTATTTTATATGCGTGTGGTATTTTCCATTGCATGTATATTATAAACAGTGCTGCCGGCTTCACTAGCACCGCAACGCCAAGTATCAGCTCTTCTCTCTCGGTGGATTATCATACATTTCATTCATATTCATTTTATATTCGTGTGGTATTTTGTATTGCATGTATGGATATTATAAACAGTGCCGTCGGCTTCAATATCAATAACTAAAGTCCATGTCTACAGTAATTGAACAGTTTAGTTTTTAAATTGAACAAAAACATATTGCACGGGGAATGTCAGCTTTATAATTTCCAAAGTATATTATGCTATCAGTAATTATTAACATTACTTTTGCCAGAATAAAACTTGCTGGAGTTGACATTTGAGTGACTTGTATTTGTTCATCAAATTCCTATTTGAACGAATTTCAAAAAACTACTAATTGCATTTACTCCGACTTTATTGATAATTAATTTCATATGTAGAACTACGTTTCTAATAATATTTATTTATAATTTGATTGGGATTTAGCAGCTTATTTACTTAAAAAAGGCACGAATGATTGCCGTAAATAAGAAATCCCCATAAAGACGAACCGTTGCTCGCTAGACAGATGAATCCGCTGCACTGGTGGTACGAACGAAAGGCTGTGTATCCCATGGTATACGACATGGCGCTCAAAACGCTCTGCATATCTGCCACATCCGTTCCATGTGAACGAATATTTTCAAAAGCCGGTTATCCGAGAAAAGAACCCGAATGACATCGTCAAAATTATCCAAGCTGGTTTTTTTAAATAAAAATTTATAATTAAACAAAGTCGTCACAACCGTGTTTTTTCTCTGTTGTACATTATAGAGACTTATACGTCTTTTGTGCTGTTCACTGTGTATTTTTCCCGCCTTAATAGAATAATTATGTATACGCGACGCGGTACGAGAAGAATATCATGACATTCCATTTTCCATCATAGACCGCTCTTCTTCCTATTTTCCAAACCACAAGCACAACTATGGTAGTGAGTCCGGAAAGAAGGAACGAAGAGTTCAATTGAAGTGACTAGTGGAACTGAGTCCGGAACGAAGGAGCGAAAAGTTCCATTTTAGTGAACACTTCAATTGAAGTGACTAGTGGAACTGAGTCCGGAACTGGGTCCGGAACGAAGAGTTCCATTTTAGCGAACACTTCTATGGAAGTGGCTAGTGGAACTGAGTCCGGAACGAAGGAGCGAAGAGTTTCATTTTAGTGAACACTTCAATTGAATTTTTCAAGTGACTGCAGGGTGTGCGAGTGGGGGTGAAAACAATGCGTCCAAAACGCTTGAAAGCTGGGATTGAAACATTCTAAAATCCATATCTCCTGAATGATTGATGTCAGATGGCTGAAACTTTGTAGTTATCTTAACAGATACTAGGAGATTAGAAACTAGTTAAAAATTTTAAGGGTGGTACAGAATTATGGGGGTGGGGGGTGAAAAACTTGGAGTTACAATATCGTCCGACTCAATTATCCCCGGAAGATAAAATTTGGTTTCTGTATATAGAATTACTAGTGGAGTCTACTGAATATAAGATTTTTGAGGGGGGACGTGAAGCGCGGAAGTGAGGGGACAATCGTTTTTCAGAAAATGAAATTTTTATATCTCAAGAACCGTATCAGATATAATCTTGAAAATTTTACAGGAGTTAGGACTGTTAGACCTCTAGCGGAGAAAATTTTGAGGGTGTGGGTCTAGGGAGTGATGGTGGGAGGGGGTGGAAATGAAAAAATGCTGATCTTAATTTCTCGAAAGCCTCAAAGGATAGAAAGCTAAAAATTTAAAACTGTATAGAGCAACTATAGAGACATCCCGGAACAATTTTGAATAGGGGTAGCAAGGTACGTGGGTGGTTTTTCATATCTCAGACACGGGTTATGCTAGAAAGTTGAAACTTAGTACCTATACGTAGATATGCTACTAGGGTAATTAAGACTAAAAAAGGGTCGGCCAACAGTGTGGGCGCAACTTTTTTTTTTATGGTTAGAAGTCCGAAACATGATTAATGCTGAGATGCGTGCTATTTGGATCGCTATTTTGAAGGTTGTCAGTCATAACAAGTGGGCTGAAAAGTTCGTAGGCCGACACATAGATAGCGTGACTAGAATTAAATTCATATGATTTTTAGTTAGAACTAACCTTAAAACGACACGTGTATAAATTTGACATTTGTCAGACAATTGGTTCGTGAGATATAGCATTGTGAGTGATTCAACTTTTGGTGTTGTAAAAAAAAATAGATAAAAAAGAATTTCGTGTGTTGATGAAGCATTGCTTTATTATGAAAAAAAATACTGTGGAAACCAAAGCTTGGCTTGATAAACATTATTCGGACTCTGCACCAGGAAAATCAACCGTTTAGAAGTGGTTTGCTAAATTTAAACGGGGCGAAATGAGCACCGAAGACGGTACACGCAGTGGACGCCCGAAAGAGGCTGTAACGGACGAAAACATAAAAAAGTGCAGAAAATAATTATGAATGACCGTAAAGTGAAGTTGATCGAGATAGCCAAGACTCTGAAGATATCAAAAGAGCGTGTTGGACATATCGTGGCTGAATATTTGGACATGCAAAAGCTGTGTGCAAAGTGGTTGCCGCGCGAGCTCACAATCGAGCAAAAGTTTCAACGTGTCGTTGACTCGGAGCAATGTTTAGCGATATTCAACCGTAATAAGAACGAATTTTTCCGTCAATGTGTGACAATGGATGAAACCTGGCTTCATCACTACACTCCAGAGTCCAATCGACAGTCAGCCGAGTGGACTCAAGCGATCAACCGAATCCAAAGCGCAAGGTATAATATTCATTGATTACCTTGCAAAGGGCCAGACCATCAACAGCGATTATTACATAGCGTTGTTGGAGCGTTTGAAGGATAAAATCACGAAAAACCGGCCCCATTTGAAGAAGAAAAAAGTGCTGTTTCATCAAGACAATGCACCGTGTCACAAGTAAATGCAAACGATGGCAAAATTTCATGAATTAGGGTACGAATTGCTTCCCCATCCACCGTATTCTCCAGATCTGGCCCCCAGCGACTTTTTCCTGTTTGCAGACCTCAAAAGAATGCTCGCTGGAAAGAAATTCAGGACTAATCGCAGAGACTGAGGCCTATTTTGAGACTAAAGAGAAATCGTACTATAAACATGGTATCGCAAAATTGCTTGACCGCTATAATCGTTGTATCGCCCTCGAAGGCAACTATGTTGAATAATAAAATCGAATTTTATCAAAAAAATTTGTTTTACTATGTTAGCCTACGAACTTTTCAGCCCACTTGTTAGTACACCCATAAAATAATTAAGTTGCGCTCAGACGTCACTCCTTTGGTGAACTGTAGTTCGACACGTGAGGAAGAACGACGACCTTTTTTTTTCGGTCATCAGAATCCCGGAACGAACAGTTCACTGAACTCGTTCCTTTAAGTGAGTGACTCGGAGTGAACTCATTCACTAAAAGGAACTGCTTAGCCCATCTCTAGTGTCAACCATTCGAGCGACTGTTTGGCCGAATTCCAAGCGACGTGGACGGTCTGTCCGCAATATTCTTTGTGTTAATTGCACTTTACACAGAAACAAATGCAAATCATCCATCAAAATGCGCCGCAAAGTGGTTCCACTGACGCCAAAATGCTGAGCGCGGTGACGATACGAGATTTCTGGGTTCTCGGCAACGCTCTCTCTGACCTCTTCAACCAGTTCATTGGAACGTCTTGGTCGTCGATGAACGGCATGTGTACAATCTCCCACTGTCCCGTGCTCAAAAAAATTCGACACCAAACGACGAATAGTGTTGTCAGACGGTGCCTGTTGGACACGATATTTTCGACGATACACACGTGGAGTTAACACAACGGAACGACTATTCTCAATGTACAGCGTCACTATTTCGGCGCGTTGTTTCGGTGTGAAGCGATCAATATGGATGGAGAACAAAAACTAAGAAAGACAGTAAGCGGGACTACAAAAACGACCATGCTTTTAAATATTTTAACTTCACGTACGAGTACTTCAAGGATTATTGTCTTTTTTGCACCGAAAATATGGTAGTAAGAAGAAAGCTTTTTAGAAAGGATAACACTCATACTGTGAATGATTAAAATTAAAATTATGTTCATGCGTACTTGACTTTCACTGACTTATTTACATAGATATACTATATGGATACTATTTGTCACAATAAACGCGAGTTGGAAACAACATTTAAGTTTGCGCTGCGCAAGAAACACGATAAAAACTTGCAGATTTCTTAGCAGATCACCACTTCCAATTTTTGATGCAAGGGCGCTCTTATCCCTTAGCTTTACCACCTCTTAATTAAAAAATAATTGAACAAAATTCAATTTATAAAAATGGATTTACACTAAGTTACTTTGAGTATGAATTAATTGAGACTAGCTCTATCATTAGTCGCTCACATTAAAATGCTACTGTAATAGTGAATGAGTTAATTTCGGCTTGTAAATGTTTGTATTTATTTTCTCAGCAAATGTATTGGAGATCTAGCAATAGATTTAAAAAAAAAAGAATATTAATATGTCGTCCATCGTAAAAATTTACAAGTGCGTACTTAGTATATATTTAACTATTTATTTATTTTCTAAAATTCTTGATTACATAATATATATGGAATATATATATTAATGATTTATCAAAGAAGTCAGCAATTCACAATCAGCAATTTTTAATTAGATTTCTCACACTGGATATATTTTTGCGATTACGACTATGATTTGAAATTACTTTACCGAATTTTGATCTTAACTTTTTAAACAAATTTCCGTTTCCCTTATAATATTTGAACACTGTATTATATATAAGAAAAAATTAATAATATTTTCCGTCAATAATACTCATATTTAGAAGCCTCGATAATATTAAAATATTGATTTTTGTTTTAAATAAATAAGATGAGCTATTTGTTCTTACTAAGGAAACTATTAAAAAAAATATTTTTTATCTAATTTTATTTATGAAAAACACACAGCACCAGCACTCTCACGCAATAATTACCACGCAAATATATTCTTTATTAAAATAACATGAAATACATCATATTAGTTTAACAAATTATTTAGTTAAATATTTGATTTTTTTATTTATTAAAATATATATTTAGTTAATGCTATTTTCTCTCTATGCTATTTTATTGTGAAGTTTCCTAATAATAAAGTAATGAAATCAGACATACCAATTCCAAATGGCTTTCCAGGTGAATCGTCGTTCGTTGTTTTGCCACCGAAACTGTGACGAGTCCGAATACCAAAATCTCTCGTACCTTGTGCTAAAAACAAGTATGGAATTGAATTATATAAGTTTTATTTAAGGAAGCATTCTCGGATATTACCTTGTTGATTTAAAAATGATTGACCTACAAACGGTCTATTAAGACAGAAATCGGAATTATTTAAGTCCGCAAATGACTCAGAACGTCCAACATTAGTAAGCGATTCCATTGAAGCATCAAATTTCATGATCTAGATAAAGGGAGATAATGGTTTAAATATTTCAACTAGAAATTTAGTACAATAGAAGAAATTGTATAATTGAGCCATAACCATGCTGCTAACAAATAATGGTTAAAAAAAAGTTTTATTTACACATGGACATTTCAATAACAATTTCTCTATTTTTAATTCAACATCAAATCTAAAATAATAAGATACTATAATTATTAATTCACTTAAACAGCTTGATCTGCGTCATAAGATTTTCCAATGGGTATGCAGCGTGGTTAATTTTGTAGTCATAACGGTTATATTCACTGGTAAGTTAGTAGTAAGTATCTGGTATCGTTAACGAGGAGTGAACAAGACAGCACTATTGAAGAAAGAGGTGGAGTCTCGCACGCATGTATAAAGTGGAATTTGTCTCGATGAAAATATACACCGCTACCACGAAGCTAACTGGTAAAATTCTTTCCTGCGCAGTACAAAGCCAACTTCAATGATTTAGATCGTTGTCATCTTGTAGTATCAAATTTTAATTTTTCCTTATAAACCATCTTTGGACAGAAAGTAGTAAGGCCTACTGATGTAATTTGACCATTTTAGAAGCATTTAAAAATGTAAAAAGTGGCAAATCTCTGTTTGACGAATAAGCCTCAAACCATGATACATTACTGGATGTTTAGCAGTCCGCGGGATGCGTCTTGTTGTGTTGATACGCCAGATAGAAAGAACCCACAGAAAATAAGCTTCGACTACAAAACTACGTTCTTCCAATCGCGATTCAAACGAGTCCCTTTACGGCGTATCTGATGGACAGTAGTAGTTTCTTCACTGTGCTTTGAAATTCCACATCAACCAATACTCGTACTAGAACAGTATTACAAGACACAATCAGACCTTTTACGAAAAATGATTCTTCTTTTCAAACACACGTAAAATCAGTTTTTCACAAAAAATCGTTTTCTTAGTTTTCCGCACAAGGCCACGATCAGGCAATATTTACGTCGGAATGAAATTTCACCCATTTACTTATAAATGTCCTTGGCTTTTTCATGTACGTACTTTACAGCGGTTCATTTTTGAACCTTTTGATGCTAACACCGAACACGGCTCTGTAATGTGATGCATACGTGGTACACATTTTGAAATATGGTCCTTTGTGACCAAGGTCGATCGGAAACTGATGCTTTCTATAGAAAGCGTCATTGGAGAATGGTCACACTACCAACTAACGTTTGAATTTAACATCTACCGGTTTTCAGAATGGAAGGGCGTTGAACCCAAAATTGCGGATTATCCTCTTCGAAAACATACATCAACAATTTTTTCGAAATAGACCAAGGGGGGGAGGAAGGTCTGGGGGGAGGGGGGAGGAAGGTCTGGGGGAGGGGGGAGGGGGGAGGAAGGTCTGGGGGGAGGGGGGAGGAAGGTCTGGGGGTAGGGGGAGGAAGGTCTGGGGGTAGGGGGAGGAAGGTCTGGGCGGAGGGGGGAGGAAGGTATGGGGGGAGGAAGGTATGGGGGAGGGGGGAGGAAGGTATGGGGGGAGGGGGAGGAAGGTATGGGGGGAGGGGGAGGAAGGTATGGGGGGAGGGGGGAGGAAGGTATGGGGGGGGGAGGAAGGTATGGGGGGAGGGGGGAGGAAGGTCTGGGGGAGAGGGGGGTTTGAACCCCAAAACCCCTCAAGTCAAATTTATTAAGTTTCGTGTCACAAAGTTAGAACCATATACAGGGTGTTTGGCACACCGTCCGCCACCTTGTAAGGGGTTATTCCTTGATATATTTGGAGAAAAAAAAATTTGTATAGGGGGGTTAATTTTCAATATTAGTGGAGATACAGGGTGGTTAAGAAAAGTGTTTTTGACCGGTACCCTCACTCACTTAAAACGTTATATCTTGAAAACGAATAATCACAAAGCAAAGTGTTATAACTCGTTTTTTAGGCAATCGAATTACCTTTCATTTGATGTAACAGTCTAAATTGTAACTGCACCCAATCTTGTGATATTTACTCGAAAACACAAGTTTTTGCTACGTCAACCCTAAAAATTCAGTGATCAATGTAGTTTTTCTCAGAAAACCCCATTATAAAAATGTCATCTTAATTTTATTTTTTTATGAACCGTATTATTACCTACTAAAGCTGCATACATATGTATGAGTTACGATTAACATTTTGGAAGTAATAGGTAAAAATACATATCGCATAAAAATTAAATATTTCAAAAGTCAGTGCCATAAAGTGGACCTCGTCTAAGAACCTGTTTAATTTGTCGGTAGTACTGAAGTATTTTTATTGCACATTTATTACTATTTAAAGTATGTAGGAAAACAATGAAAATAAAAATAAAAAAACCACCCCCCAACCCATGTACCTTGCTACCACTATCAAAATCTAGGATGTGTCTATAGTGGCTCTATATAATCCTAAATTTTTAGCTTTCTACTCATTACGGTACGTTCAGGAGATATGGATTTTAGAATGTTTCAATCCCTGCTTTCAAGCGTTTCGGACTCATTGTTTTCGTCCCCACTCCCACACCCCTCAACCCTTACCGACCATTTTTTTGCAAATGAGTCCCTTATCATAGTACTACATAAGTTCTAAGTTTCAGCCTCCTATCATAAGTGGTTCCTGAGATCTGGAATCGAAAATCTTTCGTCTAAAACGTTCCCCCTTCATAATCTCCAGATACATTCCCCTTTAAAATAAGCCCTATTTTATTATTATTATTATTATGATGAAAATTAACAGAAATATGAATTTTCAAAGAGCACTCGGACACCATTTTTGCAAAATCTTTAACATAATATAACTAACAAAATAAAATGAGAAAAATTGAAACCATATTTTTTTTCACTAATTCTTTGAGTACACAAATTTTCAAAAGAATCGGCGATGGTAAGGTTTCAACTTTCGTCATTTTTGGCGATTCTTGTTCGAATGACCCTACCAGTAATAATAATTTTAAATTGTAAGTAGGTATAATCGGTATATTATATTTTAATTGACATAGGAAGAGTAGAAAAATCTAAAAGTGTTTAACAATTATTTACATACATACCAAAAATGTTGATAAGGTAGCAGACCGATTGGTTATAACAAAACGAAATTCGTAACATTACTTATAAAAACAAATGCACCAACATCACATGTCGTTACCCATAAAAAACATAGTTTTAAAATTATCTGGTTCTAAAGTTTACCATTTTCAAGCGCTCAAAATAACTCCCTGCAGAAAGTAAAAGCTACACACACATCTATCTAGCTATCTCGCTTACAGTCCGGAGTTTGAGCAAGCTGATATGAAACCAGCTTTTTAAAAATCCTGAACAGTTTTAGTGTCAAATAGCAAGCACGAGAAAGCAGCCAAAAAGGCTTTAGTACACAAAGGCAGCTAATATAAGCTATGTTATACAGGGTGTTTGGCAGTTTTTATGCCACCTTGTAAGGGGTTATTCCTTGATATATTTGGAGAAAAAAATTGTTCTACAGGGTGGGTCAATTTTCAATATTATTGGAGATACAGGGTGGTTAAGAAAAGTGTTTTTGACCGGTACCCTCACTCATTTAAAACGTTATATCTTCAAAACGAATAATCACAAGGCAAAGTGTTATAACTCGTTTTTTATGCAATCGAATTACCTTTCATTTGATGTAACAGTCTAAATTGTAACTGCACCCAATCTTAAGATATTTACTCGAAAAAACAAATTTTTGCTACGTCAACCCTTAAAATTCAGTGATCAATGTAGTTTTTCTCAGAAAACCCCATTATAAAAATGTCATTTTAATTTTATTTTTTTATGAGCCGTATTATTACCTACAAAAGCTGCATACGTGTGTATGAGTTACGATTAACATTTTGGAAGTAACAGGTAAAAATACATATCGCATAAAAATTAAATATTTAAAAAATCAGTGCATGTGCATGTTGATCTACGCTACTTGCTTGAATTGAAAGAATTTAATAAAGGTTTTTATTTCAAATATTTTTATTATAATAAATGTTCAAAATGGCCACCTTCATTTTGAATGCACGCTAAAGCTCGTTTGGCGAGTGTTCTCTTGGTATTCATATTCCTCAACTGCTGCCTTACTTCTATTGCTGCCGCATCGATCCTGATATTTAGATCTTCTAATGTTTCTACTGGCGTTGCGTAGACAAGGTCCTTCATCCGTCCCCATACAAAGAAATCCATAATAGTAAGATCAGGAGATCTTGCAGGCCAGTGTATCGGTCCATTTCTACCGATCCAGCGATTGATATAATTGGAATTTAACCAATCTGTGATCTGTCGACCGTAATGAGCAGGAGCACCATCGTGTTGGTAAAACATGGAAGCCAATCGAACCAGTGGAATATCATCCAACAACTCCTGTAGATCATTTGATAAAAACTGTAAGTAATTGGATCTATTTAGAGTACGCGGAAGCCTAATAGGTCCAAGTAAATCGTCACCAATCACACCTGCCCATAAATTGACGCTGAATCTGTACTGAAATGATGCCGCTCTTCTTGTGTGTGGATTGCTCTCAGCCCACGTATGTAGGTTGTGAAAGTTTGTGATACCGTCTCTGGTAAATTGGGACTCATCCGTCCGCAGAATATTGTTGAAAATATTCTCGTCATCTATTTGTCGTTCAAGGAGACAATTGCAAAACTCCATCCGTTTGGGGAAATCAATGGGTAGCAGCTCCTGTACTGGTGTGTGATGGTAGGCATGGAAGCGTTCTACTTTTAAAATACTCCAAACCTTCCAAGTAGATATGTTAAACTGCAATGCCAAACGTCGGATACTGATCGATGGATCATTTTGCACTGCTTGCAGTATTCTTTCATCAATCTGAACAGCGATTATAGGCGCAGGATTTGCATTTACTCTCCTTGTTCTAACGCTGCCAGTTTCCCTAATTCTCCTGTAAACGTCTTGAAATACTCTACTGCTAGGTGTCCGTCGATGAGGATGTCTCAGGTGGTAAAGCCTTCGCGCGGCTCGTGCATTTTGGTCACACTCTCCATAAATTAACATCATGCCAGCATATTCTTCATTGGAGTACTCAGGCATTTTGAAATAATTTTTTAAATTCTACTGACACCTTCTTCTCCTAGCAACGTAAGTAAAACTGAGAAAAATATGAAGGCAGTTTTGCTTTTATAGGCTTTTTATTTTGTAAGACACCCTATTAAAAAAGGCATAGTACCGCATCCAGTAGTACCTACCACGTCCAGGTAAAAGCATCAATTATGTATGTTGCAACTCACTTACATTTCATTGTTTTCCTTCATACTTTAAATAGTAATAAATGTGCAATAAAAATACTGTAGTACTACCGACAAATTAAACAGGTTTTTAAACGTGGTCCACTTTATGGCACTGACTTTTAAATATTTAATTTTTATGCGATATGTATTTTTACCTGTTACTTCCAAAATGTTAATCGTAACTCATACATATGTATGCAGCTTTTGTAGGTAATAATACGGCTCATAAAAAAATAAAATTAAAATGACATTTTTATAATGGGGTTTTCTGAGAAAAACTACATTGATCACCGAATTTTAAGGGTTCACGTAGCAAAAATTTCTGTTTTCGAGTAAATATCTTAAGATTGGGTGCAGTTACAATTTAGACTGTTACATCAAATGAAAGGTAATTCGATTGCCTAAAAAACGAGTTATAACACTTTGCCTTGTGATTATTCGTTTTCAAGATATAACGTTTTAAATGAGTGAGGGTACCGGTCAAAAACACTTTTCTTAACCACCCTGTATCTCCACTAATATTGAAAATTGACCCACCCTGTAGAACAATTTTTTTCTCCAAATATATCAAGGAATAACCCCTTACAAGGTGGCACACGGAGTGCCAAACACCCTGTATAGCAGAAATCATGATCAGACCGCTTGATGGATGGAAATCTCCAGGAAACTTTAAATTTTGGATTATTCGTACTTTATCATGTTTTCAAGTTATTATGCACAGTGTTTAACAACATTTTAAAGGACCTACTTATAGACAACAAAACACATTATTTAGCTCTCTGAATGCATTCTCGAAATATTAGGAGTTTTAATAAATGCACATAAGAATGTTTGGAAAATTAATGTGTACGATTGTACAGGGTGGTCCATCTAGCGGTTTCTTTTTAAATCATAGGTTATTTTGACACTGAAAGCTGTTTTCCTCTCGAAATCTTGACAAAAAGTCAGTATCATACCTCCGCGGAACGAAATGAGTCACTTTACGCCAGAACAACGTTGGGAAATATTGAAAACTTATTTCCAAAGTAAGTGGGAGTGCAAACAACAACAACGTTTCGGTCAACGGTGAACGTTACAGAGCCATGTTATCCGACTTTTTTTTTACTGAAATTGAAGACATGGATTTGGATGACCTCTGGTTCATGCAGGATGGCGCGCCATGCCACACAGCCCATGCCACAATCGATCTTTTACGCACCAAATTCCCAAATCGTGTTATCAGCCGTCTTGGCGATGTCAATTGGCCGCCTCGGAGCTGCGATTTGAGCTGCGATTGTAAAGGACCGATCTTATGCCAACAATCCAGAAACGATTGAAGCACTTAAGGCCAATATCATCCAAGCAATCCGTGAGCTACAGCCCGAAACAATCAACAAGGTCTTGGAAAATTGGAGTGACAGAATGTGCTACTGCGCAGCCAGCCGAGGCAGCTACTTGAACGAAGTTGTGTTCCATCATTAATGGGAATGTTTACTCTTACTAATAAAGCCATAATACATGGAAAAAAATTTAATTTTGTTCATTTGATTGCATTTTTAAAAAGAAACTTGTATTTGGCCCACCCTGTATATGTATATATCTTATGCCGCGCTTCCACTATCGCCTTCATGTTCATTGTATGCCGCGAACTAGCGCATGCGTAAGTCGAAATGGCACATTCGCGTTAGTTTGCAACTCAAGTCGAGAATCGCGTACATTCGACTCGATGGCGGTGTTTCGACGCACATCAAAGGGATTCGCACTGAGCACGAATGCAGAGTTTCCACTATCGCATATGCAAAAACACTACTCCAGGGGAAAAAAGAATGCTGAAGAATGCATTTCGTAAACATTCCGATTCAATGGATGGAAGCATTACCATACTATTCATATTGAAGTTTTTCTGGAATGTGGAAGGAATGGTTGGTTGGTTGGTTTGCTTTACGTGGTGGCCCATCTGCCGAAAACGGCCCAATTAGCACAAGCGCCGTTTTGATACCACAACTCGTTTAACCTAGTCGTTGAGGGCTTATGAAGTAGATATACAGTTTTACAGAGACCTAGGGCTTGAATGGATTATCATATCCATCCGGAGCTGTTCAAGAAGGTAATCAGTTCTCCAATCTTGTTTTGCGAGATCTCATCAAGGTTATTAAAGAAGAGTTTGCCTAGTGCGCGAAGTCTGGCTCTAGCTAGGGCTGGACACTCGCAAAGCAGGTGGGTAACGGTTTCCTTGTTGAAGGAATGATTCTCCATACATTTTTCAGAATGCGAAAAAGACACATTGTAATAATCTTGCATAAACTATAAGGCTCGTTTCACACTGCACGGTTTGCGCCGTACGGTTTCTCGCCGTACGGTTTCTCGCCGTACGGTGGACATTTTTTAGTGGCGCGAAGAAGAGTATAGTTCCTTTCACATTGTACGGCCACGGCACGGTCGCCGTTCGGCCGCCGTGTGGCAGCCGTCCGCGCCACTGCAACCCACGGCGACCGAGTACCTATTTGCCCACGTGACCAAATGTATGCTTTTACATTGGACGGTGTTACGTTGCGCCGTGACGGTCCCAAATTTGAACTAGATACTGAACCAGTGCTGTCGTTTGTACTAGTATTGTAGTATTTGTACTACTATTGTACTTCATGTACTACACTTAAATGCACTACTGTCGAAAATTACAAAACGACAGCACTGTACTGAACGTAAGAAGCTTGTGATGGGAACAAAACCATGCATAAACCGTACAGTGTGACCGACTGCCAATTTGGGTTTTGGCGTACGGTTTCACGCCGTACAGTGAAAACCGTGCAGTGTGAAACGAGCCTTATATTACATACAGTACATAATACATTACTCGTATTCCCTTGCGGCATCAATTGCAAAAGCCTCAAAAATAAGTTATACGGCGGACTAAAATGCTTCTTGCCGGTAAGTTACAAATGGCAACTCAAACGCAAGTTGCCTGATTATCGCTTTGAGCAAGGGTAGTTTATCAGTTTCCTTGCTCAAAACGATAATTTGGCAAGAACTTCTAAGTGGCGATTTTTGACTTACCGGCAAGTCTAAAATTTAATTTGCTCACCGGTTATTAAAAATCACTTTCACTTGTACTAAAAAATGCAATATATAATACAATAGTTAGCGCTCACAAGTGTTCTTTCCGACTGATGCGCAACTAATAAATACCTACTGAGAATATGCAATATGGATATCTATCCATTTGAAAAATCGTGCCATTTCTAAGGACTAAAAAAATGTTATCCTTACAAATTGCAATTGTTTTGCAAGCATTTAGCAAGAATTTTTAAATCATTGTCTGTGGCAATTACAATTCGATGAAAGGGCGAGCTGATCGCATTTTATTTCCCCTTGCCTAATGCTTGCTGCCAGCAAACCCTCGCCAATATGTTTGCTGGGTAGTGGAAACGCGGCATTATAGCAAAGACTATCTATAACAAGACTGGACACTTAATACACATGAATTTTTTGTGTAAAAAGACCAAAAAATCATTGCATAAGCGGAACAAAGAAATCCGATTGAATAATTTCAATTCCGTATTCTTACGGAAATTCACATGCGAAGAAAAGAGTACACTAATATGCAAAAATGAATGATTACACATTTGCATCTGTGTGCATCGTTTTTCTCAAAGCACGTAACAGAACGCATTTTCTACGGCTGTTCTATTCTCAAGTGTTTCAGCATACAAATTTATAGGAACAATATGAGAAATGAAATCACACAAGCACAGCTGAGCTGTGTCTGCACATGATTTGATGTAATTTTTTTTATAGGCGTTCTGTGAGGATGTCATTATATTGGTGAATGCGACTCGTTATCAGTTTTTGTCTCTTCTTTAATCATGCATCATGCTATTGCTATCTACTTCCCTCATCTCATTAAATAAAGAAACCAAGGTCAAATTTTTATAAGAATAATACTGCGTAGCGTCCTGTCTTGTTATAGATAGTCTTTGATTATAGTAGTATCACGAAGCTTACTTCGATTTTAACCGGCTTCCACTAGAGACGCTGCATGTTTTTTGCCAATTCCCTCTTATCCTACGCATTCGTTTCATAAGTTCATTCATTTCTCTTTCTACTATTCAAGAGGTTGATTGGTTCCGGTGCGGCGTGCGGGGAAATTGTGTAGTGGAATCTTTCTCAGGCGGTCAGTCTCATATGGCTTAGGCGATGTCCAATTCCAATTTCTTGCTGTTCAGACTTGGCGGGGAGAGGAAAGTGGAGGCTTATGTCACGCTTTTATATTTTTTTCCATCGCTTGAACGAATATTTTCGCCAGACTATCGTTTTCCCGAAAATTTTTGATCCAAGTAGCAATTTGTTAGACTTGAAAAGTCGCGCGATTCCTCGACTTTGATACAAAGTTACATCAAATGCCTTGATTCGTTAGGAATTTCGTCATTTCGGTTTTTCAATCCTGCCAAATTATTTTTTTGCAATGATATTATTTTTTGTGTGGAAAGTAATGATTCTACTGGCCTAACGAGAAATAATACATCTGTAACACTTCGCCGTTAAGTCGTAGTAAAGTGGAGCTGGATCGGGTCAAAATCTCGTTTTCTAGTATATAATAAAACACCGACTTCACTCACTCAATTTGTGGAACTCACTACACGTAATGTATTATTTAGCCACGAAGTCGAAATGTTGTACAAATTAGTTTTGAGTGAAAATGAAAGAAAGAAGTTTATTAGTTCTTCTGATATAGCTAACATACAAAAAGTCTATAAAACACGTGTTCAAAAACATTAGCCGATAGCTTCAGAATGCTTCAAGCTAAAATTGTTTTCTCAATTTTATATTTCAATGGTAGAATCACTGAGATATAACAAATGGAGACCTAGATTTGCTATCTCACATGGCCGACGTTTTTAAAATATCAATATTTCGAAAAAGGTGTCCATGATAATCCGAGGTTCTGCATTGTTGAACAAAATTCTGATGATTTTAAACATTCATTAGATTTAAAATTGGTAATGCAAATAAAATAATTTTTGATTGAAACATTTCTTTATGTTGCTTTCAAAAATTCAATTCATTTTAAGTTTAAAGAAACTTCGAAAGTCGGGGTACAAATTAGGATTGAGCCACGGATGACCTGAATCTTAAGAAGGAAAGAGTTAGTAGCACGGTATCTGCATGTATTAAGGCGAGAAGGAAAACAATGACAGCACCATCAGATTAGGCAACATGAAAAATGAAATTCGATTTTTTAGGTGTAATTTCGAATTGAAAAATTACCAAATAATTTGAAATTGATAAATACTTTTTTGGATAAACAATGCAAGGTATTGAAAGAAAATGAGTTCATAAAATTGCAACTAAGCTGTATAAATTTTACATGTAATATTGGCTACTGCAGTACGAATATAATACCATTTACTTATGGGTATGGCGCCAAATTCAAAAATAACGTATTACATGCTCAACCGTTATAAATATTCCTGAAACTGTTATTTCCCAAGAAATTTATTAATAAAAAAATCGAAATTCGAAATTTTAAGAAGGAGCGAGAGGATACGATTTCATCGGCTATTTCAATCTGTCATATCGTATAGAGAAATGAGCCGATGGGATCTCCATTTATATAGCTCAGTGGGTGGAATAGAGGAATTGGTACAAAAAAAATCATTTGAGCCCTTCACGTAGCGGTCATACAATGATTCTTGGAAAATATATGCATTCAAGTTCAAAACCCACTATAACTCGAGAAATCGTTGAGCTTGGAAGTCTAAATTTTATAGAAATTAGTTTTAAGCTGAAAGTAGGATAATTTTTGCTATTAAGCGAAAGCCCCCCCTTGTCCACGAGTACTGATAACTTTTAAACGCTTCATGCTAGAATTTGAAATTTTGAACACATTAATTTTTAAATGGCTTCAGTTAAAGCGATAAATATCCCTAAATATTCAGCCCTCATAAAAAAGTCCATGAAAAAGGAAAATGTCCCTAAAGTTCCAGAAGATGTTGAAGTTCACTTTCGAAGAGTTTGCTCCTTCCTTAAAAAATAGCAAACTACATAAGCACTCCTTATTCTTCTTCATCCCTAATTACAATAGAAATCGGAGTTCAGAATTTCATCAAGAGCCCATGTGCGAAATGCCAGAGACCAACCAGAGTTCCGTACAATGCCCAGAATTGGCATTGCATTGTCCGCCAAGACTTGTCGATCGGTATTGTTTTGGTACTGACAAACCACCAAACCAGTGTCGGGCCAAGAATTGGCTTATTATTGGTCTGGAAGCTCTTTCGGCATTGGCTCGACGGTCAGCTCTGTATTGGGCACATCTTGGTAGAAATATTTTTTGTTGCTCAACATATCAATTGATTCGGCTTCAACCCTATTAGAGAACGTTTCAGAGAATGTTTCAGATTGGTCTAGTGGGTAGCGTAGCGGACTAATGTGTGACGGGACCATGGTTCGAATCCGAGAGTGTGCAAGGTGTGTATGTAAAATCAATTCGCATTTTTCAAAAAAACAATAATAAAAAAAAAATTCGTAGTTGAAAAAAAAAATGTTATTTTTGTTTCTTCTTTTACTGGCGCCCCAAAACTGGCAAGAGTAGGACCGGTGTGATCAAATCGACATTGGCTCGGCAATGATTTTGTCTAGGCCACATACGGTACCCGAAACATTAGCCAGTACTGGCAACTCTGGCACCAGTACTAAGCCTGTGCTGTGCCGTTCTGCTTTTCGTACATGGGAGTATTATATGATTGGCTTATAGCGGATTGTAACTGCGTTATATTTTTTCAATCGTTTGGTCGAATATGTTCGTCAGACTATTGATTTCCCGGAAAGTTTACTTTATTAAGAAAGAAAATCCACAAAATGGTATTGGGTGACCGTCGACTGAAAGTGCGCGAGCTAACAGAGGCATTTCAAAAAGTGCTACTTTTGTAGCAAAAATGTTTCTTTTGCACCCAGATTTCTTGATTTGCTACTTATGCTCCTGAAAATTTCAAACTCTATAATTTTACTACTATTCAAGTTTTTCACTATTTCCATAAGAAAATTAATTTCTCTCTTCGATATTGAAAAATTTTGGGGATATATTTCAACATTAAAAAATGTAAATAATAAACAAATGCTGACCTTTTTGATTTTGTTTCTTTAATTATATACCTACCTCAGAAAGAGTTTTCTCAGAGCTCAAACTTATAAAAAATGAACAGATACAATATCGATACTGTTGAAGCAATTACGTTTGAAAAACAAATTAAAACTGACTATTATTAACGACTAAGTCTGATCTCAACGATACATATTTACGTATATAAAATGAATTGCTGTAGCCGCTTATAAAGATAAACTTGATATTTATTCAGATTTATTCACAAGTAACTGCGGCTGCCTCATAGGGACTGTCCGCTTTTATAGTTTTCTTGTACATAACATTCTATGTATATAATGTGCTTATAATTAGATCCTGTTGGAAATCCATCGGCGTGCTGCATAAGGGAGAGCCAGTGGCGTGCTACATTGCGTTTTTTTTATATTTTGTGCTATGAAATGTATTTATTTTTTTCAAATAATAATTTTTCCTACTCTACGACCCCCGCGGCAACCCTGGTATACATTCCATATTCACTGAAAATTTGGACACGAAAAAGCTGTGTGGAAGATGAAAAAGGAGAAACAATTAACGGCGAGTACTATGCGAACGTAGTGCGTTTGAGTGAAGGAATCAAGGCACAACGGCCGCATTTGGCGAAAAAGAAAGTGTTGTTTCATCAAGACAATCCACCGGTTCACACATCCGTTATAGCTGTGGCCAAAATCAATGAGTTAAAGTTCGAATTGTTTCTTCATGCACCCTATTCGCCAGATTTAGTCCCCTCGGATTTTTTTCTTTTTTCAAACTTAAAAAAATTGTTCGGATTGGTAAAAAAAATTGTCAACAGAGAAAAGGTGGAGCCTGTGGTTGACGGTTGTTTAGAATCATCATAATGACACACGTTGAAAATTTGTATACACCGCTATGTGCAGGTTTGTTTAAAATTTGGACACCGCTATTTCGAGTTTTGTTTGAAATTTGGACACTATTGCAGTTTGTTTGAAATTTTTAAACCATTTATATACTCTAGATGAAATCGGAACGCCTAAAGCTACGAATTTGAAATTTTGTATACATTGGTTTTTCAATAG
This sequence comes from Beris morrisii, assembly GCA_951812415.1. NCBI lineage: Eukaryota > Metazoa > Arthropoda > Insecta > Diptera > Stratiomyidae > Beris > Beris morrisii. The sequence goes on from OX638311.1 coordinate 97,331,603, forward strand.
TGGGAGCTAAATGTATGATTATGAAAAAAATTATATTAGTCCTTCGAGTAGCTGCCATACAAATATTAAAATGTCTTTACTTAATTTACGAAACTCACAATAACTCAAGTAATCTTTTTCTACGAATTCGAGTTTACTAGTCAGCTAAATCCTTTTACTCCTTCTGGTATCTGCCATATAAAATGTCCTTAAAACACGTGTTCAAGAATATTGGCCGATAGCTTCAGAAGGATTTAAGCTACGACTTTGAAATTTTGTATGTGTTAATTTTCCAACAGTTGGAGCTAAATGTATGTTTATGAAGAAAATCCTATTAGTCCTTCGTGTAGCTGCCATACAAATATCCTGTTAAAATATCCTCATTCAATTCACGAAACTTACTATAACTCAAGAAATCGTTTAGCCACGAAGTTTAAATTTTGTACAAATAAGATTTGAGCGAAAATGAAGTTAGACTTCGTTTGTCAGTGAAATTTCTTTACTCCTTCGAGTAGTGTAAGAAATCGAGTGAGTCCTTCCTGCATCTCTCATGTGAAAGTCCTTCAAAAAGGTTAACTTGTTTTCCGATTACTTACCCAGTTCAAGATATGAAATTAAACACTGAATATTGTCTTTCAGTTTTGAGTAGCAATCTAATGGCAGTCCTTAATAAAGGACATACAACATACATACACGTAATTCTACTCTATCCCCAACTACAATATAAATCGGAGTTGAGTATTCATCTAGAGTATTATACGATTTGCTTGCAGACGATTGTGACTGCAGTATGTTTTTGCAGTTTTTTGTGTCTGTGTGGGATTGCGCGCCCTATATACTTGGTTGTAAAGCCAGTATGTTGTTGACCGGAGATCCATCAAGAACGAAATCAAAATTGAACAGTGTTAACTTTGGAATAAAAATTGAAATTATTAAGATTATTGTGTACAACGGTTATTTTGATGAGCTCGCCAATTCTCACTATAAAGTGTATATCGAGGCTATCTAACATCGCTGGGGGAAGTGTATCGACCTAAAAGGAGATGTTGAGAAATAACTATATTTTTTTCTCAAATTTTTCGTGTCTTCTTGATTAGGTCTAAATTTCACGATTCCTAGCATAAGCTGTTCCTGAGATACAGAAACCAACATTTTTCATCTAAAACGCCTCCATTTTCCTAAAAGTATTGCACATTTTATAATGAAACCATGAGTTGTATCAATTCTTCAAGGAACCAGAAGCTTCAACGTTCATCAAACTACGTAAACTGCAGTGAGCTGGCCATGTAGAGCGGATGGAAGACAGAAGAATCTCCAAATGTGCTCTTAAAGGCAAAGCGAGTGGTAACAGACCAGTAGGCAAACCACGCAAGCGATGGGAAGACTCGGTTGATGAAGACAGCAAAGCCATCTTAAAAATTAGCAGCTGGAGGGAGGAGGCGATCTTTGGATCGAGACGAGTCGGAGTCGCGCCATTTATGATGATAGCACACTTTGTTAAGAATTTGTAGGTCGTAACCATTTCATAATACATATAATAGTCGTATATACAATAGTATAATAATATAAAATAATTTGAGAATGAAATTTTCTCATGGTGAAGCTACCATAGAAGCTAATTTTAAGAATTGTGGTTCTATATCCTCAGCAATACCAGCAGCTGTAAGGGTCTTTCGGGTAGTAGGCATGATACACCCTCTAATGAGTCAATTCCATCCTATGACGAAACAGCTCCTTCGGACCTCGTCCAACACTGTTTTCAACTGGCTTCTCCAGCGAAGGTTTTTACATGTTCATGTACGTAAATGGCAGTACCCAGGACAGCGATTGATCCCAGTCGAGCTTTCGCGTTGATGTTTCGCACAAGAAACTCCTCTGACGCAGAAAAACAACAAAAGAGCTCTTAATAAAATAATTTATTAGGTGTATTTTGTAGACTTTTCGTTGTAGAAAGAAGATGAAGGTGTGACGAGAAGGTGTGTGAAGATTCAAAGTACTTATAAACACTTCTTTTGAAATCGTGACATAGTGCACCGTTCCCAGCTATTCTAGTTTCCGACTCTACTGTTCGGTCACACATCTGAGAATACACTTTCCGAAAAATTGTTTTCATTTGCGACGTTTACAGTGATGTAAATTTGTTTGCCTAGTTGGCGCAGTGCAATTTCATACTAAATACAATACATAAAGCAATACGATTAATTGAAGAAAACGCAAATAAATATTACTGTAATAATGCAGATGATGTTAAATAAATATTCAATTCACTTCACATCTTAACGAACAATAAATTGATTATACTCGTTACTAAACATACATAGTTATAAACTAGAGAATACAATGAATTAAGATAATATCGTTGACATGCGAGAAAACGTCACTATATATTAATTTTTCTCGTTTATCTAAAATAAAATTTCGATTATAGTGCCCAACAACTTTAAAACAGAATAAACGTAATCATCAATACTTACACTTCCATTGCTAGACGTGTCTTTTACAGCCTTTTTAGTTTTATTAATAACATATTTAAACATGGAATGTTGTTTGGTAGTATTTTTTTTCGTTTCAGTAGAACAAGTCAAATAGTGCAAGCACACAAAAAATGAAACAGAAAGCGAGTGATATTTTTTTAAATCTTTAAATTTAATTTCAAAGAAAAGCATGTTTTGATAAAATTTCATATAATAAAAATAATTGATGATGATTGTATCGAGAAAAAAGCAAAAAAGCAGAAGTTGGTAAATTTTACCAATAGAAATCCTAGTTCATAATTAATATACAGGGTGATTAAATATCAATATAATATATACAGCAAGCTTAGACCAACTGCAGCTATAAATTGAGGCGGTTAGAACCAGAGTGGGCCATCCCCACCAGATGCTCAACCGAAATAATGGCAAGTGAAGATTTGGTAAACTCAAAAAGTTCACATATTATTTAGAAATTGAGCAACTCAATTAATTTTTTGTACTTGGTGAATTGATTGGATGCTGTTTTGACCACTCTGGTCGTTTGGCCATATGGATGACAAGTCGATTTCTGTACTGAACCCAGTTTCTTAAAAAATGGGGATAACTGTAACCGCCTCAATTGTGAATTGTGGTCATATACCTAGCATATCCCATTGAAGTACATACGCTTATTATACGCGTGACAACACAATACAATAAGGTAACAACACAATACAATAAAGTAGCAACGCAAAAACTGTTACTTCAACTAAACCCTGTATACTGATCAGTATTGTTTATTATACATTTCGCAACAGAAAACGAAGTATTCATTTAAACAATTGTTTGACCATTTGATCATTATTTATTAGTTAAGACTATTATCCAGATCAAGTGAAATTTCGCTTACCTCTCACTGCGCTCATTCCGCTGTGAAATTAGTTCGTGAACGTTACCGAAAGATGTCGTTTGATAAAACACAAAAAAAAACTATTTATTTTAAATTTAATATGTTCCAAATAGGAATACGTGAAAAGGACAATGGACACAGGGCACAAAAAATTGTTGCTGTGTACTGTTTTCTCCATAATTTTTTGATGTAGGCAAATGACATCGAGTATTTCCCACCGAATTATGCTGATGAATTGGATGATGAAGGTAAAGTTATCGAGAGTGAATGGAGAAAAAGGATTTCGAACGACAGTATGGTTAATTCGTCATTGGAAAACAACACTGAACGTCCATCAAAATAAAAAAAACCTATAAGGGATTTTCTAATGCAGTAGGCCATTTAATAATATTTTCCATTGTCATTTGCACTTCAAAACGAGACAAAACGTCACAATATCACCGCGAAACTACGATGCACACTTATTTCGCTGCGGATAAACTCCAAATAAAGGAACTTTCTTTTGAACTGGATACTAGCTAGCGAAATGAAAGCGAAAAAATTGCTCACTAGCATTTCGCTCGGTTTTTTTATATGTTTTTTTGATTTCACTCAATCTGGATACTAACCTTTACGGTAGAACAATATCTACAATACCTATACTTTACTTGACTGACATTTCCACAAAACAACTTCAAAACGTTTAAGAGATATTTGATATCTACCTATTTCCAATTCGCAAAATAATAATTAACTAATATGAACTTTCGTAACAAATTTTCTATATACCTGAACTGAAAAACTATGAAAATTTTGTATTGGTGCAGCATAAACATTGAACAGATGCATTTAAGTTTAAAAACATGGTGTTCCGTTCAGTTTTGCCGAAGATAGCACTATACTGTATCATTGCAAGATTATCTTTCAAATAAATTTGGAGTCTTCAGAAGATTTTTGATTTGTCTAGATATACAATGGTGGAAAATAAAATAGGTACAACATTCAAATACAACAGAAACTAATTTTTTTTCATTATAATGGCAAATGTTACTACATTTTCCTGTAACATACAGGAAAATTGCACAGCTTGTAGGATATTCTGCCAATTCTTTGAAAGCTCAAAAAAACAAAATAATAATAGAGAAAAGGCAAAAAACAACGATAAGGGATGATAGAAAAATAAATCAACATCGTCTGAAATTTGGTGTGAGCTAGGATTGCCAGTAACAACTCGCAGAAATAGACAAAGACTCATAGACAAAATTTCAGAGGTTTACTGAATACACAAAGTATCTGTAATGGACTGGCCGGTATAGTAACCGGACTTAAATCCGACAGAAAATTTTTAGGCTGAAGTTAAGAGGGCTATTGCAACTAAACAACGAAGAAAAAAATTATTTATAGACAGCCTTTGAAAAAGCTTAGTACGTATCGAAACATGACAAAAGTTAGTAAACTCTATGCCTAGAAGATATGAGGCAGTACTAAAGAAGAAAGAATACGTCACAAAGTACTAACAAGAATTCAAATGTTATTAATTAATTTTTCATTTAGAAGGTAAAATCTATCCAATAAAACTGAATGTATCTACCATCATCTATCTATCCACCTACATATTGATATTTTTGAAACTTATTTAGTATATCTCTATATATAAAAATGAATGTTTGTCTGTTTGTCCTGTATAGGCTCCTAAACCACTCATCCAATTGCTATGAAACTTTGGTGATTTGTTGAGGGTACGCCCTCGATGGTTTCTGCGTTAACAAAATTATTTAACAGTTGGTGGTTCGCGAGTTATTTCAACATTTGAGTGTTTTTCATATGATTTAGCGGCAGTTCGTTTTTGGTGTATTAGTTATGCCTATTCCTATTACTAAATGGTATAAGAGGATAGTGGATGGAAGATGGAATATGGAGGATGGAAGATGGAGGATGGTGGATAGAGGATGGAGGATGGGGGGATTGGGGATGGTGGATGGAGGATGGTGGATATAGGATGGAGGATGGAAAATGGAGGATGGTGGATGGAGGATGGTGGGTAGAGGATGGAGAATGGTGGATGGGGGATGGAGGATGGTGGATGGGGGATGGCGTATGGTGGATAGAGGATGGAGTAACGGGAGCAACGGCGCGACGGGAGAAATGTGGGATGGGGGATGGTGGATAGGGAATGGTGGATGGAGGATAGTGGATGGATGATGGTGGATAGAGGATGGAGGATGGAAGATGGAGGATGATGGATGGAGGATGGTGGATAGAGGACGGAGGATGGAGGATGGGGGATGGTGGATAGCGGATGGAAGATGGAGGATGGTGGATGGAGGACGGTGGATAGAGGATGGTGGATAGAGGATGGAGGATTGTGGATGGAGGATGAAGGATAGTGGATGGAGGATGGTGGGTAGAGGATGGAGGATGGTGGATGGGGATGGAGTATGGTGGATAGAGGATGGAGTAACGGGAGCAACGGCGCGACGGGAGAAATGGGGGATGGCGGATGGGGGATGGTGGATAGGGTATGGTGGATGGAGGATGGTGGATGGAGAATGGTGGATGGAGTAACGGGAGCAACGGGAGAAATGAGAGCAACCGGAGTAGCGGGAGCAACTATAGTAACAGGAGTATCGAGAGAAACAGGACCAATGGATCAACGGGAGCAACGGGATCAACGGGAGTAACAGGAGCGATGGAACAACGTGAGCAAAGCGAGTGTAGCCGCGGTACGCGGCTAGTACCTAATAAATATGTGTTTATTTTATTTCATTTTCTTTAATTTTAGACTACAAAATCATTTCAGACAAGTTAATTAATTTTTATATAGTGTTATCTTCCAAATTATTTGAATTTATTGAATTATTATTTCTTCCACTACTGCATATTAAGCGATACCTTCAAGCCCGTTCAAGAAATTTAGATTTAATTTTATATGTCTCCGATATTTGGTTGGCAGCTTTTTAAGTGGCCTTGATATATTTTGAGAAAATAAATGTTCAATTTTCAATATCCGCGGAGATACTGGTTGATAAAGCAGTGTTTCTGACATGTACCCTCACTCTCGTAAATTGTTATATTTTCTTGTCCCCTCGCGTCTTTTTACCTTGCCATGGTGAGAGGGCTGAAGCTATACTGTACTGAACTAAGAGTTAGACACAGTACCCAAGATAAGGTCAAGATGCGTGCTGAGGGCTGAATGGTGCAGGATACACAAACATGTGTATCGTGAACGAACCTATCATTGTATTTAGCCTTACGCCTGCACGATAGCTCTTTAGGCGCGGATCAACCACTTCACGCCTTGCTCGCGGGACCAAGCATGATGAAAACAAAAAAAAATAATGACTCGCAAATCGAAATCAAAATAGACGTCGAGGGTATCTCATCAGATGTGGAAGAAAAACTTCTCCGCTCTCCGAGACCTCAAACATCTTTCAATCCCAACAAAAATGCGAACCAGACGCCTAAAGCTCTGTCTGCAGAGGAAAGGAAAGCGTCGATATCTACATGGAATGGAGCCATTAGATTAATTTGATTCTGACACAACCATACAAAATCCGGAGCTACAGCCTGAACGTGAATACTTCACTGGAGCATCTCGAAGACATACAGCCGCCACAATGAAATATGAAATGTCTCGAGAAAGCGGGACAGACAGAGAGCGGGAGAGATACCGGCTTTTCAAGGCAAAATTAGCAGCAGAGCAGACTGACGTTGGTGAGGGGATTAGCAAAAGACCCCGATCTGATAGCAGTATGCCCGAACAAGGCGGTTATCTAAAAAGAAAACACCCAGGCGCGTTGAACCCCCAAGAGGACAACCCAGTACGGTTACGAAGCAACGGTGTAGGGCGGGTACTTTGAATGCTTGTGCCAAGCACATCTAGAATAGCAAATAGTAGCGTGGTAACACAGCACAACATTGCTATTCTGCATGGGCTTCATCCTGTGCAATGTTTCAATGCGAAGGAACTAATACTAAAAAAATCCTCTCTGCTAGATGAGATAGACAATATTGAGGGGGAGATCTTACAACCCCAATTTATTCCCAGTGCCCACAGATTGTCAATTACCTGAAATAGTTCTCCAACTAGAGATTAAGTAAAGCGGCTGGTGACAATCATCAAGCCCTGGACAGGAGCGCAACATTAATGGAGTAGAGGGTCCGAAATATCACACTTGCATGACCTACATTCCTCCTGAAGACAACATATCTAAAGAAAAATTTGTGAGTGGTTCTTTAAGACAAAACTCCAACCTACACACAGAAAGCTGGAGCGTTCTAAAAATGGATAACAAGAAGAACGACGGCAATACGGTCACCTGTCTAGTAAACAGCTGCAGCCACCAAAAGCGTGAACTGTAATATCTTCCTGAACTTCTCGAGGATCGAGGAGGCGGCGAAACTTCACCACAATCAGGCGCCCTATGCAACGGCGACCTCTGAGTGCACAAGCAAGTTATCTACCATAGATCCTATGCGTGAGCCCTTAGCGATGGAGGTGACAACAACGTCATATCACCACACAGATCACCTGGCTCAACTCGGAGCAGCTGTAGAAAACTCGAATCGATGAATCCCGTGTCTCTAGACACCTTTGTAATAGGGGATGAACTGGAATCGAGAAAAGATTGAGCGTGGGGATCAGGTATTTCGAGATAAATCTACATCAGGTCAGGGCAGCATTGGCAATGAAAAATTTTCAACTCTTGGATGTGATGCGAACGCTCTCCACACACAGTGTGGTGAAGCTCAAACATCAATAAAAGGGGTGAGTCAGTACTTGAATTTATTAATTCTAATAGACTAGAGCAGGCGCAGGGGGGGGGAGGTTTAGAGGTTTGAACCCCCAAACCAAAATGATGTAATTAAAAAATTACAACTAAATGTAACTAATACGCGACGCGTAACTTCTTTTACATGCTAATTGCTTGAGCTCAGTTAAGTTGTAGTTTTCATACAAATTTCAACTCAACTCGTAATTCAATGAAAACTAACTCGCCATGGAAATAGAAACGTAGTGATGTGATTGTTACCCTGTAGGAAGTTCAAGGAGAACTCAATGAGAGAGCAAATATGGAGGTATCTAGTATTACTATCAATGGAGCAAAAAAGGAAATTTTTAACAAAATTATGGAGAAAATCGCCACTTCTCTTTTTTTGCTCCAAATGGATGAAAATGGGAGTTCGAAGAACATTTTAGGGTTTTTATTTTTTCCAGGAAAGTTACTCATATAATGTTTTAAATCGCCATTCGGTTTGAGAATTTCCATCGAACGCGTCGATTCTATCATGCACTCGCAATTTCAGAACATACTGAAGTCACGATCGGCTACACGCCAAACGTATGATAGGTACTCTAGATGAATACTGAACTCCGATTTATATTTTAGTTGGGGATAAAGTAGAAGTAGTACGTGTGTGCATGTTGTATGTCCTTTACTAAAGACTTCCACTCGGTTGCTATTTGAAACTAAAAGACAATATCGTCTGTGTTTAATTTCACATCTTGCACAGGGTGAGTCACCGAAAAAAACTTGTCCTTTTTGAAGGACTTTACATGGAGGTACAGGAAGGACTCACTCGATTTCTTACATATTTATCCTTTTCCCTGGAACCATTTAAAAATTAATGTGTACAAAATTTCAAATTCCTAGCTTGAAGCATTCAAAAGTTCCGTAAATTAAGTGAAGACATTTTGACAGGATATTTTTGTGGCAGCTACACGAAGAAGTCAACGGATGGCGCTAATTAATGAATTCAGTCTTGCTTTTGATATAAAACTAATTCCTGTAATATTTTGAATTCCTGCTTTAACTCGTACTAGAGTTATAGTGGATTCTGTAGCTTGCATAAATTTTTGAAGGATTTTTGTCGGCTGCTACACGAAGGACTCATTCGATTTGCATCATATTCGGAACTTTCGCTTCAAACATTGTAAACTTTAAGTATGCAAAATTTCAAGTTCCTAACTTGAATCATTAGAGCAATACTTGTGAATACGTGTTTTAAGGACTCTTGTATGGGAGATACCCAAAGTAGTGGAAGGATATCGCCCATTAACGAACTTAGCCTTACTTTTTCCATCTTTCAGGTTATGACAAAATTTCAACTTCCTCGGCCAACGCGTTCTTGAGTTATCGTGCAAACGGACGGACGCACAGCAAACGGATTTGGGGTTTTTGGTCACAACTGAACACAAAATAATATATAACTTTTTTTCGTCCGAGGCTCGGTTCTGTGCGTTACAAGCTTTTCGGGTTGGATTAAACTTATAACACTCTATATGATTTGATCTAGAGTATAAATATATGATTTACACTAATAAATTTGTGTTTAGTTTTAGTTTTTTTAGTTTTTGAAAAGTGGTATAAGGAGATTGTTTTTGTTGTAAAATCTTAGCATTATCGTCCTGGTTGTTAATATACTACAGTCATTTCTTGCCAAAAACGCAATTAGGGCTTTTTTTAATTGACATAACATATTACTGTAACAGATTAACGTAAGTTTTTGCAAATTGAATGCAAATTTATTAATTGTAGCTGTAAAGATTAAGATCTAATCACTGAACTAATTTTAACTTGTTATTATACAACCTAATGAATTTCAATAAATTTATCTATCTATCTAATTGAATGCAGGAAATTGTGTCAAATTTCACATTTAGGAAGTCTGTAGCGAAACATCCTGTGCTACAGAGTGCTTCCCGGAAGTTAAAATAAAATGTATTTTAATGAATATTTCACTACACTACATAGTTAGTTCCGGAAATATTATGAAAGTGGTTTGCGAGATTTTTTCAGTTTAGTGAACGCCAAGAAAATAAAAATTTTTTTTGGTCGAATTTGTAAGGCTAAGTTCATTAACGGGCTAAATCGTCCTTCGGGTAGCAGCCATACAAAAAGTTTTTAAGATAGGTGTTCAAGAATATTGAACACCTTAAGCTTAGACTATAAAATTTTGTATACGTTGGTTTTTCAAACGTTGCAGTTAAATGAATGAATATCAAAGTTGCCACGAGTCCTTTGAGTAGCTGCAATACGAAAATCCTGTAAAAATGTCTTCACTCAAATTACGGAACTCAATATATGTGTATCTCAAGAAATCGTTCTGCCACAAATTCGGAATTTTACACAAATTAGTTTTTAGTGAAAGTTCACTAGTCAGCGAAATCATTCTACTCCTTTGGGTAGCTTCCATGCAAAAAGTTCTTAAGACATGTGTTCAAGATTATTTTCCGATAGCTTTGAATGGTTCAAACTAGGAATTTGAAATTTTGGTTCAGAGCCATGGGCAGCTACTTGTTCTCCAATTTCGGGGGCATAGCTGAAACACGAATTGATGAACTATCCAAATTTATTCGCACTTGTGGTTGGTTCGACCCCTGTAAGTAATACTCCCTATATAAAACTTCATTAGGGTGTCACGGATGTGGTATCACAATGAACCAACCAAATGGTGGAAGCAGTCGATCCATAGTTTGGATGGCCACCATAACCTAACCTAACCTAACCTATCCCCGAAATGGTTTTTACTGCTAGAGGTCTATTAGGCCTTAATTTCTTCCAGAAATAGGAAAAACACCGCCCCCCCACCCACACCATGTTTCCCCTATTAAAAATTTTATTTTTAGAACGTGTCAATAAAATGATTAACCTCAAGTTTCAGCTATCCATCATTAGCTCTTGTGGTATAAAAATCGCATTTATTTATTAATTTTTTATATTTTTTTAAAACTTGGGAACTGTTCAAAGCTGGACATTTATCTTACTGGACAATGCCTTTAGGAACACAAGTGAGAAGGCCAATTTAATCTATGAAGGAAGAATGCAGTATCATTACAATAAGCTGGCAGCTTGGTATTTCAAAGAAGCCTGTCACACTACAGTCGGAAAAGTCAAAAGGACAACTTGGAAACCAGAAAAAAGTGATAGCCAACATGTGCTTACAGTAAGAGAAAATAGATAAATAAGAACTCTCGTCAAGGACCAAGTTGGTACAGGAACATAACTGTGACCCAAGTCCTAAATTGGTCAACTGAATGCCAACAACACAAAACAGTCAGAACAACGGTGATTACATTAAAAGTCACGATTCACGAGAGATAGTCAAAAACGAATAGAACATAAAGCATAAAGAATCCTTACTATACAGATGGAGGTAGTTTAGAAACCAAACCGACACAACTCAAGGATAACATCAGATGCACAAGCTATTAAGCCTATGCAAATGACAAACCAGGGTCTTAAAATTATGGTAGCCCATGGCGGAAGTTCATAAAAAAGTCGGAACTTACCATATCGATAAGCTAACAGATAACGGTCATTACTACCGTCTAAAATTTCTACTAATCAATATCAAATGCAAAATGGTGCCCGTTGCTATACAGCAAAGTTGAGTTTTCAAAGGGAAAAACATTATTTTCCAGCCGTGTGGACAGATTAGTCCGGCAATTCTAAATGCTATTAGAAATTTATGGGTAGGGTTAGGAGAGACTGTATTTAAGGAACCAAGATCCAAGAATCGAGAGCATGTAAAAGAAGAATGGAATTGTATAGACAGCAATGAAGTATTCTCTGTTTGCGACATTAGGATACTTGCGTGCCACGAAGAAGGTGCACTTCTCACAAATTCTTAATATTTTTATTGCTTAATATGTCTATATATTATGTAATACATAAAACAAAAATATTATTCCTTCTATGTTTTTTACTTTTCTCATTAACATATAAATCGTACCTTACTTTCCATCCATCCTGGAGTCTTAAGTACTTTCATTAATAAGAGATAATATAGTAATTACAGAGGAGTCATATCTGATTGTAATAATTCGTTCATATAATAATATAGGTACATTATAATGTACATTATTATATTTGCATATTTTATTTGATTTAATTGTTAACTCTTCCTAGACTATTATGAATAAAATGATTAAACTACAACATTTTAAGTATTTTAGAAAGAACAAAAGTCGCTAAATACTCAAATGTTGTGTATAGAACAAATTACAGAACCTAAACAATTACAATATACGAGTAAGTATTAAAGGACTTCTTACCTGTGAAAAGTTTGGTACACTGACGGTTTTCCTCATAGACAATGGTTGACCTTGTGATTGTTCCAATTCTTTAACAGCAACATTTTGCCGTAAACGATCTAGTGTCAAGATACTTTCAACAGCAGATACTCCTCGAGTATATTTTTCTGAAAATGTAAAAATAAAAAAAATCCATTGATTCCAAAATCAATTAATCAAAATTTATTGTAATTAAACTAGAAAATCTTTTAAGTTTGACATCTTTATAGAGCTGTCTAAATTATATATCGTTTATCTAGTCAATTCAGTGCACTAATTTGGATTTACACATGCATCGACTCACGCCCGAGTGTATGGCCAAGGAAACCGCGATGAAATATAACTCACATTAGCGACTAGCTCATAGCGGTTGCTGATTATAATGATGAATCTACTGGTTTCTTTTTTATGTTATTTAATGTTCTCCATTTTCACTTTTATACCATTTTACACCAAAGTTTACAACGATGGCTCGGACGAAAAATGTATGTATAGTAGTATGGCGTAGTTACACCTCACATTTCATTTCAACACTACACTTTACTTTACATAAAAACACCTAACACTGATACATAAACAAAGTACACACAAAATAGAAATTAAAAAAATTTAAATTAAAACGTACTGCAGTCACGATCGGCTGCAAGCCAATCGTATAATACTCTAGATGAATACTCAACTCCGATTTATATTATAGTTGGGGATAAAGTAGAATTACGTGTGTGCATGTTGTATGTCCTTTATTAGGGACTGCCATTAGATTGCTACTCAAAACTAAAAGACAATATTCAGTGTTTAATTTCATACCTTGAGCTGGGTAAGTCATCGAAAAAAATGTCCTTTTTGAAGGACTTTCACATGGGAGGTGCAGGAAGGACTCACTCGATTTCTTACATATTTATCCTTTTCCTTAGAACCATTTAAAAATGAACGTGTACAAAATTTCAAATTCGTAGCTTGAAGCGTTCAAAAGTTATCGAAAAATATTGTTGAACACATGTCTTAAGGACATTTTGTATGGCACCTACCAGAAGGAGTAAACGGATTTCGCTGATTAGTAAACTCGAACTTCGTTTTTACTCAAAACTAATTTGTACAAAATTTCCAATTCATAGCTAAAAGATTACTTGAGTTATAGTAAGTTCCGTAAATTAAGTGAAGACGTTTTGACAGCGTATTTGTATGGCAGCTACACGAAGGACTAATAGGATTTTCTTCATAATCATATATTTAGCTCTAACTATTGGAAAAATAACACATACAAAATTTCAAAGATGTAGCTTAAACCCTTCTAAAGTTATCAGCCAATATTCTAGAACACGTGTTTTAAGGACATTTTGTATGGCAGCTACCAGAAGGAGTAAAGGGATTTCGCTGAATAGTAAACTCGAACTTTGTTTTCAATCAAAACTAATTTGTACAAAATTTCGAATTCGTAGCTAAAAGATTACTTGAGTTATAGTGAGTTTCGTAAATTAAGTGAATACATTTTGACAGGATATTTGTATAGCAGCTACATGAAGGACTAACAGAATTTTTTTTATAATCACATATTTAGCTCCAACTTGGACATAACTCTAAGATCGAGCTACGGCACGAAGTTTGAAGTCGGTAACTGGTCAGTCTCAGGAATGGAATCCTTCTCTGATCATAGAATAATAATGTTCACGATATCTTGCGATGTAGTGCGGGGTAACTCCTTCCGTAACATCAAAAGAACTAACTGGGAGGATTTCGTAAGGATGGTCGGTAGGAACCTTAGGCAGGAAAACATCAGCTTAAGCAGTGCGGAACTACTTGATAGGGAGGTGGGAATGATTTCGGAAACCTTGATGACTGCCTTTAGATCGGCCTGCCCGCTCTCAAATGGGGGTGGGAAAGGTGGTCCGAAGTGGTGGTCGAAGGATCTTGAAACTCTGAGAGGAAAGGCGAGGAGGCTTTTCAAGAAAGCTAAAAGAACTCAGAATGATTTGGACTGGGACGCATACAGACTCAGCCAAAAAGAATTTAAATCGTCGCTGAACTTCGCCAAGCGAAGTTCATGGAGAAAGCTCTGCGAGGAAATAGAATGTATTAATGAAGCATCTAGAATGCGTAGGATCCTCGCCAAGGACCCCAGTGCTCCGGGGTACTTGAGGAGGAATGACGGAAACTGGACGGAATCAAGTCAGGAAAGTCTGGATCTACTGATGGAGACGCACTTCCCGGGGTGCATCTCGGAGCTTGGGAACTCATCTCAGGTAGTAGATCTCCCTGTGGCGGACGTAGACATTGTAAATCGGACAATCTCTCTCGAAAGGGTAAGGTGTGCGGTTATGTCCTTCTCTCCCTTTAAGTCTCCGGGAGTGGACGGTCTGGTGCCCATTATGCTGCAAAAGACCATGCCACTTATTGGTCCTTCCTTGGTGAGGATCTTTAGAAGTTGTCTAACTCTCGGGTATGTCCCGAAGATGTGGCGTGAAGTCAGGGTGATTTTCATTCCTAAGGCTGGTAAGCCAAGCCACACCCTGGCCAAGGACTTTAGACCCATTAGTCTCTCATCGGTCTCAACATCAATCCGGAGAAAACCGACCTTATCCTCTTTACGAGGAAAAAAGACCGAGAATTCAGGCTCCCACGCTTGAATGGCGTTACCATCCCGCTCTCCCCTAGTGTGAAGTACTTGGGAATCTATCTCCATCCTAGGTTGAACTGGAAACTCACGATTGACGACAGGATCAAGAAGGCATCGAATGCTTACTACGCTTGTCAGAAAATGGTAGGGAAAACCTGGGGCCTTAACCCGAGAATAGTGCACTGGCTGTACATCACGGTAGTTAGACCTGTTCTTACGTACGGGTCACTGGTGTGGTGGCATGCGTTGGAGATCGGGACTAACAGGGTCGCCATGAGCAGAATCCAAAGAATGGCACTCATTGGGATCACTGGGGCCTTACGCACCACGGCCTCGCAGGCTCTGGAAGTAATGCTCCACATAATCCCATTGGAACTAGCGGTAAAATCGATAGCAGCAAAGGGTGCTTTGCGCCTGCATGAGGCAGGCTATTGGTTGGGAGGCAGTGTGGGCCACACTAGGATCTTGTCAATTTCCCTGTGTTCCGCCATGCCGGAGCGCACCGACTACAGGACACCGTCTTGCAGTTTTGGACATTCCTATGCTGTGAATATTCCCACCAGACTGGAGTGGCGATCTGGAGTCATCGCCCCAGACACGGTTGCTATCTACACTGATGGCTCCAAAACGGAAAGCGGAACGGGCGCGGGAGTGTACTCTTGTGACCTTGACATTATGGAATCGTTCCGGATAGCTCGAGCGTGTTTCAGGCCGATTGATTGTGCGAAAACAGTGCGTGAATGGTACAATAACTATTTATGGTGACAGCCAAGCTGCCATCAAGGCTGTTGAGGCGCACATTACTAAATCCAGGCTTGTGGGAGAATTCAAAAGAATATTGCAGATGGTGGGTATGAATAATAACCTGAAGATTAGCTGGATTCCTGGTCACAGTGACTTCCCTGGAAATGAAAAGGCAGGCGAGCTCGCCAGAAGGGGGTCGGAGATGAGCATGGAGCTGGCTGACGAGTCGGTTCTATGTCCCATTGAATGTGTAAAGGGAATGATTGATATTGAAGCGCTCAGACAGATGGAGGGGCCTGGGTGAATCTCTCGGGATGCCGGCAAGCAAGAATCTGCTGGCCGAAACTTGATAGGAGGAACTCTAGCTTCATTTTGTCTCTGGGCAGGGACATTTGCAGACAACTTATAGGGGTCCTAACGGGACACTGCCCCTTTGGGAGGCATGGAGAAAGGCTGGGAATACACATGGCTGACCTGTGTCGCTGTGGTGACGAGAATGTTGAGCCAACGCTGGAGCATCTAGTGTGTGCACCAGGCATCGGTACTTGGGGAAATTCTCCTTAACCGATCTATCAGAACTTGCGATGATTCCTTTATGGAGAACTACTCTCTTCATAAGGAAGATCAATATTTGGAATCAGAGCCCGGTTTTTATACGAGGGGACCACAATGGATCCACAGTGATCTCTCGTGATGGACTGGGGCACATTGCTTTAGTCCACCCTTCTCAACCTAACCTAACCTAGCTCCAACTATTGGAAAAATGACACATACAAAATTTCAAAGACGTAGCTTAAACCCTTCTGAAGTTATCGACGAATATTATTGAACACGTGTTTTAAGGACATTTTGTATGGCAGCTACCCGAAGGAGTAGGACGATTTTGCCCGTTAACGAACTTAGCCTTACAAATTCAACCAAACACCCAGATTCAAAATTTCAAGATCCTAGGTGAAGGCGTTCTTGAGTTATCGTGCTAACAGACAGACGGACGGACGTCAAGCGGATTTGAGGTTTTTGGCCACAAATAAACAAAAAATGATATATAACTTTTTTTCGTCCGTGGCTTGGTTCTATGCGTTACAAACTTTTGGACTGGATTAAACTTATTATACTCTATATGATTTCATCTAGAGTATAAAAATGACAGTTGTAGAGTTTTTAAAAAGGAATCAAGTTATATACTAAAAGTTTTCATGTTTTTTAAATTGTAAAAATTTATTTAATAAAATCTTAAAAATATTTAGTGAAGCTAAAGATTTACAAATAGCTTTACAAAAATCTTAAAAAGATTTAGTGAAGCTAAAGACTTACAAATAGCTTTACAGTAGGATAGTAGTTATTTAAATGTTTTGAATTTCGTTCGTGGTATCCCCCAATTACCTCTGCATTGGATCAAGTAGTGTAAAAATAATAATATTATATAGGCTATATAGCATAGAATAACATTATTTAGACTCATTTTAGTATCTCTTACAAATTTTAAAGTATAGTTACTTCGTCACCTATCAAGTACTTCTACCCCGGCCAGATGTTTCACTCCACTGACGCCGGAAAACAAACAAAATTTCTTCAAATTTGCTTCTATGGTAGCTTACCATGAAAAAATTTCATTATTAAAAATTGGGGACAAAAAATAAAATTGCTGTAGGCAGGTTTCGATGTAGCCACTTGGTGTTGAGCTTTATATATCCTAGCGAACAACCAAAAATTCCACCAAATTGGTTGAAATATTAGGTGATCTTCAGTGCCACCTACCTGAAGTATTAGGATGCGAAGGCAAGAAGGTTGCTTAGTTTATAATTCGTGATAATAAAATTGGTTTCAAGTTCACCTATATAGAACAATCCTCAGCAATGCCACCAGCTGTAAGGGTGTTTCGGATAGTAGGCATAATACACCCGCTGACGAGTCTATGCCATCCGATGACGAAACAGCTCCTTCGGCCTAGTCCAACACAATCTTATAATAACTGGCCTATCCAGTGAAGGTTTTCCAACTGTCATATCCTCAAGGACAGCGATTAATCGATAGTCGGGGATTTCGTGTTGGGGTTTCACTCCACTGACGCCGGAAAACAAACAAAATTTCTTTAAATGTATTAGGTGTACAAATAAGTTCCCGGCGTTCTCGTATAGATGCCACTAACACGAAATACTGGGAAAAAATGGCGGATCAAGCTCGTAATATGGCAAGATCAGACATATTGCAACAATTCCCCATCATTACATTTGTAAAATTTTATCGGCGTCAGTTACTTATGAGTTCGAGCCAAATAAGCGCCATTTGCGGGAAGTTTTGCTTTTTTGTTTTAATTCAAAGAAATCTGCAGCTGAGGCTCGTCAGATGATTAGAGAAACTTATGGCGAGTCTTCTATTAGTGAATCAACGTGTCGCAAATGGTTTCATCGCTTCAAAATGGGTGATTTCGGTGTGGAAGACAAGGAGCGTTCCGGCCGTCCAAAAAATTTCGAAGACTCAGAATTTGAAGCACTACTGGACAAAGATTCATGCCAAACACAACAAAGTCTTGCGGATTCATTGGATGTGACTAAACAAGCCATTGCATATCGTCTGAAAGCCTTGGGAATGATGCAAAAGCAAGGAAATTGGGTGCCGTACGAATTGAAGCCTAAAGACGTCGAACGGCGTTTTTTCACGTGCGAACAGCTGCTCCAACGGCAGAACAGGAAAGGATTTTTGCATCGTATCGTGTCTGGTGATGAAAAGTGGATACACTACGACAATCCGAAGCGCCAAAAATCGTGGGGATACCCTGGCCATGCATCAACATCGACCGCAAAGCCGAATATCCATGGTGGTGTATTATGAGTTGCTGCGACCGAGTGAAACCATCACAGGACCTCTTTATCGAAGACAACTAATGCGTTTGAGCCGAGCATTGAAAGAAAAATGGCCGCAATATGAGCAGAGACACGACGAAGTGATTTTGCTACACGACAACGCTCGGCCACATGTTGCTCAGGTTGTGAAAACTTACCTGGAAACACTGAAATGGGACGTCCTACCCCACCCGCTGTATTCACCAGACATCGCCCCTTCCGACTACCACCTATTCCGATCAATGACGCATGGCTTGGCTGCGCAGCGCTTCCGTTCTTTTGAAGATGTCAAAAATTGGGTCGATCCGTGGATCGCCTCAAAGGACGTGGAGTTTTTTCAACGCGGAATTCGTATGCTGCCAGAAAGATGGGAAAAGGTTGTGGCTAGCGAAGGGCAATATTTTTAAAAAAAATAATGCAACCAATTTCCCACAATAAAGGCTCAAAGTTTGACAAAAAACGCCGGGAACTTATTTGTACACCTAATATGATTATGAAGAAAATCCGATTAGTCCTCCGTGTAGGTGTCATACAAATATTCTGTAAAAACGTCTTCACAAAATTTAAGGAACTCACTATAACTCAAGTAATCGCTCAACCACGAATTCGGAACATTGTGCAAATTAATTTTGAGTTAAACCAAAGTTTGAAGTTTACTAATTAACGAAACCCTTTCACTGCTTCCAGTAGCACCCATACAAAAATTCCTTGAGACACGTGATCAACAATATTGTGCGATAACTTTTGAACGCATCAAGCTAGGAATTTGAAATTTTGTAAAAACTTTTAAAAATTAATATAATTTTTAAATAGTTCCAGGTAAAAGGTTAAATATGTTAGAAAGTCTTTGAAAAAGAAAAATTTCGCTTTCAGTGATTCACCTAATTCCAAATATAAAATTGAACACTGATAATATTGTCTTTCAGTTTCGAGTAGCAACCGAAATAGAATTCTGAATACAGAAGCATGAGCTCTCCTTATTCTAATTTATCCCCAATATAAATCGGAGTTCAGTATTTCATCTAGAGTATAATACGATAGGCTTGCAGCCGATCGTGTTTGCAGTGTCTTATATCGGGAGCAATACAAAGCAACACTTCTAAAGATAATATTGCCTACGATATTGTAAAAATATCGCAAGTTATAGCTTCTCTCTCTCTCTCTTAGAATTAAGATAGTCTACCATTAATGAAAAGATATTACAATATCTGACAGAACAATTTGCTAAAAAAAAATTTTTTTTAAGATATATGAATACCTCCCAGAAAATAATATACTTGTAAATTCTAGGTGAAGTGAAGGGTTGCATTTAATTATGATTAATGCAAGCGGTGTGAGCGCGAATTAAAAAAAATTTGATTTAAACGGAATGTTGAAGTGCTTTTAAATATACTATATGTGACATGTTTTTTATATCAACTTTGGTTATATTTTTAAAGTTATCAGTCTACAAATATTGAGGTCCTGGGTTCGAACCAAACCTAAAAATTATAAATTATTAAAAATTATATTTAAACAGTATTATTTCTCAGAATAGCGCTATATACTATCTTATGTCCCAGAAGGGTTCATAAAGAAATTGAAGAAGACATTACAAATGCTGGTTTGCCTATGTTATGCAAGAAGGAAATATAAACTGAACTGTCCATCTGGATGCAGTTAATTTTAATCCATGGAGAGAGTTAGAAAAATTCACAGAAATTAAGATATTTGTCAGGTATTGATTTTTAGACTACGATAGTTATACATAGCTGTAATAGCGGTAGGCTGTGCAATCCTCTTTACTAGTATTTAAAAAAGCAACAAATAAAATTACAGTTGTGAAAACCTACCTATATAAGTTTCGCCATCAGTAGTCGAACAGTTATCTGCACTGGCCGCCAGTTGCGCAAGCGACTCGCGATCCTCTAACTCCTCCGAAGCTTTTGGAATGTTTGACACAACTTCATAAGTCACACCAGTCTGCAATATTGTATTTTCGGCACGCACTAAACGAAACTTTTTCAGTCTCTCCGTAATACTTTGCCTCTTATAAATATTTAGGCTTATTCTTTTCCGAAGCACCAAATCCATTGGGGCTGGATGCGATAAGCGAACAGTTGTCTTTAAAATTAAATATACACGTTCATTAACTTCGGTAACTCGATTAAATTTTTGATTTTCGTGCATCGAAGAATCCCAACTAGCAATAGCACAAACATCCTTGTCGAGGTGCTGTAAAACTTGCAACTGATAAAATTTGTTGCCATGTTCTTTGGGCAAAATGGAATGTAGGCCAGACACTGAGAACTCATCGTTAGTGTTTTGCGCCGACAAGTCATCGGCGTTTAAATCTAAAAATAATACAGGTACATGTGGTTCCATGCCTAAAGGTGGTTCCCAAGATGCGGGTGCACCGGGTATACCAGAACCAGGTGCAGGAACTAATACTGCATTCCGTTCTTCGGTTAATGAGACCCATTGATGGACTAGACTCAATTCACGTTCTCGTTCTTCTTCTGATTTATCTTCTTTGTTTATCAATCTTTGGATTTGCTGATCTAGGTATTTTCGTCGGCGGCCCAAAGCTTCACTCCACTTCTCTCGAAGAACCGTTAAATCTTCTTCTTGATAGGAATCTAATGGCTTTTGAAGTCTAGAGCGTGTTGTTACGCTACCGACTGCTATATTAACAATGGTCTGGCATATTATAGGAAGTGTACCAGAATTTTGGACAGGTTTTACGCGCACTTGAATACGTCTTTGTTGTCCTTGTCGAAGTTGATAAACACCTCCAGTTAGTACCTCATTTCTATTTGTAACTTCAACAGGAGCATATTCTCCATTATCGTTTAATTCATGTATTTCAACCCAAAGTTCAATTTTTCTCGACAGCTCAGCCCATCGATCTACTAAACATCGAGCTTTTGCCTGTTGTTGCTCCACTTCCCATCCTTTCGATTTTGAAAAGCCAACACTTCGATGACCCCATACCTCCATTGATAATGCACCTTCAGCACAATGTTCTAAGAACTCTTCATTGATTGATACTGTGTAGTCTTTTACGTGGTCAAAATTGAAACTTAAATTTTGACCGGGTAAATCTGAATGTATAACGGGTACTACAGTTTCTTGATGACCCCAAAAAGTGTATTGACAAAAAACGAAATTTGAGAGCGACAACGGGAGTCCAGTTGCTTGCTTAATACTAACTCGGCATGTTATTTGATTAGACATGGGATCATTAATGTACTCGTCCTCTCGTGAATCTGTTGAGCAATCTGAAGCCGATTCGCACATTCGATCTTGTGGTAGTTGACCAGCTATTCGATATATTTCTACTTGAAGACGACCGGCGACTTCACCTTGTTGACTAATAATTGGAGTATGATAGTCGAGCTTTACATCGTGGAAAAGAACTTCTAGAAATATGTTTGCGACACCAATAAGATTGTGATTTTCTTGTGACTCGTAAAAGGGGTCCAACGATTTAATTTTGACATCATCCTAAAAAAAAAAAGAATAATTAATAAAATGATCAATTTTAAATATGACCTGTGTAATTAAAAATAAAATAATGATTTAGAAATTACAAGGCAAGTTAATTTAAAACCGTAAAAATTCCAGAGATAGGCCTGATAAACAAATGTTATTATTAAAGGAGCACTTTGTATAGAGGAGTCATGATTAAAGAATACTGTCACATGTAAGCCTGGCAACCGCGCAACTCGATCGTTTCACATAATGGAAACATCAACAACCGAATACCTAGCTATAAAGTAACCCAATCAGAAACTTAGTTGAAGTATATAAGGAGAGCGGAGCAACACGATTATACCCCCCTTCTTATCGAATGTGCTCGAATGGAAAGATCTCAAGCTCACTAGAACCCTCTACATACACCACCGAACGAAGATTCAAGTACATCCTAGACTGCAACCGACTAGTATAAAAGCAGGTGAAGCTTTCAGCGAGGACATAGTAATTTTGATTACGTCGACTGTGACAGCCATCGTGTATACGCGACCGTGTTGGTAGAGAGCGAAAGTGATCGAGTCAAGCACGAATTATTGTGCGAATAGAATTGAAGTGCGAATAATAAATTATCACTTATATTGATTTTAAACGAATTGTGTTTTACTTGAAATCCCGGCGAACCCCTAGCTCGCAACAATACGATAATATAAATTATCATGTTCTGTATAAAATTGGGCTTTCCTCAAGAATTCGTATTTGAACCAAGCTTAATTCACACTTGAAAAGAATCGCGAAATGAGGGAAAAGGATGCAGCACAGTAGCTATGCTCTCCTTGGGTGAAATATTAGGAAAAAATCCATACGTGTTTTCATATATTCTAGGTAGGATTATTGATTTCAGAGAACAATTGCCGGTTTTTCTAACTCAGAAAAGATTCATCTTTGATGAGCTTTGGGTCAAAAATGTAAAAACTAATGACCCGGCTGTTGATGATGATCATTTACAGGACCATCTTCGAAAGGACATCTTCGACTTGTTTCCAATAAATCTTTAGAAGATAGCTCTACAAAACTAAAAACTCGAAAAAATAATTATTTTTTATTTTATTATTGCATTTTTTTAAGGAAAAAATTTTGTTATCCAACGCCAAAGTTTCCATTCAGGAATATCGGCGATTAAATCTGGGAAAGGATACGATCAAAGACAGACAGACAAAGTGGTTGGTGTCTTTGAGTTCCTCCTTCCCGATGTGCAAAGACTTGCCGGAAAGTTGGATGTTGAACTGACAAAATCTTCAAACAATGTTAAAAGTGTAGTTCTGTCATAGGTGATCCCCTACTGGACATATCTGAAATTTCTGATCTGAAAAAGTCTCCCCATATGAGTCTTTTTAATCTGAGAGCATTTTAATCTCGTACAAAAAACAAACACGTTGAAGTAGATCTTGTAGCTATGCGTAAAAGGATATTTACTTACTATATACTTGATATTCCTGCCTTTACCTTCTATGCCGTGACGGAGATATTTGCATATCTCAGATGAACGATGGGGACTCGGTAATGCAGTGCCTACGCACGAGATCCGGGGTAATAACCCCACCTAGCTATGGACTTATCACTTGTGGTCTAGGTAAGCAGTAACAGTGCTTCAGAAATGTACTATATCCGATCCCCTCTAAGGATTCGTATAGAAAATGAAGAAATGGAGGATTTGAGCGACAAAGACTTTCCTTATAGTTAATTAATATGGTAACAGTGGAATTAAGCTTCTACCGCCTCCACCTTCCCGAAACATAGCTCGAAGTCCGGTCACAATGTAGAAAGTCACAGTAAACCGAAAACCTATTGTGGATCTAAAAAAGCTTAACGAAAAGAGAAGCTTTTTTCTATCTACTTCGATCGAGACTATTTTGCATCAATTGAAGAAAATTCAATTCTTTCGATATCACGGATCCTATTAGGACTACAGAGAAACTAATAAAGTAATTTTGTAGAATGAATTTTTTTGCATTACAATTGGCTCGCTGATGCATTATCGATTAAGGAATTAAAAAAAAGAGGTAAACAAATTTTTCTCCACTTCCACAAGAGATGGAAAATTTCGAACTTTTCAACCGGCTTATGTATAAGAATCGTCACGAAAGTAGTTTTTTGAAGAAAATAACAGGTAAGTGATGTATTCTATATACAACACTTGATTGATATTCACATTACATTGTATTAAGGGCGTGACACATTAAAAGCAGAAGCAGCGGCAGAAGCAGAGTTTGTTTTAGAAAGCACCGAAATATATGACGACTCTTTAATTAAATACTACGTTTACATGGAGGATTGAATCCGGATTCAATCCTCTAAAATCTCATGTAAACGCAGATCGGATTGGAATGAGATCGACTCGATCCGAACGATCTTCTCGACCTGAATCGAACCGAAATCAGATCGAACTTCTCATGTAAACGCGGATCGAAAGATCGAAAGTTCGATCGTCGCAAATTCATTAACAATAAAAATTGATTTTCTATCATTTTCATAATATTAGCACACAAAACTGCTAAATTTGACATTTTTATGCACTGCACTTCGAACTTGTACGATTAAAGAAAGATTTCAGGTTATGTTACTTATCTTTTCGATCTAATTTCGATCTTCCCATGTTTCGATCTCTCGATCCGGTGTAATCATATACGCGATTCAAATTTGGATCTTTCGACAGAAGCAGCAGCGAAAGCAGATCTCTTTCTTCGCTGTAAATTCGAAAATTCTGCATCTGTTTCAGTATTGCCAATATAAAACCCTTGAGAGTTGGGAATGTTGTCAGCTAGCATTCGCTATTTCGCATTGCTTATTACTGCAATTTAACCAATTGGTCAAACAGTGTAATACTAGCTTTAGCAAAGCCTGTTTGATATGTTGTGCTGTTGCTTCTATTCTTCGTTTCAATTCATCTAGTGGTCTTACTTCTGTTGAGTAAACTACTTCCTTGATCGTTCCACAAAAGTAGAAATCTAACACTGTAAAATTGGAGGCCAATGTACTTGGACCGTTTCTTCCAATCCAATGATTTGGATATTTTTTGTTGAAGAAGGCAATAGCATGTTGACCATATTGACACAGGGCACCATCATGTTGGTTTGTAGAAATATTGTCTTGAGTTCTTATTCTGGCAAATAACTGTCACTGTTAAATCTTGGTTGAAGAATGAAAAGTCTTATTAACATATGACCAATTACTCCATCTCAAACCTTGAAATTATGGCCCTTTTTTGTACGAAGATTTTCAACAGCCCATGTGTGAAGGTAATAGAAGTTAGTGATGCCGTCTCTATTGAATTGGGACCAATCTGTCCATAAAACTATTTTCATGAAGTGTAGTCACCGAGAACCAGTGCTAGAATTCCAGTCGTTTAGGCTGATCTACTGGTAATAACTCTTGAATTGGCGTTGAATGGTTTTCCTCCCGTGAAATATTGAAAGTTGTTCTTTGCGAAACATTCACACGTTTGTTCAGATGATCTACGTGAACGCTCTAACCATATCAAGTATAAATCCAAGAACACCTATTAACCAAAGATACATACAAATTCTCCATTTATTTCAGATCAATACCCTAAATTTTCATTATACGAGGGCGGTCCGACAAGTACCTAGCATCACCGCCCGATGGCGCCACTGTCGCAAGAGAAATTTACTATCGTGTAAATTTCAGCCGAATCGGACTCGTAGTTATGTTTTGACCGCGGTGTGTGGAAGCGGGCGTGTCCGCGGATTTTAGAAAAATGGAAAAAGAGCAATATCGGACGGTGATTCGATTCTTGTTTTTGGAAGGGAAATCGCGTTTGCTCACTCCGGACAACAAGCGCAACCGTGAGACCACTTCAGAGCAGTGTTTGACGCTGTTTAAGCGCAATCCGAAGGAGTTTCTGCGTCGTTTCGTGGCCGTCGACGAAACATGGATCCACTGGTACACACCAGAGACCAAGGAACAGTCGAAACAGTGGACTTCACCCGGCGAACGTGCTCCGAAGAAGGCGAAGACTGTCCTATCGGCCGGAAAGGTGATGGCCACCGTTTTCTGGGATTCACAAGGTGTGATCTACATCGACTACCTGGAGAAGGGCAAAACGGTCACAGGGCTCTACTATGCCGAATTATTAGGCAGATTCGACGCCGAATTGCAGAAAAAACGGCTCCATTTGGCAAAGAAAAAAGTGCTCTTCCACCATGACAACGCACCGGCTCACACCCCCGCCAAATTGGTTGAATTGGGCTACGAACTGCTGCCCCATCCACCGTATTCTCCAGATTTGGCCCCGTGCTACTTCTTTTTGTTTCCAAACTTGAAAAAGTCACTCGCCGGGCAGAAATTTGAGTCGAATGAGGAGGTCATCGCCGCCACGGAGGCCTACTTTGCAGACCTCGAGAAAACGTATTTTTCAGACGGGTTAAAGAAGTTGGAGCATCGCTGGGTCAAGTGTATCGAGCTAAAAAGAGACTATGTTAAGAAATAAATCGCCACTTTTCCAAAATTTTCGTTTTTCTTTTGTAGGCTAAGTACTTATCGGACCGCCCTCGTATTTTAATGACTGTGTAATTTAATAGAGTAGTTAGCGAAAAGAGACCATTTTAAAAAAAATATAAAGAATATATCTACCGCTCCTCTTCTTCGCTTCTGCAGAAGTCATTATATCGAGCGAATAGGTGTTGTGCATGTCTGCCAATGAGACAGATCAATGGAGTTGCTAAATTTGTTACCACCTCTCATCGATCGTTCTGGGAGTCCATTCAGCCCATATAAAATACGGTGGGCTTCAATAACAAAAATATCCTGTGAACGAGTTCTAAAACTAGGTACCCGAAAATTTAACAAGTGTCAACGAGAAGACAGTGAGGGATGAGGCAGTCTGACTCGGGCAGTCGAAAGGTGCGGACAAACGGTCGAGTAACGCGGTGTAAAATTTTGTGACTTCTTATTTTGATTAAACGAATTAAATAGAAACACTCTTTTTATTCCTGACACAAGTTTAGAAAGGTCAGTCAATGTTGTTAACAAGAATGTTAAAAAGAAAAATTAGTTCAGCTTATTCTCTACGGCTAGACAAAGTTGAAAGTCGTAGATAATAGATCGTAATAGCTCATATTTTCAACGGTTATCTTAAGTTTAAAAGCTATGAGTCTTAGAAAACTTATGTTGGATTGTTTTAATTCGACCACCATGGACTTCAAAATAAGGATTCCAGATTGGTGAAAGATATTCTAGTTGAGAACGGACTAAGCTACAATAGAGATACTTGAGTGTGAAAATATTGGAAAAATTATTCGTGATAGGAAACTGAACATACGCCGAGCAGAGTTACATATACTTGCATAATGATGCCTGAACGAGAAGGAGTCATGAAACCAAACACCAAGATCTTTAATAACCTTAACATTAGATAAGAGCGAACCGTTCAAATTGTAATATAATATTTAATAACAGAATTAGTTTTATGAAAGATAATGTAGTTGCACTTCCACACATTTAGATATAATAAATTATCATCACACCAAGTTAATAAATTATCTAAATTATATTGTAACACCATGCAGTCATTCAGAGATTTAATAGATTTATGGTGCGCCATCTTTTATATCGGTATGTAAACATTGAATAACTTTGAAAAAAAAAACTGATTTTTATATTTGAGGTATTTTTATTCAATTTGGTCCTTTAGAATTTATTTGGATTATTTTTTGAATACAACATAAATCAAGTGGCTGCTTCTATTGGCCACAGCAAAATGTGCCCTTTTTGCTGCGTTTTCCATTACTTTTTCGAGCATCGCGGACGGTATAGCGATGATTTCGTTCTGAGGCTTGCTGGCGTACACTTTGCTTTTCAAATAACCCCATAAAAAGAAGTCCGGAGGAGTCAAATCTGGAGATCTCGGTGACCAGTCAATGTCGACTCTTTTCGACATCAGACGTCCATGGAATTTTCGTTGCAGAAACTGAATTGTTTTTTTTGCAGTGTGGCATGGCGCACCGTCTTGTTGGAACCAGTAACCATCCAGACCTTTTTCACGCATTTGCGGGCACACATAATGAGCTAACATCCACCGATATCGTTTTCCATCGACTGTTTCGTTTTGTCGGGAAAAAAAATGACAATGGTTTTGGAGCAAACGCCGGCCCAAACAATCACTTTTTGATCATGCAATGGCGTTTCATGGATCTCGTGTGGATTCTCCGTTCCCCAAATGAGGCAATTTTGCTTATTAACGCCACTAAAGAGTGTGAAATGGGCCTCGTCGGTCATCAAAATTTGCTTCCAAAAATCAGGTTCAGTGTCAACCATTCGAACAACTGTTTGGCCGTATTCCAAGCGACGTGGACGGTCTGTCCGCAATATTCTTTGTGTTGTTTGCACTTTATACGGAAACAAATGCAAATCATCCATCAAAATGCGCCGCAAAGTGGTTCCACTGACGCCAAAATGCTGAGCGCGGTGACGATACGAGATTTCTGGGTTCTCGGCAACGCTCTCTCTGACCTCTTCAACCAGTTCATTGGAACGTCTTGGTCGTCGATGAACGGCATGTGGACGATCTCCCACTGTCCAGTGCTCAAAAAAATTCGACACCAAACGACGAATAGTGTTGTTAGACGGTTCCTGTTGGCCACGACATTTTCGACGATACGTATATATACGTTGAGTTAACACAACGGAACGACTATTCTCAATGTACAGCGTCACTATTTTGGCGCCTTGTTTTGGTGTGAAGAAATCCATGGTTAAAATTTTACTGAATTGACGTTTCCAAAACTTGTCCAATCAAGTCAATTTGTTGAAAAATGTCAAAGTTATTCAATGTATAGAATGGACTGTATTTATTTGGCTTGACGGACCAATGTTTGCGACTGAACTAAAGATTTTCCTTTCAAATATAAATGCACTTTATTACACTTTTTACACGAGGTAAGTATTTTGTTTTTTAGGTTAACGACTGACTTCTTTCGTAATACACATGCGCCGCGTGTCAACCATTCGAGAGACTGTTTGGCCAAGCAACGTGAACGGTCTGTCGGCAATATTCTTCTGGATTGACGTTTCCAAAACTTGTCCAATCAAGTCAATCTGTTGAAAAATGTCAAGTTATTCAATGTTTACATACCGACATAATAGATGGCGCACCCTGTACATTTTTAGGTCATCCGCAAAAAAAGGAATTCCACATAACGAAATACCTCACAAAGATCATTTATGAATAGCAACAATAGTAGTAGTCCCAGATGGGAGCCCTAAGGAACACCAGAGATAACGAATAATTCTGAAAGCACAGATTTAATTTTCACAGAGCATGAACGACTATGTAATTTGTAATCCAATTGAGCAATGTATTTGAGAAACCCATGTAACTAAGCATAACTTGAAGTAACGAGTTGTTAACTTTATCAAAAGCTTTTGATGCGACGATATAATACGTTTACAAAGTGGTGCGATGCTGTCACAAAACTATCAATAATTTGAAGTAGTGTCGACTGGATACAAATCGGTCTATAGTTTTACTTTATTATTTCAATAATACAGTATTGTTATCAATTTTTAAAAAAAATATTTGCTACCCTCATAAATTTTTTTTTACGTTTCATGACTAGTAGACACGAAAAAAGCAAAAAAAAATGTTCAGTCCGTCTGTCCGCCGTACGTCGACCGGTGTATTCAAAATTGTTTTTTTTAATAGACTAAGTAGGCCCCTTGAAGTGACATTATTTTGAAGGGTGGGGGTGTGAGTGCGGAAGTAGGGGAAGCGTGGTAGGCATAAAATCCTCATCTTTAGTCCTCCACGTGGGCGCCTGATGGAAATGACTAGTCGGGATGGATCTTCTTTCCACTCGACTTTTCAGCTAAGACTTACACCCACGCTTCAATCGTGTGCTGCGGTCATTAAGAGAGAGGTACCCAGCTGTGTGTATATTCCCTCGTGCCGTCCTCCCAATACCTTTCCTTTTCCACGCCTCCTTTACAGAACCAAATCCAAGGGTGTCACTGCAGTACCGTGCCCACGGAATAGATGGTTGGGGTCCAATCCCTCCCAACCGCGAACGGTGGCCTGCGGCGTAAAATTCGGAACGCTTCGCAGTATCCTTTGCCTTGTCTTGATATGCCGGCTCTGTCAAGATGGACCAACCTTTCCGAGCATACTCGTGGGACCAAACATGAATTCTTATACAAACAAAACACAAAACAAACAAAACACAAAACAAACAAAACACAAAACAAACAAAACACAAAACAAACAAAATGAAGCCGATGCCAAGTCAGACATCGGCACTTCCTCAGAGGAGGACCTGCTTGCCTCCAGCCAGGAGACAATAGTCGAACTAGGCAGCGTAACGAGTACCAGCCAAAGCACACCTGCGCAGCCTCACCCATCAACCACCAAGGACCGCACAAGCGAAGCAGTGGCGAAGAATACCAGTCTAGGCATCCGAGAACCGGCAAAGAAACGCAAGTCTCTCGGTGTCGCCAGTAGGACGGGATACCTGAAGGCCCTGTTCATTCTTGGCAAGATAGCGAAGAACGAAGCGGCTGGTACAGTCCATGAGCGTGACGAACACGACAAAGCGTTCTATCAGGCGAATGTTGAAGAACACAACAAACACACGATAGAAACCGAGCTACAGCAGCAGGTTACCTCCAAGCGGAACCGGTCCGGGACGAAGTCGACTATGTCACGAAACGAAGCAGGGTGACAAAGTCCAAGAGTACCAACCAGAACAACGGTACACCAGTGGTCAGTGTTCAGACAGCGAAGACTTTCTCGGAGGTAATGAGAAACAACCTGCACGTGGCACTCCTGAACGAGATTTTAAGCGATGGAAAGCTTACGGCAGATATATGGACTAAAGTGGAGGGCAGACTGCCGAATATGCTCATGCTACATCTGCTCAAAAACAAGACCCAACCCACGCCAGAATTTGACTGCGACGAGATGGTCAGGGGATATAGGGTAATACGGACAGCCTCTCGAAAGCGTTTCTGGAGTCGTGTGTTGCCAAGATCAGCAACGCATTGGAGGGTGTGAAGCTCAAGCTCATCCCAGCCAAAGAGATTCCAAGAAGACCGAGAGCTCGCATTTGGATTCCCAAGATGGATTTAGACAGCGAACAACTTATTCGTTTGCTGCGTATTCAGAATCCTAAAATCCCCATGGATGACTGGTCGGTCATTAAGGAAGAAGAGCAACAGAGCGGCAGCCTCACCTACCTTCTTCTGATCAACGAGAAGTGCCTTGGGGCACTAGAAAAAGCGGACCACCGACTAAGGCTTGGCATCAGGCTTGCCAAAGTTAAAGTTTTTCAGTCCTCTAGTTTGGACGACGACACAGATGTTGTCGACGGGGCCAACAGGTTGTTGGAGGACATGAGGATTGATGTAGGGGAAGAAAGGAAAAATAAAAATGCTGAAGGTCATACAGGTTAACCTGCAGCACTTGAAGAGTGTCTCGGATAACCTTTTAGTCTTCCTAGAAGAGGAGGATATAGACATCGGTCTATTACAGGAGCCCTGTACCGAAATTCTGTACAGGGCGAGTCGCCCAAAATATTGTCCAAAAACCGAAATTGATAGCTTAGCGATTTTGTGCACTGGCGTCTCGCCTATTAATTTGCCGCCTACTGCCATTCTGCCACAAAATTGAGCAACTGGCGAGAAAAAAGCGATTTCGCCTAGTCCTAGTGGAGCCGAGTTGTCTGTTTCCATTATTTTTTAATGTTATGCAATAAATTGTAATTAAAAAACATAATGCAGTCACGATCGGCTACAAGCAAATCGTATGGTAGGTACTCTAGATGAAATACTGAGCTCTGACTTTAATTGCAGTTGGGGATAAGGTACAATAAAGAGAGGCATGTGGTTTGTCCTTTAATAAGGACTCTCAATTGGTTGCTACTCGCAAGTAAAAGACAATACCTTCATTATTCAATTTCAAATCTGAAACTTGGAAAATAACTGAAAGTGAATTTTTCCTTTTTCTAGAACTCTTATATGGCAGGTGCATGAAGGACTCACTTGATTTCTAGCATATTTAACCTTTTACCTAGAACCATTTAAAAATGAATGTGTACGCAATTTAAATAACTTACACTGAAACGTTCAAAAGATATCGGAAAATATTCTTGAATACTTGTCTTAAGGAGTTTTTGTATGCGAGCAACCCGAAGGAGTGGAATGATTTCGCCGACAAGTACGCTAAAACTTTATTTTCACTCAAAACTAATTTGTACAAAATGTTGACTGTGTGGCTAAACGATTATTTGAGTTATGGTGAGATCTGTAAATTAAGTTAGGTAATTTTAACAGAATTTTTCTATGACAGCTACACGAAGGACTCATGAGATTTTTTTCGTATTCACACATTTAGCTGCAATTATTATTAAATCGCCGTATTCAAAATTTCAAAATTGTAAAGTGTTCTGGAGTTAGTTACCGTTCAATATTGGTAGTGGATTCTGTAACTTGCATACATATTTGAAAGACTTTTGTAGGCTGCTACGCGAAGGACTCATTCGATTTGTATTATATTCGGAATTTTCGATTAAATCAATGGACTGTTAATGTGTGCAAAATTTTAACTTCCTAATTTGAAGATTTCGACCAATAATCGTTTTAATGGCTCTGTTTGTTGAGTGCCTTGTACACGATGATATTGAATTATTACGCCTTATGCGCAATATAGTATTTCACGACAAATGAAATGTTTGTTGAGTGCCTTATGCACGATGAGATTGAATTTTTACGCCTTATGCGGAAAGTAATACATCCAAAACGCTCGATCGCGATGATGTCTAAAACTGCGCCTTATGCACTGTTCTGCTGCTTCGATTATACTGAGAGGCCCAATATGTTAAACGAGAAAAAAATGGCTCACTGTTATGATGACTACTAGTCGCACTTTTAAATGAAATGAAAAGGCTCAGTGTTACGATGACTATTATTCTAATTTTATTAGCGATGGTTATATTTCAACGGCTGAACTGATAGTGACTCGGAAATTTAAGTACAAAACTACAATAGGGACTGAAGGTCCCGTAAGCTATGTGCAAAACTGCAATAGAGACTGAAGGTCCTATAGACTATGTAATAGAAACTTGAAATGCCTACGGCCTGATTTTGCCGAGGTAGAAAAGTTATTAAATTGAGAAAAGTTTAATCTTAAACATACCGCCGGCCTTGAAAGATCCGACTTTCAATTATTCAATATGCCACTCTAGAGTTTTCGAAAAATCGATTTTTTTTTTTTTTTAAATTGTTCCTTAGGACCTCAAAAATGTTGTCCCAAAAGTTTATGGCCGGAAAAAGTCTCTAAGGACTTGGTTTTCGAATTTTAGTACAAGGCCGCCTGCAAAATTATTCATGATTTTCTACTACTCAAAACTTCAAACGCGTTTATCTCAAAACTACATTTTTCAAGCTGGCCGGAAACATAACTCGGACAATTTTCAACCGATTCACTTGAAATTTGGAATATATCTTTAAAACTATATTGTCCATGGAAGTACGTAGGATTTATTTTTTATATTACATAGTTCATTTGTTATTAACAATTTTCTGACGATTTTTTAGGCAAATTTCACACTTTTCACTTTAGAATTGCACCATTTGGCTAAAAATCAAAATATCGAAAAAATCCTACGTACTTCTCTGGCTGTTAATATATGTAATCGAAATAAATTTATTAGCTTATCATAATTCAAAAATTACAGGCACTAGGTGTCCGGCCATGGACCCTGGAAAAACGGAGACGTCACCGCAAAAACGCTGCACAGCCGCCATTTTGAATTTAATTGCTTAAAAAAAATTCCGGTACATAGTCAATAACATGTATTATAAATATCCATTTTCGTAATATCGATTTATTTTGTAGTTTTTCTGCAAAAAATTCCCGAAAAAGACCTATTTTTTCAGCCTCTAGAGTGGCATAACCCATAAAATTAAAGAAAAGAAAAAAAATTATTAATGTAACTCTACTTTCTTGTTTCAGTTTTTTTTTTTTAAGAGAAAAAGTAAAAAATTAAGTACAATGTTTCAAGAGAATTTTTCAAGAGAACAATAAAAAGTTGTAAATACAATGTTTATTAAATTTCGTGAAATTCCAATGACGATTGTGATTGCAGATGATCATGATGATGATGTTCGATACGATATGATCATGATGATGATGATGTTCGATACATTACTCCAGTGGTAGTACGGCAACCTTCGTGATTGAACGTTTGATCGTACCATTTTTAGTTTTGATGGTAAGAACTCGTACGATGTTGTCATCACCTGGATGAATGTCGACGATCCTGCCAAGCGGCCAAAATAGAGGAGCCAATTGCTCATCCTTGATAATGACGAGAGAACCAATTAATTCGTCGCGAATCTTAATGCCGAATTGCCATTTGGTGCGTTGTTCATACTCCGAGGACCAGCGCTTCCAAAAATGCTGAAGCATCTGTTGTAGATGCTTAGCGCGTGAGGCGGTTGGATGGTACATCCTGAAGGTCTTGCTGCGGTGCGGCGTTGAGAGCAGCGCCAATGATGAAATGACCGGGAGTTAAGGATTCAAGGTCGTTGGGATCATCGGAAAGGGGACAAATAGGACGAGAATTTAACACAGCCTCAATTTGTGCTAACTCATACGTTAATGAGATATTATTTACTATACGTTTGAGATGAAACTTTGTGGACTTAATAGCGGCTTCCCAAAGCCCACCCATATCGGGGGATCGAGCAGGTATAAAATGCCATTTGATTTTGTTCTGTTTCGCAAAGTTCTGTACCCTTGGATCGATTTGAAACGATGTGACACGTTTGAGCTCGCTATTAGCTCCAACAAAATTAGCTGCGTTGTCGCTGTAAATACTTTGGCATAGTCCCCGACGAGATATAAAACGCTTCAAGGCATTAAGAAAACCATCAGTGGTCAGATCGCTAACAAATTCTAGATGCACGGCTTTGGTGGACAGACACACGAATAAGCATACATATGATTTTATCATTTTACGATTGCGGCATTTTCCGCCCTTGCAAAGGTAAGGCCCTGCATAGTCGATGCCGACATTAGAAAAAACTCGACTTGGAGAAATTCTTTTCTCTGGTAAATTTTCCATTTGGGGGAACATTAACATTGGGCTCGCTCTAAAAAAGACAATACATTTTCTTAAAACGCTTCTAACGACCTGCCTCCCTCTAAGTGGCCAGTAAGTCTGACGAATTGTAGCTAACACTGTCTGTGGCCCAGCGTGTAGGTTTTTTCTGTGGATATGCTCGATCAACAATCTTGTGAATTTGTGCTTCGATGGTCGCACAATAGGATGCTTGTGGTTAAATGGAAGTTCCGCGTTTCGAAGCCTACCTCCGACACGGATGATCCCCTTGTCGTCTATAAAAGGGTTCAATGATTTGAGTGTGCTATTTCTTGATACCTCGCTTGACTTAAGTAATGATTGTAAGTCTAATTGAAAATCTTCCATTTGAACTATCTTAACGAGAGCAGTAATAGCCCTTTTTAGTTCAGAGGTTGTAATGGTTCCGATCGTCCTGTCCTTGCATGCAGAGAGGGCGTTTTGCTTGAATCTAAGGCAATGAGCTGTGATGCGTATCATTTTGTTAAATGATGATTACCTTTCAAATAAGTCGCATGAGAAACAAGTCAGAAGAATTATACTAGGTTTTCGTTCTTCATCAGTTTCGATGACTCTTTCTAGAACGGATTGTGGCCAGCAAGATGGATCCATTAAGAGCCAGATCGGACCATTCCACCAGAGCCTATGTTCCTTTAGAACACTTGGATTCGAACCTCTAGAGATTATATCTGCCGGATTGTGCTCAGAACATACATGTCTCCAGACTACACCATGCGTGAGCTGTTGTATCTGTGAAACCCGGTTATCTACAAAGGTTTTCCATCGATTCGGTTCACCCGATATCCAGTTCAATGTTACTGTAGAATCACACCAACAGTATATATCATCTATCTGTATTTTGAGTGCTTCGCGAGCTTTCTAGACTAATTGAGCCAAAGGAAGTGCACCGCAAAGCTCCAGCCTTGGCAAGGAGAGTGATTTTATTGGTGCAACGCGAGATTTTGCGCAAACGAGCCTTGTGAAGACGTTGACTTCTTACGCAGATCTGATGTAAACACGCACCATATGCGCTTTCAGATGCATCACAAAAACCATGCATTTAAATATGCATCGCATCGGGAATTAGTAAAAGTCTGGGTATCTCGATTGCTTTTATTATTTCGAATTCATTTAAATATCGTTGCCAAGTACCGAGCAAATTCTCGGGCACAGGCTCATCCCATGACAAGCCATGCTGCCACAATATTTGCAGAATAATCTTCGCCTTTGTTATTATTGGGCACAATAGCCCAAGTGGATCAAACAGCTGAGCTACCATCGATAGGATCGCTCTTTTTGTAGCCTTGTCGCTACACGAATTTTTAAAGTTGATTGAATAGCAAAAAGAATCGTTGTGAGGACTCCACAAAATACCTAGTGTCTTGTGACCTTGATCATAATTTAGTACATATGTTTCACAGGGTTCGGACTGCGAAGCTGGATGATTGTTCAAAACTTCTGATCTATTGGACATCCACTTCCTTAGCTCAAAACCACCATTGCTCAAAACGCTTTCTATGTCTTCCTTGAGTTTGATTGCAGATTGAATATCTTTAGCCCCAGTGAGGAGATCATCGACATAAAAGTCTGTAAGAATGGCTTGACTAGCATGCGGTAGAGTACTTAAGCTCTCATTTGCGAGCTGCACGAGACAACGTATGACTAAAAAGGAGGCAGCGGCTGTGCCGTAAGTAACCGTATTTAGTCGATACTCCTGCAGGTCTTCTCGTGGATTTTGACGCCATAAAATCCTTTGAAGATCTCTATGTCCCTCATCAAGCAGCACCTGTCGATACATTTTCGTGATATCAGCAGTTAGTACTACGTTATGTTTTCTAAATCTCAACACAATTGAGAATAGATCGTCCTGTAAAATTGGACCCACAGCCATAACATCATTGAGCGATAATGTTGATGACGTTTTTGCAGACGCATCGAAGACGACACGCAACTTGGTTGTCAAGCTCGATTCTTTTGTAACGCAATCGTGCGGCAAATAGTAGTGCAAGTTTGCATTTGGGATCGAGTTCACCTTAGTCATGTGGTTCAAGTTTTCATATTCCGACAGAAATTCCGAATATTGCAGCTTGAGAGAACTATTCTTTTCAAGTTTTCGTTCCAAAGCGTAGAAACGTTTGACGGCATTCCGTCTTGAATCTCCCAGATTGTTGCAATTGTCCTTCAATGGTAACTTGACAACGAAACGATTCAAATTATCGCGCTTAACACTTTGTAGGAAGTGAGTTTTACAGTCAAACTACTCCCTTGACAATACTTTCCTATCAGAACACTCTTCTATTTCCCAAAACTTTCTTACCTCTTCATGGAGGCTTAGATGACAATGCAATGGGCCCTTTTGAGAATTTGTGATTGGACCCGAAATGATCCATCCCAACCTTCATTCTTGCAAGATGGGCTGTTTGGGTCCCATTTTTATTTGATTGAAGCATAAAAGATCATAAAATGTGCTGGTTCCTATTAAAATGTCGATTTCACTAGGTTTGAAAAATTGAGGATCTGCCAGCTTAAGATTTGATGGAATTTTTAAATGTTCGAAATCAATTAACCTGTGTGGGATACGACCTGTTATCGCATCTATCACTAAGAATGATAATGTTGTTTGATAGGGTTGATGTACTGAATTCAGCGTTATCTTTGCTCTTTGAGTCATATTGGTTTGTGCCATGTTGATCCCAGTTATTGACTGATGAATTACTGTACCCTTATGGCCCAGTCTATGAAGTAAGTCTTGAGTTATAAAATTGGATTGTGAGCCACTGTCCAACAGAGCTCTACATAATACCTTATTACCCACATGGTCATAAACCTCTATGATTGCAGTGGATAATAATATGGTTGTATTGTTTGATGAGTGACCACAATGGGCAATTGCACTCGATGAATTGCTTGTTTCAATCAATGCGCTGTTAATAGTGATCCCTTCGATCACAGGATCAGAAACCTCTAAATGCGACGATTCGCCAGATGGTTTCGATTGCAATTCGCGATGAAGTAAGGAGTTGTGCTTTTTATTGCATTTGCGACAACTACCCGATTTACAAACTTGTGCCTGATGTCCTGGTCGTAGGCAATTAATACATAGATTTAGAATTTTTATTTCTTTAAAACGTGAGGATGGCGCCATGTCAATAAATTGCTTGCACTGAAAGAGACTGTGTGATCCTTTATGCACTGGACATAACTCAAATATTCCCTTCAAATGGGTTTAAACTATTATCTTCTTGTTTTCGTAACGTAAGTAACTTAAGTAACTGCCAGGCAACGATGTAATCCTTGTCGGAAATCTCCAACGACTGTACAACCTGCGAAGCTTCACCTCGCAAAGCGGATTGTAAATAATGGAATTTTTGTGAATTCGCTATATTCATATTATCATGGATCAGCGATTTGAACAGGTCATGAAAATGCAACCACTTGTCATACTCCCCCCCCCCCCCCCCCCCGCAAAGTCAGGCAAGGATATCTGCGGCAGCTTGATATTCTGAATCGGTGCCACATTTTCACCGACCAAAGACTCCCGTTTTTTATGAGGGACCTGATTAATTACTCTTTGCTTCGCCCGTGCGACCACATCAAAGTATTTCATTTCGAAATTATCCCGTTCAACAAATTGATCGGATGAATCATCCAGTAATTCAATTTTTGACTGAAGGTCGTTAAAATCGTTCCGATGTTTCGAATTTTTTCCAAACGCGTTTGCAATTCGATAATAACTACTTAACCATAAAGGGACTCCAAACTACAACCTATTTTACAACCACAACCGCCAGGATCAAGGTAAGCCCAGAACTTGTATTCTAATCAAAAAGCACATAAACGCCTTTACGAGTATGTGTCCGAATTTCAGTTCTGCAGATTTAACAGTGGTTAAGCTGGAGCTTGGTAACCAAGATCTTTACATCGCCTCTGCCTACATGGCTCATGACAGACCGGCACCGCCAGAAGAACTACAACAACAGACATCCAAAATCACAATCAAGAAGGAAAACCTTCTGGTCGTATGTGATGCCAACGCTAGACATACGTTATGGGGCAGCTCAGAGATCAACGAACGTGGTGAGTCCTTATTTGATTTTATTATTAATACTAACCTTTCTATATGTAACACTGGCAATACCCCTACCTTTATCTTCCCAGTACGGAGGGATTTCAGGGATGGGAGGAGGTGCTGGATGTTACACTACTAACAGACAATGATAGGGTTAAGGTTGAAAACTGGAGAGTATCCAGTTTAAGATCATTCTACTTAGTGAAGCCGCCATCCGGGCTTCTTTTCAGCTGGGATTTTGAATTGAAGTAACAATGGCTACAGCTAAAAAACTGAATATGAATATCCTTCGTACAACCGAAATACGAAAGCAGGAAGTTTAAAGGTACATACGAGAGCAAAAATAGATAAGGTCAAGCTCATCTTTTAAGTACAAACTATACTAAGGACCTTAAAAATATGTATTTACGTTTCTCAAAACTCGAGAACGCGTTCAACTTTACAGTTAAATGATAATTTTGTTTACTATGTGTAAGTCCTTGTTCGTAATATCTTCAAAACACTTTACATATGAGTAGTAATCCGACATTTAGCCCTTTCCAAGAATTCCCATGTATCGAGAAGCCTCATACAATAATCTTTTAGCTGTAAAAAAGTTCTGCACTTCATGTATTGGCTGCTAGGCTATCGGTATCGCGCAGTTTCTCATAATGCTACTACTGTAAAAATAAAGTATCAACTTTCTAGTGTATTGGATTCGTGACACTCACCGATTTTGCACGGTGGAAAGTAGCAGAATCATCCTGAAATATTAGTTTATCAGTGAACGCTAAGTGCTCTTGAATGGATGGCACCCAAAACTCATATATTACTTTCCCATATTTTACTGCATTCATTGTCTCATTAAGATATTGCAGTAAACCCAATTCGTAGCATGAGAAACATTCCTTTATCATTGGGCTTTGAGGAAACTTCACGGTTTTTACTATGCGCTCGTTTTTAAATTTTTCGAATGCCGAACGTCGTACATATGACAA
This sequence comes from Beris morrisii, assembly GCA_951812415.1. Taxonomy (NCBI): domain Eukaryota; kingdom Metazoa; phylum Arthropoda; class Insecta; order Diptera; family Stratiomyidae; genus Beris; species Beris morrisii. Next base: position 97,371,854 of record OX638311.1, read on the forward strand.
TTGTCTGTAAACAACAAATTAAATTTCGTCGGACCAAATTTACACACCGTCAAAAAATATGTGGCCATTTCTGATACTTTTTTGCTCACCGACGAGCTGCCTTCATTTTCTTCGTTAAAAGCGCCGCTTTTTCGCTGGTCGTCTGCTATAAACCCCTATCTCGTGCAGTCTGCTTCATATCGTTTTGGTTACTTGATGATATTCATTCATCTCTGCTCTTTTAGGGCAGCACTTTTAAAGCGATCTTTCATACTTATTCTCTGCAAAACGTTGTCTGTCCTCGAGCTTGACCTTTTTTTTCCAACCCGATTCGGTCATCCGCTCCAGTGGTTCCTAATTCTCTTTTTTCTTCATAAGCCGCACTGTAGTTGAATGGCTGCACCCTATTTTATCAGAAATTGCACGGTAAGATAAACGTTGACCTGCCAAAGTAAAAGTTCTAACTTTCTCGTGTTAATTGCTTGTATTTTTTCCGTCATTTCCAATTTATATACCTGTTATCTATCAGAACGTACCAGAAACTGAATATTCTTGGATTTAATGATAGATATAAATCTGCGGAAAAATCCTCATCCCATAAAACAGCCATACAATCAAACCTTGACTTAAATGTGCGTGTAAACAAATATAAAAGAGTGGTGCGGTTTGGTGGTGGGCATGAAAATGATAAAAACAACAAAACCAACAAAGAAAGACGTAGCAGCGATAACAGCAAAAATTTCAACAGTAGTAACGATTGTGCAAAAAATATTAATAGCGGCATTGCAAATCCTATTCAGAGGTTTACAAAGCTGCAAAGATCCCCAGCAGGAAAACAAGATTTTTCTAAGACAAGATTAGGAGAAATAACTTTTTGCTAACATGGTTCAAACCAACCCAGAAAGAATGACAGAAGACTGACTTCGAAACGCCACCCACGAATGGAGAGCATGAAGATGGGCACTTTGCGGCAGTATGACAAACGAAAGAAAATTAGCACTGTGCGGAGGCGATCAAGCGGCTGGTAGCTATCGCTGCGCGGCACGTCAAGAAGCGATCAAGAAACTTGGGCGATGAAAACCGTTCAACTTAACCTCAACCACTGCATTGCTGCATTGCAGAGCAAGATCTCTACAGCAGAAAATTTTTCGAACGAGAGTTCGAGCTCGCTATTCTGTGCGAGCAACATCACAACGTGAACGGAAGCGAGTGGACGACGGATGCATCCTGCAAAGCAGGAATATGGAAACTTGGTGGCAGATAATACCAAAGTATAGCTTCAATAGCTAACTCACAAATGAAAGATTCTCAATCGATCTAACCGCGGACACCAGATTGGTTGGCTATGCGGATGATATGAGATTGCTGGTAGTACGGAAATACCGATCCGATCGAAAGGGTAATGCGGTGGTTATGTAGTGCAGACCTGGAGTTGGCGTTACACAAAACGGATGCGGTTCTATTGAGCTCTCGCAAAGTGTGCTAGGTTCTCACATTCAGAACAAGGACGCACGAAATAATCTCCCAGCCAAATCTGCAGTGTCTTGGGGTGCTGATCAATACTCGGATATCCTTCAATGACCACCTTCTAGTGACCAGTGGGAAAAGTTCAAAGGTTAATGGTACACTCTCATGCATCATGGCTACATACGAGGACCAGCTGGTGAAAACTTTTAGCAATGGTCACGATCTCCATAATATTATACGTTGCACCGATCTAGGTAGATGCGACGAAGACGGCATTATACTCAGTGGGAATCCGATCGTCTCAGCGCACTAAGGGTTGCAAATGCAGTTTCAGAACAGTTTTCGAAGCAATCGAAGTGACCTCGGGAATGCTACCGATAGACAAGTTGGCATTGGTGGGAGCTTCAGCCTATCTACGAAGCAGAAGATGGATTAACAAAAGTGGACGAGCGACGTCGCCGCATCCAGGAATGACAAAGACGCTGGGAGAGGGCGAACAATGGGAGATGAAGATGGAGAGGCTAAAGTTATATTTGGGATGTGGAGTACAACAGATATTATAATCAATATGTACTGAATCCAGCGCATTATTATTAAATGAATATTATATTTGGGATGTGGAGTTCAACAGATATTATAGTCAATATGTACTGAATCCAGCGCATTATTATTAAATGAATAATTTTGTAAAACATTGAATAGTTCAATACACGAGCTTTAAGATTTCTGATCGTTTTAATTTTCTGCAATGAGTTTTAAAACTTTCGTTAAATAAATCTTTGTTTTGACCAAAATTTGCTCGCAACGCATTCGAGGTGTTTAAGTCTGAACTTTCTTACGGCTATAGAACAGCTACACCAATAAATCAACAATGATTGCTTTTATTGTTGTATATCCGTTTCGTAAAGCTTAGTTCTTTTTAGAGTTGCTCAATAAGACAATTATTGAATTTAGTGGGAGCCGAAGTATTTGCTTAGAAAGACGAATAAAACAATTTTCACACAATAGTTATAGCAATAAAAAAGGGATGTATTATTTGAAGGCACCATATTGCTTTTGTTAATCGCATGGGATAACGCTTAGTAGATATAATTTAGTATAGCCTACCTCTTCGAGTTCCTCTTCGCCAACTTCCAGTTCCAAGATAGGCTTTAGTACAATAATCATAGTAATAAATATTATATTAACGTTAGTATTATTTCAGACTGATACTATTTCATTAAGGATGAGTTATTAATAGTGAAATAAAAAATATTAAATTACCAAACCAGCTGTAGTCCTCTCCTTATGCTCCTGATACATTTCTCGCATATCAATTAATTTATTTTCCAACTTCTCCATCGTCCAAATTTGGCTACCAGAATTAAGACGTTTAACTAGAATTGCTGGTTCACTAACAAATGCTCCACGCTGGATAAAAAAGAAATAGTAATAAAATTTATTAAATCAAAATTAATTGTAATGATTTACCCTCCTATTGGGACTCAAATTCGCTGGTGGTATTTGCAATGTAACGCTGAATTTGGTTTTCTTTTCCATTTCTTCAGCAAGAAAGTTGGCTTCTTGTACAAGTGTATTTGCTCGCATTATATCGGTTTTAAGTTGTCCGAGAGATCGTTTGAACATTTCGTCTCGCTCCTATTAAAGGAAGTATTTATAATTACTATTAATATTCATATAATTTTAATTAATTGACTCACATGTGCCCATTTTTCAACTCTCATTTGAGATGTCGGCGTGCATGGAGTTATTTTACCTAAACGTAATGGATCATACGGCGCATATGGCGCATATGGTGTACTCGGTGAAAGAATGTTACGAAGTTGTTGAAACTGTCGCTCGTACTCCTGCATTTCAATTGCCATTTAAAACATAAGTACATAAATTAATTTAAAATATGAAATATGAAAACATGAGATGATTTGGTATTTTCAACTAATAAAATGATAAAAATGGATGGGTGCAATACAATATATATGCTATTCAAATTAGGAGAACAATCTCTGAATAAGAACCAAAACCTCGAAAACCAAATAAAATTTACATGTAACGCGACAAAGTTTAATTTAAATTTAACTGGGCAGCTGAAAATTTTAATTTTTTGTTTCTATGTCAATTTTGTTATAAGTTATAGTATGGTCAAGAATTTGTGAAAATAGTGTCAGAGCCGTCTTTGAAAATTCATATCTCCCATCATTTTGATCATAGAATAATGACATAGGGCTTAATTTAAATGGTTGCAGCAATAATCGAAAATTAGCCTTGCAAATTTTTTTCTATGATAACGATCTTGTCTCTTATTCTCGAATATCTCAAAAATTATATCTTTAATTCTTTTGTTTTCCAAGGATCCTTATATGGCAGCTACATGAAAGGCTCACTCGATATTCGACGTACCAATATATGTGGGATTTATTTATTGATGGGTTGGTGAAAATGTGTAAAAAATGCAATTAACATAAAAATTCAAATACAATGTGTTCTTTGTTCAAAAGACGAACTCCAACTGGTGTGTCTCTCGTTCGTTGCCTCTCGCTCCACATGTTCCCCACCAACTGCTACTCGGGTTCGATTTCGCAGTGGGTCACAAATCATCCCAACTTTGTTTAATGTGCCATGTGTCCTGCATTAACAGTTTAGCCGTAGTCTGAATCGGACCAATCAAATCAAGCGGATCGAAAAATTTACTAATTGCTGATAACATTAGCCGCTTTGTTGTGACTACTTCTGAAAATTGAAACTCGTCGTTGTTGGGGTTCCATTCAAGACCGAGAGCCTTGATGGTGTCGTTATCATCTATACTGTGCGTCGCGTTATTATCTATACTGTGCGTCACTGTGTTTTCCCGTGTTCCGAAGGTAAATGAGCTACACTCTCCGGGCAAGTTGAACACCATTTGTAAATTTCGAATCCACCTGCTTTCAGCACTGCTGTGAGTTGTTGTTGTAACTTCATGACTCCTTGGACATCGTCTGCTCCGGTCATGATGTCGTCTACATACATTTCGTCCAGTATGACCTTTGCGGCGATAGGACATTCATACTCTGCCTGTTCAGCAAGTCGACGAACGCACTTGATCGCTAAGTACGATGAACTTGCTTCACCGTACGTAACCGTAGTTAACTGAAACTCCTGTACTGGCTCCACTGGCGATTTTCTCCATAGTATGCGCTAATAGTCTCGATCATCCGGATGCACGATTATTTGCCGATACATTTTGCGCAAATCTCCAATCAATGCGATGTTGTGGAATCGAAACCGCATGCTAACCTCAATCAAACTGCTCTATAGAGTAGGTCCCACGTGAAGTACATCGTTGAGTGCCACCCCGGAGTCGGTTTTACTTGATGCGTCGAACACGGTGCGAAGTTTTGTGCTGCTGCTTGATTCCTTCATTACCCCGTGGTGTGGTAAATAAACTATTGGACATTGACGATCTTGCGAAACTTTGAACGCAGGAGACATATGGCCGAGCTCCTGATATTCTCGCATAAATTTCACGTAACGTTCTTGCAACGTTTTGTTATTCTTGAAGCGACGTTCCAATTGAATTAATCGCCTAATTGCAGTATCTCGTGATTTCCCCAGTTTGCTTGACTCTTCACGAAATGGTAACCGCACGATGAAATGGCCGTTCTCATCCCGAGTCGTTGTTCGATTTCGGCACGAATGTTTGCTTTCAGCTCGTCAATAATTGGTCTGAGGCTTACTGGCGTACACTTTGCTTTTCAAATAACCACATAAAAAGAAGTCCGGATGAGTCAAATCTGGAGCTCTCGGTGACCACTCAATGTCGCCTCTTTTCGACATCAGACTTCCAGGGAATTGTCGTTGCAGAAACTGAGTTGTTTCATTTGCAGTGTGACATGGAGCACCGTCTTGTTGAAACCAGTAACCATCCAGACCTTTTTCACGCATTTGCGGGCAGACATAATAAGCTAACATCCACCGATATCGTTTTCCATCGACTGTTTCGTTTTGTCGGAAAAAAATGGCCCAATGATGGTTTTGGCGCAAACGCCGGACCAAACAGTCACTTTTTGATCATGCAATGGCGTTTCATGAATCTCGTGTGGATTCTCCGTTCCCCAAATGAGGCAATTTTGCTTATCAACGCCGCCAAAGAGCGTGAAATGGGCCTCGTCGGTCATCACAATTTGCTTCCAAAAATCAGGTTCAGTGTCAACCATTCGAACAACTGTTTGGCCGTATTCCAAGCGACGTGGACGGTCTGTCCGCAATATTCTTTGTGTTGTTTGCACTTTATACGGAAACAAATGCAAATCATCCATCAAAATGCGCCGCAAAGTGGTTCCACTGACGCCAAAATGCTGAGCGCGGTGACGATACGAGATTTCTGGGTTCTCGGCAACGCTCTCTCTGACCTCTTCAACCAGTTCATTGGAACGTCTTGGTCGTCGATGAACGGCATGTGGACGATCTCCCACTGTCCAGTGCTCAAAAAAATTCGACACCAAACGACGAATAGTGTTGTTAAACGGTTCCTGTTGGCCACGACATTTTCGACGATACGTATATACACGTTGAGTTAACACAACGGAACGACTATTCTCAATGTACAGCGTCACTATTTTGGCGCCTTGTTTTGGTGTGAAGAAATCCATGGTTAAAATTTTACTGAATTGACGTTCCCAAAACTTGTCCAATCAAGTCAATTTGTTGAAAAATGTCAAAGTTATTCAATGTTTACATATCGATATAAAAGATGGCGCACCCTGTATAGAATGGACTGTATTTATTTGGCTTGACGGACCAATGTTTGCGACTGAACTAAAGATTTTCCTTTCAAATATAAATGCACTTTATTACACTTTTTACACGCGGTAAGTATTTTGTTTTTTAGGTTAACGACTGACTTCTTTCGTAATACACATGCGCCGCCTAGCGGCTCGTCATGAAATCCAGTTGACTTGCGCGCCAAGTCTAAATAATTGAACTCAACAACTATAATTAACAAAAAATTTGACATATGTAGATAAAAAAATTTAGATCATATTGTTGCGAGCTAGGGGTTCGCTGGAATCTCAAGTAAAGTACAATTCGCATGCTAGAAGAGTCGAGAAGAAGAAGAGTAATCGAGAATTATGGGAGGCGTGGATATTAGATATTGGGAGAGGTTGATATATTGGATATTGGAAGGAAAAGTGGCTTTCTTACTGGAAACTGATCAAGTTGCGTGGGTTGCAAGGGTAGCATGCAACAACATTTTTTTTCATTTATTCTTCGAGTACACAGTTTCAAAAGAATCGGCGATGGTAAGGTCGATTTACCCATTCTTTTCACACAATTGACAATGTCACACATTCTATAGGGTAATTTTGTGGGTTACGAGGAATTAGTTCTGCACAGACGATATAAATAATTTCATCACGCGAATTGGTTGCAGTCTTTTTTATCAACCTCATTTAATTTAACTAACCTGTCTTTGCTTCTCCAAGGCAACTTGCTTATCTTCTTCATGCTGTCGTTCTAATCTTGCGATTGCCGTCTGTATTGGATCATTGCTTAATTCATTCTGCATGATTTCATCTCGAGCAAAGTTATAATCAATCGGCTGAGCTGGTGTTTGTGGTTCTGAGTTTAAATTTAAGCTATTTGAGCTTTTCGGACAGTTTACACGAAAGAAATGATGATTTCCCCATAGTATTCTATCACCATGATGTAAAGCAGTTTTTTCGCATACAGATGAACCATTCACAAAACATCGTGCATTCTGTATTGGTTCCATGGATAATTCTCCTTCTTTAAGTGTTATGATACAATGTTCTGGTTGAATTCCAAGTCCAGATAATTGTATATCTGGTTGCTGTCCAATACTACAACCACCGACAAGAGTACGTTCCTATTTTTGTCAAAAGAAATAAAACAAATTTTTAACCAATAAAGTGATATGAATAGCATTGCCAAATTACTTTTAGATAATAGACTAATAATTCGTTCAGGGACGGATCTGCATTTAAATTGACTAAATAGTATTTATTTTTTTCTACTTTGATGCCACTAGCTTGCACACTTATGCCCATTTTTTCTAAAGCTTGCTGTCGTTCGTTTTGTATTCGTTCGGTCTTGACAAGTTTTTCTTCCCAAGTTTGTGAAATTTGCTTCATCAAATTTTCACTCTCAGCGAGCTTATCATGAATGTCTACGCGTTGCGTATCACCGACTGGTGATCCCTGAAATTTCGATTTATTAGATTCAATTGTTAAAGATAATATTATTACTTACCGTTGCATGTTTTAACATATTTCGGAGATTCTCAACCTCTAAACGTAATTCGCGGATAATCCTGGCATTAGGATCTTCATTAATCACAGCATGATTGACTATGCGCTTCGCTCGGTCGGCATATCGTAAAGTTGATAATGTTTCTTCGTAATTATCAGCTGCTGGTGATATCGTTGCAACCATTACAGTCTTAGAGTTACCACCCAGATTGTCTTTCAACAACCATGTCAGCACGGAATCACGGTACGGAACGAACTTATCGTTACGATTTCTGCCGCTAGATTGATCTGCCAATTTAGATATCACAAGACCCAAAGTCGTTAACGACTTATTTATATTGGAGCCTTCTTTCAGTCTATCACCGACCGCTCCAGTTTTAACAGCACGTTCACTGCCAGCTAAATCGACTAGAGACATTCTTGAAACTTTTTCCCCACTAACACTTGTTAGTGGGTCTGTTAAAATCTGTGTTAAAACTACAGAAAAAACTGCGTGCGATCGAGAAGATTCGGCATTCATATTGGTTGCTGCCACAGTTCGGGACTTATTACCTTCTGTCATCAAACTATCAATATCCTTCAAGTAAACATAAGAAAAATTTCAAATATAAAAACACTTATTTTGAGTTGCAATAAAGCAAATTGTTTGGTTACTTCAAATGATGTTACTGCTAATTGTGACAATCCATCTACATATGGACCTAAAACATTATGCTCTCGAACTTTGAGTGAATGTTTATTTGGTTTAGGATCCAACAAATCGTGAACTTTTTCGTTATAGATTTCCATATATGATACCTCTACTTTATATAGCAAATCTAAGGTTTCTTTATTTTCTATTGATGCAAACAGCTTATCACATAAACGAGGTATAATACCCTTGTTGTCTTGAGTACCCATCATTGTGTAAGACTTTCCAGATCCTAAAAAAAGGTAAAATATATAAAATTTTGCTGGTTATATACAGGGAAGATGAAAAGGTAGAGAAAGAAAGATATACAAAGTTTAAAATTTAAATTCACATATACCACTATTACTGATATTTATACAATAGTAACGAACTAAGGTTTGTTCAAAAAACTGTACAGCTTAAGCAGACAAAATTACAAAGGCTGGCATGGCTGCGTATCACTGGAGCGATGCGCACCACTGCCCCGGCTGCCTTAGGGACACTTCTTAAACTAGCATCTCTATACATAGGAATACAGAAAGAAGCAAAGATACCCACATTTAAACTTTTCAGAGAACGAGTCAGAGCACAAACAGCTTGCACAACTCTTTCCGCGGAGCTCCACAAGGATCATATACTTGCGATACCTCTTTTTGATTCCATGGTACCGAAATTTATTTTCACAAGGTCATTAAAAGTTATCCTACCTGAAAAGGAGGATTGGGCTACAAACAAACCCACTTCAAAACCGGGATCCATAATCTGGTACATAGACGGATCCACAACTGATCAAGATGTAGGAGCAGGAATTTATATAGTTTACCCAAATGTTAAATTCTACTTTAGCATACACATAACATCCACTTTTTTTCCAGGCGGAGACTCATGCTACTGAAGTCTACATTAAAGAAAATATCAGACGGGGTTCCAAAAACCAAGACATATACATTCTTTCGGACAGTAAAGCTGCTATATTTCGGTTTTGCAGTCAATTCAAATCTACTCTAAGCTTGTTTAGGATTGCCTCTAGTCCCTGACTGAACTTGGAAACCAGAACAGAGTTAGCCTGATTTGGATACCAGGACACCGCTGGAGTACCGATAAGCACAGCAAAAAAGGAACATCCGAATTCGGCTAAAAACGTAAAGAGCCATTCACTGGGACTTGACACTGAGATACAGACACTCAAATCTATTAATTCCGGAACATTCGAAAAAAAGAACGTCTGATTATCTGAAATTAAGCAGGTGTCAGACTCGAACTCTAGTGGGAGCTCTAACAGGACATTGTTACGTGAAGAAACATCTCCATAGGAGTGATCTCTCTAAAAGCAAAAAATTCAGAATTGGCGATGATGAAGATGAAGATGAAACATCAGAGCACATTCTCTGTGAATATGAGGGTCTTGCTCACAAAAGGATTCGTCATTTCGGTCAGGGCTTCATGAAACCATCGAAACCATTCCTCTTCGAAAAATACTAAGCATCATTAAAAGTCCAGGGATTGAAGAGGAACTGTAGATAATTCAGAGACGTCACATTAGGCCCAACTGAGTGACAGAGGAAAAACAACCAACCCCAAACCGAAATCTTTTGAAAAATTAAGAATACTGCAACCGTACAATTAGTATCCAGTTTTGTGTTTCAATGAAGGCTGTTAGATTGCGGTCAGGGAGGCCAAGAGTACAACTTGAAAACCAGAAAAAAACTGGTAGGCTATGCTTACAATAAGTGAGAAACGGAACAGGTCCTGAAACAAGTTGGTATAGGAACATAACTGTGACCAAAGACCTACAGCCAGAAATACATGTGCATATTTCTGCATGCAGAGCGGCAAAACGGATTTAGAACGCTTGAGTTTAAATGCGACGAAACACACGCTTATTCTGCATGCAGCGCAGCGCTGCAAGATGTCTCTACTTCTACTTTTGCTGTGCAGCGGCAGTGGTGCTACGATTTGAATTTGAAATTTACCAACACAGAAAAATAAAAAAGTGGTGTGAGTTAATGTTCTAGTTGTGATTTTGTACTTGTGGAGTGGAGTAGCAATGGAGAGGCGTTTCATCGAACTTATAAAAAATAAGCAATTTTTATTCGATAAAACCAGTCGAAATTACAAAAATATATTTTTGCGGGATCATTTTTTGTCAATTAAAATAAACTGAAACTCTAACCGACTATCAGAAAATGCGGCGATTTATGACAAATACAACCAAGAGATTTGTCAAAAACTCTGCACGTCTGTTTCACATGCAGAGATGCGTGCAGTGCTGCGTGCATATATTCCGCACATGTATTTTTGGCTTAAATTAGTCACTTGAATACCGGCAATAAAGCAAGACAAACAACAGAACAACGATAAGGACCACCCAATTTTTTTCAAGTTATTCTCTTGATCTCTCTAACAGCTTTGTTAGAAACCTGAAGCTACCTGGGATGATGTCAGCTATAGTAACTGAATTTTTTTTTTTAAATTACTTTTTACAGTTTTGTTGTTAAAAAGTAAAAAGTAACATTACTTTTTTTTAACATTAAAAGTAACTGCCTGAAAAATAGGTAGGTGACTGACGGGATTGATTTCGTTCAGCAAATTAATCTTAAACAAAAAAATTGAAAAAGGTTTGGATTCAGTACAACTGTGATTATGTCCAGAACTAAAAATTTAAATATTCATGCATAAATATAATAACAAAATTGCGGACTTTTTTCGAATTTATAATTTAATTTAATTTAATTTATTTATATTTTTTTAACTGAATTACTATTATTATTATTATTATTAATAGGTTAAGAGCAAACAATTTGTAGAAACTTTTAATAAATCAAATCGAACAACGGTAAACGAGTTTCTGTCAAATTAAACCCACCAGATATTTCAGCTTCAAGTTACGCGACTAATCAGTGTGCGTCTGAAAATTAAATTTACATTTAAACAGAAACAAAAAATATGTTTAGACAAAAACGTGTTTGACTAAAACAGGTTTGCTCTTCCAGTGGGCGGCCAGCCTTAAGCCTCAGTTATAATGGTTCCGATCCGATCCTGCAACGTCGGAGGAGAACAATTTCAAGGCACAATGATTCCGCTCCGACATTCGCCAAAGTGACACTATCGAGGTGTAATTTTGACTTTTAGTAAAGAGCCGTACAAATTGTCGCAACGAGATGCAATGAAACGCTGTAAACCGCAAGTAAACGCTGCATGAACACAATGACCGGATTTTGTTCGCAGTTGTATCAGTGTCAATAATCAAAGCGAAATTGATATCCACGCGAAAATCGGTAAATTATTTTTAATGCTCATCGAAATCTCTTTCATTATCCATTTTATTATTTTCTTCTTTAAATAATACAGTGCGTTTTAGGTTATGATAATGTCATATTTGACATTTCGATGCGTTCACTTGCGATCATTTTAAATATTACGAACTTACTTGCGACTCTCTGCGACCCATAGCGTTCATTCTGTTTAGCTACATACAATCACATGCATTTGAAACTCGTTTTTTCCGCTCCGTTATTTTGACACTCCAATCCGACTGCGATTGCGTTCATTCTGTACGGCTCTTAAGGCGAAAGAGGTGGTGAAATTCAATAATTCACCTCTTAGCATCGGAACGGATAGAAGTTGAAAGTTGGTCAACTTTACCCCTCCGTTTTGTGTCTCGGCTAATTAACGGAACGATTGTGACTAGTCGTTCCGAAATTTCCTTTTGATGTGTGTCGGATAGAGAAACTCAACACTGTCTGTTTTCCGGATCGGATCGGAACCATTATAACTGAGGCTTTAGAGTTAAATATCTATGAATCCTGAAAACAACTTCTTGATGATTATGTAGGAAGCCTTAGGCAGTAAAAAGGAATTCGATATCTTATCAGAACTAAGAAATATGTAGGAATTCGTGAAAACTTATGCAACCCCCTTGCACCCACTTTGGGTTGAATATCCGAAAATCCTGAAAGAATTTTTTAGATATATACATAAAGAAAACCCAAGGAAGTGAAAACCAATTCGATGTCTTACCACTCCTAAGAGATATGACAGAATTCATGAAAACGAGTTCAACCCGTTTATACCCTCTTAGGGGTCGAAAAAGGAAAAAAAAAACTTGAAAACGAGTTTTAGTCGATTATAAAACAAGCCCGTGGAAGTGAAAAATTATTTAACATCTAATCAGACCTGAGTGATACGACCGAATTCGTTAAAATACATACAACCAATATCATATCAATTCATAATTTTAGAAGACCTAAGAGATAAGACGAAATTCGTGAAAATATATGTATTTCGTTTTCACTGATCACTTTTTTAATCCCGTTCCGTACACCAATGTATATTTCAAAATTTTGTTTATCTAAATTACTATTCTAATAGATCTACGTATAGTCACCAAGTTTCAACTTTTTAGCATATGCCGTTCTATAGAGAGGAAAAAAACCCTAATTCTAAGCATCTACCTTAAACTATTCTTGAGATATGATTCGTGATTTTTTTTTAAAAATTCTTAACCCCCCCCCCCCCTCCATTTGTTGATATGTACATACACATGCCGAATTTTATTTTTCTAGCGCAACTGGCTCGTAAAATATCGTAATCTTAAGTTTTTCACCCCCCACTCCCGCACACCCATCTCCCCACTCAAAATTTTATTTCTCATCTTTTCTCCTAGTATAGCTACAGACAATCATGAAGTTTCAATGTAGTGGCTTCAACTGTTTAAAATATATGGATTTTAGGATGTCTCCATCACAGCTTTTAATCGTTTCGGACGCATTATTCTTACTCCACTTGAAGGGGTCTACTCAGTCTACCAATAAAAAAAATTAAACTTAACAGCTCAAAGGATTTGAGAGCTATAAGCCCTCAAACGTTTTGTGTACGGCGGACGGGGGCACTACTAATAGTAACCTTAAATTTTTCGTTAATTTCCATTGTTAATAAAACACCGTTTTCCATATTAAGCACTCAAAATGACGTTGACACGAAAGCAACAGCTAGACATACATATGAATATTGCAATAGCTTCTTTCTTGCTTACAGGCCCAATTGTGAGAAACTATGAAAGCAGTTTTTTCAAAATTTTTGACAAATCTAGTGGTAAATAGCAAGGAAAAAAACAGCTTTTTGGTTGCTTTGGACACACAAACGCACACAAAAGAAGCAAATAGCCAACTATAGCAAAAATAATGAACAGACCCCAGCTTATGACAGTGATTCTTGCTTCAGATTTTCAATTTGTCTTCTCACTTATGTTCCTAAAGGCAATGTCCAGAAAAATAACTATATCCCAAAGGTTTCGAAAGATTCGAAAGAATCTATTCTTGAAATGTTCTCATATTTCACAATGTTTTCAAGGAAAATTATGCTACCTTTTCTAAACCTTATGACCAACAGATTTAATGCGATTAAATATCAGGTTGTAAGTTAAGTTAACTTTAAAGAAAAATTAAATTGAAATGGCTTTTTCAAAAATTAGCAACAAAAAAAAATTATGACATACGACTTTCATTTGAAAATATAAGTATGAAGTGGTCATTAATTACCGTATCACAAAACATGACTTAATGCAATTTTTTTTTATTTTAAATGTAAGGTTATGAATTAAACTTTAAGAAAATAATAAGATGAAATGGCTTGTTCGACATTTATTTGCTAAAATTCCGCTCGGTCACTAGTATTTTTCAAAAATGACAATAATAAAAAAAATTATGCCCCAGAACTTTTACTTTTGATTCTGCCATATAAGTATGAAGAGGTCATTAATTACCCTATCATAACACTTAGGCCCACTTAGTTCTAACTGGAACTTTAACTGACAGATTTTCATACAAAGCTTCCAGTTAAAGTTTCGGTTAGAGTTTAACTGAAGATCGTAATAATGGCCCTTAGTTAACTACTACTACTACCAACGGTTTTATTGATGGCAGTTAATAGATATATATGGGTATTAAAATTTGAACCGTTACTTATAAAAGGTGTATAATATTGCAGTCAGGTGAAATTCAACTGATGCAGTTAACTCCTTATGATTTAATAATAAGAAAAATAATTTTAATAAAGTCATAAAAAATAATTTTAATGTAATAAGGGTGGCCAGAAAAGTCAAGTTTTCTCATGTTGTTGGAAAAATGAGTTAACCGCTTGTTGCTCCAAGTGCTTCCATTTCTCGAACATCATTAAAGAAAAAATTTTACTTGAAAATCTTGCTGTCACTAACCTGTCTGTCCATATGCAAAAATACATGCGTTATATCCTTGAAATGCATTCTCCAAAATGTCTCGTCCAACTGAATCAAAAACAGATTCTTGCGACGCAAAATGTTCAGCTTCAGGATCGATAGAGTAAAAACAATGATCAAATGCAAATGATTTCGGATGTTTACTGAAAACGAATTAATAAAAATTTTCAATATATAAATATGTATTTATACTTCCATTTATGTATGTATTTAGAAAAGTTTAAAATTTAAATACGGACAAATGCTGAACCAAGTGTTATAAACCACATTCCACGTTTTTGTAAAAAAAAAAAAAAAACAACTACATATTATGGCTTTATTAGTAAGAGTAAACATTCCCATTAATGATGGAACACAACTTCGTTCAAGTGGCTGCCTCGGCTGGCTGCGCAATAGCGCATTCTGTCACTCCAATTTTCCAAGACCTTGTTGATGGTTTCGGGCTGTAGCTCACGGATTGCTTGGATGATACGCATTCTGTCACTCCAATTTTCCAAGACCTTGTTGATGGTTTCGGGCTGTAGCTCACGGATAGCTTGGATGATATTGGCCTTAAGTGCTTGAATCGTTTCTGGATTATTGGCATAACATCGGTCCTTCACGGTTCCCCACAAAAAAGACCCAAAGGGGTCAAATCGCAGCTCCGAGGCGGCATGGCGCGCCATCCTGCATGAACCAGAGGTCGTCCAAATCCATGTCTTCAATTTCAGTAAAAAAAAGTCGGATAACATGGCTCTGTAACGTTCACCGTTGACCGAAACGTTGTTCCCAGCCTCATTTTCGAAGAAAAATGGTCCAATGATGCCACCACTCCACAATCCACACCAAACTGTCACTCTCTGTGGATGCATTGGCTTCTCGACAATAACGTGCGGGTTTTCCGAGCCCCAGATGCGGCAATTTTGTTTGTTAACGTAGCCGCCGAGATGAAAATGCGCCTCGTCAGAAAAGATGATTTTTCGCCCAGAATCGTTGTCCAATTCAAGCTGCTCTAAGACCCAAATTGCGAAGCGATAACGAAGCGGATGGTCGTGCGCCTTCAATTGCTGAGTCAATTGGACCTTGTAAGCGAATAATCTGAGATCTTTGTGCAAAATTCTCCTCAGGCTAGTGCGTGAAATGTTGAGCTGTTGAAATCGACGGCAAGTTGATGTTCGTGGAGTGAGTCTCACACTCTCGGCTACAGCAGCAGGTCTATGCGCACCGTACGGCGACGGGGGCCATGAGTGTTGTCCACTAGCATGCCACAAACTTGCGTACAGCAGGCGCGGTGGGTGCTTCATTTCGGCCAAAACTTCTTTTCAGAAAACACACTGTTTGGGCTACACAGCACTCATTTTGGAAATAAGTTTTCAATATTTCCCAACGTTGTTCAAGTGTAAAGCGACTCATTTCGTTCCACGGAGGTATGATACTGACTTTCTGTCAAGATTTCGAGCGGGAAACAGCTTTCAGTGTCAAAATGTAAAAAGAAACCACTAGATGGCCCACCCTGTACATGGAAAAAAATGTAATTTTGTTCATTTTATTGCATTTTAAAAAGAAACTTGTATTTGGCCCACCCTGTATAACCACCAAGGTTCAACCTTCTAATATGGAGTTTAGAATGTCTTGATCCTAGCTTTTTAGCGTTTTATTTAAGTTCTGAGATTCAACTTCCTATCGTATCGGTGCCTGAGATATAAAAGCCAAACATTTTCGTCTCAAACCCTCCCCGCACCACCTCCAAAAAGTTGTACATAAGGGAGTCCACCTAGTCTACCCACTAAACTGAACTGAATAGCTCAAAGGATTTGGGAGCTACGAGTCGAGTCTTCTACGGCAGTAGTCTGAATTTTTGTTTACTTATTTTTTGTTTTTGAAATCCATCACAATATTTTATTATGTTAATATGATAAAGTAAAAGTTGGTCGATTCGTTTAGGTGCTCTTACACGAGCAATTTTTGAAGCAATTGATTACCCGACGACTTGCGCAAAAACTAGTGGAGCGATTAGTGGAGCAATATCGTGGTAGTTGCGGCAATGTGACAATGTTTTGACAGATTGCTGTTAGTGCTCGCCCTATAGTTGCTGTATTTCCACTGAACTTGGAAAATTTCGAGCAATTGTCTTCGTTCCGTGAATACAATTGGTCTGTCGTTTTCGTGTTTGATTCGATTGCCAAGTTTTCTTTTGAGTTTTAGAATTGTTTGTCAAATTTGCTTTCGTACAATGAGTTCTTCATAGACTGAATTTGTCGTTTAAACCCTCATTGCCGAATTGCTAGATATTGTCCCATATCGCTCATCACAATCCAGCAACGATTTGAGGGAAAGTTGATCTACATCGCCTGTTGCTATTGTTGCAGAGAGGTGGAGGATGAAGGATGAGGGATGAGGGATAAAGGATAAAAGATGAAAGATGAAAGATGAAGATTGAAGATGTAGGATGGAAGATGGAGGTCGAAGTATGGAGGATGGAGGATGAAGGATGGAAAATGGAGGATAGAGGATAGAAGATAGAGGATAGAGAGAAGAGGCTGGTGGATGGTGGGTGGAAGATTAAAGATTAAGGATTAAAGATTAAGGATTAAGGATTAAGGATTAAAGATTAGAGATTAGAGATTAAAGATTAAGGATTAAAAATTAAGGATGAAGGATTAAAGACTAAAGATTGAAGATTGAAGATTGAAGATTGAAAATTGAAGATTGACGATTGAAAATTGAAGATTGAAAATTGAATATGGAAGATAGAATCGCAAATCTTTACAGACCGCGGATCTTTATGAATCGCAGATCTTTGATAGAAAGTCTTTGCAAACTATGAGATAGCATATTATACATATACTATACATGCTACTTATAAAGCATGGTGGATAGAGGATGGAATAACGGGAGCAACGTAGCAACGCAATCAACGGAGCAACGGAAGTAACGGGAGAAATGGAAGCGAAATCAACGGGAGCAACGAGCGCAACGGAGCAACGGGAGAAATGGAAGCAACGGGCATCAACAGGAGCAACGGAGCAACGGAAGCAACGTGAGAAATGGAAGCAACGGGAGAAATGGAAGCAGCGGGAGTAACGATAGTGCACCAAACAAACGTGAGCGTAGCGACCGTAGCCGCGGTACGCGGCTAGTACTATATATAAATTAAAAAAGATAATTTTGAGAATTTCCAAATGTTACTCGACTGATTGGCGTTTTTACATTGACAGCCCAGCAAAAAAGTTTAAGGGTGCGTTTGTATTAAAATACAAAATTGTTATGTATCTATTGAAAAACCCTTTAGTACGGCAGTGCAAAAGATCCACATGGATCTTTTAAACCGGCTCAAAGAGCCGGTTCTTTGAAAAGAGCGAGATCCGGTGAACCGGTTCATTGAAAAGATCCGAATTTCCCATCTCTACTACACCGCATCTCAGTATGTATGTATGTAAAATAATAAAGTTGCGCCCAGACTGTTGGAAGATATTTATTTTTTGTCTATCCTTGTCGCAGTACGTTTCTGTCTTTTTTCAGTTTGCCATTTTTTAGGTCTACTTATTCTTATTATTTATATTTTTAGAATAACTAACTTATTTATATTTAATTTTATACTTTTAATTATTTATTTATTCTCAGTTTTATTTTTGCTTTCTTATTTTATTTTCCAATTTTCATATTTCGTCATTTTGTTGCTTTCTTATTTTTATTTTAAAGATGTCTACTTGTTGGTTGCAATTTTAAGTAGTCGATTTATCATATGCCAAAAGTAACTATTTTACTTTATTATTTTCTAATAATACAGAATTGTGATCGATTTTTAAAAAAAAAAAATTTGCTACCCTGAAAATTTTTTTTTCGCGTTTCATGACTCGTAGACACGAAAAAAAAAATTTCTGTCCGCCGTACGCCGTACGCAAAATCGTTTGAAGGCTCGTAGCTCCCAAACGGTTTCAGATACTAAATTGAATTTTTTTTTATGAATAGAGTGGGTAGGCCCCTTGAAGTGACCAAATTCTGAGGGGTGGGGGTGTGAGGGGGGAGGAGGGGGAAGCGTTTTAGACGGAAATTTTTGGTTTTCAGATCTCAGCAACCGCTTATGCTAGGAGGCTGAAATTTGGAATTTATGTAGAACTTCGGTAGTGGACCCATTTGCATAAAAATTGTCAATATGGGTGAAAGGGTGTGGGTGTGGGGGGAAAAATTGTGCGTCCGAAACGGAAAAAAGCCGAGATCGACACATTCTAAAATTCATATCTCCTAAACGGTTAAAGTTACAAAATTGAAACTTAATGAATACCTGTAGGTATACTTGGAAAATAGATCGCAAACAAATTTTTGAGTGTGGGCAGTGGCGTACGAGGGTGGGGGGTAAAAAACTTTAGATTATGATATCTCACGAACTAATTGCACTAGACAAATAAAATTTGGTTTGTGTATAAACGTTGACAAATCAAGACAAATCACGTCTCATATCTCAAGAACAGTGTGAGGTAGATGCTTAAAATTTTTACCCTAAGTAGGTCTAATAGACCCCTATCAGAAAAAAATTTTGGGGGTGAGGGTGTAGAGGGTGAGGGTGGGGGAGGGTGAAAAGGAAAAAGTTCCGATTTTTATATCTCAAAAACCGATAATGATATAAAGCTGAAACTTGGTATTTAGATAGAACTATGGTAGTAGCATCTTGAAAAAATATAATTTTTTATAAGGGTAGTATGGTACGGGGGTGGGGGATGTTTCTATTATCTATAGAACGGCTTATGCTAGAAAGTTGAAACTTGGTATGTATATGTAAATCAACTAGAAAAGTAATTTAGATAAAAAAAATTTCAAATATCCATTGGCGTTCAGAAGGGGGGGGCGAAAAAATGTATCAGTGAAAATGGAATGCATATATTTTCACGATTTTCGTCATATCTATTAGGTCTTTCCAAATACTTAATTCATTTTTATTCTACGGCTTCTTCATATAAATATCTAGAAAGTGTTTTCAGGATTTTTTAAAATTCGACCCCTAAGGGGGTGTAAAGGGATTGTATACTTATTCACGAATTTTGCCATATCCTCCAGGTCTGATCAAATATCGAATATCTTTTCACTTTCACGGGCTTGCGTAATAATCGCCTAAAACTTGTTTTCAAGTTTTTTCCTTTTTCAGCCCCTAAGAGGATATAAAAGGGTTGAACAAGTTTTCAAAAATTCCGTCATATCCTTTAGAAGTGATAAGTAATTTAATTGTTTTTACTTTCTCGTGCTTTATTCATATAAAGGGTTTTCCAATAAGGACTTGACAACTTTTTTTCAAAATAAAATGCAAACCATTTGAGATATTTCAAAAACTTTATTATCGGGTTGAAGTACAATCAAAACATTTATGAATGGAACTCGACTTCGTTCATATGGCCACCACGGGCACGTTTGCAGCGGTCGATTCGTTGGACCCAATTTTCGATGACTCGGCCACACATTTCGGCCGAAATGGCTGCTATTTCGTGTTCAATGTTGGCTCTGAGCTCTTCCAACGTCGTCGGCTTGTTGGCATAGACCAACGACTTGACGTGGCCCCAAAGAAAAAAGTCCAGAGGCGTTAAATCGCACGAACGAGGCGGCCAATCGACTGGTCCATTTCTTGAGATAACACGCTCATCAAACTTACTCTTCAATAAATCGATTGTAACGTGTGCTGTGTGGCTTGTGGCACCGTCCTGTTGAAACCACATGTTGTCCAAGTCCATATCTTCCAATTCGGGCCAAAAATAATCGGTAATCATGGCGCGATAACGATTACCATTCACAGTAACGTGACGATCATTATCGTCGACGAAAAAATATGGCCCTATGACGCCGCCAGCATGCAAACCGCACCAAACAGTTATTTTTTGTGGATGAAGTGGTCTTTCATGAAGCACATGTGGATTTTCACCGGACCAATAACGCATATTTTGCTTATTGACGAACCCACTGAGCCAAAAATGAGCTTCGTCACTGAAGATGATTTTGCGATGAAATTGATCATCTTGGCGCATCTTTTCCAGAGCCCAATTGGAGAACGTACGTCGCTTCAAATGGTCCATCGGCTTCAATTCTTGAGTCAGCTTGATCTTGTATGGGTGTAAACCAAGATCCTTACGCAAAATTCGCCATAACGTGGTCTGGGCGATGCCCAACACTTGAGAACGCCGTGGAATTGACTGATTTGGATCATTTGCTACGGACGTTTCAACGGCAGCGATATTTTCGACACTTCGACCAACCCGTTGTCTCACTGGCACGGCAACATCACACAACGAATATGTAGACTCAAATTTTTGCACTAAACTTGTTACTGCCTGTCTACTAGGGCGAGAATTACGACCGAAAATCGGAGTTAACGCTCTTAAAGTAGCGGTCACCGACTCCGAATTTCTGTAGTAAATTTTTATAATTTCCAGACGTTGTTCCTTCGTGTACTTTACCATGATAAAAATGTTAAGTTTACTGAATAAATTGACAGTGACAGTTCGATGATTAGTGAAAGGGTGCGTTCACAAATTGAATTCAAAGTTGTCAAGTCCCTATTGGAAAACCCTTTATATCAACTCCTTTCAGGATTTTTGGATATTCAACCCCCAAGTGGGTGTAACGAGGTTGCATATGTTTTCATAGATTCCTACATATTGCTTAGATCTGATGATATATCGAATTCATTTTTACTTCCCAAGGTTTCCCATATAAGAACCAAAAAGTCAATTTCAGTATTTTCAGATTTTCAATCCTAATGGGTGTAAGGTGGTTGTATGCTTTTCAAAGCTTCGACATATTTCTTAGGTTTAATGAGATATTAGATCGCTTTTCATTTCCACCGACTTTTTATATAATCGCCTACAAACCCATTTCTCAATTTTTCGATATTCGACCCCCAAGAGTTTGCATATGTTTTCACAAATTTTGCCACCCCTTAGTTCTGATGAGATATAAAATTGTTTATTACGGCATTTGATGTAATGACCTAAAAACTTATTTCACGATTTTTCGAATTTCAAGAACCAAGGGGGTGTGAAGAGTTTGCTTACGTTTTCCAAATTTTCAAAATCCCTCGTGTCTCATGAGATGTGAAGTTGGTTCTTATGAAATCGTTTTCGAAATTCAAACCCCAAGTGGAAGTAATGAGTTTGTATACGTTTTAACAATTCGTCATATCTCTTAAGTCTGATAAGGCAACAAATTCGTTTTTACTTCTATGGATTTTTAGTGTACATAATATACCGAAATTCGTATAGTCTATAGGGGATTTTTCAATGTTTAATTGGCTAAAAATCTATATTTTAAATATTTTTATTTTAAGAACAAAATTAACTCCATAATCTCGAAACAACTGATGATATGCTCCGACTTTGACCGCTCCCGAACTTTGACCCGAAAAATAATAAAGTTTCGCCCAGACCATTGGCAGATTTTTTATTTTTGTAACAATCTTTTTTTCAAATTTTTTTTTCCTCGAATGTTAAAAAACTTTTTCTTATCGCTGTATTTCGTCGTTTTCGTTGACGGGAGGATTTAGCCGTACGACGAATCGGTTTTCGATATACAGCAAAATGTTGGTGCTGTTTGGTAATTCGCACATGGATTTTCTTCAATCGGGTTCGAATAATTCGGTTGGAAAGCTCAAGCCGAAATCGTTTTGTTGTCGGCTCGAAATTAACGTGACATCGAAATCTTATACTATAAGACACAAGTGGAGGAAAACTTTGTTTACTTTTCAGCCACCAGTTTTCCATACAATTATTTATGTTAATTCCTTAATTCGCTGATTTCACTACAATATTTCTCTAGCTCTTATTTTCTTAGTTGCGATAAATGGAAAAAGCATTTCCTTTCTTTCAATATTTACGTATCCCGACATTTTTTTTTTTAGTTTCTCGTCTTATTTCACGAAACACGAGAAAAACTTCTACATATAATTCGCAAGTTTCGGGCTTTCGTGGTTTCTCAGCATTTCATCAAATATTTTCGTAGGAAACCAGCTGAACGGAGTATTCTTCTTCTTTTAATGGAGTATTTCTTTGCCCATCATTGGGTCCCACAGATAACGGCAATGTCTCATCTCGTCTATTAAATGCAACACCTCACAATCCGTTCAACTCATTTAAGTAATTCCAACTTCTCAACAAGGCCTAAACAGAACACGGACCTCGACTGCGACTGCGCAATCCCTGTCTTTAAAATACACAGGATTGTATGGCGCTGCCCACAAGCACTACTTCGCCTGCGACTGCGCAGTCGTGCTACACTCTAATTCTGAGACTGCGGTTGCTTGCACAGGGCTGCCAATTGTAATCTCGGATTTAAACTATTTCCCAGCAGAAGAAGTTTCGTATACCATACGTCGAAACGAAACCGTATATAAGTCGTATAAGCGGTTAGACTTTTTGGGACCGATTATTATCATAGTTTGTACGAGCACTATATATGGAATATTTACATGGCCCCTTCAAAATGCATTGAATTCTGTTTACATTTAAGTGGAGACCGCGATAGCTTAGTACATGCTGTCTCTATCTTACATATGGACATGTAGAATTTTGATGACATTTTGCGGGAGTACGCTCTGCCTGCCGAGTTTCTATTCGCCAAAATCGTCCCGATTCCTATTCACTTCCTCATT
Source organism: Beris morrisii (assembly GCA_951812415.1). Lineage (NCBI taxonomy): Eukaryota > Metazoa > Arthropoda > Insecta > Diptera > Stratiomyidae > Beris > Beris morrisii. Next base: position 97,395,058 of record OX638311.1, read on the forward strand.
TTTAATAAATGCGAACACGCTACCAGAAACACGTACATTTTTAAAAATATTAATCAAAACAGAAGTGAGAGTTGACACTCGTTCTTCATCTTGCTTGCATAGAAACGATGTCGCTGTCGGTATTCTGTTCAACACCAACTGCGTAGTCGAACCTCACGACAAAAGATAGGCAAATCGTAGTCGCAGTCGAAGTCCGTGTTATGTTTTGTACTTTACCTTGCAAATGCAAACTGTCAAATCCATTACGCAAAATAATAAACTCGCGAGAAGGACACGAACAAATCGTCTCGCGTACCTTTCGTCACTTTCTCGTCAAGCAGTACTCTTTGATGACGTCAAAAAACGCGATATGTCTGCAGCCGGCTTTAGTGTAGTAGCCACGACACATACTATAGCTAAAAAATATTTCGAGCAATTACGCACACATTGATATCGGTTTTAAATTCGGTTTAAATCACATTGCAATTGCATTGGTTACAGGAAGAAAATATGGAATAATATATGTTTTAAATTGGTTTGTTTTAAATTGTAAAATTACCGATCTATCTTGTCAAGATTTGTATGGTTATGCAGCACAGTTTGTTGAGAGTCCATTTCGACGACGCATTGTGTTCCAAGTTCAAGTTCTGCAAGTTAATAAAATTATGTAATGTTATTATTAATTATCTAATTTTCTATTAAATAAATTTGTATGAACAAATATAATGGTATGACCCTATTAAGAGGTGCATGGCCACTCCAACTATACAGTTTTGCATGTTCCAGTAATCAAGCCTTCACATATTGAAAGAACAGTTAAGGGCGGCGCTTGAGCGATTAATTCAAAATTCAAAATAATTGACTTTAAATCCAAAATGTTCAAAATAAATTACTTTAATTGAAAATGTCTGTGTTCTATTGAAAATATGCACTGACTTTATTGTCGGTTAACTTAAATTATATATACAAAATATTCTTAAACTAAAAATGCCAATTCGGATGCATACATAGCATGCTCGTCATAAGAATTAAATGGAAGGTTTCGGATATATGAAATCCAAAAATTAAAATTCCCATCATCTGATATTAATGTACAGGTAATGCTACCTTTGTATCTAGACACATCGTCAGGAAATCACATGCAATATACAGGGTGTTTGGTACTCCGTCCACGACCTTGTAAGGGGTTGTTCCTTGATATATTTGGAGAAAAAAATTTTTCCACAGGGTGGGTCAATTTTCAATAACAGTGGAGATACAGGGTTGTTAAGAAAAGTGTTTTTGACCGGTACCCTTACTCACTTAAAACGTTATATCTTGAAAACGAATAATCACAAGGCAAAGTGTTATAACTCGTTTTTTAGGCAATCGAATTACCTTTCATTTGATGTAACAGTCTAAATTGTAACTGCACATTTTTATGCGATATGTATTTTTACCTATTACTTCCAAAATGTTAATCGTAACTCATACATATGTATGCAGCTTTTGTAGGTAATAATACGGCTCATAAAAAAATAAAATTAAAATGACATGTTTATAATGGGGTTTTCTGAGAAAACTACATTGATCACTGAATTTTAAGGGTTCACGTAGCAAAAATTTGTGTTTTCGAGTAAATATCTCAAGATTGGGTGCAGTTACAATTTAGACTGTTACATCAAATGAAAGGTAATTCGATTCCCTAAAAAATGAGTTATAACACTTTGCCTTGTGATTATTCGTTTTCAAGATATAACGTTTTAAGTGAGTAAGGGTACCGGTCAAAAACACTTTTCTTAACCACCCTGTATCTCCACTGTTATTGAAAATTGACCCACCCTGTGGAACAATTTTTTTCTCCAAATATATCAAGGAATAACCCCTTTCAAGGTCGTGGACGGAGTACCAAACACCCTGTAGAACGGCTTATGCTAGAAAGTTGAAATTCGGTACGTATATGTAAATCAACTAGAAAAGTAATTTTGATTAAAAAAAATTTCAAATATCCATTGGCGTTTGGAAGTGGGGCAAAAAAAATTATCAGTGAAAATGGAATGCATATATTTTCACGATTTTCGTCATATCTATTAGGTCTTTCGAAATATTGAATTCATTTTTTTTCTACGGGTTCTTCATATAAATACCTAGAAAGTATTTTCAGGATTTTTTAAAATTGGACCCCCAAGGTGATGTAAAGGGGATGTATACATTTTCACCAATTCAGCCGTATCCCTCAGGTCTGATTAGATATCGAATAACTTTTCACTTCCACGGGCTTATTTAATAATCACCTAAAACTTATTTTCAAGGTTTTTCCTTTTTCAACCCCTAAGAGTGTAAAAACGGGTTGAACACGATTTCACGAATTCCGTCATATCTCTTAGGAGTGATAAGACATCGGATTGGTTTTTACTTCCTCTGGCTTTCTTTATATATATCTAAAAACTTATTTCAGGATTTTTGGATATTCAACCCCAAAGTGGGTGCAAGGGTGTTGCATATATTTTCACAAATTCTTACATATTTCTTAGTTCTAATAAGATATCGAATTCATTTTTACTTTCTAAGGCTTCTTACATAATCGTCCAAACTTTAATTTCAAGATGTTTGTTATTCAACTCCAATACGACGTATGGGTTTCGACATATATCTCAGGATTGATGAGATATTAGATTGGTTTGCACTTCCACAGACTTTTTATATAATCGTCTTCAAACGCATTTCCGATTTCATGTAATGGCCCGAAACCAAATCACGAAAAACCTTCTAATGCGGTAACAACTGATATTATACTAGGACTAGATCTCGTCCCGGTGTATGACCCAATTATGTAATTCATATGTTATATGAGGCAGCGGCGTAAGTATTCTAGCGCGACCCCATTTTAACCGCTTCCCGAACTTTTTTTTAGGTTTTCAGTCACATAGAAACCTACACCGCATCTCAGAATTAAACTCGTTCCGAACTTCTACCAAAAAAATAATAAAGTTGCGCCCAGACTGTTGGCAGATTTTTTACTTGATGGGAATTCAGGATTTTTTCTACTGATACATAATTTTCTTATGAATTATCTATTCGATTCCAGGCGATAGTCTTTCCCTGCAATTAGTGTAAAAACATTCGTTTTAAGTTTCGTTCTATGAACACGTGCCCCAGGGCCCCAAAAGAAATGAAAAATCGGCCTACAGTCTTTATTATTTTTTGGGTAGAAGTCCGGAACGTGTTTAATGCAAAAATGCAGAGTAGGTTACTATGCGGCTGACAATCTAAATCATTTCAAATAGGTACGTAGGTAGGTAGGTACGCGTGGCTCCAACGACGACTGTCCACCTTGCCGTGGTGTTGGGGCTGAGTAGGGTCTCGCCCGAAACCAAGAGATGGTCAACCTCCCCCCTCTCCATCCATCTCCCAATATCCCTTCACTCCACCTATCCGGGCTGGATCAAGGTGTCATACGACCCGTGCCGAGGATCGACCAGGCTTGGGGCCCTATACAAATAGCCCAGGCGCGAACGGAGTATCCGGATACCTGGCGACCACCGGATTAAATAGCCTTATCTGCACAATGCGGATCTCTGTGCAGATGGACCTTCCGTTCTCCGCTACTCGTGGGAACACTATGCATTCAAAAAAAACAAAAACAAACAAAAAAATAGAGTCCGGATCTCTTAAAAAACCGGACGGAGAGATAGACGAAAGCTCATCCCTCTCCTCCACCCCAATGGGGTTAACTGCGAAGACTGCGGTCACAGAACCTGGTCCTAGCAACTTACCCGCGAGGACTCCGGCAACCAAACCTGGTCCAAGCGACTCAACATCCACGAGGACTTCGGCTCCCAAACCCGGTCCAAGTGGACATTCTAAAATTAGGACTTCGGTCACCAAACCCGGTCCAAGTGGACATTCTAAAATTAGGACTTCGGTCACCAAACCCGGTCCAAATGGACATTCTAAAATTAGGACTTCGGTCACCAAACCCGGTCCAAATACCATGGCCAAGACTTCGGACACCAAACCTGGTCTTGGCTCACTCAAAAAGGAGGGTACTGGCAGAGGTAGTGACCAATCTCTACGCCATATCGCTCCTTCTAAACAGCTCTACAAAGAGAAGAAAACGGCCCTGGGAATCCTGAAGCGCCTTGGTAGTATACCAGAGGAACAGCGGACGGACAAACAACGGACCTCTATTGATTGGGCTTTAAAGCTGACCACCGAGGGGTGGGAACCATCCGGCAAAGGTCAAGTGTCCAAAAGACACAGATCGCTGGATGAGTCTCCCGAGGCAGCAAAAAGGGCCAAGACGGGCAACTCAAGCACCGCGGCATCTTCAAGGCCCTTCAACGAGGTCCTGAAGGATCATCTCGTGATGGCCGTCATCGACAGGAGTGACGATGACGGAAGGATCACTCCAGACAAGTGGAAAGACTTGCAGAGCGAGCTGGCGGATGGTTTCCTCAAACTTATGAGGGAGCATCCTGGTCCTGTCCCCTCCTGCCGCGACGGTGGGTGGCATCAAGGCCATGTCAAGCTGGTGATCTGATCCGACCAGAGATTGGCGGATCTCTACAAGGAGACAATTGCTGGTCTAGGCGAGGTTTGGCCTGGAGCAAAGTTGGAGGTTGTGGCAAGGGAGGACATCCCTAGTCGGCCTCGAACAAGAACCAGGATACCAAGTAAGCCTTCTGACGCGACGGCTGTCCTGGAGATCCTAAAGATCTGCAACCCAGATCTTCCGACGCATAATTGGAAGATCGCCAAGATGGAGGAGCCAAAAGGGGCCGAGAGAGTCGCGACAATCGTGATTAACAAGGAGTCCCTGGCCCCCCTAGCTAACCTGAAGGGTGTGGTGAACTTTGACCTTGGCCAAATCACACTTCGGGTCTACAAGGCGGACGCTGAGAATCCGTTACCGAGCGCGGCGGACACCGAAGCCTCGAAAATGGAAACAGATTCCGCCTCCCACGTCGTCCATAGTGACGACTCAAACCTCGCTGCGTCTGAACTGGCGATGGAACTGGACCAGGTGCAACCCGACTCCGATTCAGTACTGGTTCGCCAGGATCACTGCTTCTTAACGGACGAAGATGATCTTGGCTCGGATGCTGGACTGGATGAAGGCTCGACTGGTCCTCCCGATGGCAGTGAGGAAGATATGCTGGCATCTGACCCGGAAGACCCGGAAGATGCGAACCTAACCGTGATCGAGGCTTAATGCTGCGAATACTGCAGATTAATCTTCATCACTCGAAAACGGCATCAGCCTCCTTACTTCTCCGTCTAGCCAGGGATGGAGAAGACCTTGTCTTGATCCAGAAACCATGGATTGTGCATGACGTGGTAAACGGTCTCAAGACTCCAAACTATACTCTGTTCTATGTAAGGAATAATGGCAAGCCAATAGCATGCATTCTTGCAAAAAACAGTTTAAATATATTTCTGCTACACAGCTTCAGTGATCCTGATATCGTCACAGTCAGCCTTGAACTAAATAATAAGATTCACTGGCTGATCTCGGCCTATCTGGCCCATGACCATCAAGGTCCACTGCCACCGAGTATTATGAGCGATCTAATCACTGAAGCTAGTAAGCTCAATACTGGTGTCATCCTAGGGTGTGATGCAAATGCGCATCATGCAGTCTGGGGTAGCACTGTCACAAACGAAAGAGGCGAGTTGCTTTTTGACTACTTTTTAAGCACTAACCTTCTTCTATGCAACACAGGGCAAGAGCCTACCTTTATAACCAGGAATAGACAAGAAGTCTTAGACATAACCCTGGTTTCCGAAAACATCTCACACATGGTCAGCAACTGGAAGGTTTCTGAAGAAAACTCCTTCTCGGATCACCGCTACCTCCAATTTAATCTGAAAGATTACAAACCTATCCCACCGGCCTTTAGGAACTACCGGAGGACCGACTGGGTCAAATACAGGGAAACTCTTAGCGGCGTACTCCCTCCCTTACCGCCACTCCAACCGAGTAGCTCAACTGATCTCGAAGGTCTGGTCACCACTCTTACGCGCGCCCTAAACGAGGCATTGTCGAACTCCTGTCCTGAGAGCAGGCCAAGAGGGAAACATAAGCCGCCATAGTGGAACGCAGACTTCGGGGCTCTTAGAAAATGCTGTAGGCAACTGTTTAACAGAGCCAAAAGCACGAAAGACGTTTGCGACTGGGACTCCTATAAAGGATCAGTTCGTAAATACAAATATGAACTGAGAAAGGCGCAGCGCAAATCCTGGGGACTCTTCTGTAGTGAAATAGAAGATTCCGAGGCATCCAGGCTCCGCAAAATTCTCTTTTAAAATCCAACCACACCATGCTACCTGAGGAGACCGGACGGATCCTGGACTACCTCAAGTAGGGAAACCACTGATCTCCTCCTGGACACCCACTTCCCTGGTAGCTCGCCTGTTGAGTCGGAGCTGGTAAACATTACAAGAAACCATGCACCGTTCAACTCTGACGCTCTTATAACAGAGACCAAGCTCCTCTGGGCGATAGAAGGCTTTAAACCATGGAATAATTCCTGCAGAAATCCAACAGACCTCAGATATAATTCTTCCTTGGCTGAAGGTTATCTTGAAAGGCTGCCTGGACCTAACCTACATTCCTGAAACATGGAAGGAAGTCAGGGTGGTATTCATACCCAAAGCAGGAAAAAGCTCTCATGTCTGCCCTAAGGACCTCAGACCTATCAGTCTATCATCCTTTCTTCTGAAAACACTGGAAAGATTAATGGATGCATACATCCGCGACAATATTGACAAGCGACTGCTGTCAACATCCCAACATGCGTACTGGAAGGGGAGGTCGGTCGAAACGGCCTTACATTCGCTCGTGCGCACCATAGAAAAATCTCTTAGTATTAAAGAATACACCATGGTTGCCTTTCTCGATATCGAGGGAGCTTTCAACAACGTCAGACCAGAGGCAATCACTGACGCACTTTCTATCCTGAAGGTGGAGTCCTCGCTTGGCGCGCTGATCAATTTGATGTTAACATCCAGGATTGTGAACACAAAGCTGGGCGAGTCCCCCTCTCGAAGGTTTGTCAGCAGAGGTACACCACAAGGTGCTGTGCTCTCCCCTCTTCTTTAGAATTTAGTGGTCAACAAACTACTATTGAGACTGGAAGGGGCGGGCTGCAGAGTGATTGCCTATGCAGATGATGTTGCAATTGCTGTCTCGGGAAAGCACCTCAACACGCTGAGTGAGATATTGCAAAATGCTCTCTATCCTCTCCAAATGGGCAGCTGAATGCGGGTTGGGTGTGAACCCACACAAAGCAGAATTAGTCCTCTTCACCAGGAAATATAAAATTCCTCACGTAGACCCTCCTTCTCTGAATGGTACTAGTCTAGTTTTCACCGATAGTGCAAAATATCTGGGTCTTATTTTGGACAGGAAACTTCACTGGAAACCTAACATTCAGGAACGGGTAAAGAAAGCAACAGTTGCGCTTTACTCGTGCAAAAAGGCCATTGGCAAAAAATGGAGTATGCAACCCCGGATAGTTCATTGGCTCTAAGTGTCCGTCATCAGACCGATACTTATGTATGGTGTTAATGTCTGGTGGACGGCCTTAAACAAAGCAGTTAACTGCACCACCCTAGGGAAGGTACAGAGATCAGCATGCATATGCATCAGTGGAGCCCTGAGAACAACTCCCTCTGCAGCACTAGACATGCTATTCAGTCTGCCACCTCTAGTCATTTTTGGCAAGCAAATGGCAGCCAATGCAGCCATTCGACTTAGGGCTTCTACACAGTGGACTGGCATATATGCAGGTCACTCAACAATCTTGAATCACTTCAATAACATTCCTGAAAACACCGACTACACCCCTCCCAGTTATGATTTTGAGAAAAATTTCCTAACAGCCATCCCAACCCGTCTAGAATGGGAAAGGGATTCGGTACGGACGGAAGAGTCCTCCCACATATACATATACGGACGGCTCCAAAACTGAAGGCGGGGTAGGTGGAGGTGTTTTCTCTGATATGCTTAACATTAGCAGCTCCTTCCGCCTTCCGGACCACTGTAGTGTCTTTCAGGCGGAGCTTATGGCGATCAAGGAGGCCTTGTCCTGGCTGAGGTGTAATGTAATATCTACTAGGGATATTAGCATTTTCACAGACAGCCAAGCGGCAATAAAATCCTTGGAATCGGCCTCGACAATATCAAAGGTCGCCGCAGAATGTCGATCATCTATTAAGGAGATGGCAGAACAGTTCAATATTCTTCTGTGCTGGGTGCCAGGACACAGGGATATTCCAGGGAACTGCATGGCTGACGAACTCGCTCGACGCGGTACTACCCTTCAGATTATGCCGGAACATCGGAATCTGGGTGTGCCTCTCTCTACATGTAAACTGCTACTGAGATTGGACTCAATTGAGAAAACCAACTCAAGATGGGCAGACGGTGTTACATGTCACACTGCGAGACAGATCTGGCCGGATCTAAAACGCTCCAAAAAGCTGACTTTGCTCAAAAGGGCGAATATCAGCACCACAGTCGGTGTCCTGACCGGACACTGTCTTATAGGTCGACATGCTAAAAGACTCGGTCTCTTCTCAAACGACTTCTGTAGAAGCTGCCTGGATGAGGAGGAGGAGGAGACAGTCCTTCACCTTCTCTGTACCTGTCCAGCTCTATCAGCCAGAAAGAAAGCTCATCTTGGAGCTTACTTCTTCAACTGTCTCGGTGACCTTGCCTCAATGGAGGTCGCGAGAATCCAACGCTTCATTGCAAGCTCTAAATGGTTCGACGAGTAGGACCGGATTCGATGATCCTGTGGTAACACAACGGACCTTTTAGGTCTAAGTGTGTCCGTGTTCTCATTTCAAATAGCCTCCTGGTTATTTTGTTAGGTTGTCAGTCGCATAGTAACATACACCACATCTTAGCAGTTTATATAGTTTAGCGGCAGGAAACCGTTCGTATTTACAGAATTGATCAACTTAGTTTTTAGTGCAGTTTCATAGGTGTAGCACGCGGCTAGTTATATATAAAGCACATAGAAGTAAAAGCGAATTCGATCTCATTAAACCCAAAAGATTTGTCGGAATTCGTGAAAACTTGCACATACATGCCCCAGAAGGTTTAATATCGGATATGCTTAAATCTGTTTTTTCTTCGATTAAATTTAAAGCCTTTAGAAGTGAAAGTGAATTTAATATCTTATAAGACCTAAGATATAAATCGGAATTCGTGAAAATGTACGCAACCACTGTATACCCCATAGGGGTTGGATATCGAAAAATTTGTAAAAATGCTTCTAGGCGCCTATATAAGGTCCTTGAACAAGGACGTTAAATTTTTAAATGTAAATAAAATAAGTTTTGTGTGAGATATCCTCCAAATTCTTTTTTGTCCGCCCCGGCTTTGCTTGGTGGCACGTATTCGAGAGGTTCAATTTTCGACGACTTTGTCGCATATATTTGGCTTAATTTGCTGGATGGCGGTCGTTATGTTGACTTAAAGGTTATCAATTGAAGCCCTTGGAACAACAAGGGGTCAACTCATTTTTCCAACAACAGAGAAAACTTGACTTTTCTGGCCTTTTATTGCATTAAAATTATTTTATTGATTTTTTATGATTTCATTAAAATTATAAAGGATATTATCACTTGCAGATTTTCCATACAAAATGATGTACCTTTTTCTCGGAAACCGCTCAACCGATTTGAATCAAACTTTGTGCACTTATTACTTTAGCTAATTTAAGGCTACTGAAGAAATTTCTGAAATATTAAAAAGTAATTGACTTACGAGTATAAACTTTGAAAGTTTGAAATTTTTCCATGTTTGAAAAAAAAAATATTTAGATTCAACTTTTTAAAAATTCCTTCATTCAGTGTTTAGACAGTGTTGTTATCTTTAACCAAAAAAAAATCATTTTGATATCTGTTATCATTTTCAAGAAAAAGGTGCAAATCTTGAAAAAAAAATCTGCCAACAGTCTGGGCGCAACTTTATTATTTTATGGGTAGAAGTCAGAAACGTGTTTAATGCTGAGATGCGCTGTAGGTTACTATGCGATCGACAACCTAAAAAATAACGTTCCAAATAGCCTTCTGGTTATTCTTTAAGTTGTCAGTCGCATAGACCTACAGCGCATCTCAGCATTAAACACGTTTCTGACTTCTCCCCATAAAATAATAAAGTTGCGCCCAGACTATTAGCAGATTTTCATTTTTTATTTAAGTATTTGTTTTTTCAATAGATTATTGAATAGAAGTGAAAGCGCATTCGATTTCATTAAACCTAAAAAAAATCGAAATTCGTCAAAACTCGAACAATATCTTAATCCCCAGGGGGTTTGATATCAAAAAATGCTTAAATCGGTCTATTCCCCGACTATATTCAAAGAATTTAGAAGTGAAAATGAATTGTATATCTTAGTAGACATAAGAAATATATCGGAATTCGTGAAAAGTACATAACCGCCTTGCACCCCCTTAGGGGTCAGATAACGAAAAATTTGGAAAAGCGTTTCTAGGCGCTTATATTAAGAGCCCGCAGAAGTGAAATTGATTTGACAGCTCCAGATGTCTAAAAGATTTATCGAAATTCGTGAAAATGTGGGAAAAACCCTTTTCACGGACATTTTTCTTACTCCATCTTTGTACACAAATAAAAATTAAATTTTTTTTAGTTTTAATTTCTCTAGTAGCACATCTACATACACATATATGTATATATGTACTAAGTTTCAACTTTCTAGCATAAGCCGTTTCTGAAATATGGAAAGACCACCCCCACCCCCGTACATTGCTACCACTATCAAAAATTTCATTTTTCTGAGATGTCTCTATAGCACCTCTATACAGTTATCAATTTTTAGCTTTCTATCCTTTGCGGCTTTCGAGAAATTAAAATAGGAATTTCTTCATTTCCACCCCCTCCCACCCACACTCTCCGCTAGAGGTCTACTGGTCCTAACTCCTGTAAAAATTTCAAGATCATATCTGATACGGTTCATGAGATATAAAAATTATTTTTTTTGAAAAATGGCTGTCCCCCACCTTCAGCGCTTCACTTCCCCCTCAAATTTTACATTCAGTAGACTCCACTCGTAATTCTATATACAAAAACCAAATTTTATCTTCCTAGCACAATTGAGTCGAAAGATATAGTAATTCAAAGTTGTTCACCCCCACTCCCATACCTCACTACTCCCCTTAAAAATGTTAACCCCCGGTTTTGCGTACGGCGGACATTTTTTTTTTGCTTTTTTGGTGTTTACTAGTCCTAAAACGTGTAAATACAAAATTTCAGGGTAGCAAATTTTTTTGAAATTTCAGGTCGATCACAATACTTTATTATTAAAAAATAATAAAGTAAAATGAGATAGAAGCAAAAAATTGAAATTGTATTATATTACTTTATTATTTTTTAATAATAAAGTATTGTGATCGACCTGAAATTTCAAAAAAGTTTGCTACCCTGAAATTTTGTATTTACACGTTTTAGGACTAGTAAACCCCAAAAAAGCAAAAAAAAAAAAATGTCCGTCTGTACGCCGTACGCCGTCCGCCGTCCGCCGTACGCCGTACGCAAAATCACGTTCCAAATAGCCTCCTGGTTATTTTTTAGGTTGTCAGTCGCATAGTAACCTACACCGCATCTCATCATTAAACACGTTTCGGACTTCTACCCATAAAATAATAAAGTTGCGCCCAGACTGTTGGCCGATTTTTTTTTTCACTTCGTCATTTTTGGCGATTCTTGGTGGAATGACCCTGGGGTCACTCGAGCGGCTGGTAAGTTTGGATGGGGAGCGTGGGCCATAGGGAAGAGAAGGGGAGGAAAACAGCAAAGGGAACGTTCGCCACATTGGTCGGCCTGTTGGCAGAAATTGCACGGAAAGAAGCAGGTGAAACATTTTTTTTTGTGTGTGACGTTTCAGTGGGTTGGCTCTTGAAAGTGTGTCGTCGCGGTGCTGTCGTTCATTCGGGTGTTAGGAAAATGCCGGTCCCTGTGCTTGTCGAATAGCTTAATAACGACAAACCACGTAATCTCAATACGTTTCTCGACGGCCGGTAAATGGATGAAGATTCGTACGGGCTGTGTGCCGGTAACCTCTACCAAACGAATACAGGTTTCGATTTCGCTGTTCGCGTGCGAGTGTCGGAAGGTGATCGGTCGCGGTCAATCAACAGTGAGTTATGCGCTCCAAGGCATCAGGTCAGAGCGGTTCGGCTAAGTGGCGCGGCCGAGACGGCCGGGGTTAACAGGTTAACAGGGGCGACCGGATCATGGTAGTAAATCAAGCGGTGGCGAAAGAATATGTTCAAAAACAGGCCGGCTTTCTGCTCCGATCGGGCGACGATCGCTCTTCTTTAACCGGCACACCCGAAGTAGATTGTCTCGAGCCCAAGAAAACCAGACGTCGCAAATTGTCAAATGTCTCGTTGCCTTCAGCATTTATGGGACTGTGCGGCCACAGCGATCGCGTCATTACGTCAGATTATTTAACCTCTCCTCGACGCTACGTAAGGAGTTCGTCGGTGTTAACTTTCCGAGATTGTCGGGCAAGTGGCCATCTCAGTTAAACGAACAGCGAGTGGATGCTAGACGTCGCGGTTTCAAGCAGCAATTAGCAGAAGTCTACGACACAAGTTTGCTAGCCGAGTGCAATGCGGTGCAATACTTCTTAGCGGACCCCGAGGTGGTCAGACGGAAGGCTGGTATGGCGTCGTCCATGTTTACAATTCTTGACACAATTACTTTTCTGGATCACGGTAGGTATCCTTTGCTTTTCTTTGGCCATCTATATGTCGACATTAACCCTGTCATGTGCTGGGAATTAATATCGTTGTAGAAATTCTCCGTTTCGTGTGCAACAGCATCAACATTCGCGGGTACGTCCGCACGGACTTTTAAGCGAACTGTGGAGTAGAGATCTGTCGAACACATCCCAACTGAACTCGATGATTGGGGTATTATCTCCACTGCCTGAACAAAAGGACCCCGTCGCTTTCCTTTGATCACCACCAGCGCTTTTATCATCATCATCACCACCATCAATCATCAACAACGCAGTCACTAGCAAGGGTATTGTCAACAGTAACCAAAGCCACGCAGTTAGATGATTATTAACAGTATCATGAGTACATCCACCGGATTAGGTTAAGACGATTGGTGTGCATCGCAGCCATCCAGGAATCACGGATTTTTTTTTGTAACCAGTTACTGAAACAACCACCACCCTGCCATTAGCAGCTGCAGCATTATGATCGCCATCGTCCAGTCTACCGCTGCTCTCCGATGAATTTCAAATTACGTGTATATGGGGAATCAGCTTATTGTACTTACATTCATTATTATTAAATTGAACGGAAAGAGTAAATTCCTTTTCTTTATTTTTTGGTTTTCACAATATTATTTCTTTTACAGCATGTAGGATTAGGAAAATATGACGACACCTATTAGTTAGACACATAATCAACAAAGAATAAAAAAGGGGACCGTCAGCCACCCTACATAAGAAAATTAATTATATTTTTTTTTTGATAATTAGTTTTATACTATAACTTTTTTGGTTGCTCGCCTTCCTTATGTTAAATATTAGTATTTCCAGTTAAGTTTCCTTTTTTTTTCTCTTCTGCATAGCCCTTCGTTTCGAGGAACCAAATCCGTCCCGATTGGATACAATTGACAAATTTTGGTTGTGTAGTTATTTCAAACTTAAAACTGCCCAACTAACGTTAAGCCATTTTGTTTTTGTTTTGACCTTATGAATTGGGAGCAAATGAAAGCTTAAGCCGCGATTTGCGAAGACTCAGTCGGAAAATTTAGATTTTTTTGTTCTTTGTCATGTATGCTTGTTCTCCGTTTTGGCACATTTGCGACTAAAAGTCGACCGGCTCATTTCTTCGCGGATGAAGCTCTTAAACGCTTTAAGTTTTGAACAGATTCAAGTATATTTCTAAATCCGTGCCTGCAACAATTAAAAGACGAGGCTGACTTCCTGAAATCTTGGCGTCATCGCCCATGCATCGTTAAGCAGCTTGAATGGTAGCGACTACGAAGAAATGCCCATATTTTTTTTGCTGGAATACAGCTTCGGAGAATAACTGGTTACCAGTTGGCGTTTCCGGTTCGAACTCGTACCTTGGGTGTACGGCGTATGCACGTATGCAAAAGGCACATCTATTCCGATCGGACCAAGTCCAATGAGACTGCCGAATCGATCTACTTTTAGGAAGAATCGATGGCAGTAGCATAGCCTTGGTCCGGCCGCAATAGCCCTGCCCTAACTTCATTGCATGATTGGGCCACATGTCTGTCATCAGACGGATGGGTTTTTTTTTATTCATGATCGACAAAGTATCACCGCCACTTGGTGGTTTATCATGTTTGGTCGCCCGTCGGATGATCCCCTCTAGAGATTCCTCCCACAATACCTATCATCCCTTACACTCATGTCCTCTACCCAATATTTTTGTATCTGGCCCCCTTACCCTACAATCCTTCCTCCGCCCGCTGACAGATAGAATGGGACTTCTCAAACCCATGCGTCAGCCCAAACAAGCATAAAAATCGTGTTCACGAACCGAATCGAGAAACTCACCCCCATTCGACGAGCTAGCACGTGCTATTATGCTAGATGCTCAGTCGTTTCAATGGCCGTCCGTGAGACATATGGCGTCCAATGACGACGTAGTCAACGATAACCTATGAAAGTTATTCTCCATTTTGGTGAAGAAATAACGATTTCTTCCGACAGATGGAGGATGACTTTCAGTCCACCAGGCTACGTTCAAAATTACGGCAATGACGATTGCCAACTGAACGTTCTAGCGGACCAAATCGTTACAATTCCCTCCATGTAAAGTTTGAATATGAGCGTCTTGAATGATAAATGTCGTCAAATGATGAGAATGCGGTAGGATGATGGGATATTTTTCGTTGGAAGGTAGTGTAGAATGCTCAAGTCTTCCACAGAATCTCAGAACTCCGTGAGTGTCCAGAAATTGTGTTAGTAAAATTAGTTTGCTCGTATGAAGTAGATGTTTTCCTTTTCCCATCACTTTAAGTCCGTCCGGAAATTGCTGCCTCTGCACAAAGTACGTTATACATTGCATTCCTTGCAAGTTTTCTTCTGTGGTGAGAGCGCCATTGCTGCGGTTGTTTTTAGTTTGACGGCAATTTTTTTAGAAAGCGTAATATGTAGGCGTATATTGTTGTTTTTGTTCGTAAGTTTGAAGATCGAAGTCGTAGGAAATCACTCTCCAAGGCTGCTGTATGTGCTGCTAAGTGATTACGTTGCTCAATATCCGTGTCAAAGATGCCTTGAAAGGTGGGCCATTGGGTTTTGGCTTGTACTAACCATGATGGTTAGTACAAGCCTCCTCGTCGTCTTTCTACCTTGTCGTGGTGAGGGGGCTTAAGACAGTTGTGTCAACTAAGAGAAAGACAAAAACATGATGGACAAGCCTATAGATTTAGACTCTCCAAGTGGTAACCAGACACAGTCTGGGAATCCACCCGCTGATGCGGCCGGGGCTCGGATTTAGGAGGCCCCACCATTATGTACGACTGCAGTGAGTGATCCAGGTTGCAGTGGGAGCATACCACTGGATCTCAGTAACTTCCTTGAGGACTTACTGTTTGCCGATGAGGACAGTGCCGATAATGCACGAACGGTTAATCCGATTCGGCCCTTGGAGGAAGAATGTACCGCAACCAACTTGGGGACGGTTAATCTGAATCCGAAGTCTGATGAGGAAAACACTGGGAGTGTGTTGTTCTCGGTTAATCCAATTCGGTCAATGATTGAAGAAAGTACCTGTGCTTATGGCGCGGTTATCTGAAATCAATAATAGGGGTTTTTATTTTGAATGGCTAACTGCGGCATCAGGACGTTTGGTCGAATGTGCTTGTCGGGTCAAACCCAAGCACCGACCGGACGTTCTTTACTGTACAGAACTTACATGGACACGGCGGCTTCAGCTGTATGCTGTGTAGATGAGAGCTTCCTAAAAATCTCGCCATGCATTTCACGCATGTGTGTTCATGAAAACTGGCAAAAGCTCAGATGATTTTTAGTTCTTCAGGTTCTTCAGATTTTTCCGGTGCACACATTGAAACGTAAAATCTCTGGTCCACACATTGATAATATGGACGCTGTGTCCATGCGAGATTTCACTAAACTCTGGTTTAAATATGAAATGTTTTTTTCGGATATTTACTCCATGTAAGCCCAGAAAGCTTATACATGAACCTACTTAGCATAAAGCTTGCTTGTTTAGCTTGAAATATATGTGAGAAAAAATAAATTCACTAAACTCTGGTTTAAATATGAAATATGTTTTTTTTTGGATATTTACTCCATGTAAGCCCAGATAGCTTATGCACGAACCTACTAATCATAAAGCTTGTTTGTTTAGCTTGAAATGCATGTGAGAAAAAAATAAACATGAAACATAACCTGTTTCTGTTGAACCTGCCATCAGAGTTTAGTCGAAGACTGTTGAAGAGTGTTATCAATTATTATTGTTTGTTATCTAGTGTAAATATTGGAAATATTATCATACAGAAATTTTTCTCAAGCCGCTGAAATAGTTTTTTCGAACGTAATCCCTCTGCCAGTTAATTGCACTAAGCTTCCTCGCAGAAGTTAGGTTATGTTAGGTCACGTTTTATATTGTGTGATGTTTTATTTATATGCACACATCCAAACGTCGTGTATCGGTGTAAATCTCCGGTGCACACATTGACATTGACACCGTGCCGATGTGAGATGCACTCTGTGCGAGAGAGAAACCAGTGAGGAAGAGTGAGAAAACAGTAATAAAAATCATGTTTAGAAATATCATCGGAGAAATATCACCACCAAATTTTCCAGATTAAAAGCAACCAAAAAGTAAACTTTACACATCATCTTTTTGACATACGACGAGCAATTGTCGAGTTTCTTGGGGAAATGAATATCACAAATTTGTATACAAGAGTAAGTGGAAATTATATAAGTAAACGATTGTGTATCGATCGTCCAATAATCACCACAGTTATCGTATCGTAAGGGGACAGAGTGGAGGGTTAGATGTTCCTATTGGTGTTTTCAATCGAGCGAATAGAAAGGAAACCGACTCTGTGAATATCATCCCTTTTTGTTGGACCAAGAGACTATATTTTTTGGGGAAAAAATCAATTTTTGTGTATATGAAACTAGCGACTTTGGAAGGGAAAGGGACCCACCCGACACCTTTTTTTACATTTTTTAAAATGTTTTTCATATTTACCCAGATCAACTTGCAACAAGGCTAAGGCTGCTACTGTTTTACTAAGTAGGAGGCTTAGCAAACTGCATTCACCCCCATATGTATCGATGATACAGGAACCAAGGATTCGCAATAGGCGAGTCTGTGGACTGGATTCGATTCAGGGAGGCCGGATCTTTTATGATGAAGGACCTGACCGACCGCGTGCTTCTCTATTCATATCAAATATGATAGAGGCAACGATGTTGAGGCAGTTCACCTGTCAAGATGTCGTAGGAGTCAAAATGTCTAACGTATTGGAGGGTAGGAGACAAGACATAATAGTAGTGTCGGATTACCTTCCGTATGACTAGTTATTACCTACCCCATCCAGGGAGCTAACCGGACTCGTTAGATTCGCGGACACCAATAACTTACAGCTTGTCATTGGATGCGATGCTAATGCTCAACACACTGTTTGGGGCAGCAGCAAATGCAATCCAAGGGGTGAGCGGTTATTGGAGTTCATTATGTCGTCGTGCCTTGTAGTAAACAGAGGCAACAAGCCAACGTTTCTTACGACGAGGCGGACGGAAGTGATAGATATGACGTTCGTCATCTTCTTGGATTGCGGAATCCATAATAGATTGGCACGTCCTGGAAGAGAAAACTCTGTCGGATCATAGATATCTGGAATTTCGACTGGCGGCTGACAAACCTGTCATACCGGCTATACGGCTATCTTAGGAATGCAGACTAGACTTTGTTCTGATCTCTCTTACAGGAGAGGTCTCAAACACCACGAAAGATGAAGACGCCAGATATGATTGAGGAAGTGACTTCTTGTCTAAGTCTAACTTTAAGTCAGTGTTTTGCGGAATCGTGTCCTGTCAGCAAGAGTCGATGCGGAATCACTGTCCCCTGGTGGACTGGAGACCTGCAGAAGCTCAGAAAAACCACCAGAAGGCTTCTGAATCCCGCACTTAAGAGTGGTTCGAGACCGACTGAGATCACTACCGAACAGCGCAAAGGGAATATAAGAAGCTGGTTAAAACATCAAAACTAGCCTCTTTAAGGAACTACTGCGAGAGTTTGGAAGGAACCAGGGAAACAGCTAGGTTGCATAAAGTCTTTCAGAAAGACAACACGGCTAGGCTTGACTCCCTGCTAAAACCTGATGGTACATGGAGAATGGAGTCACCAAGAACCCTCTTTGAGACCCATTTCCCAGGAAATCAGGTGATCAAAAGCGATCAATGCGTGGTTCAGACACTCTGTTCGACCAAAGACAGAGCGCACAGGCGTAGTTGGTATACGGCGTCTGCTATAGTGACAGCTGAGACGGTGAAATTTCCAATTTCATCGTTTGACAGCTACAAGTCACCAGGAGTAGACGGCGTCTATCCGATAATGCTGAAAGAGGGGGCAGATGTTCCTGTGCCGATCCTCGGAAAGATATTTTCTGCATGCTTGGCGCACGGATACGTCCCATTTTCATGGCAACCGTTTAGAGTAGCGTTAATCCCGAATCCAGGGAGAGACGACTATACTCTGCCCAAAAGTTTCAGGCCAATCAGCATAACATCGTTTGTTCTGAAAAGTCTGGAACGACTGGTAGAGAAGCACAATAGGGAAGTGGCTTTCAGAGCGCATCCTCCTTGTTCAGAACAACATGCGTGTGGTGTTTACGGATCGGTACACTATAAATAATACACGGATGCTTTAGTATTAAAACAATTTAATTTCTCGCTAAATGATAAATGGCTGAGTCGGAGTAGCGCCTGCGGTGAACTGTCCAAAGTGAAGAACAAAACTGAACGAACTAATTACTGGCGTGAAGTTGTTGCCATTCTTAGCCTAAGCAGCTGGCGCGAAGTTTTGAATAAAATAGCTGTCGCCACACTACTCCCCCTCTAGTTACAACATATGGTATTAAAAAAAATTTGTGACTTAAAAGTACTGAGGAATTCTGACTCGCCTTCCTGAGCGTGTCTGGTAGTCCGTTGACGTTCGTCTTGCTTCTGTCGTGTTTTCCTCGGTGCTCGCCGATGTATTGCTCGGAGTTTCCGCTTCGTCATCCTTTGGCAAAAACGCTGTTTTTAAACGATCGATGGAAATTTTGGCGTTTCGATGTATGATCCTAACCTTGAAGTATTTGTCGTAACGCTCTATCACCTTGAATGGGCCGTCGTATGGTTGTTGAAGCGGTGGTCGGAACGTGTCATTTCTTACGAAAACATAGCTCGCGTTTTTCAAACTTGGTTGTATAAAAACTTTTGACTGCTGGTGTGCTGATGCTGTCGTAGGGGCAACGTTTTCCATAGTTCGGCGTAAGTCCTTCGCGAATTTCGATTGCAGCACAGTACTTTGTCGGTCCTTGAAAAACTGTCCTGGAAGTCTTAATGACGTACCGAAGATCATTTCAGCTGGTGTAGCCTTGATGTCCGCTTTGTAAGCAGAACGCAAGCCCAGCAAGATTGTCGGAAGAACCTCGCACCAATTATCGGTCTTATAACATCTGACTGCTGTTTTCAGCGAGCGATGCCACCGCTCGATGATCCCATTCGCTTGGGGGTGATATGGAGTGGTCTTAAGATGCCTGATGCCGAACAGCTGTGTTAGCTCCTTGAAAATCGTGCACTCAAATTGTCTTCCCAAGTCAGTTGATATGCGTAGTGGTATGCCATATCGCGCTATCCACCCAGGCATTAGTGCCGTTGCTACGGTTTGAGCTTGTATGTCGGGAAGCGGAAATGCCTCCGGCCACCGTGAAAACCTGTCGATACAAGTCAATATATAGCGGTTTCCTTGCGACGTTGGTAGTGGGCCCACCAGGTCGATGTTTATGTGTTCGAATCGACCTTGGGGTGGAGTGTATGTTGCCACAGGCGTCCGGTTGTGTTGCTGTACTTTACTTCGTTGGCACGCTACGCAGCTACGAACGAATGCTGCTATGTCCTTTCGCATACCAAGCCATACATAACGGTCGGCTATGATCCGAGAAGTTGTTCTCACCCCCGGATGAGACAAGCTGTGTAACTTCTCAATCACCTTCTCGCGCAGTACTTGAGGGAAACCTGTTCCTGGAATCTTGAGTGACTTTATCGTTAATGAGTGTGGCAGAGTCTTACCTTCCACGAGTTTTAGTAACTCTAGATCTTTCAATTGTTCGGATGCGATGCGTTGTAAGTCCACTGCAGTGAGTAGGTGTACGTCCTCTATCCGCGATAGTACGTCCGCCACTTTATTGTCGGTACCATTTATGTACCTGATGTCTGTGCTGAATTGCGCAATGTAGTCGAGTTGCCGCAACTGTCGAGGCGAGGCTTTTTCCGCTTTCTGCTTCAGTGCAAAAATTATTGGCTTGTGGTCAGTATGTATACTGAATTGCCGTCCCTCGATGAGATGCCGAAACTGTTTAATTCCGAGAAATATAGCCAGGGGTTCGCGATCGTACGTACTGTACCTGCGCTGGGTGTCCGTCAACTTCTTCGAGAAGAAGCCGAGTGGTTGCGTGACTCCGTCGACTGTTTGCTGAAGTACTGCTCCGACGGCTGTATCGGAGGCGTCTGTGCAAAGGGACAATGACGCCTGCACTGCCGGGTGCGCTAGCATAGTCGCCTCAGCTAATTCAGACTTGCATCGTTCGAAAGCATTTTCCGTCTCTACCGTCCATTCAATTGGGGTAGCGTCGTTTTTCTTGTTTCCTTTAATCAAGGCTTGTAGTTTTTGTTGGTTCTCAACGGCGTTTGGCAAGAAACGTCGGTAAAAATTTATCATTGCCAAGAACCTTTTCAGATCGCTGGCCGTATATGGTTTTTCATACTTCTGTATAACCTGCACTTTCTCGTCCAGTGGTTTGATACCGTCGCAATTTATTTTGTGACCCAGGAAGCGTATTTCCTCCTTACCAAATACACATTTTGAAGCGTTGATCTTCAAGTCATGCTCTTTTAGGCGCTGCAACACCTGTCTGATATGCCGCTCGTGCTCTTCGTTATTGTGTGATGCTACACAAATGTCATCCAAATATGGAAATGCGAAATCTTCCAGTCCCCTTAACACTTCGTGCATATGCCGTTGGAACGACTGCGCCGCGTTGCGTAGACCGAAGTTCATGTATAAGAACTCGAACATGCCGAAGGGCGTGGTAACTGCAGTTTTCGGTACATCAGATTGTTTAATCGGAATTCGGTGATATGCTCGTTGCAAGTCAATTGTTGAAAAAATTTTTCGGCCGAACAGGATGTTCGAAAAGTCTTGAATGAAGGGGATGGGATATCGATCCGGTTTCGTTATTGCGTTCAGTGCGCGATAATCGCCACACGCCCTCCATTCACCGTTGGCTTTCCGCTCCATGTGTAGTGGACTCGCCCAGTTACTGTCGGATGGTCGACAAATACCCTTTTCCATAAGGTATTTGAACTCCTGTTGCGCGGCCTTCAATTTCTCCGCATTGAGTCTGCGTGGTCGGGCAAATACTGGTGGACCTTCCGTTTCTATGTGATGCGTCGTATTCAAGCCGTTTACACGTTGGTTTTGGTTGCAGTGCATTAGTTTTTTGTAGTCTCCTAAAATATGAGCAAAGGGATGATTAACTTTGTATGCTGACAGATTTACTTCCCCTGGAGTGGTCGCGACTGCAATTACTTAAATTCGCGTTGTACTGTCGATGAGTTTTCTGTTTTTGAGATCTATTAGTATTGCAAAATTTTTCATAAAATCCGCACCAATGATTGGCCTCGTGACGTCTGCTACGATAAAATTCCACGTGAAAGCCCGTCTGAGTCCGAGATCTACTGTGAGACGTCTCTCACCGAAGGTTTTGATCTCCGACCCATTTGCTGCGAACAGCGTAATTGCATTTGATGGTGTAAATCGGTCTTTGAATGTAGGAGTGACGACAGAAACGTCAGCGCCACTGTCGATCAGGAACCTCAGCTTCGATGTCTTGTCGTGAACAACCAATCTGTTGTTGTGTTGGCCAATGTGTTGTTCTCTCCCGCTGTCATTGGCCAACACGTCTTTGTCTAGTTTTTTGACTGCGACTTTTTGAAAGTACAAGGGTCTCGGCACTTCTTTGCGTCTGCGCCGAACCTGTTGTGAAACCAGCAGAAGCTGTTGTTTTCCTGAGCGTGACGACTGACAACACTTGATGATCGGGCCGAACGGTTGCGGCTCCGGCTGCGATTTCGTTGTGTTCCTGTTGTTTGTTCGCTTCATCAGTTCGCTTAATTGGTAACTCAGCTGCTGCACTTGTTGTTGTAATGACATTTCGGTACTCGGACCCTCTGATTTGTTGGACGGTGCAGAATCCGTTACCATTACTTCGCGAAACTGTCCGACCTCCATTACTTTGTCCGCTAAGCGTGCTAATGACACTAGCTCTTCGTTTGAAGTTTGCAAAATAGCTCGTACTTGCGTAGACAGGCGCTGCAACCAGAGTGCCTTCAGAAAATCACTATTAATTTTCGAACCTCCCAACTCGCGGAGCTCATTTAGCAGTTGCGAAGGTCGTTTGTCGCCTAAGTCTACTTCCGACAGTAGTTTCTTTATTTTTCTCTGTTCCGAATCGCCAAATCGTTCGATGATTATCTTTTTGAGATTCTCATATTTGTTCTCATCCGGCGGCGCCAAGACAGCGTCCGATATCTGCGTCAATACTCTAGACTCGATTGCGCTTATAACGGTATTGAACTTCGATAGATCTGTCTTGATTTGCGAAATTTGAAACTGTGCTTCTATCTGCGCAAACCATATTTCAGGTTTATCATGCCAAAACGGCGGTAACCATGTCTCGTGGTTCGGAGTGTGGTTCTCGATTGTTACCTTGACTTGCTCCCTGGACCAAATTCGCTATGCCGCTAGTTCCGGCCACGTTTTCGTCGAGCTTGGGAATACCGGATTCAGCCATAAGTTGCGAGTCTGCGTTGTTTTGCTCGCGTAATATCAAGAAAAATATGTAGATAGTTAGCTCCCGATTATAACCACAAACACGTTTTTGTTTTTCGTTTTTCGTTTTGAAAATGTCACTTCGTTTAAACTATGATTCTCACCAAATCGGGTGTCACCAATTGTGGTGTTTACGGATCGGTACACTATAAATAATACACGGATGCTTTAGTATTAAAACAATTTAATTTCTCGCTAAATGATAAATGGCTGAGTCGGAGTAGCGCCTGCGGTGAACTGTCCAAAGTGAAGAACAAAACTGAACGAACTAATTACTGGCGTGAAGTTGTTGCCATTCTTAGCCTAAGCAGCTGGCGCGAAGTTTTCAATAAAATAGCTGTCGCCACATGCGTATCAGAGCGGAAAATCTTGTGATTCAGCACTCCACTCTCTGGTATCCAGAATAGAAAGGGCGCTGGACCGCAAAAAGTACGCGCTGGGTCTCATACAGAGAATGATATTCGCGGAGACGGGGGATGGGCAATATGCTACAACGGGGGTCAAGCCCCCATAAACACGCGAGCATGTTGGCGCGAATATAGGTTTGCGCAAACATTAGCAGTAGCGCATACACGGGTGAGCTTGTTGGCGAGCCTCATTTGCTTATTGGATTCCACCATGGAAACAACTTGTACTTCTGCCGTTATATTTATAATTGCTAAGCAAAGGAAAGAAAAAAGGAAACGAAAATTATGGGCGAAACGGTGGTATCTCCAGAGACAGGAGTTTTCGAACGAGAGATAACTGGTTCAGCTTCGCCTTTCGTCACCAATTTATTTTCAAAATTTTCATCGAATGGACATCGATATCTTTGAGGGGCTTTTGAAGAAAGTGGCACCAATAATTAAAAAGGAAAACAGAATAATGCGCGAAGCAATTACGCTACGTCAAAGATTGTCAGTCACCTTATGTTTCTTGGCAACCGGACAAACATTTGATCTGAAGTTTCTAACGGCGATAGCTCCATAAACCATAGGCCAAATAGAAATGGAGACATGTCATGCTTTTTCGAAAGTACTTGAAAATGAAATCAAGGTATGTAAAATATAGCCTCGAGAACGACTATACTTCGACTTTCAACGACAGCAATTCACCTACTGAACACTGAAGTTTGCGCAAACATCTACACACACGTGAGAACATACGGCCAACATCAGCGTGTTGGCGCTGAAAAATCAAAATATTTTGATTTTTGGGCGAGCATGTTTGCGCAAACGGCTAATAATGCCATACACGAGCGGAATGGCTTGCGCAAACCTATGTTTGCGCCAACATGCTCGCATGTCTATTGGGGGCTTCAGTAAGGGCTGTGCTCAAGGCAGAGTCCTTTCGCCATTGTTGTGGAGTATGCTCATCGGCTCTCTGCTTCTCGAACTGCAGGATCTGAATTTTCACGAACAAGCTTACGCTGATGACGTGGCTGCACTAGCTGTCGGGCTATCGCTCAGGGATGTATGCGACAAAATGCAGAGAGTCCTATTGATAGCTGGTGCGAAAGACACGGACTTTCTGTGAGTCCTAGTAAAACTGCTCTAGTTTTGTTTACTAGGAAAAATAAGACTGAAGGTTTAGTGTTACCAATGCTGAAGGGTGAAACTATTCAGCTCTCGGAGAAAGTTAAGTATCTTGGAGTTATCCTGGATAGGAAGTTTCTCTGGAGGGAACATGTAGATAAAAGGCGAACCGTGCGCTAGTAACATTCTGACAGTGCTGGAGAGCATTTGGAAGAACATGGGATCCTAGGAATTCAATGGTATATTGGCTATATACAGCCATTATAAGACCCATCCTAATCTATGCATCAGTGGTTTGGTGGACTAAATCAAAATGTGCATACATTAGAGCTAGTCTCGCTAAACTACAGAGGACAGTCTGTATCGGTGTAACAAGTGCCTTGCGTACCACAGCGGGTGCGGCTTTCGATGCACTGCTCAATCTGCCACCGCTTGACATTGTTGTTCAGGCAGAAGCAATGATAGCTACACACAGACTAATGAAAGATCATGGAGAAATGGCTCGAAGATTGTCTGGGAACTCCATCTTCGATATGCCTTCGGATGCTATGACTTCGACCTGTATGCTCAAAAGGAAAAGTCAGGTGAAGATCCAGAGTAGGGAGGAGTGGGAAAACCAGTCCGCACTGCTTAGCGGATTCACTGATATATGCTATACGGACGGCTCAATGACTGCAGACGGGTCGGGAGCTGGAATGTACTTGCAGACTGAAGATCTCAGGTACTCTTTCGCCCTAGGAAAACATTCTTCGGTATTTCAAGCTGAAGTTTATGCGATCCTTAAGGCAATAGAATGGATTATAGAGGGAAGATGGAGAGGCAGGATGATCTGCATTTGCAGCGACAGTCAGTCCGCTCTACAACCCCTAGATAATCCAATCGTCTTTTCGAAGATGGTGCGGGAGTATAAAGAACAGTTGAATTCTGTTGGCAGATTCCAGGCTACCAGGGTGTAAATGGCAATGAAATAGCTGATGCATTAGCAAAGGCTGGATCGAAGTCAGCCATGGTCGGACCAGAACCAGTTTTCGGTGTGCCGGTTGCCTCTGTTAGGGCTGCCATTGCTGAGTGGGTGAGTAAATCACACATTGAGAGATGGCGGCTTCTTCCGGGAATGCGGCAGACCAGAATCCTTGTTGAGGGACCAAGTGGACGAACCGCTGCTTTTCTTCTCAAATTGAGCAGAAAGGAATGTTGTAGAATAGTTGGTGTCCTCACAGGGCATAACTCGTGTGGCCTATATCCGGTCAGATTGTAAATCATTGACGACCCCATGTGCACTGCTTGCGACGAGAGCGACGACACAACGGAACATTTCCTTCTCGAGTGTTACTATTACTATTTTGCGAGAATGCACGTATACGGCGTTGATGTTATGAGGATGGAAGAACTTCATTCTCGCTCCCTACCTTAGCTCTTGAAATTCGTGAGGAGGACGAAAAAGTTCGGGTAGAGACTGGGGGGGGACTCGAGTATAATGGGCCATGTTGGCCTGAACGCTCAAGATGCGCTGCTTTGCTGCGTGTCTTCCCCCACACCAAACAACAACAACCATGACGGACCATTCCACCGCA
Organism: Beris morrisii; assembly: GCA_951812415.1. NCBI lineage: Eukaryota > Metazoa > Arthropoda > Insecta > Diptera > Stratiomyidae > Beris > Beris morrisii. Next base: position 97,421,276 of record OX638311.1, read on the forward strand.
ATGAATGTCCTTTCAATTGTGTATCATTAAAAAAATGTAAATAGAGAAATAATTAAATAATGAAAAATAAATTATATTATGTAATTGACAGACAGGACATGACGGACGATACAAAATTAAAATAAATAAAAATTCATAATAATATAATATATAAAAGAAAGGAAAACGGTGAGAAAATAAAGAGGGTGAGTTTTTTTAGTTAAATTCAGGTTGAATCTTTACATTAACCTTCATTTTGTTATAATAAAATAATAATATGGTAAAAGGCAACAGGCTAAAGGCCCAGTTACAAACCCTCGCGGGTTTAGAATTAAGCCCTTTGCTGGCAAATTAATTGGTGAATACTAGGGCGGATTTAGACTGGGCAATCGACCACGGACCAGATATTCTCAGTTAGACAGGTGCTGGATTGATGTACAGCAGATATTTGTTAACTTCAAACCGGGATACGATAGTATCGACAGGCGCGTACTGTATAAAATCATGATGGATTTTGGAATCCCACTGAAACTGGTTCGGCTTACAAGAATGAAAATGACCGATTCTTTGTCACAAGTCAGAGTAGAAAATGATCTCACTTCCAGCCTGAGAACTGACAACGGCCTTAAACAAGGTGATGGCCTGGCACCAATGCTTTTCAATTTGACACTCGAATATGTTGTTTGGAAACTTCACGTTGACAACAAGGAAACACTATGCTTCAAATTCACACAACTAGTAGCATATGCCAAAGAAATATTTGTAAACCTTGACTCGGTAGCAAGGGAAGTTGGACTACCTATTAACGAAAACAAAACAAAAATCATGACACAAACTAGGAAAAAACACGCCAATCAGACAAAATATTACAGTAGGAGACTTTAACCTAGAAAACGTGAACTACTTTGTATATCTCTAGGAAAATATATCGAAGGATGGAAGCAAACCCATCGAAATCAAAAGAAGAATAATGATGGCAAATAAGACGTATTATTCGGTAGTCCCAATAATTAAAAACAAAAATATGCATAGGAAAACAAACCTTAAACTATACAAAACAATTATGAGACCTATGCTATGCTATGGCAGCGAAACGTGGACATTAATTCCGGCGTCCGAAAATTTAATTAGCGCCTTTGACAGAAAAGTCCTCAGAAGAATCCTCGGACCTGTAAGGGACGATTCGATCTGGAGAATACGATACAATAGAGAATTGTATGTCATATTTTATAATCCAGAAGTATCGATCCTCATAAATTTCAAGAAGCTACAATGGGCTGGTCATGTGGAGCGGATGGATGACGGAAGATTCCCCAAACGCACATTAAAGGGAAAAGTTAATAGATCAGTTGGAAAACCACGGAAGCGCTGGGAGGATTCTATTGACGCAGACAGCAAAACACTGCTAAGATTCTCAAACTAGAGGACGAGGTCTCTGAACCGAGAAAGATGGAGGCGGTACATACAGAAGGCCAAGGTTCGATTTGGGCTGCAGCGCCATCGTAGGTAAGTAAGAAAGGTTTGAAAAGTAAAAAAAATCTGCGAACAGTCTGGGCGCAACTTCATTATTTTATGGGTAGAAGTCCGAAACTTTTTTAATGCCGAGATGCGGTGTAGGTTACTATACCGCATGACAACCTAAAAAATAACGTTCCAAATACCCTCCAGTAGTGGAATTCTGTGCAAAGGCGACTCGACTCGCCTATCACGATTTTCTCGCCCATATCGTTTCCGCCCTCGTCACTTTTAGCGATTTTGTGCAATGGGACAAAAGTGGCGAGTAAAATTGAGCCACTGTCAACTTCCCCATCTTTGACTGAGAACGACTGGAACAAGTGGGGAAGGCTGCAAGAATATTAAGAAATCAAGAAGCGGTGGTTGTGTGGCGTGAGCGGTGGTCGTGTGGCATGAGAGCTGGATTTATATCAGCGTGTCTCTGGTTCGAATCTCCGAGAAACCTTTTTTTTCTTGACGATATGAGCAATAGTCGTATTCTTTTTCCCATGGTTCCATCCCGATAAGAAACATGATCCTCATAGGGATTCATCTAGTTTAACCACATGCAAAATTTAAGCTTTATATCTCAGACTGCACGAGTTATAATTCAGGCTTTAAAGGCGTTTGTGGACAGGAACTGAGGCCATTTATTTTTGTTTCTTTGTAACACAAAACATGAAAATAGATAATTTTGCTGTAACATTTTTATAGCGCTCTAGATGAAATCGTAGAGTATAATAAATTTAATCCAGCCCAAAAAGTTTGTACCTCATAATACCGAGCCTCGGACGAAAAAAGTTATATAATACTTTTCGCTTATTTGAGTTTTTTGGGATACCTCAAATCCGCTACCTGTCCGTCCGTCCGTGCGTTTGCATGAAAACTCTAGAACGCGATATCCTTCCACTCCTTCGGGTACCTCCCGTACAAGAGTGCTTAAAACACGTATTCACGATTATTGGTCGAATTCTTCAAGTTAGGAAGTTCATATTGTGCACACATAAACGGTCCAATGTTTTAAGCAAAAATTCCGAATATAATGCAAATTGAATGAGTCCTTCGCGTAGCAGCCTACAAAAGTCTTTCAAAATTGTTTGCAAGTTACAGAATTCTCTATAACTCAAGAATGCGTTAAAGCAGGAAATACAAATTTTGCAAGAATTAATTATAAGTCATAAGCAAGACTAAGTTCATTAATTAGTGATATAATAATAATATAATATAATATAATAATAATTGCAGGTACACCTTATACACTTTTCTACACCTTTCTGCACTAACTCTTGAGTGAGTGCAGAGAGGTAAAGAGGGTGAATGAAAAAAGACAAACCTAATAGGTTTGTTCTTTTTTCATGCACCCTCTTCACCTCTCTGCACTAGGGATGTTAATATCGGAAAAAAATATCGATATATCGATATTGAAAAAAATATCAATATCGGCTGACGATATATCGGAGAAAAATATCGATATATCGAATATTTTTTCCAATGAAAAATAAACTCCAATGCTGCATCAAACTTAACATTAATAACAAATACGGCGCACGCGGCTTTTAGCAAACCGAAAGCTAATAAATAAATGACATTTGATTTCGTTGCCTTCGGTCACAGTTGCCAAATTTAGCTATTTTTAGAGTCTGAAATTCAATTTCAATTTTATCATTGCAATTTCAATATCTGAGAGTTTTTTGATTGAACTATTGGAAATGTTGGTGGAAAGTGAAAAATTCTTCTCAGTTGACTTATGAAATCAAAATAATGCCTTTTTTTGATCGAAATAAAGTTTCCGGATAGAAATACTGTTATTTTTTAAATAGGGTAAACTACCCAGTTTCGGGCCTTAAGAGATTTTTTTAGTTCCAAGACTAACTTTTATCTAACTGTGTACCCATTATGTACAAAAATTATTGTTTTATATTCGTCGTAATGTACTTTTTCTATTTTGATATCATAATTTGAACTAATAGTAAAAAAAAATTAAGAAAAATAAATTTTAATGAAAAAAGACACCGTGCCCAGTTTCGGGCTCCTGTATAATAGCAAATACTTGCAAAGTTGTTGAAATTAAGCGTAGGGTACTATAATGCTATTTTTTTTTAAAGAAACAATTAAGGATAGTATTTAATTAATTAATTTTTTAAAACCGTTAACAAAACTATGCGTTGAAACTAACTCGCGCTTAGCAAAATACCTAATGAAATGCGAAAATTTGATGTGTCATCTTCAAATATTCCAGAATGATTGCACGGGTTAGCACGAGTATACAAAGCGACAAAGAATTCATTCAGAACATCTTAAGCATCTCAAATTAGCAATTGAATTGTTTTTTATTTAGATTAAGCTTAGTATAAAGCGAAAAGCAACATAGTGGCCCGAAATAGGCTGGGTGCCCGAAATCGGGTAGTTTACACTATATTATTTTTAAAAAATAAGGATAAAAGAGGCAAAATCGAAAAAAGTATTAAGAGCAAACTTGATTTTAATTATTTATTAATGAAATATTATATATTGACATATTTTTAAAATGTAAGCTTATGAGAACCAGTACTTTTCTGGGACAGTTGTTAAGAATACTCGCTCCTTAATATGCTCTCCAGTATTTGGCACCACAATATTTATTGCCGACGCAACTCTTTCGGATGACACCGATGAGGCAGGGACAATCAGGTATTTCTGACTGATATCCGACAGAACTGGTGTGAAATGACGGCCATCAAACCAAAATTTTATTGGATCCGAATCCGGTGTTCTCATCATGTTGGGTTGATCCAGGTACTGCTTCAACTCATTTGACTTGGAACTGTCTGACTGGTAGAAGCTGCTTGCACTACGAGTTTTTCATGTCGAGACCAAAGTGATGTCGATGCAATTTGTTGTTTCAACAGAGATAGACTATGTGTGATCGAATAAAGGTCCTCTAAAGGTACGCGTCCACTAGGGCGGACGGGCCGGGCCGGACCGCATCGCAAAAATCCGCCTGCCATACATTGTTATGGAAGTGCGTCCACTGAAGGCGGGCCGCATTGGTGCGCGACGGATTTTGCTGGCGGATCGCTTTGCGAGCGGATTTCTGCTCTAGCAGAATGGCGCCCTGGCTCGTCCCATCACAGTGGACACAGCGAAACAGATGGGGTCGGCATTTTCCGTCTCAAGTGGACGCAGAAACAAAAATCCATCCCGCACCGTTGCGATGCGGCCCGCCTCTAGTGGACGCGTACCTTAATACAAACATACTTGAAAGAGCAAGATAAAAAACCAAGAACAACAAGGTACGGAGCGGTTAGATACCTTTACACAAGATAGTTGCCTGGTTGCCTCGTCTTACATAGGTTTGTGTTGGCGCCTGAAGTGAAGATTTGCGTGCATGCGCCCGCATATGTAACGTGCCTTGAACCAAGTTTCGACAGATATGGTTTCCGTGATCGAAAATTTTTTCTACTTTCAACGTTTCTGGCATATCACATAAATAAGCAGAAATGCAGATTAAATGCAAAAAACCCGTTCGATTTCTAAAATATGATATACATATGTACTTAAAAAAATATCGAGTCCGATAGTCGGATTTCAATATCGATATATCGCTTTTTACAATATCGGCCGATATTATCGATACATCGTTCAAAAAATATCGCAATTTCGATATATCGAAATTTATTTAACATCCCTACTCTGCACCCGCTCAAGAGTTAGTGCAGAAAAGTGTAGAAAAGTGTAGAAGGTGTGTTGAGTTGTCACTAGACAACTCGACCATTTCCTGCTGGGCGGTTGTGGGTGTGCTCAAGGTTCAGCATACGATGAATTTTGATCGCACCCGCAACTGCTACCAACTTTGCAGAGAGAGGATTTGGACCGTTATTCGGTAGATGCCGGAAGCGGCATAGCGGTCAAGAAAAAACGAGTTTTGAGTGCCGAAAAACGCCGCAAGTGCGGAAGAGTATAGATTTGTGCGAGTTTTGGTTTGGATTTCGTCGAGCGAGTCGTTTACCATCGGACCGGCCTCATTCTCGGCAAAATTCAAAGTGTCGCGGTGAAATACAAACGTCACACAGTTTTTCAGTGATTTCGTCGTTTCCAATTGGACGAAAAATAGAAATTTCCTACTTAACCTAAAACGGAGATGTTGTCTGAGTGAAGTTCTTCAAAAGGCAGCGGGAAGAGGTCGCAAGTTCCAACTGCGAATCGTTCGCGTCTTTGAATTTTCTCAAGTTCTTTGTTTACATGTCATCTGCCTGAAAATCGCGTTGTGGATTAAACGTGTATCGCATCAAGTGAAAGGAGTACGGTGGTCCCAAATTTCGTATTCTGGACTTTTTTCCGTTTTATCGTCAGTCCGCCGAGTCCAAGTTTCGCGAAGTTTTTCTTTTCCCGATCGTGTAAATTTCCTGCCGTTCAAAAGATTTCAGTTAATTTCGCTACGTGCAGTCTTGGATAGCGGCGCTGCAATTTTTTTTTCTGTCGGCCTGTAAAAAAATCGAAAGATCGAACGGGTTTTGTCGGGGAAAATTTCGGTATTGTGCCTGTACAGGGGAAAGTGTCAGTCGACGGCATAACAACAACAAGAAGAAGAATAAGTCGTTGCTGGAGGAATAGGGAAGTGCGAAAAAGTAACGTTTCAGTTAGCTCCGTGCAGCAAGTGTGCAGAGAGAGAGAAAATTGTAGTGCAGGCGACGCTCCGACCCCAAGAAAATGTGCAAGGGGCGGTGTTGAGTGAGATGTAGAAAATTTCCTTGCTTGAAAATGTTGTGGTTTCTGGAATTACAATACAGCTGCACAGACAGATTGGAAATATTAAGGCAAAGTCGGTTCGAAAGAATAAAAATTTATAAAAAAAATGTAAAATGAAGCAACGTTAATCCACGAAATAATTAATAAATAATAGAATTATAAATAATTATAAAATACAAATTTAAAATAAAAAAAACGAAGTAAAAATCCCCATAATAAAATTAAATAAATAATTAAATTAAATTAAAAAAAAACAAAGTAAAATGAATTAATAAAATAATTAACAAATAAAATGGAAAAAAAGAGAGGAAGAAGATAAAGAATAAAAATTTAAAATTTAAAAATGGATGAAAATTAGAAAAATAATAAATAATAAAATTAAAACACATGAATTAAAAATTAGTTAAAAATAAAAATAATAAAAAATTAAAAATATGACAAACTGACAGGACAGACGGGACGGAAATAAAATAAATAATATTTTTTTAAATCAAATAGGTGAAACAATTAAAAATGGGGTGTGTTTTCTTTTTTATTAATTTTTTTTTGTTATGGTTTGGTTTGGGTTGATTTTCTTTTGCAGATTTTTTTTTTTTTTATTGATGTTTTTTTTTATGAAAAATGCTTAAAGGCTAAAGGCCAATAATAGAATGAACCCGAGCGTTTAAGCTCCTCCACCCTGAACCTCAATAAGGGGCCATGACAGAAGTTGTTTTAGGACAGTCATGGCTGAGGAAGGGTGGGCAGACAGGGCGCTATACCACCTAAGCGCCCTGACAAATCGCGAAGTCGCGCAAATCCACCGCTTCTTGGTCTTTCACGACCTATTGGGGAAATAGTCCCAATTTTAAATCACCCTGGAGTAAGCTGACACGAAATTTTTTGTTGTACAGGCCAAGGGTTTATGGTCTGAAATCTGGGCAAGGACCCGCCCACAACTGCCGTAGCTAGTCCCGGCCGCCAGCAAGCGTGTCGCTTCCGCTCGGATTTCAGCCACCAATTCGGACGTAGGAGGAATTGGCCCACTCTTTCCTAAACCTTCCTTTCCCTCGAATATTTTGACTTTTTCAAGTCGAAGTATTCACTCCAAGGCCTCCGTTCACAACAGGTGTAGCCAAAAAGAACAGACCTATTATTACATAATTCCTCCTAGCATAAGTGGTTCCTGAGATCTAGAGACCAAAATTTTTCGTCTAAAACGCTCCTCTCTCCTCCCCCACCTCCCTAAAAGATACCAGTCGGAGGGGTTCACCCTATCTACCCACCATAAAAATTTCATCTAAATATCTCAACGGGTTTAGGAGCTACGCGCCTTCAAACGATTTTGCGTACGGCGGACGGCGTCTACGGCGGACAGACGGCTATTTTTGTTTTCTTTTTTGGGGTTTACTAATCCTAAAACGTGAAAATACAAAATTTCAGGTTAGCAAATTTTTTTGAAATTTCAGGTCGATCACAATGCTTTATTATTAAAAAATAATAAAGTAAAATATGACAGCCAGCAGTTACTAATCCATATATGTATGTATATGAACACATTCAGTCAGAAAAGTTATGTGAACATTTTGTGCTTACTGGCAGCACTACGGCCGTAAAATCTTTGTTTTACTTTTTGTATTGATGAGATTGCGTGACGTGAGTCATGTGAAATATGACAGATCTCTCTTTGCGGCTCACCTCAAGCATTTGATTCGCTTTGACTTACGAGTTTCTTTCGTAATTTCCTAAGCCACAATTTATTGGATGAAGGATGTGTTTAAAATAAAAACTTCCTGGATATATACACTATACAGGCAAATTACCGGAGTTCAGAACGATTTTTTTTGCAATCGAAGAGCTTTCTAGTTTCTAGTTATCTGACCCACGAAGCTTGAATTAGGTCATATATATATGTTAAGATTGAGATTACGGCACTATAAATGAAAATTGTTGTGTATAGCAAATGAATTAATAAAGTAAATCACCTCGACGATTGAAGGGTCGCACCCTGACCGCAACTTTGATTTTATCTGTTGACATTTTGCAGATGTTTTTTTTCAGTTTTTGTCACTATCGTATTGCAACTTGGAGTCTGTTGCACGCTGCAAGACGAAGCACTCGTGCAAGGACTTTATGTTGTCCTTGCACACGTTGAGTTCAAAAACAACGAACACTCACTGATTAATTACTGACCGATTCATTTACTTTTCACACATTACCTCAAACAAAATGAAAATAATGACTTGCTGGTAAATAACTGAGACTGATCGCACACGACGACGAAATGTTCTGTTTTGCACTCCAGAAAGTTTCAACGTTGAATCAGTTCCGTCCATAATCGATTTTTATGTTTTCATTCTAAACATCGTCGTATGAAGGTAACAAATCCCGATGCTTACAAATAACTTTAACTAATTCGTTTGACAATCACTTTTTACTGAAAATTGCTGGAAAACGCAAAATCTTTAGAAAAATTAGTATTTTCTACCCATTAGCCCAAAGGAAAACTATCCGCGAATCAACGCCATATTGAAATCCACTGAATATTTCCAAACTACATCCAATGCGTCAAAAAGCTAGTGCGCAAACTTTGTGTCAAACCCAGCGGGAAATTCTTGATAACAGTGAACTGAGTATGTGATAGACTACGTTCAATGACAATATCCCAGTCGGAACGAGTTTCTTTTCGACTTTGTTTTTATGGTTTGAGCCTTAGATAGCAAATTGTTTATGCTGTTATGACACTGCTTTAAAGCGGCTAGACAATCCAAATGGAGAGGGATAGAGACTTTAACATACAATTTAGACATTGGTGTGAGAGAGACAGTCCGAACAGCAAACTATGGGTAACTGTCAAAAAACAATCCATAACTGTCAAAAAAAAAAGCGGCAACAAAGCGCATTCGAGCAGTGTTTCGCTACATTCTAGCAGTTAATCCAAGAAAAATCCGCTGGCGGCTTTTTTGACAGTTATGGATTGTTTTTTGACAGTTACCCATAGTTTTGCTGCTCGGACTGTCTCTCTCACACCAAAGTATAAATTGTATGTTAAAGTCTCTATCCCTCTCCATTTGGATTGTCTAGCCGCTTTAAAGCCGCAAAAATAGCCAGTGTCATAACAGCATAATGCTGTTGCACTTATGAAATCAAAATAATGCCTTTTTGATCGAAATAAAGTTTCCGGATAGAAAAACTGTTATTTTTTAAATATATTTTTTTAAGAAATAAGGATAAAAGGGGCAAAATGGAAAAAAATATTAAGAGCAAACATGATTTTAATTATTTATTAATGAAATATTATATGTTGACATATTTTTAAAATGTAAGCTTATGAGAACCAGTACTTTTCTGGGACAGTTGTTAAGAATACGCGCTCCTTAATATGCTCTCCAGTAAGCCGACTGCGATTATTTGGCACCACAATATTTATTGTCGACGCAACTCTTTCGGATGACAACGATGAGGCAGGGACAATCAGGTATTTCTGATAGTTGTCTGGTTGCCTCGTCGTACATATATTTGTATTGGTGCCTAAAGTAAAGATTTGTATGTATGTGCCCGTATATATCACGTGCCTTGAACCTAGTTTCGACAGATATGGTTTCCATGATCGAAAATTTTTTTTCTACTTTCAACGTTTCTGGCATCCCTCATAAATAATCACAAATGCAGATTAAATGCAAAAAACCCGTTCGATTTCTAAAATATGCTATACTTAAAAAAAATATCGAGTCCGATAGTCGGATTTCAATATCGATATATCGCTTTTTACAATATCGGCCGATATTATCGATATATCGTTCAAAAAATATCGCACTTTCGATATATCGAACTTTTTCATAAACTATATTTAATAGATTTGTACGAAATTTTAGCTTTCTTAAAACGATTTTTGCGACATCTTTGCGGGGGTGCTGACTGGGTGGGTCCCACTGTTGGGGTGTCTGACCATTGTGTTTTTGTTTCTCGTTGTAAAAACTACCCCGTGTTAAATTTTCATCTTTGCTGAAACTCTTTCATGGCAATGGTATCGATTGTTGCACGCATAGTACCAGAAACCAAGAGCACGCGATTCTTGCGAAATCTTTACGGGGGTGCTGACTGGGTGGGTCCCATTGTTGGGGTGTCTGACCATTGTTTTATTGTTTCTCGTTGTAAAAACTACCCCGTGGTAAATTTTCAGCTTTGCTAAAACTCTTTCATGGCAATGGTATTGATTGTTGCGCGCATAGTACCAGAAACCACGAGCACGCGATTTTTCCGACAACTTTGCGGGGGTGCTGACTGGGTGGGTCCCGCTGTTGGGGTGTCTGACCATTGTTTTTTTGTTTCTCATTGTAAAAACTACCCCGTGGTAAATTTTCAGCTTTCTTAGAACTCTTTCATGACACTTGTATTGATTGTCGTGCACATAGTAACAGAAATCGCGCTCGTATGACATATATACTTTCGGCGCCTTCTGACTGGCCCCGTTCTAACCAAATGAAGTCTGACTGTTATTTTCATACATTATATATAATAGATATTTACTGAACAAAATTTCAGCTTTGCTAAAACTCTTTCGAGGACCCGATTTTTTTGACATGTTTGGGAGGGGGCTGACTGGGGGGGTCCCGCTGTTGGGGTGTCTGACCACTGTTTTTCAGTTTTTCATTGTAAAAACTACGTCCTGGCAAATTTTCAGCTTTGCTAAAACTCTTTCATTTTCCGATTTTTTTACATCTTTGACAGCTCACCAGAGCCAGGTGTCCCGACGTCAGACCTGCTGACTCTAGTATATTTACATACACCCTAAATGTAACCAAATACCAAAATATTAGCTTTGCTAAAACTCTTGCGATTTTTTGTCGCGAGCTCTCCGACGAAAGTGTAGGGTGTAGATCGCGCAAAAAGAACGGGTTAGTGTAGAAACGTGACAGCTAAAATTCCGAACTTTTTTATTTGTTTTATTCTTTTACTTCTATCAATGCAAATTTATTGCCATTCAATATTCTTGCATGTATTCATTCAAAACAGTAGTTTCACAAATTCAAAAAGTCAATTTTATCTGCATACAGCCATCAATTTTGACAGATGGTAAAGAAGAAGAACCTACGCCTGCTCCCGACCCAGTGTAAGAAAGTGTACACTGAGTACACTACACCAGCAAAAAGAACAGACAGCTCTGACGTCACACCGACAAAAAGAACAGCATTAGGGCAGAAAGTGTACACTGAGTACACTACACTCGACAAAAAGAACAGACCTAGTATCATGTTATGTTGTGAAACGCGCTAGGACCGGTATTTTTCATAAGAAATCAGTTGTTAATTTCGTTTACTAGATGCCGCTAGCGTCGGAAAGAGCGGTATCTCATTCTTTTAATGTTGTTCACCTTGTCGCACGATTGGTTTTTCGTGCGTTTTTTTTAAGCAGGAAAAATAACCAGTGTCGTAACAGCATGAGAATCTTACACATATCTCGGAGATATGTTTCACAATTTTCTGCCATCCAGACACTTTTGTACTTTTGACAAATATACCGTGTGCTCTGGTGGTAAATTTCGGAACCTTCCAAGATAGACAGGAAATGACAGTTGCATGCAGTGACGTCATTTCAGCTTTTTCTAGGGGGGGACAAGATGTTATGTTTGTATATATTTTCATATATAAATGTACATATGTTATATATAATCTATAAAAATACATAATTCAGGGGGGGGGGGGCAAATGCCCTTCCTGCCCCCTCACAAATGACGTCCCTGGTTGCATGTTATTTTCATACAAAATTGAGATTGGACTCCAAAATATTGCCTGAATTGAATTTAAATGCAACTTATAATTAAATAAGAATGACAAGGTATCATAAAGGCCGTGACACATTAAAAGTAGAAAGCAGCGGCAGAAGCAGAATTGGTTTAGAAAGCACAGGATCATACAGCGCCTGTGTAAATGAAAGCAGCGGTAAAAGCAGAGACGAAAACAGTGCTGCTTTTTCGTTCTAAATTCTAAAATTCTGTTTCTGCTTCAGTACTGCCAACGTAAATCCCTTAAGAATTGGGAATGTCAGCAATGAAAATGTTAAATGTGTCAAAATTGTTTTCATATACTCGTATTTAATGATCATTTTAAGCAAAAAGCTCAGAAAAATCAACGGAAACAAAATATTTTCGTCCGCTCAAACAAGAGACTAAAATACATGGATGTAGTAGTATAACAGGATCGGCGATAAATAAAATTTTGCCTAATGAAGTCCGATTGTGTTAGTTTCCAATTGCGTTTGTATGTGTTCAGTGCAGGCGTTAAAAAAGCCAAATGTGCGCGCCGCAATGTGAAAGGGATTTTATTTTTCAACGCCGACGCTGTTATTAAAACAACTCTAGAGCAAAAAAATTTGACAGGCTAGCACAAATTTATCATTGCCTCTCTTTCATACCCGATGTATTGTCCTGCTCTTAAGATAGACAGAAGCTGGCAGTTGCATATGATTTTCATACAAAATTGCGATTAAGCTCGAATAAAAGTGTTTTACTCCAAAATATCGCTTGAAGTGAATTTAAATGAACTTCAAAATTAAATAAGAAGGACCAACGTATCATAACATATCAAAAACAAAATTTATTTGTTTCAGAAACCAATTTCAAGCACCAAAATGAAAGAAAAATGTAACGAAAAAACGGTTTATGTTCCTTTTAAATAATTTAAAAATTATTCCATATTTCTTTTTTCCGGAATAGTAAACATTTGTGAAGTTATTTCGAAGTTTATACCACGCGTTCATAAGGAAAAATTGTTCTGTGTGGGGAGGTTCATATCTCGCTTTTATATTTTTTTCCACCGTTTGACGTACAGTGAGTCACAAAGAAAAAGAGCCACCTATTGTACCACAAAGTATTAGCGAAAAATTTATTGAAAAACACATTAGATTAAAAAAATTTTATGTTCTGTTATTACATGAAGTTCAATATTTATTTTAATAATGTTTTTTTTTATTTTTGTTGTTACTTAGTCTAAAAAAAATTAATAAAAAGTAAAAATTTCCAAAAATATAGGTCACAAAGAAAAAAAATTATAAAAATAGGTTGTTAATATTTGGTTGGTCCGCCTTTAGCAGCAATAACTGCTTGCAGTCGTTTTGGCATCGACTCTAATAGCTTACATGTGTAAGTGGAAGGAATTATTCGCCACTCCTCTTGTAAGGCATCCAGAAGATCCTTTTCCGAAGAAATGTTGTGCCTCCGTATATTTTTGTCCAGAATGGCCCATCTATTTTCAATTATATTTAAGTCCGGAGACTGTGGTGGAACATCCAGCACATGCGGACAATTATAGATTAGCCATAAACGAGCATTATGTGAATTGTGTTTCGGGTCGTTATCCTGGTAATACGAAAAATCGCTTTTAATCCCCAACTTCTGGACACTTTCTTTGACATTTTTTTTTAAAATGTCAATATATCCATATTGGTCCATGATGCCATCAACTTGTTGAAGATTTCCAGTACCATTACCCGCCATACAGCCCCAAACCATTACTGAACCCCTACCATGTTTTACAGTGGGTGTAAGGTTTTGAGGTTGAAGCTCAGTGTTTTTTTTCCGCCGCACCATTGGCTTTCCGTCTGATCCAAATAAGTTAAATTTACTTTCATCTGTAAATAAAACCTAACAAAAACAATTTTAACTAGTTTTAGACAGTTTATATCCTTACATACCTTTTGCCAGAAGTACATGTCTTTCAGCACATATGTGCGTGCAAACTGTAAGCGTTTCTTACGGTTGATTGCGCTAATAAATGGTTTCTTTCGGGACACTCTTCCATTGAAACCATGGTTTCTGAGAACTCTCCTAACTGTTTCCGGATTAACATCTATATTTAATCGTTTTTTGACCATGTCGGCTAATTTCGGACTGCTAATGTGAGGATTTTTCTTAACCTCTCGCAAAATAAACGCTTCATCTCGCTTTGAAAACGTTTTTTTTTTGCCTTCTTTTGGTTTATTTGCTATTCTGTTATCTCTACTAAAACGATGAATAATATGCTGCACAGTTCCGCGATTTTTTCTTACGATAACAGCAATATCTCTTTGGGACTTGTAATGGAACGCAACGAAATTATGCCCGGCTTTACTGAAGGATGAGACCGCTAGTCAGGGTCATGGGTCGAGCCACACGTTTTGGAGGTGGACCATCTAGTACGCTACAAGCGCCTGGAGCAAAAAAATTATGAAGGCGTTCCTTTCCTCAGCTTCCTGGAGCTTCGGCAGGACCTAGCTCAGGAACCTGCCTTGTAATGGAACGCCCAAATTCAGTGCCACATACTCGCTACACAACGCACTTTTCATACTAAAAGTACATATTCCCATAAAGTACACCGAATGTGCACGGAGTACACATTATTTGCTAGGCTATGCTACATGCGCATGCGATGACATGCACTTTTCAAAAGTCACGAAGGAATGCGTGAACAAGGAGTGGACGGTTCGTTGAGGCAAAGAGACTAAAAAGTAAAAGTAGTAAGTTTTTTTTTTGTAGTTTGCTGTGTCACCAAAAAAAGGGGAGTCCGGAAGACGGAGGAAAACCCGGAGCCACCTGGAGGAGCCTTAGCGGTGCGGTGCGAGGAAAAAACCCGGCAGAAGGGTCCTACAATAGGCACCCCGTAAGGAAAAAAAAGGAGTGGTGATAAAACCAAGACCATGTAAGCACAGCCTTTTTTGTTTCTTTCTTCTGATTTCTTTTTTTTTATTTCAAAATTTTCGGCTTATGTCAACCTAACAAAACCTTAAAAAAAAAAAAATTTTATTTGATTTTTGTTTTCCCGTGCGTCGATTGCCGTCTTTTTATGCTCGTACAGAGGGTGTGAAGATGTTAGTGCCAATGTCCGTTCGGGTATATTTTGTTTTTAATTTTGTTAGTGTTTCTGCCTTTTCTTTGTTTCTTCGCGGTAAAATCTCGGTTGCTTATGCTGTTATGACACTGGCTATTTTTGCGGCTTTAAAGCGGCTAGACAATCCAAATGGAGAGCGATAGAGACTTTAACATATAATTTAGACATTGGTGTGAGAGAGACATTCCGAACAGCAAACTATGGGTAACTGTCAAAAAACAATCCATAACTGTCAAAAAAAAGCGGCAACAAAGCGCATTCGAGCAGTGTTTCGCAACATTCTAGCAGTTAATCCAAGAAAAATCCGCTGGCGGCTAGATTTTCCAGCCGCTACCGACTAGTTTTTGACAGTTCGGTACGTATAAATTATGGAAAGTGCCATGTTCTGTTATGAAACGCGCCAGAACCGGTATTTTTCTTAACATACCATTTGTTAATTTCGTTTACTAGATGCCGCTAGCGTCGGAAAGAGCGGCATCTCTGTCTTTTTATTGTTGATCGCCTTGTCGCACGATTGGCTATTATTGTACTTTTTTCTAGCGAGAAAATAGCCAGTATCATAACAGCATTAACAAAACCCTGCTTGGGATCAGCAGCCTACTAGTCGGATATGCGTGCTGTAGGCTCCGGTGCCCCAGTGAGGCGCAGATGCTCTAGTTATGTGTTGAATCGCCTTAATATGTGCCGAAACAACACGTACATGGCATAGAAAAGGGAAGACAAAGTGCCATGTGCATTAAAAAAAATTCGCATATTCAATTTCCATATGCTTTTTGTGGCTTTGGTACTTTTCCCAAAGCACGCGGTATCCAATTCCGTTATGGGTAACGGTGATCCTATTGTGTTCGGTTCGATGTTTAATCGTTTCGCGGTACCGTTTACCGCTTATCACATACCGTTATGGGACGCTTAACCTCGTGTTTCTGGCAAGCTTTCTTTTTATGCACGCGATGTTTAAGGAACTTAGTGCCTTCATCCCATTTAGCCGGTCTATCTTTCCCTTTTATGGGAAAGTTGGCAAATTCCATCAGGATTCATTAAGCCCTTGACACTTTTGCATTGAAAATACCATCTTGGCTGACTTTTCGGTCCATACATCTTTTTTTTTGTTTTTGTGCTTTTCGCGTTTTCAAGTTTGGAAATTTAGGATCACGAGATGCTGCCATTGGGAGATTACTCCGGCTGGATCAGTATTAGCCACCAGAAGAGTTTTATAGTGCTGGTATACCCTCCTTCTTACAGGACAGGTATGCATTCCCTTTCAGCTAACCTATTTCAGCACGGCTACAGGAAGAAGAGTACAGGCTGGAGTCTATCTTTTGGAGTTATAGTAGCTAAAGCATGCTCTACCGGAACAAGTACACGAAGTTGCGTTAAATAACAGACCCAATCATCTTCTAAGGAACATTTCTTTCCCTTTTTCTTCAAGTTTCAGCCCCCATATTAGGCAGCAGAAGGAAACACACGGACCAACGGAATTTATAACGGAAAAATGCATGGTCGAACACATGCCTTTTGTTTTTGGAGCACGTTTTTGCTCATTTTGGGCTTAAGTAGTTTTTTTTCTTATCTGCACCGCCCCTTTTGTAAGGTAGCCGCATATATTTCGGGAATTCTTAATGCGGAATAACCAAAAGAAAATATGTCAGGAATAATGTTACGTGATAAATGTTAGTTTAGTTTTTTTTTTTTTTTTGTTTTCGTACAATGGGAAAGCAATAGGGGCGAATTTATTGTAGACAGCGTCGGTATGAGGGGGGGGGGGAACTCCTACATTCTATCGCCTTTATATACGTTGAGCACGTTTAGACGGCTCCTAATGCATGCCGAACTATATGACGCCTATCGAGCCTGATTTTAGGGCGTCTTTATATCTTTGTGCGTTAATTTATGGCGTCATTATCTGGCACCATACATTATATGGCGCCCAACGACGTGTTTTGTGGCGTCAGAGTACGGCGCACTTTATATGGCACCCAACGTTGTGTCGACAGAGCATGGCACTCGTTATAAGGCGCTCTTTCGGTTGCCTAGGGCCCATATTTTATGGTACTCAACGGTGTCGTTATCCAACGCCCTACATTAAATGCGGCCCAGAAGATTGTGGGATTAGTATTCTCATTATATGGCGCTCGGAAACTATACGACGCGTATGTGCTATCAAGATCGAGTACAGGCATTTCTTAGGCCCTATTCGATGAGCCTTGTGGCTTTAATTACTTCAACTCTTTTGAGTTATTTATACCAATTCAGTGATATATGATTGAGTATGGCATCGGCCTTCCTGCCGAAAGTCTATATTCCTGTGCTTTTCCGCCTTCATTTCCTATCTTTTATATTCCATTTTCATTTCCACAGTCTGTTGGTCTTTCCTTCCTTTTTCCTTCACCTTCCAGCCCGCTGAAGATAGAGTTCGAGCTCCTCAATTCGAACTTTCAGCCCAAACCGTGCATAAATACTTTTTGTCCATGGTTAAAGGTAGCCACGCACGCCCCTTCCGACGAGCTACGCACGTGCTAGAGCTAGATGCACGCTACCTATCGGGAAACCATGGGACTAAAGTCACCCAACTGTGGCTTGGTCACCGGCCGACAATCGTCTTCGCGGTGTGTGTTTGTCCTGTCCAATTTGGAATAGATGATGATGGAGACAATCTCCCATCATTTGTTTCAAAGCGGGCTGAGAGATGAATACATGCTGATGGCTAAGACGATTACTTGGGTAGTAGTGTTGTTGATGGTTTGGTTGGACGGATACTATGGTATGATTCAGTTCATATCAAAGCGCCCCAAATCACTTCAGCATTGCTTCACCAAAAACGCGCTTGTGTACATTATAGACTTCCCGTCCTTATACAATTCTATAACCCGCTGTCTGAATTCAACACTTGTATATCGACCCATCTTTACTTGAAAATGCACAACTGCAGTATTAGCTCTACACATTTTCCAACATTAGCATTCTCCGAAAAGTTTACCGTTATTTTAGCAACAGTAATGCCAAGTGGCTCATTTTCTTTGTGACCTAGGTTTTTGGAAATTTTTGCTTTTCATTCATTTTTTTTAGACTAAGTAACAGCAAAAATAAAAAAAAAGTTCTTTAGAGGAATATTGAACTTCAAGTAATAAAAGTACATGAAAATATTTTTAATCTGGTTTGTTTTTCAATACATTTTTCGCTAATACTTTGTGGGGCAATAGGTGGCTCTTTTTCTTTGTGACTCACTGTATATTTTTGCCAGACTATCGTTTTCCCGGAAATTTTTGATCCGGCTAGAAATTTGTTCGACTTGCAAAGTCGCGCAATACCTCGACTTTGGTATTATAGGAATTTCGACATTTCGGTTTTTCAATCCTGTAAAATTATTTTTTTTGCAATATTATTTTTTGTATAGAAAGTAATAATTCGACTTGTTCAATGAGAAATATTAACTCTGTTTGTAACACTTCGGCGTAAAGTCGTAGTGAAGTGGAGCGGGATCGGGTCAAAATCTCGTTTTATAAAATACCGACTTAACTCAATTTGTGGAAATGATATCATTCAGCCACGAAGTCGAAATTTTGTACAAATTAGTTTTAAGTGAAAATTAAGTTCATGTTTATTAATTAGCGAAATCCCTTTACTTTCGATAACTAACACAGAAAAAATCATTAAAACATGTGTTCAAAAATATTCAGAATGCTACAAGATAGACATTTTTTCTCAATTACTTTATTATTTTTGAATAATAAAGTATTGTTATCGACCTGAAATTTCAAAAAAATTTGCTACCCTGAAATTTTGTACTTTCACGTTTTAGGACTAGTAGACCCAAAAAAGCAAAAAAAAAATGTCCGTCTGTCCGCCGTAGACGCCGTCCGCCGTACGCAAAACCGTTTGAAGGTGCGTATCTCACAAACCCTTTGAGATATTAAGTTGGAATTTTTATGGTGGGTGAACGCCTACGAGTGGTAGCTTTTGGAGGGCGGGGGTGGGGAACGTTTTAGATGAAAAATTTTGGTTTCTAGATCTCAGGAACCGCTTATGCTATGGAAGTTATGAAGTACTATGATAGTGCATCCATTTGCAAAAAAATGGTCGATAGGGGTTGAGAGATGTGCGAGTGGGGGGGGGGGGGGGGGGAGAACAATACGTTCAAAACGCTTGATGGTGCGTTTACACTCACCTCTGAGGCTCGCCTCGAGGCGAGCCTCTACCCCCATCAGGTCATTGCAAACCGGTTTTCGTCGGCTGTGTTCTTTGCTGTGTTGAAAGCAATTTACACTCAACATGCCTCTGCGTCACAACTTGCCTATAAGTGCGAAACGACAGAAATACGATGAGCTGCGAAGTGCATGCTGCCACAGTTCATTGTATGTGTGTACACATATGGAAGCGTGCGTCGGAGAAAAAGTTGAAGAATGTTAGACTCTTGCGACTCCACGATCCATTTGATTGGTTGATTTTTTGGTGGGGATAGAGGCTCGCCTCAAACGCTGAGTGTAAATGCACCATGAAAGCTGGGATTGATACATTCTAAAATCCATATCTCCTGAACGATTGATATTAGATGGCCGAAATTTCGTAGTTGTATTAAGGGATGCTAGGATATTAGAAAGGGGTTAACATTTTTAGGGGGAGTAGTAAGGTATGAGGGTGTTATTCTTCTCACAGCCGTGAAAGAGTTCAGTTGTGATCAAGTGTTGCGTTCAAATCAATATTTCAAGTCTAATTTTTTCACTAAATTCATTGTATTATCTTGGTTAAGTGAAGTGTGCCAAAAAAAAAAAAAAACTAAAATTGCGGACAAAACTTTAAGTAAGCGGGCCAGGGAAGAGTCCCCGCCCGGATTATTACTTCGTGAGAGGCTCAAACTCCGAAGAAACGATGTGACAATGACAACTGTGTCGCAAAATAAGTTTTCACTCCTCGCGAGTCCGGACTCCGGGAACAATAATGCGGAAGAACCGTCGACCACTACAAAGGTAAAAATTCCACCATTAATCTTGCCAGAACTTGTGAAGGCGTCCATCGACGCAATTATGCACGAACTTCAAATTGAAAACTACTCAGTCAAACTTATGGCAACTGGTAAAAAAATCGCAATGGAATCCATGGAAGACTACAACAAAATTCACAACTATCTCGTTGCGAAAAAGGTAAAATTCTACACTCACCACGCGGCCAACGTAAGGCCTTTGAAAATTGTTCTTTCTGGTCTCCATGATATGACCACCGAAGACTTGAAAAAGGTCCTTCACGAGTCTCATAACATCGATTGCACCGATATTAAGAAATTCCATGCTTCCAACAAACGGTACAAAGAACAAGCCTTTTACATTTTGTACTTTCAACGCGGCACAACTAAGATCGTTGACCTCAGGAAAACAAAGACAATTATGCGCACCATCGTTAACTGGAACTTTTACTCCCGCAACCGAACTGGTCCTACTCAATGCCGAAATTGCCAGCTCTACGGTCATGGTTCGGCACACTGTCATTTATCACCAAAATGCTTAATTTGTGGTGAATCCCACAACCACTCCAGCTGCAACGCGAAAAAAGAATCCTCAATTAAATGTGCCAACTGCGGTGGTAACCACATGGCCAACGACACGAATTGCACTGCCAGAGTTCACTATATGAATATTAAAAAAAAAGATCCAACTATTCACCGAACAGCACAGTAAACACTACTCAATCTCGCGTTATGTTCAACGTCAACCAAGGTAACTTTCCAGCTCTACACAAATCATCAACATCTCCAAATACCAACAAATCAGCGACGTCAAAACCGTATAGTGAAGTCCTCAAACAAAATTTGACATTGCAACATCGTCTAGCTATTGCAACGGGATCCTCAGCCACCAACACTAGTGACGACCTGTTCACTCCGGAACAAATGATCGCACTCTCAACTGAACTCATTAGTGATCTTCAGCACTGCAAAAATAAACTAGAACAGTACAATGTTATTGTAAAGTTAGCGGTTAAGTTTGTATATGGATAGTGTCAACTCCATCAATTGCATGCTATGGAACGCACAAAGTGTGCGTAACAAATCTATTGAATTTTTTGATTATTGTGAAGAAAATAATATTGATATATTTTTTATAACCGAAACTTGGTTAAAACATAAAAATACATTCTATAATTCAAATTATGTCATTTACCGCAACGATAGGAAGGAAGATGTAACAGGTGGAGGTGTAGCTATTGGTGTTGGAAAGAATATCCAACATTCTATTATTTCTAAATTTCAAACTAAGATCATTGAAACCTTAGCAATACGTCTTATTGAATTGAATTTAGTAGTCATTGTTGCTTACTTTCCGGGAACGAAAATTAATGCAGCCAAATTAAAACTCTTTAACGACGACATTAAATTACTCACAAGGTTGAAACATAACTTTATTTTATGCGGTGATTTCAATGCGAGGCATGGGTAGTGGAATTGCCTCAGAAGCAACAAGGCAGGTAAAATCCTTTATAATGAAATGCTTCAGAGTAGCTTTTTCATTCACACCCCGACAGAACCAACATTTCAATCAATGAGAGGGAGTGATTCAACATTTGATCTGGTGATAAGCAATGGTCTAATTCCTTTATCTCAACCGATAACAACATATGCTTTGTCATCCCCACATCTTCCTGTTCTATTTTCGATCGAAAAATCTGTTCATAGGGTACAGAACTCAAACTCCTTCTTTTGTTTTCGCAAAACCCATTGGCAGAAGTTTCGGAGGTTTTTGAATCGCCGCATTACACTTAGTGGCCTCGACTTAAGCGCGATAACTAGCAATGGACAAATTGACCAATTAATTGCGGAGCTTAACTCTAACATTTGGAGTGCCATAGAGTGTAGTACCCCTAAAATCACCGCAGATCGTACATACTCTCAGCCAATTGATAGTGAGACTAAGCAAATCATCAAAAAACGTAATGATCTCCGCAGAGAATGGCAGTCGACTAGAAATCCTGCTACCAAAACCACTATCAACCGGCTAACCAAGGCAATTAGGGTACGTATCTTCGAGCAACGCAACAAAAAATGGAATGATATGCTCTCAGAACTTGACAAAAACTCAAGGAAAGTGTGGCAGCTCAACAAAATTTTTAAGAAAAAAAGTCAACAAATCCCAGCCCTTCTAGACTCTAGTAACCATCTCAAATTCTCTGACTTGGACAAATCTGAATTGCTAGCGGACAATTTCCATTCTGCCCACTGCGCTACAGAAAATCTCGGAAATCCTAGTACTAACGAAGCTGTTAAAAACCTCTTAAATTCTATGAGAACCACAAGTTGTGACAGAGGAACAATAAATTTCTGCACTCCACGCGAAATTAGTCAAATTCTAAAGCGATCGAAGGTTAAAAAAGCCCCTGGAATTGACAAACTGCCAAGTGTAGTAATTAAGAACTTACCTAAGAAGTGCATAATTGTTCTTAATTTCGTTTTCAATGCATGTCTCAAATTAAGTGTCTTCCCAAACCAATGGAAAACTGCCATCATTATTCCCATCCTAAAACCGAGCAAAGATCCAAAGTCTCCCCAGAGCTATCGACCGATTAGCCTACTTCCTATACTGGGAAAGGTATTTGAACGCGTTGTACTAAACCGGATCCAGACATTATTAACTGAGTCAAACATCTTACCAGACGTACAATTTGGTTTCAGGGCAGGGATTTCTACAAGTCACCAATTATTGCGGGTAACCAGATTCATCAGAAATTCCCTTCACCAGAAAAACTCTATGGGTATGGTGGCTCTTGATATTGAGAAAGCGTTCGACACTGTGTGGCACGATGCATTAGTATACAAATTATACAAGTTCTCCTTTCCATTGTACATTCGCGAGCTGATTAAGTCCTTTCTCGAAGGAAGAACCTTTACTGTCAAATTGAGATCTTCCTTTTCCAACTTTCGTCAAATTCCTGCCGGTGTACCCCAGGGTTCTTGCCTGAGTCCAACATTGTTCAACATATACACTGCGGATATACCAATAAATGAGAATTGTCAAGTGGCAATTTTCGCTGATGACACAAACATCTATTGCAGCTCCGACAATCCGTCCAATATAATTAAAAGTCTTGAAGACCAACTAAATGTGTTCGGTGAATACTACAACAATTGGAAAATTAAAATAAACCCTTCCAAAACAAAATCGATTTTCTTTACAAAGAAACGTACCTCCAGGAACTTGCCATGCCGACCTTTACGCTTCGGTGGAGAGCCCATTGAATGGTCTGACACTATCACCTACCTTGGTCTCACGTTAGACAAAAAACTAACCTACCACGTTCACATCGAAAATACAATCTCGAAAATTTCTCGCTGTATACATGCCCTATATCCACTCATCAATAGGAAATCTAAGCTATCACTTGACAATAAAATTCTAGTATATAAAATGGTAATGCAGCCTATCATCTTATATGGTTCTCCAGTATGGAACGACTGTGCAAACGTGCACAAGAAAAAGTTGCAGATAATACAAAATAAATGCCTTAAAATCATAACGGACAAACCATTCTTCTACTCGACTAAACGTCTTCACCAGGAGGCTGAAATTCAATGATCAATGTTATGGCTCTTAAAGCCCAATCTTTATTTTTGAGCAGGTGTCGATATGTCACAAATCCTCTGGTTACATCTATCCTATAAGTTCCTTCTGCGAATGTATGTTATTTGTTTTTATTTAGTTATAAGGTAGTATAAGTTAGGTTAATTAGGTTAATTTGTATGTAAGGTTTTTTTAGTTGATTCAATTTTTCCTTAAGCAAACAATATTGTCGTAACTTTACAAAGTTTCACATTATTTTCTTGTCTTGTACTAAACTCAATATTGTAGTTGCAAAGGCACCAGCCTACTCTCTAAAAAAATTACAAACTGTTTCTATATATATTTAAGCATTATTGAAATAAATGAACTATGAACTATGAAGGTATGAGGGTGGGGGGTGAAAAACTTTGAATTACAATACCTTCCGACTCAATTGTGCTACGAAGATAAAATTTGGTTTCTGTATATAGAATTACCAGTGAAGTCTACTGAATTTAAAATTTTTGAGTGGGAAGATCCACGCCTTGCGCTGCTCTCGTCTAGTGTATCGTCGCTCGTCTCCACTGCCCACGTCTTGGCTATCTTCTCGTCGTTGCTTCGCGGTTCTTGTCTTCACTGCTCTTGCCTCCGCTATCCTCGTCTTCGCTGCCCTCGTCTACGTTACTCTCGGCTCCGCTGCGCTTGTATTCGCTGCCCTTGCTTTCGTTGTTCTTGTCTTCGCTGCTCTCGTCTGTGCTGCTTTCGTTTCCGCTGCTCCTGTCCTCGTTACTCTCGTTCTCGTTGCTCTTGTCTTCGTTGCTCTCGTCTTCGCTGCTCTTGTTTTCGTTGCTCTTGTCTTCGCTGTTCTCGTCTTCGCTGCTCTTGTTTTCGTTGTTCTTGTCTTCGCTGCTCTCGTCTGTGCTGCTTTCGTTTCCGCTGCTCCTGTCCTCGTTACTCTCGTTCTCGTTGCTCTTGTCTTCGTTGCTCTCGTCTTCGCTGCTCTTGTTTTCGTTGCTCTTGTCTTCGCTGTTCTCGTCTTCGCTGCTCTTGTTTTCGTTGTTCTTGTCTTCGCTGCTCTCGTCTGTGCTGCTTTCGTTTCCGCTGCTCCTGTCCTCGTTACTCTCGTTCTCGTTGCTCTTGTCTTCGTTGCTCTCGTCTTCGCTGCTCTTGTTTTCGTTGTTCTTGTCTTCGTTGCTCTCGTCTTCGCTGCTCTTGTTTTCGTTGCTCTTGTCTTCGCTGCTCTCGTCTTCGTTGTCCTCGTCAGCGGTGCTTTCGTCTTCGCTGCTCTTACTTTCGTTGCTATCGTCTCTACTTGACTTGACTTCTCCTTGGACAAAACCTAATTGATCTCAGACTTTCAAAAAGGAAGTGTAACCTCGCTAGCCTTATCCCGTCTGAGGATCGCTTAGGACGACTGTCCGGTTAGTTTCACGGTTGCTAGAAGAGGAAGTGTAACCTCGCTAACCTTCTTCGCAGACTTGTGTAGTGCTGACCGAGTTACCTTTTCTGGCTGATTCGTTTACTATATATTTAGTGCTAAACAATTACTATCCACGAATTATTTTATGGATAATAATTTTGTATGTGAGAATTTTGCCTTTTTATAATTCGCGTTCAGTGCATGCAACTCCCAGTATATAGTCTCGCTGGGTTT
The DNA here is from genome assembly GCA_951812415.1 of Beris morrisii. NCBI lineage: Eukaryota > Metazoa > Arthropoda > Insecta > Diptera > Stratiomyidae > Beris > Beris morrisii. The sequence continues at coordinate 97,446,496 of OX638311.1, forward strand.
TTGTATATTTGTCGGCGGGTTTATCTGTCGCATCGCGTCGCCAGGGGCGCTTTTGTGATCCCGCTGATCTTTTCCAGGCATATTCTAAATTTTCCGTCTTTCAGCCTTTGTTGTGATTGTTTTCCAGGGTCTGTGTTTCATGTCTCACATCTTGTTGTATTCGATGTTGTTGTATTCGATGTTGTTCTTAGTTTTAATTCGTGTTGTATTTCAATGTTCTTAGCTCTAAGTCTTATCTTGTGTTTGTAGTTCAATGTTCTTAACTCTAGGTTTTAATTTGTGTTGTATTTGTAATTCAATGTTCTAGCTTTTAATTCAATGTTCTTAACTATAAGTTTTAGTTCGTGTTGTGCTTAAGTTTTAATTTGTGTTGTGCTTTATAATCCAATGTTAATGTCTTAATGAATTTGTAGCCAGTCATGGCAATTTTAGTGTGGGTGGAAATTCGTGGGATTTCCATCATTACAACATATCTACGACCAAAATACATAACCGCGGCTTTAGTTGGGTAAAAAACCGGAATTTTTAATTTTAATAAGAAAACGAGATTTTATGAAACGGGATTTTGTGACAACGGGATTTTAGAGCATGGATTTTATCCCGACCCCTTAGTTGGCAATTAATTGATCCATGAAACACATTTTTTCTGACTTTGGAACGAAGTTGGTCGCGTCTGCGAGAATCTCGCAGATTTCTCGAAGACATGTCGGCCTATCTGCGAGATTTCTTCGAGATGCCTTATGGGAAAAATACACGGTATCGAGACAAATGCACGGCGATATATGGTATACTTGGCAGACGATGAAATTTAATTAATTTTCACTCTATTCGTTTGGGAATCGTTTGGGAATATTTGGGAAAAGGTTTTTTAGATTTAGGAAAGCGTTATTTATTTAATATAAAAATGTAAATTTTTTGAGTGCATAGATAGCAGACACTCGTATGAAAAAAATCAAATTATGGATAATTTGATTTGAAATCGTTTGGGAAACTTGTTACATTTATCAATTTTATTTGGGAAATAATTCTATTCATTCTGTGTTAATTAAACACAAAGTTTCTTGTCGATTAAAGCAGAAGCAGAGAAGAATGTGTCCAAGCAAACTGCCACCGAAGGTAGAAGCACGGAATAATGTGTCCATGCTAGCTGTCAACAGTCACAACTACCCAGCAGACAAAGTTGCGTATACTATGCAAAAAAAAGATACAGGCGTCGTATGATACTGTGCTTTCTAAAAAAAATCTGCTTATCTACGATTGAATGGTTAAAATATTAATCTTAATTATAGAAGTTTAGCTTTAAACTAGCTGAAAATTATGGATAATAGTGTTGTAACAAAAGACTAGATAAATAATTTCAAAAATGTTGAACTCTAATATTTGTTACCTTAGGTCTGTTCTTTTTGGCTACACCTTCTACACTTTTCTACACTAACTCTTGAGTTTGTGCAGAGAGGTGAATGAAAAAAGAACAAACCTAATTGGTTTGTTCTTTTTTCATTCACCCTCTTCACCGGATCAAGAGTTAGTGCAGAAAAGTGTAGAAGGTGTAGCCAAAACGAACAGACCTCTTGTTGCTCTTCTCTTGTGAATTGCAGTTTTTATATTAAAGTATTAGTTTTGTTTATAGAAATGTAACTCTTAATTAACCAAAAAATAATGAGGTCTGGTATTATGAAAACAGGCGGCCTTAGGTTTCGACATTGTTGAAATTTCTGAATTTGCTACCTAAATTGTTAAGGAAACTTAGCTTTTATAAAGTTTCTTCCAAACCATCATATTAAGAAATCACCTATAAAATGGATTTGCTGAAAATTAGCTGTAAATAATGTATCCTTTATGCGCTTTTGAAAAACTACATAAAATTAGTTGTAAATGGTTTTGATGCACGAGTAATGAATGGTTGAACTATTAGTTTCAATAAGGTGAGAAGCTACCATAGAGGCAAATTTGTTTAAGTTTTTTGTTGTTTTCCGGCGTCAGTGGAGTGGCAATTTTTTTTTGATTTGGCTATTTTGTTTGATCAAGTTCTGTGTGAATTTAGCTACATAGACTGCACTTAGCAAAAACGGGATCATATTGTTTTCATCTTATTATGGGTCATTCCATCAAGAATCGCCAAAGTTGTGACCTTACCATCTCCGATTCTTTTGAAAATGTTTGTACTTGAAGAACTAGTAAAAAAAATAATTGAAATTCAATTTTTTGTTTCTATCTCATTTTTTAACTAACAAAAACAACAACAATCTTTAAAATAAGCCCTACTTTATTATTCAAGGATAAAAATTACCAGAGGTATGAATTTTCAAAGAGGACTCGGACATCTTTTTTGGGAAATCTTTAACATACTATAACTAACAAAAAAAATTAGATAGAAACAAAAACTTGAAATCATATTTTTTTTCCACTAATTCTTCGAGTACACAAATTTTCAAAAGAATCGGCGATGATAAGATCACATTTTTGGCGATTTTTGATTAAATTACCCTTTTTCTATAAAATAATTGAGAACGACTATAATGTTCTTCCATTTTTTGACCCCGATCCCATTGAGATCCCAAGTTAATTTTTTGGTATGTTTTGAAAAACAGTATAACCTACAAAATATAAAAAAATAAAAAAAAAACCGTTTTGAGATATTCAAGGACAAAGTCATTAACCTTGAAAAAAATTTCAATGATAATTTTTATTGCGACAACCTTCCCCTTTAAAATAAGCCATATTTTATTATTCCAGGATAAAAATTACCACAGATATGAATTATCAAAGAGGACTCGGACACCTTTTTGGCGAAAACTTGAACATACTATAACTAACAAAAAAAATGAGATAGAAACAAAAAAATTTGCCAACAGTCTGGGCGCAACTTTATTATTTTTCGGGTAGAAGTTCGGAACGCGTTTAAGATTAATGCGGTGTAGGTTACTATGTGACTGAAAACCTAAAAAAATGGGTAGAATGGGGTCGCCGCTGCCACATATAAAATATGAATTACATAATTGGGTCATACTCCGGGACGCAGTTTAAGTAGTAATATAATACTACGTAGTTATTACGTGATTAGGAAGTTTTTCGTGATTTGGTTTTGGGCCATTACATGAAATCGGAGATGCGTTTGTAGGCGATTATATACATAAATAGTCTGTGGAAGTGAAAACCAATCTAATATCTCATCAATCCTAAGAATATTTTGAATATCTAAAGATCTTGAAATCAACTTTTTGACGATTATATAGGAAGCCGTAAGAAGTAAAAATGAATTCAATATCTCATTAGAACTAAGAAATATGTGGGAATTTGTGAAAATATATGCAACCCCCTTGAAGCCACTTTGGGGTTGAATATCCAAAAATCCTGAAATGAGTTTTTAGATATATATAAAGAAAGCCCGAGAAAGTGAAAACCAATCCGATGTCTTATCACTCCTAAGAGATATGACTGAATTCGTGAAAACGCGTTCAACCCATTTATACCCTCTTAGGGGTTGAAAAAGGAAAACATTTGAAAACAAGTTATAGGTGATTATTAAACAAGTCCGTGGAAGTAAAAATTTATTCGATATCTAATCAGACCTGAGGGATATGGCTGAGTTCGTGAAAATGTATACATCCCCTTTACACCATCGTGGGGTCGAATTTGAAAAAATCCTGAAAACACTTTCTAGGTATTTATATGAAAAATCCGTAGAATAAAAATGGATTCAATAATTGGAAAGACCTAATAGATATGATGAAAATCGTGAAAATATATGCATTCTATTTTCACTGATAATTTTTTTCGCTCCCCTTCTGTACGCCGATGGATATTTGAATTTTTTTTCAATCTAAAAGACTTTCCTAGTTGACTTACATATACATATCGAGTTTCAACTTTCTAGCATAAGTCGTTCCATATATAGGAAAAACACCCCCCCACCCCCGTACCATACTACCCCTACAAAATATTATATTTTTTCAACACGCTACTATTATAGGTCTATCCAAATACCAAGTTTCAGCTTTATATCTTTATAGGTTCTCGAGATATAAAAATCGAAACTTTTTCCTTTTCACCCTCCCCCACCCTCACCCTCTACCCGCTTACCACCAAAATTTTTTTCCTTGCTAGGAGTTTATTTGGCCTACTTCCGCTAAAAATTCTAAGCATCTAACTTACACTGTTCTTGAGATATGAGACATGATATTTAAGAAAAATTCTTATCCCCTCCACTTCCATACTCCACCGCCCCCTTAAAAAATTTTACTTTCAGCAAACTTTATTTGTCAACCTTAATACAGGAACCAAATTTTATTTTTCTAGTGTAATTGGTTCGTGAGATATCGTAATCTAAAGTTTTTCACCCCCCACCTCCGTACACCACTTCCCCCACTCAAAAATTTGTTTCCGATTTATTCTCCTAGTATGCCCACAGATGTTCATCAAGTTTTAATTTCGTGACATTAACCAATTAGGAGATATAGATTTTAGAATGTCTCGATCTCGGCTTTCGAGCGTTTCGGACACATTATTATTCCCCCAACTCCCACACCTCTTTACCCATATCCTCCTTTTTTTGCAAATGGGTCCACTATCGATGCTCTATATAAATTCCAAGTATCAGCCTCCTAGCCTAAGCGGTTACTGAGATCTAGGAACCAAAATTTTCCGTCCAAAACGCTTTTCAAAAGAATCGGAGATGGTAAGGTCACAAATTTCGTCATTCTTGGCGGTTCTTGATGGAATGACCCTATTACCTACGCAATATGTTGCCTTGTAGTTTTTTTATCATAGTGCGTTTACACTCACCCTTGAAGCTCGCCTCGAGGCGAGCCTCTACTCCCATCAGGCCATTGCAAACCGGTTTTCGTCGGCTGTGCTCTTTGATGTGTTGAAAGCAATTTACACTCAACATGCCTTTGCAGCGCAACTTGCCTATAAATGCGAAACGACAGAAATACGATGAGCTACGAATTGTGGGGTACCACAGTTCATTGCATGTGGACATATGGAAACGTGCGTCGGAGAAAAAGTTGAAGAATGTTAGACTCTTGCGACTGCACGAGCCATCTGATTGGTTGATTTTATGGTGGGGATAGAGACGCAACTCAAACGTTGAGTGTATGGTAAATCCACCATCATGGTTCTGTTCTGTGCTTTGCATTGCACCGTAGAACTACAGTAAATGCTAATTACAGTCCACATTGCAGTGGAGTAAAAAAAATTGGAGAACGGTTGAAGTATGTATGTTTAGAAAAATCGGAATTGGTCTTGGGGGGAGGGGCGGCCGCCCCCTCCGTCCCCCCTGTATCCGCCAATGGCATTAGCTTCCAGTTTTACATGTTTTTCTTATAAATTACAATTAATTTAGTTCATATTTTTATACTCTAGATGAAATCATGTAGAGTATTATAAGTTTAATCCAGCCCAAAAGTTTGTAACGCATAGAACCAAGCCTCGGACGAAAAAAAGTTATATATTATTTTTTGTTTATTTGTGGCCAAAAACCTCAAATCCGTCCGTCCGTCCGTCCGTCTGTCCGTTACCACGATAACTCAAGAACGGCTTCATCTAGGATCTTGAAATTTTAAATCTGGATGTTTGGTTAAATTTGTAAGGCTAAGTTCGTTAACGGGCAAAATCGTCCTACTCCTTCGGGTAGCTGCCATACAAAATGTCCTTAAAAGACGTGTTCAAGAATATTGGCCGATAACTTCAGAAGGGTTTAAGCTACGTCTTTGAAATTTTGTATGTATTATTTTTCCAATAGTTGGAGCTAAATGTATGAATATGAAGAAAATGCTAGTAGTCCTTCGTGTAGATGCCATACAAATATCCTGTCCAAACGTCTTCACTTAATTTACGGAACTTACTAAAACTCAAATATTCTTTTAGCTATGAATTGGAAATTTTGTACAAATTAGTTTTGAGTAAAAACAAAGTTTGGGTTTACTAATCAGCGAAATCCTTTTACTCCTTCTGGTAGCTGCCATACAAAATGTCCTTAAGACACGTGTTTAACAATATTTTTCGATAGCTTTTGAACGCTTCAAGCTACGAATTTGAAATTTTGTACACGTTCATTTTTAAATGGTTCCAAGGAAAAGGATAAATATGTAAGAAATCAAGTGAGTCCTTCCTGCACCTCCCATGTGAAAGTCCTTCAAAACGGACATTTTTTTTTCAATGACTTACCCAGTTCAAGATATGAAATTAAACACTGAATATTGTCTTTTAGTTTAGAGTACCAATCTAATGGCAGTCCTTAATAAAGGACATACAACATGCACACACGTAATTCTATTTTACCCCCAACTACAATATAAATCGGAGTTCAGTATTCATCTAGAGTATTATACGATTGGCCGATCGTGACTGCAGTATGTTTTTTTTTCTTGTCTGAATAAAATAAAATTCTTTTATATTAAGATTTTTAGCTTTTGGAGTCTACTCCTCTATATAAATTACTCCGTGAGGTATGACTGTCGTTGACGCCGAAGAAGGGTAAATTTTGTCCATTATATCATTACATTCCTGCCACTTTCCATTATTCCTCAAACAGTAGGCAATAAAATGTCCAGGAGTATAACCAATTACGCCTGCCAAACTATAAAAAAAATCGCATTTAAAATTTTACTAAAATTAGTTATTATGAGATTATTCCTTGTAAATGAACGAAACTCTCCGAAAGTTACGATCCATCTTGAGAGTAGTGGGAAAGTTTTCTAATTTAGTTGCCAAGCCGTATCTTTCGTGCTTGTCTTCACGTCTAGCTCAATAAAGACATGCATATTGCATGATGTAGTCTCTGTCCGTGTTCCATTACAATGCTGTTGACGACATGTAATATTGTGAATGGTAGGATGAAAATCGACACATATCCTTTTGTTTTCAGATTTCTGTGATTTACCGTAAAAAAATGGAACATGACTTTTGTGTGGGGGGCAACTGTTTCAAGCTTTGTTTCTGTATTTCGATATTTCGTTTTCCGCCACATAGCTGATTTTTTGCGTCAAATGTTATTATTTGTCCTAGAAAGGTTTTTGATCTTTATGATCAAGAACCTTGATCTTCAAAATGTGATCAAAAATTATCCTTTTGTTTATACAGGCTGCTTGGCACTCCGTGTGCCACCTTGTAAGGGGTTATTCCATGATATATTTGGAGAAAAAAATTGTTCTACGGGGTGGGTCAATTTTCAATATATATATATATATTCGTTTTTTAGGCAATCGAATTACCTTTCATTTGATGTAACAGTCTAAATTGTAACTGCACCCAATCTTGAGATATTTACTCGAAAACACAAATTTTTGCTACGTGAACCCTTAAAATTCAGTGATCAATTTAGTTTTCTCAGAAAACCCCATTATAAAAATGTCATTTTAATTTTTATTTATATGAGCCGTATTATTACCTACAAAAGCTGCATACATATGTATGAGTTACGATTAACATTTTGGAAGTAACAGGTAAAAATACATATCGCATAAAAATTAAATATTTAAAAGTCAGTGCCATAAAGTGGACCACGTTTAAAAACCTGTTCATTTTGTCGGTAATACTACAGTATTTTTATTGCAGTTATGTATTACTATTTAAAGTATGAAGGAAAACAATGAAATGTAAGTGAGTTGCAACATACATAATTGATGCTTTTACCTGGACGTGGTGGGTACTACTGGATGCGGTACTACGCCTTTTTTAATAGGGTGTCTTACAATATAAAAAGCCTATAAAACTACCTTCCTATTTTTCTCAGTTTTAGTTACGTTGCTAAGAGAAGAAGATGTCAGTAGAATTTAAAATAATTATTTCAAAATGCCTGAGTACTCCAATGAAGAATATGCTGACATGATGTTAATTTATGGAGAGTGTGACCAAAATGCACGAGCCGCGCGAAGGCTTTACCACCAGAGACATCCTCATCGATGGACACCTAGCAGGAGAGTATTTCAAGACGTTTACAGGCGAATTAGGGAAGCTGGCAGCGTTAGAACAAGGAGAGTAAATGCAAATCCTGCGCCTATAATCGCTGTTCAGATTGATGAAAGAATACTGCAAGCAATGCAAAATGATCCATCGATCAGTATCCGACACTTGGCATTGCAGTTTAACATATCTACTTGGAAGGTTTGGAGTATTTTAAAAGTAGAACGCTTCCATGCATACCATCACACACCAGTACAGGAGCTGCTACCCATTGATTTCCCCAAACCGATGGAGTTTTGCAATTGGCTCCTTGAACGACAAATAGATGACGAGAATTTTTTCAACAATATTCTGTGGACGGATGAGTCCCAATTTACCAGAGACAGTATCACAAACTTCCACAACCTACATACGTGGGCTGAGAGCAATCCACACACAAGAAGAGCGGCATCATTTCAGCACAGATTCAGCGTCAATTTATGGGCAGGTGTGATTGGTGACGATTTACTTGGACCTATTAGGCTTCCGCGTACTCTAAATAGCTCCAATTACTTACAGTTCTTATCAAATGATCTACAGGACTTGTTGGATGATATTCCACTGGTTCGATTGGCTTCCATGTTTTACCAACACGATGGTGCTCCTGCTCATTACGGCCGACAGATCACAGATTGGTTAAATTCCAATTATAGCAATCGCTGGATCGGTAGAAATGGACCGATACACTGGCCTGCAAGATCTCCTGATCTTACTATTATGGATTTCTTTGTATGAGGACGGATGAAGGACCTTGTCTACGCAACGCCAGTAGAAACATTGGAAGATCTAAATATCAGGATCGATGCGGCAGCAATAGAAGTAAGGCAGCAGTTGAGGAATATGAATACCAAGAGAACACTCGCCAAACGAGCTTTAGCGTGCATTCAAAATGAAGGTGGCCATTTGGAACATTTATTATAATAAAAATATTTGAAATAAAAACCATTATTAAATTCTTTCAATTCAAGCAAGTAGAGTAGATCAACATGCACATACACTGATTTTTTAAATATTTTATTTTTATGCGATATGTATTTTTATCTATTACTTCCAAAATGTTAATCGTAACTCATAGTAGGTAATAATACGGTTCATAAAAAAATAAAATTAAAATGACATTTTTATAATGGGGTTTTCTGAGAAAAACTACATTGATCACTGAATTTTAAGGGTTCACGTAGCAAAAATTTGTGTTTTCGAGTAAATATCTCAAGATTGGGTGCAGTTACAATTTAGACTGTTACATCAAATGAAAGGTAATTCGATTGCCCAAAAAACGAGTTATAACACTTTGCCTTGTGATTATTCGTTTTCAAGATATAACGTTTTAAGTGAGTAAGGGTACCGGTCAAAAACACTTTTCTTAACCACCCTGTATCTCCACTGTTATTGAAAATTGACCCACCCTGTGGAACAATTTTTTTCTCCAAATATATCAAGGAATAACCCCTTACAAGGTCGTGGACGGAGTACCAAACACCCTGTATACTATTTATCCTGGAAAGTTTTCATGTATTCTTTTATTTACGAGTAACTTATGGGATTTTGTATATGAAAATACTTACTGCTGTAAAAGATGATTCATGTTTACTTACTTTTACAATCAATTTTCGGAATTTCGATAACTTATTCCTATTGGAAAAAAGTTAAGCTAAGTTTCCTTAACAATTTAGGTAGCAAATTCAGAAATTTCAACAATGTCGAAACCTAAGGCCGCCTGTTTTCATAATACCAGACCTCATTATTTTTTGGTTAATTAAGAGTTATAAACAAAACTAATATTTTAATATAAAAACTGCAATTCACAAAAGATGAGCAACAAGGTAACAATTGACCGTATTGTGAATGTCACGTCACGTCACTTCGATGCCGATTCAACGTGTCACGTCGATCGAAAAGAACCGATTGTGCAACCGCATCGACGTGACTCATTAGCATTTCCATATTGATATGTATGTGTCAGCTGTAAATTGTGAATTTAAGCTCATGTGAATGCTTTCATTTACAATCATTTCATTTTTGCATCGAAGTTAATTTTTTTCAGGCGTCACGGACTGGTATCTCCTCGACGGAATATGACGATCAAAGTGACAACTGTCGATGACAATCGACATTCACAATCGCTTTTTCAGGCGTCGATGTCGAATCGGCATCGAAGTGACGTGACATGACATTCACAATACGGTCAATATTTTGAAATTATTTATCTAGTCTTTTGTTACAACACTATTATCCATAATTTTCAGCTAGTTTAAAGCTAAACTTCTATAATTAAGATTAATATTTTAACCATTCAATCGTAGATAAGCAGATTTTTTTTAGAAAGCACAGTATCATACGACGCCTGTATCTTTTTTTTGCATAGTATACGCAACTTTGCCTGCTGGGTAGTTGTGACTGTTGACAGCTAGCATGGACACATTATTCCGTGCTTCTACCTTCGGTGGCAGTTAACTTGGACACATTCTTCTCTGCTTCTGCTTTAATCGACAAGAAACTTTGTGTTTAATTAACACAGAATGAATAGAATTATTTCCCAAATAAAATTGATAAATGTAACAAGTTTCCCAAACGATTTCAAATCAAATTATCCATAATTTGATTTTTTTCATACGAGTGTCTGCTATCTATGCACTCAAAAAATTTACATTTTTATATTAAATAAATAACGCTTTCCTAAATCTAAAAAACCTTTTCCCAAATATTCCCAAACGATTCCCAAACGAATAGAGTGAAAATTAATTAAATTTCATCGTCTGCCAAGTATACCATATATCGCCGTGCATTTGTCTCGATACCGTGTATTTTTCCCATAAGGCGTCTCAAAGAAATCTCGCAGACAGGCCGACACGTCTTCGAGAAATCTGCGAGATTCTCGCAGACGCGACCAACTGGGTCGGAATAGCAAATGTCTTCACAATCAGCGCCATATATACAGGGTGTAACTAGTACTGAGGTTCAAACGAAAATGGGAGATAGAGGAACTTGTCCTGAGTAGAAAAGCGTTCTACACATACTCCCGTTTTTGCACCGTTAAGGAGATTTTAAGGACGAAGGATTTTCATCGTACCTGTGATCACTGTTTGATCTCTAACTTCTGCTGTACTTAGCGTAACGTAATAATTCTGGGCTCGTTGGAAAGGACACAAATTCTTCTTTCTAATTGCTATCAACTGTATCAATCAGTGTTATACTTTTTGAGAAAAATTCATTTAAATGACACAAAAATAATAAAAAATTAAAAAAAAAAACAAAAAAGTCCTGTTTTCTCCAAGAAGGAGCTGATTAACCACCAAATTTTATTACATTTTCGGAAAGCCCATAAAATTTCACTATACGTTTTATTCCGAATTTATTCCGAATTTAGTTTGCCATGATTTTTCTAAGTGGCAGACGTCACCTCAAGTCTTCGATCTCTTCGCTTCTCTGCGGTCGTTTTCTGCACTTCAAATACATCGTGGTGGGAGCACATGTTTTTATTGCTATTTCTTTCTATCTAGTATTGAAGAAAGGTATTCAATATGATTCCTAAGGCTCAAACCATCGAGATTATTGACCGTACCCAGTTGGTCGCGAGTCTCTTTCGAGACATTGTCTTTATGGTTTCAGCGTAGTGCTTTCCTTTCTTTATCACTAGATAGAAAGAGATCGCAATAAAAACATATGCTCCCACCCCGATCTATTTGAAGTGCTGAAAACAGCCGCATTAAATTAAAAAAATTAAATTAAAATTAAAAAGGTACATTCGAAGTAGAGTGAAATAAACTATACAGTTCGCTACTAGATGTCAGTGAAATTAAAGCGCGCGCAATTTGAAAAAAATTCAAATATTGGCAAGAAATTACAATTCCGACACACAACACAACATAACTCACACAAAATTTCCCGAGCACAAACGAACTGAACTGGCAGCGAATGGTTGAAAATTTTGCTTCTTAAGTATAGTACTGTGTTCCGCTAAACGAAATCGAACGCAAAAGGCACCTTGGAAATAAAGTGAAATAAATCCTACTGTTGACTACTAGATGTCAGTGATAGAAAAGCGCGCGATTTTTGAATGTTCGATTTATTTGTGTCAATTTTCAAATAATGCTACATAAAACTAAAAACGGAAACAAACTGGCAAATGCTTTGGCATCCGGAGTAAAGTGTACTAATTAACACTATTTAAAATAAACAAATACCCGGTTTCGTAATTATCTTTTCTGACCACCACTTCGGGCAAAGTTGTCACGTAAACATTACAAAAGAACCGAAAATTAAATTTTCTGTGGTATCCCGCAACCACGTACCTTTCCACTTTTATTATAATTCATAACTTCGAATGAATTCACACAGAACATTTAAAAAAACACGAACTGAAAAAAAATCGCGAGCACAAACAAAATCAGCTGACAGCGAACTGTTGAAAATTTCAATTTGTCAAATATTTCGCTTGTCAAAAAAGCCTACCGCACCGAATAAATCGAAACTGTCACGAAACCGAGCGCCATCTCTTAGTGACTACGGCAAATGTCCATTCCCTCCGTGAACATAGTACTGAAAAACGAGCGAAATATTTCGTCGTGAAATATCAGCGAAAATTTCCTTTTTTTTATATGGACTTTGACAGTTCATTTCGTTTCGCTCGGAACACGGTACTAGGCTTCATACAAGAGTACCGTACCCTTGGAAACAAAACTTTAACTAACCCAAGCGCCATCTATTAGTGACTATTGCAAATGTCCATTCCGCCCATGAACACAGTACTGAAAAACGAACGAAATATTTCGCTGCGAAAAATGAGCGAAATATTCATTTTTTTATATGGAGTTTGACAGTTCATTTCGTTTCGCTCGCAACACAGTACTTGTACTAGGCTTTAGAACGAAAAAGCAGCACTGTTTTCGTCTCTGCTTTCATTTAAACAGGCGACATGATCCTCCGCTTTCTAAACCAATTCTGCTTCTGCCGCTGCTTTTAATGTGTCACGGCCTTAAGTGTAAATGCACCATCATTCGAATAGGTCGTATGCGACCATAATTCCAATGAACTAGAGAACAGGGCTCCTGCTCAACTGAACACCTGCCACTAACATTCGCGTCGATGGCGGGTTTTGGATACGAGTCAAAGGATTCACATTTAACACGAATGTAGTGTTTACACATTCGGCTATGAATTAGTATACAATGCGAATGCGACAGTGAAAACGCGGCATTAAAATACGTTTCAATAATACAAGAAATAAGATTAAAACAGCAAGGAGGCTATACTGTACCCTAGTTTTTGAGTTCTATTTAACGCGAAGTATTTTACGACAATCATTGTAATATTCCTTTGGTACCAGCTCGCGGTAAACTCGATACGGATCTGTGACGTGTTGAAATCAGTACAACGGTGGATATTAAACATGCGCGGTACTAGAGGATTGCAGCAAATTGTATAGGTTGGATAAGTCATCTATAGCGTTTTTATTACAGATTTTGTTAATTACGCTGATAATAGAAAGAATGATATTACTACAAACTGGTATGAAAAGTTGCATTGATTGGTAATTACTTATAAGCCATAGTAAAAGTACTTTTGTTGCATCAAACAAATAAAAACTCTTTTAACAATGTATTTTAAAAGGTTCGGCTACAATTGATTATCTCTGCGGTTCGCAGTTTTAACTATTACAGATATTGTAGTGTAACAAAGTTATTCCAACCAGTGGAAACGAGAACCATATTTGGCGGGTGGTCTTGGGTAATCGTCTGGGAGGCCTGGAGTGGCATCTGGGTACACTTTCAACTGTTTCTTGGGAGGCGCCGGACGTTCGGTATGGTGGACCTAGATTTAATACTCCAGTGAATGTGAAAATAAAGCTATTACTGTAATATCAGTTACCTGTGCCCTAGCAAAGTATCCGTACTCCGGTCTATCCATGTCAAAATTATCTTTAAGACACTTATCAAAAACGCCTTGGGTGTTGCGACACCTATTACATACAAATAATTAAAACAAAACGTATGAACTGATTTTTTAAAAATATTACATGCTAAAGCTCATAGTGCCGCTGCTCTTATCCAAACAGTTTGCGTACTGAACGAACTCTTCATGACAACTTTTCTTGACTTTTTTGAAGAAATCAAATGCACAACTTGTAACCGCTTTACCCTCATTAATACAAGCTCTTGGATCGTCTAGCTCCTGGCGGCACAGCATAAATTCCTAAAAATGCAAAAGGAAATTTTTTGTATAAACAGACCTGAAATCCATCATTCGAGGTTAGATTTGAATAAAATTATGTAATATTGGTTTTATAAACGCAACGCATTTCCAGAAGCCAATAAACAGACAAATACTAGACCACACATTATTTTGCTTCTCGCATTGCTTCCCCATATGAAAGGCTCCAGCTCTAAGGGCAGAAGTGGAAAGATTTATTTCGGGCACGGTTAGATCTTCCTCGGTTGGGAGGTGAACCTCTGCTGTAACGACCATTTTTTATTTTAACTTTTATTTTAAAAAGACAATAAATTAGAACGATGCTAGGATCTACTGCCGATCTCAAATTTAATCTATTGGCAAAAAACAAATATTACAGTCCATCTACCGATAGCAAAGTAAGGAAAGTGCCAACTGACAGTTCATACGTTCAACAATAATATTTCTTGCCATGGAGTTATAAGTATAAATGGATTGGAGAATGAAGACTAAAATAAGGTCTGTTCTTTTTGGCTACATCTTCTACACTTTTCTACACTAACTTTTGAGTGAGTGCAAAGAGGTGAAGAGGGTGAATGAAAAAAGAGCAAACCTAATAGGTTTGTTGTTTTTTCATTCATCCTCTTCACCTCTCTGCACCCGCTCAAGAGTTAGTGCAGAAAAGTATAGAAGGTGTAGCCAAAAAGAACAGACCAGGGACCTGGTAATAGGTTTGTTCTTTTTGTCAGGTTAAATTAACACTTTAGTGTAGCTTTTTGTCGGTGTGACGTCAGCGGTGGCTGTTCTTTTTGCTAGTGTAGTGTACTCAGTGTACACTATCTTACACTGGGTCGGGAGCCGGTGTAAGTTCTTCTTCTTTACCATCTGTCAAAATTGATGGCTCTATGCAGATAAAATTGACTTTGTGCATTTATGAAAATACTGTTTTGAATGAATATATGCAAGAATATTGAATGGCAATAAATTTGCATTCATAGAAGTGAAAGAATAAAACAAATAAAAAAGTTCGGAATTTTAGTTGTCATTTTCCTACACTAACCCGTTCTTTTTGCGCGATCTACACCCTACACTTTCAGTGTAAGTGAACAAATTTTAATTCAGTGTCTCTCGGCCTTAGTTTCACCAGTCTACAGTATACGATGACAACAGATATTATATGTAGGAGCGAAGACTTATCAAAAGTAGAGTATCGGGAAAATTACGTTGATTTGGGCGAAATTGCCACTGTTGCAGAAGAGGAAAAGTCAAAAGTCCAGAAGTCTGTTTCTGTTTTGCTACCAGTTCCAATTACTACAATACAAGATACTATATCGAAGGAAAAAGAGAGATGTAATATCAATGTTCTTTTTCTTGCCAGAAGAAGTAGTAAACTTCAATAAAGTAATTTTAAAAATATATTAAATACTACTTATCTGTAAAATATCGAAAGACTTTAATCTATTTTATTAGAGTTTCAAGTTGTGATTTTTTAAATTTTTTTATGTTTGGATACATATTATTTTAGGTATTGACCAACTTAATAAACACTTATTTTTGTTAAATTTTCTAGGCTTTCATTTCCTTTCATTAAATTTGTCTTAAGTTGAGAAATAAGCGATGAATATCTATATTAGAAAAGTAGATTTATTTTTAGTTGAAATATGCATTATATTTTTTTATTGTATATTTAACAAAACAGGTATTGAACAAGTCGATTTGTATGTGGTATATTGAAGAAATTTATTTATTTATTGAAAAAACAAGTGCTTCATCTCAATCAAAGGAACTCTGCTAATTTTTAACAGAAATTTTTATTTTGACGGAACTGCTATGAATTTTATCTATCCTTTTTCTACGAAAGATTAACAACCCCTACACGAAAGTTTCACAGAGCAAAAACGGACTTTTTTTTTGTTAGTGAATAATGATACTGAACTTTCAAATTAGATTTTCATCATGCGATGTTATAAAAATTTAAATCCTGCGGTTTCACTTAACCCGAAACATACCGCTATGTAGGCCCTGGATTCACCAACCCACAATACTTCGAAAAAACTACGTCAACTGGTTTTATTTCACCCGAAGCCTTCGTATACCTCGATGAAAACGGTTACATATTAGACTCTGACTGCGTATACCAATTATAAGCCATGCGTGTAGGCGCGCCACCGTTAAAAAAATATTGAACGACCCCAATCTTGAAACTAGCGACCCTCTGGCGTTATGGCGATACTCCACCGCGAACTTCATTGGCATTGGCAGAAATGAGCGTGAGGATACAAAATACTGGTGGCTTAATCGGCAGGACATTTAGTTATTTTTCTTAGAATAAGTTAATTTTAAACTAACACGGAAAAAAAGAAAAGAAACTAGTCTAAGTACTAACATTATTAGCAGCTTCCCTAGTATAAGGCATGCTGGACCTTCAGCTATCGGTCCAAGTGGAGAATGGTTCGGCCTGGAATAATTATAAGAAAATATAATTTATAATTTTATCGCAATTAATACAAATACTCACGATTTCCAGGTGGACATCCAACATAAGGTCTGTTCTTTTTGTCGAGTGTAGTGTACTCAGTGTACACTTTCTGCCCTAATGCTGTTCTTTTTGTCGGTGTGACGTCAGAGGTGGCTGTTCTTTTTGCTAGTGTAGTGTACTCAGTGTACACTATCTTACACTGGGTCGGGAGCAGGTGTAAGTTCTTCTTCTTTACCATCTGTCAAAATTGATGGCTGTATGCAGATAAAATTGACTTTGTGCATTTATAAAAATACTGTTTTGAATGAATATATGCAAGAATATTGAATGGTAATAAATTTGCATTCATAGAAGTGAAAGAATAAAACAAATAAAGAAGTTCGGAATTTAAGCTGTCATTTTTCTACACTAACCCGTTCTTTTTACGCGGTCTACACCCTACACTTTCAGTGTAAGTTGTATCTCATTTTCAGTGTAAGTTACACTAAAATGTGAACTTAACCTGGCAAAAAGAACAAACCTATAGTTGGATGAACTCCGGCGGATTTCGTGGGTATTATAGGCATAGACATACATTACATTAGTGCGTTTTAGGTTATGATATTGTCATATTTGACATTTTGATGCGTTCACTTGCGATCATTTTAAATTTTACGAACTTACTTGCGATCATTTTAAATTTTACGAACTTACTTGCGACTATCTGCGACCCATTGCGTTCATTCTGTTTAGCTACATACAATCACATACATTTGAAACTCGTTTTTCCCCTCCGTAATTTTGACACTCCAATCCGACTGCGATTGCGTTCATTCTGTACGGCTCTTAAGGTGGAAGTAATAAAAATGAGTATGCAAAATGTACCTGAAATGTGACTTCAAAAATACGATGCCAACTCGAAACCTTTGTCGCTCGTGCTCTGAAGCTGAATGGAGCTCGTCGAGCCTTGATATATCCTGAAACTTTCTAAAAAAAATACATGTGATAAAATCCGTACAAATATTTTAGAAATTTCACGACCATTCGATGGATGGCTGGCGGGGAACCTTACTTAAATTTCTACGGAGACGGTTTTCGTTAGCTGTCCCTTTCTTACATATGGAGCTCAATGGCTGTAGAAAATAATTTGATTACTTTTCTACAGGTACAATCTGCCTGTTGGGAAGGTTGGTGCATTTACACTCACCCTTGAAGCGAGTCTCTATCCCATGAGGCCATTGCAAACCGGTTTCCGTCGGATGTATTCTTTGCTGTGTCGTGTGTTAAAAGCAATTTACACTCAACATGCCTCTGCGGCACAACTTGCCTATAAGTGCGAAACGACAGAAATACGATGAGTTGCGAATTGTGTGGTGCCACAGTTCATTGTATGTGTGTACACCTTTGGAAGCGTGCGTCGGAGAACAAGTTGAAGAATGTGATGGTGCGTTTACAATCACCCCTGAGGCTCGCCTCGAGGCGAGCCTCTACCCCCATCAGGCCATTGCAAACCGGTTTTCGTCGACTGTGTTCTTTCCTGTGTTGAAAGCAATTTATGGTGCGTTTACACTCACCCCTGAGGCTCGCCTCGAGGCGAGCCTCTACCCCCATCAGGCCATTGCAAACCGGTTTTCGTCGGCTGTGTTCTTTGCTGTGTTGAAAGCAATTTACACTCAACATGCCTCTGCGGCACAACTTGCCTATAAGTGCGAAACGACAGAAATACGATGAGCTGCGAAGTGCATGCTGCCACAGTTCATTGTATGTGTGTACACATATGGAAGCGTGCGTCGGAGAAAAAGTTGAAGAATGTTAGACTCTTGCGACTCCACGAGCCATCTGATTGGTTGATTTTTTGGTGGGGATAGAGGCTCGCCTCAAACTTTGAGTGTAAATCCACCATCACACCCAACGTTTGAGGCGCGCCACTATCCACTAACTTTTGGGAAGTCATTGAAAATGTAATGAGTTGTAAAAGTAACTTCCAGTAGAATTCTCCTTATGATATGGTAACTGCTTCCAATTCACATTACATTTTTTAAAAAGTAATGCAGCTCGTAATGACATTCATCGAATGAAATTTTTGACTGATATTTTGTTTTCATGCAAATTATATCTTTCAAACGAAAACATGAATAACGCGTCATTTCAAATAATTCGTTTGATCGGTCATAGTTGATTTTGAGTGTAATTTGTTTTAGGTAATTAAATTTAATTTTTGAAGTGTTTTTCTCGTGTTTTAGTGTATCCTGTTTTGAGGTAAATGAAGTGGAGTGCCTGCTATTCGGGTTGATTGGAACGGTGCACCCCATATAACCGGCTAATACGTAAAATTCAGAAAAAATACGAGTAGAAATAGGCATAACATTTTTTTTTTTTTTTAAATATATTCTCACTTGACTGGCATAAATTTATTAGATCTTTCTATTAATTTTGCTATCCCGTCGTAAAAAATTGTTTTCTCTTTAGCTTCAAAGTAGCCTAAAATCGCGGACTTCTACTTAAGGTAAGTTACTATAGAAACTGAGAACTTTTTTGTGCCCCCCTCGTAAATTGATGGGTTTGTAAGGAGGAAATAAGGGAGGAAGTATCAGTCCTTAACATAACTCATTTGGAAAAATCTTTCCAAATACTATTGCCCGGTTAATCGGTGAAGCTGCAATTGATCCACACCCGTGTAATTGACTATCTACCATACAAATAATAATGTGTGTACATACTAAGTTATTTCAGAAACGGTTATTACGATATCTACAGGGTGCGCCATCTTTTATGTCGGTATGTAAACATTGAATAAGTTTGACATTTTTCAACAGATTGATTTGATTGGACAAATTTTGGAAATGTCAATTCAGAAGAATATTGTCGACAGACCGTCCACGTCGCTTGGAATACGGCCAAACAGTCGCTCGAATGGTTAACACTGAACCTGATTTTTGGAAGCAAATTTTGATGACCAACGAGGCCCATTTCACACTCTTTGGCAGCGTTAATAAGCAAAATTGCCGCATTTGGGGAACGGAGAATCTACACGAGATCCATGAAACGCCATTGCATGATCAAAAACTGTTTGGGCCAGCGTTTGCGCCAAAACCATCATTGAGTCATTTTTTTTCCCACAAAACGAAACAGTCGATGGAAAACGGTATAGGTGGATGTTAGCTCATTATGTCTACCCGTAAATGCGTGAAAAAGGTCTGGATGGTTACTGGTTTCAATAAGACGGTGCGCCATGCCACACTGCAAATGAAACAATTTAGTTTCTGCAACGAAAATTTCCTGGACGTCTGATGTCGAAAAGAGGCGACATTGACTGGCCATCGAGATCTCCAGATTTGACTCCTCCGGACTTCTCTTTATGGGGTTATTTGAAAAGCAAAGTGTACACCAGCAAGCGTCAGACCATTGACGAGCTCAAAGCAAACATTCGTGCCGAAATCATTGCTATACCGCCTGAGATGCTCGAAAAAGTAATGGAAAACGCAAAAAGGGCAAATTTTGCTGTGGCCAATAGAGGCAACCACTTGATTGATGTTGTATTCAAAAACTAATCCAAATAATTTCTAAAGAACCAAATTGAATAAAAATACCTCACATTTAAAAATCAGTTGTTTTTTTTTCAATGTTTACATACCGATATAAAAGAGGGCGCACTCTGTATATTGTACAAATTTAACAAATTATCTATTCTTAGGACAAAATAAGCTTTCCAAAAAAAACTCCTAATCTCGAAACATCTGATATTATATTCCGACTCTGACCGCGTCCCCAAGTATGATATGTGTCAGTGGCGTAAGCATTCTATCGCGAGCCCATTTTTACCGCTTCAAGAACTTTGACCCGAAAAATAATAAAGTTTCGCCCAGACTATTGGCAAATTTTTTTTGTCTATTGTAAATTTTATAGGTTCAGAAAATCCGTTCCCTGGCAATTACTATTTAACACAGTGGTAGCTAAATTGGAATTACTTTTCAGACTTTTGTAAATTACTTACGGAATGAAATACTTCCATTCACTGCTAAGAAGTAATTTCATAATAAATTACTTATCGAACTGGTTGAAGTAATTATCGAACTGCTTCCATGTAATGCAGAAAGGAGCAATTGATTACTGCCTATGACACGCAATGCTAAATGTAATGCGTATTTAACATTAAGTGGAGTACAAATTGGAATAACTTATCAGACTCCTCAGAATGACTTACGGAATAGATTCTAGAAGTACTTCCGTTTCCTACTGGGATAGCTCTCGTCTCTGAGTTAGGAACGCGGGGCTGTATCCGGTAGACTCTGAGATGGCAGAATTACTGCCAGTGTGATCTCTGGGAGTAATTCATCCCATTCCCGTTGATTATCGCCGGTCATTTGCGCCATGATCGTCTTTATGGTTCGATGGGTTTGTTCCGTTGGGTTTTCCTGAGGAGTGTATGGGGCTGTAAATTGGTGTTTTACCCCCATCTCTTGCAGGAACTTCTGGAATGTCCTGCTGGTGAACTGGGTTCCGTTGTCGGTAACTAGTATTTTCGGGACCCTGAATTTGACTAGGATGCGTTCTCGAAAAGCCTTTTTCAGTCCCTCGCTGGTCGCCTTCCGTAGTGGGATTATTTCAGTCCATTTTGTAAATTTGTCGAAGAACACCAAGATCATAGTATGTCCATGTTTCGAGCTTGGTAGCTGTCCCACGAAGTCTGCGAATAGGATTGTCCAGGGTTATTCCGCGATCTGCTTTAGCAATTTTCCCCGCAGGTTTCTGTTGACTCTGCTTATATTGCTGGCATGACTCGCACGATCGTACATACTAGCTGATCTCCCTGAACATCCCGGGCCAGTAGTAGCGGTTAGCGATCCGGCCGATTGTTTTCCGGATACCGCGGTTACCGGCGCAGGGATGGTCATGATTTTCCCTCCATATTCTGTTGCGCAGTGTTGTCGGGACGCAGAATTTCCATGGTGCACAGTCCTCGTCGTTTGATTGATGCGGAATGTGACGATACATCCTTCCGTCCTCGATGACATAGTCGGGGTATTTGACCGGTTTTTCTTTCATCTCCCATAACCTTTTTTTTGCAATTCGGTTCGTTTGACTCCGTATTGGCGACTACGTTTAGCTTGCCTCGTCGATACTGAATGTCAAAGGTATATTGCTGTAACTCCAATGCCCACCTCGCGATTCGTCCTGTGGGGCTATCGATTTAATTTAGCCATTTAAGCGCCATGTGATCCGTAATGACTGTGAACTGGTACCCTTCTAGGTAAGGTCGCATCTTTCGGATTCCCCAGACAATGGCCAGACACTCTTTCTCCGTTGACGAGTTGCGTTCGGCAGGGTTCAGGTGGCGGCTGGTGTAAGCTATCACGTGTTCCTTACTATCGATTTCCTGGGTTAGTACTCCTCCCAATACGTAGTCACTAGCATCCGTTTATAGTGTGAATTTTTGTTCAAAGTCTGGACAAGCTAGCACCGGGGCGTCACAGATTTTCTGTTTGAGGGTGTCAAAGCCGTTTTGTTGTTCTGTTTGTCACTTCCAATGTTTCCCTTTTTTCAGTAGTGTGGTGAGTGGATGTACCAGCGTAGCGAATTCGGGCACAAAACGTCGGTACCAGGACGCGACTCCTAGACTGCTATGCAACTCTCGAATGTTTGTCGGTTTTTGTAGCGCTTTGATCGCGGCTATTTTATCTGAGTCAGTGTGAATTCCTTGTTTGCTCACGACGTGTCCAAGGTACTTCGTCTCCTTCTTGAACACCGAATACTGCTTACTATCTATCTGCCGTTTTTCTTTTGTACCAGGACTACTGAGGAACTACAGGGTGGCGCACGGCAGACCCATGGATTTGAAACATCATTAAAACGCAAACTGTTCGAAAATTGCTATTTCTTTTATTTTTTCCTGGTTCATTTACATGGGAGGTTTAAGTTCATACAGTTTTAAACAATGTATCTGCCAAATGGCGGCCCTCATGCTCCAAACATTGTGTAAGCCCTTTTCTGAAGTTTTCGTTCTTTCTTTCAAGCATTGTCACAGGAATTTGGAGGATGCGGGTGCGAATGTTGTCTTGGAGAGCAGTTAGGGTTGTGGGACGATCGTTGTAAACAAGAAATTTTAGGTATCCCCCACAGGAAATAATCGCAGGGCGTCAAATCAGGAGAGCGCGCTGGCCAGTTCAAATCGCCTCTTAGGGAGATGAGGCGCCCGGGGAATCTGTCACGCAAAAAGTCCATGCAAACTCTTGCTGTGTGGGCTGTGATGATGTTCTTTACCGATCCGTTGAATGGAACGTCTCGAAATGCCAAGGGCACCTGCCTGTTTACGAATTGAACGCGTGGGAGATTGTTCAATTGCAGCTCGAACCCTCTCGATGTTTTCTGGGGTAGAGACAGTTCTCTGAGGCCCCCTTCTTATCGTCGACACATTTCCGCTATTCTGGAAGGCATTAACCCACGCAAGAATTCAATTTCGATCGGGAACTCAACCGCGGGGGGTGATATTGAACTGTAAACAAAAGGCACGCTGCACACAGACGATTGAGAGGTTGTTTGAAAAATAGGCTTGCACACAAAAAACACGATTTTGAACAGGCCCCTCCATCTTGGCAACTGAAACCAAGTACTAATAAACCTTCCTTTCCCCTCTTTAGAACCACCCCACTATCAACCCTCTACGACCGCTATTAAGGGAGCAATAACCTTTTCAAATCCATGCGTCTGCCGCGCGCCACCCTGTATAACGGCTATGCGATGGTTCTATACACCCCTTGTTAGCAAGTCGTCTGTGGGTCATTTAGACGGACTCCACTGTGTCCAGCTAAATGGTTCACAATATCCGTGCAATAAAATTTGTCAGAATGCACTTAGTATTTCAAGTTGACCGTTAGGTCACTTATTGTTTTAAAAATTAAAATTTGTCAAAATGCACTTAGCATTTGAAGTGGCCGTTAGGTCACCTATTGTTTTGAATTTCAAACTTGTCGAGATGCACTTAGCATCATTGGTAGGGAATAACCAAAAATTATTTCTTTTTGTATAAATAGTTAAGTTTTAGTAAATAAATTTTTAATAGTAAATTGGAAGTCGCGACGAAAGGTCGCAAGTGTTTTTAATAAAAACAAGAACCATCTTGCGAAGGCGCATTTGCGCAGCGTACTTATCCGAATACCTATTCGGCATAATAATAAGGATCTGCCCTTACTAGGGTGGATCAACTATTTTCCCTTGACATCAGTTCTTATTAGGACTGGTGTCAAGCAGCAAAGAGTAAACCAACTAGTTCTTTTTAGAACTATCCGCCTTCGGACGCGCCTTAGGCGGATCGGCGTAGTCGTACAGCCGCTTATATCGCCCCCGGACGCTGGCGGTACATATAAGTGTAGGGAACCAAACGCTGGACCCACTACTTCTGTGATAATGATGGACTGGGTTGCTAGAAGTGTACCAGTGTTTGAAAGGTCGATCATCCCGCATTATGATCTTGTGCTTGGTGTTATCTGTGATCACGCTAAGTTGTTCGAAGGCATGTAATTCTTGGCTCAGGAACGCGTTGATGCCTTCCAGTGGTTCTGTCACCTCATCCTGTATCACGGAGCAAGTGCTAATGTTACTTTACTTGGAGGCGATGACCTTGCTTTGTAGCACGACGGTTTGGCCTCCACAGCTGAGTGTTGATGTAGAAATCCCATTCCAAGTATTATCTCCTCGATGATCCCAGGAAGAATCAGCAAGGGTATGTTGCACTGACTCTGGCCTAGCCGGATGTTCGTGAAAAGAGCTTTAGCCACTTCTCGTGCTGAACCGTCTGGCATTTTGACGGTCACCTCTTGATTGATGATTCGTCCGGCGGTCTGGAACTTATTAGCGAAGGATTCGCTAATGAAGCTTTTTGTTGCCCCTGTGTCAATGGTGGCCTTTAGTACCTCTTTGCCAGGGGTAACAGTGGCGAAGAGGTGACTGTCCTCTTGATGGAGGAGACTTGTTGCGGGCGAGGATCGGCTGACTGAGGCACCGGCTTTACTCGCGATTGGCCGGCTTCTTGCTCGCTTCCCGATCGGCGTATGCAGCGGCCACAATCCTAGCAGAAATATACGCGGGAGTTTTGGCAGAGTCGTTCCGACACGGGGTTCTGGTGTTGATTGGGGCTTGTATGGCTTGAGCTACGGCACAACGTCGTTCTTCTTTGATCCGTGTTGTCGGATGGTTGAATTCCTTTCTCCTTGGATACCTTCAAAGTCGTCGGCTAGCGTGATTAGCTCCTCCAATGTGCTGAAATCTCTTCGTCGCATGTAGAGCTGATACTTGGTATGACAGTTTCGGAAATTCCGCTCAAGTTTTTGTTCCTCTGAGTAGTCCACTAGGCGCATCAGGTTTTGTAAGCCCCTTGAAGGTTTCTCCCGGTTGTTGCTGCTTCTGCCAAATCTTGTCGGCCAAATTTTTCAAATACCGAGCTGGAAGGAAGAATTTTAGGAAGTCCTCCTTAAACTCAGCCCATCGCCGCCATGCACGATGGTTATTACGGAACGAAGTTAGGGCCTTATCGCGGAGGAGCTCCGGCATTGTTCTCGGCAAGGAGTCCTTCGAGATGCCATACACATCGGCTAACTCCTCAACTCGTTCGAGGAAGTTCAAAGGATCTTTCCGACCGTCGTACCACTTTCGGATCTGATCGGCAATCGCGGCGTACGTTGCACCCCGGTTCGAATCAGGGATGATTGAAACTGTATCATTGCTGCGGACAACGGCCTCTGGATGGAACTTTTCCTTAGCGGTATCTTGATCCTGTTGCTCTGGGGGTGTTTCTTCGGGAATTACTGGTAGTTTTGATGGTAAGGCTGGCGCGGTGCCCTTAATATGCTTGGCCTCCAATTCCGAAAGTCTGTGGGGAGGGTGCTAAAGTACGTATGGCAAACACTCCACACGTCGCAAAAGTGACAGTTGATTTATTTTTAAAAATCAAGCAACCTGCAAAAATATATTTTCTCAAGTCAGTTGAAAAAATAGAAAGCGTCAATAAAGTTTACAAAAGCTGTGATAATAATTTTTAATTCATTTAATATTTTTATTTTAATCTGTGATATTAATTTCTAACAAATACCTATGTAATAATATAAATCTGTATTACCAACTTATTAATTTAAATATGCAAAAGAATTTATTAAAGTTACGTTCTTAATAAACTTCAAAGATTGTTTATTTAAGACGCCTAACAAGTCTTCGTTCATGTTCATGGTACCCTGTTTCCTTGATACAGGTGATGAATTGTCTTCTTAGTTAGTCGACTGTGCCGGTGTTGTCGAACCCGAACTCTTCAGCGTAGGTGAGGAGCTCGTCCTTGCGCAAGCCGTAGACCCACTTGTCCCACGTTTAGCGTGTCATTTAAAGTTTATTAAATTTTACATTAAAAATTCATTTTAGTTCCAGTTGCAGGCAAGGTAATTGACATTACTAATAATTAATAAGGTAGGCAAGGTAATTGACATTACTCATAATTAATAAATAATTCCAATGTTATGTGCAAAAAATAAAAAAAATTAGTATATAATAAAGTATTTCTACGTTTTATCATGTAAAAAAATAAAAAAATTAATATATCACATAATAAGATATTTCTACGTTTTATCACGCCACTTCCGATAAGACAGTCCATATTTTGTATTCATGATTTCCTTTTAAATTCATATTTCGCAATTTTATACTAATATGTTCCAATATAATACAATTTTTTTAAATTTGTTTTGAAGTTAATAAGACTAATGCTTTTTTTTATATAGCTTGGCAACTCATTGAAAAGTTGGCAGCCTTGGTAATAATATTGTCGTTGTCCTGTGCAAGTATTCATGATGTCTATGAGAATCATTCCCTGGGAACCACCGCGTGTAGTATTAGTATTAAATTTGATTTCTCTAGCTTGGATCTCTTTGTATATTTGGATTGTGGATATAAGATTAAATATTTGTCGAATATTCAGAATGTCCACAAGTGGGTAAAGGAGATTAGAGGGATATGTTCGTTCTTTCCTAAGTAATATTTTCACCAAAGTTTTTTGCATGATTTGAACGGGTTCTAAGACCGTGCTCGTAGCACTTCCCCATGAGATCATGCCATATTGTAGTATTGAATGAATTAATGCGAAATAAAATTGCCGTTTTATGTTCTTATTCATAAAAGATCTCACCTCCATGCATATTGGGATCAGAGTCTTAAGTCTTTTAGTCATATATTCGAATTGTAAATCCCACTTCAATAGGTGGTCAAAAATTATACCTAAATATCGCGTGTTAGTAATTCTCTTTAAAGGTTCGCAGCTACAATTGCTAGTGCATTGAGAGGAATGTATTTTAATATCAACATGTTCTGGTTGTCCGTTTTGGGTAAGCGAAAAAGCTATGTAGCACGTTTTTTGGGCGTTTAGCGTGAGAAAGTTGTAGTCCAGCCATTCCTTTAGTATACACAAACCATGATTAGCTTTGATCTCCGTTCCTGCCCATGAAGCATCCTCGAAGAATAAGACAGTGTCATCAGCATAAGATATCATATTTCCTTGTATTGGCTGTTTATATATATCGTTAATGTACAAAAGGAAGATAACTGGCCCTAAAACTGTACCTTGGGGTACACCGTATTGGAAAGTTTCTCTATTGCAAATTGAGATCTATCCTCTAGGTAGCTGGTAATCCAGTGTACCCAATATGAATTTATACCGGATGCAATTATTTTTGCATGCGGGATTGAGTCAAATGCTTTTGCTAAGTCCAAGAGAATTGCGCACGGCTTGCTCCCTTTATCTAACGATGAACTGATTAATTTACTTAATAGCGCTATTCCATCATGTGTGCTACGTTTTGCACGAAAACCAAACTGATTGTCATTTAATATTTTATTTGTTTCAAAAAAATCCATTATTCTCTTTTTCGCGACCTTTTCAATTACCTTCCCAATATTAGATATTATGGAAATAGGTCTGTAATTGTTGACCGAGGTTTTATTTCCTGTTTTAAAGATTGGTGTTACAATAGCTGTTTTGTAGATTTTTGGGAATACACCCTTCGAAATGCTAAGATTAATTACATAGGTGTGCGAGAGGCTTTGAGATAAAGTCCTTTAATATTTTTATTTGTTCCACTGTAATTCCGTCAAATCCGGGACTAGAGCCACCGTTCATGGTTTCGATAATCGCTTTTGTTTCTGCTTCTGTTGCGTATTCCATTGTTTCTCCATGATCTCTAATAGTTAAAGGTGTTTTCTTACTTACATGTACGCTTCTTTGTTCAATATTTTTCGCTAGGGTTTTCACCAACGGTTACAAAATAGTTATTAAAGATATTTGCTATTTCTTCGGAATTCTCTTTAGTGGTGATGTGCACACCATCATGGATTATTTCATTTACTGTACTTAGTCGATTTTTCCTTCCTATGGCAGTGTTAATAGTTTTCCAAACCAGCTTCCCATTGTTTCCCGCATTATATAACATTTTCTTAAAATAGTCTGTTTTAACCTTTTTCAGTAAGGCGCATAGTTTATTTCTGAATTTTTTTACATGAGATTTCAATTTTTCATTATTAGGATTTTTCAGTAGTTTCTTTCGTAATTTATCTCTGGTTCTTATTGAGGTCACCAATCCTTGCGTTATCCATGGTTTAATTTTTACGTTTCTGGAGCATATTCATGTCTGTGTAAAAGTCGCTTCGTTAATTATTTTTCTTAGTTTCTTGTGCACTTCGTTTGCGCACTCGTCGACGTTTGAATACAACAATAATTCTTCCCAGTTTATCGATTTTGCATTATTTACTAAGGATTCCAAATTAATGCGTTTATATTCGTTTGGATTGCGCACTATCACATTTTTTGAGCCACAGTTGAGTAGTAGTGCTGTACTGTTATGATCTGTTATATTTGATGCTATAACCGCCGATTTTAGTTCATGTGATAAGTTTGGTTTAAGTTTTGCAAATATGTGGTCTAAAATACTTTTTTCTCTAGTAGCTTTATTTATAAGAGAGATATATCCGCTTTCATTAAGCATTGTAACATATTCGTCATTTGGCAGTCTGATGTCAATATTTATATCGCCTACGAGTACAACATTATCGTTTCCGGTTTTTCTTACTATGTTATAGAGTGCGTTATTGAATTCTTTGATATCTCCATTTGGTGATCTATATATGGCAATAATTTTTATATGGTGGTTTATAGTTATTTTTAAATCTACTAGTAGGCAAGTTGCACCCGGTAGATTGGTTTCTTCGACTATGGCACTGGCATTTGTTTGTCTTACGTATACAACTACGCCACTGTTTTTATTTATTATATTACGCGTGTAATATTCTGAATAACCTGGTATTTGGAATGTTTGTAAATTACTCGGGTTCCAACATTCTGAGAGTACTATTACGTCGAAAGGGTTTGTGTACTGGGTTAAAAGAAGTACTAACTGGTCGAAATTCTTCCGCAGGCAACGTATGTTTGTATGGAACACAGAGAAAGTGTTTTTTTCATTGCAGTTATCTCGAAAATTATTGAATTCACTTACTCTTGAACATTCCCCCTCTTCGCATAAGTCGAAGCCATCAATTGTAGGTATTAGTTCAGTGGCCATTTGGATGTAGGTGTAGCTAGGGTCACTAGATACACACACAACACTCTCTACCTAGGGTTTGGCAGATACGTCTAATTCGGTCGTTTCTGTACTAGAAATTGTAATTAAACCTCACAAAAATCGCCTGTTTATGTACTAGTTCGCCTGTTTTTGTACTAATGAACATTGCTATCAAATTGCGTTTTTGAAGTTAGTTAGTGCGAATATGTGAAGAGTCGGAAAAAAAACTGTCGGTTCCCTTCCACAATTCTAGTACTTCTCTTTCTTTGGTATGGAAGTGTGTGTGCGCGAAATGGTTGTTTTCAATTGAAAATTTCCGTATTTCTTTCATTTCTTTTATGGAAATTTACAATTTTGCAGCGAAAAGTCAATCATTTCGATTGTTTATAAAGCAAAATCACATAAACATGAAAAAAAATTAAATTTACTGGTTTTTCACCTTGGTACGCATCTGCCAAACCCCTCTTAGAGGCTGTTTTGGTGTGAGTGCGTATACAGTAACCCTAGGTGTAGCTAATAAATACTCTGGTACACACAGGCCAATATTTAAATCCGTGACTAGTACGACAAATGTACCACTTATAACATTTGTACCATTTCGCATGAGGGCTAAAGTTTTTCGTTCAAAATTTAGTATACAACTATACAGAACAGCTGCGACTACCGTATTTTTGATTTTAACTTTGAGTTTTAGAGCCAATGACATCTCGAAAACAATACGAACTTGTGCAGTAATGTAAAAATGTGTGGTGTTTATATGGATATGGAATTTTGTAATCTTTAATTTATTTAGAGTTTTAAACGTAATATAAGAAGAAACCCGTATGAAAATAGCATTGTCTTGTACAAGAAAATGAAATGTACGATGAATTTGATGTACTTTAAATAAATTGTTAAATTGATGTACTTTAAATAAACAAGTGAAAATTTCATGTGACTGTTTTATGAGAGTGCAAATTTTGTGGTTTTTCAACTTTGTAGTTTTTAAAAGTTTTAAACGCAAAATAGCATGTAAAAATATTGGAAGATAGCATTGTTGCCGTAGTTATGTTGTGAAGAGAGTCGAATAAAAATTGAATTGTATTGTAAAGGAAAAAGAATGTATGATGATTTTGATGTACTTTAAATAAAAAAGTGAATATTCCATGTGACTGTTTTATGCGAGTGTACATAGCAATTAAATTGAAAGAAAAAAACGAATGGATACTGCTATACTTATTTTATAAATTTTAAACAAAAAAAAAGTAAATGAGTAAATGAGTATGTAATTTAATTTAGATGATATGAATTTTATGTGAGGGTTCAAGATAATTTTGTATATTAGTGATAGCCACTGTCTTGTTACTGCCCTATTTCGGCCACTCACGGCAATATTCTTTCCGGTAGGACTTAGTTATTTCACTGTCTATTCTCTGGTACTTTACTATTACTTCACTGCCACTTTCCCTGTCTTTAATGGTTATTTCACTGTCTGTTCACTAGTTATTCACTGTCACTTCACTGTTAGTTCACTACCAGTTTTCCTCGTCCTTGATTTATTTTGTGAAGTCCCTGTTCGGGCGCCATTGTAACGATTCGAATCCGGGGTATGCTCAACGGGTGCCAGTTTTGCTACAAAATATATTTGATTTGATTCGTTAGACTTCACTTTATTCAATTAATGTAACGATTCTAATCCTATTTAATTCAGTTGTTGTGAGTAATTCCAATAATTTATTCGTGGTGGCTTCGCTGTTTATCTGTCTGT
Organism: Beris morrisii; assembly: GCA_951812415.1. Classification (NCBI taxonomy): domain Eukaryota; kingdom Metazoa; phylum Arthropoda; class Insecta; order Diptera; family Stratiomyidae; genus Beris; species Beris morrisii. The sequence goes on from OX638311.1 coordinate 97,477,403, forward strand.
TTTCGTCTTGCGTTTTGCTGCGTTCGACTTACGCTCGTTGCTTCTACCTGGTTTCGTCTTGGCTCTACAACAGTCGTTTTGTAGTACGCTGCTTCTGTCTTCCGCTCGGCTGCTTCGGCTTGACTGCGCTGCTTCGTCTGGGTTTCGTTCCTTCATCTGGCGTTTCGCTGCTTCGTCTTGGCTTTCGCTGCTGTTACGTCTTGTGCTACGTTGCTCCTCCGCTGCTTCTGCCTCACGCTTGGCTGCGCTACTTCGTCCCGGCTTCGTTACTTCGTCTGGGGTCTTGGGCCTTAAAAGAGGAGGTACACCCCCACTACCTTCTTCAGACCGAAAACCGTTTAGGACGACCGTCCGCTCAGTACTTAGTACGTTTCAGCTCTGCAAATTGATGGAGGTACAACCCCACAAGCCAACTACAGGTTGAATCGGTCTAGCTCAGTTCTCAATGTTGTTAAAAGAGGAGGTATAACCTCACTACTTTTGTCACAGACTGATTACTGCCGACTGACTTGACTCTGGTCGATTCGCTTAACTATATATTTAGCGATAAACATTTACCATCCATGAATTATTTCGTATGGAAGAATTTTTGATATGGTATAATTCGCGGTCGGTGCATGTACCTCTCGGTATATAGTCCCGCTGGGATTTTGTACATTTGTCAGCGGGTTTATCTGACACACTGCGTCGCTTGTGACACTGTTGTAGTCCTGCTGACCTTTTCCAGGCTTATTCCAAATTTTATGTGATGTTTTCCAGCTTTTGTTGTGTTTAGTGACGATTCGATACCGCCGAAGTCCGATACTTTTACTTGTTACTTGAATCGGCGCTAGCTTCCGATACTACTCGTATATCGGAAGGTTAGGTTAGGTTACAGTGGCGGCCAAAGCCGCACATAGACCCACGAGGGTCGATAGTGATACCACTAAAAAACAGGAGACCCAATGTACCTATAATAGTTACGCTTGCGTTTCGATCTGTACTGAGAGCTTCTCGTTTAATTCAAAGGTCCCTGTTACCATAGCAAAGTTTAGCAGACTCTGCATGCTGTTAAACGAGAGTTCTTTAAGATTTGTGAAGGTCAGTGCAGCAAGAGCCTTCACCCGTCTCCTAGCAAGAGCTGGGCAGTTGCACAGAAGGTGTTCTAGCGTTTCCCGTTCTCCGGGTAGTTTACAGTTCCTGCAGAGATCATTAATAATTAGCCCCATTCTGTACGCATGCGCCCCAATCAAACAATGGCCGGTAATAATTCCGACTAAAGTTGCGCATTGCGCCAATGGTAGTGCTAACAGGAGTTTAGTTTTTTTCTCATTTTGAGTGTTCCACAATTGTTTCGTGGTTGATGTAGCCTGCCACCTGGCCTCGGACAGGCTTACCATCTTCTGCTCTAGGGAGTTGTGAACGACGTTAAGAAGGGGTGGTACCGAATTCGCGGTTTCTTGCCCAAGTTTTGCACCTTTTTTAGCAAGATCATCCGCGAGTTCGTTTCCTTAAATACCACTGTGCCCTGGAACCCAGCAGAGTTCCACTTTCCTATTTGAGCACAGTTTCTGTAAAGCGCCTCGACAAATAAGTAGTGCTTTGGATTTGATGATGCAGGATTTCAAAGCCATTAAGGCTGCTTGGCTATCCGTATGGATAAAAACTGCCTTATCCCTTTTTCGCGATTTGTGAGCTATCGGAAGGTAAGTTATTTACTCCTAGCGGGTATCGAATAAATTCTTCCTTTCTTTTTTAGGAACTTCAAACATGCATGAAAAGCAAAGATTCTTACAATTAAAGAATACCTTTTATAATCATTACATGTGTAACCCTAAATGAAATAAGAAAGAGAACATCAGCTACACATCATTCTGAAAATTCACGGAAAAAATTGTGTAAAAAAAATGGTTCGTACAAATCAGTTTTTACATTGGTTCCGTGAATGTTTTTACTGTATCTTTATCAACTGAAAACACTTGTTTTCCGGGTAAAATAATTTTATTTTATTTTTGTTATGTGAGACACTTCGGACTCGACTGACATCTTTATCAAACTGACAAAAAGTTTGATAATGGACTCAGTCGAGTCCGGAACGTCACACATAATAAAAATAAACAGTGTTTTAGCCGGAAAACAAGTATTTGCAGTTATTACAATATATTAGCTATATGAGCCGTTATATTTAAAACTGGTATAAGTCTATTTTTTCATACATTGAGATTTTTAAGGTTTTACGTTTGAAATAATTTAAAAATATTGGTAACGTTAATATAATTCGGGTGATGTTTTAACACTATAAACCTGTTAAATTGTGTTATGCAATAATAATTATTAAAATTGTTAAAGGAAATAAACGATTTGATATTGACTTTATTAAAATGGATATTTTAATGTAAAAAATTATAATTAAAATGAAGATATGTAAATTCACGAAAAATCAAGTTTATTAAGAATTAATTTCAGTTATATTAGAAAAGAAAATATAAAAAAACAACTGTAATATGTAATTACTTCGTTAAGATAACTAAAAATAAAAAAAAATATATTTTAAATTTATTTCTCCTTTACTCAAGTATTTTCTGTATGGCTTTCATAGTGTGGAAAATATTGTATGTGATTTTTTAAGGCAGCCACTAGTTCTTCATCACTCTTTCTGCAAGATCATTTAATTTTTCCACGTAAGTCTTTTCTTAATACCTTTGCTTTGAAAGCCCTATGTAGTCTTCCTATAGATATATCAAACGTTACACCAAATAGTCGAACTTGCGAAATAATACTAAACAAAATCAGTGAAATTACTTCTCACTACACTATGATATCGTAATATTGCCGTTTTTAAGGCACTAGCTAATATCTGCTAAAGGGCAATGCACACTGAAGTCAATTAATAATCAATCAAAATCAATAATCAATAATAATTGCAATTTGAAAGTTTAAAACAACTTTCATTATTTCACTTCCTATAAAAATATTTTTGCCATAACATTTTATAGCTAAAATTTATTTGATTACTTTATCAAGAAATCGCGCTCCGTTGAATGTTTGATTATAAATATAAAACGATGATATCTATAATTTACTAAAATTACCATTAACTAATTTTTTTTCCAAAAGTGGACTTATACCACTTTCAAAAAATCTGCCAACAATCTGGGCACAACTTTATTATTTTTTCGGTAGAAGTTCGGAACGAGTTTAATTCTGAGATGCGGTGTAGGTTACTATGTGACTGAAAACCCAAAAAAAAGTTTGGGAAACGGTTAGAATGGGGTCGCGCTAGAATACTTACGCCGCTGCCACATATAACATGTGAATTACATAATTGGGTCATACACCGGGACAAGATCTAGTCCTAGTATAATATCAGTTGTTACGCCATTAGAAGGTTTTTCGTGATTTGGTTTTGGGCCATTACATGAAATCGGAAATGCGTTTGTAGACGATAATATAAAAAGTTTGTGGAAGTGCAAACCAATCTAATATCTCATCAATCCTGAGACATATGTCGAAAGCCTTACCGTCCTATTGGAGTTGAATAACAAACATCCCGAAATCAACGTTTTGACGATTATGTAAGAAGCCTTAGGAAGTAAAAATGAATTCGATATCTCATTAGAACTAAGAAATATGTAAGAATTTGTGAAAACATATGCAACCCCCTTGCACCCACTTTGGGGTTGAATATCCAAAAATCCTGAAATGAGTTTGTAGATATATATAAAGAAAGCCCGAGGAAGTAAAAACCAATCCTTCTAAGAGATATGACGGAATTCGTGAAAACGTGTTCAACCCGTTTTTACACTCTTAGGGGTTGAAAAAAGAAAAAACTTGAAAACGAGTTTTAGGCGATTATTAAGTAATCTCGTGGAAGTGAAAAGTTTTTCGATATCTAATCAGCCCTGAGGGATACGGCTGAATTCGTGAAAATGTAGACATCCCCTTTACACCACCTTGGGGGTCGAATATCAAAAAATCCTGAAAACACTTTCTAGGTACTTATATGATGAATCCGTTAAAAAAAAATAATTCAATATTTTTGAAAGACCTAATAGATATGATGAAAATCGTAAAATATATGCATTCCATTTTCACTGATCATTTTTTTCGCCCCACTTCCGAACGCCAATAGATATTTGAATTTTTTTTAATCAAAATTACTTTTCTAGTTGATTTATATATATTTACAGAATTTCAACTTTCTATCATAAGCCGTTCTATAGTTAGGAAAAACATCCCCCACCTCCGTACCATACTATCCCTATACAAAATTATATTTTTCCAACATCCTACTACTGTAGCTCTATCTAAATACCAAGTTTCAGCTTTATATCATTATAGGTTCTCGAGATATAAAAATCGAAACTTTTTGCTTTTCACCCTTACCCTCTGCACCCTCATCCCTGAAATTTTTTTTCCTGCTGGGGGTCTATTAGGCCTACTTCTGGTAAAAATTTTAAGCATCTATCTTACACTGTTCTTGAGATATGAGACGTGATTTTTTAGAAAAATTCGCATCCCCTCCACTTTCATGCTCCACTGCCCATTTAAAAAATTTTAAGTTTTAATTTCGTGACATTAACCGATTAGGAGATATGGATTTTAGAATGTCTCAATCTCGGCTTTCAAGCGTTTCGGACGCATTATTATTCCCCCGCCCCCCCTCCCACACCCCTTCACCCATATCAACAATATTTTTGCAAATGGGTCCACTATCGATGCTCTATATAAATTCCTAGTTTCAGCCTTCTAGCCTAAGCGGTTATTGAGATCTAGAAACCAAAATATTCCGTCTAAAATGATCCCCCCACCTCCCCCTTCACACCACAAACCCTCAAAAGGTGGCCACTTAAAGGAGTCTACCAACAAAAAAAAATTCAACTTAATAGCTCAAAGAGTTTGAGAGATATAAGTCCTCAAACCATTTTGTGTACGGCGGACGGCGCACAGACGGACTGAAAATTTTTTTTGCTGTTTTGGTGTCTATTAGTCATGAAACGTGGAAAAAAAATTTTTCAGGGTTGCAAATTTTTTTTTTTAAGAATCGATAACAATACCTTATTATTAAAATAATAAAGTAAAAATAAAAATCTGCCAACAGTCTGGGCGCAACTTTATTATTTTTTGGGTAGAAGTTCGGAACGAGTTTAATTCTTAGATGCGGTGTAGGTTACTATGTGACTGAAAACCAAAAAAAAGTTAGGGAAGCGGTTAAAATGGGGTCGCGCTAGAATACTTACGCCGCTGCCTTGTTATATGAGGCAGCGGCGTATTACATAATTGGGTCATACTCCGGGACGAGATCTAGTCCTAGTATAATATCAGTTGTTACGCCATTAGAAGGTTTTTCGTGATTAGGTTTCGAGCCATTACATGAAATCGGAAATGCGTTTGAAGACGATTATATAAAAAGTCTGTGGAAGTGCAAACCAATCTAATATCTCATCAATCCTGAGAAATATGTCGAAAGCCTTACGTCCTATTGGAGTTGAATAATAAACATCCTGAAATCAACGTTTTGACGATTATGTAGGAAGCCTTTGGAAGTAAAAATGAATTCGATATCTCATTAGAACTAAGAAATATGTAAGAATTTGTGAAAACATATGCAACCCCCTTGCACCCACTTTGGAGTTGAATATAAAAAAATCCTGAAATTAGTTTTTATATATATAAAGAAAGCCCGAGGAAGTGAAAACCAATCCGATGTCTTATCACTCCTAAGAGATATGACGGAATTCGTGAAAACGTGTTCAACCCGTTTTTACACTCTTAGGGGTTGAAAAAGGAAAAACCTTGAAATCAAGTTTTAGGTGATTATTAAATCAGCCTGTGGAAGTGAAAAGTTATTCGATATCTAATCAAACCTGAGGGATACGTCTGAATTGGTGAAAATCTATACATCCCCTTTACACTACCTTGGGGGTCCAATTTTAAAAAATCCTGAAAACACTTTCTAGCTATTTATATGAAGAACCCGTAGAAAAAAAATGAATTCAATATTTCGAAAGACCTAATAGATATGACGAAAATCGTGAAAATATATGCATTATATTTTCACTGATAATTTTTTTTGCCCCACTTCCGAACGCGAATAAATATTTGAATTTTTTTTTAATCAAAATTACTTTGGTAGCTGATTTACATATACGTACCGAATTTCAACTTTCTAGCATAAGCCGTTCTATAGTTAGGAAAAACACCCCTCACCCCCGTACCATACTACCCCTATAAAAAATTATATTTTTGCAACATGCTACTACTATAGTCCTATCTAAATACCAAGTTTCAGCTTTATATTGTTATAGGTTCACGAGATATAAAAATAGTAACTTTTTACTTTTCACCCTCCCCCACCCTAACCCACTACATTCTCATCCATGAAATTTTTTTCCCTGCTGGGGGTCTATTAGGCCTACTTCTGGTAAAAATTTTAAGCATCTATCTTAAACGGTTATTGAGATATGAGACGTGATTTTTTAAAAAAAATCTTACCCCCTCCACCTCCATGCTACACCCCGTCCTTAAAAAATTTTACTTTCAGCAAACCTTATTTGTCAACATTTATACAGAAACCAAATTTTATTTCTCTAGTACAATTGGTTCATGAGATATCGTAATCCAAAGTTTTTCAACCCCCACCCCCGTACGTCACTGCCTCCTTTCAAAAATTTGTTTCGGATCTATTCTCCTAGTATACCCACAGATGTTCATTAAGTTTTAATTTTGTGACATTAACCGATTAGGAGATATGGATTTTAGAATGTCTTGATCTCGGCTCTCGAGCGTTTCGGACGCATTATTATTCCCTCCACTCCCACACCCCTTTACCTATATCATAATTTTTTCTTGCAAATGGGTCCACTATCGATGCTCTATATAAATGCCAAGTTTCAGCCTCCTAGCCGAAGCGGTTACTGAGATGTAGAAACCAAAATTTTCCGTCTAAAACGCTTCCCCCACCTCCCCCCTCACACCCCCATCACTCAAAAAGTGGCCACTTGAAGGGGTCTGCTCAGTCTACCAACAGAAAAAAATTCAACTTAATAGCTCAAAGAGTTTGAGAGTTATAAGCTTTCAAACGTTTTGCGTACGGCGGACGGCGCACAGACGGACTGAAAATTTTTATTGCTTTTTTGGTGTCTATTAGTCATGAAACGTGGAAAAAAAAATTTTCAGGGTAGCAAATTTTTTTTTTTTAAAAATCGATAACAATACTTTATTATTAAAATAATAAAGTAAAAAAACGGCTCACGTATTATACAGGGTGTAACTAGTACTGAGGTTCAAACGAAAATGGAAGATAGAGGAACTTGTCCTGAGTAGAAAATCGTTCTACACATACTCCCGTTTTTGCACGGTTAAGGAGATAGCGCGATTTTAAGGACGAAGGATTTTCATCGCACCTGTGATCACTGTTTGATCTCTAACTTCCGCTGTACTTAGCGTAACGTAATAATTCTGGGCTCGTTGGAAAGGACACAAATTCTTCTTTCTAATTGCTATCAATTGTGTCAATCAGTGTTATACTTTTTGAGAAAAATTCATTTAAATGACACAAAAATAATAAAAAATTAAAAAAAAATACAAAAAAGTCCTGTTTTCTCCAAGAAGGACCTGATTAACCACCAAATTTTATTACATTTTCGGAAAGCCCATAACATTTCACTATACGTTTGATAACAGAATTTCTTCATATTTGCAACAACAAGTGAGTTCCCTGCACATGTTGGAAATACTGCTAAACATAGAATTTACCGCAAAACAGATGCAGTAATGAGCAACCATGTTAACAACACACGTATTGCTCTTATTCGTGGAAATTATGTTACAGGTAAGTAAAAATATGACAACTAATTAGATAGCGTCCATTTAAGTAAATTAACTAACATCCATTTAAGTTAATTAAGTAATATCCATTTAAGTAGGGCGTGGAGTTTACCTGCTCCCTTAAGGAACAGGAATGACTTCGTCCTACGTAGATTTTTCTGCGATAAAAGCATCGGGAGGAAGTAGCAGCAAACAGAATGTCATAGACATCATTACGAGCAACATGGCAAGCAATAGGAGGTCTTTTACAACGGAAGAAATGGCAGACATGCACTTCGTGTATGGGTTGTGCGACGGGAATGCTAGGCGAGCCGAAAGAGTTTACCGGGAACGGTATCCGGACAGATCTCGATACCCCCATTATCGGATGTTCATCAGCATTCATCGGAACCTTCGTGAACGAGGTACACTGCAGCCGTGGCGGGAGACACAACATCCAGGACGGCGACACTCGGTACCTATGGCCACGGAGAAGCGCATACTGCGCATCGCGGCTAGGGACCTCACGGTAAGCACCCGGCGCATCGGCCATCGATTAGGCATCAACCACATGCATTTATTTCGTCCTCACTATTATTAATTATACTCCTTCGGCGAATGACGGGTGTCAGACCAGATTTACTTGAAGGGAACGTGCTTGATAACTGTTAGCCCCGCTCCTTTACAATTCAACCTATGAAGAAATTCTGTTATCAAACGTATAGTGAAATTTTATGGGCTTTCCGAAAATGTAATAAAATTTGGTGGTTAATCAGGTCCTTCTTGGAGAAAACAGGACTTTTTTGTATTTTTTTTAATATTTTATTATTTTTGTGTCATTTAAATGAATTTTTCTCAAAAAGTATAACACTGATTGACACAGTTGATAGCAATTAGAAAGAAGAATTTGTTTCCTTTCCAACGAGCCCAGAATTATTACGTTACGCTTGGTACAGCAGAAGTTAGAGATCAAACAGTGATCACAGGTACGATGAAAATCCTTCGTCCTTAAAATCGCGCTATCTCCTTAACGGTGCAAAAACGGGAGTATGTGTAGAACGATTTTCTACTCAGGACAAGTTCCTCTATCTCCCATTTTCGTTTGAACCTCAGTACTAGTTACACCCTGTATATTACGCGGTTCGGTTGTTTAACGGTTCCGGTACGATGTACGAAACGAACGAAAGTAAATAATTTCATTCAATTAAACGAGTAAATACTCTTTTCACCAACAAAATGTATGCTTCTCGCATAGAACAATTTCCTATAAAAAACTGAAATGATATTGAAAATGGTCGTGTTAAGTTTCTGGGCGTTGGACCCATGCGCGCATATGCACGACGACCACAAAATCTGATTCGATACCAAGCTTTTTTTTCGATACCAAGTATTTACTTGAATGAAAGTATCGATTACAAAAAGTACTTGGATTGAACGAAAAGGATCGAGCATTTACTCGTATCGAATCGTCACTAGTTGTGTTTGTTTTTCAGGTTCTGTGTTCCCAGTTTTATGCTCAATGTTCTTAGCTCTAAGTTTTTAATTCATGTGACTTATTTCTAAGTTTTAATTCATGTTGTCTTAGTTTATTTCAAGTGTAGTTAATGTTACATGTTTATTTTATACAAGATTTCAGGGCTAATTGTAGCAATTGGTGTCCTGCGGATTTCCATCCTTACAAAATTGAATTATTAATTTTTTTTAATACCTTAACAAAGACGGAAATGAATACGAGATTGAAAAAATATCATCCGCTTGACCATGGAAGGCAGTAGAATGGATTATAGAGGGAAGAGCGACAGTCAGACCGCTCTACAATCCCTAGATAATCCAATCGTCTTTTCGAAGATGGTACGTGAGTGTAAAGAACGATTGAATTCTGTTGGAAGATTCAACGACTTAAAGCTCAGAGGGGTTCTAGGCCTCCAGGGTATAAATGGCAATGAAATAGCTGATGCATTAGCAAAGGCAGGACCGGAGTCGGCCATGGTCGGATCAGAACCAGTTTTCGGTGTGCCTGTTGCATCTTTTAGGGCTGCCATTGCTGAGTGGGTGAGTAAATTACACATTGAAAGATGGCGGCTTCTTCCGGGAATATGGCAGACCAGAAACCTTGTTGAGGGACCAAGTGGTCGAACAGCTGCTTTTTTTTCTCAAATTGAGCAGAAAAAAATGTGGTAATATGGTTGGTGTCCTCACAGAGTGTCCAGCTTACTCTTTTGCGAGATGCACGTATACGGCGTTGATGTTATGAGGATGGAGGAACTCCGTTCTCGTTCCCTACCTGAGCTCTTGAAATTCGTGAGGAGTACGAAAAAGTTCGGGTAGAGACTGGGGGACTCGAGTACAATGGGCAATCTTTGTCTGAGTGCTTATGATGCGCTGCTTTGCTGCATCAAACAACAGCAACAACTCATTGCAATTGTAACCAGAAAACTCATCGTATAATCATCGACGGACTCATTGATAGAATTAGTATTTTCCATATAGTACATTGTGTGTAAGCGGAAAACTCATCATACCATCATCGACAGACTAGAAAATAGAAAATAATAGAAAAGTATTTTCCATATGGTATATTATTTATACTGAAACCGCGGATTTTAAATATGGATGTTTGCGTGTCTCGATTTAATAGTATATGTGAACTGATGAGTTATGTTTGGTAGGGCCATTCGAAATGGAAAGCAGACAATCAGCTCAAGCGTGGTGCGTGAAGCCGGCGCACTAAGGATTCCTTCGATTAGCTGCCATACAAATCTCCTGTAAAAATGTTGTCACTCAATTAACGGAACTCACTATAACTGAAGAAATCGTTTAGCCACGAATTCGGAATTGCGTATAAATTAATTTTGAGTGAAAACGAGAGTTCGAGTTTACTTGTCCGCCTACTCCTGCGGGTAGCTCCCATACAAAAAGTCATAAAGACACGTACTCAGGAATGTTTTGCAATAATTTTTGAATGCTTCATTCTATGAATTTGAAATTTTGCACACATTAATTTTTAAATGATTTCAGGTAAAACGATACATATGCTAGAAATTGAGTAAGTCCATCCTGCACCTTCAATTTGAAAGTCCTTGAAAAAGTGAAAATTTACTTTCGGTGTTCCAGATATCAAATTGAATAAATTTAATCCAGGCCGAAAAGTTTGTAACGCATAGAACTGATCCTGCAACAAAAAAAGTTAAGTCAAGTAAGTAAGACTAAGTTCGTTAATGGGCGATATCCTTCTACTCCTTCGGGTATCTCCCATACAAGAGTCCTTAAAATACGGATTCACGATTATTGGTCGAATGGTTCCTGCAGTTCAAAGATGAAAAAGGAAAATTTTGCTTTCGGTGACTTACCTAAAGTTTCAGATGTAAAATTGAAAACAGAAGATATTGTGTTTCATTTTGGAGGAGCAACCAAAAGAAATTTCTTAAAAAAGAGCAAACGCACTGCTTATTCTGCTTTATCCCCAACTGCAATCTAAATCGGAGTTCAGTATTTCACCCAGAATATCATACAATTGGCTTATAGCCGATCGTGACTGCGATATGTTTAATTATTCTTTTCGTTTTGTTCGATGCTCCGTTCTACGCTGTGAACGAGTAAACGATATTCGAATAAACCGTGAGCAGATTCATTATTTAAGTAGGTAGTGTAGCTATAGTATTACTGCTATTGCACTTTGTTCTATAAGGTCCTTCAATAAGGGCGTTCAATTTTTAAATGTAAATAAAACATGTTGTGTGGGAGATATTCACCCAATTCTTTTTTTATTTAAAAGAATTTTTTATGGCATTAAGGGCTTTGCTTGGTGGCACGTATTTGAGAGGTCCAATTACTGACGACTTTGTTGCATAAATCTGGCTTTTAGCGCCGTCCTGTTGAAACCACCTGTCGTCGGTATCCATATCATCCAGTTTAGGCAACAACAAGTTGCTTATCATCGATCGTTTGACGGTTATGGTAATGCCAGTTTCATTTTGGAAGAAGTACGGACCGATGGTTTCGCCAGACCAAAATACGCACTAAACAGTGACTTTCTCGGGATGCATTTGGTGCTACTGTATCTTGTGTGGATTGATATCGTCCCAAATCCGAAAATTTTGGTTCTTCACACATCCATTCATCAAGAAATGGGCCTCGTCATTAAAAATCACGCAATGCGCGGAACGTTTTTCGAACGGAGCTGTTTTTGAAAATAAAATTTGATGATTTGCACAAGTTGTTCAACGCTATAACCATCCATGGTGATTTCCCATTCATTACTGAACAATTCACAACAAATTCGACGGATATTGCTTTAACAACATGACCACTATAACCTAACAAATTTCGAGAGTTCCTATTGAAACACCCTATACATTTTAATTTTGACGACATTAAAAAACGTCTAGAACATCTTGGGTACGACATCTCTTCCTTTATGCCCTAAACAGTTGCTTATAAGTTTAGAAGTTAATGCAGGACTGGGCCAGCGCAATTTTACCAATTTATCACTTTTGGACAGATATTAATACTTTTATTTATAATATTAAAAGTAATTAATATAAATGTAAAATAAAACAAAAATTTAAATTTTCTCAATCATATTATTGTATTACATGTATGCTATCATTACACTCTTTCGTATAACAATTATTTAAAAATTCGATATATTCAGTGTACTTAATATTTATGTGCTCAATATACATATATCAATTTCAAAAAGGTACAATTTAATTATTATAGTATAATCAAATACATATTTAGATAAAGACATTTTTAATATTGAAAAGCATTTATATATTTTATCACTCTATGATTTCATTTTATCATGATATATTTATTTAACGCTGCCATTTTAAATATTGACTTTCATATAGACTTTTTTCATTTAAATAATTAAAATTAACTCGGCTTTCACTTTCGGAGAGGATCTAGGCTTTCGAGAGAGAAGTCATCGATTAGTACTGTCTTGGTCGTGTTGAAATTATCCTGTAATGTAAAATTATGAATTACTCAAAGTATAATGATTAAATTGCCAATAACATGATTCTTTACATCAGTGAAGAGAAAAAGTTAAAATAATAATTTCAATATGAAATGGGATGAAAAATGCACACTACATTTCGAATAATTAATATTACAGTTTATTTAATTGTTCATTTTTATTAACATATTCACATTCGGGCTTTCATCGATTAAGTTCGATTGTAAAAAAAAAAAATTGGAATACTGAAAAAAATACCCATTGAACTCAACAGTTGTTGGATTGTAGTTGCAGAGAAGTTTTCAAAAATGTCTTTTACAAAATAAAAATCTGCCACCAGTCTGGGCGCAACTATATTATTTTGCGCGTAGAAGTCCGATACGTTTTTAATGCTGATATACTATTCGATTGACAACCAAAAAAAAAGACATTTGGAAAAAAATGTCCGCAGAAGTAAGATTGCTTTGATAGCACGACATGTCTAAAAAATTTAACGAAATTCGTGAAAATGTGGAAAAAAAACTCGTTTCAAAAATAAAAAAGCAAAATAGTTCGAGATTCGAAATAATGTAAAGAAAGCACTTAGTAAGGGTGTTTTTTTAGGTGCATGAGAACTATCGATATCGATAACTGTGGTTTGACAACTGAGAATGTCAAACTGTGTTGACATTTCTGTTCAGTAAGGTTTGGCAAGTCATCATGAATCGTTTAACGCCAGAACAACGCTTCCAAATTGTGGAAATTTACTTTGAAAAAAATAAATCTGTTCGCGAAGATCATAGAGCACTTCGTCCATTTTACGGTCAACATAATCGGCCTAGTGAGCAAGCAATTCGTGCAGTTATTGATCGTTTTCGCACTAATTTCACTCTTCTCGATTCGAAACCATCAACAAGAAAAAGAAATGTGCGTACCGAGGAGAATATTGCCTCTGTAGCGCGAAGTGTTGAAGAAGAGGACGGAATGTCGATTCGTCGCCGTTCTCAACTTGTTGGCCTTTGTCCTTCGGCTACGTGGAAAATTTTACGTAAGGATCTTGGCTTACGTGCCTATAAAATACAGCTCGTGCAAGAATTGAAGCCAAATGACCATCGTTTGCGTCGCATTTTTGCTTATTGGGCTCATTTGAAACTGGCCGATGATGAGCATTTTTTATCCTGTTAGTCCTTCGTGTAGCTGCCATACAAATATCCTGTCAAAATGTATTCACTTAATTTACGAAACTGACTATAACTCAAGTAATCTTTTAGCTACGAATTCGGAATTTTGTACAAATTAGTTTTGAGTGGAAAGGAAGTTCGAGTTTACTAGTCAGCGAAATCCTTTTACTCCTTCTTGTAGCTCCCATACAAAATGTCCTTAAAACACGTGTTCAAGAATATTGGCCGATAAATTCAGAAGGGTTTAAGCTACGTCTTTGAAATTTTGTATGTGTTATTTAGTTGGAGCTAAATGTACGATTATGAAGAAAATCCTATTAGTCCTTCGTGTAGCTGCCATACAAATATCCTGTCAAAACGTATTTACTTAATTTACGGAACTTACTATAACTCAAGTAATCTTTTAGCTATGGATTGGAAATTTTGTACAAATTAGTTTTGAGTAAAAACAAAGTTCGAGTTTACTAATCAGCGAAATCCTTTCACTCCTTCTGGTAGCTGCCATACAAAATGTCCTTAAAACACGTGTTCAAGAATATTGGCCGATAACTTCAGAAGGGTTTAAGCTACGAATTTGAAATTTTGTATGTGTTATTTTTCCAATAGTTGGAGCTAAATGTATGATTATGAAGAAAATCCTATTAGTCCTTCGTGTAGCTGCCATACAAATATTCTGTCAAAATGTATTTACTTAATTTACGGAACTCACTATAAGTCAAGCAATCTTTTAGCTATGAATTCGGAATTTTATACAAATTAGTTTTGAGTGGAAAGGAAGTTCTAGTTTACTAGTCAGCAAAATACTTCTGGTACCTTCCATACAAAAAATCCTTAAGACACGTGTTCAACAATATTTTTCGATAACTTTTGAACGCTTCAAGCTACGAATTTGAAATTTTATACACGTTCATTTTTAAATGGCTCCAAGGAAAATGATAAATATGTAAGAAATCGAGTGAGTCCTTCCTTCACCTCCCATGTGAAATTCCTTCAAAAGGAAATTTATTTTCGATGACTTACCCAGTTCAAGATATGAAATTAAACACTGAATATTGTCTTTTAGTTTTGAATAGCAATCTAATGGGAGTCCTTAATAAAGGACATACAACATGCACACACGTAATTTTACTTTATCCCCAACTACAATATAAATCGGAGTTCAGTATTCATCTAGAGTATTATACGATTGGCTTGCAGCCGATCGTGACTGCAGTATGTTTTTAATTGCGGTTGTAACTTCCTTTCAAAAAGATTCAGAGAAAATGTTGAATACTACAAATTTGAATTACTGAATTTAGAATTATGTGAATTTGTTAGCCCAGTATCACACATTTTTCTCAGTTATTTCACTATTTAATTACGGAAAATTGATATTAAAGAAATTCTTGCCTTCTTTAAAATTTATAAATACCTATTAAACGTAAATTTTTTTTAAATACACGACGAGAAACTTTTTGTTGAAATAATCGCTTTCTTAGAAAAGTGCAGTATTAACGGCAAAATAAACATCCAAATGCGAAGAATGTACAGGTTAAGTGGTAATTGTAGTACTTACAAGTAGTAAATATTTCGAACACTATTTTATTTGTTCGCTCAGATTATAATAACAATCTTAACAAATTCGTAACGAAATATAAATGGTGTACAATAATCTTTATATTATATGTTTATCAAAAAATGCAAAATTATGCTTTCATGTCGGAATATAATTGTAGTAATTACTATTTTATTCCTACCAACTTAATTTAAAGGAATAAAAACTAAAGTTGTATCTCAACGTAATAGTACATTATGTATTTCCTAAACTCCTCAAGCGTTATAGATGAGAAATATCTATTTAAGGGGTTACATACACCATGGTAGATTTTTTCAGTGAACCGGCTCACCGGATCTCGCTCTTTTCAAAGATCCGGCTTTTTGAGCCGGTTCAAAAGATCCAGGTGGATCTTTTGCACTGCCGTGCTAAAGGATTATGCAATAGGTACATAACAATTTTGTATTTTAATACAAACGCATCTTTAAACTTTTTTGCTAGTTTGTCAATGTCAAAATGCCAGTCCACGTTTACATTTTTATCATGGTGAAGTTAACGAACGAGCAACGTTTGGAAATATTCAAAATTTTCAATATTTCTGTGTTTAATTTATATGTATACGGAATCGTTTATGTTATATTATGTCAGAGTTGGTTATTTTAAGGCAATGCTGGGTAATGCGGGAAATAATGGGAATCTAGTTTGAAAAAATGGTGACTCTAGTCTCGGATTTGACGACTTCACAGTTTAATGTGAGTTTTCTCGAAGACTGTTATAGACCTAATTAATCTTAACCTTTTAAGAGTGACTTTGATCCACGGTCTGTAAAGATTTGCGATTCTATCATCCCATCTTCGATTTTCAATCTTCAATCCTTAATCTTTAATCTTTTATCTTTAATCTTTTATATTTAATCTTTAATCTTCCACCCACTATCCACCATCCTCTATCCTCCGTCTTCTATCCTCTATCCTCCATTTTCCATACTCCATTTTGCATCTTTCATCCTCCATACTTCGTCCTCCATCTTCCATACTACATCTTCAATCTTCATCTTTCATCTTTCATCTTTCATCTTTCATCTTTCATCTTTCATCTTTCATCTTTCATCTTTCATCTTTCATCTTTCATCTTTCATCTTTCATCTTTCATCTTTCATCTTTCATCTTTCATCTTTCATCTTTCATCTTTCATCTTTCATCTTTCATCTTTCATCTTTCATCTTTCATCTTTCATCTTTCATCTTTCATCTTTCATCTTTCATCTTTCATCTTTCATCTTTCATCTTTCATCTTTCATCTTTCATCTTTCATCTTTCATCTTTCATCTTTCATCTTTCATCTTTCATATTTCATCTTTCATCTTTCATCTTTCCTCTTTCATCTTTCATCTTTCATCTTTCATCTTTCATCTTTCATCTTTCATCTTTCATCTTTCATCTTTCATCTTTCATCTTTCATCTTTCATCTTTCATCTTTCATCTTTCATCTTTCATCTTTCATCTTTCATCTTTCATCTTTCATCTTTCATCTTTCATCTTTCATCTTTCATCTTTCATCTTTCATCTTTCATCTTTCATCTTTCATCTTTCATCTTTCATCTTTCATCTTTCATCTTTCATCTTTCATCTTTCATCTTTCATCTTTCATCTTTCATCTTTCATCTTTCATCTTTCATCTTTCATCTTTCATCTTTCATCTTTCATCTTTCATCTTTCATCTTTCATCTTTCATCTTTCATCTTTCATCTTTCATCTTTCATCTTTCATCTTTCATCTTTCATATTTCATCTTTCATCTTTCATCTTTCATCTTTCCTCTTTCATCTTTCATCTTTCATCTTTCATCTTTCATCTTTCATCTTTCATCTTTCATCTTTCATCTTCATCTTCCATCTTTAATCTTTCATCTTCATCTTTCATCTTTCATCTTCATCTTCATCTTCATCTTTCATCCTTCATTCTCAATCCTCCATCCTCAATCCTCCATCCTCAAACCTGCATCCTCAATCCTCAATCTTCAATCCTTCATCATCCATCCTCTATCCACCAACCTCCATCCTCCATCCTGCATCCTCCATCCTGCATCCTCCATCCTCCATCATCTATCCTCCATCCTCTATCCTCCATCATCCATCATCCATCCTCCATCATCCATCCTCAAACATGAATCCCCCATCTTCCATGCTTCATCCTCCACCCTTCAATCCTTCCATTTTCCATCTTCTATCCTCCATCATCATCTCAAAGAGCCGCGATTTGTAAAGATCTGCTTTTGTCCGCGAACCTTAAAGATCCACGAGCCGTGATGATCCGCGAACCGCAAAGATCCGTAAAGATCTGTGTGCCGTGTAGATCTGCGAACTGCAAAGATCTGCAAACGACAAAGATCCGTAAAGATCTGTTGAGCTATCAAGATCTGTGAACCGCAAAGATCCGTAAAGATCTGTTGAGCCGTCAAGATCTGCGAACCGCAAAGATCTGTAAAGATCTGTTGAGCCGTCGAGATCCGCGAACCGCAAAGATCTGTAAAGATCTTTTGAGCCGTCAAGATCCGCGAACCGCAAAGGTCCTTAGGGATCTGTTGAACCGTCGAGATTCGTGAACCGCAAAGATCCGTATAGATCTGTTGAGCCGTCGAGATTCGTGAACCGCAAAGATCCGTGTAGATCTGTTGAGCCGTCGAGATCCGTACCTTTTACGCGCACAAAGCGAAAAGGGAGTTTTAATCACCCAAAAACGCGCCTTTTCCCGCCATGTTCCAATTCCGATGTGGAACAAATACCACAAAAGTTTTAATATGGCAATGCTGGTGCCATGCGAAATGTCATAATGAAGTTCAGCTGACATCAAAAAGGTAAGTAAATTAGCAATTTTTAAACAGCGATATCTTTTAATTTCAGGTCGAGTCGGGATTGAAACCAACTGAAATTGGTTTCAAAGAGCTAAATCCATTGAAGAAACATACTGCAGTCACGATCGGCTGCAAGCCAATCGTATAATACTTTAGATGAATACTGAACTCCGATTTATATTGTAGTTGGGGATAAAGTAGAATTACGTGTGTGCGTGTTGTATGTCCTTTATTAAGGACTTCCATTTGATTGCTACTCAAAACTAAAAGACAATATTCTGTGTCTAATTTCATATCTTGAACTGGGTAAGTCATCGAAAAAAAATTTCCCTTTTGAACGACTTTCACATGGGAGGTGCAGGAAGGACTCACTCGATTTTTTACATATTTATCCTTTTCCTTGGAACCATTTAAAAATGAACGTGTACAAAATTTCAAATTCATAGTGTTTAGGATCAGGTTTGATGTGGTATTTGTGTATGAAACAAATATGATCAAGCTTGATCGTTGAGTTGCATTTTGTGTTGACGAGTTTGCCGAAGGAGTGATGGAGTTGCTTGCCGTTGATGTTTGTATGGTGAGAACCAGGAGGAATGGTTTACGTGTGCGAGATTGTGCCGCGATTACGTGTTATCTTTGAGGAGAGCCCCCAGCTGATGCAGCGTACAGGCAAAACTCAAAGATTTCCGTGTGGTCTTGATTTTTGGTTATAGTTATGGGTTTATATTTTTATGTAGGTTTTGTAGGAAGCGGGAGAGATTGGTTGTGGTGCGTAATGTTGTCGCGATGACGTATTATCTTTGAGGAGAGCTCCCAGCTGATGCAGCGTACAGGCAAAACTCAAAGGTTTCCGTCTTTTTTGTATTAATACTTTACCTTGCTTTGGTTCCTACCCGCTGAATCCAGCTTGATGCGTTTCGCAGTCGGAAGTAAGGTCCCAATGGTTGGTAAAATGAAATAGACCGATTGATAGGCAGACGGACCTTTTATAGGGCCAAGTAGCTTTAGCTACCGTTGCTTATTCTAGCAACACAGTCAACGCTGTCTAAATTGTTTCACAGTGCGGCCCATAAAAGTGGACTGTGGTGAATTTGTGTTTGACATTCAAACACATAGCTTGAAGCGTTCAAAAGTTATCGAAAAATATTGTTGAACACGTGTCTTAAGGACATTTTGTATGGCACCTACCAGAAGGAGTAAAAGGATTTTGCTGATTAGTAAACTCAAACTTTGTTGTTAATCAAAACTAATTTGTACAAAATTTCCAATTCATAGCTAAAAGATTACTTGAGTTATAGTAAGATCCGTAAATTAAGTGAAAACGTTTTGACAGAATATTTGTATGGCAGCTACACGAAGGACTAATAGGATTTTCTTCATAATCATACATTTAGCTCCAACTATTGGAAAAATAACACATACAAAATTTCAATGTCGTAGCTTAAACCCTTCTGAAGTTATCGACCAATATTCATAAACACGTGTTTTAAGGACATTTCGTATGGCAGTTACCAGAAGGAGTAAAAGGATTTCGCTGACTAGTAAAGCCGAACTTTCTTTTCACTCAAAACTAATTTGTACAAAATTTCGAATTCGTAGCTAAAAGATTACTTGAGTTATAGCATTGTATTTATATATTATAGTAGTATCAGGAATAACTTCACCTTAGCTCAAAAGATGGCGTAACATGTGCCGATTCTCGAGCTTTTTGCTGTTCCTTTCCTTTGTTCTTTGCGGGGAAAGGCGCTGCATGTGCTTTGCCAATTCCCTCTTATCCTACGCGTTCGTTTCATCAGTTCATTCATTTGCTCGTTTTACTATCCAAGAGGTTGATTGGTTCCGGTGCGGCGCGCGGGGAAATTGTAATTTTTCTCTGTCAGTCAGTCTCATATAGCTTAGGTGACGTCGAATTTCAATTTCTTGCTGTGTAGACTGGCCGGGGAGAGGAAAGTGGGGGCTCATGTCTCGCTTTTATATTTTTTTTCATCGTTTGGACGAATATTTTTTCCAGACTATCATTTGCCCGGAAATTTTTGAACTTTAGAAATTTCGACATTTCGGTTTTTCAATCTTGCAAAATAATTTTTTTTGCAATGATATTATTTTTTGTATGGAAAATAATAATTCGACTGGTCCAATGAGAAATATTAACTCTGTTTGCAACAATTCTGTGTAAAATCGTAGTGAAGTGGAGCAAGATCGGGTAAAAATCCCGTTTTTTGAAATACCGACTTCACTCAATTTGTGGAAATGATATCATTTAGCCACGAAGTCGAAATTTTGCACAAATTAGTTTTAAGTGAAATTTAATTTCAAGTTTATTACTTAGCGAAACCCCTTTACTTCTTCCGATAACTAACATACAAAAAATCCTTAAAACAAGTGTTCAAAAATATTGCCCGATAAATTCAGAATGCTAAAAGCTAAAAATTTTTTCTCAATTACGCATAATAAACTACCTAAAAATAATATAGTTGCGCCCAGACTGTTGGCAGATTTTTTTATACGACTACCATTTTGTTCGACTTGCAAAGTCGCTCAATTTCTCGACGGAGTGAAGTCGTAATGTAATGAAGTATAACAAGATCGG
The DNA here is from genome assembly GCA_951812415.1 of Beris morrisii. Taxonomy (NCBI): domain Eukaryota; kingdom Metazoa; phylum Arthropoda; class Insecta; order Diptera; family Stratiomyidae; genus Beris; species Beris morrisii. The sequence continues at coordinate 97,498,289 of OX638311.1, forward strand.
GTCAAAATCTCATTTTATAAAATACCGACTTACGAAACTAAGTTAGAGCAGCGCATCTTAACGGTTAGGTTGATCATTTTCCCCGTTACCCAAAATCACTATTGCCAAAATCCCGTTTTTATGGATAATATAAATGCTAGAGCCCGGGGCCGAACGCCCGAATTGATAAACATTAATTTTATACATTACATTTCTTTTTCATTTTCACCACTGTTTTAAATTTTTCACAAATATGTTTTTTATTCACACATACAGTTTAGGCAAGTAGGTAGGTCGCGTACAAACTAAGAATGAACACACAAATTTTTGGTGAAAAATAATAAATAAATAATAAACACATCTTTAGTCGAATAAAAAACAGGGATATAATTTTAAAAAGAAAACAATATTTTCGAAATAAAATCTTGGGAAACGGTTTTTAGTAAGAGCGGTATTTTGGAACACGTGATTTTGACTCGATCACTCGAATGACGCCTCAAGTGTCAAATCTGGATGATTGCTTACATATTTCGACCGAATAATTCAATGAAATTTGGATCACATATCTCCGACCAAAATACACAACCTATTCTTTAAGATGTGCTGCGCAGCTTTAGTTGGGCAAAAAAAGCGGAATTTTTAATTTGAATAAGAAAACGACATTTTATTAAACGGGATTTTGGCTTAACGAGTTTTTACGAAACGGGATTTTGGGACAACGGGATTTTGGATCGACGGGATTTTGGGAGAACGGGATTTTAGAACACGGATTTTAACCCGACCCCTTAGTTGGCAATAAAATGATCCACGAAAGACGAAACACATTTTTCCCGACTTTGCAACGAGGTCGGGCTCTCAAGCAAGAACTTTGCAGGAAAATGATATGTACTTACATATGTACTGATTATATAGTGCTGACAAGGGGATGTCATAGTTTAACTTTCCGGAAGATCAAATATCATTTTCCTGAAAAGTTCTTGCTTCAGAGCCCGACTTCGTTGCAAAGTCAGAAAAAATGTGTTGCGTGGATCAATTTATTGCCAACTAAGGGGTCGGTTTAAAGTTCGTGTTCTAAAATCCTGTTGTCCCAAAGTTCCGTTGATCCAAAAATCCGTTGTCCCAAAATCCCGTTTCATAAAATCTTGTTGATCCGAAATCCCGTTTCATAAAATCTCGTTGATCCAAAATCCCGTTGTCCCACAATCCCGTTTCATAAAATCTCGCTTTCTTATTAAAATTAAAAATTCCGCTTTTTTGGCCAACTAAGCTAAGGTTGTGTATTTTGGTCGTAGATATGTGATCCAAATTTCATTCAATAATTCGGTCGAAATTTGTAAGCAATCATCCAGATTTTGACATTTGCGGTGTCATTCGAGTGATCGGGTCAAAATCACGTGTTCCAAAATCCCGTTGCCCAAGACTCTACAGGGTGTTTGATACTCCGTGTGCCACCTTGTCAGGGGTTATTCCTTGATATGTTTGGAGAAAAAAATTGTTCTACAGGGTGGGTCAATTTTCAATATCAGTGGTGGTTAAGAAAAGTGTTTTTGACCGGTACCCTCACTCACTTAAAACATTATATCTTGAAAACAAATAATCACAAGGCAAAGTGTTATAACTTGTTTTTTAAGGAATCGAATTACTTTTTATTTGATGTAACAGACTAAAACTGCACCCAATCTTGAGATATTTACTCAAAAACACAAATTTTTGCTACGACAACCCTAAAAATTCAGTGATCAATGTAGTTTTTCTCAGAAAACCCCATTATAAAAATGTCATTTTAATTTTATTTTTTTATGAACCGTATTATTACCTACAAAAGCTGCATACATATGTATGAGTTACGATGAACATTTTGGAAGTAATAGAAAAAAATACATATCGCATAAAAATTAAATTGTCTCTATAGCACCTCTATACAGTTATCAATTTTTAGCTCTCTATCCTTTGCGGCTTTCGAGAAATTAAAATCAGAATTTTTTCATTTCCACCCCCTCCCACCATCACTCCCTACAGCTGCACAATTTCGGCCATCTGACATTAATCGTTCAGGAGATATGGATTTTAGAATGTATCAATCCCAGCTTTCAAGCGTTTTGGACGTATTGTTTCACTCGCACACCTCTCAACCCCTATCGACTATTTTTTTGCAAATGGGTCCACTATCATAGTACTTCATAAGTTCCAACTTTCAGCCTCCTAGCATAAGCGGTTCCTGAGATCTAGAAACCAAAATTTTTCATCTAAAACGCTCGCCCCTCGTCCCCCTTTACACCACCACCCGTCCAAAAGTTACCACTCGTAGGCGTTTACCCACTCTACCTACCATTTCAACTTAATATCTCAAGGGGTTTGTGAGCTACGCACCTTCAAACGGTTTTTTTGGTGTTTACTAGTCCTAAAACGTGTAAATACAAAATTTCAAGGTAGCAAACTTTTTTGAAATATCAGGTCGATCACAATACTTTATTATTAAAAATAATAAAGTAAATTAATGTTTATTAATTCGGGCGTTCAGGCTCAGACATTTATATTATCCATAATAACGGGATTTTGGCAATAGGAAACGGGATAAATTTTCAACCTAACCGTTAAGATGCGCTGGTCTAACTTAGTTTCGTAAGTCGTTATTTTATAAAATGGGATTTTGACCCGATCTCGCTCCACCACTACGATTTTACACCGAAGTGTTGCAAACAGAGTTAATATTTCTCATTGGACCAGTCGAATTATTATTTTCCATACAAAAAATAATATCATTGCAAAAAAAAATATTTTGCAGGATTGAAAAACCGAAATGTCGAAATTCCTAAAGTTCCAAAATTTCCGAGAAAATGATAGTCTGGAAAAACTATTCGTCCAAACGATGAAAAAAAAATATAATGCGAGACATGAACCTCCACTTTCCTCTCCCCGCCCAGTCTGCACAGCAAGAAATTGAAATTCGACGTCACCTAAGCTATATGAGACTGACTGATAGAGAAAAATTACAATTTCCCCGCGCGCCGCACCGGAACCAATCAACCTCTTGGATAGTAGAACGAGCAAATGAATGAACTGATGAAACGAACGCGTAGGATAAGAGGGAATTGGCAAAGCACATGCAGCGCCTCTAGTGTAAGCCGGTTAAAACGTCGAAGCGAGCTTCGTGATACTACTATAATATATAAATACAATGGTTATAGTGAGTTTCGTAAATTAAGTGAATACATTTTGACAGGATATTTGTATGGCAGCTACACGAAGGACTAACAGGATTTTCTTCATATTCATATATTTAGCTCCAACTATTGGAAAAATAACATATACAAAATTTCAATGTCGTAGCTTAAACCCTTCTAAAGTTATCGACCAATATTCTTAAACACGTGTTTTAAGGACGTTTTGTATGGCAGCTACCCGAAGGAGTAGGACGATTTCGCCCGTTAACGAACTTAGCCTTACAAATTCAACCAAACATCCAGATTCAAAATTTCAAGATCCTAGGTGAAGGCGTTCTTGAGTTATCGTGCTAACGGACAGACGGACGGACGGACGGACGGACGGACGGACGGACGGACGGACGGACGTCAAGCGGATTTGAGGTTTTTGGCCACAAATAAACAAAAAATAATATATAACTTTTTTTCGTCCGAGTCTTGGTTCTATGAGTTACAAACTTTTGGGCTGGATTAAACTTATAATACTCTGATTTCATCTAGAGTATAAAAATATGAATTATCATTTTGGAGGGACCCTTATATAACGAACATTTACCCAAAGTGATTACAATAAGCGGCATCCACTGTACATTACAAGGAGCAATTCAAGTGTTCCAAAAGTGAGTTCCAAAAAAGTGCCGAGGGTCGAAACAACCGATGTTCCATGTCGTCGTTGATCATGTCCCGGACTACGTCCCAAGAATGTAGATCATACATGTACCACTCTACTTAACTACTGCCCGGACTTTGTCCCGAATAATAATAAAGTTTCATCCAGACTATTGGCAATTTTTTTAAAAATTAGCTGACAAATTTTTGACAGCAAGTGAGTCCTTGATAAACGATGGTTTGCGATTGGTTTGTTTTTCACAGCATTTAAGCTGGGATGTGTCCACACCTTGAAGGACGGTTTTTATAGTCATTTGAAAAGTAAGTACATTCTTTACGGACCCTTTGACTAAATTATGAGAGTTTGCCGGAATTCGAATTAAATTACGAACTTTTTTCTAAAGTACGAAATTACTGAAGACTTCTGTATAAGGTCAAGGAAATACTTACATCAAAAATTACAGGTGCATTTGGAGTGAATGGTGCTGATCCAAAAAGGTCTTGACTTCCATTTGCTGTTGAAGGTCCTCTTCGTGGCACGGTGGCCTTAGGCGGTGGTGACACTGAAAATGAAGAGGTAACCATGGAACTATTTTCGTATAATATGTAAGAAAAATGATTACATAATGGCGGCCGACTCGTTTGTTGTGTATTATCGTTGATTAAATTGTTATTATTCACATTTTGACCATTATTATTATTTGCAACATTTTTAGCAAACAGTTGTTGCCCAAAAGTCTTCGGTGGTTCAAATCCAAAAAGATCATTTGCGATCTTGTTGCCATTATCACTTTCATCAGCGCGGGGATCAAAATCACTGTCTGAATCAGAGTTTAGAAGAAGTTCGTTTAACTTTTGATCATTTGGCTTTAAGATTCCAAAAGTGTCATTTATTTGGTTTTGAAGATGTCGTGGTGGAATGATCGGAATAAAATTTTGATTAGATGTTTCAATCAATAATTTATCGTCATTGTCTAAAAAATAAACGTGTTTTTTTTATCATATAATCTTTTTATTTCACCGTCGAATACTTACCTAAATCAGTTAGTTTATTTCCATTCACACTATTAAGATTATCATTCATTCCGTTGTTTTGTCGCACCTCAAATATATCTCGTATGCCCAAGCGGGCTAAGATCCTATCCAAATCCGATTTCGATATCATTTCGGAAATTTCTTTCAGCCGAAATTTATAGGCGGACACAATGTTTTCCAACTCTTTGTTTTGAATTTGTATCTTCGACAATTCGGTGGTTTTACCATTATCATTTACGAAGCGTCTGTAATGCATATATAAGTCAAATGATCTCTATACCAAAATACATTTACCTGTAGGCCAAATCGAAAGCTTGTCCAATCGTTAGTGTTATATCTGAAGCTAGCTTACTTGAGATAAATACAAAACACTCATGACCCTCCTCTATATTACTATTTGAGGTATTGTTGGGAGTTCCATTTTGCACAGTATTCGAGCTATTACCATTTTTGGCAATGAAACTAAAGAATTTTTTTACTCCTTTCTCGTCAGCACAATACGAGATGTTATGTAATGGAAATTGGTTAAGAATTTTTTGAGTGCGCGGTTCTTGAATTGCTACTCCGTCCACACTCACTGTAATTTCAACCTTTTTGGTTTTTGCATTGTTTCCCGTATCAACCTTTTTCATTTGTTGTGCGAATTGTAATCGACGTATGGCATCTTTAACTACTTCAATTCCTTTTGCTTGATCCACTGGAGTATTTCCAAAGAACTGAAAGGAAAATAAAGATTTACAGATTCTTAATATCACACAAAAAAAATTAAAAAATAAAACATTCTGAGATAAGCTACAATATTTTCTAGAGAACGCCCTATAGTTTATAGATTATAGTTCGAATATATCTTCGGATTCATTTTATGAGAGTAGCAGCTACGCGAAAGTTTATTTTTTCGTAAATTTATATTTATATTATACTACTACGCTGGTGTTTATAGAGTGCAATACCTCTGCTTCTGTACTTGTGCTTGCATCCTTCCTGCTCAGGCTCAGGATATACTTGCTTTTCCCGTGATCATATTCAGGCCAAAGAGTTCTTGACCATCTATTGCCTGCTCGCTGCAAGCATAGTGAGTTGATAGACTGATTTATGGATCCGATGGGAATAGCAATGTGCTGGTCCACCACTAGTGAGCTTATTAGGCTGGAGCCTGCTCGAGCGAGTTCATCAGATTGCTCATTCCCCTGGATTCCACAGTGGCCTGGCACCCAGCAGAGATCTCACCGTTACTTTGGTTATTTGTTGTCAATAAAATACTTGTTGAACTTGAGAACTTCGGAGTCAAGGCATGTGCATACGCTGACGACGTGATTATCCTTGTCTCAGGGAAACACTTACCAACAATTAGTAATTTGATGGACAGAGCACTCAACAAATTACGACAATGGCCCAATAACAGCGGTTCAGGGATCCCTCTAAGACTGCGCTGGTCCTCTTTACGAAGAAAAACAAAATGCCATATTTTGCATTACCAAAGATAGGAAGCGACGAGTTTCATCTTGCCGACAGCGCTAAATATCTCGGGTTGTTCTAGAAACTCAGCTGGAATTTGAATCTGGACGAACGCGTTAAAAAAGCGTACACGCATTTGACGCATGTGGAATGATGTTCGGAAACGAAGGGGATTTCCTACCAAAATTAGTTCAAATTTGGCGAGATAGAGTGGTGGGAAACGACTAGAAAGTTCACGTATCTAAGCAAACTGACAAAAGTACAGCGCACAGCATGCATTGGGGTCACTAGCGCCCTCAGAAGCACTCCCACGGCTGCACTGGAAACTATCCTCCATCTGCTGCCAATGGACATGTACATTAAAAGCATAGCTTCAAAATGTGTTATTAGACTCAAAGAGTTAGGTTACTGGAGAACTAGACCTGCTGGTCACAGTACCATACTCAATGACTTCTTGAAGTCAGTAGGGATCTTGATATCAGTAGGGAAACGGACTATATTTTACCAGCAATAGGTTTCGGTAGAGAATTTTCTGTTAAGATCACACACAGGGGACGACTGCAATGAAGAACGTTACCTAGCTAATAAAACCACAATGATTTTCACCGACGGTTCGAAAAGAATTTCTGCTACAGGCGCGGTGGAATTCTCACAGGAACTCGAGATTCACGAGGCCAACAGGCTACCGGACAATGCCAATGTATTTCAAGCGGAAATTTTTGAAATAAAACAGTCTACTCTCTATGCTTGCAGTGGGCAGTCAATACTAGATGGTCAAACCTAACTACATCCTCAATATCAAGGACACGTTGGCCTGAATATGATCACAAAAAAAAACAAGTATGTCTTGTGCCTGAGCAGGAAAGAAGCTAGCATACTAATCGGACTGCTCACAGGGCACCGCCTGATCAGTAGACACGCTAGACGACTATGTGCCGAAGGAAATAACCTCTGTCGTAGCTGCGGTGACCCAGAAGTGGAAGAGTCAGTCTTCCACGTCCTATGCGAGTGTCCGTCACTATCGGGAACGAAAAGACAGAACCTCGGCGCATATTTTCTCGATGATCTTGGTGATATCGATAAGGGGAAGTATGTAACATAGCCAGTTTTATAAAATCTACCAAATGGTTTTAGGTTCCATGAGTAACCTTACTCAAACGGGGAGCACAACGAACGAACAGTAACGTCTAAGTGAAGGAGAATGATGGCATCACCACCCCATACCATACGTCCCTTATGTCAAAAATGTCGATTGCCGGCATCCTAAAACATAGCAAAGTTTTGTAAAATATGTAAAATTCCTTTCATCTGTTTTTCATTTAGTAAAATTGCAATTTTACTAAAAGCACTTATTTACTAGGTTTTTTTAAAAAAAAAAACAGCCGAATGGAGTGGCCTATTCGTATTAGTTTCCTTATCTAAGGTTTGAAAAGTGAACAAAACTTCAAAATCTATTTATTTTCAAGATTATGTTTCATTTATTCTTTGGTGATAGTGATACTGACGACGAGGTTCATCTGTTGAGCCTTGTACTCCGCTAAATATTCAACTTGCTGTTAAGATATTTTATATATGTTTGTCCCATTTCAAGTTGGAGTCGATAAACACCCCAAGATACCTTCACCCCGCAGCATAACTGAAGCTTAACCCGTTAATAGGCATATTCAATCCTTTTGAAGGTGCATTATATCCGAAGAGCATATATTTTGTTTTAAATACATTGTGACCTAGTTCATTGCTACTCATCCAGCGGAGATTAATTCCAGTTCATTGGATTACAGCTTACAGGAAAATATTGAAAAAAATTATTGATAACAAATTTATACGACACTACTTTACATAAACCACTATATATGGTAAGTAAGTTACTTCTTTATCTTGAATTTTACCTATAATCTAAGTAATTGTTGCCATTGCAATCACAATGTACTGAAGAGATGTTATTACAAAGCAACTTACTTTGACTAGATAGACTACATGCCCATTCAGTAGCGCATCCGGGGCATGTAACCAATTACGCTTCCCGTTCTTCGCTTCTATATTTGGATTCGCTGCATTTTGCTTATTCCAGAACATTAGCGTTGACATGTTAAATTCCGTATTATATATTTATTTTTCAGAGTTGCCGACTAGTGTTGGTATTCTTATTCTGTAAACAAAAATATTATCAGGAAAAATATTTCTAAAAGCTTACTAGTATAATATGTATATTTAAAAGTAACATATGTAAATTATAATTTTCTCATGGGGGGGGGGGGGGGGGGGGGATTATGACATTCTAAGGAGAGGAAGTAATCCGGGATCTTATGCCAACCGCAGAGTAGGTGATTATTCAGAAATACAAATCCAGAGCTTATGAATTCAAATCCCACTCAGGAACTACAATCAAGAAAATATGTATGGTTCTTAATAATTGGTGCCTAGTGTGCGCGGTGGTTTAGCGCTTCGCCCCTTCTTAAAACTAAAACTAAAACTAATAATTGGTCGCATAGGATCTCATAAATACAATTAGTGACTCTAGAGAGGAATAATTTATTTTTCATATAAAGGGTTTTCCAATAAGGACTTGACAACTTTTTTTCAAAATAAAATGCAAACCATTTGAGATATTTCAAAAACTTTATTATCGGGTTGAAGTACAATCAAAACATTTATGAATGGAACTCGACTTCGTTCATATGGCCACCGCGGGCACGTTTGCAGCGGTCGATTCGTTGGACCCAATTTTCGATGACTCGGCCACACATTTCGGCCGAAATGGCTGCTATTTCGTGTTCAATGTTGGCTCTGAGCTCTTCCAACGTCGTCGGCTTGTTGGCATAGACCAACGACTTGACGTGGCCCCAAAGAAAAAAGTCCAGAGGCGTTAAATCGCACGAACGAGGCGGCCAATCGACTGGTCCATTTCTTGAGATAACACGCTCATCAAAGTTACTCTTCAATAAATCGATTGTAACGTGTGCTGTGTGGCTTGTGGCACCGTCCTGTTGAAACCACATGTTGTCCAAGTCCATATCTTCCAATTCGGGCCAAAAATAATCGGTAATCATGGCGCGATAACGATTACCATTCACAGTAACGTGACGATCATTATCGTCGACGAAAAAATATGGCCCTATGACGCCGCCAGCATGCAAACCGCACCAAACAGTTATTTTTTGTGGATGAAGTGGTCTTTCATGAAGCACATGTGGATTTTCACCGGACCAATAACGCATATTTTGCTTATTGACGAACCCACTGAGCCAAAAATGAGCTTCGTCACTGAAGATGATTTTGCGATGAAATTGATCATCTTGGCGCATCTTTTCCAGAGCCCAATCGGAGAACGTACGTCGCTTCAAATGGTCCATCGGCTTCAATTCTTGAGTCAGCTTGATCTTGTATGGGTGTAAACCAAGATCCTTACGCAAAATTCGCCATAACGTGGTCTGGGCGATGCCCAACACTTGAGAACGCCGTGGAATTGACTGATTTGGATCATTTGCTACGGACGTTTCAACGGCAGCGATATTTTCGACACTTCGACCAACCCGTTGTCTCACTGGCACGGCAACATCACACAACGAATATGTAGACTCAAATTTTTGCACTAAACTTGTTACTGCCTGTCTACTAGGGCGAGAATTACGACCGAAAATCGGAGTTAACGCTCTTAAAGTAGCGGTCACCGACTCCGAATTTCTGTAGTAAATTTTTATAATTTGCAGACGTTGTTCCTTCGTGTACTTTACCATGATAAAAATGTTAAGTTTACTGAATAAATTGACAGTGACAGTTCGATGATTAGTGAAAGGGTGCGTTCACAAATTGAATTCAAAGTTGTCAAGTCCCTATTGGAAAACCCTTTACATAGATATAAAGGGTGTTTGGCACTCCGTCCGCCACCATGTAAGGGGTTATTCCTTGATATATTTGGAGAAAAAAATTGTTCTACAGGGTGGGTTAATTTTCAATATCAGAGGAGATACAGGGTGGTTAAGAAAAGTGTTTTGACCGGTACCCTCACGCACTTAAAACGTTATATCTTGAAAACGAATAATCACAAGTCAAAGTGTTATAACTTTTTTAGGGAATCGAATTACCTTTCATTTGATGTAACAGTCTAAATTGTAACTGCACCCAATCTTTAGATATTCACTCGAAAACACAGATTTTTGCTACGTCAACCTTAAAAATTCAGTGATCAATGTAGTTTTTCTCAGAAAACCCCATTATAAAAATGTCATTTTAATTTTATTTTTTTATGAACCGTATTATTACCTACAAAAGCTGCATACATATGTATGAGTTACGATGAACATTTTGGAATAGGTAAAAATACATATCGCATAAAAATTAAATATTTAAAAAGTCAGTGCATGTGCATGTTGATCTACACTACTTGCTTGAACTGAAAGAATTTAATAATGGTTTTTATGTTTCACTTAATTTTTTTTTATTAGAATAAATGTTCAAAATGTCCAGCTTCATTTTGAGTTATAACACTTTGACTTGTGATTATTCTTTTTCAAGATATAACGTTTTAAGTGAGTGAGGGTACCGGTCAAAAACACTTTTCTTAACCACCCTGTATCTCCACTGATATTGAAAATTAACCCACCCTGTAGAACAATTTTTGTCTGTTGTCCTCATGTGACAATGTCCAGTCAGAGCTCCCACTAGGGTTCGGGTCTGATATCTGCTTAATTTTAGATAATCAGATGTTCTTTTTTCCGAATCTTTTGGCATAAAAAGCTTTGAGTACCTGTTGCCCGGTGCCAAGTCCGAGTGAATGGCACTTTGTGATTTTTGCCACATTCGGATGTTCATTCTGGCTGTGCTTAATAGTATCCCACAGAATGGATATGGTCCCATGAAGTCAGCTTCTGAACCTTTCCTAGCTATTAAGTGTGTAATCGTTTAGCTATGAATTCGGAATTTTGTACAAATTAGTTTTGAGTGAAAACGAAGTTCGAGTTTACTAGTCAGCAAAATCCTTTTACTCCTTCTGGTACCTTCCATACAAACAATCCTTAAGACACGTGTTCAACAATATTTTCCGATAATTTTTGAACGTTTCAAGCTACAAACTTGAAATTTTGTACATATTAATTTTTGAATGGTTCCAAGGAAAATGATAAATATGTAAGAAATCGAGTGAGTCCTTCCTGCACCTTCCATGTGAAAGTCCTTCGAAAAAGAAACTTTTTTTCGGTGACTCACCCAGTTCAAGATATGAAATTAAACATTGAATATTGTCTTTTAGGTTTAATAAAGGACATACAACATACACACACGTAATTCTACTTTATCCCCAATTACAATATAAATCGGAGTTCAGTATTTCATCTAGGGTATCATACGATTGGCTTGGAGCCGATCGTGACTGCTGTATGTTTAAATCTACATTAAGAAACAAAATTATAGAAGGAGTTCTTGATCTCACGCAAAAATTTCAAACTGGCATGTTTCAAAGGAACCATCAATGTTAGACCCTCTTCAAATTAAATTTAATATAGAATCAGATAAGGTGTCTGATGAACAATATAGACAGACGAGGAAAACAGACTGGGAACTTTTCGACCTACTCAAAGGAGGAAAAGGCCAACTTAAAGACGGAAGAGGGCGAACAAGTGTGTAGTAGGCAAACTTGTATTAGGGCGACATGCAGTTGTAAATAAGTCAGGCGTTGGCATGAGTAGGAAATTGGCGAACAAATATGACGAACCTTTTCGAGTAAGAAAGGCGTTAGGTAATGATAGGTACGTCATCGAGGCGATTAAAGGCGCAAGGTGTTATAAGAGCAGACGTTAGACTCTCTTAGGACATATCATGGCGGGAATGAAATCGATGTGGATGTTGGCGATAAAAGTGGTGAAGAGGTCGATCGACTGGGTCTAATCAATCTCTTGAAGTCGTAGGGCGAAACATTAATGAAGACATAAATTTCTTTTCAGGAGGACCGAATGATCCTCCGCAAGAGATGTCGCAGGCAAGCTAAGCGCCGATGAATACGGGCACTATCCGGGCGTAGAGGATGGCGAGTTTATCACTTAAGGTTTGACGATTAGTATGTGTGCAATTATCGGCATTTATTTTTTTGTTTGTGTTCGAGGAAAATTATTATTAAAGGCGTTTGATATAAGAACCGAATGTTTTAATATTTCAGATAAAAGCTAGTTAACATATGTGTATGTATACATACTTAAAATATAGAATTGCACTCGCAGTTCAGATTAGCTGTTCGCAGTAATTGACACTTTTTTTAAAATCACTGTTAATATATATTGACTGGCTGCATCTGACATAAAGAAAAAAACATAATTAACTTACTCTAGTCATTACAGGGTGGTGTATGGCGATGCCAGTAGTAAGATGCATAGCATACAAGCAAAAATTATCGAATGGTTTTCACATACATTATTTATAAATTTGTTCGCTGCTCAATTACTGCTACTTATTTTTATTTTTCGGCAACCTCTTCTTTCTCGCATTGCAGGAGCTCCTCAGCAATTTTGTACAAATTCTTATTACCATACTAATTGAGATTGAATTATATTGCACTTTTTCCGTACTATGTAAAACCAGCAGTACTACCAAGGACTATCTACAACAACCCAGCAAACCAAAAGGTTCGCTTGCCGTTCACCGGCGAACCTTCCGAGTGAATATTTCCTTCACTAGTGAACACTAATAGGTAAATTAGCGTTCGGACTATAGTTACATCCGCCGCGAAACATTTTACACGATTCGTTAGCCATCCAGCAATTCTCCGCTTGTAGCGAATATATGGTTGGTTGGTGGTTCGTTTACGTGGTGGCCCGTCTGCCGAAAACAAGGCCCAATTTACACAGGAAGCGCCGTTTTGATACCACAACTCGTTTAACCTGGTCGTTGAGGGCTGATGAAGTATATGTATAGTTTTACAGAGACCTAGGGCTTGAATGGATTATCATATCCATCCGGAGCTGTTCAAGAAGGTAATCAGTTCTCCTATCTTGTTTTTCGAGATCTCATCGAGATTATTGAAGAAGGGTTTGCCTAGTGCGCGAAGTCTGGCTCTAGCTAGGGCGGGACACTCGCAAAGAAGGTGAATGACAGTTTCCCTCTTATTTGCATCCCCACAACTGCGGCAATTGACGTTAAACGGAATACCAAGTCCGGCCGCGTGGTCGCCGATCGGCCAGTGAACCGTGCTGACTGACGTGACTCTGGAGACGTTCACACGGCTCCTGCTCAGGAGTTCGTCTGTTCTGCTCCGGGAGTAGGATGCCCATATCTTCCTAGATATGACGCAGTTGGTCAGTCCTCTCCATCTGGAGTTAGCGTTTGTGAGAAAGTGGGTGGATATATGGCGCTTAACAGTCCCTAGTGGGACCTGAACGGATTCTACGAGAGCGCCCTGAAGAGCAGAACCTTGCCTAGCTAATTCGTCTGCCCGCTCGTTACCTTCTATCTTGCTGTGGCCTGGGACCCATAGCAGAGTAACTTTGACTTGACTTCCTAAGTTGGCTAGCTCTTCACGACACTGTTCGACGAGTTTAGAGGAGGTGGTAGCCAAGTCTAAGGCCTTGATTGCGGCTTGGCTGTAAGAGAGGATTACAACATTTCGCTTTGGCGTAGCGTCTTGCTGCAAAATCCGACAGGCCTCCCGGATCCCCAGTATCTCCGCCTGGAAGACGCTGGCGTAGTCCGGTAAGTGGTAAGACCTTGCGATATAGTGTGTGTCTGAGAAAACTCCCGCTCCGACTCCACAGTTCATCTTTGAACCGTCAGTGTATATAACTGTGTCGAATTCACTTATAACTGAACCATTCTTCCATTCCGCCCTGGTTGGAAAACCCACACCGAAATCCTTCTTGAAGGTCAGTCTCGGGATAATGCAGTCGGTCGGCGATTTAACTATTTCCGCTGGTAAGGTTTCTAGAATGTTACTGTGACCGTAAGGTTTGCCATACCAGCACCCAGATTCCTTGAGTCTGATAGCGCTACTCGACACAGTACTTCAATGCAACAATACGTTCAAAGCATCCGTCGGACATGACCTCATTGCACCTGTAGTTCCGACGGCTGCAGTTCTCTGAACCTTACTGAGTTTGTTTATGCTGTATCTCTTACTCAACGCTGGCCACCAGGCAAGCGATCCGTAGGTAAGAATTGGACGTATTACGGCTGTTTACAACTACAGAACCATTCTTGGTTTAAGTCCCCACTTTTTGCCGAAGGTTCGTTTGCAGGCGTAAAAGGCGATACGTGCTTTCTCCGTCCGTTGTTCTATATTTCACTTCCAGCTGAGCTTCGTATCGAGCACACCTCCAAGATACTTCACACTGGATGATAATGGTAGTTGATGGCCGTTTAGGCGAGGGAGGTTAAAGACCGGTATTTTGGTTTTAGTGGTGAAGAGCATCAGTTAAGTTTTGTCCGGGTTTACACCCAGGCCGCAGCTAGCAGCCCACGTGTTTACCTTACCCAGCGCACCTTCCATGATTTCACTAATCACTGAAGGAAACATCCCTGATACCAGTATAACCACGTCATCCGCATACGCCACCACCCTAACCCCTTCCCTCTCCAGTTTTGCTAATATCTTGTTCATGACCATTAGCCAGAGTAGGGGCGAGATAACACCACCCTGGGGTGTTCCTCTGCACACAATTTTTTTCAAATGGCTGTTCCCTAAGCTCGAGTGGATAATTCTTGTACTCAACATGGATACTATCCAGTCGCTGAGACATTCCTCGACACCGAACTCGATGAGAGATTCTTGAATGGTCTCAGTATGAACGTTATTAAACGCACCTTCAATGCGAATATATACTGCTGTACATATTCGCGGCAAAGGGTCTGCAAGTGAATGACTTGCAAACCACTTTAAGTGAAAAGCCAGGAAGGTTCGATTGTGGTTCACCGCCGGACCTGTGAAATTGATATTTCTTTCACTTCTGATTCCACTAGCAAACCGTTGGTCCATCACCGTTCGGACTATATTTACATCTAAAGCGAAACATTTCACGCGGTTCGGTTGCTATCCGCCAATTTTCCGTTTGGAGCGAATATATTGCTGTATTTATTCGCCACTTCAAGTGAAAATAAGTAGAGAAAATTGATGCAACAATTGTTGCTCTGCGCATCATCGACTTAAACGAAGGACGCTTCCTCCAATGTCTTAAAATCTGAACTAGGTAAATTTAAAAAAAAGAAGCAACTTTTCAAAAACTAATGAGCCCATTTAATTAAGAAATAATATAAATTAAATATGTTCGAAATATAAAACAAAACATAAAAAAATATTCATTTTAGTGACCTATAAAAAAAGTTACATAATGGTTATTGTCTCTATAAGGATATCTTGATTAAACTTACTTATGTGGTGGACTTATTATTTTCGAAGTGTTTCTTTTTTGCGATTCTATCCCGAGCGTATTGGAAAAATGGCATTGATGTTCCATCGAAAACTTCCTCACTGCATCCGTATCTTTGATGGAATACGTCTGGGAAATTGACGTCGAAAATAATTGAAATCCGACATTACAATTGGCAGCCCTGTGCGAGAAACCGCAGTCTCAGAATTAGTGTGTAGCACGACTGCGCAGTCGCAGTCGCAGGCGAAATTGTTATTGTAGGCATCGCCCATAGAGATATACTGGAGATGACAAGCAGCTATTGAGTTGAAGGCGGACGTCGTCGCATTCACTTACACGCAAAACAACAACAATTGACATCACGACTCTGTTTTGTCTCACTTCTCTGGCTTCAAAGCGCTTTATACAAAGACGGTGGCTTGTCGTCTCCAGTATCTCTATGGCATCGCCATACAATCCTGTGTATTGTAAAGACAGGGACTGCGCAGTCGCAGTCGAAGTCCGTGTTCTGTTTAGGCCTTAACATCTACCGGTTTTCGGGAAATAAGACAGTTAGACCAAAAGTTGCGTAAATATTCCAATGGGGGGTTTCAACTCCCAAAAAACCAACCCCCACCTTCCGTGGGAACGGGCCTGGCACCGGTTAAGCTTAGCACGATATATTCAGCTTCTTTCTTTATACTATAGCGACTCATTCTAATTGTTTACATAAAAAATAACTATAAATACTATAAATATATAAATAAATACAATTTTCTAAACATACCTTTAATTTCCAGTAATTTAAACTTTAACTTTAACTCACCTCACTTCACGTGTGATATTCACGAAATTCGTAAAACAAGTGGCATATATGGTTTCTGCACATACTAATAATGAAGAAAAAAACACCAAAAATGTTCATCTTTCGCGGATTTACATTCGTTTGCAACGGATTTCTTGTACTTGTAAACGGCTGAAATAGTCCTCACTTTTCGCGGACTTATTATTCATTTTTAGTGAATAAACGCTGGTTTATATTTTGACCATACGTTATTGTCCTCGACTATATTCGCTTATACTGGAGTTTACAAAAATGAAACTGACGATGATATATTCTGTCTCATTCTGGGAATATTCGAAAACCTTCGCTTTTCGCGGATCTTCGCTTCGTGGTTTGCTGGGAAGACTGGACACTTAATACACATGCATTTTTTGTGTAAAAAAGCCAAAAAATCATTGAATAAGCGGAACAAAGAAATCCGATTGAACAATTTCAATTTCATATTCTTATGGAAATTCACATGCGAAGAAAAGAGTACGCTGCAATGCAAAAATGAATGATTACACATTCGCATCTGTGTGCATCGTTTTTCACCAAGCATGTAATAGATCGCTGTTCTATTCTCAATTGTTCCAGCACACAAATTTATAGGAACAATATGAGAAGTGAAATCACACCAATACAGCTGAGCTGTGTCTGCACTTGATTGTTGTCGTTTTTTATGAATGGACTTTGGGCTGCGATCTAGAATGATGTCATTGTATTGGTGAATGCGATTCGGTATCCGTTTTTGTCTCTTTTTTCATCATGCTATTGCTATCTACTTCCCTCATTTAATTAAATAAAGAAACCAAGGTCAAATTTTTATGAGAAAAATACTGCGTAGTGTCCAGTCTTCTTAGTCTTTGGTACTACTGTGGATGACTACTTGAAAAAGTACTTACGATATTTCAAATTTATTTACTTAATATTCAGACTCGGATCTGAGTCAATTTAAGAAATCGGTTACAGTGCAATCAAAATTAATGTAAAACAATTGCTCCGTTTCTTTTCTTTGTTGTTTTAAATCCCGTTGAAACGAAAACTACACCAAAACCACATCTAGTATGCGATAAAATTGTAGATAAGCTCGTATGGAATACTAATTTATGAAATATTTAGTGTGTTCTATAGTACAATACTGTATTAATCTTATTAATGCTCCAACTAACGAATCTATTGTACAATGAGGAAGTGAACACTTAAATTAAATAACCTTCTGTATCGTATCTGCATCTCTTCATAAATTTGTTTTATGTTGAAACACGATTTTAAGGAGGGCAGCTAATGTAAACATAGGGTCATTCCATCAAGAATCGACCACAGGTGTGACCTACCATCGCCGATTCTTATGAACATTTTCGTACTTGAAGAATTAGTGAAAAAAAAATTGAAATTATGTTTTTTGTTTCTATCTAATTTTTTTTGCTAGTTATAGTATGTTAAAGATTTTGCAAAATGGTATCCGAGTCCTCTTTGAAAATTCATATCTCTGGTAATTCTTATCATGGAATAATAAAATACGGCTTATTTTAAAGGGGAAGGTTATCGCAATATTAAAAAAATACTGTTGCGAGCTAGGGGTTCGCCGAGATTTGAAGTAAAACACAATACGTTTAAAATCAAAATAAGTGTTAATTTATTATTTCGCACTTTAATTCTATTCGCACTGTATGGCAATACCGCCCGCTTACACAGGGTGGGCCATCTAGTGGTTTCTTTTTAAATCATAGGTTATTTTGACACTGAAAGCTGTTTCCCGCTCGAAATCTTGACAGAAAGTCAGTATCATACATCCGCGGAACGAAATGAGTCGCTTTACGCTTGAACAACGTTGGGAAATATTGAAAACTTATTTCCAAAGTGAGTGGGAGTGGGAACAACAACGTTTCGGTAAACGGTGAACGTTACAAAGCCATGTTATTCGACTTTTTTTTACTGAAATTGAAGACATGGATTTGGACGACCTCTGGTTCATGCAGGATGGCGCGCCATGCCACAAAGCCCATGCCACAATCGATCTTTTACGCACCAAATTCCCAAATCGATGTCAATTGGCCGCCTCGGAGCTGCGATTTGACCCCTTTGGTTTTTTTTGTGGGGAACCGTGAAGGATCGATGTTATGCCAACAATCCAGAAACGATTCAAGCACTTAAGGCCAATATCATCCAAGCAATCCGTGAGCTACAGCCCGAAACCATCAACAAGGTCTTGAAAAATTGTAGTGACAGAATGCGCTACTGCGCAGCCAGCCGAGGCAGCCACTTGAACGAATTTGTGTTCCATCATTAATGGGAATGTTTACTCTTACTAATAAAGCCATAATACATGGAAAAAAATTTAATTTTGTTAATTTTATTGCATGTTTAAAAAGAAACTTGTATTTGGCCCACCCTGTATATCGCTTGACTCGATCACACGCTATATCAATCGCTTTTCACTAATACGTTCGCGTACTAGTTGTCTGTCGCAGCCCACGTAATAAAAATTACTATGTCACTTGCTGAAAGCTTCGCCTGTTCTTATACTACTTGGCTGTAGTCGATACTGTTCTTGAATCGAATACTGATAGGTATTGCTTCAGATCTACTGACCCTTTTTTTTGCTCACACATATCTTCGACTAGATCTGCTGACCCTTTTTTTCTCATCATCTTTGACCAGATTTAGTGACCCTTTTTTTCTCATCATCTTCTACCAGATTTACTGACCCTTTTTTTTGCTCATACATCTTTCCACACCATTTTCTGGACGTTTCACGTGATGTATGACACACATTTTGCACGAGAACAAACCCAGCTCGATGAGGAAACAAAAAAAATTTGCCGCCCTCGGAAAAAAACAGGAAACTTTACATAACATAACATAATTTTATTTCAATTTTTAAAAAGAGTTCTTTCAATTATTTACAATTTCAGTGATCAGATTTTTCATCTTTGCATCTGTAGTTACATTTTAGATTTTTACTAAAATTAGTTCTTTGTTTATTATTTTAATTTAGATCCAAGGAAAAATTTTAACTTGCCGCCCTCCCAAATTTGCCGCCCTAGGCCCGGGCCTGATTGAACTCGGAAATCAGCACAGAGTTAAACTCATTTTTATTTTGGGACACGGCGGCTACGAAGCTAACGAAATATCCGGCTCAATGGCTTGAAAATGTTCAGAAACTAGCTTAATGAGACCACATCCATTCTGGAGTACCGTTAAGCACAGCAAAAATTAAAATGAAAATTGGAAAAATCGTAAAGTGCTCTTTATGTATCAATTTATGACGGAACACTCGGAGAGAAGGGCCGGGTGTAGTCCAGTGGTAGTGTACTAGGTCTTGAAAAGATGACTTCGGCGATGTCGTGGGTTCAATTCCTAATCAACGCATAAATTATTTATAAGAATTTTTCAGTTCTATTGGCTTTGAAATATTAACTTAAATAGTTAATAGTGCGGAATGATTAATAGGGTCACTACTAAAGGATTTAACACAAATAAGTTCTGTTCACATTCTTATCAGATTCACAAACACCATCAGAGTTACCAGACAGTAGTTGATTTGTTATAGGCAACTTTGCTGTTCTGGTAGATCATATCAAAGCCAAACATTGTTACATGAAGAAGCATCCCTATCTCGCATCTCGCAAATTCTTCTTGTTTTGCTCTCTGAGAGGGACGTCACAATAGACCCAATTGAGGCTTCAGTGACAGAGGAAACCAAATCCAACCCAAACCGAAATCTAATCTAATCAATAAGATATTTTAATCAAAATTGAGGTTTTGTCATACAAGCAGATAGCAGTAAGGATGTGGTAGGATGCTGCATAATGCAAGAAGGCAAGCCAATTGCGTTTGCATCAAACAACTTAGCGGATGTTGAAAAAAGATATGCTCAAATTGAGAAGGAAATGTTAGCAATATGATTTGCATGCAATAAGTTTCATAATTGGATATATGGGAAACAAGGAACTATACATACAGACATATTATAAGCCACTGTTAGGTGAATCGCTAAGGACTTTGTAAAAATTGCGTCTGCGAAATTGCAAAGGATGAAATTAATATTATTAAAATATGATGTTCAGCTACAATATTTACCGGTGAGAAAAATGTACATAGCAGATCTATTATCCACGTACCACAGTCAAGCAGAGGTTGGGAAAACAGTGGAGGGCATATATGAAGTCGTACACTCTATAAATGTAAGTAATGAGGAACTACCAGAATTTCTAGAAGAAACAAGGAAGGATGCAAATTTAAGTGAATTAAAAACTGTTATCATAGAAGGTTGGCCAAAGACTAAAGATAAACTTCAACAAAATTGTACAAATTCGTACCTGAATTTGTTCTTCTTTTTTTGTAATTCGTTCCTCTCATTTTTCTTAGCGTTTTGCTTGTTATAAAAATTCAATTGTCATCATTTTTGGTTGCCACAGTAAAGTAAAGTTTTTGAGACACATTCCAAATTTCAGTTCAGTTCATATTTCACTTAAAGTTAATTTCCCATGCTTGCGAAGAATTTATGTGCATGCAGGGACTCGAGTTGCATTCAATTTTTTTGTGGATAAGATGTTTTAAATCGCCGACATTAGGTCAGCATAATTTTCATTTGTGGCTAACTGTAAAGTTTTCAAAATTTGTAAATTTTGAAATAAAGACACGGTGCGAACAACTTCAAATACAATTCTTTAAAATCAAGAGTGCATTGGTTTTGTACCAAGGCACAAATAACAGAAATTTTCGGTAGATATTGCATCTAACGAGAAGAAAATTAAAAAGAGTGCAATTCTAGCGGTGGATCAAAAGAGGTCCATCGCTTTATAAACATATTTGGTGACCCCGACGTGATCTTTAGAATCATATAGTAAAGGTGATTTTTAAAGTGATCTTTATAACGTAAAAGTGATCTTTATAACCGTCTCATAAAAGTGATTTTTTAAAAAACTACACACAAAATTAGCTAGCGTAATCTGGGCTAAAACACAGATTAATAGGCTTCGAAATGGATCGAAGTGGAAGTTGAAAGTGGTGAAACTATTAAAAGAAAGTTCACCAATTTCAAAAAGGACGGGCCCGAGTGACGGACTCCCGATTACATCAAGGATCGAGTGGCCGCATTGGAGCGAGAATGGCAAACTTTCAACATTCGTCATGTAGCGGCTGAAGGACTTCGCGAGCAACACGCTGATCATCCCTATTTCGCGGAGAATCTATTCGCACAAGTTGAGCAGCTCTACAAGGAGTACAGCAATGCATTAGCAGCCAGCAAGGATGTGACGTATGCAGCTGAATTGAGCGGTGCAGCCGGGTGTTCAACCTATCCACCGAATACGGCCCAACAAAGGCAAATTCGGCAGCAGAAGGTTCTGATAGAGGCTCTAAAAAACATTTTGGAGCCAGCTCAAGTTAACATGGAGCAAAGGCAATCATCAGCTTACTACAAGCAAAAGATTGCTAGCATTCAGGAATATTGGCATAAAATATCCGATCTTCATTTGGAAATAATGGGTGAAAGCAGCTGTCCAGATTATCAGCCCGAGCTAGTTGCCCACACAGAGAGGCAAGTGCAACAAGTTTTGATAAGTTTGCAAGAGCGGCTGGATTCACAATTTTCAAATTCAGTCCGACCAGAAGGACCTCCCATTTCATCGAATTTCAATACACAAATAAAATTGCCGGAAATAAAATTACCCACATTCAGTGGTAATTACCTACAATGGAAGCAATTTCGTGACCTATACGTAGAACTCATCCATAACCAGCAATTACCCAAGGCAAAGAAGATGTTTCACCTGATGAGTAATCTGACTGGGTATCATGAGTTGCTTCGAGATTATTAGATTTACTGCAAAATTAATTTTGTTCTTAAAATAAAAATATTTAAAATAGCGATTTTTAGCCGATTAAACATTGGAAAAGCCCGTGTAGACTATTCGAATTTCGGTATATTATGTACACTAAAAGCACATAGAAGTAAAAACGAATTTGTTGCCTTATCAGAATTAAGAGATATGACGAATTGTTAAAACGTATACAAACTCATTACTTCCCCTTGGGGTTTGTATTTGAAAAAAATTTTGAAATAGGTTTTTAAACGATTTCATAAGAAGCAACTTGATATCTCATGAGACACGAGGGATTTTGAAAAATTTGTGAAAACGTAAGCAAACCAGTGGCGGCTCGTGCATTTTTTAGCAGGTGAGGCTGAATTGAATATTAAACACGACTTTGTCAAACTAAAACAATATGAGTAAGGACGTCGGTTTACTGCGGAAAGTCATTAAGTAACATTTTCAAAACAAAGAATCACTAGTAACTTGATGAATTTTTCCTCTGTAAAATGATGAGGCTCAGCCTCACTAGCCTCATGTGACGAGCCGCCACTGAAGCAAACCCTTCACACCCCCTTGGTTTTGAAATTCGAAAAATCATGAAATTAGTTGGACGTAATAATCAATTTTATATCTCATCAGAACTAAGGGATGGCAAAAATTGTGAAAACATATACAAACCCTTGGGGGTTGAATATCGAAAAATTGAGAAATGGGTTTGTAGGCGATTATATAAAAAGTCTGTGGAAGTGAAAAGCGATCTAACATCTCATCGAACCTAAGAAATATGTCGAAGCTTTGAAAACCATACAACCCCCTTTTACCCATTAGGATTGAATATCTAAAATACTGAAATTGACATTTTGGCTTTTTTATTTAGGAAACCTTAGGAAGTAAAAATGAAGTCGATATATCATCAGATATGCAACCTCCTTATACCCACTTGGGAGTTGAATATCCGAAAATCCTGGAAGGAGTTAATAAATAAATATGAAGACAGCACGAGAAAGTAGGAACCAATTCAATTTCTTATCACTTCTAAAAGAAATGACGGAATTCGTGAAAACGTGTTCAACCCGTTTATACCCTCTTAGGAGCTGAAAAAGGAAAAAACTTGAAAAGAAGTTTCAGGCGATTATTACGCAAGCACGTGAAATTGAAAAGATATTCGATATCTAATAAGACCTGGGGATATAGTAGAAATCGTGAAAAAGTTTACAACCCCCTTTGCACCCCCTTAGGGGTCGAATTTCAAAAAATCCTGAAAAGGCTTTCTAGGTATTTATATGAAGAAGTCGTACAATAAAAATGAATTCAATATTTGGGAAGACCTAATAGATATGACGAAAACCGTGAAAATATATGCATTTAATTTTTTTTGCCCCCCCTCCGAATGTCACTGGATATCTGAATTTTTTTTTATCTAAATTAGTTTTCTTGTTGATTTACATAAACATACCAATTTTCAACTTTGTAGCATAAGCCGTTCTATAGATAGGAAAAACACCCCCCACCCCCGTACCATACCACCCCTATAAAAATTTTTTTTTTCCAACATGCTACTAATATAGCTCTATCTAAATACCAAGTTTCAGCTTTATATCATTAAAGGTTGTCGAGATATAAAAACTGGAACTTTTACCTTTTCACCCTCGCCCTCTACACCCACACTTCCACTTCTGCTAGGGGTCTATTAGGCCTACTTCTGGTAAAAATTTTAAGCATCTATCTTACACCGTTCTTGAGATATGAGACGTAATTTTTTAGAAAAATTCTTATCCCCTCCATTTTCATGCCCCACCGCCCCACTAAAAAATTTTACTTTCAGCAAACTTCATTTGTCAACCTTTATACACAAACCAAATTTTATTTGTCTAGTGCAATTGGTTCGTGAGATGTCGTAATCTAAAGTTTTTCACCCCCCACCGCCTTACGCCACTGCCCCCATTCAAAAAATTTGTTTCCAATCTATTTTCCTAGTATACCTACAGATATTCATTAAGTTTCAATTTTGCGACATTAACCGTTTAGGAGATATGGATTTTAGAATGTGTCGATCTCGCCTTTTTTGCGTTTCGGACGCATTATTTTTCCCCCCACTCCCAAACCCCTTCACCTACATCGGCAATTTTTTTGCAAATGGGTCCACTATCAAAGCTTTATATAAGTTCCAAATTTCAGCCTACTAGCATACGCGGTTGCTGAGATCTAGAAACCAAAATTTTCCGTCTAAAACGCTTCCCCCTCCTCTCCCCTCACACCCCCACCCCTCAGAATTTGGTTACTACAACCAGTATATTCATAAAAAAAATTTCAATTTAATAGCTCAAAGGGTTTGGGTGCTACGAGCCTTCAAGCGATTTTGCGTACAGCGGTCGACGTACGGCGTACGGCGGACAGACGGACTGACATTTTTTTTTGCTTTTTTCGTGTCTACTAGTCACAACACGTAAAAAAAAAATGTTTGAGGGTAGGAAATTTTTTTTTTTTTAAAATCGATAACAATACTGTATTATTGAAATAATAAAGTAAAACAAGATGCAAGATGCGTGGTTTATGTAGGTGAGGGCAGCCAGGCAACTATCCTGTGTACAGGGATCTATCCGCTCTACGGCTTACCACGAAATTGTCTATTATTATTTCCAATAGCAGTTTTTCGTTGCTATTTATACTCTTATTTATATTCTAGATTAAATCTGATTAAACTCTAGATGAAATCTGAGAGTATTACAGGTTTAATCCAGCCCAAAAGTAACGCATAGAATCGAGCCTCGGACGAAAAAAAGTTACATAATTTTTTTTGTTTATTTGTAGCCAGAAACTCTATATCCACTTGACGTTGCTTCCGTCCGTCTGTCCGTACGCACGTTAACTCAAGAACGCCTTGACCTAGGGTCTTGAAATTAGGAATCAGGATGTTTGATCGAATTGTAAGGCTAAGCTCGTTAACGGGCAAAATCGCCCTACTCCTTCGGGTAGCTGCCATACAAAAGTCCATAAAACACGTGTTTAAGTATATTTGCCAATAACTTCGGAACGCCATAAGCTACGACTTTGAAATTTTGTATACGGTAGTTTTCCAGTAGATGATAAAGGTATGGATATGAAAGAAATCCAGTAAGCCCTTCGAGTAGGTGCCATACAAAAATTCTGTAAAAATGTCCTCACTCTACTTACGAAACTCAATATACCACAAGAAATCGTTTAGCCACGAAGTGAAATTTTTTTACAAATAACTTTTGAAGAAAAATTAAGTTTGAGTTAATTAATTACCGAAATTCCTTTACTCCTTCGGGTAGGTCTCATACAAAAAGTTCCTAAATACGTGCTAAAGAATAATGGCCGATAATTTCAGTACGGTTTGAGTTACGACTTTGAAATTTTGTACGTGTTGGATTTTGAATAGTTGGAGGTAAGTGTATGATTATGAAAATATAATATGCCATACAAATATCCGATAAAAATTCTTCACCAAAATTACCGAACTCACTGTAACTCAAGAAATCGTTCAGCCACGAATTCGATATTTTATAGAAATTAGGTTTGAGTGAAAAGAAATTTTGAGTTTACTAGACAGAAAAATCCTTCTACACCTTCCGGTAGCTCCCATACAAAAACTCCTTCAGGCACGTGTTCAACAATATTTTCCGACACCTTTTGAGCGCGTTCCAGATATGAGATTGAGTACTTATCTTTTACTTTCGAGTAGCACCCAAATGGGAGTCCTTAATAAAGGAAAAATTGCATGCGCACTCGTTATTCTACTTTAACCCCAACTACAATATAAAGTGGAGTTAAGTATTTCATCTAGAGTATCATACGATTGGCTTGCAGCCGATCGTGACTGCAGTATATCTAGATGAAATCTGAGAGTATTATAATTTTAATCCAGCCCAAAAGCTTGTAACGCATAGAACCGAGCCTCGGACGAGAAAAAGTTATATACTTTTTTTTGTTTATTTGCGGCCAAAAACTCCAAATCCACTTGACGTCCATCCGTCCGTCTGTCCGTACGCACGATAACTCAAGAACGCCTTGACCTAGGGTCTTGAAATTTTGAATCAGGATGTTTGGTTGAATTTGTAAGGCTAAGTTCGTTAACGGGAAAAATCGACCTAGTCCTCCAGGTAGCTGCCATGCAAAATTCCTTAAAATACGTGTTCAAGTATATTGGCAAATAACTTCGGAACGCCTTAAGCTACGACTTTCTAATTTTGTATACGTTAGTTTTTCATTAGTTGCAGATAAAGATATGAATATGAAAAAAATCTAGTGCGTCCTTCGAGTAGCTGGCATACAAAAATCATGTAAAAGATTATGAAACTCACTATAACAGAAGAAATCGTTTAGCCACGAAGTTGAAATTTTGTACAAATTACTTTTGAAGGAAAATGAAGTTTGAGTTCAATAATCACCGAAATTCCTTTTCTCCTTCAGGACTCACCTAGTTCCAGATATGAAATTAAACACTGAAGATAGTGTCTTTAAGTTTCGAGTAGAAACCTTAATAAAGGACAAACTACATCCACTCACCTTATTTTACTTTATCCCCAACTACAATATAAATCGGAGTTCAGTATTTCATCTTGAGTATTATACGATTGGCTTGCAGCCGACCGTGACTGCCGTATGTTTTTTATGATCAGTAGAGTATTTTACCTTGTTTTTGTTGTGAAAATTTAGTGAAGTGAAGAACAATTTTTTAGAATTATGTCGTCAATTGTATGGAATTTTTTTTTTAAATATAACTTGGTGGAAATAACTATAAGACAAGCGGAAACACGGCGAATTTGGTCTCTCATTTAAAAAATAATCTACATTCGGCATATATGAAGCTTAAATATAATCCCCCAACGAGTGAGTTAACTAGAGACTTATGCGAGTTATTAAGGAGCTCAATGCCAACATCAGTTAGTTCGGAGCAGAATAAACCGAATTAAACCGGTCAGAAACTCCTCATTCAGCAGAAATCCGTCAAAACGACTTGATTGTCCCTGCCTCATCAGTGTCATCCGAAAGGGTTGCTTCAGCAATTAATATTGTTGTGCCAAAAAAATAGCAGCCGGCTCACTGGAGAGCACATAAATGACAGAGCTTTCTTGACTACAGTCCCAGTGTTCACAAGCTGAACATAGAATATAGTGCGATTAAAGCAATGCCAATTGGGCGGTAAGGTCGGTGCACCTGTTGACCGACATAATTGCATTGTTTTGATGGCATTATATCACGCAAATGACCAACCATGCACTTTTTCGGAGAAACAAAATCATTTTTAACAATTGCCCACAAGCCATACGAGCTTATTAATAGTTACTATAGACAGCTTAGATCAAGAGCACGTTCGTTTAAAACAACGGGGAACGATTTTATGCAAGAATAGCAAAACCACAAAATATTGAAATGTGAAAACAAAAAATGTTCGAAATTGCAGTTGCGTCACTGTTCTTCCGACACGGCGATATATTGTGATGCCATTTTAACTAAGTGAAATGACCGCACATCCATTTTGCATGGGTCAACATATGAACTTTTTATTATTTTATCATTATACACTGTAAACATTTAAATATTGTAAATAGTACGATAACAAAAAGAACTCTCTCTTCTTTTACACGGCAAACTGGACGTATTTCAGTTTGCACTCCCAACCTTTCCCCCTTTCTTCTATATCATCGACAGATGTGTCCGTTCATTATAGACTCCTATAGTAAAATCTGTATCATCGGCTGGTGTTGCCGGTCAATATAGATCCTTCAAAAAGTTAAATCGCTCCACTCAGTTCCCGACTGGAGCTACTGATCGGCTGCAAAACAAAATCGACACAGCTGGTGTGGCTGGGTTCGATTTTCACCTGTTGCCGAAACACCCAGAAAAGTACTGGTTTTCATAATATATTGTTGCGAGCGAGAAGTTCGCCGGGATTTCAAGTAAAACACAATTCGGTTAAAATAAAAATAAGTAACAATTTATTCAATCGCACTATTATTCTTTTCGCACAATTATTCGCACTATATGGCAATACCGACCGCTTTTATATCGCTTGATTCGATCACACGCAATCGATCGCTTTTCACCAATACCGTCGCGTATACACGCTGGCTGTCACAGTCGACGTAATAAAAATTACTATGTCTCGCTTCACCTGCTTTTATACTAGCCGGTTGCAGTCTAGGATGTACTTGAATGTTCGCTCGGTGATGTGTGTGGAATCTTCTCGAAAGCTTTAGAGCTTTCGAATTTGATCTTCGTTCGGTGGTGTATGTAGAGGGTTCTAGTGAGCTTGAGATCTTTCGACTTTGATCCTCATTGGATTCTAGTAAATTGGAGAGCATTCGATAAGAAGGGAGATACAATCGTGTTGTTTCTCCTTACATACTTCAACTAGGTTTCTGATTGGGTTACTTTGTAGCTAGGTATTCGGTTGTTGATGCGAAACGATCGAGTTGCGCGGTTGCCAGGTTTACATGTAACAATATGTTTAAATTTTACAAATATGTATGTATATAACACAGAATAAAACTTGATTATACTCTACTCGTAGATATAGAGTATTTTAAGTTTAATCCAGCCCGAAAAGTTTGTAACGCATAGAATCGAGCATCGGAGGAAAAAAAATTATCTATTATTTAGTGTTCAGTTGTGGCCAAAAACCCCAAATCCGTTTGCTGTCCGCGAATTAGTTTTATATCAATAGCAAGACTGAGTTTATTAATTAGCGCCATCCGTTGACTCCTTCATACAAAAGTCCTTAAAACACGTGTTCAACAATATTGGACGATAACTTTAGAACGTTTTAAGTTACGACTTTAAAATTTTGTATACAGGGTGGGCCATCTAGTGGTTTCTTTTTAAATCATAGGTAATTTTGACACTGAAAGCTGTTTCCCGCTCGAAATCTTGACAGAAAGTCAGTATCATACATCCGCGGAACGAAATGAGTCGCTTTACGCTTGAACAACGTTGGGAAATATTGAAAACTTATTTCCAAAGTGAGTGGGAGTGGGAACAATAACAACGTTTCGGTCAACGGTGAACGTTACAGAGCCATGTTATCCGACTTTTTTTTTACTGAAATTGAAGACATGGATTTGGACGACCTCTGGTTCATGCAGGATGGCGCGCCATGCCACACATCCCATGCCACAATCGATCTTTTACGCACCAAATTCCTAAATCGATGTTTGGATTTTTTTTTGTGGGGAACCGTGAAGGATCGATGTTATGCCAACAATCCAGAAACGATTCAAGCACTTAAGGCCAATATCATCCAAGCAATCCGTGAGCCACAGCCCGAAACCATCAACAAGGTCTTGGAAAATTGGAGTGACAGAATGCGCTACTGCGCAGCCAGCCGAGGCAGCAACTTGAACGAATTTGTGTTCCATCATTAATGGGAATGTTTACTCTTACTAATAAAGCCATAATTCATGGAAAAAAATTTAATTTTGTTCATTTTATTGCATTTTTAAAAAGAAAGTTGTATTTGGCCCACCCTGTACATACGTTGATTTTATAATAGTCGCAGCTGAAAGTATTAATATGAAAAATATCCCATAAGTTCTTCATGTAGTTGCCATACAAAAATTCTGTAAAAATGTCCTAACTTAATTAATGGGCCTCACTATACCTCAAGAAATTGTTTAAACATCTATCGAGTAGCCACTATAAAATAGTTTCTACCTGTAAATAAGAGGTCATGCAATGATTGTATGTGCACTCCTCATTCTTTTGATATGTTCCCAACCAAATCGGAGTTCAGTATTTCATCTAGAGTATGCTGCTTGCAGCCGATTGTAACTGCGTTATGTTTTTAATGTATTAATAAAATGTACTATTATTAATACATTAAATTCAAGTTTTATTTTGTGTTATTCCGATTTTTATGTGTTTTATCGTGTATCAGCCAACCTACTCGTAGAAGAATTTATCCATGTATTTACATATTCCACTATATTTTAGATATTGGAAACATCGAAAAGTTAATACATCCGTCACTTACATGTCAAACTAGAAATTGAATTTAAGACTCCAAAGTTGCATTTGGCGTAAAATAGCTAAATCTGGCTACTGTGACCGACGCCAACGACACTTTTGTTTTTTTTACCGAAGTAATTTTGTTAAATTTGATAGGGAAGAAAGCTAATAATTTATTGGGTGAATGTTTTCACAATTACATTTTTAAACTGAAAATGCTAGTTTTCCGAGTAAAATACTATTATATAACCATATTATTTTCATTTTTACGTTATTTATTTCACACGTAGTAAAATTTACATTATTTTACACGGAAATTTTCAAGAATTTACTTTTCGTTGGAAAAAATATTCGATATTTTTTTCGATATATCACCAACCAATATGGAAATTTTTATACTCTAGATGAAATCATATAGAGTATTATAAGTTTAATCCAGCCCAAAAGTTTGTAACGCATAGAACCAAGCCTCGGACGAAAAAAAGTTATATATTATTTTTTGTTTATTTGGGGCCAAAAACCTCAAATCCGCTTGACGTCCGTCCGTCCGTCTGTCCGTGAACACGATAACTCAAGAAGGCCTTCACCTAGGATCTTGAAATTTTGAATCTGGGTGTTTGGTTGAATTTGTAAGGCTAAGTTCGTTAACGGGCAAAATCGTCCTACTCCTTCGGGTAGCTGCCATACAAAATGTCCTTAAGACCCGTGTTCAATAATATTGACCAATAACTTCGGAACGCCTAAAGCTGCGACTTTGAAATTTTGTATGTATTACTTTTTCAATAGTTGGAGCTAAATGTATGATTATGAAGAAAATCCTATTAGTTCTTCGTGTAGCTGCCATACAAATATCCTGTCAAAATGTATTCACTTAATTTACGAAACTCACTATAACTCAAGTAATCTTTTAGCTACGAATTCGGAATTTTGTACAAATTAGTTTTGAGTAAAAACAAAGTCAGCGAAATCCTTTTACTCCTTCTGGTAGCTGCCATACAAAATGTCCTTGAAACACGTGTTCAACAATATTGGTCGATAACTTCAGAAGGGTTTAAGCTACGACTTTGAAATTTTGTATGTGTTATTTTTCTAATAGTTGGAGCTAAATGTATGATTATGAAGAAAATCCTATTAGTCCTTCGTGTAGCTGCTATACAAATATCCTGTCAAAACGTCTTCACTTAATTTACGGAACTCAATTATAACTCAATTAATCTTTAAGCTACGAATTCGGAATTTTGTACAAATTAGTTTTGAGTGAAAAGAAAGTTCGGCTTTACTAGTCAGCGAAATCCTTTTACTCCTTCTGGTAGCTGCCATACAAAATGTCCTTAAAACACGTGTTTAAGAATTTTGGTCGATAACTTCAGAAGGGTTAAAGCTACGTCTTTGAAATTTTGTATGTGCTATTTTGCCAATGGTTGGAGTTAAATGTATGATTATGACGAAAATCTTGTTAGTCCTTCGTGTAGCTGCCATACAAATATCCTGTCAAAACGTCTTCACTTAATTTACGGAACTTACTATAACTCAAGTAATCTTTTAGCTATGAATTGGAAATTTTGTTCAAATTAGTTTTGAGTAAAAACGAAATTCGAGTTTTCTATTCAGCGAAATACTTTTACTCCTTCTGGTAGCTGCCATACAAAATGTCCTTAAGATACGTGTTCAACAATATTTTTCGATAACTTTTGAACGCTTCAAGGTACGAATTTGAAATTTAGTACACGTTCATTTTTAACTGGTTCCAAGGAAAAGGATAAGTATGTAAGAAATCGAGTGAGTCCTTCCTGCACCTCCCATGTGAAAGTCCTTCAAAAAGGAAATTTTTTTTCGATGACTTACCCAGTTCAAGATATGCAATTAAACACTGAATATTGTCTTTTAGGTTTGAGTAGCAATATAATGGCAGTCCTTAATAAAGGACATACAACATGCACACACGTAATTCTACTTTATCCCCAACTACAATATAAATCGGAGTTCAGTATTCATCTAGAGTATTATACGATTGGCTTGCAGCCGATCGTGACTGCAGTATGTTTTATATATCGTTATATCGATATTATTTTCCGATGCAAGATG
The DNA here is from genome assembly GCA_951812415.1 of Beris morrisii. NCBI lineage: Eukaryota > Metazoa > Arthropoda > Insecta > Diptera > Stratiomyidae > Beris > Beris morrisii. The sequence goes on from OX638311.1 coordinate 97,530,597, forward strand.
CAAGATCTGAATGCAAGGATCGATGCAGCAAGAACAGAAGTAAAGCATTAGTTGAGGAGTATGAATACTTAGACAATACTTGGAAAACGCATTTTACCGTGCATTCAGAACGAAGGCGGCAATTTTAAACATTTACTATAATTAAGACTTTTTTAAAATAAACCATAAAAATGTTCTTTTAATTAAAGCAAAGAGTGATGATGAACATATGATTCTCTTTTGCATAAAACATTCTTTTTTAAAATTATGAAACTTAAGGCCAGTTTACAAGTCGGTTGCAAGTAATTTTTACTGAGATTGTGAGGGAGAAGGAAATCTCTAATGAGAAACTGATCAGGAGTGAAACGAACAGAGATATATCCAGTAAAAAATACTGACGATATTTCTGTCAATGTGTGCGTGCCAACATTTTTTTGTAGTGGTTGCTTCTACTCCCTTGAAAACTCGATAAGCTAGCTCCCTCACAATCTCAGTAAAAATTACTTGCATTCAACATGTAAACCAGCCTTTATGCAATAAAAACGTATACTACTATTTATAGGGCACATCAAAAAATGAAATAAAAATGATATTTCAATAATCGGGTTTTCTGAAAAAAAATCACGTTGTTCAAAGAATTTTAAGGTTCCCAGTAGCATAAATTTGTATTTCGAAGCAAATTTCTCAGGATCGGTTACAGCTACAATATCGGGCTTACACAGAATAAAAGGTAATTCGATTTTCTAAAAAAACAAGCTATAACATATTAAATTATAATTATTAGTTTTAAAGATACAACAGTTTATGCGAGGTAGGGTACATGCCCGAAAAACTCTCCTTTACCACCCAGTACGAGTATCTCCGAGGATATTGAAAACTGAACTGAAGTGGCCCTCGTTCAAAAAATCTGTTTAAATTGTTGGTTCTACTTAAGAATTTTTATTGCCCATTTATTTCTATTTTAAGTATCGAGGAAATCAATTAAATGTAAATGAGTTTCAACATAAGTAATGCACTTACTGTGGTAAGCAAAACTGGGTACAGGACTTTGCCTTTTTTAATGGGTACCTTACAAAATAAAAAGCCTATAAAAGCAATACTACCTTCATATTTTTATCAGTTTCAGTTACATTGCTAAAAGTAGAAGGTCTAGTAGAATTTAGAAAATAATTTCAAAATGCCTGAGTACTCCAATGAAGAATATGGAGACATTATGTTCATCTATGGAGAGTGTCAGGGAAATGCACTAGCAGCGCGATAGCTGTACCATCAGAGATATCCTCATCAATGGACACCTGACAGGAACTTATTTCAAGACGTTTACAGAAGGATTCGGGAAACTGGCAGCATTAGGACAAGCAGAGTTAATGCAAATCCTGCGCCGATAATCGCTGTTCAGATCGATGAAAGAATACTGCATGTAGTCCAAAATGATCCATCAATCAGTATCCGACGCTTGGCATTGCAGTTGAACATCTCTAAGTGGAAAGTTTGGAGTGTTTTAAAAGCAGAACGCTTGCATCCCTACCATTAGACACCAGAGCAGGAGCTGCTACCCATTGATTTGCCCAAAAGGATGGAGTTTTGCAATTGGCTCCTTGAACGACAAATGGTTGGTAGATTGGTTTACGTGGTGGCCCGTCTGCCGAAAACGGGGCCCAATTAGCACAGGAAGCGCCGTTTTGATACCACAAGTCGTTTAACCTGGTCGTTGAGGGCTGATGAAGTAGATACATAGTTTTACAGAGACCTGGGGCTTGAATGGATTATCATATCCATCAGTTCTCCTATCTTGTTTTTCGAGATCTCATCAAGGTAACGACAAACATATGACGAGAATTTTATGAACAACAGTCTTTGGATGGATGAGTCGCAATTTACCAGAGACGGTATCACAAACTTGCACAACCTAGAGCAATCCACACAAGAAGAGTGGCATCATTTCAGCACAGATTCAGTGTCAATTTATGGGCAGGTGTGATTGGTGACGATTTCATTGAACCTATAAGGCTTCCGCCTACTGTAAATAATTCCAATTACTTATATTTTTACTTTATTATTTTAATAATAAAGTATTGTTATCGATTTTTAAAAAAAAAAAATTTGCTACCCTGAAAATTTTTTTTCCACGTTTCATGACTAATAGACACCAAAAAAGCAAAAAAAATGTTCAGTCCGTCTGTGCGCCGTACGCCGTCCGCAAAACGTTTGAAAGCTTATAGCTCTCAAACTCTTTGAGCTATTAAGTTGAATTTTTTTTTGTTGGTAGACTGAGCAGACCCCTTCAAGTGGCCACCTTTTGAGTGATGGGGGTGTGAGGGGGTAGGTGGGGGAAGCGTTTTAGACGAAAAATTTTGGTTTCTAGATCTCAGTAACCGCTTAGGCTAGGAGGCTGCAACTTGGAATTTATATAGAGTATCGAGTATATTTGCAAAAAAAATGATGATATGGGTAAAGGAGTGTGGGGGGAATAATAATGCGTCCGAAACGATCGAAAGCCGAGATCGAGACATTCTAAAATCCATATCTCCTAATCGGTTAATGTCACGAAATTAACACTTAATGAACATCTGTGGGTATACTAGGAGAATAGATCCGAAACAAATTTTTGAGAGTGCGCAGTGACGTACGGGGGTGGGGGTTGAAAACCTTTAGATTACGATATCTCACGAACCAATTGCACTAGAGAAATAAAATTTGGTTTCTGTATAAATGTTGACAACTAAAGTTTGCTGAAAGTAAAATTTTTTAAGGTGGCGGTGGAGCATGGAAGTGGAGGGGGTAAGCTTTTTTTTAAAAAATCACGTATCATATCGCAAGAACAATGTAACATAGATGCTTAAAATTTTTTACCAGATGTAGGCCTAATAGACCCCCAGCAGAAAAAAAAATTTCATGGATGATGATGTAGAGGGTAAGGGTGGGGGAGGGTGAAAAGTAAAAAGTTCCGATTTTTATATCTCGAGAACCTATAACAATATAAAGCTGAAACTTGGTATTTAGATAGAACTATAGTAATAGCATGGTGGAAAAATATAATTATTTATAGGGGTTGTATGGTACGGGGGTGGGGAGTGTTTTTCCTAACTATAGAACGGCTTATGCTAGAAAGTTGAAATTCGGTACGTATATGTAAATCAACTAGAAAAGTAATTTTGATTAAAAAAAATTCAAATATCCATTGGCGTTCGGAAGTGGGGCAAAAAAATTATCAGTGAAAATGGAATGCATATATTTTCACGATTTTCGTCATATTTATTAGGTCTTTCGAAATATTGAATTCATTTTTTTCTACGGGTTCTTCATAGAAATACCTAGAAAGTGTTTTCAGGATTTTTTAAAATTGGACCCCCAAGATGGTGTAAAGGGGATGTATACATTTTCACGAATTCAGCCGTATCCCTCAGGTCTGATTAGATATCGAATAACTTTTCACTTCTACGGGCTTAATTAATAATCACCTAAAACTTGTTTACAAGTTTTTTCCTTTTTCAACCCCTAAGAGTGTAAAAACGGGTTGAACACGTTTTCACGAATTCCGTCATATCTCTTAGGAGTGATAAGACATCGGATTGGTTTTCACTTCCTCGGGCTTTCTTTATATATATCTAAAAACTAATTTCAGGATTTTTGGATATTCAACCCCAAAGTGGGTGCAAGGGGGTTGCATATGTTTTCACAAATTCTTACATATTTCTAGTTCTAATGAGATATCGAATTCATTTTTACTTCCTAAGGCTTCTTACATAATCGTCAAAACGTTGATTTCAGGATGTTTGTTATTCAACTCCAATAGGACGTAAGGCTGTCGACATATTTCTCGGGATTGATGAGATATTAGATTGGTTTGCACTTCCACAGACTTTTTATATAATCGCCTACAAACGCATTTCCGATTTCATGTAATGACCTGAAACCAAATCACGAAAAACCTTCTAATGGCGTCACAACTGATATTATACTAAGACTAGATCTCGTCCTGGTGTATGACCCAATTATGTATTTCATATGTTATATGAGGCAGCGGCGTAAGTATTCTAGCACGACCCCATTTTAACTGCTTCCCGAACTTTTTTTTTGGGTTTTCAGTCACATAGTAACCTACACCGCATCTCAGAATTAAACTCGTTCCGAACTTCTACCGAAAAAATAATAAAGTTGCGCCCAGACTGTTGGCAGATTTTTTAACAAATGATCTACATGACTTATTGGACGATATTTCACTCATACGATTGGCTTCCATGTTTTACCAACATGATTGTGCTCCAGCTCATTACAGCCGACAAATCACAGATTGGCAATCGCTGGATCGGTAGAAATGGACCGACACACTGGCCTGATCTAACTATTATGGTTTTTTTGGATTTTGACGGATGAAGGACCTTGTCTACGCAACGGCAGTAGCAACATTGGAAGATCTAAATACCAGGATCGATGCGGCAGCAATAGAAGTAAGGCAGGAGTTGAGGAGTATGAATACCAAGAGAACATTTGCAAAACGAGCTTTAGCGTGCATTCAAAATGAAGGTGGCCATTTTGAACATTTATTGTTAAAATTTTTTTAAATAAAGTATAAAAACTATTATTAAATTCTTTCAGTTCAAGCAAAGAGTGTAGATCAACATGTTCTTCTTTTTGCATAAAAGTGCAATATTTTTGGAATCATAATTTTATCTTAATCATGAAAGTTTGTTACGGTTTTTTCCCTTGGAAGACCGTTACACGTACCCCCAATACAAAGGGGCGAACGGGCCTTGTCCGGCTCAACCCAGAGACGAGTCGTGGGCGCCAGTGATCGTATGGAAGGCTTCCGTTCTCCTTTTCCATACCGAATCACAAGTCTAGAAAATTATCCGACATATAACAAACTATACTCTGATGTGGGAGAATTCCTGTAAGATGTCACAAAAGTCGTTACACATTTATAAAAGTAAAAGCTGGCAGTTAAAGGAATGATATTTATTATCAAAATAAGGTTTTCGCTTATCATTGCAGTGACGTCAAAAATATTATTAATAACCTTCCGATGGCTGATTTTCTCATTGTTGGCGACTATAACTTACCAGCCGTGCGATGGGATACGAACTGCTGGAATGTATCAACTAATTGCCTATCTTGTCGTCAAGTCATAGACGATTTCTGAGACGTGGACCTCTCTCAAATCAACTCTATCCGCAATATACACGGCACTTGACCTGGTGTTCTCAAACCTTACATCGTCATTTGCTACCGTGTCGCAATCATCGTTTGAGCTTCTGCCACTGGACACGATGTATCATCCGGCGCTGAATGTTCTATTATCTTACGTTTCTAATGTGAATCGTCCTTTTTCGTATGTGGATTATAATTTTAAATTAGCTGACTATACCAGAATTTGTGAACAGCTCGCATTATTAGATTGGTTTAGTATTTTCGGGATGCTTGATTTAGATGATGCCGTTAACAAGTTTTATGATATAATTCTCCACGATATAATTGATAACTTTGTGCCAATCTCACTTGTGTTTAATTCGTCTTTTCCAAGGTGGTATAGCGCCGACCTAAAAAAACTTATTTCCGATAAGAAAGCTGCTCATGCTAAATTTAAGTCATCTGGCACAGCGCTCGATTACGAGTGTTTCTCAACGCTTAGGTCTTCATGCAAAGTGATGACTAGGGAGTGTTATTCTCTTTATATTACTCAGGTCGAGAATGCGATCCCATCTAATCTAAAGCAGTTTTGGAACTACATCAATTCTCTTAGGTCCGACAACACTTTACCCCCTGAAATGTTTCTAGGGTCGGCGAGTGCTTCTGACTTAAACGGTATTGCGGATCTGTTTGCGCGTTACTTCTCTGGCGTTTATGTTAGTAAAGTACAAGTTGACTACAATTTCATTTCCAGTTCTCATGTTGTTGTGTCGTCTATTAATATTAATTCTGATGACGTCCTTAAACTGTTGAATGATCTTGATGTGAGTAAGAGTGCTGGTCCTGACAACGTCCCTGCTTTATTTTTAAAAATGTGCAGTGAGTATCTCGCACTTCCGCTGTCACTATTGTTTAATAAATCTCTGGAAACGGGACGCCTCGCTTCAGTTTGGAAAATTGGCTTTCTGGTACCTATTCATAAGGCTGGTGATAAAAGCAATATCGAGAACTATAGGCCAATCTGTTCTTTGTCGGTCATTCCTAAACTGTTTGAGAAATTAATTACTGATGCATTAACACCTTTGTTTAAGAATTTCATCTCACCCAACCAGCATGGGTTCCAAAAACAGAAATCAACTTTGACTAATCTATTACCCTATGCTGAGAATATATGTTGTTCGCTGGAAAAACGACTACAGGTTCATAGTATTTACACGGATTTTTCAAAAGCTTTTGACAAAGTTAACCATTCCATACTTATCCAAAAATTAACCACCATCGGTATCACTGGCCTTCTCCTTAATTGGCTTAAGGATTATCTACTTGACCGAAGGTTGATTGTTCGTATAAAGTCTGCCAAATCCGATCCGTTTATTGTTAACTCGGGAGTTCCCCAGGGATCCCACTTGGGTCCTCTCCTGTTTTTACTTTTTGTCAATGATATAGTAGCTATGTTTGCCGACGTTAACTTTTTGTTATTTGCTGACGATTTAAAAATTTTTAAAACCGTAAATTCCCATGACGATTGCTTAGTCCTTCAGAAAAATCTAAACTCACTTTATTCATGGTGTATCTCTAATCATCTCCATCTTAACATTGATAAATGCCATTTTATTGTTTTTAATAGGACACGAGAAGCTATTAGTTTCGACTACCAAATTAACAGTATCTCCCTACCTCAAGTCCACACTGTCAAGGATCTAGGAATTATATTCGATGAAGGATTTACTTTTGTTCCCCATTATGACCGCATTTGCGGTACTGCCCGTAGAATGCTGGGTTTTATCTCGCGTAACACGAGGTCCTTCACTAATATACATACTGTAAAATACCTTTATTGTGCGTTAGTGCGACCTCACCTGGAGTACCTTTCTCCAATATGGAGCCCTCACTTTAATGTTCATGTGAATAGAATCGAAACGATCCAACATAAGTTTCTTCGTCTGATAGCCTTCAAATTAAACATTCCCATCAATGAAATGAACTATGATTCGTTGTCGTCGGATTTGCACCTTGCCACCTTATCTAAACGCCGCGAACTAGCAGAGCTTGTCACATTGTTTAAGGTCATTAATAATGAGTTGGATTGTCCTAGTCTTCTTGGTCTCATCAACTTCAGGGTACCTGGTTACTCATCTCGGTCCATCGACAGCTTTTCCGTCGATTACCACTCGACAGATTATGGTAAATATAGCCCTGTTTCAAGAATAATGCGAGCTGGCAATACTTACACAAGTGAAGCGGACTTGTTTAATACTTCAATTACTGACATTAAACGAATTTTCTATGTGTAAATGCTTTTTTTTTCCGTATTTTAATCTAATTTTCTTTAAATTTTATCATACTATTATATTTTTCTTTTTTTACATTTTTATCATTCCGCTAATATTGTTATACTATTTTTTACGAAAAGGATGTTGTCCGTTTACTCTAAATAAATAAATAAATAAATAAATAAATAAATAATCCCTATCTAGTTAGCCAGAAAAATAAACCCTAGCTACGGTCTCGGTGCTACTTATCCTAGTACGTCTCTGATGCCACCGATTCTTTGCCGTCTCAGTATTTTCTTCACTCTTTCTTCACTTCTTGAAGTACAGCTCCCTTTCTTTTCCACCGAATTCCCCAACCGAAGGTAAATGGTACGACACTTCTCACCAACACAATTTCTTCGTTCACTCGTTCCTAAAAATCTCCGCTCACAATAATCACTCACGTCCGATCGCTGTACTTGATAACCGACAAAAAGGCCCCAATCACTTTGTGTCCTTTGTCCGCGAAAACTTCTAACGGCCAATCCCGCGGGAATTTTCCGTTTTTATTCCATTCGAGTCAATGTACGATCCGCGCAGTATTTCGCGCGCCATAGCGTTTTCTCGCGAATTGCACTTACCCGATTCACGAACCGATGATCATTCACAATCGAGTACTCGCGCCACTGCACTCTATTTGCATATCGCGAACATCATAATCGTAGTAAATGTCAGTTTCGTTATTGTTTATATGTCACTCGCGATTGTTTTGATACCTCCGGGTAAGGGGTAAGTGTGAAGTCTTGCTGAACGTTTTCTTCTTTCCGAAGAGATCTTCTAAGTGGATCTGGGTTTAAATGCGCGCGATAATATTCGCGACACTTTATTCGCTCCCGGACATTCGTGTCGTCGTATCGGATACCGTCTAAAATTAGCTTCCTAGCGTAACCTATCCCAACCTACTTTCAATCTGCTTAAAACTATTCATCTTCTAATCCACTAATTCCTAATCCTATTATAACTCTAAATCGTACAATAACTAACTAACTTACCCGTACCAGTCCTTCCTCCACTCTAGATTCAAGATTCTTATTATAATTATTTATTATTTTATTTTTCTAGTTCCAAATTCCCCGTTTCTTTTTAGAATCAAGCTAAAAGCTGGGAGAGGACCAGTGACAACTGCATCCGCAAGGATTTCCGCGATGCCCGATTCGATGAGTTGATTCGATACAATACTTAGACTACCAGAAACTGACATTCCTATTCTCTTCCTTGCAGGATACAACCATGACGGACAGCAACAACTTATGCAATGCAATTGTATGCAACTTTTGTAGGCAATAATATGACAAATAAAAAAATAAAATTAAACTGACATTTTTCTAATGGGGTTTTCTGAATAAAACTACATTGATCACGGAATTTTTAGGGTTGAAGTAGCAAAAATTTGTGTTTTGCAGTGAATATCTCAAGATCGGGTGCAGTTACAATTTCAACTGTTACATGAAATGATATAACACTTTGAAGTACAGGGTACAGGTCCCAATACTGTATACTGTACCCTGTATATACAATATATATATCGACTGATATTTCGAAATTGCAAAATTATGTTAATCCAGGATAGTAACAATACGGTGGCACAGGCCAATGAAGGAACTGCAATCCAATTCAATTCGGACGCGTGTACTCGTACGTATCCGCTCGCGCGAGTAGCTGCAGTGTCGTTTCAGAGACTGCTGTTCTGGACAACGCATGTTTTATGAATGCGCATTTAAAAAACTTAAATATTGAACAATATTTAAAAAAAAAAACATACTGCAGTCACGATCGGCTGTAAGCCAATCGTATAATACTCTAGATGAATACTGAACTCCGATTTATATTGTAGTTGGGGATAAAGTAGAATTACGTGTGTGCATGTTGTATGTCCTTTATTAAGGACTGCCATTATATTGCTACTCAAACCTAAAAGACATAATTCAGTGTTTAATTTCATATCTTGAACTGGGTAAGTCATCGAAAAAAAAATTCCTTTTTGAAGGACTTTCGCATGGGAGGTGCAGGAAGGACTCACTCGATTTCTTACATATTTATCCTTTTCCTTGGAACCATTCAAAAATTAATGTGTACAAAATTTCAAATTCGTAGCTTGAAGCGTTCAAAAGTTATCGAAAAATATTGTTGAACACGTGTCTTAAGGACATTTTGTATGGCAGCTACCAGAAGGAGTAAACAGATTTCGCTGATTAGTAAACTCGAACTTCGTTTTTACTCAAAACTAATTTGTACAAAATTTCCAATTCATAGCTAAAAGATTACTTGAGTTATAGTAAGTTCCGTAAATTAAGTGAAGACGTTTTGACAGGATATTTGTATGGCAGTTACACGAAGGACTAATAGGATTTTCTTCATAATCATACATTTAGCTCCAACTATTGGAAAAATAGCACATACAAAATTTCGAAGACGTAGCTTAAACCCTTCTGAAGTTATCGGCCAATATTCTTGAACACGTGTTTTAAGGACATTTTGTATGGCAGCTACCAGAAGGAGTAAAAGGATTTCGCTGACTAGTAAAGCCGAACTTTCTTTTCACTCAAAACTAATTTGTACAAAATTCCGAATTCGTAGCTAAAAGATTACTTGAGTTATATTGAGTTTCGTAAATTAAGTGAATACATTTTGACAGGATATTTGTATGGCAGCTACACGAAGGACTAACAGGATTTTCTTCATAATCATATATTTAGCTCCAACTATTGGAAAAATAACACATACAAAATTTCAAGGTCGTAGCTTCAATCCTTCTGAAGTTATCGAGCAATATTCTTGAACACGTGTTTTAAGGACATTTTGTATGGCAGCTACCCGATGGAGTAGGACGATATTGCCAGTTAACGAACTTAGCCTTACAAATTCAACCAAACATCCAGATTCAAAATTTCAAGATCCTAGGTGAAGGCGTTCTTGAGTTATCGTGTTCACGGACAGACGGACGGACGTCAAGCGGATTTGAGGTTTTTGGCCACAAATAAACAAAAAATAATATATACCTTTTTTCCGTCCGTGGCTTGGTTCTATGCGTTACAAACTTTTGGGCTGGATTAAACTTATAATACTCTATATGATTTCGTCTAGAGTATAAAAATAGCGGCTGGAATATATTTATGAAATACATAAATATATAACTAATAATTTTTACAATCATAAGTTTTGAAAATATATTTATTAAATTCAAATTAACAACACGTTATCCTTATACCCAGTTTTCCTTACTTTTCAACAATATCCATTCCTAAAAATCTGATTTCAATTGCCTTTATATACTCGTATGCACTATCCGCCTCGCGGAGGTTTAATTTCGTGTTCTGCGTCGCTGATTAAAATTATTTTACAAATGACTCCACTAGCATAGCTCTTTATAAATTCCAAGTTTAGTGTTCTCAGCATAAGCGGTTCCTGAAATTTATAGTTGATTTACATCACAAGATTTCGAAGGGGATTTAGCGAAATCTTAAGATGTTAAAAAACTTCTATCGAACTCTACTAGATTTCCCGTAGATTTAAGCACTTTTAAAATCATTTCAATTGACTAGATTTTGTGAAAAACCGGCTCGAAATCTACTAAAATCGGCCTGTATGTTTCACTACATTCACATTTCACATTTCACAGTCACATATTTTAAATAAAATGTTAAAATTACTTGCTCGGAATGCAAGCTTTGACATGTAATAATTTTTTTACTTAATTCGCTTTGATGCTGGTCGATATTCCAAATTTTTAAATGTCAAACAAATCTCTTCAAGGCTTTATGAGATTTCAAACTTTAAGTTTAGCGAAGTAATTCAGCTATTAGAAACCAAAATATTTAGCCTAAGACATTGCCTAACACCGAACAACACCAAAACTCACCACTTAAATCTACCAACCAAAAATTTTTAACTAAATATCTCAACAGGTTTGTGACGCTCTTTTTTTTGTGTTTTTGGGGTCTACTAATCCTAAAACGTGAAAATACGAGATTTTAGAGTAGACATTTTTTTTAATCTTTAAGTCCATCAGATTACTTTATTATTAAATATATGTAGGTACATGCTTTTTTTTATTTAATGCAATTTCATAACTTATATCTATTTTACTTTATTATTTTTTAATAATAAAGTATTGTGATCGACCTGAAATTTCAAAAAAATTTGCTACCCTGAAATTTTGTATTTACACGTTTTAGGACTAGTAAACACCAAAAAGCAAAAAAAAAAAATGTCCGTCTGTCCGCCGTATACGCCGTACGCAAAATCGTTTATAGGCGCGTAGCTCCCAAACCCGTTGAGGTATTAAGTTGAAATTTTTATGGTCGGTAGATTGGGTGAACCCCTACGGATGGTATCTTTTAAGGGGGTGGGTATGAATTTTGGTTTCCAGATCTCAGGAACCACTTATGCTAGGAGGCTGAATCTTGAAACTTATGTAGTACTATGATAGTGGACTCATTTGCAAAAAAATGATCGATAAGGGTTGAGGGGTGTGGAAGTGGGGGGGGGGGGGGGGAAACAATGAGTCCAAAACGCTAGAAAGCCGGGATTGAAACATTCTAAAATTCATATCTCCTGAACGATTGATGTCAGAAGATTGAAACTTTGTGGTTGCCCTTAGGGATACTTGAAGATTAGACAAGGGCTAAAATTGTTAAGGGGGGTGGTGGGGTGTGGGGTTGGTGGGTAAAAAACTTTGGATTACAATATCTTCCGAACCAATTGCACAAGGAAGATAAATTTTGTTTCTGTATATGGCATCACAAGAGGAGTCTAATGAACGTAAATTTTTTTGAGGGGGGAGGTGGAGCACGAAAGTGGGGGGATAGCAATTTCTCAAAAAATGTAATTTTTATATCTCAGAAACCGTATCAGATATGATCTTGAAAATTTTACAGGAGTTGGGATCGGTAGACCTCTAGTAGGGAAAACAAATTTAGTGGTGGGGGTGTAGGGGGTGATGGTGAAAAGGGGTAAAAAGCAAAAAAATTCTGATTTTTATTTCTCGAAAACCGTAATGAGTGGAAAGCTAAAAATTTAGGATTATATAGATCCACTATATATTTTCATAGGGGTAGCAAGGTACGGGGGTGAGGGGTGGTTTTTTATATCTCAGAAACCGCTTATGCTAGAAAGTTGAAATTTAGTATGTAGGTATATGTAGATGTGCTATTAGAGTAACTAAAGCAAAAAAAAGTTCAGATTTTTATTGGCGTTCAGAGGTTGAGTAAAAAAAATATCCGTGAATCCACATTTTCACGAATTTCGTTAAAACTTTTAGACATGTCAAACTATCAAAGCAATTTTACTTCTGCGGGCTATTTATATAAGCGCCTAGTAACGTTCTTCAAATTTTTTTGATATCCAACCCCTAAGGGGGTGTAAAGTGGTTGTGTACCATACATATTCACGAATTCTTATATATTCCTAAGGTATATTGAGATTTGGAATTCACTTTTACTTCTATAAGCTTTAAACGTAGTCGGGGAAAAACCCGATTTAAGTATTTTTCTCTATTAAACCCCCTGGGGGTATTGTTCACGATTTCACTGATTCCGAAAATCTCTTAGGTTTAATGTGATCGAATTCGCTTTAACTGCTATGAATTATTCTATAGATAAAAAAAATACGTAAATAAATAAAAAAAGTCTGCCAACAGTCTGGGCGCAACTTTATTATTTTATGGGTAAAAGTCCGAAACGTGTTTAATGATGAGATGCTGTGTACTATGCGACTGACAACCTAAGAAATAACCAGGAGGCTATTTGGAACGTTACTTTTTAGGTTGTCAGTCGCATAGTAACCTACACAGCATCTCATCATTAAACACGTTTCGGACTTCCACCCAAAAAATAATAAAGTTGCGCCCAGACTGTTGGCAGATTTTTATACTCTAAATGAAATCATATAGAGTATTATAAGTTTAATCCAGCCCAAAAGTTTGTAACGCATAGAACCAAGCCACGGACGAAAAAAAGTTATATACTATTTTTTGTTTACTTGTGGTCGAAAACCTCAAATCCGCTTGACGTCCGTCCGTCTGTCCGTGAACACGATAACTCAAGAACGCCTTCACCTAGGATCTTGATGGATGTTTGGTTGAATTCGTAAGGCTTAAGGACATTTTGTATGGCAGCTACCAGAAGGAGTAAAAGGATTTCGCTGATTAGTAAACTCAAACTTCGTTTTTACTCAAAACTAATTTGTACAAAATTTGTAAATTCATAGCTAAAAGATTACTTGAGTTGTAGTAAGTTCCGTAAATTAAGTGAAGACATTTTGACAGGATATTTGTATGGCAGCTACACGAAGGACTAATAGGATTTTCTTCATAATCATACATTTAGCTCCAACTGTTGGAAAAATAACACATACAAAATTTCAAAGATGTAGCTTAAACCCTTCTGAAGTTATCGACGAATATACTTAAACACGAGTTTTAAGGACATTTTGTATGGCAGCTACCAGAAGGAGTAAGGGGATTTCGCTGAATAGTAAATTCAAACTTTGTTTTCACTCAAAACCAATTTGTAAAAAATTCCGAATTCGTAGCTAAAAGATTACTTGAGTGATAGTGAGTTTCGTAAATTAAGTGAATACATTTTGACAGGATATTTGTATGGCAGCTACACGAAGGACTAACAGGATTTTCTTCATAATCATATATTTAGCTCCAACTATTGGAAAAATAGCACATACAAAATTTCAATGTCGTAGCTTAAACCCTTCTGAAGTTATCGGCTAATATTCTTGAACACGTGTTTTAAGGACATTTTGTATGGCAGCTACCCGAAGGAGTAGGACGATTTTGCCCGTTAACGAACTTAGCCTTACAAATTCAACCAAACATCCAGATTCAAAATTTCAAGATCCTATGTAAAGGCGTTCTTGAGTTATGGTGCTAACGGACAGACGGACGAACGGTCGGACGGTCGGACGGACGGCCGGACGGACGGACGGATGGACGGACGGACGGACGGACGGACGTCAGGCGGATTTGAGGTTTTTGGCCACAAATAAACAAAAAATAATATATAACTTTTTTTCGTCCGAGGCTTGGTTCTATGCGTTACAAACTTTTGGGCTGGATTAAACTTATAATACTCTATATGATTTCATCTAGAGTATAAACATACTGCAGTCACGATCGGCTGCAAGCCAATCGTATAATACTCTAGATGAATACTGAACTCCGATTTATATTGTAGTTGGGGATAAAGTAGAATTACGTGTGTGCATGTTGTATGTCCTTTATTAAGGACTGCCATTATATTGCTACTCAAACCTAAAAGACAATATTCAGTGTTTAATTGCATATCTTGAACTGGGTAAGTCATCGAAAAAAAATTTCCTTTTTGAAGGACTTTCGCATGGGAGGTGCAGGAAGGACTCACTCGATTTCTCACATACTTATCCTTTTCCTTGGAACCGTTCAAAAATGAACGTGTACAAAATTTCAAATTCGTAGCTTGAAGCGTTCAAAAGTTATCGAAAAATATTGTTGAACACGTGTCTTAAGGACATTTTGTATGGCAGCTACCAGAAGGAGTAAACGGATTTCGCTGATTAATAAACTCGAACTTCGTTTTTACTCAAAACTAATTTGTATAAAATTTCCAATTCATAGCTAAAAGATTACTTGAGTTATAGTAAGTTCCGTAAATTAAGTGAAGACGTTTTGACAGGGTATTTGTATGGCAGCTACACGAAGGACTAATAGGATTTTCTTCATAATCCTATATTTAGCTCCAACTATTGGAAAAATAACACATACAAAATTTCAAAGACGTAGCTTAAACCCTTTTGAACTTATCGGCCAATATTCTTAAACACGTGTTTTAAGGACATTTTGTATGGCAGCTACCAGAAGGAGTAAAAGGATTTCGCTGACTAGTAAAGCCGAACTTTCTTTTCACTCAAAACTAATTTGTACAAAATTTTGAATTCGTAGCTAAAAGATTACTTGAGTTATAGTGAGTTTCGTAAATTAAGTGAATACATTTTGACAGGATATTTGTATGGCAGCTACATGAAGGACTAACAGGATTTTCTTCATAACCATATATTTAGCTCCAACTATTGGAAAAATAACATATACAAAATTTCAAAGACGTAGCTGAAACCCTTCTGAAGTTATCGACCAATATTCTAGAACACGTGTTTTAAGGACATTTTGTATGGCAGCTACCCGAAGGAGTAGGACGATTTTGCCCATTAACGAACTTAGCCTTACAAATTCAACCAAACATCCAGATTCAAAATATCAAGATCCTAGGTGAAGGCGTTCTTAAGTTATCGTGCTAACGGACAGACGGACGTCAAGCGGATTTGAGGTTTTTGGCCACAAATAAACAAAAAAAATTATATATAACTTTTTTCCGTCCGTGGCTTGGTTCTATGTGTTACAAACTTTTGGGCTGGATTAAACTTATAATATTCTATATGATTTCATCTAGAGTAGAAAAAGCGAAATTTAAGATTGTCCATCTGGACATTTTTCTACCTTAAAATATGGTTTCAAATACACGGAAAAGACGTTTTTAAAGTATGTCGATAAAGCAGTTTCCGAACATTTTTAATAATCGCATGTGCCGTAAATGGGAATAGAATGTGAAGCCTAGTACGGACCTCGATCAAAATTTTGACTCGCTAATTACTATATATCTCTACCAGTGGCGGTGCTGATAGTTTTGGCGCCCGCGCACTTTCTATGTTTTGGTGCCCAAATTTTATATTTTGTTTTCGAAAAATCAAAGGTGATTTTCAAGATTTTGCATGATATAAATAGAAGAGAAGGTGGTAAAGTGCCCCCTGCTGTTAATTTGGCCCCCTAATTATTTCTAATGATTCATAATACCATTTATGGTTTGTGTTACATATCGGACAGATAAACACCATAGAAAATAAATGAAGTGCAGATATGCAAAATTTATTCCATCAACATCTGTGATTGTTTTCAAACGTGCATCTTATAAGAATCAATGGAAGAATATATCAAAAGATCTCAAGGAGCGAAACGTAGTCGAGGTCAAGACTGTGGATGTGATACAGGATGATGAAAAGATCAGTACTGAAATACTGAATACAATTCTACCAGGGACGTCATTTCAGTTTTACACAGGAGGCAAGATCTTTTTCACTTCATATAAATGCATTTGTGTCGATATTAAGATATGTAACATTGTTTAAACTCCTTTGAAAATAGTCCTTCTTGAAAGAATCAAAAAGTCACGGTTCCCTTCAATTCTGGAATTGACTCCCCATCGTAAATTACGCCCCTTAATTCGACATCTGATATTAAAGACACAAATAGTTAAGGATCCTTTTCTAGTGACCAAAGAAATAAAATATGCATTCAATTGTGATTTTTTGGAGCACAATGAATGTCCGATTTTTTCCGATAAAATTGAATTTTTTAGCTATTTTTCCTATGGTTTTATGCACACATTTAATTTGGCTCTCCGGTGCTATATTACCCACACATTTTCAATGATAGCCGTATACAAGAATTTTGAATTGAAATAATTTTTTAGAAACTGTGAGGCTTTATTCCTATTTTAAGTAATTAAGTTTGAAAGTTGGATCGACGAAACATTTTAAAGTAGCCTTTGAACGAATGTACCCGTATTGTCGTTTAATTATTAGATAACACTTCTTAGTTACATTCGTATAATGGTGATCACGTCATGAGAGTTTAATTCCCTATATATTTAAAAAACATACCTAGAGAAAATCGGAATTGATATGAAAAAATAGTGTGCATAAAGAACTGAAGCACTGGCACCGCGCATGCGCCTGGGGCCTTTGAGGTCCCATTTCATTAATACGGCGCACTTTTATAAACTGCGCCAGATATCATGAGAACATATGCAGTCACCAGAATGCAATGTATGCCGTCGCGCATAAAAAGGTTGAACGTTCACTGTGCCGGTGCGTGTTGTATGTCGAACCATGGTGTAGATTAAATGTTTGCGCCAAAGAGTAAGTCAATAGATTTGCACATGTATGATCGAACAATACACGATGTAGACGTGTCGGATCAGTGTAGGAAAATGATGTTGGTCATACAAAATTGTGTAAACTAGTTGGAAGAGGGTGATCTGAACCTGTATATTTACATGATAAGATCAAACCGCAACCGTATATTTAGAAGAATGAAACAAATGTTTGGGTGTACGAAGTGTTGTTAAATTGTATTTGAATGGATATGTATATGTAGGTAGGATGCCGTGTTTTAGAATTGCAAAATTTACAATCAGTGAATTTAGTGATAATTGCAGGATAGTATATGACCGAAAAATTGTGTAGGTAGGTGGAACAGTAGGTGTGACGCCCTAAAAATTTGGTGCCCGGCGCAGTTGCTCCACTTGCTCCTATGGAAGCTCCGCCCCTGATCTCTACCATCTCTACAGTGAAAAATTCGTTGTGTAGAATACTGTGGAGAAGTAAACTGCTGGGAACAGCTGTTTGTTTAACATTTCAATTTCAAATATAAAATTTATTATACGCGTGTTTTTTATGGTAATTAAGTGTTATGGATAATAATATCGGCCACGGTTAATTTTATACGCGCATAAAAAATTTTAAAATCCGCTTTGGTTAAAAAGAACCACTCGATATCACAAAAACCAAAGTCAGTTTGAAAAAAAATGACAAATTCAAATTCAAATCAGGAGATGTCAAAATGATCGTACCGCAATGCAAAATTAAATAGCAGCACATTTAAATGGTGGCGGAAAATTGGTCTCCACGGTTTCAGCACCATCTTTTGGTCGATGAGCGAACTGTCAAATCGTAGCAAAATTTTGACTCGAACTCCGTACCACCAAACAGAAAGCCAACGCGAAAATCGAGTAACCAAAATTTAGATCACATTTTTAACCCGTATTTCATATGGGAATCAAAATTTTGTTAGACGTTCGTACTAGGCTTGAACCGCATAGTCGGCGGAAATAAAAAGTCCGTCGTTTTCGAGAATAAGCGTGAGTATAGTAATGGTTTTCAATGTTAATTTTAAAATTCTGTAGACTAATATAGTTTTTTATTTGATCTCATTGAATAATTTGATTCCGAAAAATACAATAAGAAAAAAAAAAAAAATTTCGAAGTAGTTAATCAAGTTCATACATATTTAACGATATACGAAAAATAGAGATAAGAAATCAAATATATAATTCATGCCAGCCTATGAAACTGGTCAAACGGAAAGCATTTATATTTTATATTTTTTTGTTGGCGCAAAGTGCATATACATATGTACATGTACATATTTTATATGATCATCACTAATCAATCTAAATGCAACCATATGTGCATAATGCGCAGTATGTTGATACCTATCGTATACCATATATTTACAGAACGTACGGAATACGGGTGAGTATATACCTACATGATCTATAGTTTATTACTAAAAAAGTATACTCAAGAGCCTAGAACTAAAGATTGGTGGAAACCAGATCCACCATCTCGCATCTCGGTGACAGGCCTACACGTTCATACATATGCACATACATATGTATATTGTCATACAACATCACTGAGTAGCAATACATAAAGTCTGTCTGATATAATACGCTTTACTAAGCCAATTTACAGCGCTATTAATAAAAACCTGTACAATTTTCGAAGGTATATAGTAGGGATAAGAAAGCAAATTACACCAGATAGACTTTGTGTAATCATCATTAACCGTTTTTGGTATGTTTTATTTTTATGGGTTCGCGATCAGTTTCCAATACCGCTGAACTTTGTATATTTATTTCCAAATTTCATAAATTGTGTTATACATAAATGTCAAGTGAAATGTTCAAATATATTATGACGTTACTATTGCTCAATAGAGTCTACAGCATTATTTAGCTAACAAATCATGCAGTATGTATGCAGTAGATCATATTAGTCCAACTATTTATTCATTACCAAACAGAACTATAGTTTAGTTTTTGATATGTAACGGAGGTAGTTTTAAAATGAAGACTTACATTTGTAATCTCATGTGGGACAAGCACTGACATATAATATATGGATACCTCATCGGCTCATTTCCCTATACGATATGACATATTGAAATAGCCGACGAAATCGTACCCTATCGCTCCTTCTTAAAATTTCGAACTTCGAAAAACATGGGCAACAACTTAAAGAAAATTAAAAACTTTTCAATTTGAATTATCATTTCTGACAATTCAAATTGTTCGATTTGATGGTGAGAAGTTGTGTTTTGCGCTCGAAATTCATAACACAACTCACAGTTTACTTCAATTTTTTTATTAATAAATTTCTTGGGAAATAAAAGCTTCAGGAATATTTATAACGGTTGAGCATGTAATACGTTATTTTTGAATTTGGCGCCATACCGATAAGTACATGGTATTATATTCGTACTGCAGTAGCCAATATTACCTGTACAATTTACACAGCTTAGTTGCAATTTTATGAACTCATTTTCTTTCAATAACTTGCATTGTTTATCCAAAAAAGTATTTATCAAATTCAAATTATTTGGTAATTTTTCAATTCGAAATTACACCTAAAAATTCGGATTTCATTTTTCATGTTGCCTAATCTGATAGTTCTGTCATTGTTTTCCTTCTCGCCTTAATACATGCATACCGTGCTACTAACTCTTTCCTTCTTAAGATTCAGGTCATCCGTGGCTCAATCCTAATTTGTACCCCGGATAACTTTCGTAGTTTCTCTATACTTAAAATGAATTGAATTTGTGAAAGAAACATAAAGAAATGTTTCAATCAAAAATTATTGTATTTGCATTACCAATTTTAAATGTAATGAATGTTTAAAATCATCAAAATTTTGTTCAATAATGCAGAACCTCGGGTTATCATGGACACCTTTTTCGAAATATTGATATTTTAAAAACGTCGGCCATGTGAGATAGCAAATCAAGGCCTCCATTTGATATATCTCAGTGGGGACAAGTTTTCAGATTAGGAAATTTAATTTCCCCTTTCTGCTCGACACGGGGTCTGCTATAGCTTCTTTTGTGTGTCCAAAGCATAGAGAAAGATCTAATAGAGAAACAAACCCATAGCCTTTCTCTACTGATTTGTTTTTAATACATTCGATTTGAAATTTCTAGCCGTAAAAGCTCTTCCATCCCAAAAAGCTTCACTAACCACTAGTTCAAAAAGCTTGAGTTTAGCCGAAAAGGGGAACAATTTTAAATGATGTTAAGTTCATTCATCGTTGTTTCAGTTTAATTCTGGTGAAATTTTATTTTATAGGATAACAAGAGGGTACGAAATATTTAAGTTAATTTTACTTTATTATTTTCTAATAATACAGTATTGTGATCGATTTTTAAAAAAAAAAATTTAAATTATTTAAAATAGACCCCTAGCAAAAAAAAAAAATTTTTGGCGAGGATGGGGGAGAGTGAAAAGGAAAAGGTTCCGATTTTTATATCTCGATAACCTATAATGATATAAAGCTGAAACTTGGTATTTAGATACAGCTATATTAGTAGCATGTTGGAAAAATATAATTTATTATATGGGTAGTATGGTACGGGGGTGGGGGGTGTTTTTGCTATCTATAGAACGACTTAAGCTTGTAGCACACTATTACGACACGAAACGTCACAGCACGGCACGACACTGGCCAGCGTCGTACGGCGCTTGATGGTGTCACCGCACATTATACCGACGGTCATCAGCACGGTACGTCTTAGTAACGTACCGGCCATTCTATCAGTACATACTTAAATTAAAACAAAAATTAAAAAATGGAGCTATTGAACAGATCTGACTCGGACGAAGACATTATTGTTATTGCAGCATGTTTGGCAGAAGAAGAAAAGAACAAAAAAAGGAAAATACGGATATGGACTGAAATTGATGAAGATCTACCTCCATCGGAAGGTTTGCAAAATATATCTGACATAGGTGGATCTTCCACAAACATTGCAATGCGTGTTCGGGAACAGTTCAAAGATTACTTGAATTCTGATATGGGGTCTGTATCTTGGCAAAATGAGTTTGTCAGAAGAGGAAAAGATTACACATAATTTATTATTAATAAAAATTGAACAATTTTTTTTAATATGGTATATATTTTTTTACCTGTTTTGCCAATTTCCTTGGCAATTTCCTCCCATACATTTTCCTTCCTATTAGTATTGTGATAATTATTATCACCTCCATCGTATAATTCTTGGTAATTTCTTACCAAAGAAATTAAATTTTCTTCATCCACAGCGTCCAACGACAAACGAACGACGATTTTTTCTATGCTGAAATATGGATCCTCGCACACTAGTCCGACACGATACAGCACTGCACAGAACGACACAGTCTGGCATTTGCCGGATAGGATTATTGCGCGAAGACACCGAACGACAATTGCTGGACAGCGCTATGGCGTGCAGTGCCGTGCAGTATAAATGTGCGCACTTTCATACAAATGCATACATTTGATTCTCACCGAATTTTGTCGGTCCGTGTCGTGCCGTGCTGTGACGTGTCGTGTCGTAATAGTGTGCAAGCTTTATGCTACAAAGTTAAAACTCGGTATGTATATGTAAATCAACTAGAAAAGTAATTTAGATAAAAAAAAATTGAAATATTTATTGGCGTTCGGAAGGAGGCGAAAAAAATGATCAGTGAAAATGGAATGCATATATTTTCACAGTTTTCGTCATATCTATTAGGTCTTTAAAAATATTGAATTCATTTTTATTATAGACTTCTTTATATAAATACATAGAAAGCGTTTTCAGGATTTTTTTAAATTCGACCCCTAAGGGGGTGGAAATATATGAATATATTTATATATATATTTATATTTTTTCACGAATTCTGCCATATCCCTCAGGTCTGATCAGATATCGAATATCTTTCCACTTTCATGGGCTTGCGTAATAATCGCCTTAAACTCACTTTTAAGTTTTTTCATTTTTCAGCCTCTAAGAGGGTATAAAAGGGTTGAACAAGTTTTCAGGAATTCCGTCATATCTTTTAGAAGTGATAAGAAATTGAATTGGTTTTTACTTTCTCGTGTTGTCTTCATATTTATCTATTACCTCCTTTCAGAAATTTTGGATATTCAACCCCCAAGTGCGTGTAAGGAGGTTGCATATCTGATAATATATCGAATTCATTCTTACTTCCTAAGGTTTCCTAAAAAAAGTCCGCCAAAAAGTCAATTTGCGTATTTTTAGATATTCAATCCTAGTGGGTGTAAAGGGGTTGTATGCTTTTCAAAGCTTCGACACATTGCTTAGCTTTCATGAGATATTAGATCGCTTTTCATTTCCACAGACTTTTTATATAATCGCATACAAACCCATTTCTCAATTTTTGGATATTCAACCCTCAAAGGGTTTGCATATGTTTTCACAATTTTTCCATCCCTTAGTTCTGATGAGATATAAAATTGGTTATTACGGCATTTGATGTAATGACCTAAAAACCAATTTCACGATTTTTCGAATTACAAAAACCAAGGGATGAAGGGTTTGCTTACGTTTTCACAAATTTTTCAAAAACCCTCGTTTCTCATGAGATATGAAGTTTCTTCTTATGAAATCGTCTAAAAACCTGTTTCACAATTTTTTCGAAATTCAAATCCCAAGTGGAATTAATGGCTTTATGTACGTTTTAACAATTCGTCATATCGCTTAATTCTGATAGGGCAGCAAATTCGTTTTTACTTCTATGGGCTTTTAGTGTACATAATATACAGAAATTTGAATAGTCTACACGGGCTTTTCCAATGTTTAATCGTCTAAAAATCTATATTTTAAATATTTTTTTTTTAAGAACAAAACTAACTTTCCAAGATACCTCATAATTTCGAACAACTCACGATATATTCCGACTTTGACCGCTCCCGAACTTTGACCCGAATATAACAAAGTTTCGCCCAGACCATTGGCAGATTTTTTTTTTTAAATGGTTGATATTACGTGGTGCAGTAATCTCATTAGAATTGGAGTAAATGTTTACTGATTTCCGTTTAATAGACTTTTATGTCATTTTGTAATTGGTTTTTATTTCTATACAGGGTGTAACTAGTACTGAGGTTCAAACGAAAATGGGAGATAGAGGAACTTGTCCTGAGTAGAAAATCGTTTTACACATACTCCCGTTTTTGTACCGTTAAGGAGATAGCGCGATTTTAAGGACGAAGGATTTTCATCGTACCTGTGATCACTGTTTGATCTCTAACTTCTGCTGTACTTAGCGTAACGTAATAATTCTGGGCTCGTTGGAAAGGACACAAATTCTTCTTTCTAATTGCTATCAACTGTGTCAATCAGTGTTATACTTTTTGAGAAAAATTCATTTAAATGACACAAAAATAATAAAATAATAAATAAGGACCTGATTAACCACCAAATTTTATTACATTTTCGGAAAGCCCATAAAATTTCACTGTACGTTTGATAACAGAATTTCTTCATAGGTTGAATTGTAAAGGAGCGGGGCTAACAGTTATCAAGCACGTTCCCTTCAAGTAAATCTGGTTTGACACCCGTCATTCGCCGAAGGAGTATGATTAATAATAGTGAGGACGAAATAAAAGAGTTGAAGTATAGTTTATTACGTTTATTTAGTTTATTACGTTTACAAATAATTTTCAACATGTCCGCCATTGTGGAGCAAGCAGAAGTGGTATCGCTGACGAATGGCATTGGTGGGGTTCACACGCAGTAGTTGGGCTCGTAACTGATCGCATGCTTCGGTGATACGTGAAATGAGCTGTTCTCGTATATGAATTTTTTCTGCGTAGACGATGCTTATCAAATACCCCCAGACATAAAAGTCCATGGGAGTTAAGTCGGGAGATCGTGGAGGCCATGCAATGGGACCGCCACGACCAATCCATCGATCCCGAAAATTTGCGTCGAGCCACCGACGGACATTAGCACCATAATGCGCTGGGGCTCCATCGTGCTGGTTCCAAAACCTGGCCAGTACACGGAGTGGTATATCCTCTATAAGGTCTGGTAAAGTTTCTGTTTTGTTGAATGCCTTGTGCACTCGTAACTCTGCTCGTTATGCACTCCTTATGGTGAGCAGGAACAATGTAGCGATGCTGTAGTCTCAACGACTACAACCTTGTAGGGTGCCTTATGCACCGGCGGGCGAAATGTTGTGCCTTATGCACAATATTCTGCTTACCGAGTTAAATCGCCTTCCAAATCGACGACGATTTCATCCAAGATCCAAAACTTCGTCCTGCTTAGCAACGCGCGAGTGAAACCAACCAAATGACGTTGTCCGAAAATGGTTCAAATGGGCATAGTTTACAGGACTGAAGGTCCTGTAAACTATGTAATAAAGAAAGTGAAATGCCTACGGCCTGATTTTGCCGAGGCAGAAAAGTTGTAGAATTCAATAAAAAGTTTAACCTTAAACAGTTTCCTCTAAAAATTCGGCATAATTGGTGGAATTGAGAATTGGGGGAAGAAATACCGGACCGATGAAAGTTCTGCCGATGATGCCAGCCCAAACATTCACACTGAAGCGATGTTGATCGGACGTATTTCGGCAGGTATGGGGATTTTCACGTTCCCACACATGCATATCATACTCCTTCGGCGAATGACGGGTGTCAAACCAGATTTACTTGAAGGAAACGTGCTTGATAACTGTTAGCCCCGCTCCTTTACAATTCAACCTATGAAGAAATTCTGTTATCAAACGTATAGTGAAATTTTATGGGCTTTCCGAAAATGTAATAAAATTTGGTGGTTAATCAGGTCCTTCTTGGAGAAAACAGGACTTTTTTGTATTTTTTTTTAATTTTTTATTATTTTTGTGTCTTTTAAATGAATTTTTCTCAAAAAGTATAACACTGATTGACACAATTGATAGCAATTAGAAAGAAGAATTTGTGTCCTTTCCAACGAGCCCAGAATTATTACGTAGAAGTTAGAGATCAAACAGTGATCACAGGTGCGATGAAAATCCTTCGTCCTTAAAATCGCGCTATCTCCTTAACGGTGCAAAAACGGGAGTATGTGTAGAACGATTTTCTACTCAGGACAAGTTCCTCTATCTCCCATTTTCGTTTGAACCTCAGTACTAGTTACACCCTGTATATAATGTTGTAGCCGCGGTTTTTGTGCGTTAGTAATGTTCATATGGCATATTTCACGTTACGTACTCACGAAAATACATATAAGATTAATAAGTTCTCTCACCAGACATAATAAGAAATATTTATATCGGTTTTTATTTAAATCTGGTCCAATTCGTACGAGTTTATTTCATGGACGGAATAGTGTGGTAGTATCCGGTGTGAACACGAATAAGATTTAAGCCCCATCCAATATTTTACTAATATTCATAAATTTCAATCATGCTCGTACATGCAAACAGAAATTTTATTTTTTACGCATATGAGTATTAAAACGAGGTATAAAAAACAACACGTTTTTTTTAATTTTTGTGAACTTGTTCTTTTAAAATTACACGTATTTTCACCAATGTATCCAACTACCTATATTAGTTCATTTTATTATTGTATTATGTAAGATATTATAATAGTACAAACAAATACGAGTATAATAGATATGTATCGATATCTCATTATTTTTGCTCTTCAATTTTAATAAGGTATTCGCCATTAGTACGTATTAGTATATGTATTTTGTTTGTTCATCATTAACATTCGTCATATTTAAATATTCTTTAAAAAAACAAGTCTGAATTTACTTCATAATTTTGACTTCCTGTATCCTGTTAGCGAATTCTGTAACAGTAATTTTTCGTTCGATTTGCCTGATATTCTGTTTTTTAAGTGCAAATATTGAAACATTTATGTGTGCATAATGTTAAGCTCCTAACTTGAAGAATCGTTAATACCTGTTTTAGGGACTTTGGTATAAGAGGTACTGGAAGGAGTGAAATGATATCGCCCCTTAACGAACTTAGTTTTACAAAACGTATTTGATCGTGAAAAAATGTGACTGGAATCCGCTCCTGAGCTATCCTGCTAACAAACGAACGGACAAGCGTTTTTGGAGTTTTTGGTCATAGCTGAACGAAAAATAATAATTACCTTTTTTTTATCTGTGGCTCCATGATTTGCGTTATATACCTTTCGAGCCTGAACAATTTTTTTATATATTTTTTTTCAAATGGCTCCACAGTCAAAAATCTACATAAGTTCCAAGTTTCAACTTCCTTTTGTAAGCGGTTGCTCATGCTCCCTCCCCTTTCCTCCATCTTATCCGCAGTCTCCAAAAAGTCACCACTCTACCCTGTCTACCCACTTAAAAAATTTCAATTCAATAGATCAAAGGGCTTGTGAGATACTCGCATTCGAACACGTTAAACGAAAATTTAAAATATCAGGGTAGGGGAATCGTTCGCATTGAAGAAAGCTTTCAAGTACGAAAACAGTAACCTCCTTACACTTCCCCCAAAGTCGCTTTCATTGCCCACAAGTAACGGATCAGACAATGTTAGAGAGTTGTCTCTCTATTAGTACTTACTCTATGTCCAAAGCCATCAAAAGCTGCTTTCTCGTGCTTGCTTTTTGACACTAGATATATCCAAGATTTTTAAAAAGCAGCTTTCATAGCAGCTTTTTTTTGCTCATACTTCGGATTGTATGCAAGAAGCAGCATATTCATATGTGGGTATATATGTTACTTTCGTCTCAACATTTTGAGTCTTTCAAATGAAAAACAATGTGTTATTAACAATTGAAATTAGCGAAAAATGTAAGGATACTAATAGTAATGTTCATTTGCATTTTATTTATATTTTTATTCTTCATTTTTGATCGCAAAACACTATTTTTATGTTAACCCTACTTGCGTATGTATTGGTCGATCAGTTATTGTTATAAGCTATAAAAGCGGCTTTCGGGTATCTAAAACCCGAACATGCTATTTCTTGCTATGCCTGAATTTGACAGTTGCGACAGTCCTGCTCTGCTATGCTTTAGCTATAGCTGACATCCACGGATACACTGCTTAACTTGTCAAAATTAAAAAAGCAGGATATTGGGTAGTTCTAACGCCTGTTTGTTTAAATTAATTCCGAACGTCAGTTCCATTTTAGTTTTGAAAATTAAATTAAAAAAAAAACAACTTCACAGTGATCTTAAGAGCGATAAAAAGGGTAATATTATATAATCTGATAATATAATTCAAATCTTGCATTTTGTATGGAGGAGTATTTAATGACAAATTCACACATTAGTGCTTGCAACTTATGATCATACTGTTGGTCGATTAACACACTGGATTTATGAGATATATTTTTCTATATACATACAGTGAGCCAAAGAAAAGTTCGTACATACTTTGAAATAATACAATTTATTCAAATAAATCACCAAAACTAATTTATTATTGGATGATAGATTTGAGATTGTATAATAAATCTAACAAATCCTTCTCCGTTTAAATTACTTTAATTACTGTCTCGAAATTAGATTATTATATTTTTAAATTTGATAAATGCATCTCTCTGAATATTATATCATTTGTTTTTCTTAAATTTGTTTAATAAATAATATGTTTGAAACTACAGTTACATTTTCAATATATAGTCACTTGACTTGTCTTTCAACAAACCTTGCTGATATTTCGATCTTAAAAATCGACAAGAATTTCATCCTTCGAGAAAGGAGGAAAATCTTGTGGGTGGTAGGGATACTTTTAAGAGGTGATTCCCTGCTTTACTTTGAAAGCAATATTTACTACGTATACATGGAGGATTAAATTCGAATTCAATCCTTTAAAATCGCATACGGATTGGATCCAAGATCCAAGTTCTCGACCTGGATCAAAATTTCTCATATAAACGCGGATCGAAAGATCGAACGCAGCGCCGTTTGACATTTTCTGTTGATCAAAGAGTGTTGGAAAACATTGCCTAGAGAAAGAAGTTATTCACGACGTGCTGTTCTTGATGCGTGTTCGAGAGTGATAACTTACACAGATTTCAGGTTATGTCGTTCGTCATTTCAATCCCATTTCGATCTTCTCATGTTTCGATTTTTCGATTCTGTGTTGTCATATACGCGATTGAAATATCGATCTTTAAATCTTTGGATTTTTACTATCCGCGAAGAAACAAGATGGTAAACTAAATCCTTTCAAAGCTGCTCACGGAAAATAACCCTCTCTGAAGAAATTTTTTTTTCTTAAAATATAATAACCCCCTTAAATGTTTCCGATTTCTGCTTTTCATGTAACCTATGACATTCAGAGAAAATTCAAAAAATAAGTTTTTCGGGTAAAATATTATCATACTCTAGATGAAATCATATAGAGTATTATAAGTTTAATCCAGCCCGAAAAGTTTGTAACCAGGCGCGTAGCGTGAATCTTCGTAGGGCTAGCGCAACGATACGATCGCTAAATTTCGCGGAATTTTTTGATTACTTCCTGGAATTTAGCAATCAAAATTTTATTTCTGAATGAAAATTACGTGTTTATGGTTATAGAATTTGATGATCGTGTTATTGCGCTAGGGCTACGAAGTTTCACGCTATGCGCCTGTTTGTAACGCATAGAACCGAGCCTCGGACGAAAAAAAGTTATACACTATTTTGTGTTCAGTTGTAGCCAAGGACCCCAAATCGGGTTGCTGTCTGTCCGTACGTCCGTTTGCACGATAACTCAAGAACTCGTTGGCCTAGGAAGTTGAAATTTTGTCACCACCTGTGAAATGGAAAAAATAAGACTAAGTTCGTTAATGGGCGATATTCTTCCACTACTTCGGGTACCTCCCATACAATAGTCCTTAAAACACGTATTCACAATTATTGCTCGAATGCTTCAAGTTAGGAACTTGACATTTTGTATACTTAAAGTTTACAATATTTGAATCGAAAGTTCCGAATATGATGCAAATCGAATGAGTCCTTCCTGTAGCAGCCTACAATTGTCTTTCAAACATACTGCAGTCACGATCGGCTGCAAGCCAATCGTATAATACTCTAGATGAATACTGAATTCCGATTTATATTGTAGTTGGGGATAAAGTAGAATTACGTGTGTGCATGTTGTATGTCCTTTATTAAGGACTCCCATTAGATTGCTACTCAAACCTAAAAGACAATATTCAGTGCTTAATTCCATATCTTGAACTGGGTAAGTCATCGAAAAAAAATGTCCTTTTTGAAGGACTTTCACATGAGAGGTGCAGGAAGGACTCACTCGATTTCTTACATATTTATCCTTTTCCTTGGAACCATTTAAAAATGAACGTGTGCAAAATTTGAAATTCGTAGCTTGAAGTGTTCAAAAGTTATCGAAAAATATTGTTGAAGACGTGTCTTAAGGACATTTTGTATGGCAGCTACCAGAAGGAGTAAACGGATTTCGCTGATTAGTAAACTCGAGCTTTGTTTTTACTCAAAACTAATTTGTACAAAATTTCCAATTCATAGCTAAAAGATTACTTAAGTTATAGTAAGTTCCGTAAATTAGGTGAAAACGTTTTATCAGGATATTTGTATGGCAGCTACACGAAGGACTAATAGGATTTTCTTCATAATCATACATTTAGCTCTAACTATTGGAAAAATATCACATACAAAATTTCAAAGACGTAGCTTAAACCCTTCTGAAGTTATCGGCCAATATTCTTGAACACGTGTTTTAAGGACATTTTGTATGGCAGCTACCAGAAGGAGTAATAGGATTTCACTGACTAGTAAAGTCGAACTTTCTTTTCACTCAAAACTAATTTGTACAAAATTCCGAATTCTTAGCTAAAAGATTACTTGAGTTATAGTGAGTTTTGTAAATTAAGTGAATACATTTTAACAGGATATTTGTATGGCAGCTACACGAAGGACTAACAGGATTTTTTTCATAATCACATATTTAGCTCCAACTATTGAAAAAATAACACATACAAAATTTCAATCTCGTAGCTTAACCCTTCTGAAGTTATCGACCAATATTCATGAACACGTGTTTTGAGGACATTTTGTATGGCAGATACCCGAAGGAGTAGGACGATTTTGCCCGTTAACGAACTTAGCCTTACAAATTCAACCAAACATCCAGATTCAAAAATTCATGATCCTAGGTGAAGGCGTTCTTGAGTTATCGTGTTCACGGACAGACGGACGGACGGACGGACGGACGTCAAGCGGATTTGAGGTTTTTGGCCACAAATAAACAAAAAATAATATATTACTTTTTTTCGTCCGAGGCTTGGTTCTATGCGTTACAAACTTTTGGGCTGGATTAAACTTATAATACTCTATATGATTTCATCTAGAGTATAAAAATTTATGCAAGTTACAGAATCCACTATAACTCTAGTACGAGCTAAAGCAGGGATTCAAAATTTTACAGGAAGTAGTTTTATATCAAAAGCAAAACTGAGTTCATTAATTAGCGCCATCCGTTGACTCCTTCGAGTTGCTATCATACAAAAGTCCTTAAAACACGTGTTCACCAACATTGAGCGATAACTTTAGAACGCTTTATGTTACGACTTAAAAGTTAAGTTTTTCATGTAGTTACCATACAAAAATTCTGTAAAAATGTCCTAACTTAATTTATGGAACTCAGTATAACTCAAGAAATCATTTAACCATCCATCGAATAGCCACTATACAATAGTTTCTACCTGTAAATAAAAGGTCATACAATGGTTGTATGGGGACTCCTCATTCTTTTGATACATTCCCAACTAAAATATAAATCGGAGTTCAGTATTTCATCTAGAGTATCATACGATTGGGTTGCAGCCGATCGTGACTGCGTTATGTTTTTTATTTTAAAATGTGGAAAAAAACAGTATTTTACTCGAAAAAATTTATTGACGATTTACATGATAGAATATTTAGGAAGAAGCCATTCCGAACTTTTAGCTCGGAACGCTAAGCTAAAATTCATTGAAATAATCCTTCGGAAACAATGCTCTAATTTATTAGTAAGTACTGCACTTACTAATATGAAATATTCACTCCTAAATAGATCATGTTCCAACGATTTAAAATTTTATTTAAATTAAAATTGATACGCGTTATCTTTTCTTGTAATTAGCTTTAGTAGAGAATGGCTTGTTTCCAGCTAATCTATACTTCTCAGCTAAGCTGTTTCTATTCATTTAATATCGAAATATTAAAAAAAAATCCTAGTACCGAATTCCAAATAACATTATTAAACTTGTAAAAAATGATAGCTTGATGTCTTATATTGTTGTGAGAACGGAAATTCCCGGACAAATTTCCGCCCACAAAAACTTGACACAGAACATTGAATTAAATAACAAAGAATAGATAACACTGAAAACGAAATACGCATGAATATACGAAGAAACAAAAATAGGATAAATAAGCACCATCCATGAACATATAACACAGAAAATACAGAATTTTACTTAGTTTATGATTCGCAGTTTGTACCTGTCATCATAAAAGGACCGACGAGCGAAAGGAAGTGGGCCAGTCGGCAGTGATTAGGGGTTTTTGATTTATAATTCCGCCGAACCGAATAACTGAGAACTGAGCACGATCAACTCGGCCTATGTTTTGGGCTGTAGATTTATAATTCCGCCAAACCATAGAACCATAGTACTGGACAGACAGTTGTCAATTAGCTTGGGTTGTGGATTTATAATTCCGCCTGAATTACTTGGAACTGTCTTAACGACATTTGGCCAACGCTGTCAGTGTCAGTGATGCCAATTTAGTGCTTTCAGCTTTAAATTTGGTGCTCAAAACTTCATCTCAGTGGACAAAAATTAGTTTTACCGATTGCGCGTTAATTGGTGCCTTACAAAAATATTTAACACTAAACCTACCGATACTTCATGTATACCTATTCCTACCACAGCGGGTCAAGTGACCCGTCTTTAAAATGTTATATATATATTATACTATGTATAGTGAAAAATGTAGCACAATTTGGTACATGAATTAAGCAATTTTTCCAAATAACGATTCAAAAATATTTATTTATTAAATTTAAAAATGTGATAATGTTATTTAGAAGAAATTCTGACAAAAAGTTTAAAATGGGTCATTTGACCCGTCGTGGTAGGTTTAGTGTTAACGCTATTTGAATATTCCCGCGATTGTTATCCAACGGCATAGAAATCGCACAAAGAGAAATGTGCAAACAGTGCTGTCCATAGAGTATATATATATGTACTGGAGATGACAAGCAGCAACTGAGTTGAATGCGGACGTCATGGCATTCAATTACATTCAAAAGAACAAGAATTGAGACTAGACCACTCACTTACATTTATAGCCCAGCCCCCCCCCCCACCCCACCCCCACGCTAAACAACATACAACAGCAATTTGACACTAGCTCACTTCTTACTTCTCTGGCTGGTTTTATATAAAACCGGTGGCTTGTAGTCTTCAGTTTATATATCTGTTTATATATATGTCGTCTTCAGTTTATATATCTCTATGATGTTATAATTTCATGTTTTCCTTTCTTGTTTAGTCTTTTATATATTATTTACTTTTTATTCTTATTCTTTTATACATTTAAGTATATACTTTATTTTATTCTTTAATACATTTACATATATCTATATGCTTGTATTTTTCCATCGAGGGTCTTGCACCCGTAAAATAATTGAATAAATATAAATAAATGTTGACATTTAACTGCAATTGCAGAGTTTTTAATGAATTTGTATTTGTTTATTTTTTCTATTTCATTAAAAACTTCTTATTTTATTATACAGGGTATCCGATACTTGGCCGGTGACTTTTTAATTGGTGCTTCCTTGTTGAATTTTTGGAAAATAAATGTTCTACGTGGTGGTAAAGAGAACTCTTTTCAAAATGTACCGATGTTTTTTCGGCTTACAACTACCTTTTTGTAGCCAATAATATGGCACATAAAACATACTATACCTTACTATCATACTATAAATAAAATTAATATTATATAGTATGATAGTAATGGGGTTTTCTGGGAAAAAATTACATTGATCAAACATTTTTGAAGGTCATAGCAGCAAAAATTTGCATTTTGAAGTAAATTTTTCAAGATAAGGTCTAACTATAATACCAACGCTTCCAACGAAAGGAAGGTATATTGATTTCCTAAAAAACAACCTACAAAATGTTGAATTGTGATTATTAGTTTTGAAGATATTTATTTGAGTGATGGCGCATGTTAGAAAGAAATTTATTTACCACCCTGTGTCTCCGCAAATATTGAAAATTTAATTTCTGAAAATATATGAAGCAACCACCCCTTAAAAAGTTGCCAGCCATGTACCGGACCACCTGTATATTTGACTACAGTTTGTAAAGGGTGTTTCAATTGGAACGCTCGAAATTTATTAGGTTATAGCGGCCATGTTGTTAAAGCAACATCCGTCGAATTTATTTCGAACTGTTCAGTAGTGAATGGCAAATCACCATTATAGCTGAACAATGTGTGCCGTTCGAAACACGTTCCGCGCAATACGTGATTTTTAAAGACGAGGTCCATTTCTTGATGAATGGATATGTGAACAAACAAAATTGTCGAATTTGGGACGATACCAATCCACACGAGATACACAGCACCAAATGCATCCCGAGATAGTCACTGTTTGGAGCGGACTTTGTTCCGTACTTCTTCCAAAACGAAACTGGCATTGGAACCGACGACATGTGGTTCCAACAGGACGGCGCTACGTGCCACACATCGCATGTCACGATGGACACTCTGCACTAGAGTTTTGAGGGCATCGTTATCTCGCGCGGCGGCGACGTGATCTGGTCACCGTGATGGTGCGATTTAACGCCCTTAGATGTATTCCTTTGGCGCTATCGCAGGTCGATGCGAATAATCCGCAAACAATTGATGACCAGCAGAGACAAACTACGACAGGGCAGAGGCAACGAGCAGGGTCGAGACAAGACGAACAGAGTATGAGCGAAGACGAGCTACGACAAGCCACGACGCGCAGAGACGAGCGACGACGAGCAGAGCAGAAAAGCGGTGAGCAGAGCCAACGAGCAGGGCAGAGTAGAGGTGACGAGCAGGGTCGAGCTAAGACGAGCGGAGGCAAGCCTAGACGTGTAGAGTCATGCCAAAACTTAACAAAAAGAATGACACACATAATCAAATAGTCTATCATTTATATCCGATATTATAGGTTGCCCACTTGATGGATGGTGATATCCAGAATAAGTTAAACTTCGAGTTACTAGCTGTACGTCATCACGTTTTGAAGTTATTATGAACACGGTTCATCAATTATTTTAAGGAGCTGCCGAGGTATTAGGGAGTTTCGGCTCATGAAAACACCTGTCTTGAACGGTTTATACTTCTGATTTTAGTCATTTTATTTCGTAGTGTGAGTACACAAAGGACTCTCTCGAATTTTTTCATATTCAGTTCTTTAGTTGTACCTATTGTTAAAATTTCAAATTTCGGGTTTGAAGTCTCTGTAATGATATTATATATACAGAAAATTACAAACTTCTAGCTGGAAGCGTTTAGAAATTATCATCATCAAGCGTTTTAAGGACTTTTAAGCTTCTCGAAGGAGTTGGCGCGGTTCACTGTTATTTCAAATAAAATATAATTCGATTAAAATCAATATAAATAACAACACTTTATAAATTCGCTTTCAATTACTACCAATTACAAACACTTTCGCGTAGAACTGACCCTTGTCTCGCAATCACAGGTTTTTGCGTACAAACCGCAAACAATTGATGCCCTCAAGGTCGACATAACGAAAGCCATCCAGAAAATTCAGCCAGATTTATGCGACAAAGTCACTGAAAATTGGACCTCCCGAATGCGTGCCACTAATTGTAAGCAAAGCTGCGGCGGATATTAAAACGACATTCCATACTTAATGCTATAAAGTATTCTTTCAAATCAAAAAAAAATTTAATGGATATCGCACACAAAACTTACATTTAAAAATCGTGCGTCCTTATTTAAAGACCCTATGGAAGGATACTAGAGGTATACTATTCGATTGTACAATTTTTGAAAAAATGTATCTGGTAAGTCTGCAGTAAATCAATCAAAACGTATACGAGTTAGGTAGGTAGGCACGCGTGGCTGCCCGTGAGAACACGGACACACTTAGACCTAAAAGGTCCGTTGTGTTACCACAGTATCATCGAATCCGGTCCTACTCGTCGAAACATTTAGAACTTGCAATGAAGAGTTGGATTCTCGCGACCTCCATTGCGGCAAGATCACCAAGACACTTGAAGAAATAAGCTCCAAGATGAGCTTTCCTTCTAGCGGATAGAGCTGGACAGGTACAGAGAAGGTGAAGGACTGTCTCCTCCTCCTCCTCCTCATCCAGGCAGCTTCTACAAAAGTCGTTTGAGAAGAGACCGAGTCTTTTAGCATGTCGACCTATAAGACAGTGTCCGGTCAGGACACTGACTGTGATGCTGATATTCGCCCTTTTGAGCAAAGTCAGCCTTTTAGATTCAGCTTCGGCCAGATCTGTCTCGCAGTGTTACATGTAATAAGTCCAATCCCAGTAGCAGTTTACATGTAGAGAGAATTCGGATGTTCCGGCATAATCTGAAGGGTGGCAATGCGCCGAGCGAGTTCGTCAGCCATGCAGTTCCCTGGAATATCCCTGTGTCCTGGTACCCAGCACAGAAGAATATTGAACTGTTCAGCCATCTCCTTAAAAGATGATCGACATTCTGCGGCGACCTTTGATGTTGTCGAGGCCGATTCCAAGGATTTTATTGCCGCTTGCTGTCTGTGAAAATGCTAATATCCCTAGTAGATATTACTTTACATCTCAGCTAGGACAAGGCCTCCTTGATTGACATAAGCTCCACCTGATAGACACTACAGTGGTCCGGAAGGCGGAAGGAGCTGCTAATGTTAAGCATGTCAGAGAAAACACTTCCACCTATCCCGCCTTCAGTTTTGGAGCCATCCGTATATATGAGGGCGGACTCTTCCGTCCGTACCGAATCCCGAGTTAAGTTCCTTTAAATTTTTCCTCTTATTAGTTAGTATGTTTTGTGCCGCAAATACCAAAAATCTAAACTGAAAGAACCAACATTTTCCAAATTGAAAATTGCAAAATAGATTTGCACTGTTAAATTTTAATTCTCTTCACTTCATTTCAACTCGATTCGTGATCATTAGATGGCTCTTGAAAATAAAGAGAATGAATTTAAATTATTAGAGTTTAAGTTAATTTTGCGGTTGAATTTTATCAAGAATTTCTGCC
This sequence comes from Beris morrisii, assembly GCA_951812415.1. Classification (NCBI taxonomy): domain Eukaryota; kingdom Metazoa; phylum Arthropoda; class Insecta; order Diptera; family Stratiomyidae; genus Beris; species Beris morrisii. Next base: position 97,567,140 of record OX638311.1, read on the forward strand.
AACGATTTTGTACGGAATAAGCCACACAAAACTCACCAAATTTTTGTTATATATTTTTTGCGTCACACGTTTCTTACAGCTGCTTGACGCTTTATGATCTTAAAAATTTTTCACAATCTTAAAAGTGTTCAATGAAATCTCGAGTTAAATGTTTTTCTTTTCCACAGTAGCATCTTATTTTAGCTACAAATACATAATTATAAAATAAATACATATACGAGTACACACATACATATGAGTACGAATAATTTCTTGATCCACAGACATCAGTCAATAATGTAATGGAAAGTCCGGGAATAAGGCTCCAGTTTAACCTAATATATCTATTGAGAATGGTTACTTGAGTACTAATTTTATTCAGTAGACAGAACGAAGTCATTGAACTGAAAATGACCTAAATCTTTGCCAGTCTTCAAGTAGTTTTCTTCAGAAATTTCTGCAAAAAGTCTACAATGTTAAGGTATACATTCATCTTTCAACTCAAACCTACCTATCTTCCACGCAGACATTAAACAGTGACAGTGGGTAAACCATATGAAACTTACAGGTGAGCAGGTGTTAGAAATGCATCAGTGATAATATACATATATTGTGTTTTATGTGTTGTAACGGTACGTAATAATAATCGAAATGATCACAATTTGCATATACATACGTGTGTATTATATAATATTTAATAAATTTCCTCCCATTTTCACTTTCGGAATGAAAAAAAATACATGACATGGCCAAAATGAAATGAAATCCAGACAAAAGCTTACATTCTCGCTGCATAGAAAGCAATCTCTCTATTGCAATTTCACGGGTTTCGCATTAATCCTCGAGTGGTTGTATACGCACAATCGTTGATTTTAATTCAAATAAACTTTTATTAGATTATTTATTCAACACATCACAAATTCGCGAACTACTGATAATAACAATATTATATTGCTACCATGAAATGTACAATTAACTTTCTACAGAGTATGCAAAACAAATGTATATCTATCGCATTTAAAGCACTACGAAATTTATATTTTTAAATTCAAAGTCGATATATGTAGGTATGTACAACAAAAAAGAAAGGAAAACAATTATAACTTCTTATTTTTTTTACTTTGAAATCGTAAAAATAATCGCACCGTTAACCGCACATAAGCAAACCTTGAAACGAACAAGCGAATAGCACTTGATCTGAACGACTGGAACACGTACAACAAAATATAAAACTTGTACCTCCAGTTTTAATCTCCTGTGTGTTTTGTATAGTCATCGGCATAGTCACAATCATAGAAGTCAGGAGTTGTTCGCGATCGTTGGTAAGTTTTGCTGTGAAGTGGAGGTGGTAGAAAGAAAAACGATCGCATTATAAAGCAAAGGCATTCTGTATCTGTTATAAACAAGTATAGTCACAATTGAATGGAGGCTTGGAAGTTGGTACGGTACAGTAACAGTATGATGATCACCAAATGCTTATAGGGTTGTCATGTGAAAAATTCTTAATGCAGCAGTTTATCTTTGAAAATACAAAACAAGGCCGCAACAGAAAGATGTGAAAGAAGTCTTCGAAGTCTGGTGCGCAACTGTTAAATATCTTGGCCAAAGTTAAGTTATTAGAATAGGGCCCGGCTAATGTCAGGGTATAATTACATTAAAATACTAAAAAAATTTTGTGAATAGTAAACAGTGATATCACTTTAAAAAAAAAAATGAAGAAGATTAAATTTTAAATCGGAGTAGATTTGAAATTTTGGGAGTAGATTTAAAAACCATTTAAATAGTAGTAAATAATACGAATTATTTATTAAAAATGTTAAATAAAAGGAACCAAAACATTGGAGATTAGTTAAAGACATAATAATATATAAAATTAATAGTTTTCAGCAGAAAAAAATAAGTATATACATAATTTTTTTAATACCTAGGACACATAGCCACCTAAATTTACGTGTTTTTTTTACACAAGTAGACAATATTTCGTATGGGAATATGACATGTTCGACAAATATTTAATCTTATATCCACAATCCAAATATACAAAGATGTCCAAGTTGGACAAACCAAATATAATACTAAAACTACACGCGGTGGTACACAGGGAATGATTTTCTCATAGACATCATGAATAATTGCACAGGACAACGAAAATATCATTACCAAGGCAGCAAACTTTTCAATGAGTTGCTAAGCTACCTACATAAAAAAAAACATTAGCCTTGTTAAGTTCAAAATTAATTTTAAAATTTTTTATTACATTGGAACATATTAATATAAAGAGAAACAAAAAATCTGCCAACAGTCTGGGCGCAACTTTATTATTTTTTCGGTAGAAGTTCGGAACAAGTTTAATTTTGAGATGCGGTGCAGGTTACTATGTGACTGAAAACCCAAAAAAAAGTTCGGGAAGCGGTTAAAATGGGGTCGCGCTAGAATACTTACGCCGCTGCCTCATATAACATAATTACAATTACATAATTGGGTCATACACCGTGACGCGATCTAGTCCTAGTATAATATCAGTTGTTACGCCATTAGAAGGTTTTTCGTGATTTGGTTTCGGGCCATTACATGAAATCGGAAATGCGTTTGAAGACGATTATATAAAAAGTTTGTGGAAGTTCAAACCAATCTAATATCTCATCAATCCTGAGAAATATGTCGAAAGCCTTACGTCCAATTGGAGTTGAATAACAAACATCCTGAAATCAACGTTTTGACGATTATGTAAGAAGCCTTAGGAAGTAAAAATGAATTCGATATCTCATTAGAACTGGAAATATGTAAGAATTTGTGAAAACATATGCAACCCCCTTGCACCCACTTTGGGGTTGAATATCCAAAAATCCTAAAATGAGTTTTTAGATATATATAAAGAAAGCCCGAGGAAGTAAAAACCAATCCGATGTCTTATCACTCCTAAGAGATATGACGGAATTCGTAAAAACGTGTTCAACCCGTTTTTACACTCTTAGGGGTTGAAAAAGGAAAAACCTTGAAAACAAGTTTTAGGTGATTATGAAATAAGCCCCTGGAAGTGAAAAGTTATTCGATATCTAATCAGACCTGAGGGATACGGATGAATTCGTGAAAATGTATAATCCCCTTTACACCACCTTGGGGTCCAATTTTAAAAAATCCTGAAAACACTTTCTATGTATTTATATGAAGAACCCGTAGAAAAAAAATGAATTCAATATTTCGAAAGACCTAATAGATATGACGAAAATCGTGAAAATATATGCATTCCATTAACACTGATCATTTTTTTTGCCCCACTTCCGAACGCCAATGGATATTTGAATTTTTTTTTAATCAAAATTACTTTTCTAGTTGATTTACATATACGTACCAAATTTCAACTTTCTAGCATAAGCCGTTCTATAGTTAGGAAAAACACCCCCCACTTCCGTACCATGCTACCCCTATAAAAAATTATATTTTTCCGACATGCTACTACTATAGTTCTATCTAAATACAAAGTTTCAGCTTTATATCATTATAGGTTCTCGAGATATAAAAATCGGAACTTTTTCCTTTTCGCCCTCCCCCAGCCTCACCCTCTACACCCTCACCTTCAACATTTTTTTTTCTGCTGGGGGTCTATTAGGCCTACTTCTGGTAAACATTTTAAGCATCTATCTTACATTGTTCTTGAGATATGAGACGTGATTTTTTAAAAAAATGCTTACCCCCTCCACTTCCATGCTCCACCGCCCTCTTAAAAAATTTTACTTTCAGCAAACTTTATTTGTCAACATTTATACAGAAACCAAATTTTATTGCTCTAGTGCAATTGGTTCGTGAGATATCGTAATCTAAAGTTTTTCAACCCGTCACTGCTCCTCTCAATAATTTTTTTTGGATCTATTCTCCTGGTATACCCACAGATGTTCATTTAGTTTTAATTTCGTGACATTAACCGATTAGGAGATATGGATTTTAGAATGTCTCGATCTCGGCTTTCGAGCGTTTCGGACGCATTATTATTCCCCCCACTCCCACACCCCTTTACCCATATTATCATTTTTTTTTGCAAATGGGTCCACTATCGATGTTCTATATAAATTCCAAGTTTCAGCCTCCTAGCATATGCGGTTACTGAGATCTTGAAACCAAAATTTTTCGTCTAAAACGCTTCCCCCACCTCCCCCCTTATACCCCCACCACTCAAAGGGTGGCCACTTGAAGGGGTCTGCTCGGTCTACCAACAAAAAAAAATTCATCTTAATAGCTCACAGAGTTTGAGAGCTATAAGTTTTCAAACGTTTTGCGTACGGCGGACGGCGGACGGCGTACGGTGTACGGCGCACAGACGGACTGAACATTTTTTTTGCTTTTTTGGTGTCTATTAGTCATGAAACGTGGAAAAAAAATTTTTCAGGGTATCAAATTTTTTTTTTTAAAAATCGATAACAATACTTTATTATTAAAATAATAAAGTAAAATTGATTTGATTTGATTTGATTTAATTTATTTCCATAATATATACATGTGTTTAGCTTATAATCTAATAATAATCTTTATATTCAACAGTGATCAGACTACTTTATGGTCTTTGCAACTTTAATATTAGTTCACCGCGTATAGCTTTTAGTTTTTTCTTGTTATTTATAATGTTACGACACAAGGAAAACGGAATGAAAATCCTTATATTTAACCTAAACTAAATTAACCTAACCCTAAGCTACTTTTAAACTGCGTTAATTATGGTGAATAGTGATCAGAAAAGATAGATCGAATGAGGGGCTGAAACAAAAAATTGCCAAATATGAACTTAAAAGGAAATTGTTAATACGAAATATGGACTGTCTTATCGCAAGTAGTCTGGGTGGCTTAGTGGCTAGAGCACTTGCCTTCGGTGCACCTGGTACCAGGTTCGAATCTGCTTGGCGGCAAGTAATTTTCCAAAATGGGATTGGGTGCCGGACTACCAGTTCACTCAGCTGTAAATGAGTACCTGAGTTAAAATCGGGGTAATAATCACGGACGAGCGTGTGGCTGACCACTTCACCTCCTATTGTTCCGTTGGTCTAGTAATGAAGTAACTCTAGCATTACTTCAAGGCCTAGGCCCAATTTTGGCTGTTGTGCCATTGATTATTGATTATCACAAGTAGCGTGATAAAACCTAGAAAAATTTTATTATAAATTTTATTTTATTTTTTTTGTTTTTGTACATAACAATGGAATTATTTATTAGGTATTAGTAATGTCAATTACCTTGCCTTAATTAGCGTTAGACAACCGGAAGAAATTTGGTACATAACAGTAGAATTAGTCAAATGAGAGATGTAATTAGAATTGCAATTACCCGCAACTAAAATAATTTTATATGTTTGAATTGTAGAGACTCCTCACAACTAACAAAAGGATATAACCTTTGAAAAGGGAGTAGTGCAATATAATTAATATAATAAGATAATTGGAATAACTAAAGCATTTATTATAAAAAAAATTTATATTTTTAAGGTCGTAAATTGGCAATATAGGTGGCCGTGTATCCAATGTATTATCCTATATTTTATTTTAGTTTAAACTCATAGCAGCCGTCTACGAAGTTAAATTTTTAAAAGTAGTTTATCGGTTTTCCGTGGGAACAAAAATATGAAATTTATTAGGTAACAATTCTTTACATAGCATTATGTTCTCCATAGTACCCACATGTAGCCAATTTATTTTTTTTTTATTTTTTATTAAGTTCATGGTTGAAAACTTCCTTTCTGCAGATGCACTGCTATGTGCCTATACTGCCAATGAAAGCATGAATCTAGACAACTGTAGGAGCTTGGGTTCTTCTAGAATACTATAAATTATATTTCAAATCCTTCATTTCTCTATGTAAATGGCGGAAATGAAAAAAATCTGCAAACAAATCCGTGGCACCACTCGTAAAAATGAAGTGAATTTTATACATACAAAGAAAGTACGTATGTTACGTATAAGCACCTAAAATATTATACGTAGAATCGCCATTAATATTCTACGTCTAGTGCTCTTTCAAACTATACGTATTGTTGCGAGCTAGGGGTTCGCCGGGATTTCAAGTAAAACACAATTCGGTTAAAATAAAAATAAGTAATTATTTATTAATCGCGCTTTAAATTCACAGAACTATATTCGCACAATAATTCGCACTGTATGGCAGTACCGCCCGCTTATACCATATATCGCTTGACTCGTTCACTTTCGTTCTCTCTCAACACGGTCGCGTGTTCCCGCTGTCTGTCACAGACGACGTAATCGAAATTACTGTGTCTTCGCTGAACGCTTCACCTGCTTAAATACTAGGCGGTTGCAGTCTTGAATGTTCACCGGTGTACTTGAACGTTCGTTCAGTTGTGGAATCTTCTCGAAAGCTTCAGAGCCTTCTATTTTGACCTTCGTTCAGTGGTTTATGTACAGGGTTCTAGTACATTGGAGAGCATTCGATAAGAAGAGAGATACAATCGTGTAGTTTCGGCTTATCTTCAGCTAGGTTTCTGATTGGGCTATTTTGCAACTAAGTATTCGGTTGTTGTTGTTTTCATTATGTGAAACGATCGAGTTGCACGGTTGCGCGGTTGCCAGGTTTACATGTAACAGTATTATAGACAAATACGGCAACCGCTGACATCATACCCTAAAATTCTACGGTGTTTATCCGGCTTTTATCCGGTTTTTTTCGTATAGTATACGAAACTTTGCTTTCTGAGCAGTTCAGTTTCAAATTAAAATTTTCCGGTAAAGTTGTGATTGGAGTAAAGCTGGCATTACAGTGACTGCGATTTCGAGTGATGCGCGCGATTTCATCACACAGAGTGCTTTGGGAAATCTCGCGCATCAAACGACATCGCTTTCATTATATTAGGTCTGTTCTTTTTGCATACACTTTCTACACTAGGTTACACCTTCTACCCTAATGCTGTTCTTTTTGTCGGTGTGACGTCAGAGGTGGCTGTTCTTTTTGTCGAGTGTAGTGTATTCAGTGTACACTTTTCTACACTGGATCGGGAGCAGGTGTAAGTTCTTACACTTTAGTATATTTTACCGTCTCTCAAAATTGATGGCTGTGTGCAGATAAAATTGACTTTATGCATTTATGAAAATACGGTTTTGAATGAATATTGAATGGTAATAAATTTCCATTGATAGAAGTGAAAGAATAAAGTGTAACGACTCTTTTTCCAGGGTATGCTCATCGGGTGCCAGTGTCCGTTACAAAATATTTATTTTATTGATTGACTTCACTTTATTACGCTAATTGTTGACATATAATTGGTTATTGGATTTCCTTTGGGTTTTCTCCTTGCTCGCCTCCGCGCGTCTGCTCTCTTCGCCTTGACTCGCTCTTGATCGCCGCCTCTGCTCAACGTGATTTGATTGTAATCCTGCTGGTACGATTCCACTCGCCTTGCCTCGACTCTCTCTGCTCTGCTCTCTCTCTGTCTTCCTACATGCCCATTCTGCTGTTCGGTCTGTCGCTGCTTGGTTGGCTTCGTTGCTTGGTTTGTTGCTACCTGGCTCAACGTCGCGTGGTCCTTCGCTGCTTGGCTCATCGCTGCTTGGTCTTTGCTCTGTTGCTCGGGGTGTCTCTACCGAGCCCAACGTCGCGTCGTCCTTCGCTGCTTGGCTTTCTCCGATGTTTGGCCCTTGCTTTGTCTTCCCTGTCTTCGTCCTACCCTGTCTTCGTCCTACCCTGTCTTCGTCCTTCCCTGTCTTCGTCTCTCTGTGCGGCTTCTGCTTCGTTAATCTCGGCTGCGCTGTGTCTACTTGTCGTGGTTCTGGCAAAGTTCGTCGTAGCTTGTCGTAGCTGGTTTTAGCCCGACTCCTGGCACGACTCTGCTTGCCTTAACTTGACCCTGCTTCTGATCATCATCACGCCTTTGCTCGCATGATCCGCTCGTCGTGGCCCGCTCTGTGCTTGTCGCTGCTTTGCTCTGGGTATCGTCGTTGCCCTGTGCTCGTCGCTGCTTGTGCTCTGCTTGTGGTGGCTCGCCGTGCTCATCGCTGCTTCGCTCTGCGCGTCGTGGCTTGGCTTCGCTGCTGTCGTCTTGGCTTCGCTACGTCCGTCTTGGCTTCGCTGCGTTCGTCTTGGCTTCGCTGCGTTCGTCTTGGCTTCGCTGCGTTCGTCTCGGCTTCGCTGCGTTCGTCCTGGCTTCGCTGTGTTCGTCTTGGCTTCGCTGCGGTCGCCTTGCTTCGTGGCTCTGTCTTGTGCGTCGCTGCTGTCGTCTTGCTTCGCTGCTTCGTCTTGTGCTTCGGCTTGGACTAGACCTAATTGACCCCAGACTTTCAAAGAGGAAGCGCAACTTCGCTAGCCTTATCCCGTCTGAGGGTCGCTTAGGACGACTGTCCGGTCAGTTTTCAATGTTGCTAGAAGAGGAAGTGCAACTTCGCTTGCCTTCTTTGCAGACTTGATCACTGCCACCGAGCTCTCCTTCTGGTTGACTCGTTCACTATATATTTAGTGACCAACATTCGCTGTCCATGAATTATGTTATGGAACAAATTTTGTGTGGGAGAAATTTTGCCTTTTTATAATTCGCGGCTGGGGTATGCTTGCCTCGGTATATAGTCTCGCTGGGATTTCGTATACTTGTCGGCGGATTCTCTGTCGCATTGCGTCGCCTGGGACGTTTTTGTGATCCCGCTGACCTTTTCCAGGTATATTCCGAATTTTTCTCCTTTTCAGCTTTTGTTGTGTGTCTTTTCAGATTCTGTGTTTCATGTTTGATGTTCTTCAAAGTTCAAAGATCTTAGCTCTTGTGTTGTATTGGTAATTCAAAATCCTTAGTTCTAAGTTTAATTTGTGTTGTGTTTGTAATTCGATTCACTGTTACATGTTTTAATTCAATGTTTGTGTGTGGAAATTTCACATGGAAATTTCCGTCCTCACACTTCCCCCTTTCGTTCGATTGAAGACTTTTTGTAGTTCACTGTCTGGCTGCGTGACTCTTTACTGTTTTTTCCTACGCGGCTTATTCACTGTGTTTTATTTTCACTGTATGGTAATTCACTGCTTGATTCACTGTCTGGCTGATAAACCTATAGCTCGCTGTGCTTTCGTTGTTTGTCAATTCGCTAACTTTTCACTGTTCGTTAATTCACTATTGTTAATTCTCTGTTGGTTAGTTCACTGTCTTGTGGTGCGCTAACTGTTAATTCACTGTACTGTTGATAAGCTCACTGCCTGTGTTCACTGTCACTATATGTCAGTTGATACACTGATTGTTAATTCACTGTACTGCTGATTAGTTCACTGTTTGATTCACTGTCTGGTTGATAAACCTTTAGCTCACTGTGTTTTCATTGCTTGTTAACTCACTGTCTGATAACTTCGCTACTTGATAATAGTTCCACTATCGGTATTTCGTTCGTTAATTCACTGTTTGTGACTTCACTGTTGGTGCACTGCCAGTTTTCTTTGTTCATTTTATTTTGTGAAGTCCCTGCTCGGGCGCCATTGTAACGACTCTTTTTCCAGGGTATGCTCATCGGGTGCCAGTGTCCGTTACAAAATATTTATTTTATTGATTGACTTCACTTTAGTAGTGTAGATATACCAATTCTGGACCAAGGGAGGAGGGAGGTTGGCGGTGCTAGGAGCTTTTATATGGATGACGTCATAGATTTGCGTAAATTCACTCCGTCGGAGGAGCTTTTGCATGGTGACTGTAGTGGATCCAGCGTTTGGCTCCCTACATTCGTATGTACCGCCAGCGTCCGGGGGCGATATAAGCGGCCGTATGTGGAGGTGAGTTTGCCTCGTCTCAAAGTACCGCCAGCATCCGGGGGCGATATGAAAAACTGGACGCGATGTTGGTAGCGATAGTGTCTGGAGCGATACCGCTAGCGTCCGGGGGCAATATAAGCTGCTGTACGACGGTGCCGTATTTGAACAGTTCTTAAAAGAACTGGTTACTTTTTACTCTTTGATATAGGTACATCAGTTCTAATAAGAACTGATGTCGAGTTTTGGGGCGCGTCCGTACCTGGTAGCGGGCCGAAACTAGTCCGTGGTCCGTCGAGCGGGTAGCTGTCGAAAGGTATATGCTACGTATGCCTCGTCGCAAAGTAGTTCTTGTTTTTATTAGAAACACTTGCGACCTTTCGTCACGACTTCCAATTTACTATTAACAATTTATTTACAAAAACTTAACTATTTATACAAAACGAAATAACTCTTGGTTATTTCCTACCAACGATGCTAAGTGCATCTCGACAAGCTTGAAATTCAAAACAATAGGTGACCTAACGGTCAACTTCGAATGCTAAGTGCATTTTGACAAATTTTAATTTTTAAAACAATAAGTGACCTAACGGTCAACTTTTAATGCCAAGTGCATTTTAACAAATTTTATTGCACGGATTTTGTGAGACATTTAGCTGGACACAGTGGAGTCCGTCTAAATGACCCACAGTGACGTCATAGACTTGTATGGAGCTGATAAGGAATTCACTCCGCCAAAACAATGGAGCAGATGGAGGAGCTTTTACGGAGGAGCTTTTACGGAGGAGTTTTTGTATGTAACGTCATAGACTTGTATGGAGCTGATAAGGAATTTACTCCACCAAGCTTTTTGCATAAATTTAGGTGTTTTTTGAGAAGATTTTATCCCATTGCATAAAGTTGGGCGTTTTTTGGGTGTTTTTTGAGAAGATTTTTCCCATTGCATAAAGTTGGGCGAAGCATTTTTCGTAAAGTTGGGCGTTTTTTCACGAGCTTTTTGAAATGGGGCACGAGCTTTTTGACATAGCTTTTTGATAGTGCGAGTCCAGGCTTAGGCTAGTGGGGTGATCTGAGGCTTAGGTTATCCAAAACTGGGGCTTAGGCTAGGGCACGAGCTTTTTAACATTTGTATGAAGAATTCACTCCGAGCTTTTTTGATAGTGCGAGTCCAGGCTTAGGCTATTGGGAACTTAGGTGATCCGAGGCTTAGGTTATCCAAAACTGGGGCTTAGGCTGGGGCACGAGCTTTTTAACACTCGTATGAAGAATTCACTCCGTGCTTTTTGATAGTGTGAGTCCAGACTTAGGCTAGTGGGAACTTAGGTGATCTGGGGCTTAGGCTTAGGCTAGTGGGGGTCTGAGGCTTAGGTGATCTGGGGCTTAGGCTTAGGCTATCCGGGGGCTTAGGCTTAGGCTATCCGGGGGCTTAGGCTAGCGAGGGGCTTAGGCCAGCGGAGGAGCTTTTACCTGGTGACGTCATAGACTTGTATGTAATTCACTCCGCCAATGGTTTTTTCGTAGTTTTGTGGCCAGGCTATCCGGGGGCTTAGGCTAGCGGGGGTTTAGGCAAACTAAGGCTTAGGCTAGTGGGGGCTTAGGCTACTTTTTTTGTAGTTGTATGAGCTTTTTGGTAGTTCCAAGCTGGCAGTTCCTACTCTATATTACATAAAGTTGTGAAGAGGAAATATTGTAGGGGGCTGATATAATAATAAAGGGTGACTTAAACAGGCTTAGCTAATTGCCTTTATCAGAGTAATATAGGTTATAGTAATAACAAAGGCTGACTTAAGCAGGCTCACCTATAGACTCAGATTCTTAATAAATGTAACTAATAAAGGCTGACTTAAACAGGCTCACCTATAGACTCAGATTCTTAATAAATGTAAAATAAAGGCTAACTTAATCAGATTCATTTAACTCAGATTCTTAATAAATGTACGCGGTGATAATAACAAGGCTGAGCTCAGCTAATTGTCTTTATCAGAGTAATATAGGTTATAATAATAATAATGGCTAACTTAAACAAACTCAGCTAGATATGATTGACTCAGATTCTTAATAAATGTAACTAATAAAGGCTCACTTAAGAAGGTATAATACTAATAAAAGCTAACTTAATATGGTTTAGCTAAATATGTTTGTCTCTACCAGTCAGGTTATAATAATAATAAAGGCTGACTTAAACAGGATCACCTATATATCGTTGGCTCAGATTCTTAATAAATGTTAGGTATAATAATAATAAAGGCTGACTTAAGCAGGCTCAGCTAGATATGGTTGACTCAGATTCTTAATAAATGTAAGGTATAATACTAATAAAGGCTAAATTAATAAGGTTCAGCTAAATATGTTTGTCTCTACCAGTCATGTTATAATAATAAAGTAAAAGGCTGACTTAAACAGGCTTACAAATAAAGGCTAACTTAATCAGGTTTACTACTAATGCTAATAAAGGCTGACTTAAAGAGGCTCAGCTAATTGCCTTTATCAGATTAATTCATATTAAATATAGGTTATAATAATAATAAAGGTTGACTTAAACAGGCTCACCTATAGACTCAGATTCTTAATAAATGTAAAATAAATGTTAACTTAATCAGGTTCATTTGACTCAAATTCTTAATAAATGTACGGGGTGTTAATAACAAGGCTGACTTAGACAAGCTCAGCTAATTGTCTTTAACAGAGTAATATATGTTACAATAATAATAAAGGCTGACTTAAACAGACTCAGCTAGATATAACTCAGATTCTCAATAAATGTAAGCTATAATACTAATAAAGGCTAACTTAAGCAGGCTTAATAATACTAATAAAGGTTGACTTAAACAGGCTAAACTAGATATGGTTGACTCAGATTCTTAATAAATGTAAACTATAATACTAATAAAGGCTAACTTAAGCAGGCTCAATAATTCTAATAAAGGCTGACTTAAACAGGCTCAGCTAGATATCATTGACTTTACTAGTCAGATTCTTAATAAATTTAAGGTATAATAATAAAGGTTGATTTAAGCAGGCTCAGCTAGATATGGTTGACTCAGATTTTTAATAAATGTAAGGTATAATACAAATAAAGGTTAACTTAATCAAGTTCACTACTAATACTAATAAAGGCTGACTTAAAGAGGCTTCGCTAATTATCTTCACCAGAGTAATATAGGTTAAAATACTAATAAAGGTTGACTTAAGCAGGCTAAACTAGATATGGTTGACTCAGATTCTTAATAAATGTAAGGTATAATACTAATAAAGGCTAAATTAATAAGGTTCAGCTAAATATGTTTGTCTCTACCAGTCATGTTATAATAATAAAGTAAAAGGCTGACTTAAACAGGCTCACAAATAAAGGCTAACTTAATCAGGTTTACTACTAATACTAATAAAGGCTGACTTAAAGAGGCTCAGCTAATTGCCTTTATCAGATTAATATAGGTTGTAATAATAATAAAGGTTTACTTAAACAGGCTCACCAATAGACTCAGATTCTTAATAAATGTAAAATAAAGGTTAACTTAATCAGGTTCATTTGACTTAAATTCTTAATAAATGTACGGGGTGATAATAACAAGGCTGACTTAGACAAGCTCAACTAATTGTCTTTAACAGAGTAATATGGGTTATAATAATAATAAAGGCTGACTTAAACAGACTCAGCTAGATATAACTCAGATTCTTAATAAATGTAAGCTATAATACTAATAAAGGCTAACTTAAGCAGGCTCAATAATTCTAATAAAGGCTGACTTAAACAGGCTCAGCTAGATATCATTGACTTTACTAGTCAGATTCTTAATAAATCTAAGGTATAATAATAAAGGCTGATTTAAGCAGGCTCAGCTAGATATGGTTGACTCAGATTTTACTTTATTATTTCAATAATACAGTATTGTTATCGATTTTTAAAAAAAAAAAATTTGCTACCCTCAAAATTTTTTTTTTTACGTTTCATAACGAGTAGACACGAAAAAAGCAAAAAAAAATTTCAGTCCGTCTGTCCGCCGTACGCCGTACGCCGTACGCCGTACGTCTACCGGTGTACGCAAAATTGTTTGAAGGCTCGTAACACCCAAACCCTTTGAGCTATTTAGTTGAATTTTTTTTCGTGGGTAGAGTGGGCAGTCCCCTTAAAGTGGCCAAATTTGGAGGGTTGGGGGTGTGAGGGGGGAGGAGGGGGAAGTGTTTTAGACGGAAAATTTTGGTTTCTAGATCTCAGCAACCGCTTATGCTAGAAAGCTGAAATTTGGAATTTATATAGAACTTCAGTAGTGGACCCATTTGCAAAAAAATTGCCGATATAGGTGAAGGGGTTTGGGAGTGGGGGGAAAAATAATGCGTCCGAAACGCAAAAAAGGTGAGATCGACACTTTCTAAAATTTATATCTCCTAAACGGTTAATGTCACATAATGGAAACTTAATAAATATTTGTAGGTATACTAGGAGAATAGATCGGAAACAAAAATTTGAGTGGAAGCAGTGGCGTGCGGGGGTGGGGGGTGAAAAACTTTAGATTACGATATCTCACGAACCAATTGCACTAGACAAATAAAATTTGGTCTGTGTATAAAGGTTAACAAATGAAGTTTGCTGAAGGCAAAATTTTTCAAGGGGGCGGTGGAGCATGAAAGTGGAGGGGATAAGCATTTTTCTAAAAAATCACGTCTCATATCTCAAGAACCGTGTAAGATAGATGCTTAAAATTTTTACCAGAAGTAGACCTAATAGACCCCTAGCAGAAAACAAAATTTTGGAAATAAGGGTGTAGAGGGTGAGGGTGGGGGAGGGTGGAAAGGAAAAGGTTCCGATTTTAATATCTCGACAACCTATAATGATATAAAGCTGAAACTTGATATTTAGATAGAGCTATATTAGTAGCATCTTGGAAAAATATAATTTTTTATAGGGGTAGTATGGTACGGGGGTGGGGGGAGTTTTTCCTATATTTAGAACGGCTTATGCTGCAAAGTTGAAACTCGGTACGTTTATGTAAATCAACTAGAAAACTAATTTAGATAAAAAAAAAATTCAAATATCCATTGGCGTTTGGAGGGGGGGCAAAAAAAATTATCAATGCATATATTTTGGAATGCATATATTTTCACGATTTTCGTCATATCTATTAGGTCTTCCCAAATATTAAATTCATTTTTATTCTACGGTTTCTTCATATAAATACCTAGAAAGTGTTTTCAGGATTTTTTAAAATTCGACCCCTAAGGGGATGCAAAGTGGGTTGTAAACTTTTTCACAAATTCTTCTATATCCCCAGGTCTTATCAGATATCGAATATCTTTTCACTTTCACGTGCTTGCGAAATAATCGCTTAAAACTTGTTTTTAAGTTTTTTCCTTTTTCAGCCCTTAAGAGGGTATAAAAGGGTTGAACACGTTTTCATGAGTTCCGTCATTTCTTTTAGAAGTGATAAGAAATTGAATTGGTTCCTACTTTCTCGTGCCGTCTTCATATTTATTTATTAACTCCTTTCAGAATTTTTGGATATTCAACCCCCAAGTGGGTGCAAGGAGGTTGCATATTTGGTGATATATCGAATTCACTTTTACTTCCCAAGGTTTCCTATATAAAAAAGACAAAAAATCAATTTCAGTATTTTAGATATTCAATCCTAATGGGTGTAAGGGGGTTGTATGCTTTTCAAAGTTTCGACATATTTCTTAGGTTCGATGAGATATTAGATCGCTTTTCATTTCCACAGACTTTTTATATAATCGCCTACAAACCCATTTCTCAATTTTTCGATATTCAACCCCCAAGGGTTTGTATATGTTTTCACAATTTTTGCCATTCCTTAGTTCTGATGAGATGTAAAATTAATTATTACGGCCAACCAATTCACGATTTTTCGAATTTCCAGAACAAAGGAGATGTGAAGGGTTTGCTTACGATTTCAGAAATTTTTCAAAATCCGTCTTGTCTCATGAGATATCAGGTTGCTTCTTATGAAATCGTCTAAAAACCTGTTTCACAATTTTTTCGAAATTCAAACCCCAACTGGAAGTAATGGGTTTGTATACGTTTTAACAATTCGTCATGTCTCTTAATTCTGATAAGGCAACAAATTCGTTTTTACTTCTATGGGCTTTTAGTGTACATAATATACTGAAATTCGAATAGTCTACACGGACTTTTTCAATGTTTAATCGGCTAAAAATCTCTATTTTAAATATTTTTATATTAAGAACAAAATTAATTTTCCATAAGAAATCTAAAAATCTCGAAGAAACTCATGTTACACTCCGACTTTTACCGCTCCCGAACTTTGACCCTAAAAATAATAAAGTTTCGCCCAGACTATTGGCAGATTTTTTAATAAATGTAAGGTATAATACAATTAAAGGCTAACTTAATCAGGTTCACTACTAATACTAATAAAGGCTGACTTAAAGAGGCTTCGCTAATTATCTTCACCAGAGTAATATAGGTTAAAATACTAATAAAGGTTGACTTAAACAGGCTCAGCTAGATATCGTTGACTTTACTAGTCAGATTCTTAATAAATCTAAGGTATAATACTAATGAACTCTGACTTAAGAAGGCTCAGCTAGATATGGTTGACTCAGATTCCAAGGTATAATACTAATAAAGGCTAACGTAATTAGGTTTAGCTATAATTGTCTTTATCAGATTAATATAGGTTATAATAATAATAAAGGCTGACTTAAGTAGGCTCAATAATTCTAATAAAGGCTGACTTAAACAGGCTCAGCTAGATATGGTTGACTTTACTAGTCAGATTCTTAATAAATGTTAGGTATAATACTAATATAGGTTGACTTAAACAGGCTGAGCTAGATATGGTTGACTCACATTCTTAATAAATGTAAGGTATAATACTAATAAAGGCTAACGTAATTAGGTTTAGATATAATTGCCTTTATCAGAGTGATAATAATAGATTAAAGCGGGCTCCGTTAGATATCGTTGACTCCGATTCTTAATAAATCTAAGGTGTAATACTAATAAAGGCTAACTTCAATCCGGTTCAGCTATATGTGTTTGACTCAGGTTCCTAATAAATGTACGGTGTGATAATAACAAGGTTGACTTAGACAGATTCAGCTAATTACCTTTATCAGAGTAATATAGGTTAAAATACTAATAAAGGTTGACTTAAACAGGTCCAACTGTATACATATTTGTCTTAGATTCTTAATAAATGTACGGGGTGATAATAAAGGCTGACTTACACATTCTCAGCTAGATATGGTTGACTCAGATTCTTAATAAATGTAACTAATAAAAGTTGACTTAATCAGGTTCAGCTATATAAATAATAATATAAATATATGTACTGATTGACTATACTAGACAAATTCTTAATAAATGTTTGGTATAATACTAATAAAGTCTAACTCAAACAGACTCAGCTAAAAATGGTTGAGTATATTAGACAGTTTCTTAATAAATCTAAGGTATAAAACGCTGACTTAAGAAGGCTCAGCTAGATATGGTTGACTCAGATTCTTAATGAATGTAAGGTAAGGCTGATTTAATAAGGTTCGGCTAAATATGTTCGACTCTACCAGTCAGGTTATAATAATAATAAAGCTGACTTAAATAGGCTCAGATTCTTAATAAATGTAAGTAATAATACTAAAAAAGGCTGGTATAATAAGGTTCAGCTAAATATGTTTGACTCTACCAGTCAGGTTATATTAATAATAAGGCTGACTTAATCAGGTTCAGCTAATTGCCTTTATCAGAGTTATAATAATAATAAAGGCTGACTGAAACAGGCACAGCTAGATATGGTTGACTCAGATTCTTAATAAATGTAACTAATAAAGGTTAACTTAATCAGGTTCATTTGACTCATGTCCCTAATAAATGTACGGGATGATAATAACAAGGACGACTTAGACAGACTCAGCTAATTGCCTTTATCATAGTAATATAGGTTGTAATAATAATAAAGGCTAACTTAAACATACTGAGGTTGACTCAGATAAATGTAAGGTATAATACTAATAAAGGCTGACTTAAACAGGCTCAGCTAGTTGTCTTTATCAGAGTAATTCATGTTAAATATAGGTTATAATAATAATAAAAGCTGATTTAAACAGGCACAGCTAGATATCGTTAACTCAAATAAATGTAAGGTATAATACTAATAAAGGCTGATAGCTAGATATGGTGTACAATACTAGACAAATTCTTAATAAATGTTTATTATAATACTAATAAAGGCTAACTCAAACAGGCTCAGCTAGAAATGGTTGAGTATTTTAGACAGATTCTTAATAAATCTATGGTTAAAATTCTAATAAAGGTTGACTTAAACAGGCTCAGCTAGATATGATTGACTATACTAGTCAGATTCATAATAAATGCAAGGAAAGGCTGATTTAATAAGGTTCAGCTAAATATGTTTGACTCTAACAGTCAGGTTATAATAATAATAAGACTGACTTAAACAGGCTCAGCTAGATATGGTTGACTATACTAGACAGATTCTTAATAAATATAAGGTATAATACTAATAAACTCTGACTTAAGAAGGCTTAGCTAGATATGGTTAACTAAGATTCTTAATAAATCTAAGGTATAATACTAATAAACGTTGACTTAAGAAGGCTCAGCTAGATATGGTTGACTATACTAGTCAGATTCTTAATCAATGTAAGGTAAGGCTGATTTAATAAGGTACAGCTAAATATGTTTGACTCTACCAGTCAGGTTATAATAATAATAAGGCTGACTTAAACAGGCTCAGCTAATTGCCTTTATCAGAGAAATATAGGTTAAAATAATAATAATGGCTGAATTAAGCAGACTCAGCTAGATATGGTTAACTTTACTAGTCAAATCCTTAGTAAATGTAAGGTATAATAATAATAAGGCTAACTTAATCAGGCTCAGCTAATTGCCTTTATCAGAGTGATAATAATAATAAATTCTGATTTAAACAGGCTCAGCTAGATATCGTTGACTAAGATGTAATACTAATAAACGCTAACTTAAGAAGGCTCAGCTAGATATGATAGATTCAGATTCTTAATAAATGTAAGGTATGGCTGATTTAATAAGGTTCGACTAAATATGTTTGACTCTACCAGTGAGGTTATAATAATAATAAAGCTGACTTAAACAGGCTCAACTAATTGCCTCTATCAGAGTAATATAGGTTATATTAGTAATAAAGACTGACTTAAACAGGCTTAGCTAGATATCGTTGACTTTACTAGTTAGATTCTTAATAAATCTAAGGTATAATACTAATAAACTCTAACTTAAGAAGGCTCAGCTAGATATGGTTAAATCAGATTCTTAATAAATGTAAGGTATAATACTCTTAAAGACTGACTTAGACAGGCTCAGCTAATTACCTTCATCAAAGTAATATAGGTTAAAATACTAATAAAGGCTAACTTCAATCAGGTTCAGTTATATATGTTTGACTCAGGTTCCTAATAAATATATGGTGTGATAATAACAAGGCTCAGTCTGAGCTAATTGCCTTTATCAGAGTAATATAGGTTATATTCAGGTTCCTAATAAATGTATGGTGTAATATTAACAAGGTTGACTTAGACAGGTTCCGCTAATTGCCTTTATCAGAGTAATATAGGTTATAATAATAATAAAGGTTAACTTAAACAGACTCAGCTAGATATGGTTGACTGAAATTCTTAATAAATCTAAGGTATAATAAGAAGGCTCAGCTAGATATGGTTGACTCAGATTCTTAATAAATGTAACTAATAAAGGTTAACTTAATCAGGTTCAGCTACATAGGTTTGACTCAGGTTCCTAAAAAATGTACGGTGTGATAATAACCAGGTTGACTTAGACAGGCTCAGCTAATTACCTTTATCAGAGTAATATAGGTTATAATACTAATAAAGGCAGACTCAGCTAGATATAGTTGACTAAGATTCTTAATAAATGTAACTAATAAAGGTTGACTTAAACAGGCTCAGATAGTTGTCCTTATCAGAGTTATAAAGGATGACTTAAACAGGCTCAGCGTAAGTGGGGAGGGGAAGGCGACCGTCAGGCTAGCGGGGGAGGGGGGCTACAGAAATATTGGTAAGTTATTGCATAAAGTTGTGAAATTCTTATTGTATAAAGTTGTAAAATTCTAGTTTGTCCAGTTGAAGTGTGTGTTAGTTAATTAGTGTAATAAACCAAACATAATAATTCCGATCAGGCATTTTGCTATCTAAATTTCATAGGAACAGGTCAGATCAAAAAAAGAACAGGTCAGGTCAAAAAGCTGTTAATAACAGAACAGGTCAGGTCTAAAAAAGAACAGGTCAGATCAAAAAAAGAACAGGTCAGATCCAAAAGCTGTTAATAACAGAACAGGTCAGGTTTAAAAAAGAACAGGTCAGATCAAAAAAAGAACACGTCAGATCAAAAGCAGAACAGGTCAGGTCTAAAAAATAACAGGTCAGGTCAAAAAAATAACAGGTCAGGTCTAAAAAATAACAGGTCAGGTCTAAAAAATAACAGGTCAGGTCAAAAAAATAACAGGTCAGGTCTAAAAAATAACAGGTCAGGTCTAAAAAATAACAGGTCAGGTCTAAAAAATAACAGGTCAGGTCAAAAAGCTGTTAATAACAGAACAGGTCAGGTCTAAAAAAGAACAGGTCAGATCAAAAAAAGAACAGGTCAGATCCAAAAGCTGTTAATAACAGAACAGGTCAGGTTTAAAAAAGAACAGGTCAGATCAAAAAAAGAACAGGTCAGATCAAAAAACTGCTAATATGAGAACAGGTCAGGTCTAAAAAATAACAGGTCAAATTAAAAAAAGAACAGGTCAGATCAAAAAGCAGAACAGGTCAGGTCTAAAAAATAACAGGTCAAGTCAAAAAAAGAACAGGTTAGGGGCTAAAAAGAACAGGCAGATCAAAAAGGTGTTAATAACAGTACAGGTTAGGTCTAAAAAAGAACAAGTCAGGTGCTAATATCAAAAAAAATTTGTTAAATTCAAGTTTGTGTGTTTATAAGGAAATATTCTTATTGTATAAAGTTGTAAAATTCTTGTTTGTCCAGCTGAAGTGTGTGTTAGTTATTTAGTGGAATAAACCAAACCAAACATAATAATTCCGATTGTTGCGTGAATAGCTAAGAAAACAGTATTCATAAATAAATGATTTCATCTTTAACATAAAACTTTTAAACGAACTGATAGTGCGATGAAACACTTATAGTAATATTTCCCCTCCCCACTCCAATTAATATTTCCTCTCCCCATTCCTTTTCAGTTGATGATAGTTGTTGTTGTCTAATTTACAATTGATGCTCGTTCTACTAGATTATTCGCATACATATTTTTCTATAAAACTCAAATTTACCACTATCCTTTTTTACATATACACTTTTTTAAACCAACTGATCAATTTTTCTATCATTTATTTGTTAAATGCTGGAGGCGAATACACCAGAACAAACTAAATCAACTCTGAAAAAATTTGTTTTCATTCAAAAGTCATATATTTCCAGTGTTTAATCTACAATTTTATAGCTTTAAATAAGAATTTCACAACTTTATGCAATAACTTACCAATATTTCTGTAGCCCCCCTCCCCTCGCTAGCCTGACGGTCACCTTCCCCTCCCCACTTACGCTGAGCCTGTTTAAGTCATCCTTTATAACTCTGATAAGGACAACTATCTGAGCCTGTTTAAGTCAACCTTTATTAGTTACATTTATTAAGAATCTTAGTCAACTATATCTAGCTGAGTCTGCCTTTATTAGTATTATAACCTATATTACTCTGATAAAGGTAATTAGCTGAGCCTGTCTAAGTCAACCTGGTTATTATCACACCGTACATTTTTTAGGAACCTGAGTCAAACCTATGTAGCTGAACCTGATTAAGTTAACCTTTATTAGTTACATTTATTAAGAATCTGAGTCAACCATATCTAGCTGTGCCTGTTTCAGTCAGCCTTTATTATTATTATAACTCTGATAAAGGCAATTAGCTGAACCTGATTAAGTCAGCCTTATTATTAATATAACCTGACTGGTAGAGTCAAACATATTTAGCTGAACCTTATTATACCAGCCTTTTTTAGTATTATTACTTACATTTATTAAGAATCTGAGCCTATTTAAGTCAGCTTTATTATTATTATAACCTGACTGGTAGAGTCGAACATATTTAGCCGAACCTTATTAAATCAGCCTTACCTTACATTCATTAAGAATCTGAGTCAACCATATCTAGCTGAGCCTTCTTAAGTCAGCGTTTTATACCTTAGATTTATTAAGAAACTGTCTAATATACTCAACCATTTTTAGCTGAGTCTGTTTGAGTTAGACTTTATTAGTATTATACCAAACATTTATTAAGAATTTGTCTAGTATAGTCAATCAGTACATATATTTATATTATTATTTATATAGCTGAACCTGATTAAGTCAACCTTTATTAGTTACATTTATTAAGAATCTGAGTCAACCATATCTAGCTGAGAATGTGTAAGTCAGCCTTTATTATCACCCCGTACATTTATTAAGAATCTAAGACAAATATGTATACAGCTGGACCTGTTTAAGTCAACCTTTATTAGTATTTTAACCTATATTACTCTGATAAAGGTAATTAGCTGAATCTGTCTTAGTCAACCTTGTTATTATCACACCGCACATTTATTAGGAACCTGAGTCAAACACATATAGCTGAACCGGATTGAAGTTAGCCTTTATTAGTATTACACCTTAGATTTATTAAGAATCGGAGTCAACGATATCTAACGGAGCCCGCTTAAGTCAGCTTTTATTATTATTATCACTCTGATAAAGGCAATTATATCTAAACCTAATTACGTTAGCCTTTATTAGTATTATACCTTACATTTATTAAGAATGTGAGTCAACCATATCTAGCTCAGCCTGTTTAAGTCAACCTATATTAGTATTATACCTAACATTTATTAAGAATCTGACTAGTAAAGTCAACCATATCTAGCTGAGCCTGTTTAAGTCAGCCTTTATTAGAATTATTGAGCCTACTTAAGTCAGCCTTTATTATTATTATAACCTATATTAATCTGATAAAGACAATTATAGCTAAACCTAATTACGTTAGCCTTTATTAGTATTATACCTTGGAATCTGAGTCAACCATATCTAGCTGAGCCTTCTTAAGTCAGAGTTCATTAGTATTATACCTTAGATTTATTAAGAATCTGACTAGTAAAGTCAACGATATCTAGCTGAGCCTGTTTAAGTCAACCTTTATTAGTATTTTAACCTATATTACTCTGGTGAAGATAATTAGCGAAGCCTCTTTAAGTCAGCCTTTATTAGTATTAGTAGTGAACCTGATTAAGTTAGCCTTTAATTGTATTATACCTTACATTTATTAAAAATCTGAGTCAACCATATCTAGCTGAGCCTGCTTAAATCAGCCTTTATTATTATACCTTAGATTTATTAAGAATCTGACTAGTAAAGTCAATGATATCTAGCTGAGCCTGTTTAAGTCAGCCTTTATTAGAATTATTGAGCCTGCTTAAGTTAGCCTTTATTAGTATTATAGTTTACATTTATTAAGAATCTGAGTCAACCATATCTAGTTTAGCCTGCTTAAGTCAACCTTTATTAGTATTATTAAGCCTGCTTAAGTTAGCCTTTATTAGTATTATAGCTTACATTTATTGAGAATCTGAGTTATATCTAGCTGAGTCTGTTTAAGTCAGCCTTTATTATTATTATAACATATATTACTCTGTTAAAGACAATTAGCTGAGTTTGTCTAAGTCAGCCTTGTTATTAACACCCCGTACATTTATTAAGAATTTGAGTCAAATGAACCTGATTAAGTTAACATTTATTTTACATTTATTAAGAATCTGAGTCTATAGGTGAGCCTGTTTAAGTCAACCTTTATTATTATTATAACCTATATTTAATATGAATTAATCTGATAAAGGCAATTAGCTGAGCCTCTTTAAGTCAGCCTTTATTAGTATTAGTAGTAAACCTGATTAAGTTAGCCTTTATTTGTAAGCCTGTTTAAGTCAGCCTTTTACTTTATTATTATAACATGACTGGTAGAGACAAACATATTTAGCTGAACCTTATTAATTTAGCCTTTATTAGTATTATACCTTACATTTATTAAGAATCTGAGTCAACCATATCTAGCTGAGCCTGCTTAAGTCAGCCTTTATTATTATTATACCTAACATTTATTAAGAATCTGAGCCAACGATATATAGGTGATCCTGTTTAAGTCAGCCTTTATTATTATTATAACCTGACTGGTAGAGACAAACATATTTAGCTAAACCACATTAAGTTAGCTTTTATTAGTATTATACCTTCTTAAGTGAGCCTTTATTAGTTACATTTATTAAGAATCTGAGTCAATCATATCTAGCTGAGTTTGTTTAAGTTAGCCATTATTATTATTATAACCTATATTACTCTGATAAAGACAATTAGCTGAGCTCAGCCTTGTTATTATCACCGCGTACATTTATTAAGAATCTGAGTTAAATGAATCTGATTAAGTTAGCCTTTATTTTACATTTATTAAGAATCTGAGTCTATAGGTGAGCCTGTTTAAGTCAGCCTTTATTAGTTACATTTATTAAGAATCTGAGTCTATAGGTGAGCCTGCTTAAGTCAGCCTTTGTTATTACTATAACCTATATTACTCTGATAAAGGCAATTAGCTAAGCCTGTTTAAGTCACCCTTTATTATTATATCAGCCCCCTACAATATTTCCTCTTCACAACTTTATGTAATATAGAGTAGGAACTGCCAGCTTGGAACTACCAAAAAGCTCATACAACTGCAAAAAAAGTAGCCTAAGCCCCCACTAGCCTAAGCCTTAGTTTGCCTAAACCCCCGCTAGCCTAAGCCCCCGGATAGCCTGGCCACAAAACTACGAAAAAACCATTGGCGGAGTGAATTACATACAAGTCTATGACGTCACCAGGTAAAAGCTCCTCCGCTGGCCTAAGCCCCCCGCTAGCCTAAGCCCCCGGATAGCCTAAGCCTAAGCCCCCGGATAGCCTAAGCCTAAGCCCCCGGATAGCCTAAGCCTAAGCCCCAGATCACCTAAGCCTCAGACCCCCACTAGCCTAAGCCTAAGCCCCAGATCACCTAAGTTCCCACTAGCCTAAGTCTGGACTCACACTATCAAAAAGCTCGGAGTGAATTCTTCATACAAATGTTAAAAAGCTCGTGCCCCAGCCTAAGCCCCAGTTTTGGATAACCTAAGCCTCAGATCACCTAAGTTCCCAATAGCCTAAGCCTGGACTCGCAATATCAAAAAAGGTCGGAGTGAATTCTTCATACAAATGTTAAAAAGCTCGTGCCCTAGCCTAAGCCC
This sequence comes from Beris morrisii, assembly GCA_951812415.1. Classification (NCBI taxonomy): domain Eukaryota; kingdom Metazoa; phylum Arthropoda; class Insecta; order Diptera; family Stratiomyidae; genus Beris; species Beris morrisii. Next base: position 97,592,145 of record OX638311.1, read on the forward strand.
CAGTTTTGGATAACCTAAGCCTTAGATCACCCCACTAGCCTAAGCCTGGACTCGCACTATCAAAAAGCTATGTCAAAAAGCTCGTGCCCCATTTCAAAAAGCTCGTGAAAAAACGCCCAACATTACGAAAAATGCTTCGCCCAACTTTATGCAATGGGAAAAATTTTCTCAAAAAACACCCAAAAAACGCCCAACTTTATGCAATGGGATAAAATCTTCTCAAAAAACACCTAAATTTATGCAAAAAGCTTGGTGGAGTAAATTCCTTATCGGCTCCATACAAGTCTATGACGTTACATACAAAAACTCCTCCGTAAAAGCTCCTCCATCTGCTCCATTGTTTTGGCGGAGTGAATTCCTTATCAGCTCCATACAAGTCTATGACGTCACCATGCAAAAGCTCCTCCGACGGAGTGAATTTACGCAAATCTATGACGTCATCCATATAAAAGCTCCTAGCACCGCCAACCTCCCTCCTCCCTTGGTCCAGAATTGGTATATCTACACTACTAGCACTCATACAAGTTACAATGGTTACAAGTGAACCACGCTCGGCTGATGTGAGGGTGCCAATTTGCATTTTTCCCTTACGAGCTATAATTTTGGGTTAATGACTTTGAACAATGGACAACGTTCCAAATAGCCTCCTGGTTATTTTTTAGGTTGTCAGTCGCATAGTACCCAACACCGTATCTCATCATTAAACACGTTTCGGACTTCTACCCATAAAATAATAAAGTTGCGCCCAGACTGTTGGCAGATTTTTTTTATTTATTTACGTATTTTTTTTATCAATAGAATAATTCATAGTAGTAAAAGCGAATTCGATCACATTAAACCTAAGAGATTTTCGGAATCAGTGAAATCTTAAACAATACCCCCAGGGGGTTTAATTGAGAAAAATATTTAAATGGGGTTTTTCCCCGACTACGTTTAAAGCTTATAGAAGTAAAAGTGAACTCCAAATCTCAATATACCTTAGGAATATATCAGAATTCGTGAATATGTACACAACCACTTTACACCCCCTTAGGGGTTGGATATCGAAAAATTTTGAAGACCGTTACTAGGCGCTTATATAAATAGCCCGCAGAATTAAAATTGCTTTGATAGCTCGACATGTCTAAAAGTTTTAACGAAATTTGTGGAAATGTGGATTCACGGACATTTTTTTTACTCAACCTCTGAACGCCAATAAAAATCTGAACTTTTTTTTTGCTTTAATTACTCTAATAGTACATCTACATATACGTACTAAGTTTAAATTTTCTAGCATAAGCCGTTTCTGAGATATAAAAAACCACCCCTCTCCCCCGTACCTTGATACCCCTATCAAAAATTTTATTTTTCTAGGATGTCTCCATAGTGGCTCTATATAATCCTAAATTTTTACCTTTCTATTCATTATGGTTTTTGAGAAATAAAAATCAGAATGTTTTCCTTTCTACCCCCTTTCACCATCACCCCCAACACCCACACCACCAAAATTTTTTTTCCTACTAGAAATTTACCGACCCCAACTCCTGTAAAATTTTCAAGATCATATCTGATATGGTTTCTGAGATATAAAAATTAAATTTTTTGAGAAATTGCTATCCCCCCACTTTCGTGCTCCACCTCCCCCCTCAAAAAATTTAGTTTTGGTAGACTTCTCTTGTGATCCCATATACATAAACTCAATTTTATCTTCTTGGTGTAATTGGTTCGGAAGATATTGTAATCCAAAGTTTTTCACCCCACACCCCACCACCCCTTTTAAAAATGTTAGCCCTTGTCTAATCTGGAAGTATCCCTAAGGACAACAACAAAGTTTCAATCTTCTGACATCAATTGTTCATTAGATATCGATTTTAGAATGTTTCAATCCCGGCTTTCATGCGCTAAATACTCATTGTTTTCCCCCCCACTTCCACACCCCTTAACCAATATCGACCATTTTTTTGCAATTGAGTCCATTATCATAGTACTACATAAGTTCCAAGTTTCAGCCTCCTAGCATAAGTGGTTCCTGAGATCTAGAAACCAAAATTTTTGGTCTAAAACGCTCCCCTCTCCTCTCCCTTATACTCCCACCCCTCAAAAATATACCAGTCGTAGGGGTCCCAATCTACCCACCATAAAAATTTCAATTTAATATCTCAACGGGTTTGGGAGCTACGCGCCTTCAAACGATTTTGCGTACGGCGTACGGCGCACGGCGGACGGCGTACGGCGTCTACGGCGGACAGACGGACATTTTTTTTTTTTTGCTTTTTTGGGGTTTACTAGTCCTAAAACGTGTAAATACAAAATTTCAGGGTAGCAAACTTTTTTGAAATTTCAGGTCGATCACAATACTTTATTATTAAAAAATAATAAGGTAAAAATCAGGTCAAGTATTCTGTTGTTTTTATTTGGCATTGGGTTAAATTGGCAAAGGTCACAGAACTCCATAAAATATTGCAAATGAAAGTAATGCTGAGCGAAGGTGGGCAAACATGAAGATGCATCACTACTCCACGTTACATAGGGCATATTGAAATCTCCACATATCAGAAATTTTGAACCAGGACCACACTGATTTATAAAAAGTGAAAGTGCTTCAAAGAGTTCAGAGAGGTTAGTTGCATATAAGATACACGGTATGTAACAAGTGAAAACGAACAACGAAGATCTACCACATTTGGTCTTAACAGCAATCATAGGCGCGCCGTGGGGGCGGGGGGCCAGGAGGGGCCGGGAACCCCCAGCTCCCGGCTTGGACCCTCCCAGAAAAATAATTCTGGCTCCTTCCAGAAAAATAATTCCTTCCTATCATACCGCAAGCACTTTACTTGTCAATTGTTTTTTGTCAAATGTTTTTTAACAATATAAAAGAATCTCTTAAAATTAACGAACGAAATTTCAACTGACTTTTGAAAATAAAAACACATTTTTAAATTTTACAATCATTGTTCTTTCGATCTTTCGAGAGCTTTACAAGATTTTTTCAATTTAGCAAAAAAAATTGGAAAATGTTTTTGAAACAAATAGATTCTCATGAAATATTTTGGAGTTTTACGAAATTGTAACAAGATTTTCTTCAAGTTTATAAACTAAAGAAGATTTGTTTTTGAATGTTAACAGCTTTTTTTGAGAATATGTTTGAATTTTACGAGAACTTTAGAAGATGTTTTCTATTTTACAAATTAAAGTAGAAATTTGTTTTAAATATAACGAAATTTGCATCAGATATTTTTTGATTTTATGAGATCCAAGAATAAATATATTATTGTTAAGTAGAATTGGTATTTAGCGAGTTTTTTTTATGAAATTCATACCTACTATATTGGATTTTTTAGTATATACAACAATTTGAACAGTTTTTTGTTACTGAAGTCTTACTAATATATTATTTACTTCAAATTATTACTTTCATGTTATTGAAATCAGAAAACTTTTGGTTATATGCTTAAATATATATTATAAATAGTAATCATAACTAATAACGTACATTAATATTCCAGTACTTATTTCAGCTAAAAAGAAAAAATTAAAATTGGCAAATCAAGTAATTTCAAGTAACGTATAGAGTTCGACTTCGCCAAAGTCAAGCTGTATAAGCAAATCAAAATAAATGTAAAATAATTATTATATTATATGCATTATTTTTAATAATTTGTTTAAATTTTGACTACAAGATTGACCTTCCACAATTGTATTATAGAGCATCTGTTGGATAAAAATCAGCACATTTAATGCTGCGTGTGGGTAATCAACATCGAAAAACTAAAATATTTTATCAGCGATATCTAAAGCTCAGAAACATTAACCGCAATTTGATTAAATTCATATTTTTATTGCCCTATTGTGATAATACGAGCAGTAGGTACTTGAATAATTTATATCTTTCGCTTCTTTAAAATAATTCAAAAATGAGTTCTGTCAATCTCTCACAACTTCTGGGAGGTTTTCCAGTTGGTTTTAAGAATGCAGGAAGAAAGTACAATAAAGAGTTTTTGACATCAATAACAAAAGAAAACAGTTAGATACCTATTTAAATTGTAGAAACAATAAAAGTTACAATCTGATAAATTAAGCTCTTGTTTCTTAAAATCCTTAAAACCCCTTCTGAACTGTGGGTCAAGAGTTTTATTGCGCTTTAAAATATGTGCCAGGATAAAATAATTTTCAAATCACAGTTGGATACATTGTTGCAAAAGCGTCAAGTATTTATAAAAATATATTTAAAAATAAAATAAAATAAAATTATAAATCTTTAATAATAAAATCAATAATTTAAAATAAATTATACTCGTTTATTAAGCAAGCTCCATCACTATGTTTGTACATAGGTCACATGTCCATAATATCAATGGATTTCGTTTTCCTCTGATGGAACCTATATGGCCGCAATTTTTTTCATGCGTCAAGATTAGATGTGAGTGAAAAAAATAGATTGAAGTGGGATAGAGTTTTGAATAGAAGAAATTATCTGGGAATCATAACATTTTTTTTATATGCTGTCAAATTGGGCTGTTTTGTGAAACTTACCATTGCATTTAAGATATTTGAAGTAATTCCTATACAACCCATTATGATATTTTCCAATGTGGGTTAAATATTTTTTAATGTCAGTAAAAGAACGTTTATTTTGTTCATTTTTTTCACTATGGCACACAAAGCAAGAAATCATCTTACCTTACCTTATTCGCGATCTTAGAACGGAAATTTAATTAAATATTTATATGGAAAATATAGAAATACACATATACTTTTTTCACAATTTACACAACTTTAATAGTTCAGGGGGTGTTCAAAACTTCCGATCGTTTCGCTTGCATTGCCATTGAAGAAAATGCAAACGAAAAGCGACGCGAATTATTGCAATAAAGATTTAAAAAGCTTTTCAATTTCAGAAGAATTTTTGAAATATACAAGACGATCTTTAATTGTCTTGTAAATTTAAAAAAAGCTCCTTAAATTGAAAACACTGGATCGTTGTACCTCGTAAAAATCTTTTCAAATTAAGAGATTCACTTATTTTAGCAAAACTATTATAGCTTTCCGGATAAAACTCTGTTTATTTTTAATTTAGTGTTCCGATAAAGAATAAATGAAACGCGATCGAAGAAAACGTAATTAGATCAGTGTTGCCGGTACTGACTGACTTGACCATGAATATGGATGAGAAATTATAAACGAACACGAAGCTTTTAAGTGAGAATTGCGAAAATAATAGAAAATAAGCTAGGAATTTATAAATAAATTTATTTTTGTTATCGAAATTGAAGAAAATATCTTACGAATACAAAAAAATCTTCTACATAGCCATCAAAGTCTTCATATATTCTGTAACGCTAAAAATCTTCAAATTGAAGAAAAATCTTTAAATCGTTGCTACTACTCAAGATAGATTCTCGAATCTCTCAATCATGAACATTGAATCCAATTTTAAGGACTCTCTTTTGTCTGCTACTCGAAACTGAAAGACAATGAGTTCCCCAAATTGAGTTAAAACACTTTTACAGGATTTTTGTATGGCAGCTACTCGAAGAAGGAATCATAGGAACTTTTTCAAATTCTTTCCTTCAAACAACGTATAAAAGTATAAATCATTCTTTGTTTATACGAACACCCAATCTGTAAACACAAAAAGGATGAACATTTATCAAATGCATGTGTTCGTTTCGGAAGAAGTCGTATGTTGTGAGCCATTCGGCCCCTAGCCCCTGCCAGATTTCAAGCCACGGCACGCCTATGACAGCAATGCATTCGAAGTTGCAAAGAAATTCAGTACATAATTCGGAAAATAACCTAATATAATAATAACAGCTATCATGACACCACCACCATCACTTTTACTGGAGGACAGAAAATCGCGATCACGACGATACACATTATAAGATCCAGGGACTAGCTCAGAATCTAAAATTGATTTGTTTAGCCAAGTTTCCGTAATGCATCGAAGGAATTAGATAAAATAGAGTTTCTAAATGTTGTTGCTTTAGTTTTCAAACCTCTTTATTTTGATAAAAAATACTAATGTCTTTTTTAACAGTGGAAGTCGATAAAACCAATGCTGACGTTAAGTTAGGTGTTCCTTGGTGACCACAGAACGAACATTTTTATTGATGTTACTTATTGATCTCGAGTCGAATTCTTTAACGATGAGACCTTTCGGCCAAAACGTAGGTTTCAAGATCTTGGAAATCATGTCATAAGGTACACGAACATCTTAGAAATTTTACAGGAGTTAGGCCCAGTAGACCTCTAGCAAGAAAAAATTGTTTTGTGGTGATGGCGAAGGAGGTGACGGTGGGAGGGGGTGGAACGAAAAAAAATCTGATTTTTATTTCTCGAAAACCGCAAAGCATAGAAAGCTAAGAATTGACGACTATATAGAGTCACTTTAGAAGTATCCTAGAAAAATAAAATTTTTGATAAGGATAGCAAGGTAAGGTGGGGGTGGTTTTTCATATCTCAAAAACAGCGTATGCTAGAAAGTTGAAACTTAGTATGTATATGTAGAAGTACTACAGGAGTAATTAAAGCAGAAAAAAAGTTCAAAATTCTATTGATGTAGAGAGCTGGAGTAATGCGGTGTAGGTCACTATGCGACTATTTGGAACGTTATTTTTTAGGTTATCAGTCGCATAGTGACCTTCACCGCATCTCAGTATTAAACACGTTTCGGACTTCTACCCAAAAAATAATAAAGTTGCGCCCAGACTGTCGGCAGATTCTTATATTGCGTATTATATTTCGTTTGCTATATTTCATGTTCCATCATTTTGGCAACTTGAAATTCTTAACTATTAAAGCAATTGTGGATCGATACAATATATTATAATAATATTGAATATGTATACACGCATATTAAAAAATTCTAATACAAAAGTAATGAAAATTTCCTACACACTACACCAATGACAGAAATACGTATTGAAAGTCGCAATCAGTGGTAGCAATCATTTATTTACATCGTCGGCAAGACGTCGTTTATGACTTATATAAACCTGTATACAACCCGATATGACGTCGTGTCGACTTCCAAATTTTTCCCCACGAGGTCGCTAAAGGGTCGTCCGCATGTCGTCAGTCCCACATATTGGGTAATTATGACAGTCAGAAGTCATTACTTCAAGTCACGCTAACCGATAAATGTGGTAATAGCGACTATTTTGTGAACTTTCAAAAAATCTGCTAACAGTCTGGGCGCAACTTTATTATTTTTTGGGCAGAAGTCCGAAACGTGTTTAATACTGAGATGCGGTGTAGGTCACTATGCGAGTGATTACCTAAAAAATAACGTTACAAATAGCCTCCTGGTTATTCTTTAGGTTAAAATAATGAAATTCATGAAAATGTTGGAAAAACCGCTTTTCACGCACATTTGTTTTACTCCAGCTCTGTACATCAATAAAATTTTAAACTTTTTTTCCTTTAACTACTCCTGTAGTACTTCTACATATACATATTAAGTTTCAACTTTCTAGCATAATCCGTGTCTGAGATGTGAAAAACTACTTGCTACCCCGATCAAAAATTTTATTTTTCTGGGGTGTCCCTATAGCACCTCTATACAGTTATCAATTTTTAGCTTTCTATCCTTTGCGGCTTTCGAGAAATTAAAATCATAATTTTTTCATTTCCACCCCCTCCCACCATCACTCCCTGCACCCACACCCTCAAAATTTTTTTCTCCGCTAGAGGTCTACTGGTCCTAACTCCTGTTTCAAGATCATACCTGATACGGTTCATGAGATATAACAATTTAATTTTTTTAAAAATGGCCGTTCCCCCCGCTTCAGCGCTTCACCATTCCTTTCAAAAATTTTACATTCAGTAGACTCCACTGGTAATTATATATACAGAAACCAAATTTTATCTTCATAGCACAATTGACAATATCTTCCGATATTGTAATTCAAAATTTTTCACCCTCACTCATACCTCACTACTCCTCTTAAAATTCTTAACACCTTTCTAATCCCCTAGTATCCCTTAATACAACTACAAAGTTTCGGCCATCTGAGATCAATCGTTCAGGAGATATGGATTTTAGAATGTATCAATCCCAGCTTTGAAGCGTTTTTGACTCATTGTTTCCCCCCTACTCGCACACCTCTCAACCTCTTGCTTTTCTTGCAAATGGGTCCATTATCATAGTACTTCATAAGTTCCAATTTTCAGTCTCCTAGCATAAGCGGTTCCTGAGATCTAGAAACCCAAATTTTTCATCTAAAAGACTTCCCCCTCCTCTCTCCTTACACCCTCACCCATCCAAAAGGTACCACTCGTAGGCGTTCACTCACTCTATCTACCAAAAAAATTTCAACTTAATATCTCAAAGGGGTTTGTGAGCTACGCACCTTCAAACGGTTTTGCGTACGGCGTACGGCGTCTACGGCGGACAGACGGACATTTTTTTTGTTTTGCTTTTTGGTGTTTATTAGTCCTGAAACGTGTAAATACAAAATTTCAGGGTAGCAAACTTTTTTGAAATATCAGGTCGATAACAATACTTTATTATTAAAAAATAATAAAGTAAAATACTCTGTAAGTCCAAGAAAGGATTGAATATTTTTTAAGCTTTTTGGTATTGGAAAATTTTTAACTGCTTTAAATTTATTACTGCCCAGTTTGACTACACTTTTTTCTATTTCACAACCTAGGAATTCGATTTTGCGTTTCAAGAACTGACATTTTGACCATCTGAATTTTAAACCGTGTTTTGGACTATTTCTAAAACAGTTTTCAACTTCACTAAGCCCTCTTCTTCATTACTCGACGGAGTAATAATGTCGTCTAAATAGATAGAAATATACTTATCTCTCGATAGAACTTTGACGATATCGTGAATATATCTTGAGAAGACGGATGGTGGCGTAGCAAGTCCAAATGGCACTTTGTTAAGCTCGAACTTTCCTGTAGGAGTTATGAACGATGTATATTTTCTGCTGTCCTTATCCACTTCGACGTAAAAAAATCCATTTTTAAGATCCAGAGTGGTGAAAACCGTAGCATCCTTCAAATTGTCAATTTGATCCTCGATAAGTGGAAGTGAAAAGTGTTCTCTGATGATTTTTGTGTTCAGTCGTCTGTAGTCCATGCAGAGTCTTTTAGTACCGTCCTTTTTATTTGTCCGTTTACCCTTTCTGATCACAATCTGCTGATTTGTGACCGAACTTATTACAATTAAAGCCCTTAATTCCATTTGCCTTGCCTTAGAAATTTTTGTACAAATGTCCTAACGTGCCGCAATTGAAACACCGAATTTCTTTTTTGCCGTTCTGAGGCGCTTCGTCGGGTTTGTTAACATTCACGATTTTACTATACAGTACAAGTTTAGAATGAAATTCTTTTAAGCTTTGAGATCCGTATAGGATTGTTTTTGCAGACTTTTCACCACGGATACAGTCAATCACGTATTGCATTAAAGTGATGTCTTCAATTTCACCGGACAATGCGATTTTTTTCATTTGAAAATAATACTCCAATACATTTTCACTACGTTTTTGAACTCGTTTAGACATTTGGTTGTGTATTTCAGCACTACTTACTGTGATATCGAGTGTCTCTAACAAGAATTGTTTCAGCGACATGAAATCTGTTACTTCTGATGCTGATTGAACCGCAAGAGCAGCTGCTCTTTTAAGAAGCCGCTTTCCATAAACAAACTTTTGTTTCTAATTCCAGTTCAGGGTATCAGCCGTTTCTTAAAAATTTTTCAGCTAATGTTTTATTGGACAGTTACTGTCGCCGATGAATACCTGTAAGGAATCTTCCACATCCCGAAATCAAAAATTACCTTTCTCGTTATGTGATGTACTTGCCAATCCACGTGATAGCTCCAGCTCCTTTTCGAGAAGTTTATTTATTAATGTACATAATGAAGTTAGGCAAAGTTTACAATACTTCGGTTTAAAATGCCTAATCAAATTCATCTACGATAGTACTAAATCCTACATACATATATATATATAAATAAAATGATTATTCATGGAGCATTTTGATACGATTATCGTGTATTTTTCGTATTTTATTCCCGATTTTAATTGATGTGGTAACAGTCCTATTGACTTCTACTACTTCATAAGGTCCGATTCAAATTGAAGAGAGCTTATTCTTTCTACTAGGGTTCTTGAGTAAGACCTTTTGACCCACTTTTACCACTATCGGATTTACATTTCGATCGTAGGCTCGCTTAGATGTTCCTTTTGGGTCATTTCACAAGAATCGCCAAAAATTAGGAAATTTGTGACCTAACCATCTGCGATTCTTTTGAAAATTTTAGTACTTGAAGATCTAGTGAAAAAAATAATTGAAATTCAATTCTTTGTTTCTATCTCATTTTTTTTTGTTAGTTATAGTATGTTCAAGTTTTTGCAAAAATGGTGTCCGAGTCGTCTTTGAAAATTCATAACTTTAGTAATTTTTATCCTAGAATAATAAAATAGGGCTTATTTTATTTACATTGATCACAGAATTTTTAGGGTTGACGTAGCAAAAATCTGTGTTTTTGAGTAAATATCTCAAGATTGGGTGCAGTTACACTTTAGACTGTTACATCAAATGAAAGGTAATTCGATTCCGATTATAACACTTTGCCTTGTGATTATTTCTTTTCAAGATATAACGTTTTAAGTGTGTGAGGGTACCGGTCAAAAACACTTTTCTTAACCACCATCTCCACTGATATTGAAAATTGACCCACCTTGTGGAACCATTTTTTTCTCCAAATATATCAAGGACTAACCCCTAAATTTGCTGGCTTGAAATTTTGTATTTTGACGTTTCAGGACTAGTAAAGCCCAAAAAAGCAAAAAAAAAATGTCCATCTGTCCGCCGTACGGCGGACGGCGTCCGTACGCAAATCCGTTTGAAGGCGCATAGCTCTCAAACCCGTTGAGATATTAAGTTGAAATTTTTATGGTGGGTAGATTTAATGAACCCCTACGACTGGTATCTTTTGGAACGGTGGTGTTGTGAAGGAGCGGAGGGGTTCGCGTTTTAGACAAAAAAATTTGGTTTCTAGATGTCAGGAACTGCTTATGGTAGGAGGCTGGAATTTATGTAGTACTATGGCAGTGGACCCATTTGCAAAAAAATTGGTGAGAAGGGTTGAGGGGTGTGGGAGTGGGGGGAAAAACAATGTGTCCGAAACGTTTGAAAGCTGGGTGGGATTGAAGCATTCTAAAATCCATATCTCCTGAACCGTTGATCTCAGAAGGGTGAAACTTTGTAGTTATCTTAAGGGATACTAGGAGAGTAGATAAGAGCTAACATTTTTAAGATGGGAAGTGGGGTGTAGGGGTTAGGGTGCAAAAAACTTTTGATTACAATATCTGCCGAACCAATTATACCAGGAAGATGAAATTTGGTTTCTGTATATAAGATCACATGTAAACATTTTGAGAAGGGACGTGGAGTACGAAAGTGGGGGGATAACCATTTAAAAAAAAAAATAATTCTTATATCTCATGAACCGTACAGAGTTGGAGTAAAAAAAATGTCCTTAAAAAAGATTTTTTCAACATTTTCATGAATTTAGTTATATCTTATAGACGTGTCGAGTTATCAAATTAATTTTACTTTTTTGGGTTCCTTATATAAGCACCTAGAAAAATTTTTGCAACTTTTTCGTTATACAACCCCTAAGGGGGTGTAATGTGGCTGTGTAAATTTCACGAATTCCGATATATTTCTTAAGTCTCATTAGACGATATATCGAATATCGAATTCACTTTCACTCGTAAAGGCTTTAAATATAAAGAGGAAAGCCTGATTTCTTCGATATTAAACAATCTGGGGGTGTAAGGTATTTTGCAAGTTTTCACGAATTTCGAAAGTCTTTTACGTTTAATGAGATCGTATTCACTTTTACTTCTATTGGAAAAAATACGTAAATAAATAAAAAAAAATCTGCCAACAGTCTGGGCGCAACTTTATTATTTTTTGAGTAGAAGTCCGAAACGTGTTAAATACTGAGATGTGGTGTAGGTCACTATGCGACTGATAACCTAAAGAAAAACCAGGAGGCTTATTTCTTAGGTTAACAGTCGCATAGTAACCTACACCACACCTCAGTATTAAACACGTTTCGGACTTCTACCCAAAATATAATAAAGTTGCGCAAAATATAATAAAGTTGGCAGATTTTTTAATTTCGTTATTGTTATCTGGAATGAAATGCGTTAATAAAATACTCCATTAAAATTTAAATTCTCTAAAACCAATTTAATTGTTTTTAATATACAGGGCGTTTGGCAATCCGTGTGCCACCTTGTAAGGGGAGAAAAAAATTGTTCTGCAGGGTGGGTCAATTTTCAATATTAGTGGAGATACAGGTTGGTTAAGAAAAGTGTTTTTGACCGGTACCCTCACTCACTTAAAACATTATATCTAGAAAACGAATAATCACAAGGCAAAGTGTTATAACTCGTTTTTTAGGGAATCGAATTACATTTCATCTGATGACAGTCTAAATTGTAACTGCACCCAATCTTGAGATATTTACTCGAAAACACGAATTTTTGCTACGTGAACCCTTAAAATTCAGTGATCAATGTAGTTTTTCTCAGAAAACCCCATTATAAAAATGTCATTTTAATTTTATTTTTTTATAAGCCGTATTATTACCTACAAAAGCTGCATACATATGTATGAGTTACGATTAACATTTTGGAAGTAACAGGTAAAAATACATATCACAAAAAAATTAAATATTTAAAAGTCAGTGCCATAAAGTGGACCTCGTCCAAGAATCTGTTTAAGTTGTCGGTAGTACTGAAGTATTTTTATTGCACATTTATTACTAACACTTTACTTTACTTTAAACAACTTACTTTACGAATGGAATTTTTTCATGGTAAGCTACCATAGAAGCAACATTGATTAAATGTTGGTTGTTTTCCGGCGTCAGTAGGGTTTCTGGTGTGAAACCCCAACACGAAATTCTCGACTGCTGATTAATCGCTGTCCTTGAGGACATGACAGTTGGAAAACACTTCACTGGAATACGCCAGTCTTTATAAGATTGTGTTGGACTAGGTCCGAAGGAGTTGTTTCGTCATCGGAGGGCATAGACTCGTCAGAGGGTGTATCATGCCTACTATCCGAAACACCAGAAACCCTACTGACTCCGGAAAACAACCAACATTTAATCAAACTTACTTTACTTTAAAACAATGAAATGTAAGTGAGTTTCAACATATTGATTCTTTTACCTGGACGTGGTAGGTACTACTGGATGCGGTACTATGCCTTTTTTAATATGGTGTCTTACAAAATAAAAAGCCTATAAAAGCAAAACTACCTTCATATTTTTCTCAGTTTTAGTTACGTTGCTAAGAGAAGAAGGTGTCAGTAGAATTTAAAAGATTATTTCAAAATGCCTGAGTACTCCAATGAAGAATATGCTGACATGATGTTAATTTTACTTTATTATTTTTTAATAATAAAGTATTGTGATCGACCTGAAATTTCAAAAAAGTTTGCTACCCTGAAATTTTGTATTTACACGTTTTAGGACTAGTAAACCCCAAAAAAGCAAAAAAAAAAAAAAATGTCCGTCTGTCCGCCGTAGACGCCGTACGCAAAATCGTTTGAAAGCGCGTAGCTCCAAAACCCGTTGAGATATTAAATTGAAATTTTTATGGTGGGTAGATTGGGTGAACCCCTACGACTGTTATATTTTTGAGGGGTGGGGGTACAAGGGGAGAAGAGAGGGGAGCGTTTTAGACCAAAAATTTTGGTTTCTAGATCTCAGGAACCTCTTATGCTAGGAAGCTGAAACTTTGGAACTTATGTAGTACTATCATAATGGACTCAATTGTCGATATTGGTTAAGGGGTGTGGAAGTGGGGGGAAAAACAATGAGTCTTTAACGCATGAAAGCCGGGATTGAAACATTCTAAAATCGATATCTCCTGAACTATTGATGTCAGTAGATTGAAACTTTGTTGTTGTCCTTAGGGATACTTCAAGATTAGACAAGGGCTAACATTTTTAAGAGGGGAGGTGGGGTATGGGGGTGGGGGGTGAAAAACTTTGGATTACAATATCTTTCGATCCAATTACACCAGGAAGATAAGATTTAGTTTCTGTATATGGGATCACAAGAGGAGTCTACCAAAACTAAATTTTTTGAGGGGGGAGGTGGAGCACGAAAGTGGGGGGATAGCAATTTCTGAAAAAATGTCATTTTTATATCTCAGAAACCGTATCAGGTATGATCTTGAAAATTTTACAGGAGTTGGGGTCGGTAAACTTCTAGTAGGGAAAAAAATGTTGGTAGTGTGGGTGTTGGGGGTGTTGGTGAAAGGGGGTAGAAAGGAAAACATTCTGATTTTTATTTCTCGAAAACCATAATGAATAGAAAGCTAAAAATTTAGGATTATATAGAGCCACTATGGAGACATCCTAGAAAAATAAAATTTTTGATAGGGGTATCAAGGTACGGGGAAGAGGGGTGGTTTCTTATATCTCAGAAACGGTTTATGCTAGAAAGTTGAAACTTAGTACGTATATGTAGATGTACTATTAGAGTAATTAAAGCAAAAAAAAGTTCATATATTTATTGGCGTTCAGAGGTTAAGTAAAAAAAATGTCCGTGAATCCACATTTTCACAAATTTCGTTAAAACTTTTAGACATGTCGAGCTATCAAAGCAATTTTAATTCTGCGGGCTATTTATATAAGCGCCTAGTAACGGTGTTCAAAATTTTTCGATATTCAACCCCTAAGGGGGTGTAAAGTGGTTGTGTACATATTCACGAATTCTTATATATTCCTAAGGTATATTGAGACTTGGAATTCACGTTTACTTCTATAAGCTTTAAACGTAGTCGGGGAAAACCCCGATTTAAGTATTTTTCACTATTAAACGCCCTGGGGGTATTGTTCAAGATTTCACTGATTCCGAAAATCTCTTAGGTTTAATGTGATCGAATTCGCTTATACTACTATGAATTATTTTATTGATAAAAAAATACGTAAGTAAATAAAAAAAATCTGCCAACAGTGGGCGCAACTTTATTATTTTATGGGTAGAAGTCCGAAACGTGTTTAATGATGAGATATGGTGTTGGGTACTATGCGACTGACAACCAAAAAAATAACCAGGAGGCTATTTGGAACGTTATTTTTTAGGTTGTCAGTCGCATAGTACCTAACACCGTATCTCATCATTAAACACGTTTCGGACTTCTACCCATAAAATAATAAAGTTGCGCCCAGACTGTTGGCAGATTTTTTTTATTTACTTACGTATTTTTTAATTTTTTTTACCAGTACAGGAGCTGCCACCCATTGATTTCCCCAAACGGATGGAGTTTTGCAATTGGCTCCTTGAACGACAAATAGATGACGATAATTTTTTCAACAATATTCTGTGGACGGATGAGTCCCAATTTACGGTATCACAAATTTCCACAACCTACATACGTGGGCTGAGAGCAATCCACTCACAAGAAGGTAATCATTTCTCCTATCTTGTTTTTCGAGATCTCATCGAGGTTATTGAAGAAGGGTTTGCCTAGTGCGCTAAGTCTGGCTCTAGCTAGGGCGGGACACTCGCAAAGAAGGTGACTGCCGTGACTCTGGAGACGTCCACACGGCTCCTGATCAGGAGTTCGTCTGTTCTGCTCCGGGAGTAGGATGGCCATATCTTCCTAGATATGACGCAGTTGGTCAGTCCTCTATATCTGGAGTTTGCGTTTGTGAGAAAGTGGGTGGATATTTGGCGCTTAACAGTCCCTAGTGGGACCTGAACGGATTCTTCGAGAGAGCCCTGAAGAGCAGAACCTTGCCTAGCTAATTCGTCTGCTCGCTCGTTACCCTCTGTCTTGCTGTGGCCTGGGACCCAAAGCAGAGTAACTTTGACTTGACTTCCTAAGTAGGCTAGCTCTTCTCGACACTGTTCGACGTGTTTAGAGGAGGTGGTAGCCGAATCTAAGGCCTTGATTGCGGCTTGGCTGTCAGAGAGGATTACAACATTTAGCTTTGGCGTAGCGTCTTGCTGCAAAGTCCGACAGGCCTCCCGGATCCCCAGTATTTCCGCCTGGAAAACGCTGGCGTAGTCCGGTAAGTGGTAAGACCTTGCGACCTATCTGAGAAAACTGTCAGTGTATATGACTGTGTCGAATTCATGTATAACTGAGCCATTCTTCCATTCCGCCCTGGTTGGAAAACCCACAGCGACGTGATCCTTCTTGAAGGTCAGTCTCGGGATAATATAGTCGGTCGGCGATTTAACTATTTCCGCTGGTAAGGATTCTAGAATGCTGCTGTGACCGTAAGGTTTGCCATACCAGCATCCAGATTCCTTGAGTCTGACAGCGCTATATGACACAGTACTTCTGATATGTAAGTCAATAGGTAATAAATGCAACAATACGTTCAAAGCATCAGTCGGACATGACCTCATTGCACCTGTAGTTCCGACTGCTGCTGTTCTCTGAACCTTGCTGAGTTTGTTTATGTTGTAACTCTTACTTAACGCTGGCCACCAGGCAAGCGATCTGTAGGTAAGAATTGGACGTATTACGGCTGTGTACAACCACAGAACCATTCTTGGTTTAAGTCCCCACTTTTTGCCGAAGGTTCGTTTGCAGGCGTAGAAGGCGATACGTGCTTTCTCCGCCCGTTGTTCTATATTTAACTTCCAGCTGAGTTTCGTATCGAGCACAACTCCAAGATACTTTGCACTAGGTGATAATGGTAGTTGATGGCCGTTAAGGCGGGGGAGGTTAAAGTCCGGTATTTTAGTTTTAGTGGTGAAGAGCATCAGTTCAGTTTTGTCCGGATTTACACCCAGGCCACAGCTAGCAGCCTACGTGTTTACCTTACCCAGCGCGCCTTCCATGATTTCACTGATCACTGAAGGAAACATCCCTGATACCAGTATAACCACGTCATCCGCATACGCCACCACCTTAACCCCTTCCCTCTCCAGTTTTACTAAGATCTTGTTCATGACCATTAACCAGAGAAGAGGCGAGATAACACCACCCTGGGGTGTACCTCTGCACACAGATTTTTCCAAATGGCTGTTCCCTAAGCTAGAGTGAATAATTCTTGTTCTCAACATGGATACTATCCAGTCGCTGAGACATTCCTCGACACCGAACTCGGTAAGAGATTCTTGAATGGCCTCAGTATGAACGTTATTGAAAGCACCTTCAATATCTAGAAAGGCTAGGGTGTATTGTTTGTAATGCATTGTGTATTCAATTGTTCGCACAACCTCATGCAGAGCAGTCTCTGTAGATCTTCCCTTGAGGTATGCATGCTGCGATTTTGAGAACGGAGATCTATCTAAGATCTGACGCAAATGGATGTCTAATATGCGCTCTAGTGTTTTCAGTACGAAAGAGGTCAAACTAATTGGCCTGAAATCTTTCGCGAGTTCATGACTACGTTTGCCCACCTTCAGTATGAACACAACTTTGACTTGTCTCCAAGTCTGACGCACATGATTCAGGGAGATGCAACTTCTAAAAATCGCCACCAGCCAGGGAGTTACTATATCTTGTAGCTTCTGCAGCATAATTGGTATTATACCGTCGAGGCCAGGAGATTTGTACGGTGAAAAGCTGTTGATTGCCCAACAAGTCTTCCTCTCGTCGACAATCAATTTAGTGTCGTAGTCTGATATTCGCCGCTCACCCTGAAGGCTTTGGGTGTCCGTGCAGCTGTCTCTAGATCCGGGGAAGTGGGTATTTATTAAGAGCTCCAGTGTCTCGGCAGTGGAGTCAGTCCAGTTCCCGTCCCCTCGCTTCACGAACGACTCTTCGCGTACTCTAAATAGCTCCAATTACTTACAGTTTTTATCAAATGATCTACAGGACTTGTTGGATGATATTCCACTGGTTCGATTGGCTTCCATGTTTTACCAACACGATGGTGCTCCTGCTCATTACGGCCGACAGATCACAGATTGGTTAAATTCCAATTATAGCAATCGCTGGATCGGTAGAAATGGACCGATACACTGACCTGCAAGATTTCCTGATCTTACTATTATGGATTTCTTTGTATCTGGAGAAACAGAAGATCTAAATATCAGGATCGATGCGGCAGCAATAGAAGTAAGACAGCAGTTGAGGAATATGAATACCAAGGGAGCACTCGCCAAACGAGCTTTAGCGTGCATTCAAAATGAAGGTGACCATTTTGAACATTTACTATAATAAAAATATTTGAAATAAAAACCATTATTAAATTCTTTCAATTCAAGCAAGTAGCGTAGATCAACATGCACATGCACTGATTTTTTAAATATTTAATTTTTATGCGATATGTATTTTTACCTATTACTTCCAAAATGTTAGTCGGAACTCATACATATGTATGCAGCTTTTGTAGGTAATAATACGGCTCATAAAAAAATTAAATTAAAATGACATTTTTATAATGGGGTTTTCTGAGAAAAACTACATTGATCACTGAATTTTAAGGGTTCACGGAGCAAAAATTTGTGTTTTCAAGTAAATATCTCAAGATTGGGTGCAGTTACAATTTAGACTGTTACATCAAATGAAAGATAATTCGATTGCCTAAAAAATGAGTTATAACACTTTGCCTTGTCATTATTCGTTTTCAAGATTTAACGTTTTAAGTGAGTGAGGGTACCGGTCAAAAACACTTTTCTTAACCACCCTGTATCTCCACTAATATTGAAAATTGACCCACCCTGTAGAACAATTTTTTTCTCCAAATATATCAAGGAATAACCCTTTACAAGGTGGCACACGGAGTGCCAAATACCCTGTATACATATAAAGAAAGCCCGAGGAAGTGAAAACCAATCCGATGCCTTATCACACTCAGAAGATATGTCGAAATTCATGAAAACGTGTTCAACCCGATTATACCTTCTTAGGGGTTGAAAAGGGCAAATATTTGAAAACAAGTTTTAGGTGATTATTAAACAAGCGCGTGGAAGTAAAAGTTATTCGATATCTAATCAGACCTGAGGGATATGGCTGAGTTCGTGAAAATGTATACAACCTCTTTACACCACTGTGGGAGGTCGAATTTCAAAAAATCCTGAAAACACTTTCTAGGTATTTATATGAAGAATCCGTACAATAGAAATGAATTCAATATTTGGAAAGACCAAATAGATATGATGAAAATCGTGAAAATATATGCATGCCATTTTCACTGATAATTTTTTTGCCCCCTGGATATTTGAATTTTTTTCAATCTAAATTACTTTTCTAGTTGCTTACATATACATACAGAGTTTTAACTTTCTAGCATAAGCCGTTCTATAGTTAGGCAAAACACCCCCAACCCCCGTACCATACTATCCCCATAAAAAAATATATTTTTGTAACATGGTACTATAAGAGTTCTACCCAAATACCAAGTTTCAGATTTATATCATTATAGGTTCTCGAGAAATAAAAATCGAAACTTTTTCCTTTTCACCCTCCCTCACCATCACTCTCTACACACATACCCCAAAAATTGTTTTTCCTGCTGGGGGTTTATTTGGCCTACTTCCGGTAAAAATTCGAATCATCTATCATACACTGTTCTTGAGATATAAGACGTTATTTTTTAGAAAAATTCTTATCCCCTCCACTTCCATACTCAACCGCCCCCTGAAAAATGTTACTTTCAGCAAACTTTGTTTGTCAACCTTAATACAGAAACCGAATTTTGTTTTTCTAGTGTAATTGGTTCGTGAGATATCGTAATCTAAAGTTTTTCACCCCTCAACCCTGTATGCCACTGCCCCCACTCATTCCGATCTATTCTCCTAGTATGCCCACAGATGTTCATTAAGTTTGAATTTCGTGACCTTAACCAATTAGAAGATATAGATTTTAAAATGTCTCGATCTCGGCTTTCGAGCGTTTCGGACGCATTATTATTCCCCCCCACTCCCACAGGCCTTTACCCATATCATCATTTTTTTGCAAATGGGTCCACTAACGCAGTTCTATATAAATTCCAAGTGTCAGCCTCCTAGCGTAAGCGGTTACTGAGATCTAGAAACCAAAATTTTCCGTAAAAAGCGCTTCCCCCACCTTCCCCCTCGCACCCCCACCACTCAAAAGGTGGGCACTTGAAGGGGTCTGCTCAGTCTACCAACAAAAAAAAATTCAACTTAATAGCTCAAAGAGTTTGAGAGCTATAAGCTTTCAAACGTTTTGCGTATGGCGGCCGGCGCACAGACGGATTGAACATTTTTTTTGCATTTTTGGTGTCTATTAGCCATGAAACGTGGAAAAAGAATTGTTCATAGTATCAAATTTTTTTTTTTTAATAATCGATAACAATACTTTATTATTTAAACAATAAAGTAAAACGAGATAGAAACAAAAAATTGAATTTCAATTATTTTTTTTTCACTAGTTCTTCAAGTACAAAATTTTTCAAAAAGAATCGGTATGGTAAGGTCACAACTTTGGCGATTCTTGATGGGATGACCCAACTCCTCGCAAATTGGATCGCAGATCCAAGGACGCTGGCTGTCATTTCGATTCCTATATAAGGACGAGACATCGAAGTGGGAGCCAGTCGTTCGCCGACTGGCGGGCGACTCACAACACAAGTTGCGAAGGCGACGACGCCAATGGTCGTCGCTACAGTACACATACACCACAGGTGACGTCGGCACCGAACTATACAGACGCAGCAACCGCTACGACACAGCGGTCAACCGCACGGCTCTGCAGTCAGCCGTCACCGGTATACATGGCACGAGCCAGCAATGAATATGGCGCGGCTCGACGGCAGCGAACTATGCCGTTGCCGCAAATACGACTTGAGCCGTCGCAGCAAAGACGTCGGCAGCGACATTGCCGACGCCGCGAACACCACACCCCCAGACACGCGACGGCATCGAACACTGCCGTCGCGTCACGACCTTACCAAAGTTGGACTCTCGGCATATCCGGGAGAACTCCAACGCATGAGGTTGTGAAGAATGTCCTTAAAAAGCCAAGACCAGGTCTTTAACCCACCCTGTAGACCAATTTTTTTCTCCAAATATATCAAGGAATAACCCCTTACAAGGTGGCGGTCGGAGTGCCAAGCAACCTGTATAGAGAATTCACGAAGGGCCCATTCCGGTTAATTGCCTATAACTTTGACAATTATTGGAATTTCAATATGGAATTTACACAGAATATTCTTAAGACTACAAACTTTAAGATAAGGATTTTTTGTGTGGAAGGTACCAGAAGCAATAAAAGGATTTCGCTGACTAGTAAACTCGAACTTCGTTTTCACTAAAAACTAATTTGTTCAAAATTTCGAATTCATAGCTAAACGATTACTTGATTTATGAGTGAGTTGCGTAAATTAAGTGAAGACATTTTGACAGGATATTTGTATGGCAGCTACACGAAGGATTAATAAAATGTAAAATCAACACATACAAAATTTTAAAGTCGTAGCTTAAACCCTTCTGAAGTTAACGGCCAATATTCTTGAACACGTGTTTTAAGGACATTTTGTATGGCAGCTACCCGAAGGAGTATGCCGATTTTGCCCGTTAACGAACTTAGTTTTACAAATTCAACCAAACATCTATATTCAATTCATCAATTTCAAGATCCTAAGTGAAGGCGTTCTTGAGTTATCGTGCTAACGGACAGACAGACGAACGGACGGACGTCAAGCGGATTTGGAGTTTTTGGCCACAAATAAACAAAAAATAATATGTATAACATTTTTTCGTCCGATACTTGCACTTAGTTCTATGCGTTACAAACTTTTGGGCTGGATTAAACTTATAATACTCTGTATGATATAAAAAGAGTATAAAAATAGTTAACCGATATAAATTGGGACACAACTTTGCTCCTTCTGACTTCATAAAGTGTTGTAACTAGACGTAGACGATGACGAAGCAAACTATTGGTATGCGTGTTTAGTATTATAATAATAAATAGTTATATTCGTTTTAAATCAAAATGCGTCTAAATTTCAAATTTCCGTAACAAGTACCCCGGTACCTTTTCGGCCTGATTATGGTGTGGTGTGTGTATGGTGAAAAAAATCTCTTTTTCGCTAGGAAAAAGCCTAAAAAAATCAATGATAAGAGTTATGTATACGCCTGAATAGGAACAGATATGTGCAGAAGAACCACTATCCATTTATAAACATGCAAAGGAAAATCCCAGGAAGCAGCCGAAACAGTCACCAACCTTCCTTTCCTTTGTATAGAAGAGGCCGTGCATATTGTAACTACAACATATGGTCGCAACATTTCGACATCCTTAAGGACAAATGACCCCATCCTTAACCATAGTCATAATTACGAAAACGAAAATAGATTTTTTTTATTTTTTTTTATAGAAGAGAACTGAACTTAGGGGTCAACCTTTAAGACTGTTATGTACAGTCCAGTCAGTATAGGATGGGGAACACCAAAACATAAAGGAACAAGGAAAAGAGAAACACATGCACGACATAAAACACAAAGCTAAAGAAAAAATGCACATTGGCAAATTGCCTGAAAAAGTCGGTGGGACCGCAACAGATGCCTCAGGCGACATTGTACGGCTGGATAAAACCCACCGAAAAGAACGCAATATCCAAAAAGACTATGTATATACCGGCGGCTGCATAAACCAACCCCGAATCATAAAACAGTGAAAAATCAAAATCGTCAGGAAACCCGGTTATGACGAGTACCTGTATATGGAACAACGAGCAAGCAGAAAGAGGTCAGTCAGTAGTAACTAGTCTGCTAACAAGGCAATGTGGACTTAAAGTTCCTCTTGTAGCAACATTGACTATTGTTCTGACCGGACAACCATCTCTAATCGGTTCCAAGCTGGACAAGGTAATGTGGACTTAAAGTTCCTCTTCGAAAGCTTGAGACCAATTAGTTCGTGTCCAGACCACGCCAAGTCGAGAAACGATGAACAAAAACAAGAAGTGAGAACGACGAAAGAAGCGAAGACAGCAAGCAGAGGAAGCAAGCGAAGATAACAGCCAAGCAGCGACGACCACAGCGAGCCACGACGTGCATAGCAAGCAACGACGCGCAGAGCAAGGCAGCAACGACGCGAAGAGAAAAGCAGTGACGACCACAGCGGAAATTCGAATCTTTACAACAGTAAGAGGGATCAGAGGAAAATAATCGGTGGATGTTACGTTTAAAAGACTGTAAGTCATATCCGTTAGGAAAAACATTCGAAGGCAATGCGTTCCACATTCTGTTTTCACGAGAAAGAGACGATTGTCTAAATTTCACTGTACGAAATTTTTGTGGCTCAACCGTATATTCGTGGGCGCGTAAAGCTGAACGAGTATTATACGTGCGAACTGGACTAAAGGAGGTATAAGACGACTGATTTCAATACTACAGCGACCGTGGATATATCTGTAGTAAATGCTGAATACTCCGACATTTCGACGATGGTCGAGGGAGTCAATAGTTGCATCGTCTCCAATAAGTCGGAACGCAAATCTCTGAATACGGTCAAGCAAAGAGAGATACATTTTGGGTGCTCCTGCCCAGATATGTGAATTGTACTCAAGTCGGGGCCTGATATATGCCTTGTAGATTTTCGCGAGGTCTGATGGTGTAAAAGATTTCTTGCACCTTCGGAGGAAACCTAGGCGCTTGGAGGCGTCAAGAGCTACATCAAATATATAAATATCGAGACTCAAAAATATAAATATCGAGACCCTACCGAGCTCGACCTTTCTGTTTTTCAAAACTTCCTCTAGAAAAGACGTATTTCTATTAATTTACTACTAATTGATAATATCTAATAGAAAAAGATAATAAAAAAACCAAGTTTTGGCATTTTTATCAATCAAAAACATAATTTAAGTATAAAATAAGAAGTAAAGCAAGAAGTTTAGAGATGTCCAAAACCGTGGGGTACCTAAGTGCAGTAGAACAAAAATGATATGTAGTTCTTTAAAAAGCGAAAAGGTACCCGGCTACCTCTTCGGCTCGATAAAGGTTAATTAGGGAAATCAGGATAGATCCAAAGATGATATCAACTGAATCCACAGCTAAATTGAAGAGCTGTAGTGGAGCAAGAGTTCATACTACTCAAGTGAAAAAAAAGTAATTAATAAATGATACATTTCACGTGTCGTAAGGTGCAAAGCTCTGCAACCTGAAGTGATACGGTGAAAAGACTTAAATTTAAGAATAAGGAAAGAACTACCTACTTTTTTGACGACATTTCAATTCTAATTCACAACACGAGCACCCATACATGATACACGTTGAACACAGAACAAAAAACAATTTCCATATGCAAGCCGATGACGAGCCGATCGGGTCAGGTACTGGCTGATTAAAGGCCTAAACAGAACACGGACCTCGACTGCGACTGCGCAGTCCCTGTCTTTAGAATACACAGGATTATATGGCGATGCCCACAATAACAACTTCGCCTGCGACAGCGCAGTCGTGCTACACTCTAATTCTAAGCCTGCGGTTGTAGTCTCGGATTTCCACTACTTCCCAGCAGGAAAGGTTTCGTATACTATACGTCGAAACGAAACCGTATGCATGTCGTATAACTGATTAGACTTTTTGGGAACGATGTCGCCGGTTGATGTATATATTTACTATTAAAGTTTGTACGAGCACTATATATGGAATATTTACATGACCTCTTCAAAATGAATTGAATTCTGTTTACATGTGCGCAAACTTCTGTTTTGCTTAATATTTTTGAAAATGGACGAGTTTCTGGTAGCGCGTATAATTTATATAGTGTTTTTAATCACTTTGGAGTGTTTGTGTTTATTTAAAACAAGGAAGTGAATAGGAATCGGGACGGATTTGGAGAATAGAAACCCAGCAGGCATAGCGTACTTCCGCAAAATATCATCAAAATTCTGTATGTACATATGTAAGATAGAGACAACATGTACTAAGCTATCGCGGTCTCCTCTTAAATGGAAACAGAATTCAATGTATTTTGAAGGGGTCATGTAAATATTCCATATATGGTGCCCACCAACTATAATAATAAATATAGACAGCAACCGGCGAAATCGTTCCTAAAAATTCTAACCGCTTATACGACATGCATACGGTATCGTTTCGACGTATAGTATACGAAGCTTTTCCTGCTGGGAAATAATTAAAATCCGAGAGTACAATTGGCAACCCAGTGCGAGCAACCGCAGTCTTAGAATTAGAGTGTAGGACGACTGCGCAGTCGCAGGCGAAGTTGTTATTGTGGGCATTGCCATACAATCCTGTGTATTCTAAAGACAGGGACTGCGCAGTTGAAGTCGAAGTCCGTGTTCTGTTTGCACCAATAATGGTCTGGGCCGCGATTCTGACGAAAATTCGCAAATTTCCCTTGTGAGTTTTTCGCTAACTTCGAATTCGTCAAAATTGATATTCGAACAAACCCCATTTCGAAAATGGCTTCATTTGTGTTTTGAACGTGCCCCACTAAAGTTTTGACATTTGTCGTTGACAGAAATAGTCAGTAATAACGAAACTATTTTAAATTTAATATGTACACGTTAAGTGATAAAATGGATGCAATCTATCCGATTTTGAACGAAGAATCTCGTAGAAGAGCGAGAATAACAAAGAAATTGTTACGGTACTCACAAAATCCATTTGATATTCCAGAAAAATTGTGATTCCGCAAAATGTATTGATTGACTCCGCAGTTAGCGCAAGATTTCCTCAAGGAGCTGGAGCCATTTATAGATAATGGTGTAGATCCTAAAATTTCCATTCACCTTAAGGTAAACGTTAAAAAGGCGCTGTACACATTGCACACGACCGAACGAATTTTCCGATACGACTTTTCCCTTTTCGGCTTATCAAAAAATCTTTAGTTATTGAAAAATTAGTTTTAATTGTTAATTATAACATTTTCAAGAATACCATAAAAGAAAATCCACAGGGATTTGAAGTTTTAATTGATAATAATTATTATTTTTATTTTCCTAAGATGCTTCTGTAGCTCCATATAGTCGTCAATTTTCAGCTTTCTAACCATTACGGTTTTCGACAAATAAAAATCAGAGTTTTTTCTTTCCACCCCCTCCCACCATGACCGCTTACACCCACACCCTCACAATTTGTTTCTCCACTAGAGGTCTAACTCCTGTAAAATTTCTAAGGTCATATATGCTACCGTTCCTGAGATATGAAATTAAAATTTTTTTAAAAATGGCTGTCCTCCCCACTTCCGCGATGCAGTCACACACTCATACACGCTCGCACAAAGCGCGTCACACTATTCTTACACTCACGGCAGCACCTCTCGTGTTTGTCGCTGAGAAGTTGGCACGTGGCTTGATGGTAGATTTATGGTGCATTTACACTCATGGTACGTTTATGGTGCGTTTACACTCACCCTTGAGGCTCGCCTCGAGGCGAGCCTCTACCCCCATCAGGCCATTGCAAACCGGTTTTCGTCGGCTGTGTTCTTTGCTGTGTTGAAAGCAATTTACACTCAAAATGCCTCTGCGGCGCAACATGCCTATGAGTGCGAAACGACAGAAATACGATGAGCTGCGAATTGTGTGCTGTCACAGTTCATTGTATGTGTGTACACATATGGAAGCGTGCGTCGGAGAAAAGTTGAAGAATGTTAGACTCTTGCGACTCCACAAGCCATCTGATTGGGTGATTTTTTGGTGGGGATAGAGGCTCGCCTCAAACGCTGAGTGTAAATGCACCATTACACTCGCCCTTGAGGCTCGCCTCGAGGCCATTGCAAACCGGTTTTCGTCGGCTGTGTTCTTTGCAGTGGCGGCTCGTGCCTTTCTTAGCGGCTGAATTGGAATATTAAAACACGACTTTGTCGGACTAAAACTATATGAGTAAGGACGCCGGTTTACTGCGGAAAGTCATTAAGTAAGACTTTCAAAACAAAAAATCACTAGTAACTTGATAATTTTTTCCTCTGTAATATGGTGAGGCCCAGCCTCACTAGCCTCATATGGCGAGCCGCCACTGGTTCTTTGCTGTGTTGAAAGCAAGTTACACTCAACATGCCTCTGGGGCGTAACTTGCTTATAAGTGCGAAACGACACAAATTCGATGAGCTGCGAATTGTGTGGTACCACAGTTTATTATATGTGTGTAGACATATGGAAGCGTGCGTCACAGAAAAAGTAGAATAATGTTAGACTCTTGCAACTCCACAAGCCATCTGATTGGATGTTTTTTTGGTGGGGATAGAGGCTCGCCTCAAACGTTGAGTGTAAATGCACCATCATCCTTGAGGCGAGCATCTTTAGCGATCGCTAACACAGCGACATGAATTAATGAATTATCACGATCATAACGAAATAACATTTTTATCAAGCTAATATTATTTTTACAAATACCCTGCGATAAATTTAGATCGATAAATTTATCGCAGCAGTTTTTGTACTAACAATGCATTTTGCCATCAAGCAATTGCCACCATTAGAGTCCTACCTACCGCGCTTCGAAAAGAAACCTTTCCGACTAATCTGCCCCGTTAGGTACAACCTGTAAACGCGAGTATTTTGGGCACCTTTTGTATTATACGTTGAGGTACGTAAAAGTATTGTCATTGGTATTTGTTACATTTTTTCTCTTTTACATTATTTTAGGATTAAATAAATGTGTAATTTTAAGTAGTGAAATAAATAAAAATCAGTTGCGTTGCAGAAGCCCAGTAGCTGGAACGTGTTTTATTTTAAGTCCTCGATCTCGCGGCCCAGTAAGGTCATTATCAAGCAGCCTTAACAACTGGTGACCCCTAGTTCGCAACACGTATCCAGAGGACTTCAGTAGCGAAGAAAGTTCGCACATCAGGGATTTTTCGTGGAAAGCATCATTCCGAAAGCCGCTTACAACACGACAAACGGACAAAACCACAGATTGGGTTTTAAGCACAGCACACAGCCGTTCCAAAATTTCTTTGGAAGCCAGAAACAACAACCACCGCATCGGGACGCATCGCAACAGGACGCTGTTCGCTGCGTTTTCATAGCACAGCAGCATCAGGGCAGTCATTCAAAATCCTGAAAAAACCCCAGGCTGACTACTACCTCCCGTTTCAGGTCAATTCCGCGCCAAACAACTTTTCGCACGGAGAATAAGCGCAGCATAAGCAACCGGCAATTTCAGCAAAGCTCCAAAGACGAAAATTCACCAACACGCCTACTCATCAGCATCAGTTTTTTCCCCAAATTTGACCTAAGCACGGCACCACCCTCAACGGCGACGCAACCACTTTTCAACTCATCATTATCATCAGCAGCACCATATCGGCAATTTCGACCAACAATCATCCGACTCATCACACCACTATCAATTCCGTATCAGCGGCTTCGACCAACAAGTTTCCAACGCATCCAACCATACCAACTTCCATCGATATTCGACCAGAACGCAACAAACTCCATCACCATTAAACGCAGCTCTTCAAGGAATCAACGTAATCAACAGTTAAGCCTCGTATACACTAGCAAGTAAAACTTGCTAGAGTTGCTCTAAGACATTTATTGCTGCATGTGTATACGGTTCCGAGAGCGCATTTGCCTAAGTTTTTTCTCTAGCCAGCAAATGCTTGCCTATTCAAGCAAGTTGTGAATGTACACGCTAACTTGCGAGAGTTGAAATCTCGCAAGAAAGTTCCGATCGGTTACGAAATTTTTCAGCAAGTCAGTACAGTTGCATTGGAAGTGAGGTTAAGTTCAGTCTTAGGTGTCATAGTTTTCTAGTTTACGTGCGAAATATAAACGGAAATGCAAGTGAAGCTCCGAACACACGTTTTTGTTCAATACCAATATGGAACTATGTCCAGAGTTGTGGGATTTTTCTTTTTCGTTTTGACAGTTCAACGAAACTTTGATGATGAAGTGTACACGGATAAGCAAGTTTTATTTGTACGATTTTTGTAGAGCTACTTGCTAGAGTAAAATTGCTGCAATTTGACAGATAGTGTAAACATCGCAGCAAATTACTCTAGCAAGAAATGTCGCAAGTTACTTGCTAGTGTACACGAGGCTTAACGCATCAGCCGCCTTCACCAAAATATCAACAAGACATACAATTCGACATCAGCAAAAACAACACCATCAAAAGCAGCAATCAACACCTACAATTACGATATCATCCTGGTTACCAACATCAACTAAACCCAAGAAAATCAAGACATTGGAAAGATTCATGTAAGTACCTTTCACGCATAATACTTTTGGTGCCATATTAGTGATTTTTTTTATGAGTGCCATATTTTATGCATCTAACTCTGAATTAGAAAGCCTATTTTCGGTTTAGTCGCGTGAAGTTTTTTTTCGCTGATGTTTTCTTAAGAATTCAAATTAACTTTCTGAAGTTTATTTTTGTGTTTATGCGAAACCATTAATTTCGCAACTTGTGCATACTATTTTAAACTTTTTCCATACATATCGCGGGTTATTATAAAATCCAAGTACGCAAAATTTATACCCATACTTAAAGAAGGCACTTATACATAGAAACACACTCTTTAAGTATCGAGGCCCGAATTAAAAAACTAATTTTTGAAGAAGAAATTAGAGACCACAAACACTCCGATTTTTTTCGAAAAATGAAACTACTCTCTGGCACCTCGGGAACGGTTGGGGAGGAATTGATAAAGAAACTCTGGCTGGGAAGATTATAAAATTTGATAAGCATAGCTCTTATTTCTCAAATGGATAAGGATATGCATTCTATCTTAGACACTGCCGATAAAATTTGGGAGGCTATGCGCACTTCGAGCAACATACCTGTTGTTCAGGAAAAATTAAGCATCACAGACAACGAAAAATTTGTGAAGCTCGAGAAGGAAATCGAAGAATTAAAGAGAATGATTTCACAAAATCATTGTCAAAATAGAAAATCGAGACCATTTAGTAGATCCCGAAATTCATCTAGGAATCGCTCGTTTTCCAGATCTGATAAATCCAAGAAACAACAATCTCCAAGTGCATGCTTGTACCACGAAAAATTCGGGACGAATGCTAAAAAATGCTCCGCACCCTGCAATTTCAAAAACAAATCAACCCCTTCAACATCTTCAGCAACAAACTGAAAAATCCTACAGTTCGCGTGGCGGACAGTTGGATGCTATCTCTTCTTCAACGACCACAATAACAAGCTAAGTTTCTTAATCGACACTGGCGCTGATCGGTCAGTTGTCCCACCCAAAACAATAACCAAACATGACAAACAAAACTAATGGAACAACTATCAAAACATTTGGCAGCAAAATATTAGACGTTGATCTGGGTTTAAGACGATCATTCGTTCATGAATTCATAATTGCTCAAGCAGACAGGCCCATTATAGGCGCTGACTTCTTAGATGTTTCGGTCTAATAGTGGACATGAAGCAGAAGCGACTCATAGATAGCTCAACCCAGTTAACACACAAAACAGGCGGAGTTAATACCAGCATTCCTAGCCCAATCAATTATTCCATCAACAGTACCATTAATGACGTACTAAGAAAATTCCCATCATTAACAGCAGAAACCAATTTTAGTTTTCCAGAAAGGCACAACGTGGTCCACCACATCCTAACAGAAGGACCACTACCATTTTCAAAACCAAGACGACTCAATCCTATAAAACATAAAACAGCGCAACTTGAGTTCAAGTACATGATGGAGCTCGGTATTTGTCGACCTTCAAGCTCCCCAGTCTCTTCACCATTACATATAGTCTCGAAGAAAGAAAGTGGGGAAATTCAGCCATGCGGGGACTATCGAAGATTAAATGCTTCAACCATACCTGACAGATATCCCATATCACACATATGTACATGACTTCACAATACAACTCGCAGGATGCCAAATCTTCTCAAAGATTGATCTGTTCCGCGCTTACCATCAGATCCCAGTCGCACCTGAAGACATCTACAAAACGACCATAACAACACCTTTTGGTTTGTTCGAACTCCCAAGGATGAGTTTTGGAGTTTTGGAGTTTTGAAACGCCGGTCAAACGCTCCAGCGTTCTATGAATGAAGTCACTGCTGCTATTTGAGAGACTCGCCGCTTTCGGCCTTACAATCAAAGTATCGAAATGTGTACTAGGCGCAACATCTCTTCAATTCCTTAGCCACACAATCTCAAAAGAAGGCATTCTCCCGTCACAAGACAGGGTACAAGCGATAGCAAGTCTCCCACCTCCTAAATCAATAAAGCAAGCACAGAGATTCGCAGGAATGGTGTATTACTATCATAAATTCATACCACACCTTGCAGAATTATTAGCTCCCATCCACTCACATATAAGCTTGTCTCAGAAGGAAAAGAAATCGAAAGCGAAATTTACATTTTCATGGCTAGAACTTTGCAACATAGATTTTGAAAATATCAAAACCGAACTATCAAAGGCACCACTGCTCGTTCAGCCATTAGACAACAAACCATACAACATTACGGCGGATGCTTCTAACGTCGCTATAGGCGCCGTTTTGCAACAATACAACGATCAACGCTGGCAACCATTAGTGTTCTTTTCTCGGAAATTAACGCCGGCTGAAATCAAATACTCAGCTTTCGAGCCGTCTGCTTATCAATAAAGTACTTTCGATATTTTGTAGAAGGCAGAGAATTCGTAGTTTTCACAGATAATAAGCCACAAATTTTCGCAATTAAATCGAAAGCTGAAAGAAGCCCCAAACGAATTCGGCATTTACAATACATCGCAGAGTTTTCTACAGACATTCGCCATATTTCCGGCAAAGAAAATGTCGCAGCAGACTGCCTCTCACAAATAGGTTCAGAGATTTCCACAGTTCAAACCAAAATTCAACCAGATTTCAAGTCTTTCGGAAGCCATTAAAAGATTGATACCGAATTGATCGAATTACTACAAAACGAAAAATCAGAAATGGAACTTGTTGAATTCCCATTTTCAGACTACAAAATATTGGGGTGGTTTTTCATATCTCAGAAACGGCTTATGCTAGAAAGTTGAAACTTGGTATGTATATGTAGAAGTACTACAGGAGTAATTAAAGCAAAAAAAAAAGTTCAAAATTTTATTGATGTACAGAGCTGGAGTAAAAAAAATGACCGTGAAAAGGGGTTTTCCAACATTTTCATGAATGAAAACCCCTCTTAGAGGCTATTTTGGTGTGAGTGCGTATACAGTAACCGTAGTGTGGTGATGTTTCCACCAATTGAATCGGAATCATTAGTAGCATTCTTTCTCCCACTGGGAAGAAACTAAAAAGATTTACGGCTCCCCTATTATACCCTAGGCAGAAGACGTATTCGAATGATCATTGGGGGAATGATCATTCGCATTCAATGATCAATCAGTTTTAGCATTGACACACGTCTATCGGAATTACATTCAATCTGTCAAAATATTATTGTTGTGAGAATGCTCAATAAAAGTTGCCAGTTTTGCATTGGTACACGGCTACGTTTTATTTGTTGAAATAGAGTGATAGAAAAGTATTATACTAATATTTCAGCAATTGTGAACGAAACGTTAAAAGGATTAATCGCAATTAATGCACACATGAAATAACTAGAAAAATTTGGTCGGTGGAACACCTGATTTTCCACTTGTTCTACAAGTTCCATGGTAATTCCATAGACTTGACGCTAGATGGCGTTGCGAGCGCTTGAACGAATTATCAATTTATCTCCGAATTACCATTTCCCAATTGTAATTGGAATGATGGAATGAATGACCAATTTGATAATTACATTGCGATAGACGTGATGCGGAATTATGATTCGACTAGGAATGATCATTCGAATGCGTCGTCAGCCTAGGGTATAATTGGAATGATGGAATGAATGACCAATTTGACAATTACATTGGGACAGACGTGATGCGGAATTATCATTCGACTAGGAATGATCATTCAAATGCGTCGTCTGCCTAGGGTATTAGTCGTTTCTCGCAAAAGATACACACGCGTACAAGTATGAGTACTGTCAATCCCTTTCATAGAGAGCAGTGAAATCAAGGCAGTATTTCATCCCCGAACACATATCAGTAAAGTAATGTCGAACGCATTGCCAGCAGGGAAATATAACCTTTGAAAATTCAAAAACAACGTCCACCCACCCACCACCACTGTAAATATCCTACCACAACTCCACAACATCCAATTCTCTACTTCTGTTGTCTTAGCCGTGCACTGCACCCCAGCGTTGTTCCGGCAGCTTTAAAAAGTCACAAACTATTACTTATTTTAAAATAATAAATAATATACAAAATTAATAAAGGAAAGAATTTATGTGCCTTGAAAATTGTAGGAGAAAAATCTATGATTTTTACGAGCTGCGGGTATTTCACATTATATACCTTCATTGTCGGTACTCAAACAAAAATGTATTATTGAATGAAAAAATAAAAATATATCACATAATTAAATAAGTTTTTAAATACTACATGTTAAATACTTGTCAGTTGGTACAACATACACATTCGTAAATGTGTATTTATGATGGTCTTTTTTATGCATATTATCAAATTTTTTATTCGATTCCAGTCTATATTACAACGTGACGTACCTACTATGTACCTTACATAACTCATAATTTATCATGTCGCATATTCAAAATATTTATGTAAGCTCTCACCAACTTCCAGAAAAGATGCAAAACATTGCATTTCTCGTTAGCCGGTAAGGTCAGATTTCAGTACAGATGGATGGTTAGAGCGAGAATATATAAGTACAAATATAATGACTCATTGCATGTGTAGATAAATTTAAATCAATTATTTTTACGTGATTGCCGATCTCATACTGTGAAAAACACAATATACATATATGTGCATTCACCTGTTTGGAGAATGATTAATATGTAGTAGTCCACAATACTTGGTGGTGTAGCCGCGTAGTCTGTACCAGCCTGTGCCAGCCTGCGCTAATGTAAAACATCTCAGCTGAAAATCACGAAAAAGCAGTCTGTCTAGTATGAACTAAGAGTTACCAGAGACTGGTGCTATTAATAAAATGTACATACGAGTAATAATGTGTATACTTTTATGATTCATATGAAAATAAATTTTATTAATTCAACAATAAAAAAATCTGCCAACAGTCTGGGCGCAACTTTATTATTTTTTCGGTAGAAGTTCGGAATGGCTTCAATTCTGAGACGCGGTGTAGGTTACTATGTGACTAAAAACTCAGAAAAAAGTTCAGAAAATGTTAGAATGGGGTCACGGTAGAATACTTACGCCGCTACCACATATAACATATGAATTACATAATTGGGTCATACTCCGGGACGAGGTCTAAGTCGTAGTATAATATCAGTTGTTACGTGATTATGAGATTTTTAGTGATTTGGTTTTGGGCCATTTCATGAAATCGGAAATGCATTTGTAGGCGATAATATAAAAAGTCTATGGAAGTGAAAACCAATCTGATGTCTTATCAATCGTAAGAAATATGTCGAAAGCCTTACGTCCCATTGGAGTTGAATATCTAAAAACACTGAAATCAACTTTTGACGATTATGTAGGA
Organism: Beris morrisii; assembly: GCA_951812415.1. Taxonomy (NCBI): domain Eukaryota; kingdom Metazoa; phylum Arthropoda; class Insecta; order Diptera; family Stratiomyidae; genus Beris; species Beris morrisii. The sequence goes on from OX638311.1 coordinate 97,626,535, forward strand.
AGCCTTAGGAAGTAAAAATGAATTTGATATCTCATTAGAACTAAGAAATATGTAGAAATTTGTGAAAACATATGCAACCCCCTTGTACCCACTTAGGGGTTGAATATTACAAAATCCTGAAACGAGTTTTTAGATATATATAAAGAAAGCCCGAGGAAGTAAAAACCAATCCCATGTCTTATCACTCCTAAGAGATATGACGAAATTCGTGAAAACGTGTTCAACCCGTTATACACTCTTAGGGGTTGAAAAGGGAAAAAATTTGAAAACGTGTTTTAGGTGATTATTAAACAAGCCCGTAGAAGTAAAAATATATTCGATATCTAATCAGACCGGAGAGATACGGCTGAATTCGTGAAAATGTATACAACCCCTTTACACCATCGTGGGGGTCGAATTTCAAAAAAAACTGAAAACACTTTCTAGGTATTTATATGAAGAATACGTGGAATAAAAATAAAATCAATATTTGAAAAGATCTAATAGATATGACGAAAATCGTGAAAATATATGCATTCCATTTTCACTGATCATTTTTTTTGCCCCCCTTCTGTACGCCAATGGATATTTAATTTTTTTTTAATCCAAATTACTTTTCTAGTTGACTTACATGTACATGAGTTTCAACTTTCTAGCATAAGCCGTTCTATAGTTAGGAAAAACGCCTCCTACTTCCGTACCATACTACCCCTATAAAAAATTATATTTTTCCAACATGCTACTACTATAGTTCTATCTAAATACCAAGTTTCAGCTTGATGTCATTTTAGGTTCTCGAGATATAAGAATCGGAACTTTTTCCTTTTCACCCTCCCCGAGCCTTACCCTCTACACCCTCACCCTCAAAATTTTTTTTCCTGCTAGGGTCTATTGGGCCTATTTCTGGTAAAAATTCTAAGCATCTATCGTACATTGTTCTTGAGATATGAGACGTAATTTTTTAGAAAAATTCTTTTCCCCTCCACTTCCACACTCCACCTTCCCCTTAAAAATTTTTACTTTCAACAAACTTCAACTATCAACCTTAATACAGAAACCGAATTTCGTTTTTCTAGTACAATTGGTTCGTGAGATATCGTAATCTAAAATTTTTCACCCCCACCTCCGTACACCACTGCCCCCTCTCAAAAATTTGTTTCCGATCTATTCTCCTAGTATACCCACAGATGTTCATTAAGTTTTAATTTCGTAACATTAACCGATTAGGAGATATAGATTTTAGAATGTCTTAATCTCGCCTTTTTTGCGTTTCGGACGCATTATTATTCCTCCCACTCCTACACCCCTTTACCTATATCATAGTTTTTTTTTGTAAATGGGTCCACTATCGATGCTCTATATAAATTCCAAGTTTCAGCTTCCTAGCCTACTGAGATCTGGAAACCAAAATTTTCCGTCTAAAACGCTTCCCCCACCTTCCCCCTCGCACCCCCACCACTCAAAAGGTGGCCACTTGAAGGGGTCTGCTCAGTCTACCAACAGAAAAAAATTCAACTTAATAGCTCAAAGAGTTTGAGAGTTATAAGCTTTCAAACGTTTTGCGTACGGCGGACGGCGGACGGCGGACGGCGGACGGCGGACGGCGGACGGCGGACGGCGGACGGCGGACGGCGGACGACGGACGGCGTACGGCGCACAGACGGACTGAAATTTTTTTTTGCTTTTTTGGTGCTTATTAGTCAAGAAACGTATAAAAAAAAATTTTCAGGGTAGCAAATTTTTTTTTTTTAAAAATCGATAACAATACTTTATTATTAAAATAATAAAGTAAAACAATAGTTCTTTGTTTGTATGCTTTTAAGATTCCGTTCCGGTCTTCTACCTAATAATATAATAAAGTTGCGCCTAGACTGTTGGCAGATTTTTTTTTCAAATTCAATGCAAACAGCGTAAGTAAAAAGAACCAGTGAATCTGAAGAATTTATAAGTAAGAAAATACCTTCTCAATCCCTTTGTGGGGTGCGGGCTACATACGGGCAATACGGTGGCGAATACTGCACACATCGCAAAATCAAAGTGGCCAGCTGTTTGATTTTTATACTCTAGATGAAATCATATAGAGTATTATAAGTTTAATCCAGCCGAAAAGTTTGTAACGCATAGAACCAAGCCTCGGACGAAAAAAAGTTATATTTTATTTTTTGTTTATTTGTGGCCAAAAACCTCAAATCAGCCTGACGTCCGTCCGTCCGTCCGTGAACACGATAACTTAAGAACGCCTTCACCTAGGATCTTGAAATTTTGAATCTGGATGTTTGGTTGAATTTGTAAGGCTAAGTTCGTTAACGGGCAAAATCGTCCTACTCCTTCGGGTAGCTGCCATACAAAATATCCTTAAAACACGTGTTCAAGAATATTGGCCGATAACTTCAGAAGGATTTAAACTACGACATTGGAATTTTGTATGTGCTATTTTTCCAATAGTTGGAGCTAAATATATGATTATGAAGAAAATCGTGTTAGTCCTTCGTGTAGCTGCCATACAAATATCCTGTCAAAATGTATTCACTTAATTTACGAAACTCACTATACTCAAGTAATCTTTTAGCTACGAATTCGGAATTTTGTACAAATTAGTTCTGAGTGAAAAGAAAGTTCGAGTTTACTAGTCAGCGAAATCCTTTTACTCCTTCTGGTAGCTCCCATACAAAATGTCCTTAAAACACGTGTCCAAGAATATTGGTCGATAACTTCAGAAGGGTTTCAGCTACGTCTTTGAAATTTCGTATGTGTTATTTTTCCAATAGTTGGAGCTAAATGTATGATTATGAAAAAAATCCTATTAGTCCTTCGTGTAGCTGCCATACAAATATCCTGTCAAAATGTCTTCACTTAATTTACGGAACTCGCTATAACTCAAGTAATCTTTTTGCTATGAACTCGGAATTTTGTACAAATTAGTTTTGAGTGAAAAGGAAGTTCGAGTTTACTATTCAGCAAAATCCTTTTACTCCTTCTGGTAGCTGTCATACAAAATATCCTTAAGACACGTGTTCAACAAATATTTTCCGATAACTTTTGAACGCTTCAAGCTACGAATTTGAAATTTTGAACACATTAATTTTTGAATGGTTCCAAGGAAAAGGATAAATATGTAAGAAATCGAGTGAGTCCTTTCTGTACCTCCCATGTGAAAGTCCTTCAAAAAGGACATTTTTTTTCGATGACTTACCCAGTTCAAGATATGAAATTAAACACTGAATATTGTCTTTCAGTTTTGAGTAGCAATCTAATGGCAGTCCTTAATAAAGGACATACAACATGCACACACGTAGTTCTACTTTATCCCCAACTACAATATAAATCGGAGTTCAGTATCCATCTAGAGTATTATACGATTGGTTTACAGCCGATCGTGACTGCAGTATGTTTATTTTAAAAATCAAGCAACCAGTCAAGAGAGAAAAAAATAAAATTGATTACTAAAAAGTTATTCGAATTCAAATCATCATTCCAATACTACGAATTTCGTAATCCATATAAAGAATTACGATTTAACTTAAAATATTGAAATAAAATATTTCGTTCAATGTTATTTACAATTAACAGTTATGTTTATTATCATAAAGTTATAATAAAGTAAATGTTATGACCGTGTCATGTTAAAATCTTACAAAAAGTTCAACCCGGGAAGGTGCAGGAAGGACTCACTCGATTTCTTACATGTTTATCCTTTTCTTTGGAACCATTTAAAAATGAACGTGTACAAAATTTCAAATTCGTAGCTTGAAGCGTTCAAAAGTTATCGAAAAATATTGTTGAACACGTGTCTTAAGGACATTTTGTATGGCAGCTACCAGAAGGAGTAAAAGGATTTCGCTGATTAGTAAACTCAAACTTCGTTTTTACTCAAATTAATTTGTACAAAATTTCCAATTCATAGCTAAAAGATTACTTGAGTTATAGTAAGTTCCGTAAATTAAGTGAAGACGTTTTGACAGGATATTTGTATGGCAGCTACACGAAGGACTAATAGGATTTTCTTCATAATCATACATTTAGCTCCAACTATTGGAAAAATAACACATACAAAATTTCAAAGACGTAGTTTAAACCCTTCTGAAGTTATCGGCCAATATTCTTAAACACGTGTTTTAAGGACATTTTGTATGGCAGCTACCAGAAGGAGTAAAAGGATTTCGCTGATTAGTAAACTCGAACTTTGTTTTTACTCAAAACTAATTTGTACAAAATTTCGAATTCATAGCTAAAAGATTACTTGAGTTATAGTGAGTTTCGTAAATTAAGTGAATACATTTTGACAGGATATTTGTATGGCAGCTACACGAAGGACTAATAGGATTTTTTTCATAATCATATATTTAGCTCCAACTATTTTAAAAGTAACACATACAAAATTTCAATGTCGTAGCTTAAACCCTTCTGAAGTTATCGACCAATATTCTTGAACACGTGTTTTAAGGACATTTTGTATGGCAGCTACCCAAAGGAGTAGGACGATTTTGCCCGTTAACGAACTTAGCCTTACAAATTCAACCAAACATCCAGATTCAAAATTTCAAGATCCTAGGTGAAGGCGTTCTGGAGTTATCGTGCTAACGGACAGACGGACGAACGGACGGACGTCAAGCGGATTTGAGGTTTTTGGCCCCAAATAAACAAAAAATAAAATTTAACTTTTTTTCGTCCGAGGCTTAGTTCTATGCGTTACAAACTTTTGGGCTGGATTAAACTTATAATACTCTATATGATTTCATCTAGAGTATAAAAAATCTGCCAACAGTCTGGGCGCAACTTTATTATTTTATGGGTAGAAGTCCGAAACGTGTTTAATGATGAGATGCGGTGTAGGTTACTATGCGACTGACAACCTAAAAAATAATGTTCCAAATAGCCTCCTGGTTATTTCTTAGGTTGTCAGTCGCATAGTAACCTACACCGCATCTCATCATTAAACACGTTTCGGGCTTCCACCCATAAAATAATAAAGTTGCGCCCAGACTGTTGGCAGATTTTTTTTATTTATTTACGTATTTTTTTATCAATAGAATAAGTCATAGTAGTCAATACCCCCAGGGGGTTTAATAGAGAAAAATGCTTAAATCGGTTTTTCCCGACTACGTTTAAAGCTTATAGAAGTAAAAGTGAATTCCAAATCTCAATATACCTTAGAAATATATCAGAATTCGTGAATATGTACACAACCACTTTACACCTCTTTAGGGGTTGGATATCGAAAATTTTTGAAGATCGTTACTAGGCGCTTATATAAATAGATCGTTTCTACGAATTTTACTTCTGTAAAATTGCTTTAATAGCTCGACATGTCTAAAAGTTTTAACGGAGTTTGTGAAAATTTGGATTCACGGACATTTTTTTTACTCAACCTCTGAACGCCAATAAAAATCTGAACTTTTTTTTTGCTTTAATTACTCCAATACTACATCTACATATACGTACTAAGTTTCAACTTTCTAGCATAAACCGTTTCTGAGATATAAAAAACCACCCCTCTCCCCCGTACCTTGATACCCCTATCAAAAATTTTATTTTTCTAGAATGTCTCCATAGTGGCTCTATATAATCCTAAATTTTTAGCTTTCTATTCATTATGGTTTTCGAGAAATATAAATCAGAATGTTTTCCTTTCTACCGCCTTTCACCATCACCCCTAACACCCACACCACCAAAATTTTTTTCCCTACTAGAAGTTTACCGACCCCAACTCCTGTAAAATTTTCAAGATCATATCTGATATGGTTTCTGAGATATAAAAATTATATTTTTTGAAAAATTGCTGTCCCCCACTTTCGTGCTCCACCTCCCCCCTCAAAAAATTTAGTTTCGGTGGACTCCTCTTGTGATTCCATATACAGAAACTATATTTTATCTTACTGGTGTAATTGGTTCGGAAGATATTGTAATTCAAAGTTTTTCACCCCCCACTCCCACACCCCCCCACCCCTCTTAAAAATTTTAGCCTTTGTCTAATCTTGAAGTATCCCTAAGGACAATAACAAAGTTTCAATCTACTAACATCAATAGTTCAGGAGATATCGATTTTAGAATGTTTCAATCCCGGCTTTCATGCGTTAAAGACTCATTGTTTTTCCCCCCACTTCCACACCCCTTAACCAATATCGGCAATTGAGTCCACTACCATAATACTACATAAGTTCCAAGTTTCAGCTTCCTAGCATAAGTGGTTGCTGAGATCTAGAAACCAAAATTTTTCGTCTAAAACGCTCCCCTCTCCTCTCCCCTCATACCCCCACCACTCGAAAATATACCAGTCGTAGGGGTTCACCCAATCTACCCACCATAAAAATTTCAATTCAATATCTCAACGGGTTTGGGAGCTACGCGCCTTCAAACGATTTTGCGTACGGCGTACGGCGTCTACGGCGGACAGACGGACATTTTTTTTTTTTGCTTTCTTGGGGTTTACTAGTCCTGAAACGTGTAAATACAAAATTTCAGGGTAGCAAACTTTTTTGAAATTTCAGGTCGATCACAATACTTTATTATTAAAAAATAATAAAGTAAAACTGAGTCGATATCTTATCGGAACTGAGAGAAGCAAAGTATTTAGAAATATTTTTAGGCGATTTTACAACAAAGAAAATGAAGAAAAAATGTGCTAATGGTCTGGACATAACCATTGAAAGTCGAGGTGCAACAAAAAAGTCAAACAAAGTCAAAATTTTAAATCGGTTGTTTCAAGACAAGGAGGTTTTCTGGACACGTAATTTTGTCACAGGAATAACTCCGTATAAAAACAACTTTTAACCTTCATTAGTTGTTCTTCACATAAAGATTGTGTTAATTAAAAAGAAACTTTAAGTGGAAATCCATATTATTGCGGTTCGCCGCGATTTCAAGTAAAACACAATTCGTTTAAAAGCAATACAGACAATATTTTATTCTTCGCATTAAATAATCACACTATCGGCAACGCCGATATACAACTTGTAAAATCGCTTTACCAATAATTCCACATAATACTCACTGTCTTCGTGTGTCGCCTCGCTATACCTTAGTAGGCGCCTATTATCTGTCGCTTCAATCCCAGCAAACGCGAGTTCTTCACTTTGCACACTAGTGCAATGCATTTGTGTTGTATTGAATGTAAAAAGTAGGCATTTTGTATTTTGGCATTCAATAATTGAATAAAATAATTTATTCGCTTTTCACAATTAACTCGATCGGTTCTGTTTTTATTTCGTTTCAACTCAATTGTCTACAGATTATGTATGAGCCCAGACACGAATTTTTAAACTCAAGAATTAAGAATATAAGTATTTAAAATATCATGGCAAACTTTCAAATAGCTTTTGAAAGATTAAAAGGACGAGAAAATTTCAATGTTTAAAAAGTCGGTGCCAAAGCTCATTTAATCACGAAGGGACTATGAATTTGCATGACAACGTTAGTGGAAACAAATTCATCGGCAGATGCATTATCGAAAGATGAAAAGGTATTAGCTGAGTTAACGCTTCTGGTGGATTCAAGTTTGTATACGCATTTAGAAGAATGTAAGTATGCTAAAGAAGGCTGGGATGCGTTGACAAATGCATTCGAAGATACAGGTGTTGTGAGAAAGGTGACTTTATTAAAATAGTGGATCTCATTAAAACTAGAAGACTGTGATTCGATGCAGGATTATGTGAATCAATGTTTGTCACTGCGCTCCAAGGTGAAATCAGCTGGTTTCAAAATAGATGAAGAAGTTGCCGCTTCGATTATGTTGTGTGGTTTGACAGATGAGTTTAGACCCATGGTCATGAGTATTGAAACGAAGAGCTCGGATATTACTGTTGATTTTGTGAAGAGCATTTTACTGCAAGAGATTGATTACGATAAAGAAGATCAAGGAAAAGCTCTTGCTGTTAAAAATAAAAATTTTTCCAAAAAGAAATATGGCAATAAAAATAGTGCAATTAAAATAAAGTGTTTTGAATGTGGTGGACAAAAGTACCCCAATAGTTAAAGAGGTAATAGTTGCTAATAATCTAAAATTGCTAATTAATAGTGTTGGTGATATCAAACAAAATGTCATAAATGGTGGACGCACTAGTGAAATAACAATTAAAGGTGTGCAACATGTACCTGAAATTTGTGCAAATTTATTATCACTATATAAGTCAGATTGTCAAAAGGTTTTTGGCCACAAATAAACAAAAAATAATATATAACTTTTTTTCGTCCGAGGCGTGGTTCTATGAGTTACAAACCTTTAATTCTATAGATGATTTCATGTAGAGTATAAAAAGTTAATTTCAAGTAAAATAAATTCCAGTAAAATTTTAATTGTAAATCATTACGCCTTCGTCTGGAAGGGGGATGATGTGGGCTATTTAGATGGACGTTACTATGTCTGTACTGTGTCCAACTAAATGGCACATGAAATATTGAAAGTTATATTTTAAATTGGACCCGTTAGGTCAAAAACATGAACAATTACTTTTGTTAAATGCACTTAGCATTATAGGTCGACCGTTAGGTCGAATACTGAAACAATATGAATTATGTTAAAATGCTTTTGGAATGATAGAACCAAGAATTATATTTTTAGACGTAAATAGGTTAGTTATTGGAAAAATAAATGATTAGTGAATTGGAAGTCGCGGCGATTGGTCGCTTTTCATTTTTATTTGTTCACGACCGAACCGTCCTTCTCAGGGCGAGTACGAGTTTTTTTCGTGGAGAAAATCAACCAGCCCTTATTAGGGCAGATATACAAAAGGGTAAACGATTGACATCAGTTCTTAATAGAACTGATGCACACACCATATAAAAGAGTAACCGAAAAACAGCTCTTTTAAGAGCTGAAAGGACCCTGTCATTGCTGGAAGCCGTTACTTTCACAGTTCCATTTCGATCCTTGAGGGACTAGGTGTTGCTGGATATTCCTCACCATCGGACAAATTACGGCCAACATGAACCAATCACATCTCTTTCACACATTTTTAATTATAATTACAGTCAAATTGACTTTAACATTTCTGTTCAACAGTTAAAATCGGCTTTATCAAATAAATAATGTAATGTTATATTTAGGCATTTATGAGTGTACGGATATAATGATGTATTTTTGTACTTATTTTGTTGTACTTATTTTTTATTTTTTCTAATTATTTTATATTTTGAAATTTTTGTTATAAGTAATCAGTATTTGATGAATTTGAATAATAAATAAACGCAACATGTGAAACAAACGAACGCAACGAACCCGATCGGTCATTTGGCTGTTTTTTTGCCGACACATCAAAGGAATAATACGATACACGGTGGAGTCATGTGTGGACATGTTGTGTTGCACAGTGGCGGTCATATTGCTTTTCCAAGGGGGGGGGGGGGGCACTGAAGTTCAGTAGCTACTGTAGAGAAAATAGGTTCGGTAGCTACCCGCTAATGCAGCGAGGATGAAAATTGTGCAAATGCTATGGTCGTTGCGTTTGGTACTGTTTGAAAAGATCAACTTTTCATTTCCGCATCTAAATCGCCAAATTTCGGCAACCGAATTTCAGAATAATAAAACGCTTCAACATCGCTCTAATACTATGTTCAGACTACGAGATTAACGCGTTTAAATCGAGTTAAACGCGATGAAAGCACTTCCCGAACGCGTTTATGAAAACACGTTGCCACAATGCGTTTAACAGAAAACATGTACTGCGACCCTCGCGGAAATCGAAGTAAACTTTAAAAGAAAATATTTAATGCTGCTGACACTCAATTTTGTGCTTGTGCAACGACTGCATTAGCTAATTAATTCACTTGTCATTACTGCTATACAAACACTTTTGTTTCAAATAATTCAAAAAGCGTACATTTGCTAATGAGACACAGCTGAATATCTACTTGTCAAAACAAATCACGTCTAGCTGTCAGGTATCAAAATAAAATGAGTTGCCTAGTCTGAACACTACTTTTTTAACACGTTCATTTTGCCTACTTAAACGCGTTTAAAACTCAAAATCTGTACAGGGTATAAGGGATTCCTTTAACATCGTTCAATTTATCGATGATTGTATGATATCAAAAATTTGAACTTGTATTGTATGATTGTAAGTTTTTGAGCAATGGAAAATAGAATAGCTTGGGTAGAAACTAGAAAATAAAATTATTTGATTCCAAAGCTTGGTGAACATAATTTTCGATTTCAGTAGAATTCGATGTCGATTTCGATTTCGACAAAATTTAGAAGTCCCAACGGACTTCAAGATCTCTCACATGTGCGATAAATGTAGTAGATTTTAAGAGTTTTGTTAAAATTTCGAGATATCGCCAAATCCTTGGATATAAATTATATGTTTTTGAGACCACTAGGAAAGTAGTGTATTTAATTTTTATTAGTTCTACTATTATACATATTTGATGAAACTCAATATTGGGAATTAAAATCCGAGCCCTATATCTCATAATCTAAAGACTTCAGGCCCGACGAAGAAGTAATCACCCCAATTATTAAGTTATCCTACAATACTTAAAATCTACGAAAGAAATACTTTATTTCAATGTAATTTATGATGTATATACATATTCACTTAATCTCTTATTGAGTCGATTGTATAGTTTAGATGACTACCATAACCTAACCTAACCTACTCTCCTAATTCAAAAATTTAAAACCCCAAACTCGGAAATTCTCTAAAACTATTTACAATTATAATAACTTCATAATCAGTATGTTATACCTGACTTAGGCGCTGTACACATTGCACACGACCGAACGAATTTTCCGATACGAATTTTCTTTTTCTGCTTATTGTCAAATCTTCAGTTATTAGAAAATTGGTTGAAATCGTTAATTAGAACATTTTCAAGAATATCATAAAAGAAAATTTCTAGGAATTTGGATTTCGATTGATAACATTAAACAAAGTCCGTCTGTCGGTACGAATACGTCGTACGACGGATTCATTTTCTTTTTATTCTCAATTATGTTAGAACTACAAATCCCTAGAGATTTTCTTTCATGATATTCTTGAATATGTTATAATTTACGATCATAACTAATTTTACTTTATTATTTTTTAATAATAAAGTATTGTTATCGACCTGAAATTTCAAAAAAGTTTGCTACCCTGAAATTTTGTATTTACACGTTTTAGGACTAGTAAACCCCAAAAAAGCAAAAAAAAAAAAAATGTCCGTCTGTCCGCCGTAGACGCCGTACGCCGTACGCCGTACGCCGTACGCCGTACGCCGTACGCCGTCCGCCGTACGCCGTACGCCGTACGCCGTACGCAAAATTGTTTGAAGGCGCGTAGCTCCCAAACCCGTTGAGATATTAAATTGAAATTTTTATGGTGGGTAGATTGGGTGAACCCCTACAACTGGTATATTTTTGAGGGGTGGGGGTACAAGGGGAGAGGAGAGGGGAGCGTTTTAGACGAAAAATTTTGGTTTCTAGATCTCAGGAACCACTTATGCTAGGAGGCTGAAACTTGGAACTTATATAGTACTATAATAATGGACTCAATTGTAAAAAAATGGTCGATATTGGTTAAGGGGTGTGGAAGTGGGGGGGAAAACAATGAGTCTTTAACGCATGAAAGTCGGGATTGAAACATTCTAAAATCGATATCTCCTGAACAATTGATGTCAGAAGATTGGAACTTTGTTGTTGTTCTTAGGGATACTTCCAGATTAGACAAGAGCTAAAATTTTTAAGAGGGGTGGTGGGGTGTGGGGGTGGGGGGTGAAAAACTTTGGATTACAATATCTTCCGAACTAATTACACCAGGAAGATAAAATTTAGTTTCTGTATATGGACTCACAAGAGGAGTCTACCAAAACTAAATTTTTTGAGGGGGGAGGTGGAGCACGAAAGTGGGGGGATAGCAATTTCTCAAAAAATTTAATTTTTATATCTCAAAAACCGTATCAGATATGATCTTGAAAATTTGACAGGAGTTGGGGTCGATAAACTTCTAGTAGGGAAAAAAATTTTGGTGGTGTGGGTGTAGGGGGTGGTGGTGAAAGTGGGTAGAAAGGAAAACATTCTGATTTTTATTTCTTAAAAACCATAATGAATAGAAAGCTAAAAATTTAGGATTATATAGAACCACTATGGAGACATCCTAGAAAAATAAAATTTTTGATAGGGGTATCAAGGTACGGGGGAGAGGGGTGGTTTTTTATATCTCAGAAACGGCTTATGCTAGAAAATTGAAACTTGGTACGTATATGTAGATGTGCTATTAGAGTAATTAAAGCAAAAAAAAGTTCAGATTTTTATTGGCGTTCAGAGGTTGAGTCAAAAAAATGTCCGTGAATCCACATTTTCACGAATTTCGTTAAAACTTTTAGACATGTCAAACTATCAAAGCAATTTTACTTCTGCGGGCTATTTATATAAGCGCCTAGTAACGGTAACGGTAACGGAATTTTTCGATATCCAACCCCTAAGGTGGAGTAAATTGGTTGTGTACATATTCACGAATTCTGATATATTCCTAAGGTATATTGAGATTTGGAGTTCACTTGTACTTCTATAAGCTTTAAACGTAGTCGGGAAAAAACCGATTTAAGTATTTTTCTCAATTAAACCCCCTGGGGGTATTGTTTAAGATTTCACTGATTCCGAAAATCTCTTAGGTTTAATGTGATCGAATTCGCTTTTACTACTATGAATTATTCTATTGATAAAAAAAATACGTAAATAAAAAAAAAATCTGCCAACAGTCTGGGCGCAACTTTATTATTTTATGGGTAGAAGTCCGAAACGTGTTTAATGATGAGATACGGTGTTGTGTACTATGCGACTGACAACCGAAAAAACTAACCATTAGGCTATTTGGAACGTTATTTTTTAGGTTGTCAGTCGCATAGTACCCAACACCGTATCTCATCATTAAACACGTTTCGGACTTCTACCCATAAAATAATAAAGTTGCGCCCAGACTGTTGGCAGATTTTTTAATTAATAAAGATTTCACAATAGGTCGAAAAAGGAAAAATCGAATCGGAAAATTCGTTCGGTCGTGTGCAATGTGTACAGTGCCTTACTTCGCAAGATTTTGGCAAGTAGATTTTAACAGAAGACATTTGTTTGACAACGACTATGATGATAAAATTTTTAACTTATTTCGTAAGAGTTTAACTTTTTAAAACAAGGAAATTTAAATTGAATGAACAAGAATCAAAAGCTTGCATTATCATGCAATATAAAATTATTTAATATTTTATACAGGTAGTTGTGGTGACAGATAATTTTATTATTATTTATTATTAGTATTGATTTTTTATACTCTAGATGAAATCATATAGAGTATTATAAGTTTAATCCAGCCCAAAAGTTTGTAACGCATAGAACCAAGCCTCGGAGGAAAAAAAGTTATATATTATTTTTTGTTTATTTGTGGCCAAAAACCTCAAATCCGCCTGACGTCCGTCCGTCCGTCCGTCCGTCCGTCCGTCCGTCCGTCCGTCCGTCTGTCCGTTAGCACGATAACTCAAGAACGCCTTCACCTAGGATCTTGAAATTTTGAATCTGGATGTTTGGTTGAATTTGTAAGGCTAAGTTCGTTAACGGGCAAAATCGTCCTACTCCTTCGGGTAGCTGCCATACAAAATGTCCTTAAAACACGTGTTCGAGAATATTGGTCGATAACTTCAGAAGGGTTTAAGCTACGTCTTTGAAATTTTGTATGTGTTATTTTTCCAATAGTTGGAGCTAAATATATGATTATGAAGAAAATCCTTTTAGTCCTTCGTGTAGCTGCCATACAAATATCCTGTCAAAATATATTCACTTAATTTACAAAACTCACAATAACTCAAGTAATCTTTTAGCGACGAATTCGGAATTTTGTACAGGTTAGTTTTGAGTGAAAAGAAAGTCGGAGTTTAGTAATCAGCGAAATCCTTTTACTCCTTCTGGTAGCTGCCATACAAAATGTCCTTAAAACACGTATTCAAGAATATTGGTCGATAACTTTAGAAGGGTTTAAGCTACGACATTGAAATTTTGTACGTGCTATTTTTCCAATAGTTGGAGTTAAATATATGATTATGAAGAAAATCCTATTAGTCCTTCGTGTAGCTGCCATACAAATATCCTGTCAAAATGTATTCACTTAATTTACGAAGCTCACTATAACTCAAGTAATCCTTTAGCTACGAATTCGGAATTTTGTACAAGTCAGTTTTGAGTAAAAACAAAGTCGGAGTTTACTAATCAGCGAAATCCTTTTACTCCTTCTGGTAGCTGCCATACAAAATGTCCTTAAAACACGTCTTCAAGAATATTGATCGATAGCTTCAGAAGGGTTTAAGCTACGTCATTGAAATTTTGTATGTGTTATTTTTCCAATAGGTGGGGCTAAATATAGGATTATGAAGAAAATCCTGTTAGTCCTTCGTGTAGCTGTCATACAAATATCCTGTCAAAATGTATTCACTTAATTTACGAAACTCACAATAACTCAAGTAATCTTTTAGCTACGAATTCGGAATTTTGTACAGGTTAGTTTTGAGTGAAAAGGAAGTTCGAGTTTACTAATCAGCGAAATCCTTTTACTCCTTCTGGTAGCTGCCATACAAAATATCCTTAAAACACGTGTTCATCAATATTTTCCAATAACTTTTGAACGCTTCAAGCTACGAATTTGAAATTTTGTACACGTTTATTTTTGAATGGTTCCAAGGAAAAGGATAAATATGTAAGAAATCGAGTGAGTCCTTCCTGCTCCTCCCATGTGAAAGTCCTTTAAAAAGGACATTTTTTTCGATGTCTTACCGAGTTCAAGATATGAAATTAAACACTGAATATTGTCTTTTAGTTTTGAGTAGCAATCTAATAGCAGTCCTTAATAAAGGACATACAACATGCACACACGTAATTCTACTTTATACCCAACTACAATATAAATCGGAGTTCAGTATTCATCTAGAGTATTATACGATTGGCTTGCAGCCGATCGTGACTGCAGTATGTTTTTTTAAATGGTTTTTTAATGGTTCTAATTAGAGTAAAAAATATGTTTTAAGTTTCACCCCGAATCAGAAAAATGAAAAAAAAATTTGGAAAATGGGTCCCAATGTATTGACAATACGGCCATATAATATTATTCTGTGGATAATTGTTATTCTAAATATATAGGTTATGGTATGTATGGATAGAATCTTATAGAAATCTCGACATTTCGGCAAATCGAGTTTTAAATCTTTGATTTAAATCAGTTATTAATATGTGGAGTAGTAGTAGTTACTGTAAATACTTAATTAAGTTCTTATAGCGGATTTACAACGCAAGATTTCAAACTGGATTTGCAGAAATCTCGTGATTTTGACAAAACTATTAATATCTACTGGATTACCCATAAATTTGAATAAGTTTGATTTGAATTCTGCTTTGGTGACTAGGTTTTGTGAAAACATAGTTTTAAATCCACTCAAAACGACCTGCACAGCAATGACATTGTGTTTCACTGCATTTACTACAATTTACGTCTTAATTTAGGACTAGGATGTATAATGGAAATTGTCCAAGCATAATCCAAACACAAATTTTTCAAAATTAGTTTCAAACAGTAAAAGGTACTTCCTTAACATAACACACCATAACCCAAAGATTGATTACATATATTTATATTCGAAATTTTTTTACTTTTCGATTGGAATATTTTTAATTAGTACAGTCTTCTTTTCAATCAAGAGACAAACGACAAAAGAAGGATTGAAGAAAGACATAAGGGGAAATCAGATTTCATTGCATTATACTGTATTAAGTGCATTATACTTTATTAAGTGTATCTATTAATCTAATCGTCTCATATAATTTTTCTTTAAAGCAGACGTGATGAAATAATCATGGGTGATGAATTTGTTGGGGGGGGGGGCATGGCTCTCATGGCCCCCCCCCCTATGACCGCCACTGTCTCAGACACGTAGGTTGGAGGAACTGACGGCGAAGGTTTTCCAAGCTGGGGGACCTAGCCTGGGCTGTACACATCTGGTGAAGCACAAGATCCGGACCGACGCAGAGCCAATTCGTCAGAGGTATTATGCGGTGAATCCAATCGTGCAGAAGCAGATTGATGCGGAGCTCGATGAGATGCTAAAGGAAGGCGTGATAGAGCCTTCGAAAAGTCCGTGGGCATCTCCTATTGTGCTAATTCAGAAGAAAGACGGAAGATATCGTTTCTGCGTAGACTATCGAAAACTAAACAAAGTTACCGACCGAGAGGCTTACCCGCTGCCGTTTGTCTTCGCCACCCTGGATAAGCTTAGGAACGCTCATTTCCTCACGTCTCTCGATATCAAATCTGCGTACTGGCAGATACCAATATAGGCGGATTCACAGGCCTTGACTGCGTTTATAGTACCCAATAGGGGATTATTTGAGTTCAAGCGTATGCCGTTTGGGCTACACAACGCTCCTGCGACGTGGCAGCGCCTGATTGATCAAGTACTCGGTGCTGACTTGGAACCTCACGTGTTTGTCTATCTTGATGATATTGTTACGTGTAAGCCTGGCAACCGCGCAACCGTACAACTCGATCGTTACACATAATGAAAACAACAACAACCGAATACCTAGTTGCAAAATAACCCAATTAGAAATAAGGCGAAACGGCACGGTTGTATCTCTCTTCTTATCGAATGCTCTCCAATATAGTAGAATCCTCTGCACACACCACTGAACGAAGATCGAAATCGAAGGCTCTGAAGCCTTCGAGAAGATTCCACAACTGAACGAAAGTTCAAGTACACCGGTGAACATTCAAGACTGCAACCGCCTAGTATATAAGCAGGTGAAGCGTTCAGCGAAGAGACAGTAATTTTGATTACGTCGACTGTGACAGCCAGCGGGTACACGCGACCGTGTTGAGAGAGAACGAAAGTGAACGAGTCAAGCGATATATGGTATAAGCGGGCGGTGCTGCCATACAGTGCGAATTATTGTGCGAATATAATTCTGTGAATTAAAGTGCGGATTAATAAATTATCACTTATTTTTATTTTAACCGAATTGTGTTTTACTTGAAATCCCGGCGAACCCCTAGCTCGCAACAATATTATAATCGTCACGGACTCTTTCCAGAAGCATTTAGATATATTACAAGAAGTCTTTAGACGTTTGACGGATGCGGGTTGTGACGAATTTCGGATTTACATTTTTTTTTATTCCTTTTTTCTATTATTTTTTTTTATATGTAAATCTATATGTACATATGTATATTTTTTTTATTGCCATTTTTTTTTTAATTATAACTTCTGTTCGTCGCTCTGTCATTTTAAGTTATCCTTTATAGCTACGTTTTTCTTTTTTTCTCAAACCAGAACGTCCTGAAAGTTTTTCTCTTAATTTTCATTGTAAAAATAGTTTAGTTGAATTTACACCGCGAGTATAAACATCAGTGCCCTCTGTGGGGAAACACAAAAATAAAACATACTGCAGTCACGATCGGCTGTAAGCCAATCGTATAATACTCTAGATGAATACTGAACTCCGATTTATATTGTAGTTGGGGATAAAGTAAAATTACGTGTGTGCATGTTGTATGTCCTTTATGAAGGACTGCCATTAGATTGCTACTCAAAACTAAAAGACAATATTCAGTGTTTAGTTTCATATATTGAACTGGGTAAGTCATCGAAAAAAAATGTCCTTTTTGTAGGACTTTCACATGGGAGGTGCAGGAAGGACTTACTCGATTTCTTTCATATTAATCCTTTTCCTTGGAACCATTTAAAAATGAATGTGTACAAAATTTCAAATTCGTAGGTTGAAGCGTTCAAAAGTTATAGAAAAATTTTGTTGAACATGTGTCTTAAGGACATTTTGTATGGCAGCTACCAGAAGGAGTAAAAGGATTTCGCTGATTAGTAAACTCGAACTTCGTTTTTACTCAAAACTAATTTGTACAAAATTTCCAATTCATAGCTAAAAGATTACTTGAGTTATAGTAAGTTCCATAAATTAAGTGAAGAGGTTTTGACAGGATATTTGTATGGCAGCTACACGAAGGACTAATAGGATTTTCTTCATAATCATATATTTAGCTCCAACTATTGGAAAAATAACACATACGAAATTTCAAAGACGTAGCTTAAACCCTTTTGAAGTTATCGGCCAATATTCGTAAACACGTGTTTTAAGGACATTTTGTATAGCAGCTACCAGAAGGAGTAAAAGGATTTCGCTGACTAGTAAAGTCGAACTTCCTTTTTACTCAAAACTAATTTGTACAAAATTCCGAATTCGTAGCTAAAAGATTACTTGAGTTATAGTGAGTTTCGTAAATTAAGTAAATACATTTTGACAGGATATTTGTATGGCAGCTACACGAAGGACTAACAGGATTTTCTTCATAATCATATATTTATCTCTAACTATTGGAAAAATAACACGTACAAAATTTCAAAGTCATAGCTTAAATCCTTCTGAAGTTATATACCAATATTCTTGAACACGTGTTTTAAGGACATTTTGTATGGCAGCTACCCGAAGGAGTAGGACGATTTTGCCCGTTAAGAACTTAGCCTTACAAATTCAACCAAACATCCAGATTCAAAATTTCAAGATCCTAGGTGAAGGCGTTCTTGAGTTATCGTGTTCACGGACGGACGGACGGACGGACGGACGGACGGACGGACGGACGTCAGGCGGATTTGAGGTTTTTGGGCACAAATAAACAAAAAATAATATATAACTTTTTTTCGTCCGAGGCTTGGTTCTATGCGTTACAAACTTTTCGGCTGGATTAAACTTATAATACTCTATATGATTTCATCTAGAGTATAACAAGTGGTGAATATAGACTGGAAATGAGCGGCAAAACGGGAGAGGTGAATGGAAAGAATTTAAGCAACGGACAAAGAAAAATCGTTTTTAGGGGTTTTGCGTGGATTTAGTGGACGGAGTTTTTGGAAGTGAAAGGAGTTGGACGTATCGACAGTTTTTTTTTGATCCTGAGAAAGTAAAATTTGAAGAAGAAAATGAAGTTTATAGATAAAGAGGGAGAGGGTTTTGGAAAGCGAAAGAAGTCGGACGTCTCGAGAGGTTTTTATTAAATAAATAAAGAATTAACTAGTTAAATAAATCGACATAAATACTATAAAGTGAAGTTGGACAAAAGAAAAAAAAATTTAACATTACCCCTAATAATTAAATAAGTCGACATAAATACTATAAAGTGAAATTGGACAAAAGAAAAAATTTAACATTACCCCAAATAATTAAATAAGTCGACTTAAATACTATAAAGTGAAAGTGGACGAAAGGAAAAAAAAATTAACTTTACCACAAGTAATTAAATAAATCGATAATAAATACAATAAAGTAGAATTGGATGAAAGAGAAAAAAATAAAACGTCGAAGCAGAAGCAGCAAGGGCCCCAACGCATCAGGTACCATAGATTTAAGTAGAAATACACAAGATTAGCGTTTTTATACTCTAGATGAAATCATATATAGAGTATTATAAGTTTAATCCAGCCGAAAAGTTTGTAACGCATAGAACCAAGCCTCGGACGAAAAAAAGTTATATATTATTTTTTGTTTATTTGTGCCCAAAAACCTCAAATCCGCCTGACGTCCGTCCGTCCGTCTGTCCGTGAACACGATAACTCAAGAACGCCTTCACCTAGGATCTTGAAATTTTGAATCTGGATGTTTGGTTGAATTTGTAAGGCTAAGTTCGTTAACGGGTAAAATCGTCTTACTCCTTCGGGTAGCTGCCATACAAAATGTCCTTAAAACACGTGTTCAAGAATATTGGTCGATAACTTCAGAAGGGTTTAAGCTATGACATTGAAATTTTGAATGTGTTTTTTTTCCAACCGTTGGAGCTAAATATATGATTATGAAGAAAATCCTATTAGTCCTTCGTGTAGCTGCCATACAAATATCCTGTCAAAATGTATTCACTTAATTTACGAAACTCACTATAACTCAAGTAATCTTTTAGCTACGAATTCGGAATGTTTTACAAATTAGTTTCGAGTAAAAACGAAGCTTGAGTTTACTTGTCAGCGAAATCCTTTTACTCCTTCTGGTAGCTCCCATACAAAATGTCTTTAAAATACGTGTTCAAGAATATTGGCCGATAACTTCAGAAGGGTTTAAGCTACGTCTTTGAAATTTTGTACGTAGTATTTTTCCAATAGTTGAAGCTTAATGTATGATTATGAAGAAAATCCTATTAGTCCTTCGTGTAGCTGCCATACAAATATCCTGTCAAAATGTATTCACTTAATTTACGGAACTTACTATAACTCAAGTAATCTTTTAGCTATAAATTGGAAATTTTGTACAAATTAGTTTTGAGTAAAAACGAAGTTCGAGTTTACTAATCAGCGAAATCCTTTTACTCCTTCTGGTAGCTGGCATATAAAATGTCCTTAAGACACGTGTTCAACAATATTTTTCGATAACTTTTGAACGCTTCAAGCTACGAATTTCAAATTTTGTACAAGTTCATTTTTAAATGGTGCCAAGGAAAAGGACAAATATGTAAGAAATCGAGTGAGTCCTTCCTGCACCTCTCATGTTAAAGTCCTTCAAAAAGGACATTTTTTTTTGGTGACTTACCCAGTTTAAGATATGAAATTAAACACTGAATATTGTCTTTTAGTTTTGAGTAGCAATCTAATGGCAGTCCTTAATAAAGGACATACAACATGCACACACGTAGTTCTACTTTATCCCCAACTACAATATAAATCGGAGTTCAGCATTCATCTAGAGTATTATACGATTGGCTTACAGCCGATCGTGACTGCAGTATGTTTTTTATATATACTATTTTTTTGTTGAATTATAATACATTACTTACACAAAAAAACACCTATTTAGCTATTTCAATGATCCAGATATGTGCATTTATTTGTAACCTTTCAGGTTGTTTTAGTTTGAGCGCGTAAGTACTCTTTTATTAGATGTTGTTTTTTTTATTGATAAATAAAAGAGCGAAGATGACGGTAGGCTAAGTAAAACGAGATAGTTCTGGAAGATCGATTGCATTTCGCAATTGAAATACCTGTAAGTACATGGTGTGGTCCCGTCTTTAGCGGGATGTTGTGCGGGAAAACTAAGTAAGCGGTAGTTGCGTGAGCTCTGTAGGGTCATCCTCGGTCGAATGTTGACCTTTCCCTTTCCCAATTTCAAATTTCTATGTTCTTCTTTTCCCATTTTTTTCTTTCATTTAGTTTTTACTTATATATACAGCACTCACAAGGACGGTGACCCCCTCTGGATCGAAATGAAAAATCACCCACTCCCACGTTCCTGAACAGCCGGCAAAATGTGCTGTCCAGATCCAGGGGGAACCGTTAATCTGAAGACGGGACGACCGCCGTCTTAGCACGAAGATCGTCTCGTTACAGGGTCTCCAGGTGAGTAAGGATAAATGCCAGTTTTATCGTTCTCAACTAAAGTATCTGGGCTATGTGGTGGACGCTCATGGGTTACATGTGGATCCCGATAAAGTGGAAAGTATTGTAAGTATTCCTGCTCCAACCTGTTTGAAACAAGTTCGTAGCTTTGTGGGCACGGTATCGTGGTACCGACGTTTTATTGCGTCACTCACGAAGCCGTTAACCGAATTGCTAAAGAAGAAAAAAAATTCTTATGGTCGGATGAATGTGAGAGGGCATTCAATACGGCAAAGGAATGTCTTATTACGGCTCCTATTTTAGCCTGTCCTGACTTCGACATTCCGTTTGTGGTACAAACGGATGAGTCGGATTTTGGTATCGGAGCAGTGCTATTACAGGAACGTGAAGATGGAGAAATGGTGGTAGCGTATTTAAGCCGCTCTCTATCAAAGCCTGAACGGAATTATTCGACCACCGAAAAAGAGTGCTTAGCAGTAGTGTGGGCAGTGGAAAAATTACGGCCTTATCTGGAAGGAATGCGGTTCAAGGTGATTACCGACCACCACTCGTTGGTGTGGCTCGCGAATCTGAAGGATCCGTGTGGTAAGTCCGAATGCAACAGTACGACATGGAGATCGTGCATAGAAAAAGTAAGGAACATGTCGTACCCGACATGCTATCGCGCACAGTGCCCGCATTAGCAACGATATCAACGGCAGAACCAGACCCCTGGTGCAGCAAAATGATGTTGCGAGTCTCCGAAAATCCGCTGTTCTTCCCGGATTGGCGTATTGAAGATAGGAAATTGTATAAGCATGTGAAAACTCGGCATCCCGGGTTGGAGGAGAGCGATAGCATGTGGAAGTGGGTTGTTCCGTAGGGCACGCGTAGGGAAGTGCTACATCAGTACGATGATAACCCCCTTGCAGGACATATGGGAGTCTATAAAACATACGCTCGTCTATTCAATAAGGTGTATTGGCCAAAGATGAAGGCAGACACTGCCAGGTATGTTCGCAGCTGCCAGGTATGTTCGCAGCTGCCAGGTGTGTCAAAGGGTCAAACCAGAGCAAAAAAAAGCGGCGGGATTGATGACACAAAGGAGCGTTACTTCTCGTCCTTGGGAGCTTATATGTGTAGACCTGATTGGGCTACTACCGCGCTCGACGAAGGGTTACAATTATATATTGACCGTGGTAGACTATTTTACCAAGTTTCCGATGTTGTTCCCTCTTCGTTCGGCTACGACACCCAGCATCTGCAGAGAGCTGGAGCAGAACGTGTTGATGCTATTTGGGGTACCTAAATTCGTGGTGTGTGATAATGGACCCCAAATTTCAAAGTAAGGATTTTAAGGCGCTCTTTGAGACCTACGGCACATGAATCTCGTACACGGCACACTACCATCCTCAAGCAAATCCGGCCGAACGGATGAACCGGATAATTAAGTCCACTTTAAGGGCTTACATTTCAGAAAACCATCGTACATGGGACGCCCAGCTAGCCAAAGTAGCATGCGCGATTCGGACCTCTCAGCATGAAGTCCTAGGAATATCGCCATACCTGCTCAATTTTGGGAGAGAAATGGTAATTGACGGAGGTAGTAGCGCACTCCCCAATTTAGGACCCGTTGAAATCGCGCCAACAGACATTCACTTGCACCTCGACAGACTGAAAGTGCTGACCGGGTTGCGTGAAGACATTCAGCGCAAGTTAAAGGACGCCTCGCTGAAAGCTAAGGAGGGTTACGACAAACAGCGCCGCGACGTGAAATTCCTGCCGAACGAATTGGTGTGGAGGAGGAACTTTGCCCTGTCAAACGCGGCTAATTTTTATGCGGCTAAACTGGGCCCAAAATTTGTTGGACCATTCAAGATTTCAAAGTGCACATCCTCATGTACGTACACATTAGTGGATGAGAAGGGGGCGGAGAAAGGTTCATGGCATGTAAAAGACCTGAAACCTTACCACGGTGAAAAGGATGCCTAAGAGATGAGTTACGATCGTCGCGGTCCCCTAGAGTGAATTCAAGAAGACGAGAGTTGGGTGAATACCGGTGGTATTCGGGGGTGTTCGGTGGTAGTAAAAGTTTGGTGTTCGGTTATGGTATTCGAGCGGCGTGATGCTATAGATTCGTTTCCTTTTTCACGGTCAAGCCATGAGTCAGAAGGAGGCAGCAAGAGCCGAGGAGGCGACGACTACGGAGCAGCCAAAATGGTACACGACGCAAACGGGACGATTCAATTGTACAGATCTTAAGAACCTAAAAAAAAAAAAAATGTATTTTAATATTTAAAACTAAAACTAATATTTATAAATCATGTTATAATTCATGTAACACCTGACGCCGAAGGGTCTCAGTTTCGATAGTTATGGGAAGGAGACCCTCTACCTCCACGAGCCTACTAGGGCTGTTGTTGGGCGGAGCCTGGGGGGAGGAGGAAATCTGTTGAGGCTATAGGCGACGCGTTCGTTCGGGCGATGTGGTGCCCCATCTCTCCAACTCCGCTGTGTATTCCTAACGACGTGGGCCAAAAGACGTGTAGCAGTAAGAGACAATAGCATCCCCGCAGAAGGAGCAACCGCTCGTCCCTACCAATCAGGCTCCGTAGGTGAATTCCGGAGCCTGGGGTGAGACAAGAAGCGCGTCCGAACGGGGAGGATCGGTGCAACCGGATTGGAATCCGGTTCAATCAACTTCAAAAGTATCGGAAGGCTAATTCTCGCGCGCTTTCTTCTAATTAAATTACGGAGCGCACTGAAACGGACGTACTGGGAAAAACGTGTTAAAACTTCCGGGACAGACTCGAACAACCTACAACACCAGCGTTTGCGAATTGTCATCGTCCGAGGTCTGACAGTTCAGTTTTCTATGCTTGAAATAGGAACTAATGGCAACGGAACACGAAGTCTGCCGAATCTGTACTGGCTGGGGTTATATAAGGACCGAACGCCACCTCGCCAGGGGCTTTTTTTGGTCGGCTGTTGAAGAGTTATGTCGGATTGAAACGGTTCGTCAGCTGAGGGAGCGGCAGTTGAAAAGTGAGGAAAAAGTTGAAGAGAGTGGAAGTGAAGAAAAATTGACGACGAAGAACGCAAAGAAACGAAAAAAGTTGAATCGTTCAACGGAAAAGCAACTCAGCTGCCGGAAGAAGGAGCGTCTGAGGTCTACGACAGGGCCCTGCGTAATAGGAAATACGGCGGAGTCGAGCGCGCGAATTTAGGAAAGGTTAAGTATCCCTGCGGGTTCCTCCTCCCTTTTAGGTGGCCCTTTATTTGCTCTCCGAATATCTCCCTCGTCATAGGGTGTCTCGCGGTGGCGCCCCTTCAGCTCAAGGTCACTCTTATTATTTGTTTTCCTTTTTTTTCCCTCTTTTATCGTATGAAAGTAATTAATCAAACTGATTTGATTCCGGTGCGATCCAGCGTCGTCGCCACATTTTAAATATATATTTAGTTTATAACGGACACTGTTGTTTCTACCTGTGTGTGAGGTTTCCCAATCGTCCTCGTATCAAACGATTGGGTGGCGCCCTAAAGGAGATTTTTGTTGAGAAGTTGTCCCCGTTACCCGCCCGTCTTCGAGTGAGCTAAGCCTGGGCGAATGGCTGTATTGGCATCGGAAGGCCGTGCTAATTCATCATCCTCTCGCCCCAGCCGTGGCCCCATTTTGGTGGGGTAATAGTGATTACCGTGTTGACGAATTGCTCCATTGAACTACAGTTGTTCAAGTGCATGTTGATAATTGTACGCAATAAACCCACTCTTCGCAAGAGCACACCGTCATCAAACGCAGCACATACATTTTTCCAAATTTCAGCGGCTGTCTTCGGTGACTATATATGGCTATAATTAATCGGATCGATCATCAGAATTAATTTCGCCTTAGCTATACGTTCACCTTCACTTTTTTTGTAACATCCGTTTCCTTTATATCATTTTCGACATATTGCCACAAATCAGCTAAATCTAGCGTCGCCCTGGCCGTAATTTTCCGTACATCCACGGCCCTTTAGCCGCTCCAAAAATCCATTTGTCATTGTATGAAGCAAATATAGGATGCACGTTTGCACCAAAAAAGACTTTATCCTCACGTAAAATTAACTTTCGTTGCCAGAATTCCTTCACGAAATTATTTCACACAATATTAAAAAAACTATGTTTTCATCGGCCCATAACCTGATGTAATTAAAAACGATAGTTTAGATTAATAACGTTTTAATGAAAATTAAGGAAGGAGAGAAAACAAAACGGAATAATATACACGACACAAAAGTCAATGAAACAGAGATTTAAATTATTGACACGATATAATTTTTAACACATATTACCTTGGCTTAAATTGATCCAGCCAGTGTGAAAGTTGCTTGGGGCAAACGTGGCCAACCTAAGGAGTACCGTAAATATTTCGGACATTGGGGGTTATTTTCTTAAACCAAAAAAAAAGAACGATAGAAACATGCCACACTTATACCCGGTAAATAATCCCACGAGAAAATAGCCGTAGTAAACGGATCAAGGGAAACTTGTTGGTGCCTCTGTGCGCAAATAAATTAGTTAAATTTAGTTCACTACCTACTTGCCAGCTAGATACATTCATGGTTACTAAGCGGGCGAAAGGTGCCGCATCAGTATCCATGCGGTTGCGCGTCTCTAACGGTAAGTGTTAGTCGTAAACGGTACCTGCCGAAGGGACAAAACCTAGCGGGGGAACCACCGTTATCGATACCGGAATTATGCATCTCGTGCCACCGATAAATTGACCATCCGATGTGTTAATAACCGACACAAAATAGCGCTTTTAACGTACGTAACAGGTAGTGCGAGTTCACTGAAATATGTGCTACGAAATTTGGCTGATTGGTCCGGACATAAACTTCACAAAGGAGCACCTGTCGCGATTATCGGAAATTACGCACCTAGTGCCCACCGATATATCATCTATTCGCCGCAATGAAAACTGGGAAAGAATACACCTCTAAGCGCGACAAACCTAGTTAGGCTCAGAGAACCAAAAACAAAAAAAAAATTAATATTGTTGCGAGCTAGGGGTTCGCTGGGATTTCAAGTAAAACACAATTCGGTTAAAAATAAAAATAAGTGATAATTTATTTTTCCGCACTTTTATTTCACAGAATTATAATCGCACAATAATTCGCACTGTATGGCAGCACTGCCCGCTTATTCCATATATCGCTTGAATCGATCACTTTCGCTCTCTACCAACACGGTCGCGTATACACGCTGGCTGTCACAGTCGACGTAATAAAAATTACTATGTCCCTCGCTGAAAGCTTTATCTGTTTTTATACCACTTGTCTGTGGTCGAGACTGTTCTTGAATCTTCGTTCGGTGGTGTGTGTAGAATATGCTGGAAAGCTTGAGAGCATTCCATGTGATCTTCTAGGCTGTTCCAATACATTCGATCGCATTTGATTAGAGGGGAAATATAGTCGTGTTGTTTCTCCTTATATACTACGTTTCTGATTGGGTTATTTTGCAACTAGGTATTCGGTTACTACTGTTTTCCTTATTCGTAATCGATCGAGTTGGGCGGTTGCGCGGTTGCCAGGTTTACATGTAACAATATATACAAATAACACGAGGAGCACAGACGATTATCAATAACGGTCACCAACTCAACACGCACAACGTGAACAAAAAAGAAAAAAAAAACAACTTAATTCAACCACTACAAACTTTTCTATTTCTTCCGATCCCTGAACGATCTAATGAAGACCCATTTATATATCTTGCATAAATTCAAAGCACTTCATAAAGGCAGGTATTTTGTACAAAAAATAATATAAAATAAAAAAAATTAAAGGTTATGTTCTTACAAGTTAATTGTCGTCGTTTTTTTAGGGATCTCTCTCGGACTGCCTATTTGTAGGGCCCTAGACGGGCCGGCCTGCTTACAACCGGCGGGGGGTTTTTTCTTCTTTCTGTTCTTCCTTTTTCCTTACGATCAATAAAATTAACCACCAACTCGCGATGCTAACTATAGGTTTGTTCTTTTTGCCAGGTTAAGTTCACATTTTAGTGTAACTTACACTGAAAATGTGATACAACTTACACTGAAAGTGTAGGGTGTAGATCGCGCAAAAAGAACGGGTTAGTGTAGAAAAATGGCAGCTAAAATTCCGAACTTTTTTATTTGTTTTATTCTTTCACTTCTAACAATGCAAATTTATTGCCATTTAATATTCTTGCATATATTCATTCAAAACAGTATTTTCATAAATGCACAAAGTCAATTTTATCTGCATAGAGCCATCAATTTTGACAGATGGTAAAGAAGAAGAACTTACACCAGCTCCCGACCCAGTGTAAGAAAGTGTACACTGAGTACACTACACTAGCAAAAAGACGTCACACCGACAAAAATAACAGCATTAGGGCAGAAAGTGTACACTGAGTACGGTTGAATCTTAATATATCCAATAATGTAATAGATATAAAATGCACCTTCACAATAAAATTTTCCCAGTGCACATTGCACTTTCCGCACATTTTTTTATGCACGAAATATAGGGCGTGCTAAAGTGCAGATCGAGCATATCCGAACAGCACAAAATTCGATTGAACTCCATTGGGGTGCAATTTCCATTTATACACCAAATTTATACACCAAATTTCCGGCACGCTTTTTTGCCGTAATAAGAGCCCAGCTCAAGACAACTTGAACTGTGGACAATTAGAATATAGTAATTTTTGATTATATAGCATTAAGCGATTTTTTGTCCAATTAGCAATAATTTAGTATCTAAGTTTGTGGAAAATAAAATTCATTATCACTCCAAAATTAGTTTTCATTACGCACCGCGCAAGGAAAGGCCCTTGCTCTCAACATTTGGTGACCCCCGACGTGATCAGGAGATCACATCCTTCGAATAAAATAACACTTCTCTCTCTTCTAGTTCAGATGGAGCAGCTTATGCAGGAGCAGTCTACCCTAGGAAGGGAAATAGATGTCCTTATTGTCAACTACAGCAAGGACTCATCCACTCGGAAGACGGAGCAGTATTTAACCACCAAGCTCGCAAATTTGGAGACGGCATGTAGTACCTTCAGCAGAAATCACCAGTGTCTTCTCGATGGCGGTGCAGCAGATTCGAAGTACTTCACATCAAAGTACTTTGACAAGGTTAAAAAGGGAGTCCGGAAAGTAAAGGCCAACATGGAGGATCGACTTCAACAGCTGAACAGCGACCGCATTGACCCAATCATGGACAACGGCGGCCCAAGTGACGTCCAGGAGGTCGACAAGGCTAACACCGGCGAACGGCGTTCGCAACAGTGCAGCAGCGATGAAGCCAAGTTCAACAACCTCACTCCGTTCTTCAGAAAGCAGCAGACACTAACCGACGCATTGACACGGCTAGTCAATGACACCCTGGCTCGAGCGAAGACAACACAGACTGCAGCCTTTTATCAAGTCAAGATCGCGGCAATCAATCGATATTGGGAGGAGATTGCTGCAACGAGTCGGGACTTATGGTCCGAGTGTGATCATCCAGAGATCGAGCCTTTTCTCAAGTTGGAGCGCTGGACACAAGATGCAGTTATCAAGCTCACCGAATTGATGGCAACAGCGAAGTCATTAGCAGATGTCACGCCAAGCAGTAAATTCGACCACAGTGCTACAAATTGGAAGTTGCCAAAGATCAATGTCCCATCATTCAGTGGCAGCTATTTGGAGTGCACATCGTTCTCCGAACTATATCAGCGTCTAATTCATGACAACCCGATAAGTAAGACGGAAAAAATGTTTTACCTCATGGGCAGCTTGTCTGGGGAGGCGAAGAAACTAATACAGCATTTTCCAATCATGGAGGAAAGTTACGCTTCCGCTTGGAAGACACTCTGCGATCGTTACGGCGACAGGCGGCTTATTGTGACATCGATTCTCGATCGGCTGTTGAACCAAGCATCTTGTCAACAGGAATCAGCTGCCGCCATCAAGTCACTACATGATGTGTCCAGGGAGTGCATTCTGGGCTTGGAAAACCTGAGAGTCAGTACCGAGACGTGGGACTCCATTTTGACACATATTATCATCCGCAAGATGGATAAGACGACTCATGGTTTGTACGAGCAGTCACTAGAGTACCCCAAAGAAGTCCAGGGTACTCAAGAGCTACTAAAATTTCTTGAAGGACGTTTTCAATCACTTCAGGCGCTTGGAGCGTCTAATACAAGATCATCGACTGAGAGGCGGCCAAAACAGTCTGCTTTATTAACCTCAAAGGACGATGACAAAGGTAGCTCGGCTCTAACTTCCAACAAAGGTAGCTGTTCGGTCTGCAGTCAAGCACATGGAATATTTGCATGTTCCAAATTCCCCAAGATGAATTCCAAGGAACGTGGTGAACTTATAAAGCAACAACGACTCTGCCTGAATTGCTTGCAGGAGGGTCATTTCGCCAACAAATGCTCGTCAAGTAACTACAAGAAATGCGGCAGGAGACACAACACTCTGCTGCACATGGAACCGGCAGTCAAGAAGCAATACCAACAGAAGAACATTCAGCAGTACAGTTTAGAGCCACCGAAACCAGAAGTTCTTCCACCAAAGGAGCTCACTGCTACACTGACAGCAGGGCTATCGGAAGGACGGCAGCAGCAGTACGTATTCTTGGCGACGGCTATCATTCACGTGTTGGATCAATTCAACAATCCTGTTGAGTGTCGAGCAGTACTGGACTCTGGATCGCAGAGCAATTTCATTACAAGTGACCTGGCACAACGGCTCTACTTGGAACCTACGCCCTGTGAAACAACCATTCAAGGCGTTGGAAATGTAGAGCATAGGGCAAAGCAGCGACTACACGCAATGGTCCAATCCAGAACCACTGGATTTTCTGTTGGAAAGAAAATAACATCAGATCAGCCCAGTTGCCTTGTAGACGTGAAACATTGGCAGCTACCCAAGAACATAAAACTTGCTGATCCAGAGTTCAACAAGCCTCAGAAAATAGACATGCTCATTGGCGCTGAACACTATGCTGCTTTAATGTCAATAGGACAAATTAGACTCGGCCAGTCATTGCCGACACTGCAAAATACACTACTTGGTTGGATAGTGATGGAAAAAACCGGTGGAAACCTTCCCGCTAAATCTTTCTGCGGAATATCTGCGATAGAAGACATTGAGACGAACATTCAACGGCTTAGGGAAATGGAAGAAATCAACCCGCTGGTGAAACCAAAAACACGATCAGAGAATCATTGCGAGGAGTTTTATCAAAATACAACGAGTCGAGATGAATCAGGACGTTTCGTGGTTCGACTACCATTCTGCAGGCAGCCAGAGGCACTAGGAAAATCTAAAGACATCGCAGTC
The DNA here is from genome assembly GCA_951812415.1 of Beris morrisii. NCBI lineage: Eukaryota > Metazoa > Arthropoda > Insecta > Diptera > Stratiomyidae > Beris > Beris morrisii. Next base: position 97,657,175 of record OX638311.1, read on the forward strand.
AGACGATTCATCAGTTTGGAGCGCAAACTTAGCAAAAACAAACAGTTGCAGGTGGACTACCAAGCGTTCATGAAAGAATACATCCAGCTCAACCATATGGAAAGAATAGACGAGGGTGATGTAAGACCAGCACATTACTTCATACCTCACCACTGCATTTTGAAGCCGTCCAGCACGACCACTAAGTTACGTGTCATCTTCGATGCATCCTGTCGAACATCGTCAAACATGTCGCTGAACGAGGCTCTACATAAAGGAGCAGTAATACAGGATGATCTATTCAGCATTCTCATACGTTTTCGGCTACATAAATATGTATTTACTGCGGACGTTGAAAAAATGTACCGCCAAATTTGGGTGGACCCCGAGACCAACATTTCCAGCTGATCGTTTATCGAGATGAACCTTGTCAGGAACTGCAGTACTACAAGCTCAAAACTGTCACCTACGGCATCACACCCGCGTCGTATTTGGCCACGAAGTCGTTGCAGGTACTTGCAGAAGAGGGAAAAATATCATTCCCACTGGGTTCAAAGGCTGCCAGTCGAGATTTTTACGTCGACGACGTCATGACAGGCAGTAATGATCTACATGAAGCACTGAGAGTCCAAGCAGAATTGAAGGCTCTTTTGAAAAGTGGAGGATTCCATCTTCGAAAATGGTGCGCAAACCATTCGGCACTACTTTCAACGATTCCCGTCAAGGACATCGAACTCAATTTGGAAATAGATGACAAAGATCATGCTGAAATCAAGACGTTGGGTATTACGTGGTTACCTAAAACTGACCAGTTCACAGCCAAAACGAACTGGTCGGAAGTGTCTAAAGTTACAAAAAGAACCATATTAGCGGACATTGCACACATATTTGACCCGCTTGGCTTTGTGAATCCTGTAATAGTACAGGCCAAAATTTTCCTCCAAGAGTTGTGGAAATTAAAACTCGATTGGGATGCATCACTTCCCAATGAGCTGCATACACGTTGGCTGGAATTTCGAGAAACACTCAAACTACTAAACAACTTCCAGATACCAAGACAGGCTTGCCTCACAGCTTCCAAGACACTACTACAGCTGCATGGTTTTTCGGACGCATCGGAGAAAGCTTATGGAGCAGCCATTTATCTTCGATCCACCGACTTGCGTGGGTGCAACGAAGCTAGATTATTATGCGCAAAATCTAAGGTCGCTCCAACTAAAATTATGACCTTGCCTCGGCTGGAGCTGTGCGGCGCTCGACTGTTAGCTGAACTGATGAATCGACTTCAACACATTCTACAACTGAAAAATGATCAACTCTTTTGCTGGTGCGACTCTCAGATAGTACTACATTGGATCAAATCAGAGTCCTCTTCCTACAAAACATTTGTGGCAAATCGGATTGCCACCATACAAACCCTTACGAGCAGCAAAATGTGGAGACATGTGGGTATTAAGCACAATCCAGCAGATTTAGTGTCGCGAGGAGTCTTACCTAGTGCCTTAATAAACTCTTCGCTATGGACCCAAGGACCGAAATTCCTGCTAGACTCATCCCAAGACTGGCCTGTGAGTGATCAATTCAGCAACTTTGGCGATCAGCTAGAACAGAAGAATAACGTATCCTTAGTCGCAGCCAATCATGAGTACCATTTCTTGGATTCAGTAAATCATCGGAATTCCTTTAGACATCTTGAACGTGTTACAGCTTACGTCCTCAGGTTCGTAACCAACATACGACGTAAGCACTACCATCAGACTGGTCCGTTGACTGTGGAGGAAATCAAAAAGGCGGTGACCACCATTGTCCGGCACATTCAAAGTTGGCGACGAACTCAAGGAACTGATAAAGGGAAATGAATTAGGCAATCTGAATCGTTTGGTCAGCTTAACTCCTTTCATCGATCACAACACGATCATCCGAGTGGGAGGAAGAATTCAAGCGGCCCACATGCAGTATGACGCTATACACCCCATGCTACTTCCGCGCACGCATCCGTTCACTCGCTTGCTAGTGATGGACTACCACAAAAACAACCTACATGCAGGACCCCAGGCGTTATTATCAATAGTTCGTCAGCGATTTTGGCCGCTGCAAGGAAAAATATTGACCCGATCAGTAGTGCGAGAGTGTGTCCGCTGCACCAGAACCAAGCCAAGATTATGCTCTCAACTAATGGGCAATCTCCCTCCGGCAAGAGTGCAACAAAACCGGCCATTCTTTAATGCAGGTGTGGACTTCTGTGGACCTATATGGACACACTTCAAGATTCGCGGAAAAAGGCCTCAAAAGTCATACTTAGCCGTCTTCTGCTGCTTCGCGACAAAAGCAGTTCACCTTGAAGTAGTTTCCGACCTTTCGACAGAGGCTTTCCTTGGAGCTCTAAGGCGCTTCTTCGGCAGAAGAGGAAGGTCCAGAAATATATACTGCGACAATGCAACAAATTTTCTTGGAGCATACAACAAACTTGAGGAAGTGAAAGGAATGCAGGAAAATAAGGAGGATCAGGATAAAATACTATCGGTGTGTTTATCAGTCGGAGTAGACTTCCATTTCATCCCTCCGCGAGCACCACATTTTGGAGGACTATGGGAAGCAGCCGTTAAGTCCGCCAAGCAATTGCTGTTCAAAACCGTCAATCCAGTATCGCTATCATACGAAGAGTTGGAGACAGTCATCATTGAGATCGAAGCCGTCTTGAATTCTCGGCCGCTCACTCCAATGTCGTCTGACCCCAACGACTTAGCGGCTCTCACTCCAGGACATTTTTTAATTGGTGAAGCCCTTACAAGCCTCCCAGAGTTGGCACCATCAGCAGGATCTCCAACTCTTGCAACGCGCTGGAAGCTCGTTCAAGTTGTCAAGACGGAATTCTGGAAGCGTTGGACGAAAGAATACTTGAGCGAACTGCAGCAGAGACGTAAATGGACACAAATGTCAAAAAATATAGACCCTGGCACCTTAGTACTAATCAAGGATGACAATCTTCCTCCACTGAAATGGCATATGGGACGAGTCATCCAAACCATAAAAGGCGGGGACAATTTAGTGAGGGTGGCGGACGTTAAAACTGCAACAGGAACTCTACGAAGACCAGTTCATAAATTGTGCCCATTACCAATTGAGACAGAAGTTCGGCAAGGTGAGGATAGCGGCGAAAAGAAGAAGGATGGGAAAAGGCTATTGATGAATGATGAACGTAGCCACAGCTCCAACGAAGCATCATCCACAAATGTCACAGATGCATCAGCACCACCAAAGAAAAGAAACTGCAAAAACAGTGGACTCACCTTATTGAGTGTGTTATTAGTAACAATGATCATCCCAGCCCTGGGAAACGCTACAGAAATCATTCCTTTTACCACTTCGCCTGGCCTATATTTCGAGAACCTCATCAATAATGAGTGGAAGGTCATAGTCTACTATAACATGACCAATTATTGGCAGGAAGCTGACGAATTGAAACGTGAACTAGCTAAATTAGAGTTTATGTGTGGAATAACAAAAAGCGGACGATACTGCGCAGCAAACTTGGAACAATTGCAACATCAATTTAAGCAAATTCAGGATATGAACGAATTATTTGTGAACAAAGGGCACAGAAGGAAAAGAGCACCGCTGGAAATCATTGGAAGCCTGGCTAATTCGCTATTCGGTCTGTTAGATCAGAACTATGCGAAGGAGTTGGAGCAGAAGATTGAAGCCGTAAACGTAAATGCGAATCATGTACAGCAGTTGATGAAAGCTCAGACATCCATCCTCGAATCGACTACAAACATCATTAAGAAAACTAATGTCGAAATCCGTGAACAGTTCTTACACCTTGATAAAGAAGCCAATGAACTCTACAATGGATACAATCAATTAAAGGAAGAAGTCAAGATTCAGCGGTCTCAACAAGTCACTATGTTGATAACCCTTCATCTCGCATTAATTCTTAAAAACTATCAAGAGACTCAGGCTGCCCTACTAGACGTGCTTACTAACATACACCTTGGACGTCTTAGCGCATTATTGGTATCGCCTGAACAATTGGAGGAAAGCATTGGATTAATTCGACGACATCTATCAGCCAATCAAAAGTTACCGGAGTACAATGATCAGCTGGAATTACTTCAACTCTACAACCTAATGACTGTGCAAGGTCGCGCGACGTCAAAATATATAATCTGTGAGATCAGGCTACCATTGCTTTCAAATGAACGATTCGAGGCATTTCGTATTTTACCAGTACCAATAACAATACGAGGCACGGCGCAGTACATCGACCACACAGCTGATGTGCTAGTAGTCAACATGCATCGAGACCAGTTCATTCCTATTACGCTGATGGAATTAAATTCCTGTAAGAAACCCTCAAGAGATGAATACTTCTGCAAGCAAGCACACCCAATATATCACAAAGGCTCCGATACAAGTCAGTGCGAAATAAATCTACTAAACCATGTGGATTTCCTAAATAACGGATGTAAACTCGTACCAGCAAACCACATCAAAAAATGGATACAACTACACAACCCAAACAACTGGATATATTCCGTCAATGGTGAAAACAACATCAACATCGTTTGTAACGAACACCTAACGCAGGAAACTCTCATCGGCTCCGGACTTCTGAAGATGAACAACAGTTGCGTCATTAAGGATGAATAGCTGACCATTGCCTCTCGCGACACCTTCTTAACGGAGGTCAGATTATCATTTGTGCCCGTGATCAAGCCGATTAAGAATTTAACCGAGGAAGTACTGCAAAATATCTCTTACACGCCGATACACTATCATCCGGATCTCAAAAGCATCGAGGGCCTACAACACGAGATTAAGAGAATCAAGGAAGATCTGCAATTGCCTGTAGAAACCGAACATCGGGAAATACACCAATTTTCAGTTGCTTACTGCGCACTGCTTGCTCTTGTAGGACTAATTGGATACCTAGTGTGGAAGAAATATACGAAGAAGAAATATTCACCGACACCTGCGCCAAGGCAGGTTCCTAACTTTGATTTCCAATCCGTGTAAAGAGTTGAAGAATTTTCAACGCGGGGAGAATGTTGAATCTTAATATATCCAATAATGTAATAGATATAAAATGCACCTTCACAATAAAATTTTCCCACCACGAATGTGCACTTTCTGCACATTTTTTTATGCACGAAATATAGGGCGTGCTAAAGTGCAGATCGAGCATATCCGAACAGCACAAAATTCGATTGAACTCCATTGGGGTGCAATTTCCATTTATACACCAAATTTATACACCAAATTTCCGGCACGCTTTTTTGCCGTAATAAGAGCCCAGCTCAAGACAACTTGAACTGTGGACAATTAGAATATAGTAATTTTTGATTATATAGCATTAAGCGATTTTTTGTCCAATTAGCAATAATTTAGTATTTAAGTTTGTGGAAAATAAAATTCATTATCACTCCAAAATTAGTTTTCATTACGCACCGAGCAAGGAAAGGCCCTTGCTCTCAACAAGTACACTACACTCGACAAAAAGAACAGACCTTATAACTCTTCGACCGATGTGGTCGGTGTCTTCCTGCTGACTAAGTGACGTTTTAGTGTCCGATATGCGCACTTACAGTTTGCTTTTTTCGCCACTCCTTTCACTTCTTCCTCGGTGGCGACAAGTACGGGAATGTCATTTTAACCGGCATGCGCATATATGTATTAGAACTATAACTATATTGCTAGTTGTCATATTTATACTCTAGATGAAATCATATAGAGTATTATAAGTTTAATCCAGCCCAAAAGTTTGTAACGCATAGAACCAAGCCTCGGACGAAAAAAAGTTATATTTTATTTTTTGTTTATTTGTGGCCAAAAACCTCAAATCCGCTTGACGTCCGTCCGTCCGTCCGTCTGTCCGTTAGCACGATAACTCAAGAACGCCTTCACCTAGGATCATGAAATTTTGAATCTGGATGTCTGGTTGAATTTGTAAGGCTAAGTTCGTTAACGGGCAAAATCGTCCTACTCGTTCGGGTAGCTGCCATACAAAATGTCCTTAAAACACGTGTTCAAGAATATTAGCCGATAACTTCGGAAGGGTTAAAGCTACAACTTTGAAAATTTGTATGTGTTACTTTTTCAATAGTTGGAGCTAGATGTATAATTATGAAGAAAATTCTATTAGTTCTTCGTGTAGCTGCCATACAAATATCATGTCAAAACGTCTTCACTTAATTTACGGAACTTACTATAACTCAAGTAATCTTTTAGCTATGAATTGGAAATTTTGTACAAATTAGTTTTGAGTAAAAACGAAGTTCGAGTTTACTAATCAGCGAAATCCTTTTACTCCTTCTGGTAGCTGCCATACAAAATGTCCTTAAGACACGTGTTCAACAATATTTTTCGATAACTTTTGAACGCTTCAAGCTACGAATTTCAAATTTTGTACACGTTCATTTTTAAATGGTTCCAAGGAAAAGGATAAATATGTAAGAAATCGAGTGAGTCCTTTTTGCACCTCTCATGTGAAAGTCCTTCAAAAAGGATTTTTTTTTTCGATGACTTACCCAGTTCAAGGTATGAAATTAAACACTGAATATTGTCTTTCAGTTTTGAGTAGCAATCTAATGGCAGTCCTTAATAAAGGACATACAACATGCACACACGTAATTCTACTTTATCCCCAACTACAATATAAATCGGAGTTCAGTATTCATCTAGAGTATTATACGATTGGCTTGTAGCCAATTTTTCATACAAAATCAATAAGCACGAGTTGAATCGGAAAATTCTGAATCAGCTGTTGATTTTGTCTCAAAAATGTAAAGAATCAAGGAAGGGGAGTACAAAATTTTAATACAAATCAAGTTTTTATGAAATTTGAACATTGTAAATAAAAATATTTAATTGCGAAAAATATGTTTTATAAGAAATTGTACTACTCATAGTTTCAAATTTGCAGCACTTACATGATTTTCACAAAATAATATATGTAATGTGAAAAATAGTGTATTATTTTTTAAATTTTCCAACTTTTTGAATTATAAAAAATATAAAAAATATTATAATATTAAATTAAAATCCAGTAACGTTTAAACTACCACTATATTGAATTGGAAAATTCAGAATCAGCTGTTAACAACGATACTGACTCTGACAAGTGCCGCTAGCAATATAGATTACTAATACATATATGGGCATGTGATATTGCCCAGTAAGTAAATTATATGTACATATGTTCGGTGTAATACCAGTATATTTTTTTGGTATGTTGGAATTACACCGCCGGTAATTGTCGCTGTAAGCGCTTTCCATTACAACTGTAGAAATCTTCGTTAAAATAAAAAATATTAACTAGATCACTTCTTTTTAGTTAACGTTAATTGAAATAGATCATTTCTTCTTAGTTAACATTAATTGAAACTTTATTTATTAAACACATTAATTAATTAATTAACAGAAAATTTAAATTTCTATCTCTATTAAATATATTTGAATTGATATTTAATGCTCCGTTAAAATTGTTGTTTATTGCATTGATTCAATAATTAAATTCTATTTTCTATTATTTAAAATATTTAATTTTTATTTAAATCGAACTGAAATGTTGACTTGTGCATCAGAGAAAAGATAGCAATCGACTGTTTTTAAAATGAAAATAAATTTGAAAAATACACCAAACTTGCCATCTTTGATTGATTAAAAATATAATCGAAGTTGACTCACAAATGATTGAATGAATCGACAGTGACAAAAACCACTCAGTTAAAGTGAAAAAATTAATTACAACCAGCGCCACAACATATAGTACTCCCCTCCTAAAGAAAGCTATGATTTCTTGATACAATAATCATATTAAAACGGAAAATTCAAATTTGATTTTTCAGTTGAATTTTGATTGCATAAAGCAAGGTTTCAATCTATCAATTGAAATAGTACAATTTTTCTGATTGATTAGTAAGGTATAAAATTTGGAATTACGTTCGACAATGGAATAAGGACCCTCAAACAGTGTTTTCAACGTTAAGTTAGTAGATTCACGACTAATAAATGCAAGTGAACAACTGTTACGATCTTTAAAAATAAAAACATTTTGCATTGAATGGTTTGAAGCTGGCTTCGGTTGAACTTGAGACATAAATGTTCTTAGATTCTTAATAATTAATTAAAAACCGTTTTACATTCAGAAGACGGTGCAAAGAACTCAAACGGCAAACGAATATTTTGACCGCATAATAATTCGGCCGGTGTGGTCTCGTAAAACAGTTCGTAAGTAAACCCAACAAAATAAATGGCAATTGTTCCGTCCAGTTTGAAATGAATTTACATAACAAAGCCTCTTTCAAAGTACGGTGTCAACGCTCTAACATACCGTTAGCTTTCGGATTATATGATGTAGTTCTATTGCGTTTAAAACCAAGAAGCGAACTCAATTCTGAAAAAAGCTTTGATTCGAACTGAGCTCCTTAATCAGTAACAATTGAAATAGGAACTCCGAAGCGGGAAAAATATTCCTTGACTAAAACAAAAGCAACCGTTTTGCAGCCATCTTGCGGATAGCTTTCTCATGTCCAAATGGTTTTTCAAAATATTCCAAACACGTTCAAATGAGATGCTTACTACGTTAACTATCTCACGCACTTTTACTCGACGATCTTCTATCACGATATCATGGATTTTATCGATCATTTCTGGCGTGGTGACCTCATTTGGACGACCTGGACTTGGTATGGTTTGTGTGCTCGTACGACCACACTTGAATTCAGAAAACCATTTGTAAACCATTCAGATCGATGGTGCAGAGTCCCCATAATGCTTACCTAATTTTTCTTTGGTTACTTTAGCTGTTTTCCCTTTTAAAAAATTGTGTTTAATCAACACACGAAATTCATTTTTATCCATTTTTAAAAATTTTTATACTCTAGATGAAATCATATAGAGTATTATAAGTTTAATCCAGCCGAAAAGTTTGTAACGCATAGAACCAAGCCTCGGACGAAAAAAAGTTATATATTATTTTTTGTTTATTTGTGGCCAAAAACCTCAAATCCGCCTGACGTCCGTCCGTCCGTCCGTCCGTCCGTCCGTCCGTCCGTCCGTCCGTCCGTCTGTCCGTGAACACGATAACTCAAGAACGCCTTCACCTAGGATCTTGAAATTTTGAATCTGGATGTTTGGTTGAATTTGTAAGGCTAAGTTCGTTAACGGGCAAAATCGTCCTACTCCTTCGGGTAGCTGCCATACAAAATGTCCTTAAAACACGTGTTCAAGAATATTGGTCGATAACTTAAGAAGGGTTTAAGCTACGACTTTGAAATTTTGTATGTGTTATTTTTCCAATAGTTGGAGTTAAATATATGATTATGAAGAAAATCCTGTTAGTCCTTCGTGTAGCTGCCATACAAATATCCTGTCAAAATGTATTCACTTAATTTACGAAACTCACTATAACTCAAGTAATCTTTTAGCTACGAATTCGGAATTTTGTACAAGTTAGTTTTGAGTAAAAAGGAAGTTCGAGTTTACTAATCAGCGAAATCCTTTTTCTCCTTCTGGTAGCTGCCATACAAAATGTCCTTAAAACACGTGTTCAAGAATATTGGTCGATAACTTGAGAAAGGTTTAAGCTACGACATTGAAATTTTGTATGTGTTATTTTTCCAATAGTTGGAGCTAAATATATGATTATGAAGAAAATCCTGTTAGTCCTTCGTGTAGCTGCCATACAAATATCCTGTCAAAATGTATTGACTTAATTTACGAAACTCACTATAACTCAAGTAATCTTTCAGCTACGAATTCGGAATTTTAAACAAGTTAGTTTTGAGTGAAAAGGAAGTTCAAGCTAACTAATCAGCGATATTCTTTTACTCCTTCTGGTAGCTGCCATACAAAATGTCCTTAAAACACGTGTTCAAGAATATTGCCGATAACTTCAGAAGGGTTTAAGCTACGTCTTTGAAATTTTGTATGTGTTATTTTTCCAATAGTTGGAGCTAAATGTATGATTATGAAGAAAATCCTATTAGTCCTTCGTGTAGCTGCCATACAAATATCCTGTCAAATAGCCTTCACTTAATTTACGGAACTCACTATAACTCAAGTATTATTTTAGCTTTGAACTCGAAATTTTGTACAAATTAGTTTTGAGTGAAAACAAAGTTCGAGTTTACTAATCAGCAAAATCCTTTGACTCCTTCTGGTACCTGCCATACAAAATGTCCTTAAGACACGTGTTCAACAATATTTTTCGATAACTTTTGAACGCTTCAAGCTACGAATTTGAAATTTTGTACACGTTCATTTTTAAATGGTTCCAAGGAAAAGCATTAATATGTAAGGAATCGAGTGAGTCCTTCTTGCACCTCCCATGCGAAAGTCGTTCAAAAAGGACATTTTTGTTCGATGACTTACCCAGTTTAAGATATGAAATTAAACACTGAATATTGTCTTTTAGTTTTCAGTAGCAATCTAATGGCAGTCCTTAATAAAGGACATACAACATACACACGCGTAATTCTACTTTATCCCCAACTACAATATAAATCGGAGTTAAGTATTCATCTAGAGTATTATACGATTGGCTTGCAGCCGATCGTGACTGCAGTATGTTTATAAGTCGACTTGCTTAGACGGCTGCTTCTCGAAAACTAAACGAGGTATCAGGCTTAAACTTTGCAGGTAATCTATTTAAGGATGGTCCAGGTAAAAAAAATAACGAATTCCTTACCTGCCCACTCCTTCTTGATTTTTGCACGTCATTATCAATCCGCCCTCGTAAACTTGGAATCAACTTAACTTCTTCCAATTGCTCATCACAAATCCTAGACAAAGCGACTGCAACTATGTTATCTTCTCTGGAAATGTTGCGGAAGTCAGTTGTAAATTGACTGATGAAATCTAATTGTCTCAACGGTCTTGGAGAGGCTTTATCAGCCTTTGGTTTGAAAGCAAACACCAATGGTTTATGATCTGTAAAAACGGTAAAATTACGTGCCTCCAACAAATATCTGAAATGTTTTATCTCCGAAAAAATAGCTAATAACTCTCTGTCATAAGCGCTATATTTGACTTGTGTAGAATTTAACTTTCGCGAAAAAAATGCTAAAGGTTCCCAACTATTATTAATTTGCTGCTGAAGAACAGCACCTAATGCCGAATCAGAAGCATCTCCTGCCAGCGATAATTGTGCTGATTTCGATGGAAATGCTAGCAAAGTGGCGTTAGCTAACAATTTAGTTTATTCCAAACAATCGATGTTTTATCTTGTTTTCTTTTTGCTGCCTTTAGTTAACTCATCTAAAATTGATTGAAATGCGGCCGCATGAGGAATGAATCTACGATAAAGGTTCAACATCCCTAAAAACCTTCGAAGCTCAAAAATATTAATAGGTTTGGGATAATTTAAAATAATTTCACCCCTTGATTTTTTAGGTAGAACACCGTTCATATTGAGTGTATGACCCAAAAAATCAATCTTAGATTTAAGAAAGTTACACTTGTTAATATTAAGTATTAAACCATTTGAGGCTAATCTCTTAAAAACTTCATTTAAATTTTTAAAATGTGTATCTTCATCAATAGAAGCTATCAGGATATCATCAATAAGCCGAAGCAATACTCCAAATCTCGAAAAATTGATGATGTGAATCACTGAAAAGTTTGTGCCGCATTTCATAAACCAAAGGTCATTCTAAGAAACTCAAAAGAGTCAAATGGAGTAATGATGGCTGTTTTAGGCACATCTGCTTCATTCACTGGGATTTGGTGGTAAGTCTTTTCTGACCGGGCTCGTTAGATTCGCGGACACCAATAACTTACAGCTTGTCATTAGATGTGATGCTAATGCTCAACACACTGTTTGGGGCAGCAGCAAATGCAATCCTAGGGGTGAGCGGTTATTGGAGTTCATTATGTCGTCGTGCCTTATATCGGGTGTTTTTTTAGGTGCATGAGAACTATCGATATCGATAACTGTGGTTTGATAGCTGAGAATGTCAAACTATGTTGACATTTCTGTTCAGTAAGGTTTGGCAAGTCATCATGAATCATTTAACGCTAGAACAACGCTTCCAAATTGTGGAAATTTACTTTGAAAAAAATAAATCTGTTCGCGAAGTTCATAGAGCACTTCGTCCATTTTACGGTCAACATAATCGGCCTAGTGAACAAGCAATTCGTGCAGTTATTGATCGTTTTCGCACTAATTTTACTCTTCTCGATTCAAAACCATCAACAAGACAAAGAAATGTGCGGTTTACACGCTGGCGGCATCATCGGTCCTTATTTCTTTCGAAATGAGGAAGGAGCTGCCGTTACGGTGAATGGCCGGCGCTATCGAGCCATGCTGACTGAATTTTTGTTTCCAAAAATTAATCAGCTAAACATCGCCAACATTTGGTTCCAACAAGACGGCGCAACTTGCCATACAGTGCGCTTAACAATCGATTTATTGCAAAATCAATTTGGTGACAACTTCATTTCCAGAAGTGGTTCTGTTAACTGGACCCCTCGTTCTTGCGATTTAACGCCTCTGCATTCCTTTTTATGGGGCTATATTAAGTCATGGGTTTATACCGACAAACCAGCAACTCTTGAAGTATTGGAAGCCAATATTCAAGCCACTATTGACGCCATACGGCCAGATTTATTGGAAATAATAGTCAAAAATTGGACTGATCGAATGGACCATGTAACTCGTAGCCGCGGCGAACATATGACAGAAATCGCATTTAAAAATAAATGCCATGAAATTATCTACCAGAATATAATAAAAAAATTTCATTCCAACAACATTTCTGTCTTGTATTATAATTTTAAGTTCTTATGCACCTAAAAAACACCCTATAGTAAACAACAGAGGCAACAAGCCAACGTTTAGATTTGACGTTGTCGTTTTCAAGGATTGCGGAATCCATAATAGATTGGCGCGTCCTGGAAGAGGAAATTCTGTTGGATCACAGATATCTGGAATTTCGACTGGCGGCTGACAAACCCGTCATACCGGCTACACGATCTCTCTTACAGGAGAAGTCTCAAATACCACGAAAGATGAGGACGTGACTTCTTGTCTAAGTCTAACCTTAAGTCAATGTTTTGCGGAATCGTTACCTGTCAGCAAGAGTCGATACGGAACCACAGTCCCCTATTGGACAGAAAAACCACCAGAAGGCTTCTGAATCGCGCACTTAATAGTGGTTCAGAGACCGACTGGGATCACTACTGGACAGCGTAGAGGGAATATAAGAAGCTGGTTAAAACATCAAAACTAGCCTCTTTTAGGAACTACTGCGACAGTCTGGAAGGAACCAGGAAACAGCTAGCTTGCACAAAGTCTTTCAGAAAGACAACACGGCCAGGCTTGACTCCCTGCTAAAACCTGATGGTACATATACCACTTCGAGAATGGAGTCACTTAGAACCCTCTTTGAGTCTCATTTTCCAGGAAATCATGTGATCGAAAGCGATTAATGCGTATTTCAGACACTCTGTCCGACCAAGGACAGAGCACCCAGGCGTAGTTGGTATACGGCGTCCGCTGTAGTGACAGCTGAGGCGGTGAAATTTGCAATTTCATCGTTTGACAGTTACAAGTCACCAGGAGTAGACGGCGTCTATCCGATAATGCTAAAAGAGGGGGCAGATGTTCTAGTGCCGATCCTCAGAAAGATATTTTCTGCATATTTGGCGCATGGATACGTCCCATCTTCATGGCAACTGGTTAGAGTAGCGTTTATCCCGAAGCCAGGGAGAGACGACTATACTTTGCCCAAAAGTTTTAGGCCAATCAGCATAACATCTTTTGTTCTGAAAAGTCTGGAACGACTGGTAGAGAAGCACGTTAAATTATCTCCAGCGGAAGTGAAATATTCGGCATTCGGCAGGGAACTCTTAGCAATTTACCTTTCCATCAAACATTTTAGATACTTCATAAAGGGCCGAAACTTCACTATTTTCACAGATCATAAGCCACTAGTCACCGTCATCCCTTCAAAACAGAGCGTTCTCCCCGTCAGACCCGACACCTAGATTATATCTCCCAGTTCACAACAGACATAAAACACATTAGCGGGAAAACAAACTACGTCGCTGATGCACTGTCTCGCATTGAGAACATAGATGTCAACACAATAACACTAAACCTAAAGAACCTGGTGGATAACCAATTAGGGAACGAGGAACTCAAGTCTCTCGTAGATAGTGCGAAAAACACACAATCAAAATACAAAATGGAACTTAAGACTATTCCTTTCTACCCAGACCAGATCTGGTGCGATACGAGCACAGAAAGCAGTCATCCTTATGTTCCCCAAGGGCTAAGAGAATCAATTCACAATCTCTCACACCCAGGCATTAGAGCAACTCGAAAACAGCTCGCCTCAAAGTATTTCTGGCCTTCAATGAATCGTGAATTGTGAACAATTGGTCTAAAACTTGCATTGGTTGTCAAAAAGCCAAAGTACGAAGTTCGAACGTTTCAAATTACCATCTCAACGTTTCGAGCACATACACATGGATATTGTCGGTCCGCTTCCACCATCCAGTGGATATTCCTACATTCTAACAATCATAGACAGATTCACGCGATGGCCGGAAGCTTATCCAATGAAAGACATGACTGCAGTATCCATAGCAGAAACATTCGTACAGCAATATATAACGCGTTTCGGCGTGCCACTTGAAATCACGTTGGACCAAGGGAGCCAATTTCGATCGAAACTCTTTGCAGAGCTGACAAAGCTATTAGGCGCTTACTGTGTGCATACTACTGCTTACCATCCCCAAGCAAACGGGTTGGTCGAGCGATTTCATAGGCACATGAAAGCCTCCTTAATGGTCAGAGAGAACGCCACAAACTAGTACGCAGAACTACCACTTGTACTTCTTGGAATTAGGACCACAGTAAGAAGCGATCTACAATGTTCACCCGCAGACATGGTCTATGGGCAAGGTCTGAAGGTACCAGGGGAATATTTTGTGGACAATCGCGGCTCCGAAGACGTAAATCACCATGACTTCGTAAAGAAACTAAAACAATCTATAAGCAACATGAAACCACAAGACACACGTATTAATTTTCAAAAAAAAGTAAATTTCCCGGAAGATCTTAATACTTGCGAATTTATCTTCGTCAGAGTCGACAAATTACGACCAGGATTAACCCCTCTCTACGAAGGACCTTACAAGGTAATTCGTTGTTTCCGTAAGCAAATCGTCATCGAAATAAACGGAAAAAATTCCTTAATTTCGATTGACCGAGTAAAACCGGCGTACATCCTTTCAGATTCCTCAGAACAAGACGTGACATGACAATATTTTCTTTTCTTAAATGCGCTTCTCTGGAAGGGGAGTGTGTAGCGACCAACGGAAAATTCGAACGATTCCGAATTTCAGACAAAATAGGATTTGCTATTTTTTCTGCCACAGAGCGCATCCTCTTTGTTCAGAACAACATGCGTATCAGAGCGGAAAGTCTTGTGATTCAGCGCTCTACTCTCTGGTATCCAGAATAGAAGGGGCGCTGGACCGGAAAAAGTAGCTCTGGGCCTTTTTGTAGACATTGAGGGTGCTTTTGATAGTGAGCCCCTTGAATCACTGTGTGATGCTACCAAAAGACATGGGGTGGATGACATTTTAGTTAAGTGGATTCACTCCATGCTCACACAAAGAATGCTATTCGCGGAGACGGGGGATGGGCAATATGCCCCCCATCGTAGGTCAGTAAGGGCTCTGTTCAAGGCGGGGTCCTTTCGCCACTGTTGTGGAGTATGGTCATCGACTCTCTGCTTCTCGAACTGCAGAATCTGAATATTTCCGTATAAGCTTACGCTGATGACGTGGCTGTACTAGCTGTCGAGCTATCGCTCAGGGATGTATGCGACAAAATGCAGAGAGTCCTATGGGTTATCCATGACTGGTGCGAAAGGCACGGACTTTCTGTGAGTCCTAGTACAACCGCTCCAGTTTTGTTTACTAGGAAAAGAAAGACTGAAGGTTTAGTGTTACCAATGCTGAAGGGTGAAACTATTCAGCTCTCGGAGAAATTTAAGTATCTTGAAGTTTCTTGGATAGCTAGCTTCTCCGGAGGGAGCTTGTAGATACAAAGGCGAAGCGTGCGCTAATAACATTCTGGCAGTGCCGGAGAGCTTTTGGAAGAACATGGGGTCTTAGGCCGTCAATGATATATTGGCTATACACGGCCATTATAAGACCCATCCTAATCTATGCATCAGTGGTTTGGTGGACTAAGTCCGAATGTGCATACATTCGAGCCAGTTTCGCTAAACTACAGAGGACAGTCTGCATCGGTGTAACAGGTGCCTTGCGTACCACACCGGGTGCGGCACTCGATGCACTGCTCAATCTGCCACCGCTTGACATTGTTGTTCAGGCAGAATCAATGAGAGCTACACACAGACCTATGAGATTAAGCCTGTGGAGACAAGAGCATTGCACGGGTCATGGAGAAATGGCTCGAAGATTGTATGGGAACCCCATCTTCGATATGCCTTCGGATGCTATGACTTCTACCTGTATGCTCAAAAGGAAATGTCAGGTGGAGATCCCGAGTAGGGAGGAGTGGGAAAACCAGTCCGCACTGCTTAGCGGATTCACTGATATATTCTATACTGACGGCTCAATGACTGAAGACGGGTCGGGAGCTGGAATGTACTTGCAGACTGACGATCTCAGGTACTCTTTCGCCCTAGGAAAACATTCTTCGGTATTTCAAGCTGAAGTATATACGATCCTTAGGGCAGTAGAATCGATTATAGAGGGAAGATGGAGATGCAGGATGATCTGCATTTGCAGCGACAGTAAGGCCGCTCTACAATCCCTAGATAATCCAATCGTCTTTTCGAAGATGGTACGTGAGTGTGAAGAACGGTTGAATTCTGTTGGCAGATTCAACGACTTAAAGCTCATATGGGTTCCAGGCCACCAGGGTGTAAATGGCAATGATATAGCTGATGCATTAGCAAAGGCTGGATCGGGGTCAGCCATGGTCGGACCAGCACCAGTTTTCGGTGTGCCGGTTGCCTCTGTTGGGGCTGCCATTGCTGAGTGGGTTAGTAAATTACACATTGAGAGATGGCGACTTCTTTCGGGAATGCGGCAGACAAGATACCTTGTTGAGGGACCGAGTGGACGAACCGCTGCTTTTCTTCTCAAATTGAGCAGAAAGGAATGTGGTAGTATGGTTGGTGTCCTTATAGGGCATAACTCGTGTCGCCTACACCTGGTCAGATTGGGAATCTTAGACGACCCCATGTGCACTGCTTGCGATGAGAGCAGCGACACAACGGAACATTTCTTTCTCGAGTGTCCAGCTTACTCTTTGGCGAGAATGCACGTATATGGCGTTGATGCTATGAGGATGGAAGAACTCCGTTCTCGATCCCTACCTGACCTGAGCTCCTCAATTCGTGAGGAGGACGAAAAAGTTTAGGTAGAGACTGGGGGATTCAAGTATAATGCACCAATGATGGACCTGTCTACATCAGCTACAATGAATTTCCACATAAAAACTCTTCTTAATTTAAGAGATAATTCGACTAAATGAAAACCGTAAGTTGAGATTTGCGTGGAATTAGCTGCAGTTAAAAATAATTCAATATTTTTTTTCCTAATATGTTGGAAAAATTTTTTTAGGGATAACCAAAACTTCAGTTCCACTATCAATTAAGAAATTATATTTCGATAATGGATCAAAAATAATGAGGCGGTTTGTAGTATGATCTGCGTCAGAATCCGCCACAACTAACACGAAATTTAGTTTCCACATACTTACAAGGTTGAATGCATTTATAGGCTTTATACCCATAACGTTCATGATAGAAACACAAACCAGTGTTTGAAGTGTTCTTATCTTTAGATTTGGATCTAAACTTATTACTGCTTTTGTCTTTTCTTTCTTCTGGTTCTTCACCATGAATTGAAGCATCTAATTTAGAAAGCTTATCAACAATAACTGTTGTTGAAGAG
Organism: Beris morrisii; assembly: GCA_951812415.1. Lineage (NCBI taxonomy): Eukaryota > Metazoa > Arthropoda > Insecta > Diptera > Stratiomyidae > Beris > Beris morrisii. The sequence goes on from OX638311.1 coordinate 97,675,103, forward strand.
ACTTCAATGTAACCTGTTCACAAGACTTTTTAACAGGCATAACCTTGCTGAAACTTTCAACACTGGCTAAATTCAAAGAAGTAATTGCCGTATCCATAATGCGGTCAGCAATTTTACTTAATTCTTCAATTGGAGCAGTACTAGCTGCTAAAATAGCTTGCACTTGCTGAGGAAGCCTTTCTAGCCATAATTTCTGTAAAGCAGAATGCCCAAAATTTGAACCGGCCAAAGACTTCATTAAGCAAAGCAGCTGTGAGAGTTTTTTGTCCCCCAAATCTAATCCTGTCAATAACTTTTGTAATTTGGAGTCTTCTGATTCTCCAAATCGAAAATTCATTTTACTCTTGAAATACTCATACTGTCCAAGAGAGGGTTGACTAGACGTCGATTCTACTCCGTCTCCAATCATTGTAAATAAAAATAATGAAAACCTTAAGATTCTCGCCACTGTCGACGCAACTTAAAAATTGTGAATCAATAACTCCTTCAATTTGAAGAGGAAGATAAAGGAAAATATATATAGATATCCACTCTTCGCACGTGTCAAAATTCCAGCATCAAAATTAATTAAAATAGTTTAAATGAATTGATTTCAACCGAATTTGATTTAAAAAGTGCAACAATTAAAAGAATAAATCAGTCATCAATTAAAATATTGTTGCGAGCTAGGGGTTCGCCGGGATTTCAAGTAAAACACAATTCGTTTAAAATCAAAATAAGTAACAATTTATTCAATCGTACTATTATTCTTTTCGCACAATTATTCGCACTATATGGCAATACCGTCCGCTTTTATATCGCTTGATTCAATCACACGCAATCGATCGCTTTCCACCAATACGGTCGCGTATACACGCTGGCTGTCACAGTCGACGTAATAAAAATTACTATATATCCCTCGCTGAAAGCTTCACCTGCTTTTATACTACTTGTCTGTAGTCGAGACTGTTCTTGAGACTTCGTTCGGTGGTGTGTGTAGAGGGTTCTGGAAAGCTTGAGAGCATTCCATTTGATCTTCTAGGCTGTTCTAGTACATTTGAGCGCATTCGATTAGAGGGGAGATATAGTCGTGTTGTTTCGCCTTATGTTCTTCAACTAGGTTTCTGATTGGGTAACTTTGCAACTAGGTATTCGGTTGTTGCTGTTTCCCTTATTCGTAATCGATCGAGTTGCGCGGTGGCCAGGCTTACACGTAACAATATACATTCAAAAATTACTTTGCAAAAATTTCTCTGAACTTCTCCAAAATTAAGATGAAATCAGTTGTTGAAAGTTGCTGAACGTGGCGATTTCTTAAGTTGTGCAGTCGATGTATGAAAAATCCGTTGATGTTTTGAGGATTATGTTGATTATCGGAAAGTATATGATATATCCGCAGACTTAAAGTTAAGCGATTGTTGGCAGCTGGTTGCTGGGTAGTTGGTTTGTCGGGAAGCTAGTTGCTGGGTAGTTGGTTTTCTGGAAGCTGGTTGCTAGGTAGTTGGTTTGTCAGACGCTGGTTGCTGGGTAGTTGGTTTGTCCAAAGCTGGTTGCTGGGTAGTTGGTTTGTCGGGATCACCAATGTAGGAATCTTCGTTAAAATTAAAAAATATAACCTAGATCACTTTTTTAGTTAACGTTAATTGAAATAGATCATTTCTTCTTAGTTAACATTAATTGAAACTTTATTTATTAAACACAATTAATTAAAAATGATTGTTAATTGATAGATAATTAATAGAAAATTTAAATTTCTATCTCTATTAAATAATATTTTAATTGATATTTAATGCTCTGTTAAAATTGTTGTTTTGTTTCAATAATTAAATTCAATTGATTATTGAAACGAAAATAAATTTGAAAAATACACCAAACGTGCCATTTTGATTGATTAAAAATATAATCGAAGTTGACTTACAAATGATTGAATCGACAGTGACAAAAACCACTCAGTTAAAGTGAAAAAATTAATAACAACCAGCTCCACCACAATACTACAGAGCACGTATCTTAAGGACTTTTTGTATGGCCCGAAGGAGTAGGAAGATTTTACCCATTATCGAACTTAGCTTTACAAACTTGACCAAACAAACTTTTTATTTTCATGGCGTTCTGTTCTCACTAAACTGGAAAAATCTCGCAAACTACTTACAGAATATTACGGAACTAACTATGTATAGTGAACTATTCATTAAAATACATTTTATTTTAACTTCCAGGAAGCACTCTGTAGCACAAGATGTTTCGTTGTAGACTTCCTAAATGTGAAATTTGACACAATTTCCTACATTCTTTTACAAACATACTGCAGTCACGATCGGCTGTAAGCCAATCGTATAATACTCTAGATGAATACTGAACTCCGATTTATATTGCAGTTGGGGATAAAGTAGAATTACGTGTGTGCATGTTGTATGTCCTTTATTAAGGACTGCCATTAGATTGCTACTCAAAACTAAAAGACAATATTCAGTGTTTAATTTCATATCTTGAACTGGGTAAGTCATTGAAAAAAAATGTCCTTTTTGAAGGACTTTCACATGAGAGGTGCAGGAAGGACTCACTCGATTTCTTTCATATTTATCCTTTTCCTTGGAACCATTTAAAAATGAACGTGTACAAAATTTCAAATTCGTAGCTTGAAGCATTCAAAAGTTATCGAAAAATATTGTTGAACACGTGTCTTAAGGACTTTTTGTATGGCAGCTACCAGAAGGAGTAAAAGGATTTCGCTGATTAGTAAACCCGAACTTTGTTTTTACTCAAAACTAATTTGTACAAAATTTCCAATTCATAGCTAAAAGATTACTTGAGTTACAGTAAGTTCCGTAAATTAAGTGAAGACGTTTTAACAGGATATTTGTATGGCAGCTACACGAAGGACTAATAGGATTTTCTTCATAATCATACATTTAGCTGCAACTATTGGCAAAACAACACATACAAAATTTCAATGTCGTAGCTTAAACCCTTCTGAAGTTATCGGCCAATATTCTTGAACACGTGTTTTAAGGATATTTTGTATGGGAGCTACCAGAAGGAGTAAAAGGATTTCGCTGACTAGTAAACCCAAACTTTCTTTTCACTCAAAACTAATTTGTACAAAATTCCGAATTCGTAGCTAAAAGATTACTTGAGTTATATTGAGTTTCGTAAATTAAGTGAATACATTTTGACAGGATATTTGTATGGCAGCTACACGAAGGACTAACAAGATTGTTGACTACAATAAGCTTTTTTATTGTAGGTTTTCGATAACGATACGAAAAGAAAGAACGACACGAAAATTTAGCAAAAATCAGTTTTGATTTGAAACTAGTTTTATTTGAATTGATGTTGCTCGGTTGGAGTTCGATAAGCGAGAGAGTCAAAAAGGGTCCGAGCTAAATGAACAATGCAATTTTTACAGTTGTTAAAATTTCAGGTTTGAAGCTATATAAATCAATTTATGTTATGTTTGAAGCTATATAAATCAATTTATGCTATGTATTTAACATACCGCCCCCCTTGAAAGGCGGCAGTCTTTCGAAATTATCAAATGTTTTTTTTTTTTTGATGCAATAGTTTTGAAATATAATATTAATTTCTTTAGGGTGCGCTATCAATTGGCAAAATAGCGATTTTGGAGATTGCTCTTTGGATTACTCCATTTTTTACCTTGATGGATACAACGCGTACCTTGCTGTCTCTTCCTTCATGTAAAGCGGTGATTTTTCCCATAGTCCAGTGTAAGGGTGGTGCGTTGTCATCTTTTAGAAGGACTAAATCGCCAAGTTTAATGTTAGCTTGTGGGCGCTGCCATTTGTTTCTCGTTTGCATGTTGTTTATATAATCCTTGCGCCATCTCTCCCAAAAGGTTTGTTGCATATATTGAATTCGATGAAAATGTGAGAGTCTATTTAAGTCCGAGGTGATCTTGACCTGTGGTAGCGCAGTCAAGGGACCTCCGGTCAAAAAGTGGCCGGGTGTCAAAGCTGTGATGTCGTTAGGGTCATTGGACATCGGCGAGATTGGTCGGGAGTTCATCACTGCTTCTATTTGGCATAGCAAAGTAGCCATTTCTTCATAAGTGAACGAAAAGTTAGACATGCTCGCCAAGATTTTGTGTAAATGACGTTTAGCGATTTTTACTGCAGCCTCCCACAATCCACCGAAGTTGGGCGATCGCGGCGGTATAAAACTCCAGGTGATGCCCTGCGAGAGTGCAAATTTCTGAATTTCCTCATTACAAGAGGATGAAAGCAAAGTTTTTTGAACCTGCTCTAGCTGATTTTTCGCACCAACAAAATTTGTTCCATTATCTGAAAAGATCTTGCAACATTTGCCACGGCGTGCTATAAATCTTCGAAGAGATGCTATGAATGATTCCGTGGAGAGGTCGTGAACGAGTTCCAAGTGAACTGCTTTAGTCACGAAACAAATAAATACAGCGATATATCCTTTTGATGGTGGCCGTCCGCGTATACGCTGAGTTAAATATACTGGGCCACAATAGTCAACTCCAGTGGTAGAGAATGGTGGCGCAGGACGAATACGATCTGCATGCTGATCACCCATGATTTGTGTTGCTAGTAGTGGGCGGGAACGAAAGCAGATGATGCAGTGTCTTAAGACCTTTCGAACCGTTCGAGAGCCGTCGATTAACCAAAATCTTTGTCGAATTGCGTTTAGGACGGTCTGGCATCCACCATGTAAATTGATGGCGTGCTGATGTCGAATTAAAGCATCCGTAAAGGGATGGCGTTGAGGAAGCAGGATTTGATGCTTGGCATCGTAAGCTAAGTTAGATTGTTGAAGACGTCCGCCGACACGAATAATGTCCTCAGAGTCCAGGAAGGGGTTTAGACGCAATAGGCGACTACGCGATGATATGACCTTGTTGTGAGCCAAGTCTCTATATTCCTGCGCGAAGTACGTGCGCTGGAGATTCCTAATGATTGATTTTAGAGCTGCTTCGAATTCTTCTGTTGTTATTTGGAGATTGTTGGGTGTTGTACCTTTTTTGAAGCTGCTGAATCGACGAACATAACTGATAACCAAAATTAGCCGAAAATAATTATTAGCGAATTTGCATCCTAGAGTAATATCAGCTACACCTTTATTACCGGAACAAATAAATGAGAAGGTCTGTTCCTTCCTTTCAGGCAGGTCAGGATTAAGTGTATTCTTGAGGCGAGGCCAAAAGGCTGGTTCCAAACTCAAAAATGGAGGACCAGTTAGCCAAAGTTCGTTGATTACTAATTGACTTGGAAGACAACCTCGTGATGTTAAGTCAGCAGGATTGAGGTTGCTCGGTACATGTCTCCATGATGATGTGTCAGTCAAGCTCTGTATTTGAGATATACGATTCGATACGAAAATAGACCATTGGTTGGCCGATGATGTGATCCAAGAGAGAGCGATAGTGGAGTCTGTCCAGCAATATACGGCATTGATGGCAATGTTAAGTGCAGATTTGACTTTGTTAAGGAGGTCTGATAACAATAGTGCGGCACATAGCTCAAGGCGTGCGAGTGTTTGTGTTCGAATAGGCGCAACTCTGGATTTTGCGCACAGAAGTCTGACCCTGATAGTTTTGTTTGCATTGTAGCTGCGCAAATAGAGGCATGCGCCGTAAGCCTTTAAGCTTGCATCACAGAATCCATGAATTTCAACCTCCGAATTGGGTTGAGTAGCGAGACGAGGTACACGTAATTTGTGGAGATGCTGCAATTGTGTTTGAAATTTGCGCCACTGGTTGTGAAGGTGAATAGGAAGAGATTCATCCCAGTGTAATTGCAGAGACCAAAGATGCTGGAGAAATATTTTTCCACTTGTTGTTACTGGATTCATGAATCCAAGAGGATCGAATAAACTAGCAAGTTGTGACAAAATTGTTCGCTTTGTTATGCGTGATTCCTCTGCTGCATTTAATCCCTTTGTATTAAAGATGAACTCGTCACCATGTGGATTCCATAGAAGACCAAGCGCCTTAACAACGTTGTCATTATTTATTTGTATAAAACTTTCTCTATCATCAGAGTTTATGTCAGTCAGAACATCGGCAGAGTTAGAGCACCATTTCCTTAGTGGAAATGATCCGAGTGCGAGGAGCTTGGTGACTTCATTTTTGATAGCAATAAGCTCGGAAACGGAGTTGGATCCGCACATTAGATTGTCTACATAGAAGCTGTTCAGTACGTGATGAGATCCAAGTGGAAAGTTATTGGTGTGTTCCATGGCTAGTTGGTTCATGCTTCTAATTGCGAGATAGGCAGCGGAAGCTGTTCCGTACGTCACTGTTGTTGACCGAAATGTTTGTAGTGGCGTATTCGGACTGTCACGCCACAAAATACATTGTAGATTGCGGTCCTCTGGAGCAATCTGTACCTGGCGATACATCTTGACAATATCAGCCATAAGAGCATATTGAAACAACCGGAAGCGAATGATGATTGAAAACAGATCGTCCTGTATGGTTGGTCCTACCATGAGAATGTTGTTCAAAGAATTTCCTTTACTCGTTTTACAGGACCCGTCGAAGACAACTCTTAATTTTGTAGATGAGCTATCGTACTTAAAAACAGGATGATGTGGCAGAAAGTATGCAGGGGATTGTGCTTGCGAGATGTCAACAACTTCCATGTGACCAAGTTCTAAGAATTCTTTGATAAAATTTGAATAATCACGATGCAGATCCGGAGATTTGGCTAGTTTCCTTTCCAGATTGTAGAATCTCTTGAGCGCTATATGATATGAGTCGCCGAGTGTTGTTGGCGGTTGGCGAAACGGTAGGCGTACCACAAACCTGCCTGCGTTGGATCTCCGGAATGTTTTTATGAAGTGATTTTCACAAGCACTATCCTCGTCCGTCATGTGTGATGTTCTAAGTGTTGGTTCCTCCATTTCCCAGAATTTTTGAACCAGTCTATTGAGATCATCAACTTGCCTTGTATTTTGCGAAGTGTCTGATGAGGCAACGAGCGAAGTGGCAGTTGATTGTGTATTTCCGGAAACAATCCAACCAAGTACTGTTTTTTGAAGGACAGCCGATGAGTTTGGCGAAAGTTTGATCTGTCCAATCGATAGTAGGTCGAAAAATAAGCTGGCACCAATAAGTATGTCAATTCTTTGCGGTATATTGAAATGCGGATCTGCCAATTGAATATTTGAAGGAAGGACGAAGTTTGAGATGTCGATATGATGCGCAGGTAGTAATCCGGCGATATTTTTAAGGACAAGGGCATCTAGTGTTGTGGTGAAATTGCTTACCCTGGATTTTACAACCAATTCTGTGATGGATTTGGAGCTGGTGTTTGATGTTCCTATTCCTACTATTTCTGAGTTATTTGGTTGCAACTTCAGTTTTAGTTGTTGCACAAGGCGGCGAGTGACAAAATTAAATTGCGAACCCGAGTCTAGAAGTGCTCTGCATGTAGTGAAATTGCCATTGGATCCTTTTACATCGATTAGGACTGTGGCTAACATGACGTTTCCTGCATTTAGATTGGCGTATGACTGACCGAGTGCGACGAATGTTGACGAATTTGATTGAGAGCAACCCGGTACGGACTCGTGGCCTTCGACTTGGGGCTGCTGATTCTTGATGTTAGCGCTTTCAGACGATTGAAAGCTAATGCCTGTATTAGACACGTTTTTCGGCAAATGTAATAGTGTATGATGGGGTTTCGAACATTGTTTGCACTGACTGGATTTACATGAGCGTATCGAATGGCCTGGTTTTAAACAATTAATGCATAAATTTAGTGTTTTCGCGAGTTGGAAACGTTCGGAGGGAGTTTTCGACACGAATTGTTCGCACTTAAATGCAGAATGCATATTTTGCCTACAAAACTGACAATTTTGAACCGGTTGTGTGGCAGTGAAGGCTGATCGAGTTTTAGAATGGTTCGTTCGCGATCGATTATTTTGAGCACTATTTTCACTGCGTAATTGTTTTGGATTGCTTGTTACCGATTTCTCGAGTGATTCTACTTCTAGTCTCAAGAACTTAATTAATGCTTCAATTTGCTTGTCGCCGCGAAAACCAATAGAACTTTCACTATCAGCGACCGAACTATCGTCTGGCGCTTCTTTAGAGTCAGATGAAAACTTATTTAAGTTACGATGAAAATCAACTCGTAGATCTACCGGCATTGTTTTTAGGAGCACTGATTTTAGCATTATTGAATAGTGTGTGGTAGGTATACCAAGAGCAGCAAGAGTTCTGGTCGAGGAAACAATTGTGTTGTAAAGATGACGCAAGTTAACCACGTCGTTACGTGATTGTACGGGCTTGAGACCCATTAAAATTTGCATCACTTTGTCGACAATCTTATCGTTGTCACCAAACTCTTCCCTTAGAAGACTGATCGCGCTGTCATAACATGTCGCACTGGGAGTAAATCCTTCGATGGTCTTGGCAGCCTTACCAATTAGCACTGATTGCAGGTAAATGTATTTATCCGTGCCATTTAGAGACGAATTTTCGTGTACCGCAACGCGAAACTGCTCCCAAAAGGGCAGCCAATCTTCAAAATCACCTGAAAACCTTTTTAACGTGAGTTTTGGTAATTTTACGGCCTTATTGGTCTCAACACGAACTTCGCCGGGACCACTACGTGATACACAGCGATTTTGCATTCGATTTATGCGAATTATGCGTTGATTCAGACGAGCGATGGTGGCATTGGCCTTGTCGTCATAATCCGCTATGCCTTCACACTCCCGTACCATTTCATCCGATTTAATAGATGAAAGCAAGTCGGTATTTGCCTTGCACAAATTTCCGCATGCATTTTTTATGCGTTCAAGAAAGACAGAGAGCTCTTCTTCAATAGAGTCGAAATTGTGGCTATTTACTTCTATTGATTGTGACTCTGGTAACAGTAAATATTCCTCAGCGGAGTTGCATAATTTGGTCACCTGACCGCGATATACCGTTCGTAGCGAAATGTTCATTTTTTGGATGATTTTATACAATACCTTGTATTAGGGTATATCCAATGTTCTGGCACCTATCACAACACAATACCGAATTAATGTTCAGCTTTTTTGGCATATATAACATATGTCGAAAGTCTATCCACAACACAGTACCATGAAATTGTCGATAATGCACTCACTGCACGATATTTAATCCACGAAAATTTTAAATATTGAAAATGTTCACTGATAATCTAAAGCGAGTTCCCGGGTTTCGGCACCAAAATGTTGACTACAATAAGCTTTTTTATTGTAGGTTTTCGATAACGATACGAAAAGAAAGAACGACACGAAAATTTAGCAAAAATCAGTTTTGATTTGAAACTAGTTTTATTTGAATTGATGTTGCTCGGTTGGAGTTCGATAAGCGAGAGAGTCAAAAAGGGTCCGAGCTAAATGAACAATGCAATTTTTACAGTTGTTAAAATTTCAGGTTTGAAGCTATATAAATCAATTTATGTTATGTTTGAAGCTATATAAATCAATTTATGCTATGTATTTAACAAAGATTTTATTCATAATCATATATTTAGCTCTAACTATTGGAAAAATAACACATACAAAATTTCAAAGTCGTGGCGTAAACCCTTCTGACGTTATCCACCTTTATTCTTGAACACGTGTTTTAAGGACATTTTGTATGGCAGCTACCCGAAGGAGTAGGACGATTTTGCCCGTTAACGAACTTAGCCTTACAAATTCAACCAAACATCCAAATTCAAAATTTCAAGATCCTAGGTGAAGGCGTTCTTGAGTTATCGTGTTCACGGACAGACGGACGGACGGACGGACGGACGTCAGGCGGATTTGAGGTTTTTGGCCACAAATAAACAAAAAATAATATATAACTTTTTTTCGTCCGAGGCTTGGTTCTATGCGTTACAAACTTTTGGGCTGGATTAAACTTATAATACTCTATATGATTTCATCTAGAGTATAAAAAAGCCCTAAACTCGTTTTTGATGTAAAATTACTATATATTAACAACCAGGACGATAATGTTAAGATTTAATTTACCGCAAATAATCTCTTTATACCGCTTTACACAAGACTGAAAAGACTTAAACTAAACACAAATTTATTAGCTCAATTAAATATTTTTAAATTGCAGCTGCGTGATAGATTCAACGCGCTCGATGGAAATTCTCGAACCGAATGGCGATTTAAAACAATATATGAGTAACTTTCCTGAAAAATGAAAACTTAAAAATGTATTTGTAGCGAAAAAAGAGAAGTGGCAGTTTTCTCCATAATTTTGTTAAAAATCTCATTTTTTGCTCCATTTACTACGTTTACATGGAGGATTGAATCCGGATTCAATCCTCTAAAATCTCATGTAAACGGAAATCGGATTGGAATGAGATCGACCCGATCCGAACGAACTTCGACCTGGATCGAGTTGAAATCGGATCGAACTTCTCATGTAAACGCGGATCGAAAGATCGAAAGTTCGATCGTCGCAAATTCAAATTCAAATAAAAATTTATTTTCTATCATTTTCATAGTATTAGCACACAAAACATTTTTATGCACTGCACTTCGAACTTGTACGATTAAAGAAAGATTTCAGGTTATGTTACTTGTCATTTCGATCTCATTTCGATCATCCCATGTTTCGATCTTTCGATCCGGTGTAGCCATATACGCGATTCAAATTTGTATCTTTGGATCTTTAGATCTTTCGATCCTCCATGTAAATGTAGTAATTGATAGTAATACTAGATACCTCCTTATTTGCTCCCTTATTATTGAGTTCTCCTCGAACTTCCTACTGGGTAACTATTACATCACTACGTTTCCATTTCCATTTCGAGTTAGTTTTCGTGAGATTACGAAGTTGAAATTTGTATGAAAACAACAACCTAGCTAGCTCAAGTAATTAACATGTAAAACAATTTACGCGTCGCATATTAGTTACATTTAGTTGTGATTTAATTAATCATTGAACACCCAAGACATCTCCTGGAGGATTAAAACTAGGAGTTTTTGTCAGACCTTAGTGATAGGACGGCAGAATTCATGAAATTGTACAAAACTAGCACTTCTTGTCGTTGGATTTCAAAACTTCTGATAACAGTTTCTGGGCATTTATCAGAGAAAGCATTAGAGGTAAAATTAATTCAATATTTAAGAAGACCTAAATTTGTTAAAATATATATATTCCATATTTGCTGATACATGCTTTTTTTATACCTCAGTTATTTTTTTAGTACATCTACATACACCTACAAAGTTTCAAGTTTCTACCATGAACCGCATTTGACATGAAAACATACTGCAGTTACGATCGGCTGCAAGCCAATCGTATAATACTCTAGATGAATACTGAACTCCGATTTGTATTGTAGTTGGGGATAAAGTAGAATTACGTGTGTGGATGTTGTATGTCCTTTATTAAAGACTGCCAGTAGATTGCTACTCACACCTTGAACCTCATACCTTGAACTGGGTAAGTCATCGAAAAAAATGTCCTTTTTGAAGGACTTTCACATGGGAGGTGCAGGAAGGACTCACTCGATTTCTTACATATTTATCATTTTCCTTGGAACCATTTAAAAATTAATGTGTACAAAATTTCAAATTCGTAGCTTAAAGCGTTCAAAAGTTATCGAAAAATATTGTTGAATACGTATCTTAAGGATTTTTTGTATGAAAGGTACCAGAAGGAGTAAAAGGATTTCGCTGACTAGTAAACTCGAACTTCGTTTTCACTCAAAACTAATTTGTACAAAATTCCAAATTCGTAGCTAAAAGATTACTTGAGTTATAGTGAGTTCCGTTAATTAAGTGAATACATTTTGACAGGATGTTTGTATGGCAGCTACACGAAGGACTAATAGGATTTTCTTCATAATCATACATTTAGTTCCAACTATTGCAAAAATAACGCACACAAAATTTCAAAGACGTAGCTTAAACCCATCTGAAGTTATCGGCCAATATTCTTGAACACGTGTTTTAAGGACATTTTGTATGGCAGCTACCAGAAGGAGTTAAAGGATTTCGCTAAATTGTAAACTTAAACTTTCTTTTTACTCAAAACTAATTTGCGCAAAATTTTGAATTCGTAGCTAAAATATTACTTGAATTATAGTGAGTTTCGTAAATTAAGTGAATACATTTTGACAGGATATTTGTATGGCAGCTACACGAAGGACTAACAGGATTTTCTTCATAATCATATTTTTAGCTCAAACTATTGGAAAAATAACACATACAAAATTTCAATGTCGTAGCTTAAACCCTACTGAAGCTATCGACCAATATTCTTGAACACGTGTTTTAAGGACATTTTGTATGGCAGCTACACGAAGGAGTAGGACGATTTTGCCCGTTAACGAACTTAGCCTTACAAATTCAACCAAATATCCAGATTCAAAATATCAAGATCCTAGGTGAAGGCGTTCTTGAGTTATCGTGTTCACGGACATATATTTAACTCCAACTATTGGAAAAATAACACATACAAAATTTCAATGTCGTAGCTTAAACCCTTCTCAAGTTATCGACCAATATTCTTGAACACGTGTTTTAAGGATATTTTGTATGGCAGCTACCAGAAGGAGTAAAAGGATTTCGCTGATTAGTAAACTCAAACTTCCTTTTCACTCAAAACTAACTTGTACAAAATTCCGAATTTGTAGCTAAAAGATTACTTGAGTTATAGTGAGTTTCGTAAATTAAGTGAATACATTTTGACAGGATATTTGTATGGCAGCTACACGAAGGACTAACAGGATTTTCTTCATAATCATATATTTAGCTCCAACTATTAAAAAAGTAATACATACAAAATTTCAAAGTCGTAGCTTTAGGCGTTACGAAGTTATTGGTCAATATTCTTGAACACGTGTTTTAAGGACATTTTGTATGGCAGCTACCCGAAGGAGTAGGACGATTTTGCCCGTTAACGAACTTAGCCTTACAAATTCAACCAAACATCCAGATTCAAAATTTCAAGATCCTAGGTGAAGGCGTTCTTGAGTTATCGTGTTCACGGACAGACGGACGGACGGACGGACGGACGGACGGACGGACGGACGGACGGACGGACGGACGTCAGGCGGATTTGAGGTTTTTGGGCACAAATAAACAAAAAATAATATATAACTTTTTTTCGTCCGAGGCTTGGTTCTATGCGTTACAAACTTTTGGGCTGGATTAAACTTATAATACTCTATATGATTTCATCTAGAGTATAAAAATCCTCCGCCCTCGTACCTAGTGCACCTTTTAAAAATTACATGTCTTATAACGAGCCACTACTTTACCTCTACTCACTTCGAATATCATCTTTCTATCGTTAGCATTGCCTTAGGGGAAAATATAGGTTATTCACCCTCCACCATATTCTCATCCTTACACCCAAACCTCAAAAAACTCCGATAGGCGTCTATGGAGCATTACTGCCGTAAAAATTCCATGAACCTGTCTTAAACAGTTCTTGTGATATAAGACGTACTTTTTTTTTAGGAAAAATCATATTCCCAATTCCATGGTGCACCTCGATCAAAGGTGTTATATATATATTTATTTGCGCAGTATGATAGCCCCTTGTAAACTAAATCTCATCTTTGTTCCATATTTACGACATATCGTAATTCAATGTTTTTAACTGCTCATCCCGATGCTATGCGACTGAAACTTAAAGAATTACTAGGAGGCTCTTTCAACTGATATTTTCTTAGGTTGTCTGGTGCATAGTAGTTTGCACTACATCTCAATGTTAAACGCGTTCTGGACTTCAATTCAAAGAATGATAGCGTTGCATCCAGACAGATTTTTTAAACAGGTGTTCTTATGATAAACACATTATGATAGACTATATTTCTTTTAATAAACTAAATTTTCGATATTACGTAAGCGTTTAATATTTTTGTATTCATTTTACTTACATAAGTAGCCAGAACCAAATTGTATAATTACTCTCAGCACCTACGCCATACAAAAAAAGTTTCCCCTCAGGAATTTAATGAAATTTAATAAAATTAGGCGTAAGCAAACAAATGGTTTTACGTTCTTTAAAATATCAAGTGATTCAATAAACACATGACGCCCCTAGAAATAATCAGCAACTATACGTACGCTCTTAAAAACATATATATGGTATATAATTATAAACCTGCAATATGGGACAATATTGGTACCATTTCAACACATTTCCGAAAGGCCGTAGCCAGATAAAAATTTGAGGGGAAGTTCGGGGAAAAAATGTATCCCATTCATATTTTTTTTAAGAACTTATAGCTGAAACATACTACAGTCACGATCGGCTGCAAGCCAATCAAATGATACTCTACATGAAATACTGAACTCCGATTTATATTATAGTTTGGGATTAAGTGAAATAAGGAGTGCGCATGTATTTTGTGCATTATTAAGAACTTTTATTTGGTTAGTACTCGAAACTAAAACACAATATCAACACTGTCCAATTTCATATATGGAACTAAGTGAGTCACCGAAAATAAAATTTTCCTTTTTCAAGGACTTTCACCCATGGTTGCCTTTCTCGATATCGAGGGAGCTTTCAACAACGTCAGACCAGAGGCAATCACTGACGCACTTTCTATCCTGAAGGTAGAGTCCTCGCTTGGCGCGCTGAACAATTTGATGTTAACATCCAGGATTGTGAACACAAAGCTGGGCAAGTCCTTCTCTCGAAGGTTTGTCAGCAGAGGTACAAGACAAGGTGGTGTGCTCTCCCCTCTTTTTTGGAATTTAGTGGTCAACAAACTACTATTGTGACTGGAAGGGGCGGTTTGCAGAGTGATGGCCTATGCAGATGATGTTGCAATTGCTGTCTCGGGAAAGCACCTCAACACGCTGAGTGAGATATTGCAAAATGCTCTCTCTATCCTCTCCAAATGGGCAGCTGAATGCGGGTTGAGTGTGCACCCACGCAAAACAGAATTAGTCCTCTTCACCAGGAAATATAAAATTCTTCACGTAGACCCTCCTTCTCTCTGGGTGCCAGGACACAGGGATATTCCAGGGAACTGCATGGCTGACGAACTCGCTCGACGCGGTACTACCCTTCAGATTATGCCGGAACATCGGCATCTGGGTATATCTCTCTCTACAAGTAAACTGCTACTGGGATTGGACTCAATTGAGAAAACCACCTCAAGATGGGCGGACGGTGTTACATGTCACACTGCGAGACAGATCTGGCCGGAGCTGGATCTAAAACGCTCTAAAAGGCTGACTTTGCTCAAAAGGGCGAATATCAGCACCACAGTCGGTGTCCTGACCGGACACTGTCTTATAGGTCGACATGCTAAAAGACTCGGTCTCTTCTCAAACGACTTCTGTAGAAGCTGCCTGGATGAGGAGGAGGAGAAGACAGTCCTTCACCTTCTCTGTACCTGTCCAGCTCTATCAGCCAGAAGGAAAGCTCATCTTGGAGCTTACTTCTTCAACTGTCTCGGTGATCTTGCCTCAATGGAGGTCTCGAGAATCCAACGCTTCATTGCAAGCTCTAAATGGTTCGACGAGTAGGACCGGATTGACCTTTTAGGTCTAAGTGTGTCCGTGTTCTCACGGGCAGCCACGCGTACCTACCTAAAGACTTTCACGGGCGGATCAAGAAGGACTCACTCCATATTTATTCATATTCATTTCTTTAACTGCAACTATTGAAAAAGAAAGCGTATACAAAATTTCAAAGTCGTAGCTTAAGGTGTACCGAAGTTATTGGTCAATATTCTTAAATACGTGTTTTAAGGACTTTTAGTATGGCGGCTACCCGAAGGAGTAGCCTTACAAATTCGACCAAACATCCAGATCCAAAATTTCAAGATCCTAAGTTAAGGCGCTGTTGGGTTATCGTGCTAACGGACAGACAGTCGGACGGACAGACGGACGGACTTACGGACGGACGAACGGACGGACGGACGTCAAGCGGATTAGGAGTTTCCGGCCACAAATAAACACAAAATAATATATAACCTTTTTTCGTCCGAGGCTCCGTTCTATGCGTAAAAAATAACGTTCCAAACAGCCTCCTGGTTATTCTTTAGGTTGTCAGGTGCATAGTAACCTACATCGCTTCTCAGCATTAAACGCGTTCCGGACATCTACCCTACTGTTATTTTTCCAATAGTTGGAGCTAAACATATGATTATGAAAAAAATCCTGTTAGTCCTGTTTTGTTTTGCGCGACACTAAATTGCCGCGATTACTAACCTTAGATGGTTAGTTGACTCTACATATCTTTTCCAAAAATTCAAACGACTCCAATTAGTTCTTTTTCTTTTATTTTCTAATACAAGACTAACTAAATATTACAATTATTTTAACTTATATAGCCTACGTTATCTATTTACAAGATCTTAATCTAATATTTTCCCAAAACCATAAATAACATTGATTTGGGAAAATCGCTTAATGTCTACATTGATATTTTCCCAAAACCATAAAATTTATTTGGGAAAATTGCTTAGGACTAAAATATAAGAACTTACATCTACAAATTTTCTGTTCTTATCTTGAACCGCGTGCACTCTTATCAGACAGATAATTAACATGTGGTCCAATCGCTTATCTAAGTCATACATTTTATGATCTGAACTAAATCTACAGAGAGAGCTCAACAAGTCCTTCGTGTAGCTGCCATACAAATATCCTGTCAAAATGTATTCACTTAATTTACGAAACTCACTATAACTCAAGTAATCTTTTAGCTACGAATTCGGAATTTTGTAAAAATTAGTTTTGAGTAAAAAGGAAGATCGAGTTTACTAGTTAGCGAAATCCTTTTACTCCTTCTGGTAGCTCCCATACAAAATGTCCTTAAAACACGTGTTCAGGAATATTGGCCGATAACTTCAGAAGGGTTTAAGCTGCGTCATTGAAATTTTGTATGTGTTATGTTTCCAATAGTTGCAGTGAAATGTGTGATTATGAAGAAAATCCTGTTAGTCCTTCGTGTAGCTGCCATACAAATATCCTGTCAAAACGTCTTCACTTAATTTACGGAACGCACTTTACCTCAAGTAATCTTTAAGCTATGAATTGGGAATTTTGTACAAATTAGCTTTGAGTAAAAACAAAGTTCGAGTTTACTAATCAGCGAAATCCTTTCACTTCTTCTGGTAGCTGCCATACAAAATGTCCTTAAAACACGTGTTCAAGAATATTGGCCGATAACTTCAGAAGTGTTTAAGCTAAGTCTTTGAAATTTTGTATGTGGTATTTTTCCAATAGTTGAAGCTAAATGTATGATTATGAAGAAAATCCTCTTTTTCTATCCGATACATTTTTCTACATTAGGTGTGATTGCATACCTAAACAGTCTCCATTTGATCATAATTGCGAAGAGTTTCGGTTAGGGCCAGTCAACATTTGCTCGTTCAAGGTTTTTCCATTAGACGTTTTTGCCGATGCGTCGAATACCACACGTAACTTCGTAGTAGTGCTTTCTTTCAAGACTGCATGGTGTGGTAGATATTAGTACCCAGCAAACATGTTGGCGAGGGTTTGCTGGCAGCAAGCATTAGGCAAGGGGAAATAAAATGCGATCAACTGGCCCTTTCATCGAATTGTAATTGCCACAGACAATGATTTAAAAATTCTTGCTAAATGCTTGCAAAAAGATTGCAATTTGTAAGGATACATTTTTTTTAACCATTAGAAATGGCACGCTTTTCGCAAATGGATAGAGACCATATTGCATATTCTCATTAGGTATTTATTAGTTGTGCATCAGTCGGAAAGAACACTTGTGAGTGCTAACTATTGTATTATTTATTGTATTTTTTGGTACGAGTGAAAGTGATTTTTAGTAACCGATGAGCAAATTAAATTTTAGATTTGCCGGCAAGAATTCTTGCCGGCAAGTCTAAAATCGCTAGTTACTTGCCAAATTATCGTTTTGAGCAAGGGAACTGATAAACTACCCTTGCTCAAAGCAATAATCAGGCAACTTGCGTTTGAGTTGCCATTTGTAACTTACTGGCAAGAAGCATTTTAGTCCGCCGCATAACTTACTTTCGAGGCTTTTGCAATTGTTGCCGCAAGGGTTTTGCTTGCCTACTATAACCCGCCGACAAGTTACATACGAGTTAAAATGTTTGGTGGGTAGTTTCGAAGGCTGTTATCTGTGTGCTTGTTGGTTTCTTTGATGGGAATCATGTGTTGTAATTCAATATATTCCTGTATACACCTTAAATACAACTCTCCTTGCGCTGGATTTTATATGTAGCTTGCGTTCGAGGCATAAAAATAGATTTCTTGCCATGTATTTAGACTCTCCAAGAGCTGGGGCCCTATAAACCAAAAACACGAAAAATTGATGGGTTCTTATGTACAAACTACTACTATGTTAGCTCGCGCGCTTGTGTTCGTGGCGAAAAACGAAAAGCATTTCCCCATCTTCTCCTCAAGAATGTAAACATGCCGACCTGTTCCGCCTTTAGCGAGAGAAAAAGACTAAACGTCCAACACGACACGTAATATCATCAAATGCGTACCCCCGGCAAATGCCATTGCAAACTTAGATGTTTAACTGCGCAGAACGCTATAGTTTCCTTTGCGAACATGATGCCGGAACCCATAACTCTGATGACTAGTGCAATGAAATTCACCTTTCGATTGCACTAATCGATGAAAGCTGTCTTTTGATTGCACTAGTCGTCCAATATGACCGGACGCCGTCCATCGGTGCAGTGTCGACCGGTAAGGCATAATTCGCGTGTAAGTCAGGCCTACCTTTCATCGATGATTGGTTAGGTCTACTTCATACTCCCTTCATACATACTCTTCAGTGAGTGCACGTACTGCTATCTCGTTCTTACTCATTCCAATTTCAAATACAATGCGCGATAGGAGATCTCTCATGTCGACGAGTGCGGATGAGATGGTCGGATGCATTTCAGTACGAGCAAGAAAGAAATGCGAATACCTCACACGTATTCACAGACAGCAAGTACATAGCTGAACTTGTTCCCAGCTGATAGTTTTTTTTCAGCGACAATTTTCGAAACTGTTCGCTGCCTCTTCATCGATGTTTGTTTTATAGGGGGGTTTGGGTTGAACGGTATGCTTACTTGATACGACCCTTTTGGACGTCGTACATGTGTCACACAAGCTTTCCCACAGGTTTTCACTAGCTATGAATTGTCGCTTCGGCTGAACTTCCTCCATTTCCCAAAAACTCCTCAGTTCTTCATTGAGATTAAAATCAGATCGAGTTTGTGTTGTGAATCCCCTGGTGGTATTTGCAACCTTTGAAGAATCTAATGACACTTGGCCGAATAAAATCCAACTCAAAGTTGTTTCCTGAGCTACTGGACTATTTGTTGAGCCATGTCACAAGCCACTTCGAAGTATTTGGGCGTAAACTTGAACTCCAAAATGTAAATCTATTGAACCAGGTTCTAGGTAATGTGGATCAGCGAGTTTAATTCCCTTCAGATGGGGCCAATCATATACCGAAGTTGCTGATGATGAACAAATCTTTGTGATGTTCTTAATTACGTAGGATTGTGTGCGAACTTCGTTTTCTTTACCGAATTTCGGAATGATGTTAAAATCAATGACTTGAGTGGAATTACTCACGTTCACTAAGTTCAAGCCGGCAATTGCAAGCGAAGCTGGGCGTGATTTATTTTTCGTTAACTGATACGCGGCTTGCGATATGAACGAACTTTCGGATCCTGAGTCGATCAGCGCTTTGAGTGATATGTTGTTGCCGTTTGAAGTCATAATGTTGACCATCGCAGTCGCATACACTTGCATTGCATAAGTTTAATAATTAAGAAAAAGTTATGATTACAAAAATATTGCAATTTTATGCAAAAAAGAAGAACATGTTGATCTACACTTTTTGCTTGAACTGAAAGAACTTAATAATAGTTTTTATGCTTTATTTCAAAATTTTTTAAGTACAATGTTCAAAATGGTCACCTTCATTTTGAATGCACGCTAAAGCTCGTTTTACAAGTGTTCTCTTGGTATTCATACTCCTCAACTAGTGCCATAGTTCTGTTGCTGACGCATCGATCCTGATATTTAGATCTTTTAATGTTACTACTGCCGTTGCGTAGACAAGGTCCTTCATCTGTCCCCATACAAAGGAATCCATAATAGTAAGATCAGGAGATTTTGCAGGCCAGTGTATTGGTCCATTTCTACCGATCCAGCGATTGCTATAATTGCATTTTAACCACCAATCTGTGATTTGTCGGTCGTAATGAGCTGGAGCACCATCGTGTTGGTAAAACATGGAAGCCTATCGTATCAGTGGAATATCGTCCTATAAGTCCTGTAGATCATTTGTTAAAAAATGTAAGTAATTGGAACTATTTAGAGTAGGCGGAAACCTAATAGGTCCAATGAAATCGTCGTCAATCACACCTGCCTATAAATTGACTCTAAATCTGTGCTGAAATGATTCCGCTCTTCCTGTGTGTGGATTGCTCTCAGCCGACGTATGTAGGTTGTGGAAGTTTGTGATACCGTCTCTGGTAAATTGGGACTCAGCCGTCCGAGGAATGTTGTTCATAAAATTCTCGTCATCTATTTGTCGTTCAAGGAGCCAATTGCAAAACTCCATCCTTTTGAGCAAATCAATGGGTAGCAGCTCTTGCACTGGTATGTGATGGTAATGATGCAAGCGTTCTGCTTTTAAAACACTCCAAGCTGTCCACTTAGAGATATTCAACTGCAATGCCAAGCGTCGGATACTGATGGATGGATCATTTTGAACTGCATTCAGTATTCTTTCATCGATCTGAACAGCGATTATCGGCGCAGGATTTGCATTTACTCTGTTTGTCCTAATGCTACCAGTTGCTCGAATCCTTCTGTAAACATATTGAAATACTCTCCTGTCAGGTGTTCGTTGATTAGGATATATCTAATGATACAGCGATCGCGCCGCTGCATTTCCCTGACACTCTTCATAGATGAAGATAATGTCTCCATATTCTTCATTGGAGTACTCAGGCATTTTGAAATTATTTTCTAAGGGCCGTTCCTACGATGTTTAGTTACTTTCTAGCTGGAACTTTAACTGACACATTCCCATACAAAATTTCTGGTTAAGGTTCCAGTTAGAGTTTAACTGACGATCGTAATAATGGCCCTAAATTATACTGATACCTTCTAGTTTTAGCAATGCAACTGAAACTGATCAAAATATGAAGGCAGTTTTGCTTTTATAGGCTTTTTATTTTGTTAGGTACCCCATTAAAAAATACAGAGTCCTGTACCCAGTTTACCACATAAAGGTAAGTGCATCACTTATGTTGAAACTCATTTACCTTTAATTGATTTTCTTGATACTTAAAATATAAATAAATGGGCAATACAAATTCTTAAGTAGAACCAACAATATAAAAATTTTTTTTTGAACGAGGACCACTTTATGTCATATTTAATTTTTAAGCGATATTTATTTTCGCCTATTACTTTCAAAATAGTGAAACGTGACTCAATCATATGTACGCAGCTTTTGTAGGTAATAATATGGTACATAAAAAATAAAAATTAAACTGACATTTTTATTACGGCGTTTTCTGATCACGGAATTTTAGGGTAAGTAACAAAAATTTGTGTTTTGAAGTAAATATCTTAAGATCGGGTGTAGTTACAATTACTGTTACATCAAATGAAAGGTAATTCGATTCCCTGAAAAACAAGCTATAACACTTTGACACTGATTATTAGTTTTCAAGATATAACGTTTTAAGTGAGTGAGGGTGCGGGTCCGAAAAACTTTTCTTGACCATCCTGTATCTCCACGGATATTGAAAATTTACCTTCCCTGTAGGACAATTTATGTCTCAAAATATATCAAGGAATAACCCCTTACAAAGTTGTGCACGGAGTACGGGACACCCAGGGCCGGATTTCCCATAGGACTAAAAGGTTCTGTAGCACAGGGCCCTTTTAAGGGGCCCCCAACAAATTTCACTCGGGCCCGAAATTTTCATATATTCAATACAATAGAATTAAATCCTGTTGAGTTGCCGCTGAGCGAAATTTGTATTCCCTGCAGGGCGTTGCAAGTGCGTATAGAAGTCAGCACTTCGCTGACATTTAAGCGCACCCGCAACTGCCACCAATCTAACAGCGGACGCGGGAGGACCGTTAGGTGATAGAAGCCGTCGTGGGTTTTTGAGATTATGACAACTCTTAGTAATTTGGCGTGTGATTGCACCCAAAATGAAGCAAATGGCATTCAGAATAAAATGAAAGAATTCGATACTGGTGTCATGGTTATTTTTTGGAACAAAATTACAGAACGCTTCCATGCAACTAGCGAATCGCTTCAGAGCGCTGATATTGATTTACTGACTGCACGAGTATGTCAACTATATAGGTCTTTGTCAGGTTTTCTGAATAAATATCGAGATTGTTTTAATAATATAGAGGCGAAGCAAAGCAACTTGTGGATGATCATCAATATAGAGAATATAATAGAAGAACAAGAAAAAGAGCACGTTTTTTGATGAAGGCGATGCAATATAAATGGAATTTTCTGCACCTTTCTGCCGATAATCGACTGTCTGTATCAGGAATTAGAGAAGAGAAGCGCAGCGTACAACAGCATTGAAAATTTATTTGGATTTTTAACGAATTATCAATTGCAGAAATCCAAGATAAAAGTAAAGCTCTTATAAGTGCATATCCCAATGATTTGAAGATTGGTTTCGTTTATGAATTCTTACAATTTTCTGAAATTGTTAAGAACGAAAATATTGCAAAAACTAAGCTCGCATGTGCGAATTATTTGAGGACGGTAGTTCAATTCTTCGTACGTTTCCAAACGTAAGGATTTTGTTGCGAATGTATTTAACTATACCTGCAACAAATTGTGAAGGGGAAAGATCCTTCTCTACTTTAGCAAGGATTAAAAACTATTTGCGTAATACAATTGGCGAAAATCGTTTGAACTCACTTTCTCTAATGTCAATAGAGTTTGACATACTAAAATCGATTGATTTTGATGAAATAATAAATGATTTCGCTAAAAGTAAAGCACGAAATATTCCCATATGAATGAGCATATTTTTAAAAGGAGCTAATAAATATTTCAAACTTTTCAAAATTTCTTACCATAGTCTTCATGATTTGAGATCATCTGGTTCAGTTCAAAATCCACTTTTATCATATAAGGCTGTCCTGATGATACACTTCCCAAAAACTAAGTAAAATCCGTTTTGATCTCCACTTCGAAGAAAAGAAGCAGTGAGCAGTGAGCATCCAATCCACCAATGATAATCGTGAGAGAGAAGGTGATATTTTGATGTTTATTTAAATAAGTTCGCTGCCAGTGAAATAATTGAAGATCTTTTGATTTAGAAAAATTCAATGGATCCAAAGCTATCTGAAATTTATAGTGCAGTAGCAGCAACATGACAATATAAAATACGTACCTGGCCTTAATGTTGTTTGTCGGTTAAGTTGCTGGTTTAGGTTTAAACCTAAACTAAACCAGCAACTTAACCGACAAACAACATTAAGGCCAGGTACGTATTTTATATTGTCATAGTTATAATAGAATCCTTGGAAAAAAATTAATTAATTGAAAATATTGGGGTCCTCTAAAAAATAATGAAGTATGTGAAATAAATGAGAGTCTGGCAAAGTTTTTGCAGTTGTGGTATTGGCGCGCAATGGAAGAAAGCTGATATCTTTGGTGAACAAAAATTTTTTTTCGCCATTATGTGATACAAACACAAAAAAATTTTTCAAATATTTTTCCGATTAGGAAAAAAATTAAAAAAAATTATAAGCCTTAGTTGTTAGGGGCCCCCAAAAGTGAAATAGCCCCGGGCCCCTTCATAGGTAAATCCGGCCCTGGGGACACCCTATATAGATTTCATCTAGACCAATGTTTCCCAACGTGGGTCATACGCCCCACAGGGGCAATATGATTGTTAAGGGGGGCAATTCGAAAATGGACTCGTCCAGAGTTTAAAAACAACCGCCAACTACGGTACTGGTAATTTTAAAAATATACCGAATTAAAGGAAACTATGCCATTTTCTTTTACTATATTATATACACTCACTTACTTATTATATCCGTGCGATACTCAATTTGCTCATGTATTTTGGTACTTCTTGAATGGAAGACGAAGACGTAGACGATGACGTAGTAAACTATTCGTATACGTCCTTAGTATTTAATGATTCTGTAGCACGCCACTGGCTTTCCCTTATGCAGCACGCCGATAGATTTCCAACAGGATCTAATTATAAGCACATTATATACATAGAATGTTATGTACAAGAAAACTATAAAAGCCGACAGTCCCTACGAGGCAGCCGCAGTCACTTGTGAATAAATCTGAATAAATATCAAGTTTATTTTTATAAGTGGCTACAATTCCCTTTTAATTAAAAATGCGTCTAAATTTTCAATAACAGGTACCCCGGTACCCCTCCGGCCTGATTAGGGTGCAGAAAAGCTAAATCGGTTTTTCTCTAGGAAAACCATTAAAAAACAATTACAGGTATGAAATAAGAAATAAAGCAGAAAGTTGTTTAGAGATGTCCAAAAATATCAGGTATTTTAAGAACATTGTTTTGGTAAATAATATTCAGTCTTCATTTTACCGCAGCACGGAGATGTACTTGGTTGTCTTTTAAAATATGTACCATACACCATGGCTCAAATTTTCTCGTGTTGTCAATCTTACTTCACTTTTAGTTTTTAATTGATCTTATATTTTTATCTTTCAGCCCATCGTAAAATGAGTAGTGCAAGTAAGAAAAAAATTCTTCAATATTCGGAGGAATATTTAATATTTGGTTTCATACCCGCTGCTCACGACGAAACGTCACCTTTTTGTCTTTTATGCCAACAATGCTTGGCCAACGAATCAATGTAATGGGGTCGTCTTCAGGCGCATTTGAAGGGGAAACATAGTGCTCATATTAATTCAGATTTGAAGTACTTTCAAACTTTAAAAAATTTTTTTTTAAAAAAGAGTAACTTCAAAGTCTCTATTTACTGCTCATACGACAACTGTCAACCGTACTCTCGAGCCTAGCTACCAAATTTCTTCACTCATCGCTAAATCTGGGAAATTCATACTATAGGAGAGAATTTAATCAAACCATCAATTTCAGAATTTCTGAAAACGGTTATGGAAAAAGATGACAAAGACGTGAAAGCTATGCCACTCAGTAATAATACTGTTAGCAGAAGAATAGACGAAATTAATGAAGATATTGAAAGGCAATTTGCTGAAAAGCTGAAAACAAGAAAATTCTCAGTACAAATGGATGAAACAACTTTGAGAGACAGTGAGGTCGTGTTGATAGCTTACGTAAGATATATCGATAAAGAGGATTTTGCTGAAGAAATGTTGTTCTGTAAATCTTTAGAAAGCACCACTACCTCTAAAGATATATAATAAGCTAAAAAATTACTTGGATGTCAATAATATACCGATGAAAAATATAACATCTTGTGCTGCAGATGGTGCTCCTAATATGATGGGCAAGAAAAATGGCTGCTTAAAATTGATGAAAGAAGAGAATCCGGAAATGCTTCCTGTGTATCGTGCTATTCATAGGAAAAACTTAGTAGCTAAAAATATTTCGCCTGTTCTAAATGAAGTACTACTTTCAGTTATAAAGTGTATCAATACTATTAAAGCTAATGCCAAATGTGAGGGTCTCTTCAAGCTATTTTGTGAAGAAAAAAATACTGACTATGTGAGGCTTTTACTTCACACTGAAGTAAGATCGCCCTCGGGAACTGCTTGAAAAAATTTATTTAACTATTTGCTATTATTATTATTATTTTCTATGACGCTAGCCTATGAACATACTAGCGCATATATTAGAGTGCCAGGTATTCTACTACATACTATTGTACGTATTATTATGTGTCAGTTATGTTATGTCTGTTACTTTGTTGAAGAGACTTGTGGGTTGGCTTGAAGTCATGGGTGTTACAGACTGTTCCTGATGTTCAAGTGGGTAACGAGTTATAGTAAATTACCAGGGCTGAAGATGGAGAGAAGTCCTTCAATTGGAGGAGGACGACACTGAAAGAAATCCTTGGTGTGAGCTCAATGTAGTAGGATATGCACCATTGTTAGTGGCTGCTGGCAAGCTACACATCCAGGTTGTGGAGCTTTGCACATGTAGTGACTCTGTGAGTTAGTTTGGAGTATCACCGATGTTGCCCTTGGCATATTTGGGTCCTGCCTTGGGGCTTTTGTGGGTTTCTAGTGTTTGACTAGGAAGGTGGTTTCTTGTCTCCGCTTATGTTGCCGCTCGTCGTCCAACTTTTGAATTGCCGCTCTTTTAATAAGCAAATCCAGCTGGCGCAGGTGTTCGATTCTATTGCCGGTAATAGGTCGCTTGGCTTCATTAT
The DNA here is from genome assembly GCA_951812415.1 of Beris morrisii. Taxonomy (NCBI): domain Eukaryota; kingdom Metazoa; phylum Arthropoda; class Insecta; order Diptera; family Stratiomyidae; genus Beris; species Beris morrisii. The sequence continues at coordinate 97,701,389 of OX638311.1, forward strand.
CCGCCAGCTCATTTTCCATGAGTCCCGCGTGACTTGGAATCAAGAACACTTGGGTGCCAGAGTACTTTGCTTCAATTTTTTCTCTGATGAGCTTTATTAGCGGATCCGCTTCGTAGGCACTGGTGCTAGGGTGCAGTTTGAACTGTTCAATTATTGGTACAAGATCCCGTACCGGAAACACGACGATGGCTGCTGCTGTATGATTTGATGATTTTGAGCCATCCGTATAAATTTTTACGTAGCCTGTTAGAGCCGCAAGGTTTTCTCGATGTATTTGTTGATACTTTGGAATGGGGGTTTGATCTTTTGCAGGGTAGTAGGAAGGATGGGCGACATGGATGTTGGGTATGGAGCTATGGCACATGGGGTTGGGGTATATTAGTGGTGGTGGAATGGGAGTTTCTAGCCGATGAATTCGCTGCCTAGCTAGCCATAGTGCTGATTTATAGGATGGGCCGATTTCATTATTCTCGTTTAACTGCTCTACAACTTTTAAGGAGCTATTATGCGGTCATCTGTTGTCTAAGACGTCGCGGCTAAATAAGGCAATTGTGCGTTGATGAAAGTCTTCTCGATGCTGTTGCACCCAGACTCCACTTCTAGGGAGACGATCGGGGTGGTGCGAAATGCTCCAAGTACTTTCCTTAGGACTTTGCTTGCTGCTACTTGCAGTTGCTGCATATTTTGTGGTGCAGCAGTATAGTAACAGGCAGTATCCTACGAGTCCTCTGATCAGCGTGCTGGCGATATGGAGAAGAGCATGTGTAGTAGCTCCCTCATTTCGCAATATATTAAATAGCCAAGTTCAAGGAACAAAATAAACTCTTGTCGATGCAAAAGCTAAGATATTTGGTTTCATAATATTTATTGAATTATGTCAGAAACAAATTCTCAACAAAAATTGTGAAAAGTTTCATTGACTCCAAAAATGTGAAGTGACTGATACTGCTGTACTTGTTATTGTCGATCATCTGAAAATTCTGTCAGCTGATTTAACAGAAAGATTTTCTGATTGGAAACAAATTGATTTTCCAACTTGGATGATGCAGCCAATGTTAGTGGATTTGTCTGATATTTCAAATATCCAGTATCAAGAAGAACTTACAGAAATGCAAAATGATAAGCCAGTGAAAACTTTATCTTATATAAAAGGAGAGATGGCATGGTTTTGTGAGGAAACAGAAATGAAATATCCAAATCCAACCAAATGTGTAAGAAAACTATTGCTTCCAACTTCATATTTAACTGAATGTGGATTTAGTGCCAGAAATGATTTGCTGCTAAAAAAAGAAATTGACTGGATATAACACAACGGGGATTTTTGAGACTGAAGCTAACTAAATTGGAACCCAACATAAAATCTCTTTGCAGCAAGCATGAAGCGAAAGGATCTCACTAAATTTAAATAATTAAACTAATATAAAAAAAGCTTCATTAAAATTATTTTGTAATTGAATTTCAGTTCTCCAATATATGTTTTTAAAATTTACTTACTGTGTTTTCTCAACAATTTCCTAGTAATTTCTTCCTAAAACCTATAATTTAAGTTTCTTCAGTGAAGAGTTTAATTTTTGAATATTAAAAATTATGTATATGCATAGGTGGGGCATGGCAGAAAAAAGGTTGGGAAACACTGATTTAGACAATAAAATATCACAGGGCTCATTACTGGAACGCTATATTTTTCCATTAATTCAGTAGTGAGCCCCACTATGGCTTATTACTAGAAATTATGAAATTTTTGATCCAGTAATAATGAGCTCCTCTTTAATTTCGCAAGAAATTCTTTAATTCCAGACCCTTTTATTTTAAATATGTAGGAGATATATAAATCTATCAGTATAAACTATAGTAAAACCTAATAACGAAATACTGTACTTATCTGCTGTTTGAATCAAAATGAAGTCTTTATACATTTGCACAAGAATAGTTAATTTTTCACATCACTAAGAAGGTCAGTCCGGTCGGCACGAAATATTTCTTCCAACAGAAGGAGAACCACATGGAAAGTGTATTTATATCGAACTGACAATAAAGAATAACGGCATTTAATGAAAAAACAAAATTTAGCTAAACCAAGCATGTTCTTAGCTTTTGGTGAAAATTTTGCAAAGAGGGCTCATTACTGGTGAGAGGGCTCAGGATTGGGAACTTTACCCTATGTCGTTCGTCATTTCTTCGATTTGCCCATGTTTCGATCTTTCGATCCGGTGTTGTCATAAGCGCGATCCAAATTTCGATCTTTCGATCTTTGGATTCTCCATGTAAACGTATTATAGGTTCTATCTAGAGATGAGACGAATATATTAGTATTCGCTATGATATTACTAATATTTGGATATATTAGATATTAGGAATATGCCGATATTAAATATTCGAATATCATGATATTCCTTTCCCATCGACCCCTTCTCATACCATGGATTTACCGATTTATTTATTCTTTATTTACTTGGATCCAAATTGCACTAATTTACCAATCTACTCTTCTTTTCCTTATACAATAAATTTCATACATTGTCATTCATATCTTCAAAGCAGACAGTCCTTTCCCTTCCGATAACTGTTGAATTCGTTGTTTAAATCTAACATAATCTTCCCTTACACATTTGCACTTTCCTTATTTAATGTGTAGGTGGTAGGTGCGAAATTGCATAGGTGTATTTTCCCAGACCCTTTCCTTCTTAAAGTGCCTGCCTTCTATCCTTTGCGGTTCTCGAAAAATATTGAATTAGATTTTGTTCCTTTTAACATCCTCCCGACATCGCCCCCTACAATCATACCTTCAAAATAGTTTTCCCTGCTAGAAGTCTACTGGGCCTAGTTCCTGTAAAATTTCTAAGATCATATCTGGTACTGTTCTTGAGAAATAAAAATCAATTTTTTTTGAAGGGAATAGCCCCTCACTTTTGTGCTTCACCTCCTCCCTCAAAAAGTTTACGTTCAGTAGACTCCACTTGTAATCCTATATACAGCAACCAAATTTTATCTTCCTGCTGTAATTGGTTCGGAAGATATTGATGTCCAAAGTTTTTCAACCCCCACCTTGAGACCCCACAACCCCCCATAAATTTTTTAGATCTTATCTAATCTTCCATTATCCCTTAAGATAACCACCAAGTTGCAGCCTTCTGACATAAACCGTGCAGGAGATATGGATTTTAGAATGTTTCAATCCCAGGTTTCAAGCGTTTTGGACATATTGTTTTTCTCCCCACTCCCACACCCTTCAACCTATATCGACAATTTTTTAAGCAATTGGGTTCACGATCCTAGTTCTACATAAGTTCTAAATTTCAGCCACCTAGCATTAGCGGTTCCTGAGATCTAGGAACCAACATTTTTCCTTACACATCCGCCCCCCTCCCCACTTCCCAAAAGACAAGCTATCACCATCCATCGGTCCCTTGATATGATATTGGAATATTCCCTACAATATATTAGATCAGATTTCCATATTCGTATGTATTCACTGATATCACATATTATTCCTATGGATTCGCTGATATCAAATATTAGTGAATATAAAATATTAGTGAATATAAAATATTAGTGAATATAAAATATTCCGTGAATAGTGATTTCGCACTTCGTAAGTTTGAGCAAGGGTAAATGGGGTAAGTTCGTAACTTTTAACATCTTTCTTCACCAAATATAGTTATCAATTTCAATTCGATGATCAGCTCAATATGATACAGTAGATATTAGTAATATTCAAATATTAGTTTAGATATTATAATACCGCGTAATGAATATATTCGTATTAGGTGATATCACCATATATCGGTATGGACCATAGAGCTAATGGAGATGACAAGGCACCGGTTTTGTATAAAGCGCTTTGAAGCCAGAGAAGTGAGACAAAACAGGTTCGTTATATCAAATTGTTGTTGTTTTGCGTGTTTCAAGAGCGGGACATAATATAAATGTGAGTGAGAAAACACAAGTTCGTTATATCAATTGTTGTTGTTTTGCGCGTAAGTGAATGCGACAATGTCTGCCTTCAACTCAATCGCTGCTTGTCATATCTAGTATATATATATCTATGGTATGGACCTATCACTAGTTCCATCTAGCTTGTACATCAAGTCCACGAAACTTTTGGCATTTGAAAACCGGATGGCCTTCCTTGCAGCATAGGCACGTTAAGGCAGTTTTGTTGTTTGATTTAATGAAAGGAGACGTGCTTTTTGGCGATGGGCTCGGTTTCGAAGTTTCGATTGAGATTCTGCAATCGCCTCAAGCGTTCTGTACCGACATTCTATGAAGCTCTCAAATTGTTTAAATGTGGGTAGCGTGTCTGAATGAGATACCTGCTGTTCCCACATGTTACGAGTTTGTGTCGGAAGTTTCTTAGTCAACACGTATAAAATTATAGCATCACAACTACTTGTGTCGAGACCTAATGCCTTTAATTCGTGCAGTGCCTCGTTCGAATTGTCGATTAATTGTTTGAATTCCTTATCGGATTCCGCGCGAATATCGGGCAAATTAAATAGAGCTTTTACGTGAGTATTCGCTAAGCTCGTTTGTTGTCATAACGCCGAACTAACAAATCCCAGGCTGCATCGAAGCATTGTATTTATATTGTTGCGAGCTAGGGGTTCGCCGGGATTTCAAGTAAAACACAATTCGGTTAAAATAAAAACAAGTAATTATTTATTAATCGCACTTTAAATTCACAGAACTATATTCGCACAATAATTCGCACTGTATGGCAGTACCGCCCGCTTATACCATATATCGCTTAACTCGTTCACTTTCGTTCTCTTTCCACACGGTCGCGTATACTCGCTGGCTATCGCAGTCGCGTAATCAAAATTACTGTCCCTTTGCTGAATGCTTCACCTGCTTATATACTACCCGGTTGCAGTCTAGGATGTGCTTGAACGTTCGTTCATTTCTGGAATCTTCTCGAAAGCTTCAGAGCCTTCGATTTCGATCATCGTTCAGTGGTGTGTGCAGAAGATTCAAGTGAGCTTGAGATCTTTCGACTTTGGTGGTTCATGTACAGGGTTCTAGTACATTGGAGAGCATTCGGTAAAGAAGGGAGATAGAATCGTGTTGTCTCGCCTTATCTTCAGCTAGGTTTCTGATTGGGTTATTTTGCAACTAGGTATTCGGTTGTTGTTGTAACGATCGAGTTGTACGGTTGCGCGGTTGCCAGGCTTACACGTAACAATATATTATATATACAATGATCGAAGTTGGATTCTGTGATATCGAACTGCTGTAAAGCTTTCGACGCTTCACCTGTGACAACAACCTTTAGGTAGTGTAGTTTCTGTACCTTCTGTAATTGGTTGTTGTCATGGATAACGCTTTTAGAAAGATCATAAAAGCTTCTATAGCTGCCATATTCGCCATTGAACCTTGGAATTTCGATCCGTGGAAGCTTAATCTCGGGCTTAGCATGCGATAGGTTTGGAGTAGAGATGGGAAATTCGGATCTTTTCAATGAACCGGTTCACCGGATTTCGCTCTTTTCATTGAACCGGCTCTTTGAGCGGTTCAAAAGATCCAGGTGGATCTTTTGCACTGCCGTACAAGGGAACTGTAGATTAATATTAAAAAACCGAAAAAAATTAAAAAAAAAAATTATAAATAAATGATGAGTTTTAGTGAAAATACTCAAAGTTGATTATTTTAAGGCAATACTGGGTTTTGCGGGTAATAAGAGGAAACTAGTTTTAAAAAATATTGGCTCTTGTCCCGGATTTGACGGCATAACTATTGAATGCCTAAAAATATTAAAAGATTTTATCTCAAAGCCTCTTACACACTTAATTATTTTAACCCTAAAATTTAGTAAACACTCAACAAATATTTACTTATTTCCTTAATGCATATCGTTGGAAGAATAATTGAAAAGGTTGCAAAGAAGAAATTAATGATTTTCTTTAAAACACATAAAATATTAAACGAAAGTGAAAATGTTTCTATGGCATGAGCGTAGCGCGCGTCAGCCAAACCTGAACGCGAAAAGGGAGTTTTAATCCCTTTAGCCATGCAAATTTTTAGATAGCGATATCTTTTAATTTCAGGTCGAGCGGGGAGTGAAACAAATTGAAATTGGCTTAAAAGTGGAAATACCATAAATGAAAAATGTAAATTTTTCAATTTGGAGTTTTACTGTCCAGAAATACTTTTTCCTAAAGCTATCTTCCATCTCCTATATTCAATTTATAATCTTTAATCTTCAATCTTTAATTTTCAATCTTTCACCTTTAGTCTTTAATCTTTAATATTTAATCTTTAATTTTTAATCTTTAATCTTTAATTTTTAATCTTTAATCTTTAATTTTGAATCTTTAATCTTTAATCTATAATCTTTAAGTCTCAGTTATAATGGTTCCGATCCGGGAAACGGACAGCGTTGAGTTTCTCCATCCGACACACATCTAAAGGGAATTTCGGAACGACAAGTCACAATCGTTTCGTTAATTAGCCGAGACACAAAACGGAGGGGTAAAGGACCAACTTTCAACTTCTATCCGTTCCGACGCTAAGAGGTGAATTATTGAATTGCACCACCTCTTTCGCCTCACTAAAAATCAAAATTACACCTCGATAGTGTCACTTTGACGAATGTCGGAACAAAATCATTGTGCCTTAAAATTTTTCTTCTCCGACGTTGCCGGATCGGATCGGAACCATTATAACTGAGGCTTAAATCTTTAATCTTTATGTTAAAGCAGGGATTCGAGAGCAGTAAAATAAGAAATCTGATTTTTGATAAGAACACATTTATTTTTATATTCAATCTATCGAACCGATCGTGTTCGCGTCACAAGAACAAGTGAGTTTCATTTTTATATGTGGAATGCATTCTTGGATCGTGACTGCAGTGTTGCCACTTATACCTATTTTTAACACGCCCTCTCAATACGCACGTCACAAGTATTATTTCAAATTTATAGAAAACCCGAATCTTTTAAGACACCTTTCGCGACATACTCTCGCTAGAGGTTTCGTCAAAACATCTGCTATCATTTGCGCGGTTGACACATGCTGCAATACCAACAATCCAGCACGAACTAATTCACGAAGAAAATGATGCTTTGTGTCTATATGTTTTGTACGAGCGTGAAATACAGGATCGTTTGCCATATGTTGTGCTCCTTGGTTGTCCAGAAAAATCGTAATTCCAGACTGCTTTGCCAGTCCCAGCTCATCCAGAAGACTTCGTAAATATATTGCCTCCTTTGCAGCTTCCGCCAGACTAACATATTCTGCCTCTGTTGTTGATAACGCGACTATGCGTTGTTTTTGTGATTTCCACGTTATTGCTGCTCAGCTGAGTATAAAAACATACCCGATCGACGGTCCATGACACAACCACCCCAATCGGCATCTGTGTACCCGATTAATAACTCATCAGTATTTTTATACACAAGTTCTAATTCAACAGTACCAGCAAGATATCGAAGGACTCTTTTTGCAGCCAACCAATGAAATTTCTGCGGTTTGTTTACAAATTGCGCTAACCTGGACACGGTGTTAGCAATGTCCGACCTTGTGGCCACCGATAAATACATAAGCGCACCAATTAGCTCCCGATACGGATAATTTTCACACAATAAACTGTCATTGATATCGTCAAAATGTTTATTTATTTCCGAGGGGGTCATCACTGAATTGCACTCATTCATTCCGTATTGCGTCAGTAGTCCCAATACGTAACCTGCTTGAGAATGTTTAATTCGATCCGAATATTGTTCAATTTCTAGACCTAGACAATACTTCGCGTGCCCGAGATCTTTAATCACAAAGTCGTTTGACAGTTTACACTTTAAGTCCATTATAGGCGATATATTCCGCGACGCCACAAGTATATCATCAACATACACTAAAGCAAACAACATATCTCCACCAGTATCGTTATAAAATAGACATGGTTCATTTTTCGTAGGTTTTAATCCCAAACTCAAAAGTTTTTCACTGAGTGTTGAATACCATTGTCGCCCTGCTTGTCGCAAACCATACAAGGCCTTTTGCAATTTGCACACATGGCCTCCATCTAGTATATGTTCCAACATCCTTTTAGCTTGGGCGTTAACTTCTGAAGTCTCTCTTTGTTTAAGTATTATTCTCTCCAGTATTTCAACCAACATCTCCGGAATTTTCATAAATATATCTTCATGCAATACACCATTTAAGTATGCCGTCTCTATATCGAATTGCCATATCTGACGTCCAAATTTTACTGCTAGAGCCTATAACAAGCGCAACGTTTCCAGCCTGGCAACTGGAGCAAAAGTTTGGTGGTAATCAACCCCAAATCTACTGGCTACTACTCGAGCCTTATGTCGCTCCACTTCTCCATTTAATCCGAATTTGTTCGTAAGAACCCAACGACATCCAATAACATTCTTTCTATCAGCATTTTTGACAATTTGCCAAGTGTTGTTTCTTAATAGACTCATGACCTCCGAATCCATTGCGTTTTTCCAAGCATTGCACGCATCACCTTTTAATGCATCTTGTACACTGACTTCGGCTACACCAGCAAATTCTTCTTCTTCGAGATCAGACTCAATTTCTTCGACAGGAGCATTTGCTTCACCAGATGTCGCCTCACGCAACTGAAATAATTTCTTTGGACGCCCTCTGCGGCCTGTGCGTAACAATTTTGGTCTCCCGGCAACTTTTCTGAGTTCTACTTCAGTTTCCGATTCTTCTCTTACCTCAAGAGCTTCTCCAGATGTTGAACGCTGGGGTGAAAATTCAATGAAATTTTTGCAATCGCTCTTCATATTTTCGTTCGCTAACGTAAACAGCTCGTCAAGCTCACATGTATCTGGCTATACCTTTCCACTCTCTTCAATAAACTTTGCATCACGTGTGTTTATGATTTGTTGTGTATGTGGAATCCAGACTCTATATCCTTTCCTTTCTCGAGGATACCCAACAAACGCGCCTTCCTCTGCTCTTTGTGCATGCTTATCCTTTCTGGGATCTTTATTAAGCACTAGCACTTTTGATCCAAATAACTTAAAGTATCCAAACTTTGGCTTTTCTCCAATCCATTTCTCATATAGAATTTCACCTTTTAAACTGCTTGTTGGACAGCGATTACGCATGTGACAAGCAGTAGCAATAGCTTCCGACCAAAAAGATTGTTTCATACCTGATTGCAACAGCAAACACCTGGCCATGTCCAAAAGAGTACGATTCATCCGCTCAGCAACAGCATTTTGTTGAAGAGTTCGTGGAATTGTTAATCTACGTTCGATCCCATGATCTGCCAGGTATTCATCAAATTCAGCATTACAGTATTCACCTCCGTTGTCGGATTGCACTTCAACTTTAGTCCAGTTTGATTTTCTACGAGTTTGTGATACAGTTTAAACGCTTCGAACACACCACTCTTATGTCTCAAAAAAATATACCTCGTACCACCTGGTGCTATTGTCAATTAAAGTAACAAAATATATAGCACGACCCGAGGATTCCGTTCTAAAAGGACCTACGACGTCGGAGTGCACTATCTTCCGTGGTTCTGAACACGGGACACGATCTTTATTAAAGGGTAATGCGGTCATTTTTACCTTTAAGCATACACTACACTTCGACAATTGTTCCACGCTATCGATATCTATCGCACTTATCAAATCATCTCGAACCAGTTTGGTAATGTCTGTACCGTTTAGATGGCCTAACCATTCATGCCATTTAAAAAATTCGGAGGGCTTTGACATGACTACCGCCTCATTGCATTCGAAATTTTCGCGTACGAAATAGAGATCACCTCTACGCTTTGCAACCACAGAAATATTACCGTTCGTGTCTCGAATGTACGCGTCATTCATTCGAAAAATGACCTCATGTCCTTTATTTGTTATCTTAGCTACTGAAATAAGATTCGTTCGTAAGTCCGGTACAAACAATGTGTCTTTAAATTCAAACAATCGAGAGCCACTGTCACTTTCCACTCACATTGACAACACCACTTCTTTTGACATTAGCTGACGCATTACTCGCAAGATTCAGTTTTATTTTAGAGGACGCACTAATCGATTTGAAAAGTTCTTTATCACCACATAAATGAGCGGTACAACCACTATCCAAAAGCCATGCTCTCCCGTTTTTCGTCGCTTTTTCACAACTCGCACTGTGTGCATCTACGGCGTATGACTCATCGCCATTATTGGCAGATGGTTTCGGCCTTGCACGGACATATTCAATATTCTTATTAAGGCAGGCGTCCACTAGAGGCGGGCCGCATCGCAACGGTGCGGCGAGCATTTTTTTTTTCTACGTACTTCGTTCCGTCGCGAGTCTCGTCCAATGGACGCACTTCCATAACAATGTATGGCAGGCGGATTTTTGCGATGCGGCCCGTCCGCCCTAGTGGACGCCTGCCTTTAAGGTATGCGTCCACTAGGGCGGACGGGCCGGGCCGGGCCGCATCGCAAAAATCCGCCTGCCATACATTGTTATGGAAGTGCGTCCACTGAAGGCGGGCCGCATCGGTGCGCAACGGATTTTGCTGGCGGATCGCTTTGCGAGCGGATTTCTGCTCTAGCAGAATGGCGCCCTGGCTCGTCCCACCTCGTCCCATCACAGTGGACACAGCGAAACAGATGGGGTTCCGTCTCAAGTGGACGCAGAAACAAAAATCCGTCCCGCACCGTTGCGATGCGGCCCGCATCTAGTGGACGCGTACCTTTAGGGCACACATTTGCCTTATGTCCCGGTTCACCGCACTTGAAACACTGGATTTCACTTTTCTTCATGAAATTTCCATTGTTTTCTTTAGTGAAATTTTGTCGAGCGTTACGATTTGCAGCCACCATGGCTGTCACAACACTTCCAGATGATTGTCCTCGGGCTTCACTTTACTCTATAATTTTTATCTTAAGAACCTCTGCTGTTGGTAGTTCGTCTCGAGACTCAATCGCACATCTCAAGTTTTCGAATAAAAATGGCAAACTATACAAAAGCATAATCGCCATTAAGTCGCCATTTATTTGCTTCAACCAAACTTCCTTGGCTTGTTCCGTAGACGGCATCAACAACGAACCATTTACATATTCCCACAAATCGTTCTTTGTGAGAAGGGCCTCTACCTGCATGCTCCAAGTATCATAATTTTCTTTGAGGAGTTATATACAGTTGTACCGCGCGAAACGATGAAATTTTCTCGATTTTTTTTTGACACCATAATAAATATTTATTGAAAATCTTTTGTCAACGTCGATTAGTACATGTTTTGAAGTACTTGTTCAAATTTTTTCATACAAAAATGTTAAAAAATAAAAGAACTACCGGTGAATTGCAGCAGCGCCTTTTTTTCAAAGAGACTTGCGGTGGTCATGATATCTCGAGAACGGTTCATTTGACATCAAAAATTCAAAAAAATTTCGTTAGTATATTGTATTGTCTAGTCGCTTAACGAAGGATTTGTAAAAATTTTTATTTAAAAAAAAATGGCGACAGTTTTAACAAAAAGTGTACTTTTTCAAGGTGTAAAATTTTCTATTTTCTGCTCTACAAAAAAAGATTTTCACAAAAATTGAAAATCCTTCGTTCAGCGACTATCTATTATCGTAAGAAATAAGTGGTATAAATTTGGTGTTGATCGGATTGATAGTTTTTTAGTAATCCTGTCCACCGCAAAGATACTTTCGAAAAAACAAGATTCTAGATAATCGCGTTTAAAGTTTCAAGTTTGTTTCTTTCATATTTAAAATAAATTTAATTCAACTTACATCGAGTCGTCAATTCCAGGGCCATATAGTAGCCCTTCTGCATCGATGTTGAACGTTCGAAAGTGTATATACACAACTGTTCCTAAATTTCAAGGCCAAACATTTCGAACAATACAATAGACCGGCGAAAGTCGACGAACCGCTTCTACCGAGCGGCAACTGCATGACTCAATGGCGGCTGTGCAGATAGTGTGCTATAAATAGCTACAACTTCGGTTCTAATGCTCCGATCGTTATGAAATTTGGTGAGAGTATTATTGAGAGAATATACTTAAAGAATATACAATAAAATAAAAAAATTTTTTCTTCCATCACAACTGTATATAACCCCTTAAACAGTGGCTCGACTCGCGACGAACTAGACGGCGCACTTGAAGCCATTTTGAAATAGTTTTCGCGACAATGAAAAAGTTTTTGTTGTACGTATACCGTAGCGGTAGCAACCGCGCAAAAGAAAACCACGAACAACCAAATCTCTTTGCTTTCTTTTTATGCTCTGGGCCCATAACATGTTAAAGCAGGGATTGGAGAGCAGTAAAATAAGAAATCTGATTTTTGAAAAGAAACATTTATTTTTATTTTCAATCTATCGAACCGATCGTGTTCGCGTCACAAGAACAAGTGAGTTTCATTGCTATATGTGAAATGTATTCTTGGATCGTGACTGCAGTGTTGCCACGTATACCTTTTTTTAACACTTTAATCTTTAATCTTTAATATTGAATCTTTAATCTTTAATCTTTAATCGTTAATCTTTAATCTTTAATCTTTAATCTTTAATCGTTAATCGTTAATCGTTAATCGTTAATCGTTAATCGTTAATCGTTAATCGTTAATCGTTAATCGTTAATCGTTAATCGTTAATCGTTAATCGTTAATCGTTAATCGTTAATCGTTAATCGTTAATCGTTAACCGTTAATCGTTAATCGTTAATCGTTAATCATTAATCGTTAATCGTTAATCGTTAATCTTTAATCTTTAATCTTTAATATTTAATCTTTAATCTTTAATCTTTAATCTTTAATCTTTAATCTTTAATCTTTAATCTTTAATCTTTAATCTTTAATCTTTAATCTTTAATCTTTAATATTTAATCCTTTATCTTTTATCTTTTATCTTTTATCTTTTATCTTTTATCTTTTATCTTTTATCTTTTATCTTTTATCTTTTATCTTTTATCTTTTATCTTTTATCTTTTATCTTTTATCTTTTATCTTTTATCTTTTATCTTTTATCTTTTATCTTTTATCTTTTATCTTTTATCTTTTATCTTTTATCTTTTATCTTTTATCTTTTATCTTTTATCTTTTATCTTTTATCTTTTATCTTTTATCTTTTATCTTTTATCTTTTATCTTTTATCTTTTATCTTTTATCTTTTATCTTTTATCTTTTATCTTTTATCTTTTATCTTTTATCTTTTATCTTTTATCTTTTATCTTTTATCTTTTATCTTTTATCTTTTATCTTTTATCTTTTATCTTTTATCTTTTATCTTTTATCTTTTATCTTTTATCTTTTATCTTTTATCTTTTATCTTTTATCTTTTATCTTTTATCTTTTATCTTTTATCTTTTATCTTTTATCTTTTATCTTTTATCTTTTATCTTTTATCTTTTATCTTTTATCTTTTATCTTTTATCTTTTATCTTTTATCTTTAATCTTTAATCTTTAATCTTTAATCTTTAATCTTTAATCTTTGATCTTTGATCTTTGATCTTTGATCTTTAATCTTTAATCTTTGATCTTTGATCTTTGATCTTTGATCTTTGATCTTTGATCTTTGATCATTGATCTTTGATCTTTGATCTTTGATCTTTGATCTTTAATCTGCCTCCATCGTCCATCATCCATCGTCCATGATCCATCCTTCATCCTCCATCCTCCATCCTCCATCCTCCATCCTCCATCCTCCATCCTCCATCCTCCATCCTCCATCCTCCATCCTCCATCCTCCATCCTCCATCCTCCATCCTCCATCCTCCATCCTCCATCCTCCATCCTCCATCCTCCATCCTCCATCCTCCATCCTCCATCCTCCATCCTCCATCCTCCATCCTCCATCCTCCATCCTCCATCCTCCATCCTCCATCCTCCATCCTTCATCCTCCATCCTCCATCCTCCATCCTCCATCCTCCATCCTCCATCCTCCATCCTCCATCCTCCATCCTCCATCCTCCATCCTCCATCCTCCATCCTCCATCCTCCATCCTCCATCCTCCATCCTCCATCCTCCATCCTCCATCCTCCATCCTCCATCCTCCATCCTCCATCCTCCATCCTCCATCCTCCATCCTCCATCCTCCATCCTCCATCCTCCATCCTCCATCCTCCATCCTCCATCCTCCATCCTCCATCCTCCATCCTCCATCCTCCATCCTCCATCCTCCATCCTCCATCCTCCATCCTCCATCCTCCATCCTCCATCCTCCATCCTCCATCCTCCATCCTCCATCCTCCATCCTCCATCCTCCATCCTCCATCCTCCATCCTCCATCCTCCATCCTCCATCCTCCATCCTCCATCCTCCATCCTCCATCCTCCATCCTCCATCCTCCATCCTCCATCCTCCATCCTCCATCCTCCATCCTCCATCCTCCATCCTCCATCCTCCATCCTCCATCCTCCATCCTCCATCCTCCATCCTCCATCCTCCATCCTCCATCCTCCATCCTCCATCCTCCATCCTCCATCCTCCATCCTCCATCCTCCATCCTCCATCCTCCATCCTCCATCCTCCATCCTCCATCCTCCATCCTCCATCCTCCATCCTCCATCCTCCATCCTCCATCCTCCATCCTCCATCCTCCATCCTCCATCCTCCATCCTCCATCCTCCATCCTCCATCCTCCATCCTCCATCCTCCATCCTCCATCCTCCATCCTCCATCCTCCATCCTCCATCCTCCATCCTCCATCCTCCATCCTCCATCCTCCATCCTCCATCCTCCATCCTCCATCCTCCATCCTCCATCCTCCATCCTCCATCCTCCATCCTCCATCCTCCATCCTCCATCCTCCATCCTCCATCCTCCATCCTCCATCCTCCATCCTCCATCCTCCATCCTCCATCCTCCATCCTCCATCCTCCATCCTCCATCCTCCATCCTCCATCCTCCATCCTCCATCCTCCATCCTCCATCCTCCATCCTCCATCCTCCATCCTCCATCCTCCATCCTCCATCCTCCATCCTCCATCCTCCATCCTCCATCCTCCATCCTCCATCCTCCATCCTCCATCCTCCATCCTCCATCCTCCATCCTCCATCCTCCATCCTCCATCCTCCATCCTCCATCCTCCATCCTCCATCCTCCATCCTCCATCCTCCATCCTCCATCCTCCATCCTCCATCCTCCATCCTCCATCCTCCATCCTCCATCCTCCATCCTCCATCCTCCATCCTCCATCCTCCATCCTCCATCCTCCATCCTCCATCCTCCATCCTCCATCCTCCATCCTCCATCCTCCATCCTCCATCCTCCATCCTCCATCCTCCATCCTCCATCCTCCATCCTCCATCCTCCATCCTCCATCCTCCATCCTCCATCCTCCATCCTCCATCCTCCATCCTCCATCCTCCATCCTCCATCCTCCATCCTCCATCCTCCATCCTCCATCCTCCATCCTCCATCCTCCATCCTCCATCCTCCATCCTCCATCCTCCATCCTCCATCCTCCATCCTCCATCCTCCATCCTCCATCCTCCATCCTCCATCCTCCATCCTCCATCCTCCATCCTCCATCCTCCATCCTCCATCCTCCATCCTCCATCCTCCATCCTCCATCCTCCATCCTCCATCCTCCATCCTCCATCCTCCATCCTCCATCCTCCATCCTCCATCCTCCATCCTCCATCCTCCATCCTCCATCCTCCATCCTCCATCCTCCATCCTCCATCGTCCATAATCCATCCTCCATCCTCCATCGTCCATCCTCCATCCTCCATCCTCCATCCTCCATCCTCCATCCTCCATCCTCCATCCTCCATCCTCCATCCTCCATCCTCCATCCTCCATCCTCCATCCTCCATCCTCCATCCTCCATCCTCCATCCTCCATCCTCCATCCTCCATCCTCCATCCTCCATCCTCCATCCTCCATCCTCCATCCTCCATCCTCCATCCTCCATCCTCCATCCTCCATCCTCCATCCTCCATCCTCCATCCTCCATCCTCCATCCTCCATCCTCCATCCTCCATCCTCCATCCTCCATCCTCCATCCTCCATCCTCCATCCTCCATCCTCCATCCTCCATCCTCCATCCTCCATCCTCCATCCTCCATCCTCCATCCTCCATCCTCCATCCTCCATCCTCCATCCTCCATCCTCCATCCTCCATCCTCCATCCTCCATCCTCCATCCTCCATCCTCCATCCTCCATCGTCCATCGTCCATCGTCCATCGTCCATCATCCATCCTTCATCCTCCATCATCCATCCTCGATCCTCCACCCTCCATACTCCATCCTCCTTCCTCCATCCTCCATCTTCCATCCTCCATTGTCCATCATCCATCCTGCATCCTCCATCGTCCATCATCCATCCTCTATCCTCCATCGTCCATCATCCATCATCCATCCTTCATCCTCCATCATCCATCCTCCATCCTCAATCCTGAATCCATTTTCCATCTTCTATCCTCCATCCTGAATCCTTCATCCTCCATTTTCCATCTTCTATCCTCCGTCATCATCACCTCAAAGATCCGCAAACCTTAAAGATCCACGAGCCATGATGATCTGCAAACCACAAAGATTCGTAAAGATCTGTTGAGCCGTTAAGAAATGCGAACCGCAAAGATCCGGCTCAGATCTGAGTTACCCATCTCTACTTTACATATACCACCTTTATCTTCTTAAATTGTTCAGTTCGCCCCTTTCAACAGAATGTCAGTAACTCAGGCTTGTTCGTTAAATGTTTAATCGTGAACAAAAACCTAAATCTATTCCAAACATGAACCAAGAACAATAAATGGAACTAACCGACAGAACAGCAACCAGAAAGTGTGACTTTGGCACCCCTCGAAATACACGGCTACTTATAGTGTCTGTAACACGTACACGAAAGTTCTGAGTGTGTGACGGGGGCGATTGAACACTCGAAGCAAAGTGTGCCATTGCAATTGCACCCGCCTGGACTGATGTTTTCCATCGGACATTAATTTCGCATGGTTCGTGGATATGATAATCACTTACTCATCAGAAAATCGGAAGTACCATCCGGAATATAAGATCGGCTCATATCGAGTTGTAGGTTTGCAGTTTTGTTACTTTTTAATTTTCGAAATGATTGATCTAAATAATCACGAAAGGACATAATATAGTCAAATTATCTATAATTAGATAATTATTTTCTCTTTTGTTTTATAAACATTAACATGAAAGTCAATCAAGCTGCGCCCTTTCGGTGTTACGCCCCGGTCACAGTGTGCCAATGAATACACTAAAGAGTCGGCCCTGGGTGCAAGTGCTGATTGAATGCATGCCTAAACAGTTCGAGGAGAGATTTCAGGACCGTATGAACTTCCATTTTTCGGATACATTAATACCGTGGAATTTCTGGCACTTGAATAGAGGGTGGTTGTATTTGCAATATGGGCAAGTTGACGGTTTATGTTTTAGTGAAGTTGCGAAGCTCTTGGTTTTCCGCAGAGTTCGATTTTGATCGAGTTCTGTTCCTAGGAAGTTTTGAACTTCAACATACGTGGGCAGTGCGTCAGAATTGGAGACTTGTTGTTCCCATAAACTGTGTGTTAGGTACGGAAGTTTTTTGTTAAAATGTGTAGGATTATTGGATCCCTGTCTACCTTTTTTTCGCCTAGCGCTTGTAGCTCGTGAAGAGTTTCATTGACCGTGTCTATAAGGTTTTTTAGACCACGATCGGTTTCAGAGCGAATTTCAGGCAATTCTATCAATCTTGTGATGTGCGTGTTCACTACTGCGCGTTTGTTGTCATAACGTTTGACCAATAACTCTTACGCAGCAGTGTAATTGGGCTCTGCTATATCGAATTCGATTAGCATCGCCTGAAACGCTGCTTTTCAGGTAATGAAGTTTTTGTACCTGCGGGATTTGATATTTGATCGTTATTGTTAATTAGTGACTTGAACAAATTGTGAAAAACGCGCCATCTTTCGTAATTGCCGTCGAATATGGGGATATCGATTCGTGGTAAATTTATCATGGGTTGCACCTTGGGAGTTTGCGTCTCGGGGGTTTGAGTCTCGGAAATACATGATTGTTTTAGGCTTGCGGCACGATCCCAAAGCTCGCCAATGTACGAGAATTGAAGTTCTGGCTTCGTTTTTACTGTAACTCGTTAAGTCTACAAGAACTTCCTCCGTTCCTTCTTAGTCTCCACTATTTCAGTGTTGTCGGATGATCGCTGCTATGCCTGTTGCCACATCTCTCCCCCTCCAGTAACGCAACCGCGTTGAGATTATGCCGCATCGATTTGTTCGGCCCCAAATTAGGGATGTTAATATCGAAAAAAAATATCGATATATCGATATTGAAAAAAATATCAATACCGGCTGACGATATATCGGAGAAAAATATCGATATATCGATATATCGAATATTTTTTCCAATGAAAAATAAACTCCAATGCTGCATCAAACTTAACATTAATCAAAAATACGGCGCACGCGGCTTTTAGCAAACCGAAAGCTAATAAATAAATGACATTTGATTTCGTTGCCTTCGGTCACAGTTGCCAAATTTAGCTATTTTTAGAGTCTGAAATTCAATTTTAATTTTATCATGGCAATTTTAATATCTGAGAGTTTTTTGATTGAACTATTGGAAATGTTGGTGGAAAGTGGAAAATTCTTCTCAGTTGACTTATGAAATCAAAATAATGCCTTTTATTTGATCGAAATAAAGTTTCCGGATAAAAATACTGTTATTTTTTAAATAGGGTAAACTACCCGGATTCGGGCCCCCTTAAGAGATTTTTTTAGTTCCAAGACTTACTTTTATATTACGGTGTACCCATTATGTACAAAAATTGTTGTTTTGTATTCGTCGTATTGTACTTTTTCTATTTTGATATCATAATTTTAACTTATAGTAAAAAAAAATTAAGAAAAATAAATTTTAATGAAAAAAGACACAGTGCCCAGTTTCGGGCTCCTGTATAATAGCAAATATTTGCAATGTTGCTATTTTTTTTATTAAAGAAACAATTAAGGATAGTATATAATTAATTAATTTTTTAAAACCGTTAACAAAACTATGCGTTAAAACTAACTCGCGCTTAGCAAAATACCTAATGAAATGCGAAAATTTGATGTGTCATCTTCAAATATTCCAGAATGATTGCACGGGTTACTTGGAGTATACAAAGCGGCAAAGAATTCATTCAGAACATCTTAAGCACCTCAAATTAGCAATTGAATTGTTTTTTATTTAGATGAAGCTTAGTATTAAGCGAAAAGCAACATGGTGGCCCGAAATAGGCTGCGGGCCCGAAACCGGGTAGTTTACCCTATATTATTTTTAAAAAATAAGGATAAAAAGAGCAAAATCGAAAAAAGTATTAAGAGCAAACTTGATTTTAATTATTTATTAATGAAATATTATATATTGACATATTTTTAAAATGTAAGCTTATGAGAACCAGTACTTTTCTGGGACAGTTGTTAAGAATACTCGCTCCTTAATATGCTCTCCAGTAAGCCGACTGCGATTATTTGGCACCACAATATTTATTGCCGACGCAACAGACAATCAGGTATTTCTGACTGATATCCGACAGAACTGGTGTGAAATGACGGCTATCAAACCAAAATTTTATTGGATCCGAATCCGGTGTTCTCATCATGTTGGGTTGATCCAGGTACTGCTTCAACTTATTTGGGACGGACCCTTGACTTGGAACTGTCTGACTGGTAGAAGCTGCTTGCACTACGAGTTTTTCATGTCGAGACCAAAGTGATGTCGATGCAATTTGTTGTTTCAACAGAGATAGACTATGTGTGATCGAAAAAAGGTCCTCTTATACAAACATACTTGAAAGAGCAAGATAAAAAACCAATAACAACAAGGTACGGAGCGGTTAGATACCTTTACACAAGATAGTTGCCTGATTGCCTCGTCTTACATAGATTTGTATTGGCGCCTGAAGTGAAGATTTGCGTGCATGCGCCCGCATATGTCACGTGCCTTGAACCTAGTTTCGATAGATATGGTTTCCGTGATCGAAATTTTTTTTTCTACTTTCAACGTTTCTGGCATATCACATAAATAAGCAAAAATGCAGATTAAATGCAAAAAACCCGTTCGATTTCTAAAATATGATATACTTAAAAAAAATATCGAGTCCGATAGTCGGATTTCAATATCGATATATCGATATATCGCTTTTTACAATATCGGCCGATATTATCGATATATCGTTCAAAAAATATCGCAATTTCGATATTTCGAAATTTTTTTAACATCCCTACCCCAAATACGTTCTGAATAGGGATGTAAAAAAAATTTCGATATATCGATAATATCGGCCGATATTGTAAAAAGCGATATATTGATATTGAAATCCGACTATCGGACTCGATATTTTTTTTAAGTATAGCATATTTTAGAAATCGAACGGGTTTTTTGCATTTAATCTGCATTTCTGATTATTTATGAGGGATGCCAGAAACGTTGAAAGTAGAAAAAAAATTTTCGATCACGGAAACCATATCTATCGAAACTAGGTTCAAGGCACGTGACATATGCGGGCGCATGCACGCAAATCTTCACTTCAGGCGCCAATACAAATCTATGTAAGACGAGGCAATCAGGCAACTATCTTGTGTAAAGGTATCTAACCGCTCCGTACCTTGTTGTTATTGGTTTTTTATCTTGCTCTTTCAAGTATGTTTGTATAAGAGGACCTTTTTTCGATCACACATAGTCTATCTCTGTTGAAACAACAAATTGCATCGACATCACTTTGGTCTCGACATGAAAAACTCGTAGTGCAAGCAGCTTCTACCAGTCAGACAGTTCCAAGTCAAGGGTCCGTCCCAAATAAGTTGAAGCAGTACCTGGATCAACCCAACATGATGAGAACACCGGATTCGGATCGAAACTAGGTTCAAGGCACGTGATATATACTCAAACATCTTCACTTTAGGCGCCAATACAAATATATGTACGACGAGGCAACCAGGCAACTATTAGAAATACCTGATTGTCCCTGCCTCATCGGTGTCATCCGAAAGAGTTGCGTCGCAATAAATATTGTGGTGCCAAATAATCGTAGTCGGCTTACTGGAGAGCATATTAAGGAGCGAGTATTCTTAACAACTGTCCCAGAAAAGTACTGGTTCTCATAAGCTTACATTTTAAAAAATCTGCCAGCAGTCTGGGCGCAACTTTATTATTTTATGGGTAGAAGTCCGAAACGTATTTAATGATGAGATGCGGTGTTGGGTACTATGCGACTGACAACCTAAAAAAAACCGTTCCAAATAGCCTCCTGGTTCTGAGATATAAAAATTAAATTTTTTGAAAAATTGCTATCCCACTTTCGTGCTCCACCTCCCCCCTCAAAAAATTTTGTTTCACTAGACTCCTCTTGTGATCCCATATACAGAAACTAAATTTTATCTTCGGAAGATATTGTAATCCAAAGTTTTTCACCCCCCACCCCTACACCCCACCACCCCTCTTAAAAATGTTAGCCCTTGTCTAATCTTGAAGTATCCCTAAGGATAACAACAAAGTTTCAATCTTCTGACATCAATTGGTCAGGAGATATCGATTTTAGAATGTTTCAATCCCGTCTTTCATGCGTTAAAGACTCATTGTTTTCCTCCCTACTTCCACACACACCCCTTAACCAATATCGACAATTTTTTTGCAATTGAGTCCATTATCATAGTACTACATAAGTTCCAAGTTTCAGCCTCCTAGCATAAGTGGTTCCTTAGATCTAGACACCAAAATTTTTCGTCTAAAATGCTCCCCTCTCCTCTCCCCTTGTACCCCCACCCCTCGAAAATATACCAGTCGTAGGGGTTCACCCAATCTACCCACCATAAAAATTTTCAATTTAATATCTCAACGGGTTTGGGAGCTACGCGCCTTCAAACGGCGTACGGCGTCTGCGGCGGACAGACGGAAATTTTTTTTTTTGCTTTTTTGGTGTTTACTAGTCCTAAAACGTGTAAATACAAAATTTCGGGGTAGCAAACTTTTTTGAAATTTCAGGTCGATCACAATACTTTATTATTAAAAAATAATAAAGCAAAATAATAATATAATAATAATAAATAATTAAAATCAAGTTTGCTCTTAATACTTTTTTCGATTTTGCCCCTTTTATTCTTATTTCTTAAAAATAATATATTTAAAAAATAACAGTATTTCTATCCGGAAACTTTATTTCGATCAAAAAAGGCATTATTTTGATTTCATAAGTCAACAGAGAAGAATTTTCCGCTTTTCACCTACATTTCCAATAGTTCAATCAAAAAACTCTCAGATATTGAAATTGCAATGATAAAATTGAAATTGAATTGCAGACTCTAAAAATAGCTAAATTTGGCAACTGTGACCGAAGGCAACGAAATCAAATGTCATTTATTTATTAGCTTTCGGTTTGCTAAAAGCCGCGTGCGCCGTATTTTTGATTAATGTTAATTTTGATGCAGCATTGGAGTTTATTTTTCATTGGAAAAAATATTCGATATATCGATATTTTTCTCCGATATATCGTCAGCCGATATTGATATTATTTTCAATATCGATATATCGATATTTTTTTCCGATATTAACATCCCTAGTTCTGAGTGGAACTTCATGTGGTTGCGGGCAGGGGCGGAGCTTCCATACGAGCAAGTGGAGCAACTGCGCCGGGGGTCAAATTTTTAAGTCGCCATACATACTGGTTCACCTACCTACAAAATTGCTCGGTCATGAACCATACAATCCTGCAATTATCACTAAATTCACTGATTGTAAATTTTGCATTTCTAAAACACGGCATCTTACCTACATATACCTATCCATACAAATACAATTTAACAACACCTCGTGCACCCAAACATTTGTTACATGTTCATATCACCCTTTTTTAATATAGGGAATTAAACTCTTATGACGTGATCACCACTATACGAATGCAATTAAGAAGTGTTATCTAATAATTAAACGACAATACGGGTACATACAATACAATTGCATTTATCTCCAATAGGCACGCTGGTGGGTTAGGCCACTTTTGCTATCATAGCCTCAACTATCGCCTTCCGCTCCAGGACATTCATTGTGCTCCAGCAAATCGCAATTGAATGCATATTTTACTTCTTTGGTCACTAGGAAAGGATCCTCAACAATTTGTGTCTTAAATATAAGATGGCGAATTGAGGGATGTAATAGGGAGTGGGTTCAATTTCAGAATTAAAGGGAACCGTGACTTTTTGATTTTTTCAAGAAAGACTATTTTCAAAGGAGTTAAAAAATGTACGTAATCCTTGAACTTTGTGTGCGCGCCCCCTGGGTAAAACTGAAATGACGTCCCTGGTCGAATTGTATTCAGTCGGAGAAGCCTCATTTTCACCACTTTCAGTACTGATCTTTTCATGATTCTGTATCACATCTACAGTCTTGTCAGCTGCCACGTTTCGCTCCTTAAGTTCTCTTGATATATTCTTCCAGGTAAGATGTACCTTTGAAGACAATCACAGATGTTGATGGAATAAATTTTGCATATCTTACAGAAGCAAGGCCATCCTTCGTATGAATAAACAATGCACTTCTGTTTTGTTCTATGGTGTTTATCTGTTATATTTCAGAAAGCCCGATATGTAACACAAACCATAAATGGTATTGTGAATTATAAGAAATAAATAGCGGGCCAAATAAACAGCAGGGCACTTTACCACCCTCTCCTCTATTTATTTCATGCAAAATCATGAAAATCACCTTTGATTTTTCGAAAACAAAATATAAAACTTGGGGCACCAAAACGTAAAAAGTGCGCCGGGCGCCAAAACTATCAGCACCGCCACTGGTTGAGGGCTCGTATCTGCGTCTGTATTTGCTGCGAAAGTAGGCTTTAGTCGCTCCGTAGACACTGTCTGTTCCTTGCCGTCCACTTCAATCTTAAACACACGATCGTTAATTCTTTCCACAATTTTGTGTGGTCCGGTATATGGTTGTTGTAGAGGTTTCCGTACTTGATCTTGTCGGAGAAATACATGTGTGCACGTGCCCAAATCCTTGAACACGAACGTGTGGCTTTGTCTGTGAATAAGTACCGGAACTGCTCTAATTTGCTGCATTTCTCTTCTAAATTTTACTACGAAGACCTGAGGATCACTTGCTTGACCATCGACTACAAAAAATTCTCCCGGAATCCTAAGTGTAGTTCCGTAGAGCATTTCTGCCGCAGAACAATTTAGATCCTCCTTGAACGCAGTACGCAGTCCTAAAAGTACGGTCGCCAATTTCTCTGTCCAGCGATGTTTGTCCTGGCACATTAGCGCAGCCTTCAACGATCTGTGCCAACGCTCCACCATTCCATTGGAAACTGGGTGATACGCCGTGGTACGAATTCGTTGACTGCCTACCAACTGCATCAAAGCTCGAAAGAGTGTAGACTCGAACTGCGCCTAACTGAGGTAATAATTTTTGGAACGCCAAATTGTGATATCCATTGAGTATATAGCGCAGTGACTACGGTATCGGCTGTAGTGTCGACAATTGGTATGGCCTCCGGCCATCTCGAAAATCTATCAATGATCGTAAGAAGGTATTTAAACCCACCCGATGGCTGCAGCGGTCCAACGATGTCAATATGGATGTTTTCGAATCTTTTATCCGGTATCCAGTATTAATGTCTTTACACATGTTGGGCCACACATAACCTTTCCGCAATTGCTTACTCGTGCTCCTTCCGCTGGGATGTGACATTCCGTGAATTAAGTCGAACACTTTCGTAGCGTTCTTGCGACGTATGGGCGTAAATCCCCAGTAGAAATGTCACAATATAATGTATTTCCATCCAACTGGAATTTCTTCAACTGCAGGGATGTTTTCGCTTGTAGTAGTTGCTCGATTTCTGTGTCCTTATGTTGCTCTTCTCCTTACTAGTGATGATCTCAGGAAAACCGATGGCGCTGACTTCCGGTGGTCTGGATAGAGTATCTGCTACGATGTTTTTATTCTCTTCTACATGACTAATTTGCGTAGTAAATTGCAAGATATATTCGAGCTGCCGACTTCGTCGCGGGGACATGCTATCCGATATCTGACTAAACGCATATATCAGTGGTTTGTGATCGGTTCTGATACAAAATTCCCTGGCTTCCAACATATACCTGAAGTATTTCGTACCTTCATAGATGGCTAGCAGCTCCCTATCATATGCGCTGTATTTCTGTTGCGCATTGTTGAGCCGTTTAGAGAAAAATCCCAGCGGCCTCCACTGTCCATCTTGCAACTGTTCCAAGGTAGCATCAATTGCGAGTTTCGATGCGTCTGTGGAAAGCGCCATTGGCGCAGATGTTTTCGGATGCGCCAAACGTGCAGTCTCAGCAAGCATGCTCTTGCTGCTGGCGAATGCATTTTCTGCTTCACTGGTCCATTCTATCTGTCTTTTATCGTTCTTCTTTGAGTCCTTGAGACATGCGTTCAGAGGTGCTAACACCGCTCCTGCTCCCTTCATAAATCGTCGGTAGAAATTCTACATCCCTAAGTAACGTCTTAGTTCCATAATGTTGGTTGGTTTATTTAGCTTTTGGATAGCTTTTACTCTGTCCTCCAGTGGAGTAGTGCAGTCGCTTGATATGCGATAATCGAGATATTCGACACTTTTTGCATTCCAGACGCACTTTGCTTTATTAATCTGGAGACCGTGATCGTCTAATCTGTGTAAGACTTGTTGTACGTGTGCCTTGTGTTCAGTCTGATTCCCTGAAGCTATCAATATATCGTCTAGATAAACGTACACGAACTCAAGGCCTCTCAATACAGTATCCAAAAAAAACATTGGAACGACTGGGCGGCATTTCTTAGTCCAAAAGTCATCACACAAAACTCAAATAAGCCAAATGGCGTAATGATAGCAGTCTTTTGAATGCCTTCCTCGTTGAGTGGAATCTGGTTGTATGCTCTCTCTAGATCTAACGTTGTGAAGCACTGTTTGCCATAGAGTTGCTGCGCGAAGTCCTGAATATGAGCCACTGGATATCTATTCGGGATCGTAACGGTGTTCAGTCGACCCTCCACCCGCCATTCTTCTTTCGTGCCATGTGCAGTGGCGATGCCCAGGGGCTATTGGATGGTCTACAAAATCCTCGATCCAGCATCGTTTGAAATTCTTTTTTGGCCGCCTTCAACTTTTCGGGATTCAGACGTCGTACTTGTTGTGCTACCGGTGGTCCGCGTGTCTCGATGAAATGTTTAACTCCGTGTGAAGTATTATTTTTATACTCTAGATGAAATCATATAGAGTATTATAAGTTTAATCCAGCTCAAAAGTTTGTAACGCATAGAACCAAGCCACGGACGAAAAAAAGTTATATATTATTTTTTGTTTATTTGTGGCCAAAAACCTCAAATCCGCTTGACATCCGTCCGTCCGTCTGTCCGTTAGCACGATAACTCAAGAACGCCTTCACCTAGGATCTTGATATTTTGAATTTGGATGTTTGGTTGAATTTGTAAGGCTAAGTTCGTTGACGGGCAAAATCGTTTTACTCCTTCGGGTATCTGCCATACAAAATGTCCTTAAAACACGTGTTCAAGAATATTGGTACATAACTTCAGAAGGGTTTAAGCTACGACATTGAAATGTTGTATGTGTTCTTTTTCTAATAGTTGGAGCTAAATATATGATTATGAAGAAAATCCTGTTAGTCCTTTATGTAGCTGCCATACAAATATCCTGTCAAAATGTATGCACTTAATTTACGAAACTCACTATAACTCAAGTAATCTTTTAGCTACGAATTCAAAATTTTGTACAAATTAGTTTTGAGTGAAAAGAAAGTTCGACTTTACTAGTCAGCAAAATTCTTTTACTCCTTCTGGTAGCTGCCATACAAAATGTCCTTAAAACACATGTTTAAGAATATTAACCGATAACTTCAGAAGGGTTTAAGATACGTCTTTGAAATTTTGTATGGTTTGTATTATTATGAAGAAAATCCTATTAGTCCTTCGTGTAGCTGCCATACAAATACCCTGTCAAAACGTCTTCACTTAATTTACGGAACTTACTATAACGCAAGTAATCTTTTAGCTATGAATTGGAAATTTTGTACAAATTAGTTTTGAGTAAAAACAAAGTTCGAGTTTACTAATCAGCGAAATCCGTTTACTCCTTCTGGTAGCTGCCATACAAAATATCCTTAAGACAATATTTTTCGATAACTTTTGAACGCTTCAACCTACGAATTTGAAATTTTGTACACATTCATTTTGAAATGGTTCCAAGGAAAAGGATAAATATGTAAGAAATCGAGTGAGTCCTTCCTGCACCTCCTATGTGAAAGTCCTTCAAAAAGGACATTTTGTTTCGATGACTTACCCAGTTCAAGATATGAAATTAAACACTGAATATTGTCTTTTAGTTTTGAGTAGCAATCTAATGGCAGTCCTTAATAAAGGACATACAACATGCACACACGTAATTCTACTTTATCCCCAACTACAATATAAATCGGAGTTCAGTATTCATCTAGAGTATTATACGATTGGCTTGCAGTCGATCGTGACTGCAGTATGTTTTTTGAGCTAGCGATGAACTAACACGTTTTTGAAATAAAGTTGACGAGCAGTTTTTCTATTGCGAAAGTACGGTTTTTTTCTTTAACTTAAAATTTACCCGGTACAGTCGAAAGATAAGCGAGCGTCCCATCCCTAAAGTACAGATCATCGTACATGGCTGCACTAGCTGTCGGGCTATCGCTCAGGGATATATGCGACAAAATACAGAGAGTCCTATGGACTATCGATGGCTGGTGCGAAAAACACGGACTTTCTGTGAGTCTTAGCAAAACCGCTCTAGTTTTGTTTACTAGGAAAAGAAAGACAGAACGTTTAGTGTTACCAATGCTGAAGGGTGAAACTATTCAGCTCTCGGAGAAAGTTAGGTATCTTGGAGTTATCCTGAATAGCAAGCTTCTCTAGAGGGAACATGTTGATACAAAGGCGAACCGTGCGCTAGTAACATTCTGGCAGTGCCGGAGAGCTTTTGGAAGAACATGGGGTCTTAGGCCTTCAATGGTATATTGGACCCATCCTAATCTATGTCCGAATGTGCATTCATTAGAGCTAGTCGTTTAGCGAGACAGAGGATCTGCATCGGTGTAACAGGTGTCTTGCGTACCACACCGGGTGCGGCACTCGATGCACCGCGCAGTCTGCCACCGCTTGACATTGTTGTTTATGCAGAAGCAATGAGAGTTAAGACTAATGAGATTAGGCCTGTGAAGAAAAGAGCATTGCACGGGCCATGGAGAAATGGCTCGAAGATTGTCTGGGAACTCCATCTTCGATATGCCTTTAACCTGTATGCTCAAAAGGAAATATTAGGTGGAGATCCCGAGTAGGTAGGAGTGGGAAAACCAGTCCACACTGCTTAGCGGATTAACTGATATATTCTATACGGACGGCTCAATGACTGAAGACGGGTCGGGAGCTGGAATGTACCTGCAGCCTGAAGATCTCAGGTACTCTTTCGCCCTAGGAAAACATTTTTCGGTATTTCAAGCTAATGCTTATGCGATCCTTAAGGCAGTAGAATGGATTATAGAGGGAAGATGGAGAGGCATGATGATCTGCATTTTTCAGCGACAGTCAGGCCGCTCAACAATCCCTAGATAATCCAATCATCTTTTCGAAGATGGTACGTGAGTGTAAAGAACGGTTGAATTCTGTTGGCAGTTTCAATGACATAAAGCTCATATGGGTTCCAGGCCACTAGGGTGTAAATGGTAATGAAATAGCTGATGCTTTAGCAAAGGCTGGATCGGAGTCAGCCATGGTCGGACATGCACCAGTTTTCGGTGTGCCGGTTGCCTCTGTTGGGGCTGCCATTGCTGAGTGGGTTAGTAAATCACACATTGAGAGATGGTGGCTTCTTTCGGGAATGCGGCAGACCAGAAACCTTGTTGAGGGACCGAGTTGACGAACAGCTGCTTTTCTTCTCAAATTTAGCAGAAAGGAACGTGGTAATATGGTTGGTGTCCTTATAGGGCATAACTCGTGTGGCCTACACCTGGTCAGATTGGGAATCTTTGACAACTCCATGTGCTGCTTGCGACGAGAGCGACGACACAACGCAACATTTCCTTCTCGAGTGTCCAGCTTACTCTTTTGCGAGTATGCACGTATACGGCGTTGATGTTATGAGGATGGAAGAACTCCGTTCTGGCTCCCTACCTGAGCTCTTGAAATTCGTGAGGAGGACGAGAAAGATCAGGTAGAGACTGGGGGATTCGAGTATAATGGGCCATGTTGGCCTGAATGCTCAAAATGCGTGTCTTTCCCCACACCAAACAACAACAACAATAACTCTACTAGAGGTACTCTGAGTCTAACTCCTGTAAAATTTTGATGATCATATCTGGTACGAGAGATATAAAAATTAAATTTTTTGAAAAACACAGCCCCCCTACTTTCGTGCTTCACCTCCCGCGAATAAAATTGTACATTCAAGAAATAACCAGAAGGCTATTTGGAACATTATTTTTTAGGTTGTCAGTCTCATAGTAACCTACACCTCATCTCATCATCAAACACGTTTCGGACTTCTACCCATAAAATAATAAAGTTGCGCCCAGACTGTTGGCAGATTTTTATACTCTAGATGAAATCATATAGAGTATTATAATTTTAATCCAACCCAAAAGTTTGTAGCACATAAAACCAAGCCTCGGAGGAAAAAAAGTTATATAATATTTTTTGTTTATTTGTGGCCAAAAACCTCAAATCCGCTTGACGTCCGATCGTCCGTCCGTCCGTCAGTCTGTCCGTGAACACGATAACTCAAGAACGCCTTCACCTCGGATCTTGAAATTTTGAATCTGGATGTTTGGTTGAATTTGTAAGGCTAAGTTCGTTAACGGGCAAGATCGTCCTACTTCTTCGGGTAGCTGACATACAAAATGTCCTTAAAACACGTGTTCAAGAATATTGAGCAATAACTTCGGAGCGTCTGAAGCTACGACTTCGAAATTTTGTATACGTTTATTTTTCAATAGTTAGAGCTAAATGTATGATTATAAAGAAAATCCTCTTAGTTCTTCGTGTAGCTGCCATACAAATATAATGTTAAAATGTCTTCACTTAATTTATGAAACTCACAATAACTTAAGTAATCTTTTAGCTACGAATTCGGAATTTTGTGCAAATTAGTTTTGAGTGAAAACAAAGTTCGAGTTTACTAGTCAGTGAAATCCTTTTACTCCTTCTGGTAGCTACCATACAAAAAATTCCTTAAAACACGTGTTCAAGAATATTGGCCGATAACTTCAGAAGGGTTTAAGCTACGACTTTGAAATTTCGTACGTGTCAATTTTCCAATACTTGGAGCTAAATGTGTGATTATGAAAAAATCCTATTAGTCCTTCGTGCGGCTGGCATACAAATATCCTGTCAAAGTGTCTTCACTTAATTTACGTAACTTACTATAACTCAAATAATCGTTTAGCTATTGTTATGTCTAGTTATAGCGGACGGCACTTGCATTTAGACCTCCGAGCAGGCAAGTCAAGGGACAATGGCGTTCATTGGCAGTATTGAATATTTCAATCCAGGTAAGGATTTTATAGAATATCAAGAAAGGTTCCAGCACCTATTAAAAATAAATAAAGTGGTAGAGGATAAGTCGAAGGTTTCGTATTTAATAACGTTGGTTGGGTCAGAAGCTTACACGATTTTAAAGACCCTAACGGCACCTGAGTTGCTGGACACGAAAACCTTCGCAGAACTGTTAAAAATATTCAATAAATACTTTAAGCCTAAAGTAAATGTAATTGCGGAACGTTTCAAATTTTATAAACGAAATCAACACGTGCATGAGACAGTAAATGATTACATTATTAAATTAAAAACATTATCGAAAACTTGTGATTTTAACGATTTCCTTAATGACGCATTACGTGACAAATTGGTATGTGGCATCAAAAGTGAAGCGATTCAACAAATACTACTCAATGAAACGGGATTAAATTTTTAGAAAGCATGTGAAATTGGGAAAAGTATGGAAATGACAAACTCGTAATTAAAAAATCTGCCAACAGTCTGGGCGCAACTTTATTATTTTATGGGTAGAAGTCCGAAACGTGTTTAATGATGAGATGCGGTGTTGGGTACTATGAGACTGACAACCTAAAAAATAACGTTCCAAATAGCCTCCTGGTTATTTTTTAGGATGTCAGTCGCATAGTACCCAACACCGTATCTCATCATTAAACACGTTTCGGACTTCTACCCATAAAATAATAAAGTTGCGCCCAGACTGTTGGCAGATTTTTTTTATTTACTTACGTATTTTTTTATCAATAGAATAATTCGTAGTAGTAAAAGCGAATTCGATCACATTAAACCTAAGAGATTTTCGGAATCAGTGAAATCTTGAACAATACCCCCAGGGGGTTTAATTGAGAAAAATACGTTTAAAACTTATAGAAGTAAAAGTGAATTCCAAATCTCAATATACCTTAGAAAAATATCAGAATTCGTGAATATGTACACAACCACTTTACACCCCCTTAGGGGTTGGATATCGAACAATTTTGAAGACCGTTACTAGGCGCTTATATAAATAGCCCGCAGAAGTAAAATTGCTTTGATAGCTCGACATGTCTAAAAGTTTTAACGAAGTTTGTGAAAATGTGGATTCACGGACATTTTTTTTACTCAACCTCTGAACGCCAATAAAAATCTGAACTTTTTTTTAGCTTTAATTACTTTAATAGTACATCTACATATACGTACTAAGTTTCAACTTTCTAGCATAAGCCGTTTCTGAGATATAAAAAACCACCCCTCTCCCTCATACCTTGATACCCCTGTCAAAAATTTTATTTTTCTAGAATGTCTCCATAGTGGCTCTATATAATTCTAAATTTTTAGCTTTCTATTCATTATGGTTTTCGAGAAATAAAAATCAGAATGTTTTTCTTTCTACCCCCTTTCACCATCACCCCCAACACCCACATCACCAACAGCTTTTTCCCTACTAGAAGTTTACCGACCCCAACTCCTGTAAAATTTTCAAGATCATATCTGATATGGTTTCTGAGATATAAAAATTACATTTTTTGAAAAATTGCTGTCCCCCACTTTCGTGCTCCACCTTCCCCCTCAAAAAATTTAGTTTCGGTAGACTCCACTTGTGATCCCATATACAGAAACTAAATTTTATCTTCCTGGTGTAATTGGTTCGGAAGATATTGTAATCCAAATTTTTTCACCCCCCACCCTCACACCCCATCACCCCTCTTAAAATTTTTAGCCCTTATCTAATCTTGAAGTATCCTTAAGGACAACAACAAAGTTTTAATCTTTTGACATCAATTGTTCAGGAGATATCGATTTTAGAATGTTTCAATCCCGTCTTTCATGCGTTAAAGACTCATTGTTTTCCCCTCCACTTTCACACCCCTTAACCAATAGCGACCATTATCATAGTACTACATAAGTTCTAAGTTTCAGCCTCCTAGCATAAGTGGTTCCTGAGATCTAGAAACCAAAATTTTTCGTCTAAAACGCTCCCCTCTCCACTCCCCTTGTAGCCCCACCCCTCGAAAATATACCAGTCGTAGGGGTTGACCCATTCTACCCACCATAATTTAATATCTCAACGGGTTTGGGAGCTACGCGCCTTCAAACGATTTTGCGTACGGCGTACGGCGGACGGCGTACGGCGTACGGCGTACGGCGTACGGCGTCTACGGCGGACAGACGGACATTTTTTTTATGCTTTTTTTGGTGTCTACTAGTCCTAAAACGTGTAAATACAAAATTTCAGGGTAGCAAACTTGTTTGAAATTTCAGGTCGATCACAATACTTTATTATTAAAAAATAATAAAGTAAAATGATACGTCCTGACAGTGGCGGATCCAGACTTTGCTGTTGGCGGGGCGGAATTTTTTTTGATTTGGATATTTTGTTTGATCAAGTTCTGTGTGAGTTTAGCTACATAGACTGCACTTAGCAAAAACGGGATCATATTTTTTTCATCTTATTATGGGTCATTCCATCATGAATCGCCAAAGTTGTGACCTTACCATTTCCGATTCTTTTGAAAATGTTTGTACAACTAGTGAAAAAATTAATTGAAATTCAAGTTTTTGTTTCTATCTCATTTTTTAACTAACAAAAACAACAACAATCTTTAAAATAGGCCCTACTTTATTATTCAAGGATCAAAATTACCAGAGATATGAATTTTCAAAGAGGACTCGGACATATTTTTTCGGGAATTTTTACCATACTATAACTAACAAAAAAAAATGAGATGGAAACAAAAACTTGAAATCATATTTTGTTTTCACTAATTCTTCGAGTACACAAATTTTCAAAAGAATCGGCGATGATAAGGTCACACTTTTGGCGATTCTTGATTAAATTACCCTTTTTCTATAAAATAATTGAGAACCACTATAATGTTCTTCGATTTTTTTGACCCCGATCCCATTGAGATCCCAAGTTAATTTTTTGGTATATTTTGAAAAACAGTATAGCCTAAAAAATATAAAAAAATAAAAAAAAACGGTTTGGAATATTTAAGGATAAAGGACAAAATCATTATCAAGGAAAATTTTTATTGCGACAACCCTCCCCTTTAAAATAAGCCATATTTTATTATTTCAGGATAAAAATTACCAGAGATATTCATTTTCAAAGAGGACTCGGACACCATTTTTGCGAAAACTTTAACATACTATAACTAACAAAAAAAATGAGATAGAAACAGAAAATTGAATTTCAATTATTTTTTTCACTAGTTCTTAAAGTACAAAAATTTTCAAAAGAATCGGAGATGGGAAGGTCACAAATTTCGTCATTCTTGGCGGTTCTTGATGGAATGACCCTATTACCTACGCAATATGTTGTCTTGTAGTATTTTTATCATGGTGCGTTTACACTCACCCTTGAGGCTCGCCTCGAGGCTAGCCTCTACCCCATCAGGCCATTGCAAACCGGTATTCGTCGGCTGTGTTCTTTGCTGTGTTGAAAGCAATTTACACTCAACATGCCTTTGCGGCGCAACTTGCCTATAAGTGCGAAACGACAGAAATACGATGAGCTGCGAATTGTGTGGTACCACAGTTCATTGTATGTGTGTACACATATGGAAGCGTACGTCGGAGAAAAAGTTGAATAATGTTAGACTCTTGCGACTGCACGAGCAATCTAATTGGTTGATTTTATGGTGGGGATAGAGGCGCGCCTCAAACGTTGAGTGTATGGTAAATCCACCATCATGGTACTGTTCTGTGCTTTGTATTGCACCGCAGAACTACAGTAAATGCTAATTACAGTCCACATTGCAGTGGAGTGAAAAAAAATCGGAGAACGGTTGAAGTAGGTATGTATGTTTAGAAAATTCGGAATTGCTCTTGGGGGGGGGGGCGACCGCCCCCTCCGCCCCCCCTGTATCCGCCAATGCGTCCTGAATCAACAAACTATGTAGCAGCTAATTACAGAGGAGGCGCAAAGTGTAGAAATTATAACACAACGGGCCAACAGAAACCAAATTGGTTAACGGGACAACGCAAATATTCAGATTAGCAGAAGAACAATAGTTCATCGGAACATCAGAAAAAAAATTATTCAACGGAACAACAGAAAAAAAATTATTCAACGGAACAGCAGAAAAATAAAATTCCAGCAGGACAACCGAATAGAGATTGGAAGAGTATCATTTGCAGACGATGTGGTAAGCGTGGACATATCGAAAAGTATTGTAGATCAGATAATATTGTAGGTAATAATAAGAAAAATTGTCAAGTAAATAATGTAGATTTCGTTGATGATGAACAAAAATTAACCTTGGGTTATTTAAATAATTTAACTTGTAGTAGTGATATACCAGCGCGTATTCTTTTATATGTAAATAATCATGATATCGAGATGGAAATTGATAGTGGTGCTTCTTCATTAATTATTGACGTTGAGACTTTTAAAATTGTTTTTGGAAATTACAATATCAGAAAATTAAATCGGAGTTTGGAAGTAATTACGGGGGATAATGTAAATATAGTAGGATCGGCAGCGGTATCGGTAAGAGATTTAAGTAAACGCGATAAGTACCATGAACTAAATTGAGTAGAGATGAGACGAATATATTAGTATTCGCTATGATATTACTAATATTTGAATATATTAGATATTAGGAATATGCCGATATTAAATATTCGAATATCATGATATTCATTTCCCATCGACCCCTTCTCATACCATGGATTTACCGATCTATTTATTCTTTATTTACTTGGATCCAAATTGCACTAATTTACCAATCTACTCTTCTTTTCCTTATACAATAAATTTTATACACTTTCATTTATATCTTCAAAGTAGACAGTCCTTTCCCTTCCGATAAATGTTGAATTCGTTGTTTAAATCTAACATAATCTTCCCTTACTCATTTACACTTTCCTTATTTAATGTGTAGGTGGTAGGTGCGAAATTGCATAGGTATACTTTCCCAGACCCTTTCCTTCTTAAAGTGCCTGCCTTCTTTCTCTAAAATGCGCTCAATATAGTCGTAAATTTTTAGTTTTCTATCCTTTGCGGTTCTCGAAAAATATTGAATAATATTTTTTTCCTCTTCACCTTCTCCCGACATCGCTCCCTACAATCACACCTTCAAAATTGTTTTCCCTGCTAGAAATCTACTGGGCCAAACTCCAGTAAAATTTCTAAGATCATATCTGGTACTGTTCTTGAGATTTAAAAATGTATTTTTTTGAAGGGAACAGCCCCTCACTTTTGTGCTGCACCACCCTCCTCAAAAAGTTCACGTTCAGTAGACTTCTTTTGTAATCCTATATACAGAAACCAAATTTTATCTTCTTGCTGTAATTGGTTCGGAAGATATTGATGTCCAAAGTTTTTCACCCCCCACCTCGACACCCCACCACCCCCCTTAAATTTTTTGGATCTTATCTAATCTTCCATTATCCCTTAAGAGAACCACAAAGTTTCAACTTTCTGAGATCAACCGTTCAGGAGATATGGATTGTAGAATGTTTCAATCCCAGGTTTCAAGCGTTTCGGACACATTTTTTTCCCCCCACTCCCACACCCTTCAACCTATATCTACAATTTTTTAAGCAATTGGGTCCACGATCATAGTTCTATATAAGTTTTAAATTTCAGCCTCCTAGCATAAGCGGTTTCTGAGATCTAGGAACCAACATTTTTCATCTAAAACGCTCCCCCTCCTCCCCCTTACGATACATATCATAGATTACTATGAGAAATTTCAGTCTTTTCGTAGCTTCTGAAAACTATTGATGCTGATCTCGTTCAACAGAATGAGCTCAACTTCGAGTATGTTTTCGAGACAGTTTATTAGCGCTGAGCTGACAGATATGACCGAAGCTGGATCTAAAACGCTGTACAAGGCTGAATTTGCTAATAAGAAGGGAGAGAATCAGCACCACAGTAAGTGTCCTGACCAAAAACTGTCTTATAAGCCGCTAAATGACGGCGATTCTTTTCAAACGACTTTGTGTAGAAGCTGCCTGGATGAGGAGGAAGAGGAAACAGTATTTCATATTCTTTGTAACTTTGTGAAACATTGAAGCTAGAGTTGTAAATAACTCTTATTGAAGCGTAGGAAAATAAATGAGATAAATTTTCCCCTTTGTCTATTGTTATCATCCGGTTAATGTTATTGTTTATGGCCGGTCCCAAAGTGATTACAATTAGCGGCATCCACTGTATATCCAAATATTAGTAATATCATAGCGAATACTAATATATTCGTCTCATCTCTAGATGGAACCTATAATACGTTTACATGGAGAATCCAAAGATCGAAAGATCGAAATTTGGATCGCGCTTATGACAACACCGGATCGAAAGATCGAAACATGGGCAAATCGAAGAAATGACGAACGACATAGGGTAAAGTTCCCAATCCTGAGCCCTCTCACCAGTAATGAGCCCTCTTTGCAAAATTTTCACCAAAAGCTAAGAACATGCTTGGTTTAGCTAAATTTTGTTTTTTCATTAAATGCCGTTATTCTTTATTGTCAGTTCGATATAAATACACTTTCCATGTGGTTCTCCTTCTGTTGGAAGAAATATTTCGTGCCGAACGGACTGACCTTCTTAGTGATGTGAAAACTTAACTATTCTTGTGCAAATGTATAAAGACTTCATTTTGATTCAAACAGCAGATAAGTACAGTATTTCGTTATTAGGTTTTACTATAGTTTATACTGATAGATTTATATATCTCCTACATATTTAAAATAAAAAGGTCTGGAATTAAAGAATTTCTTGCGAAATTAAAGAGGAGCTCATTATTACTGGATCAAAAATTTCATAATTTCTAGTAATAAGCCATAGTGGGGCTCACTACTGAATTAATGGAAAAATATAGCGTTCCAGTAATGAGCCCTGTGATATTTTATTGTCTAAATCAGTGTTTCCCAACCTTTTTTCTGCCATGCCCACCTATGCATATACATAATTTTTAATATTCAAAAATTAAACTCTTCACTGAAGAAACTTAAATTATAGGTTTTAGGAAGAAATTACTAGGAAATTGTTGAGAAAACACAGTAAGTAAATTTTAAAAACATATATTGGAGAACTGAAATTCAATTACAAAATCATTTTAATGAAGTTTTTTTTATATTAGTTTAATTATTTAAATTTAGTGAGATCCTTTCGCTTCATGCTTGCTGCAAAGAGATTTTATGCTGGGTTCCAATTTAGTTAGCTTCAGTCTCAAATCTCCCCGTTGTGTTATATCCAGTCAATTTCTTTTTTTAGCAGCAAATCATTTCTGGCACTAAATCCACATTCAGTTAAATATGAAGATGGAATCGGTAGCAATAGTTTTCTTACACATTTGGTTGGATTTGGATATTTCATTTCTGTTTCATCACAAAACCATGCCATCTTTCCTTTTATATAAGATAAAGTTTTAACTGACTTATCATTTTGCATTTCTGCAAGTTCTTCTTGATACTGGATATTTGAAATATCAGACAAATCCACTAACATTGGCTGCATCATCCAAGTTGGAAAATCAATTTGTTTCCAATCAAAAAATCTTTCTGTTAAATCAGCTGACAGAATTTTCAGATGATCGACAATAACAAGTACAGCAGTATCAGTCACTTCACATTTTTGGAGTCAATGAAACTTTCAAAATTTTTGTTGAGAATATGTTTCTGACATAATTCAATAAATGTAATGAAACCAAATATCTTAGCTTTTGCATCGACAAGAGTTTATTTTGTTCCTTGAACTTGGCTATTTAATATATTTAGTTTATCAAAGATATCGGCTAAATAACTCACAATTGCTTTACATATACTTCATTTCAGGTTTGTCACTTAAAAACTCACTAAGAGTGTCAAATAGTTCTAAACTGCCTTTCGAGAAGCAGAAATGATTACTTGCTCAAATAAAAGAAGGCTAACTATCACCGAAGCCAACATCGACAGGATACTAATACAATCGCAACCCAGCCTGAAGCTGCTTGGTCTTACTTTTCAACCAAAGCTGCAATGGACAATTTAGGTCCAGAAAATCGTCAACAACTTGGCCAAAGTAGGTAATATAATTAGCCAGAAATGAGGGAGCTACTACACATGCTCTTCTCCATATCGCCAGCACGCTGATCAGAGGACTCGTAGGATACTGCCTGTTACTATACTGCTGCACCACAAAATATGCAGCAACTGCAAGTAGCAGCAAGCAAAGTCCTAAGGAAAGTACTTGGAGCATTTCGCACCACCCCGATCGTCTCCCTAGAAGTGGAGTCTGGGTGCAACAGCATCGAGAAGACTTTCATCAACGCACAATTGCCTTATTTAGGCGCGACGTCTTAGACTACAGATGACCGCATAATAGCTCCTTAAAAGTTGTAGAGCAGTTAAACGAGAATAATGAAATCGGCCCATCCTATAAATCAGCACTATGGCTAGCTAGGCAGCGAATTCATCGGCTAGAAACTCCCATTCCACCACCACTAATATACCCCAACCCCATGTGCCACAGCTCCATACCCAACATCCATGTCGCCTATCCTTTCTACTACCCTGCAAAAGATCGAACCCCCATTCCAAAGTATCAACAAATACATCGAGAAAACCTTGCGGCTCTAACAGGCTACGTAAAAATTTATACGTAAATTTATACATATGTGTTCAGAAATGAAAATGCTAAGGGATGTAAAACCTCTAAAGATCGTGTTACAGTGCTATGTTGTGCCAGTATGAGTGGTCAAAAGCAGAAGCTTGCAGTGTCATCTGTGAGAATTGATGTGGACCAACAAAAAGTTAGTTCAGTGGGAGGTTTTCTGACAGCTGGCTAGCAAGTAGAAGAGAGGAGGGTAGGAAAAAGTTTTGATGGGGGGTCCGAAAAAAGTTTAAAAATGAAAGGTTAAGTTTTTTTGGCGCGCACGGAAAAAAATTAAAATTAAGAGAAAAAGGGTTTGGCGCGGCCGAAAATAAGGTTTGAGTTATATAGAGTGCACGAGCGAAAAATAATGAGAAAAGGTAGAAGAAAATAAAATAAATTAAATTAAAAACAAAAAAAAAAAAAAATATGACAGATAACACAGGGACAGATATTGACACGGACTGACATACCAAATAAAAATTGCAATAAACATAAAATATAAAAAAAATAATTGAATTACATGCAGAAACAAAAAAGTAATTTCTTTTATTAATTTATGGGTTTTTATTTCTTTCGTTTCGTTTTTATTTATATAGACATTTTTTTTGTTGTGTAAAAATGGCTAAATAAGAAAGCCTATAGGATGGATCTTCTCGTTTGAAGACATTCCGCCCCCTCATTCCTCTCTTTAGGGGCCATATTCGAATATTTTATTCTGAGGACTGATATGGCTATAGTAGGGTGGGCTAGTCGCGCACAACAACAGCGCCAGTCGAGTCGAAGGGAGTTTTCTCGGTCTCTCATGACCGA
Source organism: Beris morrisii (assembly GCA_951812415.1). Lineage (NCBI taxonomy): Eukaryota > Metazoa > Arthropoda > Insecta > Diptera > Stratiomyidae > Beris > Beris morrisii. The sequence goes on from OX638311.1 coordinate 97,741,243, forward strand.
TTGGGAATCTTATCCCAATTTTATCACCCGGGTAAGTCGGCGTGAAATTTTTGTTGTACAGGCCATGGGTTTTATGGTCTGAGGTGCAAACAACGTACCCCCCCACAGCCGCAGCTAGCCCGGAAGCCAGCAAGCACGTCGCTCCAGTTTGCATTTCAGCCACCAATTCGGAGGTAGGCGGAATTGGACCCCAGTTTCCCGATCCCCAACCTTTCCTTCGGTTATTTTGACTTTTTTAAGTAGAAATAACCACTCCAAGGCCTCCGATCACAACAAGCTGTTAGTCATTGGTAAGAGTAAAAACCCACGATGTTTCAAATATGTTCGAAGCTTACCGCTCGATTACTGTGCAAACCAAAATGCGTAGATGACGACACAGATTTTCACTGACTGGTTGACTAAGTGGGACCGTACTTTAAAGCGCAATATCCTTCTTTTAATCGACAACTGCACTGTACATACTGCTGAAATGCCTTTCAATCACATTAAAGTTGTTTTTTTGCCGGCTAACACAACATCACTTATCCAGCCTTGTGATCAAGGAATTATAAGGACACTTAAAGCGTACTACCGAACTGAAATGCGACGAAGAATATTGGACGAGCTTTAAGGAGATTTTTCAGGACAATCGGCAGCAGTGATCAGTAGGAAGACCAACCTTCTTAATGCCATCCACTTATTAGCCAGTCCAGAATTGTTTCAGGAAAGGTGGTTTCATATCTGAATCGAACAATAGTAACATCATGTATGAAACAATTGATTGTCTACCATCCCAACCGACCGATTTATCAGCAACTGAATTCAAGGAATGGATGGCTATCGTTGACAACGTAACAACATCAGCTACACTAACCGAAGATGACAAATGCGCATCAGTAATACAAACCTTGGATGATTCTGAAGATGAGTCCGTAAATGAAGAATCGGGAACAGTGAAACCACCAAACAACAAGGAAATTAAGAACGCTCTTTCGGTTTTGACTCAAGCAGTACAGTATCGGGCAGACGATTTCGACCTACACTATAAATATGAGAAGTTTATCAACAATTTAATAAGAGAAAATAAACAGACAAAAATAACGGATTTCTTCAAATAACAACTTTTTATATGTACAGGGTGGGCCAAATACAAGTTTTTTTTTAAAAATACAATAAAATGAACAAAATTAAATTTTTTTCCATGTATTATGGCTTTATTAGTAAGAGTAAACATTCCCATTAATGATGGAACACAACTTCGTTCAAGTGGCTGCTTCGGCTGGCTGCGCAGTAGCGCATTCTGTCACTCCAATTTTCCAAGACCTTGTTGATGGTTTCGGGCTGTAGCTCACGGATTGCTTGAATGATATTGGCCTTAAGTGCTTGAATCGTTTCTGGATTGTTGGCATAACATCGGTCCTTCACGGTTCCCCACAAAAACAAATCCAAAGGGGTCAAATCGCAGCTCCGAGGCGGCCAATTGACATCGCCAAGACGGCTGATAACACGATATGGGAATTTGGTGCGTAAAAGATGGATTGTGGCATGTGCTGTGTCGCATGGCACGCCATCCTGCATGAACCAGAGGTCGTCCAAATCCATGTCTTCAATTTCAGTAAAAAAAAGAGTCGGATAACATGGCTCTGTAACGTTCACCGTTGACCGAAACGTTGTTCCCAGACTCATTTTCTAAGAAAAATGGTCCAATGATGTCACCACTCCACAATCCGCACCAAACTGTCACTCTCTGTGGATACATTGGCTTCTCGACAATAACGTGCGGGTTTTCCGAGCCCCAGATGCGGCAATTTTGTTTGTTAACGTAGCCGCCGAGATGAAAATTCGCCTCGTCAGAAAAGATGATTTTTCGCCCAAGATCGTTGTCCAATTCAAGCTGCTCTAAGGCCCAAATTGCGAAGCGATAACGAAGCGGATGGTCGTGCGCCTTCAATTGCTGAGTCAATTGGACCTTGTAAGCGAATAATCCGAGATCATTGTGCAGAATTCTCCTCAGGCTAGTGCGTGAAATGTTGAGCTGTTGAGATCGACGGCTAGTTGATGTTCGTGGAGTGAGTCTCACACTCTCGGCTACAGCAGCCACATTCTCGTCTGTGCGCACCGTACGACGACGGGGGCCATGAGTGTTGTCCACTAGCATGCCAGTCTCACGTACTATTTGCACAAACTTGCGTACAGCAGGCGCGGTAGGTGCTCCATTTCGGCCAAAACTTCTTTTCAAAAAACGCACTGTTTGGGCTGCACAGCACTCACTTTGGAAATAAGTTTTCAATATTTCCCAACGTTGTTCAAGCGTAAAGCGATTCATTTCGTTCCGCGGAGGTATGATACTGACTTTCTGTCAAGATTTCGAGCGGGAAACAGCTTTCAGTGTCAAAATAACCTATGATTTAAAAAGAAACCACTAGATGGCCCACCCTGTATTTTATTAGTTTTATTTAATGTATTAAGTCTTATTTGAATACTGTATTATTTTTATATTGTTTTAAATGATGGAAATAAATTGGTTTTCTTTACAAGTTTTCAAGTTTTAATTCAAAGATACATCAGAGAATTTTGTATAAGGTAAGAACTTGGGTTGTATATAACACTTATTGAATAAAAAATGTATATGTTAGATGCTCCGAGCAATCTATATTCAAGCGTAGGAAAATATATGAGCATTTTTTTTTTCCTTCGTCTATTGTTATCAACCGGTTAATGTTAATTTTTTTGGCTGGTTCCAAAGTGATTACAATAAGCGGCACCTACTGTACTAGAACATTTTGAACTGAACAAGGAAATTATAATTAGTTGTGATGCGAGTCCCTATGGTGTGGGAGCAGTTTTGTCGCATTTAGTCAATGGAGAAGAGAAACCGGTATTATTTGCTTCCAGCACACTTATTAATGCAGAGAAAAATTATACACAAACGCACAGAGAAGCTCCTGCAATCATTTTTGCGGTAAAAAATTCCATAAATTTATATATGGTCACAAATTTCTGATCTTTACAAATCACCAACCTCTTTAATAATAAACATACAGCAGTCACGATCGGCTGCAAGCCAATCGTATGATACTCTAGATGGAATACTGAACTCCGATTTATATTGTAGTTGGAAAAAAAGTAGAATTACGTGTGTATTTTAATTGAATCTAAAGGATATGATAAGAGCTTCAATTGTGAAGTAGTTAATTTTCTCTTGAGATATCGCAACACTCCTACTGCTACTACGGGTAAAACACCGGCTGAATTAATATTTAGTTTTGAACCTCAAACATTGCTCAATATTCTAAATAAAAATCCAACACATAAAATAACAAATAAAAGGCACCGTAATCAATATTCGAACAATAATAACAACAATAATGAAAAAAATGTAAACAAAATAGTAACTTAAGTCACAATAGCAAAAGAAATAATTTAGGAAGTTTTGAGAAGCGGAAATTGTATAAAAAACATACTGCAGTCACGATCGGCTGCAAGCCAATCGTATAATACTCTAGATGAATACTGAACTCCGATTTATATTGTAGTTGGGGATAAAGTAGAATTACGTGTGTGCATGTTGTATGTCCTTTATTAAGGACTGCCATTAGATTGCTACTCAAAACTAAAAGACAATATTCAGTGTTTAATTTCATATCTTGAACTGGGTAAGTCATCGAAAAAAAATGTCCTTTTTGAAGGACTTTCACATGGGAGGTGCAGGAAGGACTCACTCGATTTCTTACATATTTATCCTTTTACTTGGAACCATTCAAAAATGAACGTGTACAAAATTTCAAATTCGTAGCTTGAAGCGTTCGAAAGTTATAGGAAAATATTGTTGAACACGTGTCTTAAGGACATTTTGTATGGCAGCTACCAGAAGGAGTAAAAGGATTTAACTGATTAGTAAACTCGAACTTCGTTTTTACTCAAAACTAATTTGTACAATATTTCCAATTCATAGCTAAAAGATTACTTGAGTTATAATAAGTTCCGTAAATTAAGTGAAGATGTTTTGACAGGATATTTGTATGGCAGTTATACGAAGGACTAATAGGATTTTCTTCATAATCATATATTTAGCTCCAACTAGTGGAAAAATAACACATACAAAATTTCAAAGTCGTAGCTTAAACCCTTCTGAAGTTTTAGGTTTAGGTTTAGGTTTAAGAAGGGGCGCAGCGCTAAAACCACCACGCTCACTAGGCGCCAAACGGGCCCATTGCGATCCCTTCAGGTCCTCATGGGCTATTCCATCACCTCAGAAACACTCCAATTCCCTGCAGAACCTGACTAATTTGTCATACCCTAACGACCTCAAATCCTCGATGTTCTCGAAGAAAAGGCTACCCAACCATTTCAGACGCCTCCTAGCGATCCCCGGGCATTCACACAGAATGTGAGTGATGTCCTCCACAGCATACAGATCGTGGCAGAACCTACACATGTCCGATTCCGCAATCCCTAGCCGCATAGCGTGTTTCCTCAGCATACAGTGTCCCGTTAGTGCTCCGACGAGCAGTCGCAGTTTTCCTCTATCCCAAGTCAATATATACCTAGTCTTTTGACTATCCAGCTCAGACCACAGGGATCTAGAAATCCTGCAGCTTGCCAGTCCTGCCCACCTAGAGTTGGCTGTCTTTATGGATCGCTCACCAATTTGCGCTTTGATGCCGCATATCGGAGGACAAACATCCTTCTCAACCCTACCATTCGATGCCGATCCCGATCTCGCCAGCTCGTCCGCTCTTTCGTTCCCTAGAATATTACTATGCCCTGACACCCAGCAAATCTGTACTTTGTTCTGACTACAAAGTACCTTTAGCACTTCTCGACAGCGCTTTACTAACTGGGATTTAATGGTGACCGATTCCAGCGCCTTTATGGCTGCCAGGCTGTCAATGTAGAGTGAAATATTCTGATCGCATATCTCCCCCATTAACAGGATGTTTGATGCCTGCAACACCGCCAGAATTTCCGCTTGGAATACGCTGCACATATCTGGCAGCTTAAACGACTTCCCTACACTCAGCTGCTCAGAGAAGACGCCTGCGCCAGTGCCGCATTCCATTTTCGATCCATCCGTATATACGGAGATTTCCCCTTCACGTAGTACCCTATTGTTCTCCCAGTCCACTCTACTAGGATACACAATTTCGTATGGCGTCACAAAATCTATCCCTGGAATTAAGTAGTCCGTACTAATATCCGCCGGGCTTCCCAGAAATTCGAGAATTGAACTATGCCCTTTAGAGCTCCGCTTAAAAAGTGCGCAGCTCGATAGCCTAACTGCTGTATTTGCCGCTACCTGTTTCACAAAGATATCCACTGGTAATAGATGCATAAACACCTCCAACGCGGCAGTAGGCGTTGTGCGAAGGGCTCCCGTGATCATAACACAAGCAGTCCGTTGCACTCTTCCTAGTTCCCTAAGATTGTACTCTTTATCCATGGCTTTCCACCATACCACTGCCCCATAGGTCAGAATAGGTCTCACAACCGCCGTGTACAACCAGTGTACTATATTTGGTTTGAGACCCCAGCCTTTGCCCACGGTCTGCTTGCACGCGAAAAGCGCGTTATTTGCCTTCTTAATGCGCTCCTGAATATTCAATTTCCAGCTGAGCTTCCTATCCAGAATTAGACCCAGGTATTTAGCTTGTTCCGATGGTCTAAGCTCCACGCCTTCGAGCTTCGGCAGCCTAAATGCCGGAATTCTATGCTTCCTTGTAAATAGCACCAATTCAGTTTTAGAAGCATTCACCCCCAGGCCGCATCTTTCAGCCTACTGGCTGAGTGTGCGGAGTGCAGATTAGAAAATGCTCGACAGCGTATCCAAAAACTTGCCCTTGGCGATTACCACAATGTCGTCTGCATATGCCACGACCTTTATTCCCTGCTTTTCAATTTCCAGGAGAACCTCGTTCAGAACGAGGAGCCAAAGAAGGGGCGATATCACCCCCCCCCCCCTGAGGAGTTTCCCTCGAGGCCTGTCTTATAACATTGCCTTGCCCATATTAGCACTCACGATTCTGGTATTCAGAAGAGTCGTTAGCCATCTTGTCAATACCTCCTCCAATCCTATGCTATATAATGCCGCCCTAATTGCTTCCACTGTCACGTTGTTGAAAGCCCCTTCTATGTCCAGAAAAGCTGATAAAGCAAATTCCTTATACTCCAGACTAGATTCTATAGACCCCACTACCTCATGCAGGGCTGTGTCTACAGATTTCCCTCTCATGTAAGCATGCTGTGCGCCTGACAGCATCCTGTTTCCACATAGATTCCGAATGTGCGTTTCCAAGAGCCTCTCAAGTACCTTGAGCACAAAGGACGATAGACTGATGGGTCGAAAGTCCTTTGTTGTTGTGTGGCTGGGTCTGCCGGCTTTCGGGATAAAAACGACACGCGCCTCCCGCCAGGCATATGGGACGTACCCCACCGACAGGCAGCTCCTATAAATAGTGCTTAGCCAATTTCGGATTGCCACAGATGCTCTTTGTAGCATGATTGGCCTGATGCCATCTGGTCCTGGTGATTTATAGGGAGCAAAAGTGCCTATAGCCCATTTGATCCTTTTTTCACTTAGTAGTTCGACCATCCCTCCCGGAACAATCTGATTTGCCAATGAAGCTCCATTTCCCGTAGGGTGCCCATCCAGCGATGTGCTTCCAGGAAAGTGAGTGGACATCAAAAGCTCTAGCGTCTCTTGACTAGTTTCCACCAATGTTCCGTCGCTCCGCCTAATGTAGCTCGGTGTACATGGCTCCTTGGAAAGTAATTTCCGTAGCCTAGACGCCTCGCTGTTTCCGCTAATAGATTCGCAGAAACCTTTCCACGACTCCCTTTTACGCTTCCTAATTTCATACTTAAACACTCTGAGACTGGCTTTGTACCTGTCCCAGTCCGCCTCATTTCCGTCTCGTTTTGCCCTATTAAACAGTTTTCTACTAGACTCCCTTATTTTCCTAAGTTCGCCATTCCACCAGGGTGGGTTAGCTTTCTTTGGGGCCCTGGGCAGCGGACAGGACCTTTCGAAAGTGTTAACTAAAACAGCATTGAAAACTTCTCCACACTTCAGTTCCACCGGAGGAGGCGGTAAATCCGTCTCCGTGATTCTGTGGAACCTATTCCAATCTGTCTTCCTAGGATTCCTTGCCGGCTGTATTCTCACCTGCTCGAAGTTAATTTCGAAGAGAAGCCAGCAATGGTCCGAGAAAGATGGTCTATCTGAGACCTTCCATTTATCAACTCTTAAAGTACTGGAGTTAGTGGCTAGCGTGATGTCCAGCACTTCCCTCCGGTTCCTTACTATGAATGTGGGGTCTGACCCTGTGTTGCATATCCTGAGATTGGTACCCATAATAAAATCAAAAAGAGACTTACCCCGTTCATTGGTGTTGGTACTTCCCCACTGCGTGTGGTGTGCGTTCGCATCGCATCCGATGACAGTATCCCATTTCCTACACATTGAGAGCTCCCGCACTGTAGCCGCTGGAACATCCGCGCTGTCGTATGGTAGGTAAGCTGACGCCAGACACATTGACTTACCCTTCTCCCTCTCTAAGATAACTGCCGTTAAGTCCTCATTACTGTAATTATTTAACAAAAAAGACTTTAGCTCTATTTTTATCAATATGCATGCCCTGGGTTTACCTTCACATTTCTTGTAGCATAGTTTGTAATTCGGGAGCTTGAGTCCCTGGAATTCGTTCTTTCCGTTAACCCAGGGCTCCTGAATTAATGCTACAGAGACTCCCTTTTCCGCCATGTAGGCCGCCAAACAAGCGGTTGCCACCTTACTGTGGTGGAGGTTGATCTGTATCACCTCCAACATCAGTAGGAACCGCCTCCTCAATACCCCTCTTTTGTAGTGATGCTTTTACCATCACCCTGCCCAGTCCGAACCGTACCATCCCTTTGCACACACACTGAAGTTATCGACCAATATTCTTGAAGACGTGTTTTAAGAACATTTTGTATGGCAGCTTCCAGAAGGAGTGAAAGGATTTCGCTGACTAGTAAACTCGAACTTTCTTTTCACTCAAAACTAATTTGTACAAAATTCCGAATTCGTAGCTAAAAGATTACTTGAGTTATAGTGAGTTTCGTAAATTAAGTGAATATATTTTGACAGGATATTTGTATGGCAGCTACACGAAGGACTAACAGGATTTTCTTCATAATCATATATTTAGCTCCCACTATTGGAAAAATAACACGTACAAAATTTCAAAGTCGTAGCTTAAACCCTTCTGAAGTTATCGACCAATATTCTTGAACACGTGTTTTAAGGACATTTTGTATGGCAGCTACCCGAAGGAGTAGGACGATTTTGCCCGTTAACGAACTTAGCCTTACAAATTCAACCAAACATCCAGATTCAAAATTTCAAGATCCTAGGTGCAGGCGTTCTTGAGTTATCGTGTTCACGGATAGACGGACGGACGGACGGACGGAGAGACGGACGGACGTCAAGCGGATTTGAGGTTTTTGGCCACAAATAAGCATAATATATAACTTTTTTTGTCCGAGGCTTGGTTCTATGCGTTACAAACTTTTGGGCTGGATTAAACTTATAATACTCTATAAGATTTCATCTAGAGTATAATAACAAACAAAACAATATTACTTTTAAAGATGGCTAAGACATATTATACATAAAGTACTGTAAAATTTTCACCATTTTTAAGATCATTTATAACAGATAATAATAGCAGCAATGCAAAAGATAATTATAACGATACCGATAGTTGTACACAAGAAGAAGAATTTCATACTCCTAAAGAACTAGAGGGAGAAGAATGTAGTATAAGTGAAGAAGATTGTGAATTGTATGTATCAAACCTATAAGACGAACAAGAAGGCAGCTAAAAAAGGTAAATTATAAGAATTAAAAAAAAATAATAAGTTCTGACATATTTGCTTATACCCTTGATTGAATTATATAAAAATACGAATTATTTAAATTTATTAAGTAAGTTTTATGCAATGAATTATATATATTAGATTTAAGAGTATTACGATGTAAATAATAAGTCATTATTTTATAATTATTACCTAAGTAAAAATAATAGTAAGTTTGGAGTAATTGTTATGTCTAGTTCTAGCGGACGGCACTTGCATTTAGACCTCCGAGCAGGCAAGTCAAATAAATAGTTTCTCTATGAATTCGGAATTTTGTACAAATTAGTTTTTAATGAAAACGAAGTTCGAGTTTACTAGTCAGCGAAATCCTTTTACTCCTTCTGGTACCTTCCATACAAAAAATTCTTAAGACACGTGTTCAACAATATTTTTCGATAACTTTTGAACGCTTCATGCTACGAATTTGAAATTTTTTACACATTAATTTTTGAATGGTTCCAAGGAAAAGGATAAATATGTAAGAAATCGAGTGAGTCCTTCCTGCACTGAATACACTGAGTGAGTAGCAATCAAATGGGAGTCTTTAATAAAGGACATACAACATGCACACACGTAATTCTGCTTTATCCCCAACTACAATATAAATCAAAGTTCAGTATTCATCTAGAGTATTATACGATTAGCTTGCAGCTGATCGTGACTGCAGTATGTTTAATTTCTAGTTTTATATATATTATACCTATATCTTCTTACAAGAAGGTGTGTAACGAAATTGTGGTAAACAGATGTATGCTATAGATTTGATACCTCCGCAAAGTAAATGAAAGTAAAGATGTATAGGATATTGGCTCAAGAATTTTAAAAGTCGAAAGAAAAGCAAGAAGTCATCATCTGACAAATTGTGTGAAATTCCTGCATACATACCCGACACTAGCTATCACACAATGTAATTTACAGTCATTGAAAATTCCTTTTCATGCTAGACTAAAAAAAATACTACATATCATCTCAGGCTTAGTTTCACGGATGAGCAACTAGCAATGACATTTAACCGAATGTGTTTTATTGCCTTGTTGTGATGTGATCTGTGGGTTTTTATATTTTAGATGAGATTCTGTACATCGAATGTGCAGATCAGATACGTATGTAGGATTTGATGGTACGAAAATATAATATAATGTGAGTTTTATTCGATATAATAAAAGGATTGTTTAAAATAATTCGTAGTTTTTACGTCTTCACTTTGTGAGCTTTACTTATCGAGTGGACTAAATTATAAAAGTACATAGTACATACTTTAAAATGTAACGTAATGAATTTTGAATTATACTCAAGACAGACTGCCCACAATAAATTTCCATTTATCGTTAATCCCCATTTAGGTTCTGCGTGTCATGTAACTATTTCGCCTTATGGCAACACATGTACGAAATATTTTGAACTATTTCTCGGTTATGTAATTAATTAGATTGGACATTCTTTTGGAAATAAATGCCGAAAATCGTACCAGAGCTAACGTATTTGTTCAAGCTTTCTTACGATAAAGTAGAAATTTAAATGAAATTAAAAACATAACGCAGTCACGATTGGCTGCAAGCCAATCGTATGATACTCTAGATGAAATACTGAACTCCGATTTATATTTTTGTTGGGAATATATCAAAAGAATGAGGAGTGCACATACAATTATTGCATGACCTTTTATTTACAGGTAGAAACTTTTGTATAGTGGCTACCCGATGGATGGTTAAACGATTTCTTGAGTTATAGTGAGTTCTATAAATTAAGTTAGGACATTTTTACAGAATTTTTGTATGGCAACTACATGAACGACTTATGGGATATTTTTCATATTAATAATTTCGGCTGCGACTATTATAAAATCAACGTATACAAAATTTCAAAGTCGTAACGTAATCGTTCAATATTGGTGAACACGTGTTTTAAGAACTTTTGTATGACAGCTACCAGAAGGAGTTGATGGATTGCGCTAATTATTGAACTCGGTCTTGCTTTTGATATAAAACTAATTCCTGTAAAATTTTGAATCCCTGCTTTAACTCGTACTAGAGTTATAGTGGATTCTGTAACTTGTATACATTTTTGAAGGACTTTTGTAGGCTGCTACACGAAGGACTCATTCGATTTGCATCATATTCGGAACTTTCGTTTCAAACATGGTAAACTTTAAGTATTCAAAATTTCAAGCTCCTAACTTGAAGCATTCGAGCAATAATTGTGAATACGTGTTTTAAGGACTCTTGTATGGGAGGTACCCGAAGGAGTTGAAGGATATCGCCCAGTAACGAACATAGCCTTACTTTTTCTATTTTACAGGTGCTGACCAAATTTCAACTTTCTAGGCCAACGCGTTCTTGAGTTATCGTGCAAACGGACGGACGGACAGACGGAGAGACGGACGGACGGACGGACAGCAAACGAATTTGTGGTTTTTGGCCACAACTAAACACAAAAAAATGTATAACTTTTTTTCGTCCGAGGCTCGGTTCTATGCGTTACAAACTTTTCGGGCTCTATATGATTTCATCTAGAGTATAAAAATGGTCCACTCAGTTCTGGAAAGTTAAACTCGTGAGATATTCTTTTATTGCTTGGGTTTCAAATATAGGGCAGCAAGGAAGCATTGCTTCCCTTACATTTTGCTGAAAAATATCTAAAATGCGTTTTCTAAATCGTGCAGAAAAATCGCGAAAAAAATTCATGTTTCAAAAATTTTATTTGGTGCAGTCTAAATAAAAATTCGCAAGAAACTCACTCGAATATCTCACACAGCCGAATTGGCAACACCACGAAAAAAAGCAAGCGAAAAGAAACCAAGAAGAAGACACATGGAAGCAATTAGAAATTTGCATCTATAAGCTTTCATTTCATTCCGTAGTAAGCCCACGTCATGAAAAAAAAATTTCGTATAACGTCCCGTGGATGCAGTAAGGAATTTGCTTCCACGGGTAGTAGAACACATTCTTGACTGGTGCGGTGAAGCTTTCAGCAAGCATCAAGATCTGATAAGATATAAGTGTTACCAGAGTAGGATAGGAATTGAATTCTGAATAAAACTTTGAATTGAATGGTGGTAAATAGTTGAATTATATTTAATTTGGTTTTTAGATCTCAGGAACCACTTACGCTAGGAGGCTGAAACTTGGAATTTGGACCTATTTGCAAAAAAATGGGATAGAATGAACGTTGCTCGTTCATAAAATTCCACCTGGATCTTTTGGGCCGGCTCAAAGAACCGGATCTTTGAAAAGAGCGAGATCTGGTGAGCCGGTTCATTAGAAAGATCCAAATTTCCCATCTCTATTTGGAATTTTAATAAAATATTTAGAAGGAGAAAGACCAGTATACCTGACCTTCAATATAAAAACGGCAAGACGGTGTCGACCGAAGACAGAGCCGAACTCTTGGCGAATTGCTTCGAATCTTATCGGATCACTCAAGATCTTAGTAACGTAACAACTACCAACCTAGTAAATAGGACCCTGCTAAGTTTCGAAACTCTTCCCTCAAATTTAGATGCAACGAACTTATGTAAGCCTAAAGAGATCAAAGCTATTTTACGACAATTAAAAAATAGGAAAAGCCCAGGTATAGATCAAGTTCCAAATATACTTTTAAAACCCTTCCCAGAAAGGAAATAGTATTCTTGAACTGAATCACATCAAAGTATCCGTCCATCCAAAACCGAAAAATCGCAACACTGTAACCTAATTAATCGTCTTCACCACGAGTGTATGGTACCTTGTACACCGCCCCGAAACAAGTACTGCACTCAGAAAAAAACATTGTAAAATCAAATAAAATCACATTCTTTCAATAATTTTCAATTATAATTTGTCTTCGAAATGCATTTACATAAATTCAAATACATTTTCAATTTAACACATATTTTAAATGACAATAATATCTTTCAAAGGGATATCCTTTCAATTGAAATATGCTGCATGTAAATTTGCGGTCAACATGATTATATATTCAATCAACTACTTTCAGTTTCATTCAAAGTGAACATTTTTGAAATCAAAGTAAAGCTTTACTAAGCTTTTTTGTTGACTATGGTTAATTTCAATCTAAAATTATTTAATTTTAATTGATTTTGAAAATTAAACATTTTAAAAGCATGTTTCAAATTGATCTTTCTAATATTATTTCATGAGGATGTAAATTAAAACTGCAAACAATTAAATTTTTTTCTTTTTAATTTAATCCATTAGAAAATAAAATTGAGATTGAATATAAGAAATAATATATAGATATACATAAAATTAAAGGTACTTATTCCGTAAGTAAGTTTTGTAGTTATTTAATAAATATATATGTAAACAATTTTAATTCCTTCAAACAATTTGGGGCTAACGCTCTGCCAATTTCATATGCCTGAAAATAAGTGTCAAACCCCCTAATTTCAATTTGTTAGCATACTACATACAGCATCAACAATTTGCTTTTATAACAATGTGAAATTTCCAGCCGAATTTTTCAATTCCTTTCTTCTCAAGGAAGCAGTTTGCATCCATCTCTCCTAGACATCATTTCAATTCGAGAAATCTGTAGAGTAGTTTTGATTGCTGTGGCAAAAGTAACATCTACTTCGTCGTCAGTCAACTGATTCAGGTCTGGACTTTCAGATTTGTGCGTTGATGTTGACGAATTCGGGCTATTAAATCGAGGCTTTTACTTTATTATTTTAATAATACAGTATTGTTTTCGATTTTTTAAAAAAAAAAATTTGATACCCTCAAAATTTTTTTTTTCACGTTTCATGACGAGTAGACACGAAAAAAGCAAAAAAAAATTTCAGTCCGTCTGTCCGCCGTACGCCGTACGCCGTACGCCGTACGTCGACCGCTGTACGCAAAATCGTTTGAAGGCTCGTAGCTCCCAAACCCTTTGAGCTATTAAATTGAAATTTTTTTTATGAATAGAATGGGTAGGCCCCTTGAAGTGGCCAAATTTGTAGGAGTGGGGGTGTGAGGGGGGAGGAGGGGGAAGTGTTTTAGACGGAAAATTTTGGTTTCTAGATCTCAGCAACCACTTATGCTAGGAAGCTGAAATTTGGAATTTATATAGAGTTTCAGTAGTGGACCCATTTGCAAAAAAATTGCCGATATAGGTGAAGGGGTTTGGGAGTGGGGGGAAAAATAATGCGTCCGAAACGCAAAAAAGGTGAGATCGACACTTTCTAAAATGTTAATGTCACAAAATTGAAAATTAATGAATATCTGTAGGTATACTAGGAGAATAGATCGGAAACAAAAATTTGAGTGGGGGCAGTGGCGTACGGGGGTGGGGGTGAAAAACTTTAGATTGCGATATCTTACGAACCAATTGCACTAGATAAATAAAATTTGGTTTCTGTATAAAGGTTGACAAATGAAGTTTGCTGAAATCAAAATTTTTTAAGGGGGCGGTGGAGCATGAAAGTGGAGGGGATAAGAATTTTTCTAAAAAATCACGTCTCATATCTCAAGAACGGCGTAAGATAGATGCTTAACATTTTTACCAGAAGTAGGGCTAATAGACCCCTAGTAGAAAACAAAATTTTGGAAGTTTTGGTGTAAAGGGTGAGGGTGGGGGAGGGTGAAAAGGAAAAAGTTCCGATTTTAATATCTCGACAACCTATAATTATATAAAGCTTAAACTTGGTATTTAGATAGAGCTATATTAGTAGCATCTTGGAAAAATATAATTTTTTATAGGGGTAGTATGGTACGGGGGTGGGGGGTGTTTTTCCTATCTATAGAACGGCTTATGCTACAAAGCTGAAACTCGGTACGTTTATGTAAATCAACTAAAAAACTAATTTAGATAAAAAAAAATTTCAAATATCCATTGGCGTTCGGAGGGGGGGCAAAAAAAATTATCAGTGAAAATGGAATGCATATATTTTCACTGTTTTCGTCATATCTATTAGGTCTTTCCAAATATTGAATTCATTTTTGTACTATGGATTCTTCATATAAATACCTAGAAAGTGTTTTCAGGATTTTTTAAAATTCGACCTTTAAGGAGGTGCAAAGGGGGTTGTAAACTTTTTCACGAATTCTACTATATCGACACGTCTTATCAGATATTGAATATCTTTTCATATTCATGGGCTTGCGTAATAATCGCCTAAAACTTGTTTTTAACTTTTTTCCTTTTTCCACCTAGGAGGGTATAAATGGGTTGAACACGTTTTCACGAGTTCCGTCATCTCTTCTAGAAGTGATAAGAAATTGAATTGGTTCCTACTTTCTCGTGCTGTCTTCATATTTATTTATTAACTCTTTTCAGGATTTTTGAACATTCAACCCCCAAGTGGGTGTAAGGAGGTTGAATATCTGGTGATATATCGAATTTATTTTTACTTCCTAAGGTTTCCTATGTAAAAAAGCCAAAAAGTCAATTTCAGTATTTTAGATATTCAATCCAAAGAGGTGTAAGGAGGTTGTATGCTTTTCAAAGTTTCGACATATTTCTTAGGTTTGATGAGATATTAGATCGCTTTTTATTTCCACAGACTTTTTATATAATCGCCTACAAACCCATTTCTCAATTTTTCGATATTCAACCCCAAGGGTTTGTATATGTTTTCACAATTTTTGCCATCCCTTAGTTCTGATAAGATATAAAATTGATTATTACGGCCAACCAATTCACGATTTTTCGAATTTCCATAACCAAAGAGGTGTGAAGGGTTTGCTTACGTTTTCAGAAATTTTTCAAAATCCGTCTTGTCTCATGAGATATCAGGTTGCTTCTTATGAAATCGTCTAAAAACCTATTTCACAATTTTTTCGAAATTCAAACCCCAAGTGGAAGTAATAGGTTTGTATACGTTTTAACAATTGGTCATATCTCTTAATTCTGATAAGGCAACAAATTCGTTTTTGCTTCTATGGGCTTTTAGTGTACATAATATACTGAAATTCGAATAGTCTACACGGACTTTTTCAATGTTTAATCGGCTAAAAATCTCTATTTTAAATATTTTTATATTAAGAACAAAATTAATTTTCCATAAGAAATCTAAAAATCTCGAAGCAACTCATGATACACTCCGACTTTTACCGCTCCCGAACTTTGACCCTAAAAATAATAAAGTTTCGCCCAGACTATTGGCAGATTTTTTTGTCCTCGCATTGATATATTTATACCATAGCTTCCACTAGGATTTTTTTTAATTCCTCGAGGACAAAAATAGTACTCCTAAGGAATTAAAAAATTTTTTATTGAAATATTCCAAAGTAACAATATAAAAAAGTTTACCTTTTGTTCTTTAGGAAATAAAGCCAACAGTTGCTCGGTAAGAGCGCCAAAATCTTTTGGTGCTATTTTTGGGTGTTATACAAGATATTCTAAATAATAACATCAATTAGTTCGATGCTGTAAGGCAGGAATTTTGCTCATAGAATTTCAAAATTCCTCTCCCCTCACAATTATTTTCTAATATTTGTTTTAGATTTAATGGCGAACCATTCTGTAAATTTACCATCCATGACTCGATTTTCGAGTTGTTGGATATTGTGTCGTCATCAATTTTGATCTAAAAAAATAAGTTTAATTTTCTATATTAGAGAGTGTATACTGTTTTTTTTTCTCCAGTGGAAAAGCTTTTCCCGAAACTCCGCCCTTAAACCGATGTTACTTATAAGTTCATTTATATCATCAGCAGATAAATATTGGAGACTTCTGTATGTTATATGAGCTTCTGTAAAACACAGAAATTTAAAAAATAATTACTGAAAAATATACATAGCATGTATTTCAAAAAAACACTTTAAACGGAGACTTCCATACAACATACTAATTTCACTTAAATTACAGTACATACATTTCATATTTTCGAAAATAATGAGAATTAAACTTAAAAGGACATAAGGAAATAGTTATAATATTCATATACGAAACCGATATCTTTTCTATTTATTATTTATTTATATTTTGGAATAAAAAAAAGAAATACCCGGTGTATGCGTATTGTCGAGTAATAATTCTCATGAGTTGAATGATATTACAATTTTAGGCGTAATACATTATCTTAAATAGTAAAAAACGAAGTACACTTTCACTCACATAAGGTATAATTAAGATTTTACTTACCTTGTAAAATATCATGTAACTCCACCAATTCCCATTCGACGAGTAATTGATACAAATTTGTATCAAATGAAGGAGTGGTCCACTCAAAATCAAAAATTATGTCTACATTTGCAACATTTAAAACACTCATTATTTTTTTGACTTTTCACTACACTACACAGCAGACTGCACCGTACGCGAATGTGATGATAAAAACAAATTCGCACCGCGGAAATTGTGAAACTCTTTGCAAGTTCGTACATGATCATTGCAATCAAAGTGATTTCATTTTAAAATATGTATAGTGTCAATTCAAATCAAATGGTAAACTATCTTGAGTATGCAAATTAGGGGGAACATATTTATTTCAAATTTAAGTTGCATTTGAATAAAGAATCAAAAATCTGCCAACAGTCTGGGATCAACTTAATTATTTTTTCGGTAGAAGTTCGGAATGCGTTCAATTCTGAGACGCGGTGTAGGTTACTATGTGACTGAAAACTCAAAAAAAAGTTCTAAAAAGGTTAGAATGGGGTCGCGCTAGAATACTTACGCCGCTACCACATATAACATATGAATTACATAATTGGGTCATACTCCGGGACGAGGTCTAAGTCGTAGTATAATATCAGTTGTTACGTGATTATGAGATTTTTAGTGATTTGGTTTTGGGCCATTTCATGAAATCGGAAATGCATTTGTAGGCGATAATATAAAAAGTTTGTGGAAGTGAAAACCAATCTGATATCTTATCAATCGTAAGAAATATGTCGAAAGCCTTACGTCCTATTGGAGTTGAATATCTAAAAACACTGAAATCAACTTTTGACGATTATGTAGGAAGCCTTAGGAAGTAATAATGAATTTGATATCTCATTAGAACTAAGAAATATGTAGAAATTTGTGAAAACATATGCAACCTCCTTGAAGGGGTTGAATATTAAAAAATCCTGAAATGAGTTTTTAGATATATGTAAAGAAAGCCCGAGGAAGTAAAAACCAATCCCATGTCTTATCACTCCTAAGAGATATGACTAAATTCGTGAAAACGTGTTCAACCCGTTTATACACTCTTAGGGGTTGAAAAAGGAAAAAATTTTAAAACGAGTTTTAGGTGATTATTAAACAAGCCCGTAGAAGTAAAAATATATTCTATATCTAATCAGACCGGAGAGATACGGCTGAATTCGTGAAAATGTATACAACCCCTTTACACCATCGTGGGGGTCGAATATCAAAAAATATTGAAAACACTTTCTAGGTATTTATATGAAGAATACGTGAAATAAAAATAAATTCAATATTTGAAAAGACCTAATATACATTTTTTTTTAATCAAAATTACTTTTCTAGTTGACTTACATGTACATACTGAGTTTCAACTTTCTAGCATAAGCCGTTCTATAGTTAGGAAAAACACCCCCCACCCCCGTACCATACTACACCTATAAAAAATTATATTTTTCCAAAATGCTACTACAATAGTTCTATCTAAATACCAAGTGTCAGCTTGATGTCATTTTAGGTTCTCGAGATATAAGAATCGGAACTTTTTCCTTTTCACCCTCCCCCACCCTCACCCTCTACACCCTCATCCTCAACATTTTTTTTCCTGCTAAGGGTCTATTGGGCCTATTTCTGGTAAAAATTCTAAGCATCTATCGTACATTGTTCTTGAGATATGAGACGTGATTTTTTAGAAAAATTCTTATCCCTTCCACTCCCACACTCCACATCCCAATTAAAAATTTTTACTTTCAGCAAACTTTATTTATCAACCTTAATACAGAAACCGAATTTCGTTTTTCTAGTGCAATTGGTTCGTGAGATATCGTAATCTAAAGTTTTTCACCCCCCACCTCCGTACGCCACTGCCCCCTCTTAAAAATTTGTTTCCGATCTATTCTCCTAGTATACCCACAAATGTTCATTCAGTTTTAATTTCGTAACATTAACTGATTAGGAGATATGGATTTTAGAATGTCTCAATCTCGGCTTTTTTGCGTTTCGGACGCATTATTATTCCCCCCACTCCCACACCCCTTTACCTATATCATATTTTTTTTTGCAAATGGGTCCACTATCGATGCTCTATATAAATTCCAAGTTTCAGCTTCCTAGCTTAAGTGGTTACTGAGATCTGGAAACCAAAATTTTAAGTCTAAAACGCTTCCCCACCTCCTCCCTCACACCCCCGCCACACAGAAGGTGGCCACTTGAAGGGGTCTGCTCAGTCTACCAACAGAAAAAAATTCAACTTAATAGCTCAAAGAGTTTGAGAGTTATAAGCTTTCAAACGTTTTGCGTACGGCGGACGACGTACGGCGCACAGACGGACTGAAAATTTTTTTTGCTTTTTTGGTGCTAATTAGTCAAGAAACGTATAAAAAAAATTTTCAGGGTAGCAAATTTTTTTTTTTAAAAAATCGATAACAATACTTTATTATTAAAATAATAAAGTAAATGATCAAATCGAATGAAATCAAATAGCTATAGTAAGTAAATATCATTTAATTTTTACATTCAAGTTCTTGCGTGTTAATTGTTATCAAAGTGATTTCATTTTAAAATATGTAACTATTTGCCATTTCAATTTAAAGGGAAAACTTTCTTCAGTTTAGAAATTAAAGGGAACATATTCATTTCAAATTCAACTTACGTTTGAATGAATGAATTTTATAATTTAATCAAAATGAATGAAATCAAATAGCTTTCATTTCATTTTTAAGTTGCAACTTTTCTCTGAGTGTGGGAGTAGGTCTCCATCACCATTTATTCAAGACGGCCAGGATCATATAGACCGGCGAAGACAATTGTCGTCTGGTGACAAAGCCACAGTTGGGTGGCTTATGCCCCATGGATTTCCAAAAGGTAGCGTGCATCTAGCATAAAAGCACGTGCGTAGCTTGTCGGAAGGGGCGTGGGTGGCTACCTGTATCCATCGACATCATAAAATGTTTTGCATGAAGTGGGCTGAAAAGTCCGGTTTGGGAAGTCCGAACTCTATCTTCAGCGGGCTGAGAAGGTGTAGGAAGAAGAAAAATATGAAGTCAGACTCGGAAAAGGAAAAGAAAACAGAGGAAATGAAGGAAATGAAGGAGGAGAGCACAAGAATGGAGACTTTCTGCGGGAAGGCCGAAGCAGTAACCATATTTAATGCTGTTCATCATTATATATATCCTTACGTGATTGAAAGGCAGAAGAAAAAGTGATCTCCGTGATCATTCACACTAGTATACCAATTATACAAGTATGAATGTGGAGGGGGTGATATTGTACCACCGTAAGGTATTAATAGCCCCGAAAAAATGAAAAGAAACTCATGAAGACGAAGTTCAACTCAAGACAAAAATTATCTATATTTTTTCGCATATGTGACATATGTGAATAGTTCAGAGAATATTGTTGCATTCGTAGTAATCGGGAAATACGGCGCCCCTTTAATAGGACTACCTATTCGTAAAAACAAGCACCGATACTAATTTCCTATCTGGAATACCGCATGTGTTGGAGCATTCACTTTTTTGGAGCAAAAGAAGATTAAACTTCTCTAGCTCGAACTTTCTTGACAACAGTTATTCGTGGTATACTTTTGGCTTCACTTCATGACACAAGACAGAGTACTAAAGCATTAATTGAATTCACGCTGCATTTAAGAACAAGCTTTGAACGCATTCTTCATTGTCAAGTATCAGTTGTAATAAAGTCATGAATTAGACAAGACGTGTTTCTTTACTGGACCAAACTAACACACAATAAAGGGGGCAATCGGCGGCGTAGGCGAATTTCCGTGAATTATGTGTACTATTTGATACCCTCACTAACCAAACTGACATTGATGTAATAACCCCCAAAAATAGGAGAGAAAAGGGAAAAAAATGATGAATCCTTCTTGAGCTATGGGTAATTGTAGGGCTCCGATTTGCTTCCTTCTTCTTTCAACGTTCACAAGGGACTCCATTTGGTTATAATTAAGTTTGAATACCATGCGGTTGAGCGTCATCCACGAGGCTTGGGCAAAAGGGTAAACGGTACCTGCCAAAAGACCGTTGCTTTACGGGGGACCACACTGTTACACTTAACACCGCGTGCCATCGCATTAAAGCGAAAGAAAAAAAAATTCAAAATCAAACTAACGAGCACAAAACCAAAAATTTTATCTGCAAAATACACCAAAAACTCGGTCCATTTGTTGTGATCGGAGGCCTTGGAGTGGTTATTACGACTTCAAAAAGTCAAAATAACCGAAGGAAAGGTTGGGGTTCGGGAAACAGGGGTCTAATTCCGCCGTCTAATGTCCGTCCGTCCATCCGTCCGTCCGTCTGTCCGTTAGCACGATAACTCAAGAACGCCTTCACCTAGGATCTTGATATTTTGAATCTGGATGTTTGGTTGAATTTGTAAGGCTAAGTTCGTTAACGGGCAAAATCGTCCTACTCCTTCGTGTAGCTGCCATACAAAATGTCCTTAAAACACGTGTTCAAGAATATTAGCCGATAACTTCGGAAGGGTTTAAGTTACAACTTTGAAAATTTGAATGTGTTACTTTTTCAATAGTTGGAACTAAATATCTGATTATGAAAAAAATCCTGTTAGTCCTTCGTGTAGCTGCCATACAAATATTCTGTCAAAATGTATTCACTTAATTTACGAAACTCATTATAACTAAAGTAACCTTTTAGCTACGAATTCGGAATCTTGTACAAATTAGTTTTGAGTGAAAAGAAAGTACGAGTTTACTAGTCAGCGAAATCCTTTTACTCCTTCTGGTAGCTGCCATACAAAATGTCCTTAAGACACGTGTTCAACAATATTTTTCGATAACTTTTGAATGCTTCAAGCTACGAATTTGAAATTTTGTACACGTTTTTTTTAAAT
This sequence comes from Beris morrisii, assembly GCA_951812415.1. NCBI lineage: Eukaryota > Metazoa > Arthropoda > Insecta > Diptera > Stratiomyidae > Beris > Beris morrisii. The sequence continues at coordinate 97,763,044 of OX638311.1, forward strand.
GGTTCCAAGGAAAATGATAAATATGTAAGAAATCGCATGAGTACTCCCTGCACCTCCCATGTGAAAGTCCTTCAAAAAGGACATTTTTTTTCGATGACTTACCCAGTTCAAGATATGAAATTAAACACTGAATATTGTCTTTTAGTTTTGAGTAGCAATCTAATGGCAGTCCTTAATAAAGGACATACAACATGCACACACGTAATTCTACTTTGTCCCCAACTACAACATAAATCGGAGTTCAGTATTCATCTAGAGTATTATACGATTGGCTTGCAGCCTATCGTGACTGCAGTATGTTTTCCTTTAATTTTAATTTTTTCGCTTGTGCGCGCCAAAACCGACCTTAACTTTTTTTCTCCTGCCTTTTTGTCCGCGCCAAAAACCGACTTCCCTAACCTCTCTTTTTGGCAGCTATCCGAAACTCAAAAAAACCCCAAAAACCACCATCGAACTAACTTTTTGTGTGGAATTGGTGTGGATCACAGTAATGCCAACTGGATTAATTGGTCCACACCAATTCTCACAGATGACACTACAACATAGACTGTTCGCCGTTGTCTACAACGCCGAACAGGCTAAAAAAGGCAGCTGTGAGCTCCGTCTGCGTCTCATGCTCACGACTGCAGTGACCGGGCACTCTCGGAGTTTGTCACTCGCTCCAGTCACTGACGAAGGTCTTTGGAGTGGTACACTCATACACGTTTGTCTCCGAGATCTTCTAGCTCATATCGCGAGTTGCCCAGCACACGACGAATCCTGCACTTCAAGAACTTCTTGGCAAGTTTGGCGTTATAATTTTGTGCTGCTGTGGAGAGGGAAAAGTTTCTTCTGTACACTTCCTGTCCTTCTCTAAATTGAGTTTGAGCCGCACGCATATTATAACGCCTACTGCTGTTCTCGTGTGCGACCTGAATATTTCGCTTGTGTCAGTTGCCTCACGATAGGAGTACCTTCTCTGGGACCCAGTTGCAAGTCTACATCACCTAGCGCTTTCAAACGATGCAACAGAGCGTAGTCATCCCCATGCGACATCATGTGAGTCCCAAACAAAACCTGATAGGGCGAAAACTTAGTGGCTTGGTGAATTGAACTCCTAAGAGAATTATTATTTTGCTTAAGGCCCCATGTGCACGTTAAATGCGATTTTGTTGATTTATGGCTGTTTTCAAAAGCATTTTTCACTTCAATAGCAAAAAAAAACCAAAAAAAAATTATACCACTTTATTAGCTGGTATGTAAACTAGGACGCGAATAGAAAAAAAATTCAAAACTGTATTTGGAAAAATTGCTATTAGCGCAACAGCCCTTGAACATTTTTTAAAATGCGTAAATCCGAGTTTTTCAAATGCATTTATTACCTATTTCTTGAATAATTAACATGTCATTTTCATTAATATAATGTTAGAAAAATGTTAAAGAATATCCTCAATAGATAAAATTTTAAAAAATTTTCAATTTTGTTAATAATATATGAAGTCAAACTGAAGCAATTTTTCACGATTTTCATGGCAGAAATTACATAAGAAAACCGCATTTCATTGAAAAGTTTCGTAGATAGTATAACTAATTAGTACATCTAGAAGATAAATCAATGAAAAAATTATTGATTTTTAATAGTAATGCGTTTCAAATAATTTGAAAACCTATAACACTATTTATTCTGTAAATTCAAAGTTAGTTCGCTGCTAGACAGCGAACGATGCAGACGTATTGTCCACGCCAAATTTTTCTTCGTTGTTTTTCTTTCGGCATATTCGTACTTCCCCTAACTAACTAGGAAGAAGAACCAGACTAGGCTTAGGCGATGATGGGACTGAACGGCGGGTTTACGTGGTCGACAAATGAGTGAGTTGGTATTATATACATAGATATATTGTGTAAGAAAATTTTGAGTACTGGAGATTTAGACATGGGTCATTCCACCAGGAATCGCCAAAGGTGTGACCTTACCATCTCCGATTCTTTTGAAAATTTTTGTACTTAAAGAACTAGTGAAAAAAATAATTGAAATAAAATTTTTTTTTTCTATCTCATTTTATTTGTTAGTTATAGTATGTTAAAGTTATCGCAATAATGGTGTCCGAGTCCTCTTTGAAAATTCATATCTCTGGTAATTTTTATCCTAGAATAATAAAATAGGGTTTATTTTAAAGGGGAAGGTTGTCGCAATAAATACGAATAAATATTATCCTTGAAATTTTATTTTCAAGGATAACGATTTTGTCCTTTATCCTTGAATATCTCAAAATGTGTGTCTTTAATTTTTTTTATTTTTTTATATTTTGTAGGTTATACCGTTTTTCAAAACGTACCGAAAAATTAACTTGGGATATCAAGGGGATCGCGGTCAAAAAAATCTAATTAAATTATTAGAGAACTACACTAGCCTTAATTGAGAACCACTGATGTTCTTCGATTTTTTTGACCACGATCCCATTGAGATCCTAAGTTAATTTTTTGATATGTTTTGAAAAACAGTATAATAAATAATATATAAAAATTTAAAAAAATTTATAGATATGCATTTTGAGATATTCAAGGATAAATGACAAAATCGTTATCCATGAAAAAGCTTTCAAGGACAATTTTTATTTGTATTTTTTTATAATATATTGCGACAGTTTTTAACAACAGAATATAAGACAATAAGCTCGGTGGAAGTGGAACTGTTTTCGTCGACAATGTCAAACGTCGTACACGTAAACCCACCATTTTGCTTCGTGGGACTTATGTTTGTATTATAATAGAACTGGAGTATGATATCGCGACAGTTTCTATTGAGAATTCAAAGTGAAAGTTGTAAGTGAAATTAATAGAACCGAAAAAATATGCAAATACAAAGAATCATACCCGATATTTCGAAAGGAATCAAAAAAACATACTGCAGTCACGATCGGCTGCAAGCCAATCGTATTATACTCTAGATGAATACTGAACTCCGATTTATATTGTAGTTGGGGATAAAGTAGAATTACGTGTGTGCATGGTGTATGTCCTTTATTAAGGACTGCCATTAGATTGCTACTCAAAACTAAAAGATTATATTCAGTGTTTAATTTCATATCTTGAACTGGGTAAGTCATTGAAAAAAATGTCCTTTTTGAAGGACTTTCACATGGGAGGTGGAGGAAGGACTCACTCGATTTCTTACATATTTATCCTTTTCCTTGGAACCATTCAAAAATTAATGTGTACAAAATTTCAAATTCGTAGCTTGAAGCGTTCAAAAGTTATCGAAAAATATTGTTGAACACGTGTCTTAAGGACATTTTGTATGGCAGCTACCAGAAGGAGTAAAAGGATTTCGCTGATTTGTAAACCCAAACTTCGTTTTTACTCAAAACTAATTTCTACAAAATTTCCAATTCATATCTAAAAGAATACTTGAGTTATAGTAAGTTCCGTAAATTAAGTGAAGAAGTTTTGACAGGCTACACGAAGAACTAATAGGATTTTCTTCACATTCATACATTTAGCTCCAACTATTGGAAAAATAACACATACAAAATTTCAAAGACGTAGCTTAAACCCTTCTCAATTTATCGGCCAATATTCATAAACACGTGTTTTAAGGACATTTTGTATGGCAGCTACCAGAAGGAGTAATAGGATTTCTCTGACTAGTAAATCCAAACTTTCTTTTCACTCAAAACTAATTTGTACAAAATTCGGAATTCGTAGCTAAAAGATTACTTGAGTTATAGTGAGTTTCGTAAATTAAGTGAATACATTTTGACAGGATATTTGTATGGCAGCTACACGAAGGACTAACAGGATTTTCTTCATAATCATACATTTAGCTTGAACTATTGGAAAAATTACACATACAAAATTTCAAAGTCGTAGCTTAAACCCTTCTGAAGTTATCGACCAATATTCTTGAACACGTGTTTTAAGGACATTTTGTATGGCAGCTACCCGAAGGAGTAAGACGATTTTGCCCGTTAACGAACTTAGCCTTACAAATTCAACCAAACATCCAAATTCCAAATTTCAAGATCCTAGGTCAAGGCGTTCTTGAGTTATCGTGTTCACGGACAGACGGACGGACGGACGGACGGACGGACGTCAGGCGGATTTGAGGTTTTTGGCCACAAATAAACAAAAAATAATATATAAAATTTTTTCGTCCGAGGCTCGGTTCTATGCGTTACAAACTTTTGGGCTGGATTAAACTTATAATACTCTATATGATTTCATCTAGAGTATAAAAACTAGATGAATACTGAACTCCGATTTATATTGTAGTTGGGGATAAAGTAGAATTACGTGTGTGCATGTTGTATGTCCTTTATTAAGGACTCCCATTAGATTGCTACTCAAAACTAAATGACAATATTCAGTGTTTAATTTCATACCTTGAACTGGGTAAGTCATCGAAAAAAAATTTCCTCTTTGAAGGACTTTACAATGGGAGGTGCAGAAAGGACACACTCGATTTCTTACATATTTATCCTTTTCCTTGGAACCATTCAAAAATGAACGTGTACAAAATTTCAAATTCGTAGCTTGAGCCGTTCAAAAGTTATCGAAAAATATTGTTGAACACGTGTCTTAAGGACATTATGTATAGCAGCTACCAGAAGGAGTAAACGGATTTCGCTGATTAGTAAACTCGAACTTTTTTTTTACTCAAAACTAATTTGTACAAAATTTCCAATTGATAGCTAAAAGATTACTTGAGTTATAGTGATTTCCGTAAATTAAGTGAATACATTTTGACAAGATATTTGTATGGCGGCTACACGAAGGACTAATAGAATTTTCTTCATAATCATACATTTAGCTCCAACTATTGGAAAAATAACACATACAAAATTTCAAAGACATAGCTTAAACCCTTCTGAAGTTATCGACCAATATTCTTGAACACGTGTTTTAAGGACATTTTGTATGGGAGCTACCAGAAGGAGTAAAAGGCTTCCGCTGACTAGTAAACCCAAACTTTCTTTTCACTCAAAACTAATTTGTACAAAATTCGGAATTCGTAGCTAAAAGATTACTTGAGTTATAGTGAGTTTCGTAAATTAAGTGAATACATTTTGACAGGATATTTGTATGGCAGCTACACGAAGGACTAACAGGATTTTTTTCATAATCATGTATTTAAATACAACTATTGGAAAAATAACACGTACAAAATTTCAAAGTCGTAGCTTAAACCCTTCTGAAGTTATCGACCAATATTCTTGAACACGTGTTTTAAGGACATTTTGTATGGCAGCTACCCGAAGGAGTAGGACGATATTGCCCGTTAACGAACTTAGCCTTACAAATTGAACCAAACATCCAGATTCAAAATTTTAAGATCCTAGGTGAAGGCGTTCTTGAGTTATCGTGTTCACGGACAGACGGACGGACAGACGGACGGACGGACGGACGGACGTCAGGCGGATTTGAGGTTTTTGGCCACAAATAAACAAAAAATAATATATAACTTTTTTTCGTCCGAGGCTTGGTTCTATGCGTTACAAACTTTTGGGCTGGATTAAACTTATAATACTCTATATGATTTCATCTAGAGTATAAAAAGTCGAAAAGCCTATTGTGAGAAAGCAAGTAATGCAAAAAAAAATTTTGTATTTATTTTCTACATATGCATAAATGTGTAATTAATATTGGTTGTTTCCAATTAGGAATAGACCGGGGTGTGAAAGTGAAATACATACTGTTTTGGAAGAAATAATGCCTGCTGAAAGTTGTTTTAATTTATGAAAAGAGGTCCGGCCTCACACCTTATAAGTTCCGATTTTTTTCAAATTGTGTCTATTCGAAGAATTAGTAATCAAAATCACAAAATCGTTATCCTTGACAAACAAATTTCAATGATATTTTTTTCCATAATATGTTATTTATATTGCAGCAATCTTTTTCTTTATAATGAGACCCAATTAATTATTCTACGGGAAAATAAACGGATATATGAATTTACAAATAGAACTCGGACACCATTTTTACGAAACCTTTAACATTCTATTTTCTAAACAAAGAAACGTTGATATAGAAAAAAAAATTTTAATTTTGTTTTTTTTTAGTAATTCTTCTAGTACACAAAGTTTTAAAAGAATCGGCGATGGTGATGCTTTTAATCATTTTTTTTGCGATTCTTGATGAAAGGACCACCATTTACTAGTTTAGAAAATATTAAAAAAAAACACATATCTTATATCAAAATAATATCTGAAATGCGAAATGGCTTCATATCTACGTTTAAATTGAAATGTAAAATGTGTTCCTCTTGTTTCGATCTTCAAACAATACCTTCAAATGTAGATACTGATATGGATATCAATGCAACTACCGTGGCAGCGGTTTATTCCATAGGAATCAGCTACAATAATTTGGACGAACTATTTTCACCATTAGAAATTTTTTTTCAAGACCAAAAAAAAACCTACAGAAAGGTTCTGACAAAGGTTTGTAATGGATGGTTGGATGTTGTATCTCAGAAGTCTATGATAGATGCTGCGCAGTTAGAAGCAGATCATGCAAAAGATATAGGAAGCGTATATGAACATGGAATCCCCGTAATTACTGTGGTCGCCGATGGCTGTTGGTCAAAAAGGTCCTGTGGTACAAACTATTCAGCCCTTTCGAGAGTAGCGGCAATAGTCATTTTATATTCAAAAAAAGTACTCTACATGTAAGTGAAAAATAAGTGTTGCCTTGTATGCAAGAAAGCTGAAAATTATTGTCAGAGCCCTCCAGAACACGATGGTAGCTCTACAAGCATGGAATCTGATATAATTTTAGAAGGTTTCAAGACTTCTATAATAAAACATAGTATGATATACTCACAAATGATTGCTGATGGTGATTCCAGCACTTATAACAAAATATTACAAGCAAGGCCTTATCAAAATATTACTGTCGAGAAAATTTTGTGCAAAAATCAGTTATGTGAAACTACTGCAGGAAAAATAAAATCGTTTCGTGCAATACACTATTTCCTCTATAGTTGAGGCGAGTCGTAAGCCAAAATTTCATATTTTGAAGGCTGTATTTTTTTAGTACATCATTCAAGAAGCTTGATTTATGACGTTCAAAGCAATATTGTGGAGTCGTTTAACAGCGAAAGAATATATGACCTGTATTGTAACAGATTTGTAACAATTTGAATGCTAGCTAAGCGATTTTGTATATTTAGCGTTTTTGAGTTATTATTGTTATTAGTGGTGCAAATGAAAATTTGTTGACAGTGCGAGGTGTTATTTATGGCACTATTAAGTGACAATAAAAAGAAACATATATCGGAACAAGTTAACTCGGTTCTTCGCTTTCCCAAAAAATAAAGTATTGTGAATTGTCGAAAGTTAAATGTTGAAGAAGTTATAACAAGCCGCCGCAAGGATTTGCAAGACATTTTTCACAAATGATTCTGTTTTCGAAATGAGTCTTTGGGTAACTGAAAGTTTTTTTTTCTCTGCCTACATGATCATCCTGACCAACGTGAGTTCCAGTTCAGGCTCCGAAGCTACATAGTTGGACACAATGATAGTAGTTCTATAAATAGATCGAACGCAATTACAGATAATACACCTGATATAGAGCCAATTTTCTCGGGTTTGTACCAATTTATGCAATTGATTCAAAACTGTTAATAATTCTTCCTATTAATGGATGGACTAGAAAATTTAGTTGGTCTTATTCGCCGAAATTAAAAAATACAGGGTGCGCCATCTTTTATATCGGTATGTAAACATTGAATAATTTTGAATAAAAACAACTGATTTTTATGTGTGAGGTATTTTTATTCAATTTGGTCTTTTAGAATTTATTTGGATTAGTTTTTGAATACAACATCAATCAAGTGGCTGCCTCTATTGGCCACAACAAAATGTGCTCTTTTGCTTCGAGCATCTCGGGCGGTATAGCGATGATTGCGGCACGAATGTTTGCTTTGAGCTCGTCAATGGTCTGAGGCTTGCTGGCGTACACTTTGCTTTTCAAATAACCCCATAAAAAGAAGTCCGGAGGAGTCAAATCTGGTGATCTCGGTGGCCAGTCAATGTCGCCACTTTTCGACATCAGACGTCCAGGGAATTTTCGTTGCACAAACTGAATTTTTTCATTTGCATGGCATGGTGCACCGTCTTGGTGAAACCAGTAACCATCCAGACCTTTTTCATGCATTTGCGGGCAGATAAAATGAGCTAACATCCACCGATATCGTTTTCCATCGACTGTTTCGTTTTGTCGAAAAAAAATGGCCCAATGATGGTTTTGGCGCAAACGCCGGCCCAAACAGTCACTTTTTGATCATGCAATGTCGTTTCATGGATCTCGTGTGGATTCTCCGTTCCCCAAATGCGCCAATTTTGCTTATTAACGCCGCCAAAGAATGTGAAATGGGCCTCGTCGGTCATCAAAATTTGCTTCCAAAAATCTGGTTCAGTGTCAACCATTCGAGCGACCGTTTGGCCAATCAAGTCAGTCTGTTGAAAAATGTCAAAGTTATTCAATATTTACATACCAACATAAAAGATGGCGAATCCTGTAGTTCTCCACAGATTGCAATTCAACCAACCGCAAATTACTGGTGAACTTGAGTAAACCATCTATCAGAGGAGATCTTTCAAAACCATAAAAGGATTTCATAGAAAAATACAGCAGCATTTTGAAATATTATCTTCAACTGTATTTCAAAATGCTAACAGTTCCTTGTCAATTAGCAGAAACTTTTTGAATGTCCAAAAAATGAAAATGAAATTATTATAGTATTAGGGATTTTATTCGAATTGCGAATACATACTTAAAAAAGAGATTGAAATATGTTTTATAAAGACAAGAGAAATAATAAGATGAAGAAAATTGTCACATAAAAATATAGGAGTACAATTTTATTTTAAACTCAAACTTTCATTTGTACAAATATTATTCCATCAACTAAGGAAAATATTTAAAAATCACCGATCATTACCTTGCCTATCAAGGTGCTACTGTATATGAATTCTGAAATCTGAGTGATGTCATGCGCAGAACACCGATACACTTTTGGCTAAGTGACTATAGCTATAGCTTTATGATGAGTGATGACTGATTACAAAACAGACACAACACTCGACACCTGAAATTACACGACGGCAAAGACGAAACAACAAAGCATAAAGTCAAACCGATAATACTTCCCCCACTTATGCTGTAGTATTTTTCACGTCGATTCTGCCTTCATCATATTCCCGCATGTAAAGGCGATGAACACAAGATCCATTCGATTCATGACTGAAACGGCGAACCACGAAAATACACGAATGAAAAACGATTGAATTTGACTTTTCCCCTTTCAAGAAAGAAAATCAAAAGAGAATACAGAATTTTCACACCGGACTCATGGAGCCTTAAGTTTTCGTCCCATCGAGTCTGGTCCTCCACGATGAACGCACGGAGTCCAGCTAAAACTGAACGGTTGACTCGCTCTGAAGCATTCGCTTGAGGCGAGTATTTTGGGGTATATAGGTGTTTAACCCCATACTTGGAAAGCATGGACTTAAATGTCGCCGACTTGAACTGAGACCCATTGTCGGAGAGAATTGTCTCGGGGGTACCAAACATATGGAAGACATCCCTCTCCAAAAACATCGTGATCTCACCCGCCGTAATTCTTCTTAGGGATGGGAAATTTTGACAGATGGTCAAGGACAACAAGGATAGTGATTTTCCACTTTTGGTCCTAGGGTATGGTCCTAATACATCAATGTACAGATGTTGAAAGGGCTTCTGCGTTCTGAAGGCTTCTCCCATTGCAGCTCTGAGCGGACGATTCGGGGACTTCGTTTCTTTACAAGTCTGACACGAAAGAACGAAATCGCGGACTTGTGTAGATATACCGGGCCAATGCAAGTATCGCCTAATGCGCTCTAGCGTTTTGGCGAACCCACCGTGAACCATGGTATCCGCTTCATGTGCCTGAGCGATCGCAGTAGGCGCCAAGCTCGATGGAATCCAAAGTTTCCAGGCACGATCTTCTGTGATCGGGTCCCCGTTATAGGGCTCTGTACGCTTGTACACGTAGCCATCTCTAACGCATACGTCAGGAAGCTGAGGGGCGTTTGCCTCCACAGTTGACTTCAGATCCTCATACTCCGGATTCAGAAACTCTTAAGAGTTCAAGTCAACCATGGGTGCAACGTCGATCAGCGCATTTAATCCGTCTTCGTATACGCGAGAGAGGGCGTCGGGTACAATATTCAGGCTCCCACGGCGATGTTCGATCACGAAGTCGAAGCCTTGCAACTTCAAACTCCAGCGAGCCAAACGTCCACTGAGATCCTTTTGAGACATCAGCCCTTTGAGACTCGCATGGTCCGTTATAATCTTAAACGATGTCCCTTCCACGTACGCTCTGAATTTTTTCACGCTCAACACAGCGGCGTAGCATTCAAGCTCTGTAACACTGTAGTTGCGTTGAGCGGAATTGAGCTTCTGGGACATAAATGCAATAGGAGATTCCGATCCATCATTGTTCTCTTGGAAAAGAACACTCCCTACTCCAGATTTGCTAGCATCGCATTGAATCACGAATGGTCTAGTGAAGTCTGGATTTACCAATACAGGGGCCGCAGTTAAGATGGCCTTCACAGACTGAAACGCAGTTTCCGCCTCTGAAGCCCAAGTAAATTTGTCGGCCTTTTTCAGCGTGTCTGAGATCGGTGCAAAGTTGAAAATGAATCGTCGATACCATCCAGCCATACCAAGAAAGCGTCTAACCGGACGTGCGGATTTCGGCGAAGGGTAATCGACTATGGCCGAGACTTTTTCCGAATCTGTCTTCAGGCCTCCATCTCCAACAATGTATCCGAGGTACTTCACTTCTCTCAGACAGAACTTACTTTTTCCCACATTGATTGTAAGTCCAGCCTTCCTTAGGCATTCGGCAACTTCCGCCAGCAAAACCAAGTGGGAATTGAAATCCTCCGAGATCAACAATAGATCGTCCAAATAAACAAATACTTGGTCCTTCAGTTCGGGTAGGATAACACGATCCATCAAACGGCACATGCGTTGGGGTGCATTGCACAACCCAAATGGCATCCGGGTAAAATGATAGAGAGGTCGTCCGGGGATGGTAAACGCCGTCATTTCACGGGACTTAGCCTCGAGAGGAATCTGCCAAAAGGGGTCCTTCAGGTCAAGACTGGTTATGTAATTGGCTCGTGTTAATCGACTAAGGATTCCGTCGATATGTGGAAGTGGATATGCATCCTTTTTCGTCACATTATTCACCTTTCGAGAATCCAAACATAACCGGACTTTCCCTGGTTTCCTCACGAGCACTACCGGCGAACTCCACGCACTCAAACTAACCTCTATCACTCCCATTGCCAGCATGCGATCGACCTCGCCATACATGAGGTTTTGAATCGCAGGCGATACTGGGTAGTGTCTCTGTTTGATGGGGCGCGCTTCTCCTACGTCGATTTCGTGTTCGAGAACGTTAGTCCTTCCCAAACCGTGAAGTTCGAAAGAAGGGAACTTGGACTTAACCTTCTCTAAACGTTCAACATCTTTGTCCGTTAAAGAGTGCATCGCAGTAGCATCATGTTGCGAAGAGGTGGTTTGTGTGTTGACACAGCTGATGATGGATGGAGCAAGATGGAAGGCTCGCCAGAAGTCTACCCCAAGATATAAATCCTGAGATAAACTCGGCACGATGTAAAGGGTAATAGGTTGTGTAACTCCACGAAATTGAATTTCGGTCGTCACACTTCCCACTACCCTCTGTGAAGCACCATCAGCTGACTTCACCTCGTGGCAAATCGGTTTCCAATGAACTTGCGCTCGCTCAATGCGTTCTAGTGCATTGGCTCCTAGGCAACTAATGCTCGCACTACTGTCTAAAAGACCTTTAACGTTTACATTAAACAGAGAGATCATAGCATAGGGACGTACGTCAAAAGGTTCGGAGATAATAGTCGACATTACTGCCTTCTTTCTCTCACGAACTTTACGCCAAAATGCGCGTAAACATAAAATCGCCTTTTTAGGAGTTGGAATAGGGGAAGGTTGAAATGGGGAACAAGATGAAATACTAACAAAAGGGGATTTTGAGGTGTTAAAAATCCTGTCGCGTGCCTCCATGTACTCCTTCAGTCTTACATGGTAAGGCTTCCGAGGTACAGGCGCTTTGCGAACAGGAGGTAAGGAATTGGGAAGAATTACGACTGAATGAGACTCAGTCGTGGCATTTGTCAAATCCGGTGTTTTTGTCAGGTCCGGTGTATTCGACCTGACTGGTGATGCGTCATCATCACCACAAGTTGCGGAGATCGAAGAGTCTCCTACGTTTTGGGTGGCTGCTGTGGGTTGCTCCAAAAAGGACGAGAATTTGCTAAAGTGGTTCGTTCCGTTCCGGAGTTTTCCTGATTGCAACGAGCACAATGCGGTCGCAAAACGTCTTTTGTTCCGCAGCCATAGCAGAAAATACCCCAGAGAGCTTCTGCACATAGTCGGTAACTGTGACCTGTACGCTCACAGTTCCAACATTTTAGTGGAGCCCCAGATGTAATTGCTGCCATGGCTTCGGAACCATCGCGCTCATTACAAACCTCTGTAGGAGGCTCCACGACCTCAGCAACTCGGGTATGACTCGAGTAGCCGTAACTAGATCTGGTTGACCGTCTAATATCTTCGACTCTAGACACTATCTGTCGAAGGTGGTCAAGTGACCAAATTTGTTGCAGGCAAATTTGCTGCTGCGTGCTTGCCAACAAATTTCCCCGCACCAGCTCCACGAACTCTCCGTCGTGCATCGGATTTGACAGCAAGTTACGGAGCTCACACAAGTCCTGCTCGAACATCTGATAGGACTCGCTTGGGACTTGACGTCTGGCTAACATTTGCCATCTAATGTCCCAGTCACTTGCTCGCACACCCCATGTCTGCAAAAATGCAGGTTTTAGTACCGCCCAAGTTGGCATTGGATTGGACCTGTGCCAGGTCCAGAACCAACTGTTCGGACGGCCGTCAAGCAGTGTTCACAAGCTGAACATAGAATATAGTGCGATCAAAACAATGCCAGTTGGGCGGTAAGGTCGGTGCACCTATTGACCGACATAATTACATTGTTTTGATGGCATTATACCACATAAATATCAAACCATGCAGTTTTGCATTTTTTCCGTACGAAATAAGTTGAATGATCGCACGTACGCATTTATCAAAGGTAAATAACTTTGATATGCTATCATTCGACTTATTTCACATACATTGCACAAATTTGAATTTAGCGAACTTTGCATGGGTCAATATATGGACTTTGTTAATTTTGTTATTATAGATCGTAAGCACTTATTTCTTATAAATAGTACGTAAGAAAATTAAATAAATCTCTCTTCATTTACACGGCAAACTGGAAGTATTTCATTTTGCATTCCCAAGTCTCCTCAAACCTATCTACTCCTTACTTCTATATCATCGGCTGGTGTGGCCGGTCAATATAGATCCTCAAACTTACCTCTATCTCTATATCATCGGCTGGTGTGACCGGTCAATATAGATCACACAAAAACTTAAACCGCTCCACTCAGTTCCCGACTGGAGCTACTGATCGGCTGCAACCGAAAATCAACACAGCTGGTGTGGCTGGGTTTGATTTCATCCTGTTGCCGAAACATGTAAAAGCGAGCAAGTCCATATCCGCGTTCAGCTCGCTGGTCGCAAGAGCTTCGGCGCGATAAATAAGTTCTTCAGCTCGCAACACCTTAGCGTCTCCATTAAATTTTAATCGCCATGTCCGTATGGGACTTGTAGTGTTGCGGCGTCTATAGTTTGGTACGGTGCTCCTGCGATCAGCGAACTGAGCGACCGGATATTGTGGTGGCTGAGCCCTCTTAGGAGGTGTGATTCGTTGTAAGTGAACGATCACTGCGCGATGAGATCGCTCCTCCCTCAACGCAGTGCGAATCAGTTGAGTGATCTCATCAACTCCAAGATTCACACGTGCCTCTGTTGTCACCATCGGTTGTAGTGGTTGTGGTGGTTGTAGTGGTTTTGGTAGATTTTCCAAATGTGGTGGTGGTAGGCTTATTCCCCTCCCTTGATCGGTGACCACTGTTCCGTTCGGAGCGTAGAAGGCTTGACCGCCGCGCAGCTCGTGTGGAGGATCCAAATTTGGCTCCCTAAGGAGAGAAACTCCATCTCTTGAAAGCTGTGGGACCGTTAACTGAGCCCTGCTTCTTGTCAACGGTCCAGGGGCGGCTATCGCTCCCTCTACTCCCCGGAAAGACCAGTAGTTAGACTTGCTCAAAGCTTTACTTCCACTTCTCTAGGCAATTCTCATGGAATTGGTGGCCACATTTCGTTACTGCCTCATTTTCTAACTCCACCCACTCCTGGCAAACAGTGCACAGTACATCTTCACCCCTTTGTTCCGGTGTTCGAGACAATGGCATGGTTAAAGAAAAAGGGACAAAAAAAGAAGTTCAAATAAAAATAAATCTAATAAATAATCTACACTACCTAAACTAAATATCCCAAACAAATATAAATTGAAAACTAAAACAAAATAAATTCAAACTCCAAAATATATGTAGATTTCTAAAACTACCAACACAAAATTAAATGTTCTAAAAGAAATTATATACTACAAAAATAATAATACAAAACAAAATCTAATAACTACCTACATAATAAATATAACTACCATAACCAAAAAGAAATAAACTAACTAAACCAACTAAATTTTAACTAACAAAATAACAACTAAATCTAATAAAAATTAAACTAATCCAACAAAAAATAAATTCAACAACTAAATCTAAAAATTTAAACTAAGAAAACTATTATAAACTTAAGAGAAAAAAATACTATGCAAAAAAATATAATAATTTCCTAAATTTTAATAATGATAAATATATATATATAATAAACAAGGAAATAAATAACTAATCATACAAAGCCATGCGAAAAGAATAAATAACTAAGGTACCAAAAAAAGAATATATAGCCTAACATGCAAAATAGAAAAACTATAAAATATAATTATCTACATAGGTAAATACATTAACAAATAAAAATATCCCTAAACTAAGGATCTAAAACCAAAAAAAATTTAAGTATACAAGAATAAGGAAGAAGATGAAACGTCAAATGTAGCGAAGCAATCGAATTCGAATACGCGAATATCAAATTAACATTGATAGTACAAGAAAATAATTATATATAAATACCGGCAATCAAAATATTATAAAAAAACGAAAGCAAAAAAAAATCAAATTTAAATAAATAGGCAAAAAGAAAATTCGAATCTTCGAAATTGAAGAAAATCACTACAAAAAAAAAAATCTGCCAATAGTCTGGGCGAAACTTTATTATTTTTCGGGTCAAAGTTCGGGAGCGGTCAAAGTCGGAGTGTATCATGAGTTGCTTCGAGATTATTAGATTTCTTGGAAAATTATTTTTGTTCTTAATATAAAAATATTTAAAATAGAGATTTTTAGCCGATTAAACATTGAAAAAGTCTGTGTAGACTATTCGAATTTCAGTATATTATGGACACTAAAAGCCCATAGAAGCAAAAACGGATTTGTTGCCTTATCAGAATTAAGAGATATGACGAATTGTTAAAACGTATACAAACCCATTACTTCCACTTGGGGTTTGAATTTCGAAAAAATTGTGAAACAGGTTTTTAGTCGATTTCATAACAAGCAACTTGATATCTCATGAGACAAGACGGATTTTGAAAAATTTGTGAAAACGTAAGCAAACTCTTCACACCCCCTTGGTTCTTGAAATTCGAAAAATCGTGAAATTGGTTTTAAGGTCATTACATCAAATGCCGTAATAACCAATTTTATATCTCATCAGAACTAAGGGATGGCAAAATTTGTGAAAACATATGCAAACCCTTGGGGGCTGAATATCCAAAAATCGAGAAATGGGTTTGTAGGCGATTATATAAAAAGTCTGTGGAAATGAAAAGCGATCTAATATCTCATCGAACCTAAGAAATATGTCGAAACTTTGAAAAGCATACTAGACTTTTTGGCTTTTTTATATAGGAAACCTTGGGAAGTAAAAATGAATTCGATATATTATCAGATATGCAACCTTCTTACTCTCACTTGGGGGTTGAATATCCAAAAATCCTGAATGGAGTTAATAAATAAATATGAAGACAGCACGAGAAAGTAGGAACCAATTCAATTTCTTATCACTTCTAAAAGAAATGACGGAACTCGTGAAAACGTGTTCAACCCGTTTATACCCTCTTAGGGGCTGAAAAAACTTAAAAACAAGTTTTAGGCGATTATTACGCAAGCACGTGAAAGTGAAAAGATATTCCATATCTGATAAGACGTGGGGATATAGTAGAATTCGTGAAAAATTTTACAACCCCCTTTGTACCCCCTTAGGGATCGAATTTTAAAAAATCCTGAAAACACCTTCTAGGTATTTATATAAAGAAGCCGTAGAATAAAAATGAATTCAATATTTGGGAAGACCTAATAGATATGACGAAACCCGTGAAAATATATGCATATCATTTTCACTGATCATTTTTTTTGCCCCTCCTCTGAACGCCAATGGAAATTTGAAATTTTTTTTAATTTAAATTAGTTTTCTAGTTGATTTACATAAACGTACCGAGTTTCAACTTTGTAGCATAAGCCGTTCTATAGATAGGAAAAACACCCCCCACCCCCGTACCATACTACCCCTATAAAAAATTATATTTTTCCAAGATGCTACTAATATAGCTCTACCCAAATACCAAGTTTCAGCTTCATATCATTATAGGTTGTCGAGATATTAAAATCGGAACTTTTTCCTTTTCACCCTCCCCCACCCTCACCCTCTACACCCACACTTCCTAAATTTTGTTTTCCGCTAGGGGTCTATTAGGCCTACTTGTGGTAAAAATTTTAAGCATCTATCTTACACTGTTCTTGAGATATGATACGTGATTTTTTTGAAAAATTCTTATCCCCTCCACTTTCATGCTCCACCGCCCCCTTAAAAAATTTTATTTTCATCAAACTACATTTGTTAACCTTTATACAGAAACCAAATTTTATTTGCCTAGTACAATTGGTTCATGAGATATCGTAATCTAAAGTTTTTCACCTTCCACCCCCGTACGCCACTTCCCCCACTCAAATTTTTGTTTCCGATCTATTCTCCTAGTACACCTACAGATATCCATTAAGTTTCAATTTTGTGACATTAACCGTTTAGGAGATATGGATTTTAGAATGTGTCAATCTCACCTTTTTTGCGTTTCGGACGCATTATTTTTCCCCACACTCCCGAACCCCTTCACCTATATCGGCAATTTTTTTGCAAATGGGTCCACTACCGAAGCTCTATATAAATTCCAAATTTCAGCCTCCTAGCATAAGCGGTTGCTGAGATCTAGAAACCAAAATTTTCCGTTTAAAACGCTTCCCCCTCCTCCCCCCTCACACCCCCCCCCCCTCCAAATTTGGTCACTTTAGGGGGCCTACCCACTCTACCCACGAAAAAAAATTCAATTAAATAGCCCATAGGATTTGGGTGCTACGAACCTTCAAACAATTTTGCGTACACCGGTAGACGTACGGCGTACGGCGTACGGCGTACGGCGGACAGACGGACTGAAATTTTTTTTTGCTTTTTTCGTGTCTACTCGTCATGAAACGTGAAAAAAAAAATTTTGAGGGTAGCAAATTTTTTTTTTTTAAAAATCGATAACAATACTGTATTATTGAAATAATAAAGTAAAACAAAAACCAAAACCAAAATCAATTAGTGAATGCAAATAGCAAAACAAAAAAAATCAAAGCAAAGCAAAATTCCATTAAAAACAGAATTTAAATCAAAAATGTGATGGATCTTCTCGCTATCCACCTCCCAAACCTCATCCTCTCTCCTGCTAGGTCGAGTTAAAAGGCAAATCTCAGCCTCTTCAACTTCCTGGGAAAATTGGAATTGAGAAAATAATAAAAAAAATTGGGATAAAACAAAAGAAAAAAAAAACTAATATGAAATATAAATTGAAAAATTGTCCTAAGACTTAAAATTTAAAAAAAATATACTACGTAATTTTAATTTAATTTTACGTTATAGGAACTCTAAAAGGATGGAATAAGGAAATAGGGAACTCTTTTGAAGACTTCAGTATTGTCTTCTCCTCACCATTCTAAAACATATATTGCAGGTAGTCTGCCCAATCGTCTGACGACTTGCCCGCTAAGTCAAGGCAAGCCCAGCTTTCAAAAGGGTACCTACAATAAATCAGCTAGATGGGTCTTGACGACCCTACTTAACCCACAACAAGTCCAATTCGAACCCATAGATAGAAAAGGCTGCCCCTTCATATGGAACTCTGATGGCGCCTCAAGGTTGCCAACAGAAAACTGTCAATATGAAGGTTTCACAATGTCCAGCTGTAAATTCGAACCACACTAGAAGTAAGTGAAGTAACAAAAGAGCTTGTTCACTGAACTTGTAGGTGCTGTTTAAGCGTTATTTTGAGTCGCTACCAGTCAAATTGTAAGTCCATTTGATGTGAAAAATTTTATGCGGCATTTTTCCGACTCTCGCATATTGTCCCATCACGCGTTGTGAACTACGCGCTGGTTTGGCTAGCCCCACGTTGGGCGCCATTTTGTTGTGATCGGAGGCCTTGGAGTGGTTATTTCGACTTCAAAAAGTCAAAATAACCGAAGGGAAAGTTGGGGTTCGGGAAATAGGGGTCCAATTCCGCCTACGTCCGAATTGGTGGCTGAAATGCAAACTGGAGCGACGTGCTTGCTGGCTTCCGGGCTAGCTGCGGCTGTGGGGAGGTACGTTGTTTGCACCTCAGACCATAAAACCCATGGCCTGTACAACAAAAATTTCACGCCGACTTACCCGGGTGATAAAATTGGGATAAGATTCCCAATCGGTCATGAGAGACCGAGAAAACTCCCTTCAACTCGACTGGCGCTGTTGTTGTGCGCCGTCTAGCCCACCCTACCATAGCCATATCTGTCCTTTGAATGAAATATTCGAAATATGGCCCCTAAAGAGAGGAATGAGGGGGCGGAAGGTCTTCAACCGAGAAGATCCATCCTAATGGCCGTCTTAATTAGCCATTGACATTAGACGGAGGAATCTGTTTTAGCTTCTCGCATGCGACGTCAAGGAATTGATTACACAGCACGTAGTTGTACGAAATTTGCATTAATAACACTTTACATTACGACGCTTATGGAGTGTAATTCTTTTATTTGTCAAGTTCACTTGCACTTCTTACTATTAAATTATCACCCAAATTTTGAATCCGCAATTTTTCTCCTACTATTTTTATTCCTTAACTTTAATAATCTTTTCCGATCTCCTACGCGCTTTAACTTAACTTTTTTTCATTCTTTCTACTTTTTCCGGACCCGCCAAAACTTAAGCTTAATTTCTACTTTTTTTTTAATTTTTCACTCCGCGCGCCATCAAAAAAATCACCTTAACTTGTCATTATTTTTAAATTTTCATTTATCTTCGCCCGCGCCAAAAAACTTCACTTAACCTCTTTCTCTAATTTTTCCGATCGCGCTAAAACTTAACTCATCATATTTTCCTTTAATTTTAATTTTTTCGCTTGTGCGCGCCAAAACCGACCTTAACTTTTTTTCTCCCGCCTTTTTGTCCGCGCCAAAAACCGACTTCCCTAACCTCTCTTTTTGGCAGCTGTCCGAAACTCAAAAAAACCCCAAAAACCACCATCGAACTAACTTTTTGTGTGGAATTGGTGTGGATCACAGTAATGCCAACTGGATTAATTGGTCCACACCAATTCTCTCAGATGACACTACACATTCCCTAGCTTTAAATTTGTAAACCCCCCAAAACCAAATTTAAAAATCAGAATTCAATTAAGATCGTTAGGCTTCACTTGGGTTTTTTACGTTTTAGTAGGAATCTTCCGGAGCATAAAGCCGGGGGTCCCATTGACGTAGCGCGGGACCGAAGGGCAGGTATACCACCGTGTCACTTTGATAAAACTTCCTGCAAAAACCTAAGAAGCGCTACATAGTACTACACAACAACAAAAAAAAGAACTAGGACTAATAGGCGCACAAACCGGGAAAACACGAAAAAATAGCACTTTCTTTCGACACGTAAACTTCATAACTCCGACAATAAATAAAAAAAAACTCAATATTCTATTTAGTTAAATTCATTATAATGTAATCTCTATTTAGGTTTTATGTTTGTTTTCTTAGAATCATGGCTTTCATAATTTTAAATATAGTTTCGGTATTGAAGACAGAAAAAAAAGCAAATCATATGAAGATATGGATAATTTTCATACCGTGACGTATGGGTTATCTTCTCTTTTCTGCAGGTTGAATGGTTGCCGGTCTCAACAAAAAAAAGGTCGATCCTTTGATCGCTGGCGGGAGCAGCCGTGTATTTCGGGTCCACTCAGCGAGCTGGTCGTATTGGTAGCTCCTCCTGCTAGCGGAAGTAGCCGTGTATTTTGGAACCTCCCAGCGAGCACTCAGTCAACAAAAATTGCTCAACTTTATTTTTTTCCAAACAATGACCGGCGCGGTCAGATAATCAAGCACGACTCGCTGTTTTCTTCCTCGCGTCATCCCGCGAAGCTTTTGTTGATCTTCTATTCACCACTCGAGTATCGGTTGCGTGGTGAAATCATTTGTCGCTGGTCAACAATGGCTCAACGACAGTGGTGCTTAAGTGATTTACCCAGCAGGCAAATCTTCGCATTTGTGCAATTAGGCAATCCATTACAAATGCTGTATTTAATAGTTGTTTGAAACTTGGCTACTCTCCGGATAAATGAAAAAACTCTATAATTATACCTCTACAAAAACCTGGCAAGGTGTAATAAGTAAATATAAAGCTATTAGCCTGCTGTTTTAAATAGCCAAGATCTAAGAAAAAATAATACTAACCCGCATGCTGAGTCATACAACAGCAAATAATATCTTACCAAACTACCAACTTGGATTCCCCCAAGGCTGCTCCACCAATTATCAAGAGTAACCAGTTTTATTAAAAAATCAGTGAAGAACAAAGAGTCGGTAGGGATGATTACTTTTGATATCGAAAAAGCTTTTGATTCGGTATGGCACAATGCTCTGTTATACAGACTAATCCAACTCTCATTCCCTATATATCTTATCAAGATTATACAATCCTTTCTCCGCGATAGACAGTTCCAAACAATATCCCAAGAATGATAAAAATCGTATTTTACCAAATGTAAAATCAAAATAAATACCTCCAAAACAAACGCCATCTTCTTTACCAGGAAATGAGCCGCTAGATATCTTCCTAGCCCCATCATAAATATTCTTGAAAACTCCATAACTTGTTGTGAACGGAGGCCTTGGAGTGGTTATTTCGACTTATGAAAGTCAAAATAAGCGAAGGAAAGGTTGGGGATCAACAGGGCTCCAATTCCGCCTACGTCCAAATTGGTGGCTGAAATGCAAACTGGAGCAACGTGCTTGCTGGCTTCAGGACTAGCTGCGGTTGTAGGGGGGGGGGGGGGGGGGGGAAGGGGTACGTTTGTTACAGCATAAATCCCATGTAACGAGCTAGTCACTGTGCGGTTTTTCCTCTTGCAGATGGACCAGCGGACCTGGGTACGGAACGGCTCGAAGCAGTTCACCGCATCGTGGGATGTTCCGGAATAGCCGAATGACAACCTATATGAGGAACATATTTTTTTTTCATTTTAAGAACTTGTATGAATTATAACATTGTAAATATGAACCTGGTATGGTAGGGTTCCGAGCGAAGGGAAGCGATAAATCCCCAGTAGAGATGGGCAAAGCAGTTCCTTTTAGTGAAGGAGTTCACTCCGAGTCACTCACTTGAAGGAACGAGTTCAGTCAGTGGCGGATCCAGACTTTGCTGTTGGGGGGGGCGGAAATTTTTTTGATTTGGCTATTTCGTTTGATCAAGTTCTGTGTGAATTTAGCTACATAGACTGCACTTAGCAAAAACGGGATCATATTGTTTTCATCTTATTATGGGTCATTCCATCATGAATCGCCAAAGTTGTGACCTTACCATTTCCGATTCTTTTGAAAATGTTTGTACAACTAGTGAAAAAATTAATTGAAATTCAAGTTTTTGTTTCTATCTCATTTTTTAACTAACAAAAACAACAACAATCTTTAAAATAAGCCCTACTTTATTATTCAAGGATAAAAATTACCAGAGATATGAATTTTCAAAGAGGACTCGGACATCTTTTTTGGGAAATCTTTAACATACTATAACTAACAAAAAAATGAGATAGAAACAAAAACTTGAAATCATATTTTGTTTTCACTAATTCTTCGAGTACACAAATTTTCAAAAGAATCGGCGAAGATAAGGTCACACTTTTTGCGATTCTTGATTAAATGACCCTTTTTCTATAAAATAATTGAGAACCACTATAATGTTTTTAGATTTTTTTGACCCCGATCCCATTGAGATACCAAGTTAATTTTTTGGTATGTTTTGAAAAACAGTATAGCCTAAAAAATATAAAAAAATAATAAAAAAACCGTTTTGAGCTATTCAGGGATAAAGGACAAAATCATTATCCTTGAAAAAAATTTCAGGGATAATTTTTATTGCGACAACCTTCCCCTTTAAACTAAGCCATATTTTATTATTCCAGGATAAAAATTACCAGAGATATTCATTTTCAAAGAGGACTCGGACACCATTTTTGCGAAAACTTTAACATACTATAACTAACAAAAAAAATGAGATAGAAACAGAAAATTGAATTTCAATTATTTTTTTCACTAGTTCTTAAAGTGCAAAAATTTTCAAAAGAATCGGAGATGGTAAGGTCACAAATTTCGTCATTATTGGCGGTTCTTGATGGAATGACCCTATTACCTACGCAATATGTTGTCTTGTAGTCTTTTTATCATGGTGCGTTTACACTGGAGGCCTCGGGGCGAGCCTCTACCCCCATCAGGCCATTGCAAACCAGTTTTCGTCGGCTGTGCTCTTTGCTGTGTTGAAAGCCATTACACTCAACATGCCTTTGCGGCGCAACTTGCCTATAAGTGCGAAACGACATAAATACGATGAGCTGCGAATTGTGTGGTACCACAGTTCATTGTATGTGTGTACACATATGGAAGCGCGCGTCGGAGAAAAAGTTGAAGAATGTTAGACTCTTGCGACTGCACGAGCCATCTGATTGGTTGATTTTATGGTGGGGATAATAGAGGCGCGCCTCAAACGTTGAGTGTATGGTAAATCCAGGTTCTGTTCTGTGCTTTGTATTGCACCTACAGTAAATGCTAATTACGGTTTACATTGCAGTGGAGTAAAAAAAATCGGAGAGCGGTTGAAGTAGGTATGTATGTTTAGAAAATTCGGAATTGCTCTTGTGGGGGCGGCCGCCCCCTCCGCCCCCCCCCCTGTATCCGCCAATGAGTTCAGTGAACTAGTTCCAGTAAACTATTCGTTCCGGGATTCCGGGTCTTCGTTCTTCCTCACGTGTCGAATGGAACTACAGTTCACCAAAAGGAGTGACGTCCATCAGTCTGGGCGCAGCTTAATTATTTTATGGGTGGAAGTCCGAAACGCCAGTACTATGACTGACAACCTACAAAATAACGTTTCAAATAGCCTAATGGTTATTCCTTACATTGTCAGTCACATAGTACCCTACACCGCATCTCAGCATTAAATACGTTTCGGACTTCTGCCCATAAAATAATAAAGTTGCGCCCAGTCTGTTGACCGACATATTTGTAGTTTTAATTACTCTAGTAACATATCTACATATAGGTACTAAGTTTCAACTTTCTAGCATAACCCGTTTCTGAGATATGAAAAACCACCCCCGTACCTTGCTACCCCTATCAAAAATTTTGCCGGGATGTCTCTATAGTTGCTCTATACAGTTTTAAATTTTTAGCTTTCTGTCCTTTGCGGCTTTCGAGAAATTAAAATCAGAATTTTTTCATTTCCACCCCTCCCACCATCACTCCCTACCCTCAAAATTTTTCTTTCCGTTAGACCGTTAGAGGTCTAACGGTCCTAACTCCTGTAAAATTTTCAAGATCGTATCTGATACGGTTCTTGAGATATAAGAATTAAATTTTCTGAAAAATGATTGTCCCCCCACTTCCGCGCTTCACGTCCCCCCCCCAAAAATCTTACATTCAGTAGACTCCAGAAACCAAATTTTATCTTCCTGGGATAATTGAGTCGGAAGATATTGTAGCTCCAAGTTTTTCACCCCCCACCCCCATACTTCTGTACCACCCTTAAAATTCTTAACTAGTTTCTAATCTCCTAGTATCTGTTAAGATAACTACAAAGTTTCAGTTATCTGACATCAATCGTTCAGGAGATATATCCACCCACCATAAAAATTTCAACTTAATATCTCAAGGGGTTTGAGAGCTACGCACCTTCAAACAGTTTTGCGTATGGCGTATGGCGTCTACGGCGGACAGACGGACATTTTTGGTGTTTGCTAGTCCTAAAACGTGAAAATACAAAATTTCAGGGTAGCAATTTTTTTTGAAATTTCAGGTCGATTACAATACTTTGTCATTATAAAATAATAAAGTAAAATTATTATTAATATTAAATAATAAAGTAAAAGGGTCCTCCCGCCCTCGTTCTTCATGTTTTTGACACGGAACTGCAGTTAAAGACAGTGTCACTCGTTCACTTGAAAACTCCTGAACGACCCAATTCTTTTATGTAGTCACTAGTCACTTCAATTGAAGTGTTCACTAAAATAGAACTCTTCGCTCCTTCGTTTCTGACTCAGTTCCACTAGTCACTTCAATTGAAGTGTTCACTAAAATGGAACTTTTTGATCCTTCGTTCCGGACTCAGTTCCACTAGTCACTTCAATTGAAGTGTTCACTAAAATGGAACTCTTCGTTCCTTCGTTCCGGACTCACTACCACTGCTTGTGGTTTGGAAAATAGGAAGAAGAGAGGTGTATACATGAACTTGTACATTTCCTCTTTCTTTTTTCATATGATGGAAAATAGAATGTCATGGTAGAATCTCGAACTGCGTCGCGTATACATACATACAATACAAAATACCACACGAATATAAAATGAATATGAATGAAATATATGATAAGCCACTGAGAGAGAAGAGCTGATACTTGGCGTTGCGTTGTTATTGAAGCCGACAGAATTGTTTATAATACATAGTAGGAAAAGGAAGGAGTAAGCAGCAATATCCCAGTCGGACTTTTCGTAAGAGATGAATTTGTAATCAATGAGTAAGAAATGAGTTTGTAAGGCCTTACCAAAGTAATGCAGGGTGTAATTGCTGTAAAATATTCTCGAATGCTCTCTCTGTACAATTATGGCCAACATTCTTGGCTTCAGTTACTATTTACGGAAGTAATGGTTTAGAAGCTAGTAAGTAATAAGAGGAAGAAATCCGAGACGTTACAGTTTTGTCCAACGGTATAGGCTTTAGTATATACTTACGAAAGTAATGGTTTAGAAGCGAGTAAGTTATGAGGTGGTACAATCCGAAACCTTACAGTTTTGCCAAATGCTCTTGGCTTTAGTAACAATTTACGAAAGTAAGTCTTAGAAGCGGATAAGTAAAGGGATGATGCAATCATTAACGTTTCGTTTTAATTTTATATCAAAGGGCCCATAATTAAATTCAGTTCGTTCCGAGTGTTTCAAATGTTGCGAAGTGCTGTTCATATGTAATAAATTCCAATAAGTGTTATTTATATAAAACGAAGTAAACAATTAGTTTAGATAGAGTTTTTTCTTATCTTTATGAATCTTATTTTTGCTAATTTTTTATTTTGTTTATTGAATGAATTCTTATGTAATATTTACGTGTTTTAATTTATTTAATATTGAATAAATGGTTTTTACTGTTGACACAATTTCGATTTTTCATATTGTTGTTATTTGCAACTCATCAAAGTAACTATCCTTTACTTTACTACCTAATTGGAGACGAACACAATACTTTATAAGTATTTACAACGGTATAAGTCTTTTCTTGTCCTGTGCTTTTAAGCGTTTACACCCTAGGGCCTATGCGGGTTAAAGTAATTAGATCTGTTATCGAAAGAGTAATGTGTACAAGTTGCTAGTATATTGTACGGATTCGATTCCGTAGACATTACTGTTCCGACTGGGATATGATAAACTACTGAGAGAGAAGAGCTGACTGGTACTTTGTGAAGAATGAAGTTATGTCTTCGTTGTGTGTGTTTTTCGTCT
This sequence comes from Beris morrisii, assembly GCA_951812415.1. Lineage (NCBI taxonomy): Eukaryota > Metazoa > Arthropoda > Insecta > Diptera > Stratiomyidae > Beris > Beris morrisii. The sequence goes on from OX638311.1 coordinate 97,789,230, forward strand.
GTGGAGACGGGCAAAACGAGAAGATTTTGTTTGTTGATAATAAAAAAAGGTCGTAGTCGCCACTGAAAATAACACTCAATGTGATGACCAAATGTTGATCGCATGTTTTTGTCGCGTGTCGAATGGAACTGAAGTTCACCAACACGAGTGAGTTACTTCACTCAGTCCCTTCAATGAGTGTTCTTTTGGAACAGTTCACTCCGGAATGACCCATCTCTAATCCACAGTACTTCCGTTCCTTCTGTATCCTTTCTTTTTCATTGCTCTTAAGAATAGCCTCTCAGGATATCAACGTCAGAACCTCTAAGGAAAGAAAAGCGAAGGTATACAGGAGTGTAAACTGAAGTTTTATCAGATCGAGTACCTTGCGCCGGTGCATACCGCTATTGTCGTCTCGAATATAAGGTGGATATTGGCGTGGTCCGAACCATAGGAGGAGCACCGGCTGTTGGCATCTGAAGCAGGGCGAGCTGATTTACAACGGACCTGTCCCGATTCCGTTTCCGTACGTGAATCCCGGAAGCACAAGGAATTCTCGGACAGGCACAAGTAGCTGTTTAAAACACTATAGTGAGAGTGTAATAGCAATCTCCCTTACCTGGTTGGTTTTGATATCCGCAAAGTTTGAAAAGGGAAAAGCACGGCACAAAATTTCCCATCCGGAATTTGAAGGTGGATGGAACGGCCGAAGATAGCCGATGCATGTCGAAATAGCCGGTAGGGTTTTCCCGCGCAAAACTTTATTTTGACCAAAGTGGCGGAGATCTACGTTAAAACTCCCTGAAATATCCGTAAAACGTTCCAGGCCGCACTAGCATTGATTTTTGTTTACGGAGTCAAGAACTGTCAACTGTTTCGAAGACGCCGGGAGAATTTCCGCGGAGAAAAAGGGAAAATTGCACTAATCAATGCGAGAATCGCCGAAGGCACGGCGAAAAGTATAAAAGGGAAGGACTGCGAGTGCGCGGGGCTTTTTTTTGAAAAGTTGGTGAACGAGTGTGGAATCGAGTGGTGTACGAAGAAAAGACAAAAAGGATAAGGAGAACCTCTGGGAGTGACTACTCGCGAAGACCGAAATCGTAGTGACCGATATATTTGAGGAAATAGAGATCTATGGAAGGCAGGATAAGGAGAACCTTTGGGAGTGACTACTCGCGAAGACCGAAATCGTAGTGACCGATATATTGGAGGAAATAGAGATCTACGGACGGCAGCTACGGTAACGGCGTGCGAATCGCTTGGCTTTCCTTCCTTTAGTAGGTGGTGCAACTCGGTCGTGAAACTCGCTGTTGGCAAACCCGTCGTGTACGATTTGACGAGAAGGAACGCGTCAATTAATTGTTTCGCTGTTGGAAAATAAATATCGGAATCGCCGGAACACGTCCATTTCCGGACTTGATTGAAGGTAATAAAAACAATTGTGAATCGCTAGATGAGAACAGAGTCTCCACTAATTTCCCGGCGAAAAATAGTAAGTCGAGGTTTCCTAATCTCCCTTGCAGTGGTACGAAAATTAGGTGGCGCCCTTTTTAGCAGCAAGAGAAGTAGTCGTAGAGCCCCCCGACTTCGGCTGAGCAAACTCGGCGTGCACTTGGAGTGGGTTGTAGAGGACGTAAAAGATAAGTAGATAGTGGTATAGGGCTAGTGCCGAAGCCCTGAAGACAGTGGGGCTCTGGTTTGAATCCGTGAATCCTACATCGATTTTTTTTGTCGTTCTGCAGCCAAGTCTAAGATTTCTTCTTTTTTTGAGAAGGTAATACGTTGTTTGCATCTCAGACCATAAAACCTGTACAACAAAAATTTCACGCCGACTTACCCGAGTGACCGAGAACACTCCCTTCAACTCGACTGGCACTGTTGTTGTGCGCCGTCTAGCCCACCCTACCTCAGCCATACTTGTCCTCGAAAGAATTTAATATGTATGGCCCCTAAAGAGAGGAATGAGAGGGCGGAAGGTCTTCAAGCGAAGAGATCCATCCTATGTGCTTCTTATTTAGCCATTTTTACTGCTAAAAATTCAAAACATAAAAACCAAAAAAAAAAAATAAACAATATTAAAAAAAAATCCCTCTTGTTTCTTTACTGTCTTGAATTCCATTAATAATTTCGCACCAACGTACTGAAACAATCGAGTCACCGAATTTTATTTGTTATTTATATTTATTTCATAATTTTGATTTTTATTTCTATTCTATTTAATATTTTATTATTTTTTCTTTTCGTCCGCGCCAAAAACTTTACCTTCGACCCGCCACGCTCGCTGTCAGACTCCCCCACTGAACTCATTTTTGTGGGGAATTGGACCTATTAGGCTTCCGCCTACTCTAAATATCTCCAATTACTTACATTTTTTATCAAATGATCTACAGGACTTGTTGGATGATATTCCACTGGTACGATTGGCTTCCATGTTTTACCAACACGATGGTGCTCCTGCTCATTACGGCCGACAGATCACGGATTTGTTAAATTCCAATTATAGCAATCGCTGGATCCGTAGAAATGGACCGATACACTGACCTGCAAGATCTCCTGATCTTACTATTATGGATTTCTTTGTATGGGGACGGATGAAGGACCTTGTCTACGCAACGCCAGTAGTAACATTGGAAGATCTAAATACCAGGATCGATGCGGCAGCAATAGAAGTAAGGCAGCAGTTGAGAAATATGAATACCAAGAGAACACTCGCCAAACGAGCATTAGCGTGCATTCAAAATGAAGGTGGCCATTTTGAACATTTATTATAATAAAAATTTTTTAAATAAAACATAAAAACCATTATTAAATTCTTTCAGTTCAAGCAAGTAGTGTAGATCCACATGCACATGCACTGACTTTTTAAATATTTAATTTTTATGCGATATGTATTTTTACCTATTACTTCCAAAATGTTAATCTTAACTCATACATATGTATGCAGCTTTTGTAGGTAATAATACGGTTCATAATAAAATTAAGATGACATTTTTATAATGGGGTTTTCTGAGAAAAACTACATTGATCACTGAATTTTTAGGGTTGACGGTGTAAAAATCTGTGTTTTCGAGTAGATATCTCAAGATTGGGTGCAGTTACAATTCAAACTAGTACATCTGAATTTACCTTGAATTACTGCCGTAATATAAAGTTTCTTTTTGAAATAAAATATGATGTTGTAGAGTTAGATAAAAATGCTTATATTCAATCTCCTTAAAATACTATATTAATTTCACAATTAAAACTACCAACAAAAATTCAAATAAAATAAAGTTAAAGTTGAGCAAAGGCAGCGCAGTCGGCATGCCAAAGAATTAGTCGGAAACGCAAAGTGATTTCGTTGGAACACTTCAAGCAGCGCAAATTTGGCCTACTCGAAGGGTTGCAACGAATTTCAACTGATAATAAATTATGACCGTGTGAGGTGCTACCTTGATTGCCGATTTGAATGTTCCTGTTCGCAGCGCAAATTTGGTCTACGATAGCGAACGTTCAAATGACTTGTATCAAAAGAGGGCGAGGCGACATCGCGCGTGGCTTAAATAGCCCGATTATGCTTTAAGTCCCGTTGTCCTGGACCAATTTTGGCGAGGTGAAATTGGGTGGACAGTACGGGCTGAAAGTATTGTAATTGATTTTAAGATTATGTCTGTTTCCTTTAACTTATTAATTATTATGTTTGGGAAGTCCAAACAACATCAAATGAAAGATTCCCTAAAAAACGGGTTATAACACTTTGCCTTGTGATAATTAGTTTTCAAGATTAACGTTTTAAGTGAGTGAGGTTACCGGTCAAAAACACTTTTCTTAACCACCCTATATCTCCACTGTTATTTAAAATTGACCCACCCTGTAGAACAATTTTTTTCTCCAAATATATCAAGGAATAACCCCTTACAAGGTGGCGAACACATATTCACTTAATCTCCTTATTGTGTCTATCTATAGTTTAGATGACTGCCACCATAACCGAACCTAAACTACTCTCCTAATTCAAAAATTTAAAAAACATATCTAGGAAATTCTCTATAACTATTTTCAATTATAATAACTTCATAAGCAGTATGTTATACCCGATTTACATCGCAAGATTTTGGTAAGTTGATTTTAAAATCTCGAAAAGCGTTTACAACGCTCTGAAGACATTTGTTTGACAACGAATGAGTGGCAAATATTTGAAGCTAACGTACCAGAGCAGTAGATAGCAGTATCGTCAGCGAAAAAAGCAGTATCACAATTGGCTAGGTGAAGAAAATCATCAAGTACAAAATTGTTCCTAATACTGAACCTTGAGGTACTCCTGCAAGTATTGCCTTTCTGCTTGAAAGATGGTTGAGTATCGATACCTCAAAAGATCGGTTGGCCAGAAAACTACTAATTATCTTGACGAGGTATTTGGGAAAGTTGAATTCGATCAGCTTGTAAATAAGTGCTTTGTGCCAAACACGATCCAACGCTTTTTCGATGTCCAACGATACTAACGCCATTGATTTATTTGAATTTAAACATCTATGAATTGCTTGCTTAATTCTCATAAGTTGATGTATAGTTGAGTGGTTTTTCCTGAAACCAAACTGTTTATCTGGTATAATCTTTGAATGATCTATGAACTCTAAGATTCTTTCTTTTATTATTCTTTCAAATAATTTCCCTAAATTACTTAGGAGGTTAATGGGTCTATAACTGGATCCAGAATTTGCCGGTTTTTTATGTTTTAGGATAGGAACAATTTTTGCACATTTTCATGATGAAGGAAAATATCTCAGCTTTAAGCAATCGTTTAAAATATGAGATAAAAGAATAAGATTTTTTTTAGACATATATCTCAAGCATACATTAGATATGTTGTCGTGACCAGTAGACAGTTTAGGTTTCAGAAGGCGAAGTAGTTCCTTAATGTCCTTAGGTTTAATCAGTGATATTATTTCATCATCATTGGCATTATGAAACAACTTCACCTTTTCTTCTACCATACGTTCTGTAGATTTATCGGAAAGGTTATTGTCTGTGCAAAAATGTTCCCTAAAAATATTAGCTAAATGTTCTGACTTCTCTTCTCGTGTAACGTGAAGACTATTGCCTTCTTTCAATGGGTACTTTTCGTTTTTGATCACTTTAACAATATTCCAGAATGACTTAGATGCTTTGTTCAGACTAGCTAGAGTATGATTCCAGCTTTTAGTTCTATGTATAGTAGTCAATTCGCTTATGAGACCATTCAGAGACTTGCATGAAGATTTATAAATTGGATTTCTTGTTCTCAGCCAATACCGCCTTAGTGTGTTTCTTCGCTGGATTAATAGTCTAATTTCGAAAGGAGGAGTACTTACTACCTTATGAGAAATAATGCTTTTGGGAACACAACGATGAACGGTTGAAATTATACTTTGGTTTAACTCGTTTATTAGTAAGTCTATATCATTGGAGCAAGATAAGTTGCCCAAGCTCAAATTTGAAAGTTTTATTTTTGAGTTCATGATACTTCTAAATAGGTCCCAGTTGGTTTTATTATAGTTGTATGAAAACGCTTTTTCTTTAAATTGTTTTGCCGAGTTCACGCTAAATATAACAGGCAAATGATCTGATGAAAGTTCATCTAACACTCTTAGCTCAGAGAACAAACTACCATTTGAACATAGCACTATATCCAATATGGAGGGAAGCTGTTTTTTGGAACACGGAATATAAGTTGGATTTTTTGGGAATTAAAGTGATACTGGATAAGTTTGCAGAAAGCTATGTAAAATACCTCCCCAGCGATTTTTCTTATAGCAACCCCAGGCTTGGTGCCTGCAATTAAGATCTCCACCAATTACGAACTTTCCTTTCAGTGAAAGTAATTTGCGTAAGTCGGTTTTAAAGTTTTGGGCTATGGTGTTGCTGTTTCGTGATCCGCCAGGGAAATAAGCTGCAATGACTTTCAACTGATTATTAGAAGCTAAACTTAACTCGATACGTATCGTTTCAATCACTTTAGTGTTTATCGATGGAACTAACCTATGAATGATCGACTTACAAATTAAAATTGCCACTCCGCCTCCTCGTGTTTTCGAACGATCATTTCGGTAAATGCAGTAATTACTAGAACTAAATAATATATCGCTCTTTAACTAGGTTTCACATATTAAAGCTATATCAATTTTTTCCTTCAACAAAACATCAAAAAATCAGCTTTTTTCTTAACAATACTGTTATATGCAAGCCTGGCAACCGCGCAACTCGATCGGTTTCGCATAATGGAAACAGCAACAACCTAATAACTAGTTGCAAAGTAACCCAATCAGAGCCGAGTTGAAGTATATAAAGTGCGGAACAATTCGAAGGGGAACACCTTCTATTCTCATATAAACCAGAACAGTGTAGAAGATCAAAATCGAAAGCTCTAAAGCTTTCGAGAACCATCCACACACATCACCTACCGAACATTCAAGAACAGTCTAGACTATAGCCAACTAGAATATAAGCATGCGAAGCTTTCAGCGAGGGACATAGTAATTTTTATTACGTCGACTGTGACAGCCAGCGTGTATATGTGACCGTGTTGGTAGAAAGCGAAAGTGATCGAGTCAAGCGATATTTAAGCGGGCGGTATTGCCATACAGTGCGAATAGAATTAAAATGCGGTTAATAAACTATAAATTATTTTGATTTTAAACGAATTGTGTTTTACTTGAAATCCCGGCAAACCCCTAGTTTGCAACAATACTTCTAGAATTCCAAATAAGAAAATTATAAATGTTCAAGCAATCCATTATATAAATATTTAATTGATAGTTCCGTAATTACTTAAAATTGTTCTTTTTTATTAAAACAACTAGACAACTTACTTAACATATCATGTAATAAAGAATTGATTTCTTCAAAAGTAAACAAATTGGTATTGTTTGTACACTTATTGTTATTGGTGCTGATGCTGCTGCCCATGTTGTTGTTGTTATTAATAACCCAATTTGCTTTTGGTAGTTGCGGTGTATTGATTGTTTTCGTAGATCGATTAGAAAGATGGGGAAATGTGTTTAAGTTTGACAAAAAATCAGTGCTTACCACATTTACGAAGTTATTTTGCGGAACGTTACTACGTTTATTATTCAAACGTTGTTTAAGCTCCAGATAAGACGCTCGTTTCGGGCATAGGGGGTGCGTAGCTTGGTGAGGGCCTCGGCAATTGATGCATTTCATGATTCCTTGGACGCAATCAGAAGTCTTGTGCTGAGCAATTGGCACAGAAGGTTCTTACATTGCAATCTCTTGCTCCGTGCCCAAACATTAGACAATTATAGCACTGAGTAATATTTTTTGATTTCTTGCGTTGGTATTCCCATCGGACGCTAGAATTAAAGAGTACTTTAATTTTTCTGATGTCAGCAAGTTTAGTGCCACGTCCAAAATGAATAGAAAATAACGTTGACGAATTTCCCGTTCGGGGTTCTTTGAAATTCATTTCACTAACCGTATCGACATTATACCCGAGCTCAATTAATTCGGATTTTACACAGTCTTCGTCGATACTATGAAGTCCATATAGCACGATTTTTGTAGGTCTGTTAGAACTGTCGCTGAAGGAATAAAAATCCCAATTATTTGCTGATAGTGTTTTGTTACAGCATCATAAAATAGTTTACTTCCGCACAAAACTTTAATACCTACAGACATTATTTTAATTGTATATGGTAGTCTTTAATGTTAAGAGTTTTCAGAAGTTTATGCACATTGTCAATTGATTGTTTTAATATCACTACTTGTGAAACAAATTTTTTTTTATTGCCATTGTTTTCATCTAATTCTTTCGAGGCTTGATTTGGCTCGTCAGTTTCTTAATTTTGGCATTGCGAAGGTAGATCACTAAAGTAATTGCGTCGCACTGCTTTGTGTTGAACAGCCGAGGAAACCGGCCTAATAACTTTCTTGTTTTTAACCATTTGGTTTAATACAGAATCATTATCAGTATGAACTCGGGATCTTTTAAGATTAATTATGAAAGAAATTTAATTACACTAAATAGAACTAACGTTATTATAAAATATAATTATACACAGTAGATATTTTAAACGTGTTGACCGATTGAAATATCACGGTGGACTGTTATTTGAAAAGCAAAGTGTACGCCAGCAAGCCTCAGACCATTGACGAGCTCAAAGCAAACATTCGTGCCGAAATCATCGCTATACCGCCCGAGATGCTCGAAAAAGTAATGGAAAACGCAGCAAAAGGGGCTCATTTTTCTGTGGCCAATGGAGGCAGCCACTTGATTGATGTTGTATTCAAAAACTAATCCAAATAAATTCTAAAGGACCAGTTGTTTTTTTTTAAAGTTATTCAATGTTGTTGAATTCATTTTTATTGTACAGATTCTTCATATAAATACCTAGAAAATATTTTCAGGCTTTTGTGAAATTCGATCCCCAAGGTGGTGTAAGGGGTTGCATCCATTTTCACAAATTCAGCCGTATCCCTCAGGTCTGATTAGATATTGGATAACTTTTCACTTCCAGTTTTTTCCCTTTTCAACCACTAAGAGGGCATAAACGGGTTGAACACGTTTTCACGAATTCCATCATATCTCATAGGAGTGATAAGACATCGTATTGGTTTTCACTGCCTCGGGCTTTCTTTATACATATACTATATATTTAAAAACTCCGTGACAAGTGCAGCAGTCGCGTTCAGTACAGGTAAACACTTGGGTTAATAATATCTTCCGAACCAATTGTACCAGGAAGATAAAATTTGGTTTCTGTATATAGGATTACAAGTAGAGTGTACTGACTGTTTAAGAGCGGTGAGTGGAGCACGGCAGTATAGAGATAGCCATTTTTCATAAAATTATATTCTTATATCTCAAGAAACGTACCAGATATGATCTTAGACATTTTAGTTAGGCCTAGTAAACCTCTAGCAGGGAAAATAATTTTGTGGTGAAGTGGGTGCCCGTGGGATTGGGTGGAACGAAAAGATTTCTGATTTTTATTTCTCTAAAACCGCAAAGCATAGAGAGCTAAAAATTACGAAATATGTTACACTGAAAATATGAAAAAATAAAATCTTAGCTTTTGCTTGCAGTGTAGGATTTAACACAAAGGTTGAGCAATCCCCACACCGAAATGGAGTTTACTTCCAACTATTCGGAAAAGTGTAACTTTACTCCGAAAAGTGATGCATGTTATAGAACTCCGTTTCTGAGCCCAAATAACTCCATATTTCTTAGAGTGTAGAGCCACTATGGAGGCATCCTAGAAAAATAAAATTTTTGATAGGGCCAGCAAGTTACGGGGGTGGGGGTGGTTTTTTATATCTCAAGAACGGCTTACACTAGAGAGTTGAAACTTTGTACGTATATGTAAAAGTGATTTCATCAAGAATCGCCAAAAATGACGAAATTTGTGACCTTACCATCGCCGATTCTTTTGAAAATTTATGTATACACTTGAAGAATTAGTGAAAAAAAATTTAATTTCAATTTACTTTATTATTTTTTAATAATAAAGTATTTTTATTTGTATCTCATTTTTTTTGTTAGTTATAGTATGTTAAAGTTTTCGCAAAAATGGTGTCCGAGTCCTCTTTGAAAATTCATATCTCTGGTAATTTTGATCCTAGAATAATAGAATAGGGCTTATTTTAAAGGGGAAGGTTATCGAAATATAAAAAATAATGAATGAAAAATGTCCTTGAATTTTTTTTCAAGGATAACGATTTTGTCCTTTATCCTTGAATATCTCAAAATCAGTTTTTGCTCTATTTTTTTCTTTTTTATATTTTATAGGTTATACTGTTTTACAAAACATACCAAGAAATTAACTTGGGATCTCAATGGCATCGGGGTCAAAAAAATCGAATATGTACCATCAGTGCTTCTCAATTATATTATAAAAAAATTAGAATTATATAAAAAATAAATTACAAACTATTAAGGTATTGTTCGAGATTTTACGAATTCCGAAAGTCTTATAGGCTTAATGGGTTGAATTCGCTTTTGCTTCTATTGAATCTTCTATTGAAAACAATTACGTAAATAAATAATATAAATTCCAGCAGTCTGGGCGCAACTTTGTTATTTTTGGGTAGAAGTCCGAAACGTATTTAATGCTTAGATGCGGTGTAGGTATCTACTCGAATGAAAACCTAAAAAATAGCGTTCCAAATAGCGTCCTGGTTATTCTTTAGGTTATCAGTCTCATAGTAACCTACATCGCATAATCAGCATTAAACGCGTTTCGGACTTCGACCCAAAATATAATAAAGTTGCGCCCAGACTGTTGGCAGATTTTAAAATCAAACTAAGCTGTGTTAAGTCAAAAAAGTTTCTAAACTTCTCTACATCATTCCTCAAGTGACCGTTTATTAAGCTTTCAAAAAATCTTTCACTCGAGTTTGGAATATACTAGTTTTACGCTCATGACTTTTTAGCAACATCATAATTTCCTCCTCCTATTGTTCCTCTTCAAACAAAAAAGCCAAAATGGTGTCGTTATCCATTCTCCGACCTCGCAGCGTCTGAATTTAAGGCTAAAAACAATCTGATCGCGGCAGTTGGCCGTTGCGGACAGGGACCTGGTAATATACATAGATGGACTACCTATTTCGCGATCTCATGTGGGACAAGTTTTCTGATTTGAAGTTTCGAAAAAATTGTACGTGATAAGTCGTGTTTTGCACTTCTCGAACTTTTTTTTTATATACGAGTATATAAACAAGATATCATTCTACAATTGTAAATGAACATAAAATAATTTCTGATAATAACTTTTATTGTAGTTTCATTCAGAAATACAATTTTACTTTATTATTTTAATAATAAAGTATTGTTATCGATTTTTAAAAAAAAAAAATTTGCTACGCTGACAATTTTTTTTTCCACGTTTCATGACTAATAGACACCAAAAAAGCAAAAAAAATTTTCAGTCCGTCTGTGCGCCGTACGCCGTCCGCCGTACGCCGTCCGCCGTACGCCGTCCGCCGTACGCCGTACGCCGTCCGCCGTACGCAAAACGTTTGAAAACTTATAGCTCTCAAACTCTTTGAGCTATTAGGTTAAATTTTTGTTGGTAGACTGAGCAAACCCCTTCAAGTGGCCACCTTTTGAGTGGTGGGGGTGTGAGGGGGGAGGTGGGGGAAGCGTTTTAAACGAAAAATTTTGGTTTCTAGATCTCAGTAACCGTATAGGCTAGGAGGCTGAAACTTGGAATTTATATAGAGCATTGATAGTGGGCCCAGTTGCAAAAAAAAATTATAATATAGGTAAAGGGGTGTGGGAGTGGGGGGAATAATAATGCGTCTGAAATGCTCGAAAGCCGAGATAGAGACATTCTAAAATCCATATCTCCTAATCGGTTAATGTCACAAAATTAGAACTTAATGAACATCTGTGGGTATACTAGGAGAATAGATCGAAAACAAATTTTTGAGGGAGGGCAGTGACGTACGGGGGTGGGGGTTGAAAAATTTTAGATTACGATATCTCACGAATGCATTGTACTAGAGAAATAAAATTTGGTTTCTGTATAAATGTTGACAAATAAGGTTTGCTGACAGTAAAATTTTTTAAGGGGGCGGTGGAGTATGGAAGTGGAAAGGGTACGAATTTTTTTAAAAAATCACGTCTCATATCTCAAGAACGGTGTAAGATAGATGCTTAAAATTTTTACCAGAAGTAGGCCTAATAGACCTCCAGCAGAAAAATTAAATGGATGAGGGTGCAGAGGGTAAGGGTGGGGGAGGGTGAAAAGTAAAAAGTTCCGATTCTTATATCTCGAGAACCTATAACAATGAAAAGCTGAAACTTGGTATTTAGATAGAGCTGTAGTAGTAGCATGTTGAAAAAATATAATTTTTTATAGGGGCAGTATGGTACGGGGGTGGGGGGTGTTTTTCCTAACTATAGAACGGCTTATGCTAGAAAGTTGAAATTCGATACGTATATGTAAATTAACTAGAAAAGTAATTTTGATTAAAAAAAATTCAAATATCCATTGGCGTTCGGAAGTGGGGCAAAAAAAATGATCAGTGAAAATGGAATGCATATATTTTCACGATCTTCATCCTATCTATTAGGTCTTTCCAAATATTGAATTAATTTTTTTTTACGGGTTCTTCATATAAATACCTAGAAAGTGTTTTCAGGATTTTATAAAATTGGACCCCCAAGGTGGTGTAAAGGGGATGTATACATTTTCACCAATTCAGCCGTATCCCTCAGGTCTGATTAGATATCGAATAACTTTTCACTTCCACGGGCTTATTTCAAGTTATTTCCTTTTTCAACCCCTAAGAGTGTAAAAACGGGTTGAACACGTTTTCACGAATTCCGTCATATCTCTTAGGAGTGATAAGACATCGGATTGGTTTTTACTTCCTTTGGCTTTCTTTATATATATCTAAAAACCCATTTCAGGATTTTTGGATATTCAACCCCAAAGTGGGTGCAAGGGTGTAGCATATATTTTCACAAATTCTTACATATTTCTTAGTTCTAATAAGATATCGAATTCATTTTTACTTCCTAAGGCTTCTTACATAATCGTCAAAACGTTGATTTCAAGATGTTTGTTATTCAATTCCAATAGGACGTATGGGTTTCGACATATATCTCAGGATTGATGAGATATTAGATTGGTTTGCACTTCCACAGACTTTTTATATAATCGTCTTCAAACGCATTTCCGATTTCATGTAATGGCCCGAAACCAAATCACGAAAAACCTTCTAATGCGGTAACAACTGTTATTATACTAGGACTAGATCTCGTCCAGGTGTATGACCCAATTATGTAATTCATATGTTATATGAGGCAGCGGCGTAAGTATTCTAGCGCGACCCCATTTTAACCGCTTCCCGAACTTTGTTTTAGGTTTTCAGTCACATAGAAACCTACACCGCATCTCAGAATTAAACTCGTTCCGAACTTCTACCCAAAAAATAATAAAGTTGCGCCCAGACTGTTGGCAGATTTTTTTACTTGATTTTAGCTCGTTTATGGAACTTCGAAAGCTGAGGGACATAATTTGGGTAATTTAATTTCCTTATTGAGCTGGACAGAGATAAATGCATTCAGCTCGTGGGAATTAGAAGAAGATGGAGTGTGCTGTTTTCGAACTTGGGAAGTGAAATTCTGCTGTCAGCTGTGATTTGACCGTTGCATTCGCAATTGAAAACCGTTATAAATATTTATAATATTAAATTTTCTATTTTATAATTGAAATTGGCAGATGGTAGAATTGTGTCTTGCTATATCAAATAAATAAATTGTTATTGATACAGTTAAATAAAAAAATGTTGTACAAGTACTGTTTTTTTTTTGTAAGATAGTTCCTGTAAAATATACGAATTCCTAAAAAGAGTATTGAGAAAAATTGCGTGTATTTTTGTAGGTAAAGTCTCTTAATGATATTAATAAAGTTCACAAAGTACTGCAAGAATAAATTCTGAGAAACTTTTTGTTTCTGAGAATTTTTATTCTGACTTATTGTCGAATATAGAAAGTGCGTGGAAATTTCAGCGCGATTTGGAAAAATTAAATAACAAATTACATCAGTATGTACACTCAGAGAAAAATGGCAATGTATCAACAAAATTAAAAAATGTAGAATTTAAAAACTGTGGTAATTCTATAAACTGTATTAAAATAATCGAGAACAATTTTAAATCTATAAATCTAAAATGTTTGGTTATAGAAACCATGTGAAATCAATAGTTTGCAATTTGAATTTAATACTTTTACGATTCAAAAGCATGACGGAATAACATGTTTAAAAGAACGTTGTTTAAAATTGCGCACTGTAAAATTAAAAATAAAAATTGTAAGATTAAAATGAATCATGTTAAGTTGCGTTCATTTTCACTTTCAAATTGACATCGATCTAAATTGCCTATTATAAAATTGAAATAAAAAAGTGTAAGTTCAAAAAAAATCAATGTCAAATGCAGTGTTCTGCTTTAAACGTGAACAAACTTGCGTGTGGGAAACATAGTTCATTAAGTAGTGTCCAATGTTGTGTTAGTAATATCTTTAAAAATAACGATGGCGGAATTAGGACGTTATTGAGACTACAATTTACACTATTAATTTTAAATGCTATCGCTTTTCTAAACAACATGGAGTCATGTAGATATGTTAATGTCCAATGTTAATTTAAAATGATTCGCTTTAAGAACAACAATAAACTCAGTTCGCATAAACTTTTCCTCTCATGAATTTACAGTTTTCAAGGTTAAATTAAATTGTAAAGTTGTTGATACAACATCATGAACTATTGTTTCAAAATGTTTTCATATTAAAACTAAATCTTTAGATTTGTCAATTTGAAATTGAATTTTCTTAATTCTAATGTAGAATAAGTAAAATTTCAATATTATTTTAACAAGATTCATCTATGGCGCCAATTCATAGGGAAAATTTATAGAAACAAAATGGTTTTTCAATGTTTTTACAATTTTTTTTTCTGAGTGTAGATACTTTTAAGGAAAGTGGAATAATGTCTGTGGGAAAGTGGAAGTGTAGTGTGGAGAACTATTTAAGCAATGCATCTGGCGCATCAAGTTATGTTAAGTTTTTCAGGTAAGTTACCCACATAGCGATATTTTTTCAGTTTTAAAAAGTGCTTTAATATCTAATCTGCTAATGTTTTTAATGGCCTCATGTGGGCACTCTAATACCCTAGGCAGACGACACATTCATCAAAAAATCAACATTGACACACGTCTATCGGAATTACATTCAATCTGTCAAAATATTATTGTTGTTGGAATGCTCAATAAAAGTTGCCATTTTTGGTATGCAGTTACGTTTTATATGTTGAAATAAAGTGATAGAAAAGTGCTAATATGTCAGCAATTGTAAACGAAACGTTAAAAAGATTGATCGTAATTAATACACACATGAAATAAATAGAAAAATTTGGACGATGGAACACCTGATTTTCCACTTGTTCCACTAGTTTCATAGGGCTTGACGCTAGATGGCGTTGCCAGCGCTTGAACGAATTGCGAATCTATCTCGAAATGACCATTTCGCAATTGTAATTCGAATGATCGAATGAATGACCAATTCCACAATTTCATTGTGACAGACGTGATGCGGAATGATCATTCGACTAGGAATGATCATTCGATTGCATCGTCTGCCTAGGGTATAAGATATAAATGGTATCGGGGAATATTTTTGGGAGGATCAAAGTATCTTTATTTCAATGCCAATTATAATGTATACCTATGTCTATAATACCCACGAAATCCGCCGAAGTTCATCCAACTATGTTGGATGTCCGCCTGGAAATCGTGAGTATTTGTATTAATGGGGATAAAATTATAAATTATATTTTCTTATAATTATTCCAGGCCGAACCATTCTCCACTTGGACCGATAGCTGAAGGCTATTAGTTCCTGTAGCGAATGTCCTGGTCCAGCATGCCTTATACTAGGGAAGCTGCTAATAATGTTAGTACTTAGACTAGTTCCTTTTTTTTTTCCGTGTTAGTTTAAAATTAACTTATTCTAAGAAAGTAACTAAATGTCCTGTCGATTAAGCCACCAGTATTTTGTATCCTCACGCTCATTTCTGCCAATGCCAATGAAGTTCGCGGTGGAGTATCGCCATAACGCCAGAGGGTCGCTAGTTTCAAGATTGGGGTCGTATAATATTTTTTTAACGGTGGCGCGCCTACACGCATTGCTTATAATTAGTACGCAGTCAGAGTCTAATATGTAACCGTTTTCATCGAGGTATACGAAGGCTTGGTGGAATAAAACCAGTTGACGTAGTTTTTTCGAAGTATTGTGGGTTGGTGAATCCAGGGCCTACATAGCGGTATGTTTCGGGTTAAGTGAAACCGCAGGATTTAAATTTTTATAATATCGCAGGATGAAAATCTAATTTGAAAGTTCAGTATCATTATTCACTAACAAAAAAAAAGTGCGTTTTTGCTCTGTGGAACTTTCGTGTAGGGGTTGTTAATCTTTCGTATAAAAAGATAGATAAAATTCATAGCAAAATTTCTGTTAAAAATTAGCAGACTTCCTTTGATTGAGATGAAGCACTTGTTTTTTCAATAAATAAATAAATTTCTTCAATATACCACTTTTTGCTGCATATTCAACATTTAAGTACAAATCGACTTGTTCAATACCTGTTTTGTTAAAAATACAATAAAAAAATATAATGCATATTTCAACTAAAAACTAATCTACTTTTCTAATATAGATATTCATCACTTATTTCTCAACTTAAGACAAATTTAATGAAAGGAAATGAAAGCCTAGAAAATTTAACAAAAATAAGTGTTTATTAAGTTGGTCAATACCTAAATTAATAAGTATTCAAACATAAAAAAATTTCAAAAATCAAAACTTGAAACTATAATAAAATAGAAGTCTTTCGATAATTTACAAATAAGTAGTAATTAATATATTTTTAAAATTACTTTATTGAAGTTTACTACTTCTTCTGGCATGAAAGAGAACATTGATATTACATCTCTCTTTTTCCTTCGATATAGTATCTTGTATTGTAGTAATTGGAACTGGTAGCAAAACAGAAATTGAACTTCTGGACTTTTGACTTTTCCTCTTCTGTAACAGTAGCAATTTCGCCCAAATCAACGTAATTTTTTCGATACTCTACTTTTGATAAGTCTTCGCTCCTACATATAATATCTGTTGTCATCGTATATTGTAGACTGGTGAAACTAAGGCCGAGAGACACTGAATTAAAATTTGTTTCAAATATTTCCAACTATAATAATAGACATGAAATTTCAAGATTTCCTCACCTTCTTTTTATAGCTGGTGCGAGGTCTTTCATATAGAAACTGGAGCTATATTGCAACAGGGAATGCCAATGCTATGTAGCCTGCATTTCGACGAGAAGGATATAACGCACTCAGCATTCAAAACGACCCTTCGGAAGTGCGCGATTCCGATGGAGGTCTAATATTTATCGGAAGTAAGTACTTAAGTTGTTGTAGTTGTTGCCTTTAATTTAAAAAAAAATGATTTCATTGTTACCTTTTTTTATTTTCTTTCATTTAATTTTACATTATTTATATATTTAAAATTTTGTTTCATATTAAATATAATACGAAGAAGTAGAAGAACTTAAAATGTCGATATGGACAGGATAAACGACGAAGTAGTTATCTCGGAAGAATTAGTTAGCTTTGAGGAATTAGTTGTTTCCAAATCTCCAGAGGTTCAAATTCCAAAATACCCTTGTTCCTCTATATCCGAAATTGCCTCTGTATCAAAAAGAAAATAAAATAAAAATGTAATTTCAAGAAAAAAATATCAGAATGCATTACTAGCAAAAAATTAAATTAAGAAACATACTGCAGTTACGATCGGCTGCAAGCCAATCGTATAATACTCTAGATGAATACTGAACTCCGATTTGTATTGTAGTTGGGGATAAAGTAGAATTACGTGTGTGCATGTTGTATGTCCTTTATTAAGGACTGCCAGTAGATTGCTACTCACACCTTGAACCTCATACCTTGAACTGGGTAAGTCATCGAAAAAAATGTCCTTTTTGAAGGACTTTCACATGGGAGGTGCAGGAAGGACTCACTCGATTTCTTACATATTTATCATTTTCCTTGGAACCATTTAAAAATTAATGTGTACAAAATTTCAAATTCGTAGCTTAAAGCGTTCAAAAGTTATCGAAAAATATTGTTGAATACGTATCTTAAGGATTTTTTGTATGAAAGGTACCAGAAGGAGTAAAAGGATTTCGCTGACTAGTAAACTCGAACTTCGTTTTCACTCAAAACTAATTTGTACAAAATTCCAAATTCGTAGCTAAAAGATTACTTGAGTTATAGTGAGTTCCGTTAATTAAGTGAATACATTTTGACAGGATGTTTGTATGGCAGCTACACGAAGGACTAATAGGATTTTCTTCATAATCATACATTTAGTTCCAACTATTGCAAAAATAACGCACACAAAATTTCAAAGACGTAGCTTAAACCCATCTGAAGTTATCGGCCAATATTCTTGAACACGTGTTTTAAGGACATTTTGTATGGGAGCTACCAGAAGGAGTTAAAGGATTTCGCTAAATTGTAAACTTAAACTTTCTTTTTACTCAAAACTAATTTGCGCAAAATTTTGAATTCGTAGCTAAAATATTACTTGAATTATAGTGAGTTTCGTAAATTAAGTGAATACATTTTGACAGGATATTTGTATGGCAGCTACACGAAGGACTAACAGGATTTTCTTCATAATCATATTTTTAGCTCAAACTATTGGAAAAATAACACATACAAAATTTCAATGTCGTAGCTTAAACCCTACTGAAGCTATCGACCAATATTCTTGAACACGTGTTTTAAGGACATTTTGTATGGCAGCTACACGAAGGAGTAGGACGATTTTGCCCGTTAACGAACTTAGCCTTACAAATTCAACCAAATATCCAGATTCAAAATATCAAGATCCTAGGTGAAGGCGTTCTTGAGTTATCGTGTTCACGGACAGACGGACGGACGGACGGACGGACGGACGTCAGGCGGATTTGAGGTTTTTGGCCACAAATAAACAAAAAATAATATATAACTTTTTTTCGTCCGAGGCTCGGTTCTATGCGTTACAAACTTTTGGGCTGGATTAAACTTATAATACTCTATATGATTTCATCTAGAGTATAAAAATTGTATTCGATTAATAAATCGCCGCGAGTCAAGCATCAAATCCTTAAATATTATCTTTAAAGAATTGCAAAATAAGCAGCTTATTTCTTCTAAAATAAGTAGCTATTTGGAAAAGGCTGGGAATGAAATTCCCAATGCAATTCTTAAGAAACTACTAGAAGGCAAACGTGTCAAAACATATCCGGAACAATTACGTAGATTTGCCTGCACCCTTCATTTTTACTCCCCAAAGGCATAGAACTACGTCCGGACTGTTTTCAAAAAAAATTTGCCTAGCGTATCAACTATACAGCGATGGTACTCTAGTATAAATTGTGAACCAGGATTTCTAGAAGAAGCTTTCAATACACTTCGAGCGAAAGTTTCATCCATGCGCATGAAGAACTACGAATGCATATGCTCTCTCATAATAGATGAGATGATTCAGTGGCGTAGTAAGGGGGGGGGGGGTTTTGGGGATAAAACTTCCCACCCTCCCCCCCCCCCCCCGAAATGATTAGCGCACCTCATAAAGTACACATAACAGGAGGTTTTTTTATTTAAGACGAAGAATTATAAAATCATTAGAAGACAATCCAAATATCGAATGGTTTTTAGTAAAGCATTGCAGTTAAGTTAAGCAGTTAAAGTAATCACTTTATTTCCACTGGGCTGACACTGTCAATGCAGTCCAAAGTCAATTTCCAATTCGTCTTAAGGTACTTATTCATCAGCACGGAAAAGCGAGTAGAGCTTTTCACGAAAGCCTGTTGAAGTATTTTCATACTGCTTGTTAGTGTTGGTCTTCAATATCAAACTTCAATTGTTTTCAATTTATAGATTCCAAAGCGTAAGTGTATAAAAAATATTGGTGATTAATGAAACAAAAATATAAAACATTTTAAAATTTAATTGTTATGTTTTTCTTTTTGGAAAACTACCAACAACCGTAAGCTAAGCTATGCTAAAAACATACTGCAGTCACGATCGGCTGCAAGCCAATCGTATAATACTCTAGATGAATACTGAACTCCGATTTATATTGTAGTTGGGGATAAAGTAGAATTACGTGTGTGCATGTTGCATGTCCTTTATTAAGGACTGCCATTAGATTGCTATTCAAACATAAAAGACAATATTCAGTGTTTAATTTCATATCCTGAACTAGGTAAGTCATCGAAAAGAAAGTCCTTTTTGAAGGACTTTCACATGGAAGGTGCAGGAAGGACTCACTCGATTTCTTACATATTTATCCTTTTCCTTGGAACCATTTAAAAATGAACGTACAAAATTTCAAATTCGTAGCTTGAAGCGTTCAAAAGTTATCGAAAAATATTGTTGAACACGTGTCTTAAGGATATTTTGTATGGCAGCTACCAGAAGGAGTAAAAGGATTTCGCTGATTATTAAACTCAAACTTCGTTTTTACTCAAAACTAATTTGTACAAAATTTCAAGTTCATAGCTAAAAGAATACTTGAGCTATAGTGAGTTCCGTAAATTAAGTGAAGACTATTTGACAGGATATTTGTATGGCAGCTACACGAAGGACCAACAGGATTTTTTTCATAATCATACATTAAGCTCCAACTATTGGAAAAATAACACATACATAATTTCAAAGACGTAGCTTAAACCCTCCTAAAGTTATCGGTAATATTCTTGAACACGTGTTTTAAGGACATTTTGTATGGCAGCTACCCGAAGGAGTAAAAGAATTTCGCTGATTAGTTAACTCGAACTTCCTTTTTACTCAAAACTAGCTTGTTTAAAATTCCGAATTCGTAGCTAAAAGATTACTTGAGTTATAGTGAGTTTCGTAAATTAAGTGAATACATTTTGACAGGATATTTGTATGGCAGCTACACGAAGGACCAACAGGATTTTCTTCATAATCATATATTTAACTCCAACTATTGGAAAAATAACACATACAAAATTTCAATGTCGTAGCTTAAACCCTTCTCAAGTTATTGACCAATATTCTTGAACACGTGTTTTAAGGATATTTTGTATGGCAGCTACCAGAAGGAGTAAAAGGATTTCGCTGATTAGTAAACTCAAACTTCCTTTTCACTCAAAACTAACTTGTACAAAATTCCGAATTTGTAGCTAAAAGATTACTTGAGTTATAGTGAGTTTCGTAAATTAAGTGAATACATTTTGACAGGATATTTGTATGGCAGCTACACGAAGGACTAACAGGATTTTCTTCATAATCATATATTTAGCTCCAACTATTAAAAAAGTAATACATACAAAATTTCAAAGTCGTAGCTTTAGGCGTTACGAAGTTATTGGTCAATATTCTTGAACACGTGTTTTAAGGACATTTTGTATGGCAGCTACCCGAAGGAGTAGGACGATTTTGCCCGTTAACGAACTTAGCCTTACAAATTCAACCAAACATCCAGATT
This sequence comes from Beris morrisii, assembly GCA_951812415.1. NCBI lineage: Eukaryota > Metazoa > Arthropoda > Insecta > Diptera > Stratiomyidae > Beris > Beris morrisii. The sequence goes on from OX638311.1 coordinate 97,810,252, forward strand.
CAAAATTTCAAGATCCTAGGTGAAGGCGTTCTTGAGTTATCGTGTTCACGGACAGACGGACGGACGGACGGACGGACGGACGGACGGACGGACGGACGGACGGACGGACGGACGGACGGACGGACGGACGGACGGACGTCAGGCGGATTTGAGGTTTTTGGGCACAAATAAACAAAAAATAATATATAACTTTTTTTCGTCCGAGGCTTGGTTCTATGCGTTACAAACTTTTGGGCTGGATTAAACTTATAATACTCTATATGATTTCATCTAGAGTATAAACATACATATGCAAAAGTCTGGGTAGCCTTGCCCTGTTCAATGATATTTCTCTGATCGATTTGGGACATTACGGTAGTTCCTTAATCTGATTTTAGTTTTTCTCTCAAAACTTCATAAACATAATTTCTTTTTCGGAGATAGGTTCTCAAGCCTGTCATCCAACAGCAGCGGGTGAGAGGAGAATGGCACTGGATAATTCGCAATTGCATTTTTGGGAGATTACATATTGTTGAAAAGTAAGGAAAACTGGGTATAAGGAAAAGCGAAGGACAATGTCATGGATGGGATTCGAACCTCTGACCTCTGAGATGATAGACTAGTACACTTATACTAGACTACCAAGGCCTGAAACTAGCACTTACAAAGGTCTTAATGAATTTAAGTTCAACTGATGTGCGCAGAACAAGATAAACTCATCGAAAGTGAATCGCACTAACCGCAAAATTACTCAATTGAATTATGTACATACGCGAAAAGTACTCGGCTCGATTTTTTAACGGATTCATGTTTTAATATTTTTTAATCGCGAGAATACTTCAGGTAAAAAAGAAATCTGTTCATAAGTTGTTTAATAACTTAAACATTAATAATTCTTTAGTAACATATCAACTACATACTTGTAGATAATATCGAACTATAGTGATTAATTTGAAGTTGAAATAGGTCAATATTAATTTCCTTGCTGAACCCCCCCCCCCCCCCCCCCCCCCCCGAAAATCATGTCTAGCTACGCCACTGAGATGAGTATTATGAAAAAAATTGAGTTACTCGGTAAAAAAATAAGAGGATTTGTAGACCTAGGAATAGAAAATGCTCAGGAAAGTGATGAAGCCACTCAGGCCTATGTTTTTATGGTAGTATCAATGAATGCTCACTGGAAATTGCCTATAGCATATTTCTTTATTCACTCGCTGAGTGCAAATGAACGTGCTAAAATGTTGAAAACTGTTGAAAAATTACAAGCAATTGGAGTTAAAATTGCTTATGTAACATGTTATGGTCCATCTTACAATAAGTCCATGATAAGAGCTTTAGGTAGTAACATAGACTTACCAAATGCACGGATATTTACAATGCTGGACGCTTGCCATTGCGTTAAACAATCACTTTGCTGCAACAGAATTAAAATCTGTAGCTGGAAATATTGACTGGAGATACATAAAAATGCAATATGAAATGCAAGGGAGTGAATGCATAAAGCTGGGAAATAAGCTCTCAAAACTTCATCTTGAATGGCAAAGCAATAAGATGAAGGTGCAATATGCTACCCAAACTATGAGTGCTAGTGTTGCAGATGCGATTGAATTTTGTAACAAGGGACTGCACTTAGAAGAATTCGAAGGCTCCGAAGCAACAGTCAAATATATAAGAAAAATCGACCTTGCTTTCGATATCTTAAATAGTAGAAATCAATTTTCGAAGGGAACAAAAGGGCCGTTAAGAGCATCTAATTACACCCAACGTTGCGAAGAGATAAGGAAAATACGAGAGTATATTGTCTCTCTAAGAACAACTGATGGCAAACCAGTATACAAGTCTAAAATAGGCACGGGATTCACTGCAGTTGGTCTGCAAGTTGTGAAGGAAATTTACGAGGAACTCTGCATAAAAAAGGGTTTCTTAAAATATGTCTTATCATATAAATTAAGTCAGGACCACATCGAATTATTATTTTGCACAATCAGAAGCAAATCGGGATGGAACAACAACCCTACTGCAAGACAATTCTTTACAGCAATGAAATCTTTGTTGACTCATGCCCAAATAACAAGTGCTGGAGGCAATGTCCAAGAATTGGAGACATGCAGTTTGCTGCAGGTATCTACCAGCACAATAAGCATCACCAAAAATGGACTGAATATGCTCTTGGACTCAACGGATAATTTGTATCCACCATCCGAAGAATTAGATTTTGATGAAATTTGAACACTACTTCATATAACGGAATTATCAGAGTTTCAAGAATCTGCAGTAGGCTACATTAGTGGTTATGTAGTTAAAATGGTCAATAGGGTAATCAAATGCACGGAATGTAATCTTGCTTTATTGGCAGAACATGCTGGAGCTGCACCGGGAATGAACAATTAGATATTTCAAAAGAACTGGGAGGACTTATTTTGCCATCAGCGGACGTCACATATATATGTAGTAAAACCGAGAAGGTAATTCGCGCAAATTCATCTGAAATAAATTTGATTTTAACCCATAAGAACGTTATGGAAAAATTAGCTATCTTGACATTGCGCGTAATTAATTTTGATAAGATTTTCCCTCACATTAAGGAAATGGAAGTAGATACGAATAATTTATATAAATTGACAAAGTCCATTATAAATGCATATTTGAAAATAAAAATAGGGTATATCGTTAGACAACGAAACTTAAAAAATAATAAACTGCTGCGATCTCAATTATCTCGAACCATAATTTTTCAGAATCACTGAAATTTAATCGTCACATATCATCGAGATCCAACTGAAAAATTACTTCAGATTAACACGAAAAAGATCTATTTTGAAATGAAAATATATAATAGAAATGAATAAATCACTGAATAACCACTAGCTAATTGAATATTACGAATCAAATATAAAGACCTTATTTACAAAAAGGGATATAAACCCAAAAAAATCTCTGTAAAGACACGGAAGACAACATCATCAGCGACACACAGGAAATTAAAATGAGATGTGCTTCCAAATTCGAAATCTTCTCAATCGCACTCCATTAGTGGCAATCACGACAAACAACATCTCAATTGAGGTTTCAACTGACAAAGAAGAACCAGAACATCCCACATTAGCCAAAATCGAAGCAGCCCTATATGACTAAAAATTAAAGAAAGCGCCGGGAATTGACAAAATACAATTTAAACTTCTGAAAAACGGTGTCGCGGAAATACTATACAATTTTATATGCAAAATTTGGACAGAGGACAATATATCCGAGGATTGGTGACAAAACATCATATCGCCGTGTCGGAAGAACAGTGACGCAACTGCAATTTTGAAAATTTTTTGTTTTCACATTTCAATATTTTGTGGTTTTGCTATTCTTGCATAAAATTGTTCCCCGTTGTTTTAAACGAACGTGCTCTTGATCTAAGCTGTCTATAGTAACTATTAATAAGCTCGTATGGCTTGTGGGCAATTGTCAAAAATGATATTGTTTCTCCGAAAAAAATTAGAATTTTTTGCAGTTGCGTCACTGTTCTTCCGATACGGCGATATGTCAGTATACGCTGACGATATAAACATCTTCGCAAGATCTTTCCTTAGTGCTAAGGTCGTATTTGTCAGACTTGACTCCGCCGCAAAAAAAGTCGGGTTGAGCATTAACGAAAGCAAACAAAAGTAATGACCCAAACAAGAAAGATAATGCCAATTAGACAAAATATAACAATTGCAGATTATAATTTGGAGAGGGTTGGTCACTTCATATATCTTATATATCTATCTAGTAAAATACTTCAGTGAAACGGACGAAATCAATCGACGGATCATGCTATCAAATAAAACATATTATCCGGTACTTCCAATAACGGAATGCAAGAAAGCGCACAGGTACAATAAGCTGCGAATATAAAAAACTGATATACGACTAAAATTAAAAATTTATCAATATACCCTTCTTTCCAAAAGCGATTTTTGCTTCAGCGATCGTTCTTGTTGTTTTACATGAGCTAGTTTTACATGAGCGGTTTCACCGCGACAGCGACTCAGCGATTTAGAACTTAACGACTGAGCGATTTAGCTAAGTACCCTGGATTGAATGCAACTGTCCACATAACACGTTTTCAGTCGCCAGCGATTGCGATAGTCGACATCTGTCGCCATTCACCTAGCGTAGCCGCGGCGATTTCGCGACTCAATCTTTCGGTATTTCACAACTGTCACAACGCATTTAAACGCATTTGGTGAAAGTAAAAGTGAAAAATATTCGACACTGAACTATTTTTTATAATTCAAGTTGAGAAGTATTTCTGCTTGTGGGATACTTCGTCCAATACTTACTCCAACCATACACACAAACAAGAGGCGTGGAAGACGATAGCTAGAGAAATGCATCCCGATTTTGATAAAAAGAATAATTCGGTAAATATTCGATTTTTATTTACTTATTTCTTATATCCATTTCATATTAGGCATTAATATACAGGATTTTCGGAAAAAAAAATTGCGGTATTTCTTAGCAGGATTTTATAGTATTACATATTTTCGTGAGTTAAATTTAAAGTAGAAGTTAAGCTGTGAGTTGTGTACTGAACTGGCAATTGAAGTTCTGGGTTCTGTTGCAATTATAATATAATGATTGTAAGAATGGCATTCGAATATGTAAAATATTGTATGCATTTTGGTTCATATCATAGAACTTTGCCATGGAACACTTCCCTCTTCTGTTTGAAAATAATCTGCGAAGTAATCTCGCACTGATGTTCCTATTCTTCCAGCCTCAACATTCTCCATGCCAGAGATTGAGGTACAGTGAGAGTATCCTTGAAATTGTAACCGTCGCGTTCTCTGACAAAATTATGCAGTAAGCAACATACTCGGATGTCTTCTACTAAATCTATTGAAACATCAAACGGACGATGGAAAATTCGCCATTTGTTGGCTAATAATCCAAATGCGCATTCAATACATCTTCTAGCTCTGCTTAACCGATAATTGAAAACCCTTTTTCTTACTGTGAGATTATTTCCTCCAAAAGGACGTAATATATTGTGTTCCAATTTGAAGGCTTCATCCCCCAAGAAAACATGGGGTAGAGTTGGTAAAGTTGAATTCGGCAATACTTTGTTTCCGGGAATACTCAAACTGTTATCTTTTAGTTTTTTATAAAATGTACTTTCCTGGAAAATCATTGAGTCCGAACTTTTACCATACGCACCCACATCAATATATAAAAAAGTGTAGTTGAAGTCGCAAATAGCAAGAAGTAAAATTGAAAAATATTTTTTGTAATTAAAATATGAAGGCCCACAATTTGGTGGTTTCACTATTCGTATGTGCTTGCCATCGATGGCACCCAAACAGTTAGGAAAGTTGCATGTTTTTTCAAATCCTGCTGCTACTGATTCCCATTTTGATGATACAGCTAGCATACACTTATTCTTCAAATTTTTCCATATCGCCTTACACACAATTCTTATAATGTTACTTATTGCAGACACATTGGCGGATAGGGGGGGGGGGCGGAGGGGGTGGCCGCCCCCCCCAAGAGCAATTCCAAATTTTCTAAACATATATACTTCAACCGTTCTCCGATTTTTTTTACACCACTGCAATGTGGAGTGTAATTAGCATGTACTGTAATTCTGTAATTTGAACCATGATAAAAAGACTACAAGACAACATATCGCGTAGGTAAAGGGTCATTCCATCAAGAATCGCCAAGAATGACGAAATTTGTGACCTTACCATCTCCGATTCTTTTGAATTTTTGTACTTTAAGAACTAGTGATTCTATCTCATTTTTTTTGTAAGTAATAGTCAGGGACGTCATTTGTGGGGGGCATTTGCCCACCCTGAATTTTGTATTTTTATAGATTATATATAACATATGTATATTTAAATATAAAAATATATACAAACATAACATCTTGCCCCCCCCCCCCCCCCCCCCCAGAAAATACTGAAATGACGACCCTGGTTATAGTATGTTAAAGTTTTCGCAAAAATGGTGTCCGAGTCCTCTTTGAAAATGTTTATCTCTGGTAATTTTTATCCTAAAATAATGAAATATGGCTTATTTTAAAGGGGAAGGCTGTCGCAATAAAAATTATTTTTAACATTTTTTTTCTAGGATAATGATTTTGTCCTTTATCCTTGAATATCTCATAATGGGTTTTTTTATTTTTTTTTCATATGTTTTGTAGGTTATACTGTTTTTCAAAACATACCAAAAAATTAACTTGGGATCTTAATGGAATCGTGGTCAAAAAAATCTAAGAACATTATAGTGGTTCTCAATTATTTTATAGAAAAAGGGTCATTTAATCAAGAATCGCCAAAAGTGTGTATCATCACCGATTCTTTTGAAAATTTGTGTACTCGAAGAATTAATGAAAAAAATATGATTTCACGTTTTTGTTTCTATCTCATTTTTTTTTGTTAGTTATAGTATGTTAAAGGTATCCCAAAAAAGATGTCCGAGTCCTCTTTGAAAATTCATATCTCTGGTAATTTGTAAGTAGGTAAATAGGACTTATTTTAAAGATTGTTGATGTTTTTGTTAGTTCAAAAATGGAGATAGAAATAAAAACTTGAATTTAAATTATTTTTTTCACTAGTTCTTCAAGTACAAACATTTTCAAAAGAATCGGAAATGGTAAGGTCACAACTTGATGGAATGACCCATAATAAGATGAAAACAATATGAACCCTTTTTTTGCTAAGTGCAGTCTATGTAGCTAAATTCACACAGAGCTTGATCAAACCAAATAGCCCAATAAAAAAAAATTCCGCCCCCCCCCAACAGCAAGGTCTGGATCCGCCACTGTGCAGACATGCTAATGCGATAATTAAACTGCAAATCTTGCATAGAATTGCCGCTCGCAAAGTATCTGAAATAAAATTTAATTTTTTTAGAATTCTTCTGTTTCATATTTCAATGCTTTTAATTTAATTTGAAATTATTTTCCATTAATTTCATTTCAGTCTTGGATTTAAAAAAAAAAGTGGAAAAATATTAAAGACTGCTATCGCAGAGAAAATCGAGCTCAAAAGGACGGAAAGTTGGGATCTGCAGCAACTTTGCATAAGCAATATATTTTTTATAGCCACCTAAATTTTCTGGCTCCTTCTATGGTCAATAAACCCACCAAAGATAGAATGGAAGAACTATATGAGGAAACTGCTCATTGTAGTGAAAGCGAGGAAGAACAAATGGAAACGCAGAAAAAAAAATATTCAACTCCGGCACAAAGCACGAAAAATAAAGTAGACACTGTGGTCTTGAGGGGAAAGCTGTTAAAAACACTGCACGACAACATCGCAACCAATATGGAAAACACAGCGGAGAGAGAGATCTGCAAGGACACAGATAAAATGTTTCTCCTTTCGCTCGTTGACGATTTAAAATCCATTCCAAGCAATTTAAAATTGAAATTCAAAACCGAGTTCCTGAATAACTTTCAGGAACTGGTCGAGAAATACAAAGATAGCACGAACACTTGGAGTTTCGCCTCCACGCCACAGCTGTCACCGGTTTACTATGAACTACAACCAACATATATTCAAGAGAACATAGGTTCAAAATAAAAAACCAAAATGGTTCCTTTTCTTTCTTTTTTTTTTTTAATTTTTATGAAATAATTTATTTTCTTGTAATGTAGTGAATTCTTTTTTTAATTTTTTGTATTTTTTTCTAAAATCAAAATAAAACTAAAATTATGAAATAAGTTTTTTTCTTTACTTACCTCAAAGCTAATGCTAACCGTTCACATGGGGGAATGCACTGTCGCACTGAATTTATATTCCCCTTGATGTCATCTCCAACTAAACTTAGCAATTCGTCAAATGAATTTATACTCATTCGGAAATATTTGAAGAAACGGTTTCCGTCACTACGAAGAGACTCGTAAGTCCTGTAATGAAATCCTTTACACAGGTATAAATTAATTAATAAGAATGACAAGAAGGACATTAAAAACAATTACACTATGTTGTTGACTCACCTGGGTTTAATCGGTCTGATAGATATGGATGCACCCAACAGGATCGTTTTTTTTTGGAACACGTTTGGTCTTCCTCTTCTTCATCAAGAAGAATTAGTATTGTTGTCATCATATCGATATTCATATTCTATTATATAATAGCTAATTTATGAATCATATGCACACTAAATATTGAGCCAAAATTTACCAATGCACTTCCAATTTTCACGAAGCACTTCACTTTCATCTAATTTGATGACTATCGATCGCTTCTCAAAACCGCCCATATAAAGTGGGAAAATTTCGACTCGCGATTGAGTCGCTGTTGCTGACAAATCTATACTAAATCGCTAAGTCGCTGTCGCGGTGAAACCGCTCATGTAAAACTAGCCTAATTCTTCGCTGCCCGGAGGCCCGCAAATCGTTAAAACTCGATGGCTACTGCGCGTGTACTTCCTTTCGTAACGCCGCACCATTTACTATAGAAAAATTTTACTTTAATATAAAGTTTATCACATAAATATTAAATTCAAAACTAAAAACATTTACCTACCTGATTTGTTGTGACAGTTCTCAACTATGAATTTGCTTTTGCATAGCCCTCTGAACTATAGCCGCGCAGCTGAGTTCAAAATAAAAAACATAACATAATGACAGCTCCATGACACATAACATAATGACAGCTCCATACAAATCGCAACAATTTTGTATGGCGGGTGCATGACTTGGACGATAAAAACCAAGTTTTCTATTCAAAGTGCAAGCTTTTGTTAGGCAAAGCAAAGTTAAATAGTTTATAAACATATTTAAAAATAAGAATTAGACAAGTTCTCTCATCTGGAATTGAGTTTTCATAGAAAAAATTAGGTTTAAAAAAAATATCGCAATTTTCAGCAATGTCGGCATTCGGCCATTAAAAAAATGTGCAGTTAAATTGCTTATTTTTTGAAAGATAAGTTTTGTTATATGAAACACATTGCATATTGCTATAATTCTGAACATTTGTTATTCAGTATCGACTTTAGAGGGTTCGTCAATTCCAAAGTTTTGTATTAAAACACCGCGCTTTGGGATAATAAAATATTGTTACGAAATCGTTCCAAAAAAGATTCTCCAATGAACTGGTATATTTTCTCGTTTTGATCCGTGACGTAACACATCACATAAGAAACGAGGCATTTCTCACTACGAACTGTCATATGCGCGCGGCCTGAGTTTAAGTCGGCGGTGGCTTTTGTCACTTTGAAGCTTCGAAACTTTTGGAAAATTCAAAATCCGCACAACAACAACACTGTGTAATTGAGCGGGAAAGAGAGGGCAATGTTTTTTGTCCCATCGTTGTCTCGGATATTGTATGGGAAAATCTGATATGGGTAGTCCATTTATATTAGGTCCCTGGTTGCGGTGAGCAGTTTCAGCGAGAATGCAAAGCAGTCGCGGTTGGCAGTTACGGTTGGCAGTTACTGCTGAGTGCTGACCGCGACGGTTGGCAGTTCCAGCCAGACAGTACCTTAAGGCTTTCTACATAATCGTCAAAAAGTAGATTTAAGATTTTTGGATATTAAACTCCAATAGGACGTAAGGATTTCGACATATTTCTTAGGATTGATGAGATAGTAGATTGGTTTTCATTTCCACAGTCTTTTAATATAATCGCCTCCTAATCACGTAACAACTGATATTATACTACGACTTAGACCGCGTCCCGAAGTAAGACCCAATTATGTAATTATGTTATATGTGGCAGCGGCGTAAGTATTCTAGCGCGACCCCATTCTAATTGCTTCCCGAACTTTTTTTAGGTTTTCAGTCACATAGTAACCTACACCGCATCTCAGAATTAAATGTGTTCCGAACTTCTACCAAAAAAAAAGTTGCGCCCAGACTGTTGGCAGATTTTTTATCTTCATTTCCCCATTTGCCATTTTTTAGAATTCCAATATTAAATAGTTTCAGATTGAGAATTTTTCGTAAGTGTCCTATACATTGTTACATATTACATTGTTTCATTTCGCGCATATATATACATATAATTTCATTACGAAATAATTATTAAACAGCAGGTCATAAAACGAAATCGAAAGAGACCATAAAATAGTGTCATCTCCTCCTTTGCTTGACTTAGAAAGTATGTTTCTTCACATTATTTTTTTTTACTCTAAGTGACCGTCACACACGTGTGAATCGCCAAGTATCCAAGCTGTTTAGTATTTATGAGGCACATAGTTGGTCGCGGAAACGCTAAGATCTGAAAGAAATAAAATGCTATATTGAAGTTTCGTAGTCGACGAATTCCTAGCCAGCCTGTCGTCTTTATAAATGGGTTTTCTGCTTCTTATCCCCTTCTACGAGGTGTAGACTGCATGTCATTAGCAATTTATACAGGGCCGGCTTTGCAACGATGACGTAATAAATGTAATTAGAACTCCAACAAATGCATACGTCTGTTGTCTGGCACATATGTAAGTGCCTACGAGTTTTGGTTTTTTGCCAGGTGTAGTGATAATTTTACTTTATTATTTTTTTAATAATAAAGTATTGTGATCGACCTGAAAATATTTTTTTAATAATAAAGTATTGTGATCGACCTGAAAATTGAAAAAAATTTCCTACCCCGAAATTTTGTTTTTTCACGTTTTAGGACTAGTAAACTCCAAAAAAGTAAAAAAAAAAATTGTCCGCCGTAGACAAAGTCCGCCGTACGCAAAACCGTTTGAAGGTGCGTAGCTCTCAAAGCCCTTGAGATATTAAGTTGAAATTTTTATGGTAGGTAGAATGGGTAAACCCCTACGAGTCGTATCTTTTGGAGTGATGGGGGTGTAAGGGCGGAGAAGGGGGGAGCGTTTTAGATGAACAATTTTGGTTTCTAGATCTCAAGAACAGCTTATGCTTGGAGGCTGAAAGTTAGAACTTATGAAGAATAATGATAGTGTACCCATTTGCAAAAAATGGTCGATAGTGGTTGAGGGGTGTGGGAGTGGGGGAAAATCAAGTCCAAGAGTTCCAAACGCTTGAACGCCGGGATTGAAATATTGTAAAATCCATATCTCCTGAACGATTGATGTCAAATGGCTAAAACTTTGTAGTTATCTTAAGAGATACCAGGAGATTAGAAAAAAGTTAAAATGTTTAAGGGGGGTAGTGATATATTGGGGTGGGGGTGAAAAACTATGAATTATAATATCTTCCGACTCAATTGTGCCAGGAAGATAAAATTTGGTTTCTGTATATAGAAATAACAAGTGGAGTCTACTGAATGTAAAATTTATGAGAGGGCATGTGAAGCGCGGAAGTGGGGTGATAGCCATTGTTCAAAAAATTTAATTTTTATATCTTAAGAACCGTATCAGATATGATCTTGAAAATTTTATAGGAGTTAGGACCAGTAATGGTTTGGGTGTTGGGAGTGATGGTGGGAGGAGGTGAAAATTAAAAAAATCTGATTTTAATTTCTCAAAAGCCGCAAAGGATAGAAAGCTAAAAATTTACAGCAATATAGAGCTACTATAGAGACATCACAAAAAATAAAATGTTTGTTAGGGGTACCAAGGTCATTGGCGGATACAGGGGGGGGGGCGAAGGGGACGGCCACCCCCTCCCCAAGAGCAATTCCGAATTTTCTAAACATACATACTTCAATCGTTCTCCGATTTTTTTACTCCACTGCAATGTGGACTGTAATTAGCATTTACTGTAGTTCTGCGGTGCAATGCAAAGCATAGAACAGAAACATGATGGTGGATTTACCATACACTCAACGTTCGAGGCGCGTCTCTATCCCCACCATAAACCAATCAGATGGCTCGTGAAGTCGCAAGGGTCTAACATTCTTCAAATTTTCTCCGACGCACGCTTCCATATGTGTACACAGATACAATGAACTGTGGTACCACACAATTCGCAGCTCATTGTATTTCTGTCGTTTCGCACTTATAGCCAAGTTGCGCCGCAAAGGCATGTTGAGTGTAAATTGCTTTCAACACAGCAAAGAACACAGCCGACGAAAACCGGTTTGCAATGGGCTGATGAGGGTAGAGGCTCCCCTCGAGACGAACCTCAAGGGTGAGTGTAAACGCACCATGATAAAAAGACTACAAGACAACATACCATATTGCGTAGGTAATAGGGTCATTCCATCAAGAACCGCCAATAATGACGAAATTTGTGACCTTACCATCTCCGATTCTTTTGAAAATTTTTGTACTTTAAGAAATAGTAAAAAAAATTATTGAAATTCAATTTATTGCTTCTATCTCATTTTTTTGTTAATTATAGTATGTTAAAGTTATCGCAAAAATGGTGTCCGAGTCCTCTTTGAAAATGAATATCTCTGGTAATTTTTATCCTGGAATAATAAAATATGGCTTATTTTAAAGGGGAAGGTTGTCGCAATAAAAATTATTCTTGAAATTTTTCAAGTATAATGATTTTGTCCTTTATCCTTGAATATCTCAAAACGGTTTTTTTTTATTTTTAAAATTTTGTAGGTTATACTGTTTTTCAAAACATACCAAAAAATTAACTTGGGATCTCAATGGGATCGGGGTCAAAAAAATTGGTTCTCAATTTTTTTATAGAAAAAGGGTCATTTAATCAAGAGTCACCAAAAGTGTGACCTTATCATCGCCGATTCTTTTAAAAATTTGTGTACTTGAAGAATTAGTGAAAAAAAAATATGATTTCAAGTTTTTGTTTCTATCTCATTTTTTTTGTTAGTTATAGTATGTTAAAGATTTCCCAAAAAAGATGTCCGAATCCTCTTTGAAAATTCATATCTCTGGTAATTTGTATCCTTGAATAATAAAATAGGGCTTATTTTAAAGATTGTTGTTGTTTTTGTTAGTTAAAAAATGGAGATAGAAACAAAAACTTAAATTTCAATTATTTTTTTCACTAGTTCTTCAAGTAAAAACATTTTCAAAAGAATCAGAAATGGTAAGGTCACAACTTTGGCGATTCTTGATGGAATGACCCATAATAAGATGAAAACAATATGATCCCGTTTTTGCTAAGTGCAGTCTATGTAGCTAAATTCACACAGAACTTGATCAAACTAAATAGTCAAATCAAAAAAATTTCCGCCCCCCCCAACAGCAAAGTCTGGATCCGCCACTAACCAAGGTACGGGGGTGGGGGTGGTTTTTCATATCTCAGAAACGGCTTATGCTAGAAAGGTGAAACTTAGTACCTATATGTAAGGGTGCTACTAGAGTAATTAAAACTAATCAAATTTTTGATTTTCATTTGTGTACAAAGATGGATTAAAAAAAATTTCCGCGAAAAGGGTTTTTCCTCATTTTCACGAATTTCGTTAAATCTTTTAGACTTCTCGAGTTATCAAATCAATTTATAAGCGCATAGAAACGTTTTTCCAAATTTTTCGATAACTAACCCCTAAAGGGGTGTAAGGCGGTTATGTACTTTTTCACAAATTCCGAATTCTAATGAGATATAGAATTCACTTTATTTTCCAAATGCTTTGAATATAGTCGGGGAATAATCCAATTTAAGTATTTTTTGATATTAAACCCCATGGGGAGTAAGACATTGTTCAAGTTCTGACGAATTCCGAATTTGTTTTTTAGGTTTAATGAGATCGAATTCACTTTCACTTCTATTGAATCATATATTGAAAAAAAATACGTAAATAAATAAAGAAAATTTGCCAACAGCCTGGGCGCAACTTTATTATTTTATGGGTAGGAGTCCGAAACGTGTTTAATGCTGAGATGCGGTGTAGGTTACTAAGCGACTGACAATCTAAGGAATAACCAGGAGGCTATTTGGAACGTTATTTTTTAGATTGTCAATCGCATAGTAACTTACATCGCATCTCAGCATAAAACACGTTTTGCACTCCTACCCATAAAATAATAAAGTTGCGCCCAGACTGTTGGCAGATTTTTCACGTGAGGTGAAAAGGTGTACACCAATTTTGACCTTACGAAAAGTCCGCACAATCATGACAGTTACCTTTTTTCCTTGATTGTTCAAATTTATATATGCGCACAACATTCATGCAAGTGTTAAAACAAGTCAATAATTCCCTAAATATTAAAAGCCGATTTTCGCACACATCTCCCCTTCACCTAAAAATATATTAGTGCCAAGGAAAGAATTAGTTAAATAATTATTGAAAATAGGACAAAAGAAGAGCAAGAAGCAATTAAAGTTAGTAATAAACTAAATTCGAAGAATTGGGATCTTTGCAATATGTTACGTAGCTTGGTTAAGGAACATGATTCCACTTTATTATTTCAATAAAACAGTTTTGTGATCGATAAAAAAATGTCTACCCTGATTTTTTTCACGTTTCAAGACAAGAATAGATGCGAAAAAAATAAAAAATGTTCATCCATCTGTACGTCGAACGCAAAATCGTTTGAAGAGTCGTACCTCCCAACTAGCAAACAAACTTCGCATATTGATTTTACGAAGGCCATAACTTCGATAAGGCTTCGATAAGACTTTTGAGCGCAGGTTATGGATTTTTAACTTCAATAAAGCTTCCGTAGGACTTGCGAGCGGAGGCTGAACATTTCAAAATCCATAGCTTCGGTAATTACCTCTTTAAGGCCTTATGGAAGTAAATACCAACGGCTTTATGAGGTCTGTGGACTTTTAACTTCGATAAAGCTTCCGTAGGACTTGAGAGCGGAGGCTGAACATTAACGAAGCCATAGCTTCGGTAATAACCTCTATAAGGCCTTATGGAAGTAAATACCAACGGCTTTATGAAAGTTTGTAAGCGAGCTTCGCTCTACATGTCTAATTGGAAACATCAAGTGATTCGACTTCAACCCTATTACGAGAATGTTCAGATTGGCCTGTGGGTAGCGTAGCGGAGTAATGTGTGACAGGACCATGGTTTGAGTTCGGGAGTGTGCAAGGTGTAAGTAAAATCAATTCACATTTTTCAAACAAATAATAATAATTTACAGGAAAATAAATTCGTAGTTGGAAGAAAACAAAGGGAAAAAAAATTATGAATATTATTTTTCGTTTTCGTTTTTTTTCAAGTTTTGGTATGATTTTACCGAAGCCTCCCATTCGAAGTAATTGCTTCCCCGTGGAAGTCATAACCGTCGTTTGGAAGCAATATGAACGTCCGTACGGAAGCAAGAACAGCTTCAGTAAGGCCTAATACCAGCTGTTAGCGCTTTGCTTTTGCTGTTGAAGCATGGGGAAATATGCGCCAAATTAGTTCGGTAAGACCTTATCGAAGCTAGAACGAGGTAGGAGAATAGCTTCGATAAGGTCTTGTGGAAGTTAGTTTGCTAGTTGGGCGCCCAAACCTATTAAGTTCGCTCAAAAGCTGAGATCGAGACATTCTAAGACCAGGCGTGTAGCGTGAATCTTCGTAGATCTAGTGAAACGATACAATCGCTTTATTTCACACAATATTTTTGTCAACTGAATTCCGAACGAGTCCTAAAAGTACTACCCAGCTCAACTTGTATTCAAATGATGCGGCCAGAGTGAGCTGCGATTAGAGATCGCCAATAAAACAATTATTATGAAAGCGAAAGGAAAATACGAAATCGCCTTACCGTGGAAAAAAGAAAACATAAATTTTCCGAACACAAAAGGTATGGCATTTCAAAGACTCAACTTTTTGGAAAAGCGATTACAACGTAACAGCCAATTAAGAAACGCCTACTGCTTCGAGATAAAAGAATTAGTTAACAAAGGATATGCTGTGCCAGTAACGGAACAAAATATGACAAGGAAGACCTGGTACCTGCCACATTTTGCGGTGAAAAATCCGAACAAACCAGAAAAGGTTCGAGTGGTCTTCGATGCCGCGGCCAAGGTAAATGGACAGAGCCTGAATGATTTTCTTCTCGCTGGACCTGACTGGTTAAGATCATTTTTTGGAGTTCTACTACAATTTCGACACAACCAGATCGCTTTCACTGCAGATAAAAAAGAAATGTTTAATCGAGTGGACATTAAAGATGAGGATAGCTATTCACAGTGTTTTTTCTGGAGAAACATGAAGGTCAAGGAGCCACCGCAAGTATACCGCATGAAAGCAATGCTGTTTGGGACAAAGTCTTCTCCGTTCATTGCTCAGTTTGTCAAAAACTACAACGCGAGGGCATACGAAACTGAATATAAAGACGCCTGCACAGCAATCATAGACAACCACTACGTGGACGACTACTTACATGGTGCAAACACTGTCGAAGAAGCTATCAAATTTATAAGTGATGTCATACACGTTCACAAGCAAGCCGGGTTTGAGATACGAAACTTCTTCTCAAATTCGCCTGAAGTATTAAACCGAATTCCAAACAAACTGGTCGCAAAAACAAATACATCAAATTTGGACAAAAATGGAGACAATATTCAACGAGTTTTAGGAATGGCATGGACATCATCAGACATGTTCACATTCACATTGAAATTTAACAAAACAGACGCAACCCTGATAAGTGGTGAAAAGGAACCTACAAAACGTCAAGTGTTAAAAATCGCGATGTCTGTATTTGACCCAATTGGATTAATAACACCACACACAATTAAATCTCGTATATTGTTGCAGCAGATTTGGCGTTAAAAAATAGGATGGGATGACTATATTGGATGACTATATAAGAGAAATTCATAAAGTGGAAAGCTTGGCTGTTGGAGCTGAAAAACGTCATGGCAATTCATATACCGCGATATATTTCAACTACTGAAAGTTTGCAACTCCATATCTTCAACGATGCTAGTGAGAAGGCATACGCCACATCAATTTTTCTTCGAAAAGAATATGGAAATCAAATTAATTTGATTGCATCCAAGGCACGAGTCACAGCATTAAAGACGATAACTATCCCGAAGTTGGAATTGTTGGCAGCCATTATGGGAGCCAGACTAGCATCTGAAGCTTTAAAATACCTTGGTACTCCCAACATTAAACGATATTACTGGTCCGATTCACGCACGGTATTTCAATGGATTCAAACAGACAAGAAGTTGCAGACATTTGTAGCTACAAGAGTTGGAGAAATTCTTCAACTGACAGAAGCCGAAGAATGGTACTGGGTACCAACAGAACATAACGTTGCTGACGTCTGTACGAGAGGTAGACCTTTAAAGGATTTCAATATAAATGCTGTTTGGTTTCAAGGTCCAGATTTCTTGTACAAAAGGAAAGATTAGTGGCCGAAATTACCTGATAAGGCAAAAATCTAGTCTTGCATGCAGAAAAAGAAGACCATAAAGAAAGTTATCCTCCCGCTATAAAAGGAACTCATCGGTGGATAAATATTTTGCGAATAACCGGACAAATGAAGAGATTTATAGACAACTCAAGATCTCCGAAACAAGAAAGACAATTTGGAGATTTGACGGTAGCAGACTTACGCTGGAGTGAGATACAATGGTGGAAATTAATACAACAAACCTGTTTTTCACAAGGTTTGAAAAACACGAAAAACCAATGCAACAATAAAAGCGGAAGGCTTACGAAAGTCAGACTATTCATAGACAACCATGGAATCCTTAGAATATCCAGCAGAATTAAGAGGATTGATGATATATATAATAGAAAAGGAGCCAATAGTTTTGGACGGGAAGCATGAATACGTGAGGCTTATGATTGAACACTTACACAAGAAATTTGCTCATCAGGGAATGCAGACTGTCGTCAACGAATTAAGACGAATATTCTTTATCCCAAAAATTAAGACAGCAGTTAAAAAAGTTATTCAAGACTGCATGTTCTGTAAAAAACGCTCATCAAAACCTGTCCAACCTAAAATGGGAATCCTTCCTGCTGACAGACTTCTACTGAATGAAAAACCTTTCACAGCAACTTGTATCGACTATTTCGGACCATTTTATATTAAATGTACGGCGTGTTGTTCTGCTGTATGACTACTAGGGCTGTCCACGTTGAGATCGCGCATCCCTTAAGTACAGACTCATGTATAATGGCAATAAGGAGATTTCTATCAAGACGAGGAGCGGTTAAGATTATCTGGTCTGATAATGGAACAAATCTTAGAGGTGCCAACCGTGAACATCTAAATGCCTTTGAAGAATTGAATGAATTACAAATCAAGAACGAATGCAGTAAGGAAGGCGTTGAGTGGAAATTTATTCCACCCCTATCTCCACATATGGGTGGAGCTTGGTAGCGACTGATAGGATGCTTTAAACGAGCACTGCAAGCCATATTGAAGGAAAGGCACCCAACAGATGAAGTCTTATCAACAGTTTTCGCTGAAGCGGAATATATTTTAAACAGTCGTCCATTAACTGAAGTGTCAGATAACCCTCACGACATGTGCAGTATTACACCCAATGATATACTAGTGGCAGGATCAGTAAAAGTGGATGTTGCTGGCATATTTAACGAACAAGATCTAGTTTTAAAGCGACAGTGAAGGATATCGCAGTTTCAAACAAACCTTTTCTGGAAACGATGGCTTCGAGAATATATACCAACTTTAACCACGTGTAGAAAATGGCAAAAAGATGAAAAAAACTTGAAAGGAGAAATAGTTATCCACGATAATAATCTACCGAGGGTACAATGACCTCTTGGAGTTATCACGGAAACATATCCCGGCGAGGATAACATCGTTCGAGTAGTGGATGTCAAGATGTCATCAGGGATTTTCAAACGATCAGCCAATAAACTCTCTCGTCTCAGCATCAGTACTGACGATGGAGTCAGTACCGAGTGGGAGAATGTCAACTAAATTCCGAACGAGTCCTAAAAGTACTACCCAGCTCAACTTGTATTCAAATGATGCGGCCAGAGTGAGCTGCGATGATGTTTTTGACACGGGTAGTTGCATCGTGCGTTGTTGGCGTGCTTTGGGTTGTTTTTTGCTTTCTGATAGCGTGTTTCAAAGTTAAGCCGTGTGAATGTTTGTCTTCTTCAACCAAGCCAAAAAATAAAAAATATAAGTAATTTTGCCGAAGATAGCTCCGTTTTTATTTAACAATTTTGTTTACTTCCTGGAATCAGCAATCAAAATTTGATTTCTTAATGAAACTCATTGAATTTCGTGATCGTGTTTTAGCGCTAGCACTACAAAAGCTCATGCTACGAGCCTGTCTAAGATCTATATCTAGTAAACGGTTAACGTGACAAACTTGAAACTTAGTGATTGATGGGAAATAAAATGTTAAAGGTGGCGTGCGGGGGTGGAGGGTTCAAAAACTTTAGGTAACGATATGTTACGAACTAATTGCAGCAGAAAAATTAAATTCGGTTTGTGTACATGGGTTGGCAAATTGGGGTGGTAAGAATTTTTCTAAAAATTACGTCTCATATGTCAAGAGCTGTTCTAGATAGAAACTTGAATTTATACGAAAGATTAGGGCTTCTATCCTACCAGAGATAACAAATTGGCGGGTGCTAGTGTAGGGGTCTGATATTTATACCTCGAGAACTGATAATAATGGTTATGTTACCACTATTATCGGAAACCGAACGTAGCCAAATAAATTGGAACGTGTTCATGGTGATAATTGGGTTGATGGCTAGTGATAATCGGAAACGAATGGAAGGATTCTTTTCCGGTGGAACAGGACAAAGGAGACAAGTCTCGAAGCGAGCGTAAAATAAAATCCTTTTCTCTAAAAATAATCGCTATGCGCAATCAGCATAATTAATTGATTGGATTGTCATGCTGCTGATAGACAGTCTGTCTAATTATCTTCGTATTCTTCCTTGAAGCATAATAATGCACTCCTGCTAAAAAAGCTGGAGAAAGAATATAAATAGAAGCCAGGCCCGGGAGTTCAACCCCCCCCCCCCCCCTTTTGAATATTTGGAAAAAATTATATTGCATATTCTCGAAGAGGACAATCATGCGCAACTTTACGTCTAACTCTCTTACTTCCTGAAAACCGGTAGATGTTCGATTCAAACGTATGTAGGTAACCTTAGATTATATACCTAAAAGGATTGGATATGCCAACATAAAAAAGAGCCAAATTGTTTTATGCGCATGTCAAAGTAAAAGCTGCATGGGCGTACAAAACTGATTTTATTTATTTTAGGGGCAAAAATTTTAGCTCGCATTTTAAAAGTTTTTTGCATATATTAAATATATTGCATAAACATACTACAGTCACGATCAGCTGCAAGCCAATCGTATGATACTCTAGATGAGGACTATTTTGCCCCTTAACGAGCTTAGCCTTACAAATTCGCCCCGATCAAAATTTCAAGATCCTAGGTCAAGGCGTTCTTGAGTTATCATGCTAACGGACAGACGGACGGGCGGACGGACGTTTTGGCCCCAAATAAGCACAAAATAATATTTAACTTTTTTTTGTGTTCTGAGGCTTCATTCTAAGCGTTACAAACTTTTGGGCTGGATTAAACTTATAATACTCTCTGATTTCATCTAGAGTATAAAATTATCTATCTTTTATAATCTATGTATGTATGCTTTACAGATGCATGTTATTTTATCATATATGTATATATCTACTTATGATCTGGTACGATTCTGTAACTGAAATCTCAGCGAAATACCAGAAACGAGTAGCTTTTTCAGATGTGTTTTTTGATAAACACCAAATTTCGATATTTCGTCAGACTTATTTTTAACAATAATGCAACCATTTTTTTATTACTAATTTAATGAGAAGGCTATATTGATGTGAACTCAAGGGAGACTAGTCATCGAAAAGATTTCTTTCGATGCAAAGCATTTGTACAGAAATGGATATTTTAATAAATATTTCTTTTCTAAGTACAGTTGCATGTTCGAAATGTTCACCTTTGTAACGCTTTTGGATGGTCCCAAATATAATGTTATTTTGCTACACCGTTGGATCCAAGATCGTAGCCGTTCAGGCTACCATGGCAACCAATAAAAACAATCATCAAAATATTCCTTCATAATTATTTCTCGTGTGTTTTTGACAAGCAAGATCCCTTGGCATCCTTGGATCCCATGGTACTGTCAAAATAATTTTGGTCTCTAGTTTTTACGTGATTTTACACCGGAGTGTCCTATCCTTAGTTACTTTATCTAAGTAGGTAACGTGACTCTTTTCCAATGACGCTTTGTATAGAGTGCGTCAGTTTTCGGTCGACTTTCATCCATCGTAGTCTTGTGCGAAATACTACGAAAGCGGAGAATAAAAGGTCTATTTGTGTCTTGTAATACTATTCGAATACATGAAGTTCATGATGTGAAATTTCAAAGCAGAAACCACTACTGCTCATAAGAAACGTCGTAAAAAGACTCGCTTAGCCGAACGAATTGGAAGGACGTAATTTTTTATGTCGAAGTTTCTCTTCTGTGCGACCTTTCTACCTAGCGTTACCAACACAACAAAACTAATTCAGCTGACTACTAAATATTTGGTAATGTCGCATGTTTAGTGTTCTTTTTCAGAATTTGAGATTTGACACTTACTTGTACATTTTTAAAAACAATTTTAACGCTTCCAAAATGGTAAAAATACACCAGAAGGTCAAAGATAGTTTATAAGGAAAAATTCAAATGGGATACTACAAGAGGACAACGATCCAAAACATCGAAGTCGTCTTTGTACTGCGTGGAACCAATCAAAAATTGTTGGTACCTCTGTAGTATCCCCCCATTCACGTTTAATCTTTCAGTTAAAACATATTCACTCCGATACAAAATCCACTTTTATACTTCGTATCGGTGTACATGCGTGTGATTCTCCACTTCTTTCCTTCAATATTGCCGTCTTTTTTGCTCCTCGTTACCGATATCCGATAGTTGACTACTAAATTACCTGTAATACAACTAAATTTACTACGCTGCATACCTATGGGAAAATCGTATGATGCAGAACACCACCTACATTTTTTTCCAGGCTAGATGGGTGTAAGATAGTGAATTAGAGTAGAGTTTTCTTGTAGGGACGGTGACGTATTGGATTGACCGCCACATTCATGAAATTCAAATCTCGCAGACAATGGTTGTTGAAGATTAAGCTTCGACATATTTGGCTTTATAGATCATTTGTGCAATCATTCAGGAATTGGTGAATAAATTACCTGCACAAATAAAATTATATTGGACTTTATTTAAGCAAAGTTTGCCTGCAAACTCTAACACCCTAGGTAATTGGCTATTCCAAATTGTTCAAGCTAGTGAAGTAAGGTACAATGCCAAATTGAAAAGTACACTGAGGGAAATAGTTAGTTGGCATGAGTTTGCATCAATAAAATTTTTGGTGCAGCAATCGAAGTTCATTTATGGTAATAAGAATTTGCTTGAAGCAATAGGTGTTCGGTTGTACTAAAAAATATTACTTCAGGGGAATAAAAAACGCGATACACTCAATAGAGTCATTCTGTTATGACAATCAACTTAATTCGTTTGTGCATTACTGTTGAGACAACCGAACAAAAAAATTTCTAGCAACTCAATTTTGATTGTTGCAATAGAATGTTGATCACCACAAACGATTTACCGCATCTTTCAGTTGTGATAACCGAATGTGTGTTCCGTCAACCGAATGTATTTTGCTGTAACTTAGGTAATGAAATCATTGCTACCGGGGTTCAATTTCAACTCAATGCATAATTTATTTATGAATTTTTCAGTTGCTATTGGTTTCGGAATATTAATATAAATCGTGAACAGTGCGGAATGTTTAATAGGGGTCACTTGTAAAGGATTCAAACCTGAGCAAATGAGTTCTGTTTACATTCTTATCAGATTAAGTTGAGTCACATCGGCAATTGAAAATGAAAGGTCTTCGGTGGCGCAGTGGTTACGCCCGCCAGTCCAAAAACTTTCAACACCGGGTTCGATTCCTACATACAGCTATTATAACAAAACACAATTCCAACACCGACGCCACTGTACATAATCCCAACACCGGCGCCACTGTACTAACAACACATTTCAGGGGATGATCATCATTTCACCACGCCACCACCCTGCATATTCCCCAGGAAATCGCGACTATAAATAGCCAGACCCAACGGGTGGAAAAGTGTCTTCTTTCCGAGAAAGGCTAAAGCCTCAGTTATAATGATTCCGATCCGATCCGATCCGGAAAATGGACAGTGTTGAGTTTCTCCATCCGACACACATCTAAAGGGAATTTCGGAACAACTAGTCACAATCGTTCCGTTAATTAGGCGAGACACAAAACGGAGGGGTAAAGTTGACCAACTTTCAACTTCTATCCGTTCCGACGCTAAGAGGTGAATTATTGAATTTCACCACCTCCTTCGCCCCACTAAAAATCAAAATTACACCTCGACAGTGTCACTTTGATGGATGTCGGAACGGAATCATTGTACCTAGAAATTTTTCCCCTCCGACGTTGCCGGCGCACTCGAGGGTCCCCTACAAAATATTATAAATACATATAATACATCTTAAAAACGAACAAAAATCTTTATTTATAGCTAAAAGCGTTATACCATGTGTTTTGTCAGTAAGTGAGAAATAATATTTGAAGGAGGAAAATTAGTGTCTTAGAAGCTACCTCCTTCTAGATAACAAAAAAGAATTCAGTGTAGGATTTTAACACAACTCCATTTTTTAGAGTTGACCAACAACCCGCGCATTTGTGGCAATCAAAATTTTTGAGATTCTGTTTGGCTAGACAAAAATTTAGTTGTCGGAAAATATATTCGATACTAATAAACGAGAATTCGGGTCGATCAACCCAGAATTTCGGTTTCAACAATGGGATAGGAACTTTTCCTGCAACCGTTGTAATTCATTTGGCATATATCTGTGGTCACAGTGAATAACTTGGTAAGTCAAAAAACGAAACTTTTCAGGGCAGCACTTTGTTACTATTGAACTATTCCTGTAAATCCAGTTTTTTGAAAAAATTAATTTTGTTGACATCAATGTGATCAAATAACGTTCGAAATCTAGTGGTTTGAAAATTATTAATTTGCTGAAATTATTTTTAGGATTTACGTTTAGTTACCTGATTTCGCACCAGATCATCCCAACTTGTTCACCATAACCTGATTATTCCCCATACTTGTTATATTAATAATATTAATTTTTCATTGTAATCAACTTTCGAGCGTTTCGGACGTATTACTTCAACTCTCTCGCGTACTTTTATTAGTGTCGCGATATTATTACTATTACTTAATTAAATTTCGGAAATTTTCGGTAACTAACTTTATGGCGGAGTGCAGTGTATCAGCGTGTGTCGATAAAGACAATAAGACACCTTTTCTGTGCTGCTCCGGCTTATGTGCGAAAGTTTTTCACAGCAAATGCGTGGGATTATCCGGTATAGTTGGAGATGCAGTGGCAAATTCTGCTAGTGGCCTTTATTGGTTTTGTTTGAAATGCCGACCGTCGTCATCCTCAGCGTATGCTTCAAAAATTTTAAAAACAAAAGAAACTGTGAAATCTCTGCATAGTGATTTTAATGTACTGCAATTGTAATTTTTACGGGGTTTTCCGCTAAATGAAGATGAAGTTAGCGGGATTTTTTTTGAAAAATGACTTAATCGTAAGTTGACTTACATTACGGGTTAGCCCTAATTTATTGCGAAAAGCTTAAATTTATTGCTTCAGAATTGTGATTTTTAAACAGTTTTCCGCTAAATGAAATAAAGTAAGCAGGATTTTTTTTGAAAAATTACTTGAAAGTTGACTCACATTACGAGTTAGCCCTAATTTATTGCGAAAAGCTTAAATTTATTGCTCAAGGGTGGAACCTCCTTTATCGGTTAAAAAAAATCGGTTTTTTGGAAATAGTGTTAATCGATTACTAAACTATTCAAGAATATTCTCTGCAAAAATTTCAAGTCGATATCTGCAGTGTTTAGGAGTTACACCTCATAAAGCGGAGGGGTCGGGTGATGAGTATATAGTATTTTTATGTTTCCAAAACTTTAAACGCGTTCTACTCGAAACATAATTTTTTGATTTTGAGTACACGATTGAGAAAATTCTACTTTATTCGATTTGGCTTTATGATGGCTTATTTTAAAGATAACATTATCTATTTGATGACGTTAATTGTTTTTTGAAAAACAATTTTTTCAAATATTTTTTTCGTATTTAAAAGTCGTTTTTTTTAGCGAAATTTCACTTTAAATTTAAAACTGTGTAAAATCATGAACTACCAACTTTTTGTTTAAAATACTCGACATCATCTGGAAGCCAGTATCATAAACTTTACAAAAAAATTTTGTTTTTTTAGGTTCAGTTTAAGACGTTAGAGTGTACGCAGCTAAGCAACTCAATAAACGAGGCGATATTAACATAGCATCCATTTTTAAATTAAATATCGATTTTTTAATGTGAAAAAATTACACTGTGCTCTTGAATGATGCATGAAATTGTCATAAAAATCTTAAAGTGTTTCGAGTTATTATACCTTAGAAAATAATTCGTAAAAATCATATATTTTTCGACTACATAAAGGAGGTTCCCCCCTTAATTCTTAATAGAAACTAAAAATTAAACCTAATTTTTTGCGGATAGGTAAGCTATAAGCCAGGCGCGTAGCGTGAAACTTCGTAGGGCTAGCGCAATAACACGATCATCAAATTCTATGAATTCTATAACCATAAACACGTAATTTTCATTCAGAAATAAAATTTCGATTGCTAAATTCCAGGAAGTAATCAAAAAATTTCGCAAAATTTAGCGATCGTATCGTTGCGCTAGCCCTACGAAGATTCACGCTACGCGCCTACTATAAGCCTTCAAACCAGTTCGAGTACGGATTTACGGCGGGAAATTTTGTTTGCTTTTTTGGAGTCTACTTGTTTTTTTTGGGTCAACTAGTAAGGCCGGGTGTAGTGTAAAAAATAAAAAAATTAAAATACGCATTTAGAAATATTCAAGGATAAGGGTCAAAATCATTATCCTTAAAAAAACTCAAGGATAATTTTTATTCGTAACCTTACCCTTTAAAATAAGCCCTATATTATTATTCTATTATAAAAATTACCACCATTTTTGCGATATCTTTAACATATAATACTATAGCTAACAAAAAATAAGATAAAAACAAGAAATTGGAATTATATTTTTTTTTAACTAATTCTTCGAGTACATAAATTTTCAAAAGAATCGGTGATGGTAATGTCACACCTGTGGTCGATTCTTGATGAAATGTACCATAACTAGATTCCTTTTTATAAAGTTCCGCTATGTTCCGAATAAATAATGTTTATGATTTGTTTAAGTAGATGTATACATCTTGTGTTTAATGATTTATATTTAACAGAAAGAATATACGCCATATTACCCGAAATTACCTTATATCAAACAACAAATTTCAATAACGGTTTAGATTTAAAAGTGAACGATATTATTTTCGGATACAGGAGAAACACCAGTTTTGAAAGAAATTTTGAGACCAGTGTGAGAACGGTTTGGTGAAACAAAACTCACATGAAAAATTTTCCAGTGAATTTTATTTGGGCGCTTTGTCGAAGACATGCAAAAGGAAAGATAAACCCAGCAAACCATTGTGGTGAACTTCAGCGAACGCGAATTCGCTTTAGCGAAATATACGCGAACATTATTTGGAATTTTATGGCCTCACTCTGCATTTATATATGAGAAAAAGAGATGTCAATAAAAATGAAATATTCTTCTAAGAAATATTTGAACGCGCACTGCTCTAATTTTGATCGCGTTAGTTTTTTGTTATTAGAAGTGTTTGGACGTTCATTGTCTTGTGTCAAGTGTTGTGATTATTTTATAAGCAATTAGAGTGAGTATCTATGTAATTTGCTATAGTTTTTGTTTTGTTTATTTATGAAAAGATGATAACAGAAGACAATATAACCATTGCAACCGAATTTCCTGCATAGAGTATTTTAAAGCGCCCTTAATCAAGGATCGTAAGGTCCTGAATTCGTGATTAGGGGTTCCGTTAGGATTATGTGTAGGATTTAATATAATTATGTAGATTGCTTTAAAATGAACCGTATTCAAAACAAATCGTACGAACATGTAAAAAATATTTTCAGTATTATTTTTATTTTTTTCAAAGTCAAGATTTGCTAAAGATTCTCTATAATGCACAAGCGAAAAAGTAATGTAAGAGATTTTTCATATTTTACATTAACGTTTCAAATGAAACTTTGGTATGTTTTAGGATGTGGTTAATAAAAATTTTTGACATCCGGGATGTAAAACTATATAAAAAACCGATTTCAAATTTTTAATTTTGCTCACCCAGTACATTTTATTCGAACCATTATGTATGAATAAAATTGATTAATTTTTTATAAATATATTTTTTAGTTTATTCACCTAGCGAATATAATATATAAATCTGCTTCGCTTGATGAACTCGATATGAACCCGCTTAGCGAATTCGCTGTGTCCTGACTTCGCGAATTCGAAGTGATGGAACTTTTTAGTACATAGGGCGATTCGCAAGTGAACATAAAGCGAATATTTAGCGACTATTAAGCGAACCTGATACTTCGATACCCGTTCGCTTGATGAATTCGCTTAGATTTCGCTTAGCGAATTCGCTACGACTTTACATCGCGAATTCGTAGTGGCGGAACTTTTTAGTACGTAGGGTGATTCGCAAGTGAGCAAAAAGTGAATCTGAAGCGAATTCGTAGCGAAACCGGTAGTTCGCGGGACACGTTCGCTTGCGGTTCGCAAGCGAATGATTTGGTTAGCTGGGAAGGGATAATTACCACCGGTCAACGGAGGTGATCAAAATTGTAAAAGTAAAAATAATAATAATAACATTACATCGATTGTTCCGAAGTTCATATCATTCGCAATATAATGTCCTTTGAAAGTATATACGCAAGTGATTGATGTTTGACTCCATATTTTATTTACCTACAAGATCGCCCCATTCGCCCTCATCTTTGATGAGGGCACAATATCACAATATTTTTTTGCGTTAGTTACATTCCGCCTAATAGTTCAAAGTTTTTGTATAAAATCCACATTGATAATATAGAACAAATTGTGAGCCAGCTCTCTGAACAACAATTTCCTTGCATTGTTGGCGATTTTAACCTGAGTACTGTAAACTGGATCTTTGATGATGATCTGATGAAGTTGGTTCCATTTAATATTAGATCAGAATGTGAATTTCTTGTCACTGATTCGCTATACTCTATGGACCTTTTTCAGATCAACACCATAAGAAATAGTCTTAATAGAATTTTGGATTTAGTGTTTACAAATAATGATTTCATGACTAAGTTGATAGAAGTAGAATTGCCTATGTTAAATAATAGCCTTCATCATAAGGCTTTTGTTCTCAATGTTGAATTTTATAATTTTATCTCGAATTCAGTAAATGAAAATGTATTGCATTACGATTTTGTCAGGGCCGATTATGTTGCGTTAAATCAACACTTTCTTCCCATAGACTGGAACTCAATATTCTTGAATTTGAATTTAAGTGAAGCATATGCCTTTTTTAAATATTATCTTGATATAGCTTTTAAATCGTTTATTCCTATAGTGAGAAAGAGGTCTAGGCGTAACTTACCATAGTACAATTCTAGACTATACAATATAAAAAATGCTAAAAATAAGGCTTTCAAACGTTTCAAAGCATCCCAAAACTACGTCGATAGAAACCAATTTATTAGACTGAGGAAGGAATTTGATTTTTTAAATCGTTTCTTGTATAGGCAATATATCTTATCAACAGAAAGCCGCATAAAGAAGGATAGCAAAGCGTTCTGGACTTTTATTAATTCAAGACGGAAAGACTCGGCAATTCCTGATCGTGTCGAGTACGAGGAAAAATTGTCGAGCAGTACGAAGGAATCTTGTCAGTTTTTTGCTGATTTTTTCAAGTCTGTGTATAATTTAGACGGGTCTGTACTTAGCGGGCAGAGTAATCCTAATTTTGATCATTTGGTACCATTAACTGACCTTGGTGCTATCCACTTGCCCAACGATGATGTGTTCTCTGCGTTGTTAAGTCTCGACGCTGGTAAAGGGGCTGGTTATGACTTAATTCCTGCAGCCTTTTTGAAATGCTGTGCGCTATCACTTCATGATCCCCTCACAATTTTGTTCAATAAGTCGCTTACTTCCGGAAGATTTCTGGATGAATGGAAAATTTCATACGTAACACCGATTTTTAAGTCAGGTAAAAAGAACTCGGTTGAAAATTACAGACCTATCTCTAAGATCTCATCCATTCCGAAACTTTTTGAAAGCATAGTCAAAGATAAGTTGTATTTCTCCATTAGAGAAAAAATTACAAATTATCAACATGGATTCATTAAGGATAGATCAACCTCATCTAACTTATCCATTTTTACTAATTTCTGCTCAAACTCTATTGAAAATGGTTGTCAAGTGGACGCTGTGTTCACGGACTTTCAAAAAGCTTTTAACAGGGTTCACCATGGTTTACTGGTCAAAAAAATGGAATCGCTTGGTTTCCATTCAAACTTTCTCGAGTATCTCGTATCTCCATAGCAGGAAACAGTTAGTAAAAATAGGTAACGTTACTTCATCGTTCATTGATGTAGTATCTGGTGTACCACAGGGTAGTCATTTAGGACCGCTATTGTTCTTAATTTTTGTTAACGATATTCCCTTAATCTTGAAGCACTCACAGTGTCTTATGTATGCTGATGATGTGAAAATTTTTTCGAAGATCTCTTGCCTGGAGGACTGTCAAGGGCTTCAAAATGATTTAGATGAATTCAATTTATGGTGTATTTCAAATTCATTACGACTCAGTATTCCAAAATGTAAAATTTTTTCGGCATTTAGAACTTCTTCTCCACTCTTATTTGATAACAGGATGGATGATTCACTGTTGGGTAGAACGAATGAAGTTAAAGATCTTGGTGTCATATTTGATGAAAAACTATCATTCAATTCTCATGTTGATTATATCATATCTAAAGCCAACTCAATGTTGGGTTTCATTAATCGATCCTCAGCGGATTTTCATGACCCTTATACTTTCAAATCAATCTTCGTATCTCTAGTGCGTCCTATTTTGGAATACTGCGTCGTGGTTTGGGATCCATCATATGAGGTCCACATTAGTCGAATTGAAAAGATCCAAAGGAGGTTTACGAGATTTGCTCTACGTAGATTGAACTGGGCTTCGGCTTTACCTGCCTATGAGGCTAGATGCCAATTACTATGACGTTAAGGTCGCGCAGAGCTTTCTTAAGCATTATGTTTTTCAGGGACTGTTTAACTTACAGCATAAATTCACCTGAACTTTTATCTCTTTACAAGCTCTATATTCCTTCTAAAATTTTAAGGCCTAGATCTCTTCTTTACGTGGATCCACATCGTACTAGGTACGGATCTAATGAACCGATCTCTAGGTGTGTGCTTCACTTTAACTCTATCTCTAACATGATCGACCATACTGACAGTAGATCTATCTTTAAGAAGGCAGTAATTGATGGCCTAAAACGGTGTGATTAAATGGCATTATTATTAGTACAGTATAATCTCGATAATTCGTATCCCGTTAATTCGTAAATCCCGCTAATTTGAAATAAACTGCTGGTCCCTTGGAAAAATCGCGGTTATTCGTAAAAATACAATGCATTTTGGTTCCCTCGGTAATTCGTAATGATTTTCGTACCCGAAGCCAATTAAACGTCTTATAATTCGTAAGTCGCTGTTAACAATCCCGCTTATTCGGAAAAAAATTTCGCCTTCCCACTCATCAACTGTTTGTTTAAAATTTGTTCTGTTTACATTATTCAGTTCAGTATGGGTTCACCATGAGTACAAAAAGGAAGCATAAGTGTCTTTCCGTTTGCGAAAAAAAGGAAATTGTAAAAGCAGTTGCCGAAGGCCAAAAAAAAGTTGATGTGGCCAAACGATTTAATATTTCTCCGTCTACACTTACGTCAATTTTACAAAAGAAGGAAATCATCGCTGGACTACCTTCAAGCAGTTAAATCGAACGGCAGAAAAGCGGTGACTTTCCTGAACTTGAGCGTTCACTTGTCATTTGGTTTTCATAGTGTCGACAATCACCTGTGGGTGGAGTGATGATGAGGGAAAAGGCCAAATATTTTGGGGAGAGATTGGGTATTCAAAATTTCTGAGCGAGTGATGGATGGTTTGACCGTTTTAAAAAAAGACACAACATTACTTTTCTTTTCCACTTGAAGTTTTTTTTATCAAGGATAACAAAGTACATATGTACATATTTTAATTTATGTTTTTCATTTTTCATTGAACGTGTGTATTTTGTATTGTACATATGTATGTATATAGAATTTCAATAAAAACCGATAGTCCCGTTAATCTGGATTTTTCCATTTATTAACAATCATTAATTCGTAATCCCGCTCTTTCGAAAATCTCGATAATTCGTAATAAACCTTTGGTCCCTTGGCATTACGAATTATCGGGATTGTACTGTATTGTTATTTCTTTTTTAGTCTGTAGAATATATATGTTTAGTAGATGAAATAAATAAATAAATAAATAAATTAAGTTCCTTTGCTGTTATTTCTCATTTATTTTGTCTATTAGGTGTACTTTCATTTAGTTAACAAAAATACCATTAAAACAAAACGTTACAGTTAAGAAAACTTTTATTACCAAACAATAGCAAAAAACAACGTAAGCATAATATCCACTACAATTGGTACAAAAATATAAGCTACAAATAGAAAAATGAATGGAAAAATTCATAAACAATGAATACAAATGAATCCCTAAAATGAAGTTCCAAAAGGAACTTAGGTAATTATTATTACCTAAGATTAAAATGACCCCTTGAGATTAATCGTCAATCTCATCCTGTTCGATTTGAAACAAATCTATAGAGAATGTGTTTTTTCTTTTCTAAACTGATGAGGTCCCTTGGTCCGAGTGAAACCAGGGGAAGGCGATGAAAATTATGTTTTCCCGTTTTTCTAAAATTTATCATTTTGAATGGTTAATTTTTTTAAGGGTATGGTAAAACATACTGCAGTCACGATCGGCTGCAAGCCAATCGTATAATACTCTAGATGAATACTGAACTCCGATTTATATTGTAGTTGGCGATAAAGTAGAATTACGTGTGTGCATGTGTATGTCCTTTATTAAGGACTGCTATTAGATTGCTACTCAAAACTAAAAGACAATATTCAGTGTTTAACTTCATACCTTGAACTGGGTAAGTCATAAAAAAAATGTCCTTTTTGAAGGACTTTCACATGGGAGGTGCAGGAAGGACTCACTCGATTTCTTACATATTTATCCTTTTCCTTGGAACCATTCAAAAATAAACGTGTACAAAATTTCAAATTCGTAGCTTGAAGCGTTCATAAGTTATCGGAAAATTTTGTTGAACACGTGTTTTAAGGATATTTTGTATGGCAGCTACCAGAAGGAGTAAAAGGATTTCGCTGATTAGTAAACTCGAACTTCCTTTTCCCTCAAAACTAACTTGTACAAAATTCCGAATTCGTAGCTAAAAGATTACTTGAGTTATAGTGAGTTTCGTAAATTAAGTGAATACATTTTGACAGGATATTTGTATGGCACCTACACGAAGGACTAACAGGATTTTCTTCATAATCATATATTTAGCTCCAACTATTGAAAAAATAACACATACAAAATTTCAAAGACGTAGCTTAAACCCTTCTGAAGTTATCGACCAATATTCTTGAACACGTGTTTTAAGGACATTTTGTATGGCAGCTACCCGAAGGAGTAGGACGATTTTGCCCGTTAACGAACTTACCCTTAAAAATTCAACCAAACATCCAGATCCAAAATTTCAAGATCCTAGGTGAAGGCGTTCTTGAGTTATCGTGTTCACGGACAGACGGACGGACGGACGGACGGACGGACGGACGGACGGACGGACGGACGGACGTCAGGCGGATTTGAGGTTTTTGGCCACAAATAAACAAAAAATAATATATAACTTTTTTTCGTCCGAGGCTTGGTTCTATGCGTTACAAACTTTTGGGCTGGATTAAACTTATAATACTCTATATGATTTCATCTAGAGTATAAAAACTACATTTCCCGGTCCTTGACGGTATTGCAACCACTGCACTGATTTCCATAAAAATTTTTGATTTTCGGTATCCTGTTTTTTTGATAATGAAATGACCGCCTTTTTTAGCATAGCCATGCATAGAAACAATACACTTCACTTGGAATAATCTGGCACGATGAATAAATGGATAAATGCATTTGACAACACAGATACACAGCGAAAAACTAGGTAATTCGACTTATCTGGTTTTTCCCGTGAATGATGACTCGGAAAAAATTATGGTAAGTCGACTTAGCAGATAACAAACACAATTTTACCACATACCAAGAAACCCCACCCTTATAACTCAAAAGCCATTAGGGTTGTGAGTTGCTAACTTCCTCACAGTGCGTATAAGGCTTGGAAGATGACCACAGTACACTTATCCCATTTTGGCCATTTTTCGACTTACCAAGTTATTCACTGTGACCACAGATATTTCTGTTGCAGCAATGAATCTGTTCTCTCAGTGTAGCCAACAGATAATCAAGAGTGAAAAACGTTCCTGCTGATATGATGCTGTTATGACACTGGCTATTTTTGCGGCTTTAAAGCGGCTAGACAATCCAAATGGAGAGGGATAGAGACTTTAACATACAATTTAGACATTGATGTGAGAGAGACAGTCCGAACAGCAAACTATGGGTAGCTGTCAAAAAACAATCCATAACTGTCAAAAAAAAGCGGCAACAAAGCGCATTCGAGCAGTGTTTCGCAACATTCTAGCAGTTAATCCAAGAAAAATCCGCTGGCGGCTAGATTTTCCAGCCGCTACCGACTAGTTTTTGACAGTTCGGTACGTAAAAATTATGGAAAGTGCCATGTTCTGTTATGAAACGCGCCAGAACCGGTATTTTTCTTAACATACCAGTTGTTAATTTCGTTTACTAGATGCCGCTAGCGTCGGAAAGAGCGGTATCTCTGTCTTTTTATTGTTGTTCGCCTTGTCGCACGATTGGCTATTATTGTACTTTTTTCTAGCGAGAAAATAGCCAGTGTCATAACAGCATGACTCTGGCTATTTTCCAGCTGAAAACAAGTGCAAGAAAATATCTTCGTCTGGCAAGGCGACCAATATTACCGATAAAAAGTTATCTTTCCGATCAACGGAATTGACTCCATTTTAATGAAAAACATGAAAACATTATTTTTTTCGCGTTTTATAAAATAAAATCATACTTTTCATAAATTATACATAATGAATAGTCAAAAACAAGTCTGTAGCGGCTGAGAAATAGAGTCCGCAGAGGATATTTTTGGATTGCATTGCTAGAATGTTGGGAAACACTGCACGAACGCGATATGTTGCGGATTTTTCTTACAGTTTGGCAAATTTCAGCTGTTGGAACCAAGACCCTAGCCAGGAAAAAATTTCGGGGGGAGAGGGGGTGGGGGTCCTTAAAAAAAAGTATTATCCCCCTTAATTTTTTTAAATTAAAAACTGAGGTATCTAGGAAGCGCTGTAAGCGATACAAACCCTTACGTGTGTGAGAGGCTTATGAGAGTAAAATATTCGTGAGCAGCAACCAGCAAACTAAAAATTATGGGTATGTAATATAATAAAGAAAATGCAAACTAGTTATTATATATGTTATGTATGAAAATAAATATAATAGAAAAAAATCTGCCTTTATTATTTTTCGGGTCAAAATTCGGGAGCGGTCAAAGTCGGATTATATCATCAGTTGTTTGGAGCTTATGAGGTTTCTTGGAAAGTTAATTTTGTTCTTAAAATAAAAATATTTAAAATAGAGATATTTAGACGATTAAACATTGAAAAAGCCCGTGTATACTATTCGAAGTTCGGTATATTATATGCACTAAAAGCCCATAGAACTAAAAACGAATTTGCTGCCTTATCAGACTTAAGAGAAATGACGAATTGTTGAAACGTATACAAACCGATTACATCCACTTGGGGTTGAATTTCGAAAAAATTATAAAACAATTTTTAGCTGATTTCATAAGAAGCAATTTGTTATCTCATCAGACACTAGGTATTTTAAGAATTTGTGAAAACGTAAGGAAACCCTTCACACCCCCTTGGTTTTTGAAATTCGAAAAATCGCAAAATCTTATATCTCATCAGAACTAATGGATGGCAAAATTGTGAAAACATATGCAAACTCTTGGGGGTTGAATATCCAAAAATTTAAAAATGGGTTTGTATGCGATTATTTAAAAAGTCTGTAGAAGTGAAAAGCAGTCTAATATCTCATTCAAACCTAAAAAAAAATATCGCAGCTGAGAAAAGTATTCAACTCCCTTATACCCCTTCGGGTTGAATATCTAAAAATACTGAAATTGACTTTTATTTATTTATATATTATATTGGAAGCCTTAGAAAGTAAAAATGAAGTCGATATCCCATCAAATCTAAGCAATATGTAGGAATTTGTGGAAACATGTGCAACCTCCTAACACCCACTTGGAGGTTGAATATCCAAAAATCCTGAAAGGAGTTAATAGATAAATATGAAGATGGCGCGAGAAAGTAAGAACCAATTCAATTTCTTATGACGTATACCCTCTCAGAGGTTGAAAAAGGAAAGAACTTAATAACAGGTTTTAGGCGATTATTACGCAGGCCTGTGAAAGTAAAAAGTTATTCAATGTCTAATCAGACCTAAGAGATATAGCAGAATTCGTGGAAATGTATACAACCCCATTACACCCCCTAGGGGTCGAATACCTTCTACTTCTCATACAAATTTTAAACAACTAATAATAGTAATAATAATAATAATATATTTATTGTATCTGAAGCCGGAAGGCTTATTACAACGAATGACAGCTTTTTTTTGTAAATGCTTAAAATACGTGACAGTTGCTTTGTCTTAATCAAGTTTCTGTAGTAATATAAATGTAAGTATATAATTGCAATGTAAAGTTATAATCGTAAAGTTACGGTACTAGTAAAATTAAACTTATAATACTATCAGAGTTCATTTAGAGTTTTAAAATATCTATCCCTTTATAATCTATGTATATATATACATAGATTATAAAGTGTTGCAGATGCATGACATTATATTATATACATATTTACTTATGATCTGGAACGACTCTGTAACTCAAATCTCGGCGAAATACCAGAAACGAGTAGCTTTTTCAAATACGTACTTTTTTGATAAGCACAGAATTTCGATATTTCGTCACATTTATTTTTAACAATAAAATAGTGACGCATTTGCAGCATTTGCAAATTTCTTTTTTCTATTACTAATTTAATGAAAAGGCTATATTGTTGTGAACTCATCATATTGGGAGACTAGTCATCGAAAAGATTTCTTTTGATACTAAGCATTTGTACAGAAATGAATATTCAAACAAATATCTCTTTTCTAAGTACAGTTGCATGTTCGAAGTGTTCGCCTTTATAACGCTTTTGGATGGCCCCAAATATAACTTTATTTTGCTACGCCACTGGAACCAAGATTCAAGCCGCTCAAGGTTGTTAAGTTTTATATTTGTTTTTAAATTGTATACTCTTTTAATATTACATTTAGTACAATATAACATTTAGTAAATTCTCCCTCTATCATGACAACCAATAAAAACAAACAAAAATATTCCTTTATAGTTATTTCACGTGTGTTTTTGACAAGCAAGATCCCTTGGACAGCACATTTTTTAGTCCTGTTAAATTAATTTTGGTCTCCAAAAAAATTGTGCTTTTACACGGGGCGGCCTATTCGTATTAGATTCCTTATCTAAGAGACAGACAGACGAACTTACATCAAATGAATTTAGTAGTTTCGGCCATACCTAAACATAAAAAATCTGCCAATGGTCTGGGCGAAACTTTATTATTTTTCGGATCAAAGTTCGGGAGCGGTCAAAGTCGGAGCATATCATCAGTTGTTTCGAGATTATGAAGTTTCTTGGAAAGTTAATTTTGTTCTTAAAATAAAAATATTTAAAATAGAGGTTTTTAGGAAACTAAATATTGAAAAAGCCCCTGTAGACTATACGAATTTCGGTATATTATGTACACTAAAAGCACATAGAAGTAAAAACGAATTTGTTGCCTTATCAGACTTAAGAGATATGACGAATTGTTAAAACGTATACAAACCCATTACTTCCACTTGGGGTTAGAATTTCGAAAAAATTGTGAAACATGTTTTTAAATCATTTCATAAGAACCAACTTGATATCTCATGAGACACGAGGGATTTTGAAAAATTTGTGAAAACGTAAGCAAACTCTCCACACCCCCTTGGTTTCGAAAAATCGTGAAATTAGTTTTTAGGTCATTATATCAAATGCCGTAATAACCAATTTCATATCTCATCAGAACTAAGGGATGGCAAAATTTGTGAAAGCATATGCAAACCCTTGGGGGCTGAATATCAAAAAAATGAGAAATTGGATTGTAGGCGATTAAATAAAAAGTCTGTGGAAATGAAAGGCGATATAATATCTCATCAAACCTAAGAAATATGTCGAACCTTTGAAAAGCATACAACCCCCTTATACCCCTTAGGATTGAAAATCTGAAAATACAGAAATTGACTTTTTGGTTTTTATATGGGAAAGCTTAGGAAGTAAAAATGAATTCGAT
Source organism: Beris morrisii (assembly GCA_951812415.1). Lineage (NCBI taxonomy): Eukaryota > Metazoa > Arthropoda > Insecta > Diptera > Stratiomyidae > Beris > Beris morrisii. The sequence continues at coordinate 97,847,685 of OX638311.1, forward strand.
ATATCATCAGATCTAAGCAATTTGTAGGAATCTCTGGAAACATATGCAACCTCCTTACACGCACTTGGGGGTTGAATATCCGAAAAACCTGAAAGGAGTTAATAGAAAAATATGAAGACAGCACGAGAAAGTAAAAAATATTACTTCTAAAGGATATGACGGAATTTGTGAAAACTTGCTCAACCCTTTTATATCTTCTTAGGGCTGAAAAAAGAAAAAAACTTAAAAACAAGTTTTAGGCGATTATTACGCAAGCACGTGAAAGTGAAAAGATATTCGATATTTGATCAGACCTGGGGGATATGGCATAATTCGTGAATAAGTATACAACCCCTTTACACCACCTTAGGGGTCGAATTTCAAAAAATCCTGAAAACACTTTCTAGGTATTTATATGAAGAAGCCGCAGAATAAAAATGAATTAAATATTTGTGAAGACCTAATATATATGACGAAAATCGTGAAAATATATGCATTCCATTTTCACTTATACATTTTTTCGCCCCCCCTTCCAAACGCCAATGGATATTTGAAAATTTTACTTTACTTTTCTAGTTGATTTACATATACGAACCAAGTTTCAACTTTGTAGCATACGCCGTTCTATAGATAGGAAAAACATCCCCCACCCCCGTACCATACTACCCAGTTAAAAAATTATATTTTTTCAAGATGCTACTACTATAGTTCTATCTAAATACCAAGTTTCAGCTTTATATCATTATAGGTTTTTGAGATATAAAAATCTGAACCTTTTCCTTTTCACCCTCCCCCACCCTCACCCTCAACACCCTCACCTTTCTAATAGGGGTCTATTAGATCTACTTACGGTAAAAATTTCAAGCATCTACCTTACACTGTTCTTGAGATATAAGACGTGATTTTTTAGAAAAATTTCCATCCCCCCCACTTTCATGATCCACCGCCCCCTTAAAAAATTTTACTTTCAGCAAACTTTGTCAACCTTTATACACAAACCGAATTTTATTTGTCTAGTGCAATTGGTTCATACGCTAAAGTTTTTTACCCCCCACCCTCGTACGCCACTGCCCCCACTGAAAAATTTATTTGCGATCTATTCTCCTAGTATACCTACAGATATTCATTAAGTTTCAATTTTGTGACATTGACTGTTTAGGAGATATGGATTTTAGAATGTGTCGATCTCGGCTTTTTTCCGTTTCGGACGCACTATTTTTCCCCCCACTCCCACATCCCTTCACCGATATTGTCAATTTTTATGGAAATAGATCCACTACCGAAGTTCTACATAAATTCCAAATTTCAGCTTCCTAGCATAAGCGGTTGCTGAGATCTGAAAACCAAAATTTTCCGTCTAAAACACTTCTCCCTCCTCCCCCCTCACACCCCCACCCCTCAGAATTTGGTCACTTCAAGGGGCGTACCCACTCTATTCATAAAAAAAAATGCATTTTAATATCTCAAACGAGCCTTCAAACGATTTTGCGTACGGCGTACGGCGGACAGACGGACTGAAATTTTTTTTTGCTTTTTTCGTGTCTACGAGTCATGAAACGTGAAAAAAAAATTTTTCAGGATAGCAAATTTTTTTTTTTTAAAAATCGATCACAATACTGTATTATTAGAAAATAATAAAGTAAAAATGTGTAACTGCTTTTCGCCTGAGACTGCGTTCTATGCATTATAAGTTTTTCGGCAATTTATAATACTCTACAGATTTTATCTAGAGTAAAAATACAAGCTTTTGGACTGGCAGGATATAAATTTGAGTTAAAAGAAAAGTTGAGTTTGCTATTGAGTCATATCCGTAACTTTTTCGCGTAGCTTCTTTATAATTATATTTATTATATTTATCGAACTTTAGAACGCAACAATATAGGACAGACTTGAGTACTATATTAACTTTATCTAATCATGACAAACTTGAGATTAAAGAACATTTAAATGCGTTCGTCCTTCTTAAAAAAAACCCACAATGTAAATGATGCACTCACAATATTATGCAATATCAAGTTTTTCTTCGACTTTCATAGAGATATAAACGAAAAAGGATCAGTTGTTGGAATTGATTGAGATTTTGGAAACCGTATACAATCTAGCCATTATTCATTGTTCAACTCATTCGTCCCCTTTCGTAACTATTCACATGTGTACCAATTAGGATGATTGATGCGTTCTTAATTGACAACCTTACTAATCTTCTAGAGTTCTGACATATTATATGATGCCGGGGGCTTATTATGTACTTGCATCATTAAAAATACCGAAAGAAAATACATTTTCATCCAATTAATTTAGGTTTTACATAAATTCATACGTACCTACATATTAATTAAATTTTTGATTCCTTTTCTGATTACAATTAAATGTAGGTATACTATTGATTACGCTAAATTTCCTTAAAACTAGTCAAATTAGTTTTTAGAAAAACAGATTCATAAGATTTTAATAATTCAAGACTTACTTACACTAAATTAAATTACGTTAAAAATTGAAAGAAGAAAATAGAAGGATGGGAAAAAGAACAAAAGTGTATAAAAAAACATACTGCAGTCACGATCGGCTGCAAGCCAATCGTATAATACTCTAGATGAATACTGAACTCCGATTTATATTGTAGTTGGGGATAAAATAGAATTACGTGTGTGCATATTGTATGTCCTTTATTAAGGACTGCCATTAGATTGCTACTCAAAACTAAAAGACAATATTCAGTGTTTAATTTCATATCTTGAACTGGGTAAGTCATCGAAAAAAAATGTCCTTTTTGAAGGACTTTCACATGGGAAGTGCAGGAAGGACTCACTTGATTTCTTACATATTTATCCTTTTCCTTGGAACCGTTTAAAAACGAACGTGTACAAAATTTCAAATTCGTAGCTCGAAGCGTTCAAAAGTTATCGAAAAATATTGTTGAACACGTGTCTTAAGGACATTTTGTATGGCAGCTACCAGAAGGAGTGAAAGGATTTCGCTGATTAGTAACCACGAACTTTGTTTTACCCAAAACTAATTTGTACAAAATTTCCAATTCATAGCTAAAAGATTACTTGAGTTATAGTAAGTTCTCTAAATTAAGTGAAGACGTTTTGACAGGATATTTGTATGGCAGCTACACGAAGGACTAATAGGATTTTTTTCATAATCATACATTTAGCTCCAACTATTGGAAAAATAACACATACAAAATTTCAAAGTCGTAGCTTAAGCTCTTCTGAAGTTATTGGCCAATATTCTTAAACACGTGTTTTAAGGACATTTTGTATGGGAGCTACCAGAAGGAGTAAAAGGATTTCGCTGACTAGTAAACTCGAACTTTGCTTTCACTCAAAACTAATTTGTACAAAATTCCGAATTCGTAGCTAAAAGATTACTTGAGTTATAGTGAGTTTCGTAAATTAAGTGAATACATTTTGACAGGATATTTGTATGGCAGCTACACGAAGGACTAATAGGATTTTCTTCATAATCATATATTTAGCTCCAACTATTAGAAAAATAACACATAAAAAATTTCAATGTCGTAGCTTAAACCCTTCTGAAGTTATCGACCAATATTCTTGAACACGTGTTTTAAGGACATTTTGTATGGCAGCTACCCGAAGGAGTAGGACGATTTTGCCCGTTAACGAACTTAGCCTTACAAATTCAACCAAACATCCAGATTCAAAATTTCAAGATCCTAGGTGAAGGCGTTCTTGAGTTATCGTGTTCACGGACAGACGGACGGACGGACGGACGTCAAGCGGATTTGAGGTTTTTGGCCACAAATAAACAAAAAATAATATATAACTTTTTTCCGTCCGAGGCTTGGTTCTATGCGTTACAGACTTTTGGGCTGGATTAAACTTATAATACTCTATATGATTTCATCTAGAGTATAAACATACTGCAGTCACGATCGGCTGCAAGCCAATCGTATAATACTATAGATGAATACTGAACTCCGATTTATATTGTAGTTGTGGATAAAGTAGAATTACGTGTGTGCATGTTGTATGTCCTTTATTAAGGACTGCCATTAGATTGCTACTCAAACCTAAAAGACAATATTCAGTGTTTAATTTCATATCTTAAACTGGGTAAGTCATCGAAAAAAAAATTCCGTTTTGAAGGGCTTTCACATGTTTTGAAGGGCTTTCACTCGATTTCTTACATATTTATCCTTTTTCTCGGAACCATTTAAAAATGAATGTATACAAAATTTCAAATTCGTAGCTTGAATCGTTCAAAAGTTATCGAAAAATATTGTTGAACACTTGTCTTAAGGACATTTTGTATGGCAGCTACCAGAAGGAGTAAAAGGATTTTGCTGATTAGTAAACTCACTTGGACTGCGGGGTCGGGGCAGGAATATTCTCAGATACACATAATATCGCTAAGTCCTACCGCCTCCCGGACCACGCTAGCGTCTTCCAGGCAGAGATACTGGGGATCCGGGAGGCTTGTCGTACACTAAAACACGACTCATCGCCAAAACACAACATCGTCATTTTCACCGACAGCCAAGCCGCAATCAAAGCACTAGACTCGGCTACCACCTCCTCTAAACTAGTTCAGCAATACCGTAACGAACTAGCCGGTCTGGCGGAACGGCTCAAAGTCACTGTGCTCTGGGTCCCGGGGCATAGAGACATAATGGGAAATGAGCGGGCTGATGAACTGGCCAGGGAGGGCTCCGCTCTTCCCGGCTCTCTTGCGGAACTAGTTCATGTTCCTTTAGGAGTCGTAAAGAGGGTCATACTCTCACACTTCCAGACAGTGGCTAATTCCAGATGGAAAAGCCTAACTACCTGCGCCATATCTAGGAAGATGTGGCCATCTTACAACCGAGCCAAGTCAGACGAACTTCTATACAAGACCCGGGCAGACGTCTCCAGAATCACGGTGATCAGTACAGGTCACTGACCGATTGGGGATCATGCGGCCAAACTAGGCATTCCATTCAATGTACACTGCCGCAGGTGCCAGGACACTAATGAGCGAGAGTCGCTTGTTCATTTCCTTTGCAAGTGTCCGGCTCTAGCTAGAGCCCGAGAGCGAGCGCTAGACAAGCCCTTCTACGGGGACCTGATGGAGATTTCGGGGAAGAGGATTGGAGAGTTATTACTTTTCCTGGACAGCACAGGGTGGCTATAGCGATCCAATTCAATCAACCTTTCTCACATTCATCTTCTGTATTCCCCAGTATCAACAACCCTTAACAGCCGAGTTTAACACGAGTTTGTGGTTTCAAAACGGCCTCTGAGCTAATTGAGCCCTGTCTGGGTGCAGGGCTGCCACTTAAACCAACCAACCAAACTCAAACTTTGTTTTTACTCAAAACTAATTTGTACAAAATTTCCAATTCATAGCTAAAAGATTACTTGAGCTATAGTAAGTTCCGTAAATTAAGTGAAGACGTTTTGACAGGATATTTGTATGGCAGTTACACGAAGGACTAATAGGATTTTCTTCATAATCATACAGTTAGCTCCAACTCTTAGAAAAATAACACATACAAAATTTCAAAGACGTAGCTTAAATCCTTCTGAAGTTATCGGCCAATATTCTTAAACACGTGTTTTAAGGACATTTTGTACGGCAGCTACCAGAAGGAGTAAAAGGATTTCGCTGACTAGTAAAGTTTATTTTCACTCGAAACTAATTTGTACAAAATTCCGAATTCGTAGCTAAAAGATTACTTGAGTTATAGTGAGTTTCGTAAATTAAGTGAATACATTTTGACAGGATATTTGTATGGCAGCTACACGAAGGACTAATAGGATTTTCTTCATAATCATATATTTAGCTCCAACTATTAGAAAAATAACACATAAAAAATTTCAATGTCGTAGCTTAAACCCTTCTGAAGTTATCGACCAATATTCTTGAACACGTGTTTTAAGGACATTTTGTATGGCAGCTACCCGAAGGAGTAGGACGATTTTGCCCGTTAACGAACTTAGCCTTACAAATTCAACCAAACATCCAGAATCAAAATTTCAAGATCCTAGGTGAAGGCGTTCTTGAGTTATCGTGTTCACGGACAGACGGACGGACGGACGGACGGACAGACGGACGGACGGACGGACGGACGGACGGACGTCAAGCGGATTTGAGGTTTTTGGCTACAAATAAACAAAAAATAATATATAATTTTTTTTCGTCCGAGGCTTGGTTCTATGCGTTACAAACTTTTGGGCTGGATTAAACTTATAATACTTTATATGATTTCATCTAGAGTATAAACATAACGCAGTCATGTTCGGATGAAATATTGAACTCCCATTTATATATAATAACATTGAGGATAAAGCAGAATAACCAGTGCAGTTTTGCTCGTTTCTAAGGATTAGGGTTGCTTCTCGAAAGTGAAAAACATTATTTTCAGTTTTCAAATTTTCCGTTTTCAATGACCTTCACACGGGGTCTGCAAGAAAGATTCCTCGAATTGCAGAATAGTACGTGTTATGTTTTAGGGAATTGAATTACCTTTCATTTCATGTAACAGTCTAAATTGTAAATGCACCCAATCTTGAGATATTTACTCGAAAACACAAATTTTTGCTACATCAACCCTAAAAATTCAGTGATCAATGTAGTTTTTCTCAGAAAACTCCATTATAAAAATGTCGTCTTAATTTGATGCCATATTATTACCAACAAAAGCTACATATGTACATATGTATGAGTTACGATTAACATTTTGGAAGTAATAGGTAAAAATACATATCGCATAAAAATTAAATATTTAAAAAGTCAGTGCATGTGCATGTTGATCTACACCACTTGCTTGAACTGAAAGAATTTAATAATGGTTTTTATGTTTTATTTAAACATTTTTTATTGTAATAAATGTTCAAAATGGCCACCTTCATTTTGAATGCACGCTAATGCTCGTTTGGCGAGTGTTCTCTTGGTGTTCATATTCCTCAACTGCTGCCTTACTTATATTGCTGCCGCATCGATCCTGGTATTTAGTCTCGCCCATTAGTCTCATTGAAAGCGCAGGGATCGAAGAGGAACCATAGATAATCCAGAGGGACATCGCAATAGGTCCAATTGAGGCTTCAGTGACAGAGGTGACCAAACCAACTATTACGCCTAGAAAAAGAAGAGAGTTAGAAAAGAGAATGAATTATTACCAAAATAAATACCTTTCCGACTGCTTCAACCGTAGTTCGATGTCCGAAAATGTTAAGTACCTGAAAGAGTAGAACTGCAAATTACATTTGTTTTAACGGAAATATTAATAATATGTTTACCTACCGCAACGCCACATAGGCGGAAACTTGCAGGGGAGTCTCGTTCGACTCACAGCTGGTCACGATCCACCTAAAATTACGCACAGAAATTTGGATTATTATTATGAATTACGGAAAACCGAACAGCTAAAACAAAACAAACTGAAATTGAAGGGCGGAATTAATGTTAGATTTCCGAAGGAAAATGTTAATAGGATAGGATTAGACTTAGGGAAAATTCAGGATAGGATTTGGTTTACTATTAAAACTTGACGTGGATTACATCAAACACGCATTGAATATTAAAACAAACTTGAATTATACACTAATATAACACCTCCGAAATAAAACAAAAACCATAACTATATAATAATAATAATATCGAACTCTTACCTTGGATACCAGCTTTATGAATCGTTATATAAACCTATTATAAACCTATGTAATATAAAAGAATTAACTTACCAATTTGTGCGTGAACACTCCCGACACTAAAACTTCGCGACGTTTGACAGTTCGGTGAATTTGTAAACAATAACACTGCGCGCCGCCATGATGGTTAGTAAACACTATTAAATTCGGAACTCGATTAATGTTGTGGTCCAATTTTTCGAATTTCTAAAAGGGGTTTTTGACCGAGACCTGAGGTCAAAAGCTGGAACGGAATCAGGGTGGCCGTTATAAGTTTTCGTCGGAGGCAAATAAGTTAAATCGGGGCTTTTAGATTTTTGAACCGTGTACGGTTAAGTCAGAGCATAGGAAAGCTAAGAACGGAAATCGAGAAACGAAATACTACGAATTCAAAATAGTGAAGTGACGATTTAATTGGATGAACGATAATTTCGAGTTAAAATTCAGTGACATAACGAAATAATAGGTGCACAATAATTACGGCGTACGAACAAATAATTTTTTATAAAGAATCGAGACGGTGTGCGGAAGCGAATATAACACAAGTTGGTGGTTACGCGGTGCGGTTCCGAACGATTTCGTGCCGCGGAATTAATAAATTGCTAGTCGGCGGAACGGCGCGGCAGTTTTCATTAACAACGAAATAAATTTTGGCGGTAACGCTGCGAGGCTCGAGCAGGAAAGACCCGAAGATGAAGCAGGTTGCGAGGACACCAGTGGTACCCTAGATCTAAGGACTTATATTGCTTATTTTTATACTCTAGATGAAATCATATAGAGTATTATAAGTTTAATCCAGCCCAAAAGTTTGTAACGCATAGAACCAAGCCTCGGACGAAAAAAAGTTATATATTATTTTTTGTTTATTTGTGGCCAAAAACCTCAAATCCGCCTGACGTCCGTCCGTCCGTCCGTCCGTCCGTCCGTCCGTCCGTCCGTCCGTCCGTCCGTCTGTCCGTGAACACGATAACTCAAGAACGCCTTCACCTAGGATCTTGAAATTTTGAATCTGGATGTTTGGTTGAATTTGTAAGGCTAAGTTCGTTAACGGGCAAAATCGTCCTACTCCTTCTGGTAGCTGCCATACAAAATGTCCTTAAAACACGTGTTCAAGAATATTGGTGGATAACTTCAGAAGGGTTTAAGCTACGACATTGAAATTTTGTACGTGTTATTTTTCCAATAGTTGAAGCTAAATATATGATTATGAGGAAAATCATGTTAGTCCTTCATGTAGCTGCCATACAAATATCCTGTCAAAATGTATTCACTTAATTTACGAAACTCACTATAACTCAAGTAATCTTTTAGCTACGAATTCGGAATTTTGTACAAGTTAGTTTTGAGTGAAACGGTAGTTCGAGTTTACTAATCAGCGAAATCCTTATTCTCCTTCTGGTAGCTGCCATACAAAATGTCCTTAAAACATGTGTTCAAGAATATTGACCGATAACTTCAGAAGGGTTTAAGCTACGTCTTTGATATTTTGTATGTTTTATTTTTCCAATAGTTGGAGCTAAATATATGATTATAAAGAAAATCCTGTTAGTCCTTCGTGTAGCTGCCATACAAATATCCTGTCAAAATGTATTCACTTAATTTACGAAACTCACTATAACTTAAGTAATCTGTTAGCTACGAATACGGAATTTTGTACAAGTTAGTTTTGAGTAAAAAGGAAGCTTGAGTTAACTAATCAGTGAAATTCTTTTACTCCTTGTGGTACCTGCCATACAAAATGTCCTTAAAATACGTGTTGTAGAATATTGCCGATAACTTCAGCAGGGTTTAAGCTACGTCTTTGAAATTTTCTATGTGTTATTTGTCCAATAGTTGGAGCTAAATATATGATTATCAAGAAAATCCTATTAGTCCTTCGTGTAGCTGCCATACAAATATCCTGTCAAAAAGTCTTCACTTAATTTACGGAACTCACTATAACTCAAGTAATCTTTTAGCTATGAACTCGGAATTTTGTACAAATTAGTTTTCAGTGAAAACAAAGTTCGAGTTTACTAGTCAGCGAAATCCTTTTACTCCTTCTGGTAGCTGCCATACAAAATATCATTAAGACACGTGTTCAACAATATTTTTCGATAACTTTTGAACGCTTCAAGCTACGAATTTGAAATTTTGTACACATTAATTTTTGAATGGTTCCAAGGAAAAGGATAAATATGTAAGATTTCGAGTGAGTCCTTCCTGCACCTCCCATGTGAAAGTCCTTCAAAAAGGACATTTTTTTTCGATGACTTACCCAGTTCAAGGTATGAAGTTAAACACTGAATATTGTCTTTTAGTTTTGAGTAGCAATCTAATGGCAGTCCTTAATAAAGGACATACAACATGCACACACGTAATTCTACTTTATGCACAACTACAATATAAATCGGAGTTCAGTATTCATCTAGAGTATTATACGATTGGCTTGCAGCCGATCGTGACTGCAGTATGTTTTTTTTACATATTTTATTCAACTTCTTGCACTAGCTTAATTAAAGATCTCATATTTACACCAGTTAATAATTAAGTTAAAAATCTTTATTTTAAATATTTTTATTTTAAGAACAAAATAAATTTTCCAGGAAACGTCATAATCTCGAAACAACTGATGATATAGTCCGACTTTGACCGCTCCCGAACTTTGACCCGAAAAATAATAAAGTTTCGCACAGACCATTGGCAGATTTTTTTCAAGGAACTTTGTATTTAACCTCGATTTTCTTCATACTAATTCATCTAATTTGAGCCTCTCAAACATTAAACTGGGAAACAATTCAAATTCTTAGCAGGAAGTAATCAGCTAATGTTGATGATCACTTATTTTTAGGACTTTCTGTGACTTACCAGAAAGAGTGTACAGGAATTTTGCTGATTAATGAAATCGGCCTTAATTTTAATTCAAAACTAATTCGAATGAAATTCCGATATCGCGGTTAAGCGGATTTTTGAGTTATAGTGAGTTTCGTAAATTGACTGAAGAAATTTTTACAGGATTTCGTATGGCAGTTACACAAAGTACTCATCGTATTTTCCTTATTCATATTCCAATAGTTATGGAATTTTCAAAATTCAATACATTGAACGTGACCTGTGCAGCCCAATTGTCAAAGAATAGTTTGAACTGGTAACACTAGCTCCTGGCATTTGTTTAGTGATAGTCCTTACTTATTGTAAAAGGTTGAAATAAATTTTTAGTTTTCGTTCAGTTAGCGGGACATAAGAGTATGTAACATATAAAACTTTTTACTTTATCGGATTTTTTATTGCGTACAAAGCTGCTGATACTGATTGCTACGATATATGTACAATGTAGTACATACACACGTTACAAAGCGTTGACAAAGTCTTATCTGTTTTGTCTCCTTCCCATAACATTGCGAGAATAATTAATTTAGGTTGGTGAGTATAAGTGAAATGTAATATAATTATACTCACGGTATAACTAGTAATTTATGAGTTCAAATATTCATAAATATATTTGAATTCAATTGAAGCTATCAATTATCCTTACACGCTAATCGATTAGAAAACGTACATACTTGAAATGACGAAGTAAAGTAATGATACACATATTACACAATATGATTATTGAAGGCAACAATTTTCATTGAGTCCGTAAACAATAATTTTTGAATTGGAAACCATTAATTTGGAGCAAATTAAAATCCATTTAGCATTGGTGTACCTGTAACGACTAGGGACATGAAAAGGAACACAAAGTATGCGACATGTGCTGTCATTTCCATTATATCAACATGAAGCTCTACAGCTAATAGTCAACTTTAGTTGCTTTGTGTTCCGCATGATTAATGACATTCCATGCTCATTATTGCATGCTAATGAGATACAAACAATTTAAAGTGTTGTCAAATTATTTTAAGTTAGACGGTAGAATTAAAAACAAAAAAAACTTAGAACAGTCCGAGTGCAACTTAATTATTTTTCCGAGACAAAGCGATTGTAGTCGAGGCTCGAGGTGAGACTGAACTGAAGTGCCGAGGCTATTAACTCCCTTAAAACACCAATAATGTTCGGTTATAGTCCGAAACACGCTCAAAATCGAAATGTAACAGTACATTAGTCCAACAAATTTGCAAGCTTTTAAATTTTACTATTAGGGGCCATTATTACCATCGTCAGTTAAACTCTAACCGGAACTTTAACTGTAAGTTTTGTATGAAAATCTGTCAGTTAGAACGTAACTGAACATTGTAGGAACGGGCCTTAGAATGACGAAATTATAGACAACTTCAAGTTAAAACCTGTCTAAACAGGTGTTTAAAAATCAACTTTTATGTAACGAAATTGTAGCATAACACTTGCACGTCTTAGATAAAATTTAACAACGTGATTCTACAGGGTGTTTGGTACTCCGTGTGCCACCTTGTAAGAGGTTATTCCTTGATATATTTGGAGAAAAAAAATTTTCTACAGGGTGGTAAATTTTTAATATCAGTGGAGATACAGGGTGGTTACGAAAAGTGTTTTTGACCAGTACCCTCACTCACTTAAAACGTTAGGCAAAGTGCTAGAATTCGTTTTTTAGGGAATCGAAGTACCTTTCATTTGATGTAACAGTCTAAATTGTAACTGCACCCAATCTTGAGATATTTACTCGAAAACACAAACTTTTGCTACATCAACCCTAAAAATTCAATGATCAATGTAGTTTTTCTCAGAAAACCCCATTATAAACATACTGCAGTCACGATCGGCTGCAAGCCAATCGTATAATACTCTAGATGAATACTGAACTCCGATTTATATTGTAGTTGGGATAAAGTAGAATTACGTGTGTGCATGTTGTATGTTGTATGTCCTTTATTAAGGACTGCCATTAAATTGCTACTCAAAACTAAAAGACAATATTCAATGTTTAATTTCATATCTTGAACTGGGTAAGTCATCGAAAAAAATATCCTTTTTGAAGGACTTTCACATGAGAGGTGCAGGAAGGACTCACTCGATTTCTTACATATTTATCCTTTTCCTTGGAACCATTTAAAAATGAACGTGTACAAAATTTCAAATTCGTAGCTTGAAGCGTTCAAAAGTTATCGAAAAATATTGTTGAACACGTGTCTTAAGGACATTTTGTATGGCAGCTATCAGAAGGAGTAAAAGGATTTCGCTGATTAGTAAACCCAAACTTCGTTTTTACTCAAAACTAATTTGTACAAAATTTCCAATTCATAGCTAAAAGATTACTTGAGTTATAGTGAGTTTCGTAAATTAAGTGAATACATTTTAACAGGATATTTGTATGGCAGCTACACGAAGGACTAATAGCATTTTCTTCATAATCATACATTTAGCTCCAACTAATGGAAAAATATCACATACAAAATTTCAAAGACGTAGCTTAATCCCTTCTGAAGTTATCGGCCAATATTCTTGAACACGTATTTTAAGGACATTTTGTATGGCAGCTACCCGAAGGAGAAAAAGGATTTCGCTGACAAGTGAACTCAAGCTTTGATTTTACTAAAAACTAATTTGTAAAAAATTCCGAATTCGTAGCTAAAAGATTACTTGAGTTATAGTGAGTTTCGTAAATTAATTGAATACATTTTGACAGGATATTTGTATGGCAGCTACACGAAGGACTAACAGGATATTCTTCATAATTATATATTTAGCTTCAACTATTAGAAAAATAATACACACAAAATTTCAATTTCGTAGCTTAAACCCTTCTGAAGTTATCAACCAATATACTTGAACACGTGTTTTAAGGATATTTTGTATGGCAGCTACCAGAAGGAGTGAAAGGATTTCGCTGACTAGTAAACTCAAAGTTTGTTTTCACTCAAAACTAATTTGTACAAAATTTCGATTTCGTAGCTAAAAGATTACTTGAGTTATATTGAGTTCCGTAAATTAAGTGAAGACATTTTGACAGGATATTTGTATGGCAGCTACACGAAGGACTAACAGGATTTTCTTCATAGTCATACATTGTGTTCCAACTATTAAAAAAGTAACACATACAAAATTTCAAAGTCGTAGCTTTAGGCGTTCCGAAGTTATTGGTCAATATTCTTGAACACGTGTTTTAAGGACATTTTGTATGGCAGCTACCCGAAGGAGTAGGACGATTTTGCCCGTTAACGAACTTAGCCTTACAAATTCAACCAAACATCCAGATTCAAAATTTCAAGATCCTAGGTGAAGGCGTTCTTGAGTTATCGTGTTCACGACAGACGGACGGACGGACGGACGGACGGACGGACGGACGGACGGACGGACGTCAGGCGGATTTGAGGTTTTTGGGCACAAATAAACAAAAAATAATATATAACTTTTTTTCGTCCGAGGCTTGGTTCTATGCGTTACAAACTTTTCGGCTGGACTAAACTTATAATACTCTATATGATTTCATCTAGAGTATAAAAATGTCATTTTAATTTTATTTTTTTATAAGCCGTATTATTACCTATAAAAGCTGCATACATATGTATGAGTTACGATTAAGATTTTGGAAGTAATAGGTAAAAATACCTTATTTCAAATATTTTTATTATAATAAATGTTCAAAATGGCCACCTTCATTTTGAATGCACGCTAAAGCTCGTTTGGCGAGTGTTCTCTTGGTATTCATTTTCCTCAACTGCTGCCTTACTTCTATTGCTGCCGCATCGATCCTGATATTTAGATCTTCCAATGTTTCTACTGGCGTTGCGTAGACAAGGTCCTTCATCGGCCCCCATACAAAGAAATCCATAATAGTAAGATCAGGAGATCTTGCAGGTCAGTGTATCGGTTCATTTCTACCGATCCAGCGATTGCTATAATTGGAATTTAACCAATCTGTGATCTGTCGGCCGTAATGAGCAGGAGCACCATCGTGTTGGTAAAACATGGAAGCCAATTGAACCAGTGGAATATCATCCAACAAGTCCTGTAGATCATTTGATAAAAACTGCAAGTAATTGAAGCTATTTAGAGTAGGCGGAAGCCTAATAGGTCCAAGTAAATCGTCACTAGTCACACCTGCCCATAAATTGACGCTAAATCTGTGCTGAAATGATGCCGCTCTTCTTGTGTGTGGATTGCTCTCAGCCCACGTATGTAGGTTGTGGAAGTTTGTGATACCGTCTCTGGTAAATTGGGACTTATCCGTCCACAGAATATTGTTGAAAAAATTGTCGTCATCTATTTGTCGTTCAAGGAGCCAATTGCAAAACTCCATCCGTTTGGGGAAATCAATGGGTAGCAACTCCTGTACTGGTGTGTGATGGTAGGCATGCAAGCGTTCTACTTTTAAAATACTCAAAACCTTCCAAGTAGATATGTTAAACTGCAATGCCAAGCGTCGGATACTGATCGATGGATCATTTTGCACTGCTTGCAGTATTCTTTCATCAATCTGAACATCGATTATAGGCGCAGGATTTGCATTTACTCTCCTTGTTCTAACGCTGCCAGTTTCCCTAATTCTCCTGTAAACGTCTTGAAATAATCTCCTGCTAGGTGTCCGTCGATGAGGATGTCTCTGATGGTAAAGCCTTCGCGCGACTCGTGCATTTTGGTCACACTCTCCATAAATTAACATCATGTCAGCATATTCATCATTGGAGTACTCAGGCATTTTGAAATAATTTTTTAAATTCTACTGACACCTTCTTCTCTTAGAAACGTAACTAAAACTGGTAGTAAATGTGCAATAACAATACTGTAGTACTACCGACAAATTAAACAGGTTTTTAAACGTGGTCCACTTTATGGCACTGACTTTTAAATATTTAATTTTTATGCGATATGTATTTTTACCTCTTACTTCCAAAATGTTAATCGTAACTCATACATATGTATGCAGCTTTTGTAGGTAATAATACGGCTCATAAAAAAATAAAATTGAAATGACATTTTTATAATGGGGTTTTCTGAGAAAAACTACATTGATCACTGAATTTTAAGGGTTCACGTAGCAAAACTTTGTGTTTTCGAGTAAATATCTCAAGATTGGGTGCAGTTACAATTTAGACTGTTACATCAAATGAAAGGTAATTCGATTCCCTAAAAAACGATTTATAACACTTTGCCTTGTGATTATTTGTTTTCAAGATATAACGTTTTAAGTGAGTGAGGGTACCGGTCAAAAACACTTTTCTTAACCACCTTGTATCTCCACTAATATTGAAAATTGACCCACCCTGTAGAACAATTTTTTTCTCCAAATATATCAAGGAATAACCCCTTACAAGGTGGCACACGGAGTGCCAAACACCCTGTATAAGCGTACATAGTTTTTGCAAAAATCGATAACTTTCATTTCAATTATTTGTTAATTATCCAACTTCTTCCAAAAGGTTTGAAAAGAAATGAAAAGTATTATTCTTTTATTTACTTTTTTTCATTTCTAGTAAAAAATTTTTAATATTGTCCTGTAGTGTTTTCGACAATTAAATATTTACAAAAACATCGCTGGCATTAGTAAAAAAACATTTCAAACGTCTAGTTTCAAAGGAAATGAATTCTTTGCTTCATAAAAGAAGTATTCTAGAAAGCACATTTTGACAGGATATTTGTATGGCAGCTACACGAAGGACTAATAGGATTTTTTTAATAATCATACATTTAGCTCCAAGTATTGGAAAATTAACACATATACAAAATTTTAAAGTCGTAGCTTAAACCCTTATGAAGTTATCGACCAATATTCTTGAACACGTGTTTTAAGGATATTTTGTATGGCAGCTACTAGAAGGAGTAAAAGGATTTCTCTGACTAGTAAACTCGAACTTTGTTTTCACTCAAAACTAATTTGTACAAAATTCTGAATTCGTAGTTAGAAGATAACTTGAGTTATTGTGAGTTTAGTAAATTAAGTGAAGACATTTTAACAGGATATTTGTATGGCAGCTACACGAAGGACTAATAGGATTGTAAAAAGTGAAAGAATGTAAAAACATAACGCAGATACAATTGGCTGCAAGCCAACCGTATGATACTCTAGATGAAATACTGAACTCCGATTTATATTTTAGTTGGGATTATATCAAAAAAATGAGGAGTGCACATACAAATATTCCATGACCTTTTATTTACAGGTAGAAACTATTGTATAGTGGCTACTCGATGCATGGTTAAACGATTTCTTGAGTTATAGTGAGTTCCATAAATTAAGTTGGGACATTTTTACAGAATTTTTGTATGGCAACTACATGAAGGACTTACGGGATATTTTTCATATTAATACCTTCAGCTGCGACTATTATAAAATCAACGTATACAAAATTTCAAAGTCGTAACTTAAAGCGTTCTAAAGTTATCGTTCAATATTGGTGAATACGTGTTTTAAGAACTTTTGTATGACAGCTACCCGAAGGAGTTGATGGATTGCGCTAATTAATGAAATCAGTCTTGCTTTTGACATAAAACTAATTTCTGTAAGATTTTGAATCCCTGCTTTAACTTGTACTAGAGTTATAGTGGATTCTGTAACTTGTATACATTTTTGAAGGACTTTTGTAGGCTGCTACACGAAGGACTAATCCGATTTGCATCATATTCAGAACTTTCGTTTCAAACATTGTAAACTTTAAGTATTCAAAATTTCATGCTCCTAACTTGAAGCATTCGAGCAATAATTGTAAATACGTGTTTTAAGGACTCCTGTATGGGAGGTACCCGAAGGAGTGGAAAGATATCGCCCATTATCGAACTTAGCCTTACTTTTTCCATTTTACAGGTGCTGACAAAATGTCAAGTTCCTAGGCCAACGGGTTCTTGAGTTATCGTGCAAACGGACGGACGGCGGACGGACGGACGGCCGGACGGACGGACTGACGGACAGCAAACGGATTTGAGGTTTTTGGCCACAACTAAACACAAAATAATGTATAACTTTTCGTCCGAGGTTCGGTTCTATGCGTTACAAACTTTTCGGGCTGGATTAAACTTATAATACTCTATATGATTTCATCTAGAGTATAAAAATCCTATTAGTCCTTCGTGTAGCTGCCATATTAATATCCTGTCAAAAGGTCTTCACTTAATTTACGGAACTCACTATAACTCAAATAATCGTTTACCTAGGAATTCAGAATTTTGTACAAATTAGTTTTGAGTGAAAACGAAGTTCGGGTTTACTAGTCAGCGAAATCCTTTTACTCCTTCTGGTACCTTCCATACAAAAAATCCTTAATACACGTGTTCAACAATATTTTTCGATAACTTTTGAACGCTTCAAGCTACGAATTTGAAATTTTGTACACATTAATTTTTGAATGGTTCCAAGGAAAAGTATAAATATGTAAGAAATCAAGTAAGTCCTTCCTGCATCTGCCATGTGACATTCCTTCAAAAAGGAAAATTTTTTTTCAGTAACTCACCCAGTTCAAGATACGAAATTAAACACTGAATATTGTCTTTTAGGTTTGAGTTGCAATCAAATGGGAGTCCTTAATAAAGGACATACGACATGCACACACGTAATTCTATTTTATCCCCAACTACAATATAAATCAGAGTTCAGTATTCATCTAGAGTATTATACGATTGGCTTGCAGCCGATCGTGACTGCAGTATGATTTTAAATTCTGTTCTGTTCAATAATTTCTATCTTAGTGGTAACACTGTTTCCATTGTCTTTTTTAACTTCTTTGAGTAGCACCAGTCCGCAGAAGCATACCGTACAAACGTGCTCTTAGTTGCAGGATGGGGCATGGCGCTACATATAATGTACGTATAGCAAATACCACGCATGTCGCATTTTCGTATATAAATAACATACGAGTACATCGTTAGGATATAGCCTATAAGATATGGTATCTATTCTAGTTGCTATGTAACTTAGAATTGTACCTATCCAGCTCACTTTACTTTCCTATGCAAGTGCAAAAACGAGTTGGGAGGAGCTTCAACTTAAAATTGCTTATTCAAAGAGGAGGGGCTGTACGAAAATAATTCCTGTCAATATTCAAATCACAAATGCAATAACTATTTGAATGGTTTCTAAATTGTGAGATACCCATAAACCCAGAGAGGGACATTTGAAATAATGAAGAAGATCATTTTGATGCAACACATTACGAGTAAAATGTATAAAATATTTTCCACTAGGTAACTAATAACTTAAATTTCAAAATAGTCTATGGGCCATTATTACAACCTTCAGTTAAATCGTATCTGGTACTTCAACCGGTAGTTTTGTATGAAAATCTGAGAGTTAAAGTTTCAGTTAGTAATGCTTTTATGACACTGGATATTTTATAGCAATAAAAGCCAATTGTGCTACGAATAAGAAAATAAGGAAATGAAATGGGCCGAGAGAAATGAAGCAGAAACGGAACTGCTTTTGACAAAGTGGGTATGCTGTTTATTTACATAAAAAACACAAATTCGGTTAAAATTGGAGCATGTGTGGAGATGGTCTATGGCATAAAGGGTTAGAGATTGGGAGAGAAAACCAGAAATATTTCAATGTGTTTGTGTTTTTTTAATAATTGCATGGTCAAAGCGGGAGCAAGACGATAGGTGAAGGGTTCTTATCGCTTTTGTTCTCTCTCAAAATATGATGTATATGTGGTAAAATAACTTCACTAAAGTACTAAACAGAACACGGACCTCGACTGCGACTGCGACTGGGATTTGCCTACCGTTCGACTGCGCAGTTGGTGTTGAACAGAACACCGACTACGACTTCGATTCTATGCAAGCAAGAAGAAGAACGAGTGTCAAGTGTCACTTCTGTTTTGTTTAAAATTTTCGAAAATGGACGTGTTTCTGGTAGCGTGTATATTTTATATAGTGTTTTTAATCAATTTGGAGTGTTTGCGTTTATTAATAACGAGAAAGTGAATAGGAATCGAGACGAATTTAAACAGGAACGTCATTTCAGTTTCTTCTAGGGGGGGGGGGGGGACCGGGTGGGTGCAAGATGTTATGTTTGAATTCATTTCCTTTGAAACTAGACGTTTGAAATGTTTTTTTACTAATGCCAGCGATGTTTTTGTAAATATTTAATTGTCGAAAACACTACAGGACAATATTAAAAATTTTTTACTAGAAATGAAAAAAAGTAAATAAAAGAATAATACTTTTCATTTCTTTTCAAACCTTTTGGAAGAAGTTGGATAATTAACAAATAATTGAAATGAAAGTTATCGATTTTTGCAAAAACTATGTACGCTTATACAGGGTGTTTGGCACTCCGTGTGCCACCTTGTAAGGGGTTATTCCTTGATATATTTGGAGAAAAAAATTGTTCTACAGGGTGGGTCAATTTTCAATATTAGTGGAGATACAAGGTGGTTAAGAAAAGTGTTTTTGACCGGTACCCTCACTCACTTAAAACGTTATATCTTGAAAACAAATAATCACAAGGCAAAGTGTTATAACTCGTTTTTTAGGCAATCGAATTACCTTTTATTTGATGTTACAGTCTAAATTGTAACTGCACCCAATCTTGAGATATTTACTCGAAAACACAAAGTTTTGCTACGTGAACCCTTAAAATTCAGTGATCAATGTAGTTTTTCTCAGAAAACCCCATTATAAAAATGTCATTTTAATTTTATTTTTTTATGAGCCGTATTATTACCTACAAAAGTTGCATATATATTTATGAGTTTAGATTAACATTTTGGAAGTAATAGGTAAAAATACATATCGCATAAAAATTAAATATTTAAAAAAATCTGCCAATGGTCTGGGCGAAACTTTATTATTTTTCGGGTCAAAGCTCGGGAGCGGTCAAAGTCGGAGAGTATCATGAGTTGCTTCGAGATTATTAGATTTCTTGGAAAATTATTTTTGTTCTTAATATAAAAATATTTAAAATAGCGATTTTTAGCGGATTAAGCATTGAAAAAGTCCGTGTAGACTATTCGAATTTCAGTATATTATGTACACTAAAAGCCCATAGAAGCAAAAACGAATTTGTTGCCTTATCAGAATTAAGAGATATGACGAATTGCTAAAACGTATACAAACCCATTACTTCTACTTGGGGTTTGAATTCCGAAAAAATTGTGAAACAGGTTTTTAAACGATTTCATAAGAAGCAAATTTGTGAAAACGTAAGCAAACCCTTCACACCCCCTTTGTTCTGGAAATTCGAAATATCGTGAATTGGTTGGCCGTAATAATCAATTTTATATCTCATCAGAACTAAGGAATGGCAAAAATTGTGAAAACATATACAAACCCTTTGGGGTTGAATATCGAAAAATTGAGAAATGGGTTTGTAGGCGATTATATAAAAAGTCTGTGGAAATCAAAAGCGATCTAATGTCTCATTGAACCTAAGAAATATGTTGAAACTTTGAAAAGCATACAACCCCCTTACACCCATTAGGATTGAATATCTAAAATACTGAAATTGACTTTTTCGCTTTTTTATATAGGAAACCTTAGGAAGTAAAAATGAATTCGATATATCACCAGATATGCAACCTCCTTACACCCACTTGGGGGTTGAATATCCAAAAATCCTGAAAGGAGTTAATAAATAAATATGAAGACAGCACGAGAAAGTAGGAACCAATTCAATTTCTTATCACTTCTAAAAGAAATGACGGAACTCGTGAAAACGTGTTCAACCCGTTTATACCCTCTTAGTGGCTGAAAAAGGAAAAAACTCAAAAACAAGTTTTAGGCGATTATTACGCAAGCACGTGAAAGTGAAAAGATATTCGATATCTGATAAGACGTGGGGATATAGTAGAGTTCGTGTAAAAGTTTACAACCCACTTTGCACCCCCTTAGGGGACGAATTTTAAAAAAATCTTGAAAACCCTTTCTAGGTATTTATATGAAAAAGCCGTAGAATAAAAAGGATTTCAATATTTGGGAAGACCTAATAGATATGACGAAAACCGTGAAAATATATGCATTCCATTTTCACTGATCATTTTTTTTGCCTCCGAACGCCAATGTATACTTGAAATTTTTTTTTATCTAAATTAGTTTTCTAGTTGATTTACATAAACATACCGAGTTTCAACTTTCTAGCATAAGCCGTTCTATAGATAAGAAAAACATCCCCCACCCCCGTACCATACTACCCAGTTAAAAAATTATATTTTTTCAAGATGCTACTAATTCAGCTCTATCTAAATATCAAGTTTCAGCATTATATCATTACAGGTTGTTGAGATATTAAAATCGGAACTTTTTCCTTTTCACCCTCCCCCACCCTCACCCTCTACACCCACACTCCCAAAATTTTTTTCTGCTAGGGGTCTATTAGGCCTACTTCTGGTAAAAATTTTAAGCATCTACCTTACACTGTTCTTGAGATATGAGACGTGATTTTTTAGAAAAATTCTTATCCCCTCCACTTTCATGCTCCACCGCCCCCTTGAAAAATGTTGCTTCCAGCAATTTTCATTTGTCAATTTTAATACACAAACCAAATTTTATTTGTCTAGTGCAATTGGTTCGTGAGATATCGCAAACGAAAGTTTTTCACCCCCACCCCCGTACGCCACTGCCCCCACTCAAATTTTTGTTTCCGATCTATTCTCCTAGTATACCTACAGATATTCATTAAGTTTCAATTTTGTGACATTGACCGTTTAGGAGATATGGATTTTAGAAAGTGTCGATCTCACCTTTTTTGCGTTTCGGACGCATTATTTATCCCCCCACTCCCAAACCCCTTCACCTATATCTGCAATTTTTTTGCAAATAGGTCCACTACTGAAGCTCTATATAAATTCCAAATTTCAGCCTCCTAGAATAAGCGGTTGCTGAGATCTAGAAACCAAAATGTTCCGTCTAAAACACTTCCCCCTCCTCCCCCCTTTCACATAACCCATCAAAATTTGGCCACTTCAAGAGGCCCACCCAGTCTATTCATAAAAAAAAATTCAATTTAATAGCTGAAAGGGTTTGGGAGCTACGAGCCTTCAAACGATTTTGCGTACAGCGATCGACGTACGGCGTACGGCGGACAGACGGACTGAAATTTTTTTTTGCTTTTTTCGTGTCTACTCGTCATGAAACGTGAAAAAAAAAATTTTGATTGTAGCAAAATTTTTTTTTTTAAAAAATCGATAACAATACTTTATTATTGAAATAATAAAGTAAAATCAGTGCATGTGCATGTTGATCTACGCTACTTGCTTGAATTGAAAGAATTTAATAATGGTTTTAATGTATTATTTAAAAAAATTTTATTATAATAAATGTTAAAAATGGCCACCTTCATTTTGAATGCACGCTAAAGCTTGTTTGGCGAGTGTTCTCTTGGTATTCATATTCCTCAACTGCTGCCTTACTTCTATTGCTGCCGCATCGATCCTGATATTTAGATCTTCCAATGTTTCTACTGGCGTTGCCTAGACAAGGTTCTTCATCCGTCCCCATACAAAGAAATCCATAATAGTAAGATCAGGAGATCTTGCAGGCCAGTGTATCGGTCCATTTCTACCGATCCAGCGATTGCTATAATTGGAATTTAACCAATCTGTGATCTGTCGGCCGTTATGAGTTGGAGCACCATCGTGTTGGTAAAACATGGAAGCCAATCGAACCAGTGGAATATCATCCAACAAGTCCTGTAGATCATTTGATAAAAACTGTAAGTAATTGAAGCTATTTAGAGTAGGCGGAAGCCTAATAGGTCCAAGTAAATCGTCACCAATCACACCTGCACATAAATTGACGCTAAATCTGTGCTGAAATGATGCCGCTCTTCTTGTGTGTGGATTGCTCTCAGCCCACGTATGTAGGTTGTGGAAGTTTGTGATACCGTCTCTGGTAAATTGGGACTTATCCGTCCACAGAATATTGTTGAAAAAATTGTCGTCATCTATTTGTCGTTCAAGGAGCCAATTGCAAAACTCCATCCGTTTGGGGAAATCAATGGGTAGCAACTCCTGTACTGGTGTGTGATGGTAGGCATGCAAACGTTATACTTTTAAAATACTCCAAACCTTCCAAGTAGATATGTTAAACTGCAATGCCAAGCGTCGGATACTGATCGATGGATCATTTTGCACTGCTTGCAGTATTCTTTCATCAATCTGAACATCGATTATAGGCGCAGGATTTGCATTTACTCTCCTTGTTCTAACGCTGCCAGTTTTCCTAATTCTCCTGTAAACGTCTTGAAATACTCTCCTGCTAGGTGTCCGTCGATGAGGATGTCTCTGATGGTAAAGCCTTCGCGCGACTCGTGCATTTTGGTCACACTCTCCATAAATTAACATCATGTCAGCATATTCATCATTGGAGTACTCAGGCATTTTGAAATAATTTTTTAAATTCTACTGACACCTTCTTCTCTTAGCAACGTAACTAAAACTGATAAAAATATGAAGGTAATTTTGCTTTTATAGGCTTTTTATTTCGTAAGACACCCTATTAAAAAAGGCATAGCACCGCATCCAGTAGTACCTACCACGTCCAGGTAAAAGCATCAATTATGTTGAAACTCACTTACATTTCATTGTTTTCCTTCATAGGTTAGGTTAGGTATCAGTGGCGGCTTAAAAACCTCGCATAGACCCTCGAGGGTCCATAGCGATACCACATATAGAGGAGACCCAATGTACCAAAGGTAGGTGCGCTTGCGTATCGATCTGTGTTGAGAGTTCCTCGTTCAAATCAAAGGTCCCTGTTGCCGTAGCAAAATTTAGCAGGCTCTGCATGCTGCTATGCGAGACTTCTTCAAGGTTTGAGAAAGACGGTGCACCTAGAGCCTTCACCCGTCTCCTAGCAAGAGCCGGGCAGCTGCACAGGAGGTGTTCTAGTGTTTCCCGTTCCGCGGGAAGTTTGCAGTTCCTGCATATATCGTTGGTGATTAGCCCCAATCTGTACGCGTGCGCCCCTATCAAGCAATGGCCGGTAAGAATACCGACTAAAGTTGCGCATTGCGCCCTTGGTAGTGCTAACAAGAGTTTAGTCTTTTTCTCGTTGTGAATGTTCCACATTTGCTTCGTGGTTCTGGAGGTTGACGTAGCCTGCCACCTGGCCTCGGACCGGCTTATCATCTTTCTTTCTAGAGAGTTGTAAGTAACGTTAAGAGGCGGAGGTACCGAGACCGCGGCTTCCTGCCCAAGGTTTGCACCTTCTTTAGCAAGACAATCGACGAGTTCATTTCCTAAGAAACCACTGTGCCCTGGAACCCAGCAGAGCTCCACTTTCCTATTTGGGCACAGTTTCTGTAGAGCGCGTCGACAGTTGAGTACCGCCTTAGATTTGATAGTGCAGGATTTCAAGGCCATTAAGGCTGCTTGGCTATCCGTATAGATAAAGACTGCCTTATCCCTTATTCGCGATTTGTGAGCTATCTCCGCCGCCTTCTGAATCGCCAGTACCTCCGCTTGGAAAATACTGCAATTATTCGGCAGTCTGTAGCTAGAGTTTGTTGGAAGATCAAATGAGTGCACGGCTGCGCCCACTCCGTCTTCCATCTTTGAACCGTCCGTATAGATGTTAATCGACCCCGCAGTGTCACCGGTTCTTGCCTCCCAGTATTCCCTGCTTGGTATGTTTATGGCGAACTTCCTGTCAAACCAGAGCTAAGGATCTGCGTAGTCTGTAGTCTCTGCTGAAGGTAGACTGATGTTACTGTGGCCGTATGGACATGTTTTGAGCTGGTTTGACTCTCTGAGTCTTAGGGCGCATTTGCCTGCCACGTATTTAGCAAACAGGTCAATTGGTGGCAGAGAAAGGAGTACGTTAAACGAGTCTGAAGAAGTGGTACGAAGGGCGCCTGTTATCCCCAGACAAGCCTGTCTCTGCACCTTTGCCAACTTTTTCCTGTAAGTTACTTTGTCGAGTATTGGCCACCATTTTAGCAGATCGTATAAAAGGATTGGCCTTACTACAGCCGTGTAGATCCAGTAAGTGATCCTTGGCTCTAGACCCCACCTCCTACCGAACATTCTTTTGCACGCGTAGAAAGCGATGGTTGCCTTAGCCACCCGCTCTTCCGTATTGGGTTTCCATGTCAGCTTGCTGTCTAGGATTACTCCTAGATATCTGGCATGGCCTTTTAGGGTTAGCTCAAGGTTACCCATCTTAGGCAGCTTAAACTGTTGAGTCTTAGTTCTCCTAGTAAAGAGAACCAGTTCCGTTTTCGATGGGTTAACATTGAGCCCTCTGGCTCTCGACCAATATAGTAGCTTGTTTAAAGCCCGCGTTGTAAGCTCAGACAGCGTGCTTGTGTACCTGCCTGATGCCAGTATCACCACGTCATCGGCATAGGCTACAAAATCCACCCCCGAGTCGTTAAGTTCCTTCAGTGCCCCATTTAGAGTGAGTATCCACAAAAGTGGTGATAATACCCCTCCTTGTGGATTACCTTTATTTGTAATTTTGTAGGAACGAGCACTACCCCATTCCGACGAAATAGACCTGCTCCTAAGCAGTGTTACGATCCATTTAGTGCTGTGGACGTTTGCAGAGCCCAGAGCCTCAACAATTGCCTCTGTAGTAACATTGTTGAAAGCCCCTTCTATATCCAAAAAAGTTCCCAATGTGAACTCCTTGTACTCTAGCGATCTTTCGATTATACCCACAACCTTATGCAAAGCCGTGTCCACCGATTTTCCTTTGATGTATGCGTGTTGGGCCTTTGAGAGATGGTTAGGATCTATGGTATCCCTGATATAACCATCTAGTATCCTTTCCAATGTCTTGAGAGTAAAAGATGTCAGGCTGATAGGTCTGTAATCCTTCGGATTAACGTGACTACTTTTACCCGCTTTCGGTATAAATACCACTCGAGCGTTCCTCCATGCCTCGGGCACGTAATTGAGTTTTATGCAACCCTTAAAAATCGCCTGTAGCCATGGGCTCTCTACATTTTGTAGCATGGCAGGTATAATTCCATCCGGTCCAGGCGACTTGTAAGGGTCGAAAGAGCTGATAGCCCATCTTACCCTGCTGGCTATAAAGAGCGCTGGGATGCTCGCCATAGGCGAGTTCCCCACTGCTGCATTGTGAGTATGGTCGGGATCCCGGCAGCCCGGAAAATGAGCGCTTAAAAGGGCTTCAAGTGTTTCCTTGCTGTCCTCCGTCCAACTACCATCCATCCTACTCAGCAGAGCGGGCGGAGTTGGATTCTTAGATATTTATCCTGAGTCTTGAGGCTTCTGACGTTCTCTTGATTTGGCTGCAGAAATTTCTCCAGCTGTCACGCTTCGACTTTTTCAGTTCCCTCTTAAAGATTTTTAGCGAGTTTCTGTATTCGGCCCACACTTCCGTTTGATTGGTGCGCTTCGCCGAGTTAAAGAGTTTTTGGACCTTCCTCCGAGACTCTCCCAATTCCTTGCTCCACCAAGGAGGTTGGGATTTTCTCGACGGTTTCCTACGAGGGCAAGCCTTTTCGAAGGCTTTGTTCAGAGTGTTAGTTAAGAAGTTTGTAGTATATTCCAGCGTGCGTGCATTCCAAATATGTTCAGGCGCCCTACCCTCGAGTCTGTTCCTTACTATATCTGAAAACAACGCCCAATTTGTTTTTGCCGGATTTCTGTACGTAGAAATATTGGTACTAAGACCCGACGCCACTATGAACCCTATGTACCTGTGGTCCGAGAAAGATGGTCTATCCAAGACCATCCAGCTCTCCACACGACAGCCATCCGTATCCGTATGCAGCGTCAAATCGAGTACGTTTTCGCTGGTTGGACCCTTGTAAGTAGGTGTGTCCCCGCGGTTACCGATTAGTAGGTTAGTATTGACAATAAAGTGTAATAAGGACTCACCCCTTTCGTTGATATCTTTACTACCGCATATTGTGTGATGTGCGTTCGCGTCACTGCCGAGTACTAGGTTGAAATGCCTCCTTGTAGCTTCCATCACAAGCGTCTGTAGCTCCACTGGGGGAGAGGGCCTATCATGTGCCATATATGCCGAAGCGATAAGCAGCGGCTGCTGTCCACTCGCTCCCTCTATCAGCGCCACCGTCAAATCATTCGTGCTGTAATTAGATGTTAGAAAAGCATTAAGGTTCTTTTTGGCCATAATGACCGACCGTTTCTTACCTTCCTTTTGAGAGAAAATTGTATGGTAGTTTCGTGACGCCAGTCCCCTGATGTCTCCGTTGCCAGAGATCCAAGGTTCCTGGATGAGCGCCACATCATAGTTCCCTTCTTCAAGGGTGAGAAGTAGCTCAGCCGAAGCTAAACTACTGTGGTGCAGGTTGATTTGTATCAGACGTAGCATCCTGGGGATCTATGCCTGTCCGATTACGCACTGAGACCTGGGTAAGAGTAGCGTCCGGATCCAACGTCTCAGAATCGCTCCCTAACTCCGCGTTTAGCGATATATTTGTGGCGGCCGCGGTCAGGATATCCATTCCCAGGTCCCTCTCCACTTCGTTGGCCTCGAGAGTGTTCGCATTTCCATCTTTGGAATGGCGCTTCTTGAGACGCAGGTAAACACTCCCGATGCCCCAAGCCATTTTCCCGAAGCGGGGATAAAGAAGATCCTCAGCCTTCTCACTAATCTGGAGGATGACCTCCTGCCCCCCATCCTTGGCGACCGGCTCATTTACCTTGATGACCCTCCAGTCATCAGTGGGAATGTCGGGATTATGCCTCTGGATCAGCTTAAGAGCAGTCTCTGCAGGTAGAACCCTTGGCAGAAATACCTTTGCCTTCGGCACGGACGGTATGAGTGCTCTGTGCACTATCTCCAGCTTCGCATTTTCCCAGAGAGGTTCCAGAGAGAGGACGGTCTTTTTACACCAATCAAGTGTAAACTGGTCGTTACAATTGATTATTTTGACCTCGTTGAACCACCCTGCCCCATCGAATGTAGGCATAGGTTTGTCCAAGTTGGCCTCCATGTATACCACCAGTTCGTCCAGCAGTCTCATCTCCACGGATTTCCACTTTTCCAGACTGATCCTTCCAAGCTGGTCACTATGGTCGACGAGTGCGACAATAAGATGTCGTTTGAGGACATCCGCTGCCGACTGACCTTTTGGGCCTGACGTGGATGCCTGTGACGAGAGCTCTGCTTGTCTAGTTTTAGACTTTTTGGTCGACAAAGGGAGTGGGCTCTCCTCGGTCGACCGCTGCCTCTTGCTAGCAAGCTTCGCGTTTAGCTGCTCCTCCACTTTGTTGCAGAATTTGGGATCACTGCTAGCAAAGCCCTTGCGTCCCTCAATGAAGGCTCTGCCTTTGCGGATGGTTTCTCTGGCCCAGCAAAGATCCTTCATCTCACTAGGAGTGAGGTCTTTTCTGTCGCCGAGTCTCGCATCACACTTCAACGCGGCCTTGTATTGCGCAAACGCCCTCCGTTTCTCCCGCGAAGTGTTGGACCCAGAAGTCATATGCTGCTTGGTGTCCTCTGTCCTATTAGACCCAGAAGACATATGCTTCTTGGTGACCTCCAACCTCTTGGGAGACCGTAAAAGGCGCTCTTCTTCTTCGGTGTTTGTCGTCTTGGCACTGTCCTGATCCGAATCTCGTTCAGTATCGGACGTGTCCAAAACGCACTTGAGAACGTTGGAACCAGTAGCGTGACCACTAGAACAGCGTGATTCCATCACTGAACTAGTTATGCTAGCTATAGCAACACCACTCGTACGACCTGCATCAAACATCGTACGAGTTGACTTCGTGTAGCCGCTGGCGACACAGGAGGTATCACCCCCCGAGCCCTCGGCGGTAGTCGCAGCTACGCCTCCTACCGACATTTGGGTAGATATCCCTACCCGAGTTTTTTTCTCTTTGCCGACCTCCATGACTCCATTAAAACTCCGTTTGGGCTTTCTTTACCGTCTGCCAGCCCTAAAAGACAAAGAGCTCTAACAACTTACGACCTTTCCTCCCCGGCATAGACGGCCTGAGAGGGGTTAGCCACAGTGTATAGTGCCCAAGAGAGTTCGCCTACCAACTCCGGCCAGCAAGCGTTGTGAGTTGGCGTTTCCCAGGTGTCTCCTCGTGGAGGACTCTCTACTTAGCCGCATGAGGCATCCACTCCTTGATCAAGGTTGCTGCCTCGAACACAGTAGACAGCCCCTTTGACAACCCCCCTTGATACTTTAAATAGTAATAAATGTGCAATAAAAATACTGTAGTACTACCGACAAATTAAACAGGTTTTTAAACATGATCCACTTTATGGCACTGACTTTTAAATATTTAATTTTTATGCGATATCTATTTTTACCTGTTACTTCCAAAATGTTAATCGTAACTCATATATATGTATGCAGCTTTTGTAGGTAATAATACGGCTCATAAAAAAATAAAATTAAAATGACATTTTTATAATGGGGTTTTCTGAGAAAAACTACATTGATCACTGAATTTTTAGGGATGACGTAGCAAAAATCGGTGTTTTCAAATAAATATCTCAAGATTGGGTGCAGTTACAATTTAGACTGTAACATCAAATGAAAGGTAATTCGATTGCCTAAAAAACGAGTTATAACACTTTGCCTTGTGAATATTCGTTTTCAAGATATAACGTTTAAAGTGAGTGAATGTACTGGTCAAAAACACTTTTCTTAACCACCCTGTATCTCCACTAATATTGAAAATTGATCCACCCTGTCGAACAATTTTTTTCGCCAAATATATCAAGGAATAACCCCTTACAAGGTGGCACACGGAGTGCCAAACACCCTGTATAATCTATAAAAATACATAATTCAGGGGGGGAGGGGGCAAATGCCCCCTCTGCCCCACACAAGTGACGTCCCTGAATTTAAAGAATGGAAACCCAGTAGGCAAAGCGTACTCACGCAAAATAGCATCACAATTCTACATGTCTATATGTAAGATAAAAACAGCATGTACTAAGCTATCGCGATCTCCACTTAAATGTAAACAGAACTTAATTCATTTTGAAGAGGTCATGTAAATATTCTATATATAGTGCTCGTACAAACTATAATAGTAAATTTATTAATATAAGTAAATTTATATATATTTATATTATTAATTCGACGTATATTATACGAAATTTTTCCTGCTGGGAAGTAGTGGAAATCCGAGACTACAACCGCAGTCTTAGAATTAGAGTGCAGCACGACTGCGCAGTCGCAGGCGAAATTGGTGTTGTGGGCATCGCCATATAATCCTGTGTATTCTAAAGACAGGGACTGCGCCAGTGGCGGATCCAGACCTTGCTGTTGGGGGGGGGGGGGGG
Source organism: Beris morrisii (assembly GCA_951812415.1). Taxonomy (NCBI): domain Eukaryota; kingdom Metazoa; phylum Arthropoda; class Insecta; order Diptera; family Stratiomyidae; genus Beris; species Beris morrisii. The sequence goes on from OX638311.1 coordinate 97,878,374, forward strand.
GGGCGGAAATTTTTTTGATTTGGCTATTTTGTTTGATCAAGTTCTGTGTGAATTTAGCTACATAGACTGCACTAAGAAAAAAGTGTCATCTGATGACGGGATCATATTGTTTTCCTCTTGTTATTGGTCATTCCTTCAAGAATCGCTAAAGTTGTGACCTTACCATCTCCGATTCTTTTGAAAATTTTTGTACTTGAAGAACTAGTGAAAAAAATAATTGAAATTCAAGCTTTTGTTTCTATCTCATTTTTTAACTAAAAAAACAACAACAAAAAATCAGCCCTACTTTATTATTCAAGGATAAAAATTACCAGAGATGTGAATTTTCAAAGAAGACTCGGACACCTTTTTTTGCGAAATCTTTAACATACATGGAACCAACAAAAAAATGAGATAGAAACAAACAATTTAAATCATATTTTTTTTTACTAATTCTTCGAGTACACAAATTTTCAAAAGCATCACATACACGTCACACACATAGCGATTCCTGATTAAATGACCCATTTTCTATAAAATAATTGAGAACCACTGTAATGTTCTTCGATTTTCTTGACCCCGATCCCATTCAGCATTTAAAAAAAAAAAATTTCAAGGATAATTTTTATTGCGACAACCATCCCCTTTAAAATAAGCCATATTTTATTATTCAATAGGATAAAAATTACCAGAGATATGCATTTTCAAAGAGGACTCGGACACCATTTTTGCGAAAACTTTAACATATTGTAACTAACATAAAGAAAATGAGATAGAAACAAAAAATTGAATTTCAATTATTTTTTTCACTAATTCTTAAAGTACGAAAATTTTCAAAAGAATCGGAGATGGTGAGGTCTCAAATTTCGTCATTTTTGGCGATTCTTGATGGAATGACCCTATTACCTACGCAATATGTTGTCTTGTAGTCTTTTTATCACGGTTCTGTTCTGTTCTTTGCATTGCACCGCAGAACTACAGTAAATGCTAATTACAGTCCACATTGCAGTGGAGTAAAAAAAACCGGAAAACGGTTGAAGTATGTATGTTTAGAAAATTCGAAATTGCTCTTGGGGGGGGGGGGGCGGCCGCCCCCTCCCCCTCTTTATCCGTCAATGGACTGCGCAATCGCAGTCGAGGTCCGTGTTCTGTTTAGGCCTTAAGTTTCTGTACAGATATATGGTAATTACAATTATGTTATTCGAATTTAATTAATAGAAAAAATTAAATTAGATGAAATTATCTTTCTTAATTTTTCTATTTAAAAACTCTAGCGAGTACTCACTCTTCTTATTCGATTTATAAAGTCTTTTCTTTTTCGCGGTTCAGAACTTAGTCGCTCTTTATTTTGGTTGATTAGTCGATCTTTACTACACTTTTGGGACTTAGTCTTTTTCAATTAAAAAACAATTTTCACCGAAATACAAACGTAGTTTTATTATGATCTATTAACTTTGAAAGGTAACTAACAACTGGCTCGGCACACTGGCTTTGCCTTTTATTACATTTTTGATATATATTTAATAATTGCAATATCGGCAATATTACAAAGCTCGATAGTTAAATGACCAGTCTTTGTTTTTGAAACCGGAGATGCATCTTGTGCAGACTTTGCAAAAATCTGGGTGGTCGATAAGATTTTTGTGTTTATGCTTCGTTATCTTTAGGAAGCGAAAATATCGCGATGTTGTTTATTGGGCTTGTGGTGAATCATCTTCTCGTTGTGTTGTATGGCGAGTGTGTGTGTGTGGGTATGTAACTTTACATCCGCCTGCAATTATGCGACAAGGCGACCAATATTGAGAGAAAAAGATGATCTAGTAAACGAAATTACCATCTGCTTTGTTATGAAAAATATAAATTTTCGCGCGTTTCATAACATAACATGACACTTTCCATAATTTATACATAACTAACTGTGCAAAATAAGTCTGTAGCGGCTGGAAAATGTAGCCGCCAGTGGGTTTTTCTTTATTTATACTGTTGCAAGCTAGGGGTACATCGCGGTTTCCAAGTAAAACACAATTCGTTTAAAATCAATGGAAATAACAGTGATTTATTATTCGCCAGGGCCCAATTTTACGTAGTACTTGATCTCTACTGTCAATCGAAATCGCTTTACACATACCTACTTTTGCGTAGGAGCTGTTCGTCGCTTCGCTTCACTGTAGTAAACTGTGTCCTGCTGCGAATTTATATCGTGTTTATACAGGCTCTCGATTCAGCATATGCAGTATACAGGGTGTTTGGCAGTCCGTCCGCCACCTTGTAAGGGATTATTCCTTGATATATTTGGAGAAAAAAATTGTTCTAAACGGTGGTTCAATTTTCAATAACAGTGAAGATACAGGGCGGTTCAGAAAAGTGTTTTTGACCGGTACTCTCACTCACTTAAAACGTTATATCTTGAAAACGAATAATCACAAGTCAAAGTTAAATAACTGGTTTTTTAGAGAATCGAATTACCTTTCATTTGATGTAACAGTCTAAATTGTAAATGCACCCAATCTTGAGATATTTACTCGAAAACACAAATTTTTGCTACGTTAATCATAAAAATTCAGTGATCAATGTAGTTTTTCTCAGAAAACCCCATTATAAAAATGTCATTTTAATTGTATACCATATTATTACCTACAAAAGCTGCATACATATGTATGAGTTACGATTAACATTTTGGAAGTAATAGGTAAAAATACATATCGCATAAAAATTAAATATTTAAAAAGTCAGTGTCACTTTTATACAAAAAGAAGAACATGTTGATCTACACTACTTGCTTGAACTGAAAGAATTTAATAATGGTTTTTATGTTTTGTTTAAAATTTGTTTATTATAATAAATGTTTAAAATGGCCACCTTCATTTTTAATGTACGCTTAAGCTTGTTTGGCGAGTGTTCTCTTGGTATTCATATTCCTCAACTGCTGCCTTACTTCTATTGCTGCCGCATCGATCCTGATATTTAGATCTTTCAATGTTACTACTGGCGTTGCGTAGACAAGGTCCTTCATCCATCCCCATACAAAGAAATCCATAATAGTAAGATCAGGAGATCCAGTGTATCGGTTCATTTCTACCGATCCAGCGATTGCTATAATTGGAATTTAACCAATCTGTGATTTGTCGGCCGTAATGAGTTGGAACACCATCGTGTTGGTAAAACATGGAAGCCAATCGTACCAGTGGAATATCGTCCTACAAGTCCTATAGATCATTTGATAAAAAATGTAAGTAATTAGAGGTATTTAGAGTAGGCGGAAGCCTAATAGGTCCAAGTAAATCGTCACCAATCACACCTGCCCATAAATTGACGCTAAATCTGTGCTGAAATGATGCCGTTCTTCTTGTGTGTGGATTGCTCTGAGCCCACGTATGTAGGTTGTGGAAGTTTGTGATACCGTCTCTGGTAAATTGGGACTCATCCGTCCACAGAATATTGTTGAAAAAATTGTCGTCATCTATTTGTCGTTCAAGGAGCCAATTGCAAAACTCCATCGGTTTAGGGAAATCAATGGGTAGCAGCTCCTGTACTGGTATGTGATGGTAGGCATGGAAGCGTTCTACTTTTAAAATACCCAAACTTTCCAAGTAGAGATGTTAAACTGCAATGCCAAGCGGACACAGATCGATGGATCATTTTGAACTACTTGCAGTATTCTTTCATCAATCTGAACAGCGATTATCAGCGTAGGATTTGCTTTCACTCTACTTGTTCTAACGCTGCCAGTTTCCCTAATTCTCCTGTAAACTTCTTGAAATACTCCCCTGTCAGGTGTCCGTCGATGAGGATGTCTCTGATGGTAAAGCCTTCGCGCGGCTCGTAACTCAACGTAACTAAAACTGATAAAAATATGAAGGTATTTTTGCTTTTATAGGCTTTGTAAGGTACCCTATTAACAAAGGCTTAGTACCGCATCCAGTATTACCTACCACGAATAAGTTCGGGTAGAGACTGGGGGACTCGAGTGCAATGGGCAATAATTGTCTGAGTGCTCAAGATGCGCGGCCTTGCTGCGTATCTTCCCCCGCTTCAAACAACAACAACACAACAACAACCTACCATATCCAAGTAAAAGCATCAATTATGTTGAAACTCACTTACATTTCATTGTTTTCCTACATACTTTAAATAGTAATAAATGTGCAATACAAATACTTCAGTACTACCGACAAATTAAACAGGTTCTTAGACTTTTGAAATATTTAATTTTTATACGATATGTATTTTTACCTATTACTTGCAAAATGTTAATCGTAACTCATACATATGTATGCAGCTTTTGTAGGTAATAATATGGTATAAAAATAAAATGACATTTTTATAATGGGGTTTTCTGAGAAAAACTGAGAAAAAATTTTAGGGTTGACGTAGCAAAAATTTGTGTTTTCGAGTAAATATCTCAGGATTGGGTGCAGTTACAATTTAGACTGTTACATCAAATGAAAGGTAATTCGATTCCCTAAAAAACGAGTTTGCCTTGTGATTATTCGTTTTCAAGATATAACGTTTTAAGTGAGTGAGGGTACCGTTCAAAAACACTTTTCTTAACCACCCTGTATCTCCACTGATATTGAAAATTAACCCACCCTGTAGAACAATTTTTTTCTCCAAATATATCAAGGAATAACCCCTTACAAGGTTGCGGACGGAGTGCCAAACACCCTGTATACTGCATATGCTGAATCGAGAGCTTTCTCGAAGACTTGGTGGTGTGTGTGGAATGTTCGAGAGTCGTGGACAACATGCGAGGGAAGATTATATTCGAGAAGTATATAGAAGTTTCCCCGTTTGATATTGGGAGGCGTTGCTTTCTTACTGGAAACTGATGTCATTGGGTTGTGCGGGTTGCCAGGGTTCATGTAACATTACTCCCTCTTTAGTTCCTGTTCGTACCGAACAGAGTCGTTCTCCTCGCTAGTGGCGCCATGATATTTAGCCATTTTAGTATGTTGCACTTCATCCTTTAGTTGCATGCTGACACGATGCAATCTCAAACATACTACGTATACATGGAGGATTGAATTCGGATTCAATATAGATTCAACCCTTTAAAATCACATGTAGATCAGATTGAAATGAGATTGACTCGATACGATCCAACTTCTCGACCGGAATCGATTCGAAATCGGATCGAAATTTCTCATGTAAACGCGAATCCAAAGATCGAACGCAGCACCGTTTGACGTTTTCTGTTGATCAAGATTTGTTTCGTTGGAAAACATAATCTAGAGAAAGAAGTTATTTACAACTTCTTGGTATTTCTCCCTCGAAAATTGATCCTTTAAGATCTGTGTGATTAACATGTTCTGTCTTGATGACTTCAGTCGCTTTGTGCGTGTTTTTGACTTTGGTGGTCCAGTTTCTGATTCAGGTACTTCGAAGTCTGCTTGAGGTCCTTCGAAGTCTGGTCTAGCTTCTGGTTGAGGTCTTTTGATAGTTAACTTTGTTGGTCTAATTGCTGGTTAAGGTATTTTGTCTTTTGATAGTTGTTTCTGTTCGTCACGAGAATCGCGGCTTTCCTGCATTATTTGCTATATTAAATGGATCAGAGAGTCTGATATACGAGAATGTTCCTCAATAGTTACTGCAAATTTTATACGTCATTACCCTCAGGTTCCACACAGTAAAAAAAATCATTGACTTTTACATCTTTTTGATAGCAAGCAAATATGCCTTACCTTTTCAAGTAAAATTACATTGGAAAGTAAAAGTCAAAGTATTTAATTTTCAATTTTCGGTCAGTAAATTTCAATTTCCAATCAGTAAATTTCAACTTGAAAAGCAGCAAATTTACTGGATATTCTCTTAAATTTACTGGTTATTTCAAGTAATAGTCTGGTATTTCGCCGAGATCTCAGTTACAGAATCGTACCAGATCATTAGTAAATATGTATATAATGTAATATGTATATAATAAAATAACACGCATCTGTAAAGCAACCATACATAGATTACAAAGAGAGCATTATAAGTTTGATCCAGCCCAAAAGTTTGTAACGTTTAGATCGAAGTCAGACCAAAAAAAGTTAAATATTATTTTGTGCTTATTTGGGGACAAAACCTCTAAATCCGCTTGACGTTCGTCCGCCCATCCTTCTGTCCGTTAACATGATAACTCAAGAATGCCTTGACCATTGACCTATGATCTTGAAATTTTGAATCTGGATGTTTGGTCGAATTTGTAAGGCTAAATTCGTTAACGGGCAAAATCGTCCTCATCTAGAGTATCATATGATTGGCTTGCAACTGATCGTGACTGCAGTATGTTTATGCAATATATTTAATATATGCAAACAACTTTTAAAATGCCCGCCAAAATTTTTGCCCCTAAAATGAATAAAATCAGCTTTGTACGCCCATGCAGCTTTTACTTCGACATGCGCATAAAACAATTTAGCTCTTTTTTATGGTGGCATATCTAATCCTTTTAGGTATATATTTACATAATCTAATATTTATATAATCTAAGCACAATATTAATCACTAAAACTACTGAATTAGAAAACGTAAAGAACGCTAAGCATGAACACGTGGTAAAAGTTGACTTTGCAAATTACATAAATGTATGTTGAAATGCTTAATTCCTAATGCAATCTGCATATTATGAGAATAATTTCATTCCCAATTCATTTGTTTAACTGTTTGCATCCGTATGCCTATCTAAATTGCCTAAATTCTAAGGGAAGCAGAAACCAAAAAAAAAATTTTATTTTAAAAACCATTTTTTTTTGTTAAATTGCCGAAGTTCGTAGGCAAGTCGATTTATAGATATTAAAAATATAAAACGCCTATTGTAAAATGCATAACCCATTTTAAGTTAAATTAACAATTCTTTTAAGGCATGTACTAAATACAGTAGTAGTACAATTTAGGTAATTCCTACTGCAAAATTCTTGTAATTTTAAAATTTCATACAAATATAAACACGTAAGGCGACTTAGATGATTTTACATCGAATATTTCTTTCTGTACGGGATCGTTTTGTACACTACATGAGCGATTGTTTTGCCGTAAACGCCATTTTGAAATTGCAGCTAAATAAATTCCACCAAACCAATGCGAAATATGAATGATGTCCCATACAAACGAAATGAGCTTTATCAGACAGTTAGCTGAAGTACTTAAAATGCTCTCGTGTTTGCCTGTCGGTTTGAAAATTGAACTACAAAATGAGTTGTAATTCGAAAAGATAGTGTTGCAAGTTTCGCTGAAAAACTCGTGATCATTTTACTTGCAGCGATCATTAAGTACCCCCTCCCTGTTTCCCTAAGAAATTAGGTAGTGGTAGAAAGTTCTAACCAGGTACACCCCCTCGCATATGAAAATCCCATGGTGCGAACTAGAATGAACATATCTAACCCGAGTTTTAATCTATTTTTCACTTGCTAAATTTCACAGGGAGTAATCTGTTCTGACTACAGGCTTCTTTTTAGTTGATTTTTGTCCAAGCCATGAAAGTGACAAATTAATTTTTCAGTATGTTGACTTTTCACCTAAAAACGATGGTAAAGTGTTGTTTATTAAATTGTTCATTCTAATAAAATGTTGATGAGTATAGCTTCTAGCCTGTAACTGTACCTGCAGCCTGCTGTTAATTTCAACATTCCAACAAAGTCATTCTCGAATACATGCCTATATTGTAAACGTGTACCTACTCTTAGAAATATCTTATAAGACTAAATCATAGCACCGCCCTCCACTTTTCTGGACTATCCCATTTCGAATTCGCTTAAGCCAAAGTAGGAACGAAAGTTGCTTCAATTGGACACACCCAAACTTCCCACTAAAATTCAACATATCCAATCCGAAGGCAGTTTCAGTTGCCACGCCCCGCACGTTTCACAGAGAATGTTGAATTCATTGGTTGCATGGCTGGGCGGTCCGTAGTTGTTTTTCATATTTATGGGACAATTAGTTGTCCGGTATTGACGCAGCACGAGTGCCGAGGGAAATTAACGTGCTCAGTTCGACTTTGTCGCCTGTTTCCCTCGTTAGTGTTTCGTTAAGAAATTTGGTTGTTTTATCGATTCGTCATCGATGATGTCCGTTTATCGTTAATATCGTGGTCGCAAAAATGGATAAACCTTTGGAGGTTCAAGTTTCCTCGTCGACGCGAGTTAATAATTCTAAGCTGTCGCGACTAACAAATTCGTTTTCGATCGAGAGTTTAATAGCGAACCGAAATAGTTTTCATAATGTCGGCATGGATATATCGACTGCGTCACCAGTGGTGCACACGCAATTAGATACAGCTGATTACTCGCGGAATATGAGTCCTTTGCCATCAAATATATTCTCGCCGGCACAAAACAGATATTTTTCCAATATCCCCCTTTATAATCCGTGGATGGGTTATTTAAATCGAACACATGAGCGTCTATCGCAACTTCTAACTAATGGCTCACAACAATCCAATCAGTTGCAACCACCAATGATCTCGCACCTATCGACTCCTGCCAATAATGAAAATCTTTCAGCTGATCTCATAATGGCGCACTCCGGAATAATAGATACTCGAATGTTTTTCAACACCCACGATCCATCTTATCGCGAAAAATTAGCTCATTTCGTCGCTAATAATGTTGAGGATTCTGCCAGAAATAAAATATCAGAACTTCTAATTAATAGTGGTGATTCCGGTAATTATTTCATAGCTAGTGGTAATAGTGATAAATATAAAAAGTTGGATACATATATGGTGAGTGGAAGGACTTCTAATGATGGAGAACACAATGAGATTCATGATATCGGTGAAACCAGACAGGACATTTTTCTGAAAAATGATCCGGAACGAAGTGAGGACTGTGATAGTGGAGATTCTTGCAGCGATATTAGTTTAACGGTGTCACCAAGTATGATGGATAAAAATCAAGGTAACGATTCTTCTGAACCAAAGAACTCGGAGCAAATATATAACAAAATTAGAGACATTTCCATATTTGGGGCTTACGGAAGTTTATTTTTATCAATAATACATAAGTACCTATCTAATATTTTCCATATAAGCATATGTAGTTCCTATCAGTTCAACTTACTGGCAGCCAGAATATTGTTGAAATTTAAGTTAATATATTATAATATCGGACTGGTTGCACTCACATAGTTCATCTTCGTCATACTGATAAAGATCTGTTTTGATTATACCGTAATCCAAAATAATTGTATACCAAGAGAGATCTGACAAGCTTTGCATATCACTTCTGAACTGCTTTATCAACTAACAGGTTTTCGACCTACTTTCTTTAATTGGCGTGTATAGAAAATTGTATACCATCTACTGTAGAGATCACTAGCGAAATTCGTTCAACTTTTTAAAGCACTTTTTTCCCTCTTCCTGTCTAGTGTTAAATTTGAATTTTTTAAATCCTCGTTTCAGCTTTGAAACGATTTTTTTTTTTTTTCATAATATAACTCGTCTTGAGACTTATAATGCCCCGCATTTTGTGGAAGTTTTGTAATAATCCTTTTATGTCTATTAGATGTGAGAGTTCACCTAACTTACACAGTCACCAGTAGCGTATCAAGACGTGGGTTGTGCCTTGTGGTTACGATCTTAAGGGTTCCATACTCGACAGGTCGATCTTTCAGTTTTACCTGTTGGTTTTTTTTTTTCAGGAAGAACATACGTACATCGAAAATCCCGGTTAAGAAATTGTGCTGAAAACTGATCGAGTGATTCATCTGGTAGATACGACTGATCGATTGACCTGTTGTATGTGGAGACCTTTACGTGTTTGACTACACGTGAGCAACTCGTGTGACAAACACTCCACACATCACATAATTCACGTAGCCAGTTGTTTTATTTGGAAAAAAATTGAAATCAAGCAATCGTTTCCGAGAAAAAAGATAGAATTTTTTGCAAAGACTTAGCTAGTCGAGAAATATTTACTAATTCATAAATTGGTATAAAGAATGTCGTATTATAAAAACAATAGCCCTTAGGCTCGTTTCACACTGCACGGTTTTCACCGTACGGCGAGAAACCGTACGGCAAAACTCAAAATGGGCAGTCGTTCACACTGTACGATTTATGCACGGTTTTGTTCCCATCACAAGCTTCTTACGTTCAGAACAGTGCTGTCATTTTGTAACTTTCGACAGTAGTGCATTTAAATGTGTACATGAAGTACAATAGTAGTACAAATACCACTATACTAGTATAAACGACAGCACTGGTTCAGTATCTAGTTCAAATTCGGGACCGTCACGGCGCAACGTAACACCGTCCAATGTAAAAGCATACATTTGGTCACGTGGGCAACTACGTACTCGTTCGCCGTCCGGCCGCCGTCCGGTCGCAGTGGCGCGGACGGCTGCTACACGGCGGCCGAACGCAGTGGCGGTCATATTGCTTTTTCAAGAGGGGGGCCATTGAAGTTCAGTAGCTACTGTACAGAAAATAGGTGTGGTAGCTACTCGTTACTGCAGCGTGGATGGAAATTGTGCAAATGCTATGGTCGCTGCGGTTGGTACTGCTTGAAAGTATCAACTTTTCATTTCCGCATCTAAATCACCAGATTTTGGCAACCGAATTTCAGAATATTAAAAAGGATTAACATCGCTCTGAAGGGATTTCTTTGACATCGTTCAATTTATCAGCTGATTGTATGATATCAAAAATTTGAACCTGTATTGTATGATTGTCTTTAAGCAATGGAAAATTGAATAGCATGGGTAGGAACTAGAAAATAAAATTAATTGATTCCAAAGCTTGGTGAACATAATTTTCGATTTCAGTAGAAGTCGTTGTTGATCTCGATTTCGACAAAATTTGGAAGCCCAAACAGACTTCAAGATTTTGAGACTTCGAGATTTTGAGAGTTTAGTTAAAATTCGAGATTTCGCCAAATCCAGTTTGAAATCTTTGGATGCTAATTTGCTGAGACCACTAGAAAAGTAGTGTATTTAATTTTTATTACTTCTACTATCATACATATTTGATGAAACTCAATATTGGGCATTAAAATCCGAACATTATATATTAGGCCCAACGAATAAGTGATCATTCCAGTTATTAAGTTACTACAATACTTAAAATCTACGAAAGAAATATTTTATATCAATGTAATTTATTAGGTTCATATATCACTTAGTCTCCTTATTGAGTCGATCTATAGTAGTTTAGATAACTGCCACCATAACCTAACCTAACCTACTCTCCTAATTCAAAAATTTAAAAAACCAAACTCGGAAATTCTCATTTTGGAAACGAGGAAACGATACTATATAGGCCCTATGTCGATATCTTGGGAGTTTTGTTAATCTAATACATTTTTGGTTTCTTTCAGGTCCTTGAGGCACGTATTCCCCATATATTACCGAAATAAAACTTAAATCGTAATTTTTTTACACTAATTCGAGCCTGCGAAAAAAAATCAAAATTTTTAAATTGAGTGATTAGCTTTTATTAGGGTTTAAACTACCCTTTTTACCCGAGTAGATTTCAAATTCATCCAAATATGCGAAATATATTAGAATTTGATAGAATCTTATCGAAATCTCGACATTTCGGCAAATCGAGTTTTAAATCTTTGGATGTAAATCAGTTATTAATATGTAATAGTTACTGTAAATACTCAAATTTAGGTACTTATAGCTGATTTACAATGCAATATTTCAAACTGGATTTGCAGAAATCTCGTGATTTCGACAAAACTATTAAGATCTACTGGATTACCCATAAATTTGAATAAATTTGATATCTGCTCTGGTGACTAGGTTTTGTGAAAACATAATTCAAAATCCACTTAAAACGACCTGGATAGAAATGATATTGTGTTTCACTGCATTTACCACAATTTACGTCTTAATTTAGGTTTAGGATGCACATTATAAAAATTGTACAAGTATAACCCAAATCCAAATTGATAATTTTGAAATATTCTTAATTAGTACAGTCTTCTTTTCAATCAGGAGACAACAGACAAAAGAAGGATAAAAGAAAAACATAAGAGGAAATCTGATTTAATTGCATTATACTTTATTAAGTGCATTATACTTTATAAAGTGTATCTATTAATCTAATAGTCTCATATAATTTTTCTTTGAAGCAGATGTGATAAAGTAATCATGGGTGCCGAATTTGTTAGGGGGGGGGCCATGGCCCCCCCTCTATAACCGCCACTGGCCGAAAGGCGACCGTGCCGTGGCCGTGCAATGTGAAAGGAACCATACTCTTCTTCACGCCACTAAAAAATTTCCACCGTACGTCGAGAAACCGTACGGCGCAAACCGTGCAGTGTGAAACGAGCCTTAAGCTAGTATTACACTGTTTGACCAAGTGGTCAAATTGCAGTAATAAGCAATGCGATATAACGAATTCCAATTAATCTCACAATATCCGCTAGGTCAAGTTCCCTATTTTGCATTGCCTATTACTGCAATTTGACCACTTGGTCAAACAGTGTAATACTAGCTTTAGGCTCGTTTCACACTGCCCGGTTTGCGCCGTACGGTTTCTCCGCGTAGGGCAAAAATCCGAATTGGACAATCGTTCACATTGTATAAACCGTACAGTGTGAACGATTGCCCAATTAGGATTTGTGCCCTACTGCGAGAAACCGTACGGCGCAAACCGGACAGTGTGAAACGAGCTTTATTCTGGGACCCGCCGGCGGGAAAGTGAACTGCGATTCACTCAATTTTACTTAACTATTTTTATACTCTAGATGAAATCATATAGAGTATTATAAGTTTAATCCAGCCGAAAAGTTTGTAACGCATAGAACCAAGCCTCGGATGAAAAAAAGTTATATATTATTTTTTGTTTATTTGTGGCCAAAAACCTCAAATCCGCTTGACGTCCGTCCGTCCGTCCGTCCGTCCGTCCGTCTGTCCGTTAGCACGATAACTCAAGAACGCCTTCACCTAGGATCTTGAAACTTTGAATCTGGATGTTTCGTTGAATTTGTAAGGCTAAGTTCGTTAACGGGCAAAATCGTCCTACTCCTTCGGGTAGCTGCCATACAAAATGTCCTTAAAACACGTGTTCAAGAATATTGAACAATAACTTGGGAACGCCTAAAGCTACGACTTTGAAATTTTGTATGTGTTACTTTTTCAATAGTTGGAGCTAAATGTATGATTATGAAGGAAATCCTGTTAGTCCTTCGTGTAGCTGCCATACAAATATCCTGCCAAAATGTCTTCACTTAATTTACGAAACTCATTATAACTCAAGTAATCTTTTAGCTACGAAATCGAAATTTTGTACAAATTAGTTTTGAGTGAAAATAAAGTTCGAGTTTACTAGTCAGCGAAATCCTTTCACTCCTTCTGGTAGCTGCCATACAAAATATCCTTAAAACACGTGTTCAAGAATATTGGCCGATAAATTCAGAAGGGTTTAAGGTACGTCTTTGAAATTTTGTACGTAGTATTTTTCCAATAGTTGGAGCTAAATGTATGATTATGAAGAAAATCCTATTAGTCCTTCGTGTAGCTGCCATACAAATATCCAGTCAAAACGGTTTCTTTTAATTTACGGAACTTACTATAACTCAAGTAATCTTTTAGCTATGAATTGGAAATTTTGTCCAAATTAGTTTTGAGTAAAAACGAAGTTCGAGTTTACTAATCAGCGAAATCCGTTTACTCCTTCTGGTAGCTGCCATACAAAATGGCCTTAAGACACGTGTTGAACAATATTTTTCGATAACTTTTGAACGCTTCAAGCTACGAATTTGAAATTTTGTACACATTAATTTTTGAATGGTTCCAAGGAAAAGGATAAATATGTAAGATTTCGAGTGAGTCCTTCCTGCACCTCCTATATGAAAGTCCTTAAAAAAGGACATTTTTTTTCGATGACGTACCCAGTTCAAGGTATGAAGTTAAACACTGAATATTGTCTTTTAGTTTTGAGTAGCAATCTAATGGCAGTCTTTAATAAAGGACATACAACATGCACACACGTAATTCTACTTTATCCCCAGCTACAATATAAATCGGAATTCAGTATTCATCTAGAGTATTATACGATTGGCTTGCAGCCGATCGTGACTGCAGTATGTTTTAATAATAAAATATTGTTAATAATAATCAATGGCGCAACAGCCAAAATTGGGCCTAGGCCTTCAACTAATGCTAGAGTTACTTCATTACTAGACCAACGGAACACTAGGAGGTGTAGTGGTCAGCCACACGCTCGTCCGTGATTATTACCCCGATTTTTAACTCAGGTACTCATTTACAGCTGAGTGAACTGGTAGTCCGGCACCCAATACCATTCTCGAAAATTACTTGTCGCCAAGCAGATTCGAACCTGGTACCAGGTGCGCCGAAGGCAAGTGCTCTAGCCACTAAGCCACCCAGACTTCATCCACCCAGACTACGTTATCGATCTGAAATTTCGTACGCCGTACGCAAAACCGTTTGAAGGTTCGTAGCTCACAAGCCCCTTGAGATATTAAGTTGAAATTTGTATGGTAGGTAGAATCATAGGCGCGCCGTGAAGGGGGCCAGGAGGGGCCGGGACCCCCCCAGATCCCGGCTTGGACCCTCCCAGAGAAATAATTCTGGCCCCTTCCAGAAAAATAATTCCCCCTTATCCTACCGCAAACACTTTACTTGTCAAGATTAAAATAATTTGCAAATCACAGTTGTATATATAGATTGTTGCAAAATCTTCAGGTATTTATAAAAATAAAATAAAATTATAAAACTTTAATAATAAAATCAATAATTTAAAATAAATTATACTCGTTTATAAACTTACTAAGCAAACTCCATCACTATGTTTGCGCATTGGCCACATGTCCATAATATCAATGGATTTAGTTTTCATCTGATGGAACCAATACGGCCGCAAATTTTTTCATGCATCAAGATTAAATGTGAATGGAAAAGAAGGATTGAAGTGGGATAGAGTTTTGAATAGAAGAACTTTTCTGAGAATCATAACATTTTTTTATATGTCTGACTAATGGAGCTGTTTTGTGAAACTTACCATTAAACTTAAGACATTTGAAATCATTCCCATATAACCCATTATGATATTTTCGAATGTGGATTAAATATTTTTTAATGTCAGTAAAGGGACTTTTATTTTGTTTATTTTTCACAATTGCATAAAAACAAGAAATTATCTTACCTTACCTAATTCGCGATGTTAGAACGGAAATTTAATTAAATATTTAAAATGGAAAATATTGAAAAAATAGAATACATAACACTTCTTTCACAATTTTCGATCGATCGTTTTGTTTGCATTCCCACCGAAGAAAATGCAAACGAATAGCGACGCGAATTATTACAAGAAAGATTTAAAAAGCTTTTCAATTTCAGAAGAATTTTTGAAATATACAAGACGATCTTCAATTGTCCTGCAAATTTAAAAAAAGCTTCTTAAATTCAAAACACTGGTTCGTTGTACCTCGTAAAAATCTTTTCAAATTAAAAGATTCACTTATTTTAGCAAAATTAGCTTTCCGGATAAAATACTGTTTATTTTTAATTTTGTGTTTCGATAAAGAACAAATAAAACGCAATCGAAGAAAACGTTATTTTCGGTAATTAGATCAGTGTGGCTGGTACTGACTGACTTTGAACATGAATATAGATGAGAAAATATAAACGAACACGAAGCTGTTAAGTGAGAATTGCGAAAATAATAGAAAATAAGCTCGGAATTTATAAATTAAATTTTTTTTGCTATCGAAATTGAAGAAAATATCTTACGAAAACAAAAAAATCTTCTACATACATAGCCATCAAAGTCTTCAAATCTTCGGTAGCACTAAAAATCTTCAAATTGAAGAAAAATCTTCAAATCTAGCATCGCTGCTACTACTCAAAATAGATTCTCGAATCTCTCAATCATAAACATTGAATCCAATTTTAAGGACTCTCTTTTGGTTGCTACTCGAAACTAAAAGACAGTGAAGACATTTTTACAGGATTTTTGTATGGCAGCTACTCGAAGGAGGACTCATAGCAACTTTTTCAAATTCTTTCCTTCAACTGCAGCTATTGGAAAAACAATGTATAAAACATTTCAAAGTCGTAGACTAAGACTAATCATTCGTTATACGAACACCTAATCTGTAAACAGAAAAAGGACGAACTTGTACGAAATCAATGTGTGTCTTTCAAAAGAAGTCGTATGTTCTGAGTCATTCGGCCCCTGGCCCCTGCCAGATTTCAGGCCACGGCACGTCTATGGGTAGAATGGGTGAACCCATACGAGAGGTATCTTTTGGAAGGGTGGTGTTGTGTGGGGGGAGAAGGGATGAAAAATTTTGGTTTCTAGATCTCAGAAACCGCTTATGCTAAGAGGCTGAAAGTTAAAACTTATGTAGTACTATGATAGTCGACCCATTTGCAAAAAAATGGTCGATAGGGGTCGACGGGTGTGCGAGTGGGAGGGGGGGAACAATGCGTCCAAAACGCTTGAAAGCTGGGATTGAAACATTCTAAAATCCATATCTCCTGAACGAATGATGTCAGAAGGCTGAAACTTTGTAGTTGTCTTAAGAGGTACTAGGAGATTTGAAAAGGGTTAGCATTTTTAAGGAGGGTGGTGAGGTATGGAAGTGTGGGGTGAAAAACTTTGAATTACAATATCTTTCGACTCAATTGTGCCAGGAAGATAAAATTTGGTTTCTGTATATAAAATTACAAGTAGAGGCTACTGAATTTTTGAGGGGGGTGGTGAAGTGCGGAAGTGGGGAACAATCAGTTTTAAAAAAATTAAATTTTTATTTAAGAACCGTATCAGATATGATCTTGAAAATTTTTCAGGAGGTAGAACCATCTAGCAGAAAAAAAAATTGTAAGGATGTGGGTGTAGGGAGTGATGTGGGTGGAAATGAAAAAACTCTGATTTTAATTTCTCGAAAGCCGCAAAGGATACAAAGCTAAAAATTGAAACGTCCAAAACACTTCAAAGCCGTGATCGAGAAATTCTAAAATCCATATATCCTAAATGGCTAATGTCACGTGCGGGAGGGTGAAAATGAAAAAGGGCCGATTTTTATATCTCGAGAACTGGATGGAAATGATGGCTAACTGAAACTTAGTAGCTACATAGCTTTAGTAGTATCTTGTAAAAATATAATTTTTTTTAGGTTGGGGATATTTTTCCTATCTATTGAACGGCTTATGCTAGAAAGCTCTCAATGCCTATTTAGTTTTGCATCAGAATGATGGAAAGCCGCACACTAGGAATGTGTATTTAAATGTATATAATCCTATGTAGTTTATAACTACAAAACAATACCATTGCCATCGAAAGTTGTATATGCATGTATTGTAATGCGTATAATGTAAAGACAAATGGATATCTTAAAACATACTGCAGTCACGATCGGCTGCAAGCCAATCGTGTAATACTCTAGATGAATACTGAACTCCGATTTATATTGTAGTTGGGGATAAAGTAGAATTACGTGTGTGCCTGTTGTATGTCCTTTATTAAGGACTGCCATTAGATTGCTACTCAAAACTAAAAGACAATATTCAGTGTTTAATTTCATATCTTGAACTGGGTAAGTCATCGAAAAAAAATGTCCTTTTTGAAGGACTTTCACATGGGAGCTGCACTCGATTTCTTACATATTTATCCTTTTCCTTAGAACCATTTAAAAATGTACGTGTACAAAATTTCGAATTCGTAGCTTGAAGTGTTCAAAAGTTATCGAAAAATATTGTTGAACACATGTCTTAAGGACATTTTGTATGGCAGCTACCAGAAGGAGTAAAAGGATTTCGCTGATTAGTAAACTCGAACTTCGTTTTTACTGAAAACTAATTTGTACAAAATTTCGAATACGTAGCTAAAAGATTACTTGAGTTATAGTAAGTTTCGTAAATTAAGTGAAGACATTTTGGCAAGTTATTTGTATGGCAGCTACACGAAGGACTAATAGGATTTTCTTCATAATCATACATTTAGCTGCAACTATTGGAAAAATAACACATACAAAATTTGAAAGACGTAGCTTAAACCCTTCTAAAGTTATCGGTCAATATTATTGAACACGTGTTTTAGGAACATTTTGTATGGTAGCTACCAGAAGGAGTAAAAGGATTTCGCTGACTAGTAAACTCGAACTTCCTTTTCACTTTAAACTATTTTGTAAAAAATTCCAAATTCGTAGCTAATAGATTACTTGAGTTATAGTGAGTTTCGTAAATTAAGTGAATACATTTTGACAGGATATTTGTATGGCACCTACACGAAGGACTAACAGGATTTTCTTCATAATCATATAGTTAGCTTCAATTATAGGAAAAATACCACATACAAAATTTCAAAGTCGTAGCTTAAACCCTTCTGAAGTTATCGACCAATATTCTTGAACACGTGTTTTAAGGACATTTTGTATGGCAGCTACCCCACGGAGTAGGACGATTTTGCTCGTTAACAAACTTAGCCTTACAAATTCAACCAAACATTCAGATGCAAGATTTCAAGATCCTAGGTGAAGGCGTTCTTGAGTTATCGTGTTCACGGACAGACGGACGGACGGACGTCAAGCGGATTTGAGGTTTTTGGCCACAAATAAACAAAAAATAATATATATAACTTTTTTTCGTCCGAGGCTTGGTTCTATGCGTTACAAACTTTTGGGCTGGATTAAACTTATAACTCTATATGAGATCATCTAGAGTATAAACATGCAGAACTCTATAAAAATCTCTATATATAAAAATGAATGTTTGTCTGTCTGTTTGTCTGTTTGTCCTGTATAGGCTCCTAAACCACTCATCCAATTGCGATGAAACTTTGGTGATTTGTTGAGGGTACGCCCTCGATGGTTTCTGCGTTAACAAAATTATTTAACAGTTGGTGGTACGCGAGTTATTTCAACATTTGAGTGCATTTCATATAGTTTAGCGGCAGTTCGTTCGATTTCGGTGTATTAGCTATGCGTTCCTATTACTAAATGGTAAAGTTGGACGATGGATGTTAAATAGGGGATAGTGGAGGATGGTGGATAGAGGATGGAAGATGGAGGATGTAGGATGGTGGATGGAGGATGGTGGATAGAGGACGGAGGATGGTGGATGGGGGATGGTGGATAGCGAATGGAAGATGGAGGATGGTAGATGGAGGACGGTGGATAGAGGATGGTGGATAGAGGATGGAGGATTGTGGATGGAGGATGGAGGATGGTGGATGGAGGATGGTGGGTAGAGGATGGTGGATGGTGGATGGGGGATGGAGCATGGTGGATAGAGGATGGAGTAACGGGAGCAACGGCGCGACGGAAAAATGGGGGATGGCGGAGGGGGGATGGTGGATAGGGGATGGTGGATGGAGGATGGTGGATGGAGTAACGGGAGCAACGTGAGAAATGGGAGCAACCGGAGTAACAAGAGTATCGGGAGAAACAGGACCAATGGATCAACGGGAGCAACGGGATCAACGGGAGTAACCGGAGCGATGGAACAACGTGAGCGAAGCGAGCGTAGCCGCGGTACGCGACTAGTAAATCTATAAAAATAGTTATGAAATTGAAATAATCAGCGTAATGTAATGCAAAATTACCAAACGGAATCATATTCTCTGTGAACATACTGAAGGGTGTTACAATAACTCGTTCCGAAGTTAAATCAAAATTAAAAACAAGTGGATGATGGAGTTGATGAAATTTTTATTAAAATTGTTATTTAGTTCAATTAAATATGGAAAAGAATATCACTCAAATGATCGCCACTGCTCGACCAGTTTGTCCAAATTTTTGATTATACATCATGGCATAATTGCGCCTCAATTAGACCAATATGGTTTGCTATCTGTCCCTTCAGTTGTTGAATGGTGGTTGGTTTATTGGTGTAACCCTTACTTTTGAGATAACCCCAAAGGAAGAAGTCCAACGGAGTGAAATCGCACGATCTCGGTGGCCAATTGATTTTGCTGTTTCTGTAGATTATTCGCACGGGAAACTTCTGTAGCAATAATTTCATTGTTGCGTTGGCTGTGTGGCACGTCGCACCATCTTGTTGGAACCACATGTCGTCGATTTCATAATCATCCAATTTTGGCCACAAGAAGTTGTTACACTACTGTACAATTTACCAAAACGACTGCACTGATCGTCATCTTTGTACCAGAGGCACGAAAGTGCAAATCGGTATATTTGAGTTATAGCTATTTGAAAGTTCAAACTGTTGCTAAAATTTTTTTTTAACGCTTTCAATCTCTCCTGATTATTGCTCGTTAAACTATTTCCTGATATCTCATTCGTGCTTCTGGCATAACTTCTTTGAACCACTTTATAAAACAAAGCCGCATTAGTGCAAAAGCAAAGAAATTGTACTTTCGTGCCTCTGGCACGATCTGTAACGATTTGGTCCGCAGAACGTCCAGTTGGCAATTGTCATTACCGAAATTTTTAAGCCTGGCCAATGAAATGACTGAGCATCTAGCATAAAAGCACGTGCTAGCTCGTCGGATGGGGTGGATTTGTCGTTTCGATCCATGAACCGATAAATTATGCTCGGTTTGGGCCGACGAATGGGTTTGAGAACTCCTATTCTATCTGTCAGTGGGCTGAGGAAAGGATTGAAGGTACGGGGGCCAGATACAACACAAGGTTGTGGACAAGAGGGTGGAGGAAAACAGGTGTTGTGGGGAGGAACATCAAGGTGAAATCACCCGACGGGCGACCAAACATGAAAAACCACCATGTGTCGGTGTCATTTTCGTCAATATATAAGTTGATAATCCGTCTGGAGGCGGATATGTCTGAGGCCCAGTCGTGCCAATAAGCTAGGGCAGGGCTATTGCGGCCGGACCAAGGACCATGCCACCGCCAACGATTTTCCAAAAGGAAATCGTTTGGCAGTCTCATTGGACGTGGTCCGATTGGAATAGATGTACCCACCCGATTCACGCGATACCATTTACAGAGTATTACTCAATAAAAAAAAACCTTGTTTTGTGTGTGACGATATTTACTCTATAGACGATGTCAAACACCGAACTTGCTTCACTGACGTGTATTTCGCATCTTTTTAACTTTTAACAAACAGTACATTTATAAATCCAGAATTCAAGTCAATATATTATACGTTTTTCAGTACTGTGTTCATGGGCGGAATGGACATTTGCAGTAGTCACTAGTAGATGGCGCTTGGGTTAGTTAAAGTTTTGTTTCCAACCGAAATATTTGACAATCCAAAATTTTCAACCGTTCGCTGTCAATTCAGTTCGTTTGTGCTCGGGAAATGGTGTGTGAGTTATATTTTGTTGTGTTGTGTGTCGGAATTGTAATTCCTTCCCAATATTATATTTTTTTTTCAAATTTCGCGCGTTTTAATTTCACTGACATCTAGTAGCGAACTGTATAGTTTATTTCACTCTACTTCGAATGTACCTTTTTCGTTCGTTTTCGTTTCGCCGAACACATTATTATACTTAACTGCGAAGCAAGTGATGAAATTGTTGAGACTTCGAACTCAAGTTTTATCAAATCAAGAAAACTTTGAATAATGATGGTAAATTGCTGGATCTTGTTTTTTCAACTTTGTAATCGTCTGCTGTACTCGTATATCAATCACCGTGTAATATCTAGATACTTAGTTATAAAAGTTTTCTTATGGGACAACATTGTTTTAAATTTAGATATTTCTTTTGTAACTTATAATTTTAAACATGCTAACTACGATTCTATTTGTCAGCAGATCTCATTAGTTAACTGGGACCTCATTTTGAACGGTTTAGATATTGATCAATTTGTTACTTTTTGTGATATGCATACTACATAAAATTATAGCGTTCTATGTACCTACCTACCACTGTCAGGTCCGTGCGTACGAGCAGGGTTTTGGGGGTTCAACATTTTTTTATGTACAGGTATACACAAAATTATTCGTACACCAAGAAAAATAAATTTATAAAGTTAGTAGGGCTATAGGATTTATGAGAATACAATTTTTTTAGTATCAAATCAGTTCAAGTTCAAATCATTTTTTTAATTTCAAACTGTGTATTATCTTCTTTACGATAATATATAAAAATAAATATTTTCTTGCTTATTTAATAGGAATTTGGAAACAAACACATAATCTTATAAAATATTACTCAACAAAATTATTCGTACACTTTAATGAATTTACAATATAAGTTATAAATACAATTATTTTTTAAAATTTAGTACTTCGTTGGATAGCCCCTAGCATCTAGCACTGCTTTTAATCGCCTTGGCATTGATTCCACGAGTCTCTGGGCCACTGATGACAGTGTAGTCTCCCATTCTCGAATAATATGCTCTTTGAGCTCAGCTTTTCCAGAAATCCTTTTTTTTCCTAAACTGCCGTCCCAAATGTGCACACATATGCTCAATGGGGTTGCGGTCCAGCGATTGAGGTGGCGTACGTAATTGATTTCTTACATTAGAAAGTAACCATTCCTTAATAACAACTGTGTGTTTGGGATCGTTATCTTGCTGAAAGTAGTAATCGGTTTCTATCCCAATATCTTGCGCAGTTTGTTTTTACTTTATTATTTTTTAATAATAAAGTATTGTGATCGACCTGAAATTTCAAAAAAGTTTGCTACCCTGAAATTTTGTATTTACACGTTTTAGGACTAGTAAACCCCAAAAAAAGCAAAAAAAAAAAAAATTTCCGTCTGTCCGCCGTAGACGCCGTACGCCGTACTCCGTACGCCGTACGCAGAATCGTTTGAAGGCGCGTAGCTCCCAAACCCGTTGAGATATTAAATTGAAATTTTTATGGTGTGTAGATTGGGTGAATCCCTACGACTGGTATATTTTCGAGGGGTGGGGGTACGAGGGGAGAGAAGAGGGGAGCGTTTTAGACGAAAAATTTTGGTTTCTAGATCTCAGGAACCACTTATGCCAGGAGGCTGAAACTTGGAACTTATGTAGTACTATGATAATGGACTCAATTGCAAAAAAATTGTCGATATTGGTTAAGGGGTGTGGAAGTGGGGAGGAAAACTATGAGTCTTTAACGCATGAAAGACGGGATTGAAACATTCTAAAATCGATATCTCCTGAACAATTGATGTCAGAAGATTGAAACTTTGTTGTTGTCCTTAGGGATACTTCAAGATTAGACAAGGGCTAAAATTTTTGAGAGGGGTGGTGAGGTGTGGAGGTGGGGGGTGAAAAACTTTGGATTACAATATCTGCCGAAGCAATTACACCAGGAAGATAAAATTTAGTTTCTGTATATGAGATCACAAGAGCAGTCTACCGAAACTAAATTTTTTGAAACGAAAGTGGGGGACAGCAATTTTTAAAAAAATATAATTTTTATATCTTAGAAACCGTATCAGATGTGATCTTGAAAATTTTACAGGAGTTGGGGTCGGTAAACTTCTAGTAGGGAAAAAAATTTTGGTGTTGTGGGTGTTAGGGGTGATGGTGAAAGGGGGTAGAAAGGAAAACATTCTGATTTTTATTTCTCGAAAACCATAATGAATAGAAAGCTAACAATTTAGGATTATATAGAGCCACTATGGAGACACTCTAAAATTTTTGATAGGGGTATCAAGGTACGGGGGTGAGGGGTGGTTTTTTATATCTCAGAAACGGCTTATGCTAGAAAGTTGAAACTTAGTACGTATATGTAGATATACTATTAGAGTAATTAAAGCAAAAAAAAAGTTCAGATTTTTATTAGCGTTCAGAGGTTGAGTAAAAAAAAATATCCGGGAATACACATTTTCACAAAATTCGTTAAAACTTTTAGACATGTCGAGCAATCAAAGCAATTTTACTTCTGCGGGCTATTAATATAAGCGCCTAGTAACGATCTTCAAAATTTTTCGATATCCAACCCCTAAGGGGGTGTAAAGTGGTTGTGTACATATTCACGAATTCTGATATATTTCTAAGGTATATTGAGATTTGGAATTCACTTTTACTTCTATAAGTTTTAAACGCAGTCGGGGAAAAACCGATTTAAGTATTTTTCTCAATTAAACCCCCTGGGGGTATTGTTCAAGTTTTCACTGATTCCGAAAATCTCTTAGGTTTAATGTGATCGAATTCTCTTTTACTA
The DNA here is from genome assembly GCA_951812415.1 of Beris morrisii. NCBI lineage: Eukaryota > Metazoa > Arthropoda > Insecta > Diptera > Stratiomyidae > Beris > Beris morrisii. Next base: position 97,902,338 of record OX638311.1, read on the forward strand.
CTATGAATTATTCTATTGATAAAAAAATACGTAAGTAAATAAAAAAAGTCGGCCAACAGTCTGGGCGCAACTTTATTATTTTATGGGTAGAAGTCCGAAACGTGTTTAATGATGAGATGCGGTGTGGGTTACTATGCGACTGACAATCTAAAAAATAACCAGGAGGCTATTTGGAACGTTATTTTTTAGGTTGTATGTCGCATAGTAACCCACACCGCATCTCATCATTAAACACGTTTCGGACTTCTACCCATAAAATAATAAAGTTGCGCTCAGGCTGTTGGCCGATTTTTTTTAAGTTTCGTTTCAAAATATTTAAATACATAATTTTATCCATTGTCATGTCAATATATTCCATCTTGCCCGCACCAGCGGCTGACATACTGCCTCAAATCAACACATTTCCACCGCCACGCTTCACTGTTGAGCACAAATTTCCTTTTTGCATTTCCGTATTACGCCTTCTCCAGACCAAATTGCCTTCCATCAGGACCAAAAACATTAAATTTGCTTTCGTCTGTGAAAATAACTTTTTGCCAGTACCTTTGTCAGTACCTTTATTAAATATTTTTTGGCAAATTCAATCCTCTTTTTCCTATTGGTCTTCGATACAAATAGGTTCTGGCGAGCTACTCGATCATTTAAACCAAACTTACTCAATGTCCTTTTTACAGTTTCAGAAGAAATATGTTTTTGGATTATTTGGGCCATATCTTCAGTAAGATTCCTTATATTTAGTTTTGGATTTTGTTTCACTTTTCGTACTATAACTCGTTCATTATGGTCTGAAAGTATTTTTTTCTCCCACAATTATTTAGGAGTGTTCCTTCATGTTTGTATTTATTTACAATACTTCGAATTGTTGTATGACTCCTACCTACAATAAGCCCTGTTTCTCGCAAAGATTTTCCTTCACAAATAAGCTTAATTATTATTTTTCGCTCAGAAGTTCAAGATTCATTTGATTTCGACCCATTTTTTAAAAAAAAACTATTTTAAAAAACGATAAGAATACGTCTTTCACTTTAAATATGGACTGCAAACGTTCACTACACTGTAAACTGATAGAGAAGTGAAATAATTTCATATCCCGTTATCATTGCGTTCATAGATAAATTCGTGTTGCCAGGTGTACGAATAATTTTGTGTTGCAGAAATTAGTAGTTGGAAGACTGATAATTTATTTTAAAATATAACAAATTTCAAATATTAAGAAGCTTTTAAAATGTTTAATCATAATTATTTATGTTTTTTAAATACCGCATTTACACTGTTTTGAACAAAATTTTGAATGATGTAAATTTCTGTATAGCTATATATTTTCGAGGAGGAGAATCAAACGCACCTTTGGGTCCAACGCCCTTCTATTCTGAAAACCGGTAGATGTTAAATTCAAACATTAGCAGGTAGTGTGACCATTCTCCTAATACGCTTTCTATGGAAAGCAATACTTTTCGATCGACCTTGGTCACAAAAGAATATATTTGAAAATGTGTACCACGTATGCATCACGTTACGAAGCCGTGTTCGGTGTTAGCATAAAAAAGGACCAAAAATGACCCGCTGTGAAGTATAACATGAAAAAGTCAAAGACATTTATAAGTAAACTAGCAGCGTACCGCGGCTACGCTCACGTTTGTTTGGTGATCCCGTTGCTCCCATTTCTCCTGTTACTCCCGTTGCTTCCATTTCTCCCGTTACTTCCGTTGCTCCCGTTACTCCCGTTGCTTCTATTTCTCTCGTTGCTTCCATTTATCCCGTTGCTTCCGTTGCTCCCGTTGATCCCGCTGATAGCATTTTTTCCGTAGCTCCCATTTCTCCCATTGCTTCCGTTGCTTCCGGTGCTTCCATTTCTTCCGTTACTTCCGTTGTTCCCGTTACTCCCGTTACTCCCGTTACTTCCGTTGCTTCCGATGCTCCGTTGCTCCTGTTGCTACCGTTACTCCATCCTTTATTCTCCATCCTCTGTCCACCATCCTCCATCTTCTATCCATCATCCAACATCCCCCATCTTCCATCCTCCATCATCCAATATCCCCCATCTTCCATCCTCCATCATTCATCCTCCATCCATTATCCTCTATCCCCTATCCAACATCCATCGTCCAACTTTACCATTTAGTAATAGGAACGCATAACTAATACACCGAAAATGAACGAACTGCCGCTAATCTATATGAAATACACTCAAATGTTGAAATAACTCGCGTACCACCAATTGTAAAATGATTTAGTTAACGCAAAAACCTTCGCGGCAGTGCGCTCAACATATTGTTACGTGTAAGCCTGGCAACCGCGCAACCGTACAACTCGATCGTTACACATAATGAAAACAACAACAACCGAATACCTAGTTGCAAAATAACCCAATTAGAAATAAGGCGAAACAGCACGGTTGTATCTCTCTTCTTATCGAATGCTCTCCAATATAGTAGAATCCTCTGCACACACCACTGAACGAAGATCGAAATCGAAAGCTCTAAAGCTTTCGAGAAGATTCCACAACTGAACGATCATTCAAGTACAACCTAGACTGCAACCGGCTAATATATAAGCAGGTGAAGCGTTCAGCGAAGACACAGTAATTTTGATTACGTCGACTGCGACAGCCAGCGAGTATACGCGACCGTGTTGAGAGAGAACGAAAGTGAACGAGTCAAGCGATATATGGTATAAGCGGGCGGTACTGCCATACAGTGCGAATTATTGTGCGATTATAATTCTGTGAATTAAAAGTGCGGATAAATAAAATTATCATTTATTTTTATTTTAACCCAATTGTGTTTTACTTGAAATCCCGGCGAACCCCTAGCTCGCAACAATATCAACAAAGTTTGATCGTAATCGGATCCTTGGTTTAGGAAAGCATACGGGACAAACAAACCATTAGAGCTAAAATCGATCGGCACCAAACTTCACAGGAACCATCACGGGACTATTCTACATGTTGGATGAAAATTTGATCAAAATTGGTTAAGCGTTTTAGGAGTTCATAGGGAACATACGCACATACATACATACATCCTCTTTTATATACATATAAACATGGGTGAAATTTCATTCCGACGTAAAAACATCGATCACTTGATAGCGCCTGATCGTGCCTTGTGCGGAAAACTAAAAAAAACTAATTTTAGTAAAAAAAAAACTGTTTGAAAAGAATACTCGTCTATCATTCCTCGTAAAAGGTCTGACTGTGTCTTTTTATACTGTTCTAGTACGTTTATTGGCTGCTGTGGAAAACAAAGCACAGTGATGAAACCACTACTGTCCATCAGACACGTCGTGAAAGGACTCGCATGAATCGCGATTGGAAGAACGTAATTTTGTAGTTAAAGCTTATTTTCTGTGGGTTCTTTCTTTCTGGCGTACCAACAAAACAAGACACATCCATCGGACTGCTAAACATCCAGCCAGTAATGGTCCATGGTTTGAGACTTATTCGCCAAACAGAGATTTGACACTTTTCACATTTTTACAGAGAATTTGAATGCTTCTAAAATGGTCAAATTACTTCATTAGGCTTTACTACCATCCGTCCAAAGATGGTTTATAAGGCAAAATTAAAATTTGATACTACAAGATGACAACGATCCAAATCATTGAAGTCGGCTTTGTACTGCGTAGAAATAGGCAAGAATTTTAACAGTAAGCTTCGTGGTAGTGGTGTATCTTTTCATCACCTCGAGACAAATTGCACTTTATACATGAGTGCGAGACTCCACATCTTCCTTCAATATTGCGGTCTTTTTCACTCCTCGTTAACGATACCCGATAGTTACTATTAAATTACCTGGAATACTACCAGTGAATATACCCGTTATGACTACTAAATTAATTAACCACGCTGCATACCTATTTAAAAATTGTATGACGCAGAACACCAAATAAAACTTTTTCGAAGCCGGATGGCGAGTGTAGGGTGTAGGATATTATATATAATTACCGCGTTCTTCCACGGGCTATGACGAACTGGATTGACCGTCACATTCATCAGATTCAAATCTCTTATGGTAGGTTTCACAGTGAAAGCTTAAGCTTTGTTTCAGTTGAGCCACAGTCAAAGTTTGAGTTATCGTTTAACAGAAACCAGCTTAATGAATTGTGTAGGCCACTGTTTTGACGGTTCTATCATGTCGTTATTAAGAATTTTCAAAATACGATTAGAAACGTGAGAACGGGTTCAAAAATTGCTAGCGAGATTTTTTATTAAAATGGCCGAGAAAAAAAGAAGTCAGAATTTTTTGGCTTCTGAGGAGAACATTCTCGTGAATCTTGTTTTAAAATTTAAAAATGTTATTGAAAATAAACAAACATGTAAAGTAGGTAGGTAGGTACGCGTGGCTGCCCGTGAGAACACGGACACACTTAGACCTAAAAAGTCCGTTGTGTTACCACAGGATCATCGAATCCGGTCCTACTCGTCGAACTATTTAGAGCTTGCAATGAAGCGTTGGATTCTCGCGACCTTTACTGAGGCAAGGTCACCGAGACAGTTGAAGAAGTAAGCTCCAAGATGAGCTTTCCTTCTGGCTGATAGAGCTGGACAGGTACAGAGAAGGTGAAGGACTGTCTCCTCCTCCTCCTCATCCAGGCAGCTTCTACAGAAGTCGTTTGAGAAGAGACCGAGTCTTTTAGCATGTCGACCTATAAGACAGTGTCCGGTCAGGACACCGACTGTGGTGCTGATATTCGCCCTTTTGAGCAAAGTCAGCTTTTTGGAGCGTTTTAGATCCAGCTCTGGCCAGATCTGTCTCGCAGTGTGACATGTAACACCATCTGCCCATCTTGAGTTGGTTTTCTCAATTGAGTTTAATCCCAGTAGCAGTTTACATGTAGAGAGAGGCACACCCAGATTCCGATGTTCCGGCATAATCTGAAGGGTAGTACCGCGTCGAGCGAGTTCGTCAGCCATGCAGTTCCCTGGAATATCCCTGTGTCCTGGCACCCAGCACAGAAGAGTATTGAACTGTTCAGCCATCTCCTTAAGAGATGATCGACATTCTGCGGCGACCTTTGATGTTGTCGAGGCCGATTCCAAGGATTTTATTGCCGCTTGGCTGTCTGTGAAAATGCTAATATCCCTAGTAGATATTACATTACACCTCAGCCAGGACAAGGCCTCCTTGATCGCCATAAGCTCCGCCTGAAAGACACTACAGTGGAACATGTAAAGTAAGAGTGGATAAAAAAATTAGAACGTGGAAAGACATTGAAAGTGAGTTTAACGCGAAATCATGTGGTGTATTCAGAAACGCAGAGGTTTTAAGAAAAAAGTACACCAACATGAAAAAGCGAACAAAACATAAGTTGGCGGAAGAGAGACAGCAAGTCTATGCTACTGTCGGAGGCCCCACTGCAAGAAAGCGTTACCAGAAAGTACGCATACATACAGAAAATTCAATAGTGTGACAGCAAAATTTTTCTGGTGTTAGAAGTTTCTTCTAGTTGATGTAACTCTTCCTTATATACTCGAAAAACTGTTATAACATGTTTGAAAAGACGAATGACTGCGACCTGCGACATTCAAATTAGAACCTTCAAACCTGGGATATGCTTCTTTATAATTTTTTTTTAAATTGTGCGATTATCATATTAAGCCAACCTGCAACTCGGGTAACGCTTTCTTGCAGGGATGGCGCATGCTGCTAGTGTTTTATTGCATGTGTACACATATGCAATAAACATTAGCAGCACGCGCCATCCGACTTCCCAAAACTTCTAGTTGTTTATCTGCATCGCAAGAATTTTGGTATCGCTTTCCGTATTTCACCAGGTAACTACCGGTTATCGTTAACTAGGACGCATGTACACCGATACGAAGTATATAAGTTAATTTTGTCCCGAGGCGTATTCGGACTTAAACAAAGACTTCGACAAATGGCCAAATCTGGCCGACAGGAAGCTTCGACTTGTGGATTTGCAGATCAAGAAAACAGAATTGTAGATGGAATACTTGAAAGAGAGATTTGAAACCAATAAAAAAATTTAGGCGAAAAACATGAACTAGAATGCAGAATTTTGCAAAAAATGTTGACAAGAAATTAGTTTTAATTAAAAATAAAGAGAAATGATATTATAAATTCATTAATTAATTTAGTCTTTATTTTGTTGTTAAACAAATAATCACTTCAATTCGAGAGATTGTTGAAGTATTTAGTAATTAAAAGACGCCTTGTAGAAGTATTGTCATGTCCTTCGGGCGGGGTGCGATCATTAAACATGCAGCAAATATTATGTAAAACTGCTGTGGATACGATTATAGCCTGTATTCTATTACTTTTCAAACGTAATCCTGTGGCAAGTACAGGAAAACGACTTTTCCAGACTCCATAGGACCGTTCTACACAATTTCTGGTGCCAATTTAAGACTCGTTGAACAGGATGTCAGCATTTGTGTTGCAATGTCGAAGAGGAGTCAATACGTAGCTCTTGCACTGATATCCACCATCAGCTACAATAAAGCTATCACCGAACTTGCCTCTTTTAAATCTGGATTTGATTTTGGAATTGTTAAATATTGTGGAATCGTGAATGGCTCCAGGCCATCTTGCCACGATGTCCACAATTCGGAGGGATGCATCACATATTTGAAAAATATACTTTTCTATTCCGAAATAATTCAGTGTCTCCCCACCTAAATAATAGATAAATAAAATAAAGTCTTAGAAGTAGGTGCTTAAAATTAGAAAAATATATTTTTTCTTAACCTGGAGACTGAATTCGTACATGGCTGCAATCCATGGCAGCGATCACTTTTGGGAATCGAGCGAAGTCATAAAATTCTTTTATAGTTTTCAATCTTTCATTTTCGGCTTCCAGAAATTTAATGTACATAAGTTTGTCGTAGCAATATGCAATGTGATGTGAAACCTTCGTTATTATTCTACAGGGTGATGACTTTGAGACGCCCATCAAATCTGCAGCCATTATCAAAAAATAGCCCGTAGCATAAAATCGGAAAGTAAGGAGAAACATACAATCAGCACCAAGGCCGTAGCCAGAAAAAAATTTCGGGGGGGGGGGGGGGGGTCCGTGAAAAAAAATATTATCCCCCTTAGATTTTTTAAATGAAAAACTGAGGTATCTAGTAAGCGCTATAAGCGATACAAACCCCACGTGTGTGAGAGGCTTATGAGAGTAAAATATTCGTGAGCAGCAACCAGCAAAATAAAAATTATGGGTATGTATTATAATATAATAATGAAAATGCAAACTATTATATATCTGTATGAAATAATTGTAATAGTTAAAAATCTGCCAATGGTCTGGGCAACATTTTATCATTTTTCGGGTCAAAATTCGGGAGCGGTCAAAGTCGGAGTATATCATCAGTTGTTTGAAGCTTATGAGGTGTCTTGGAAAGTTAACTTTGTTCTTAAAATAAAAAAAATAAAATAGAAATTATTAGCCGATTAAACATTGAAAAGCCCGTGTAGACAATTCGAATTTGGGTATATTATGTACACTAAAAACCCATAGAAGTAAAAACGAATATGCTGCCTTTACAGACTTAAGAGATATGACGAATTGTTAAAACGTATACAAACCGATTGCATCCACTTGGGGGTTGAATTTCGAAAAAACTGTGAAACAATTTTAAGCTGGTTTCATAAGAAGCAATTTCTTATCTCATCAGACACTAGGAATTTTAAAAATTTGTGAAAACGTAAGGAAACCCTTCCCACACCCTTGGTTTTTGAAAATCGAAAAATCGTGATATTTTATATCTCATCAGAACTAATGGAAGGCAAAATTGTGAAAACATATACAAACCCTTGGGGGTTGAATATCCAAAAATTGAGAAATGGGTTTGTATGCGATTATATAAAAAGTTTGTGGAAGTGAAAAGCGATCTAATATCTCATTCAAACCTGAAAAAAAATGTCGCAACTCCCTTATACCCCTCAGGGTTGAATATCTAAAAATACTGAAATTGACTTTTTGGCGATTATACTGGAAGTAAAAATGTAGTCGATATCCCATCAAATCTAAGCAATATGTAGGAATTTGTGAAAACATGTGCAACCTCCTAACACCCACTAGAAGGTTGAATATCCAAAAATCCTGAAAGGAGTTAATAGATAAATATGAAGATAGCGCGAGAAAGTAAAAACCAATTCAATTTCTTAAGACTTATACCCTCTCAGGGGTTGAAAAAAGAAAGAACTTAATAACAGGTTTTAGGCGATTATTACGCAAGTCTGTGAAAGTGAAAAGATATTCAATGTCTAATCAGACCTAAGGGATATAGCAGAATTCGTGGAAATGTATACAACCCCATTACACCCCCCTAGAGGTCGAATATCAAAAATCTTGACAATGCTTTCTAGGCATTTATGTGAGGAATCCGTAGGATAAATATTAATTTAATATTTAAGAAGACCTAAGAGATATGATGAAATTCGTGAAAATATATGCATTTCATTTTCTTTTATCATTTCTTTTACCTCACTTGTACCCCAATGGATATTTGATTTTTTTCTAACTGAATTGCTTAACTAGTAGTTCTACATACACCCACCAAGTTTCAACTTTCTAGTATAGGTTCTAGATAGAAAAAACACCCCCACCCTCGTACCCTAAAAAAAAATTTTGGGTTCTCGAGATATAAAAGGGGGAAATATTTCTTTTTCACCCTCCCCCACCTTCTCTCCTTACGCACACACCTCCAATTTTTTTGTTTACTCTATTACGGGTCTATTAGGCCTACTTCCCATAAACATTTTAAACAACTATCTTGGAAGGTTCTTGAGATAAGATACGAGATTCTTAAGAAAAATTCTTATCTCCCCAACTTCTGTGCCCCATCACCCCCTTTAAAAATTTTAATTTTATCAAACTCCATTTAATGACATACCAAATTTTATTTTTCTAGCGTAATTGGTTCATGAGATATCGTAATTTAAAGTTTTTCACTCCCCACCCTTGGACGCCGCTCTTTCCACTCAAAATTTTATTTCTAGTCTCCTAGTATATCTACAGTCCGTCTTTAAGTTTCAATTTCATGACATTAATCGTGTAGGAGATTTGGATTGAAGCAGTGGCGGCTTGCCACATAAGGCTAGTGAGGCTGAGCCTCAGCATTTTACAGAGGAAAAAGTCATCAAGTTACTAGTGATTTTTTGTTTTGAAAAGGTAACTTAATGACTTTCCGCAGTAAACCCACGTCTTTACTCATATAGTTTTAGTCCGACAAAGTCGTGCTTTAATATTTTAATTCAGCCTCACCTGCTAAGAAAGGCGCGAGCCGCCACTGGATTGAAGAATGTCTAATCTCGGCTTTCGAGCGTTTCGAACATTTTTTTTCCCCGGATATTGAAAACTGACCCATTTTGAAGAACATGTTTTTCTCAAAATACAACAAGGAATCACTCCTTAAAATATTGCCACTATAGCCAGTATACATATATAGCCAGTATATAGAAATTAAAAAACCGTGTAAGTAGATACATATCACGTTTTTTTATCTACGGAACCCTAAAACAAGCAAACTACACAACAAATAAGTACATATGTGCATACCAGTATTTTTATTAAATACTATTTATTACTTAATTTATTGTTTTAGTTTAGCAGTTTAAACCATAACGTCTTTTTTGACAATTATAAAAACAACAAATTAAGAATTAATTCACTCTTGACCCGCCTTCCCATCGAACTTGACCGACTTCAAATCGCAATTGTAGGAAATGTAAATGTACATAGAAAATGAATGATAAATTATATATTTCTTATTATTATATAGGGTGTTTCTCAATACAATTGACAAAAAAATAAGCTTGATTTTCAGTACATTGAATGCTTTGAGGGGGGGGAGGGGGTCTGGACCCTGTCGGACCCCCCCTCCCCCCCTGATTACGGCCTTGATCAGCACTGATCGCTTTATTCCTAAAAACTCGGAATAGATTAGATTTCTTCAAGAGGAAACAGTCAAATACCATGAAGTTCTATTTTCGATGTGAGGTCGTATCTGGTCCAAAATTATATGTAGATGCGAACTGTTTGCTCATCCTGAACCGAACATAAAACTCGGAATCATTCCAATAATCCAGTGGCGTAGCAACGGTGGGGGGGGGGAAGGTGGGGGAATAACCCCCCCTCCCATCCAAAAAAATCACCTAATAAGTTATAATTACACATAATAGGACGTTTTATTTAAGACGAAGTATTATAAAAGCATTAGAAGGTTATCCAAATACCGAATAATTTCTTGAAAAGTATCACAGATTTTCAGGCAATCTTTTAACGTTTTCATTTTTCACTAGTCTGAGACTGTCACTGCAGTCGGAAGTCAATTTCCCATCTTAACGCGTCAATTCATCAGCACGAAAAAGATCGAGTGTAGTAGCGTTCAACGAAAGTCTGTGAAGGCCTTTTCATACTGCTTGATTAGTGTTGGTCTCCAATCTCCAACTTCATTTGTTTTTCAGTTAGAAAATCCAAAGCGTGCGTAAGTGTATATAAAATATTGGTGATAGTGGTATAGTAGGTAGGTATAGTGATTTTTTGACTTCAAATGAAAGGATAATATCGACCGATCACCATCAATTATGGACGATAAAAAAAGTTAAATCTATCTACGAACAATAATAATGATTCAATTCGAAACGAAGGCACGTCAAAGAATGTGAACGATGCAAGTAGGTTCTAACTATCAGAAGCTTATGAATTCAATCCTTTTCTTTATTATTTTTATATAATAAAGTATAGTGATCAATTTAAAAAAAAATTACAAGCAGATACCAAAAACGCAAAAACAAATTTGACTCCGTCTGTATGCCGTCCGCCTTGTGCGAAATCGTTTGAAGACTTGTAGCTTCCAAGCCCATTGATTTCATCATCATCAATGGCGCGTCAGCCCAAATCAGGTCCTGGCCTCCTGAAGTCGTCGCCTAAAATCGATTTGGTCCAAAGACCGCGTCCTCTAGCTGCTAAGTTTTAAGATGGCTTTACTATCTTCATCAACCGAGTCTTCCCATCGCTTGGGTGGTTTGCGTACTGGCATGTTACCACTCGCTTCGCCTTTAAGAGCACGTTTGGGGATTCTTCTATCTTCCATTCGCTCTAAATGCAGTTTATGCAGTGTGATGAACGTTGAAGCTTGTGGCCCATCGCAGAGTTGATACAACTCATGGTTGTATCTTATTTGCCATTCCGTTCAATTCTTCACAGGGCCCAAAATTTTTCGGAGGACCTTTCTTTTGAATGCGTTAACTGGTTTTCGGAAATTCACGTTAATGTCCACGTTTGCCATAACAGAGCACAGGTCATATATTAGTTTCATATATTCGCAGCTTATTATTCCTGTGCACTTGTATTTAATTATTGAAAGCACCGAATAATCCGTTTTATTTACTAGCATGATCCGTCGATTGATTTCGTCCGTTTCGTTGCCGTCTTTTGCTAAATTAGCCCCAAGATATATGAAGTTGTCCACACTCTGCAAATTATACTCCGCAATTGTTATATTCTGTCTGATTGCCGTTTTCTTTCTTGTTTGCGTCATTACTTTTGTTTTGCTTTTGTTTTGCTTCTTTTGCGGCGGAGTCAAGATTGACAAATATTTCCTTAGCATATCGAAGTTGATATCGTCATCATATGCTACTAGTTGTGTGGACTTGAATACTAGTATCCCATTGGTGTCGACTGGAGCTTTTCGGAGAACATACTCTAGTGCCGAGTTGAAACGCATGGTGGCTAGACCATCTCCCTGATTTAAACCATATTCCGGTCGAAAGTTGAAATTTTTTCAGTGGGTAGACCGGGTGGATTTTCTTTAAGTGGTTGCTTCTTGTGTGGTCAATTGTAAGGGGAGATGTTGGGAGAGCGTTTTAAATGAAACATTTTTATACTCTAGATGAAATCATATAGAGTATTATAAGTTTAATCCAGCCCAAAAGTTTGTAACGTATAGAACCAAGCCTCGGACGAAAAAAAGTTATACAGGGTGGGCCAAATACAAGTTTCTTTTTAAAAATGCAATAAAATGAACAAAATTAAATTTTTTTCCATGTCTTATGGCTTTATTAGTAAGAGTAAACATTCCCATTAATGATGGAACACAACTTCGTTGAAGTGGCTGTCTCGGCTGGCTGCGCAGTAGCGCATTCTGTCACTCCAATTTTAAAAGACCTTGTTGATGGTTTCGGGCTGTAGCTCACGGATTGCTTGAATGATATTGGATTTAAGTGCTTGAATCGTTTCTGGATTTTTGGCATAACATCGGTCCTTCACGGTTCCCAACAAAAAAAAATACAAAGGGGTCAAATCGCAGCTTCGAAGCGGCCAATTGACATCGCCAAGACGGCTGATAACACGATCTGGAAATTTGGTGCGTAAAAGATCGATTGTGGCATGGGCTGTGTAGGGATGTTAAAAAAAGTTCGATATATCGAAATTGCGATATTTTTTGAACGATATATCGATAATATCGGCCGATATTGTAAAAAGCGATATATCGATATTGAAATCTGACTATCGGACTCGATATTTTTTTTAAGTATTTCATATTTTAGAAATCGACCGGGTTTTTTGCATTTAATCTGCATTTCTGCTTATTTATGTGATATGCCAACGTTCAAAGTAGAAAAAAATTTTCGATCACGGAAACCATATCTGTCGAAACTAGGTTCAAGGCACGTGACATATGCGGGCGCATGCACGCAAATCTTCACTTCAGGCGCCAACACAAACCTATGTACGACGTGGCAACCAGGCAACTATCTTGTGTACAGGTATCTAACCGCTCCGTACCTTGTTGTTATTGGTTTTTTATCTTGCTCTTTCAAGTATGTTTGTATTAGAGGACACATCACACACAGTCTATCTCTCTTGAAACAACAAATTGCATCGACATTACTTTGGTCTCGACATGAAAAATTCGTAGTGCAAGCAGCTTCTACCAGTCAGACAGTTCCAAGTCAAGGGTCCATCCCAAATGAGTTGAACATGATGAGAACACCGGATTCGGATCCAATAAAATTTTGGTTTGATAGCCGTCATTTCACACCAGTTCTGTCGGATATCATTCAGAAATACCTGATTGTCCCTGCCTCATCGGTGTCATCCGAAAGAGTTGCGTCGGCAATAAATATTGTAGTGCCAAATAATCGCAGTCGGCTTACTGGAGAGCATATTAAGGAGCGAGTATATAGCGTGTGATAAATTAAACACGATTTAAAATTATTATAGTAACATATAATTTCATTAATTAATATTATAATTAATTTCACCGAATACAAGTATTGCATTATTTTAAATAAATATTAGACATACATTTCTTTTAACCGACTTTCAATAAATCTATTTATCAACAGAACTTCTCTTCTCTATGCTTTTAATTGAACTGACTTATTTGCAAAAACTATTTTTATTTTTCATATTTAATGAATACTAGAGCGATTTGTGTGGAGTGTTTGCAACTGTGTTGCCCACAAGTAGCCGACACCCACAAGTATTCTTAACAACTGTCCCAGAAAAGTACTGGTTCTCATAAGCTTACATTTTAAAAATATGTCATTATATAATATTTCATTAATAAATAATTAAAATCAAGTTTGCTCTTAATACTTTTTTCGATTTTGCCCCTTTTATCCTTATTTTTTAAAAATAATATATTTAAAAAATAACAGTATTTTTATCCGGAAACTTTATTTCGATAAAAAAAGGCATTATTTTGATGTCATAAGTCAACTGAGAAGAATTTTCCACTTTCCACCAACATTTCCAATAGTTCAATCAAAAAACTCTCAGATATTGAAATTGCCATGATAAAATTGAAATTGAATTTCAGACTCTAAAAATAGCTAAATTTGGCAACTGTGACCGAAGGCAACGAAATCAAATGTCATTTATTTATTAGCTTTCGGTTTGCTAAAAGCCGCGTGCGCCGTATTTTTGATTAATGTTAAGTTTGATGCAGCATTGGAGTTTATTTTTCATTGGAAAAAATATTCGATATATCGATATTTTTCTCCGATATATCGTCAGCCGATATTGATATTTTTTTCAATATCGATATATCGATATTTTTTTCCGATATTAACATCACTAGGGCTGTGTGGCATGGCGCGCCATCCTACATGAACCAGAGGTCGTCCAAATCCATGTCTTCAATTTCAGTAAAAAAAAAGTCGGATAACATGGCTCTGTAACGTTCACCGTTGACCGAAACGTTGTTCCCAGCCTCATTTTCGAAGAAAAATGGTCTAATGATGCCACCACTCCACAATTCGCACCAAACTGTCACTCTCTGTGGATGCATTGGCTTCTCGACAATAACATGCGGGTTTTCCGAGCCCCAGATGCGGCAATTTTGTTTGTTAACGTAGCCGCCGAGATGAAAATGCGTCTCGTCAGAAAAGATGATTTTTCGCCCAAAATCGTTGTCCAATTCAAGCTTCTCTAAGGCCCAAATTGCGAAGCGATAACGAAGCGGATGGTCGTGCGCCTTCAATTGCTGAGTCAATTGGACCTTGTAAGCGAATAATCCGAGTCTTTGTGCAGAGTTTTCCTCAGGCTAGTGCGTGAAATGTTGAGCTGTTGAGATCGACGGCGAGTTGATATTCGTGAAGTGAGTCTCACACTCTCGGCTACAGCAGCCACATTCTCGTCTGTGCGCACCGTACGAAGACGGGGGCCATGAGTGTTGTCCACTAGCATGCCAGTTTCACGAACTTTTTGCACAAACTTGCGTACAGCAGGCGCGGTGGGTGCTTCATTTCGGCCAAAACTTCTTTTTAAAAAACGCACTGTTTGGGCTACATAGCACTCACTTTGGAAATAAGTTTTCAATATTTCTCAACGTTATTTAAGCGTAAAGCGACTCATTTCGTTCCGCGGAGGTATGATACTGACTTTCTGTAAAGATTTCGAGCGGGAAACAGCTTTCAGTGTCAAATTAACCTATGATTTAAAAAGAAACCACTAGATGGCCCACCCTGTATATTATTTTTTGTTTATTTGTGGCCAAAAACCTCCAAACCGGTTGACGTCCGGCCGTCCGTCTGTCCGTGAACACGATAACTCAAGAACGCCTTCACCTAGGGTCTTGAAATTTTGAATCTGGATGTTTGGTGGAATTTGTAAGGCTAAGTTCGTTAACGGGCAAAATCGTCCTACTCCTAAGGTTCTAAGGAAAAGAATAAATATGTAAGAAATCGAGTGCAGCTCCCATGTGAAAGTCCTTCAAAAAGGACATTTTTGTTTGATGACTTACCCAGTTCAAGATATGAAATTAAGCACTGAATATTGTCTTTTAGTTTTGAGTAGCAATCTAATGGCAGTACTTAATAAAGGACATACAACAGGCACACACGTAATTCTACTTTATCCCCAACTACAATATAAATCGGAGTTCAGTATTCATCTAGAGTATTATACGATTGGCTTGCAGCCGATCGTGACTGCAGTATGTTCTTTTACTTTATTATTTTCTAATAATACAGTATTGTGATCGATTTTTAAAAAAAAAATGTTGCTACCCTGAACATTTTTTTTCGCGTTTCATAACTCGTAGACACAAAAAAGGCAAAAAAAAATTTCAGTCCGTCTGTCCGCCGTACGCCGTCCGCCGTCCGCCGTACGCAAAATCGTTTGAAGACTCGTAGCTCCCAAACGGTTTGAGATATTAAATTGAATTTTTATTAATTGGATTTTTATGAATAGAGTGGGTAGGCCCCTTGAAGTGACCAAATTCTGAGTGGTGCGGTTGTGAGGGGGGAGGAGGGGGAAGCGTTTCAGACGGAAAATTTTGGTTTTTAGATCTCAGCAACCGCTTATGCTAGGAGGCTGAAATTTGGAATTTATATAGAACTTCGGTAGTTGACCCATTTGCATAAAAATTGTCAATATGGGTGAAGGGGTGTGGGAGTGGGGGGAAAAATAATGCGTCCGAAACGCAAAAAAGCCGAGATCGACACATTCTAAAATCCATATCTCCTAAACGGTTAAAGTTACAAAATTGAAACTTGATGAATATCTGTAGGTATACTAGGAGAATAGATCGCAAATTTTTGAGTGGGGGCAGTGGCGTACGAGGGTGGGAGGTAAAAAACTTTAGATTATGATATCTCACGAACCAATTGCACTAGATAAATAAAATTCAGTTTATGTCTAAAGGTTGACAAATGAAGTTTGTTGAAAGTAAAATTTTTTAAGGGGGCGGTGGATCATGAAAGTGGAGGGGATGCGAATTTTGAATTTTGAATCCGGATTCAATCCTCCATGTAAACGTAGTAAATAATGCACTAGATACTGGAAGAGAAAAGGTTGTGATATGAAAAAAAACTGCATAAATCGTATAGGGTGAGCGATTGCTCAATTGGGAGTTTCGCCGTACAGTGGTTTGTCGTTTTGCAGTGCAATGTGAAAGGGATCGTTCTCTTCTTCGCGCAACTAAAAAATTTTCCCCGTACGGTTGCTGCCACTACTGACTATTTAAACACAAAATGCTTTATCATTACAGAAGGACAACACTGCTACGTTTCATCACAAATGTTTTGATATTTTTAGAATAGAATCAAGTATTGAAATGCATATGTATTATTTTCATCAGTAATACCTTGTAAAACTAAACATGTATAATTTTTTTTTAAAAAAAAAATATTTACGAAATATTCTGCTTTATTTTTCATTTATAGATTTAAGACATTTTTTTTGTTTATACATTTGAATATTTTTAAATATAAATAAAATATACAACTTAAAAAAATGTTCTTGTCTTCTGAGTTCGTAAGCGGAATCGTGAATCCTGACAGGGATTGTTTGAAACCGAACCTTCGTATGCCCTTGTTGAAGCTGTCGGCATGCTCGAAGCTGTACATCTAACCAGCCCGCTTCTTGTTGTCGCGGAAATACTTGAGAACCTGCGAAAGATATTATGAGACGTTTTATTCTACTGTTATTTAAACCATGTCCTCTTACCGTTGTATTGATCATGCCCATGCCGTGCGTTTGCAGCGAATGTTTCGATGTGCTTGATTTCGATCATATTTTGGTATTTGTTGTTGCTCGACGTCTCAATGAAAATTCCATATTTCAAGACGAAAACCTGAATTCGAGTACTTCGATGCCCTGTTCGAGCGTTTCCGTCAGGAATTGAGCCGAGATGGCATATTTCGCCGAACGTCTTCCAGTTGTGCCGTCGGCAGGTTGTAGAACATGTTGCGGGAATAGTATTCGTGATCTGAGGAAAAACACCAATTAGAAGTTTTGAGTTTACTTTCGTCCATTTCATTGCGTACTTGTGCTTGATCGCCTTAAACCAGTCCAATCAATTGAATTCGGACATTTGGTCCAAATAGCCAAATCGCCTCCTGGTTATTTTTTAGGTTGTCAGTCGCATAGTACCCAACACCGTATCTCATCATTAAACACGTTTCGGACTTCTACCTATAAAGTAATAAAGTTGCGCCCAGACTGTTGGCAGATTTTTTTTATTTACTTACGTATTTTTATACTCTAGATGAAATCATATAGAGTATTATAAGTTTAATCCAGCCCAAAAGTTTGTAACGCATAGAACCGAGCCTCGGACGAAAAAAAGTTATATATTATTTTTTGTTTATTTGTGGCCAAAAACCTCAAATCCGCCTGACGTCCGTCCGTCCGTCCGTCCGTCCGTCCGTCCGTCCGTCCGTCCGTCCGTCCGTCCGTCCGTCCGTGAACACAATAACTCAAGAACGCCTTCACCTAGGATATTGAAATTTTGAATCTGGATGTTTGGTTGAATTTGTAAGGCTAAGTTCGTTAACGGGCCAAATCATCCTACTCCTTCGGGTAGCTGCCATACAAAATGTCCTTAAAACAAGTGTTCAAGAATATTGGTCGATAACTTCAGAAGGGTTTAAGCTACGACATTAAAATTTTGTACGTGTTATTTTTCCAATAGTTGGAGTTAAATATATGATTATGAAGAAAATCCTGTTAGTCCTTCGTGTAGCTGCCATACAAATATCCTGTCAAAATGTATTCACTTAATTTACGAAACTCACTATAACTCAAGTAATCTCTTAGCTACGAATTCGGAATTTTGTACAAATTAGTTTTGAGTGAAAAGAAAGTTCGAGTTTACTAGTCAGCGAAATCCTTTTACTCCTTCTGGTAGCTGCCATACAAAATGTCCTTAAACATGTGTTTAGGAATATTGGCCGATAACTTCAGAAGAGTTTATGCTACGACATTGAAATTTTGTATGTGTTATTTTTCCAATAGTTGGAGCTAAATGTATGATTATGAAAAAAATCCAATAAGTCCTTCGTGCAGCTGCCATACAAATATCCTGTCAAAATGTATTCACTTAATTTACGAAACTCACTATAACTCAAGTAATCTTTTACCTACGAACTCGAAATTTTATACTAATTAGTTTTGAGTGAAAAGGAAGTTTGAATTTACTAGTCAGCGAAATCCTTTTACTCCTTCTGGTAGCTGCCATACAAAATGTCCTTAAACACGTGTTTAAGAATATTGGTCGATAACTTCAGAAGGGTTTAAGCTACGTCTTTGAAATTTTGTATGTGTTATTTTTCCAACAGTTGGAGCTAAATGTATGATTATGAAGAAAATCCTATTAGTCCTTCGTGTAGCTGCCATACAAATATCCTGTCAAAATGTCTTCACTCAATTTACGGAACTTACTGTAACTCATGTAATCTTTTAGCTATGAGTTGGAAATTTTGTACAAATTAGTTTTGAGTAAAAACGAAGTTCGAGTTTACTAATCAGCGAAATCCTTTTACTCCTTCAAAATTTCTTTAAAACACGTGTTCAACAATATTTTTCGATAACTTTTGAACGCTTCAAGCTACGAATTTGAAATTTTGTACACGTTCATTTTTAAATGGTTCCAAGGAAAAGGATAAATATGTAAGAAATCGAGTGAGTCCTTCCTGCACCTCCCATGTGAAAGTCCTCCAAAAAGGACATTTTTTTTCGATGAATTACCCAGTTCAAGATATGAAATTAAACACTGAATATTGTCTCTTAGTTTTGAGTAGCAATCTAATGAGAGTCCTTAATAAATGACATACAACATGCACACACGTAATTCTACTTTATCCCCAACTACAATATAAATCGGAGTTCAGTATTCATCTAGAGTATTATACGATTGGCTTGCAGCCGATCGTGACTGCAGTATGTTTTTTATCAATAGAATAACTCATAGTAGTAAAAGCGAATTCGATCACATTAAACCTAAGAGATTTTCGGAATCAGTGAAATCTTGAACAATACCCCCAGGGGGTTTAATAGAGAAAAATACTTAAATCGGGTTTTTCCCCGACTACGTTTAAAGCTTATAGAAGTAAAAATGAATTCCAAATCTCAATATACCTTAGGAATATATCAGAATTGGTGAATATGTACACAACCACTTTACACCCCCTTAGGGGTTGGATATCGAAAAATTTTGAAGATCGTTACTAGGCGCTTATATTAATAGCCCGAAGAAGTAAAATTGCTTTGATAGCTCGACATGTCTAAAAGTTTTAACGAAATTCGTAAAAATGTGGATTCACGGACATTTTTTTTACTCAACCTCTGAACATCAATAAAAATCTGAACTTTTTTTTTGCTTTAGTTACTCTAATAGCACATCTACATATACGTACTATGTTTCAACTTTCTAGCATAAGTCGTTTCTGAGATATAAAAAACAAACCCTCACCCCCGTACCTTGCTACCCCTATCAACAGTTTTATTTTTCTGGGTTGTCTCTATAGTGGCTCTTTATAATCCTAAATTTTTAGCTTTCCATTCATTACAGTTTTCGAGAAATAAAAATCAGAATTTTTTCCTTTCTATCCCTTTTCACCATCACCTCCTACACTCCCACCACTAAATTTTTTTTCCAACTAGAGGTCTACCGATCCCAACTCCTGTGAAGTTTTCAAGATCATATCTAATACGGTTTCTGAGATATAAACATGACTTTTTTTGAGAAATTGCTATCCCCCCACTTTCGTGCTCCACCTCCCCTCTCAAAAAATTTACGTTCATTAGACTCCTTTTGTGATCCCATATACAGAAACTAAATTTTATCTTCCTGGTGTAATTGGTTCGGAAGATATTGTAATCCAAAGTTTTTCACCCGCCAACCCCACACCCCACCACCCCCCTTAAAAATTTTAGCCCTTATCTAATCTTCAAGTATCCCTAAAAGCAAACCACAAGGTTTCAATCTTCTGACATCAATCGTTCAGGAGATATGGATTTTAGAATGTTTCAATCCCGGCTTTCAAGCGTTTTGAACTCATTGTTAATTTTTCTGCAAATGAGTCCACTATCATAGTCCTATATAAGTTCCAAGTTTCAGCTCCCTAGCATAAGTGGTTCCTGAGATCTGGAAACCAAAATTTTTCGTCTAAAACGCTCCCAACCCCCTCAAAAGATACCAGTTGTAGGTGTTTACCCAATCTACCCACCATAAAAATTTCAACTTTATATCTCAACGGGTTTGGGAGCTACGCGCCTTCAAACGATTTTGCGTACGGCGTATACGGCGGACAGACGGACAGTTTTTTTTTTTTTTCTTTTTTGGTGTTTACTAGTCCTAAAACGTGTAAATACAAAATTTCATGTTAGCAAATTTTTTTGAAATTTCAGGTCGATCACAATACTTTATTATTAAAAAATAATAAAGTAAAAATAATAAAGTAAAACCGAAAACGGTGCTCTATTAACATGAAACACAAACAGCTAAAGTACCTCAAAATACTTGAAATTTCAATTGTTGGGCCAAATTATTGACGGTGGTGGCTGATTAGCGCTCCTAGTTGCTGCAAGATACTACGTACTGGCCAGCATAATGCTACGCTGCGTGTCATCTTGACGAAACACTCGTCCATCATGACCACCCCTTCGCAATCATATAGATATCCTCGTCGAAGTTGAGCAGCTTTGTTTGGTACGTGAGCGGTTCGGCTTTAAGGCGACAGCCTCATCGCACAACTGTACGAACGTAATTAAGGTCTTACTCAGGACCTTATAGTACGAATCGATGATTTCGTTCAAACCAAAGTTGTCCAACGTGACGACTGACAACGTTTTGCGAACAGGCGTCCGGCATAATGCCTAACAGAGCACAAATCACTTTCGAAACATAATTACTTTAAAATTTCTACGGCATTGTGCCGGAAAATTAAATTTAGTGCAGGCATATTGTACAAACACTGCACAAACACTGCAAGAACACTGCACAAATCACTTTTAAAACATAATAAGTTTAAGATATCTTCGGCATTGTGCTGGAAAATTAACTTTTAAAATAAAACTTGCGAAACACCACCCGAATCGCGAAATCGAAATAACAACACAATAAAAATTTTTTTTCTTTTTTGGTGTTTACTAGTCCTAAAACGTGTAAATACAAAATTTCATGTTAGCAAATTTTTTTGAAATTTCAGGTCGATCACAATACTTTATTATTAAAAAATAATAAAGTAAAAATAATAAAGTAAAACCGAAAACGGTGCTCTATTAACATGAAACACAAACAGCTAAAGTACCTCAAAATACTTGAAATTTCAATTGTTGGGCCAAATTATTGACGGTGGTGGCTGATTAGCGCTCCTAGTTGCTGCAAGATACTACGTACTGGCCAGCATAATGCTACGCTGCGTGTCATCTTGACGAAACACTCGTCCATCATGACCACCCCTTCGCAATCATATAGATATCCTCGTCGAAGTTGAGCAGCTTTGTTTGGTACGTGAGCGGTTCGGCTTTAAGGCGACAGCCTCATCGCACAACTGTACGAACGTAATTAAGGTCTTACTCAGGACCTTATAGTACGAATCGATGATTTCGTTCAAACCAAAGTTGTCCAACGTGACGACTGACAACGTTTTGCGAACAGGCGTCCGGCATAATGCCTAACAGAGCACAAATCACTTTCGAAACATAATTACTTTAAAATTTCTACGGCATTGTGCCGGAAAATTAAATTTAGTGCAGGCATATTGTACAAACACTGCACAAACACTGCAAGAACACTGCACAAATCACTTTTAAAACATAATAAGTTTAAGATATCTTCGGCATTGTGCTGGAAAATTAACTTTTAAAATAAAACTTGCGAAACACCACCCGAATCGCGAAATCGAAATAACAACATGACAATTCGAAATGTCATTGTCAATGATGTATTAAAATGTAAATGTGTGCGTGATAAAGTTCCGATTTTTAATCTCAATGTTCTATAACTTTTCGATTTTTGTTTCACAATTTAATAATTTTCCAGAAAATATTTCGTTTACCTACTTCTGTGCGGATCTCTAAAATTAAAAACCTAGACAACTGCAAAAAAAATTTAAATTTACTGGTTTCAAATGAGACACGCAATGTCCGTACTCTAGATAATGGATGTTTGTGTTAGTTCGTATACAGTGACTCTAGTTAGTGCTATCGATATCAATGATACCAAGCTAGAATGTAATCTTTTGTATTGTCACTGCTGCCATAATTGATAAAGGCATCGTAATGTGTGACGAGTCACCAGATTGCAAAAGGATCTGAGAGTGTGCAGTTGTCAAACTTTTAAGGTTATCAGATGAAAATTGTAGTTAAATTTCGTGTATATAACAAAAAACTAACAATTATATCTCACTTTTAAAAATCTTGTAATTCGCGATCTTCGTGCAATTAAAAAAAATGTAGAGTCAAAAATATAGTTTCAAATATAATAAAAATAAAGGATATTAATATGTTATTAATAATCGATGCTTAAAAAAAAATTTTTTTTTTGGAGTTTGGTTTTTGCCAGGCAGGTTATTGAAGTGAAGATCCTTCCTCTCTTGAAATACGTTCTGCCCTTCTATCAACGCAGTTTTGGCTAGTGTCCTCTTTTTCTGATTGTTTTAGTTTTTGGACAACGATTTCGAGGTTGGTAACGTCTTGTTGGCTTACTATTTTTTTCGGGGTCACCACTAATAGGGAACAATATT
The DNA here is from genome assembly GCA_951812415.1 of Beris morrisii. Classification (NCBI taxonomy): domain Eukaryota; kingdom Metazoa; phylum Arthropoda; class Insecta; order Diptera; family Stratiomyidae; genus Beris; species Beris morrisii. The sequence goes on from OX638311.1 coordinate 97,925,287, forward strand.
AACTATCTTTTATATTTAACTGATTATTAAATTTAAATAAAACTTTATTTTAAGTTATTATTATTTTATCTATATACTCGTATATAAAAGGGGATGTATGTATGTAGGTATGTATGTGTGTATGTTCCCTATGAACTCCTAAACCGCTCAACCGATTTTGATCAAATTTTCAGAGAACATGTAGAACAGTCCCGCGATGGTTCCTGTGAAGTTTGGTACCGATCAAAAAAAAACAATTGTTTTTTTTAGCATTTTTCCAATTTTTTTCGCGATCTTAGCTCTAATTGTTTGTTTGTCCCGTATGCCTTTCTAAACCATTCATCCGATTGCGATGAAACTTTGTTGATATGTTGAGCGCACGCCCGCGAAGTTTTCTGCGTTAACAAAATCATTTTACAATTGGTGGTACACGAGTTATTTCCACATGAGTGTATTTCATATAGATTATTTCATATAGATTCCTATTACTAAATGGTAAAGTTGGACGATGGATGTATAGGGAATAGTGGATGGAGGATGGAGGATGGAAGATGGCGGATGGGGGATGGGGGATGGGGGATGGGGGATGGGGGATGGGGGATGGGGGATGGGGGATGGTTGATGGGGGATGGGGGATGGGGGATGGGGGATGGGGGATGGGGGATGGGGGATGGGGGATGGGGGATGGGGGATGGGGGATGGGGGATGGGGGATGGGGGATGGGGGATGGGGGATGGTGGATGGTGGATGATGGATAGAAGATGGAGGATGGAGGATGGTGGATAGAGGATGGAGAATAGAGGATGGAGTAACGGGAGCAACGGGAGCAACGGGAGCAACGGAAGCAACGGAGCAACGTAAGTAACGGGAGAAATGGAAGCAACAGGAGTAACGGGAGCAACGGGAGAAACGGGAGCAATGGAAGCAACGGGAGAAATGGAAGCAACGGGAGAAATGAAAGCAACGGGAGTAACGGGAGAAATGGGAGCAACGGAATCAACGGCAGCAACGGAAGCAACGGGAGAAATGGAGGCAACGGGAGAAATGGAAGCAACAGGAGAAATGGAAGCAACGGGAGTTACGGAAGCAACGGAAAAATCGATACCAATACTTTATTATTAAAATAATAAAGTAAAAGAGTCCTTCAGCAAGGACGAAAAAGATGATTTTTGACATTTAAGGTGGGTTTCCATGTGCGACAATTTTCTGTAACATTTGACCGTATTGTGAATGTCACGTCACGTCACTTCGATGCCGATTCGACATCGACGCCTGAAATAGCGATTGTGAATGTCGATTGTCATCGACAGTTGCCACTTTGATCGTCATTTTCCGTCGATGAGATTCCAGTCCGTGATGCTTGAAAAAAATTAACGTCGATGCAAAAATGAAATGATTGTAAATGAAAGCATTCACATGAGCTTAAATTCACAATTTACAGCTGACACATATATATCAATATGGAAATGCTAATGAGTCACGTCGATGCGGTTACACAATCAGTTTTGTTCGATCGACGTGACACGTTGAATCGGCATCGAAGTGACGTGACGTGACATTCACAATACGGTCAATTATGTGTGACAGATCAGCTAGCCAATCAGATTTCAAATCTCTGGCAAATTTTGTCGCATGTCGCTAGTCGAACAATCTCCGACTTTTCATGTGTGACAAAAATTTCAGTTCAAAGGTTTCTCGTAAATTTGAGTTCATTTTCGTGTGTGACAAAAATTTCAGTGCAAGGGTTTCTCAAAAATTTCAGTTCTTATCTTATCTTTCCAGCCATTTTACTTTCTTTGACAACTGACATTACCAATTTAATCAAAGGTGTGACACAAGTAATGTTACACATGTAAACTCCAGACTGAAGAGTGTGACACATTTTTGTCGTGACAAATTTCTGTCACAGAATTTTGTCGCATATGGAAACCCACCTTAAATCACTAATCCGTCATAGTTTTATTTTATTATTTTTTAATAATAAAGTATTGTGATCGATCTGAAATTTCAAGAAAATTTTGTATTTTCACGTTTTAGGACTAGTAAACCCCAAAAAAAGCAAAAAAAAAACTCCTTGAGATATTAAGTTGTAATTTTTATTGTGAGTAGATTGGCTGAACCCCTACGATTGGTATCTTCGTGGGTGGGGTGTTACGGAGGAGGAGGGGGTGCGTTTCAGACGAAAAAGTATGGTTTCTAGATCTTAGGAACTGCTTACGGTAGGAGGCCGAAACTTCGAACTTATGTAGTACTACGATAGTGGACCCATTTGCAGAAAAATTTGTGATAAGGATTGAGGGGTGTAGGAGTGGAGGGAAAAACAATGTGTCCAAAACGTTTGAAAGCTGGGATTGAAGCATTCTAAAATCCATATCTCCTGAACCGTTCATCTCAGAAGGGTGAAACTTTGTTGTTATTTTAAAGGATACTAGGAGATTATACAAGGACTCGAATTTTTAAGAAGGGAAGTGGGGTGTAGGGGTGGGGGTTAAAAAATTTAGATTACAATAGCTGCCGATCCAATTGTACCAGGAAGATAAAATTTGGTTTCTGTATAGGAGATCACAAGTGGAGTCTACTGAATGTAAACAGTTGGAGAGGGTGTTGCGAATATGTTTTTGGCCACTAGCGCAGCCTCCATTTTCGCATCCAGAATAATGGGCTCCCTTTGGACCTGGACAGCATTATCTGCCGACTGCTCAGGAGCCGGATGGGGGGCTTCGAAAAACTTGTCCAAAGAGGCACCATCCTAGTGTATGCTATCACAAAAACATTTGAAACAAGGAAAAACGGGGGAAAAAGAAAGGAATATCGCTACTACCGTCCTAACTCACTTATACATGGAAATCGCGACGCGAAAAAGAGAAAGAGAGGCAGAGGCCGTCCAGTACAAAGGCCATCCTTGTCCGATTGAGCCTCAGGACCCCTTTCTTTGGAGAGCAACTCCATTATGCCTCTAATAAGACTAGCGAACGTGAATCTGAAAAAAACCCTTGGTGCCTTAGTGTCGTCTTCGTTGCGTCCACAAGCCAGGATGCCTAGACACAATGATTACTTATAAAGAGGAATATGAATGTGCATGCAAAAAAAATTCCTTTTGTGATAATTCATAAGTTATATATATATAATTCAAATTTAAAATGAAAAAAAAAGGTTATGATTTAATATTGATATACGTTAGTGTCGTTATTAATTATTATTCTGGTATTGATTGGTTAATTGGCGAGCGCTGAATCCTTGAAGCCTTTTACGTCCATCATTGACTGGAGCATATGCATATGTCTATATATATAAAGATTTACCTTCCGCTCAACAAAATTGTCTTTTTGATTTTCTTTTTTTTTCCGCGACCGGTTCACCAAGTTCACACGAATTCGGTATTATGTTTTATGTTTTATCAAATTGTTTTTTCCACTTTAGTCACTGTTGTATTGGAAATTTTTGTTTAGTTCTAAAAGAGTTTTTTCACTTATTAATCAATTCAAAGTTACTTTTCAAAGAAAAAAAAAAATTTAGGAAGGTGGACTTTCGTCTCTTAACACGACCTACCAGCTCGAGCTCTATCACTTTTCGCAAACTCAAAAAAATGTTCAACTCCCGATCGCCGTGAAAAAAACGGTTTTTGTGACGAATTCGATGTTGACTTTTGCGCGGGAGGCGATGTACTTGTAGTTTTACTCGTACACAGCAGATGCCGCCAGTAAGGTAGCCAGGGCCCACATCTTATTTTTCGCCCGATGATTTTAGAAAGTGACGATTTTTATTATCATAATTATTATTCTTGTTATTATTATTATTGTTACATATAAATTGAAAAATCTGCCAACAGTCTGGGCGCAACTTTATTATTTTTTGGGTAGAAGTTCGGAACGAGTTCAATTCTGAGATGCGGTGTAGGTTACTATGTGACTGAAAACCCAAAAAAAAGTTCGGGAAGCGGTTAAAATGGGGTCGCGCTAGAATACTTGTGCCGCTGCCTCATATAACATATGAATTACATAATTGGGTCATACACCGGGACGAGATCTAGTCCTAGTATAATATCAGTTGTTACGCCATTAGAATGTTTTTCGTGATTTGGTTTCGGGCCATTACATGAAATCGGAAATGCGCTTGAAGACGATTATATAAAAAGTCTGTGGAAGTGCAAACCAATCTAATATCTCATCAATCCTGAGAAATATGTCGAAAGCCTTACATTCTATTGGAGTAGAATAACAAACATCCTGAAATCAACGTTTTACGATTATGTAGAAAGCCTTAGGAAGTAAAAATGAATTCGATATCTCATTAGAACTAGAAATATGTAAGATTTTGTGAAAACATATGCAACCCCCTTGCACCCACTTTGGGGTTGAATATCCAAAAATCCTGAAATGGTTTTTTAGATATATATAAAGAAAGCCTGAGGAAGTGAAAACCAATCCGATGTCTTATCACTCCTAAGAGATATGACGGAATTCGTGAAAACGTGTACAACCCGTTTTTACACTCTTAGGGGTTGAAAAAGGAAAAACCTTGAAAATAAGTTTTAGGTGATTATTAAATAAGCTCGTGGAAGTGAAAAGTTATTCGATATCTAATCAGACCTGAGGGATACGGCTGAATTGGTGAAAATGTATACATCCCTTTTACACCACCTTGGGGGTACAATTTTAAAAAATCCTGAAAACACTTTCTAGGTATTTATATGAAGAACCCGTAGAAAAAAAATGAATTCAATATTTCGAAATACCTACTAGATATGACGAAAATCGTGAAAATATATGCATTCCATTTTCACTGTTCATTTTTTTTGCCCCACTTCCGAACGCCAATAGATATTTGAAATTTTTTTTAATCAGAATTACTTTTCTAGTCGATTTACATATACGTACCAAATTTCAACTTTCTAGCATAGTTAGGAAAAACACCCCCCACCCCCGTACCATACTGCCCCTATAAAAAATTATATTTTTCCAACATGCTACTACTATAGCTCTATCTAAATACTAAAATAAATTTCAGTTTTATATTGTTATAGGTTCACGAGATATAAAAATCGGAACTTTTTACTTTTCACCCTCCCCCACCCTTACTCTCTACACCCTCATCTATGAAATTTTTTTTCTGCTGGGAGTCTATTAGGCCTACTTCTGGTAAAAATTTTAAGCATCTATCGTACATTGTTCTTGAGATATGAGACGTGATTTTTTAAAAAAATTCTTACCCCCTCCACTTCCATGCTCCACCACCCCCTTAAAAAATTTTACTTTCAGCAAACCTTATTTGTCAACATTTATACAGAAACCAAATTTTATTTCTCTAGTACAATGCGTTCGTGTGATATCGTAATCTAAAGTTTTTCACCCCCCATCCCCGTACGCTACTGCCCCTCTCAAAAGTTTGTTTGCGATCTATTCTTCTTGTATACCCACAGATGTTCATTAAGTTCTAATTTCGTGACATTAACCGATTAGGAGATATGGATTTTAGAATGTCTCTATCTCGGCTTTCGAGCATTTCGGACGCATTATTATTCCCCCCACTCCCACACCCCTTTACCCATATTATTATTTTTTTTTGCAAATGAGTCCACTATCAAAGCTCTATATAAATTCTAAGTTTCAGCCTCCTAGCCTATGCGGTTACTGAGATCTAGGAACCAAAATTTTTCGTCTAAAACGCTTCCTCTACCTCCCTCCTCACACTCCCACCACTCAAAAGGTGGCCACTTGAAGGGGTCTGCTCAGTCTACCAACAAAAAAAAATTCAACTTAATAGCTCAAAGAGTTTGAGAGCTATAAGCTTTCAAACGTTTTCGTACGGCGGACGGCGGACGGCGTACGGCGCACAGACGGACTGAAAATTTTTATTGCTTTTTTGGTGTCTATTAGTCATGAAACGTGGAAAAAAAATTTTCAGGGTAGCAAATTTTTTTTTTTTTAAAATCGATAACAATACTTTATTATTATAAAATAATAAAGTAAAACTAAGGTAACATACCTTGTGGAGCGATCGCGTCAAGAAAGGGCGGAGGAAATATCGTAAATAAATTATTAATGTCCAAATGGTGCATTTCTCCCATCATACGGGAGAAATGCACCACATTTTATATACTGTACAGGGTGTTTGGCACTCCGTGTGCCACCTTGTAAGGGGTTATTCCATGATATATTTGGAGAAAAAAATTGTTTTACAGGGTGGGTCAATTTCCAATATTAGTGGAGATACAGGGTGGTTAAGAAAAGTGTTTTTGACCGGTAGTAGTTTTTCTCAGAAAACCCCATTATAAAAATGTCATTTTAATTTTATTTTTTTATGAGCCGTATTATTACCTACAAAAGCTGCATACATATGTATGAGTTACGATTAACATTTTGGAAGTAACAGGTAAAAATACATATCGCATAAAAATTAAATACTTAATTTGTATAAAGAAAGCCCGAGGAAGTAAAAACCAATCCGATGTCTTATCACTCCTAAGAGATATGACGAAATTCGTGAAAACGTGTTCAACCTGTTTATACCCTCTTAGGGGTAAAAGCAATAAAAAATTTTAAAACTGGTTTTAGGTGATTATTAAGGCACATGGAAGTAAAAAGCTATTCGATATCTAATCAGACCGGAGGGATACGGCTGAATTCGTGAAAATGTATACAACGCCGGCAAACAACAAAAAATTTAAATAAATTTGCTTCTACGGAAGCTTCTCACCATGAAAAATTCCATTCTCATAAAAATTGGTAAAAGAAAAAAAAAATGCTGTTGGCGGGATTCGATTCGGCACTCTTAGCGTTGAATTTTATATATCATAGCGAACAACCAAAAATTTCACCAAATTGGTTGAAATATTGGGTGATCTTCAGTGTCAACTACCTTTAGTATAAGGATGCGATTCCAACAATTTCGCTCCAGTATAATTCGCACATTGTAAAATAGGTTTCAATATCGCTATATAGAATAATCCTCAGCAATACCACCAGCTGTAAGGGTGTTTCGGATTTAGGCATGATACACCCTCTGACGAGTCTATGCCATGCGATGGCGAAACAGCTCCTTCGGACCCAGTCCAACACAGTCTTATAAAAACTGGCCTATCCAGTGAAGGTTTTCCAACTGTCATGCCCTCAGGGACACGGATTAATCAACAGTCGGGGACTCCGTGTTGGGGTTTCACACCAGAAACTCCACTGACGCCGGAAAACAACAAAAAACTTAAGCAAATTTGCTTCTATGGTAGCTTCTCACCATGAAAAATTCCTTTCTCATGTATACAACCCCTTTGCACCACCTTGGGGTCAAATTTAAAAAATTCCTGAAAAAACTTTCTAGGTATTTATATGAAAAATCCGTACAATAAAAATGAATTCAATATTTGGGAAGACCTAAAAGATATGACGAAAATCGTTAAAATATATGTATGCCATTTTCAGTGATAATTTTGCTTGCCCCCCTTCCGACCGCCCATGATATTTGAATTTTTTTTAATCAATATTACTTTCCTAGTTAATTTACATATACGTACCGAGTTTCAACTTTCTAGCATAAGCCGTTCTATAGTTAGGAAAACCACCCCCACTCCCGTACTATACTACCCCTGTAAAAATTATATTTTTTCCAACATGCTACTACTAAAGTTCTATCTAAATACCAAGTTTCAGGTTTTGGTGGTTATAGGTTCTCAAGATATAAAAAACGGACCTTTTCCCTTTTCACCCTCCTTCACCCTCACCCTCACCTCCTACACCCTCACCCTCAACACCCTCTCCTTTTCGGCTAGGCGTATATTAGGCCTACTTCTGGTAAAAATTCTAAGCATCTATCTTACACTGTTCTTGAGATATGAGACGTGATTTTTTAGAAAAATTCTTATCCCCTCCACTTCCATGCTCCACCGCCCCCTTAAAAAATCTTACTTTCAGAAAACTTTAGTTATCAACCATTAAGAAAACGAATTTTATTTTTCTGGTGCATTTGGTTCGTAAGATATCATAATCTAAAGTTTTTCACCCCCCATCTCCGTACGCCACTACCTCCTCTCGAAAATTTTCGATCTGTTCTCCTAGTATACCTACAGATGTTCATTAAGTTTTGAAATTTTTTTTCTCTTTTTTGGACATGAAACGTGGAAATAAAATGTTCAAGGTAGCAAATTTTTTTTTTAAAAATCGATAACAATACTTTATTATTAAAATAATAAAGTTAAATGGGCCAACAGTCTGGGCGCAACTTTATTATTTTATGGGTAGAAGTCCGAAAAGTGCTTATGTCTGAGATGCGGTGCAGGTTATTCTGCAACAACCTAATAAACGTTCCAAATATCCTCCTGGCTATTCCTTAGGTTGTCAGTCCCATAGTAACCTACACCGCATCTCAGCATTAAACACGTTTCGGACTTCAACCCATAAAATAATAAAGTGGCGCCCAGACTGTTGGCCGATTTTTTTTAGCTTTTATTGCACTTTACATATAGGTACGAAGCGTCAACTTTCTAGCATAAGCCGTTTCTGAGATATGAAAAACCACCGCCCCACCCCCGTTTCTTACTACCCCTATCAACAATTTATTTTTCTGGGATGTCTCTATAGTAGCTCCATACAGTTTTCAATTTTTAGCTTTCTATCCATTGCTGCTTTCGAAAATTAAAATCAGAATTGTTTCATTTCCACCCCCTCCCACCATCACTCCCTACAACCACACTCAAATGTCCTAACTCCTGTAAAATTTTCAAGATCATATCTGATAAGGTTCTTGAGATATAAAAATTAAATTTTTTGAAAAATTACCGTCCCCGACTTCCGCGCTTCACCTCTCCTGTCAAAAATGTTACATTCAGTAGACTCCACCACAATTCTTATGTGGTCAACGCATGCTCGTGGACTTATCCAGCGAGCAGCTCCTGTTTTCTAAAATAAGAACTCTAACTGTTAACTCATAACACCTGTGGATGCCGATGTGTGGAGATTTCCTGGCTAGAACTGTGGCACCTATGGATGCCGCAGTGTGACGACTAATCAGGTTTGTTTTTGTAAAACCTGAAAAGCAGAAATGATAAACAAAAATTAAATTAGTTTTAAATTCGATACAAATTTATTGGATATTGAAAAAATACTGAGCGCTAAATGTTTACTTACAATAACTTATATACTAAATTTACGCTACCTAACGTAATATTAATAGGACCAGTCGTTCAACTCATAACCTGGCAGGCATAGATAATTGCTGGTAAGCAATCGGCATTTTTAGCGACCCACAAATAGTGCAATTCGTATAGGTGCAACATTGTGGGTCGAAACGATTGCACAATTTTTTGCTCTACAATATGCCCAAAACAAACAGCAAACCGACCATACCCGGTACCTTGGACCGTAGAACATTTTACGCCATGATACTATAATATAAAGCAAAGCAGACGGAAATAACCCTTTTTTAATCTTCTAGTATCTTTTAAGACAACTACAAAGTTTCAGCCGTCTGACATCAATCGTTCAGGAGATATGGATTTTAGAATGTTTCAATCCCAGCTTTCAAGCGTTTTGGACGCACGGTTTTCCCCCGACTCGCACACCACTCGACCACTATCGATCATTTTTTTTTGCAAATGTGTCCACTATCATAGTATGTATTTATGTTATGTTTTAAGTTCTTTTATTTTAATGTTTTATTTAAAAGTTTTCGTGTGTTATACAGTTTATAAAATGTGTGTCGCTTCTCTCGTGTCTCGTTCTGTACTGCCAGTTTTGGCATTGCCAACCTGTCTTCTTATTCCTTCGACCAGTTTTGGCATTGCCAAATCTGGCTTGACATTACCATATCACAACATCTTCCTTTTTCCTAACCTTTTCAAAATTATATTACATTTTCCTTTTTTATAAACTTTTTTCAAAATTACATATCTGCTTAAAGTCATAATTCGTTGTAACTTAGGTATCTAATTAAATGGATTACATTTTTAAATTCAATATGCTATTCAATTTTATGCTGTTTTCAGTTACTACAATATTATAAACATTATTTTAGTATCTAAATCATGAGGTATGAGTGTAAATTAATTCATTTAAAGTATTTAATTAAAAAGGCTTAGCAGTAATCCAAAATATAAAATTATACTTACTCGGTTAACTAAAGAACAAATGTAAATGTTTTTTTTTTTTTAATCAAATTCGCTAAACGTAAATCTTTTTGGAGCATTAATGTGACGCCCATAACGAGTCGTTTTGTGATTAGTTAAATTTTGAGAATCTTGCTGTGTTATAGAGTCATCACTAGAATCATTTGGTGTTTCGAAAGGGGGAGACGCAGACGTACTACTAATTGGGGACGAAGACGTACTACTAATTGGTCTAGTAATAATATGCTCTCTATTTCTCTTATATGTTGTTTCGTTACTGTCATCCTTAAGTATGTACGATCTTGGCTCATCACAGATATGTACCAGGTGTATAACCTTAAAACGATCTTTGACACATAGATGGCGTTAGTGAGGGTGTTAAGCAACCTAGGGACGCCATTTTTTTTTTATTTAAGGATTGGTTAGTTGTTAACATTAATCTGTGCACATTTTCACAAATTTCATTCAACAACATACGTTTGTCCTGTGCTGATCATGTCTAGTTTCTTGCTAGAAAAAGAGCATATGCGGGAAGCTCTGCTTTTTTGCTTCCACGCTGCTGAATCGTATCAAATGCTTGTGGAGGCCTGCGGTAACAATGTTTTAGCGGAATCAACGTACAGGGCTTGGTTTCGTAGATTCAAAGACGGCGGTTTTGACCTGAGCGACAAGAAGCGCGAAAATCGGTCCAGGAAGGTTGAGGACGATACCCAATCGCAAAAAACGCTTGCCGAGCAATTGGATGTTACTCAAGCAGGCATTTCCAAGCGTCTACGTGCAATGGGAAAGTTCCAAAAGATCGGAAAATTGGTGCCGCATGAATTGATCGGTAGCAGATGGAGCAACGCCAAAACTCATGCGAAATGTTGCTCGCCAGACACAGAAGAAAGTCGTTTCTGCATCGGATTATGACTGGCGATGAAAAGTGGATTTATTTCGATAATCCAAAGCGCGGAAAATCGTGGATTGATCCCGGTCAACCATCAACATCTACCGCAAGACCAAATCGCGTCGGACGGAAGACAATGTTGTGCGTTTGGTGAGATCAGCAGGGTATCGTCTACTATGAGCTCTTAAAACCTGGTGAAACTGTCGATGCCCACCGCTACCACCAACAATTGATCAAATTGCACCGTGCTCTGCGTGAAAAAAGGCCGGAATATCAACAAAGACATGACAAGGTGATTTCCCTCCACAACAACGCACCATCGCACACGTCAAAACTGGTCCGCAACTACTTGGACACACTCAGCTGAGAGGTGCTACCCCACCCCGCTTATTCACCAGACCTGGCCCCTTCTGACTACCACTTGTTTTCGTCGATGGGCCACGCGCTCGCTGAGCAGAACTTCGGTTCTAACGAAGACGTCCGAAAATGGCTTGATGAGTGCTTTGCTTCGAAAGATAAGGAATTTTTTTGGCGTGGTATCCACAAATTGCACGAGAGATAGGAGAAATGTGTAGCTAGGGTGTGTAGGGTGAGTACTTCGAATAAATTAGTTTTTGTTTTCTTTGAAAAAAACATGTGTTTTTCTGACTAAAAAACGATCGTTTTAAGGTTATACACCTGGTATAACGGTCCCCGGTTGCCACTTGGAATCAGGAGTTTTTTTGTAATAAACTTTTTCTCCCTCTAGTAAAGGCTTTAAACTTTTTGTTCCACGATCATAATATGACTTCATTTTTTCCTTTCTTATGACCATTTTCTTATTATGTTCTTTATAGGAAACTAATGATGGGCGAAGGTTTTCTTCGCTAATTGGTAATTTCGTTCTTAAATTACGTGACATTAATAGTTGAGACGGTGAATTGTTATTACCTTTAGGCGTGGTTCTGAATTGTAGTAAGGCAATGTAGGGATCCGATTTATTTTCAGAGCATTTCTTTAGCAAATTCTTTATTTTTCCCACCATATTTTCTATTAACCCATAAGAGCGAGGAAAGTATGGACTAGTTGTTATATGTTGAATGTCCCACTCTTTAAAAAATGATTTCATCTCTATGGAGTTCCATGGTGGTCCATTATCAGTAACAAATTTTAAAGGGATGCCATGTCGTGCGAAGATTGATTTTAATTGAATAATCACCCTTGCACTCAAGGCCCGTGTATTCAATAAAGCTAATTCAAAATATTTTGAATAATAATCAAGGACTAATAAGTATTTTTTATTTTCAAATTCAAAAAAATCTGCTGTGGCTGTCTCCTATTGTTGGGACGGTTTCTAATACATGTTTCGCACTGAGATACCAAGTTAGTGATATCCTGGCTAATATTCGGCCAAAATACCACACCCCGTGTAATGTTTTTGCATCTCTCCACGCCTAAGTGACCTTCGTGTATTATTTTTAATATGTTATTTCTTAGTGCATGAGGAATTATTATACTAGATCCTTTAAATACTATGTCATCAACAACATGAATTTCATCTCGAATGGTATAATAAGGCCTGGCATTAATATCTGTAGATTCATTATTTTTTGGCCAACCCTGTTTGTAATATTCTGTAACCCTTTGTAAGGATGGGTCAGCTAAAGTTGCTGTTTGAATTTCCTGATACTTGGATGTAGATACTGATAAATTAGTGGACAACATATTCACATGAACAGCAATATCGTCATCCATATCAGTCAATGTCGTTTCTGTAAGAGGAGCTCTTGACAGTGTATCCGCAACAAACATGCTTTTACCTGGTTTGTATGAAACTACTGGGTCATAAGACTGCAGTCTTTACATTATTCTTTGAAGTCGAGCTGGAACTTTGTGTAAAGCTTTAGAGAATAATGTAACTAAAGGTTTGTGATCAGTCTCGACTTGAATAGATTGACCATAACCATATCTGTGGAATTTAACGCAACCAAAAAGTATGGCTAATAGCTCTTTTTCAATTTGCACATAGTTTTGCTGACATTGAGTTAGAGTGGCTGAGGCATATGCAATGGGACTGTTGTCGTGCAATCGTGATGCATCGACTGATAATGTCAGTGGCTTATTAGGATTGTAATAAGTTAAGACTGGAGCTTGACTAATTAATTTTCATCAATTCCGACTCGTGAAGTGAATTCCAATGCCATAGAACGTCTTTTTTTTAACAATTCCCTCAAGTTATTTGTTTCAATTGATAGGTTCTTTATAAAGGATCCCAAATAATTAACCATGCCAAGAAATCTCTGTAATTCAGCAACTGATTTAGGAGGTTGCAAGTCATTGATTGCTCTTATTTTGTTTGGGTCTGGCTTAACGCCTTCACTGTTGAAAATGTGACCTAAATATTTTATTTCGTTTACCCCGAATACGGATTTGTCTTTATTGAATTTAAAGTCTATAGCATTAGCTCTTTCAAGGACTAATTTTAAGCGATCGTTATGCTCGTCTATCGTGGAGCCATATATTAAAAAATCGTCAATATATATAATTAGACCTGGGATATCGCTAACGTTATTTATCATTTCGGCGTGAAAAATTTCTGGAGCTGCATTAATTCCAAATGGAAGACGTAAAAATCTGTATCGACCATAAGGTGTTATAAAAGTACATAATCTAGACGATGCTTCGTTTAGTGGTATTGCCCAAAATCCGGACGTCGCGTCCAAACACGAAAAATATTTAGCGCCTGCCAATTGACCCTTGACGTCGTCTATGGAAGGAAATTGAAATTGCGACTTAAGAATTGCCTTATTTAAATTTCGGGGATCTAAACATAATCGAAGACTGCCGTTGGGTTTTTTAACTAGAACTATCGAATTGCCCCATTCAGTAGGTTCCTCCACTTTGGTGATAATCTCAAGTTTAACTAACCTTGCTAATTCCTTTTTAAGATCGGACATTAATTTGAATGGTACGACTCGAGGCGGATTAATAATTGGTTTGATGTCTGCTTTTAAGGTAAGATTACATTTATTCCTTAGTTTACCGATCCCATCAAAAATATTTTTACAATTCTGTGAAATAAATTCTTTTAATATTAAGTCATTTGGCTTTAAATTCATTATACCATTTATATCATGATTGCTGATCTTGTTGATCAAGTTCAGTTTGACACAGGTGGACAGTCCCAACACACTTTGACACTCAAAATTTACGATAAAGAAATCAATTACGTATTTTTTGCGCAAGTACCAGCATTCTAGTGTACATTTTCCTAAAACTTGAATGCTGTCTTTTGTAAATGTAACCAATTTGACATTCGATTTTTCAATTAATTTCGCTTTCAATTTTATTTCCTTAAATTTGTTAATAGATAATACATTGGCCTGTGCACCTGTATCCAACTGTACTGAAACAATGCAGTTGTTAATTGATAAGTTGATAATCCAGGAGTTCCGATTTAGGCTTAAGTTATTAATGAATTGTAATGTGCCGATGAACAAGTTCTGCTTTGCACCTGTTTCGTTTGATTCCTTTGTTTCGTCAGCAATTGCGTTTACCGACGACGATTTACAACATTTAGCGAAATGACCCTTACGGTTACATTTTCTGCAAACAGCATACCAGGCTGGACACCGGTAACGATGAACTGGACCAGATTTGTCACAGTATTTTGAAGTGTTCCGATTTAAGTCCTGCGCGGGCTGCGTTCGACGATTATATGCCGACGACGAGTTTTTGTTGTTTGATGATAGTGCACCGATTACTGTTTGTTCGGTAGACGAGGGCGTCGACGCGAAAGAAATTTCCTTTGTCTGTGCATTGGTCAGATCCATTGTTTTGGCTATTTCATATGCTTTATCTAATGGAATGGATCCTTCGTTGAGCAACCTTTCTTTTATTTTAATGTGAGTGTTGCTTAAGCCGCAAAAGAAAATATCTCTCACCAATTCTTCACGTAGTGCGCCGAAATCACAGGATAAACTTAGATTTTTAAGAATCGTACAGTATTGTTCAATACTCTCTTCGCTGCCTTGGTGTTTTGTAAAAAATTTATGTCGTTCCCAAGCAATATTGCACTTTGGAACAAAGTAGGACTCAAATTTTTTTTCTAAATTCGAAAAACTTACGGTGTCAAGATCCAAATTAAATGATTGGAATATTTCCAATGACCGAAGCCCCATGGGGTGAAGAAAGAGTGCTACTTTTCGGTCATCTTTGGCGTCTTCTAGGCCGCTTGCACGAATAAAGATTTTAAATTTTATGTTCCAGTTTTTCCACTCTGCCGACAAATTGGAATGATCGAAATTCATCGGATTGAGGTTAAAGCTTGTGGCCACATGGTTTGCTTGTTCTGTTGTCGACGTCGATGGCTTTGAATCCAAGTTCATCTTCACTTACTACGTTATGTTTTATGTTATTGTTTTATTTTAGCACCCCACACCTGACACCATGTTATGTTTCAAGTTCTTTTATTTTAATGTTTTATTTAAAAGTTTTCGTGTGTTATACAGTTTTAAAAAAGTGTGTCGCTTCTCTCATGTCTCGTTCTGTACTGCCAGTTTTGGCATTGCCAACCTGTCTTCTTATTCCTTCGACCAGTTTTGGCATTGCCAAATCTGGCTTGATATTACCATATCACAACACATAATTTCCAACTTTCAGCCTCCTAAGCTTGGAGGCCTCCTGGTGTTAGCGGTTCCTGAGATCTAGAAACCAAAATTTTTCATCTAAAACGCTCCTCCCTCCTTCCCCCTCACAACCCCACCCCTCCAAAAGATACCTCTCGTAGGGGTTCACGCATTCTACCTACCATACAAATTTTAAATTAATATCTCAAGGGGTTTGAGAGCTTGTTTTCATTGGTTGTCATGGTAACCTTGAACGGCTTGGAGTTTGGATTCAATGGCGTAGCAAAATAACGTTATATTTGGGTCCCAACCAAAAGCGTTACAAACGTGAACATTTCGAACATGCATCTGTACTTAGAAAAGAAATATTTATTAAAATATCCATTTCTGTACAAATGCTTTGCATCGAAAGAAATCTTTTCGATGACTAGTCTCCCTTGAGTTCACAACAATATAGCCTTCTCATTAAATTAGTATGTATTAGAAAAATGGTTGCATTATTGTTAAAAACAAGTCTGACGAAATATCAAAATTTGGTGTTTATCAAAAAAGTACGCATTTAAAAAAGGTACTCGTTTCTGGTATTTCGCCGAGATTTCAGTTACAAAATCGTACCATAAGTAAATATGTACATACATATACGAGTATAATAAAATAAAATGCATCTGCAAAGCATACATACATACATAGATTACAAAGAGATAGATAGTTTTATACTCTAGATGAAATCTGAGGGTATTATAAGTTTAATCCAGCCCAAAAGCTTGTAACGTTTAGATCGAAGCCTCAGACCAAAATATATTACTTTGTGCTTATTTGGGGCTAAAACTTCTAAATCCACTTGACGTCCGTCCGCCCACCTGTTTGTCCGTTAGCATGATAACTCAAGAACGCCTTGACATATGAACTTGAAATTTTGAATCTGGATGTTTGGTCGAATTTGTAAGGCTAAGTTCGTAATGGGCAAAATCGTCCTACTCCTTCGGGTAGGGTAAACTACCCGGTTTCGGGCCCCCTAGCCTATTTCGGGCACCCTAGCCTATTTCGGGCCCCCTGTTGTTTTTCTCTTTATACTAAGCTCCATCTAAATAAAATACAATTCAATTACTAATTTGAGCTGCTTAAGATGTTCTGAATGAATTTCATTGCGGCTTTGTATGCTCTAAGTAACTAGTGCAATCATTCTGGAATATTTGAAGATGACACATTAAGTTATCGCATTTCCTTAGGTATTTTGCTAAGAGCGAGTTAGTTTTAACGCATAGTTTTGTGAACGGTTTTAAACAAAACAGTAAGTAAGATATTAAATTGAAAATGCAAGTAAAATTTCTTTAAAAAAAACAAAAGATGATGAAAAATGCAAAAATAGGTAAAAATTTGGGAGGTCCGAAATCGGACTAAGATAAGCTTAAAATCGTAATTCGGGCCAGGGGGCCCAAATTGGGGTTTCTGATGTAAATTTTCAATGCCGGTTTCGGGCCTTGTATAATAAAAGAGCTATGAGTGTGAATGGTTAACCCGTTAATTCCCAATGTCACCTACAGGTGACACGATTTTAAATTGAAATTCAATCATCTTTCACAATTTATTTTCAACAAATTTTGATAATGTATTTTTCTTCATTGTTTTAACATTCATTGCAACTCATTAGATTTTTATTTTATTCGCATTTGCGTCTTTAGCTAGAACAAAAGAGACGCGACCGTAGTGGTTGTCAAATTTGGGTTTGATAAAAATTTTCATTATTTTGTTTCTTGGACGACTTATAACACCCAATGTCACCTGAAGATTACATAGTATTATTTTCCAAATTTACAATTTTTCTTAAAAAAAATTGTAAATTTGGAAAATAATACTATATATTAGTTATTTTTTTAATAATACTATATATTAGTTATTTTTTTAATACCGTAACAAAGATGGAAATGAATACGAGATTGAAAAAATATCATCCGTTTGACCATGGGCATTAATGGGTTAAAGCCCCGAACACAGTGCTTCCATTCCGTTCCGTTACGTTGAATTTTGGTCAACTCGTCCGTTTCGTTTCGTGCCGTTCCATTACCGTTGTGTGTATTTACATAGCCAGCCAATAAGGTCTACTTTGACAGCTGAACGGAACGGGAGCATATTGTACCGGGACTTTAAGACTATTTTACTTTATTTAGTTTTAGTGCCAACGTGTTAAAGAACAGTTTCAATAAACTTTTGAGTAAAATCCTAAGAATGCCAAAAGCTTATTCAGAAATTGATCTCCAAACTGCACGTCAAGAGATTAAAAATGGCGTTTCCATTCATAAAGCGTCAAAAATATTTAACATTCCTCGGAGCACATTACAGAACCGACTTCATGGAAAAAATAAAAAGAGCGTAAGAGGACCTTCACCCATACTTTCCCAGGACGAGGAAAAAAAAATCCTAGATTGGCTGATAGCCAATCACGAAAAAGGTTTTCCGCGTCGAAAACAGGATGTGCAAGCTACTGTCAAGGAATTTCTAGATAGCTCACCAAGGGAATCTCCCTTTAAAAAAAACTTTCCAGGAGAAAAATGGTATCGGAATTTCTTAAAGCGACATCCGAGCTTGGTTGCAAGAACCCCAGAGGCTATAACGGACGCCAGTTCCAAGGTTTCAGAAAGCGACATTCGAGGATGGTTTTCGAAAGTGGAGGACTATCTCAAAAGGAAACAATACATGGACGTAATTAATGAACCTAACCGGGTTTTCAATGGTGATGAAACCAATTTCACGATGTGTCCAAACGAAGGAAAAGTATTAGTACCAAAAGGCAAGGAATTCGGAACAATCGAATATTTTAATTTATTAAAATTTAATGTTTAGGTTCAAGAAACGTTTATGAATCGGATCGCGGTCAATCAAAGGAAAACTTAACAGTTATGTTTTCCTTTTCTGCCGCAGGACATGTTATTCCACCTATGGTTGTCTACCCTTATAAGCGGATGCAGCAAGATATTTTAAACACGTTACCCATTGGAATCGAGGGGCAGAAATCTGATTCAGGTTGGATGACGTCCGAGGTTTTTACGTATTATATAGAACATGTATTCTATAAAAATCTCAAGGAACTAAATGTCGTCTTCCCCGTCATATTGTTTGTCGATGGGCACAAAACCCATTTAACATATTCATTGTCGAAGTTATGCGATGAGCTTCAAATTATTTTAATATGCTTGTACCCAAACTCAACACGAATACTTCAACCTGCCGATGTGGCGATTTTCAGACCTCTGAAATTAGGTTGGAAAAAGGAAGTTAATAAGTGGAGACGTACAAATTTAAACAAAAAAATTACTCGTGCTCATTTTGCTACTATTTTAAAAAGTGTTGTTGATACATGTATCAGAACAGAATCAGTTGTCAATGGATTTAGGACTTGTGGACTTTGTCCCTTTACTCCTATTGCAATTGATTTCACTAAATGTTTGGGAAGGAATACATGTTCTACAAGCTTAGAACAACCAGAAAATTCACCAAATAATGTATTTAGAAGGGCTGTCGATATCCTACGTTTTTCTGAAATTGTTGGTGAAGACACAATGATGCAACTCCGCAGTTTCGAGACTGCTGCCTGTTCCTATTCCCAACACTTCCTCCAATTATATGGGATTTATAAGGAACTCATCACCAATGAAGAGCTAGTTGAAACTAATCTCGTAATGGTAAGAAAGGAAGTGTAAAAACATTTAAACAAGAGGTTTTTTGCAGGTGGAACCAAATAATGAACCAGAAAACGAGAACCTCACATTTGAGTATGATGACGACACTTTGATTGTCTCTAACACTGATCAAGTAATTCATTTTTGGTTTATATTGTTGCGAGCTAGGGGTTCGTCGGGATTTCAAGTAAAACACAATTCGGTTAAAATAAAAATAAGTGATAATTTATTTATCCGCACTTTTAATTCACAGAATTATAATCGCACAATAATTCGCACTGTATGGCAGCACTGCCCGCTTATTCTATATATCGCTTGACTCGATCACTTTCGCTCTCTACCAACACGGTCGCGTATACACGCTGGCTGTCACAGTCGACGTAATAAAAATTACTATGTCCTCGCTGAAAGCTTTATCTGTTTTTATACCACTTGTCTGTGGTCGAGACTGTTCTTGAATCTTCGTTCGGTGGTGTGTGTAGAATATGCTGGAAAGCTTGAGAGCATTCCATTTGATCTTCAAAGCTGTTCCAGTACGTTCGAGCGCATTCGATAAGAAGTGGGGTATAATCGTGTTGCTCCGCTCTCCTTATTTACTCTCAACTAGAGTCACCTCTCAACTAGGCTTTTGATTGGGTTACTTTGCAGCTTAGGTATTCGGTTGTTGCTGTTTCCTATTCGTAATCGATCGAGTCGCGCGGTGGCCAGCCTTACACGTAACAATATGTAATAGATAGCACTAATAATAAGATTCGCTAGATTTTAGATGACTTCAATTTAATGGATTTGCCAATTGAATTTACTGAAAATTCTAATCCGGATATATCGGGATTTCTCAAAGTTCCTGAAACGCCTATTTGACAAGGAGTTAGAGAAATAGAGAAGAGAAATTTTATCGTATCCTCTACCCCTTTTAGACTGGCAGAGGAAATCAAGATCAAAAAAAGACAGAAGAGCAACAATTAAAAGAGGAATGAAAAAGAAAACGAGAAGAAAACAAGAAGAAACGAGAGGAAAACAAAAAGATACGTCAAGATAACAAGAAAAAGCGAATTGAAAAAACCAAATCGAAAAATATGAAAAATTCTTTACGCAATAAAAATTAAGTTACTTAAATACTACCTTTAATTGTTTCTTTAATAAAAAAATAGCATTATATAATAGTACCCTACGTTTAACTTCTACAACATTGCAATTATTTGCTACTATACAGGGGCCCGAAACTGGGAAATTGGCATGGCCTGAAACTGGTCGGAAGAGAGCCCGAAACTGGGCACTGTGCTTTTTTTCATTAAAATTTATTTTTCTTAATTTTTTTTTATTATTAGTTAAAATTGTGATATCAAAATATAAAAAGTACATTACGACGAATATAAAACAATAATTTTTTTACATAATGGGTACACACTAAGATAAAAGTAAGTTTTGGAACTAAAAAAATCTCTTAAGGGGGCCCGAAACCGGGTAGTTTATCCTATCTCCAATACAGAAAGTCTTAAGACACGTGTCCAAGGTTACTTTCCGATAGTCTTTGAACGATTCAATCTAGGAATATGATGTTTTGTACAACATTGTATGTTACAACAATAGTTCTAGGTAAAAGGATAAATATGCTAGAAATCGAGTGAGTCCTTGCTGCACCTCCTATGTGAAAGTCCTTGAAAAGAGAAAATTTTGCTTTCGGTGACTCATTGAGAGCCAGATATGAATTGAACACTGATGATATTGTCTTTTAGTTTTGAGTAGCAATCAAATGAGCGTCTTTAATACAGGACATGCACGTTCTTTATTCTACTTTATCCGCATTTACAATATATATCGGAGTTCAGTATTTCATTTAGAGTATCATACGATTGGCTTGCAGCTGATCGTGACTGCGGTATGTTTGTGCAGTGTGTTTAGTTTATGCAAACACTTTTAAAATGCGCGCCAAAATTTTTGCCCGTAAAATAATCAGTTTTGTACGCCCATGCAGCTTTTACTTTGACATGCGCATAAAACAACTTGGCTCTTTTTTATTGTAGCATGGCCAATCCTTTTAGGTATACATATAATCTAAGGGTTTACTAGTCCTAAAACGAGAAAATACAAAATTGCAAGGTATCAAATTTTTTTGAAATTTCAGGTCGATCACAATACTTTATTATTAAAAAATAATAAAGTAAAACTTGACTTTCTCATTACGACGACGGTACATAACCGATATATTTACGACGATGGTACATAACCTATGTATTTAGGTAGGATGGTGCATAACCTATATATTTCGAATTCCAAAATTTAGAAAACATAATTCGGAAATTCTCTAAAACTGTTTTCAATTATAATAACTTCATAAGCAGTATCTTATACCTGACTTACATCTCAAGATTTTGGCAAATAGATTTTGAAATCTCGAAAAGCGTTTACAACACTCTGAAGACATTTCTTTGACAACGACTTTGAAGATTAAATTTTTAATTTATTTTGTAACAGTTTACTTTTGAAAACGAGGAAAATTAAATTGAATGAACAAGAAACGAAAATTGAAATTTTTTAATATTTTATTCAGGAAGTGGTTGTGTGACTAGGTACTATTTGTATTGAGAATTTTTTCGCGGTACCTTATAATGGTTCTAATTAGTGTAAAAAATATGTTTTAAGTTTCACCCCGATCGGAAAAAAAAATTTGAGACAAATTCTGTGGATGAAAGTAATTAAAAATATATAGGTTATGTACCATCGGAAATTCGTAATGAGAAAGTGAAGTTTTTCATATTCAATCGGTTTCGACCGTATTTTGATAATGGTTATATACGAAGCTAGTATCGTTTGCAAAAATTTCTGATTTCTAATGCTATAACACCACGTGATATAAAAAAAAGAAAATCAATAGCAAGTCAAAGTGAAGTAATTTTTATTTGATTCAATACACATCCAGGATGAGTGATAACGTATCAACTTCTACACGTGCGACTTCTAGTCGTTGTGTTTTATACGAAAAATGATAAGAGTTGGTGTCGCAGGTGTGGGGATATTCTAATTTTTCGCGTTACAGTGGTGGCGTCTCATTTGTTTTCACAGTGGCATCGTTACATTCTTCCCCTCTGGCTTCGTGGTCGATTTTGACGAGGAGATAGTACTTTAGGCGTGATTTCGGTCTACTTCGCTTTCGTAAGGGTTTGATCGGCTGGACATCTGATGGCCCTGGTCCAATATAATGACACAAAGCCGATGAGTGGTATACTCCTAGAATATCGCTTGGAGCGGATGTTGAGGCAACCTCGTAGCTTGTGGGCCCATGCTTTTTGATAATAATGTTAGGGCCGTCGCGCTTCGGACAGAACTTAGCACTATGTCCTCTCGTGCGATTACTTATTAGATGAGTTGCAACCCAAACGTAGTCACCTGGATTGTAGGTCGAGTCGGGTCGGGTCGTCTCTTTCGATCGCTGATTACGTTCATCCGCTCTGCTTTTACTTCTTGTGTTTCCTTGGCATCCTTCAGAGCTTCTCCAAGCTGAAGAAGACATGATGTAATTTCTGGTACGAAATTTTCTGCGAGTACGATGGTTTTTAAATCGTCAAGAACGTCCTTGGATGATCGAAGTTCTCGCCCGAATGTTAAGAAAGCTGCTGAACATCCAATGCGTTCATTTTGTGCGGAATTCATTGCAAATCTTGCTGCTGGAAGTCTTGATGGCCAATCTCTGTGATTATGCTTGGTGAGTATGGCAAGCTGTAGTCTTTAGTTCCCTATTCTTGCGCTCGAGGGTTTGATTCCGGGCGGTAGACTGGTGTGAATGAGTGCTGAATATTAAACAGTACATCACCTTCTGCATAACAGCACTTACGAACTGAGTGCCATTGTCGCTAATGACTCGACGTGGTAGACCGTATCGTAGAAATACTTCATCGACGAGGGTTTTCGCACAAGCTTCGGCGCTGGCTCGCTCTAAAGCGAAGAGTTCTATCCATCTAGAGGTGACGTCTTCAACACGAAAAACCCATGATTTGTTATCTTCCGACGTAGGTAAGGGACCAAACAAGTCAAACGAAACAGTTTCAAATCGTGGATTACAAGCAGTGGTCTGTAAAAGTCCGGCAGGTTTTTTATTTGTTGCTTTAAATCTCTGGCAGTCAAAACAACCTTTCACGTAATCTGTTATGTATTTCCGCATGCCCTTCCAAAAATATCGTTGGGAAATAGTGTGATAGGTTCTCTGGAATCCGAAGTGCCCTGCTGTCTCGTCGTTATGGAATGCTTTCATAATGTCGGCTTTTTCGTGATCGGGCACAACAAGTTGTGCATCATCGGCTTCGATATCGGGATTATATCGGTACAAAATCCCGTTATTAAGAAGATATCCTTTGTTACTCCAATATGCTGAATCTTCTGTGGTTTTTTCCAACTCAAAACAATCGATGATTCGTTTAATTTCAGGATCTTTTAATTGCTCAATGCGAATTTCATTTGCACCGCGTGTTGGTAGATTAATCAATATACTGCAAATTCCACAATCTTCTAAGGTATCCGCGCTGCATGGAGGGCTAGATAGAGTGTCAGCAACTATATTTGTACGGCCAGTAATGTAGCTTATTTTAAGATTAAACGGTTGCAGTTGCAGGGCCCATCTGGCTAGTCGGCCCGTCGGAGATTTCAGGTTCATAAGGCATTTTAAGGCCTTTTAATCGTTATATCTAGAGATGAGACGAATATATTAGTATTCGCTATGATATTACTAATATTTGGATATATTAGATATTAGGAATATGTCGATATCAAATATTTGAATATCATGATATTCATTTCCCATCGAGCCCTTCTCGTACCATGGATTTACCGATCTATTTATTCTTGGATCCAAATTCAACTAATTTACCAATCTACTCTTCTTTTCCTTATACAATAAATTTCATACATTGTCATTTATATCATTAAGTACCTGCCTTCTTTCTCTAGAACGCGCTCAATATAGTCGTAAATTTTTAGTTTTCTATCCTTTGCGGTTCTCGAAAAATATTGAATCAGATTTTTTTCCTTTTCACCTTCTCCCGATATCGCCCCCTACAATATCACCTTTAAAATTGTTTTCCCTGCTAGAAATCTACTGGGCCTAACTTCTGTAAAATTTCTAAGATCATATCAGGTACTGTTCTTGAGATATAAAAATTAGAGATGGGAAATTCGGATATTTTCAATGAACCGGTTCACCGGATCTCGCTCTTTTCATCCTCCATTATCCAAGATCCAGGTGGATCTTTTGTACTGCCGTACAAGGGGACTGCAAATTAATATTGAAAAATCGAAAACTAATTTAAAAAAAAAAAAAATTATGAATAAATTATGAGCTTTACTGAAAATACTCAAAGTTGATTATTTTAAGGCAATGCTGGGGGTATTGCGGGAAATAATAGGAAACAAGCTTTAAAAAATATTGGCTCTAGTCCTGGATTTGACGGCATAACAATTGAATTTCTAAAAATATTAAAAGATTTTATCTCAAAGCCAATTACACACTTAATTATTTTTAACCTTTCGAAGAGTGTATTCCCTAATATTTAGTAAACACTCAACAATTATTGACTTATTTCATTAATATATACCGTCGGAGAAATAATTGAAAAGGTTGCAAAGTACAAATTAATGAGTTTCCTTAAAAGACATAAAATATTAAATGAAAGTGAAAATATTTCTATGGCAAGAGCGAAGCGCACGTCAGTCAAACATGAACGCGAAAAGAGAGTTTTAATCCCCACACAGGGCTGCGCAAAAGGTAGTTGGAGCGTAGCGCGCGTCAGCCAAACATGAACGCGAAAAGGGAGTTTTAATCCCTTTAGCATTGCAAATTTTGAGATAGCGATATCTTTTAATTTCAAGTCGAGCGGGGAGTGAAACAAATTGAAATTGACTTAAAAGTGGAAATACCATAAATGAAAAATGTAAATTTTCATTTTGGAGTTTTGGTGTCCAGAAATACTTTTTCCTAAATCTATCTTCCATCTCCTCTTTTCAATTTATAATCTGTAATATTCCATCTTTAATTTTCAATCTTCAATTTTCAATCTTCAATCTTCAATCTTCAATCTCCAATCTTTAATTTTCAATCTTCAATCTTCAATCTACAATCTTCAATCTTCAATCTTCAATCTTCAATCTTCAATCTTCAATTTTTAATCTTAAATCCTCAATCTTCAAACTTCAATCTTCTTCAATCTACAATTTTCAATGTTCAATGTTCAATGTTCAATCTGTAATCTTTAATCTTTGATCTTTAATCTTTAATCTAAACTTACTATCCTCCACCATTCAACCTCTATCATCCATCCTCCATCCTCCATCCTCCATCCTCCATCCTCCATCCTCCATCCTCCATCCTCCATCCTCCATCCTCCATCCTCCATCCTCCATCCTCCATCCTCCATCCTCCATCCTCCATCCTCCATCCTCAATCCTCCATCCTCCATCCTCCATCCTCCATCCCCCATCCTCCATCCTCCATCCTCCATCCTCCATCCTCCATCCTCCATCCTCCATCCTCCATCCTCCATCCTCCATCCTCCATCCTCCATCCTCCATCCTCCATCCTCCATCCTCCATCCTCCATCCTCCATCCTCCATCCTCCATCCTCCATCCTCCATCCTCCATCCTCCATCCTCCATCCTCCATCCTCCATCCTCCATCCTCCATCCTCCATCCTCCATCCTCCATCCTCCATCCTCCATCCTCCATCCTCCATCCTCCATCCTCCATCCTCCATCCTCCATCCTCCATCCTCCATCCTCCATCCTCCATCCTCCATCCTCCATCCTCCATCCTCCATCCTCCATCCTCCATCCTCCATCCTCCATCCTCCATCCTCCATCCTCCATCCTCCATCCTCCATCCTCCATCCTCCATCCTCCATCCTCCATCCTCCATCCTCCATCCTCCATCCTCCATCCTCCATCCTCCATCCTCCATCCTCCATCCTCCATCCTCCATCCTCCATCCTCCATCCTCCATCCTCCATCCTCCATCCTCCATCCTCCATCCTCCATCCTCCATCCTCCATCCTCCATCCTCCATCCTCCATCCTCCATCCTCCATCCTCCATCCTCCATCCTCCATCCTCCATCCTCCATCCTCCATCCTCCATCCTCCATCCTCCATCCTCCATCCTCCATCCTCCATCCTCCATCCTCCATCTGTGTTATTCGTGGACGTTATAATAAAAGACCGTTCTTCGTAAAATGCGACTGCTCGGGTCCAGCTCCAAAACCAGAAGGCCGATCCTAGGCTATTTTACAACTGTCTCCGAGTGTCTCTTTATTCTAGTACAATAACACTTAACTTAACTAACTTCATGTATAATGGGGTGGTTTACACTATATTACACCTCCCCCTTTTATTATCTTAGTATTAAATTTATTTCGTAATGTTTATAATGTAAATTTAAATTCATTGTGAGTAAATTATCGTCCATGAAACTTTAATTTAAAATTTATCAGTTAACATTATGATTATCAAAAATCTTAAGCCTAGGGAATTCAAATCCGTCTTCTCAGTACTTGACTATTACGTCGCAATACAGTTCCATCTGAATCTAATGTTATCCAGTACGATCGCGGTGTTCCCGCTGCTGAGGTTATTGTTGCCGCCTGCCATTGTGATTTGTTCCTATACCATACTCTATCCCCCTCTTTAAATTTATCTGTTGTCACCCTAACATTTTTATCGTAGTAATATTTCTGTACTTTATTTTTATTGTTTATATTGCTATTTATTTTAGGTACAGCATTTGGCTGATATAAACTCAACTTTCCTGGTATCAATGTCCTAGTTTTTCTACTCATCAAAAGTTCTGACGGAGATGCATTAATTTCTTTCAAAGGGGTATTTCTATATTCGAGTAACGCTAACCACAATTCAGACTTCTTCTCTTTACATTTTTTTAGCAAATTTTTTGCAATTTGTACAGATTTTTCGGCTAATCCGTTGGCTTGAGGGTAGTTGGGACTTGTGGTAGTTAATTTGATATCAAAACTGTTGCAAAACTGTCTAAAATTGAATGAATTGAACGGCATGTTATCCGCAACTATTTCCCTCGGTATTCCATGTACTGCAAAACTATTATTTTTTAATTTAAGAATTATTTCTGGTGCTGTTTTATTTCTCAACGGTATAATATCTAAAAATCTAGTGTAAAAATCTGACACAACTAGGTAGTCCTTGTTGTCAGCGAATGCTATATCCATAGTAATTTTCTGATATGGGTATGACGGAACATCATGAGATATCATTTGATTCTTAATATTAGCATTTCTGAATTTTTGACATATTGTGCAGTTAATTATTACATTTTCAATATCGCGATCGATATTCGGCCAATACACTAGAGTTCTAGCTCTTGCTTTTGTCTTTTCTATACCTAAATGCGCTTCATGTAATAATTTAAGCACGAAGCTTCTAAGTTTTAGTGGTACCACCACTCTATCATTAAGAAAAACCAACTCGTTTTCAACGTATAGTTCGTCTTTCTTTCTATAATACAATTTTAAGTTATCGCTTAGTTTTGATTTTTCTTCAGACCAACCTGATTTTATAATTACTTTGAGACTCTGCAGCGTTTCATCGTGCTCAGTCTCTTTTTGAAATTCCGTTAGCTTTTCATCACTTATATTCAGGGAATGAACTAGCTCATCTAAATCTGCAATCTCTGGGGTGGTATCATTTTTATTGTAAAATCTTGAAAGGCAATCACCTATATATAAAAACTTTCCAGGAATAAATTTTACATCCAATTTATATTTAACTAAGCTTAATAACATTCGTTGAATTCTTGGCGAAGGTATTTTGTGTATTTCCTTTTGAAAAATACTTACTAATGGCTTGTGATCTGTTCGTATGTGCGTTAACCTCCCGTAGATGTAATAATGCAATTTCCTACAAGCGAAAACAATTCCCAACAATTCTTTCTCAATTTGAGAATAATTGATTTCTGCGCTGGTTAAGCTTCTTGAAGCGAATACAATTGGTTTTTTGTCCTGCATTAGACAACACCCTAATCCATATTTTGATGCATCAGTCTCAATGGTTATCTCTTTTTCTGATTTGAATATTTGCAATGTTGAAGAATTCATTATTTCTTTTTTAATGTTCTCTAAACATAATTGATGCGTGGGCATCCATTGAAATAAAATATTCTTTTTCAATAATTCCCTCAATGGCTGCGAAATTTCCGACAAATTCGGTATAAAACTTCGTACGTAGTTTACCATTCCCAACAACACTTGCAATTCCTTCTTATTATTTGGTGGTTCTATAGCATTTATTGCCTTAATGCGTTCTGGATCGCATCTAACTCCCTCACCGGATAATATGTGTCCAAGAAACGCAACTTCCTTCACTCTATATTGCAACTTATTTACATTAAATTTAATGTTACGTTCTTTTGCTCTTTGAACCACTTCATTCAAAATTCTATCATGTTCCTCATATGATCGTGCAGCAATTAGTATATCATCGATATAAATTACTACACCTGCGATACCCTCAAAATTTTTCTCGTTCAACTTTTGAAAAATTTCAGGTGCTACTTTAATTCCGAAGGGCAATCGTTTATAACGATAACACCCATGAGGTGTGCTAAATGTGCACAAACTACTCGACTCAGGATTGAGCTTAATTTGCCGATATCCATCCTTCAAATCAAGTACTGTGAACACCGATTTATTTCCTAAATTTCCTATGATTTCTTCAAAGGATGGTATCAAATGAGTTTTTTCCTTCATAACCTTATTTAACTCTTTTGGATCCAGACATAACCTAATCTGTTTATTCTTTTTTTCAACTATAACTAGATTCGACACCCAATCTGAGGGTTCTTCCACTTTTTCGATAATATCCCTAGCTACCATATTATCCAGTTCAGTTTTTACCGGAGTAATAAGAGCATGGGGTATTCTCCTAGCTGGTTTTACTGACCCTCGCACATTATTTTCTATTTCAATGTTAAAATTTTCGATAAAACACCCAAGTCCCTCAAAAATATTTCTGTTTTTTCTGACAAACTCATCTTTTTCACTATTTGTGATTTCATTCACTCGTTTTATTAATTTTAGTTGTAAGCAACTATCCAACCCTAATATCGCGCAATTCGATTCGGTATCAGACACGAAAAACCTTTGTGTAATTTCTTTATCCTTCACTTTGCACTGGCATTCTATGACACCTAAAACTTTTATGTTAGAGCCACCATAAGCTTGTAATTTCTTATTTGTTTTCACAATTTCTATATTCTTTAACTTTCTCACTATACCCATTGGTAACACGTTAACCTCGGCACCGGTATCCAATTTAAATCTTACGTTTCTATTATTAATTAATATTTCTTGATACCAAGAATCATTTTGAACTGATGGAACTATATTTTTATTTACCGCATTTATGGAAAAATCCTCGTTTTCTGTCAGTCCGGATAGCTCCCGAATCTTCCGAGTCTTACATACTGCTGCGAAGTGGTTTGAATTCCCGCAGCTCTTACACTTTTTTCCATATGCTGGACAAGCTCCTTTCTTGTGTCTAAGGTTACAAAAAGAACAATTATTACTTGAATTATAAATTTTTATGCTTTTAGTGTTTTTAAAATTATGATCCTTTTTGCTACTTATCTTCTGTTGACTGAAGTCACGGTTTCTCGACGTCGAAGCTACCGCTTCAACTACACCAGCCTTATGTTGGATTGCAGTTGCCTGTTGTGTACTCGTTTCCGCTAGTCGTGCCAGGTTAACTGCTTTGTTTAAGGTTAACTGCTCATCTTGTAGTAATTTTTTTTGTAGAGATTTGTCACAAGTACCTAGCACAATACGATCTCGCAGCATCCGATCCTCTTCTGTAAACTTGCATGCCTTCACTAACTTTTTGATTGATACTAAAAAGTTGTCGAATGGCTCTTCACGTTGCTGGTCTCTTGTATGGAAAACAAAGGATTGGTACACTTTGTTTGATTTAGGCTCACAAAAATCTTCGAACGCCTTTACGACGCTGTCATATTTAGTTTTTTCCTCTTCCGTTAATTGGAAGGAACTGTATAATTCCACGGCTTCTGGTCCGATGGTATTCAAAAAAATTGCGATTTTCACAGGTTCCGATTTTTTATTTAGTTCAATAGCTGTCGCAAGAATTTTGAAATTTTGATAAAATACGCGCCAATTTTCCGAAATATTCCCGCTAAGCTCCAAATTAGGCACTTGCTTAATGTATTCCATTTTTCCAATAATTTTTTCGTACACAGTTATATTTTTGCGCGGTCTTCCCGGTCGTTTCTTTAATTTTTCCACTGCGGATTTATCTAGTTTCACTCTTACCATTTATGTAACAGCTATTCTTTTATGTAGAATTTCTTTTACCGGCTGCGCCATGTGTTATTCGTGGACGTTATAATAAAAGACCGTTCTTCGTAAAATGCGACTGCTCGGGTCCAGCTCCAAAACCAGAAGGCCGATCCTAGGCTATTTTACAACTGTCTCCGAGTGTCTCTTTATTCTAGTACAATAACACTTAACTTAACTAACTTCATGTATAATGGGGTGGTTTACACTATATTACACCATCCTCCATCCTCCATCCTCCATCCTCCATCCTCCATCCTCCATCCTCCATCCTCCATCCTCCATCCTCCATCCTCCATCCTCCATCCTCCATCCTCCATCCTCCATCCTCCATCCTCCATCCTCCATCCTCCATCCTCCATCCTCCATCCTCCATCCTCCATCCTCCATCCTCCATCCTCCATCCTCCATCCTCCATCCTCCATCCTCCATCCTCCATCCTCCATCCTCCATCCTCCATCCTCCATCCTCCATCCTCCATCCTCCATCCTCCATCCTCCATCCTCCATCCTCCATCCTCCATCCTCCATCCTCCATCCTCCATCCTCCATCCTCCATCCTCCATCCTCCATCCTCCATCCTCCATCCTCCATCCTCCATCCTCCATCCTCCATCCTCCATCCTCCATCCTCCATCCTCCATCCTCCATCCTCCATCCTCCATCCTCCATCCTCCATCCTCCATCCTCCATCCTCCATCCTCCATCCTCCATCCTCCATCCTCCATCCTCCATCCTCCATCCTCCATCCTCCATCCTCCATCCTCCATCCTCCATCCTCCATCCTCCATCCTCCATCCTCCATCCTCCATCCTCCATCCTCCATCCTCCATCCTCCATCCTCCATCCTCCATCCTCCATCCTCCATCCTCCATCCTCCATCCTCCATCCTCCATCCTCCATCCTCCATCCTCCATCCTCCATCCTCCATCCTCCATCCTCCATCCTCCATCCTCCATCCTCCATCCTCCATCCTCCATCCTCCATCCTCCATCCTCCATCCTCCATCCTCCATCCTCCATCCTCCATCCTCCATCCTCCATCCTCCATCCTCCATCCTCCATCCTCCATCCTCCATCCTCCATCCTCCATCCTCCATCCTCCATCCTCCATACTCCATCCTCCATCCTCCATCCTCCATCCTCCATCCTCCATCCTCCATCCTCCATCCTCCATCCTCCATCCTCCATCCTCCATCCTCCATCCTCCATCCTCCATCCTCCATCCTCCATCCTCCATCCTCCATCCTCCATCCTCCATCCTCCATCCTCCATCCTCCATCTTCCATCCTCCATCCTCCATCCTCCATCCTCCATCCTCCATCCTCCATCCTCCATCCACCATCCTCCATCCTCCATCCTCCAGCCACCATCATCCATCCTCCATTATCCATCCTCCATCCACCATCATCCATCCACCATCATCCATCCTCCATCATCCATCCTCTATCCACCATCATTCATCCTCCATCACCCATCCTCCATCTTCCATTTTCCATCATCATCATCTCAAAGATCCGCGAACCTTAAAGATCCAGGAGCCGGGATGATCCGCGAACCGCAAAGATCCGTAAAGATCTGCTGAGCCGTCGAGATCTGTTGAACCGTCGAGATCTGTTGAACCGTTGAACCGTTAAGATCCGTGGAGAAGATCTGCCTCAGTTAGATCTTCTGCTTGAGCCGGTTCATTGAGCCGGCTCAGATCTGAGTTACCCACCTCTAATAAAAATCTAATTTTTTGAAGGGAATAGCCCCTCACTTTTGTGCTTCACCTCCCCCCTCAAAAAGTTCACGTTCAGTAGACTCCACTTGTAATCCTAAATACAGAAACCGAATTTTATCTTCCTGCTGTAATTAGTTCGGAAGGTATTGATGTCCAAAGTTTTTCAACCCCCACCTCGAGACCACACCACCCCCCATAATTTTTTTAGATCTTATCTAATCTTCCATTATCCCTTGAGATAACCAAAAAGTTTCAACCTTCTGACATCAACCGTTCAGGAGATATGGATTTTAGAATGTTTCAATCCCAGCTTTCAAGCATTTCGGACATATTGTTTTTCCCCCCACTCCCACACCCTTCAACCTATATCGACAATTTTTTAAGCAACGGTTGATGTCAGAAGGTTGAAACTTTGTGGTTATCTTAAGGGATAATGGAAGATTAGATAAGATCTAAAAAAAATTATGGGGGGTGGTGGGGTTTCGAAGTGGGGGTTGAAAATCTTTGGACATCAATATCTTCCGAACCAATTACAGCAGGAAGATAAAATTTGGTTTCTGTATATAGGATTACAAGTGGAGTCTACTGAACGTGAACTTTTTGAGGGGGAGGTAAAGCAAAAAAGTGAGGGGCTATTCCCTTCAAAAAATTTAATTTTTATATCTCAAGAACAGTACCAGATATGATCTTAGAAATTTTACAGGAGTTAGGCCCAGTAGATTTCTAGCAGGGAAAACAATTTTAAAGGTGTGATTGTAGGGGTGATGTCGGGAGAAGGTGAAAAGGAAAAAAATCTGATTCAATATTTTTCGAGAACCGCAAAGGATAGAAAACTAAAAATTTACGACTATATTGAGCGCGTTCTAGAGAAAGAAGGCAGGCACTTTAAGAAGGAAAGGGTCTGGGAAAGTACACCTATGCAATTTCGCACCTACCACCTAGACATTAAATGAGGAAAGTGTAAATGTGTAACGGAAGATTATGGTAGATTTAAACAACGAATTCAACATTTATCGGAAGGGAAGGACTGTCTGCTTTGAAGATATAAATGACAATGTATGAAATTTATTGTATAAGGGAAAGAAGAGTAGATTGGTAAATTAGTGCAATTTGGATCCTAGTAAGGAAAGGAAAAATTGATTGCTAAATATATGCGGTATATAAGGAGGAAAAGGTGGGTGTTGTTATATTTGGAAATAACAATTGGATTAAATATAACTAACATATATTGGACAATGAAAAGGATAGTAGAGTAAATCCGAGTGATTTCGCACCTCGTAAGTTTGAGCAAGTGTAAATGGGGTAAGTTCGTAACGTTTAACATCTTTGTTAGTTTTTTTAGTTTTGATTTTCATGTATTTTCGGTTTTGTATTCATATGTCTATACCGAGTTAAAATTTTTTCAGCAATTAAATATTATGTAATAAGCTGCTAATAATAGTGTATTTTCGCGATCATATTGACATTTAAAATTTAAATACCGTAATGTTTTCTTTAGCTTAACTTCACCGAATATAGTTATAAATCTCTATTCGATGATCATTTCATGAAGATTGTTGTCCAACAAGCACCAGCTCGATATGATACAGTAGATATTAGTAATATTCAAATATTAGTTTAGATATTATAATACCGCGTAATGAATATATTCGTATTAGGCGATATCACCATATATCGGTATGGACCCATCACTAGTTATATCTGATCCTTCTATATAATCGCGAAATTTGGCAATGACAATAACAAGAGCTTCACGTGCCGTAGTTGAATAGTTCCGTTCCGATGACGACAAGAGGCGGCTTGCATACTCCACCGGATGTTCATTTTCGTCCTCCCCCTGTACCAAAACTGCTCCAATGGCGTAGCTGTTTGCATCGGTCTTCAGTACAAAGGCTTCATTTTCATTAGCTTGTTTAAGAACGGGAGAGCTGGTTAACGCATTTTTTAGTAATTGGTAGGATTCCTGTTGTTCCGATCCCGAATTCCAAACTGCACTTTTCTTGGTTAGGTCCGATAACGGTTTGCTATGTTCTATACCACGCTATACCACGAGCAGGTTTGCAAGAAAGACTGAAGATGCTTGATATTAAGTGGTATAGCCATTTTACTGATTGCAGTCACTTTATCTGGATCAGGCAGAATCCCTTCTTTAGTTATAACGTGTCCAAGATATTTGATACTCGAACAGCAGAACTTGCATTTCTTCCTATTGAGACGAAGATTGAACGTATCAAGTCTTTTTGATACGCAAGTCAGATCAGCAATATGATCCTCGAATGTATGGAATGCCAGAATTATGCTGTTATGGCACAGATTGCTCTTGAATTTGTTGATTAACCGATTAGCCACGTAATATAAAAAAAAGAAAATCAATAGCAAGTCAAAGTGAAGTAATTTTTATTTGATTCAATACACATCCAGGGTGAGTGATAACGTATGAACTTCTGCACGTGCGACTTCTAGTTGTGGTGTTTTATACGAAAAATGATAAGAGTTGGTGTCGCAGGTGGGGGGATATTCCAATTTTCCTCGTTACAGTGGTGGCGTCTCATTTGTTTTCACGGTGGCGTCGTTATAATGCTCAATATTATATTATAGAGAGATAAAAAACATAGTTCAAAATCCACTCAAAACGACCTGGACAGCAATGATATTGTGCTTCACTCCATTTACAACAGTTTACGTCTTAATTTAGGATTAGGATACACATAAAGAAAATTGTCCAAGCATAATCCAAATCCAAATTTTTCAAAATTTGTTTCAAACAGTAAAAGCTACTTCCTTAACATAACACACCACATATATTTATTTTATACTTTATTAAGTGTATCTATTAATCTAATACTCTCATATAGTTTTTCTTTAAAGCAGACGTTGTAAAGTAATCATGGGTGACGAATTTGTTAGGATGGGGGCCATGGCCCCCTCTATGACCGCCACTGCGGTAAGGATGCAAGCTGTACTAAAACCTACTCTAAGTAAAATCTTCGAGCGATTTATTTTAAATCGGATAAATGAGTTCCTCGATCACAATGATATTCTACCCAATTTTCAGTTCTGCTTCGACACTCGACCACTCATCAACTCTACAGGGTTAGCAACATTAAAGCATCACTGAACTCAAAGAAATCAATAGTAATGATAGTACTTGATATCGAAAAAGCATTTGATTCTGTCTGGCACGGCGGCCTCCTAGCAAAACTAATCAAGCTATCTTGCCCACTATACATATAATAACTAAAATTACACAATCATTTTTGAGCAACAGGTCATTTATTGTCAAACTTAAATCGCAATTATCCACTAAATATTCAATTCCTGCTCATGTACCCCAAGGCTCACGCCTAAGTCCTTATACAATATATATACTGCTGATGTCCCAACCGGAGACAAATGTAAGACAGCTATTTTTGCAGATGATATCTGCATCTATTCACACTCAAACAGCCCCATATCATACGGGATCTTAAAAGTCAAGTCGATCGCCTATATGAATACTACAATCGTTGAAAATCAAAATAAATCCAATAAAAGCACAAGCAATTTTCCTTACCAAAAAAAGGAAACGTAGTAATCTTCCAAATCACCCCATCAATTTCATTGAGCAAACCATCGAGTGGATTGACAGTATAAACCAGCTCGGCGTGATCCTAGACAAAAAGCTCATCTACAAAGATCATGTAGAAATGACGTGCTCCAAAGTTTCAAAAAGTATTCATGCTCTTTACCCCCTAATCAATCGGAAGTCCAAGCTTTCGGTGCATAACAAGCTCCTGATTTTCAAGCAGGTCATCCAACCCATAATATCGTATGGCGCTCCTATATGG
Organism: Beris morrisii; assembly: GCA_951812415.1. Classification (NCBI taxonomy): domain Eukaryota; kingdom Metazoa; phylum Arthropoda; class Insecta; order Diptera; family Stratiomyidae; genus Beris; species Beris morrisii. The sequence goes on from OX638311.1 coordinate 97,961,431, forward strand.
CGTCAAAGTTCCGCTACACTCCAAAAAACGTTGCAAGTTACCTAGAATAAATGCCTGAAAATAATCATGAACTTACCCTTCTACTTTTCAACTAAACGCCTACATAAAATAGTTAACGTGCATGGCATAAAAACACTGGCCGATAGAAGACATGAGTCCTTTTTAAGGAGATGCCCGAAATACACACACACGTAACCCGCTGGTTGCATCGTTCCTATAGATTTTGCCTTACATTGCATTTCTCCATCTTTATCACTGCATCCTGCAATTTGTCAAACATAATTCTTATCTGATAATCATGTAAATTATTAGGTTGCAACAGATGAAATGTCGTTTTTGGTAGTGCAACGTCAAACAAATGCAACTTTTATAAAACTTAATTTTATTAATCAAAATAGAAACCAGCACATGCAATACACTTCTCCCAACGAGATACAAGTGTATTTATACCAGTTTCGTAGAAGTCCGACTTTCTAGAGCAAAGAAAGTCCTCGAAGGCACTTTTGATGGCTGCTTCATTATCAAATTGTTTGTTCGCCAAAAATGATCCAAATGCTTAAAAAAGTGGTAGTCGGTTGGCGAAAGGTTTGGTGAGAATGGTGGATGAGGAAGAGTCTCATACTGCAACTCGTTTACTTTTTTAACCGTTGTTCTTGAAACATGAGGTCGTGCGTTGTCATAAAGCAGTATAATTCCATCTTTGTTGACCAATCTATGCGGTTGAACACCTTTCTGATGCATTTCATCGAGTTGGGCACAATACTTATCTGTATTAATGGTTTCACCACGCTTCAAAAAGGAATAGTGAATAACTTCAGCTGCAGACCACCAAACAGTTACCATTATCTTCTTCGGATGAAGGCCTGGTTTCGGCATGTGTTTCATCAGCATCCAACCATTCTCCCGATCGGCGACGATTGTCGTACAGTATGCACTTTTCATCACATGTCACTATTCTGTTCAAAAACGGATCATTTCTCTTCCGGGAGAGCAATGAACTGCAAATTTCCAGTCGACGCGTCATGTTTTGCTCAGTAAGCTCATGCGGAACCTACTTATCAAGCTTTTTGATTTTTCCAAGCTGTTGCAAGTGCCTGCAAACTGTCGAATTGTATTCGCCCAATTCCTTGCAATGTCCCTTAGAGTTTGGCGTGAGTCAGATTCCACTAATAAATTCAGCTCGTCCTTGCCGATCGAAGATCCTGGGAACCACGTAGCTCACTTTGAAGGGTCATATTTGATTGGAATTTTTCGAACCATCGCTGTGTGGTTCGTTTGTTTACCATATCAGTTCCAAATGCCCTGTTGATGTTTTCGGTTGCCTCCGTTGCGCTGTGGCCAAGTTTAAATTCATAAAGGAAAATTATCCGTTTTTTACTCGAATCCATTTTTTTTCTTTTTTTTCTGTCCGATCTCTGTCAGAGTAAATGTAGGGGTATTTATACTTCAATACCCAATACCACTTGTGCCCCCTGGCGGTAGTTTAAGACATGAAAATTGCAACTGACTTCATTTCATAGAGAAAAACGGCATTTCATCTGCAGCAACCTAATACTATGTAATCCTTTAGTTCTAAGTTAGTTTTATAACTAGCTTAAGTTTAAACAAGCAATAAATAAATATAGGTCTTCGGCGGCGCAGTGGCTACGCACGCCAATCCAAAAACTTTCAACACGGGTTCGATTACCTATAGCCATGAGTTTTATTAAGTCAGTATGTTAGAAATAATATTTGAAGTAGGAAAATAGTGTCTTAGAATAGTTCTCGACCTCCTCATAGGTACCAAAAAAGAATTCAGTGTAGGATTTAACACAAATAACAATTTTTTTTTAGAGTTTACCAACAACCCACACATTTGCTGCAATCAAAATTTTAAGAGATTCTGGTTGGCTAGACATATAATTCAGTTCTTCGAAAATATATCCGATGCCATTAAACGAAAATTCGGTTCGGCCAACCCAGAATTTCGGTTCCAACAATGGGATAGGAACTTTTCCTGCAACCGTTGTAATTCGTTTGGCATATATTTCTATTGCAGCAATAGATTTGTTTTCTCAGTGTAGGTAAAGGGACGATCGGTAAATATCTGCTTTGAAGATATGAATGACAATGTATGAAAAAGTAAGATTAGATTGTTAAATTAGTGCAATTCGGAGCAAAGTAGTTTAGTAAGTAAAGGAAACGTAGATTGCTAAATCTATGATATGAAAAAGAGTCGATGGGAAGTGAATGTCATGATCTTCAAATATACACTGAGAGAAATAATTTGTTGGCTAGAGATTGCTTCAATAAAATTTTCATTGCAGCAACCGTAGTTCATTTACGCTAATAAGAATTAGTTTGGAGCATTAGATATTCGATTGTACAAAAAATATTCGTTTAAGGGAATAAACACGCAATACGTGCAATAGAACTATTCTGTCTTTTATTAAGTCAGTAAATAAGTAATTATATTTGAAGTAGGAAAATAGTGTCTTAGAAGAGTTCTCTACCTCCTCTAAGGTAACAAAAAAGAATTCAGTGTAGGATTTAACACAAATAACTAATTTTTTTTTAGAGTTTACCAACAACACGTGCATTTGTAACAATCAAAATTTTAAGAGATTCTGATTGGCTAGACAAATGATTCAGTTGTCCGAAAATATATTCGATACCAATAAACGAAAATTCGGTTCGGCCAACCAATAATTTCGGTTACAGCAATGGGATAGGAACTTTTCCTGCAACAGTTGTAATTCGTTTGGCATATATTTCTATTGCAACAATAAATCTGTTCTCTGAGTGTATGATATTGGCTTATTCTTAATATCTGATATATCCTAATATTAGTAATATCATAGCGAATACTAATATATTCCTCTCATCTCTACTCTCAACTTCGTTGTACTTGTTTTCACTCTCTGCAAGGAGCTGAAAACTCTTAGCTGTTTTTATAGAAAAATATTTTTAATTAATTTTTTCTCAATATTTTAGTCCTTATAGAAAGCTTAAGTTTTGTTAATCTCATTTGTACCTAAAAAATTATTACTTCAATGGTGTTAGTTTCTTCACGTCCTTTTGAATAAAAGTACATATTATCACTTAAAAACTTCAATAACGAACAGAATGGTATACCTAGATACAGATATTCCTTTACGTTTCCTATTGTGTTATCTTTGTATTTAAATATTAGATTATTTTCAACTTTCCACTTCTGTGAAACAATACCACTACTATTTCGGCAAGGTTGACTTTCAGACCTCACTGGTCAAAGTATTCGATAAGTCAATCAATTTTTAAATTTTTTTTGAAGATGGGACTGTTAATGGTATCAATAATTACCCCTTAGCCTTGGTGTAAATTGTAAAAGACTTCGGACTTATGCTCGGTGCATCCTTCTCATTCGTACCACATGCCATACAAATATGTAGCTCAGCTCGTAATATTCATGGTGGATTTACACCGAACGTTTGCGGCGCGACTTTCCCTCCACAAGACCATCACAAATCAGTTTTTCGTCCGAAATGTAAAGCACTGTTGAACTTTTTCGTCGCATGATTGGTTGATTTTACTTTATTATTTCAATAATACAGTATTGTTATCGATTTTTAAAAAAAAATAATTTGCTACCGTCAAAATTTTTTTTTTTACGTTTCATAACGAGTAGACACGAAAAAAGCAAAAAAAAAAGTCAGTCCGTCTGTCCGCCGTACGCCGTACGCCGTACGTCTACCGGTGTACGCAAAATTGTTTGAAGGCTCGTAGCACCCAAACCCCTTGAGCTATTTAGTTGAATTTTTTTCGTGGATAGAGTGGGTAGGCCCCCTCTAGTGACCAAATTTGGAGGGGTGGGGGTGTTAGGGGGGGAGGAGGGGGAAGTGTTTTAGACGGAAAATTTTGGTTTCTAGATCTCAGCAACCGCTTATGCTAGGAAGCTGAAATTTGGAAATTATATAGAGCTTCGGTAGTGGACCCATTTGCAAAAAAATTGATGATATAGGTGAAGGGGTTCGGGAGTGGCTGGAAAAATAATGCGTCCGAAACGCAAAAAAGGCGAGATTGACACATTATAAATTCTATATCTCCTAAACGGTTAATGTCACAAAATTGAAACTTAATGAATATCTGTAGGTATACTAGGAGAATAGATCGGAAACAAATTTTTGAGTGGGGGCAGTGGCGTACGGAGGTGGGGGGTGAAAAACTTTAGATTACGATATCTCACGAACCGATTGCACTAGACACATAAAATTTGGTTTTTGTATAAAGGTTGACAAATGAAGTTTGCTGAAAGTAAAATTTTTTAAGAGGGCGGTGGATCATGAAAGTGGAGGGGATAAGAATTTTTTTAAAAAATCACGTCTCATATCTCAAGAACGGTGTAAGATATATGCTTAAAATTTTTACCTGAAGTGGGCCTAATAAGCCCCTAGCAGAAAAGAAAATTTTGGAAGTGTGGGTGCAGAGGGTGAGGGTGGGGGTGGGTGAAAAGGAAAAAGTTTCGATTTTTATATCTCGAGAACCTATAATGATATAAAGCTGAAACTTAGTATTTAGATAGATCTATATTAGTAGCATGTTGGAAAAATATAATTTTTTATAGGGGTAGTATGGTACGGGGGTGGGGGGTGATTTCCTATCTATAGAACGGCTTATGCTACAAAGTTGAAACTCGGTATGTTTATGTAGATCAACTAGAAAACTAATTTAGATAAAAAAAAATTTCAAATATCCATTGGCGTTCGGAGGGGGGGCAAAAAAAATTATCAGTGAAAATGGAATGCATATATTTTCACGGTTTTCGTCATATCTATTAGGTTTTCCTAAATATTGAATTCATTTTTATTGTACATCTTTTTCATATAAATACCTAGAAAACGTATTCGGGATTTTTTAAAATTCGACCCCTAAGTGGGTGCAAAGGGGGTTGTAAACTTTTTCACGAATTCTACTATATCCCCACGTCTTATCAGATATCAAATATCTTTTCACTTTTACGTGCTTGCGTAATAATCGCCTAAAACTTGTTTTTAAGTTTTTTCCTTTTTCAGCTCCTAAGAGAGTATAAATGATAAGAAGAAAGAAATTTTCCAATGTTTAATCGGCTAAAAATCGCTATTTTATATATTTTTATTTTAAGAACAAAATTAATTTTCCAAGAAATCTAATAATCTCGAAGCAACTCATGATACACTCCGACTTTGACCGCTCCCGAGCTTTGACCCGAAAAATAATAAAGTTTCGTCCAGACCATTGGCAGATTTTTATAATGTGGTTAAAGTCCACAATCACTGCTTAAAATATCAGTCAGTCATACGGAACCCTCATTTTTAAATTCATTCTTCTAAAATAGAGATAGCTCAGCACAAATTTCTTCGTTACATCGCACATAAATTACACAGACCTATTATTCACATCGATTACAATTCTCTCCTTACCACTTTAAACTTAAACAATCTTTCGAAGCGGCATGAGCAATTTGACTTAATCGCATTCTTCAGACCAGGATCCTAAGGTCAAGTTAGACACTCCACAATATCTAGAATACTTGTATATACCTTAATTTTCGAGTAACAAACCGCTCATCATGATCTAATGATCTATTTTATACCACTTGTCATAGGACTGGATGGTTAGAACTTAATTTTAAAAAATAAAATATATCAGCTACTCTATAGAGGGGTTTCTTGTTTTCAGTTAACTTGACCATATGCCCTCATAATTTATATGCATCCAATTTAACATAAAAAGGTTATTAATATATTCATAACCCTCGAAGAAAGCTTCAACTTAGTCGTGTGTCTAAGTGATAAATTTGAAGTGAAATCCGTGACATTGTTCTACATGGGCTTTATAATGGAAATGTATATATTATGCTCTACTATACTGCAAATGACAGTTTGAAATTTATTTGTAACAAATAAGCCCCTAAGCATATCACTCTCGTTATAACATATTCAATCTCCTGTAAAATCCGATCACTGAATTTCCATCATTGTTCAACTTCACCGTCTCAGTCACATTTATATTCATAACCGTCAGTTAGCGCTTGAAAGGAAATTGTCAAAACCGTTTGCTCAAGAAGTGCTTCGATGTGGTTATCCTCGCCCTCATCTTTACTACACTTATTGACCCTACGTTATACGGCCCCCTCTGCAAATCGGAATAGAGAAGCAACCCACAGATCAATGTTAATCCGGCCATAAAGTGTTACAAAAACGACGAAATAATTTAATTTGCGGGAGGGTTGATGCTTCTTAATGGGGCTCTAAATTCATTGTTTGTCGCCGCCAATCAATTGACTTTGAGTGATTTGATTTGAATGTCTACCATACACCGAAAATGAAAGACCCTTGGGAAAAAAAAGCGTCTCTAATTTGGTACAATTTTTTTTTTCATTTCAGACGGCCTTTCAGATAGTGGAGAGTGCTCGGATGATGGAAATTCTACGCTTAATATTTTAGGGAGTAGTGACTCCACCAAAGGATCATCACAGAATCAAGGCAATGGATGTAACTCATCTAAGTCAAGGAGGAGGAGAACTGCGTTTACATCAGAGCAACTCTTGGAATTGGAAAGGGAGTTTCATGCGAAAAAGTACCTAAGCCTTACTGAAAGGAGTCAGATTGCAACTACACTCAAATTAAGTGAAGTTCAGGTAAACTCTTAGTACTTTCGGTTTTGACACTAAATTTTTGTTGTTTTTAAATAGGTGAAAATATGGTTTCAAAATCGTCGTGCCAAGTGGAAGCGAGTAAAAGCAGGTCTTACATCTCACGGAATGGGGAGAACGGGTGGAACTAATAGTGGAACGAAAATTGTTGTACCAATTCCTGTGCATGTCAACAGATTTGCTGTACGATCCCAACACCAACACATGGAAAAAATGGGGCTTAGCGGACCGAAACCCGACTTAAGGAATAAGCCCGCCATGGAGGTGAGTGGTTTTGAAAGGTTCGGAGCCACTGCATGTGTTGGTGTACTTGAGCAAACAAACAATTATTAACAATTTGTGGAAGTTCTAACATAAGTTACTATTACTTTGTAAATAATGGAAATGTAAAATGTAAAACAGAGTTTGTATATAGCAGAGATGTAATGAAAATGCACGTGTTTGTATTTTGTTTTATTATTAAGAATAAAAGTGATTTTTTACAAATTCTTGTGTTTTTTCATTACTGTGAGAAATAATCTTTAAATTTAGTGGTACAATTCCTTTAGATAAATTTATTTTTATGAAATGAACAGTAGTTAAATGTAATAATTTACATATAATTCATAATCACAATCATTAAATCTTTCGTAAAGTTAATTTTTGTTAAGATGCAACACATTGATCAAGGTAGAGACTAATTTGTGCAATTTGAATTCGTGACTGAGCGATTACTTGAGAAGTAGTGAGTTCCGTGAATTAAGGGGTTCGTCCTATGTGCCGGGTCAGAAAAATCTATTTTTTTTTGACTAAATTACTTCCATATTATCCCTAGAATATGTATGTAAAGGGATTTCTCCGAATTCGAAGTCATTATAAAGTAATAGCCGTATAATGGAGCAACTGTTCGGATCTCGCCTGGACCACCACCGATTTTTAATTGCGTTTTTCTCAAAGCTGCATTTTTCAAGTTGGCTGTTACGATTCAGAAAAAACTACTGAACCGATTGCGTTGAAATTTAAATAACATGTTCAGTGGAACAACCGGTAGCAGAATCTTAGCGATATCTGTCATAGTTTTTTTTAGCTGAAGCTAAATTCATCGAAAAAACGCGAAAATTAAAAAAAAATCTCAAAGTTAAACCAATTTTTTAATAATGGAATTTTTTCATGGTAAGCTACCATAGAAGCAAATTTGATTAAATGTTAGTTGTTTTCCGGCGTCAGTAGAGTTTCTGGTGTGAATTTTTTAATTTTCAAAATTTTTATTTAATTCTGGTACCAGTTATAGCCACAGGCTTATAAATGAAGTATCAATTTAATTTTTTGATTTCCGATGAGAAGGACAGCCGGAATCATGGCAGCCATTTCACAGCTTTTTTTACAGCGGTCACTTTCAAGAGCTCTGCATACGATAAAAAACAATATTTATCCTAAAAAAAAATTTCTGATGTTTGTTGAAATATAAACAAATATGTGGTAAAACTTTCAAGAATGGGTAACTCATAATCTGAAAAAAAAACTCCGGAATAAACTGGCCGTCACATAGGACGACCCCCTGAAGTCAAGATGTTTTTACTGGATATTTGTTTGAAATTTCCTTCATAATCATACCTTTAGTTCTAACCATTGAAAAATTAACACTTAGAACATTTTACAGTAGTAGTTTAAACCGTTTCTATGTTATCGGACGATATCCTTGATCACGCGTTTTAAGGACTTTTTGTATTGCTACCCGAAGGAGTAAATGAATTTTACTGACTAACTAATTTTTTTACCCTCAAAACTAATTTATACAAAATTTCAACTTCGTGGCTTAACTATTTCTCAAGTTATAGTGAGTTCCGTAAATTGGGTGAAGATATTTTTACCTGATTTTTGTATTTTTTGGATTTTTGTTACATTAACTGCAACTATTGGAAAACCAAAGTAGTTATACAAGATTTTAAAGTTGCTGTTGAAGGTATTCCGAAGTCATTAGAATTTATTAAAATTATTGAAATTAAAATTATTGAAATTCTTCTATAATAGCATACTTGAAGGAGTATGACAATTTTGTCCGTTAAGGAACTAAGCCTTACAAATTCGATCCAACATTTAAATTCAAAATTTAAACGTTCTAGGTCAAGGCGTTGTTGAGTTATCGTGTGTACGGACAGACAAATGTACGGACGGACGGTTGCACGGAAGGACAGCAAGCGGATTTAGGGTTTCTGGCTCCAAATGGTCAAAAAATAGTATACAACTTTATTTCGTCCGACGTTCGGTTTTATGCGCTATAGACTTGTAGGTTGGATTAAACTTATAATATACTCTCAAATTTCATCTAGACCATACCGCCGTCACGATTGACTGTTAACTAATCACATAATACTGTAGATAAAATTCTGAACTCAGATTTATGTTGTAGTTGGAGATAAAGATGAATAAGGAGTGCACATGTAACTTGCGCTTTTTTAAGGACTCTCGTTTGGTTGCTCCTCGAAAGTGAAACGTTTTCAATTTTATATATATGGAACTTTATGTAAATCACCGAAAATAAAACTTTCCTATTTCAAGGACTTTCACATGGGCTGCTAGAAGGACTGATTCGATTCTAACATATTTATCACTTTAACTGGAACCGTTTAAAAATAAATGCGAACAAAATTTCATATGCCTGCATGAAGCGTTTAAGAGTATAGAACCACATTAGATTTTAAAGACTTATGTAGGTGCTACTGCGGGAAGTGGGCGCATTTCGCTCAATATCAAAATTTATCTTACTTTCAGCTCAAAACTAATTTCCATAATTTCAACTTTCATACTCAACGATTTCTCGAGTTAAAGTAGGATTCGAAATTTAAATGCACATATTTTCCAAGAATCGTTGTATAGCAGCTACCCGTAGGACTCAAACGATTCTCTTCACAACAATTCCTATATATGTGACTATTGAAATATCAAAGTGGGAATAATTTGAAATTTTTAGCTTGAAGAATTCTGAAGTCATATTCTTGAACACGTGTCTTAAGATCTTTGCTAAGTGTCTTAAGATCTTTGATGTTAGCTACTTGAAGCAGTAACAGAATTTAATTTTTACTCAAATTTAATTTGTACACAATTTCAAATTTTGTGGTTAAACGATTTCTTAATTTCCTGAGCTACACGAAGAACTTTCGGAGTATTTTTCTTATTCATACATTTAGGTGTGACTATTATAAAATCAACGCAAACAAAATTTCAAAACCGTATTGCTACCCCAAGAAGTTGACGGATGTTACTGTAAACATAGCTTAGCCTTGATTTTGACTTGAAACTAATTCCTGTAAAATATTTACTTCCTGCTTTACTGCGCTCTTGTGTAATATTCGATTTTGTAAATGGCATACATTTTTAAAGAACTTTTTCCTACACCAAGGACTCATTTTATTCCGAATTTTAGCTTAAGACATTAAAAAGTTCAAGTGTGCAAAATTTCAAGTCCAGGGAAGTACCCGAAGGAGTACAGGAATATTGTCTATTAACGAACTTAGCCTTACTTGGTCCATTTTACAAGTTGTGACAAAACTCAACTTCCTAGGTCAACGCGTTCTTTAGTTATCGTGCTAATAGACGGACGGACAGCAAGCAGATTTGAAATTTTTGGTCCCAACAACATATAATAATACTCGTATAATTAAATGCGGATGCTCGATTTTGAAATGTAAATAAAAACATAACGCAGTCACGATCGGATGTCAAAAAACTTAGGATGACCTAATTGAAATTTTAGCATATAACTTATGTCATAATTAAAGGCTTAATAAAGGCTATTTTAGTACCCCAAAAAAAAATTTGCGCTGCACCCCTAACGAAAAAACCGTGTGGTCATTCTGACTGACGATGAAGCTAGGATGACCATAGCCGAAACGATGTTAAAGGTAAGTGCAACAAAGTTCTAAGTTCAAAGTTCTTCTTCTACATTAATTAACGGTTATTTAAAGGCTTGTGTAAGCCCGATTCCGATCAGTTCGGCCCACCCTGTCCCGACATATGCACCCCTTTGAATGAAAACTCAATCACCGTATAAGTAGGTTCGTATATCACGGCGAATATAATTAGTAACAATTCTGTGATTGCTTTCAAAATTAAGAATATATGAATGTTTATTTGTTCTCACAGCCCCTAATTTAGCCGCTCAACCCCCTCAGCTAAAACTCACCCCCTGTATACCAATATTTGTGAAGCTATGAGTGTGTAATAGGTTTTAAAATTTCTCCTGATTTAACGGCTCACGATTCCCGATGCTCCCGATTTTACTGATCCACCACCTCAGCCAAAACCCACCTCCTGTATACCAATATTTGTGAATTTAGGTATACAGAGAAGCTACGAGTGTGTAATATGTCTTAAAATTTGTTCTGATTTAGCGGCTCGCGATTCCCGATGCGCCCGATTTTACCGCTCCACCCCCTCAGCCAAAACCCACCCCCTGTATAAGTATATTTGTGAATCAAGGCATACAGAGAACTTATGAGTCTGTAATACATAGGTCTTAAAATTTCTCCTGATTTCCCATCTCGATTTGACGGAATTTCCATTATAACGAATTTTCACTGCAACGAAGTATAGTAGATGTCGCTTATAGTAATCGCGGATAATGTTATAAGCCGCATTTTGTTATCAAAACAAGTTAGTTCCATTTTCCACAAACGAAATTCATCGCTTATTGGAATAAAAATTCGCTTTATGCTATCATTCGGGCCAGATTTCCATACAACATTACAAGTTTTGTGACTGTATTCTTAATCGCTCCGCCTTTTTCTTCATGTGAATGTGATCGAAAAGGCAAAATAAAAAGAATCTCAAAATTAAAGATGATTGCTCTTGGTTTAACATTTATGTAAACACAAGGCGATACATATCATAGATTACTATGAGAAATTTCAGTCTTTTCGTAGCTTCTGAAAACTATTGATGTTGATCTCGTTCAACAGAATGAGCTCAACTTCGAGTAAGTTTTCGAGACAGTTTAATAGAAGTGGCGCGCTGAGCTGAAAGACATGACCAAAGCTGGATCTAAAACGCTGTACAAGGCTGAATTTGCTAAAAATGGAGAGAATCAGTACCACAGTAAGTGTCCTGACCAGACACTGTCTTATAATCCGGCATGCTAAAAGACGGTGATTCTTTTCAAACGACTTTCTGTAGAAACTGCCTGAATGAGGAGCAAGAGGAAAAAGTTATTGCTTATGGCCGGTCCCAAAGTCATTACAATAAGCGGCATCCACTGTACTATATAATATTATACATTACCTTTATACTAGAGTTTTATGAATCTTGGTTTCATTACTAGCTTTGTTTTATCATGAATCACATTTCAAAATATTTTCAAAGTATTCTACATGAAACTAGGGTCACTAGATATACAACACTCTCTACCTAGAATTTGGCAGATACGTCTAAATCGGTCGTTTCTGTACTAGAAATTTTAATTTAATATCACAAAAATCGTCAGTTTATGTACTAGTTCGCCTGTTTTTGTACTACTCAAGCTTGCTATCAAATTGCGTTTTTGAAGTGTGTTAGTACGAATATGTGAAGAGTCTGAAAAAGATTTTCGGTTCCCTTCCACAATTCTATTCATTCCTTTTCTTTGGTATGCAAGTGTGTGTGTGCGAAATTGTAGTTTTCAATGGAAAATTTCCGTATATCTTTCATTTCTTTTATGGAAATTTACGATTTTACAGAGAAAAGTCATCATTTCGAATGTCTATAGAGCGAAATCCCATAAAGATGAAACAAATTTCTAATTTAATGGTTTTTCACCTTAGTATTATACGTATCTGCCAAACCCCTCTTAAAGGCTGTTTTGGTGTAAATGCGTATACAGTAACCCTACATGAAACGGTCAGTCAATACTCTACTACAAAATTGTATCAGCATCTGGTACTACATACATTTCCTCTTGTGGTTTCGAGCTATTCCGGGAAATCCCCCATGAGGGAGGTGTGTGTTTTGTGTTAACAGTTCGACTATTTCGCTGCACGGAAAAGCTGATTTACTTTATTATTTTAATAATAAAGTATTGTCCGATTTTTTAAAAAAAAAAAGTGATATCCTGCACAATTTTTTTTCCACGTTTCATGACTAATAGACACCAAAAAAGCAAAACAAAACTTAACTCCGTCTGTACGCCGCCGCCATCCGCCGTCCGCCGTCTGCCGTACGCCGTCCGCCGTACGCAAAACGTTTGAAAGCTTATAGCTCTCAAACTCTTTGAGCTATTAAGTTGATTTTTTTTGTTGGTAGACTGAGCTGACCCGGAGCCATCGTAATATACAGACCAGACACATGAAACGGTGACGTCACACAAAGCAGTCAACCGATCAACCGGAGCCGTCGTAATATACAGGCCAGACTGCTGGCGAGAAAATTTTTTATGACGTCACACTAAGCAATCAATAGGTTTCTGTCAAATCTTCTGTCTTAGAACGTCGGTTCGGTTTTCCCGGCAATATTTTGTAGTTTTAGTGGTTTTTCGGTAAGTTGAAGTGATGAGAAAGTGAATGAAGTGTGTACTTAAGAGCTTAAGAAAAATTTCTTTAACATTTAAGCTCATTTAATCGGTTTTTCGCGGTTTTTTTTATCATAACCTAAAAGAAGTTGCAACCGGTGCAAGTTCCCGGTCTTAGGTGCTGTACACATTGCACACGGCCGAACGAATCTTCCGATACGACTTATCGTTACCAGGTTTTTGTGAAATCTTTGTTATTGATTGAAAAATTAGTTATGATTGTTAATTATAACATTTTCAAGAATATCATAAATGAAAATATCTACGGATTTGATAACAATAAGAAACATACTGCAGTCACGATCGGCTGCAAGCCAATCGTATAATACTCTAGATGAATACTGAACTCCGATTTATATTGTAGTTGGGTATATAGTAGAATTACGTGTGTGCATGTCGTATGTCCTTTATTAAGGACTCCCATTTGATTGATACTCAAACCTAAAAGACAATATTCAGTGTTTAATTTCATATCTTGAACTGGGTAAGTCATCGAAAAAAATGTCCTTTTTGAAGGACTTTCACATGGGAGGTGCAGGAAGGACTCACTCGATTTCTTACATATTTATCCTTTTCCTTGGAACCATTTAAAAATGAACGTGTACAAAATTTCAAATTCGTAGCTTCCAGCGTTCAAAAGTTATCGAAAAATATTGTTGAACACGTGTCTTAAGGACATTTTGTATGGCAGCTACCAGAAGGAGTAATAGGATTTCGCTGATTAGTAAACTCGAACTTTGTTTCTACTCAAAACTAATTTGTACAAAATTTCTAATTCATAGCAGAAAGATTACTTGAGTTATATTAAGTTCCGTAAATTAAGTGAAGACGTTTTGACAGGATATTTGTATGGCAGCTACACGAAGGACTAATAGGATTTTCTTCATAATCATACATTTAGCTTCAACTATTGAAAAAATAACACATACAAAATTTCAAAGACGTAGCTGAAACCCTTCTGAAGTTATCGGCCAATATTCTTAAACACGTGTTTTAAGGACATTTTGTATGGCAGCTACCCGAAGGAGTAATAGGATTTTTCTGACTAGTAAAGCCAAACTTTCTTTTCACTCAAAACTAATTTGTACAAAATTCCGAATTAGTAGCTAAAAGATTACTTGAGTTATAGTGAGTTTCGTAAATTAAATGAATACATTTTGACAGGATATTTGTATGGCAGCTACACGAAGGACTTACAGGATTTTCTTCATAATCATATATTTAGCTCTAACTATTGGAAAAATAACACATACAAAATTTCAATGTCGTAGCTTAAACTCTTCTGAAGTTATCGACCAATATTCTTGAACACGTGTTTTAAGGACATTTTGTATGGCAGCTACCCGAAGGAGTAGGACGATTTGGCCCGTTAACGAACTTAGCCTTACAAATTTAACCAAACATCCAGATTCAAAATTTCAAGATCCTAGGTGAAGGCGTTCTTGAGTTATCGTGTTCACGGAGAGACGGACGGACGGACGGACGGACGGACGGACGGACGGACGGACGGACGGACGGACGGACGGACGGACGGACGGACGGACGGACGGACGTCAAGCGGATTTGAGGTTTTTGGCCACAAATAAACAAAAAATAATATATAACTTTTTTTCGTCCGAGGCTTGGTTCTATGCGTTACAAACTTTTGTGCTGGATTAAACTTATAATACTCTATATGATTTCATCTAGAGTATAAAAATGAATGCATCGTACGACAAAAAATATTCGTACGACGGACGGACAATTTTCTTATTATTATCAATTAAAACTACAAATCTCTTGAGATTTTCTTTCGTGATATTCTTAAAAATGTTATAATTAACGATTATAGCAACTCCTGTAAAATTTTCAAAATCATATCTGATACGGTTTCTGAGATATAAAAATGAAATTTTTTGAGAAATTGCTATCCCCCTGTAAGGGACATTCGTCACGACCTTTGCGTTGGAGTTCTCCCGGATATGCCGAGAGTCCAACTTCTTTAAGGTCGTGAGCGACGGCAGTATTCGGTGCCGTCGCGTGTCTGGGGGTGTGGTGGTCGCTGCGTCGGCAATGTCGCTGCCGACGTCTTTGCTGTGACGGCTCACATCGCAGCCGTCGTCTTGTTGCGACGGCTCACATCGCAGCCGTCGTCTTTGCAGCGACGGCTCACATCGCAGCCGTCGTGCTGTTTGTGTTGTGTGACTGCAGCGACGACTATCGGCGTCATCGCTTTGCAGCCGTGTTGTAAGTCGCCCGCCAGTTGGCGAACGACTGGCTGCCACTTCGATTTCTCGTCCTTATATAGGAATCGTAATGACAGCCAGCGTCCTTGGATCGTAGTGATCCAATTTGTGAGAAGTGTTTTCGGCCTGAGTTGTTTTGCCGCAAAACATCTCCCCACACCTCCACTTTTGTGCTCCACCTCCCCCCTCAAAAAGTTTAAGTTCAGTAGACTCCTCTTGTGATCCCATATACATAAACTAAATTTTATCTTCGTGGTGTAATTGGTTCGGAAGATATTGTAATCCAAAGTTGTTCACCCCCAACCTCCACACCCGGTAACCCCCCCCCCCCGCCCTTAGAAATCTTAGCCCTTGTCTAATCTTGAAGTATCCCTAAGGACAACCACAAAGTTTCAAACTTCTGGCATCAATCGTTCAAGAGATATGGATTTTAGAATGTTTCAATCCCGGCTTTCAAGCGTTTTGGACTTACTGTTTTCCCCCCACTTCCACACCACTCAACCCTTATCGACCATTTTTTTGCAAATGAGTCCACTATGATACTACATAGTTCCAAGTTTCAACCTCCTAGCATAAGCGGTTCCTGAGATCTAGAAACCAAAATTTTTCGTCTAAAACGCTCCCACCCCATAAGATGCTAATCGTAGGAGTTTACCCAATCTACCCACCATAAAAATTTCAACTTAATACCTCAACGGGTTTGGGAGCTACGTGTCTTCAAACGATTTTACGGACGGCGTACGTGTAAATAAAAATTTCATGGTAGCAACTTTTTTTGAAATTTCAGGTCGATCACAATACTTTATTATTAAAGAATAATATTGTAAAATTGGTTTATACTAAATAAACAATAGTAAACGGCTATTCTTCCAACACAATATTTGCACAACTCGGACAGAAGAAAACTAACATATCATGCCATACGGCAATTCTTCTTCTCTCGGTTGATCGGTTGACTGCTTTGTGTGACGTCACCGTTTCATGTGTCTGGCCTGTATATTACGATGGCTCCGGATCAACCGAGAGAAGAAGAATTGCCGTATGGCATGATTATAGTCACTGGATGAAGAAGAAGGCACTTACTGATAATCTGGCCATAACGTGTCCGGCAAATGTCGATACATTTAAAAAACCGTCGGACTTTTTTATAAGGTACTGAAATAGCTAAAGAGTTTGTATAATAGGTGCATAGTGTTTTCAAATTGGGGATAAAAAATGTTGTTCTCCAAATATTATTCACAATTTTTCATAATCAGAATAATAAATTCGAGAAAAACCGCACACATACATCTAAAGATTGATTTTCGAACATCTTCGATGATCTTATTCCGAAAATTCGAAATGTCAAGTGACAGTTCTCGAATTGTCAAGTACGCGTCAAATTGAGTTTTTTGTGTTTTACAATGGGAGCCGCCTATCAAAATTCTTCCGTTAATGAATGATACAGTTGCAACAGAAACAACAAACACAACAGAAACGACAACGACACCAACTGTAATTGAACCGAAGCCGGTAACAAGTAAACAAACAGCAACTGCGAGTGGTGCAGGCCCGTCGAGTGGAGATTCGAGTGGAGATTCGAGTGGAACGGATAGTGATTCGGATATTAGTTGTAGTGAAATAATTGGACTTAAAAAGGGTAAATCGTACTCGTAAAAACCATGCAGTTGTTTGCAAACTGTTATCGCCGTGCTGTTGAGATAAATATTCAAGCGCAGCACTAACGTCCTCGTTTAACACATAGTATGACGTGGCCACTCGCATTTTTTGAAAATTATTTGGTCGCATCATATATACGTACTGCTCTAAATGCGGAGCTAATTTAAAAAGTCTACCCTCCTGGTAATTGACTAATTTTTGTACATGATCGGCCTTTATTTCATTTGTTGGCAACTCGTACATGTGTTGTATTGCTGAACTTGTAGTTATCGTGCGGTTGTTTAATAAACTTTGCGCGAAATTTTTAAGCAAATGTGGAACATCAGCAAATATCCATAGCTTTCGACTATTGTCTACCGGATGGACAATACTGTTTGTAATATTATTTTTGGAATGTTTAATTCCAAATTCATTTCACATCTGCTGATTCATCGGCCCCATATCACATGTAATGAAATGAATATTGAAACCGATTTCTTCGCAAATATGGCTTCCCAATGTTGCATGTCCTGTATAATGATATGCAACCACTTGTTTATATCTAGTGCTTAGCCCTCCAATTAAAATTACTTAAGCGTTCGCTGCAAGTGTGTCGGAGCTCGGTATTGTAATCTTTCCCAAGAATCTGTCTGAATTGATGTCATATTCAGTTCCTTTCTCGATTTTCATTTTATCAAAATACAGACCGCAGTGGGTTTCTTCAATTGTCATACCTTGTATTTTTATTTCGAGAAACTTAAAAATATCTGTCAGCACACCCGCCTCAAAGTTTAAGTTCTGCATTTTTCTGCGCAAAGTTCTTTCACCTGGAAGAGGGTATTTTATTTTGCGAAGATATTTATACCCCCTACTACCACAAGCGAATTTAATTTGCAGAGAAGTACGCAGGGTTGAATTGCACCCCTTAACTTTTTTCATGCCATTTATATGCTGCACTTGATCGGGATTAAAGATTTGATTGCGGTCATTTTTTTCATACCGCTTTAGCTTTTCACGCAAGCTTTTAATCACCTTCCCTCGGCGTTGGAATTTTAAAACAAGTGTTTTCTGTGTTTCCTTATAGTATGCCAATTTTTCTTTCAGCTTAGCAATTTGGTTCATGTTGCTCACTTCTTCGTCAATGAATTCTTCATGTTGCGAACCATTTCCGTGGGTTTCTGCTCTATGAAATACATTGATATGCAGAGCAACATTTTCATACTCGTCTTCCAGGTACTCAACATTTTCGAAAGTGGTTTCTTCGACACCTGACATTAACGTTGGTACGGCACCATCGCAAAGTTTTGGTTTTCCACTTTCGTTGACTGTAAACGAATATTTTTCAAAATGCTGCATACATAATTGGGAATTTACGGTACTATTCCACTTTTTCCTACCAACAAATGCTTCCCACATTCTGCGCCTGGTTGGTTCTCGTGGAAAACTAAACATCTTGTCTCCTTTTGTCCGATGGCTGGTACATCCAACTGCACTGCACGACATATTGTCAATAAATATAAAGAACTCTTTTTTACAAATCAATCAAACTACCCCGAAGATCGCAATGTAGAAATTAACGAAGCTGAAACAGCTATCGTAAACTTCCCGGCTTATTGCAAGAAGATATTGTTACCCAAACGAATCAACCCCGCATTATGATGGACACAAGCAGGTGAAAATAAAATTGAAAATACGGGGTTACTTACTTCAGTCGGAAAGAAACTTCTACGGCTAAACTTCGGAACGGTAAGACAGGAATTGTGTAGAATCTTTATATTCCTAGCTAACAATTTCTAAAAAACACTAATCACTAATCTAAGGGGAAACCCTATACGACCTAATGCCCTAAAAAATTCAATAACAAAGATGACAAGCCCGCCAAAAATAACGACGAATAGCACATATAAGAAGAGGTGGTTGCAAGCCCCCCTCTTCCTTTTGCAATCGGGCTTGGGACCGACTAAGGCGGAATTAGGGCTAGCAACACTTCTCTTTAACATTAATATAATTTCACTTTCCCGAAAAGAAATAGCTGATGAATGAAATTGAACTATATTTGCTTCCGATATTTTGCTGAACAACGCATTTTTCTCACTAAAAGAAAGTAAACATTCACATCAGCGCCTCCATATATATTCACAAAATTGCAACACAATCCATGTTTTGAACAATTTAATTCACTTTTATCACAGAAATTATGTTTAAGTACATAATTTCTGTGTTCACTGAAAAGTAAACAACGAAATCGACATTTGACGTTTAGAATTATCATCAGCACAGTGTTCATACATTCTCACGCACACAACTGAGAGTGGCTAAAATTCTAAACTCGACTTCGAATGCAAAAACCGTCGGATGTCACTGATGGCCAGACTATCCCTAAGTGCCTTCTTCTTCATCCAGTGACTATAGGCATGATGTGTTAGTTTTCTTCTGTCCTGAGTTGTGCAAATATTGTGTTGGAAGAATAGCCGTTTACTATTGTTTATTTAGTATAAACTAGGGATGTTAAAAAAATTTCGATATATCGAAATTGCGATATTTTTTGAACGATATATCGATAATATCGGCCGATATTGTAAAAAGCGATATATCGATATTGAAATCCGACTATCGGACTCCATATTTTTTTTAAGTATAGCATATTTTAGAAATCGAACGGGTTTTTTGCATTTAATCTGCATTTCTGATTATTTATGAGTGAAAAAAAGAAAAAAAATTGTCGATCATGGAAACCATATCTGTCGAAACTAGGTTCAAGGCACGTGATATATACGGGCACATGCACGCAAATATTCACTTTAGGCGCCAATACAAATATATGTACGACGAGGCAACCAGGCAACTATCAGAAATACCTGATTGTCCCTGCCTCATCGTTGTCATCCGAAAGAGTTGCGTCGGCAATAAATATTGTGGTGCCAAATAATCGCAGTCGGCTTACTGGAGAGTATATTAAGGAACGAGTATTCTTAACAACTGTCCCAGAAAAGTACTGGCTCTCATAAGCTTACATTTTAAAAATATGTCAATATACATATAATATTTCATTAATAAATAATTAAAATCAAGTTTGCTCTTAATACTTTTTTCGATTTTGCCCCTTTTATCCTTATTTCTTAAAAATAATAAATTTAAAAAATAACAGTATTTCTATCCGGAAACTTTATTTCGATCAAAAAAGGCATTATTGTGATTTCATAAGTCAACAGAGAAGAATTTTCCGCTTTTCACCAACATTTCCAATAGTTCAATCAAAAAACTCTCAGATATTGAAATTGCAATGATAAAATTGAAATTGAATTTCAGACTCTAAACATAACGCAGTCACGATCGGCTGCAAGTCAATCGTATGATACTCTAGATGAAATACTGAACTCCGATTTATATTTCAGTTGGGATTATATCAAAAGAATGAGGAGTGCACATACAATTATTGCATGACCTTCTATTTACATGTAGAAACTATTGTATAGTAGCTACTCGATGGATGGTTAAACGATTTCTTGAGTTATAGTGAGTTCCATAAATTAAGTTGGGACATTTTTACAGAATTTTTGTATGGCAATTACATGAAGGACTTACGGGATATTTTTCATATTAATACCTTCAGCTGCGACTATTATAAAATCAGCGTATACAAAATTTCAAAGTCGTAACTTAAAGCGTTCTAAAGTTATCGTTCAATATTGGTGAACACGTGTTTTAAGAACTTTTGTATGACAGCTACCCGAAAAAGTTGATGGATTGCGCTAATTAATGAAATCAGTCTTGCTTTTGATATAAAACTAATTCCTGTAAAATGTTGAATCCCTGCTTTAACTTGTACTAGAGTTATAGTGGATTCTGTAACTTGTATACATTTGAAGGACTTTTGTAGGCTGCTACACGAAGGACTCATTCGATTTGCATCATATTCGGAACTTTCCTTTCAAACATGGTAAGCTTTAAGTATTCAAAATTGCAAGTTCCTAACTTGAAGCATTCGAACAATAATTGTGAATACGTGTTTTAAGGACTCTTGTATGGGAGCTACCCGAAGGAGTGGAAGGATATCGCCCAAAACTTAGCCTTACTTTTTCCATTTTACAGGTGCTGACAAAATTTCAACTTCCTAGGCCAACGGGTTTTTGAGTTATCGTGCAAACGGATGGACGGACGGACAGACGGACGGACAGCAAACGGATTTGGGGTTTTTGGCCAAAACTAAACACAAAATAATATATAACTTTTTTTCGTCCGAGGCTCGGTTCTATGCGTTACAAACTTTTCGGGCTGGATTAAACTAATAATACTCTATATGATTTTATCTAGAGTATACAAATAGCTAAATTTGGCAACTGTGACCGAAGGCAACGAAATCAAATGTCATTTATTTATTAGCTTTCGGTTTGCTAAAAGCCGCGTGCGCCGTATTTTTCTATTAATGTTAATTTTGATGCAGCATTGGAGTTTATTTTTCATTGGAAAAAATATTCGATATATCGATATATCGATATTTTTCTCCGATATATCGTCAGCCGATATTGATATTTTTTTCAATATCGATATATCGATATATCGATATTTTTTTCCGATATTAACATCCCTAGTATAAACCAATTTTACTATATTATTCTTTAATAATAAAGTATTGTGATCGACCTGAAATTTCAAAAAAAGTTGCTACCATGAAATTTTTATTTACACGTACGCCGTCCGTAAAATCGTTTGAAGA
Organism: Beris morrisii; assembly: GCA_951812415.1. NCBI lineage: Eukaryota > Metazoa > Arthropoda > Insecta > Diptera > Stratiomyidae > Beris > Beris morrisii. The sequence continues at coordinate 97,983,180 of OX638311.1, forward strand.
CGCGTAGCTCCCAAACCCGTTGAGGTATTAAGTTGAAATTTTTATGGTGGGTAGATTGGGTAAACTCCTACGATTAGCATCTTATGGGGTGGGAGCGTTTTAGACGAAAAATTTTGGTTTCTAGATCTCAGGAACCTCTTATGCTAGGAGGTTGAAACTTGGAACTATGTAGTATCATAGTGGACTCATTTGCAAAAAAATGGTCGATAAGGGTTGAGTGGTGTGGAAGTGGGGGGGAAAACAGTAAGTCCAAAACGCTTGAAAGCCGGGATTGAAACATTCTAAAATCCATATCTCTTGAACGATTGATGCCAGAAGTTTGAAACTTTGTGGTTGTCCTTAGGGATACTTCAAGATTAGACAAGGGCTAAAATTTCTAAGGGCGGGGGGGGGTACCGGGTGTGGAGGTTGGGGGTGAACAACTTTGGATTACAATATCTTCCGAACCAATTACACCAGGAAGATAAAATTTAGTTTATGTATATGGGATCACAAGAGGAGTCTACTGAACTTAAACTTTTTGAGGGGGGAGGTGGAGCACGAAAGTGGGGGGATAGCAATTTCTCAAAAAATTTCATTTTTATATCTCAGAAACCGTATCAGATATGATTTTGAAAATTTTACAGGAGTTGCTATAATCGGAGCTATAATCGTTAATTATAACATTTTTAAGAGTATCACGAAAGAAAATCTCAAGAGATTTGTAGTTTTAATTGATAATAATAAGAAAATTGTCCGTCCGTCGTACGAATATTTTTTGTCGTACGATGCATTCATTTTTCTTATTGTTATCAAATCCGTAGATATTTTCATTTATGATATTCTTGAAAATGTTATAATTAACAATCATAACTAATTTTTCAATCAATAACAAAGATTTCACAAAAACCTGGTAACGATAAGTCGTATCGGAAGATTCGTTCGGCCGTGTGCAATGTGTACAGCACCTAAGACCGGGAACTTGCACCGGTTGCAACTTCTTTTAGGTTATGATAAAAAAAACCGCGAAAAACCGATTAAATGAGCTTAAATGTTAAAGAAATTTTTCTTAAGCTCTTAAGTACACACTTCATTCACTTTCACATCACTTCAACTTACCGAAAAACCACTAAAACTACAAAATATTGCCGGGAAAACCGAACCGACATTCTAAGAGAGAAGATTTGACAGAAACCTATTGACTGCTTAGTGTGACGTTATAAAAAATTTTCTCGCCAGCAGTTTGGCCTGTATATTACGACGGCTCCGGCTGACCCCTTCAAGTGACCATGTTTCAAAAATATAATTTTTTATAGGGGTAGTATGGTACGGGAGTGGGGAGTATTTTTCCTAACTATGGTTAGGTTAGGTTAGGTTAGGTTAGGTGGGTAGCTATTGACAGAGATAGCTAACACATAGACCGCTAGATGGGTCCGTTGTGTCCCAGTGCACCACGGCACGGCGCCTACGGCTGATGGCTGTTTTTTGGCTAATTTTCAAGAACAAACTGCGCCCAATTGGTCCCGGTATTGTTCTATCAAATATTTTTCCGTGTTTCTTGGTGCGAAGGAGAGGACAGTTGGAAGGAATTGTGGAGAAGAAAGGGGATACCGAACTTAATCAGTTTTAGGAATGGGACGGAAGATCAGGAATCGGGCCGGGTATGGCAGTGTACTAGCAGGTGTTAATGATCATAATTTTTCAGTACTATTGGCTGTGATACGGTCTACCAGAACAGCAAAGTTGCCTATAGCCAATTAACTACTGTCCGGCAGCTCTGATGGTATTTGTGAACCTGATAAGAATGTAAACATAACTCATTTGCTCAGGTTTAAATCCTTTACAAGTGACCCTATTAAACATTTCGCACTGTTCACGATTTATATTAATATTCTGAAACCAATAGCAACTGAAAAATTCATATAAATAAATTATGCATTAAGTGGGAATTGAACCCCGGTAGCAATGTTTTTAAGATCTAGTACACTACCACTGGACTACACCCGGCTCCTAACCTTTCCTAACTATAGAACGGCTTATGCTAGAAAGTTGAAACTCGGTATGTATATGTAAAGCAACTAGAATAGTAATATTAATTAAAAAAAAAAACAAATATCCATTGGCGTACAGAAGGGGGACAAAAAAAATTATCAGTGAAAATGGAATACATATATTTTTACGATTTTCGTTATATCTATTGAGTTTTTCCAAATATTCAATTCATTTTTATTGTACGGATTCTTCATATAAATACCTAGAAAGTGTTTTCAGGATTTTTTAAATTCGACCCCCAAGGTGGTGTCAAGAGGTTGTATACATTTTTACGAATTCAGCCGTATCCCTCCGGTCTGATTAGATATCGAATAAGTTTTTACTTCCACGGGCTTGTTTAATAATCACCTAAATCTCGTTTTCAAGTTTTTTCTTTTTTCAACCCCTAAGAGGGTGTGAACAGGTTGAACACGTTTTCACAAATTTCGTCATATCTCTTAGGAGTGATAAGTCATCGGATTGGTTTTCACTTCCTCGGGCTTTCTTTAGCAAAAATATGAATAATCTGGAACACGTTGATAATTATATAGATGAAACAGAGTATTTAGAAGTAAACGAATATCAAAAATTATACTGTAAAACCTATACTAATTTAGAATTTAGAGGCATATCCATGAATATAAGATGCTATAATAAAAATAAAAATGAATTATTTGCATAGATTAGTACAAGTAGAATTGAACTAGATTTTATAATATTAGTTGAATGCTGGTTACGACCGCAGCAAAATATAGAGAGCGTCCCTGGTTACTATGTTTTTCATAGTAAAAAAATGCAAAATAAATCAGACGTTATAATAATATTCATAAAAAATAATATACTATGTACTTCTGAAACAATTAATTTCAAAAATACAGATGCAATACAGATAAGTTTTAATAATAATAGTAAAAAATATTACATGTTATGTATATATAGGAGTCCAAATAGTTCGCTTTCACAGTTCTTAGAGTGGTTAGAAACATATATACAAACATTAGATAGTAACAGTGGGTGCTTAATAATAGGGGACATTAATATACTCGTAAATGTAAAGGAAGAAGGTAACGTACTACACCTTTTCAACATGTATTTCAGATTATGTAAATTGTATTTCAGAAGAGTGAATTGTATTTCAGATTTGGTAAAATGTATTTCAGAATAGTGAATTGTATTTCAGAATACATAAAATGTATTTCAGAATAGTGAATTTCAGATTTGGTAAGATGTATTTCAGAATAGTGAATTGTCTTTCAGAATACGTAAGTTTGTATTTCAGATAGCATTGTATTTTTTATCAGAATGTTGTACAATCAGGAAAACAAATCATTTGGATCGATCAGAGAAATTTTAATTTATTCTGCCGAGGAACTCGAGACCGTACAAAAGCTAGTTGTAGAGTTATAAAACTTCTTCCTGCTTCAAGAGGGTCAAATGTGCACCTAACTGCAGCAATCTCTGGGGCAGGTGTGGTGTTAATGGAGAGAAGAAGGGGTTCATTTACTTCGCAGCTGGCAAATGAATGGTTGAAAACCATTCTACACTGGTGGCAAGGAATGGGGAATCAATTACAAGATTTGAATATTGTTTGCGACAATGCCCCATGCCATGCGAGACTGGAGGTGGCCATCAGAGAGGTGAATGAGCATGGTACTACAAACTTACTACGTCTTTCGCCATATTTCGCAATGCTTAATCCTGTTGAGCATATTTGGTTGAAAATTAAGAGCTATGTAATAGGACACTTGCAGCTACCAAATGTCACTGGCCGAGGCATTATAGTGAACAACAATAGCTGGTGGTGACTGTGCTCGTGCAGAGCAGCATACTACCACTTTTCATGCCAAATCTTTAGCATTGGATGATATGCAATTGGAAAATTAAGTTTAAATATTTTGATTATCAATTTAAATGTCATGTTATATGTGTTCTGAAATTCAATTCATATACTCTGAAATACAATTTACGTTTTCTGAATTCAAACTTACGTAATCTGAAATACAATTCACTATTCTGAAATACATTTTACGTATTCTGAAATACAATTCACTATTCTGAAATACATTTTACGTTATCTGAAATACAATTCACTATTCTGAAATACATTTTACCTAGTCTGAAATACAATTCACTATTCTGAAATACAATTTACATAATCTGAAATTAATATTATATAGTCTGAAATACATGTTGAAAAGGTGTAGTTAATTCCTATCTAAATATATTAGCACATAACAAATTCACTTGTTGTATAACTAAACCGATAAGAGTAATGGACAATAACACCGGAACAACAATTGATCACATTTTTTGTAAAAATATTACACAATTGCAGGCTGCTGTTATTAAATCTAGTATAACAGATCATTACACAACATATTTTCAAATCAACAAACTAAATAATAATAACATAGTAAACAGAACACAATGTAGAAATAGTATATCCAAATAGATTACGGAAAAAACTTGTGCAGTAAAGAAACATGGGGAACTATTTATGAATTTAGGGATATCAAGCAATGGAAAAATTTATCAGCATTTTAACAAATAATATTCATGAATCAAAGACTGAAATCGTAATTAGGAGCAAAAGGTGGGAACCAAAAAAACCTTGGATTACGACAGGTCTTATCAAGGCATTAAGAAGAAAAGAATGTATGTCAGTTAAAGTTAAAAGACAACCTTTTAACACAAACCTTAAGAGCTACTTTAAAAAATACAAAAATAAATTAACATCAATTTTAAGGAAAGTAAAAGAAGATTATTATAAATTTAAATTAGATCAATATAAAGGGAATATGAGAAAATCATGGTGCATTGTAAATTAATTAACAGGAAGAAACGGATGTAATAAAAGTTTTCCATTACAAAACATTACGGAAGTAACGGGTTTAAATGATTTAGAAGTACTAAACACACCAAACCAATATTTCGCGAATGTAGGTAGAGCATTAGCCAATAATTTCAAAACACAATCGGAACAAGTTTCAGTTAATAGTATATCGAACCACAATTCATTTTTTATGATGCCAGTAATAGTGGAAGAGATATTAGGTTATATAAATAGTCTCAAGAATAACTGTACACCAGGTATATATAATATAACGGGAGAAATACTAAAAACTGTATAAGATTGCGTTAGTAAGCCGCTAACATACTTATTTAATCTTAGTATTGAGAAAGGCAAGTTTCCTTTTAGCTTGAAAATAGCATGAGTAACACCGGTGTTCAAAAGTGGCAATAAAACGGATATTAAAAACTATAGTCCAATTGCGCTCGTAAGCTCAGTCGCGAAGTTATTTGCAAAATGTATAGCAAATAGATTAGAAAAATACGTTGAAAAGTTAAAATTATTAAGTCCAAGACAATACGGTTTCAGACCTAATGTAGGAATTGAAGAAATCTTAAATGAGCAGACATTTATGAAAATCTTAAAAAGGCCAAAGTTATTACTATATTCTTAGATTTAGCGAAAGCCTTTGACACTATTGGGAAAAAAAACCTGAAAAATTAAAACCAATAGGAATACGAGGAAAGGTATTAAATCTGTTTTCAGAATATTTACATTCGCGAACACAAAAAGTGAAGACGCAAGACAAATCGAGTGATATTCTATTTGTAGAAGACACATCACGCATCACACAAGGTACAACACTAGGCCACCTCTTGTTCAATATCTATATGCATGACATAATCAGTCAAGAAATAGGTAGTAGCATGTATATGTATGCGGATGATACCGCCCTTACGTTACAGGTAAAACATGGAAAGTAGTATACTCTAAAGCTGTACAGGTTATATCAAAATTGCAACAATAATGAACAACAACAATGCCAACAAATAGAAAAAGTAAAGGAAACAAAATACTTATGATTGATTATTGATTGCAAAATGAAATTCAACAAACATGTAGATTATTTAGGAGACAAACTTAGAAAATGCCTATATATTTTTAAAGAAATAAACTCTCAGATCATTTAATAAGAAACATTTATTATGCTTTAGTCTAATCAATATTTAAGTTTGGTATAAGTGTGTGGGGTGGAACATACAGAACTATATTAAAACCGATATATATACTACAGAAACTAATATTGAAAATCGCAGCGAGAAAAACTATAAGATATCCCAGTGAGCAACTATTTAAAGACTGGAATGTTCTAGATATATACTAGTTATACGCTTATACAGTTATGAATTTTGTATACAAAAGAAAGGCTACTTACTTAAGAGAAATGAAAACATCAAGAAATATAACAAGTATTAAACTTTCTAGGACAGAAACAAAGATTTCAGAAAATAGCGTAGAATACAAGGCTAGAGTATTAATAAATAATCTATGTAATGACTTTGGTCCACTAATTTATACTAAGTTAAATAATAAAAGTTTTGCAAGAAAAATTAAAATTATAATTACAAACATTGAAAGAAAGAAATTTGAAAGGGAACTACTAACTCCACTCTATTTAAGAAAATGATATAGGATTAAATTCAAATTCTTCATTTAATTCATTACTACAAAATTATTTGCAAATTATACTCATTATAAATTGTTTATTATACAGGGTGTTTGGCACTCCGTGTGCCACCTTGTAAGGGGTTATTCCTTGATATATTTGGAGAAAAAAATGGTTCTACAGGGTGGGTCAATTTTCAATATTAGTGGAGATACAGGGTGGTTAAGAAAAGTGTTTTTGATCGGTACCGTCACTCACTTAAAACGTTAAATCTTGAAAACGAATAATCACAAGGCAAAGTGTTATAACTCGTTTTTTAGGCAATCGAATTACCTTTCATTTGATGTAACAGTCTAAATTGTAACTGCACCCAATATTGAGAAATTTACTCGAAAACACAAATTTTTGCTACGTGAACCCTTAAAATTCAGTGATCAATGTAGTTTTTCTCAGAAAACCCCATTATAAAAATGTCATTTTAATTTTATTTTTTTATGAGTAGTATTATTACCTACAAAAGCTGCATACATATGTATGAGTTACGATTAGCATTTTGGAAGTAACAGGTAAAAATACATATCGCATAAAAATTAAATATTAAAGAAATCAGTGCATGTGCATGTTGATCTACGCTACTTGCTTGAATTGAAAAAATTTATTAATAAGGGTTCTATTTCAAATATTTTTATTATAATAAATGTTCAAAATGGCCACCTTCATTTTGAATGCACGCTAAAGCTCGTTTGGCGAGTGTTCTCTTGGTATTCATATTCCTCAACTGCTGCCTTACTTCTATTGCTGCCGCATCAATCCTGATATTTAGATCTTCCAATGTTTCTACAGGCGTTGCGTAGACAAGATCCTAAAAAACGAGTTATAACACTTTGCCTTGTGATTATTCGTTTTCAAGATATAACGTTTTAAGTGAGTGAGGGTACCGGTCAAAACACTTTTCTTAACCACCCTGTATCTCCACTAATATTGAAAATTGACCCACCCTGTAGAACAATTCCCTTACAAGGTGGCACACGGAGTGCCAAACACCCTGTATATTATTAAGTTATATTAACGCATAGTTGTACATTATAGTATAAGATTAGTAAAAGCTTGTAAAGAATTATGTAACGTATACCTATGAAGATGACAATATATAATATAATAAATCCGATGTCTTATCACTCCTAAGAGATATGACGGAATTCGTGAAAACGTGTTCAACCCGTTTATACCCTCTTAGGGGGAAAAAAAAAAAAAATTTAAGAACAAGTTTTAGGTGATTATTAAACAAGCCTTTATTCGATATCTAATCAGATCGGAGGGATATGGCCGAATGCGTGAAATTGTATACAACCCCTTTACACAACCGTGGGGGTCGAATTTCAAAAAATCTTGAAAACACTTTCTAGGTATTTATATGAAAAATCCGTAGAATAAAAATGAATTCAATATTTGGAAAGACCTAATAGATATGATGAAAAACGTGAAAATATATGCATTCCATTTTCACTGATAATTTTGTTTGCCCCCCTTCTGTGTGTTGATATTTTAATTTTTTTTTAATTTAAATTACTTTTCTAGTTGACTTACATTTACATACCGAGTTTCAACTTTCAAGCATAAGCCGTTCTATAGTTAGGAAAAGCACCCCCCACCCCCGTACCATACTATCCATATAAAAAATTATATGCAATTGCAACATGCTACTACTATCCAAATACCAAGTTTCAGCTTTATATCATTATAGGTTCTCGAGATATAAATATCGGACCTTTTTCCTTTTCACCCTCCCCCACCCTCACCCTCTAAACCCTAACCCCCAAAGCTTTTTTTCCTACTAGGGGTCTATTAGGCCTAGTTCTGGTAAAAATGCTAAGCATCTACCATACACTGTTCTTGAGATAAGAGACGTGATTTTTTACAAAAATTCTTATTCCCTCCACTTCCATACTCTATCGCCCCCTTAAAAAATGTTACTTTCAGCAAACTTTATTTGTTAACCTTAATACAGAAACCGAATTTTATTTGTCTAATGCAATTGGTTCGTGAGATATCGTAATCTAAAGTTTTACACCCCCCACCTAAGTACGCCACTGCCCCATTCAAAAATTTGTTTTCGATCTATTCTCCTAGTATACCCACAGATGTTCATTATGCCTTCATTTCGTGACATTAACAGATTAGGAGATATGGATTTTAGAATGTCTCGATCTCGGCTTTCAAGCATTTCAGACGCATTATTATTCCCCCCACTCAGACACCCCTTTACCCATATCATAATTTTTTTGCAAATGGGTCCACTATCGAAGCTCTATATAAATTCTAAGTTTCAGCCTTTTAGCCTAAGCGGTTACTGAGATCTAGAAACCAAAATTTTCCGTCTAAACGCTTCCACCACCTCCTCCCTCACACCCCAACCACTCAAAAGGTGGCCACTTGAAGGGGTCTGCTCAGTCTACCAACGAAAAAAAATTCAACTTAATAGCTCAAAAAGTTTGAGAGCTATAAGCTTTCAAACGTTTTGCGTACGGCGGACGGCGTACGGCGCACATATGGACTGAAATTTTTTTTTAGTCATGAAACGTGAAAAAAAAATTTTTCAGGGTAGCAAATTTTTTTTTTAAAAAAATCGATAACAATACTTTATTATTAAAATAATAAAGTAAAAGAATTAGAACTTGAAATTGAATCAATGCTTTCAAACAATATTACTGAAGCATGCGAATCCCCATGGGCAGCACCCGCTGTTCTAATACCTAAGAAAGGAGGAGCAGCTAGGGTTTACATAGATTATCCATAACAAAATCCGATAACTTTTAGCTGGTTCTCTTCTGCATGAAGGAAAACAGACAAGATATACAGTGTGACAAATAAGTTCTGAGACTCGATCCATATCTGAGTAGGGATGTTGAAAAAATATAGATATATCGAAATTGCAATATTTTTTAATCGATATATCGATAATATCGGACGATATTTTTTTGAGCGATATATCGATATTAAAATCCGACTATCGGACCCGATATTTTTTGTTAGGTATAGCATATTTTAGAACTCGAACGGCATTTTTCATTTCTGCTTATTTTTGTGTATATGTACGTACTCATGCTTTGACATCAAATTTAGTTATTTCAAGTTGATATTTTTCATGGCAATCTAATAAGTTACTTATGGCGAAGCATTCGGAAAACAGAACGTCTGAATATCTAAAATTAAGCAAACATCTGACCCGTAACCTAGTGGGAGCTCTGACTGGACATTGTAACATGAGGAAGCATCTCGATAGGATTAGTGTCCCTGAGAGTAAAATATGAAGAATTCGCCTCCTCTGTAAATGTGAGGGACTTGCTCATAAAAGACTTCATCACTTCAGTTAGGGTTTCATGAAACCATCGGAATTCCTGGCTATTCCTCTTCGAAAAACATTAAGTTTCATTGAAAGCGCAGGGATTGAAGAGGAACCATCGATAATCCAGAGGGACGTCGCAATAGGCCCAATTGAGGCTTCAATGACAGAGGTGAACAAACCAAAACCTAAATTTAATATAATAATGTATATGAGGGATGTCAGAAAGGTTGAAACTAGAAAACTGTTTTTCGATCACGCAAAGTCTATTTCTGTCAAAACAAAAAGATTCAAGACACGTGGTTTCTGTAGGTGGGGCGCTCAGTACCTTGTTGTTATTTGTTTTTAATCTTGCTCTTTCAAGTAAAAGGGATTTAAAAAACCCGTAAGAAAATCATATTTTTGTATTTAAGAGTTACAGCTTACCACAACTATCCGTTGCTGCGTCATATCCTCTTTTGTATATTTTTGTTATTACTTCGAAAGTGCATTTAGCCTTGTTTTTTATTGTAAAAATTTAGTGAAATGAAGAACGATTTAAAATTTCGAAATATCATTTATTTATTGGCTTTGGGTTTGTATTAAAAGCCGCGCATCGTCGTAATCTTTATTAAGAATATCGTTTTTGGGGTAAAAAAACATTTTTTTAAAATTCTTATTTTAGACTCAAAACTAAAACTGTTTAAACCACAAGACTCCACGAGATCGAGAAGTGCCTCTCCTGAAAAGTTGTATTTATTTACGTTTGATCCATTTTCTCAAAAACCACTCGTGCCACCTCTGCTGTCAGATAGAGTAGAAGGAAATTTAAAATGTTTAATTATTTAATAATGTATTATGAGACTTGAAGGTTTCTGTTCGTCAAAATTAAATGTGCAATATATACATATATCCTTCGCAAAAATAATAAAATTTTACTCCACTCTATATGCTCTTTTTGCAGTAAGGAATAATCCAAAAATTTCATTCAAGTGGTTTCTGAGAAAATGGGTCATGAATTTACCTTTGCGATGTGATCCTCTTAACGTTAAATTTGATACGAGAAGGGAGATAAAAATTTATTTTTCATTGGAAAAAATATTCGATATATCGATTATTTTTTTTCGATAAGTTATCAGCCGATATTGATATTTTTTTTCAAAATCGATATATCGATATTATTTTTCGATATGAACATCTATGTCTACAGACCGGCGTTTGAAACCTATGACAGTCCTCTTCCCGGTAATACCAATTTTGTTTAAATCGGTTGATAGATAGCAAAGTTATGACAGTTCTCCCAAAACAACTATTTTGTCGATGTTAAAATATTAAAATGTTGCTCAAACAATGCTCATTACATTCTTCGATAGCAAAGGAAATGTCCACAGGGAATTCGTTCCAACTGCCCAAACAATTACTGACGTATTTTTATACTCTAGATGAAATCATATAGAGTATTATAAGTTTAATCCAGCACAAAAGTTTGTAACGCATAGAACCAAGGCTCGGACGAAAAAAAGTTATATATTATTTTTTGTTTATTTGTGGCCAAAAACCTCAAATCCGCTTGACGTCCGTCCGTCCGTCCGTCCGTCCGTCTGTCCGTGAACACGATAACTCAAGAACGCCTTCACCTAGGATCTTGAAATTTTGAATCTGGATGTTTGGTTAAATTTGTAAGGCTAAGTTCGTTAACGGGCCAAATCGTTCTACTCCTTCGGGTAGCTGCCATACAAAATGTCCTTAAAACACGTGTTCAAGAATATTGGTCGATAACTTCAGAAGAGTTTAAGCTACGACATTGAAATTTTGTATGTGTTATTTTTCCAATAGTTAGAGCTAAATATATGATTATGAAGAAAATCCTGTAAGTCCTTCGTGTAGCTGCCATACAAATATCCTGTCAAAATGTATTCATTTAATTTACGAAACTCACTATAACTCAAGTAATCTTTTAGCTACTAATTCGGAATTTTGTACAAATTAGTTTTGAGTGAAAAGAAAGTTTGGCTTTACTAGTCAGAAAAATCCTATTACTCCTTCGGGTAGCTGCCATACAAAATGTCCTTAAAACACGTGTTTAAGAATATTGGCCGATAACTTCAGAAGGGTTTCAGCTACGTCTTTGAAATTTTGTATGTGTTATTTTTTCAATAGTTGAAGCTAAATGTATGATTATGAAGAAAATCCTATTAGTCCTTCGTGTAGCTGCCATACAAATATCCTGTCAAAACGTCTTCACTTAATTTACGGAACTTAATATAACTCAAGTAATCTTTCTGCTATGAATTAGAAATTTTGTACAAATTAGTTTTGAGTAGAAACAAAGTTCGAGTTTACTAATCAGCGAAATCCTATTACTCCTTCTGGTAGCTGCCATACAAAATGTCCTTAAGACACGTGTTCAACAATATTTTTCGATAACTTTTGAACGCTGGAAGCTACGAATTTGAAATTTTGTACACGTTCATTTTTAAATGGTTCCAAGGAAAAGGATAAATATGTAAGAAATCGAGTGAGTCCTTCCTGCACCTCCCATGTGAAAGTCCTTCAAAAAGGACATTTTTTTCGATGACTTACCCAGTTTAAGATATGAAATTAAACACTGAATATTGTCTTTTAGGTTTGAGTATCAATCAAATGGGTGTCCTTAATAAAGGACATACGACATGCACACACGTAATTCTACTATATACCCAACTACAATATAAATCGGAGTTCAGTATTCATCTAGAGTATTATACGATTGGCTTGCAGCCGATCGTGACTGCAGTATGTTTTCTCGAAGTTTTGAAGCGTGTGAGGGCCAGAATCCGTCGTATTCGACCCAAACATTCTGGCTCTTCGTCGGTGAATGATTCCGCGAAACTACCTACCCAACCACCCACACCAACACTTTTAGTAATACTTCATATAAATAGATCCGACTGGAAATCTGGATCGGATCGCCGTGAACTTTAACCTTGTGAATTAAATGAATATAAAGATACACAATTGAACAGAACCTCTATATAGTGACCACCCAAGGGATCGTGCAAAACTGGTCACTTTATTCGATTGGACAGATTATAAAAATAATTTAACAAATAAAATCCGTTTCTGATTTACATCGGGACCGGAAAAAATGGCAACTTTAGGCGAGTGGTCAAGATAGTGTTACATGTAAACCTGGCAACCGCGCAACTCAATCAGTTTCGCATAAAAGAAACAGCAACAAGCGAAAACCTAGCTGGAAATTAAACCCAATCAAAAGCCTAGTTGAGTATATAAGGGCGGAACTAATTCGAAGGGAAACGCCTTCTAATCGAATGTTCCCGTTTGTCTCAGAACAGCGTAGAAGATCAAAATCGAAAGATCTCAAGCTCACTAGAAAACCCTCTACACACCACCGAACGAAGATTCAAGAACAGTCTCAACAACAGACAAGTAGTATAAAAGCAGGTGAAGCTTTCAGCGAAGGACATAGTAATTTTTATTACGTCGACTGTGACAGCCAGCGTGTATACGCGACCGTGTCAAGGGATATATAAGCGGTTTTGCCATACAGTGCGAATTATTGTGCGAATAGAATTAAAGTGTGATTAATAAATTATCACTTATTTTGATTTTAAACGAACTATGTTTTACTTGAAATCCCGGCGAACCCCTAGCTCGCAACAATTGGTGTCAGAAGTGGGATTTCAAGGATTAATTCGGGTTAAAATCGCGGGTGGAAAAAGTGAGTTTAAAATTCTGGAACTGACAAAGTGAGAATTTTGTGCGCGAATAAAGTTTTCAAACTGTGAAGTGAAGTGAAAATTCTCGAACGGACAGTGAGAATTTTGTGAAATCGAATATTTTCGAGTGCTCTAGTGAGCGGTATCTTGAATTAGTAAAGTGAAAAGTTCTGTCCGTATGAGAACTTTTCAATTTGAGTGAATTTGAATCGCGGAAAATCTTTAACGGACTAATAATCGGTGGTGAAAATGCCGCGTTATCTTAAAGATTTAAAATTAACGGAACTCAAGGAAGAGCTCGGTAGACGGGAATTGTCAACAACTGGAAACATGTCCGAACTTGTCAGCCATACGATAGAAGTATTTGAGGCTGAGGGTAAAGGCGCAGACAATTTCAAGTTTCCAATCGAAGAAGCTCGTACAGCAAACAGTGATGAGTGCTCCGATATATCAGACTCTCTGAGACAGTTAATGAAGCAAATGATGAACCAACAAAGAGAGCTCTCAGCAGATCTCAGCCAGAAAATGGACCACCAAAGTCAACAACACAGTCAACTATCAACAGACTTAAATCAGAAATTGGACCAGCAAAATCAGAAATTAGACCAACAAAGTCAGCTGTCAGCAGACATTAACAAGAAGTTAAATAAAACATCAATAGACCTTAATGAGAAGCTAGACCAGACTTCGAAGGACCTTAACCAAAAATTGGAGCTGCAAAATAATAAAATAGACACCATGGGTAAAATAATCGAAGAAAATCTGGAGACGAAACTTCGAACTTTTGAAGATCAAATTACGGAAAAGACATCTGTGATTGTGGAGGAAGTTGAACGCTTAAAAAGGGACCTTGATAACGTGCAAGCGACTGGAGTCATCAAGACAGAACACGTTACGCACAAAGATCTCAAAGCTCCGATCTTCGATGGACAAACACCGTGGGCTATCTATAAGACCCAATTCGAGGCGGTCGCGAGAAATAATCATTGGAATGATTTGGAACGAGGAACGGCTCTTATATTAGCGCTAAGAGGTCAACCAGCAGAAGTTCTTCACCCAATTCCTCAAGAGCAACAACAAGATTTTTCGAAGTTGGTACAGACCGTGGATCTTCACTACGGTAGTGATCACATGCGAGAGATCTACAAAACACAACTGTACAACCGAATCCAAAAGAATGGTGAAACACTTCAAGAGCTGGCACGCGATATTGAACGACTTACACTATTATCGCTTCCCAATGCGCAAACAGAGCACCGCAACGATACAGCTATTTTCGCATTTAACAGTGCGGTATAACTGAGGAGTGTGTATGTCAGAGAGCAGAGTACACCAAACGGAGCGAAGGATTTGGTGCTCCCCGATGTTGGAATTGCGGACAGGCAGGATACTTAGGACGCGACTGTCGAAAACCAAGAAAGGCTACCAACTATTGTTCCGGCTGTGCTGCTAAACAAAAGGGAGAACGAGGCGAACCATCACGAGAGAACGCTTCGCAGTCCGGGAAACGAGTAAAAGCCAACTTCTGGGGACGCCCCCGGAACCGTCATCGCAGTTTCTCGACTACATCGTGGTGAAAACGACTTATGCATGAGTGGTCGAGTCGACAAATTAAACTGCATAATAGCAATTGACATAGGCACAACATGATTAGTGCTGAGATCTGACCTCGTAGACCGTACTTGGCTTCACAACACCAAAAAGTACGCACTTCGCACAGCAACAGGAGAAACTACTACAGTCGATGTGGCAATATCACGTGACATCCAGCTTGGAGATTTGACATTCTCGCATGTATTCGTGGTGGCTGATATTACCGACGAGTGTATTCTTGGAATGGATTTTCTGAAACCACACGGTATCCAGCTGGACCTAGGACAACGAATAATGAAGTGGCGGAACATCGAAATGCCAATGGCAATAACATCCTCCAACACAACTAAGCTGCGAGTTATATTGTGCGAAGATGCGGATATACCAAAGTCATCAGAGAATGTTATTTGGGCAGAGCTCGATGGGGATCCCGAGAACCGCCGATTCTACTTCATCGAACCAGAAACGACACCGGCATTACGAGGTCTAATATTGGGAAAAACGCTAGTAAAAAGAATTGAGAAGATGATTGTACCAATATGAGTGCTCAACGTTTCGGACAGCATTACCAGCATAAAGAAAGGAGATGTAATTGGCAGCTGCGAACCAATCTCGGCGATGACGAGTATAGACACTGAAGAACATCATGACGTAGCCTCTAAAAATAATTCAAGAAGGAAGAATAGTGTAACATCAGCAGTTCTTCAGTCAAGCAACCTTAGAGGAGCACAACACAAGCAAGCAGTGGATTTGATCGAAAGATTCAGCGATGTCTTCTCCACCGTGGATGAGGACTATGGCAAAACAAACCTAGTGAAGCATCATATAGATACCGGAAGTGCTACACCGATACGTCAGCCCCCAAGAAGAGTACAACTAGCGAAACAAAGAGAAGTGAATTCAATGGTCAAAACTATGGAGCATCAGGGAATAATCGAAGAATCGAAGAGTCCGTGGATATCGCCAGTGGTGCTGGTTAAGAAAAAGGATGGCAGTACCCGTTTTTGTGTAAACTACAGACTACGAAAAAGGATAGCTATCCACTACCTAGAATCGACGATATCATAGATACCCTGACAGATGCTAAATGGTTCTCAACGTTGGACCCAAAAAATGGTTACTGGCAAGTGGAAATAGACGAAAATGATAGAGAGAAAACAGCATTCTCTGTCGGCAGCGGACTGTGGCAATTCATCGTAATGCCGTTTGGCCTGTGCAATGCTACAGCTACATTCGAGGGCTAATGGAATTTGTTTTGCGTGGCCTTAGTTGGAAAATTTGTCTAGTTTAACTAGATGACGTGATCGTTATCGGCAAGTCCTTCGAGGAACATCTGAAAAATCTACAGGAAGTCTTCCAGTGACTGCGAGCGGCAAAATTAAAGCTGACTCCAGTTCTGGCGTATCCAAAACCAGGCCACGGTTTTATCATACACATCGACACAGTGGTCGGAAATATCAATCTGGGAGGACAAGATTCTAAAAACATACATCGCCAAAAAAATGTTAAAAATAGTGTACGTGTGTCTCCTATATCTATAGTTGATTGTGACAGTACAGTCAATGCGCTTGCGCGTACGCCATGCACGCAGCGATTCACTAAAGCTCACTGTAAAACTCCGCTCGAAGTCAGTCTAATATAAGAGCTGTTACAACTAGTGTTTCCTGTCGAGTTCAAAACCATTAAATATAGTTTTTAATTATGGGTGACTTAGTACAAGGTATATGCAGCTAAAAAAAATATTGACAAAAATGAATTTACACATTGTATACAATTTATTGATTGGTACAAATTTTAAGTTTTAGAAGTCGTGATAAGTAATTACTTAAGCTTTGAATCACTAAAGCTTTTAACTTATGTTCCAACCTTTGGCAATCATAAAATTAATACATGAAATTAGTGAAAACATTAAAGATTATTATCCTGCCAAAATTATATCCATAAAGATCCATAAAAATCCATAAAAAGATTTTAATTTATTATAGGTGCAACGGTCGGAATTTCCCGAAGAATATGATTTGAGGTTTGGAAATTAGAAAAAAATCTAATAAATAAAAATGCCGCCGTTCAGCAACGAGTATTGCATTCATTTGGCATACAAGAATTATCTGAGGACTTAAAGAAAATTTTGGAACCTCAAATCGTCTACATATGCAGAGTTTTTCAAGAAAAATGGAAGAATTCCCATTATAGTCTACAGAATTTTCTGTATAAATTTGATGAGTGGTTAAATAGCTTAATAGAATTTAATGGAATTTCGGAATACATAAAATCAACAACGAGCAATTGCGATCGTGCAGTTGGAAGACCGACTACATTATTTTCAGGGGCAACTGAAAGAACAAAGCGAAGAAAGGTAAAAAAATTGTCGGAAAATAGTATGGATGAATTAACATTTGCTTCGCGAATGAGTCTGCAACAGGAAGGTAGACGGGATGCAGCACAAATTGTGAAGGAGATTTCACAATATTCTCCAGCAAGAGCATCAAAGATAAAAAAAAGCTTATAATAATGAAAAATAAAATGACAAAAAAGATTTATATTAACATTCGGAAAGAAGGAAAAATTCATAACTCAGATATATATCCAAGTTATGACGATTTATTAATCGGAAAAAAGCTTTGTTATCCATCAGAAATAATAGTGGACGATTTATCTGCCACAGTTAAGCTTCAAGCGATACTTGATCACACTACAAGTAGAATTATTAGCCTCATCGACCAGAATGAACAACTATTAAATTTTATAGACAGTAATAGCACTGATACAATATTGGTTGCAGACTATAAATGGGGGTGAGATGGGGCATCTGGTTATTCTAGATACAAACAAACATTTGACGGCTTTGATGGAATACAAAAAGACGACTCATTTTTATTTGTAGTGAGCTTTGTTCCACTTCAAATCACTTTCAATAAGAATTCACTTATTTGGAAAAATCCAAGCCCATCTTCCACAAAGGATTTAATCAAAGAAGAAATTAAAGCAATCCAGGATCAAATATTGACATTGGCTCAGACCAAAATCTATATTGGAGGGAAACATGTAATTATCAACCACAATATGCACTTAACAATGGTCGATGGTAAAATTTGTAGTGTTCTAACAGAGAAATCTTCTGCAAAGTGTTATATTTGCGGGGCCAATCCTCGAGAAATGAACAATTTGATGAACCACAGATTTCGGCAGCAAGACTCTTCAGCAATTTCTTTAGGAATATCAAGTTTGCATGCATGGATAAGAAGCTTGGAATGCATTTAAAATATATCGTACAAACTTCATGTGAAATGTTGGCAAGCAAGAGGTCCTTTAAAAGAACAAGTTCAATTACGAAAGCAAAGAATTCAGCACGAACTACGACAAAAAATGGGTTTGTTGGTGGATATACCAAAGCCTGGATGTGGTACAACCAATGATGGTAACAGTGCAAAAAAATGTTTTTCTGATCCTAAACTTGCTTCTGAGATAACAAGGATTAGCGAAGAATTAATATTCCGTTTATCAATTATTTTACGAACCACTTCATGCAGCTATCCTATCGACGTTGATCCTTATCAAAAATATGCGTACGATACAGCTGAACTCTTCATACAGTTATATGGTTGGTATTATATGCCAGCTACCATTCACAAAATATTAATTCACGGAGCGGACATCATCAAGGCTGCAATTTTACCAATTGGACAATTGTCGGAAGATTTAGAAGCCAAGCATAAGGACTGTAAACGGATCAGGACTAATGCAACAAGAAAGTTTTCAAGGAAGAACACACTGGAAGACTTAATCCATTACTTGCTGGTGAGTTCAGATCCAGTCATAAGCTGTATACGCTATTCTAACAAGGTCAAGAAAAGCTCTTTTCCACCTGAGGCTATGAACTTACTACAAAAGTCACAACATTCATATCCTACTGATGGTTCTGCTGAGGATGATGGAGAGTCATCAGATGAATAATAAAGAACTTAACTTTCTATTGCTTTTCACACAGAATTTAATAAATATGTAGATACTTATACCTATTATGTTTTAATATTTTTTTTTATTTTAATTTATGTAATAATGGTCCAAATTAAACAAATGAACACTTATCATTCATATCCATATTAAAAAAAAATAATTTTGAATAATAAAGCCATCGCAATTTATTATTAGCTTGTTATTAATTTTGTCACCCCAGATTTCCAATTACGACCACTGTGCGACGCCAGCAATGTCGTTATCGGAGCAGTACTATCTCAGGAGATCGACGGACAAGAGAGAGTGCTATCATACTACAGTCGAGTGCTCTCAAAATCAGATAGGAACTATTGCATAACTCGCCGAGAGCTATTAGCCATTGTAGAAGCTACAAAACATTTTCACAAATATTTCTGTGGTCAAAATTTAATTCTTCGAACGGATCACGCATCGCTTAAATGGCTACTTCGGTTTAAGAATCCCGAGGGCCAAGTAGCAAGATATATAGAAAGGCTTGAATCCTACGATTTTCAAATTGTTCACCGAAGAGGGAGAGTTCACGGTAATGCCGACGCGCTCTCACGTCGTCTTTGTCTACCAAACTCCAAGCATTGTCACCGCGTAGAAGAAAAAGAAGTCGGAGAAACCATTCAGCGAATAACGACCGAACCAAAGGATGGATGAAATCAGCAAGAACTGGAAGATGCCCAAAGAAAAGATCCAGATATTTCACCGATCATGGCATGGAAGGACAAAATGGAGCGGTCTGAGTGGAAAGACATCCCACAATTCTGCGAAACCTTAAAGAGTTATTGGGCACAATGGAACTTCCTCCACCTAATAGGTTGTAGTTTGTTGTTTGGAGTCCTTTTATGGTTAAATCTCTAACCCAGGGCTCCTGTAAAAGGCCTCCTCTTCTAGGAAGACTAAAAGGTTATCCGAGGCACTCTTCGAGCGCTGCAGGTTAACCTGGATGACCTTCAACATTTTAATTTTTTCCTTCCTCCCCCACATCAATCCTCATGTCCTCCAACAACCCGTTGGCCACGTCGACAACATCTGTGTCGTCGTCCGAACTAGAGGACTGAAAAACTTTAACTTTGGCAAGCCTGATGCCAAGCCTTAGTCGGTGGTCCGCTTTTTCTAGTGCCCCAAGGCACTTCTCGTTGATCAGAAGGAGGTAGGTGAGGCTGCCACTCTGTTGCTCTTCTTCCTTAATGACCGACCAGTCATCCATGGGGATTTTAGGATTCTGAATACGCAGCAAACGAATAACAACACACGCAACACACGACTCCAGAAACGCTTTCAAGAGGCTGTCCGTGCACCGAATTACCCTATATCCCCTGACCATCTCGTCGCAGTCAAATTCTGGTGTGGGTTGGGTCTCGTTTTTGAGCAGATGTAGCATGAGCATGTTCGACAGTCTGCCCTCCACTTTAGTCCATATATCTGCCGTCAGTTTTCCATCGCTTGACAGCTCGTTCAGGAGTGCTACGTGCAGGTTGTTTCTCACTACCTCCGAGAAAGTCTTCGCTGTCTGAACACTGACGACTGGTGAACCGTTGTTCTGGTTGGAACTCTTGGACTTTGTCACCCTGCTTCGTTTCGTGACATGGTCGACTTCGTCCTGGGACCGGTTCCGCTTGGAACTGCTGTTGTGGCTCGGTTTCTATCGTGCGTTTGTTGTGCTCTTCAACAATCGCCTGATAGAACGCTTTGTCGTGTTCGTCACGCTCATGGACTATACCAGCCGCTTCATTCTTCGCTATCTTGCCAAGAATGAACAGGGCCTTCAGGTATCGGGTCCTACTGACGACACCGGGGGACTTGCGTTTTTTTGCCGGTTTTCGAATGCCTAGACTGGCATTCTTCGCCCGTGCTTCGCTTGTGCGGTCCATGGTGGTTGATGGGTGAGGCTGCGCAGGTGTGCTTTGGCTGGTACTCGCTGCGCTGCCTAGTTCGACGATTGTCTCCTGACTGGAGGCAAGCAGTTCCTCCTCTGAGGAAGTGCCGATGTCTGACTTGGCATCGGCTTCATTTTGTTTTGTTTTGTTTTGTGTTTTGTTTGTTTTGTTTATAGAAATCATGTTTTGGTCCCACGAGTATGCTCGGAAAGGTTGGTCCATCTTGATAGAGCCGGCATATCAAGACAAGGCAAAGGACACTGCGGGGGGGTGCCCAATTTTACCCAGCAGGCCACCGTTCGCGGTTGGCAGAGATTGGACCCCAACCAACTAGTCCATGGGCACGGTACTGCAGTGACACCCTTGGATTTGGTCCTGTAAAGGAGGCGTGGAAAAGAAAAGGTATTGGGAGGACGACACGAGGGAGTATATACACAGCTGGGTACCTCTCTCTTAATGACCACAGCACAGTGTAAGTCTTAGCTAGAAGGAAGATCCATCCCGACTAGTCATTTTCAGCAGGCACCCACGTGGAGGACTAAAGATGAGGATTTTTTGCCTACCTAGATGTAAATAGAACCTTGGCAAAGATACGAGAGAGGTTCTATTGGTTCCCTCTCTGCGATGACGTCAAAAATTGGTGCCGTAAGTGTATGCCCGCAACGCAGATCAAAGGGAGAAATGCAGCAACACAACGTGGGAGCTGGATATTGCTGGACCATTTCCGGAATCGGAAAATGGTAATCGCAACATTCTTGTGGTCATCGATTATTTCAGCAAGTGTCCCAAAGCTTACACAATTCCAAATCAAGAAGCAGTTACCGTCGCGGAATAAATTGTTACCAGATTAGATTAGATTTGGAAATAGGGGTTGGTATGGTTAACCTCTGTCACTGCAGCCACAGTTGGGCTTATTGTGACGTACCCCCGGTTTGATTATGATTCCTCTTCGATCCCTGCGCTTTCATTGAAGCCTAGTATTTTGCGAAGAGGAATGGTCAGGAATTCCGATGGGTCCATGAAACCCTGACCGAAGTGACGAAGCCTTTTGCGAGTTAAACCCTCACATTCACAGAGGATATGCTCTGGTGTTTCGTCTTCGTCATTGCATATTCTGCAAATTTTAGTCTCAGAGAGACTAATCCTATTGAGATGCTACCTCATGTGACAATGTCCAGTCAGAGCTCCCACTAAGGTTCGGGTCTGATATCTGCTTAATTTTAGATAATCAGATGTTCCTTTTTCCGAGTGTTTTGGCATAAAAAGCTTTGAGTGCCTGTTGCCCAGTGCCAAGTCCCAGTGAATGGCACTTTGCGATTTTTTCCACTTTCGGATGTTCATTCTGGCTGTGCTTAATGGTATCCCACAGAATGGATATGGTCCCATGAAGTCAGCTTCTGAACCTTTCCTAGCCATTAAGTCGGCCATTTCATTACCTTCATAGCCGCTGTGTCCCGGAATCCAAATGAGACTAACTCTGTTCTTATTTCCGAGTTCAATCAGGCATTGGAGGCAATTCCAAACAAGTTTGGAGTAGATTTGAACGGACTGAAGTGCCATTATTGCTGCCTTGCTGTCCGAGAGAATATATATTTGTTGGTTTTTGTAGCCCCGTCTGATATTTTCTCTAATGCATAGTTCAATAGCATGAGTCTCCGCCTGAAAAACAGTGGATGTTATGTGCATGCTACAGTAGAATTTCACATTTGGGCGCACTCCATAAACTCCTGCTCCTACACCTTGATCCGTTTTAGATCCGTCTGTGTACCAGATTATGGATCCTGGTTTTGGAGTGGGTTTGTTTGTGGCCCAATCCTCCATTTCAGGTAGGACAACTTTGAATGGCTTTGTGAAATTAAATTTCGGTACCATTGAATCAGAAAGAGGTCTCGCTAGTATCGGGTCCTTGTTGAGTTCCGCGGAGAGAGTTGGGCAAGCTATTTTGCGCTCTGACTCGTCCTCCGAGCTCAAAAGTTTGTATGTGGTGAATCTGGCTTCTTTCTGTATTTCTAAGTGTAGAGGTGCTAGGTTGAGAAGCACCTCTAAGGCAGCTGTGGGAGTGGTGCGCATCGCCCCAGTAATACCCAGGCATGTCAGTCTTTGTAATTTAGTCAGCTTAAGCTGAGCAGTTTTCTGCTTTGTTTTCTTCCACCAGACGGATGCCGCGTAAGTTATAATGGGCCTAGCAACGGCGGTATACATCCAGTATGTTAGTTTTGGACTCAGTCCCCAGTTTTTGCCGAGGAGGCTCCTGCAGGTCCAGAGAGAGATTCTGGCCCTTTCAAGAACTTTGTCCAAATGAACATTCGAGGTGAGCTTTTCATCCAGGATAATACCCAGGAATTTTATCTCACTAGAATACTCTATGGATTCTCCAAAAAGAGTAGGCTTAGATAGCTTGTCCTTACACCTCCTTTTAGTGAATGGAACAATTGTGCTTTTCTTTGGGTTGATACCCAATCCTGCTTTAGTGCACCAGGTTGCTACCTGGTTTAGGGTATTCTGAACTAGATCAGCCACCGTCGCTTCAAATTTACCTCTAACAAGGATGGCAAGGTCGTCAGCGTAACCCTGTACCGTGACTCCGGAATTAGTTAGGTCTTGAAGAAGGTCGTCCACTACTAAGCACCAGAGGATGGATGATAGTACCCCACCCTGCGGACAGAATTTCGCAGCTGTGACTGTGACTGTTGAGTCGGCTAGTGTCGAAGTTATTTTTCTGCGTTCTAGCATGGCCTTGATCCAACTGCAGGTTTTTGGATCAATACCACGCTTTTGTGCAGCAGAGTAGATACTTTCGTAGGCAGTGTTGTCAAAAGCCCCTTCAATATCTAAGAAGAAACCCACAGCTATTTCCTTGTCCGTAATCGATTTCTAGATTTTCGTAACTAGGTTTTGTAAGGCATGGGTTGTAGACTTCCCTGGTTGATATGCATATTGATTGGCGTGCAAGGGTTGAGATTTCAAAGTCCCATCTCTGATATGCCTATCAATAATCTTTTCCATAGTTTTTAAGAGAAATGACGTTAAGCTGATAGGACGATACGACTTAGGATTATTGCTCGAGCGGCGCCCTGTTTTTGGTATGTATATCACCTTAACCTTACGCCAGGATATGGGTATGTAACCCCATGCGTGGCTTGATCTAAATATGGATAACAGTGTTGGTAGAAGATGGTCCATTCCTCTTTGTAGTAAAGCGGAAAATATTCTGTCTTCTCCAGGCGATTTAAATGGTTTGAAACTACGTATAGACCATTTAACCTTGTTGGCAGTGAAGATCTTGGCTGAGTTTTTCCAGTCCAATATGGTTGGTCTGCTCGGCTTTGGGACAGTGTACCGTTCTTCATTGCTTGGTTCTATGGTTCAGGATCCTGGGAAATGAGTTTGAGCTAAAAGTTCTAACGTCTGTTTCCCATTTTCGGTAATCGAGCCATCGGGTTTCTCTAATAATCCCATTTTGTTAGTGTGTGCGTTAGAAAGTATTTTGTGTACTCTTGCGCTGCTGGGTAAATCGTTCATACCCTGGCAAAACAATTTCCACGAATTTCTCTTCGCACGTCTAATTTCGTGGTTGTACTCTGTTAGAGCCCTTTTGTACGATTCCCACTCACCAGTTTTTTTAGCACTATTGAAGAGCTTTCTTGTTTGAGATCTGAGCTTAGTTAGTGCTGGGTTCCACCAAGCTCGTTTCCTGTTACTTGCTCTGGACCTTTCCGGGCAGGATGAGTTGAAAGCAGTTTCAATAGCATTGCGTATTTCTTCTGATGCTATTTCCATGCTGTCAATGTCCTTAATATTACGTATGGTTCCGGCCATGAATTCCGACAATTTCTGGTCGTATAGTTCCCGTCGTTTGTGTCTTCCTGTACGTTTCGGACAAAATGGTATTTGATTCTATGTTAAATAAGATATGCCTATGATCTGACATAGTCATCTGATAGTCTCATTAGAGACGTGCCAGTTGCAAATTTTTGTGCTCAGGAATTGAATACAAATGGTAAGATCCAGGACCTCCTGCCTGACTCTGTTTATGAAAGTGGGTTTGTTACCTCTATTGAGAATATTTAGGTTGTTAGTATAAATAAAATGTAGCAGCAACTCGCCCGTTCATTGATGTTAGAACTTGACCACATAGTGTGATGTGCATTGGCATCACAGCCAAGTACCAGCTGCTTGTCAGTCATCCGGCATAGGTCGACGATGTCCCTGATGACGGGTGACGTTGGTTCAGTGCAATCCCCGGGAAGGTAGGCTGAGCATATGATGATCTCTGTCCTGCCCTTCGGGACCGGCAGCTCTACAAAGGCCGCTACAACGTCCTTCGTACAGTAACCTGGAATTGGAACATATTTAGTATTCTTTTTAAAAAGTAAACATGCTCTGGGTCTACCGGTATTGGTAGAGGCATACAAGAGCTCGCCCACGGTCAACCCTCTTACTTGGTCCTCCGTTAAGTATGGCTCCTGGATAAGAGCGACGTCAAGGTGAGCTTCAGTCAATCTGCGAGAGAGGACTGCTGACGATGCTTTCGCATATTGCAGGTTCACTTGAAGGCACCTGAAGGCGGTCATTGATCGGCAGTCGGAGACCCAATGTACCTAAGATAGGTGCGCTTGCGTATCGATCTGTGTTGAGAGTTCCTCGTTCAAATCAAAGGTCCCTGTTACCGTAGCAAAGTTTAGCAAGCTCTGCATGCTGCTACGCGAGACTTCTCCAAGGTTTGCGAAAGACGGTGCACCTAGAGCCTTCACCCGTCTCCTAGCAAGAGCCGGGCAGCTGCACAGGAGGTGTTCTAGTGTTTCCCGTTCCGCGGGAAGTTTGCAGTTCCTGCATATATCATTAGTGATTAGCCCCCATCTGTACGCATGCGCCCCAATCAAGCAATGGCCGGTAAGAATACCGACTAAAGTTGCACATTGCGCCCTTGGTAGTGCTAACAAGAGTTTAATACTTTTCTCGTTGTGAGTGTTCCACATTTGCTTCGTGGGTCTGGAGGTTGACATAGCCTGCCACCTGGCCTCGGACCGGCTTACCATCTTCCTTTCTATAGAGTTGTAAATAACGTTAAGAGGCGGTGGTACCGAGACCGCGGCTTCCTGCCCAAGGTTTGCACCTTTTTTAGCAAGACCATCGGCGATGGTCCCAGCAGAGCTCCACTTTCCTATTTGGGCACAGTTTCTGTAAAGCGCGTCGACAGTTGAGTACCGCCTTAGATTTGATAGTGCAGGATTTCAGAGCCATTAAGGCTGCTTGGCTATCCGTATAGATAAAGACTGCCTTATCCCTTCTGAATCGCCAGTACCTCCGCTTGGAAAATACTGCAATTATTCGGCAGTCTGTAGCTAGAGTTTGTTGGAAGATCAAATAAGTGCACGGCTGCGCCCACTCCGTCTTCCATCTTTGAACCGTCTGTATAGATGTTAATCGACCCTGCAGTGTCACCGGTTCTTGCCTCTTAGTATTCCCTGCTTGGTATGTTTATGGCGAACTTCCTGTCAAACCAGAGCTTAGGATCTGCGTAGTCTGTAGTCTCTGCTGAAGGTAGACTGATGTTACTGTGCCCGTATGGACATGTTTTGAGCTGGTTTGACTCTCTGAGTCTTAGGGCGCATTTGCCTGCCACGTATTTAGCGAACAGGTCAATTGGTGGCAGAGAAAGGAGTACGTTGAGCGAGTCTGAAGAAGTGGTGCGAAGGGCGCCTGTTACTCCCAGACAAGCCTGTCTCTGTACCTTTTCCAACTTTTTCCTGAAAGTTACTTTGTCGAGTATTGGCCACCATTTTAGCAGATCGTATAAAAGGATTGGCCTTACTACAGCCGTGTAGATCCAGTAAGTGATCCTTGGCTCTAGACCCCACCTCCTACCGAACATTCTTTTGCACGCGTAGAAAGCGATGGTTGCCTTAGCCACCCGCTCTTCCGTATCGAGTTTCCATGTCAGCTTGCTGTCTAGAGTTACTCCTAGATATTTGGCAAGGCCTTTTAGGGTTAGCTCAGTGTTACCCATCTTAGACAGCTTAAACTGTTGAGTCTTAGTTCTCCTAGGAAAGAGAACCAGTTCTGTTTTCGATGGGTTAACATTGAGCCCTCTGGTTCTCGACCAGTATAGTAGCTTGTTTAGAGCCCGCGTTGTAAGCTCAGACAGCGTGCTTGTGTACCTGCCTGATGCCAGTATCGCCACGTCATCGGCATAGGCTTCCAAATCCACCCCCGAGTCGTTAAGTTCCTTCAGTGCCCCATTTAAAGTGAGTATCCACAAAAGTGGTGATAATACCCCCCCTTGTAGAGTACCTTTATTTGTAATTTTGTAGGAATGAGCACTACCCCATTCCGACGATATAGACCTGCTTCTAAGCAGTGTTACGATCCATTTACTTATAGTACTGTGGACGTTTGCAGAGCCCAGAGCCTTAACAATTGCCTCTGTAGTAACATTGTTGAAAGCCCCTTCTATATCCAAAAAAGTTCCCAATGTGAACTCCTTGTACTCTAGCGATCATTCGATTATACCCACAACCTTATGCAAAGCCGTGTCCACCGATTTTCCTTTGATGTATGCGTGTTGGGCCTTTGAGAGATGGTTAGGATCTATGGTATCCCTGATATAACCATCTAGTATCCTTTCCAATGTCTTGAGAGTAAAAGATGTCAGGCTGATAGGTCTGTAATCCTTCGGATTAACATGACTGCTTTTACCCGCTTTCGGTATAAATACCACTCGAGCGTTCCTCCATGCCTCGGGCACGTAATTGAGTTTTAGGCAACCCTTAAAAATCGCCTGGAGCCATGGAATCACCAGACTTTCCATATTTTGTAGCATGGCAGGTATAATTCCATCCGGCCCAGGCGACTTGTAAGGGTCGAATGAGCTGATAGCCCACCTTACCCTGCTGGCTGTAAAGAGCCCTGGGATGCTCGCCATAGGCGAGTTCCCCACTGCTGCATTGTGAGTATGGCCAGGATCCCGGCAGCCCGGAAAATGGGCGCTTAAAAGGGCTTCAAGTGTTTCCTTGCTGTCCTTCGTCCAACTACTATCCATCCTACTCAGCAGAGCGGGCGGAGTTGGATTCTTAGATATTTATCCTGAGTCTTAAGGATTCTGACGTTCTCTCGATTTGGCTGCAGAAATTTCTCCAGCTGTCACGCTTCGACTTTTTCAGTTCCCTCTTAAAGAGTTTTAGCGAGTTTCTGTATTCGGCCCACACTTCCGATTGATTGGTGCGCTTCGCCGAGTTAAAGAGTTCTTGGACTTTCCTCCGAGACTATCCCAATTCCTTACTCCACCAAGGAGGTTGGGATTTTCTCGACGGTTTCCTACGTGGGCAAGACTTTTCGAAGGCTTTGTTAAGAGTGTTAGTTAAGAAGTTTGTAGTATATTCCAGCGTGCGTGCATTCCAAATATGTTCAGGCGCCCTACCCTCGAGTCTGTTCCTTACTATATCTGAAAACAACGCCCAATTTGTTTTTGCCGGATTTCTGTACGTAGAAATATTGGTACTAAGACCCGACGCCACTACGAACCCTATGTACCTGTGGTCCGAGAAAGATGGTCTATCCAAGACCATCCAGCTCTCCACACGACAGCCATCCGTATCCGTATGCAGCGTCAAATTGAGTACGTTTTTGCTGGTTGGACCCTTGTATGTCGGTGTGTCCCCGCGGTTACCGATTAGTAGATTAGTATTGAGAATAAAGTGTAATAAAGACTCACCCCTTTCGTTGATATATATGCCATATATGCCAAAGCGATAAGCAGCGGCTGCTGTCCACTCGCTCCCTCTATCAGCGCCACCGTCAAATCATTCGTGCTGTAATTAGATGTTAGAAAAGCATTAAGGTTCTTTTTGGCCATAATGGCCGACCGTTTCTTACCTTCCTTTTGAGAGAAAATTGTATGGTAGTTTCGTGACGCTAGCCCCCTGATGTCCCCGTTGCCAGAGATCCAAGGTTCCTGGATGAGCGCCACATCATAGTTCCCTTGTTCAAGGGTGAGAAGTAGCTCAGCCGAAGCTAAACTACTGTAGTGCAGGTTGATTTGTATTAGACGTAGCATACTGGGGATCTATGCCTGTCTGATTACGCACTGAGACCTGGGTAAGAGTAGCGTCCGGATCCAACGTCTCAGAATCGCTCCCTAACTCTGTGTTTAGCGATATATTTGTGGCAGCCGCGGTCAGGATATATATCCCTAGGTCCCTCTCCACTTCGTTGGCCTCGAGAGTGTTCGCATTTCCATCTTTGGAATGGCGCTTCTTGAGACGCAGGTAAACACTCCCGATGCCCCAAGCCATTTTCCCGAAGCGGGGATAAAGAAGATCCTCAGCCTTCTCATTTATCTGGAGGATGACCTCCTGCCCCCCATCTTTGGCGGCCGGCTTATTTACCTTGATGACCCTCCAGTCATCAGTAGGAATGTCGGGATTATGCCTCTGGATCAGCTTAAGAGCAGTCTCTGCAAGTAGAACCCTTGGCAGAAATAATTTTGCCTTCGGCACGGACGGTATGAGTACTCTGTCCACTATCTCCAGCTTCGCATTTTCCCACAGAGGTTCCAGAGAGAGGACGGTCTTTTTACACCAATCAAGTGTAAACTCGTCGTTACACTTGATTATTTTGACCTCATTGAACCACCCTGCCTCATCGAATGTAGGCATAGGCTTGTCCAAGTTGGCCTCCATGTATAACACAAGTTCGTCCAGCAGTCTCATCTCCACTTTTCCAGACTGATCCTTCCAAGTTGGTCACTATGGTCGACGAGTGCGACAATAAGATGTTGTTTGAGGACATCCGCTACCGACTGACCTTTTGGGCCTGACGTGGATGCCTGTGACGAGAGCTCTGCTTGTCCAGTCTTAGACTTTTAGGTCGACAAAGGGAGTGGGCTCTCCTCGGTCGACCGCTGCCTCTTACTAGCAAGCTTCGCGTTTACCTGCTCCTCCACTTTGTTGCAGAATTTGGGATCACTGCTAACAAAGCCGTTGCGTCCCTCAATGAAGGCTCTGCCTTTGCGAATGGTTTCTCTGGCCCAGCATAGATCCTTCATTTCACTAGGAGTGAGGTCTTTTCTGTCGCCGAGTCTCGCATCACACTTCAGCGCGGCCTTGTATTGCGCAAACGCCCTCCGTTTCTCCCGCGAAGTGTTGGACCCAGAAGTCATATGCTGCTTGGTGCTCTCTGTCCTATTGGACCCAAAAGACATATCCTCCTTGGTGTCCTCTAACCTCTTGGGAGACCGTAAGATGCGCTCTTCTTCTTCGGTGTTAGTCTTCTTGGCACTGTCCTGATCCGAATCTCGTTCAGTATCGGAAGTGTCCAAGACGCACTTGAGAAAGTTGGGACCAGTAGCGTGACCACTAGAACAGCCTGATTCCATCACTGAACTAGTTATGCTAGCAGTAGCAACAACACTCGTACGACCTGCATCAAACATCGTACGAGTTGACTTCGTGTAGCCGCTGGCGACACAGGAGGTATCACCCCCCGAGTCCTCGCCGGTAGTCGCAGCTACGCCTCCTACCGACATTTGGCTGAGAGGGGTTAGCCACAGTGTATAGTGCCCAAGAGAGTTCGCCTACCAACTCCGGCCAGCAAGCGTTGTGAGTTGGCGTTTCCCAGGTGTCTCCTCGTGGAGGACTCTCTACTTGGCCGCATGAGGCATCCACTCCTTGATCAAGGTTGCTGCCTTGAACACAGTAGACAGCCCCTTTGACAACCCCTTGTCAGAGTTAGCTGCCTGAGCAGCATCTCTGATGCGCTGAATCCTTCTCTGCAATGCCGACGGCACTGGTGGTTTCGCTAGCTCTGAGTCTTTAGTCGCCTTGTTCCCTCCGGCTTGTAGACCTTTGGGAGTGTTGCGCTGTGGCTTGAGGTGCTTTTTAGCGAGAGTTTTTTCACCAGATGTTGGGCCTTTGGAGGAGCCTGCGTGAGGTTTGACTCTGCGCTGGACTCTCTTCCACTGCAAGGGACCTTGTGGCGGTCCGGGCTGGGGCGTGTTTTAGGTGTCCTGAACATTTAGGTTAGTGGCAGTTCTAGACTCTACATCCATGGGTATAGGAGCTTGTGATGTTGCAGGTTGAGTGTTGATTTCTCTGATCATCTGCTTCTTCTGCTGCGTTGGATGGTCCTGCACACTTCGCAGTTTTCGTCCTGATACCTGTGGTATTTTGTGGGGCTACCTTTACGGTGTTAACTTTCTCTGTCCCTTCCTTTTTGATCCTCACTTGGATATCTGAAAAGTTCAGGAATAGACGACACTTAAGTGATTCAAGCTCAGCGATTGAAGCGTCGTCTACAGAGAATACGAAGGTCTATCCGCCATTTTTCTCCTTCACAATGCGGAGAACCCGCCATGATTCGATCCTGAGGCTTGGGTTTTGTTTGCCTTCGATAGTTCGGACCTATCTAGCGCAACGAGCTGCGCATCCTTCCAGGGCTTCAGCATATGGGTGATCCTAATGATCCAGTCCCTGGTCGGTTTGTTATTGCACGTGATGGAGAGCCAGCCACTAGTATGACTTTGTGCAATAAATTGCGGAAGCAGTCCGCCAGCTTCAATCATGTCCACTTCGTACATGATCGATCGCTTGGCGTTTCTCATTTCGTCTTCAGTGAGAGTGACCGCAGGGTGCATGGAGTGCGTAATAGCTACTTTCATTTGAGACGTTACGTCTCTGTATGAGAGCTTGGAAGAGCACGGCGTTGGGATGAACAAGCTCTGTCCTTCCATCGGCTTTCCTTTTTCTGTTTTTGCGCTTACTGTAGTGGCTCGTTTGGTCTTTGTTGAGGAGACCTGAACCTTGTCAACGACTACTGGTTTGGTTTTGCTATCCTGAACCGTGTTTTCCGTTTACCGTTTTTCGAGATCTGTTCTGGTGTGCTACCATCAGATCTGCCTCTTTTGCCAATGTGTGTTTTGGCACCTTCCGAGTCGCGTTTGGCTACAAGTTCTCTGACTTGTCTCCGCGCTTCTTCTGGATCCACGCCACTGGCAATTTTGGCACTAATACGTCTCCTAGAGGCTTCGAAGAAGTATTCATACTGCCTCTCTGATACGATTTGTGGTAGGTGCACAGGAGCAACTACTGCCTTTAGGACCATTGGCTCCTGAATGCTGATGTCGTTCGTGCTTACTACCGCTCCTCTGCACAGAGATGGAGTGAGCAGGTTCCCCTCTTCATGATGGTCGGGCGGTGTGAGTAGTAGGGTGTCTCCACACTCTACATCCATCTCGCCATCAATGCCCACAGCAAGTACCACGTCAATTCGGGTGCTAATTCCAGAGGACACTTCGTCGGTGTTTTTAAATACTGTGTTGATTTTGTTCCCACGAGTATGGCGAGAGAAAAAAAGTCCGCATCCGCAGAGCTCCCAATGCGGATGTAAGGCTAGGTTACAAGGGGGTTTTGCCCGGTGCCCCCAGGAGATTGTTCAAGGCATCACATTTATACACCTGATACCATGCAGCCCTCGGCACGAATACTTATCCACCTTGGCTTGAGTGTGGATCGCTTTTCGTTCACCGCTTCTCTAGAGTAGTCAGAGCCACCCCCAACTATCTCCAGATTTATGACACAAACACCCCACCACGACAAGGTAGAGATCCACGGGGGAGAATTGTTACCAACTGGGTGAGCAGATTTGGAGTTGAACGTAAACTACACTCCGATCAAGGGCACAACTTTGAATCTCAAACATTCAAACACGTGTGTCAAATGCTGGGAATAAAGAAAACGAGGACAACTCCACTACATCCACAGTCCGATGGAATGGTGGAACGTTTCAATAGAACATTGAATTCGAACCTATCCAAACTCGTCAGCGAAAGGCAACAGGACTGAGATCAGCACATCCCTCTATTTTTAAGGGCCTACAGAACATCGGTACACACAACAACAGGAGAAACTCCCTCCCAAGTCATCTTCGGAAAGAATATTCGAGTTCCCGCGGAACTAATCTTTGGAGTGCCACAAGACCAACCAACCAATCCAAAAGATTACTTCTCGGATCTTCGATATCGACAACACATAATTTACAACCTGGTCAGAGATAAAATAAATTTGGCGACCGACCGCATGAAGGCGAGATATGATCAACGGGCGAATTCATCAGAATTCCAAGAGGGCGATTTAGTTTGGCTATACAATCTCAAACGACAGAAGGGCAGGTCTCCGAAAAAACAGCGCAATTTGGAAGGCCCTTACCAAATCATCACCCGGTTAAATTATGTTGTATACCGCATTCAGTTCCATCAAAAACCTCGTACTAAAATGAAAGTGGAACACCTCGATAGACTAACGAAGTACCATGGCGCCAATGACGAGGGGATCGACTCTGTTCGGGACGAACAGGAACTAAGGAGGGAGTAATGTTACATGTAAACCTGGCAGTCGCGCAACTCAATCGGTTCCGCATAATAGAAACAGCAACAAGCGAATACCTAGCTGGAAATTAAACCCAATCAAATGCCTAGTTGAGTATATAAGGGCGGAACTAATTCGAAAGGAAACGCCTTCTAATCGAATGTTCTCAATTGTCTCAAAACAGCGTAGAAGATCAAAATCGAAAGATCTCAAGCTCCCTAGAACTCTCTGCACACACCACCGAACGAATATTTAAGAACAGTCTCAACTACAGACAAGTAGTATAAAAGTAGGTCAAGCTTTCAGCGAGGGACATAGTAATTTTTATTACGTCGACTGTGACAGCCAGCGTGTATACGCAACCGTGTTGATGAAAGCGAAAGTGATCGAGTCAAGGGATATATAAGCGGTTTTGCCATACAGTGCGAATTATTGTGCGAATAGAATTAAAGTGCGATTAATAAATTATCACTTATTTTGATTTTAAACGAATTATGTTTTACTTGAAATCCCGGCGAACCCCTATCTCGCAACAAAAGGAATGTAGTCACTTCTTCAGGCTCTACTGTATTTTGTTTATTTGTCTTTATTACTTGTGTAATAATACTAGAATGTCACGATCCTAGCTTATGGACGTTTCGGACTTATTGTTTCTCCCCCACTCCCAAGCCCATCAATCCATTTCGACCATTTTTGCAAAAAGCTTTTTTCGTCTAAAACGCTACTCCCATTTTCATAAAAATTTAACTTAACAAATCGAGAATTCAAACGATTTTTCGTACCGCGGACGGCATACAGACGGACTGAAATTTTTATTTTCGCTTTTTTGTGGTGTCTTTGAAACGTATAATAAAAATGTGAAATTCAGGGCAAAATTATATAAAAATAATAATGTGAATAAATGGAATAACTTTAAAACTCCTAACAATAACTTGTGGAAATAATGTACTACTGTACCTTACTCTAGATAAAGTTGCAAAAGACATACCTAAACAACATTTTAGCATAATGGGGTTCCTTAATTAATAATTGAATTGACTCATAATCCACCAAACGAAACGTTTTAAATTACAGATTCAATTGACAGAGATTATAATAAATCAATGTTTCATTATGGGAGGAGCTAGAATTAGACAGCGCTCGCAGATGAATTATGAATTGGTATTATAGTTCCTCTTGAAATTTTGGTTAAGTGCATTAGGGGAATGTTCTTTGTTGAGCTGCATATTTACATGTATATACATATGTATAAAAAGAGGAATACAAGAGATTTGGAGACTATAAGAGCATGCTAGTTTGTGAAGTTGTTCAAGCTTACCGCATACGCCTCATGCAGATGATGCTTTTATTTGAACATGCCTCTATATGCACTATTGTAGTTATAATAACACAAAATAAGCGAAGCGAAAAATATTACTTTCTGGCAAAAAAACCTCATGTGTATTTCAAGTTTAATCCAGGCTCAAACGTTTGTAACGTAACGAAAAAATATCAGATGAACAAAAACTAATATACAGGGTGTAACTAGTACTGAGGTTCAAACGAAAATGGGAGATAGAGGAACTTGTCCTGAGTAGAAAATCGTTCCACACATACTCCCGTTTTTGCACCGTTAAGGAGATAGCGCGATTTTAAGGACGAAGGATTTTCATCGTACCTGTGATCACTGTTTGATCTCTAACTTCTGCTGTACTTAGCGTAATGTAATAATTCTGGGCTCGTTGGAAAGGACACAAATTCTTCTTTCTAATTGCTATCAACTGTGTCAATCGGTGTTATACTTTTTGAGAAAAATTCATTTAAATGACACAAAAATAATAAAAAATTAAAAACAAATACAAAAAAGTCCTGTTTTCTCCAAGAAGGACCTGATTAACCACCAAATTTTATTACAGACATGCACTTCGTGTATGGGTTGTGAGACGGGAATGCTAGGCGAGCCGAAAGAGTTTACCGGGAACGGTATCCGGACAGATCTCGGTACCCCCATTATCGGATGTTCATCAGCATTCATCGGAACCTTCGTGAACGAGGTACACTGCAGCCGTGGCGGGAGACACAACATCCAGGACGGCGACACTCAGTACCTGTGGCCACGGAGGAGCGCATACTGCGCATCGCGGCTAGGGACCCCACGGTAAGCACCCGGCGCATCGGCCATCGATTAGGCATCAACCACATGCAAGTGTTCCGAATTCTGAAAGGAGAAGGACTGTATCCCTATCAAAATACACCGGTGCAACAACTGTTGCCCGGTGATCGTGAACATCGGCGAGACTTTTGTCGTATCATGTTACTGCGAGCAGACGAACAACCAGCGTTTTTCGGAAGAATTCTCTGGACCGACGAATCGCAATTCACCCGCGATGGCATACAAAATTTCCACAATATGCATGTGTGGGCACGTGAAAATCCCCATACCAGCCGAAATACGTCCCATCAACATCGCTTCAGTGTGAATGTTTGGGCTGGTATCATCGGCAGAACTTTCATCGGTCCGGTATTTTTTCTCCCAATTCTCAATTCCACCAA
Organism: Beris morrisii; assembly: GCA_951812415.1. Classification (NCBI taxonomy): domain Eukaryota; kingdom Metazoa; phylum Arthropoda; class Insecta; order Diptera; family Stratiomyidae; genus Beris; species Beris morrisii. The sequence goes on from OX638311.1 coordinate 98,019,039, forward strand.
TTATGTCGAATTTTTGGAGGAAACTTTACCGGACCTCATAGAGGATATACCACTCCGTGTACTGGTCAGGTTTTGGTACCAGCACGATGGAGCGCCAGCGCATTATGGTGCTAATGTCCGTTGGTAGCTCGACGCGAATTTTCGGGATCGATGGATTGGTCGTGACGGTCCCATTGCATGGCCTCCACGAGCTCCCGACTTAACTCCCATGGACTTTTATGTCTGGGGGTATTTGAAAAGCATCGTCTACGCAGAGGAAATTCATACACGAGAACAGCTCATTTCCTGTATCACCGAAGCATGCGATCAGTTACGAGCCCAACTACTGCGTGTGAACCCCACCAATGCCATTCGTCGGCGATACCACTTCTGCTTGCTCCACAACGGCGGACATGTTGAAAATTATTTGTAAACGTAATAAAGTAAATAAACGTAATAAACTATACTTCAACTCTTTTATTTCGTCCTCACTATTATTAATCATACTCCTTCGGCGAATGACGAATGTCAAACCAGATTTACTTGAAGGGAACGTGCTTGATAACTGTTAGCCCCGCTCCTTTACAATTCAACCTATGAAGAAATTCTGTTATCAAACGTATAGTGAAATTTTATGAGCATTCCGAAAATGTAATAAAATTTGGTGGTTAATCAGGCCCTTCTTGGAGAAAACAGGACTTTTTTGTATTTTTTTTTAATTTTTTATTATTTTTGTGTCATTTAAATAAATTTTTCTCAAAAAGTATAACACTGATTGACACAGTTGATAGCAATTAGAAAGAAGAATTTGTGTCCTTTCCAACGAGCCCAGAATTATTACATTACGCTAAGTACAGCAGAAGTTAGAGATCAAACAGTGATCACAAGTACGATGAAAATCCTTCGTCCTTAAAATCGCGCTATCTCCTTAAAGGTGCAAAAACGGGAGTATGTGTAGAACAATTTTCTAATTTCACAAGTTCCTCTATCTCCCATTTTCGTTTGAACCTCAGTACTAGTTAGACCCTGTATACTTTACGGTAACTTTACTATTTTAATAATAAAGTATTGTGATCAATGGTAGTCCTTAAAACTGAAAAAAATGCAGTTCGTCTGCACACCGAACGCCGAACGCAAACGTATTTGATTGATCTCCCAAATTTTTTGTGTTATTAAATTAATTTTTTTGGTCAATGAGTTGGGTGGTCTCCTTGAAATAGGCTGTTGGTATGCGAGGAAAATTGAAGAACCATATTAGGTGAAAACTATTAAAACTAAAATTGGAATTTTTATGTGGCTTATGTAGTGGAGCCATTTGTAAGAAAATATTTGATATTGGTGTAGGGGTGTGTTACTTTGGGGTGAAAAACAATACCTTCGAAACGCTCAAAAGCGGAGGTCAAGACATTTTAAAATTCATATATCATACACGGTTTAGGGGTCCTATGTGCCGGGTCAGAAAAAAATGTTTTTTTGTTTTACTAAATTACTTCCAAATTATTCGTCAAATTGGCTGCCACGATTCAGAAAAAATGACTGAACCGATTGCGCTGAAATTTTAATAACATGTTCAACGGATCCCTAGTTACATCTGGTACCAAAATCTTAGCGATATCTGTCATAGCTTTTTTTTGCTGAAGCCAAATTCATCGAGAAAAACGCAAAATTTAAAAAAAAAATTCAAAGTTAAGCTAATTTTTTAATTTTTAAAATGTTGACTTAATTCTGGTACCAGTTATAGTCACAGGACTATAAATGAAGTATCAATTGAATTTTTTGATTTCAGATGAGGGGGACAGCCGGAATCATGGCAGCCATTTGACAACTTTTTTTTACAGCGATCACTTTCAAGAGCTCAGCACGCAAAAAAAACAATATTTCTCCTTAAAAAATATGAATAAATATATCGTAAAAATTTCAAAGTTGGTTCTCTCATAATCTGCAAAAAAAAATTACCGAAAAAAGCGGAAAAAATTGGCCGTCACATAAGACGACCGACCCCCTTAATGCCACAGAGTTAAAACTAGTTGATTGTTTGTAGGTATACTAAGAGAATAGATTGGGAGTAAAATTTTGAAAGGGGAGTTTGCTGAATATAAAGTGTTTAGAGTGGAGCATAGAAGATGAAGATGAGAATTTTTCTAAGAAATCATCTTTTATATCTCAAGAACTGTTTAATATAGATTCTTAGAATTTACCATTGTATTGTAGATAGAGAGCTAGAAATCAAACGTTTGATCTCCCGCAGTCTTTTCACATGATAATATATACCACTAGTGTGGCAAAGGAATCGACAATTAGGCCAAAAAAGAGGACCATTGTATCACCTTGTATCACTTTCTTTCTTTGTTCTGTAATTCATAGCCTGATTGTGTTCAGTCTCCCTTGTGCGTGGCACAAAAAGTTAATAGGCTAGGAGTAAACAAAACAGATTTTTTTTAGTGTTTGGTTTTGCTTTTTGATAGTTGGTAAAAAAAATTAAATTTTTTTTGGAAAAACCTTAGATTATATACCTACCTACAAAGCCAAGTTGTTTTATGCGCATGTCAAAGTAAAAGCTGCATGGGCGTATAAAACTGATTATTTTATTTTATTTTGCATATACATATTAAATATATTGCATAAACATACTGCAGTAGAGATAAGACGAATATATTAGTATTCGCTATGCTATTACTAATTTTTGGATATATAAGATATTAGGAATATGCCGATATCAGATATTCGAATATCATGATATTCATTTCCCATCGACTCTTTCTCATACCATGGATTTGCCGATCTTTTTATTCTTTATTTACATGGATCCAAATTGCACTAATTTACCAATCTACTCTTCCTTTCCTCTTACAATAAATTGCATACATTGTAATTCATATCTTCAAAGTAGACAGTCCATTCCCTTCCGAGAAATGTTGAATTTGTTGTTTAAATCTAACATAATCTTCCTTTGCTCATTTACACTTTCCTTATTTAATGTGTAGGTGGTAGGTGCGAAATTACGAAAGTTTACTTTCTCAGACCCTTTTCTTCTTAAAGTGCATGCCTTCTTTCTCTAGAATGCGCTCAATATAGTCGTAACTTTTTAGTTTTCTATCATTTGCGGTTCTCGAAAAATAAGAATCAGATTGTTTTCCATTTCACCTTCTCTCGGCATCGCCCCCTACAATCACACCTTCAAAATTGTTTTCCCCTGCTGAAAGTGTATTGGGCCTAACTCCTGTAAAATTTCTAAGATCATAGCTGGTAGGGTAGACTGGGTAGAAATGCACCATTTTACATGAATTACTCCATATCTCCGTAGAAAAAAGAGGAACTTAATTAATTTTTCTTTCTTTGTTTGATCAAATACCTTGAGCAAATATTGTATTCATAATAAAGAGCAAAACATAAACAGATCTTGAGCATAATGTAAAAGAACACTGTCAGTCCTTACAGCTGGTGGAAATTGCTGAGAATAATTTCTATATAGCGCACTCGAAATCAAATTTACGATCCGCGAATTTTAAACTTTAGCTAATTTCCCGCCATCGCAACCCTATACTAAAGAAGGTGGCACTGAAGATCACTTAATATTTCAACCATTGGTTGTATGCCAGGATATATAGAGCTAAACGCTAAGAGCGCGACATCGAAACCCGCCAACAGCAATTTTATTTTTTCGCTAATTTTAATAATGGAATTTTTTTATATAAGTTTTGATAAGTCAACGGATATTTAAATTTAGAAATTTGGTTGCGGCAAAATGATTTTAATATCATAAACATTTGTGGCCATGAATTCAGCGAAAGGAGGCATACCGAGCTGGTGCATATCTTCCTATATGCTCGTGGTGCAATTCTACCGATCCCGACCAGGCGGATATGTTTTTAAATTTTCCTCTAAATAAAAACAAATAATAAACTAGCACTTTACTAAAACACACCTTAGACTACACGCTATATATGCCTACCTAAAAAGGTTCACGACCGATAACTTGTCCTTAAACAAAAATATAGCTTAAATAATAAAATTTAATTTCCTTTGCGTTTTTCTTTTTCTCCGAGTAACTGTTCGGATTTACTCGGGATTTTAACGATTACTGAACGTGATTGTATGGATAGGAAAGTGAAAGAGAACACCTTCTCTGCTTTGTAAATTGTATTTACGGGCGAGCGCCAATGGCTAGTGGTGCACTTCTACCTCTGGTGCTGGGCTACCCATTCTACCCTACTGTTCTTAAGATTTAAAAATTTATTTTTTTAAGAGAATAGCACTTCACTTTCGCGCCCCACCTCCCTCCTCAAAAAGTTTACGTTCAGTAGACTCCACTTGTAATCCCATATACAGAAACCAAATTTTATCTTCCTGCTGTAATTGGTTCGAAAGATATTGACGTCAAAAGTTTTTCACCCCTTATCTAATCTTAAATTATCCATTAAGATAACTGCAAAGTTTCAACCTTCTGACATCAACCGTTCAGGAGATATGGATTTGAGAATGTTTCAATCCCAGCTTTCAAGCGTTTCGGACACATTGTATTTCGCGCAAGTGTCTGGGAACTTATATCCAGTTTCACGTTCATAATATTAATGTACAAATTCATCCTATTTATACCAATATGTGCATTAATATTATGAACGCAGTATTGATTACACCTTAATATGAGAAAAAACATTAGTAAAATGAATTACTCTTTTCATCAATATTATGAGTTCGTGACCCATTTAATAGTAATAATGAATCTGTACTGTATTATGAATTATAGTTTTCATCAATATTATGAACTCGTTCATTTTAACAATAAATTTTAATATAATTTCTGTTATTGTGTGTGTGTATCCAAAGCAGACCGAAAAATTATGAACAGTTATGCATAATATTACTGAATACTTACATCGGCTCAAAAACAATGATTTTACTTTATTATTTTAATAATAAAGTATTGTTATCGATTTTTAAAAAAAAAAATTTGCTACCCTGAAAATGTGTTTTTCCACGTTTCATGACTAATAGACACCAAAAAAGTAAAAAAAAATTTCAGTCCGTCTGTGTGCCGTTCGCCGTACGCCATCCACCGTACGCCGTCCGCCGTCCGCCGTCCGCTGTCCGCCGTACGCAAAACGTTTGAAAGCTTATAGCTCTCAAACTCTTTGAGCTATTAAGTTGATTTTTTTTTGTTGGTAGACTGAGCAGACTCCTTCAAGTGGCCACCTTTTGAGTGGTTGGGGTGTGAGGGGTGAGGTGGGGGAAGCGTTTTAGACGGAAAATTTTGGTTTCTAGATTTCAGTAACCGCTTAGGCTAGGAGGCTGAAACTTGAAATTTATATAGAGCATCGATAGTGGACTCATTAGCAAAAATATTGCTGATATGGGTGAAGAGGTGTGGGAGTGGGGGGAATAATAATGCGTCCGAAACGCTCGAAAGCCGAGATCGAAACATTCTAAAATCCATATTTCCTAAACGGTTAATGTCACAAAATTAAAACTTAATGAACATCTGTGGGTATACTAGGAGAATAGACCGAAAATAAATTTTTGGGAGGGGGCAGGGGCGTACGGAGGTGGGAGTCGAAAAATTTTAGATAACGATATCTTACGAACCAATTGCACTAGACAAATAAAATTCGGTTTCTGTATTAAGGTTAACAAATGCAGTTTGCTGAAAGCAAAAATTTTTAAGGGAGCGGTGGAGTATGGAAATGGAGGGGATAAGAATTTTTCTAAAAAATCACGTCTCATATCTCAAGAACAGTGTATGATAGAGGCTTAGAATTTTTACAAGAAGTAGGCTGTCTTGAAACATATAGACATGTATATTGTATCAGGTGTTGTATTACTTGACTTACACAAATGGTCAATAGCCGAGTAATACAATGTTTCCACAATGCACGGAAAATTGCTAATTCACCTGTACGGTCAACTACCCTGCCAATTACCCTAAGGTCGATATGACCGAGAATTGCTGACGATCTCACCTTACGGTCAGCTAACCGCTCGGTCAAATACCTTATCGACAAACGATCTATCGATCGCCATATTTTAATGTATATTCTTTTTTTGCTTACTATAAGATAATAATTGTATATAAACCATAACTTCGATAAAATAAACCCTGTCCGTTACAAGAACCTAAAGAAGTAATAATTCATTGTGGCTGAGTAAAAGAACTCAGCCCACGTAAAATATTCATAGGTCCAATAGACCCCTAGTAGAAAAAACAATTTAGGGGGTGTGGGTGTAGAGGGTGAGGGTGGAGAAGGGTGAAGAAGAGAAAGATTCGATTTTTATATCTCGAGAACCTAAAATGATATAAAGCTGAAACTTGGTGTTTGGATAAAACTATAGTAGTAGCAGGTTGAAAAAATATAATTTTTTATAGGGGTAGTATGGTACGGGGGTGGGAGGTGTTTTTTCTAACTATAGAACGGCTTATACTAGGAAGTTCAAACTCGGTATGTATATGTAAGTAACTAGAAAAGTAATTTAGATTAAAAAAAATTTCAAATATCCATTGGCGTACGGAAGGGGGCAAAAAGGATGCTGAATGAAAATGGAATGCGTATATTTTCACGATTTTCGTCATATCTATTAGGTTTTTCCAAATATTGAATTCATTTTTATTGTACGAATTCTTCATATAAATACCTAAAAAGCTTTTTTCAGGATTTTTTAAAATTAAAATTTTTAAAATTTAAAAGTTGTGCAAAGGGGTTGTATTCATTTTCACGCATTCAGCCATATCCCTCCGGTCTGATTAAATATCTAATAACTTTTTACTTCCACGGGATTGTTTAATAATCACCTAAAACTTGTTTTCAAGTTTTTTCATTTTTTAACCACTAAACCCCTACTTTCGTCATATCTCTTAGGAGTGCTAAGACATCGGATTGGTTTTCACTTCCTCGGGCTTTCTTTACTATATCTAAAAACTGATTTCAGGATTTTTTGATATTCAACCCCAGAGTGGGTGCAAGGGGTTGCGTATGTTTTCACAAATTCCTAGTTCTGATGAGGTATCGAATTAATATTTACTTCCTAAGTCAAAAAGTTGATTGTAGGATTTTTAGATATTTAACTCCATTGGATGTAAGGCTATCAACATATTTCTTAGGATTAATGAGATATCAGACTGGTTTTCACTTATACAGACTTTTTATATAATCGCCTACAAATGCATTTCCGATTTCATGTAATGGCCAAAAACCTCCTAATCGCGTAATAATTGATATACTATGACTTTGACCTCTTCCCGGAGCATGTCCCAATTATGTAATTCATATGTTATATGTGACAGCGGCGTTTAAGTATTCTAGCGCGACCCAATTCTGACCACTTCCCGAACCTTTTTTAGACTTTCAGTCACATAGAATTAAAGGGGTTCCGGACTTCTGCCCGAAAATAATAAAGTTGCGCCCAGACTGTTGGCAGATTTTACTTTATTATTTCAATAATACAGTATTGTTATCGATTTTTAAAAAAAAAAATTTGCTACCCTCAAAATTTTTTTTCTCACGTTTCATGATGAGTAGACACGAAAAAAGCAAAAAAAATTTCAGTCCGTCTGTCCGCCGTACGCCGTACGTCGACCGCTGTACGCAAAATCGTTTGAAGGCTCGTAGCTCCCAAAACCTTTGAGCTATTAAATTGAAATTTTTTTTATGAATAGACTGGGTAGGCCCCTTGAAGTGGCCAAATTTGGAGGGGTGAGGGTGTAAGGGGGGAGGAGGGGGAAGTGTTTTAAACGGAAAATTTTAGTTTCTAGATCTCAGCAACCACTTATGCTAGGAGGATGAAATTTGGAATTTATATAGAGCTTCAGTAGTGGACCCATTTGCAAAAAAATTGCCGATATAGGTGAAGGGGTTTGGGAGTGGGGGAAAAAATTATGCGTCCAAAACGCAAAAAAGGTGAGATCGACACTTTCTAAAATCCATATCTCCTAAACGGTTAATGTCACAAAATTGAAACTTAATGAATATCTGTAGGTATACTAGGAGAATAGATCGGAAGTTTGAGTGGGGAAAGTGGCGTACGGGGGTGGGAAGTAAAAAACTTTAAATTACGATATCTCACGAACCAATTGCACTAGACAAATAAAATTTGGTTCCTGTATAAAGATTGACAAATGAAGTTTGCTGAAAGCAAAATTTTTTATAGGGGCGGTGGAGCATGAAAGTGCAAGAACGGTGTAAGATAGATGCTTAAAATTTTTACCAGAAGTAGGCCTAATAGACCCCTAGCAGAAAACAAAATTTTGGAAGTAAGGGTATAAAGGGTGAGGGTGGGGGAGGGTGAAAAGGAAAAAGTTCCGATTTTAATATCTCGACAACCTATAATGATATAAAGCTGAAACTTGGTATATAGATAGAGCTATATTAGTAGCATCTTGGAAAAATATAATTTTTTATAGGGGTAGTATGGTACGGGGGTGGGGGGTGTTTTTCCTATCTATAGAACGGCTTATGCTACAAAGTTGAAACTTGGTATGTATATGTAAATCAACTAGATAAGTAATTTAGATTAAAAAAAATTTCAAATATCCATTGGCGTTCGTAGGTAGGCAAAACAAATTATCAGTGAAAATGGAATGCATATATCTTCACGGTTTTCATCATATCTATTAGGTTTTTCCAAATATTGGATTCATTTTTATTCTACGGATTCTTCATATAAATACTTAGAAAGTGTTTTCAGGATTTTTTAAAATTCGACCCCTAAGGGGGTGCAAAGGGGGTTGTAAACTTTTTCACGTATTCTACTATATCCTCACGTCTTATCAGATATCGAATATCTTTTCACATTCATGGGCTTGCGTAATAATCGTCTAAAACTCGTTTTTAAGTTTTTTCCCTTTTCAGCGTTGTATGCTTGATTTTTATGAAATCGTCTAAAAACCTGTTTCACAATTTTTTCAAAATTCAAACCCCAAGTGGAAGTAATGGGTTTGTATACGTTTTAACAATTCGTCATATCTCTTAAATCTGATAAGGCAACAAATTCGATTTTGCTTCTATGGGCTTATAGTGTACATAATATACTGAAATTCGAATAGTCTACACGGACTTTTTCAATGTTTAATCGGCTAAAAATCTCTATTTTCAATATTTTTATACTAAGAACAAAATTAATTTTCCATAAGAAATCTAAAAATCTCGAAGCAACTCATGATACACTCCGACTTTGACCGCTCCCGACTTTTGACCCCAAAAATAATAAAGTTTCGCCCAGACTATTGGCAGATTTTTGTTAATGAAGTGTTACTAATACCCTTAATCGTTCTATAAGCAATAATTTGTTGAAGTACCATCATAAAGTTTGTAAATCGATACTACTTTTCGTTTTCAATATATATTATGTCCTGACCATAGTTTTTTTTGAATCTGGATGGAAATAATTTTGCTTGCTAATAAAATTAGGCTTATTACTTTATTATTTCAATAATACAGTATTGTTATCGATTTTTAAAAAAAAAAAATTTGCTACCCTCAAAAATTTTTTTTTCACGTTTCATGACGAGTAGACACGAAAAAAGAAAAAAAAAATTTCAGTCCGTCTGTCGCCGTACGCCGTACGCCGTACGTCGACCGCTGTACGCAAAATCGTTTGAAGGCTCGTAGCTCCCAAACCCATTAAGCTATTAAATTGAAAATTTTTTTAAGAATAGACTGAGTAGTCCCCTTCAAGTGGCCAAATTTGGAAGGGTGAGGGTGTAAGGGGGGAGGAGGGGGGAGTGTTTTAGACGAAAAATTTTGGTTTCTAGATCTCAGCAACCGCTCATGCTAGGAAGCTGAAATTTGGAATTAATATAGAGCTTCAGTAGTGGACCCATTTGCAAAAAAATTGCCAATATAAGTGAAGGGGTTTGGGAGTGGGGGGAAAAATAATGCGTCCAAAACGCAAGAAAGCCGAGATCGACACATTCTAAAATCTATATCTCCTAAACGGTCAATGTCACAAAATTGAAACTTAATGAATATCTGTAGGTATACTAGGAGAATAGATGGAAAACAAATTTTTGAGTGGGGGCAGTAGCGTACGGGGGTGGGGGGTGAAAAAGTTTAGATTACGATATATCACGAAGCAATTGCACTAGACAAATAAAATTTGGTTTGTGTATAAAGGTTGACAGTTGAAGTTTGCTGCAAGCAAATTTTTTTAAGGGGGCGGTGGAGCATGAAAGTGGAGGGGATAAGAATTTTTCTAAAAAATCACGTCTCATATTTCAAGAACGGTGTAAGATAGATGCTTAAAATTTTTACCAGAAGTAGGCCTAATAGACCCCTAGCAGAAAACAAGGGAAGGGTGGGTGTAGAGGGTGAGGGTGAGGGAGGGTGAAAAGGAAAAAGTTCCGATTTTAATATCTCGACAACCTATTATGATATGAAGCTGAAACTTGGTATTTAGATAGAGCTATATTAGTAGCATCTTGGAAAAATATAATTTTTTATAGGGGTAGTATGGTACGGGGGTGGGGGGTGTTTTTCCTGTCTATAGAACGGCTTATGCTACAAAGCTGAAATTCGGTATGTTTATGTGAATCAGAAAACTAATTTAGATAAAAAAAAATTTCAAATATCCATTGACGTTCGGAGGGGGGGCAAAAAAAATTATCAGTGAAAATGGAATGCATATATTTTCACGGTTTTCGTCATATCTATTAGGTCTTCTCAAATATTGAATTCATTTTTATTCTACGGCTTCTTCATGTAAATACCTAGAAACCGTTTTCAAGATTTTTTAAAATTCGACCCCTGAGTGGGTGCAAAGGGGGTTGTAAACTTTTTCACGAATTCTACTATATCCCCACGTCTTATTAGATATCGAATATCTTTTCATTTTCACGTGCTTGCGTAATAAGTGCCTAAAACTCGTTTTTAAGTTTTTTTCCTTTTTCAGCCCCTAAGAGGGTATAAACGGGTTGAACACGTTTTCACGAGTTCCGTCATTTCTTTTAGAAGTGATAAGAAATTGAATTGGTTCCTACTTTCTCGTGCTGTCTTCATATTTATTTATTAACTCCTTTCAGGATTTTTGGATATTCAAAGCCCAAGTCGGTGTAAGGAGGTTGCATATCTGGTGATATATCGAATTCATTTTTACTTCCTAAGGTTTCCTATATAAAAAACCAAAAAGTCAATTTCAGTATTTTAGATATTCAATCCTAATGGGTGTAAGGGGGTTGTATGCTTTTCAAAGTTTGGACATATATCTTAGGTTCGATGAGATATTAGATCGCTTTTCATTTCCACAGACTTTTTATATAATCGCCTACAAACCCATTTCTCAATTTTTCGATATTCACCCCCCAAGGGTTTGCATATGTTTTCACAATTTTTGCCATTCCTTAGTTCTGATGAGATATAAAATTGATTATTACGGCCAACCAATTCACGATTTTTCGAATTTCCAGAACCAAGGAGGTGTGAAGGGTTTGCTTACGTTTTCACAATTTTTTTAAAATCGGTCTTGTCTCATGAGATATCAAGTTGCTTCTTATGAAATCGTCTAAAAACCTGTTTCAAAATTTTTTCGAAATTCAAACCCCAAGTGGAAGTAATGGGTTTGTATACGTTTTAACAATTCGTCATATCTCTTAATTCTGATAAGGCAACAAATTCGTTTTTCCTTCTATGGGCTTTTAGTGTACATAATATACTGAAATTCGAATAGTCTACACGGACTTTTTCAATGTTTAATCGTCTAAAATCTCTATTTTAATTATTTTTATATTAAGAACAAAAATAATTTTCCAAGAAATCTAATAATCTCGAAGCAACTCATGATACACTCCGACTTTGACCGCTCCCGAACTTTGACCCGAAAAATAATAAAGTTTCGCCCAGACCATTGGCAGATTTTTTTCATTATGTTGATGTACATTTTAATTGGTTGGATGTACCTTTTTGGTTCAGTGTATCTGTGGTAAAAAGCGATAACAGCTTAAATCGAAAAAATGATTAGGCAGTTACGTGTATCAAAATTGATAAGTAAAGTAATAAAAAATATATTAGGAGATCTTATTTTATTGAATTTAATAATACAACATAGTAATAATATATTATATGAGATAAAAATCTATCAAACAATGGCAATTTTTTTAAAAAATGCAATTGAAAACTTTAAAAATGATTTTTTCTTATCTAGAAATAAGCTTTTATCGCTTTTTACCACAGATATATTAAGTTCAAACGTTTTGGAGGGTAGATTAGGTGAAACCATTCGAGGAGTTGTGAGGATGTGAGAGAAGAGCTGCAATGATCGTTTTAGACGAAACATTTTCTATTTTAGATCTCAGGAACTGCTTACCTACCTTGGAATTTATGTAGAACTACCTATTTGGGAAAAAAAATTGTCGATGCGGGTGGAAGAGTGTGGGATTGGGATGGAAACAATCTGTCCGAAATGTTCAAAAGGGAGAAAAAATTGTTCGTGAAAAGTTTTTTCCACATTTTCACGAATTTCGTTATACCTTTTAGGCATGTCCAGTTATCAAATTAATTTTACTTCAGTGAGCTCATTATATAAGCGCCTAGAAAAAATTTCGAAGTTTTTCCAGATATAAAGTTGAACACTTTCGAGTACCAACCAAATGAGAGTCCTTAATAAAGAAAAAATCTGCCAATGGTCTGGGCGAAACTTTATTATTTTTCGGGTCAAAGTTCGGGAGCGGTCAAAGTCGGAGTGTATCATGAGTTGCTTCGAGATTATTAGATTTCTTGGAAAACTATTTTTGTTCTTAATATAAAAATATTTGAAATAGAGATTTTTAGCCGATTAAACATTGAAAAAGTCCGCGTATACTATTCGAATTTCAGTATATTATGTACACTATAAGCCCATAGAAGTAAGAACGAATTTACTGCCTTATCAGAATTAAGAGATATGACGAATTGTTAAAACGTATACAAACCCATTACTTCCACTTGGGGTTTGAATTTCGAAAAAATTGTGAAACAGGTTTTTAGACGATTTCATAAGAAGTAACTTGATATCTCATGAGACAAGACGGATTTTGAAAAATTTGTGAAAACTTAAGCAAACCCTTTACACCTACTTGGTTCTGGAAATTCGAAAAATCGTGAATTGGTTGGCTTATAATCAATTTTATATCTCATCAGAACTAAGGAATGGCAAAAATTGTGAAACCATGTACAATCATTTGGGGGTTGAATATAAAAAAATTGAGAAATGGGTTTGTAGGCGATTATATAAAAAGTCTGTGGAAATAAAAAGCGATCTAATATCTCATTGAACCTAAGAAATATGTCAAAACTTTGAAAAGCATACAACCCCCTTACACCCATTAGGATTGAATATCTAAAATACTGAAATTGACTTTTTGGCTTTTTTATATAGGAAACCTTAGGAAGTAAAAATGAATTCGATATATCACCAGATATGCAACCTCCTTACACCCACTTGGGGGTTGAATATACAAAAATCATGAAAGGCGTTAATAAATAAATATGAAGACAGTACGAGAAAGTAGGAACCAATTCAATTTCTTATTACTTCTAAAAGAAATGACGGAACTTGTGAAAACGTGTTCAAACCGTTTATACCCTCTTAGGGGCAGAAAAAGGAAAAAACTTAAAACAAGTTTTAGTCGATTATTACGCAAGCACGTGAAAGTAAAAAGATATTCGATATCTAATAAGACGTGGGGATATAGTAGAATTCGTGAAAAAGTTTACAACCCCCTTTGCACCCCCTTAGGGGTCGAATTTTAAAAAATCCTGAAAACGCTTTCTAGGTATTTACATGAAGAATCCGTAGAATAAAAATGAACTCAATATTTGGAAAGACCTAATAGATAAGGCGAAAACCGTGAAAATATATGCATTTCATTTTCACTGATCATTTTTTTCGCCCCTCCTCCGAACGCCAATGGATATTTAAACTTTTTTTTTATCTAAATTAGTTTTCTAGTTGATTTACATAAACGTACCGAGTTTCAACTTTGTAGCATAAGCCGTTCTATAGATAGGAAAAACACCCCCACCCCCGTACCATACTACCCCTATAAAAAATTATATTTTTCCAAAATGCTACTAATATAGTTCTATCTAAATACCAAGTTTCAGCTTCATATCATAATAGGTTGTCGAGATATTAAAATCGGAACTTTTTCCTTTTCACCCTCCCCCACCCTCCCCACCCTCACCCTCTACACCCTCACTTCCAAAATTTTGTTTTCTGCTAGGGATCTATTAGGCCTACTTCTGGTAAAAATTTTAAGCTTTTATCTTACACCGTTCTTGAGATATGAGACGTGATTTTTTAGAAAAATTCTTATCCCCTCCACTTTCATGCTCCACGGGCCCCTTGAAAAATTTTGCTTTCAGCAAACTTCATTTGTCAACCTTTATACGTAAACCAAATTTTATTTGTCTAGTGCAATTGGTTCGTGAGATATCGTAATCTAAAGTTTTTTACTCCCCACTCCCGTACGCCACTGCCCCCACTCAAATTTTGATTTCCGATCCATTCTAGATATGGATTTTAGAAAGTGTCGATCTCACCTTTTTTGCGTTTCGGACGCATTATTTTCCCCCCACTCCCAAACCCCTTCACCTATATCGGCAATTTTTTTGCAAATGGGTCCACTACTGAAAATCTATAGAAATTCCAAATTTCAGCCTCTTAGAATAAGCGGTTGCTGAGATCTAGAAACCAAAATTTTCCGTCTAAAACACTTCCCCTTCCTCCCCCCTCACACCCTCACCCCAACAAACTTGGCCACTTCAAGGGGCCTACCCAATCTATTCATAAAAAAAATTTCATTTTTATAGCTTAAAGGGTTTGGGAGCTACGAGCCTTCAAACGATTTTGCGTACAGCGGTCGACGTACGGCGTACGGCGTACGGCGGACAGACGGACAGACGGACTGAACATTTTTTTTGCTTTTTTCGTGTCTACTCGTATTGAAACGTGAAAAAAAAAATGTTGAGGGTAGCAAATTTTTTTTTTTTAAAAATCGAAAACAATACTGTATTATTAAAATAATAAAGTAAAAATACGTGCACACGCCTTATTCTACTTTAACCCTTACTACAATATAAACCGGAATTCAGTATTGCTGGTTTTACGTGAGTTCGATTATTGAATGTATCTGAGAAATATTTAATGAAAATTCTGAATCTTCGGAACAATTTTCTCACACAGATTTATCTTATGAATAGTTTATGGCTGAATTATATAAACCAAATCATTACATAATCGCAATGGTTTCATTCTTCCACTTGGACCACTCAGTTATCTATTTATGAAGTTTCTTGTCGCCACAGAAATGACACTCGAAATATTACGAAAATGAGAAAAGACTTTGCAAGTGGCAATCATCATTAAAAGGACAAACTTCCGGTTTAATATTTTTGTAATGTGAACTTTCAAGTACTCTACTCGCTGAAATTTTCACATTTTCTTTCATAATGTATTCAGGCTTAATGCTAATGAAGATTGATAATAACAATTATTCTTTTAAACGATCCCACATACTGACGCAAAATATTGTATTTACTGTCGCTGCGATTTATTCGCAAATTTGTTACTGCGAATTGTTAAATATTTTTCTTTATATGTATTTAATGCAATACGTTTATATAATATAGTACACTTAAATTAATCTAATTATGCACGACTCCCCCAACAACCTTGCAGATGGGGTGAGGAGTTTAGTGTCATCGTTCATTTTCTTAATTACATATATCAACGGGTTCGTGTGATACGCCCCTTCAAACGGTTTGCGTGCGGTGTAGGGCGCACGACGTACAACGCATTTACGACGTTTAATTTACTGCGTACAACTTACAGCATAACCGGCGGACAGACGGAATTTTTTTTATTGCTTATTTGGGGTTTACTAGTCCTAAAACGTGGAAAAACAAAAGTTCAGGGCAGCAAGTTTTTTAAAATTTCAGGTCGATCACAATACTAATAATATTATTAAAAAAATCTGCCAACAGTCTGGGCGCAACTTTATTATTTTATGGGTAGAAGTCCGAAACGTGTTTAATGATGAGATACGGTGTTGGGTACTATGCGACTGACAACCTAAAAAATAACGTTCCAAATAGCTTAATGGTTATTTTTTAGGTTGTCAGTCGCATAGTACCCAACACCGTATCTCATCATTAAACACGTTTTGGACTTCTACCCATAAAATAATAAAGTTGCGCCCAGACTGTTGGCAGATTTTTTTTTTTATTTACGTATTTTTTTTATCAATAGAATAATTCATAGTAGTAAAAGCGAATTCGATCACATTAAACCTAAGAGATTTTCGGAATCAGTGAAATCTTAAACAATACCCCCAGGGGGTTTAATTGAGAAAAATACTTAAATCGGTTTTTCCCGACTACGTTTAAAGCTTATAGAAGTACAAGTGAACTCCAAATCTCAATATACCTTAGGAATATATCAGAATTCGTGAATATGTACACAACCAATTTACTCCCCCTTAGGGGTTGGATATCGAAAAATTTTGAAGACCGTTACTAGGCGCTTATATAAATAGCCCGCAGAAGTAAAATTGCTTTGATAGTTTGACATGTCTAAAAGTTTTAACGAAATTCGTGAAAATGTGGATTCACGGACATTTTTTTGACTCAACCTCTGAACGCCAATAAAAATCTGAACTTTTTTTTTGCTTTAATTACTCTAATAGCACATCTACATATACGTACTAAGTTTCAATTTTCTAGCATAAGCCGTTTCTGAGATATAAAAAACCACTCCTCTCCCCCGTACCTTGATACCCCTATCAAAAATTTTATTTTTCTAGGATGTCTCCTTAGTGGTTCTATATAATCCTAAATTTTTAGCTTTCTATTCATTATGGTTTTTGAGAAATAAAAATCAGAATGTTTTCCTTTCTACCCCCTTTCACCACCACCCCCTACACCCACACCACCAAAATTTTTTTCCCTACTAGAAATTTATCGACCCCAACTCCTGTAAAATTTTCAAGATCATATCTGATACGGTTTCTGAGATATAAAAATTAAATTTTTTGAGAAATTGCTATCCCCCCACTTTCGTGCTCCACCTCGCCCCTCAAAAAATTTAGTTTTGGTAGACTCCTCTTGTAAGCCCATATACAGAAACTAAATTTTATCTTCCTGGTGTAATTAGTTCGGAAGATATTGTAATCCAAAGTTTTTCACCCCCCACCCCCACACCCCACCACCCCTCTTAAAAATTTTAGCTCTTGTCTAATCTGGAAGTATCCCTTAGGACAACAACAAAGTTCCAATCTTCTGACATCAATTGTTCAGGAGATATCGATTTTAGAATGTTTCAATCCCGGCTTTCATGCGTTAAAGACTCATTGTTTTCCCCCCCACTTCCACACCCCTTAACCAATATCGACCATTTTTTTGCAATTGAGTCCATTATCATAGTACTATATAAGTTCCAAGTTTCAGCCTCCTAGCATAAGTGGTTCCTGAGATCTAGAAACCAAAATTTTTCGTCTAAAACGCTCCCCTCTCCTCTCCCCTTGTAACCCCACCCCTCAAAAATATACCAGTCGTAGGGGTTCACCCATTCTACCCACCATAAAAATTTCAATTTAATATCTCAACGGGTTTGGGAGCTACGCGCCTTCAAACAATTTTGCGTACGGCGTACGGCGTACGGCGTACGGCGTACGGCGTCTACGGCGGACAGACGGACATTTTTTTTTTTTGCTTTTTTGGGGTTTACTAGTCCTAAAACGTGTAAATACAAAATTTCAGGGTAGCAAACTTTTTTGAAATTTCAGGTCGATAACAATACTTTATTATTAAAAAATAATAAAGTAAAATAAAAATCATCGGAGAATCTTGCGTTGCTTTATATTTTACTTTATTATTTTAATAATAAAGTATTGTTATCGATTTTTAAAAAAAAAATTTTCTATCCTGAACATTTTTTTTACACGTTTCATGACTAATAAACACCAAAAAAGCAAAAAAAATGTCAGTCCGTCCGCCGTACGCAAAATCATTTCAGGACTGATAGTTCCCACACCATATGAGCTATCAAATTGAATTTTTTTTTCTGAATAGTTAAGGTAGGCCCCTTGAAGGGACCACTTTTAGAGTGGTGGCGGCCTGAGGGTGAGGTGGGGGTCTGAGGGGGGAGGTGGGAAAGCGATTTAGACGGAAAATTATGGTTTCTAAATCTCAGCAACCGCTTATGTTAGGAGCCTGAAACTTGGAATTTATATAGGAGCAGGGGCAGGGGCAGTGGCGTACTGAAGTGGGGGGTGAAAAACTTTAGAAAAAATTTTAGATCACGAACCAATTGATCTAGAAAAATAAAATTCGGTTTGAGTATAAAAGTTGAAAAACAAAGATTGCTCAAAGTAAAATTTTTTAAGGGGGCGGTGTAGCATGGAAGTGGAGAGGATAAGAATTTATCAAAAAAATCACGTCTCATATCTCAAGAACAGTGTAAGATAGATGCTTAGAATTTTTTCCAAAAGTAGGCCTAATAAAACCCTTGTAGGGAAAAATTTTGGAGTGAGGGTGCAGAGGGTGAGGGTCGCAGAGGGTGAAAAAGGAAAAAGTTCCGATGCTTATATCTTGAGAACTTATAATGCTATAAAGCTCAAACTTGATATTTAGATAGAACTATAGTAGTAGTATGTTTGAAAAATATAATTTTTTATAGGTAGTATGGTACAGGAGAGGGGTGAGTTTTTCCTGACTATAGAACGGCATATGCTAAAAAGTTGGAACTCGGTATGTATATGTAAGTCAACTAGAAAAGTAATTCTGATTAAAAAAAAATGAAATATCTATTGGCGTTCGGAAAGGGGTAAACAAATGATCAGTGAAAGTGGAGTGCATATATTTTCACGATTTTCGCCATATCTAGTAGATCTTTCCAAATATTGAATTCATTTTTATTCTACGGAGTCTTCATATATGCGTTTCAGGATTTTTTAAAATTCGACCCCCAAGGTGGTGTAATGGCGTTGTATACATTTCCACAAATTTAGCCGTATCCCTAAGGTCTGATTAGATATCAAATAACTTTTCACTTCCACAGGCTTGTTTAATAATCACCTAAAACTCGTTTTCAAGTTTTTTTACTTTTTCAACTCATAATAGGGTGTAAAAGGGTTGAACACGTTTTTACGAATTCCGTCATATCTCTTAGGAGTGATAAGATCTCGGAGTGGTTTTCACTTCCTCGGGCTTTCTTTACATATTTCTAAAAACTTATTTCAGGATTTTTGGATATTTAACCCAAAAGTGTGTGCAAGGGGGTTGCATATGTTTTCACAAATTGCTACATATTTCTTAGTTCTGATGAGATATCGTATTAATTTTTACTTCCTAAGGCTTCCTACATAATCGTCAAAAAGTCGATTTCGGTATTTTTAGATATTCAACTCCTAGGAGACGTAAGGCATTCCCCATATTTCTTAGGTTTGATGAGATATCAAATTGATTTCCACTTTAACAGACTTTTTATATAGGCATAATCGCCTTCAAACGAATTTCCGTAAGTAAGTATTCTAGCGCGAAACCATTCTTACCGCTTTCCTAATTTTTTTTTTGCGTTTTAAGTCACATAGTAACCTACACCGCGTCTCAGAATTGAACGCATTCCGAACTTCTACCGAAAAAATAATAAAGTTGCGCCCAGACGTTCTAAAGCAACTTAAAAGCTTCAAAAAAGTTAGTATAACGATGTTCTTGCAACTATTTTCCGAACTTCATTATTTAATCAAATTTTCCATTCAGACCACTCACAGAGATCGAGCTGTTGGTCTGGGTGGCATTTTTATCGGCAGCAGCGTTGCCATATTTAGTCCGTTTGGTCTAATGTTGGTACTTTTTATACTCTAGATGAAATCATATAGAGTATTATAAGTTTAATCCAGCCCAAAAGTTTGTAACGCATAGAACCAAGCCTCGGACGAAAAAAAGTTATATATTATTTTTTGTTTATTTGTGGCCAAAAACCTCAAATCCGCCTGACGTCCGTCCGTCCGTCCGTCCGTCCGTCCGTCCGTCCGTCCGTCCGTCCGTCCGTCCGTCCGTCCGTCCGTCCGTCCGTCCGTCCGTCCGTCCGTCTGTCCGTTAGCACGATAACTCAAGAACGCCTTCACCTAGGATCATGAAATTTTGAATCTGGATGTTTGGTTGAATTTGTAAGGCTAAGTTCGTTAACGGGCAAAATCGTCCTACTCCTTCGGGTAGCTGCCATACAAAATGTCCTTAAAACACGTGTTCAAGAATATTGGTCGATAACTTCAGAAGGGTTTAAGCTACGTCTTTGAAATTTTGTATGTGTCATTTTTCCAATAGTTGGAGCTAAATATATGATTATGAAGAAAATCCTTTTAGTCCTTCGTGTAGCTGCCATACAAATATCCTGTCAAAATGTATTCACTTAATTTACGAAACTCACTATAACTCCAGTAATCTTTTAGCTACGAATTCAGAATTTTGTACAAGTTAGTTTTGAGTGAAAATAAAGTTCGAGTTTACTAATCAGCGAAATCCTTTTACTCCTTCTGGTAGCTGCCATACAAAATGTCCTTAAAACACGTGTTCAAGAATATTACCAATAACTTCAGAACCGTTTTAGCTACGTCTTTGAAATTTTGTATGTAGTATTTTTCCAATAGTTTGAGTTAAATGTATGATTATAAAGAAAATCCTATTAGTCCTTCGTGTAGCTGCCATACAAATATCCTGTCAAAACGTTATCACTTAATTTACGGAACTCGCTATAACTCAAGTAATCTTTTAGCTACGAATTCGGAATTTTGTACAAATTAGTTTTGAGTAAAAAGGAAGTTCGAGTTTACTAATCAGCGAAATCCTTTTACTCCTTCTGGTAGTTGCCATACAAAATGTCCTTAAAACACGTGTTCAACAATATTTTCCGATAATTTTTGAACGCTTCAAGCAACGAATTTGAAATTTTGTACACATTAATTTTTGAATAGTTCCAAGGAAAAGGATAAATATGTAAGAAATCGAGTGAGTCCTTCCCGCACCTCCCATGTGAAAGTCCTTTAAAAAGGACATTTTTTTTCGATGACTTACCCAGTTCAAGGTATAAAGTTAAACACTGAATATTGTCTTTTAGTTTTCAGTAGCAATCTAATAGCAGTCCTTAATAAAGGACATACAACATGCACACACGTAATTATACTTTATCCCCAACTACAATATAAATCGGAGTTCAGTATTCATCTAGAGTATTATACGATTGGCTTGCAGCCGATCGTGACTGCAGTATGTTTTTTTTTTAATTGGTCCGGTGGTACTTTTTTTTACGAAAAAGACCATTTTTTAAAATACGACTTTTGTCAAAATTTTAGTTCGTATGGTGTTCTATTAAGGGCTCACATACACCTGTGAGCGCTGAAAACAGCGTGAATTTGAAAAATTATTATAAAGTTTACATGGTGAAAAAAATTTAAACTGTTGAGTTTACATATCTTATTAACTATTCAACTATAACAAAAAAATAATTTTTTTTTTTTAATACAGTGAAACTTCTATTACCGGACACCTCCGAAAACCGGACACCTCCCTATAGAGGACAGTTCTTTATTCCCCATTGAATTAGGTATTAAACTCAATACCCCCGAAAAGCCTCTTTATAGCGGACACTTTTGAATTCCCCAAAGGTGTCCGCTATAGAGAAGTTATACTGTATTAGCGTTCTTTTTTACGGGTATAAATGGACTACTGATGAAAACCATGGTGCCTCCTTGTCGGCATTATAACTTCACCAAAAATAATTCAATTTGCAAAAATAAAAAGAATCTTGTAAAACAAAGAAGAGAAAAAAAAAGAATCTTGTAAAAAGTAAGAAGTTACAGTATTTCAAACTTCAGTAATCAGTTTTTTTAAAAAAAAAATTGCGTTTAATAATTTATAAAAAATTGTCCAACCAAAAAATTAAAAAAACCTCTCGTAACCCTATAGAGAAAATAATTATCAAAATTTAAAAAAAAAAGTTGAAAAATATTGGAAATTGACTGAGTTATCGTGCCGACACTGTTTAAAAACACAGTTTCGAGAAAAAACGCGTTTAAAGTTTCTGGTAGGTACATCGTGAACTTACGGCTAGTCACCCATTCCAGCTTCGTACTGTACATCTTCTTCCTCTTGTATCTTCCTATAAACTTGGTCCTATAAACGACCTTGTGTTCTAAGCAACCCAGGTTTTGCGAACAAAAGAAATCCGAAACGTAGCTGTCGAGAGGGGCGCGGCAGTTAGCCAGGTCACATTTATTGCTATAACTTTGAAACGTAGTGGAATTTTTTTTAATTTTTTTTTCTAAATTCAAAATTTTGTTTTTTAATTCTTAGAAGTATAACAAATAAAAATCTGTAAGACAAAAAAAACCCATTTCTTAAAAATGTCAGGGGTATGTGAGCCCTTAAACAACCCAGCAGCTAGACCTGGGTTATATACGGCTTTTAACCGAACTACTTTTGACGTATAGTATACGCAACTTTGCCTGCTGGGAAGTTCGACTAGCCCATGGTTCTATTTTCTGATTCTATAATTTTTTTAAATTTTTTAATTCCCATATATTTTTTGAATAAATTCTATGGTCCTTTATTTTCCATATTAGACCATTTTCGGGAAAATGTGGTCCTTTTAATTAATGACATGCGGCATCGCTGATCGGCAAGTACATTTTCATGTTTCATTCGCTGAGAGTGACAAGGTTACGGCGCTCCCCACTCCATTTCGAACCTTGCAAGTTGCAACACACGATTCGAATCCGAAGTAGCTGGCAGGGCGTGTGTTTTTGTGTGTGGGTGTAGTAATCGGCACATAGAGCTAATGGAGATGACAATCCACCGGTTTTGTATAAAGCTCTTTGAAGCCAGAGAAGTGAGACAAAACAGGTTCGTTATATCAAATTGTTGTTGTTTTGCGTGTTTCAAGAGCGGGACATAATATAAATGTGAGTGAGAAAACACAGGTTCGTTATATCAATTGTTGTTGTTTTGCGTGTAAGTGAATGCGACGATGTCTGCCTTCAACTCAATCGCTGATTGTCATATCCAGTATATATATATCTATGAATCGGCATATCGCACTATGAGACCGGTGTTACCAACCATTTTGTGTGAAATTCCCCACGATTGAGCCCAAAATTCATCTTTTTCCCCATTATTCATAATAGAATTCCCCACAGTTTCCCCATAAAGGGTAATTCTATAGGAGTAATAGGTTTTATTAATCACAAAACAAAAAAACCTTTTTATTGTATGTATTACGTATATTGTATATTGCATAAAATAAAAAAAAGATGAAGTAAAGCAGTTAATTGTTTAAATAAAGATATAAATATGTCAACACAATAAGTTTCTTACGAACTTGTATTCTTAATTACTACAAAAAATCAATCCATCTTTTAAAGTCAAAGGAAACAAATAATATAATAATAATAAATCCATTATGTCAATTATTGCAAATTATTGTAACAGATAAAAAAAATTCGATATTGACCTAATCTATTATCGGTACAAAGCGAATAAAAGTAGTTAATAGTCAGTCTGGGTCATGCAATAAAATTATTTAGTTTCCAGATGGGGCAGTTTATTTAAAGGATGATTTGTTTATCTAAGAATGCGTTCGGTCAGTTTGGCCGGTGCAACAAAGTATTGATTCGTCCTGTAACTGTGACGTGATAACGAGTTACGTGGTGGCCAGATGGGCTTATATGTGACTCCTAAACCTACATAAAGTCCCTTGAAAATAATGAGACGCAATAAGCATTCGGCGCAACGAAATAAGAACGTCTGTTTTCTTTTCCCGATCGCTACAAGTCGACGTTGAAGTCGGTGTTGTGCTTGTGGTTAGGTATTTCAGAGAATTTCTGCTTTTCCCCATAATTGCTCTAGAATAGTGCTGATTCCCCTTTTCCCCTTTCAATAAAATTTGGACTGAAATTCCCCACGAAAAGGGAAATTCCCCACGAGTTGGCATCACTGTATGAGACGAGAACTATCGTAACTTCCAAAAACAGATGTTGAGATAATTGAATTTTAAAGATTGTATAAGTTCCAGTAATCTTAAAATTGTATGTAATATTATTTTTTTTTTATTTTATTATTTTTTAATAATAAAGTATTGTGATCGACCTGAAATTTCAAAAAAAATTGCTGTCTTGAAATTTTGTATTTTCACGTTTTAGGACTAGTAAGCCCCAAAAAAAGCAAAAAAAAATATCTACTGAATGTTAACTTTTTGCGGGGAGAGATGGATCACGAAAGAGGGGGGGAGCAATTTTTCAAAAAATTTCATTTTTATATCTCAAAAATAGTACCAGATATTATCTTGGAAATTTTACAGGGGTTCGGGCCAGTAGACTTCTAGCAGAAAAAATGTGAGGGTGTGGGTGTTGGGGGTGATGCTGGAAGGGGGTGACAAGGAAAACATTCTGATTTTTATTCCTCGAAAACCGTAAAGAAAAGAAACCTAAAAATTTACGACTATGTAGAACCGCGATAGATACACCCTAGAAATAAAATTTTTGATAGGGGTAGGTAGCAAGGTACGGTGGTAGGAAGGTGGTTATTTATATCTTAGAAACGGCTTACGCTAGAAAGTTCAAACTTAGTACGTGTATGTAGATGTGCTACTAGAGTTATTAAAGGGAAAAAAAAGTTAAGGTTTTTATTGGCGTTCAGAGGTTGAGTAAAAACAATATCCGTGAAAAGGATTTTTTTTCTACATTTTCACGAATTTCGTTAAATCTTTAAGAAATGCTGTGCTATCAAAGCAATTTTTCTTCTGCGGGCTTTAATGTATATGAGCGCCTAGAAACGCTCTTTCAAATTTATCGATATCCAACCCCTAAGGAACTTTAACTTACAGATTTTCATACAAAACTTCCGGTTAAAGTTTCAGTTAAAGTTTATCTGACGATCGTAATAATGACCCTTAGGGGGGTAACGTGGTTGTGTACATATTCACGAATTCCGATATATTTGTTAGGTCTATCAAGATTTGGAATTCACTTTCATTTCTAAAAGCTTTAAATGTAGCCGGGGAAAAATCAATTTAAGTATTTTTCAATATTAAACCCCCTGGGGATTTTCAAGTTTTCACGAATTTCGAAAATTTTTTAGGTTTTATGTGTTCGAATTCTCTTTTACTTCCATGGTATCGTCTAAGGATAAAAAAATCCGTAAATAAAAAAAAAAAAATCTGGCAACAGTCAGGACTCAACTTTATCATTTTTTGGGTTGAAGGCCGGAAAGCGTTTAATGCTGAGATACGGTATAGGTTACTATTCAACTGACAATCTAAAAATAAGCAGGAGGCTAATTGGAACGTTATTTTTTTCGTTGTCAGTTGAATAGTATACCGCTTCTCAACATTGAACGCGTCCGGACTTCTACCCATAAAATAATAAAGTTGCGTCCAGACTGTTGGCAGATTTTTAAAATAATAATTTGGATTGATCTAAACGCAAAAAAAATTATTTTGATAATGGGAATAATTTTTTTGTGTTGTAATTATGCTCGCTGATGCTGTGCATTTCTTGCGAAAAGTAAAAATTTTGTTGGCTAAATAGCGCCTAAATGGTAAAAGATGGGAAATACGAAAGTATTTCATTGAAAAGAGCGTTAAAAAATACATAACAATTAATCAAAACCTGAAAATTGACATTTTGGAAATTACGACACTTCTCGTCTCATAGTGCGATATTGTCTATTGGCCTGCTGAGAATAAAAATGATTCTAAGCTTTTCTTTATGCTTTAAGCTTTTCATTATGTATGGTAGTAGGATATTAGTTCTGCTTCCGTTGTGGGTATTGGGTACTACTGCTTTTGTGAATTGCAATCGAGTCCCAGCATATCGTGTACTATTATTGAGTATATGATTTATGACTTGATCGATTTATTTTCCAAAATGGCAAATAGGACAAAAATTAATCGGAAAAAAGAAAACATGTGTTAAAAATTTTTTTTGGAAAGGTACTTGGTCATTCCATCAAGAATCCAGCTCAGGTGTGATCCGATTTGTTGATTCTTTTGAAAATTTGTATACTCGAAGAATTAGTGAAAAAAATAGATAACTTAAATTTTTATTTCTATATAATTTTTTTTGTTAGTTATAGTATGTTAAAGATTTTGCAAAAATGGTGTTCTAGTTTTCTTTGAAAATTCATATCTTTGTTAATTTTTATCATAGAATAATAAAAAAAAGGTTTATTTTAAAGGGGAAGGTTTTTGATCAAAAATATGGATCCATAACACTTCTAAAAATGGAGACATGACTCGTACTTACATAAATATACAGAATATCACACTCCATAGAAAATTGAAAAACCCGATATTCCAGGTCAATGAATTTTCTTCAGGACTTCCGATCGGATTGCACTCCTTGTAAAAGCTCGTTACCGTTCATACATTCGCAATTTTTCTACGTTCCGTTTTTCATCATTTTGCATCTCACACACACGTACAACTCCGTACACAAGGGGGCACTGAAATATGTACTACATCTGATGATAAAAAGTAGGAAATGCGAAATTTTCGTATTAGATTTTCTACCTTTAATTGATTGTATATAGGTATACATATGTACATGCAGCAACCGATAAACGTTAACGACGGTCTTTTCTGAGCTTTATTCAAATTCAAAATGAAAATTTAATGTTCACAATCCGAACTAAAATTTCAAATTGTTTACTTCCCAACGGTTTATGTAATTAGGCTGCTGAATGAACTATGGTCTCATTCATTGAAAGACAAAGACGCATTTCTTGCCTCATAACTACTGTATTAAAAAACGAAAATTGCGTATTGAAAAATTTGATAATAGAAAATGTAGCAGATCTACTACAATTGTAGTAAAGTGACAGCCCTGCTCGAGTCATCGCTTGACGGTTGAACTGTTGTACATCATGCGTAATCGTTCAGATTTAAATGTCCGATGCTCACGAATAATTTCTTATGCTCTCGAAATAAAATCAAAGTAAATGGTGAAACTTTCGATTTTGGATTGGGAATTGGGACTCACGGAACGGACCAATATTCTCGAACACATGTCTTAAGGACTTTTTGTATGGGAGTATTATACGATTGGCTTGCAGCCGATCGTGACTGCATTATATTTTAGTACTGTTTCGGAGGTTTAGCACCTCACAAACGTGAGCGTAATCGCGGGACGAGGCTAGTGAAATATAAAATAGATAGAAATCGAAATAATGATAATAAGGAATATAAAATAATTATAAATATTGTCGTCCGTTGAATTCGATGGTCAGATCGAGAGAACGAGCATCAACAACCCCAGACCGAATTCTCGACGTCATTTAGAGCATAGTGTGCTCAGTTCGCCAAAGATGAGTTTCGTTCGAATCCCACATATATTTCAGCTGGAGTAGAAGAATTTCGCGGACAAGTGAACTCGAACTTTGTTTATATTCAAAACTAATTTTACTTTATTATTTCAATAATACAGTATTGTTATCGACTTTTAAAAAAAAAAATTTGCTACCCTCAACATTTTTTTTTCACGTTTCATGACGAGTAGACACGAAAAAAGCAAAAAAAAATTTCAGTCCGTCTGTCGCCGTACGCCGTACGCCGTACGTCGACCGCTGTACGCAAAATCGTTTGAAGGCTCGTAGCTCCCAAACCCATTAAGCTATTAAATTGAAAATTTTTTTATGAATTGACTGGATAGGTCCCTTGAAGTGGCCAAATTTGGAGGAATGGGGGTGTAAGGGGGGAGGAGGGGGAAGTGTTTTAGACGGAAAATTTTGGTTTCTAGATCTCAGCAACCGCTTATGCTAGGAGGCTGAAATTTGGAATTTATATAGAGCTTCAGTAGTGGACCCATTTGCAAAAAAATTGCCGATATAGGTGAAGGGGTTTGGGAGTGGGGGGAAAAAGAATGCTTCCGAAACGCAAAAAAGGTGAGATCGACACTTTCTAAAATCCATATCTCCTAAACCGTTAATGTCACAAAATTGAAACTTAATGAATATCTGTAGGTATACTAGGAGAATAGATGGAAAACAAATTTTTGAGTGGGGGCAGTAGCGTACGGGGGTGGGAAGTGAAAAAGTTTAGATTACGATATCTCACGAACCAATTACACTAGACAAATAAAATTTGGTTTGTGTATAAAGGTTGACAATTGAAGTTTGCTGAAAGCAAATTTTTTTAAGGGGGCGGTGGAGCATGAAAGTGGAGGGGATAAGAATTTTTCTAAAAAATCACGTCTTATATTTCAAGAACCGTGTAAGATAGATGCTTAAAATTTTCACCAGAAGTAGGCCTAATAGACCCCTAGCAGAAAACAAAATTTTGGAAGTGAGGGTGTAGAGGGTGAGGGTGGGGGAGGGTGAAAAGGAAAAAGTTCCGATTCTAATATCTCGACAACCTATAATGATATGAAGCTGAAACTTGGTATATAGATAGAGCTATCTTAGTAGCATCTTGAAAAAAATATAATTTTTTATAGGGGTAGTATGGTACGGGGGTGGGGGGTGTTCTTCCTATCTATAGAACGGCTTATGCTACAAAGTTGAAACTTAGTACGTTTATGTAAATCAACTAGAAAACTAATTTAGATAAAAAAAAATTTCAAATATCCATTGACGTTCGGAGGGGGGGCAAAAAAAATTATCAGTGAAAATGGAATGCATATATTTTCACGATTTTCGTTATATTAGGTCTTCTCAAATATTGAACTCATTTTTATTCTACGGCTTCTTCATGTAAATACCTAGAAAGCGTTTCCAAGATTTTTTAAAATTCGACCCCTAAGGGGGTATAAAGGGGGTTGTAAACTTTTCCACGAATTTTACTATATCCCCACGTCTTATCAGATATCGAATATCTTTTCACTTTCACGTGCTTGCGTAATAATCGCCTAAAACTTGTTTTTAAGTTTTTTCCTTTTTCAGCCCCTAAGAGGGTATAAAAGGGTTGAACACGTTTTCACGAATTCCATCATATCTTTTAGAAGTGATAAGAAATTGAATTGGTTTTTACTTTCTCGTGCTGTCTTCATATTTATTTATTAACTCCTTTCAGGATTTTTGGATATTCAACCCCCAAGTGGGTGTAAGGAGGTTGCATATCTGGTGATATATCGAATTCATTTTTACTTCCTAAGGTTTCCTATATAAAAAGCCAAAAAGTTAATTTCAGTATTTTAGATATTCAATCCTAATGGGTGTAAGGAGGTTGTATGCTTTTTAAAGTTTCGACATATTTCTTAGGTTCGATGAGATATTAGATCGCTTTTCATTTCCACAGAATTTTTATATAATCGCCTACAAACCCATTTCTCGATTTTTCGATATTCAACCCCCAAGGGTTTGTATATGTTTTCACAATTTTTGCCATTCCTTATTTCTGATGAGATATAAAATTGATTATTACGACCAACCAATTCTCGATTTTTCCAATTTCCAGAACCAAGGAGGTGTGAAGGGTTTGCTTAAGTTTTCACTAATTTTTTAAAATCGGTCTTGTCTCATGAGATATCAAGTTGCTTCTTATGAAATCGTCTAAAAACCTGTTTCATAATTTTTTCGAAATTCAAACCCCAAGTGGAAGTAATGGGTTTGTATACGTTTTAACAATTCGTCATATCTCTTAATTCTGATAAGGCAACAAATTCGTTTTTGCTTCTATGGGCTTTTAGTGTATACATAATATACCAAAATTCGAATAGTCTACACGGACTTTTTCAATGTTTAATCGTCTAAAAATTTCTATCTTAAATATTTTTATATTAAGAACAAAAATAATTTTCCAAGAAATCTAATAATCTCGAAGCAACTCATGATACACTCCGACTTTGACCGCTCCCGAACTTTGACTTGAAAAATAATAAAGTTTCGCCCAGACCATTGGCAGATTTTTACAAAGTTCCGAATTCGTAACTGAATGATTAATTGAGTTATAGTGAGTTCCGTAAATGCAGTGAATACATTTTTGGAGGATATTTGTATGGCATCGACACGAAGGACTAATGGAATTTTCCTCATAATTACATCTTAAGCTCCAACTATTGCAAAATCTGCACATACAATATTTCAAAGTCATAACTTAAACCGTTCTGAACTTAGCGGTTAATATTATTGAACAAGTGTTTTAATGACTTTTTATATGGGATATACCCAAAGTAGTAAAGGAATTTTGGAATCATGAACTCGAACTTTTTTTACTCAAGAAAATTTGTACAAAATTTCAACTTTGTGGCGAGTTATAGTGACTTCCGTAAATTGATTGAGTTCTCGAAGGACTCATCGAAACTTTTTCATATTCTTATCCTTAACTGCAACTACTGGAGAACTAACGTATTCAAAAATTCAAAGACGTAGCGTAAGGCGTTCCGAAGTTCTTGGCCAATGTTATTGGCAAATTTTCTTGAACACGTGTCTCAATGAGTTTTTGTATGGCAGCTACCCGAAGGAGTAGGGCGATTTTGCTCGCTAACGAACTTAACCCTACAAATTAGACCAAACATTCACTTTTAAAATTTCAAGATCCCTGGTGAAGGCGTTCTTGAATTATCGTGCGTACGCTCTGACTGACAGACGGACAGCCGGACGGACGGAAGCGGATTTCGGATTTTTGACAACAAATGAACAAAAATAATACATATCTAACTTTTTTGCGTCCGAGCCTCGGTTCTATGCGTTAGTATTGGGCTTGATTAAACTTTTAATACTCTTAGATTACATCTAGAGTATAAGAACTCTGCAAACAGTCTTTGCGCAACTATTTTATTTTTTTTGGAGGGTAGTCCGAAACGCGTTTAATGCTGAGATGCGGTGTAGGTTAATATGCGACTGACAACCTAAAGATAAACCAGCAGGCTATTTGGAACGTAATTTTTCGCTTTTAAAAGGTCCGAAAAACTAATGGTTGGTACTTGCAAACAACGATGAAAAAAAATTATATTGTCTAATTTTATGGTTTCTATTTTATAGTCCTACGTTACTCAGCACTCGAGGTAGTTAAGAAAAACTACCGAAGGTCAGTTCTTTGTCTGCAAAGCCCCTATTACTTTATTATTTTAATAAAGAATTGTTATCGATTTTTAAAAAAAAAAAATTTCCTACCCTGAAAATATTCTTTTATACGTTTCTTGACTAATAAGCACAAAAAAAGCAAAAAAAAATTTCAGTCCGTCTGTGCGCCGTACGCCGTCCGCCGTCCGCCGTCCGCCGTCCGCCGTCCGTCGTACGCCGTCCGCTGTCCGCCGTACGCAAAACGTTTGAAAGCTTATAACTCTCAAACTCTTTGAGCTATTAAGTTGAATTTTTTTCTGTTGTTAGACTGCGCAGAACCCTTCAAGTGGCCACCTTTTAAGTGGTGGGGGTGCGAGGGGGGAGGTAGGGGAAGCGTTTTTGACGGAAAATTTTTGTTTCCAGATCTCAGTAACCACTTAGGCTAGGAAGCTGGAACTTGGAATTTATATAGAGCATCGATAGTGGACCCATTTGCAAAAAAAATTATGATATAGGTAAAGGGGTGTGAGAGTGGGGGGAATAAGAATGAGTCCGAAACGCAAAAAAAGCCGAGATTGAGACATTCTAAAATCCATATCTCTTAATCGGTTAATGTTACGAAATTAAAACTTAAAGAACATCTGTGGATATACTAGGAGAATTGATTGGAAACAAATTTTTGAGAGGGGGCAGTGGCGTACGGAGGTGGGGGGTGAAAAACTTTAGATTACGATATCTCACGAACCAATTGGACTAGAAAAACGAAATTCGGTTTCTGTATTAAGTTTGATAAATAAAGTTTGCTGAAAGTAAAAATTTTTAAGGGAGAGGTGGAGTGTGGAAGTGGAGGGGATAAGAATTTTTCTAAAAAATCACGTCTCATATCTCAAGAACAATGTACGATAGATGCTTAGAATTTTTACCAGAAATAGGCCCAGTAGACCACTAGCAGGAAAAAGGAGGGTGAGGGTGTAGAGGGGGATTCTCGGGGAGGGTGAAAAGGAAAAAGTTCCGATTCTTATATCTCGAGAACCTAAAATGACATCAAGCTGAAACTTGGTATTTAGATAGAACTATAGTAGTAGCATGTTGAAAAAATATAATTTTTTATAGGGGTAGTATGGTACGGGGGTGGGGGGTGTATTTCCTAGCTATAGAACGGCTTATGCTAGAAAGTTGAAACTCAGTATGTATATGTAAGTCAACTAGAAAAGTAATTTGGATTAAAAAAAAATTAAATTTCCATTGGCGTACAGAAGGGGGGCAAAAAAAATGATCAGTGAAAATGGAATGCATATATTTTCACGATTTTCGTCATATCTATTAGGTCTTTTCAAATATTGAATTTATTTTTATTCCACGTATTCTTCATATAAATACCTAGAAAGTGTTTTCAGTATTTTTTGAAATTCGATCCCCACGATGGCGTAAAAGGGTTGTGAACATTTTCACGAATTCAGCCGTATCTCTCCGGTCTGATTAGATATCGAATATATTTTTACTTCTACGGGCTTGTTTAATAATCACCTAAAACTCGTTTTCAAATTTTTTCCTTTTCAACCCCAAAGGTTGTATAAACGGGTTGAACACGTTTTCATGAATTTCGTCATATCTCTTAGGAGTGATAAGACATGGGATTGGTTTTTACTTCCTCGGGCTTTCTTTACATATATCTAAAAACTCATTTCAGGATTTTTTAATATTCAACCCCTACAAGGGGGTTGCATATGTTTTCACAAATTTCTACATATTTCTTAGTTCTAATGAGATATCAAATTCATTATTATTTCCTAAGGCTTCCCACATAATCGTCAAAAGTGGATTTTAGTGTTTTTAGATATTCAACTCCAATAGGACGTAAGGCTTTCGACATATTTCTTACGATTGATAAGATATCAGATTGGTTTTCACTTCCACAGACTTTTTATATTATCGCCTACAAATGCATTTCCGATTTCATGAAATGGCCCAAAACCAAATCACTAAAAATCTCATAATCACGTAACAACTGATATTATACAACGACTTAGACCTCGTCCCGGAGTATGACCCAATTATGTAATTCATATGTTATATGTGGTAGCGGCGTAAGTATTCTAGCGCGACCCCATTCTAACCTTTTCTGAACTTTTTTCTGAGTTTTCAGTCACATAGTAACCTACACCGCGTCTCAGGATTGAACGCATTCCGAACTTCTACCGAAAAAATAATAAAGTTGCGCCCAGACTGTTGGCAGATTTTTTATACTCTAGATGAAATCATATAGAGTGTTGAAGACGTACAAATTCACCTATGTAATATACAGTGGATGCCGCTTATTGTAATCACTTTGGGACCAGCCAAAAACAATAACATTAACCGGATGATAACAATAAACGAAGAAAAAAATAAGCGATGAATTCTGTTTGTGGAAAATGGAACCCAACTGTTTTGATTACAAAATGAGGCTTATAACATTATCCGCGATTACAATAAGCGGCATCCACTGTAGTAAATAAAATGGAATAAGCGGTTAAGGTTGTTTTACTTTATTATTTTAATAATACAGTATTGTTTTCGATTTTTAAAAAAAAAAAATTTGCTACCCTCAAAAATTTTTTTTTCACGTTTCATGACTAGTAGACACGAAAAAAGCAAAAAAAAATGTCAGTCCGTCTGTCCGCCGTACGCCGTACGCCGTACGTCGACCGGTGTACTCAAAATTGTTTGAAGGCTCGTACCACCCAAACCCTTTGAGCTATTTAGTTGAATTTTTTTTCGTAGATAGACTGGGTAGGCCACTTGAAGTGACCAAATTGTGATGGGTGGGGGTGTAAGGGGGGAAGCGTTTTAGACGAAAAATTTTGGGGTCTAGATCTCAGCAACCGCTGATGCTAGGAGGCTGAAACTTAAAACTTATATAGAGCTTTGATAGTGGACCCATTTGCAAAAAAAATGGCGATATGGGTGAAGGGGTGAAGGAGTGGGGGGAAAAATAATGAGTCCGAGACGCTCGAAAGAATTCTAAAATCCATATCTCCTAAACGGTCAACGTCACATAATTAAGACTTAATGGACATCTGTAAGTATACTAGAAGAATAGATTGGAAGTAAATTTTTGAGTGTGTGCAGTGGCGTACGGGGGTGGGGGGTAAAAAACTTAAGATTACGATATCTCACGAACAAATTGCACTAGAGAAATGAAATTCGGTTTCTGTATTAAGGTTGACAAATAAAGTTTGCTGAAAGTAACATTTTTAAAGGGGGAGGTGGATTATGAAAGTGGAGGGGATACGAATTATTCTAAAAAATCACGTCTCATATCTCAAGAACCGTGTAAGGTAGATGCTTCAAATTTTTTCCAGAGGTAGGCCTAATAGACCCCTAGCAGAAAAATAAAATTTTTTGGGGTGAGGGTGTAGAAGGTGAGGTTGGGGGAGGGTGAAAAGGAAAAAGTTCCGATTTTTATAACTCGAGAACCTATAACGATATAAAACTGAAACTTGGTATTTAGGTAGAACTATAGCAGTAGCATGTTGGGAAAATATAATTTTTTATAGGGGTAGTATGGTACGGGGGTGAGGGGTGTTTTTCCTTTCTATAAACCGGCTTATGCTACAAAGTTGAAACTCAGTATGTGTATGTAAATCAACTAGAAAAGTAATTTAGATTAAAGAATTTTGCAAATATTTATTGGCGTTCGGAAGGGGGGCAAAGTGAAAATGGAATGCATATATTTTCACGGTTTTCGTCATATCTATTAGGTCTTTCCAAATATTAAATTCATTTTTATTCCACGGCTTCTTCATATAAATACCTAGAAAGTGTTTTCAGGATTTTTTGAAATTCGACCCCTAAGGGGGTGAAAGGGATTGTACACTTTTTTACGAATTCTGCCATATCCCTCAGGTCTGATCAGATATCGAATATCTTTTCACTTTCATGGGCTTGTAATAATCGCCTAAAACTTGTTTTTAAGTTTTTTTCCTTTTTCAGCCCCTAAGAGGGTATAAAAGGGTTGAACAAGCTTTCACGAATTCCGTAATATCTTTTAGAAGTGATAAGTAATTGAATTGGTTCTTACTTTCTCATGCTGTATTCATATTTATCTATTAACTCCTTTCAGGATTTTTGGATATTCAACCCCCAAGTGGGGGTAAGGAAGTTGCATATATTTTCACAGATTCCTACATATCGCTTATATCTGATGATATATCGAATTCATTTTTAGTTCCTAAGGTTTCCCATATAAGAGCCAAAAAGTCAATTTCAGTATTTTCAGATATTCAATCCTAAGGGGTGTAAGGGGTAGTATGCTTCGACATATTTCTTAGGTTTGATGAGCCATTTCTCAATTTTTGGATATTCAACCATTAAGGGTTTGCATATGTTTTCACAAATTTTGCCATCCCTTAGTTCGGATGAGATATAAAATTGGTTATTACGGCATTTGATGTAGTGTCCTTAAAACCAATTTCACGATTTTTCGAATTTCAAGAACCAAGGAGGTGTGAAGAGTTTGCTTACGTTTTCACAAATTTTTCAAAATCTCTCGTGTCTCATGAGATATCAAGTTGCTTCTTATGAAATCGTCTAAAAACCTGTTTCAATTCAATTCAAACCCCAAGTGGAAGTAATGGGTTTGTATACGTTTTAAAAATTCGTCATATCTCTTAATTCTGATAAGGCAGCAAATTCGTTTTTACTTCTATGGGCTTTTAGTGTACATGATACACCGAAATTCGAATAGTCTATTTTAAATATTTTTATTTTAAGAACAAAACTAACTTTCCAAGAAACGTCATAATCACGAAACAACTGATGATATACTCCGACTTTGACCGCTCCCGAACTTTGACCCGAAAAATAATAAAGTTTCAATAAAGTTTCGCCCAGACCATTGGCAGATTTTTTATTATGTAGTACCCAACTAGCAAACGAACTTCGCAACGGCAAACTGTGAGTGCGTGAAATTAAAAAAAGTGACGGCAACAAAATATTTTGGAGTAGTCATTGACCATAAAATGAAATTCGACAAACATATTGAATCGCTAAAAAACAAATTAAGAAAATGCCTTTACATCTTTAGAGAAATCTCCTTTTTACCTGTCGCCACAATAATGCCAGTATATTTTGCCCTAGTACAGCCATTATTAAATTTCGGTATACTCATTTGGGGGGGGGGGGTACGTTTCGATCATACATTCAACCACTTTACATTATTCAGAAATTGATTCTCAAGTTAATAATAAAAAAAACCTATAAGATATCCCAGCGATCTTATATTTAGCGAAACAAAAGTTCTAGATGTAAATCAATTATATTCACTATCGCTGATTTCTTTCGCATATATATATAATAAAAAATTTTTTTCAACCACAAATCTTGGAAGAAATTTTAGACCAAATATTAAATTACCTTTGATTACAAGAAAATAGAAGAAAATAGCCCCAGATACAAGACCATAATATTGCTAACCAATTTATTCAAAAATATAGAGCCTATAATACAAATTAGACAATCTGAAAAAAGTTTTCTCAAACAAATAAAAAGAGCATTACTGGAAATGGATCGGAAAAAATTTGAAAGAGAGTTTCTGGAACCAAAGTATACCATATAGCATCTGCACTTATTTTCTATAATTGTTCCAATTTACGGAAGAAGGTTTTTTTTTCATATTGTCCACCTACCTAACAAAAGAATCTTCAAATGGAGTTCCAAACAAGTTTCATCATAATAGTAGTTTCCCCTAGGTAAGATCTAACACATTAAATACTTGAATTTAAAATTATTATATTTCTCTTCCAATCCCAAATACTAAGTAATTTTTTTTCTCATTTATAAACTATCCTTTAATCCTTATTTATATATAAATTTTTTTAAAAAAGAGTCGAGAACTAGCATTGCTATTCGACTTATATCTTGTTAATTGATATCTAAATGGACATTAAATAAAAAAAAAAAAAAAAATAAAAAAAAAAAAAAAAAATAAAAAAAAAAAAAAATATGCTTTCTAAATTGTTTGAAACCAATTAGTTTGTATAGCAGTAATGAAAGAGAATTTATTAGCTAATGCAGTCGTTGCACAAGCACAAAATAGAGTTTCTGCAGAAACTCAATTTTGTGCATTAAATAGTTTCTTCCAAAGTTGACTTCGATTTCTGCGGGGGTTGCAGTACATGTTTTCGTTTAAACGCGTAGTAGCTACGTTGTTTTGTAAACGCGTCCGGGAAGTGTTTTCAGCGCATTTAACTCGATTTAAACGCGTTAATCTCGTAGTCTGAACATAGTATAAGGCCTTTCCGAAGCCTCCCATTCGAAGTATTGCTTCCCCGTGAAAGTCATAACCGTCGTTTGGAAGGAATGTGAACTTCCGTACGGAAGCAAGAACAGCTTCGATAAGGCCTAATACCAACTGTTGGCGCTTGACTGTTGCTGATGAAACATGGGGAAATGTGCGCCAAATTAGTTCGGTAAGACCTTATCGAAGCTTTGTCGAGGTAGGAGAATAGCTTCGATAAGGCCTTACGGAAGTTAGTTTGCTAGTTGGGTAGTTGATTGTAGTGGTTGATGGAGTCGGTGCAGTGTAAATCCAACGACAATTGCATGCGCAGGCCGATAACGATTTGCCAATACACGGAAGCAGCGGCATCGCACATATGCATAAAGCGAGAAATACATGTGCATATATCTGCATGCAGCGCGGCAAAACGGATTTAGAATGCTTGAGGTTAAATGTGACGAAACACACGCTTATTCTGCATGCAGCGGAGCGCTGCAATATGTCTCTATTTCTACTTTTGCTGCGCAGCGGCAGTATTGCCACAAATTGAGATTGAAATTTACCAACACAGAAAAAGAAAAAAGTGGTTTGACA
Organism: Beris morrisii; assembly: GCA_951812415.1. Lineage (NCBI taxonomy): Eukaryota > Metazoa > Arthropoda > Insecta > Diptera > Stratiomyidae > Beris > Beris morrisii. The sequence continues at coordinate 98,056,827 of OX638311.1, forward strand.
TGTTATGTTTTAGTTGTAATTTTGTACCTGTGGAGTGGAGTTGCAATGGAGGAGCGTTTCATAGAACTTAGAAAAAATAACCAAATTGTATTCGATAAAACCAGTCGAAATTACAAAAATATATTTGTCCGTGAACAAAACTAAGATCATTTTTTGCCTATTAAAATCGGAGTTCAGTATTTCATCTGGAGTATCATACCATTGGCTTGCAGCCGATCGTGACTGCGTTATATTTTTGGAATAAAATGAGTCTATTATTTTGGGACCCCAAAATTTAAAATGAAGCTACTTGCAATCTATTTCAATCTGAATTAATTTTCGGGTCGCCATATAAAATATATCTAACTTTACTATCCTAACGATAAACTTTATTATTAACAATAAAATGTATGTAAAAGTATTTAAATGCCTGCACAGAGAAAAATATCTGTTATAAATTCTACAAAAGAGTGTAATGAATTCAAAAAAATTTCGTTGTCATAAAGTCAAATTTGAACAAGTGTAGTACTATTGTAATAAAACTAACGAACATTTGTTATATCATGTAGTAAAATTTACTAAAAATGTCGTAACCTTGTTAAGGTAATAAAATTTACTATACAATTGTAATTAAACTGAAAGAAAATATTCGAATTACAGCATGTAGTAAATTTGACTAAAGTTGTAGTAAATCTGTCGAATGTAGTACATTTCATAAAGATAGCAAGAAATTTTACTAAAAAGGTAGTGTGCTTGACGACGGTAGTAGTAAATTTGACTAAAGTTGTAATGGATTTGACTAATGCACTAGTGTTTTTGACTACAGGAGTAGTAAGTTTGCAGAAGTGCGACGACGTACATGGATTGCAAATTATTTACTTGTTGAGTTGATAATTTTTGTTAAATTTTGATTTTATTTTTATTTTATTCTTCTTTTAATTTATTGTTTTTTTTTATAGGATTCTACTTACACAAAGTTTAAATGCTTTTATCATTAAAAATAATACAAAACTTTTCAGTTTTAATAATATACTTGAACTTAACACTTTTCCAAGTTTACCACACACATTAAGTGATGGCAGAAAAGCATTTCGTTTTAAAATAATATAATTGTGAATTTCTTTGTATTCGTGCTATGAATAAAACCTGAATTATAATTGATAGAGTAATTTTTAATAAATTGTACAGTAGAATTAATAAAAGTGTTACTACACTTGGTAATAAATTATGCCATCGTTGGTAATGAACTATACCATTATTGGTAATAAAGTAAGTTATTTTAAACTTTACTATAATATGTAATGTATTTTACTGTTCTTAATAATGAATTTTACTATACCTACGTAGTAATGAATTTTACTATATATGGTGATAGATTTCACTATAGTTGGTAATGAAAGTTACTATACTTTGTAATTATTTTTACTACACTGGTAATTCAGTTAACTAAATTTTACTACACTTGTTAATGAATTATACCATGCGATTTAAAATATTTGTAATGAATTTTACTAATCTCTAATAAATGTAACAGCAACTCTTTACCACAGAATTTCATTACATGACATAGTTTTCATTACGGGTGTAGTTGGAATTTCATTGCATTTGTAAACAAGTTAATTCTCTCTGTGTGTATTGCTTTTTGTCATTGCGTGTCATTGAACTATTTTTATCAAGTGTTGAAAAGTTATATTTACTTAATCCTTCTTCAATACTTCCAGGACTCACACTAAAATAATTCTTTCACTAAAAACTCCGTAACCAATCTCGGAAAAAAAACATTTGCAATTATTCACAGGTAATTATTCGCTGAGTTGGCATTGCTCTTAACTAACTGGGTGCAATTATTTACGCCTGAAGTGTTCATCAAACAACAACTGCCACTAATCGTTCTGGGGGAGAATTGATCACAAACAGAACTCACAAAAAAGTACAATTCGTGACGACTGATGTAGGTACAAAGTAGTTTGCCATACTTGAGAATATTTTTAACAAAAATAAACTTGATCAAGGATTATGTTCTAGACGATGACCGCTACAAATGAAACAATTTCATGCACAAAATTGCTAGTTAATATTAAGGCCAAGAACAGTCCTATTCATAACAAAAATATCGAAATACTCGACGAACACCAGGTGCCTCACGCCCTTCTTTGCAATTATAATTTTGATTTTTATAATAATGAATGAATACCACACATTAGTGCGCTTCCAGAAGAAAGAGGAAAGGGGCGACACACATCTAACAACCGAACAGTTAGTCCTTGTAATTAATTGCCTACATCAATAGACCAAATTTATCCTTAATGTGCAGTCTGAACAACGCGTAGCTAAGTTGGCTGTCGGGCTGAAAAGGGCCATCCGAGTCGATTCGATTTGACTTTTGTTCAAAAACCCTAAATGATGTATAGAAACGTTTGGTGACACGCCTACTCTGGAACTTTTGTGACGTATTTCTTTCGTGTTGTTACTGTCAGGACATTGATGTCATAAAAATACTACCGAAATTGCTTGCATGCTGGAGGGCGAATCGACATATGGGAAAATCTGAAACCACCTTTTGTCATCAAATTGATGCGGTCTTCGATGGCCATAGAGGATTGCAAGGAAGCGATTACCACCGTTTAGGGTTTAACATTTTAATGTTATAAATCATTACCGAACAATCGCTTTGAAGGGTTAGAAATAGTAAGGAAATCTGACATAAGTACACATATACATATGTAGATATATATGGAAAAATTAACCATGATGCTGTTTGGGGTTATCACGCATAAGTTTCGGTTAAAGACTAGATCCACATCCTGTGACACATGCATAAATGTTTGACAAATTGGTTCTGAACAATTTGGATTCTCCTAGGGACGTAGTTGAAATCACAAGTATCAACTTAACAATATATTACCTGGAAAACTGTATTATACTGACGATAGGCTGCAAGCCAATCATATGATACTCTAGATGAAATTCTGATCTACGATTTATATTGTAGTTAGGGATAAAGTCGAATAAGGGGTGTGTATGTAATTTTCCCATTTTTTAGAACACGTCTTATAAAGAGTTTTGTATGGCAGCTACTCGAAGGAGTTGTAAGATTTTGTTCGTGAACGAACTTAGCCTTACAAATTTGACTTAACCGTCAGGTTTCAAATGTCAGCAACAATGGTCAATGGATTCTCGTGCGGATGGAAGGATTTGTAATATTCCCATTCCACGTGATCATAAAGACAATGACCAGCGAGCATATTAATTGATCAGCGGATATAATTCATGTTAGCATAAAGCAATAAAATTATATTTATGCTAGCATTGCAATTATTCGTCTGATCTACCTTTGCACCGCACATGCTACCATTGATTTGCAATATTAGCATAAAATTAGTATATAAGTTGTAAAATGCATTTTATACGTTGAGTTACAAATAAAGTCAATAAGAATCAAGTACTTTTCATTCTTAACATTGGTCCGTCGAGACAGTCGAACCCGTCGACTATATAGAATACAGTCCCAGTTTCCCAGTAACCCAATATCCGCCCATTCCATTCTAATTTTCTAACAGGTTATTTTCTTGGACGAAAAATGGACTCTTTGGCAGCACAGCAGGTCAAATGCTATGACGAGATGATGTGGCTGAAGTAGAATATGAAGAAAGACTCTGACAGCAGGAAGACGGAAAACTACCTTACAACACGTCATAGGGCGCCACACCTAATGTTCCACCTACCTACGCAATTGTTTGTTTATGTACGAACCTGCAATTATCAAATTCACTGTTTGTAAATTTTACAATTTTGCAAAACACGGCATCCTACCTACATATACCTATCCATCCAAACACAAGTTAATAACACGTCGTACTCCCAAACGTTTGTTTTATTCCCTTAAATATGTGATTGTTGTTTGATCTTATCATATGTTCTTATCATATGTTATCACATGTTCGTAGCACCTTTTTCCAAAAACATAGTATAAACATAAACGATTTTGTATAACCAACATCATTTTCCTCCACCGATCCGACATGTACATCGTTTTGTTCGATCAAACATGTGCGAATCTATTGACTTACTCTTTGGCGCAAATATTTCATCTGCACCACGGTTCAACATCCAACACGCACGGTACTGTGACCTGTTAACGTTTTTATGCGCGACGGCATGCGTTGTATTCCGCTGAGTGCATATGTATTCATGGTATCTGGCGCAATTTATAAAAGTGCGCCACAGGATCGAAATGGGTTCTCAGAGGTCCCAGGCGTATGCGAGGTGCCAGTGCTTCAGTTCTTTATGTACATTATTTTTTCATGTAAATTCCGATAGGTTTTTCAATTCTCTCTAGGTATTTTTTTTTAAATAAATAGGGAATTAAGCTAAAAAAATAAATTTTATAGGCAAAAATCGCATATAATTATCGCCTTCAGCTCCAGGACATTCATTCTGCTTCAAAAAATCTCAATTGAATGTATATTTTACTTCTTTGGTCACTAGGAAAGGATCCTTCACAATTTGTTTCAATATTATATGCCGAATTCAGGGACGTAATTTGGGGGTGGGGGGCAATTTCCGAATTGAAGGGAACCGTGACTTTTTGATTTTTTCAAGAAAGGCTATTTTTAAAGGAGGTAAAAAAATTTACGTACTTCTTGAACTATGCGTGCGCGCATGCATACCATACACTACAACTTAATATCGACTCAAATGAATTTCTATGCAGTTAAAAAGATCTTTCCTCCTGGGTAAGACTGAAATGACGTCCCTGGTCGAATTGTATGTATTCAGTCGAAGAAGCCTCATTTTCACTACTTTCAGTACTTCTATCTGAGCTGATCTGTTCATCATCCTGTATCACATCCACAGTTCTGAAGATTGCGGCTACGTTTTGCTCCGTGAGATCTTTTGATATATTCTTCCATTGATTCTTATAAGATGCACCTTTGAAGGCAATCACAGATGTTGATGAAATTAATTTTGCATATCTCGCGAAAGCAAGGCGATCATTCGTATGAGGGCCATTCCATCAAGAATCGCCAAAAATGACGAAATTTGTGAAAATTTTTGTACATGAAGATTATTATTCTGGAATAAAAATTACCAGAGATATGAATTTTCAAAGAGAACTCGGACATCATTTTTGCGAAAACTTTAACATATACTATAACTAACAAAACAATGAAATAGAAACAAAAATTGAATTTCAATTATTTTTTTCACTAGTTCTTCAAGTACAAAAATTTTCATAAGAATCGGAGATGGTAAGGTCACAACTTTGGCGATTCTTAATGGAAACCCATGGATAAGCAAGTTATTTCAGTTTCGTTCTATGGTGTTTATATGTAACAGATCAGAAAGCCCAATATGTAACACAAACCATGAATGATATTGTGAATTATTAGAAATAATTAGCGGGCCAAATTAACAGCAGGGGTCACTTTAACACCATCTCCTCTATTTATATCATGCTAAATCTTGGAAATTATCCTTCATTTTTCGAAAACAAAATATAAAATTTGGGGCACCAAAACGTAGAAAGTGCGCCGGGCGCCAAAACTATCAGCACCGCCACTGCTTCTAACAGCAGAAACTCAACGCCTGGCAAGTCTACTGGAAGAAGATATTAGCAAACCATTCTGAAATTATCGCCAGCCCGGACGAAGTATTCTCCGTATATCTTAAACAGAAAATATACGAGGGAATAGAAGATAAATATCAAGATGTCATAATAAAGCTGCTAGAACGTTTGGAAATTCCACAACATCAACATACTGATGTTAAGCTGCCACACTTAACGTTACCGGTGTTTGAGGGAGACTACTCTACGTGGACATCATTTTCTGATATATTTTCTAGACTTATCGATACGAATAAAAGTCTAGGAAATGCGGAGAAAATGCAGTACCGTAAAACACACGCTAAGAAGGATGCTGCAAACCTTCTTCAACATCTTTGCATTTCTGATGCAAACTACGAAGCAGAGTGGAAACTCCTCAATGATAGATACAATAATCAGAGGAAACTAATCGCAACCCAAGTACAAACCTTGCTGAATCAACCAAGATTGTATCACGAATCGGCTGTGAATATCAGGAAACTTTACGATACCACTAAGGACTGCCTTAGACAACATCGGAATTGATACGATACCATGGACTCTGATCATAGCACACATTGTCATTCAAAAACTTGACTATGAGTCCCATAAATTGTATGAACAAAACCTCGAGATCCACCAACGTACGAGCAAATATACAGATTTTTGGAAACTAGATTCCAATCATTGGAATCTTTACGGGACGCTAAACGAACGGCGCCACCTTCCCAACCAAGAAACAACAAACCAGACAAATATATAGAAGGAAATAAACTGAAAGTGCACCATACATCAGCTAAACCTACGTGCCTTTGTTCATATTGTCAGGAAAACCACAAACTAAACGCCTGCCCAAAACTGAAATCATTAGACGTTCAACGCAGAAAAGATTTCATCGAGGAAAACAAGATTTGCTTCAATTGTTTCGGCCATCCAGCTGAAGAAAAGTGTTACAGCAAATTTAAATGTTCCATCTGTCAACAATTGCACCACACTATGCTCCATTTGGAACAAACAAAAGACGCTAAGCCAAATCCAGTCGAGGTCAACTCACATATGACAAAACGCAGTTGCAGTTAGCAACCGCGCTTGTAATTCCGAATGCAGCTGACGGCACAAAGAAGTACAACTCAAGGCAGAAGGCTCTTGCAAGATTACTTCAAATCGAAAGGCATTTCAAATCCGATAAAAGACTGGAAACACCCTACAAGGAATTCATGAAAGACTACCTGCATATTATACACATGATGCCAGTAACTCTACCATAACTTCGACACTAGCCGACTCAACAGTCACAGTCACAGCTGCGAAAGGTTGTCCGCAGGGTGGGGTACTATCACCCATCCTCTGGTGCTTAGTAGTGGACGACCTTCTTCAAGACCTAACTAATTCCGGAGTCACGGTACAGGGTTACGCTGACGACCTTGCCATCCTTGTTAGAGGTAAATTTGAAGCGACGGTGACTGATCTAGTTCAGAATACCCTAAACCAGGTAGCAACCTGGTGCACTAAAGCAGGATTGGGTATCAACCCAAAGAAAAGCACAATTGTTGCATTCACCAAAAGGAGGGGTAAGGACAAGCTAGCTAAGCCTACTCTTTTTGGAGAATCCATAGAGTATTCTAGTGAGGTAAAATTCCTGGGTATTATTTTGGATGAAAAGCTCACCTGGAATGCTCATTTGGACAAAGTTCTTGAAAGGGCCAGAATCTCTCTCTGGACCTGCAGAAGCCTTCTCGGTAAAAACTGGGGACTGAGTCCAAAACTAACCTACTGGATGTATACCGTCGTTGCTAGGCCCATTATAACTTTCGCGGCATCCGTCTGGTGGAAGAAAACAAAGCAGAAAACTGCTCAGCTCAAGCTGACTAAATTACAAAGACTGGCATGCCTGGGTATTACTGGGGCGATGCGCACCACTCCCACAGCTGCCTTAGAGGTGCCTCTCAACCTAGCACCCCTACACTTAGAAATACAGAAAGAAGCTAGATTCACCACATACAAACTTTTGAGCTCGGAGGACGAGTCAGAGCGCAAAATAGCTTGCCCAACTCTCTCCGCGGAATTCAACAAGGACTAGCGATACCTCTTTCTGATTCAATGGTACCGAAATTTAATTTCACAAAACCATTCAAAGTTGTCCTACCTGAAATGGAGGATTGGCCCACAAACAAACCCACTTCAAAACCAGGATCCATAATCTGGTACACAGACGGTTCTAAAACGGATCAAGGTGTAGGAGCAGGAGTTTATGGAGTGCGCCCAAATGCGAAATTCTACTGTAGCATGCACATAACATCCACTGTTTTTCAGGCGGAGACTCATGCTATTGAACTATGCATTAGAGAAAATATCAGACGGGGCTACAAAAACCAACAAATATATATTCTCTCGGACAGCAAGGCAGCAATAATGGCACTTCAGTCCGTTCAAATCTACTCCAAACTTGTTTGGAATTGCCTCCAATGCCTGATTGAACTCGGAAATAAGAACAGAGTTAGTCTCATTTGGATTCCGGGACACAGCGGCTATGTAGGTAATGAAATGGCTGACTTAATGGCTAGGAAAGGACTTCATGGGACCATATCCATTCTGCGGGATACCATTAAGCACAGCCAGAATGAACATCCGAATGTGGCAAAAATCACAAAGTGCCAGTCACTGGGACTTGGTACCGGGCAACAGGCACTCAAAGCTTTTTATGCCAAAACACTCGGAAAAAAGAACATCTGATTGGGAGTGGGAGCTCTGACTGGACATTGTCACATGAGGAAGCATCTCAGTACGATTAGTCTCTCTAAGACTAAAATTTGCAGAATTTGCAATGACGAAGACGAAACACCAGAGCATATCCTCTGTGAATGTGAGGGTTTAACTCGCAAAAGGCTTCGTCACTTCGGTCAGGGTTTCATGGACCCATCGGAATTCCTGACCATTCCTCTTCGCAAAATACTAGGCTTCATTGAAAGCGCAGGAATCGAAGAGGAATCATAATCAAACCGGGGGTACGTCACAATAAGCCCAACTGAGGCTGCAGTGACAGAGGTTAACCATACCAACCCCTATTCCCAAATCTAATCTAATCTAACTCTACCATCAAAAGACGGCTATTATATACCCCACCATGCAGTACTGAAGGAAGACAGCACCACGACGAAACTCCGTGCTGTTTTCGATGCCTCCACTAAGTCCGGCAGCGGACAGAGCCTCAATGATATTACACATATAGGTCCAAAACTACAAAATAACCTGTCTAAAATATTATTACGATGGCGCCTTCATCGATACGTACTTACTGCCGATATTGAGAAAATGTATCGGCAGATGCAGATCAACCCCGCTGATTAAAAATTCCAAAAAAAAATTTGGAGGTTCTCCACCAAGGAACCCATAAAGGAATACTACTTGACGACCGTCACTTACGGAACAGTGTCTGCCTCGTTTTTAGCCCTAAAAACGATGCGGCAGTTAGCTAAAGACGAGAGAAATACATCTCAGATCCTCATAAACGACTTTTATGTGGATGATCTGATGACAGGAACAAACACGCTGCGTGAAGCAAAACAACTCCAACATAAAACTCCTCATAAAACTTTTTAACAAGGTAGGTTTTAAAGTACGGAAGTGGACGAGCAACCAGACTACACTAATAGCCGATTTACCTGAAGATCTGGTTGGCGCAGAAATACGAGAGATACATGATGGCAATCCCATCAAAACGTTTGGCATAAGCTGGCTGCCAGGAAATGACATGTTCCAGTTTCGTATCAATTTGACTGACCGAACGCCTACAAAGCGCACTATCTTATCAACAATTGCAAAAATCTTCGATCCACTCGGTTGGCTGGCTCCGGTTATCATTTTCGCTAAAATACTGATGCAGAATTTGTGGTTGTCAGATATTACTTGGGACCAGCCTCTATCTACTACATTCTCAAATAAGTGGCAGCGATTCGAAGAAGAAATTTCATCGATAGGAAATATGGATCCACTATACTACCTACAATCAAGGAGTAGAAATTTATGGCTTCTGCGACGTTTCAGAGAAAGCACACTTCGCTGTTATATACACAAGAACTATAACAGAATATGGTGAGGTCACTATTACAATGTTAACTTCTAAAACTAAAGTAGCTCCCTTGAAAAAGACTACTACCATAGCCCGACTAGAACTTTGCGCTGCACAGCTGTTAGCACGACTTCTTACTACTGTGAAAAAAGCATTGAACATACAAACATCAGCCATATTTGCCTGGTCGGATTCAACAGTCGCTCTAGCGTGGATGAAAAACCGAACGAAGAGATGGGGAACTTTTGTCATGCATAGAGTATCCGCAATTCGATCAGTCACCAACACTGATGACTGGAACCACGTAAGCACTGATGATAACCCAGCTGACTGTGCATCGCGTATATCTTTCACAATTGAAAGCATATTCATTGTGGTGGAATGGACCATCATGGTTGGTACAAGCCAAAACCCAATGGCCCACCTTTCAAGGCACCTTTGACACGGATATTGAGCAACGTAAGCACTTAGCAGCACATACAGCAGCACCTACAGCAGCCTTGGACAGTGATTTCCTACGACTTCGATCTTCAAACTTACGAACAACAACAAGGATATAAGCATACATATTACGCTTTCTAAGAAATTGCCGTCAAACTAAAAACAACCGCACCAATGGCGCTCTTACCACAGAAGAAATCTTGCAAGGAATGCAATGTATAACATACTTTGTGCAGAGGGAGGAATTTCCGGACGAAATTAAAGTGATGGGAAAAGAAAAACATCTACCTCATACGAGCAAAGTAATTTCACTTACACCATTTCTGGACACTCACGGAGTTCTTAGACTCGGTGGAAGACTTGAGCACTCTACACTAACTTACAACGAAAAACATCCCATCATCCTCCCGCATTCTCATCAGTTCACGACACTTATCATTCAAGACGCTCATATTCAAACCTTACATGGAGGGAATCAAGCTACACTAGCTTATATTAGACGAAAATACTGGAAAATAGACGCAAAGAACGCTGTAAAAAAGGTGATACACCAATGTGTTTCGTGTTCCAGACACCGGGCAGCCCTGTCACAGCAAATGATGACAAACTTACCAGCCGCTCGATTGACCCCATCCAAGCCTTTCACGCATACCGGAATTGATTATGCACGACCGATACAGTTACGACTATCCAAAGGACGTGGGACAAAGTCGTATAAAGGATATATCGCAGTATTCGTTGCTACCAAAGCCATACATATTGCAGCTGCAAGCGACTTTTCTTCAGACGCATTTATCGCGGCTTACAAACGATTTGTTTCAAGAAGAGGATTGAGCACGGAGATCTACAGCGACTGCGGAACCAATTTCGTCGGAGCAAATAAAGAGATGAGCAAACAATTCGAGGCTGCCGTGCAACAATCTCTAGAAGCAGCAAGGCCGTATTTAATCAATAATGGCACACAATGGCACTTTAATCCACCTGCAGCACCTTACTTTGGTGGCCTGTGGAAAGCTGGAGTAAAATCTGTCAAATACCACTTAAAACGAATTATTGGAGATAAATTGTTCACATACAAAGAACTTGCGACTACATTATGCCACATTGAAGCCTGCATGAACTCAAGACCACTGTGTCCACTAACATCATGGTATTAACTCCTGGGCACTTTCTGGTTGGATCGGCATTGACTGCACCTCCAGAACCTATTTCCTTCGACACACCGTTACACAGTAAGACCAGATGGAAACTTATGAATAAACTGAAACAAGTTTTTTGACGTGCCTGGTCAACCGAATATCTTGCCATTTTGGACGTTGTTGTAATAAACGTCCAAAATGGCAAAATCCATTAAATAAATTAATAATTTATAAAAAAATTTCCAAGCAAAAAATTAAAAAAACCTCTCGTCAGACTATAGAGAAAATAGTTATCAAAATTTAAAAAAAAAAAAGTTGAAAAATATTGAAAATTGACTGAGTTATCGTGCCGACCATGTCTAAAAACATAGTTTCGACAAAAATGCGTTTAAAGTTGTTGGTAGGTACAATGTGAACTTACTCTCCCATTCCAGCTTCGTACTGTACACCTTCTTCCTCTTGTATCTTCGTGTTTTTCGCAGATGGTCCTATAAATGACCTTGTTTTCTATGAAACCCAGCATTTACGAAAAAATAAATGCTTAACGCTGCTGTTGAGAGTGGCGCGGCAATTAGCCAGGAAGCCGCTCCAAACCGATGTCTGGTGACATTTATTGCTATAAATTTGTAATGGAGTGGAATTTTCTAAATTCTAATTTTTTTTTTAATTCTTAAAAGTATAAAAAATAAAAATATGTTAAAAAAAATGTATTTTATTTAAGAGTTATTTGTGTCGCTATCAGACAAATTATAAATCCGTTTGATGTGATAACTTTAATGTGGCATTTTTCTGACTATTGTCTCTTCACACGTTGTCTACAACGCGCTTGTTTGGCGAGTTCCACGTTGGGCCCGATTCCGCAGACGTTCGAATTGATAGCTGAAACATGAACTAGAGCGACATGCTTGCTGGCTTCCGGGATAGCTGCGACTATGGGGGTACGTTGTTCACATTTCAGACCATAAAACCCTTGGTCTATACAACGATAATTTCACTCCGACTTACCCAGGTGATAAAATTTTAATAAGATTTGCAATCGCTCATGAGAGACAGTGCAGAACTCCCTCCAAGTCGACTGGCACTGTTATTGTGCGCCGTCTAGCCGATCCTACCTAAACCGTATTTGTCCTCTCAAAAATTTTAAAAATGTGACCACTAAACCGAGGAATGAGAGGGAAGGAAGGTTTTCAAATGAGAAGATCCATCCCAATGGCTTTTACCTTGCCATTTTCTTTCGCTTATATTTATAATATTATCTGCACAAATTTTACTTTATTATTTTAATAATAAAGTATTGCTATCGATTTTACATTTAAAAAAATGTGATACCCTGAAAAATTTTTTTTACACGTTTCATGACTAATAGACACCAAAAAAGCAAAAAAAAGTTCAGTCCGTTTGTGCGCCGTCCGCCGTACGAAAAATCGTTTGAGGGTATAGCTCCCAAACCCTATAAGCTATTAAATTGACTTTTTTCTGAATATACTGGGTATAGTCCTCTTGAGTGGGAAAGTGGGTGAAGCGCTTTAGATGAACAATTTTGGTTTCTAGATCTCAGCAACCGCTTATGTGTGGAGGCTGATAATTGGAATTTTAATAGAGCTTTGATACTGGACCCATTTGCAATAAAATTGCTGATATGGGTGAAGAGGTGTGGGACGGGAGGTATAATAATACGTCCGAATCGCTCGAAAACCGAGATCATGACATTCCAAAATCCATATCTCCTAAACGGTTAATGTCACAAAATTAAAACTTAAAGAACATCTGTAGGTATACTAGATGAATAGATCGTAAACAAATTTTTGAGAGGGGCAGTGGCGTACGGTGGTGCGGGGTGAAAAACTTTAGAAAAAATTTTAGATCACGAACCAATTGTACTAGAAAAATAAAATTCAGTTTCTGTATAAAGGTTGAAAAATAAAGTTTGCTGAAAGCAAAATTTTTTAAGGGGGTGTTGGAGCATGGAAGTACCCATGTACGAAAAGCAGAACGGCATAGCACAGGCTTAGTACTGGTGCCAGAGTTGCCAGTACTGGCTAATATTTCGGGTCCAGTATGTGGCCTAGACCAAATCATTGCCGAGTCAACATCGATTTCATCACACCGGTCCTACTCTTGGTGAAACTCTGGCCCGATACTGACTGCCAGTTTTGGGGCGTCAGTAAGAAAAGAAACGAAAATAAATTTTTTTTTCTTTTTTCAACTACGAATTTATTTTCCTATTATTATTTTTTTGAAAAATGCGAATTGAGTTTACTTACACACCTTGCACACTCTCGGATTCGAACCTTGGTCCCGTCACACATTAGTCCGCTACGCTACCCACTAGACCAATCTGAAATATTCTCGTAATAGGGTTGAAGCCGAATCAATTGATATGTTGAGAAACAAAAAATATTTTTACCAAGATGTGCCCAATACAGAGCCGACCGTCGAGCCAATGCCGAAAGAGCTTACACACCAATAATAAGCCAATTCTTGGCCCGACACTGGTCTGGTGGTTTGTCAGTACCAAAACAATACCGATCGACAAGTCTTGGCGGACAATGCAATGCCAATTCTGGGTAGTGTACGGAACTCTGGTTGGACTCCGGCATTTCGCACATGGGTGGAGGGGATAAGAATTTTTCTAAAAAACCACGTCTCATATCTTAAGAACAGTAGAAAATAGATGCTTAGAATTTTTACCAGAAGTAGACCTAATAGACCCCTAGCAGAAAAAATTTTTGATGATAATGGAGGTGGGGAGAGTGAAAGGAAAAAGTTTCGATTTTTATATCTCGAGAATCTATAGTGATATAAAGCAGGAACTTAGTACTTATATTGGAGAAATATAAATTTTTATAGAGGTGGTATGGTACGAGGGTGGGGGTGTTTTTCCTAACTATAGAACGGCTTATGCTAGAAAGTTGAAACTCGGTACGTATATGTAAATCAACTAGAAAACTAATTTTGATTAAAAGTTCGGAAGGGGGGCAAAAAAAATTATCAATCAAAATGTAATTCATATACATATTTTCATGATTTTCGTCATATCTATAAAGTCTTCTCAAATATTGAATTCATTTTGATTCTACGGATTCTTCATATAAATACCAAGAAAGAGTTTTTAGGATTTTTTGAAATTCGACCCCAAGGTTGTGTAAGGGGGTTATACACATTTTCACGAATTCCCTATCCGTCAGGTCTGATAAGAGATCGAATAACTTTCCACTTCCTCGGGATTGTTTAACAGTCACCTAAAAGTTTCGTTTTTCATCCCCTAAGAGGGTATGAACGGGTTGAACATGTATTCATGAATCCCGTCATACCTATAAGACATCGAATTGGTTTTCACTCCCTCGGGCTTTCTTTATAAATATCTAAAAACTCATTTCAGGATTTTTTAATATTCAACCCCAAAGTAGATGCAAGGGGGTTCCATATGTTTTCACAAATACCTACATAGTTCTTAATTCTGATGAGATATCGAATTCATTTCTTACTTCCTAAGGCTTCCTAAATAGTCGTAAAAAATTTGATTTCAGGATTTTTAGATATTCAAGGCTTTCGACATATTTCTTATGATTGATGAGATATCAGATTGGTTTTCACTTCCACAGATTTTTTAAATAATCGCCTACAAACGCATTTCCGATTTCATGTAATGGCCCAAAACTAAATCACGAAAAACCGTCTCTTTGCCTGCGTCCAGGAGTTTGACCCAACTACGTAAGTCATGTGTTATATATGGTAGCGGTGTAAGTATTCTAAGGCAACCCCATTCTAACCACTTCCCGAACTTTTTTTATGTTTTCAGTCGTGTAGTAACCAACCAGCAATAAACGCGTACCGTACTAATTTAAAAGTATTGTTCCAGACTAAAGGCCGGTTTACATGTCGAATACAAACATTTTTTACTGAGATCGTGAGGGAGAAGGAAAATCTCTAATGAGAAACTGATCAGGAGTGAAACGAGCAGAAACATATCCAGTAAAAAATATTGACGATATTTGAGTCAATGTATGCGTGCCAACATTTTTTGTAGTGGTTGCTTCTACTCAATTGAAAATTCGATAAGCTAGCTCCCTCACAATCTTAGTAAAAATTATTTGCAACCGACATGTAAACCGGCCTTAAAGCCAGGTTTAAGGCCGGTTTAGATCAACATTTTCTTCTTTTTGTATAAAAGTGGCACTGATTTTTTAAATATTTAATTTTTATGCAATATGTATTTTTACCTATTACTTTCAAAATGTTAATCGTAACTCATATACATATATGTGTAGGATACTGGGTTGACTGGGAGTTTTATTTGGGTAAATTTATCGAAAGAACGAGTGTTCACTTTAAAGGTTTATTTGCAACTAAAACTTAAAACTAAAACTTACTATTAACATCGACTAGATTTCATGATTTTACATAACAAAATATTATATATTAAATTTACCGTGCATTTTATTTTCGGTGCATTAAGCCAGGCTTTACCGTAAAAGGTTGCTTTGCTGAACAATAGCAAACAATTCAATACAAAGGTTACCAACATTTCGGGCGTATTGTTCATTGCAATTTTACTTCTTTTTACAATTGGAATTTTGGGGCGTATTTCTCTTTTAATATTAATTCGTTTTTATGTTCGATTTTAGATTTTAAGTTTACCGATCCAAAATATCGGTCTAGCCACATTGTTTAAAAATACAATACTGAAATTTTTCTAGCGACAACTTTGAGACGCTACAAATGTATGCAGCTTTTGTAGGTAATAATCTCTATATATAAAAATGCATGTTTGTCTGTCTGTTTGTCTGTCTGTTTGTCTGTCTGTTTGTCTGTCTGTTTGTCTGTCTGTTTGTCTGTCTGTTTGTCTGTCTGTTTGTCTGTCTGTTTGTCTGTCTGTTTGTCTGTCTGTTTGTCTGTCTGTTTGTCTGTCTGTTTGTCTGTCTGTTTGTCTGTTTGTCCTGTATAGGCTCCTAAACCACTCATCCAATTGCGATGAAACTTTGGTGATTTGTTGAGGGTACGCCCTCGATGGTTTCTGCGTTAACAAAATTATTTAACAGTTGGTGGTTCGCGAGTTATTTCAACATTTGAGTGTTTTTCATATGATTTAGCGGCAGTTCGTTTTTGGTGTATTAGTTATGCCTATTCCTATTACTAAATGGTATAAGAGGATAGTGGATGGAAGATGGAAGATGGATGGGGGATGGTAGATGGAGGATGGTGGATAGAGGATGGTGGATGGAGGATGGGAAATGGTGGGTGAAGGATGGTGGATAGAGGATGGAGGATAGAAGATGGAGGATGGTGGATGGTGGGCGGAGAATGGTGGATGGAGGATGGAGGATAGAGAATGGGGGATGATAGATGGAGGATGGTGGATGGTGGATAGAGGATGGTGGATAGAGGATGGAGGATGGTGAATGGTGGATGGAGGATGGATGATGAAAGATGGAGGATGGCGGATAGAGGATGGAGGATGGATGATAGAGCTATTTCAATATTTGAGTGTTTTTCATATGATTTAGCGGCAGTTCGTTTTCGGAGTATTAGTTATGCCTATTCCTATTACTAAATGGTATAAGAGGATAGTGGATGGAAGATGGAATATGGAGGATGGAAGATGGAGGATGGTGGATAGAGAATGGAGGATGGATGATGGAATTTGGGGGATGGTAGATGGAGGATGGTGGATAGAGGATGGTGGATGGAGGATGGGAGATGGAGGGTGAAGGATGGTGGATAGAGGATGGAGGATAGAAGATGGAGGATGGTGGATGGTGGGCGAAGAATGGTGGATAGAGGATGGAGGATAGAGAATGGGGGATGATAGATTGAGGATGGTGGATGGTGGATAGAGGATGGTGGATAGAGGATGGAGGATGGTGGATGGTGGATAGAGGATGGATGATGGATGATGGAGGATGGCGGATGAAAGATGGAGGACGGTGGATAAAGGATGGTGGATGGGGATGGTAGATGGTGGATGGAAAATGGTGGATGGTGGATAGAGGATGTAGGATAGAGGATGGTGGATTGGAGATGGGGGATGGAGGATGGAGTAACGGGAGCAAGAAATGGTAGCAACGGGAGTAAAAGGAGCATCGTGAGAAACAGGAGCAACGGATCAACGGGAGAAATGGGAGCAACGGAGAAATAGGAGCAATGGATCAACGGGAGAAACAGGAGCAATGGATCAACGGGAGAAACGGGAGCAACGGGAGTAACAGGAGCGATGGAACAACGTAAGCGAAGCGAGCGTAGCCGCGGTACGCGGCTAGTATGGTTCATAAAAAATAAAATTAAAATGACATATTTATAATGGGGTTTTCTGAGAAAAACTACATTGATCACTAAATTTTTAGGGTTGATGTAGCAAAAATTTGTGTTTTCGAGTAAATATCAAATGAAAGGTAATTCGATTATCTAAAAAATGAGTTATAACACTTTGCCTTGTGATTATTCGTTTTCAAGATATAACGTTTTAAGTGAGTCAGGGTACCGGTCAAAAACACTTTTCTTAACCATCCTATAACTCCACTGATATTGAAAATTAACCCACCCTGTAAGACAATTTCTTCTCCAAACATAGCAAGGAATAACCCCTTACAAGGTGGCGGACGGAGTGCCAAACACCCTGTATAATAAAAGTTAGTTTCCTTTGCGTTTTTCTTTTTCTCCGAATAACTGTTCGGCATTACTCGGTATTTTAACGATTCCTGAACGCGATCGTATGGATAGAAAAGAGAAAGAGAATACTACTTCAGCTTTGCACATTTTACTTCCGGGCGAGCGCCAATGGCGAGTGGTGCATTTCATCCTATACCCATGTGCGAAATGCCGGAGTCCAACCAGAGTCCCGTACACTGCCCAGAATTGGCATTGCATTGTCTGCCTAGACTTGTCGATCGGTATTGTTTTGGTACTGACAAACCACCAGGCCAGTGTCGGGCCAATCCTGGTGATCAGTACTCCCATTTGATCTGAGCCGACTTTGGTCCGAGTTGTTGGGCCTATGTTGGGACTAGAATTGGCTTATTATTGGTGTCTAAGCTCTTTCGGCATTGGCTCGACGGTCGGCTCTGTATTGGGCACATCTTGGTAGAAATATTTTTTGTTTCTCAACATATCAATTGATTCGGTTTCAACCCTACTACGAGAATATGTCAGATTGGTCTAGTGGGTAGCGTAGCGGACTAATGTGTGACGGGACCATGGTTCGAATCCGAGAGTGTGCAAGGTATGTAAGTAAAATCAATTCGAATTAAAAAAAAAAATAATAGGAAAATAAATTCGTAATTTAAAAAAAGAAAGAGAAAAAAAAAAAATTATAATTTTAAAAGCAGAACGGCACAGCACAGGCTTAGTACTGGTGCCAGAGTTGCCAGTACTGGCTAATGTTTCAGGCCCAGTATGTGGCCTAGACCAAATCATTGCCGAGCCAATATCGATTTGATCACACCGGTCCTACTCTTGGTGAAACTCTGGCCCGATACTGGTCCTCAGTAAAGAAAAGAAACAAAATTAAAATTATTACATTTTTTTTTTTTTTTTTAAAACAACGAATTTATTTTGCTATTATTTTTTTTTTAATGAAAATTGATTTTACTTACACACCTTGCACACTCTCGGATTCGAATCATGGTTCAGTCACACTAGACCAATCTGACACATTCTCGTCGAAACAAAAAATATTTCTACCAAGATGTGCCCAATACCCGAAGGAGTAGGACAATTTTGCCCGTTAACGAACTTAGCCTTACAAATTCAACCAGACATCCAGATTCAAAATTTCAAGATCCTAGGTGAAGGCGTTCTTGAGTTATCGTGTACGAACAGACGGACGGACGTCAAGCGGATTTGAGGTTTTTGTCCACAAATAAACAAAAAATAATATATAACTTTTTTTCGTCCAAGGCTTTGTTCTATGCGTTACAAACTTTTGGGCTGGATTAAACTTATAATACTCTATGTGATATATCTAGAGTATAAAAACCACAACCTTTGCAGTTTTCGAGAAATAAAAATCAGAATTTTGTCCCTAACGCCCAATCCCACCATCACTACACTTGGATCCTCAAAATTGTCTTCTCTGCTAGAAAAATCCGGTTTAAAGTTAAAAAGAAGGAAATATAAAATAAAACTGCAAGTGGTTCACCTTGATTGAGATGTTCTTCTATTACTACTTGTTAGACCTATTAAAAAACCATTATCACTGCTTCTCAGTAGTTAAAAAAACGCCTCCCACTCCCGTACCATACTACCGCTTTTAAAAATTACATTTTTCCAACATGATACTACTATAGTTTTATCTAAATACCAAGTTTCAGCTTTCCATGATCAAATTGTAGTAGCGTTTAACAAAATTGAAATTTTCTCGTTAACTAAGTCATATTTTCGCCACTGTAATTCAGCTACAATTTTAGACAACTTTGTGGATTTTTAGAGACAATCAAAGCTGGCAACGAATTAATTTTTTCAAAAAAATTTATTCGGTTTTTACAGTCTAATTTGATCATTGAAGTGATTCACGTCTAATATTATAATTAAATAATTATTAAGTACTAGCAGCGTACTGCGGCTACGCTCGCTACGCTCACGTTTGTTTGGTGCTATACTATCGTTACTCCCGTTCCTTCCATTTCTTCCGTTGCTTCCGTTGCTCCGTTGCTCCCATTGCTCTAGTTGCTCCCGTGGATCCCGTTGATCCCGTTGCTCCCATTTATCCCGTTGCTTCCGTTGGTCCCGTTGCTTCCATTTCTCCCGTTGCTTCCATTTCTCCCATTGCTTCCGTTGCTCCGTTGATCCGTTGCTTCCGTTGCTCCCGCTAATCCCATTTCTCCCGTTGCTTCTGTTGCTCCCGTTGCTCCCGTTACTCCATCCTCTATTCTCCATCCTTTAACCACCATCCTTCATCCTCCATCTTCTATCATCCGTCTATATCCACCATCCACAATCCTCCATCTTCCATCCTTCATCCTCCATCCACTATCCTCTATCCCCTATCAAACATCCATCGTCCTACTTTACCATTTAGTAATAGGAACGGAAAAATGTCGAGAAAACAATTGTTTTTGATTCGATCGGTACCAAACTTCACAGGAACCATCGCGGGACTATTCCACATGTTCCCTGAATTTGATCAAAATCGGTTGAGCGGTTTTATCCAAAATAAAGAATATATCAATTTATTTTTCGTTTAATTTAACTTTATTAAAAAGTTAATTTGTATTTTTTATAGTTCATGTTTAATGCCGGAAAGCGAAATATTAATTTTAATGTAAATGATTTTATTTTGCACGGGATTGATCTACAAATTGTTCGAAGATCTTAATCAGCCAAGAAGAATTTAAGAAGCGGATTAGCTACCACATATTGTATCCCCTCATAGGTGACCCCGAAACCGAGCACGTTTTGAATTCCTGAAACAGTTCTGCTCTGCAATATTATGCGGCTGAATATTTCGACAATCAACAGCTCATCATTCAACTTCATAATCATCATCACCGTGTCAAAAAATTATTAAGAAAAAAGAATCCCAATTTCAACCCGTGAAGAATTGCAGTTTAACCAACCGTTCATCGTCAACACAGACATCGTCCAACCCCAACAATTCGGAAATCAATAGCCCAAGCTACGCAGATAGAAGAGCAGAATTTTCTTTAAGAGGAACAAGATTTAATAAAAATAAAATTAAAGAAAAAGAAATAATTTATTTGTGAGTAAATTGATTATTATTCTTTATTATTTTAATAACAAAGTATTGTTATCGATTTTTTAAAATAAAAATTTGCTGCCCTGAAAATTTTTTTTCCACGTTTCATGACTAATAGACACCAAAAAAGCAAAAAAAAAATTCACTCCGTCTGTATGCCGCCGTCTGCCGTACTCAAAACGTTTGAGAGCTAATCACTCCCAAGTCCTTTGTTTGAGCTATTAAGTTAAATTTTTTTTTATTGGTAGACTGGGACGGGGGAAGTGTTTTAGAGGAAAAATGTTGGCTTATAGATCTCGGTAACTGCTTATGCTAGGAGGCTGACACTTGGAATTTATTGAGCTTCGATAGTGGACCAATTTGCAAAAAAAATTCTAATAATAATGCGTCCGAAATGCTCGAAAGCCGAGATGGAGACATTCTAAAATCCATATCTCCTAAATGGTTAATGTCACAAAATTGAAACTCAATGAGCAGTTGTAGGTATACTAGGACAATAGATCGGAAACAAATTTTTGAGAGGAGGCAGTGGCGTACAAAGGTGGGAGTGAAAAACTTTAGATTACGATATCTCACGAACCAATTGCACTAGAAAAATAAAATTCGGTTTCTGTATAAAGGTTGACAAATAAAGTTTGCTGAAAGTAAAATTTTTTAAGGGTGGAGGATGAAAGTGGAGGGTATAAGTATTTTTCTAAAAAATCGGGTCTCATATCTCAAGAACTGTGTAAGATAGTGTGAGGACGCAAATTTGCATACAAATTTCCGCTCACAAAACTAGACACAGAACATGGAATAAAAATAAAGTAAACTAAGTAACAAGACTAAAACGAAGCGCATAACACACGCACAGGGCAGGGAACATGGAACATAGAACACAGAACATAGAACATAGAACACAGAACATAGAACATAGAACATAGAACATACAACATGGAATAAAGGTGCCGTAGCAAAAAAAGCCTGTATGCCAGCGGGAACTACAACAAACCACAGGCGGTGCTGCGCGGCTGTTTAAACCCGCCGGCAAATTCCATACTAAATCCTCCGAGAATATATATCGGCATGAGCAGACACGGGCCGCGAATTATAAAACGATGAAAATTGCCAAAATAAAAATTGCTAAAATTATAATTCGCGGTCGCTAAATGTTCCCGCCAATATATAAGAACAAGCGAACAGCCAGAAAGTGTCTCCCAGGCCAGTGGGCGGCGAGTCCTTCGTGACAAAGGTTGAGGTTTTATTGACTCGCCTGAGGAACTTAGGACTTGCCGTGCTCGATTTTCCTGGCTTGTTTGGGTTCTATGAATCCTTTAATACGTTAGCTTTGGAACTTCGAAGTACTGGGTCTATGGCCGTCACTGTCCAGTCTCCACGTTATGTGAGGGTGTGTTCTATGAATCCGAATCACATAACTTGGTACTGTACGGCAGTAAGACACCGCTTCTAGCCCAAGCGTAGCCACGACAGAAGCAAAGAAGAATCAGGCAAGCAGAGAACATCAGACGTCAGGAGAAGTCTATGGCCGTCACTGTCCAGTCTCCACTTTATGTGAGGGTGTGTTCTATGAATCCGAATCACATAACCTGGAACTGCACGTCAGTAAGACACCACTTCTAACCAAAGCGTAGCCACCTCGGAAGCAGAGACGAGCCAAGCAGCGGAGCAGGGCAAGCAGCGACGATCCAAGCAGAGCAGCAATGAGCCAAACAGCGAGCTGAGCAACCGAAGCACGACAACCGAAGCAGGCCACGACGAGAAGGACGAGCTACGGCAAACATGAGCCACGACGAGTGGAGTGAGCCGCATCGAGCAGAGCAAGCCACGACGAGCAGTAACGAGCAGAGCAGAGCAAGCCACGACGAACGGAGCGAGCCACGCAAGCAAGCCACGGCGAGCAACGAGCAGAGGAAGCCACGACGAGCAAGCCACGACGAGCAAACCACTTCGAGCAGAACAAGCCACGACGAGCAGAGCGAGCCACGCAAGCAAGTCACGCCGAGCAGCGGAGTAAATCAAGCCACAAGAAACAACGCGACGTTGAGCGAGGTAGCGACAAGCCCAGCAACGGAGCGGACCAAGCGGTGATGAACGAAGCAGCAGAGTAAAGCCAAGCAGTGACAGGCCAAACGGCGAAGCAAGCCACGCAGCGTCATACCATGCAGAGACAAGCCAAACATCGGAGAAAAACCAAGCAGCGAAGGACGACGCGACGTTGGACCCGGTAGTGACACTCCGAGCAACAGAACAGACCAAGCCGTGATGAGCCAAGCAGCGAAGGACCACGCGACGTTGAGCCAGGTAGTAGCAAACCAAGCAGCGACAAACCGAACAGCAGAACGGGCATGCAGAGCAGAGAAAACGAACCATCGAAAGTCAGAAGCAGAGCCAAGTGGAGAGAGTCAGAAGCAGAAGCCAAGCGGAGAAATTCCGAAGCAAGTGGAGAGCCGAGTAGAGAAAGACCAGAAGCAGAGAAGGGCCGAACAGAGGGAGGCAAGAAACAACACAGAGCCAAGCCAAGCAGAAGCAGAGAGAACCAGAAAAACGGAGACGTCGAAAATCAACTAACTGTATATGAAATCTGAACTTTATGAATTTTAAATAAACAAATAAACAGTAAAGTCATCAAAAATAAATGTTTTGTAACGAACCCGGACACCCACTGAGTCTTACCCCGGCTATGGAAAAACGAGTCGTTACAATAGATGCTTAAAATGTTTACCAGAAGTAGGCCTAATAGACCCCTAGCAGGTGGTGAGGGTGTAGAGAGTGAGGGTGGAGGTTCCGATTTTTATATTATATTACATTTTATATTTTTATTGGAAAAATATATTTTTTAATGGTGGTTTTATGATACGGAAGTGGGAGGTCTTTTTCCTAACTATAGAACGGCTTATGCTATAAAGTTAAAACTCGGTATGTATATGTAAATCAACTAGAAAAGTAATATTGAATTAAAAAAAAATCAAATATCCATTGGCGTCAGGAAGGGGAACAAAAAAAATTATCAGTGAAAATGGAATGCATATATTTTCACGATTTTCGTCATATCTATTAGGTCTTTCCAAAGATTGAATTTATTTTTATTCTACTGATTCTTCACATAAACACCTAGAAAGGGTTTTCCGGTTTTTTTTGAAATTCGACCCGCAAGGTGGTGTAAAGGGGTTGTATACATTTTCACGAGTTCAGCCGTATCCCTCAGGTCTGATTAGATATCGATTAACTTTTCACTTCCACTGGCTTGTTTAATAAGCACGTAGCGTAAGTATTCTTGCGCGACCCCATTCTAACCGCTTCCCGAACTCGCTTTTAGGTTTTCAGTCACATTGTAACCTATATCGCATCTCAGAATTAAACTCGTTCCGAACTTCTACTCAAAATATAACAAAGTTGTGCCCAGACTGTTGGTAGATTTTTTTCTAATAAAGTGCAAATAAAAAGTGATTACCGTGGTTTAACAAAACGTTACTTACTAATGTTACTAACATACTTTAAAATTTTGCGTGTTTGAAAACAAACTCTTTCCCAGCACAAAATCAACAAACACTATATGAGCTTTATCTCAGGTGTTGTGTTTAGGTGGGTATGCAGGATACCCAACCAGAACACGTGGTAAGTCCCGTGAGGAGGTGGGACCTAAAAGAGATGATTACTGTTGTGATCAATGCATGCTCGTGGTCTAATACAGCGAGCAGCGCCTGTTATCTATGTGGTGAATCAACTCTTTCTTCGTAGACTTCCTTAGGTTGATCCAGGTGTAGAGAAATATTATATTATAAATGACCAAATAGCTCGAGAGTACAATCAAGCCTGACTTAGAGACTATTTGGGAAGACTTCGACTTAATTACTGAAATGAATGAAAAGAAAGTTTTAGTTACCTCGAAAAGAACAGACTCTTTTAGTACGACAATTTAATCCGTGGTTGAAAAAATACTAAGAACTTACTGCTAGTTACAACTACACTTATATATTAAAAAAGTGCCGACTGACACTTTGGGAAAATACTCAATTCTATGTCACTCGGCCAAATATTGCTGACATTTGGTTCCGGGTCTTAGTCTCGGTCACACATTGCATGACGAAATTTGAAGCTCCAAACTATTGTATTTTGTTTGTAGCTTCGACCTCGACAAGGCAATATGAACCAGTGCTTAAGTCCGAATCAGCAAGTCAGCAATATTGCTTATGAATACCTATTTAATACTCGCATTACGGGCATTTTCAGTCAGTAAACAAACCGAGCTATTTACGTTTGGAAATTAATGTATTTAATGCATCTCGAGTTTGTTTATATTACAAAACTGACCTACTGGCAATGGAGATATGAGGGGAAATTTAAGCATCTGGATTAGATAAGGGATGCTGCTACAGTGCTAGGTACAACTCAGGAAACCATTAAGACCTTTGGGTTTTCCTGTATGTTTCATAAGTCATACCAAACTTCTATGAAGATAAAATCCTGGGTGTGAAATTCAATTACGTCTTCCAATAAATTTATGTCCTTACCTTATTAATCTTAATTTTATTTGTCTACTTAAATTTGAATTACAATCCAATTTTTCTGCAGTAAGTAAGAAAACCATAATTTTTAACAGCTGAAGTTTCTTTAAATACAAATAAAAAGATGTTTTGAAAACAGTAAACGGTGTTGATTTAATAACTATTTGTTACTAGCAGGCACGAACGCAGAAGAATTTTGGAGGGGGCGGGGGGCGCGGTTTACAGAAAAATTATATCATTAGCAGAATACTTCATATAAAAATGAATTTCCATTTGACCTCCTTTTTGCAAGAGTATGTCTCCTAAAATCAGATCTCCATTATACCTCTTAAGAAATCATTTAAAAATACTTCTAGCGGAGCTTAAAACGAGGTCTCTCATGGGACTAACTCTGGAATACTCTCCAAACTAATAAATGTCCCGTGATTAATCCTGGAGTACTCTATAGGGAGGTTCAAAGAAGTCGTTTTCTCCTCCATTTGACCTCCTTTTTGCAAGAGCATGTCCTCTGAAATTACCTCCTTTTTTTCATTGCGATCTGATCTGCAATCTAAGTGCAGTGGAATTATTTAAAATAACATCAGTGGAATTATTTAAAATAACATACTTCAGTCACGATCGGTTGCAAGCCAATTATAAGATACTCTAGATAAAATACTGAACTCCGATTTATATTTTAGTTGGGGATAAAGTAGAATAAGAAGTGTATTGTCCTTTATAAAGGAATCTCATTTGGATGCAATTCGAAACTGAAAGACAATATCAAAAGTGCTCAATTTCATATCTATAACTAGGTAAGTTACCGAAAGTAAAATTTTCGATTTTGAGGGGTTTTCACATGGTAGGTGCAAGAAGGACTCACTCGATTTCTAGCATACTTGTCGTTTTACCTGTAACCATTTAAAAATTAATTTGTACAAAATTTCAAGTTCCCAGTTTGAAGCATTCATAGCTATCGGAAAATAATCTTGAACACATATCTTAAGGACTTTTTGTATGAAAGCTACTCAAAGGAGTGGAATGATTTCGCTGACTAGTGAACTTAAACTCAAAACTAATTTGTACAAAATTCCAAATTTGTGGCTGAACGATTTCTTGAGAGTTTCGTAATTTCAGTGAAGACATTTTTACAAGATTTTCGTATGGCAGCTACTCAAAGGGCTCGTTGGAACCTTGATATTCATTCATTTAACTGCAACGTTTGAAAAACCAAAGTATACAAAATTTTAATATCGTACCTTAAGGCGCTCCGAAGTTATTGGTCAATATTGCTGAACACGTATCTTAAGGACTTTTTGTATGGCAGCTACCCGAAGGAGTAGCACGATTTTGCCCGTTAACGAACTTAGCCTTAAAAATTGTACCAAACAAACTTTTTCTGTTCGTGGCGTTTAGTTCTCACTAAACTGAAAAAATTTCGCAAACCACTTTCAGAATATTGCCGCAACTAAAAATATATAGTGAATTATTCATTAAAATACATTTTATTTTAACTTCTAGAAAGCACTCTGTAGAACAGGATGTTTCGCTATAGACTTCCGAAATGTGAGACTTGAAACAATTAGAAAAGCCCTAATCGCGTTTTTGGCATAAAATGACTATGTATTAACAACTAGGACGATAAGATTTCACACCACAAACAATCTCCTTATACAACATCAAAAGACTAAAAAAAACTAAAACTAAACACAAATTTATTAGTTCAAATCAAATATTTTTAAATTGCGACTGCGTGATAGAATCGATGTGTTCGATGGAAATTCTCAAATCGAATGGTGATTTAAAATATTATATGAGTAACTTTCCTGGAAAAATGATAACTCAAAAATGTTGTTCGTAATCCCAATTTCATTCATTTGGAGCGATGTGGCGGTTTTCTCCATAATTTTGTTAAAAATCTCCTTTTTTGCTCCATTGATAGTAATACTAGATACCCCCATATTTGCTCAAACATAGAGTTCTCGTCGAACTTCCTACTGGGTAACTATCGCATCATTACGTTTCCATTTCCATGGCGAGTTAGTTTTCATGGAACTACGAGTTGATAAATTCGTATGAAAACTACAACTTAACTCAGCTCAAGTAGTTATATTAGCATGTAAAAGAATTAACGAGTCGCATATTAGTTACATTTAGTTGTGATTTTTTAATTACATCATTTCGGAGAAAGTTTCAACCTCTGAGATCGAGACATTCTAAAATTCATATCTCCTAAACCGTTAATGTCACGAAATTAAAATTTAATCACCACTTGTAGGTATACTAGGAGAATCGATCAAAAATAAATTTTTGAGAGGGGGCAGTGACGTACGGAGGAGGGGGTGAAAAAGTTTGGATTATGATATCTCACGAACCAATTGCACTAGAGAAATAAAATTCGGTTTCTGTATAAAGGCTGACAAATCAAGTTTGCTGAAAGTAAAATTTTTTAAGGGGTCGGTAGAGCATGGGAGTGGAGGGGGTTAGAATTTTTTTAAAAAATCACGCCTCATATCTCAACAACGGTGTTCAAACTTTTACCAGAAGTAGGCCTAAAAGACCCCTAGCAGAAAATAAGAATTTCCGGGATGATGGTGTAGAGGGTGAGGGGAGAGGGCGAAAAGGAAAAAGTTCCGATTTTTATATCTCGAGAACCTATAATGATATAAAACTAAAACTTAGTATTTAGATAGAGCCATAGTAGTAGCATATTGGAAAAATATATTTTTTTATAGGGATAGTATGGTACGGGGGTGGGGGTGTTTTTCCTAACTATAGAACGACCTATGCTAGAAAGTTGAAATTTGGTATGTATATGTAAATCAACTAGAAAAGTAATATTAATTAAAAAAAAATTAAATATCCATTGGCGTTCGCAATGGGAGCAAAAAACATTATTAGTAAAAATGGAATGCATATATTTTTACGATTTTCGTCATATCTATTAGGTCTTTCCAAATATTGAATTCATTTTTTTTTGTACGGATTCCTCATAAAAATACCTAGAAAGTATTTTCAGGATTTTTTGAAATTCGACCTTCAAGGTGGTGTAAAGGGAATGTATACATTTTCACGAATTCAGCCGTATCCCCAAGATCTGATTAGATATCGAGTAACTTTTTACTTCCACGGGCTTCTTTAATAATCACCTTAAACTCGTTTTCAAATTTTTTCTTTTTCAACCTCTAAGAGTGTAAGAACGGGTTGAACACTTTTTCACGAATTTCGTCATATCTCTTAGGGGGGATAAGATATCGGATTGGTTTTTACTTCCTCGGGCTTTCTTTATATATATCTAAAAACCAATTTCAGGATTTTTGGATATTCAACCCCAAAGTAGGTGCAAGGGGGTTGCATATGTTTTCACAAATTCTTACATATTTCTTAGTTCTTATGAAATATTGAATTAATTTTTGCTTCCTAAGGCTTTCTACATAATCGTCAAAAAGTTGATTTCAGGATGTTTGTTAATCAACTCCAATAGGAAGTAAGGTTTTCGATATATTTCTTAGAATTGATGAGATATCAGATTGGTTTGCACTTCCACAGACTTTTTATATAATCGCCTACAAACGCTTTTCCGATTTCATGTAATGCCCCAAAACTGAATTACGAAAACCCTCCTAATCACGTAACAACTGATATTATACTACGCCTTAGACTGCGTTCCGGAGTATGACCCAATTATGTAATTCATGTGTTATATGTGGCAGCGGCGTAAGTATTCTAGCGCGACCCCATTCTAACCGCTTCCCGAACTTTTTTTTAGACTTTCATTCACATAGTAATCTACACCGCATCTCAGAATTAAACTCGTTCCGAACTTCTACCGGAAAAATAAAAAAGTTGCGCCCAGATTGTTGGCAGATTTTTTTAATGAGAGTGGAAAGTTGAAGGTATCGGAAGACGTGCAGCACGCCATGCCTAAAACTGTTTCCGCACTGGATACCTTAGTGTAATTTATGTTCTTTGAGCAATTTACCTCAGTTTCACCTAAAGCACTCAGAACCCTGGGAGAATTTGAAATCCAGTTTTTAATCTCGAAGCCACCCTGGAGATGAATAAAGCGTACTTTTTTGGCTAGCTGAATGGCTTCTTCATCTGAGTCTGCAATCACTGACATATCGTCAACGTAATGGTTTTCTACAATTGCCTTCGCGGCTCTTAGAAGTTGTGCAGAGCGCTGCCGTGCGTTCAAATTCTTAACGAATTGTGCCGAACAAGGTGAGCATGCAGCCCCAAAGGTCATAACTCTCATAGCGTATATGTCGGGATCAATTTGATGTACGTCATCCTTCCATAGAAATCGTTACGCATACTGATCTTCATCCCGTATCGCGATTTGGTGGAACATTTCCCTAATATCGCCAGTCAGTGCGACGGCTCATTCCCGGAATTTAAACATAACGAATATTAAGAGTGTCAATTCGTCTGGACCTTTGAGTAGGGTTGAGTTTAATGAAATCCCATTAACTTGTGCCGCAACGTCCCATACAACTCTGAGTTTTCCCGGCTTGTTAGGGTTTGTCACGGCAAATATCGGTAGATGGCATGTGCGAGGATATTGTGTTCTCCGTTCATCTGGAGAGAGCTTACGGACGTAGCCTTTTTCAACATTTTCTCGGATAGTCTTTCGAATGAATTCACGTAGTTCGGAGTCACGTGACATCTGTTTTTCGAGACAAGTAAAGCGCTGATGCGCCATATGGTAATTATTCGGTAGGACAACGTTGTCGTACAATTACTCGGTGGGACAACGTTGTCGTATCGCCACAATAGGCCGGTTTCAAATCTTTCAGCCTGTCTCACGGTTGTTGTTGTTTGAAGCGGGGGAAGATACTCAGCAAGGCGGCGCATCTTGAGCACTCAGACAATTATTGCCCATTGCACTCGAGTCCCCCAGTCTCTACCCGAACTTTTTCATCCTCCTCACGAATTTCAAGAGCTTAGGTAGGGACGAGAACGGAGTTCTTCCATCCTTATAACATCGACGCCATATACGTGCACTCTCGTAAAAAAGTAAGCTGGACACTCGAGAAGGAAATGTTCCGTTGTGTCGTCGCTCTCCTTGCAAGCAGTGCACATGGGGTCGTCAAAATGATTCTCAATCTGACCATGTGTAGGCCACACGAGTTATGCCCTGTGAGGACATCAACCATACTACTACATTCTTTCCTGCTCAATTTGAGAAGAAAAGAAGCAGTTCATCCACTTGGTCCGTCAACAAGGTTTCTGGTCTGCCGCATTCCCGGAAAAATCCGCCATCTCTCAATGTGTGATTTACTAACCCACTCAGTAATGGCAGCCCTAACAGAGGCAACCGGCAGAACGAAAACTGGTTCTGGTCCGACCATGGCTGACTCCGATCCTACCTTTGCTAATGCATCAGCTATTTCATTGCCATTTATACCCTGGTGGCCTGGAACCCATATGAGCTTTAAGTCATTGAATCTGCCAACAGAATTCAACCGTTCTTTACACTCACGCACCATCTTCAAAAAGACGATTGGATTATCTAAGGATTGTAGAGTGGCCTAATTGTCGCTGCAAATGCAGATCATCCTGCCTCTCCATCTTCCCTCTATAATCCATTCTACTGCCTTAAGGATCGCATATACTTCAGCTTGAAATACCGAAGAACGTTTTCCTAGGGCGAAAGAGTACCTGAGATCTTCAGTCTGCAGATACATTCCAGCTCCCGACCCGTCTTCAGTCATTGAGCCGTCCGTGTAGAATATATCAGTGAATCCGCTAAGCAGTGAGGACTGGTTTTTCCACTCCTCCCTATTCGGGATCTCCGCCTGATATTTTCTGTTGAGCATACAGATCGAAGTCATAACATCCGAAGGCATATCGAAGATGGGGTTCCCAGACAACCTTCGAGCCATTTCTCCATGATCCGTGCAATGCTCTTTCCTCCACAGGCCTAATCTCATTAGTCTGTGTGTAGATCTCATTGCTTCTGCCTGAACAACAATGTCAAGCGGTGGCAGATTGAGCAGTGCATAGAGTGCCGCACCCGGTGTGGTGCGCAAGGCACCTGTTACACCGATGCAGACTGTCCTCTGTAGTTTAGCGAGACTAGCTCTAATGTATGCACACTTGGACTTAGTCCACCAAACCACTGATGCATAGATTAGGATGGGTCCTATAATGGCCGTATATAGCCAATATACCATTGAAGGCCTAAGACCCCATATTCTTCCAAAAGCTCTCCGGCACTGCCAGAATGTTACTTGCGCACGGTTTGCCTTTGTATCTACATGTTCCTTCCAAAGAAGCTTGCTTTCCAGGACAATTCCAAGATACTTAACTTTCTCCGAGAGCTGAATAGTTTCACCCTTTGGCATTGCCAACACTAAACCTTCAGTTTTTCTTTTCATAGTAAATAAAACTAGTGCGGTTTTGCTAGGACTCACAGAAAGTCCGTGTCTTTCGCACCAGCCATCTATAACCCATAGGACTCTCTGCATTTTGTCGCAGACATCCCTGAGCAATAGCCCGACAGCTAGAACAGCCACGTCATCAGCGTAAGCTTCTACGTGAATATTCAGATCCTGCAGTTCGAGAAGCAGAGAGTTGATGAGCATACTCCACAACAATGGCGAAAGGACCCCTCCTTGAGCGCAGCCCTTACTGACCCCCGTTGTAGCATATTGCCCAACCCCCGCCTTCGTAAATAGCATTCTCTGTATGAGCATGGAGTGAATCCACTTAACTAAAATGTCATCCACCCCATGTCTTTTGGCAGCATCACACAGTGATTCAAAGGGTGCACTATCAAAAGCACCCTCAATGTCCACAAAAAGGCCCAGCGCGTACTTTTTCCGGTCCCCTTCTATTCTGGATACCAGAGAGTGGAGCGCTGAATCACAAGACTTTCCACTCTGATACGCATGTTGTTCCGAACAAAGAGGAAGCGCTCTGAAAGCCACTTCCCTAATGTGCTTCTCTACCAGTCGTTCCAGACTTTTCAGAACAAACGATGTTATGCTGATTGGCCTAAAATTTTTGGGCAAAGTATAGTCGTCTCTCCCTGGCTTCGGGATGAACGCTACTCTGACCGGTTGCCATGAAGATGGGACGTATACATGCGCCAAGCATGCAGAAAATATCTTTCTGAGGATCGGCACTAGAACAACTGCCCCCTCTTTTATCATTATCGGATAGACACCGTCCACTCCTGGTGACTTGTAGCTGTCAAACGATGAAATTGCAAATTTCACCCTCTCAGCAGTCACTACAGCAGACGCCGTATACCAACTATGTCTGACCGCCCTGTCTTTGGTCGGACAGGGTGTCTGAACCACGCATTGGTCGCTTTCGATCACCTGATTTCCTGGAAAATATGTCTCAAAGAGGGTTCTTACTGACTCCATTCTCGAAGTGGTATATGTGCCATCAGGTTTTACCAGGGAGTCAAGCCTAGCCGTATTGTCATTCTGAAAGACTTTATGCAACCTAGCTGTTCCCCTGGTTCCTTTCAAACTCTCGCAGTAGTTCCTAAAAGAGGCTAGTTTTGATGTTTTAATCAGCTTATTATATTTCCTCTGCGCTGTTTGGTAGTAATCCCAGTCGGCCTCTAAATCACTCTTAAGTGCGCGATTCAGAAGCCTTCTGGTGTTTTTTCTGAGCTTCTGCAGTTCCCTAGTCCACCAGGGGACTGTGATTCCGCATCGGCTCTTGCTGACTGGACACGATTCCGCAAAACACTGACTTAAGGTTAGACTTAGACTAGAGGTCACTTCCTCAATCATATCAGGCGCCCTCATTTTTCGTGGTATTCGAGACCTCTTCTGTAAGAGAGATCTGAACAAAGTCCAGTCTGCGTTCTTGGGATTCCGTATAGCCGGTATGACAAGTTTATCAGCCGCTAGTCAAAATTCCAGATATCTGTGATCCGACAGAGTTTCCTCTTCCAGGACGCTCCAATCTATTATGGATTCCGCAATCCTAGAAGACGACAATGTCATATCTATCACTTCCGTCCGCCTCGTCGTAACAAAGGTTGGCTTGTTGCGTCTGTTGTTTACTACAAGGCACGACGAAATAATGAACTCCAATAACCGCTCACCCCTAGGATTGCATTTGCTGCTGCCCCAAACAGAGTGTTAAGCATTAGCATCACATTCAATGACAGGCTGTAAGTTATTGGTGTTCGCGAATCTAACAAGCCTGGTCAGCTCCCTGGATGGAGGAGGTAATAACAAGTCATACGGAAGGTAAGCCGACACTACTATTATGTCTTGTCCTCTACCCTCCAATACGTTAGACATTTTGAATGCTACAATATCTTGACAGATGAACTGCCTCAACATCGTCGCCTCTATCATATTTGATATGAATAGAGAGGCACGCAGTCGTTCAGATCCTTCATCAAAAAAGATCCGGCCTCCCTGAATCGAATCCAGTCCACAGACTCGCTTATTGCGAACCCATGGTTCCTGTATCATCGATACATATGGGGATGTATGCAATTTGCTAAGCCTCCTACTTAGTAAAGCAGTAGCATCCTGAGCATGTTGCAGGTTGATCTGGGTAAATATAATGCCGCAGTTAGACATTCAAAATAAAAATCCCTATCATTGATTTCGGATTAACCGCGCCAGAAGCACAGGTACTTTCTTCAATCATTGGCCGAATAGGATTAACCGAGAATACGCTCCCAGTACTTTCCTTATCAGACTTCGGATTCAGATTAACCGTCTCCAAGTTGGTTGCGGTACATTCTTCCTCCAAGGGCCGAATCAGATTAACCGTTCGTGCATAATCGGCATTGTCTTCATCGGCAAACAGTAAATCCTCAATGAAGTTACTGAGATCCAGTGGTATGCTCCCACTGCAACCTGGATCACTCATTGCAGTCGTACATGATGGTAGGGCCTCCAAAATCCGAGCCCCGGCCGCATCAGCGGGTGGATTCCCAGACTGTGTCTGGTTACCACTTGGAGAGTCTAGATCTATAGGCTTGTCCATCATGTTTTCGTCTTTCTCTAAGTTGGCACAAGTGTCTTAAGCCCCCTCACCGGGACAAGCTAGAAAGACGACGAGGGGGTACGGTATCTTGTTTCAGGTATCTTTATGCCCATGCTTTCGATACTAAAGAAATTTTTAACTAGTCCATATAACTCTGTATTAGATTGACACTCAGAAATGTGTAGACTGTAGTGTTTGTAACTTTCTTCGTCAAGCGGGCCGGGTTGGTGGCAACGGCCATGTACTTCCCATCCCAACCTTGTCTTTGTAGTCACTGGCTCGTTATCGTTCCCTTCCCTTACGTCGCACGGAATACCGAGCTTCCAATTGACGATTCCTACCAGTGCACGCGGAGTGGCGTCGTCGTAGCCTTCAAAAGGAGCGTCTTTTAGATGGGGGTATTTTCTCAGAAGTTTCGAATGTGACACAGTCTGCATAAGTAAGCTAAGCTTTTCCACAGTCCGCACGTCATCTATTCTATACTTCATAGCTTTCGGAAAGGTTCCTGATATATTTAAAGTGAGTCGTTTTGAATTCGGTTCAAAGCGAGTGGTGTCCGCGGACCACTTAAGGCAGAGACTCTCCGCGGTTCCACTTAGATTTAGCTCATTTGCTATATTGTTCTCGATCAGCGTGAGAGACGATCCTTCATCTAAGAACGCAAAGGTCTTTAAGGAGGTTTTTTCGCCATACAGCACTACTGGAACTATTCGAAACAGAGTTTCCTGCCATATCTGTTGATGCGAATTGCAACTTGATTGCTCAATTGAGGGCTTACTTTCCAACTCTTTATCTATACTATTGACCTTGAGCGGATTATGCAGTAACGGGTGGTGCCTGTACTGACATCCATTTTGACCGCAAGGTTGAGACAATTTGCATTTGAAATAGTTGTGTCGTTTTAGACATTTTCGACAGAGTTTTTTATCTTTAACTGTCTGCCATTTTTCAGAGAGTTGCAGTCCGATAAACTAACTGCTGTTCTGGATGCTATGGCTTTCACTGGCGCACATGAAATAGCAGTTCGCTTTGATGACGCGGTTTTAGAGATGGCGTGTGTTTCAGGCGTGACGGTTGCTATATTATTTACCCCAGGTATATCCTCTACATGTGTGTGTAGGTATCCACGTTCCTTGCCAGATCGCTTTCCCGTCAAAGATTCTTGACAAACACTGTCTTGAGGTAACATAATGTTACCTCGCTAGCGGCCTGAGCAATTTGGAGCAACCAATCACCAAGTGTTGTCAATGTTACAACTTGTATGCTCTGTTTGTAAATAGCGCGCGATTTTTTAATATTTGCTGGCTGTCAGTTTATCAATCAGCTCTTGCATAAGGATGGGGTTGTAGAGGTGGCCTACAAGACCAGAAGCTTCTATGGTCGCGCAAAGATATTGTACAGATAGGGCGAATGTTACTAGTGTATCAAGTCGCTCGGTTTTTGGCGCAGGTTGGTTTCCAATGCTCTGCAAAAGAGTATGAATAATTACTTCCGCTCGTCCAAATAGGCGAAGGGTATCGATTATGTGAGGAACAGATTGTGGAAGAAGTAAGCGGCTATGAACACCTTCGAGTGCCTTACCCTTTAGACATTTCTGTAGCCGAAATATATTTATTCCGTGGGGCACACTAAATATGCCGTATAAGTCAGAAGAGGTATCTGGTACCTGACGCAACGTATTTGGTGCACTACAACCTACAGTTGTTCCGCCTCCGATAAACAGAATGCTACTTAATGACGGGTACACCGCAGCGGCCCTCTGCGGCGAACTAGGCGCTCCGTGAGGCACACTAAATATGCCGGTGCCAGGTGACGGAGCACTAAATGGAACGATTGATTGTTGTTCTCTGATTTACCACCGATTTGGTGATGAGTACTAGTCAATTCACTAAGCGCGGCACTTCGCGGCGGCTTGAACTCACTTTCGAAATTTAAATTGTCATTACAATGAGTTTTCTTATCGCTAGTAACAATTTCATTTTTCTTAGAAGCTAAAGTTTCTCCTACCGACGTCATTGTAGAGGTTATGTCCGCTTTAGTACTTTCTCCACCGTGTTTGTTTCGCAGGTTCCCGTATGCTAGTGGAATATCGTGTCCTCCTGCTACAATATCGGATAGTAGCGCATACTTTTTTGCCATGTACTCCTTGGTTAATGCCCTTTCTTCTTCTAGCCATTGTAGCTCTAAAAGGGCCTTTTTCCAACGTGAGCTGCTTGACTTGGACGACGGTCCCGATATTTCCGATCGCGTCGAACTGTTCTCGTCGCGGTGCTTACGCATCTGGATTTTGTCGATGCATTTTACGCAAAACGAAGTCTTTTTCGTAGACAGATTCAGTTACGCCTGCACATGTGAAATAACACCACTTGTCGCATGTATCGCATTGCACCATGGCCTCGTTGTCTTCTTCTGTGCACGATTGACAGCTCGAATTTTCGCCTTTTCGTTGAGGTGGAGTGTGCAACATTGTATTTTTGAGCGTATAACCAATTTGTAAACAAATTTATAGCGTTGTTGGGTTTAATTTGTTAGAAACTAGTATATTCAAATTTCCGTTTCAGTTTATTCAATTATACATATTCAGTTTATACAATTTCAGTTTCGGTTTTAGTTTTAGCTTTAATTTTAGTTTTAGTTTTAAATGTAATTTTAGTTCAGTTTTAGTTTAGCTTTAATTTAGTTTCTATGTACAAATGTTCTGTTAAATAATAATAGTAATAAAATATTGAAAAATAAATTTTGAAGTAGTTCGTACCTTTTGGTGGTTATAAACTCGAGACGCGTCCACACTCCTTCGGTGCTCGATTCAGAAGACCGTTCTTTTTCTTTGTTGTGCATGGCGCACCACCAACGTCCGGCATGAAGTTGGCCGCGACTCTTTAAAGTGCGTCTAGTTCATGCTGTCGTCGGAAAAAGGTAAATTTCCGTATTTTTTTTATATGCATTTACAAATTCTCAGCGAAAATTAAATTTTTAGGAATTTTCGTGGAGATACTATGCGACTGACAAACTTAAAAATAACGTTCCAAACACCCTCCTGGTTTTTCCTTAAGCTGTCAATCGCATACACCGCATACATACACATACACCGCATCTCAACATTGAACTCATTTCAGACTTCTACCCATAAAATAATAAAGTTACGCACGGAAAGTTGGCAGATTTTTTTTTATTTATTTACGTATTTGCTTTTTCAATAGATGATTCAATAGAAGTGAAAGCGAATTCAATCTCATTAAACCTAAAAGTATTTAGGAATTCGTTAAATCTTGAATAATGCCTTACTATCCTCTTAATATCGCAAAATACTTAAATCGGTTTTACCCGACTATACTTAAAGCTTTTAGAAGTGAAAGTGAAATCTATATCTCATTACACCATAGGTATTTGTGAAAAACTACTTAAACACTTTATATCTCCTTAGGGGTTAGATATCCAAAAAATTTGGGAAAATATTTCTAGGCGTTTATATCGAGAGCCCGCAGAACTAAAACTGATTTGATAGCTCGAGATGTCTAAAAGATTTACTCCACATTTTTTACTCCTTTCTAGCAACTTTCTTTCTGAGATATAAAGAACTTACCCCCGGCCCCGTACCTTGTTACCCCTATTGATTTTCTGTGATGTCTCTATTGTAGATCTATACAGTTGGCAATTTTTACCTTTCTATCCCTTACGGCTTCCGGGAAATTTAAATCAGAATTTTTTTCATTTCCACCCCCTCCCACCATCATTCCTAGATCCGGAACCTAATTTTTTTTTCTCCGCTAGAGGTCTATTGGTAATAACTCCTGTTCAAGATCGTGTCTGATACGGTTCTTGAGATATAAAAATTAATTTTTTTTAAAAATGGCTGTCCCTCCACTTCCGCGTTTCACCTCCACCCTCACAAATTTTACATTCAATAGACTCCAGTGGCCATTTTATATACAGAAATCGAAAATTTTCACCCCTCCCACCCCCACACCTCACAGCCTTCATTCGAAATAATAACCCTTTTCCTTCCTAATCTCCTTGTATCTCTTAAGACAACTACAAATTTTCAGCCGTCTGACATCAATCGTTAAGGAGATATGGATTTTAGAATGTTTCAATCCCAGCTTTCAAGCGTTTTGGACGCATTGTTTTTGCCCCACTCGCTCACCCCTCGACCACTATCAACCATTTCTTTGCAAATGGGTACACTTGTAATGGAATGCCTAAAATCCACTATCGCCAAAATTACATCAAGACGACATTCCTTTCTCAGCTTTCTGGCGCTGCGGAAAGTCCTTCACCAGCAACCTGCCTTGTAATGGAATGCCGAATTTACATAACTCGAAACTATACCGAGTCGACATTCCTCTCTCAGCTTCCTGGTGCTGCGGAAAGTCCTTCACCAGCAACCTGCCTTGTAATGGAATGCCTGCACACGAAGTTTACAACGTCACGACGATCTGCCGAATGACAGGTACTTTTGAGCATGACTGTCATTTCGCCATCACCACAATACCAGGAACAATATTCACCACTCACCTAAAACGACAATCGAAAGGTGAATAACGATCGTCAGAGGCTTCAACAAACGTCAAGAACAAAAAAGAGGAAAGTTCGATTTCATCAGCAGACCAAGCCGGTCGCCAAAAAGTGCGGTGTGATTTTTTTCTGCTGTTTTCTTCGAAGTGCTCGCTGGGAGGACCCCTCCAGAACGCGCGGCTGCTCCCGCCAGCTTTTGGATCGGACCCGAGGAGTGAGGAATCTGAGGTGCTCGCTGGGAGGACCCCCAACACACACGGCTGCTTCCCCCCCGGCAATAAATTGGTCCCGTTACCGGACCGGGAACTTTATCCAAACAGGAGTCACGCAATTCACACGGTATGAAAACTAGATTCTGCATTTTTTTTTTGATTGTTTTATATTAATGAAAAAAAAAAAAAAATTAACTATGAGAACCAAAATGTCTCGGGAACCATACCGAACAATTAAAATGAATTTATTACAAATACGGTAGCGTGACTTAATTATGTTGTTTGTTGGTCTTGTGTTTCGCGTGCCGTTTATGAGTTTCCGTGTGTGGTAAATTTCGCGATTTCTTTTGTGCAGTCCCCGGGCAAAGTTGTTCTATTCTTCCTGAAAATTGTCCCACCGGATGGCCTTTTGTCGGGTCCGTGGTGTCCGTGCTACGACCATGGAGCCCCGAAAGCCCCATTTTGGTGTAGGATTTTTCCCCGGAATGTGAAGATCGGTTGCCTACGTGAACCCCCTTTTCGGTGGAATTTGAATTTGTGCGTGATTTGTGCGGCATTCGATGCCTTTTGGTTCGTGTCCTTTTTTTTTGGTGATTCTAAGACACGCGCTGCCGAAAAATGGGAAAACTTGAAATAACGGTCAGCTCTCCTGAAAAGAAACGGTTTCTTTTCGGCAGGTACCGTTTGCTTTCCATGCGGCGTGGGTGACGCGCAACCGCGTGGATAACGCTGCCTAATTGCCATCCCGTTTAGGAAGAAATGTATCGGTACTTGGCAATTTCTTGCAAAATTTCGTGAATAATTTCGATTTTCCCTAGGCGAATTTTGCGACATTTCATGGCGCACAAATCGATTGAATAGAGTTCCACCTTTCTTACGGACGAAGAAGCGTTGGAAGATTTAAGCTCGGATCGGGAATCTTTTCTTCTAGACTTTTTAAGATTTTCAGGTTCATCGTCGAGGTCGGTTCAACAAGATTACGAGAAGATTCGACACGTCTTCCTTCCTTTCTTTCGTGTTTTTCAATTTTCAGCGGATGCAAATATTATTACTTCTATCTTAGTCATACCGTGGGGAAAAAGGGAGAATTGCATATACGGAGAGGTTATTAAAGGAAGGATCGAAGCTCAGCATTCTCCTATGGCTGAAAAACAATTCTCCAAGAATTTATCTTGTTTGCATTTTCACATTTCTTTTGGGGGTATAATTCCCAACACAGTTTGATTAGGGAGGATGTCGGAAATCATCAAAAAGAAAAATTCTCGGAAATTCGCCTACGCCGCAGATAGTCCCGTTTTGAGAAGCTTGAGCCACGAGGCAACGCCAAAGTATATCGTGAATAGCGGGTTTTTCATGGAAAAAAATCCAAGTCAAAGAAAAATTCGAGGTGTAGAA
Source organism: Beris morrisii (assembly GCA_951812415.1). NCBI lineage: Eukaryota > Metazoa > Arthropoda > Insecta > Diptera > Stratiomyidae > Beris > Beris morrisii. The sequence continues at coordinate 98,097,318 of OX638311.1, forward strand.
AATTCGAGTTATAGAAGTTTCTTTTTTTTTCTTCTTTAACTTCGAAACTGAATGCCCCAACACATGCGGTATTCAAATTAGCAAGTAGTATCGGTGCTCGTTTTATAACGAATAGGTAATCCTATTAGAGGGGCGCCCTATTTCCCGACTACTAGTAATACCTCGTTTTTTTCCCCAAATTTTCTGAGTCAAATGTACGAGAACATATATAATTTTCTCGGATCTTTCTATATATTTTGGTTGAACTTCGTCTTCGTAAGTTTTTGTGGGTTTTCTTGCGGGCTATTAACACCCTACGACGGTGAAATACCACCTTTCTATACCTTCACATTAGTATAGTCAACATGTTGGTAGGAATGATCATGGGGATCGCTTTTCTTTTGCCTTTTTATCGCGAAAGGATATATATATATATAAACCAATTAACAGCTATAAATATGGTTACTGCTTCGGCCTTCCCGCCGAAAATCTCCATCCTTGTGCTCTCCTCCTTCATTTCCTCACTCTTCTTTCTCCATCCTTTTCCTAGTCTGACTCCTACTTTCCTTCTTCCTATACCGACCCAGCCCGCTGAGGATAGAGTACGGACTTCTCAAACCGTACTTCTCAGCCCCTATCGTGCATAATAACTACGATGTCCATGGATATAGATAGCCACCTACGCCCCTTCCGACGAGCTACGCACGTGCTTAAATGCTAGATGCACGCTATCTTTCGGCAATCCATGGGGCATATGCCACCCAACTGTGGCTTTGTCACCAGACGACAATTGCTTACACCAGTCTATATGATCCTGGCCGTCTTGGGCAAGTGGTAATGGAGATCTACTCCTGCCATTTGTTTCAGGGCGGAGTACTAGGTAATATACACTCGTGGTGTGACCATTTAATTAGACTACAATGTTGCTAATTTTCAGTTTGGTTGGACGGATACCGTGATATGATTCGTTTCATGTCATGGCGCCCCAAATTGATTGCATCATTGTAGTTTAAAAACGTCCTGCGTACATTACATGGCGCCCAACGGGTAAGCAAATTCTATCTGATGATCTCAAAATTATCAGTACGTCACTCCTTAACGGATTGAGGACGTATTGGAATTTGTTACAGCCCGAATGATGTGTTTGGTATATCAGTCTGATATACTCGCTTTGGTTCTATTGCTATCGAGCAATACTTCAAAAATTAAGTCCTTGGAATTTTAGCTCTAACATTTTGTCCACTTTCTAGCCTTAATGGCAATACTAAGGCAAAAATTTAAGTAAATAAGTAATTCCTTTCCAAGCACAAGGATGAGATGTCAGCCGATGAAGCATATGATGAGAGCATGCTAAGGAAAAAGAGCACTCTATTGCACGGGACTCTCATGGCTCATCCTCTAGAGTCTCTTCGGGGCAGATATAGTACGGGAGATAATTAGCACGTCTGCGACCAGCGGTCTTTACCGTTGCCCCAGGTGCGGGATTATTTCAGCTGTGGGCGATCACGGTTTCGAGGCCATGCGCTGGAGGTAAGATGGTTTTGTTAATCAGATGGATTGACATTTGACTGGGCGAGCTCGAGCACTATGGTGCGAGTTCAACCCCTGGCTCCCCTGATTAATAAGACTTGCAAGCTTCGTTAAGCGGAACAAGTCAATAGCGTGGTCGTGATCGATAAAACCCCTCCGTAAACTAACCTTTCGATCGGGAGCTTGCAGTCACTGGACGATCGAGATACTTGCGGTTGGACTATGAGCTGTCACTTCAGATATAAGTGGATAAGACATATATATCTGGAGGTTGATATCGTCCGACCTGTCAGAATGTCGAAGTACAGGTCTAGACAAGTAAATGGCCAAACGATCGTAATGCTAAAACGATCAAAGTAAATGATGATGTTAATCGTTGTTTAATAAGTAGAGACAAAAAAAATTTTACAACACTCTATGAAACCATATAATTTATATATATTCTTTAGTGAAGCTTCAAGATGGAGCAGATTTAAATTGCGTTCACGAATTTGGCAACCGATTGGTATTCAATTCAACAAGTTGCGAATTTCCTTTGAAAAGTTTGTAGCAGGAAAATTTATACATAGATCACAAACCCTTTTAGACCACTCGCGGAATTTGTCCAGTTTGTATGTCTGTGTTCAATGTATAACAAATTTTATAGTCTGTGGTTGGTTTTTTTTTAGGCTCTGTAAAGAGTGTTTGTTTAACATATTTAACAATAAAGTCAAAATTTTAATTACTAACAAGGTAAAGTTACGGTTTAACTGAATAGCTTATTCATCTCTAGTCTAAATGCAATGTTATAACCATTTAAATAACTATTGAGTTCTTTCATTAAGGTTTTATAACTTGATTGGTGGGAAAGGAATGTTGAATGTGAGATATAAGTTCATTTAGTGAAGGTGGTAGTAAAGTAGTTATGTCCAAAGCTATATGAGAGCAACCGATATGGTACTGGTATATTGTATTCTGACTCGGTGTGCCAAAAGAAGATCGGAAGGTTTGCTTATTTCATTTCAGATATAGGTCCAATGAAGCATTGAAGAGGTAAATCCTCAGCTAGTGATGAAGCATATGGAGACTTAATCGAAAACTGTTTGGCTTCAGCGGTCAGAAAAAGTAGAAAAGCCGACGACGACTGAGAATCCGTTCCGATGTCCGAACCAGAGAACTCCGTGGCCACCAGCCACGCAATAAATTATGGACAATCTATACCATTCACACCCACTCGCTTTACACCTCCACATCTTCCAGTAAATGACGAAGTCAAGCCTGTGTAAAAATGTATTTATTCACCAGAATTCGGTTGATTTGTCCAGCGTATTCAGCCCAATAAATCGCTACCATTATACCAACAGGATTTAACTCTACGACAAGCCAATTATGCCAATGTACGTATCAAAATTTTTGAGATAACAACCACTTCACCTTAGGCCCAAACGTAAAAAAAAAAAAATCTATGAGGTGACGTAAAACTCAATTGCAACGACAAAGACGCCTATCCTTTGCCTCATATCGATAGCTTACTTAGTCGATTACAAGACACGCGATTTATTTCATCAATCGATCTCAAGGACGCATTATGGCAAATTCCTTCTCAATAATTTTAAACTGTCCGAAAAGCCAAAAATTTTGTTGAAGCTCTGGACCATCGAGTTTTTAATTATGGCACGAACCAAGTGTCAGAGGCATCAAATCCGATATTATGGGCAAAAAGAATGCACGGTTTTTGCGATAAATCCAAAAATTGCTTGAATTCAAGAAGTACACTTCTCATATTTATCGAATGGATCCGATCGCCATTTAAAAACAGATTGCCGTTGATATTTGTAAGACCGTTAACATTAGTTGCTCCAGGATGTATAGGCTGTGTCGGTTTAACATAAACGTTGAAAGTCTTTTCTCCGAACTTGGCTGCAATTTGAAGAATATCAGCATTCTTATCCAGCCCTGATGTTTCCAAGTCGAAATAAACAATATTGTAATTGTTGACTGTCTGATTGGGCGACGAGCTTCCGCTTTGACTTGATGTTCCAGCGCCATTACTGCAGTTTGATCCTTGACACCCGCATTTTTTGAGTCGCAAATTCGACTGCTTTTGCTCTCAGGAAACCGACTATAGGGGCATAATCGTCGATACAAGTATTGTACCTCCTCGCATGGCTACAATTTTTCCAGCCCATATCACATGCTACCAAGTATCTGACCATATAAAGCAAGGCTGCATCAAACTTTTCTGCACCGTCTCGGTAATCGTCTTCGTCAAAGATGACATCATTATAAGGACCGGGATTAATAACAAAATGAATAAAATTGAATTGATCATGAAGATCGTCCATCATTTGATCCAGCAATTTGTCCTATAAGTTGTCCACCTCGTGTTCGACCAACTCTCGCTCCTCTTCACAAGAACAGATAGAACTGAATTTGCTAATAGCTTTGTCAATTTTCGGAGCAACCTCACGTTCATATCGTTTCAGTAAATTTGTAGAAATTGCTGCAATACTTAAAAGTTCTATCAGCCCGTCTAATTCTAATAAACCGCGCACACCTGTTACACCTCTATTATTCCCGGATGAATAATAATTTGTGGAATACATTTCACCGATTGAACTTTTGTAATGATAGAAGACTCTTTGCCAAATACGATCAAAAACAGAATTGACAACCTCAACGTTTTTTTTTTAAAAAAAAAAAAAAAAAATCTTTTTGTTTTTTACTCTTAGTAACCACTTTACTTCACCGGTTTCATTTACTGCAAGTTCTTCCAACTAAACTCTGCGTCGTCAAATCCACAAATTACTGAACTGGATAATCTTCGGTCTTCAGTATTCTGTTAAATTTTTTTTTATTTCACCACCGCTACAACGACCACTTTAAAATGTTATCACTTGTTGGTTTTTCTAACTTATTTCTTTATATGGCGCATTTGAGACCTTCTCGGAGATTGATCTCTCTTCATCTTGGTTTAACTCTGTAAAATATAACCAGGTAAAAGAGGTCATAAATGATAATCTGAATAATTTACCTGGCGTAAAGTGTGTTGATGGTTATATTTACAAACAGATTACTGTTTCAAATGCAAATGACTTTCACACTTCTTCCTGGAAATTGTGGGTACCTGAAGAATTGACTGCTAATCTCATTATTGCCGCGCACGATCCGCCTTTAGCTTCTCATGGTGGAATTAATAAAACTTTGGATCGGTTACGTTCAAAATATTACTGGCCACAAATGGCGATTCAAGTAAGAGATTATATTCGCAAATGTGATATTTGTAAACAATCCAAAGCTCCTAACATAGTATTACGACCACCTATGAAATCACAAATAACTCCCTGTAGGCCTTGGCAAAGGATCTATATGGATCTTATGGGTCCATATCCTCGTTCGAAATCAGGTAATACGAATTTGCTAATTGTTTTAGACCAATTCACGAAGTATGTTCTACTAAAACCCATCCGTAATGCTACAACCCGTCCCATTATAAGTTATTTAAAGTCTGAAGTATTCCACGTTTATGGAGTACCTGAACACGTTTTTACCGACAATGGTGTACAATTTACGTCGCGTGACTTCGCAACACTTATGTCCACGTACGGAGTCATACATACTACTACGGCAGTATATTCTCCTCAGGCAAATGCTTCGGAACGAGTAAATCGCTCAATATTAGCAGCCATTCGATCGTATTTGGGAAATAAACACAACGAATGGGACGTATACATCAGCGAAATCGCTTGTGCCCTTCGGACTACGACTCACGAAGCCACAGGACAGTCTCCTTATTATCTCAATTTTGGAGAGAACATGATCCTTCATGGAACAGCATATCCACTCTTGGAGAATATACAAAGCCTCCAATCAGAAAATGCCACTTGTCTGTTCATGCCAGATCACTTGCACTTAATACGCGAGGATGTTAAAAACAAATTGACTGAAACTCATCGAAAATACGCGTCGCGCTATAATTTGAAGTCTCGTGAAACTAATTTTGTTCCCGGACAAGAAATTTTTCGACGAAACTTCGCCCAGAGCGATGCTTCGAAAAGTTTCAACGCGAAGTTAGCTAATAAATTCCTGAAATGTCGAGTCATTAAGAAACTAGGCAACTCTATGTATGCCATAGAAGACCTTAAAGGCAAATTTCTGGGCAATTTTCATGCCAAAGACCTACGTCAGTAAGTCGGAGATAACCAAAATCGTTATTTTGCGTTCCTAATTCTGTACTAATACACGGAATAACCGCGCGCGGCTCTATCAAAATAAAACAATCGACATCATGTATAATTCGGGCGGAACTCGATTTATTTTCACGTAAAACAAACTAATAAGTCCTAAAAATTAACATAGTTTGACTAACCATAAAGAAAGCAATTATAAAAAAATAATAATGTATGCCCTCAAGAACATAAAGCTCAACATAAATATAACATAACATAAGTAATACAAATATGCGTACGGCTTGTAGACCGGAAGCTGCTCCTTGTTGACGTTCTGGAAATAAAGAAATTTCTGGCAAGAGAAGAACTTCAACAAGAAATAGAAATTGACATACCGGATGTTTAGAACTTCCTTCAGGGGTTATTAGCGTATCGTCGGGAACAATAACCTATGCAGCTCGTACGCCTAGCCAACAATATTAAACGGATACGCGCTCTCGAAAACCCGACATTCGAGAAGAGAAGAACATTTTTTTTTAACTTCACACCAAATTTGCTGGAAGGATCGGACAAAACCGGCATCAAACCAAGCAAATCTGATTGGAAGTCTAACACTCTTAATTCCACAAAGTTATGAGAAAAAGAAAATAGAAATCAACAATAAACAAACAACATACCGGCTGTTTGTTCATTGTTTTGGACACTTGTCAAACATATGTCATTTTGACGTTTTATTCTATATACACCACGATCGTTAGTGACCTTAGAGTATAAAATAAAACGGAGAGGATAAAGTTTCCTTTTTATGAAGCAGGCTTAAAAACTTGATTTTGTTGTCTCATCTAATTTAAAACGGCAAATACGATTGACTATAAATTAACGTATTGGAACATGTTAAATCGCAAGGAAGTAAATAATTAAAGTAATAACGTAACGTAAATAAGACGAACTCATTTAAAGTCCTCTTTATTGCCTGAACCTAACTAAATTGTTATATTTATAACTTGGGTTGCTGATTTTGAAAACCAACCAACCAGTTTATAAAATTTAATTAAAATTGTTGTTAATGCAAAATTAATATATACATATATATGTCTCGATAAATATATATATATATAATAATATATATGAAAAAAAAAAAAATTAAAAGAAAGTGGAACGATTTTTTTTTTGTGTTTCGTGTTGGTTGTCCTGTCAAACTTTGATGAATTAATTGTTAGTAAATTAACAAGAAAATTACTAAATTCACTTAAGATACACTCTAAATTAAATACTATAAATTAAATTAATATTAAATAATTAAAATTAAATATACTTAAATTGGAATTGAACTAAATGGATGAATATTATTAGTTGGTCAATGAAAATGAAAACTTGTATGAATAATGTTAGTTTTAATTGTAAAGCATTCATAGGAAATGCTAATATAAATGAAGTATTAATTGTAATGAAATATTGTTAGTTTAAGGAAATAATATGTACGGCAATAACAAAAACTAAATGAAATAATCTTCTAAACCTTCGATTATAAATCTACGGCTGCAGTACTGTTAATAACTTTAATAATAAAACAACGTAAAACGAAAACCTATCTGCGGCAGAGCCTCGAAATCCTCCTAGCAGCTGCGCTTATCTACTAAGGCCCGGCGTAGCTGAATTTATTGAGACTCTTATTCAAGGTCCTGGGTCGAGCCACACGCTGTAGGCGCCCTTCATACTACTATACTCGTCAGCAAGCAACGGCATAGAGACGACATTCCTTTCTCAGCTTTCTGGCACTGCGGAAAGTCCTGGACCAGCAACCTGCCTTGTAATGGAATGCCTAAAATCCACTATCGCCAAAATTACATCAAGACGACATTCCTTTCTCAGCTTTCTGGCGCTGCGGAAAGTCCTTCACCAGCAACCTGCCTTGTAATGGAATGCCGAATTTACATAACTCGAAACTATACCGAGTCGACATTCCTCTCTCAGCTTCCTGGTGCTGCGGAAAGTCCTTCACCAGCAACCTGCCTTGTAATGGAATGCCTGCACACGAAGTTTACAACGTCACGACGATCTGCCGAATGACAGGTACTTTTGAGCATGACTGTCATTTCGCCATCACCACAATACCAGGAACAATATTCACCACTCACCTAAAACGACAATCGAAAGGTGAATAACGATCGTCAGAGGCTTCAACAAACGTCAAGAACAAAAAAGAGGAAAGTTCGATTTCATCAGCAGACCAAGCCGGTCGCCAAAAAGTGCGGTGTGATTTTTTTCTGCTGTTTTCTTCGAAGTGCTCGCTGGGAGGACCCCTCCAGAACGCGCGGCTGCTCCCGCCAGCTTTTGGATCGGACCCGAGGAGTGAGGAATCTGAGGTGCTCGCTGGGAGGACCCCCAACACACACGGCTGCTTCCCCCCCGGCAATAAATTGGTCCCGTTACCGGACCGGGAACTTTATCCAAACAGGAGTCACGCAATTCACACGGTATGAAAACTAGATTCTGCATTTTTTTTTTGATTGTTTTATATTAATGAAAAAAAAAAAAAAAATTAACTATGAGAACCAAAATGTCTCGGGAACCATACCGAACAATTAAAATGAATTTATTACAAATACGGTAGCGTGACTTAATTATGTTGTTTGTTGGTCTTGTGTTTCGCGTGCCGTTTATGAGTTTCCGTGTGTGGTAAATTTCGCGATTTCTTTTGTGCAGTCCCCGGGCAAAGTTGTTCTATTTTTCCTGAAAATTGTCCCACCGGATGGCCTTTTGTCGGGTCCGTGGTGTCCGTGCTACGACCATGGAGCCCCGAAAGCCCCATTTTGGTGTAGGATTTTTCCCCGGAATGTGAAGATCGGTTGCCTACGTGAACCCCCTTTTCGGTGGAATTTGAATTTGTGCGTGATTTGTGCGGCATTCGATGCCTTTTGGTTCGTGTCCTTTTTTTTTGGTGATTCTAAGACACGGTCAGCTCTCCTGAAAAGAAACGGTTTCTTTTCGGCAGGTACCGTTTGCTTTCCATGCGGCGTGGGTGACGCGCAACCGCGTGGATAACGCTGCCTAATTGCCATCCCGTTTAGGAAGAAATGTATCGGTACTTGGCAATTTCTTGCAAAATTTCGTGAATAATTTCGATTTTCCCTAGGCGAATTTTGCGACATTTCATGGCGCACAAATCGATTGAATAGAGTTCCACCTTTCTTACGGACGAAGAAGCGTTGGAAGATTTAAACTCGGATCGGGAATCTTTTCTTCTAGACTTTTTAAGATTTTCAGGTTCATCGTCGAGGTCGGTTCAACAAGATTACGAGAAGATTCGACACGTCTTCCTTCCTTTCTTTCGTGTTTTTCAATTTTCAGCGGATGCAAATATTATTACTTCTATCTTAGTCATACCGTGGGGAAAAAGGGAGAATTGCATATACGGAGAGGTTATTAAAGGAAGGATCGAAGCTCAGCATTCTCCTATGGCTGAAAAACAATTCTCCAAGAATTTATCTTGTTTGCATTTTCACATTTCTTTTGGGGGTATAATTCCCAACACAGTTTGATTAGGGAGGATGTCGGAAATCATCAAAAAGAAAAATTCTCGGAAATTCGCCTACGCCGCAGATAGTCCCGTTTTGAGAAGCTTGAGCCACGAGGCAACGCCAAAGTATATCGTGAATAGCGGGTTTTTCATGGAAAAAAATCCAAGTCAAAGAAAAATTCGAGGTGTAGAAAATTCGAGTTATAGAAGTTTCTTTTTTTTTCTTCTTTAACTTCGAAACTGAATGCCCCAACACATGCGGTATTCAAATTAGCAAGTAGTATCGGTGCTCGTTTTATAACGAATAGGTAATCCTATTAGAGGGGCGCCCTATTTCCCGACTACTAGTAATACTTCGTTTTTTTCCCCAAATTTTCTGAGTCAAATGTACGAGAACATATATAATTTTCTCGGATCTTTCTATATATTTTGATTGAACTTCGTCTTCGTAAGTTTTTGTGGGTTTTCTTGCGGGCTATTAACACCCTACGACGGTGAAATACCACCTTTCTATACCTTCACATTAGTATAGTCAACATGTTGGTAGGAATGATCATGGGGATCGCTTTTCTTTTGCCTTTTTATCGCGAAAGGATATATATATATATAAACCAATTAACAGCTATAAATATGGTTACTGCTTCGGCCTTCCCGCCGAAAGTCTCCATCCTTGTGCTCTCCTCCTTCATTTCCTCACTCTTCTTTCTCCATCCTTTTCCTAGTCTGACTCCTACTTTCCTTCTTCCTATACCGACCCAGCACGCTGAGGATAGAGTACGGACTTCTCAAACCGTACTTCTCAGCCCCTATCGTGCATAATAACTACGATGTCCATGGATATAGATAGCCACCTACGCCCCTTCCGACGAGCTACGCACGTGCTTAAATGCTAGATGCACGCTATCTTTCGGCAATCCATGGGGCATATGCCACCCAACTGTGGCTTTGTCACCAGACGACAATTGTTTACACCAGTCTATATGATCCTGGCCGTCTTGGGCAAGTGGTAATGGAGATCTACTCCTGCCATTTGTTTCAGGGCGGAGTACTAGGTAATATACACTCGTGGTGTGACCATTTAATTAGACTACAATGTTGCTAATTTTCAGTTTGGTTGGACGGATACCGTGATATGATTCGTTTCATGTCATGGCGCCCCAAATTGATTGCATCATTGTAGTTTAAAAACGTCCTGCGTACATTACACACTATCATAGTTATACATAAGTTCCAACTTTCAGCCTCCTAGCATAAGCGGTTCCTAAGATCTAGAAACCAAATTTGTTCATCTAACACTGTCCCCCTCCTCCCCTCTTCACTCACACCCCTCCTAAAGATACCAAGATAAAATTTTTGATAGTGGTAGCAAGGTACGGGGGTGGGGTATGGTTTTTCAAATCTCAGAAAGTTGATACTTAGTACCTATATGTAGATGTGCTAATAGAGTAATTGAATCAAAAAGAAAGTTCAGATTTTCATTTGTATACAAAGGTGTAGTAAAAAAAATGTCCGTGAAAAGGGCTTTTTCCCACATATTCACGAATTTCATTAACTCTTTTAGATATCCCGAGCTATTAAATCAATTTCACTTCTGAGAGCTCTTAATATAAGCGCCTAGAACGTTTTTCCAAATTTTTTGATATCTAACCCCTAAGGTGGTGTAAAACGGCTATGTACTTTTTTATGAATTCTGATATAGTATTTCTTCGGTCTAATGAGATATAGGATTCAATTTCACTTCTAAATGCTTTGAATATAGTCGGGAAAAAACCGATATAAGTATTTTTTGATATTAAACGTGTTTAATGCTGAGATGCGGTGTAGGTTACTATGCGACTGACAACATAAGGAATAACTAGGAGGCTATTTAGAACGAAAACCTGCATCTTAACATTAAACACGTTGGCAGATTTTTAATATTTTTGGCAGATTTTGTTCAAAGTCGATCATAGTGCTGTATTATTGAAATAGTATCGTAAATAATGCCAAACTTTAACTTTAACCCACTTAACATATCGTATCATTAGAAATAGGATTTACTGTTTAACCCAGCGCAATGCGCAATCTGCCCGTGATATCTATTCCACAGTTTAAAAAATTGAATTTCTGGAAGGCAGATGATTAATCACATTTTTTACTATGCATACGGAAAGTTTCTCGGTGCCGTTGTAATGTTAAAAGCGGTTAATCAGGAGTCAAGGTACTAATTTTGAATATCGACGAAGTTTCCGATAGGAAACCTCTCTATGCCTATTGAACGGGCTTAATCTCAGCTCATAGCAGTTTAATTAGGAATTCATTGAAGTGACTCAACAAGCAATTATCAATTCTAAATATTTTTACTTAAGAGGTTGCGACGATGTCTCTCCTTATGTTAAAGCTGCAGTTCAAATTCAGTTTAACATAATTGCTTCGGAACTAGCGAGGTTGGACGCTATACGCATACTAATTTACTGAGTTAAGATATTCTTTAATTGAATCACATGATACAAACACGTAATTTATTTTATACAGTTGTGATCAGTGCGATTTTATTGCAAGTACTCATAACAAGATGGCCACAAACCTTGAAAATATGGGAAAGTCAGGAAATTTTTTTGAACTGCGAATTAACCTAGAATAATCAGGGAGTTTCGTATATTTTATGAATTATTCTAGAATTTGAAAAATAATATACATATACATACTAACCGAGTACCGCGGCGACGCTTGCTACGCTGACGTTTGTTTGGTGCTATACTATCGTTACTCCCGTTGCTTCCGTTGCTCCGTTGCTCCCGTTGCTCCTGTGGATCCCGTTGCTCGCATTTCTCCCGTTGCTTTCGTTGCTCCCGTTACTCCCGTTGCTTCCATTTTTCCCGTTACTTCCGTTGCTCCTGTTGCTCCCGTTACTTCATCCTCTATTCTCCATCTTCTCTCCACCATCCTCCATCCTCCATCCACCATCCACCATCCACCATCCACCATCCCCCATCCCCCATCCCCCATCCCCCATCCGCCATTTTCCATCCTCCATCCACTCTCCTCTATCCCCTATACATCCATCGTCCAACTTTATCATTTAGTAATAGGAACGCAACGTAAAATAATAGTGTTAACGCAGAAACCTTCGCGGGCGTGCGCTCAACATATCAACAAAGTTTCATCGCAATCGGATGAATGGTTTAGAAAGGCATACGGGACAAACAAACAATTAGAGCTAAAATCGCGAAATAATTTGGAAAAATGTTAAAAAAAACAATTGTTTTTGATTTGATCGGTACCAAACTTCACAGGAACCATCGCGGGACTATTCTACATGTTCCCTGAAAATTTGATCAAAATCGGTTGAGCGGTTTAGGAGTTCATAGGGAACATACGCACATACATATCTACATTCATACATCCTCTTTTATATAAATTTTTATATACTCATATATAGATAATCTAGTAACTAAAGTCAAACATAAACATACTGAAGTCACGACCGGCTGCAGGTCAATCGTATGATACTATAGATGAAATACTGAAATTTATATTGTACTCGTAGTTGGGGTTAAAGTGATGTAGTTTATACTTTATTAAGAACTCCGATTTGATTGGTGGAAACTAAATCGTTTGCATATCTGGATAAGTGAGTTTCCAGGATTCTCACACGGGGTGCACTTTCTCGACTTCTAATATATTTATCATTGTACCTGGAACCATTTATTATTATTATTATTATCTTTATTTGCATTGATTCAATTTTTGACTTAACGCTAATATATTATATTTAAGAGATCAGTCTTTTCAATTGACTATACAGCTTTTGATAATAATTTCAGTACGAGAAAACTTAAGTAATAAATCGAAAAATTAGGTATAGGAAAAATGGCGAAAAAAAACCTCTATGAATTAGGAACCATTTAAAAATTAATATGTGCAATATTTCGAATTCCTAGTTAGAAGCGTTAAAAAGTTATCGGAAAATATTGTTGAACACGTGTTTTAAGGATGTATTGTATTGGAGCTAATGGAAGGAGTAAACGAATTTCGCTGACTATTAAACTTCGAACTTTTCTTTCACTCAAAACTAATTTGTACAATATTCTGAATTCGTGGCTGAACGATTACATGAGTAATAGTGAGTTTCGTAAATTAAGTGAAGATATTTTTACAGGATATTTGTGTGGCAGTTTCTTCATAATCATACCATTAGCTCCAATTATTGGACGTGCAAAATTTCAAAGTAGTAGTTTAAGCCGTTCGGAAGTAATCGGAAAATATTCTTGATCAGATGTTTTAGGAACTTTTTGTGTGCGAGCTATCCGAAGGAGTAAAGGAATTTATTGGCCAATGAACTTAAACTTAATTTTCTGCCAAAACTAATTTGTACAAATTTGAGCTTCGTTGCTTAACGGTTTCTTGAGTTATAGTGCCCGTCACGTCTTTCTACCTTGTCGCGGTGAGAGCCTTAAGGTACACTGTACCGAACTAAGAGCTAGACAAGGTAAGGTGCAGATGAGTACTAAGAACTAAATGGTGTAGGATACGCAAACATGTGCATCATGAACGGTCACCTTGAGATACCGAGCGACCTCTCATTGTATCTAGACCTAAGCCTAAGCCTTACTCGACATAAAATTAAAAAAACAAAAAAAAAACCAATCCAAAATGGATGTCGATTGTATCTCATTGGACGTGGAAGAACAATTTCTCCGACACCTCAAATATCTTCCAATCCCAGCAACGATACGGATCAGATGCCTTAAGCTCTATCTGCAGTGGAACCAGGAAAGGAATGCCTCGATACATACATGGAACCATTGGCCCAGTCTGTTAAAATAGATGAGACAACCATACGAAATCAAGAGCTACGCCTGAGCGTAAATACATCACTGGAGCATCCCGAAGGCGTATAGCTGTCTCTATAAAATCTGAAATGTCTCGTGAAGATGCAACAGACAGAGAGCGGGATAGAATGGCATATAGTAGCTTCGCAACACAACACAAAAATGCTATTCTGCATGGGCTTCATCCTGAGCATTCCATAAATAATAATGAACTCATACAAATAAAATCCACTCTACTGGACGAGATCGACCATATCATGGGGGATACCTTACAACCCCAATTTTTTGTGTGCCCCAGTGCCCACAATGTGAATGATCGCAATCATCAAACACCGGACAGGAGCGCAACTAAAGGTTGACGGAGCAGAAGTTCCAAAATACCACACTGGCGTGACCTACGTTCCTCCTGAAAATACTATGTCTGAGCAAAAATTTGTGAGTAGTTTTGAAAGACAAAAAAAATTTGTGAGTAGTTTTGAAAGACAAAACTCCAACCTGCACATGGAAAGCTGGCTGGATAAGGAGAAGAACGGCTGTTCAGACTTGATGTCCAAAACCTCTTCTAGCTGAAAAATTATGGAATTGTAGAAGAAAGAAAAGAAAAAACGCGGGATTTGATTTTGTAAGTTTACTAATTTTTATTGATTTGTCAATTTTCTTCCTGTTTGCTCCAAGGAGAGTTTTACAGTTGTACGACTGAATCTGTCGTTTTCATAACCAATGGGTCGGCTGACTGGTGTCGAGCTGAACTGAATATATTTTGATTATGCTCTTTTAACGCGAATCAATTCTTCAAAATACCATGTCAAATGTTGAATCAACGATTCGACATGGGTATCTTCAGGTATGATTGTTACAGAACCTGTAACGCGTATCAATGCTTCAAGATACCTTATCAAACGTTAAACCAACAATTCAATAGGTACCCTGAAGTATGATTTTGTGTTTTAGCTGCTTACCTTTCGGTCTAGTGTCGAATGGACAGCGCTTAGGCTGGCCGCACACTGAAAGAGCAAACCTGTTTCAGCCAAAAACGTTATTGACTAACTATGTTTTTCGTTTCTGTTCAAATGCAAATTTAATTTTCTGACGCACACTGATTGGTCGAGTGACTTTTGATAAAATATCACTTCGATTTTTTATTGTAACAGACCTGACACGAAATTTCATTTGTCCGTCATTCTGTTGGGACTTTTGAACGAAGGTGAGCTCCATTTTTGTAAACTTTTTTGTTTTTACATGCTGTTGTTGTATTAACCACCAGGTTCATCGCATTCTCGTGGTTTTTTGTCAGATCGATAAGAAAATGTAAACACATGATAATTTGTCAAAACTACGTCAACTACACAAAAAATAAATTTACGATTGACATTTCTTGTTGTCACGGCTGCATACTTGGCGCTTTTGAGCTTGTGCAAGCAATCGCTACACTGAGAGAACAGATTTATTGCTGCAATAGAAATATATGCCAAACAAATTACAACGGTTGCAGGAAAAGTTCCTATCCAGGCGCGTAGTGCGAATCTTCGTAGGGCTAGCGCAACGATACGATCGCTAAATTTCGCGGAATTTTTTGATTACTTCCTGGAATTTAGCAATCGAAATTTTACTTCTGAATGAAAATTACGTGTTTATGGTTATAGAATTCATAGAATTTGATGATCATGTTATTGCGCTAGCCCTACGAAGTTTCACGCTACGCGCCTGCCTATTCCATTGTTGGTACCAAAATTCTGGGTTGACCGAACCGAATTTTCGTTTATTGGAATATATTTTCCGATAACTGAATTATATCCCTAGCCAACCAAATCGGCGGGTTGTTGAAAAAACTAAAAAAAATAGAATTATTTGTGTTAAATCCTACACTGAATTCTTTTTTGTTACCTAGGAGGAGGTAGAGAACTCTTCTAAAACACTATTTTTCTAATTCAAATATAATTTCTCACTTACTGACTTAATAAAACCCATGGCTGAAGGTAGGAAACAAACCCGTCTTGAAAGTTTTTTGGATTGGCGAGCGTAACTACTGCGCCACCGAAGACCTTTCGTTTTCATTTCCCTAAGTGCAACTTAACTTAGTGTGGATTAACTAAGTTACTGCAACCTACATTCGGTTGGCGGAACACACATTCGGTTACCACAGCAGAATGATGTTGAAAATCGTTTGTGATGAAGAATATTCTATTGCAACAACCAACATTATATTGCGGCAATCAAAATTGACATTTTTCTGTTCGGTTCTCTCAACATAATCGCACAAACAACGTAAGTTAATTGTCTTGACAGAATGGTTCTATTGCACGTATTGCGTGTTTATTCCCTTAAACAAAATTTGTTAATATTTAATATTTTCTTGTACAACCGAATATCTATTGCTCCAAATTAATTCTTATTAACAAACATACTGCAAGCCAATCGTATAATACTCCAGATGAATACTGAACTCCGATTTATATTGTAGTTGGGGATAAAGTAGAATTACGTGTGTGCATGTTGTATGTCCTTTATTAAGGACTGCCATTAGATTGCTACTCAAAACTAAAAGACAATATTCAGTGTTTAATTTCATATCTTGAAGTGGGTAAGTCATCGAAAAAAAATTTCCTTTTTGAAGGACTTTCACATGAGAGGTGCAGGAAGGACTCCCTCGATTTCTTACATATTTATCCTTTTCCTTGGAACCATTCAAAAACTAATGTGTACAAAATTTCAAATTCGTAGCTTGAAGCGTTCAAAAGTTATCGAAAAATATTGTTGAAAACGTGTCTTAATGATTTTTTGTATGAAAGGTACCAGAAGTAGTAAAAGGATTTTGCTGACTAGTAAAGTCGAACTTCGTTTTCACTCAAAACTAATTTGTACAAAATTCCGAATTCATAGCTAAAAAATTACTTGAGTTATAGTGAGTTCCATAAATTAAGTGAATACATTTTGACAGGATATTTGTATGGCAGCTACACGAAGGACTAATAGGATTTTCTTCATAATCATATATTTAGCTCCAACTATTGGAAAACTAAAACATACAAAATTTCAAAGACGTAGCTTAAACCCTTCTGAAGTTATAGGCCAATATTCTTGAACACGTGTTTTAAGGACATTTTGTACGGCGGCTACCAGAAGGAGTAAAAGGATTTTGCTGACAAAATTCTGAATTCGATTGAGATTGAGATTACTTGAGTTATAGTAAGTTTCGTAAATTAAGTGAAGACATTTTGACAGGATATTTGTATGGCAGCTACACGAAGGACTAACAGAATTTTCTTCATTCCCTTCTGAAGTTATCGACCAATATTCTTGAACACGTGTTTTAAGGACATTTTGTATGGCAGCTACCCGAAGGAGTAGAACAATTTTGACCGTTAACGAACTTAGCCTTACAAATTCAACCAAACATCCAGATTCTAAACTTCAGCAGCCTAGGTGCAGGCGTTCTTGAGTTATCGTGCTAACGGACAGACGGACGTCAAGCGGATTTAAGGTTTTTGGCCACAAATAAACAAAAAATAAAATAAAACTTTTTTCATCCGAGGCTCGGTTCTACTTTATGCGTTACAAACTTTTGAGCTGAATTAAACTTATAATACTCTATATGATTTCATCTAGAGTATAAAAATGAACTTCGATTGCTGCAATGAAAATTTTGAAACAATCTCTTGCCATCAAATTATTTCTGTCAGTGTAGTAACGACCCTGACACAAATAATGAGAAGCTGTACTAATTTATTTTTTTCACAAAAGATGTCTACCCCTCCATGGTAGTTTCCAGACCTGTATACACGACCGTCATTTTTCCATGCATTTTGCATTGCTGTGCGCGGTCTCCAGCGTGCGTGATTCTTGCAAGTAAACGCTTTTTTCTCAAAACAACTTTTACTCCTCTCGCGGAACTGATATTTTGAAACCACTCAACCGATCTTGATGAATTTTTGACCGTCGTTCGGAACTAAAACCAAGTCAAAATTTTTATTTTTACTATTTATTTTGTTGCACAAAAGACTGTAAGAAGAACAATTTTTTGGTTCCTTTTCGAAAAAAGTCCGCTATTTTACTTTAATATTTTTTATTGCTATTTATGCATAAATATTGAAATTTCTTGTTCCGGACAGAATCACAGTTGTACTGAATCCAAAACTTTATGTTTTTACTTTATTATTTTAATAATAACGCCGTCCGCCATACGCAAAATCGAGCTATGAGCTATTAAATTGAAATTTTTTCTGAATAGGGTTGGGGGTGTCAGGGAGGAGGTGGGGGAAGCGTTTAAGACGGAAAATTTTGGTTTCTAGATCTCAGTAACCGCTTACGCTAGAAGGATGAAACTTGGAATTTATATATACTATAGCTTCGATAGTGGACTAATTTGCAAAAAAATTGCTGACATGGGTGAAGAGGTGTGGGAGTGGGGGGAATAATAATGCGTCCGAAACGCAAGAAAGCCGAGATCGAGACGTTATAAGATCCATATCTCCTAAACGGTTAATGTCACGAAATTAAAACTTAATGAACATCTGTAGTTATACTAGGAAAACAGATCGAAATTTTTGAGTGGGGACAGTGGTGTACGGAGGTGAGGGGTAAAAAACTTTAGATTCCGATATCTCGCGAACTAATTGTATTAGAAAAATAAAAATTCGGTTTCTGTATTAAGATTGACAAATAAAGTTTGCGGTGGAGCGTAGAAGTGGAGAGGATAAGAATTTTTCTAAAAAATCTCGTCTCATATCTCAAGAACAGTGTAAGATAGGTGCTTAGAATTTTTATCAGAAGTAGGCCTAATAGACGCCTAGCAGGAAAAAATATATGAGTGTGCTCACTTTCCGGGCTGCCGGGATCCTGACTATACTCGCAATGCAGCAGAGGGCAACTCGCTTATGACGAGCATCCCAGGGATCTTCACGGCCAGCAGGGTGAGGTGGGCTATCAGCTCCTTCGACCCGTACAAATCGCCTGGACCGGATGGAATTATACCGGCCATGCTACAAAACGTAGAGAGTCTGGTGGTTCCATGGCTCCAGGCGATTTTTAAGGGATGCCTGAAACTCAATTACGTGCCCCAGGTATGGAGTGGTATTTATACCGAAAGCGGGTAAAAGTAGCCATGTTAATCCGAAGGACTACAGACCCATCAGCCTGACATCTTTTACTCTCAAGACATTGGAAAGGATACTAGATGGGTATATCAGAGAAACTATAGATTCTAACCACCAAATCAAATCGGTAAGGTTGTGGGTACAATCGAGAGATCGCTAGAGTACAAGGAGTTCACATTGGGAACTTTTTTGGATATAGAAGGGGCTTTCAACAATGTTACAACGGAGGCAATTGTTGAGGCTCTGGGCTCTGCAAACGTCCACAGCACCATAAGTAAATGGATGGAAACACTGCTAAGAAGCAGGTCTATATCGTCGGAATGGGGTAGTGCTCATTCCTACAAAATTACTAATAAAGGCACTCCACAAGGAGGGGTATTATCACCACTTTTGTGGAATCTCACTCTGAATGGGGCACTGAAAGATCTTAGCGACTCGGGGGTGGAGGTTGTAGCCTATGCCGATGACGTGGTGATATTAGCATCAGGAAAGTACACAAACACATTGTCGGAGCTTACGACGCGGGCACTTAACAAGCTACTAAACTGGTCAAGACCCAGAGGGCTCGACGTTAACCCTTTAAAAACCCTTCACTACGAGAACAAAGACTCAACATTTTAAGCTGCCTAAGATGGGTAACACTGAGCTAATGGCCATGCCCGATATCTAGGAGTAATCCCAGACAGCAAGCTGTCATGGAAGCTCAATACGGAAAAACGAGTATCTAAGGCAACCATCGCTTTCTACGCGTGCAAAAGAATGTTCGGTAGGAGGTGGAGCTTAGAGCCAAAAATCACTTACTGGATCTACACGGCTGTAGTTAGGCCAATCCTATTATACGGTCTGCTAATATGGTGGCCAATACTCGACAAAGTGACCTACAGGAAAAAGTTGGAAAAGGTTCAGAGACAAGCGTATCTGGGGATAACAGGCGTCCTTTGTACCACCTCTTCAGACTCGCTCAACGTCCTTCTCTCTGTGCCACGAATTGACCTGTTCGCAAAGTACGTGGCATGTAAATGGGCTCTAAGACTCAGAGAGTCCAACCAGTTCAAAGCATGTACATACGGGCACAGTAACATCAGCCTACCTACAACAGGGACTACGGACTATGCAGATCCTAAGCTATGGTTTCACAGTAAGTTCGCCATAAACGTACCAAGCAGAAAGAGTACTGGGAGGTAAGAACCGGTGACACTGCGGGGTCGATTAACATCTGTACTGACGGTTCTAAGATGGATGGAGTGGGCGTAGCCGTGCACTCACTTGATCTTCCAGCAAAGTCTTGCTACAGACTGCCGAATAATTGCAGTATTTTCCAAGCGGAGGTACTGGCGATTCAGAAGGCGGCGGAGATAGCTCACAAATCGCGAAAAAGGGATAAGGCAGTTTTTATCCATACGGATAGGCAAGCAGCCTTAATGGCTTTGAAATCCTGCTTTATCAAATTTAAGGCAGTACTTAACTGTCGACGCGCTTTACAGAAACAAACAGTAGCCTAGTATTCAAATGTATGGTGTTTTTCATTTTCAGGACCGGGGTATAATATAAATATGAGTAAGATGCTAATAGTAGCATAGCGTACTGTACTTACCATGCTTCTGTTTGTTTTCGCAAAGCTTATCTAATTGTTTTCCCTAACGCTGTAAATTGTCTATTATACTGCACATTCCTTTAAATTTATTTGCTACATTAGGCAAATCAATACTATTAAATGATAAATTATTATCCTCACGTATTTTTAACACCGATTTGCACTTGGATAGGGGTTTTTTCCGTAAATAACACTAGATTGTCTCCTTTTTTTACGCAAAATACACAAATGGAATCAGAAATCTTCGCCATAATATTATTTTATTTGTCTTGAGAAATGAAAAACTTTTATGACAAAGGACTCATTCGAGTCCGAAACGACACACAAAATTAAAAATAAAAAGTATTTTACCCGGAAAACTAATATTTGCAACAAACGACTCTTAAGAATAACTTTTTCTTTTTTAAATTTGTTGAAAACTAAATATTTTATTATTAAAATAATAAAGTAAAATTCAATGAAGATATTAGAATTGTATTTTTGGGATTTTAAAGACAGGACAGCCACTCTAGCTCAGTTTATTCAACTGATGAACTAATAATTTTCAATATCCTAAGATGTAAATGAGACGGCACCAAAAGGAAAGGGTAGTGCCATATCATACGGAAAATATACAAGGTCTTAACGTAATACCATTTTATTATATTATAAAATAAACGAAACTTTGATTGTTATTTAACATACGCGCGCATAATAACAGAAATCACGCGCGCATGATATTTATACTTTCGGCGACTGCTGACTGGTCGCGTTCTATCCAAATAAAGTCTGACTGTTATTTTCAATTATATTTAATAGATTTACACTGTGCCAAATTTCAGCTTTCTTAAAACTCTTACGAGGAACCGATTTTTCCGGCACCTTTGCGGGCGTGCTGACTAGGTGGGTCCCACTGTTGGGGTGTCTGACCATTGTTTTTTTGTTTCTCGTTGTAAAAACTACCCCGTGGTAAATTTTCAGCTTTCCTAAAACTCTTTCATGACAATTGTATTGATTGTTGCGCGCATAGTAACAGAAATCACGAGCACGCGATTTTTGCGACACCTTTGCGGGGGTGCTGACTGGGTGGGTCCCACTGTTGGGGTGTCTGACCATTGTTTTTTTGTTTCTCGTTGTAAAAACTAAACCGTGGTAAATTTTCAGCTTTCCTAAAACTCTTTCATGACAATTGTATTGATTGTTGCGCGCATAGTAACAGAAACCACGAGCACGCGATTTTTGCGACACCTTTGCGGGGGTGCTGACTAGGTGGGTCCCACTGTTGGGGTGTCTGACCATTTTTTTTTGTTTCTCATTGTAAAAACTACCCCGTGGTAAATTTTCAGCTTTCTTAGAACTCTTTCATGACACTTGTATTGATTGTCGCGCACATAGTAACAGAAATCGCGCTCGTATGACATTTATACTTTCGGCGCCTGCTGACTGGCCCCGTTCTAACCAAATGAAGTCTGACTTTTATTTTCATAAATTATATATAATAGATATTTACTGAACAAAATTTCAGCTTTCCTAAAACTTTCGAGGATCCGATTTTTTTGACATGTTTGCGGGGGGGCTGACTGGGTGGGTCCCCCTGTTGGGGTGTCTGACCATTGTTTTTCAGTTTTTCATTGTAAAAACTACGTCCTGGCAAATTTTCAGCTTTCCTAAAACTCTTTCATTTTCCGATTTTTTTGACATCTTTGACAGCTCACCAGAGCCAGGTGTCCCCACGTCAGACCTGCCGACTCCAGTATATTTACATACACCCTAAATGTAACCAAATACTAAAATATTAGCTTTCCTAAAACTCTTGCGATTTTTTGTCGCAAGCTGATTTTATATGCTTATAGTCGGAGAAACATATAAAATCAATCTTAATTGATAATAGTAATACTAATTTTAGCAATTTAGTGGAAGGTAATGAGATCTTTATTGGAATTCTTAGAGATAGCAAAGGTAATAATATAAAAACATTGTTTAGCCAAAATTGTACAGTCAATGGTAGAACTATTATTTGTGAATTGGATACGGGAGCAGATGAAAATGTCATGTCGTTAAGCACTTTCAAGTACATTAATTTCAACAACAAGTTTAGACTTGTACGCGAAACCGGTACACTCACTGCATATGGGGGTTCGAAAATTGAAATGTTGGGTAAATGTTCTGTGTCAATAGTTCTAAACGAGGATCCATATCAAGAGGACATGTCAATAGAGTAGTCGTGAATGTCTAAGTTGCATTAAAGGTGAGTGTTTAAGATTAAATGAATTCAATAACTTTTCTACCTCGGCAAAATCAGGCCGTAGGTATTTCAATTTCTTTCTAGTACATAGTTTAGTCAGTTAGTTCAGTCTCTATTGCAATTTGCATATAGATTACCTTCAGTCCCTATTGCAGTTTCGCAATAGTTTTGAGTTTTTTTTGGTCATTACCAGTTTAGCGGCGGAATTGCAAACATCATAAAATTGAAATAAAAATAGTAGTCAATACAGTGAGTTTTTCCTCCACCCGTCGGAATTCAAGAAGGCAGAATATTGTGCATAAGGCACAATACTTTAATTTTTCAAGTACAAGGGAGCAGGATATCATGCACAAGGCGCGATATCAGAGTTCGTTATCGTCAAAATTCTGGAAAGAATTCAGCGAATGCATAAGGCATTCACAACAAATTATAAAATCGTCGCATCTTGTTCCTGCATAGCACAAGGAAGTCAACGAGTGCATAAGGCACTTACACCACAAAACATTTACAAAAACATTTTGGTTCGTCGAGCCGGATAGCGATCGACGGGATCGTTATCCTTCTTTCTCCTGGAACTGCGCTGCTGCCGCTACAAGTTGCCGAAACATGTAAGTCCCAATCTTTTTCACCACCTAAACACAACCCCATAGTGCTTTAAAAAAATTTTTTTTCTTGTAAATTCGTAATTAAACGCGGGTGACTAAGTGTGTTCGACTTTCGTTTTCTTTTTTGTTTTCTTTTTCTTTAAATTGAAACGTTGCTGAAAAAACGTGGACCATACGGTGAATTTTTTAATACGGCAATTCAAGGGTACAGTTAAGCCCTTTTTCCCTCTACGAAACCTTGTTCTGAAACTGTAGCCAGGTTACGGTACATCTACAACGTTACGGCAATTGTCGATTTTGTTCGAATTCTTTTCTTTTTCATCGCAAAGTTCTGATAAACGTAATTTTCGAATTTATAAGGATTACCACAATATTGGTTGATTAAATCCTTTACGTTTTTCATTTGGTTTTTAAGTAGTATCCATAAGATGGCCGAAGATTTAAGGGCCTTGATACTGCGTCGCGGACAAATAAAGTCGCAAATAACCCGCTTCGATAAATTTTTCATTGAATCGAAGGATAATGAAAAGATTGTCGAATTGCAAACGCGCTTGGAAAAAATCGAAACGACGTGGAACGATTTCAACGACCTTCAGTCAAAAATTGAATTATTGGATGATTCATCCGATCAATTTGTTGAACGGGATAATTTCGAAATGAAATACTTTGATGTGGTCGCACGGGCGAAGCAAAGAATAATTATTCAGGTCCCTTCCTGTCATAAAAAACGGAGTCTTTGGTCGGTGAAAATGTGGCACCGATTCAGAATGTCAAGCTGCCACAGATATCCTTGCCTGACTTTGGGGGGGAGTATGACAAGTGGTTGCATTTTCATGACCTGTTCAAATCGCTGATCCATGATAACATGAATATAGCGAATTCGCAAAAATTTCATTATTTACAATCCGCTTTGCGAGGTGAAGCTTCGCAGGTTGTACAGTCATTGGAGATTTCCGACAAGAATTATATCGTTGCGTGGCAGTTGCTTAAGGAACGTTATGAAAACAAGAAGATAATAGTTCAAACCCATTTGAAGGGAATATTTGAGTTATGTCCAGTGCATAAAAAATCGCACATTGCTCTTAGGAATATTTTGAACGAGTTTTCGAAGCATTATCGTTGCTTGAAAACATTGGGGCAGCCTGTCGACACTTGGGATACTATTTTGTTATATGTCATAGTATCGAAATTGGATTCAACATCCAAAAGGGACTGGGAAAAATCAAGCAGGTCAAAGGCATTTCCAACCATAACTCAGTTCGTAGAGTTTTTGAAGGAGAAATGCGAACTATTAGAAACAATCTCGAACAAGTCCTCTACTAATAGTAGCAATTCGAATCAGAATTTTCATCAAGGAAAGCATTCAAATTCGAAAGTCTTTTCATGTCAAGCAAGTATAGCCTGCTACTTATGCAAGGGATCACACAGTCTTTTTCAGTGCAAGCAATTTATTGACATGACGCCATCCTCACGTTTTAAAGAAATAAAAAGGCTAAATCTATGCATTAATTGCCTACGACCAGGACACCAGGCTCA
This sequence comes from Beris morrisii, assembly GCA_951812415.1. NCBI lineage: Eukaryota > Metazoa > Arthropoda > Insecta > Diptera > Stratiomyidae > Beris > Beris morrisii. Next base: position 98,122,361 of record OX638311.1, read on the forward strand.
AGTTTGTAAATCGGGTAGTTGTCGCAAATGCAGTAAAAGGCACAACTCCTTGCTTCATCGCGAATTGCAATCGAAACCATCTGGCGAATCGTCGCATTTAGAGGTGTCTGATCCTGTGATCGAAGGGACACTAGTAACAGCGCATTGATTGAAACAAGCAATTCATCGAGTGCAATTGCCCATTGTGGTCACTCATCAAACAATACAACCATATTATTATCCACTGCAATCATAGAGGTTTATGACCATGCGGGTAATAAGGTATTATGTAGAGCTCTGTTGGACAGTGGCTCACAGTCCAATTTTATAACTCAAGAATTACTTCATAGACTGGGCCATAAGGGTACAGTAATTCATCAGTCAATAACTGGGATCAACATGGCACAAACCAATATAACTCAAAGAGCAAAGATAACGTTGAAATCAGTACATCAATCCTATCAAACAACATTATCATTCTTAGTGATAAATGTGATAACAGGTCGTATCCCACATAGGTTAATTGATTTCGAACATTTAAAAATTCCATCAAATCTTAAGCTGGCAGATCCTCAATTTTTCAAACCTAGTGAGATCGACATTTTAATAGGAGCCAGCACATTTTATGATCTTTTATGCAGCAATCAAATAAAAATGGGACCCAAACAGCCTATTTTGCAAGAATCAAGGTTGGGATGGATCATTTCGGGTCCAATTACAAATCCTCAAAGGGGCCCATTGCATTGTCATCTAAGCCTCCATGAAGAAGTAAGAAAGTTTTGGGAAATAGAAGAGTGTTTTGATAGGAAAGTATTGTCAAGGGAGGAGTTTAACTGTAAAATTCACTTCCTACAAAATGTTAAGCGCGATAATTTGAATCGTTTTGTTGTCAAGTTACCATTGAAGGACAATTGCAACAATCTGGGAGATTCAAGACGGAATGCCGTCAAACGTTTCTACGCCTTGGAACGAAAACTTGAAAAGAATAGTTCTCTCAAGCTGCAATATTCGGAATTTCTGTCGGAATATGAAAACTTGAACCACATGACTAAGGTGAACTCGATCCCAGATGCAAACTTGCACTACTATTTGCCGCACCATTGCGTTACAAAGGAATCGAGCTTGACAGCCAAGTAGCGTGTCGTCTTCGATGCGTCTGCAAAAACGTCATCAACATTATCGCTCAATGATGTTATGGCTGTGGGTCCAATTTTACAATACGATCTATTCTCAATTGTGTTGAGATTTAGAAAACATAACGTAGTACTAACTGCTGATATCACGAAAATGTATCGACAGGTGCTGCTTGATGAGGAACATAGAGATCTTCAAAGAATTTTATGGCGTCAAAATCCACGAGAAGACCTGCAGCAGTATCGACTGAATACGGTTACTTACGGCATAGCCGCTGCCTCCTTTTTAGTCATACGTTGTCTCGTGCAGCTCGCAAATGAGAGCTCAAGTACTCAACCGCATGCTAGTCAAGCCATTCTTACAGACTTTTATGTCGATGATCTCCTCACCGGGGCTAAAGATATTCAATCTGCAATCAAACTCAAAGAAGACATTGAAAGCGTTTTGAGCAATGGTGGTTTTGAGCTAAGGAAGTGGATGTCCAATAGATCAGAAGTTTTGAACAATCACCCAGCTTCGCAGTCCGAACCCTGTGAAACATATGTACTAAATTATGATCAAGGTCATAAGACACTAGGTATTTTGTGGAGTCCTCACAACGATTCTTTTTGCTATTCAATCAACTTTAAAAATTCGTGTAGCGACAAGACTACAAAAAGAGCTATCTTATCGATGATAGCTCAACTGTTTGATCCACTTGGGCTATTGTGCCCAATAATAACAAAGGCGAAGATTATTCTGCAAAGATTGTGGCAGCATGGCTTGTCATGGGATGAGCCTGTGCCCGAGAATTTGCTCGGTATTTGGCAACGATATTTAAACTAATTCGAAATAATAAAAGCAATCGAGATACCCAGACTTTTACTTATTCCCGATGCGATGCATATTTAAATGCATGGTTTTTGTGATGCATCTGAAAACGCATATGGTGCGTGTTTGTACATCAGATCTGCGTCAGAAGTCAACGTCTTGACAAGGCTCGTTTGCGCAAAATCTCGCGTTGCACCAAAAAAATCACTCTCCTTGCCAAGGCTGGAGCTCTGCGGTGCACTTCTTTTGGCTCAATTAGTCAAGAAATCTCGCGAAGCACTCAAAATACAGACAGATGATATATACTGTTGGTGTGACTCTACAGTAACATTGAACTGGATATCGGGTGAACCGAATCGATGGAAAACCTTTGTAGGTAACCGGGTTTCACAGATACAACATCTCCCGCACGGTGTAGTCTGGCGACATGTATGTTCTGAGCACAATCCGGCGGATATAATCTCTAGAGGTTCAAATCCAAGTGTTTTAAAGGAACATAGGCTCTGGTGAAATGGTCCGATCTGGCTCTTAATGGATCCATCTTGCTGGCCACAATCCGTTCAAGAAAGAGTCATCGAAACTGATGAAGAACGGAAACCTAGTATAATTCTTCTGACTAGTGTCTCATGCGACTTATTTGAAAGGTACTCATCATTTAACAAAATGATACGCATCACAGCTCATTGCCTTAGATTCAAGCAAAACGCCCTCTCTGCATGCAAGGACAGGGCGATCGGAATCATCACAACCTCTGAATTAGAAAGGGCTATTACTGCTCTCGTTAAGATAGTTCAAATGGAAGATTTTCAATTAGACTTACAATCATTACTTAAGTCAAGCGAGGTATCAAGAAATAGCACACTCAAATCATTGAACCCTTTTATAGACGACAAAGGGATTATCCGCGTCGAAGGTAGGCTTCGAAACGCGGAACTTCCATTTAACCACAAGCATCCTATTGTGCTACCATCGAAGCACAGATTCACGAGATTGTTGATCGAGCACATTCATAGAAAAAACCTACACGCTGGGCCACAGACATGTGGCTACAATTCGCCACTTAGAGGGAGGCAGGTCGTTAGAAGCGTTTTAAGAAAATGCATTGTCTGCTTTAGAGCGAGCCCAACGTTAATGTTTCCCCAAATGGGAAATTTACCAGAAAAAAAGAATTTCTCCAAGTCGAGTTTTTTCTAATGTCGGCATCGACTATGCAGGGCCTTACCTTTGCAAGGACGGAAAATGCCGCAATCGTAAAATGATAAAATCATATGTATGCTTATTCGTGTGTCTCTCCACCTAAGCCGTGCATCTAGAATTTGTTAGCGATCTGACCACTGATGGTTTTCTTAATGCCTTGAAGCGTTTTATATCTCGTCGGGGACTATGCCAAAGTATTTACTGCGACAACGCAACTAATTTTGTTGGAGCTAATAGCGAGCTCAAACGTGTCACATCGTTTCAAATCGATCCAAGGGTACAGAACTTTGCGAAACAGAACAAAATCGAATGGCATTTTATACCTGCTCGATCCCCCATATGGGCGGGCTTTGGGAAGCCGCTATTATGTCCACAAAGTTTCATCTCAAACGTATAGTAAATAATATTTCATTAACGTATGAAGAATTCGCGACTTTGCTAGCACAAATTGAGGCTGTGTTAAATTCTCGTCCTATTTGTCCCCTTTCCGATGATCCCAACGACCTTGAATCCTTAACTCCCGGGCATTTCATCATTGGCGCTGCTCTCAACGCCGCACCGCAGCAAGACCTTCAGGATGTACCATCCAACCGCCTCACGCGCTATCAGCATCTACAACAGATGCTTCAGCATTTTTGGAAGCGCTGGTCCTCGGAGTATCTTCATACCTTACAACAACGCACCAAATGGCAATTCGGCATTAAGACTCGCGACGAATTAATTGGTTCTCTAGTCATTATCAAGGATGAGCAATTGGCTCCTCTATTTTGGCCGCTTGGCAGGATCGTCGACATTCATCCAGGAGATGACAACATTGTACGAGTTATTACCATCAAAACTAAAAATGGTACGATCAAACGCTCAATCACGAAGGTTGCCGTACCACTGGAGTAATGTATCGAACATCATCATCATTATAATCATATCGTATCGAACATCATCATCATTATAATCATATCGTATCGAACATCATCATCATGATCATCTGCATCACGATCGTCATTGGAATTTCACGAAATTTGATAAACATTGTATTTGCAATTTTCATTGTTCTCTTGAAAAATTCTCTCGAAACATACTACATAATTTTTTATTTTTTCTCTTAAAAAAAAAAAAAAACTGAAACAAGAAAGTAGAGTGACAATAATAATAATTTTTTTCTTTTCTTTAATTGAAAGTTGGTTCTTTCAAGGCCGGCGGTATGTTTAAGATTAAATGAATTCAATAACTTTTCTACCTCGGCAAAATCAGGCCGTAGGTATTTCAATTTCTTTCTAGTACATAGTTTAGTCAGTTAGTTCAGTCTCTATTGCAATTTGCATATAGATTACGGGACCTTCAGTCCCTATTGCAGTTTCGCAATAGTTTTGAGTTTTTTTTGGTCATTACCAGTTTAGCGGCGGAATTGCAAACATCATAAAATTGAAATAAAAATAGTAGTCAATACAGTGAGTTTTTCCTCCACCCGTCGGAATTCAAGAAGGCAGAATATTGTGCATAAGGCACAATACTTTGATTTTTCAAGTACAAGGGAGCAGGATATCGTGCACAAGGCGCGATATCAGAGTTCGTTATCGTCAAAATTCTGAAAAGAATTCAGCGAATGCATAAGGCATTCACAACAAATTATAAAATCGTCGCATCTTGTTCCTGCATAGCACAAGGAAGTCAACGAGTGCATAAGGCACCACAAAACATTTACAAAACAGTGAGATTAACTTGAAAACAACAACAGTCGTAGTTCCACCACGCAAAATTCATTTTAAACTACACAGTCGACTACAATGTGAATTAGAAAAAATGGAAAACCTGAAGGTAATTCAGGAAGTCACCAAGCCAACCAGCTGGGTGAACTCAATAGTTCTAGTCGAAAATCCTGATCAAACCTTAAGAATTAGTCTTGATCCCAGAAACCTGAATAATGCGTTACTTCGGGAGCATTATCCTATACCAAAGCTAGAATTCATTAAATCAAAACTTTCAGGAGCAAAATTCTTTTCAGCATTAGATGCCAGTAACGGTTATTGGATGTTAAAACTGAATGAAGAAAGTTCAAATCTTTGCACGTTCAATACTCCATTTGGAAGGTACAAATTTTTAAGGCTGCTATATGGCCTAAATGTGGGTCAAGAAATCTTTCATGACCGATATTCTAGTTGATCTCGATGTTATAGTGTACATCGATGACATACTTATTTATGCAAATACGGTCGCAGAGCACAATACCAAATTACAGCAAGTCTTAAATAAATCAAAAATAGCCAATCTAAAACTAAATGAGAAGAAATGTCATTTCTGTCTAACAGAAATTAAGTTTTTTGGTCACATTTTCAACAAAGAAGGTGTTCGTCCCGACCAATCCAAAATTGAAGCCATTGCTAATATGCCATCACCAACTTCTGTTGAAGATCTACAACGGTTTCTAGGAATGATTAATTACTTTGGACCATTTATGAAGAACATGTCAGAGTAAACTACACCACTTCGAAAATTACTAAAAAAGGATGTCATATTCGAATGGAACGACAGCCTTGAAAAGGTGTTTGAAAAATTGAAATCACTGTTGGTTAATTCACCAGTACTATCGTTCTTTAATTCATTAATTCCTATTATCATGTCTTGTGACTCATCACAATTTGCAGTCGGTGCTGTACTAATGCAACAAGGTCGTCCAATTGCGTTCGCATCAAAAACATTAACCAGTTGTCAACAGAATTATGCACAGATAGAAAAAGAGTTTTATGCAATAGTCTTTGGGACACAAAAATTTCATCAATTTGTGTATGGTCAAAAAATTGTAAGTTGAATCAGATCATAAACCATTAATACCATTATTCAAAAAAGCATTGGCATGTGTACCTGCTAGACTTCAAAGAATGATGCTTACGTTACAAGCATATAATCTAGATGTGGTTTACAAGCCAGGAAAGAGTTTAGTAGTTGCAGATACCCTGTCTAGAGCGCCATTATCAGTCCAAGAAGAAAATCCATTAGATAAAGACTTACAAATCCATGTCGGTCTACTGAAGACAAATTTAGCCGTCTCAGATAGTAAGTTAAATGAAATTGAACAAGCTACAGCACAGGATAGTCAACTTCAGCAATTAACGCAATATATTCTAAATAAATGGCCACAACATAAAAGAAGTGTTTGCAACGAAGTGAAACCATTTTGGAATTACCGAGGTGAGCTGCAGGTAATTGGAAACATTGTCTTTAAAAATCAGTCAATTATCATACCGAAGACTATGCGATCACAAATTTTACAATACATTCATGATGGACATTTGGGCATAGAAAAATGCAAAAGTCGTGCTCGCAGTCTGGTCTTTTGGCCAAAAATTAATGAAGAGATTGAGGAAATGGTGTAATCGTGTCAAACATGTCAAAAATACCAGAAATCAAATCAAAAGGAAAAATGAATGCCGCATGATTTACCTGAATTACCATTCGAAAAACTTGGGTGTGACCTATTTGAGTGGATAAAAGAACTATATTTGCTAGTAGTAGACTAGAGATGGGCAAAGCAGTTCCTTTTAGTGAAGGAGTTCACTCCGAGTCACTCACTTGAAGTAACGAGTTCAGTGAACTAGTTCCAGTGAACTGTTCGTTCCGGGATTCTGATGACCAAAAAAAAAAAAGGTCGTCGTTTTTCCTCACGTGTTCAATGGAACTACATTTCACCGAATGGAGTGGCGTCCATCAGGCTCAACCAAATTGTTTTATTATGGGTAGAAGTCCGAAACGCCAGTACTATGACTCAAGACCTACAAAATAGCGTTCCAAATAGCCCGCATCTCAGCATTAAACACGTTTCGGACTTATAACCATAAAATAATAAAGTTTTTTTTTAGTCTAATTACGCTAGTAGCATATCTACATATAGGTACTAAGTTTCAACTTTCTAGCATAACCCGTTTCTGAGATATGATAAACCACCCCCGTACCTTGCTACCCCTATCAAACATTTTTCCAGGATATCTCTATAGTTGCTCTATACAGTTTTAAATATTTAGCTTTCTGTCCTTTGCGGCTTTCGAGAAATTAAGATCAGAATTTTTTCATTTCTACCCCCTCCCACCATCACTCCCTACACCCACACCCTCAAAATGTTTATCCGCTAGAGGTCTAACGGTCCTAACTTCTGTAAAATTTTCAAGATCATATCTGATACGGCTCTTGAGATATAAAAATTTAATTTTCTGGAAAATGATTGTCCCCTCACTTCCGCGCTTCACGCCACCCCCCCCCCCCCCTCAAAAATCTTATATTCAGTAGACTCCACTAGTAATTATATATACAGAAACCAAATTTTATCTTCCTGGGATAATTGAGTCGGAAGATATTGTAACTCCAAGTTGTTTAACCCCCCACCCCCATAATTCTGTACCACCCTTAAAAGATTTAACTAGTTTCTAATCTCCTAGTATCTGTTAAGATAACTACAAAGTTTCAGCTAACTGACATCAATCGTTCAAGAGATATGGATTTTAGAATGTTTCAATCCCAGCTTTCAAGCGTTTTTGACGCATTGTTTCCCCCCCCCCCCCCCACTCGCACACCCCCCACCACTATCGACAATTTTTTTTGCAAATGAGTCTACTATCATAGTACTACATAAGTTCCAACTTTCAGCCTCCTAGCATAAGCGGTTCCTGAGATCTAGAAACCAAAATTTTTCATTTAAAACGTTCCCCCCATACACCCTAACCCCTACAAAATATATCACTCGTAGGGGTTCACCCATTCTACCTACCATAAGAATTTCAACTTAATATCTCAAGGGGTTTGAGAGCTACGCACCTTCAAATAGTTTTGCGTATGGCGTCTACGGCGGACAGACGGCAATTTTTTTTTTTGCTTTTTTAGAGTTTACTAGTTCTAAAACGTGAAAATACAAAATTTCAGGGTAGCAAATTTTTTTGAAATTTCAGGTCGATTACAATAGTTTACTATTATAAAATAATAAAGTAAAATTATTATTATTATAAAATAATAAAGTAAAAGGATCCTCCCGCCCTCGTTCTTCATGTTTTTGACACGGAACTGCAGTCAAAACCAGTGTCACTGGTTCACTTGAAAAATTCAATTGAAGTGTTCAGTTCCGGACTCAGTTCCACTAGTCACTTCAATTGAAGTGTTCACTAAAATGGAACTCTTCGCTCCTTCGTTCCGGACTCAGTTCCACTAGTCACTTCAATTGAAGTGTTCACTAAAATGGAACTCTTCGCTCCTTCGTTCCGGACTCAGTTCCGGACTCAGTTCCACTAGTCAGTTCAATTGAAGTGTTCACTAAAATGGAACTCTTCGCTCCTTCGTTCCGGACTCAGTTCCGGACTCAGTTCCACTAGTCACTTCAATTGAAGCGTTCACTAAAATAGAACTCTTCGCTCCTTCGTTCCGGACTCAGTTCCGTACTCAGTTCCGGACTTAGTTCCGGACTCAGTTCCACTAGTCACTTCAATTGAAGTGTTCACTAAAATGGAACTCTTCGCTCCTTCGTTTCGGACTCACTACCACAGTTGTGCTTGTGGGTTGGGAAATAGGAAGAAGAGCGGTGTATACATGAACATGTACATTTCCTCTTTCTTTTTTCTTATGAAGGAAAACGGAATGTCATGGTGTTCTTCTCGTACCGCGTCGCGTATACATAATTATACTATTAAGGCGGGAAAAATACACAGTGAACAGCACAAAAGACTTAACACCTTATATATTGTTACATGTAAACCTGGCAACCGCGCAACCGTGCAACTCGATCGTTTCACATAATGAAAACAACAACAACCGAATACCTAGTTGCAAAAATAACCCAATCAGAAACCTAGCTGAAGATAAGGCGAAACAACACGATTGTATCTCTCTTCTTATCGAATGCTCTCCAATGTACTAGAATCCAATTAGAATCAAAGTCGAAAGATCTCAAACCTTCTACATACACCACTGAACGGAGATCAAAATCGAAAGCTCTAAAGCTTTCTAGAACAATCCACACGCATCGAACATTCAAGTACATCCTAGACTGCAACCAGGTGAAGCTTTCAGCGAAGACACAGTAATTTTTATTACGTCGACTGTGACAGCCAGCGTGTATGGTTGGTTGGTTTAAGTGGCAGCCCTGTCACCCAGACAGGGCTCAATTAGCTCAGAGGCCGTTTTGAAACCACACACTCGTGTTAAACTCGGCTGTTAAGGGTCAGCGTGTATACGCGACCGTGTTGATAGAGAACGAAAGTGAACGAGTCAAGCGATATATGGTATAAGCGGGCGGTATTGCCATACAGTGCGAATAGAATTTAAAGTGCGATTAATAAATAATCACTTATTTTTATTTTAACCGAATTGTGTTTTACTTGAAATCCCGGCGAACCCCTAGCTCGCAACAATTGGTGTCAGAAGTGGGATTTCAAGAATTAATTCGGATTGAAATCGCGAGTGGAAAAAGTGAATTTAAAATTCTCGAACGAACAAAGTGAGAATTTTGGTGCGCGAATAAAGTTTTCAAACTGTGAAGTAAAGTGAAAATTCTCGAACGGACAGGGAGAATTTTGTGAAATCGAATATTTTCGAGTGCTCTAGTGAGCGGTAACTTTAATTAGTGAAGTGGAAAGTTCTCATACGGACAAAAAGAGAATTTGAATCGGGAAAATCTTTAACGGACAAATAATCGATAGTAAAAATGCCGTGTTATTTAAAGGACTTAAAACTAATGGAGCTGAAGGAAGAGCTCGGTAGACGCGAATTATCAACAACCGGGAACAAGTCCGAACTTGTCAGCCGAATGATCGACGTGCTTGAGGCTGAAGGGAAGGACGCAAATAGTTTCGAGTTCCCAATCGAAGAAGCTCGTGCAGCAAGTAGTGATGAGTGTTCTGATACATCAGACTCTCTGAGGCAGTTAATGCAGCAAATGATGAACCAACAAAGGCAGCTCTCAGCAGACCTCAGTCAGAAAATGGACCACCAAAGTCAACAGCACAGTCAGTTATCAGCAGACTTCAATGAGAAAATGGACCAACAAAGTCAGAAAATAGACCAAACTTCAACGGACATTAACCAAAAATTAGAACAGCAGTCGAAGGACCTCAACCAGAAACTAGACCAGCAGTTAATAGACCTCAATCAAAAATTGGAGCTGCAAAATAATAAAATAGACACCATTGGTAAGACAATTGAAGAAAATGTAGAGAAGAAACTTCGAACTTTTGAAGAAAAGACATCTGAGATTGTGGAAGAAGTTGAACGTCTAAAAAGGGACTTTGATAACGTGAAAGCAACTGGGGTCATCAAGACAGAACACGTTACACACAAAGATCTCAAAGCTCCGATCTTCGATGGACAAACACCGTGGGCTATCTATAAGACCCAATTTGAGGCGGCCGCGAGAAATAATCACTGGAATGATTTGGAACGAGGACCGGCTTTGATATTGGCGCTAAGAGGTCCACCAGCAGAGGTTCTTCAAACAATTCCTCAAGAGCAACAGCAAGATTTTTCGACATTGGTACAGACATTGGATCTTCATTACGGCAGTGACCACATGCGTGAGATCTACAAAACGCACTTCAAGAGCTGGCACGCGATATTGAACGACTTACACTATTATCGCTTCCCAATGCGCAAACAGAGCAACGAAACGATACAGCTATTTTCGCATTTAACAATGCTGTACAGGACAGAGAGATGCAGCAGGCGTTAAAATTGGCAGGAAAGAAAACGATTGGCGAAGTCTTAGTATATGGGCTTACGTTCGAAGCTGCCAAGCAAAGCTCGCGAAATAACTACCGAGTTTGAGAAATAACAGAAGAGTGTGTATGTCAGAGAACGGAGTACACCAAACGGAGCGAAGGATCTGGTGCACTCCGGTGTTGGAATTGCGGACAGGCAGGACACTTAAGACGCGACTGCCGAAAACCAAGAAAAGCTACCAACTATTGTTCCGGCTGCGCTGCTAAACAAAAAGGAGAACGAGGCGATCCGTCACGAGAGCACGCTTCGCCTAATCATTGCCCGGAAAACGAGTAAAAGCCAACTTCATGGGGCAGAAGTTGGCTGGTGGAATTTTTACGTTTAATCTTTCTAAAACCCCTTACCGTCTAGGGGCGAACGACGACGAGCCGGCTAACCCGTCGAGACGGGGTGGGCGCCACACAACTTAATTTTCGCCGCCGTTCTATGACTACCTAGCCAGCTGTGGAGCTGGGTAGAAATGTATTTGCACCCGGAATTTGAGCACCACCGAAATCGGAAACTAAAATTGGACGACGTCACACAAGTTTCGTACGCAAAGAAAAAGAACTAAAAGGCTATGTTACGCGTAAGGAAAATGTAATTCAGTTAATCCTCGAACAATATACTGAGAGATTGATTATAAAATGAACTATTGCGCTACTTAAACCTAGGGTACCGCTGGTGAGTTTTCCCTCGTTGGTCCCGTAGACTTCCGACGGAAAAATGTAGGGCGCTCGTCCCCTCGTTGACTACGATGATTCCTCGTTCTCGCCTTTTGCTGGTACGCTTATTATTCCGCGTAATCTCCTTTTCGTGCCGTCACCGACTTGTGACGCTCGATGCACGTTCCTCAAACAAAAAAAACTCAAATCAAAGATTTTCAAAAGAATGTCCGCGACTGACCACTAACCGACTTATCGTACTGCTACTCGTTTTGGGAAGACCGTTTTTCGGCCCGGCACCTTCCGTGAAACCTCGGGTCAGTTTTTGTTCACGGTTAATTCCCGTTTTTGTAGGTCGATGACTGCTTTCACTAGGTCGTTGGTCGTACTTTCTCTTAATTTCGCAGGTAATGGTTATAGTCTAGTTATTTATAGTCGAGTTCTACTTTCAGCTTTTTATCTCATGTTCAACCCACGGCGAACTACCTTATCGGCTGAGAACCTCTTGCGGCTGCGCAGTATCCGTGCGTGAGGTTTGTTTACCTTTTGGGTAATTTTTGATTGTGGTTGTTTGCGCATTGGGAACTTATTACTCCGCGTTCAGGCTTCGATGGTGTTGAGTTGAGGGATTAAGTGCACGTTCCCTTTTGAATTCAGTGTGTAGTCGACGTCGCCTTCTTAATACTAGCCCTAATTCTAATCTAATTCATATTGACTATTTGATATTTCCCTAAAGCTAGTTCTATCCTATTGTTTACATTACTCACATAGTATTTCGGAAAACTAAAATTATTTCCGTCCTCCAATTTCGGTTTACCTTGATTTAGCTCACTCGGTTTTCCTAGACCTCACCCAATTTCCGGTGCATTATTTAGGCGTAGTAGCGTACTGGTTCCGCTCTTTGACTTCCGTTTTAGGCCGCCCGGCCTTCTTACGAGGAGGTACGCGACTCTCCGGATATCACGGCACGATAGTGGTTTTAATGGGTGAGTGATATCGTATAGCCTATAACGATTGAACCTAGTATATTGAACCGAAGTACTTCGGTTCTGTTCTTCCTGGGCGTTAGTAATTGCCGAGTTGACGAAATCGGCGGGAGGTAACACCCTTTTGCGCACCTTACTTCCCTTGATTTGTTTCCTCTTTAGGTAACACTAACCGTAATAGAATCGACGCCCCCGGAACCATCATCGCAGTTTCTCGACTACATCGTGGTGAAAACGACTTATGCATGAGTGGTCGAGTCGACAAATTAAACTGCATAATAACAATTGATACAGGCGCAACACGATCAGTGCTAAGATCTGACCTCGTAGACCGTACTTGGCTTCACAACACCAAAAAGTACGCACTTCGCACAGCAACAGGAGAAACTACTACAGTCCATGGGGAAATATCACGTGACATCCGGCTTGGAGATTTGACATTCTCGCATGTATTCGTGGTAGCTGATATTACCGATGAGTGTATTCTCGGAATGGATTTTCTGAAACCACACGGTATACAGCTGGACCTAGGACAACGAATAATAAAGTTGCGGAACATCGAAATCCCAATGGAAATCACATCCTCCAACACAACCAAGCTGCGAGTTATATTGTGCGAAGATGCGGATATACCAAGGTCATCAGAGAACGTTATTTTTGCAGAGCTCGATGGTGATCCCGGGGACCACCGATTCTACCTCATCGAACCAGAAACGACACCGGCATTACGAAGTCTAATATTGGGAAAAACGCTAGTAAAAAGAAATGAGAAGATGATTGTACCAATAAGAGTGCTCAACGTTTCGGACAGCATTACCAGCATAAAGAAAGGAGATGTAATTGGCAGCTGCGAACCAATCTCAGCGGTGACGAGTATAGACACTGAAGAGCATCATGACGTAGCCTCTAAAAATAATTCAAGGAGGAAGAATAGTGTAACATCAGCAGTTCTTCAGTCAAGCAACCTTAGAGGAGCACAACACAAGCAAGCAGTGGATTTGATCGAAAGATTCAGCGACGTCTTCTCCACCGGTGATGAGGACTATGGCAGAACAAACCTAGTAAAGCATCGTATAGACACCGGAAGTGCTACACCAATACGTCAACCCCCAAGAAGAGTACCATTAGCAAAACAAGGAGAAGTCAATTCAATGGTCAAAACAATGGGGCATCAGGGAATCATCAAAGAATCAAAGAGTCCGTGGATATCGCCAGTGGTGCTGGTTAAGAAAAAGGATTGCAGCATCCGTTTTTGTGTGGACTACAGACAACTAAATGATGTTACGAAAAAGGATAGCTATCCACTACCCAGAATCGACGATATCATAGACACCCTGACAGATGCTAAATGGTTCTCAACGTTGGACCTAAAAAATGGTTACTGGCAAGTAGAAATAGACGAAAATGATAGAGAGAAAACAGCATTCTCTGTCGGCAGCGGACTGTGGCAATTCATCGTAATGCCGTTTGGCCTGTGCAATGCTCCAACTACATTCGAGGGCTAATGGAATTTGTTTTGCGTGGCCTTAGTTGGAAAACTTGTCTAGTTTACCTAGACGATGTGATCGTTATCGGCAAAACCTTAGAGGAGCATCTGAAAAATCTACAGGAAGTCTTTCAGCGACTGCGAGCGGCAAAATTAAAGCTGAGTCCAAAGAAGTGCACTTTGTTTAGTGCAGAAGTAAAGTACTTGGGTCACATTTCAGCCGATGGTGTAAAGACGGATCCAGAGAAGATACTGTCAGTGAAAAATTGGTCTACTCCGAGTGATAAACACCAGCTGCGTAGCTTCCTAGGATTAGCGACATATTACAGTCGATTCGTAAAAGACTTTGCCAACACGGCAAAATGTCTTCATCAGCTAACAGAAAAGGGAAAGACATTTACTTGGAATCAACAGTGCCAGGAAACATTCGAGAAAATAAAAGATCAGCTTTGCGACTCTCCAGTTCTGGCGTATCCAAAACCAGGTCATGGTTTCATCATAGACACTGATGCCAGCAATGTCGGCATCGGCGCAGTACTATCACAGGAGATCGACGGGCAAGAGAGAGTGCTATCATACTACAGCCGAGTACTCTCAAAATCAGAAAGGAACTATTGCGTAACTCGCCGAGAGCTATTAGCCATTGTAGAAGCCACAAAATATTTTCACAAATATCTTTATGGCCAAAAGTTCCTTCTGCGAACGGATCACGCATCGCTTAAATGGCTACTTCAGTTCAAGAATCCCGAGGGCCAAGTAGCAAGATGGATAGAAAGGCTTGAATCTTACGATTTTGAAATTGTTCACCGAAGAGGGAGAATTCACGGTAATGCCGACGCGCTGTCACGTCGTCCTTGTCCACCAAACTGCAAGCATTGTCACCGCATAGAAGAAAAAGAAGTCGGAGAAACCATTCAGCGAATAACGACCGAACCAAAGGATGGATGGAATCAGCAAGAACTGGAAGATGCCCAATGAAAAGATCCAGACATTTCACCGATCATGGCATGGAAGGACAAAATGGAGCGGCCTGAGTGGAAAGACATCTCACAATTCAGCGAAACCTTAAAGAGTTATTGGGCACAATGGAACTCCCTCCACCTAGACGGCGGGCTATTAAAACGAAAATGGGAAACCGCTGACGGAACATCGCATCTCATGCAAACCATTGTCCCGCATTCTAAAGTCGAGGAAATTCTGAAGGAGTATCACGAAGGTACTTCCGGCGGACATTTAGGTGTGAATAGAACCTTGACAAAGATACGAGAGAGGTTCTATTGAATCCATCTCCGAGATGACGTCGAAAATTGGTGCCGTAAGTACCTGTGCATCGAGTAAAGGCCCGCAATGCAGATCAAAGGGAGAAATGCAGCAATACAACGTGGGAGCTCCATTCGAGAGAATTGCTGTGGATATTGCTGGACCATTTCCGGAATCAGAAAATGGTAATCGCTACATTCTTATGGTCATCGATTATTTCAGCAAGTGGCCCGAAGCTTACGCAATTCCAAATCAAGAAGCAGTTACCGTCGCAGAACAAATTGTTACCAACTGGGTGAGCAGATTTGGAGTTCCACGTGAACTACACTCCGATCAAGGGCGCAACTTTGAATCTCAAACATTCAAACACGTGTGTCAAATGCTGGGAATAAACAAAACGAGGACAACTCCACTACATCCACAGTCCGATGGAATGGTGGAACGTTTCAATAGAACACTGAATTCGAACCTATCCAAACTCGTCAGCGAAAGGCAACAGGACTGGGATCAGCACATTCCTCTATTTTTAATGGCCTACAGAACATCGGTACACGCAACAACAGGAGAAACGCCCTCCCGAGTCATCTTCGGGAAGAACATTCGAGTCCCCGCGGAATTAATGTTTGGAGTGCCACCAGACCAACCGACCCATCCAAAAGATTACGTATCGGATCTTCGACATCGACAACACACAATTTACAACCTGGTCAGAGATAAAATTAATTTGGCGACCGATCGGATGAAGACGAGGTATGATCAACGGGCGAATTCATCAGGATTCCTAGAGGGCGATTTAGTTTGGCTATACAATCTCAAACGACAGAAGGGCAGGTCACCGAAGCTACAGCGCAATTGGGAGGGACCTTACCAAATCATCAACCGGTTAAATGATGTTGTGTACCGTATTCAGTTGCATCAAAAACCTCATACTAAAATGAAAGTGGTACACCTCGATAGACTAACGAAGTACCATGGCGCCCATGACGAGGGGATCGACTCTGTTCGGGACGAACAGGAACTAAGGAGGGAGTAATGTTACATGTAAGCCTGGCAACCGCGCAACCGTGCAACTCGATCGTTTCACATAATGAAAACAACAACAACCGAATACCTAGTTGCAAAAATAACCCAATCAGAAACCTAGCTGAAGATAAGGCGAAACAACACGATTGTATCTCTCTTCTTATCGAATGCTCTCCAATGTACTAGAATCCAATTAGAATCAAAGTCGAAAGATCTCAAACCTTCTACATACACCACTGAACGAAGATCAAAATCGAGAGCTCTAAAGCTTTCTAGAACAATCCACACGCATCGAACATTCAAGTACATCCTAGACTGCAACCGGCTAGTATACAAACAGGTGAAGCTTTCAGCGAAGACACAGTAATTTTTATTACGTCGACTGTGACAGCCAGCGTGTATACGCGACCGTGTTGATAGAAAACAGAAGTGAACGAGTCAAGCGATATATGGTATAAGCGGGCGGTACTGCCATACAGTGCGAATTATTGTGCGAATAGAATTTAAAGTGCGATTAATAAATAATCACTTATTTTTATTTTAACCGAATTGTGTTTTACTTGAAATCCCGGCGAACCCCTAGCTCGCAACAATATTAATGTACAACAGAGAAAAAACACGGTTGTGACGACTTTGTTTAATTATAAATTTTTATTTAAAAAAAACAAGCTTGGATAATTTTGACGATGTCATTCGGGTTCTTTTCTCGGACAATAGATAACCGGCTTTTGAAAATATTCGTTCACATGGAACGGATGTGGCGGATATGCAGAGCGTTTTGAGCGCCATGTCGTATACCTTGGGATACACAGCCTTTCGTTCGTACCACCAGTGCAGCGGATTCATCTGTCTAGCAAGCAACGGTTCGTCGAGAAACTTATCGATTTCTACGACACTGGAAGCAGTGGGACTTGAGGCTCCTACCAACTGAAATGCATAATTGTTCAATTGCTAATTCTAATTTAAAATCATGATAATGAAAATTGTATTACCGTGCTGCATGATGCATCAAATTCTTTCCATAAGAAGCTTGCGGCTGCTGTAGAGGTATCAGAAACAGGATTCTGTTCTTCATGGCTCCTTGATGTAGAGGGAACAGCACTACTCGACAGACTTGAAAGTTTCTCTTTCAAAGCGTTAGACGCTAGTAGTAAGACAAGCGCTTTTGTATCCCTGCTGAGTACGTGCGGCTGAGAGAAGCTATACCACCACAGTCGTAAAGTGTGGGGGTGCTGGGAGTTAATAGTATGAGGGTAATTCGTGTGCTTTTTGTAGGGGGAACCGGTTTTGGCGATTTGCGGATCGCTGTGGCGATATGTGTGTGCTAGTGTGTGTGTGTGTGTGATGGCATGGGCATGATGGCGTGGAGTAGGTTTTCAGGGGTGCTGATTGGTCGGGGGTTTGTTTTGTGCGGGATGACGTGATCGGAGTGAGGAATTTGGGTATATTTTTTGGATAGAGAGGAGTATATGGTGTCTGTAGTGGCAGATGTGGAAAGATACTTTCGATCGTGTGAAGAGTTTGCGGAAAACAGCTGTGGAAAGACACTTTCGATCTTGTTTGCAAAAAACAGCTGACGCACGTGCATGTACGTTGGTTCGTTGCCGGGTTGATTTTTTTGTATCTGCTAGAGGCACGATGTGCGTAAGTTTTGTTTTCGATAATTTCGTGGGTTCGGAGGTGCATTAAGATTGAAGTTGAATGTTGACTTCCTTTATGCACCAGATTTCGCGTCGTTTTGTGCTTATTGTATGGTAATGTCTTTTGGACGATGCACGATGTGCGTATGTTTTGATTATCTCGTATTCTTCTTCTCATATATCCGATGCGAGTAATGTATCCGATGCGAGTAATGTGCTTCCGAGTCAAGTTCGAGGTGATGTGATGATTTTTTATATGGATGAATTACCGTGGGAATTTTAAGAACAAGTTTCATTCAAGGCGATCGTTTTGTTGTTGTGATTATTCTTATGACTGATAGGTGATAATGATGGGAATTAAAGTACAAGTTTTGATTTGTATTTATTCTTTATTCAATTCGGTATAGAATTTACACACAGTTTTAACTTTATTTTGATAGAGGTGAATGAGTTCAAATAAAGCAAAACAAAACAAGTTTTTACTTTTTATTGGTAGTGGAACATTTCACAAATTGATGAAATTTTATTTTTTTAAAAAACGTATTTTAAGTAAGCCATCACGTGACTCATCGACCCCATCGAACATCAGATACTGGTCTGACGATTGGTTCAGATCGTCCACCTGACGCTGGGTCTTTACCCTGTCGGAAAAACGTGGCGGGAGAAAACAAAAAATTCCATCTTCGAGATGGACCGCCAGCCTAATTCCATACTTGGTCTTCTTTACTTTATGTGATGCTCCTTGGCAACTTCCAGGGAGCTAACGGACGTCATAGTATCTCCATCACCCCCAACTGCCGAGGCTAATAGTTCAAAAGTGTTCTGAAAAGTAAAAGTTATAATTAGTGACAAGAAGTAAAAGCGGATATTATGAAACTTACCATATTTGACTCGATGGTGTCGTAAGGAGATTATGATTTTTCTCTGGAGGATCAACGGCTTATATACCAGTCAGGAGATAGGAAAGACAGGCAAGAACTGGAATTATCCAAGGTGAGGCAATGATCTAAAAGGTGAAGCCCTCGCATAGCCTAGGACTGGTTAAAAATACCGAGTAAGGATATAGAAAATAATCAGAGTATCATTATTGTCCTATAAATCCAAAAGTCTAGCATCTGCATCAAAGTTGGGAATAGCAGAGTAGGGTATACAGATGTCATGATTGGGAATAATGCAGATGGGCTGGTGATTTCGTAAAACAATTTTTAACTTTGCATGTACGTGTTCAGCATACGCATGGCAGAAAATCAAGTCGGTAGAAGATAATTCGGTGCTTATTAAGTGCAAAATTGTAGATTGCACCATCATCGTACTCGTCATTTCTACATTTAGTGTGGGTAGTACAATGGTTTGATGTAAGAATACTGAATATGTGCGACATTTGTAGATTTCGCAATCATGGTACTCGTCATTCTATAATTAGTGTGGGTAGTACAATGGTTTGATGCGAGAATACTGAATATGTGCAACATTGTAGATGCAATTATCGTGGTACATTTCTTTCTATAATTAATGTGGAAAAATGCAATGGTCTGGTACAAGAATCCTGTTAAGACAAGACGGAATAACCTTGGGAGCTACTATAAAAGTCGTGTTTCAGCATGTTAGGGGATATTGTTATCCCAGAGCTGATCAAGCCAACAGAGTAAAACTCATGGGTGAGTAAAATTTTTGGAAAAAAAATAGAAATTAACAATTCTTCTCTCCCAGATTACAGGAGGAAATTGGATATATATAGGGCGTTATTGAAGCTGAGCGTCTTGACGAGAGAGATAGTCAAGGCAGTTGATGAAGCCTCGGGACCAGAGCATGCTTCTGAGCAGACGTGTGGATCTCCCCCAGTACCTGACGAAGCCCCGGAACCAGAGCTTGCTTGTGGGCAGACGTGCGGATCTCCCCCAGTAACCCCATCTAAACCTGCGCATTCTTCCGCTGCCCCAGCTACTTCATCAGCTGCGGTCCCTACAGTCCTGAAACGAGCCTGTGAACACGGGGAAAAAACGGAAGCGGTGTGTGGAAAACGACGCTCCGATGATTTAGTTATCTGGACAAGGATCAATCCGTGCCACCCTAATTGGCGTAATTTGACTTTTTTTGCGTAGCTCCTCATTAAAGAGGAAAGAACACAAATAGCAATAAAGCAATAAAAGATAGTGAAAAGATTTTTTCTTTATGGTGTTAGACGCTTTAAACATTAAGTGGTTAAGCTCCGAGGATTTAGGTAGCTGGACAAAGATCAATCCGTGCCACCCTAATTGGCGTAATTTGACTTTTTGCGTAGTTCCTCATCAAAGAGGAAAGAACACAAATAGCAATAAAGCAATAAAAGATAGTGAAAAGATTTTTTCTTTATGGCGTTAGACGCTTTAAACATTAAGTGCTTAAGTGTTTTTAAAGCGTAGGGTCACGACTCTTCTTTTCTTTGCTACATTTTCAGCTTTACATTTTAGAGTTAAAAAATGTCATTTAAGTAGTTCCTTAAGTCTAGGACATAATATATTTGTAGGTAATCTAAATATTTTAGTGAAGGAAATGAAAGAAAAAAAGTTCTCCTTCACCCTTTCCGATGAAAAATTTGAATTCCTCGAGCTGTTAACTCAATTTTCAGCTTTATATAGTATCCCTTTTTCAGACGAGGCAGCTTCTTTTCTAAACAACAAGAAAAAGCTAAATAACTTCACCTTATCAGAAATAGAGGAAGGAAGAGTTGCATCAAAAAATCTGACTGGTGGCAGGTTAGATGTAGGTTCTAGAGTTCTACAGGGAGTGCAGCAGGATGAAATTTCAGTTCATACTGGTGGGGGTGTAGATAAAGAGATTGAAGTTTTATCAAGGCAGGAGACCTTTTATAAAAAGTTCAATCTTAAGGGAGTTAAGATGGTCTCCCGGTTCAAAGAATTCGCAGAGAACGCTGAGGATCCTGTTAAAGAACTTGAGAGCATGTTCGATAAGATGATAAATGAGTTGGTCTCCAGTTCAGTACATTTATGTTAATATTTTTTGACTGCGAAAGTACTCAGGATACTTCCTATGGTGAAAACCCTACGGCCTTCCTGCATATTGTCAACTTAATTGTTGCATAGCAGGTATGCTACAACTGTTATGAAAATCCTGATATAAAAGAAGAATGCGATGTCTGTGGGGTAAGGGAAAATATTTTTCAATACCGAGAGAGTGATAATGTGGTGGGGAAGTTTTTAGATTACTGTTTCAAAGCTCGATCATCTGTATCCAACATTTACTGTATAGCTCATAATTCGCAGGGTTACGATGGATGAATTTCAGAGTTAATGAACAGAAAGATGAAAATCGAACCTATAATGAATGGTACTAAAATAATGAAGTTAACTTGTGGGAGAGTATCTTTCATAGACTCTTTAAATTATCTGGCATTCCCGCTCGCCCATTTTCCTAAGGTATTTGAAATTAAAGATCATGTCAAGGGTCATTATCCATTTTACTTCAACACAGTGGAAAATATTGATTATGTAGGTGAATACCCGGCACCAGCATTATATGGGTATACTACAATGAAAAAGGTGGAAAAAGACAAGTTCTTCGCATGGTATAATGCAAATGCAGCAGGTATTTTTGATAACCGCAAGGAGATGTTGAGATATTGCGTGAGTGATGTCAATATCTTGCGCTTGGGCTGTATTCGGTTTATGAGGGAATTTCTTAATATTACTAACGTAAATCCGTTTGTAGAAGCCTTAACTATAGCCTCGGCCTGTATGCTTGTCTTTCGGAAAAATTACCTAAAGGAAAATACAATAGGCATAATGCCGAAACACGGCTACTACAAATTTCAAAATCAATCACTAATCGCTTCTAAATGGCTTGTTTGGGAGTCTAGAAAAATACAGGGGGAGATAATATCCGCTAATAACAAAGGCGAAGTGAAGCTAGAGAGGGGGGGTATGTATGTAGACGGGTTCAATCCAGAGACCAACACAGTTTATGAGTTCTTTGGTTGCTTTTATCACGGCTGTAGAAGCTGTTGTAGAGTGCAGGATGTGAGCACTAATAATGGCGGAGGCCGCGAAACCCTAGCTCAAAGGTATGAGGCCATACTTAGGAGAATTGAAATGATTAGGCGTAATGGATATACATTGAAATACATATGGGAGTGCGAGTTCAACAAGTTTTTAAAGTCAAATCCTACAGAAAAAATGGAGTTGGAAAGACTTACTGTGAATATAGCGGATCCATTAAACCCTCGTAATGCTATTTTTGGTGGACGCACTGAGGTGTTTAAGTTATATCATAAAAGTAAGGAAAATTAATTAATTAGATATCTGGACTTTACAAGCCTGTATCCATACATAAACAAATATTCCCCATACCCCATAGGTCATCCTGAAATATACAGAGGTGGAAATCTACCTACTAACTCTGAAATACTTACAATGCATGGGTTTATCACTTGCGCCATTCTTCCACCAAATGACTTATTCCTACCGGTATTGCCTTTTAAAAAGAATATAAAACTATATTTTGCCCTATGTAGAACTTGTGCATCTGAAAATAGAGTATCAAGATGTCAGCATAATGAGAGCGAGCGGGAAATTACTGGGACATGAGTTATACCGGAAGTAGCCTTAGCTGTAAAGAAAGGCTATGAGATTAAAGTCGTGTATGAGGTTTGGAAATATAATCACACCGTGTACGATCCTGATACAAAGACGGGAGGCTTATTTACAGAATACGTCAACATCTTCCTGAAGATTAAACAGGAAGCTAGTGGTCGGGGGAGTGAATGTGCGACAGAGGCCGAAAAAGATAATTTTATAAAGTCATATCGTATAAAGGAGGACATTATCTTAGACAAAAAGGAAGTCCAGTCGAATCCAGGTAGACGTAACACCGCGAAAATATGTCTAAATTCCTTTTGGGGTAAATTCGCTCAGAGGGAAAATCGTACTAACACTAAGGTGGTAAACAATTTCAAGGACTTCTGCGATTTTATACATACCCCAGGTATAGAAATCTGTTCATTACTACCAGTATCTCAAGACACTTTATGGATCACATGGAAAAACATAGAAGAGAATTTAAATATGTTGCCTCATGTGAATACACCAATAGCTGCCTACACTACCGCATTTGCTAGACTTAAACTCTACTAAGCATTGGAAAAAGTCGGTACAAGAATTCTTTATTGTGACACTGACAGTCTAATATTTATAGATGATAAGACATCACCCATCGCCTTCGAAATTTCAAACTTTCTAGGCGATTTAACTAACGAGATTGAGAGCTATGGCCCCGATGCATTTATTTCCGAATATGTAAGTACCGGTCCTAAAACTTACAGTCTAAAAGTCCAAATAGGGGATCAGGTTGAGTATGTCACAAAGTGTAAGGGGATAACAGTTAATTTTAAAAATTCCAAAAGGGTGAATTTCGAATGTCTAAAATCTTTAGTAACTGGCATCAATGGAGGCGACTCAGTTTGTGTAACGAATAATCGAAAGATTAAGCGTAAGCGTCCTGGTATTGTTATTAGCGCTGTGGGGAAGAAGCACTTGCAATTCACTTTCGATAAAAGGGTTGTCGTCGAGGATAATTGTTCATTTCCTTACGGTTTCAAAAGAATTAAGTTAGGAAACTAGAATAGTAAAAATTTTAGCATTAAGAACACGCTTCAGTGTAATTATTCTTAATTTGATATATGTACCTAAATATAAGTTGTAAATATTGTTTTTTCCATTAATATAAAAACAGGTAAAAATAAACTGTTTTTCACTTAACGGCTTCACGTCTTACCGAAAACATGAGTAAATTTATAATTGATATCCAGTTTGTTACAGGAAATCATGGCCAGTATTTTGCTAAAGAGCTTGCTATACTACCTTTTGGGTCAATATACCCAACGTTCTATTTCCTCCTCCCCCCTCATCCCTATCAGGAGCTGAACGTAAAGGCGGATCGGCAGCAGAAGTTTGGTCTGCACTGGAATGATGGCGATACATGTTGTAATAGTCTACCCGACATCTTGAAGGACTTTGCTAGCTCTACTATATACCTAAAGGGCCTTGTGAAGCAGACTTTCATCAGAAGATACTTACCAGACGTTGAGATAATACAGCTTGAAACACCTAAATTAACCGATCTTCAACACTTTCAAACACTATGTAAAAATCATAACCTAGCTCGAGCTACTCGTTGCGCCGTGCAGAACTGTGTAAACCTATATCTATATATGCTGATGAATCAAGCTTATTTATAAATGAAAACAAATTCTTTAGTATAATATTTTTATTAGCAGATCGTTATATTAAAGATAATTCTTGCACTACAAAACCACGGAATTTCGTAAAAAAGTCGAGAATAGTTAATATGCACATATGAAGTGCGGGCTGGTATAAAAAAGTCTGCACTCGATAATTGTAATACATCTTTTTCCTTGCATTTTGTGATGTATTGACTGAAAAAATCACTTACACTTTCAGAAGCGTTGTTATTATGGTACATGACGATATTGAAGAAATCCATCCTTTCGTACAAATTTAAAAGGTTCTGGGATGATAGTCGAATACTACTTTCATCGATCGGTATCACGAATTCCATTTTTAACCCAGCTTGAACCGCTTGAGTAGCCTCGTCATTTTCATGTTTCAACATGTTCAGATGATTGAACAGCGAGGTCCATCCGGAGTAGTTCGTTGACACAGGGAGACGTCCAGGGTAACTGAAGATTATTTTTGCCTCAAAAGTGAACGGGTCGAAGCCTAATACAACCTTCCGGTTTTGGCAGCCGTCCAGATAGTAGGTGTAGCTCAGTAGAGCACCTTCGCCAGGGACCTCGGACCTTTTCTGCTTGCACGGTTTCTTAATAACTGACTCATCCGATGGAACTGATTTTTTTCTTTTGTTAGACCGTCGCTGTTGCATGCCATCCTCGATTTTTGTAATAGGTGAAGCCATATTGTCCGGAAGATTTTTAAAGAAAAACTGACAGTCGGGTGGTTTAAGCTGATGCTTTTATACTCTCCGCCTCCGATTTACAATACTGGCTTCGAAAAACCCTACCATTCTGTGTAGCGCTCGATGAAAATATATGGTGGTATGAATTAATTACTTTGGCGTCATTATCTGGAAAGTCTTTTGACGAAAAGTGCTTAAGAAATTGCTTTAGATCCTTCCCCTTGCAGCGAGAATATATGTATACATAGCAGTAGTTTCCGCATGTCGAAGAGTATACACTCTGTAATCGTTTTCTGTTATTTATAAAAACCTTAGAGTTGGTATGCAAAAATCTTTTAAAATATTTATTGTTGGGGTATCTGCCAAAGGAGTCAAAAAATTCAGCAGGGCCTGTCCTCGGGAAATAAAATGCTACCCAATGAACGCCTTTTTTGTCTGCGGGGTCGGTATTTGCACCGATCGCATGGGAATACGCCTTTGAAAAATCTCCTTGTGGTTGTGTTTTTCCTTAATGTTTTAACAAGTTCGATCGTGTTCATATCTGCTCTTTCGAAGCGATAGCGTCAATGTCAATGATCTTGGTGTGACTGGTGGTGTAACTTTCTAAGAATTCCTTTGTTGTAGCGCTATAAACAAAAACGGTTGCAAATTTGCTAGCGTCATAATAAGATTTTCATCCAAACGCTTAAGTTCCAAATTCCCAAATGCCCCTGTCTGATCTGTTGTGGTAGCCGATGATGTGGGATATTTATACGTTATTTCCTTCGAGAATAATTTATTTTGTGATGAGAAACCGGCAAACGAAACCTTTTTAAAGAAGGTTAGATTACCTTCATTAAAATATTCGACATTTACAACACAATAGGCCATCTTTGTTGTTCTTCCTCGTCTGCTAAGTAATATGAAGAGTGCGAGATTAAAAGGCTGTATTTATACTTTTCAAAAATCAGTATGAACTCCACGAAGTTTGTCTATTTCAAGACTTCCATCATACTCGGCATATACTATACAAGTTACACTTTTTTCCAGCGCTTTCTTAAACCATCCCTCGATCCTCACTGTTCCTTGATTTAATAAACTGCCACAAGATGACCCGTATGAATTGTCTGCAGTTAAATCGAAAGCCATTAAAAAGCATCTATTGTCGAAGAATTCCTTTGAGATTTGATTGCCTTTGTCGAAGTAATGAATGCCTGTTCCCTTAAATAGTGAAAGGTATCTCCGTGTACTTATAGGTTTCTCCTGAGAGTAATCAAACTCTAAAGCCTGGTTTGGAACTTGGACTCCATTGACGGATAAATTAAATCGTGTGATATTATTGTGTTTCAAGTTAAATGGATTCTTCGTCTGTTTATCGCTGTAGGCATCATTATCTACCATGCCAAAAATTAACAAGTTCGGTAGCTGTCCGATTATGACATTATCTAAAGATAGTGTTGAGCTGTTAGCTGGTAATGTATAACTTTTTACTTCGACACGCTTGTACGGGTATATCACGTTGGAGCGCTGAAGAATAGTTTCATGTGCCATTAAAATATTGGGGTTAACAGTTACATTGTTGCATCTATAATTTTAATTTGCGGTGAGTGCCCGTCTTTTTTTGAGTATAGATAAAATTCGGGTTTTTCCAGGGATAGTGAGAGTCTAAAATCTACCCCATTCAGAAGTAACTTATCCTGATTAAGTAAATCACCATGAATCTTCCCCATAAACTCTACCACATTACTTTTCGCAAGCAATTCAGATCGTTTGAGATATCCTGCATTAAATTCACTAGGACGCCCACTTTTGCTTCCTTCAATCATTTCCATACCATCTTGGTCGAGGTACCATCCTACGGATTCTAAATGTGTTGTTGATGCATCTATACCGTAATTCAATAAGTTTTCAATGTAAGCTCTGTAATGGTAATTGTTATCAGTTTGCGCAATCGGTCTGCCATTTAATTGTATTGTACATTGTCTAAAAAGTGAATGCATCAGGTTGTTAACTACGCCGATTGGATCACTTGCCTCTTCATGGTCACCTTTTAAAGCATCCTTAACTTTGGTTTTTTCTTTCCCAGTGTAGAATTCTTCTTTCCCACCTTTTGCCTTAATTAGCTGAACTTTTAAGCGAAGGTAGATACTGGATAAATCGCGGTACGTGTCCCCATGTCCTAGCGAGACAAATTCCAGAACTGAAGAGTTATCAAGAGAAGCTATTGGTTTGTATGATACTTCTTCTGTATTTAAAATCTAATTCAGATTTCATACATTCTCTGTACGGGGCCATTTTCCTCATTTATCGAATATATCCAATACACGCTTACGCTTATTGTTCTTAACTCTTTTATTTTTACTGGTTGCTGGTCTTTTCTTAATAGATTTTCTCTTTGATTTGGTACGTTTTCCACGTTTAGGAGCCGTTCTTAACTGTGCTGTTGAAAACGGATTTGCCCTTTTTATAGCCATGCACCTTTTCATACCCTCACCGCCTATACTGTCAAAGAGTTTTTTCACGCCTTTTTGCATAAGCTCTTGAGTAGCAGCTTGTCCTTGCTCTTTTAAAATATTTTTGAGAGGTTTACTCCCCGCCTCTGATAATATTGTTTTTCCAGTCTTTATAGCTTGCTCCTTTATAGTTTTTACTCCTGAGGAGACTAAAGGCCGTAAATAACGCAGTAATCCACTGAAGAAGCTGCCAATACCTCTTCCACGCTGATATATAAGTGGGGATCGATAAAGATCCCCTATATCCGACAAACCAGCACCGCTTTGGATTAAATAATACCTTGTGTAATATGAATTCATTTCGATTTGAATGTACACTATGAAAGTCTTTATTCACGTCTGAATATTTATACTTTATTGTCTTTTAAAGTGAAGCATCACAAATGTTGGGGTATAGCCTGGTATGAAGTCAATCAGTTCACCCCGATCATCGGTTATCTTTATGGAGATACTTTCAATGTAGGTCTTTTCCAGAGGGTAGTATTCTACATGCTCAAACCTAAAGATATTATCGCACTATTTCACAGGTATCATACCTAGATTTCTCACTAATTTGTCGCCTACTATTTGGGGGCGAATGATATCAGTGTAAATGTGGATGATTCCTAAAGCCTTACATTCCTCGGCAACTACAGCTGTTAGTTCTCGCGGAAATCTGTTCTTTATTTCGAGAACAGATTCTTCTAATACGGCGACTCTGTCTAAAGTATCCTTCTTCTACTGAAACCTTATCAAACGACTTCCCCACCTCCTCGGCAAGGAGTTTAGCATTACGCTCCTTCACAGGCGTTTGAAAGAATATATCGATAATGAATCCAGATAAGTCTTTTTTTTTCAAATCTATAGGCACTTTTGTCGTTGACAGGATACCCTCGGGTGTTTTTTTATAGGGAACATTCAATATAATACTTTTATCCGTGATTATACGCCTGTTTGGTATCTCAAAGGTAGAGGCCTCTGCGTCCAAATCATTTAGAGTTTGAATAATTTTTTGCCTAATTTGACCTGATTTTCTCCTCCGATCTAGAACAGATTCAGTTTCGTCATCAAACTGTATATTCGCAACAAAAAGCCCGACTAAATCATTAATATTAATTGGCGTTGGCAGCGGGTACTTTATCTTTATTTTAATCTTCAAGTCTTTTATCTCTAAATCTAAAGAGTCAAGCTTCTTCGGGACACTTTCCCCGAGCTTTTCACTTATACTGAGCGCTGGAGGTATGTAATAGTCTACCATGCGCAATAGGGCTTTATAATTGCGCTTTTCTCTAGGAATCTGTCCAATTATACTAGTGAAAAGATAATGAAACGAATCATATTCGCGAGCCCCTAAAGTAACAATATCCGCAACTTCACTATCCTGATAAATGTGCAAAGAGAAATCTTCCGCTCTATAAGGTCGTTCATCTTTGCTAGTATCAGATATATTTCGAATAGTTGAATCAGTTACCAAGCTGTTATACAAACCCTCTTTAAAATCTGCAAAGGTATGAGCAGCCCAATAGGGATCAACTGCGGCGTTAAACGAAGATAAGAAAGTAGAAAAGTTCATATCATGTTTATTGTAGCATAAATTTAATAACTGCTGGTAACTCCAATTAAGATAAATAGAAAAACCATGCACTTTTTTAAAAAGAGCATTAATTTTTAGTACATCTGTAGCAGCTCTCTTCACCTTTTTAGTAGTACCTTTTACTATTTCATCTTCTTTCACACGTTTTCCATCTTTTTTCCGAACTGATTTCGTTTTTCGATCTGCTAATGCAATTTCAGTCATTCCGACACTCCATCCGCCGTCCAACTTACAGGCACTAGGAAGCATATTCGTGAAGGCTGACAGTGTATTTTCATTGTATATGGAATTGTTGCTAAGAAGGCATATGTAAAAATCGTTTTCTCTTATGTTTATAGGCATTTTTAAACTCTTTCCCAGAAAATATTTGGTGCACTTCCGGCCCGTTCCGTTCTTCTTTTTAAACGTCCGGGTACAGGGTACCGATCATCTGTACTTAATTAAGGAAATTCTAGTCGTGAAGGCATTAATATAGTTTGTTTGGTAGGGGTTCTCTGTTCTGATTTATCCCCCCCTTCTCCCTGCTCTAGTTCTTCTATAAGCTGTGCCGCTTCATCAACATCCATCTCATTTGGTATAGTATACTGAGTTATACCGTCATCAGCCGTTATAATCCGATATTCTTTTTCCATATTTTTGACTTCGGGCGTAGTTTTGCGAAACTTTGCAGCCGGTTTCAAAGTTTTTGCTATACCGCTTACAGATAATCGTCTTTTGAACCGAGGCGTTAGCGATCGCCTTGGCGGTGTTATCTTATCGGTACTGGAACTATGATACTTTGGTAAACTCACGTCGCCTGTCTCAAAGACATCTTCGGCCATACTGTAAAATGGGTCGGGATTCTTCATCGGGGAGGTTTGCGTCGACATTTCCGCTTTGAATGCAATCCTTGTCTGTGTCGCATTGTCTCGTAAATTTTTCTGACTTCCTAACTTTACTTGTGGCGTAAACGCGAGAGATTTTTCTTCACGAGACTGTCTTCCTTTACGCTTAGCATTAAGAAACTTTATCAGCGTGTTCCTATAATTATACCATTTGTCGTCGTCAGACAGCTTTTTATTCCTCAAAATGGTGTGTATCGTCTTATCGAATATAGACAGGCCATTTCCGCCTTCTATCTGACCCTTTAACTGTTCATACACTTCTGGTGAAAGAAGTAGCATTTTATTAAGAGCGCTCTTTCTATGCATATCTTTCAATCAACGACCCAATAACACCTGAAAGTACACTTCCTATCAGGATTGGTAGAAAACCACCTTGCTGTACTAAGATTTTACGCTGTCTAGGAACAGATCGTCTTGATTCAACTAACCTTCGCATGCTCTTTTTATACTTACATAGACCGTTCAAAATTTTACGGCCTGGCACAAATAGTCTTAACCACTTCAGGATCTGCCTTTTTCATGATAGCCTTTCTTAAACATGGACTAGCATTTTTGAGAACATAGCATATTGTTGCGAGCTAGGGGTTCGCCGGGATTTCAAGTAAAACACAATTCGGTTAAAATAAAAATAAGTGATTATTTATTAATCGCACTTTAAATTCTATTCGCACAATAATTCGCACTGTATGGCAGTACCGCCCGCTTATACCATATATCGCTTAACTCGTTCACTTTCGTTCTCTCTCCACACGGTCGCGTATACTCGCTGGCTATCGCAGTCGCGTAATCAAAATTACTGTGTCTTCGCTGAATGCTTCACCTGCTTATATACTAGGCGGTTGCAGTCTTGAATGTTCACCGGTGTACTTGAACGTTCGTTCAGTTGTGGAATCTTCTCGAAAGCTTCAGAGCCTTCGATTTTGACCTTCGTTCAGTGGTTTATGTACAGGGTTCTAGTACATTGGAGAGCATTCGATAAGAAGAGAGATACAATCGTGTTGTTTCGGCTTATCTTCAGCTAGGTTTCTGATTGGGCTATTTTGCAACTAGGTATTCGGTTGTTGTTGTTTTCATTATGTGAAACGATCGAGTTGCACGGTTGCGCGGTTGCCAGGTTTACATGTAACATTACTCCCTCCTTAGTTCCTGTTCGTCCCGAACAGAGTCGATCCCCTCGTCATGGGCGCCATGGTACTTCGTTAGTCTATCGAGGTGTACCACTTTCATTTTAGTACGAGGTTTTTGATGCAACTGAATACGGTATACAACATCATTTAACCGGTTGATGATTTGGTAAGGTCCCTCCCAATTGCGCTGTAGCTTCGGTGACCTGCCCTTCTGTCGTTTGAGATTGTATAGCCAAACTAAATCGCCCTCTAGGAATCCTGATGAATTCGCCCGTTGATCATACCTCGTCTTCATCCGATCGGTCGCCAAATTAATTTTATCTCTGACCAGGTTGTAAATTGTGTGTCGAAGATCCGATACGTAATCTTTTGGATGGGTCGGTTGGTCTGGTAGCACTCCAAACATTAATTCCGCGGGGACTCGAATGTTCTTCCCGAAGATGACTCGGGAGGGCGTTTCTCCTGTTGTTGCGTGTACCGATGTTCTGTAGGCCATTAAAAATAGAGGAATGTGCTGATCCCAGTCCTGTTGCCTTTCGCTGACGAGTTTGGATAGGTTCGAATTCAGTGTTCTATTGAAACGTTCCACCATTCCATCGGACTGTGGATGTAGTGGAGTTGTCCTCGTTTTATTTATTCCCAGCATTTGACACACGTGTTTGAATGTTTGAGATTCAAAGTTGCGCCCTTGATCGGAGTGTAGTTCACGTGGAACTCCAAATCTGCTCACCCAGTTGGTAACAATTTGTTCTGCGACGGTAACTGCTTCTTGATTTGGAATTGCGTAAGCTTCGGGCCACTTACTGAAATAATCGATGACCACAAGAATGTAGCGATTACCATTTTCTGATTCCGGAAATGGTCCAGCAATATCCACAGCAATTCTCTCGAATGGAGCTCCCACGTTGTATTGTTGCATTTCTCCCTTTGATCTGCGCTGCGGGCCTTTACTCGATGCACAGGTAGTACACTTACGGCACCAATTTTCGACGTCATCTCGGAGATGGATCCAATAGAACCTCTCTCGTATCTTTGCCAAAGTTCTATTTATACCTAAATGTCCACCGGAAGTACCTTCGTGATACTCCTTCAGAATTTCCTCGACTTTAGAATGCGGGACGATGATTTGCATGAGATGCGATGTTCCGTCAGCGGTTTCCCATTTTCGTTTTAATATCCCACCGTCTAGGTGGAGGGAGTTCCATTGTGCCCAATAACTCTTTAAGGTTTCGCTGAATTGTGAGATGTCTTTCCACTCAGGCCGCTCCATTTTGTCCTTCCATGCCATGATCGGTGAAATATCTGGATCTTTTCGTTGGGCATCTTCCAGTTCTTGCTGATTCCATCCATCCTTTGGTTCGGTCGTTATTCGCTGAATGGTTTCTCCGACTTCTTTTTTCTTCTACGCGGTGACAATGCTTGCTGTTTGGTGGACAAGGACGACGTGAGAGCGCGTCGGCATTACCGTGAATTCTCCCCCTTCGGTGAACAATTTCAAAATCGTAGGATTCAAGCCTTTCTATCCATCTTGCTACTTGGCCCTCGGGATTCTTGAACTGAAGTAGCCATTTAAGCGATGCGTGATCCGTTCGAAGAAGGAACTTTTGGCCATAGAGATATTTGTGAAAATGTTTTGTAGCTTCTACAATGGCTAATAGCTCTCGGCGAGTTACGCAATAGTTCCTTTCTGATTTTGAGAGTACTCGGCTGTAATATGATAGCACTCTCTCTTGCCCGTCGATCTCCTGTGATAGTACTGCGCCGATACCGACATTGCTGGCATCAGTGTCTATGATGAAACCATGACCTGGTTTTGGATACGCCAGAACTGGAGAGTCGCAAAGCTGATCTTTTATTTTCTCGAATGCTTCCTGGCACTGTTGATTCCAAGTAAATGTCTTTCCCTTTTCTGTTAGCTGATGAAGACATTTTGCCGTGTTGGCAAAGTCTTTTACGAATCGACGGTAATATGTCGCTAATCCTAGGAAGCTACGCAGCTGGTGTTTATCACTCGGAGTAGGCCAATTTTTCACTGCCAGTATCTTCTCTGGATCCGTCTTTACACCATCGGCTGAAACGATGTGACCCAAGTACTTTACTTCTGCACTAAACAAAGTGCACTTCTTTGGACTCAGCTTTAATTTTGCCGCTTGCAGTCGCTGAAAGACTTCCTGTAGATTTTTCAGATGCTCCTCGAAGGTTTTGCCGATAACGATCACATCATCCAGGTAAACGAGACAAGTTTTCCAACTCAGGCCACGCAAAACAAATTCCATTAGTAGCTGGAGCATTGCACAGGCCAAACGGCATTACGATGAATTGCCACAGTCCGCTGCCGACAGAGAATGCTGTTTTCTCTCTATCATTTTCGTCTATTTCCACTTGCCAGTAGCCACTTTTCAGGTCCAACGTTGAGAACCATTTAGCATCTGTCAGGGTGTCCATGATATCGTCGATTCTGGGTAGTGGATAGCTATCCTTTTTCGTAACATCATTTAGTTTTCTGTAGTCCACGCAAAAACGGGTACTACCATCCTTTTTCTTAACTAGCACTACTGGCGATATCCACGGACTCTTTGATTCTTTGATGATTCCCTGATGCTCCATGGTTTTGACCATTGAATTCACTTCTTCTTGTTTCGCTATTGGTACTCTTCTTGGAGGTTGACGTATCGGTGTAGCACTTCCGGTATCTATACGATGCTTCACTAGGTTTGTTCTGCCATAGTCCTCATCACTGGTGGAAAAGACGTCGCTGAACCTTTCGATTAGTTCCACTGCTTGCTTGTGTTGAGATCCTCTAAGGTTGCTTGACTGAAGAACTGCTGATGTTACATTGTTCTTCCTTCTTGGATTCTTTTTAGAGGCTACGTCATGTTCTCCTTCAGTGTCGATGCTTGTCACCGCCGAAATTGGTTCACAGCTGCCAATTACATCTCCTTTCTTTACGCTGGTAATGCTGTCCGAAACGTTGAGCACTCTTATTGGTACAATCATCTTCTCATTTCTTTTTACTAGCGTTTTTCCCAATATTAGACTTCGTAATGCCGGTGTCGTTTCTGGTTCGATGAGGTAGAATCGGTGGTCCCCGGGATCACCATCGAGCTCTGCCCAAAGAACGTTCTCTGATGACTTTGGTATATCCGCATCTTCGCACAATATAACTCGCAGCTTGGTTGTGTTGGAGGATGTTATTTCCATTGGGATTTCGATATTCCGCCACTTCATTATTCGTTGTCCTAGGTCCAGCTGGATACCGTGTAGTTTCAGAAAATCCATTCCGAGAATACACTCATCGGTAATATCAGCTACCACGAATACATGCGAGAATGTCAAATCTCCAAGCTGGATGTCACGTGATATTTCTCCATGGACTGTAGTAGTTTCTCCTGTTGCTGTGCGAAGTGCGTACTTTTTGGTGTTGTGAAGCCAAGTACGGTCTACGAGGTTAGATCTTAGCACTGATCGTGTTGCACCTGTGTCAATTGTTATTATGCAGTTTAATTTGTCGACTCGACCACTCATGCATAAGTCGTTTTCACCACGATGTAGTCGAGAAACTGCGATGATGGTTCCGGGGGCGTCGATTCCACCAGCCAACTTCTGCCCCATGAAGTTGGCTTTTACTCGTTTCCCGGACTGTTATTAGGCGAAGCGTTCTCTCGTGATGGTTCGCCTCGTTCTCCCTTTTGTTTAGCAGCGCAGCCGGAACAATAGTTGGTAGCTTTTCTTGGTTTTCGGCAGTCGCGTCTTAAGTGTCCTGCCTGTCCGCAATTCCAACATCGAGGGGCACCAGATCCTTCGCTCCGTTTGGTGTACTCCGCTCTCTGACATACACACTCTTCTGTTATTTCTCGAACTCGATAGTTATTTCTCGAGCTTTGCTTGGCAGCTTCGAACGTAAGCCCATATACTAATGCTTCGCGAATCGTTTTCTTTCCTGCCAATTTTAACGCCTGCTGCAGCTCTCTGTCCTGTACAGCATTGTTAAATGCGAAAACAGCTATATCATTGCGTTGCTCTGTTTGCGCATTTGGAAGCGATAATAGTGTAAGTCGTTCAATATCGCGCGCCAGCTCTTGAAGAGTTTCACCATTCTTTTGAGTTCGGTTGTAGAGTTGTGTTTTGTAGATCTCTCGCATGTGGTTACTGCCGTAATGAAGATCCAATGTCTGCACCAACGTCGAAAAATCTTGTTGCTGCTCTTGAGGAATTGTTTGAAGAACTTCTGCTGGTGGACCTCTTAGCGCCAATATAAGAGCCGTTCCTCGTTCCAAATCATTCCAATGGTTATTTAGTTATTTATAGTGTTTGTCCATCGAAGATCGGAGCTTTGAGATCTTTGTGTGTAACGTGTTCTGTCTTGATGACCCCAGTTGCTTTCACGTTATCAAAGTCCCTTTTAAGGCGTTCAACTTCCTCTACAATCACAGATGTCTTTTCCGTAATTTGTTCTTCGAAGGTTCGAAGTTTCTTCTCTACATTTTCTTCTATTGCTTTACCCAAGGTGTCAATAGTTTGATTTAGGTCTTCGATTTTGTTGTTCTGCTGCTCCAACTTTTGGTCCAGATCTCTTGACTGTTGGTCTAGTTTCTGGTTGAGGTCCTTCGACGTCTGGTCTAGCTTCTCGTTCAGGTCTGTTGATGTCTGGCCTAACTTCTTGTTAAGATCTGCTGACAGTTGACTTTGTTGGTCTAATTTCTCATTAATGTCCTTCGACGTCTGGTTGAGATCTGCTGAGAGGTCTGCTGAGAGCTGTCTTTGTTGGTCCATTTTCTGACTGAGATCTGCTGAGAGATCTACTGAGAGCTGTCTTTGTTGGGTCATCATTTGCTGCATTAGCTGCCTCAGAGAATCCAATGTATCAGAACACTCATCACTATTTGCAGCACGAGCTTCTTCGATTGGGAACTCGAAATTGTTTGCGTCCTTACCTTCAGCCTCCAGTACCTCGATCATTCGACTGACAAGTTCAGACTTGTTCCCTACTGTAGATAATTCGCGTCTACCGAGCTCTTCCTTCAGCTCCATTAGTTTTAAGTCTTTTAAATAACGCGGCATTTTCACTATCGATTATTTGTCCGTTAAAGATTTTCCCGATACAAATTTACTCAAATTCTCTTTTTGTCCGTATGAGAACTTTCCACTTCACTAATTCAAGTACCGCTCACTAGAGCACTCTAGATTGTTCGATTTCACAAAATTCTCCCTGTCCGTTCGAGAATTATAACTTCACTTCACAGCGCACAAATTTCTCACTTTGTCCGTTCAAGAATTTTAATTTCACTTTTCCACTCGCGATTTTAACTCAAATTAATTCTTGAAATCCCACTTCTGACACCAATTGTTGCGAGCTAGGGGTTCGCCGGGATTTCAAGTAAAACACAATTCGGTTAAAATAAAAATAAGTGATTATTTATTAATCGCACTTTAAATTCTATTCGCTCAATAATTCGCACTGTATGGCAGTACCGCCCGCTTATACCATATATCGCTTAACTCGTTCACTTTCGTTCTCTCTCCACACGGTCGCGTATACTCGCTGGCTATCGCAGTCGCGTAATCAAAATTACTGTGTCTTCGCTGAATGCTTCATCTGCTTATATACTAGGCGGTTGCAGTCTTGAATGTTCACCGGTGTACTTGAACGTTCGTTCAGTTGTGGAATCTTCTCGAAAGCTTCAGAGCCTTCGATTTTAACCTTCGTTCAGTGGTTTATGTACAGGGTTCTAGTACATTGGAGAGCATTCGATAAGAAGAGAGATACAATCGTGTTGTTTCGGCTTATCTTCAGCTAGGTTTCTGATTGGGCTATTTTACAACTAGGTATTCGGTTGTTGTTGTTTTCATTATGTGAAACGATCGAGTTGCACGGTTGCGCGGTTGCCAGGTTTACATGTAACAATATGTTTGTTGTCCTTCAATCGTTTCATTCGTGACACCATTTTTACTGTGGAAATCAGTCGCTGAACAATAGCACGTGTGGAGCCTGAGTAATATCTTTATATATTCTCACCAGCTCTGCACTATTTTCAGGGTAAATCTGCTTGGCTAAATGAAGGAACTGGCTTTTATCGCGGGGGTTTTTGAAAACCACCATATATTTACAGTTAAGCGAAATATCTCGACAAACTTACCCTGATGGAAGACGTTCTGTGTTACAAGTATTACTGAAAAATTCCTATGGTGTGACCCTTTTGTAAAAAGTTCACAAACCTGCTTTGAAAATGCATTTAGCATCAGATCGTCTAGTACGATTAATGTAGGTTCATTCGTTTCGTTTATAAATTCTTCGGGTATAGAGCCTAAATATTCAATATTTTTAAATGCTAGTTGTGACGGTATCGCTCGCTGCTCAGTATTACACCAGATAATCTTTTTTATCTGAGTGTTAACTAGCGATGTATTTTTCAGGAATGATTCAATAAATGTCGTCTTACCACTTCCTGACGGTCCCGCAACCATCATTGGAAACGGATGATCAAACTGCATCATTTTCTATACTGTTTTCTATATAAAACATGTGCAAACAAGTCCACTATTTATACACATGATGAAATGAGTAGAAGACAGGTTATTAACGAACTGCATAAGACAGCTCGTAGAAATTTTAGGCGTCGTCGTGTGACCATTCGTGGAATAGATGACTTATGGCAGGCGGATTTAGTGGATATGAGCTCTTATTCAACTAAGAATAAGGGCTTTAATGTCTTCTAACAGTAATAGACACATTCTCCAAATATGCGTGGGCCTTGCCCCTTAAAAATAAAAGTGCTGGAGAGATTATCAAGGCAATACAGTCAATTTTTAATGAACGACGTTTCCCAAAAAATTTGCAAACAGATGATGGAAAAGAGTTTTTATACTCTAGATGAAATCATATAGAGTATTATAAGTTTAATCCAGCCCAAAAGTTTGTAACGCATAGAACCAAGCCTCGGACGAAAAAAAGTTATATATTATTTTTTGTTTATTTGTGGCCAAAAACCTCAAATCCGCCTGACGTCCGTCCGTCCATCCGTCCATCCGTCCGTCCGTCCGTCCGTCCGTCCGTCCGTCCGTCCGTCCGTCCGTCCGTCTGTCCGTGAACACGATAACTCAAGAACGCCTTCACCTAGGATCTTGAAATTTTGAATTTCGATGTTTGGTTGAATTTGTAAGGCTAAGTTCGTTAACGGGCAAAATCGTCCTACTCCTTCGGGTAGCTGCCATACAAAATGTCCTTAAAACACGTGTTCTAGAATATTGGTCGATAACTTCAGAAGGGTTTAAGCTACGACTTTGAAATTTTGTACGTGTTATTTTTCCAATAGTTAGAGATAAATATGTGATTATGAAGAAAATCCTGTTAGTCCTTCGTGTAGCTGCCATACAAATATCCTGTCAAAATGTATTCACTTAATTTACGAAACTCACTATAACTCAAGTAATCTTTTACCTACGAATTCGGAATTTTGTACAAATTAGTTTTGAGTGAAAAGGAAATTCGAGTTTAATAGTCAGCGAAAGCCTTTTACTCCTTCTGGTAGCTCCCATACAAAATATCCTTAAAACACGTGTTCAAGAATATAGGTCGATAACTTCAGAAAGGTTTAATCTACGACTTTGAAATTTTGTACGTGTTATTTTTCCAATAGTTAGAGCTAAATATGTGATTATGAAGAAAATCCTGTTAGTCCTTCGTGTAGCTGCCATACAAATATCCTGTCAAAATGTATTCACTTAATTTACGAAACTCACTATAACTCAAGTAATATTTTAGCTACGAATTCAAAATTTTGTACAAATTAGTTTTGAGTGAAAAGGAAGTTCGAGTTTACTAGTCAGCGAAATCCTTTTACTCCTTCTGGTAGCTGCCGTACAAAATGTCCTTAAAACACGTGTTTACGAATATTGGCCGATAACTTCAAATGGGTTTAAGCTACGTCTTTGAAATCTTGTATGTGTTATTTTTCCAATAGTTTGAGCTAAATGTATGATTATGAAGAAAATCCTATTAGTCCTTCGTGTAGCTGCCATACAAATATCCTGTCAAAACGTCTTCACTTAATTTATGGAACTTACTATAACTCAAGTAATCTTTTAGCTATGAATTGGAAATTTTGTACAAATTAGTTTTGAGTAAAAGCAAAGTTCGGGTTTACTAATCAGCAAAATCCTTTTACTCCTTCTGGTAGCTGCCATACAAAATGTCCTTAAGACACGTGTTCAACAATATTTTTCAATAACTTTTGAACGCTTCAAGCTACGAATTTGAAATTTTGTACACGTTTATTATACTCTAGATGAAATCATATAGAGTATTATAAGTTTAATCCAGCCCAAAAGTTTGTAACGCATAGAACCAAGCCTCGGACGAAAAAAAGTTATATATTATTTTTGGTTTATTTGTGGCCAAAAACCTCAAATCCGCTTGACGTCCGTCCGTCCGTCCGTCCGTCCGTCCGTCCGTCCGTCCGTCCGTCCGTCCGTCCGTCCGTCCGTCCGTCCGTCCGTCCGTCCGTCCGTCCGTCTGTCCGTGAACACGATAACTCAAGAACGCCTTCACCTAGGATCTTGAAATTTTGAATCTGGATGTTTGGTTAAATTTGTAAGGCTAAGTTCGTTAACGGGCCAAATCGTCCTACTCCTTCGGGTAGCTGCCATACAAAATGTCCTTAAAACACGTGTTCAAGAATATTGGTCGATAACTTCAGAAGAGTTTAAGCTACGACATTGAAATTTTGTATGTGTTATTTTTCCAATAGTTAGAGCTAAATATATGATTATGAAGAAAATCCTGTAAGTCCTTCGTGTAGCTGCCATACAAATATCCTGTCAAAATGTATTCATTTAATTTACGAAACTCACTATAACTCAAGTAATCTTTTAGCTACTAATTCGGAATTT
Source organism: Beris morrisii (assembly GCA_951812415.1). Lineage (NCBI taxonomy): Eukaryota > Metazoa > Arthropoda > Insecta > Diptera > Stratiomyidae > Beris > Beris morrisii. The sequence goes on from OX638311.1 coordinate 98,162,164, forward strand.
TGTACAAATTAGTTTTGAGTGAAAAGAAAGTTTGGCTTTACTAGTCAGAAAAATCCTATTACTCCTTCGGGTAGCTGCCATACAAAATGTCCTTAAAACACGTGTTTAAGAATATTGGCCGATAACTTCAGAAGGGTTTCAGCTACGTCTTTGAAATTTTGTATGTGTTATTTTTTCAATAGTTGAAGCTAAATGTATGATTATGAAGAAAATCCTATTAGTCCTTCGTGTAGCTGCCATACAAATATCCTGTCAAAACGTCTTCACTTAATTTACGGAACTTAATATAACTCAAGTAATCTTTCTGCTATGAATTAGAAATTTTGTACAAATTAGTTTTGAGTAGAAACAAAGTTCGAGTTTACTAATCAGCGAAATCCTATTACTCCTTCTGGTAGCTGCCATACAAAATGTCCTTAAGACACGTGTTCAACAATATTTTTCGATAACTTTTGAACGCTGGAAGCTACGAATTTGAAATTTTATACACGTTCATTTTTAAATGGTTCCAAGGAAAAGGATAAATATGTAAGAAATCGAGTGAGTCCTTCCTGCACCTCCCATGTGAAAGTCCTTCAAAAAGGACATTTTTTTCGATGACTTACCCAGTTCAAGATATGAAATTAAACACTGAATATTGTCTTTTAGGTTTGAGTATCAATCAAATGGGAGTCCTTAATAAAGGACATACGACATGCACACACGTAATTCTACTATATACCCAACTACAATATAAATCGGAGTTCAGTATTCATCTAGAGTATTATACGATTGGCTTGCAGCCGATCGTGACTGCAGTATGTTTTTTGAATGGTTTCAAGGAAAAGGATAAATATGTAAGAAATCGAGTGAGTCCTTCCTGCACCTCCCATGTGAAAGTCCTTTAAAAAGGACATTTTTTTTCGATGACTTACCCAGTTCAAGGTATGAAGTTAAACACTGAATATTGTCTTTTAGTTTTGAGAAGCAATCTAATAGCAGTCCTTAATAAAGGACACACAACATGCACACACGTAATTCTACTTTATCCCCAACTACAATATAAATCGGAGTTCAGTATTCATCTAGAGTATTATACGATTGGCTTGCAGCCGATCGTGACTGCAGTATGTTTTAATAAGGCATTTCGTAATTTGATGAAAAAATTTGAAATCAACCACTACTCTACTTTTAGCCAATTGAAAGCCTCAATTGTAGAACGGCTCAATCGAACACTAAAAAACTTGAAGTGGAAAGAATTTAGTATGAACGGCAGCTATAAAGCTAAAAGGGTTAATAAACAAATACAATAGGACAAAGCATCGCACCATAAGAATGCGTCCTATAGACGTTGGGCCTTCGAATGAGGCTCAGCTTCTTGGAGAAGCCTACCGTAAGGTGAAAGTCTCGTCGATCCCCAAGTACAGAAAAGGTGTTCATGTACGTGTAAGCAAATACAAGCATATATTCGAGAAAGGATATACCCCCAACTGGTCCACCGAAATATTTCAGATAGACGAAGTAAAGAATACAGAGCCGCGTACTTACATACTCAAAGAGTATCAGGGGAACATAATACAAGGAGGGTTCTACGAACTAGAGTTAATAAGAGTCAAACACCCCGATGTATACCTTGTAGAAGAGATTCTAAAAAGAAGGGGCAATCAAGTTTACGTAAAATGGCTTGGTTTTCCATCAGCTCATAATTCCTGGATTGATATAAAAGACGTGCTATAACGTGCGGATTTTAGTCAACATGCTGAACTTAAGACACGAATACGACCGTCTAAAGACATTCAAAAATTTGGATCTGGATGAGAGGAAAATTCTTAAGCTGGTAAAAAGCGGCTTCTTTTACACCAACTTACAGGATTACGTCAGGTGCTTCTTCTGCTCTCTGATAATGAGTGCATTCTCCACCCCTTCTGATGTGGAAGCTGAACATCTACGCATGTCTCCTGATTGTGTTTTCGCTAACGGCAAAGATGTTTGTGAACCGTATAACAAACCGGTTAAAAAATCACGTTGGTTGTCATCATTACCTATAGTGTTGAAATATCTTCTACTGGCAATTGTGATATTTTTCTTGATCGTCGAATTACTCAATCTGTGCAATGCCGTCGCTAGATTATAAACATGTCCGTTTTTGTGATCAGGTTTCTGTTAAATACATGGTTGCCTGGGGATATGCATATAGATCTAGTAGAAAGAGCACTTGGCAATCCGATGCTTTAGATCGATTAAGATTTCAACGCAGAATTTTAAAAATGGAAGAATTACTAAAACCTATTTTACTTAAGAAACAATATATTCTAACTGTGTGTAAATTCTATATCAAATTGAATAAAGAATAACAAATGAAAACTTGTACTTTAATTCCCATCATTTTCACCCAACACCTCACCCATATTATCAGTCATGAGAATAATCACAACAACAAAACGATCGCCTCGAATGAAACTTGTTTTTAAAATTCCCACGGTAATTCACCCATATAAAAAATCATCACATCACCTCGAACTTGACTCGGAAGCACATTACTCGCATCGGATACATTACTCGCATCGGATACATTACTTGCAACGGATATATGAGAAGAAGAATACAAGATAATCAAAACATACGCACATCGTGCATCGTCCAAAAGACATTACCATACAATAAGCACAAAACGACGCGAAATCTGGTGCATAAAGGAAGTCAACATTCAACTTCAATCTTAATGCACCTCCGAACCCACGAAATTACCGAAAACAAAACTTACGCACATCGTGCCTCTAGCAGATACAAAAAAATCAACCCGGCAACGAACCAACGTACATGCACGTGCGTCAGCTGTTTTTTTGCAAACAAGATCGAAAGTGTCTTTCCACAGCGGTTTTCCGCAAACTCTTCACACGATCGAAAGTGTCTTTCCACATCCGCCACTACAGACACCATATACTCCTCTCTATCCAAAAAATATACCCAAACTCCTCACTCCGATCACGTCATCCCGCACAAAACAAACCCCCGACCAATCAGCACCCCTGAAAACCTACTCCACGCCACCATGCCCATGCCATCACACACACGCACTAGCACACACATATCGCCACAGCGATCCGCAAATCGCCAAAACCGGTTCCCCCTACAAAAAGCACACGATTTATCCTCATACTTTTAGCTCCCAGCACCCCCACACTTTACGCCTGTGGTGATATAGCTTCTCTCAGCCGCACGTACTCAGCAGGGATACAAAAGCGCTTGTCTTACTGCTGACGCTGTTGAAAAATTGTCGGTATTTGCAAATCCCTGTTTCTTAAATCTCGGATCGAGAAGGGTAGCTTGTGCAATTAACGGACGCTTCTCTAAGTTGTCGAGTCGGGACGTCAGATCTGCAAGCAATGTATTTCTCATTCTGTTTACTTCGGATGGTAAATTCAATACCGAATTTAATTTACGCACAATAATAGTGTACAACAAGGGAAGCTTTGAAAGCGTGACTGACTTTTCAGCAATAATTTCTTGTGTTACAATTTCGAAAATCTGCAAGATTTCTATTGATTTTTCAATAATTTTCCAATCATTATTGGAAAATGTAAATTTTTCCTCTTCCAATCCCAAAATAGCCATGGTAGCAACAAGACTTTCTTTATTTTTGAAAAAACGACTCAGCATTTCGAACGTTGAATTCCAACGCGTGACTATGGGCCGTATTATTCACTTCGGGTTATTTATAACCTCTGGTTAATTCCAGTTTTTCCAAAGATTTGGTATTATTCACCTCCGGTTATCGTTTTTAACCGGTGATTCGCTGGTTTTGTAATCACTGATTAAAGTTACCCAGGGAAAAATTTAACCGGTGGAAAACTTCCAGTTTTCTACGATATCCAGGGATTTAACCGGCGATTTGACAAATTTTGTATTATTCACGATTGAAGTTATAGCAAGATTTCATTTGTGGGATAATTGGAGTGATTCTGATGAAGAACATGACTCGAGCGTCACCAAAAAAAATGGCACAACGAATCGACATTGACATATGCGACGACAAAGACTTTTTCTGTCGATACCGGATTGCAAAGCCAAATTAATTTTTTCCATTTTATGGTTCTCCACCATCACTTCTTCCATCATCTCCCTCCAGTTTTCAGCTAGGAGTATAAATGGTCTAGGTCTCGTATTATTTGTAAGATCCCATCTCATACAGTTCTTCAGATATGAGGTGTGATTTTTTAAAAAAAATGCTTATCCATCGCCTCCCTAAAAAATACTTTTAGCCAACTCCTATTGTCCATCTTAAAAACATAAGCCACATTTCCTTTTCTGGTTTAATTGGTTTGTGAGACTTTGCAATGCAAAGTTTTTTACCACCCACCCACGCCACTGACCACTCTCAAAAAATTATTTTCGATCTATTCGCCTAGTTCCTTGTTTAGCAAGTATCAAGTTTCAACTTTGTGACATTAACCGTTACGAAGATATGGATTTTAGAATGTCTCGACCTAAGCTTTCAAGCGTTTCGGACACATTGTTTTTCTCCGAACTCCTGAACGCTTTCACTCATATAAAAATGAAGCCAGCAAGTGGGTACAATATCATAGATCTATTTATGTTCCGAATTTCAGCTTCCTAGCATAAATGGTTCCTGAAATATAAGAACCAAAGTATTGCGTCTAAAACGCCACCCACATCCTTCCTCACCCCTCCACTAGAAACTTATCACTTGAAGGGGTCCACTCAATCTACCCTACCAATAAACTTAAATTCAATAGCTCCAAGGGTTTGTGAGATGCAAGCCTTCAATCGACTGTCCGCACTGTAAAATCCAACCACCCGGAAGCACATACTCAGAAAACTATCGGAATCAACAGGGATGGTTCTCGGTGAACGTGTAAGCCGTGCATCACACACGTCGTTTGTATTGCTCCTAGCTCGGCAACCATGAAAAAATTGCAGCCAATAATTCACATTTTTCCTGAAAATACAAATTTAAATATTCACAAAAAAGAAAAATGTCACATTCTGTAAATAATTAATAAAATTCTTGACGTTTGACTGGAAAAATAATGGAAAAATGGAAAACCAGCCGTTAAGATAACCCGACCTACTAAATCGCTAACCTGAGGTGAATAATACAATTTTATACCCAGAGAAATTAACCGGTGATTAAATTTAATACCCTGGATAAGTTAACAGCTGGTTAAGGCGAAAATAACCCGAGGTGAATAATACGGCCCTTAGTCTTGCTTTGATTTCAATACAGGCAAATTCATTTGGGTTTGGATCTCGCTAAGTTTTGATGTAGCATGATAGCTTTGTTTAAACTGTTGGACAACACTTTTCACCTTGCAAACAACATTTGCTATATCACCTAAGCAATTCTCCACAATTAAGCTTAGGGTATGTGCAAAGCATGAAACATGTCGCCATTTACAAAGGCGAACTGCAGCAGACATGTTTGCAGCATTGTCCGTAGCAATTGCCGTAATTTTATTTTGTATTCCCCATTCCCTTACTGTACTTAAAAGCCAATTGGAAATATTTTGGGCTGTATGTTTTTCTGGGAAATGACTACAATTCAGTAGATAGGAACGTAATTCTAATTCCTTGCCGTTATCACTAAGATAATGTGCGGTTACTGCTAAATAACTAGTATTATTTAGCGAAGTCCATCCATCGGTCGTCAGGCAAACAGCAGCAAACAAATCTAATTTATTTTTGATGCCAGAAGTAAACCAACTATTTGAAATAGTTTTACGAGATTGTAGTTTATAACCGGGGTTAAGCATATGAACAAATTTGACAAAGTCTGGATCGTTTACCAGACTAAATGGATTGAACTCCTTGCAAATCATTTTAAGTAACTGCAAATCAATTAGTCTACTTTTGGTGATGGGAACCGGTCTAATTACTTCTACAAACGATGACATAGAAGTTTGAGTGCCAATATTTTGCGGTGTAGAAGGCGAGTTTATGAAAGAAGCAGAAGGGGGTGATATGAGATGTATATCAGAAGATAGTACGTTACTTGGAACGGAAACCGAAGTGGATGGCGCTAAGTTTGAAACAGGAAGTTCAGTTCCTTCAAGTAGTATGCTGGCCTCTATGTCAACTCTTTCGCCCTGTTCAGCAGATGAAGTAGATATTGGAGTTGTTCTTGATACCGAGATGGTTGGATGTTTTCTCTTAAGGTGACGTAATTAACATATTGAAGGCTGAACTATTGAATAAAAAAAAACTATTTCGTAGTTAAAAGGTCATAACGTTGGCGGAAACAAGGATTCTGACAACAATAAATATTTTATATCAGTGTTATATTGAAACAATTTAGGCCTAATATTTAAAAATATGTTTTTCAAAATTTACACTAATTACAATTTTGTAACACCAACCATTCTTATAAAGATCAATTCATTCATAAAGCTCAATTCATGTAAAGCTCAATTCATGTAAAGCTCATAAGAAGCTCTCAAAGCCTTAAACTCTATATTATGTATAAGATAAGCTTTCTGTTCACCGCGACTATAAAAGCGTGAAACAAAATCATTTCAGCTACTTTTCATTTGGAACATTAAACGAGGGCAGCGGTCTCCGACAGCTCTCTCGTGGTGGGAAGAATTAATAAAGTATTCTTTATTCAGATAATAAAATTACTTACAATTTTCTTTAATAAAATAATAAAATTACTTACAATTGAGAATTAATAAAGTATTCTTTAATAAAATAATAAAATTACATACAATTTGAGTTAAAATAAATCTGGAATTATTTTCTTTTTTATAGCATTGTTTTACGTTTAATAATTTATGTTGTACAAGATAATACGAGTAAATATCTTGATATTTTATACTTTTGAATTCGCTCTGTAATAGCATAATTCCAGCTCCGTCCACCGTCACTTTCACGTACAAATGGGCCTTAGGCTTAGTCACAACACCAACATTTAATTTAATTTAATTATAATCAAATAAAAGTATGTAAATCGGGGATCAATGTATCTACTATTATTATAGTAATGAAAATAGAACATACCTCCCTAGCCTAATTGATATTGGATATTTTTCACTTTTCAAATGTCTTGTACTTTCACTTTTTATATTTTTGCACTCTATCTTTATTATATTGGAAATAGCTCCTTTACATATCCGTTAAACGTTGCGACTGACCCTTCATTGAATTTAAAATCTCAACCCGCCAGATCCTTTTCTTTACTAGATACAATACATATGTAGTTATTTTCGATATCGGCGGAGATAACCAATTCTTTTAAATTTATGTAACATTTCGGAAAAGGATAAGATTTATGACATGTAAACGATTTCGCGTTCGCATTTGAAGGAAAAGTGTAGGACAGCAGCAACTAGGGTACGGTTTATGATAAGTAAACAAATTTAGGCTCGAAACCGATTGTTTGTAAAAGGGATTAGTGTCTTTTGTGTTTAAAATAACATGAAACTTATGGTTACCAAGCCATTAACCACACTATTCTATAATTGTATTCAATCAGTTTTGCGTTCAGTTCTACCTGCCTAAAAACAAAATTTAGTGAAGTTTTTGTTCACAGTACGATTGTCAACAATTACTTGGACGTTTTAAAAATATAAATCTGAAATTAGTACCTAAAATGTGTGAAAAATTACAGATATCGGTTGATGTGTAATACTGGAAAATACTTACGAACTGGTTGAGCAATATCATAATAATATGGAAGATCTAGGAATTTATCGAACGAAAATCGTAATTATTATTTTAGAAACGAATGAGAAGATATACTCGTACATATTTAAAACTTGTCAGTTGTATCACTGTACAATTTAAAACTAATATGATGACCAAAAGATAGTTTCTACCTTTAATAAATGATCTTATGACTTTATGGAGATTTTTTATTTACGGCAATCATTCGTGCCTTTTTTAAGTAAATAAGCTGCTAAATCCCAATCAAATAATAAATAAATATTATTAGAAACGTTGTTCTACATATGAAATTAATTATCAATAAAGTCGGAGTAAATGCAATTAGTAATTTTTTGAAATTCGTGCAAATAGGAATTTAATGAACAAATACAAGTCACTCAAATGTCAACTCCAGCAAGTTTTGTTCTGGCAAAAGTAATGTTAATAATTACTGGTAGCATAATATACTTTGGAAATTATAAAACTGACATTCCCCGTGCAATATGTTTTTGTTCAATTTAAAAACTAAACTGTTCAATTACTGTAGACATGGACTTTAGTTATTGATATTGAAGCCGACAGCACTGTTTATAATATCCATGCATGCAATAAAAAATACCACACGAATATAAAATGAATATGTATGAATATATGATAATCCACTGAAAAAAAAGAGCTGATACTTGGCGTTGCGGCGCTAGGGAAGCCGACAGCACTGTTTATAATATACATGCATTCACAGGATCATTTCTGTAGTATGCATTCACAGGATCATTTCTGTAGTATGTCTTCATTAACTTTCAAGTCAAATTGAAAGATTTTTGCGCCTTATGAGTTATGAATAGATTGGGTAGGCTCATTGAATTGACCAAATTTTGAGGAGTGGAGGTGTGAGGGGGGAAGTGGGGGAAGCGTTTTAGACTGAATATTTCGGTTTCTAGATTTCAGCAACCTCTTACGGTAGGAGACTGAACAGAGCTTCGATAGTGGACGCATTTGCAAAACTGCCGATCTGGGTGATGGAGTGTGTGAGTGGGCTGAAAAATAATGCGTCCGAGACGCAAGAAATCCGAGATCGACACATTCTTAAATCCGTATCTTCTAAACGGTTAATGTCACAAAATTGAAACTTAATAAATATCTGTAAGTATACTAGGAAAATAGATTCGGATCAAATTTTTGAGTGGGGACAGTGGCGTACGGTGGTGGGGTTTATGATATCTCATGAACCAATTGCACTAGACAAATAAAATTCGGTTAGTGTATAAAGGTTGACAAATGAAGTTTGCTGAAATCAAAATTTTTTAAGGGGGCGGTGGAGCATGAAAGTGGAGGGGATAAGAATTTTTCTAAAAAATCACGTATCATATCTCAAGAGCAGTGTGAGATAGATTCTTACAATATTTACTAGAAGTAGGCCTAATAGACCTCTATCTAGGGTGGGGTGTAGAGGATGAGGGTGGGGGAAGGTTAAAAAGGAAAAAGTTCAGATTTTTATATCTCGAGAACTTATAATGATATAAAGCTAAGACTTGGTATTTAGATAGAGCTATAGCAGTAGAATGTTGAAAAAATATAATTATTTACAGGGGTAGTATGGTACGAGGGTGGGAGGTGTTTTTACTGTCCATAGAACGGCTTGTGCTACAAAGTTGAAATTCGGTACGTATATGTAAATCAACTGAAAAAGTAATTCAGATAAAAAAAAATTTTCAAATATCCATTAGCGTTTGGAAGGGGGGGGGGGGGAAATTATTAGTGAAGATGGAATGCATATATTTTCACGGTTTCCGTCATATCTATTAGGTCTTCCAAAATATTGAACTCGTTTTTATTTTACGGCTTCTTCATATAAATACCTAGAAATTGTTTTCAGGATTTTTTGAAATTCGATCCCTGAGGGGGTGTAAAGGGGTTGTATACTTTTTCACAAATTCTGCCATATCTCCCAGGTCTGAACAGATATCGAATATGTTTTCACTTTCACGAGCTTGCGTAATAATCACCTAAAACTTATTTTTAAGTTTTTTCCTTTTTCAGCCCCTAAACGGGATGAACCCGTTTTCACGAATTCCGTCATTTCTTTTAGAAGTGATCAGAAATTGAATTGATTTCCACTTTCTCGTGCTGTATTCATATTTATTTATTAACTCCTTTCAGAATTTTTGGATATTCAACGCATATAATATTAATATGAATGAAATATATGATAAACTACTGAGAGAGAAAAGCTGACTGGTACTTTGTGAAAAATGATAAATGAAGTTATGTCTTCGTTGTGTGTGTTTTCCGTCTGTGGAGACGGGCAAAATAAGAAGATTTTGTTGGTTGAAAAAAAAGGTCGTCACTGAAAACACCACTCAAAGTGATGACCAAAAAAAAAAAAGGTCGTGCGGCCGTCGTTCTTCATGTTTTTAGTTTTTGTCACGTGTCGAATGGAACTGCAGTTCACCAAAAGGAGTGAGTTAGTTCACTCACTCACTTCAATGAAGTGTTCCTTTGGAACAGTTCACTCCGGGACGACCCATCTCTATAGTAGACTACTACTCGAATTATATCGAAATAGCCAAACTTAGTTCATCAAGCGCGGTAGAAATGTCATAGTACAACTAAAATCGATATTTGCTCGCCATGGCATTCCCAAAACGTTAATGTCTGACAACGGTCCACCATTCTCATCGAAAGAATTTAAGCCATTTTTAAAAAATTGGTCGATCGATCAAATCACACTATCCCCTGTTTAATGGTTTAGCCGAGAGGTCAATACAAACAGTGAAACGAATGTTGAGCAAATGCGAAGAATCTAAGACCGATCCGTATCTTGGATTATTAAGTTTACGAACAACAGCGCAACTGAAGTACACACCATCACAGTTATTAATGTCAAGGAACTTGAATACAAGAATTCCATCTACCACTACCCATTTAGTAACGAATTTGGTAAGTCAAGAGAAGTATAGGGAATAGACCAAGGACTACCAAGAAAAGATGAAAGAAATATACAACAAGAGTGCTAAAGAGCAACGAGAAGTTACACCAAAGACAGCAATTTTCTTTAAAAAGTTTCCAACTGATAAATGGAAGAAAGGAACGGTCATAACTACAGCCAAGGAACCGAAATCGATCTCCATTCAGGAAGATGCTATTGGTAACCAATATCGCCGAAATCAACGCGATATAATGATAGATAAATCCTTGAAAACGCCGGATATGACTTCTAAATCAGAACAATTGCAACCAATGGATACCACAATGGTATTACAATCGGGAAAGCAAATTATGCCAGACCTAACATCTGGTCAAGTATCCAAAGGTAAATAGCTTATGAATTTTTGAGAAAAAACGTTATATTTTTTATTTAGAAAACAACGTTGAATGTTATGAATTTTTGAGAAAAAATTTTATATTTTTTATTTAGAAAGCAACGTTGTACATTATGAATTTTTGAGAAAGAAACTTTATTTTACATTATATAAAGAATTGAAATATTATACATAAAAAAGGAGATGTTGTATTATTAGTTTATGTTAGTATTAGTATGTACCTATGTAAAAACGAGTCTCTTAATAAAGTGACGTGGAACGAGTCAGACGTGTTTAACTAAAGCTCCTCTATAACACTAACAATTCCTAATCTTAGCAGTACTTCACGTTCCTTATCCTAACTAAAACTAAACCTAATAATTCATCATCCTAATAATTCCTTATCCTATGTATTGTTAACCATTTTCCAGCTCCTCTTAAGTTGTATAATTGCTTACCAAGTACTTACTAATTCGCTCCTGGTGTTGTTTCTTTTTAGGTTGGTTCGGGTTCCTGCGCGAGGAGTATTTGTCCTACAAGGATACGATGAGTGATCTTCTTCGCTAAGGTTCATTTTAATATTATACCGCGGTATTGAAAACTAAACAATTCTCTTCATTACTTGCAGGACGACAAACCCCAAACGTAACAGTTTTCAGAATTTTTTTAAATTCGACCCCAAGGTGGTGTAAAGAGTTTGTATACTTTTTCACGAATTCAGCCGTATCCCTTAGGTCTGATTAGATATCGAATAACTTTTTACTTCCAACGGGCTTGTTTAATAATCACCTAAAACTTGTTTTCAAGTTTTTTATTTTTTCAACCCCTGAGAGGGTATAAACGGGTTGAACACGTTTTCACAAATTTCGCCATATCTCTTAGGAGTGATAAGACATCGGATTGGTTTTCATTTCCTCGGGATTTCTTTATATATATCTAAAAACCCATTTCAGGATTTTTTGATATTCAACCCCAAAGTGGGTGCAAGGGGGTTGCATATGTTTTCAGAAATTCCTACTTATTTCTTAGTTCTATTGAGGTATCGAATTCATTTTTACTTCCTAAGGCTTCCTACATAATCGTCAAAAAGTTGATTTCAGGATTTTTAGGTATTCAACTCAAAGAAAAAGTAGACCTTTCGACATATTTCTTAGGATTGATAAGATCTCAGATTGGTTTTCACTTCCACAGACTTTTTATATAATCGCCTAGAAACTCATTTCCGATTTCATGTATTGGCCCAAAACCAAATCACGAAAGACCTTCCTAATCACGTAACAACTGATATTATACTACGACTTAGACTGCGCCCCGGAGTATGACCTAATTATGTAATTCATATGTTATATGTGGCATCGGCGTAAGTATCCTAGCGCGGCACCATTCTATTCGCTTCGCGAACTTTTTTTTAAGTTTTCAGTCTCATAGTGACCTACACTGCATCTCGGAATTAAACGCGTTCCGAACTTCTACCCAAGAATAATAAAGTTGCGCCCAGAGTGTTGGCAGATTTTTATACTCTCGATGAAATCATATAGAGTATTATAAGTTTAATCCAGCCCAAAAGTTTGTAACGCATAGAACCAAGCCTTATTTGTGGCAAAAAAACCTCAAATCCGCTTGACGTCCGTCCGTCCGTCCGTCCGTCTGTCTGTCTGTGAACACGATAACTCAAGAACGCCTTCACCTAGGATCTTGAAACTTTGAATCTGGATGTTTGGTTGAATTTGTAAGGCTAATTTCGTTAAATGGCAAAATTGTCCTACTCCTTCGGGTAGCTGCCATACAAAATGTCCTTAAAACACTTGTTCAAGAATATTGGCCGATAACTTCATAGGGGTTTAAGCTACGACTTTGAAAATTTGTATGTGTTACTTTTCAAAAGTTGGAGCTAAATGTATGATTATGAAAAAAATGATATTAGTCTTGGTCGATAGCTTCAGAATGGTTTAAGCTATGACTTTGCAATTTTGTATGTGTTAATTATCCAATAGTTGCAGCTTAATGTATGATTATGAAAAATATCCTATTAGTCCTTCGTGTAGCTGCCGTACAAATATCCTGTCAAAATGTCTTCACTTAATTTACGGAACTCACTATAACTTAAGTAATCCTTTAGCTATGAATTCGGAATTTTGTACAAATTAGTTTTGAGTGAAAAAAACTTCAAAGTTTACTAGTTAGCGAAATCCTTTTACTCCTTCTAGTACCTTTTAGGTGACTCACCCCGTTCAAGATATGAAATTAAACAGTGAATATTGTCTTTTAGGTTTGAGTAGCAATTAAATGGGAGTCCTTAATAAAGGACATACAACATGCACACACGTAATTCTACTTTATCCCTAACTAGTTGTGGGGGCTCCTAGCCTCAGCTCACAATAGGAGTCCCTCGTGTGTATCGTATACCTTATACCTGGCACACTACCAAGTGTATTAGCCACGATATTGCTCAGGCCAGTTCTTGTACTCAACGGTCCTAACTGGCCGACTGAAAGGTTGCAATTTGGTGGATTAAAATAAAAGGTCCACTCTGGGTAGCGGTCGAGTTTCAACTGACTATTTATTTACACGTAATATACGATTACACTTAAATTCACTATAGTGCAATTTACAAAAAGTATTGCCCTAGTTGCAATCAGGGTTCGTCCAAATAGAATGTTCCGAATTCAAAAAAATTATATATGAACATGATATCACTACATTGGCTTGCAGCCGATCGTGACTGCTGTATGTTTATACTCTAGATGAAATCATATAGAGTATTATAAGTTTAATCCAGCCCAAAAGCTTGTAACGCATAGAACCAAGACTCGGACGGAAAAAAGTTGTATATCATTTTTTGTTTATTTGTGGCAAAAAACCTCAAATCCGCTTGACGTCCGTCCGTCCGTCCGTCCGTCCGTCCGTCTGTCCGTTAGCACGATAACTCAAGAACGCCTTGACCTAGGATCTTGAAATTTTGAATCTGGATGTTTGGTTGAATTTGTAAGGCTAAGTTCGTTAACGGGCCAAATCGTCCTACTCCTTCGGGTAGCTGCCATACAAAATGTCCTTAAAACACGTGTTCAAGAATATTGGTCGATAACTTCAGAAGGGTATAAGCTACGTCTTTGAAATTTTGTATGTGTTTATTTTTCCAATAGTTGGAGCTAAATATATAATTATGAAGAAAATTCTGTTAGTCCTTCGTGTAGCTGCCATACAAATATCCTGTCAAAATGTATTCACTTAATTTACGTAACTCGCTATAACTCAATTACTCTTTTAGCTATGAATCGGAAATTTTGTACAAATTAGTTTTGAGTAAAAATGAAGTTCGAGTTTACTAATCAGCAAAATCCTTTTACTCCTTCTGGTAGGTGCCATACAAAATGTCCTTAAGACACGTTCAACAATATTTTCCAATAACTTTTGAACGCTACAAGCTACGAATTTGAAATTTTGTACACATTCATTTTTAAATGGTTCCAAGGAAAAGGATAAATATGTAAGAAATCGAGTGAGTCCTTTCTGCACCTCCCATGTGAAAGTCCTTCAAAAAGGAAATTTTTTTTCGATGACTTAGTTCAAGATATGAAATTAAACACTGAATATTGTCTTTTAGTTTTGAGTAGCAATCTAATGGCAGTCCTTAATAAAGGACATACAACATGCACACACGTAAGTCTACTTTATCCCCAACTACAATATAAATCGGAGTTCAGTATTCATCTAGAGTATTATACGATTGGCTTGTTTTTAAGATTATTTACTAATTTTTTTCAATTGAAGATTCATGGGAAGTAAAAACAAGTTCGATCTCATTAAACCTAAAAGATTTTCGAAATTCGAAAAAATTTTAACAATAACCTACACTCTCAGGGGATTTAATATCGAAAAATGCTGAAATCGACTTTCAAGTGAAAGTGAATTTGATATCTCATTAGACTTAAAAAATATCATGAAAATGTACACAACCACTTTACACCGCCTTAGGAGTTGGGTATCGAAAAATTTGGAAAACCGTTTCTAGAAGATTATATAAAGAGATCGCAGAAGTAACATTAATTTCATAACTCGACATGTCAAAAGATATAACGAAATTCATGAAAATGTGGAAAAAAACATTTCCACGTATATGTTTTTAAATTTTTATCTTTCTATGGTTAGGTTTTTGAAAAATAAAAATCAGAATTTTTTTCTTTCCACCTCCTCCCACCATCGCCTTCTTCACTAGCACCTGCAATAAATTGTTTGTTGTTTTTTCGCAAATTATTGTTCTATTGATCATATTGATCATTGTTCTACATAAGTTCAAAGTTGCAGCCTCCTAGCATAATTGGTTCCTGAGATCTAGAAACCAAAATTATTCGTCTTTTTTGTATCTGTCCTATAACTGTAAACTTTTTATTTAAAATTTTATGCAACTTCCTCTGTAATGAAACACAATAGGTCCACTGAGAACGCATTGAATCGGGATTTTAGAACGTCCACCTCCATCTACAATCCTCTCTAATGTTGGATAATTTACATTAGCATTTGCCTGGAATGAAATTAGGTAATCGCTTAGAATAAAATTATTCATGTCTTCCTGAAATTTCTTTGTGATTCACTACTGCCGACAGTTTACTACGAAGTACGGTAGACACGCTGACTGCTGATTATTTCTTTTATAATAATTATGATATCTGAAGACATACCGTCTGTTTGAGAACTATGTCTCCTTCAGACATTATGGGAATTATCAAAATCAAAGAAATTATTTGTGTCATATATCAATCATACATAAATATTATAACGTACAAAACAATGTACGTTTAATACAAACATCAGACTACCAATTTAGTATGCAGTGATCGATATTTTCAGTCTGAAAATTCTGTATAGTGCATATACTTTGATTCAAAAGCCGACAAAGGCCAATAATTCACCGGCTATTATAAAAAACTCTACGCCGGCACTATATCAATGAAATTAAGAAGTCCATGAAGTAACATACAGCAATAAATTTCGGTTATAATTCCATTAAAATGATCGCGCATTTTTTGAATTGACAATTAAAATCGACAGGAGAATGTATTTCGTGTATCGTGATATAGAGCAAAATGGACATATCACGATGGATTTCACCAAAGAGAATGAGATAGAGTGGAAGCGAAGCGTATTGCAAAATCAGTGCCATCTATTGATCAAGTCGACTACTACGCTCTAAAAACATTAAACGCGATAAATGTCAAATTGTTCATTCGGACCATGGATGTATTATTATGACTATGACTGGATCGGTGATAATTAAAATTTTGCCTAATGAAGTCCGATTGTGTTAGTTTGCAATTGCGTTTGTATGTTTGTTCAGTGCAGGCGTTAAAAGGTAAAATGTGCGGGGAGGGGAGCAATATAATGGTCATTCCGAGATAAATTCGTAATTCGTTCAAGCGCTGGCAACGCCATCTAGCGCCAAGCCCTATGAAACTAGTGGAACAAGTGGAAAATCAGGTGTTCCATCGTCCAAATTTTTCTATTTATTTCATGTGTGCATTAATTACGATCAATCTTTTTAACGTTTCGTTTACAATTACTGACATATTAGCACTTTTCTATCACTTTATTTCAACATATAAAACGTAGCCGCATGCCAATGCAAAAATGGCAACTTTTATTGAGCATTCCAACAACAATAATATTTTGACAGATTGAATGTAATTCCGATAGACGTGTGTCAATGTTGATCATTGAATGGGAATGATCATTCCCCGAATGATCATTCGAATGTGTCGTCTGCCTAGGGTATTACGCGCTTCCCCTCTACCTAATACTCTTTGAATTTTACATCGTCATATCAACATATGTAGCTTAAGCTTTGGTGAACGGCTTGCGTATAGAGTTTCGTTAAGGCTGAAAACCTATAGAACAACATGTCCATGCTACCTGTCAGGTGCGAGGCGTCCATATAACCCAATTCCCTCCGGCTTCTCTCTTCAAATTTCAACTGATATACCTTACTTATTATGGACGTATGCGAATAGTTTGCTTCGTTTACGTCTACGTCTATGTTGAAATCACATCATAGCATTGCTATTATAACAGTCTATAAAAAGCTAAGCTAAACCGTTAAAATGGCTCAGCTACAGAGTCCTCTGGACTATAGCCGCGCAACTGAATTTAACATCTGATAACCAGAGTCATAAAAACATGACAGCTCCATACCAATCGCAACAATTTTGCATGGAGGATGCATGACTTGGATGATACAAACCAAGTTTTTCTATAAAAGTGCAAGATTTTGTTGGGCAAACCCATAGAGCTACTGGAGACGACAAGCCACCGGTTTTGTATAAAGCGCTTTGAAGCCAAAAACACGGTGAGAAGTGAGACAAAACAGGGTCGTTATATCAAATTGTTGGTATTGTAGCGTGTGAGTGAGTGAGACAAAACGGGAGCGTTATGTCAATTTGTTGTTGTTTTGCGTGCAAGTGAATGCGACAACGTCCGCCTTCAACTCAATCGCTGCTTGTCATCTCCAGTATATATATCTCTATGGGCAAACCCAAGTACAACAGTTTATAAACAGTTTTAAAAACGAAAATTAGACTAGTTTTCTTATCTGGAATTGAGTTTTCATAGAAAAAATTAGCATGAGAAAAATTTCATAGCTTAAAAAATGTGCAGTTTAATTGCTTACTTGTAGAACGATAATTTTTGTTATATGAAACCTTAGAGTATAATAGAGATGGCATACGGGTAACTAAAATTGAAGCTCGAAAAAATTTGTTTAAACATGTGTTAGTTTATGATACTAAAGGCGTGCTGGTATTGCAATTTTGAAAAGTTGGGGGCAACCAAATTATGATATGAAAATTGTTAATCTCTCTATCTATATACATATAATATGAACATACTCGTATGTACTTATTTATATATTGTGAATATACATTCTTGTATTTACCTACAACACAAAGTATGAATGCATATTTTTTTTTTTTTTGTTTTTTTTTTTTTTTTATTTAATGCAATATATTATACATTATAATTCACTTAAATTAATATATTTTTGCACTACTCCCCCTTATAAGGTAACAACCTTGTAGATGGGGTGAGGAGCTTAGTATAAACGTTCGTTTTCACAATTACATGTACATTCATTTTATATAAAATTTTTAACAAGTTTTTCGTTATTATTATTTTTCCCAATTTTTTTTTTTTTAATGCCAAAAATAGTTTTTTAATCAATGTTATATTTCTTAATGCTCAACAAGAATTCAAAAATTTACGTAACGTATCGATTTAGCCTCTTATTTTTGTTTTATTTATTTATTATTTCATTATCCTAAGTTTTTACTGTTCATTCTAAATTTCATTACCTTTTTTTTTTTTTTCTTTATGATATTAATAGAAAAAATGAATACGAAACCTTCTTTTTAGTTTATGGAAACAATGCCAACCACCTCGAATATTTACTGACTCTGATTGTAGAAATTTTCTTAATGTTTTTCTTAAATATATTAAAGTTAGAAGAATTCTTAATTAAAATTGGCAAACTATTAAATAATTTTATTCCAGCATACGTGTAGTGGCTCTGACCTAAAGTAGTTCTTCTTCGCGGTAACAGTAGCTCTTTATCTGCCCCAGCACGCGTCTCATTTGTGTTTAGCTGAATCATCCCTTTCTTTAAGTCCTTATATGTTTGAATACTTGCTATTAAATCGAAAATTCTATATACGCTTAATACGTCTAATTTAGAATATAGCTTTTCCGTACTGTATCTATGCGGTTTCTTTAGTAATATCCGTATCAGTAGATTTTGTATAACTCTTAGGAGATTCATTGCGGCTTTAAATGCACTTCCCCAAGCAATTATACCATATTGCAGCATTGAATGTATTAAGGCAAAGTAAAAAGTTCTAATTGATGGCCGTTTAAGAATTGCTCTCACAGTGAAACATATTGGAACCAGTTTTTTTAATCTTTTTATCATATTCGTAATATGTATGTCCCACTTGCAGTGTTGGTCAAATATTACACCCAGGTATTTAGCATAGCTGACTTTTTTGAGAGGTTCGCATTGACAGTTGAGGGTACAATGTTGTGAATGTACGGTGACGTCTAATATGGGAGGAATGCCACGGCCATTTGGTGCAAATAGTAAGTAAGAACTTTTTTCCTTATTCAGAGTCATTGAATTGGTATCGAGCCATTCTTTTATCTGTATAAGACTATAGTTCGCTTTTATTTTTACTCCTTCCCAACTGGTGTAGTCTATAAATAATACTGTATCATCGGCAAAGGAGATTAAATCTCCCTTTATTTGCTGTTGATACATATCGTTCACGTAGATTAAAAAAAGTAAGGGGCCAAGAACAGATCCCTGTGGTATACCATACTGAAAGGATTGTTCTTTGCTAAAATCTTCATTAATTTTCACAACTTGAGATCGATTTTGAATGTAACTAGAGATCCAAGCAATTAAGTCTTTTTTTATGTTAAGCTTGTGCAATTTGTCTATGATTCTGTAATGAGGTATTGAATCAAATGCCTTGGCTAAATCCAGAAAAATGGCACAAGGCTTATTCCCCTTATCCAATGACAAGTTTATCTTTTCACTTAGTAATGCTATAGCATCATGTGTACTAGAGCCCGACCTGAACCCAAACTGATTTTTTGAGAGTATCCTATTATTATCAATTTCAGTTAATAGTCTCTGTTTCATTACTCTCTCAATGACCTTGGCTACACTAGATACCAAGGATATGGGTCTATAATTGCTATAGATAGTTTTATCTCCGCCTTTAAAGATATGTGTAACTATAGTCTTTTTATAAATTTGTGGAAATATTCCTGTTCCTAAGCTAAGATTTGCAATGTATGTTAACGGCTTAGTAATATAGTCACAAAGAAATTTTAAGCAGTGAACTGTGACACCATCGAATCCTGGACTTGTCCCTCCTTTCATGCTTAATACTGCTTCTTTGATTTCATTTTCACAAATATTTTTAACCTTCGAGTAATTATGAGTTACATTATAATGAATTGTCTTAGAATTATTTCCAATTCTCTCTGACAATTTTTGCCCTACAGTAGTAAAATATTCATTAAATAAGTCCGCAATTTCTTTTGGGTTTTGATTACTATTTACTAGATTTCCATTATGCTTAATCGAAATAATTGATTTAGTTTGTGGTCGTCTACCTATAGCTTTATTTATTACCTGCCATACCTTTTTACCATCGTTTCCGGCATTTTGTAGAAGCTTTTGGTAATAGGCGTTTTTAACTAAACATATAAGATCATTTAATTTATTTCTATATTTCTTAATATACGTTTTCATTCTATCATTAGTTGGGTTTTTTTTCAACACCTTACTAAGCTTATTTCGTTTCCTTATAGAATTTATAAGGCCTAGTGTTATCCACGGTTTTAGCTTTTTATGTTTGGATTTAACTTGACCGCATATTTGTGTATTCTCTTGTATTAATTCTGTCAGTATTTTATGAAATTGAAAGGATACTACATTTACATCCGTTATGTTATGATGTAATATTACATCCCAGTCAATACGTTTAGCTTTTTCTAACAGTTCTCTGTAATTTAATTTCTTAATGAGTTTTGTAGTGTCCTGATTGGTTATCTGTTGAGTTGTAGTTAATATAAGTACAGTACAGTACACCATGTTCCGATGGTGTATATTATACACGAATTTTTGCATAGCTGTGAATAGGATTATAGGATATAGAAAGGATGAAAATAAGAAAAAGACGAAGTTATATTATAAATTCAAATTAAATATATTGATTCTTCAAACAAAATTAAATACAGGGTGAGCCAAATACAAGTTTCTTTTTAAAAATGCAATAAAATGAACAAAATTAAATTTTTTTCCATGTATTATGGCTTTATTAGTAAGAGTAAACATTCCCATTAATGATGGAACACAACTTCGTTCAAGTGGCTGCCTTTTCCGAGCCCCAGATGCGGCAATTTTGTTTGTTAACGTAGCCGCCGAGATGAAAATGCGCCTCGTCAGAAAAGATGATTTTTCGCCCAAAATCGTTGTCCAATTCAAGCTGCTCTAAGGCCCAAATTGCGAAGCGATAACGAAGCGGATGGTCGTGCGCCTTCAATTGCTGAGTTAATTGGACCTTGTAAGCGAATAATCCGAGATCTTTGTACAGAATTCTCCTCAGGCTAGTGCGTGAAATGTTGAGCTGTTGAGATCGACGGCGAGTTGATGTTCGTGGAGTGAGTCTCACACTCTCGGCTACAGCAGCCACATTCTCGTCTGTGCGCACCGTACGACGACGGAAGCCATGAGTGTTGTCCACTAGCATGCCAGTCTCACGAACTTTTTGCACAAACTTGCGTACAGCAGGCGCGGTGGGTGCTTCATTTCAGCCAAAACTTCTTTTCAAAAAACGCACTGTTTGGGCTACACAGCACTCACTTTGGAAATAAGTTTTCAATATTTCGCAACGTTGTTCAAGCGTAAAGCGACTCATTTCGTTCCGTGGAGGTATGATACTGACTTTCTGTTAAGATTTCGAGCGAGAAACAGCTTTCAGTGTCAAAATAACCTATGATTTGAAAAGAAACCACTAGATGGCCCACCCTGTATACACGAAAAGATAGAAAAACGTTTGACAGCAATTCTCAAAAAGTCGGACAACAAAAATTAAATTAGAATTCTACCGAAGCATCGATGATGCCAATTTAAGACATATGTACATGTACATAGCGCCATATACACACGGCTTCATATGCTTTAAAAAATGCTTAAATTAATAAAATTCCTTGGACTAACTTAAATGTAGCTTAACCTATCCATCAACATTATAAATACGTCTAAAGGCTGGTTTTCATTACGCCAACATTCTGCAGATGTCTGTCAGAACAAGATGAAAATTTAAATGTACACGCACGTGCGAAAGAGAGGAAATATCATCTGCAACAGATCTGTAAAAAAACGTGTCTCGTCTGCAACTTCAGATCTGTGATCTGTAACCATAAAGTAAGGATGTACATTATAGCAAAAAGACTTGCATGCACATCTTTTTCCTATAATTTGATTCCGACAAACCTACACAATAGACATCCGCACGCACACTATTGTGCCAAGTTATGGCAATTATGACTTTGACATTTGTCGAGCAGGCAATAACAATTTTGTAAGTGTTATTTTATTTTTTTTTAGTTCTTGTGTTTTGAAGTTGTGAGATGAATATCAAAAAAGGAGGTAAATATGCTTCGAATTTCATTAGAGGTGCTTACATAGATCATTCTGCTGTCTATTCGCTCGACATGAGAGATACGGTGCAATTGACAAGCCGCGAATCGGTCTTACCTTACAATATTTGTCGAAAAAATTCATATAAAGTGATTTTTCTCAACTAAACGCGTAGAAACAGCGAAAGACACAAGAAATTTTAGGTTAGAAATTTCTATCTGTCAAAAACTATTGCTATAATTTTGTTATAAAGTCAAACAGTTTGTCCTTTTCTTTCTTCTTAAAAACGATTTCCTGTCTCCTTTTAGTTTTCTGCTACAGATCTGTAATGTAGGAGTAATGAAAACTATGTCTCAGTAATGAAAACCAGCCTTAAAACAGCATTTATTATCACCTACTAAATCGGTACCTGATTTCGTATTTTTCTTGTGGTACAATTAAGGGCTACTGGTTGTATGAAGGATTTAGATGTGCCTTCCATTGGCGTAACTAGATAGGGGCCAGGGGGGGCCGCCCCCCCCCCCCAGAATAATAATGTAATTATTTGAAAATCCTGCAAGAAACATTTAAACTCCAGATTTTACTGTAGAATTTTGTACAATTAATGTTTACCGCTACTGTAGATCTGTATTAAGGCCGGTTTACATGTCGGATACAAGTAATTTTTACTGAGATTGTGAGGGAGAAGGAAAATCTCTAATGAAAAACTGATCAGAAGTGAAACGAACAGATATTATATCCATTAAAAAATACTGACGATATTTCTGTGAATGTGTTTGTGAAAATATTTTTTATTGCCATAAAAAGTTCTCGAACTGAGATATTTTTATGGTTACTGCTCGTAATTTTTTACTCTGGTATCTCTAGTTCGCCATAAATTCGATATTTGTAGCTCCGTGCAATACTAAATTTTATAGTTACTTTTACGTTTATTCCATGGACGACATTTTTTTAACCAAAGATTAGGACTTTCTTTTCTTTTCTAGATTCGGAGTTTTCAAAGATAATTCAAACCAAAAAATTAATTTCTTCTTCGCATATCCATTTTTTATTTTTGAACATGCTGGATTCACAATTGGCTTCAAGCCAATCGTATGTCATCTAGATGAAATACTTAACTGCAATTTATATTGTACTTGGGGATAAGTTTTAAGTAGTTTAGTAGTTTAGTTTGTCCTTTATTAAGAACTTCTATTTGGTTGCTACTCGAAACTAAAAGACAATATCATCAGTGTTTAAAATCATGTCTGGAAATAAATGAGTCACCGAAAAAAAATTTAAATTTTTGAAGCATATCCTTGTGGGAGATCCAGAAAGAACTCACTCGATTTCTTATATATTTATCCCTTTACCTGGAACCATTTGAAAATAAATGTGTACAAAATTTCATATTCCTATAGCATGAAGCAATCAAAAGCTATCGGAAAATATTGTTGAACGCGTGTCTTAAGGACTTTTTATATGGGAGCTAGTCGAAGGAGTGGAACATTTTCGCTGAGTAGTAAACTTGAACCTTGTTTCACTCAAAATTAATTTGTGCAAAATTCCGCATTCGTGGCTGACAGTTTTCTTAAGTTTTAGTGAGTTCCGTAAATGGAGTGAAGCATTTTGACAGGATATTTTCATGGCAGCTGCACAAAGGACTAATGAGATTTTATTCATAATCATACATTTAGCTCGAACTATTGGAAAATCAACACATAAAAAATTTAGAAGTCGTAGCTTAAACCTTTCTGAAGTCATATGCCAATATTATTGAACACGTGTTTTAAGGACTTTTCGAATGGTAGCTACCTGAAGAAGTAAAGGAATTTTACTGACTAATGAACGAAAACTTCATTTTTACTCAAAATTACTTTAATAATTTTCTAGATTCTAGGTCAAGGCGTTCTTGAGTTATCTTCCGCACGGACAGACGTTAAGCGGATTTGGGGTTTTGGCCACTAATATACATACATAATGAACAACTTTTTCTTTTTCTAGAGTATATAATAAAATATTTATTTATTTATAATCATGTCCTGCTCAGATAAATCTGCGCAGGCATCGTTTTAAAGTACCAAGCCCATAAGGGGGCAAATTACACTGCTTATATAATTAAATAATATACTCTCAAATTTCATCTAGAGTATAAACAGTAGACACGATTGCAAACCATAAAAACCGTTGAACACAGAAAATTCTTACAACGTTTGCTTCACTTCCATTACATTTCTGTTAGTTGTCTCGCTCTTACCTAAAATGATTTGCCATAAACAGGTGGGGAGTGTATGTGAATGACATCGCAGCGGTTGCTTCTATTCCAAAATGTTTGCATTCGACATGTTAACCAGCCTTTATAGTCGGAGAGCTCGCGACAAAAAATCGCAAGAGTTTTAGCAAAGCTAATATTTTGGTATTTGGTTACATTTAGGGTGTATGTAAATATACTAGAGTCAGCAGGTCTGACGTCGGGACACCTGGCTCTGGTGAGCTGTCAAAGATGTCAAAAAAATCGGAAAATTAAAGAGTTTTAGCAAAGCTGAAAATTTTCCAGGACGTAGTTTTTACAATGAAAAACTGAAAAACAGTGGTCAGACACCCCAACAGCGGGACCCCCCCAGTCAGCCGCCCCCCAAACATGTCAAAAAAATCGGGTCCTCGAATGGGTTTTAGCAAAGCTGAAATTTTGTTCAGTAAATATTTATTATATATAATGTATGAAAATAACAGTCAGACTTCATTTGGTTAGAACGGGGCTAGTCAGCAGGCGCCGAAAGTATATATGTCATACGAGCGCGATTTCTGTTACTATGTGCACGACAATCAATACAAGTGTCATGAAAGAGTTCTAAGAAAGCTGAAAATTTACCACGGGGTAGTTTTTACAATGAGAAACAAAAAAACAATGGTCAGACACCCCAATAGTGGGACCCACCTAGTCAGCCCCCCCGCAAATGTATCGCAAGAATAGCGTGCTCGTGGTTTCTGGTACTATGCGTGCAACAATCGATACCATTGCCATGAAAGAGTTTTAGCAAAGCTGAAAATTTGACACGGGGTAGTTTTTACAACGAGAAACAAGAAAACAATGGTCAGACACCTCAACAGTGGGACCCACCCAGTCAGCACCCCCGCAAAGGTATCGCAAGAATCGCGTGCTCGTGGTTTCTGGTACTATGCGTGCAACAATCGATACCATTGCCATGAAAGAGTTTTAGCAAAGCTGAAAATTTGACACGGGGTAGTTTTTACAACGAGAAACAAGAAAACTATGGTCAGACACCTCAACAGTGGGACCCACCCAGTCAGCACCCCCGCAAAGGTATCGCAAGAATCGCGTGCTCGTGGTTTCTGGTACTATGCGTGCAACAATCGATACCATTGCCATGAAAGAGTTTTAGCAAAGCTGAAAATTTGACACGGGGTAGTTTTTACAACGAGAAACAAGAAAACTATGGTCAGACACCTCAACAGTGGGACCCACCCAGTCAGCACCCCCGCAAAGGTATCGCAAAAATTGCGTGCTCGTTGTTTCCGGTACTATGCGTGCAACAATCAATGCCATTGCCATTTTCTCGTTTTATTTTGATACATGATAGCTTGATGTGATTTGTTTTGACAAGTAGATATTCAGCTGTGTTTCATTAGCAAATCTATGCTCTCTAAATTGTTTGAAACCAATTAGTTTGTATAGCAGTAATGAAAAGGGAATTTATTAGCTAATGCAATCGTTGCAGAAGCACAAAATTGATTTTCTACAGCATTAGATAGTTTCTTCAAAAGTTTACTTTGATTTCAGCGAGGGTCGCAGTTCATGTTTTCGGTTAAACGCGTAGTAGCTACGTGTTTTCGTTAACGCGTTCGTGAAGTGTTTTCAGCGCATTTAACTCGATTTAAACGCGTTAATCTCGTAGTCAGATTATAGTATAAGGCTTCCTACATAATCGTCAAAAAGTTGATATCAGTATTTTTAGATATTCAACTCTAAGGGGACGTAAGGCTTACGACATTTTTCTTAGGCTTGATTGGATATCAGATTGGTTTTCACTTCCACAGACTTTTTATATAATCGCCTACAAACGCATTTCCGATTTCATGCAATGGCCCAAAACCAAATCACGAAAAACCTCCTAGCCGCGTAACAACAGATGTTATACTACGATTTTGACCGCGTCCTGGAGTATGACCCAATTACGTAATTCATATGCTATATGTTGCAGCGGTGTAAGTATTCTCTCGCAACTCAATTCTAACCACTCTCCGAACTTTTTTTTAAGTTTTCAGTCACTTAGTAACCTAAACCGCATCTCAGAATTAAACGTGTTCCGAACTTCTTCCCAAAAATAATAAAGTTGCGCACAGACTGTTGGCAGATTTTTTTATATTACACCAACCTTTAAAATAAGCCCTATTTTATAGTTCCATGATAAAAATTATCAGAGATATGAATTTTCAAAAAGGACTCGGACACTATTTTTGCGAAATCTTTAACATATGGTACTATGTAACTAACAAAAAAATAAGATAGAAACAAATAGTTGATTTTCAATTTTTTTATTTTACTAATTATTCAAGTACACAAATTTTCAAAAAAAACGGCACTAATTTCGTAATTTTTGGCGATTCTTGATGGAATGGCCCTAATATTTGAGAGATTCTAAAATCTCTTGTTTAAATCACTAGATTCTCGAAATCTACTGAGACTGGCCTGGACAGCCCTGAAATTTATGTTGCACCACGTTTACAATTCACCAAAGTATTTACTGCGACATATTTGAAGTAAAAACTTTAAAACCCTTGCTCGGGATCCAAGCTTTGGAATTTAATAATTTTTTAATTTCATTCCTGCTGATACTGGTATTGAAATCATGCATTTTCTGTCAAAAGTCCAAAATTCAAAGGCACACAAAGTCAGAACCTGGAATATTTGAAATACCAGCTAGTTATACAGGGTGTAACTAGCACTGAGGTTCAAACGAAAATGGGAGATAGAGGAACTTGTCCTGAGTAGAAAATCGTTCCACACATACTCCCGTTTTTGCACCGTTAAGGAGATAGCGCGATTTTAAGGACGAAGGATTTTCATCGTACCTGTGATCACTGTTTGATCTCTAACTTCTGCTGTACTTAGCGTAACGTAATAATTCTGGGCTCGTTGGAAAGGACACAAATTCTTCTATATGTCACACACGTCATACATTTATATCAGCACTTCATGCATTATATATATATCAGCACTTCATGCACAAACTATATGTACATTTATATATATCAGCACTTCATGCACAAACTATTAATATAGTTCTCACATATCATATCTACTTATATATCATACTATATGTACATTTATATATATCAGCACTTCATGCACAAACTATTAATATAGTTTTCACATATCATATCTACTCATATATCATTTTTGTATCGTCAGCACTTCATGCACAAAATATTATCTTGCATTCAAATGTAAACATTCTTCTACGAGAATGTCTTATGCCATGCACATAGCGATCCCACGGATCCTTATCTCTAAGGCATATCATGTGACATCCACTGAGGATGGCTATGCCAGGTCCGACTGATTCACTAAAAATTCAGTCTGGCTCAATCTCTCGAATATTAAACTTCAAAATTCAAACATTTAAAATCCTTTTAATAAAAACTTAAACATAATAAATTCAAACATTTTCTTTTAATTAAAACCTAAACATAATTGGCGCAGTCGGCAGGATCGCCGTCGAGAAATAAAATTTTTTTCGGTCTATGTTAATAGTTAAACGGCGAAAGTATAAAAAATATTTTTTCTGTGTTTTAACAAATTTGCGAAGTGAAGTGAATTAAATATCTACATGTCACGAAAATGCGAAGCCTCCTGTAAGTAACAATCCGTCTTGCCAGACTCCTTTAAATCCTCTTACAGCCTTCCAATATATAAAAAAAAAAAAGAAAAAAAATAATGTTTTTTAATTCCTCACAATTGTGAGCTTAATTCAAGTTCGAGGTTTCGTCCCCAAAATATTATTTTAGTGTGGGATTTTTCAGAAATTGTTTATCATCGCGATAAAATCAATCTTTTCCCGAATAAGTATCTATACGTGAATTTTAACGGTAGTATTGTGACCGATAGTTTTAATAAGTTTTTTATAATTCAGTTGTGGTTTATCATCGTGATAAAATCATTCTGTTCCCAAATTCAATCGTCTATACGTGAATTTTTTAACGGTAGTATTGTGACCGATAATTTTTATAAGTTTTTTCAATAATTCAGTTGTGGTTTATCATCGTGATAAAACCTATCTGTTCCCGAATTCAACTTTTTATACGTAAAAATTTTTTTTAACGGTAGTATTGTGACCGATAGTTTAGTAAGTTTTGAGAATCGATAGTTCAATGATTAATTATCATCGTGATCAATTGATCTTTTAGTCAATTAGTTTCACACAAATTAAGTTTTCTGTTCCTCAACGTCTTCAGACAGTTTATTACCGCAATCAAACTGATCTTAGGTCGTTTTACATTTAAGTTCCATTTACCGAAACGACTTATCACCGTGATTAAGTCCATATATATATATATATATATATATATTATTTTTTTGAAAACCTATTTCACAATTCATTTTTAACAAGTATTAAGTACTTATTAGTTACCTTTTTTTTCTCAAAAAAAAAAACATAGCCATGGCACCGCCAGTTTTTCTCAAAGTTCACGCCGAAACCATCCCTGAGTTCGATGGTGACGCCAATGAACTCAAATTTTTCTTAGAAAGTACCGATAGTATCGTAAATCATTTCTACGATACTGCTGACGGTCATAATTATCAGAATGTAATAATATTCCGCACAATCATTAGCAAACTACGCGGACCTGCAAGAGAGGTCATCAATATCAGTGGCTCAACAACAGTTCAACAAATAAAAGCTGAACTTATCCTCAACTTTAGCGACCCGCGAAACGAAACTTCCTTATCATTCGATTTAAATAATCTTAGGCAAGGTTTCAACGAGACCCCTTTTCAGTTTTACGACAAAGTGAGAAAGCTACTCAATACCATCTCTCTCATCAAATTATCTTGCCATCCACAATGAAGAAAATATTCGTGCATTTAAGCAAAATATGTACAACCAACAACCACTGCAGGTATTTTTAGCTGGTTTAAAAAACCCATACGGTATGATGGTCCGTATCAAAGAACCTACCACCCTGCTAGATGCTATCAACTTTATCAAAAAAGAAGAAAATATAAAATATCTTCAAAATTCTACTTTTCTGAACTCCAACCGAAATGGGCACATAGCACAAAAATCTAACCCAGGAAAAAGATATGTTCACACTTTTCCTCAACACTTACCTCCAACACATAATCCAAGATTATATAACACTACCAACAACTCTCAACCCAACAATTTTATGACAAATAACCAAAACAAGCCATCATTTCCAACAGGACCCGTAAACATAAGACAGAACCAAATAGCACAGCCACAATTTTACCAAAACGGTCAAGAAGGTTTCACCAAACCTCAAAACGTTTGGAAACCGAACCCATTTTCCTATACTAGTTACGCCAAACCTACCCCAATGTCCATTAGTACTCGTCAAACCGCTCGTTCTCAACAACCACATTCTTCAAACCGCAATTGTCATTCCGAAGAATTATATAATCTAGAACAGGATCAACCCGAAGAATCGTACGATATTGAACAAACAAATCTCATTAATTACTAGCATTATCGAAGATTACAATAAAACCTTAGCTCTGATTAATCAAAATGAAAAAAGATTAGAAACAAGAATTGATGAAATTACAAAAACAGATATATCATTTTTTGAAAATTTTATTCTGACAAAGGGAACATTGGACGAAATGAATGCGATAACAGGTATTATCATTCACATAATTTCAAACCTGGAAAACGCCGTAACGTTTTCGAGATTAAAAATATTACATAATAGCATTTTAAAGATAGAAGACCTGGAATCTATCATCAAAAAACTTCTCATGCATTACTCTCTGAATGAACTAATTTTTGGTAACGAAATCTCAAACATCCACAAATATTATGAAATAATCGAAGTAGAGTCGTATTATAGTAATAAAAGAATAGTTTTCTTGATTCATTTTCCTATTATGCATCCCGAAACTTATACATTTTATCATTTATACCCAATCCCTACAAAGCAAAATACTATCCTCATTCCAAACAAACCCTACCTGGCTATGCACAATAAGCTTTACCAATACAAGGACCAGGAATGCAGACACATCCATACGTTGTATTATTGCAACAACAAAAACCAGTTCGAACAGCCAAAGGATTGTATCCAAGAATTGCTGCAGCTAGACAATCAAATACCAACATCATGTCAGCCGATTCCCGTTATAATCAACAACGAAGTTATTGAACAAATCACCGCCGCACATTACATCATCATTTTTCCCGAGGAAACAAAAATTAAAACAACTTGTCCAAATACTGACCTTACAACAATCAAAGGTACTTT
The DNA here is from genome assembly GCA_951812415.1 of Beris morrisii. Lineage (NCBI taxonomy): Eukaryota > Metazoa > Arthropoda > Insecta > Diptera > Stratiomyidae > Beris > Beris morrisii. The sequence goes on from OX638311.1 coordinate 98,192,791, forward strand.
CCTCATCGAGCTCCCGACAAACTGCAGTTTTCATACACCAAAACATTCGTACATCAATAATGAGGATAACATCAGCGTACAACCCCTACTTTTACCAGCCATCAAGACACCTGAATTTTCAAGAGAACATACCAACGTACTCGTACTTCACAACATACCGTTAAATCAAGTCCACAAACTCTACAAGGAACAACTCAACATACACCAAATCGCAATGCAGAATATTCCGCCAAATACATCCACCTTTGGACAATACCTACCTACGTTATCCTGGCAATTGCATTCATCGCATTAGGAATCTACATGTACCTGAACAGACGACCACCCAGCAATCCAAAACAAGGAAAAGTTACCACCAAAATTCAGCCCATAAGCTTAGAAATGGAAGATGAATAACAACCCCCGCAAGGACCTCTCTGATAAGGGAGGAGTTATATATGTCACACACGTCATACATTTATATCAGCACTTCATGCATTATATATATATCAGCACTTCATGCACAAACTATATGTACATTTATATATATCAGCACTTCATGCACAAACTATTAATATAGTTCTCACATATCATATCTACTTATATATCATACTATATGTACATTTATATATATCAGCACTTCATGCACAAACTATTAATATAGTTTTCACATATCATATCTACTCATATATCATTTTTGTATCGTCAGCACTTCATGCACAAAATATTATCTTGCATTCAAATGTAAACATTCTTCTACGAGAATGTCTTATGCCATGTACATAGCGATCCCACGGATCCTTATCTCTAAGGCATATCATGTGACATCCACTGAGGATGGCTATGCCAGGTCCGACTGATTCACTAAGAATTCAGTCTGGCTCAATCTCTCGAATATTAAACTTCAAAATTCAAACATTTAAAATCCTTTTAATAAAAACTTAAACATAATAAATTCAAACATTTTCTTTTAATTAAAACCTAAACATAATTAGCTGGACGATTTGATCATATCCATTTAGACCTTGTCGGACCACTTCCAGTTTCAAACGGAAAGTCATACCTTCTACCAATAATTGACTGTTTCTCAAGGTCGCCGGAAGCTTATCCGATTTCCGACATGTCAGCCCAAACAACAAACAACAACTTTTGTGAATAATTATATCGCGATTTGGAGTACCCTTAACTTTAACCAGAGACCAAGGTTCACAGTTTGAATTGAAAATATTTTCTGAATTACGAAAACTCCTCGGAACCAACAGAATACGAACTACCACTTACCATCCACAGGCCAACGGAATGGTAGAGAGACTTCATAGACAAATTAAAGCAGCCCTCATAGCTAGATGTAATACCATGCGTTGGAGCAAAGAGCTACCTTTTGTTATGCTAGGATTAAGAGTTAGCATCAAAAAGGATTTAAACTGCTCGCCAGCTGAAATGGTATACGGGCAAACATTGAGAGTCCCTGGAGAGTTTTTTGAAAATACAAATGGGACAGACAAAACCAACCTAGACAATTTTCTAGAACGCTTACGTCAGAACATGAGAAACATCAGAGTTTTAAGCCCCGTTCTAATCACAACCCTAATCGCTTCGTTTCATAAACCCTTAATTCATGCACGGATGTGTTCGTTAGAGTAGATAAAGTAAAACCCGCGTTGCATCCACCATACGAAGGACCATTCTCTACAGTTCGAAGATTTCGGAAACATTCTGTGGTAAATGTGAATGGAAAAAATAATTCAATCTCAATTGAACGACTGAAACCAGCTTTTGGATTTATTAGCAACATTGAAAAGAAAAAGTTGAATTTTCTCTATAAACTTCGACTTGAGTAACAATTCTTTTCACCAATCCAAATTGAATTATGTTATTATTATTATTATTTTAATAAACCCCTTCAAGTGGCCACCTTTTTAGTGGTGGGGGTGTGAGGGTGGAGGTGGGGGAAGCGTCTTAGACGAAAAATTTTGGTTTCTAGATCTCAGTAACCGCTTATGTTAGGAGGCTGAAACTTGGAATTTATATAGAACTTCGATAGTGGACCCACTTGCAAAGAAACTTGCTAATATGGGTAAAGGGGTGTGGGAGTGGGGGGAATAATAATGCGTCCAAAACGCTCGAAAGCCGAGATCGAGACATTTTAAAATCCATATCTCATAAACAACTAATGTCACGAAAGTAGTAGGGATATGGGTGTTCTGGACCGGAAGTGACTTGTGGTTAGTCTCATGACGTCATCAATTGTAGATTCGAGTCTCATGACGTCATCAATTGTAGATTAGGTTTGTACTCATACACACATACATATAAACATAGATATAAAATTGTGGTTTTTAAGTATAATGACCTTGATAGGAAAGTTGATAAGAGTACGTGTTGCTAATTAAGCAATGTGGATTAGTCATATATGATAAAAAAAGTGTCTCAATTGTTTTGAATTTTTTGTGGTTAAAAAAATTGTGTTTTTAATGAAGTTGATAATGGAGACACATGCTGAAGGTTTTTTTTTTTTTTTGGTTCTTATAGTGATGTAGTAAAGTTGATTAGAGTGCGCTTAATGAATTGGATTATGAGGATTCACCGTTTATGGAAAAAAAGTGGAACCACTTGTTTTGATTTTTTTTTTTTGTGGTTAAGAAGTTTATTTCGCTATACCGTATAGTTAAAAAATCGTGTGAATTTTCAATATGAATTAGATTATGAGGATTCACCATTTATGGAAAAAAAGTGGAACACTTGTTTTGAATTTTTTGTGGTTAAGAAGTTTATTTCGCTATACCGTATAGTTAAAAAATCGTGTGAATTTTCAATATTTTCTTTACGAAAATTAAATTATTGTGGTTTTATGATTTTATTAAAAAGTTTATTTCGCTATACCATATAGTTAAAAATCGTGTGAACTATCAATATTTTATCATACAATTTTTGGTATAAAACGGAGCTCTGAAAATTGTTTGACCATTATAAGTCAACTACATCGAAGTAGGTAAGTAGGTAATTTATATTACCATTTTTGTTTAAATAATCTATATAATTTTCTTTTTTTAATTTTTTCCAGGAATTAATTTACAAAAACTTTATTAGAAATGGACATGGATTCACATTCAACAACAACATTCAATGATGATGATGATGATGATAATCTTCTTATCGATGTAGATCGTATAGCGACTCTTAAAGAGTTGAATACGCTCAATGCAAGGCCGTTAATGAAGGTAAAGGACATGGAACCGTACATGCCCTATAGGATCTTAGCAGCAAAAAAAATAAGGACGGAGTTCGGAGACTCCATTTGCGTTGAGTTGGAAGAAAATACAATTTTTCTTCCTTCGAGATATGCAAGTCTCTCTGATGACGCGTTATCACAGCTAAACACGAAAAATTATAGCGTGGCGAGGGGACCCTCAACAGGAAGAAGCTATCAAATGCTGTTTGCATCCAAAAACTAATGCAAGTAAGTATGGTTTTTTTCCCCCCTTAGAGTATTTCTAATAGTATCATTTGTTTATTTTTCAGATGCTGTCGAGGCTACCAGATGCTGACGAAGCTACCAGATGTGCCCAGGAAATAAAAATAAAAATTAAAAATACATTTTTTATATTTTATTTATTTAATTAATAAAAAAAAAAAAGTAATCAATTTTAAACAATTTGTTGTTGTTTTCTTTTATGAAATTGAGTTGAAGAGGACCCTCGAAGTTGTCAGTTGGAGTTGGGCTTTAAACGAGAAGAATAGAGAAGAAGAAGAAGAAGAAGAAACATTTAAGAAGAATTTGCGGAGAAAATAAAATGTTTTCAATTCCAAGAGAGTTGTTGAAATAAAAAAAAAAAAAAAAATTTTTTTTTACATATTTTATTTAATTAATAAAAAAAGTAATGAATTTTCAACAATTTGTTGTCTTCTTTTTTTATGAAATTTCCATTTTATAAAGTTGATTCACACTTCTAGCATCAATTATTTCGACATCTGTTTTATAATCTACGTCCTGCGTCCGAATCAATTCCACTTCGCCATTACTAAGAATCCTTTCTTTCATGTATTCGCGATATTCATAGCACTTTATATTCAAGGTTTTCTTTTCGAAGTTGCTATCATAAGTACAACGGATTGTAAGTAGTAGATCGTTTTTGAATTGTAGTTGGAAGTGTCTGTAAAAAGGTCGTTCACTTTCAATAATTCCTGCTATTTCACGCTCTTTTTTTATCAAATCCTGCCTGAAAGCCTCAATTGCTTCTTGAATGGTGACAAATTTTCCCTCTAATGGTTCAGTTGTTGTATTTTCTAATGTTACAGCTGTTGTTGTTGAGCCACGAGGATCTTCAGTTGAACTACTATTCAACCCATTGCTGAATTTTAACAACTGGAATGATAATCCAATTTGTACTGTATCATTACTAGGTAGCTGTAATGCAAACTCCAAATTTCCTTTATTTTCACCACTTCCATTCAGTATTATAGGTATCACACCCGAATGGACGGCACTAAATAGTACACACATAATAAGGGTGCAAACAATACTTTTCTGGATATGATTGCCATTTATTTGTGAAAGAACTTGCTAATTTGGATGGTGATATAAAAATTATACCTCAAAATAAAGAACGATATATTTCTGTATCAAAAAGAATTGTAGTTAATAATTCGAAAACGATTGAATTAAGATTTTTAGATTCTATCAGATTCATGCATAGTAGTTTAGATGAGCTTGTTAGATATTTACCCACAGCAAAACTTGAGACAATGCGTTCAATATACGGTGAAGAAAGCAAATTTAAGCTGCTAACAAGAAAGGGTGTATTTCCCTATGAGTACTTAAATTCGTGGAGTCGATTGGATGAACTTTGTTTACCCCCACGAGAAAATTTTTCAAACACGTTAACAAATAGTGAGTGTAGTGAAAACGATTATGAACACGCCCAAAAAGTTTGGGTAGAATTTAATTGTAAAACACTTGGGGATTATTTGGAGTTGTATTTAAAAACAGATGTATTGCTCTTAACAGACGTGTTTGAAAATTTTAGGAAAATTTGCAAAGAAATCTATGAGCTGGATCCCCCTCAATATTATACTGTTCCGGGGTTAGCATGGGATGCTATGCTGAAAACAACAAACATTAGACTAGAACTTTTGAATGATATAAACATGTACAATTTTATTAAACGAGGTATTAGAGGGGGTATTACCCAATGTTCACATAGACACTCGGTGGCCAACAATAAATATATGGAAAGTTTTGATGAAATGACCCCTTCAAAATACATAGTATATTTGGATGCTAATAACTTATACGGGTGGGCAATGACTCAATCACTTCCATATTCTTCATTCGAATGGGTTGAAAATGTTAATGACTTTGATATTCTTAATATTCCACTGGATTCTGAAAATGGTTACATTTTAGAGGTTGATTTAGAGTATCCAGACTCAAAGCATAATGAGCACAACGATTTACCCTTTTGTGCAGAAAACAAACCCGCACCGGGGTCTAAAACCAACAAGCTTCTTACAGATTTTTCAAGCAAACAGAAATATATAATTCACTATCGGAATCTACAACAGTGCTTAGATAATGGATTGCGACTCGTTTGTATTCATAGAATTTTACGATTTAAACAGTCTTGTTGGCTGAAGAGTTATATTGATTTAAATAATTCGTATCGTATAAAAAGCAAAAATTCATTTGAAAAGAATTTCTTTAAGTTATTGAACAACGCCGTATATGGGAAAACGATGGAGAATGTGGAAAAGAGAAAAGATGTGAAAATTGTAACAAGATGGGAAAGTCGGGGTAGAAATTTAGGAGCCCGCGCTCTTATAGCCAAACCTAACTTTCATAGTATAGCTATATTTTCAGAGAACATGTCTGCTGTTCAGATGAATATAGTGAATGTGTGCTATGACAAACCAATTTATTTAGGATTTACCGTTCTTGATATTTCAAAGCTAAAGATGTACGATTTTCACTATAGTTATATAAAACCAAAATATAGGGAAAATGTTCTTCTAAATTATATGGATACGGATTCATTTATTTATACAATTCAAACAGAAGATTTTTATAGAGACATTTTGGACGACATTGACAACCACTTTGATACTTCGGAATTTTCTAAAGATAATCCCTATAATATTCCATTAAAAAATTGTAAAATTTTAGGATTAATGAAAGACGAAACACACGGAAAAATCATAACCGAATTTATAGGACTAAGAGCGAAAATGTATTCGTTCAGTGTTGATAATGAAAAGACAATTAAAAAGGCAAAAGGTGTTAAAAAAACTGTAACGGATAAATTAAGTATAGATAATTATAGAAATTGTTTGTATAGGGAGAAAGTTTATAGAGGAAATATGTATATATTTAGGTCTAAACTTCATAAAATATATACGGAATGTATTAATAAGATAGCTTTAAGTCATTTAGATGATAAGAGGCTAATTAGGGAGGATAAAGTTAGCACATATGCTTGGGGACATTTTGAAATTTGAATTAAAAATAATAAAATCATTTTTTAAATATAACATCTTTAACATTTTTATTTTTTTTAACTATTCAGATTCAGTTTTAAAAACTAATTACAAACTTCGTTATCTAAAAATCTTCTAAGTGATAACACATTTCGTAAAGCACATTGTCCGGAATGATTATTACACACGTCCCCCAGTGGATATTTTACTTCTAGTACTCGAAGTGCTGGACAATTTAAGGTATCCATGTCATGGATTAGCAGCATATCAATTCCAATCATATTCTTCAGCCACACCAATTTTTCCAATCCTTTTACATAAATGATATCGTTCTGATTATCGATATTCATTTTAACGAACGCTTTCACGCTATCGAATGTCAATGTTCCTTTATTCCAATCCAAACGATGAAATTTATTTGTCAACCAATGAACTTGCTTTTGATAATTTGGTGGTAAAAGATGAAAATCATACGGTGGTTTCACCAAAAACCGTTGATACTCTGTTGTATTAAATGAAATAGCGAGCTCCTTCAATATAAATGTGTTTTTTGGAGCTTTAAAACCCTGAACGTCGATGATAATGTGTCTTTCAGCCATGCTCGGAATATACTGTGGGTAAATATGTACAACAACGCTAACATAAAGAAATATGTTTTAGAAGTCTGTTATCACAAATGGGCTACACTCAACAATACAAAATTTGACCGCATTTTTAAAAAAAAAATGTGCTTTATTTATATATATTTTTTTTCTTTATAAATGATTATTTTCTATATTAATTTCCTAACTTCGCTGGTCAACGGATTGTATTCTACAATTCTATCGTGCAGTAAGAGACAAAAAGCTGATGTGTTTGATGGAAACACGATCGATGTTTTAAATTCTATCTTCACATCGACGGGGCCAGTTTTTAAGGCTTCATTTTGGAACGAGCAATCAATAACAGCTATTGGAGCTAAACTTTTGAACTTTTCACAATCTAATAGCGGAGGAGACATAGTATGATCGTTTGAATTTGGTGTACATATCATACAATAACGCGTATCGGTTGCGCTCGAATTTAAGATTAAGATCCTCGTACGGGTAGGTTTCAGAGTTCAAATGTGCTTTGATGTCTGTTAGATTGCAGTGATCAAATGCGGTTACATCCTTTTCCTTCAAATTGTTTTTGCTAGTTTGTAATGCAAAAATTATGAATCGAGGTTTCTCGAGCTGTGAAGAAGTTTTCACCGTCCAAATGTGATGACTAGATGCTGTTGGTAATATGGGATATTCGTACATATCCCAACTCCTAAAGCTCATTTGTATTGGACGCCCTGCATTTACAATATTGAGAAAATTTAGTCGTTCAACATCGGATACGGTTATGTGTGGTATACGCCATAGCAACTTATGAATAGACAGATCATAATCTTTTGTTGTATTAACAGCATTATGATCGGTCCTAGATCGAATTAAAATCAAATCGTGTCGTGCGTTAACAACAACTCTCTTGTAATCTTCTGTGAAGCCGAGCAACATTTTAAGCGGAATACAAAAGTTGAAAAACGAATCTGGAACTTTAAAGTGTTTTTCCGGTGACCAGCCTGCATTTTGTAGTATTTCACTGTCATTTTTGGTTAGGGAAATATAATTTTTCAGCGTGGTTGTGACCCCTAAACATCTGGTACGATCAATTTCAATACCATTCAATTCGTATCGTATTTCTTCGAAAAGAAAAGATATACAATTATTATTGAGAACAGAGTTAGCAGCATCTAATTTTGTTCCATCTGTTGAAGTAATTGCGCCCTCAATGTATAGAAAACTTTCGGTTGGTAGTAGATACAAGTCTTGATGTTGGATTGAAATTCTGATTTCATCACTGTTTTTGTATGCTGTTGAAAATGGTGAATAGGTGTGGTACTCCTTCTTTATAATATCTTCACTCAATACAGGCTGGCTAGTTATGTTGAGTAAAAATGTCATTTTATCTTCTTAAGTTTAAATCCCAACGACTGCAGAAATAACTTGTTTGCTTCTGTTAAATGTGCTTTTCCGAGAACACTTGGCCTTTTCTTGGGTGTTGAATAAGTAGACGCTGATTGTACACTGCTCGAAATAAAACTGTCATCTTGGTTATATATCAACATTTTTATGAAGATGAAGTCGAACGGTAATTGTTTCACCGCGGAAATTAATAAGTTGTCCGTCTTGATCTAAGATTTTCAACTCTAAGAACCTTACTTCACGAGTATTTAGCGGTAAATAGATGACATTTTTCGGAACTTCAATTATTTTATACCCTGGGCCAACGTCAGGTGCGAATTCATGAAGAGTGTGTGCAAGATTGTTGTTGATATACGAGCCAGTGATTAGGTTGCACTCTATGCGAATTGCATTTACTTTTATAATGTTAACGGGTAGTGTTGAAGTGTGTGTTTTAGTAGGGTGTAGAACCACATCCTTAAAGCCCAGTAGTTTACCAATCGTTCGCTTCCGATTAAAGTATACTGTCTCACTACTTTTTATTTCTGTCCTGAGAGTGTTGTTATTTGCTTTAATTCTAAACGCATATCTTTTTCCTCTTTTTTTCCAATTCTTTTTCTATGTAAAAAGCAATATCGTCAACTTCATAAGATCCCACTGGTATCTCAATTTCTTCGTTTGCAATATGAAAAAGGTTATTTTCGTTATCAACATTCGGAATTGAGTTATACGTTTGAAAGTCAACCAAACCGCAGACATAAGCGCCATCCAATTCTAATGGAGGAAAATATTCTGCGGTTAATATAGAAGTGTTTCCATTTAAAGTCAAGGTTATCGACATGCTGATTATAATATTGCATTAGTCAGACTAAACAAAAAGTTGTATATATTCCAATATTTATATTTATTTTTCATAGAATTTAATACAATCATATAGAAATCTTAAACATAAGTGTCCACATATCACTGAATCAAAGTCTTGATATTGATTATAATTGTATTTGATATTGGAACCAAGATACCTAATAACTTCCTTTGGCGGCTGTAAGTTTCCAAAGCTATCAAAATATTCCACATAATTTTGATGTTTGTAGTACGCTACCCAATGTGTGCCGGGACCCGATGAAATATCCAAATTTATTACGCCACACTCCGTATACCAGGGATGCTCTGGAAGCTCATCACACATAAATACACCACGAAAGTAGGGAATGTTTTTAGCCAATTTAAATATATCGATCTCAGTTAACGCTCTATTGGGTAGCTGGCTTAGAAGTTTTTTGGTCGAGTTAAGTAAAGCCCTAGTCCCTTTCTATATGGTTTCAGATAAAGGCCCTTTCCGAGCGCAACAGCTTCCATTTGCCTATTATGTCTCACACTTTCTGCCAGTTGTTCTTTAACATTTTTTGCTGTATTAACAGCTTTTGCGATCTGTGATGCACCGCCAGCTAAGGCCCCAAGTGCTGAAAGTCCAGCAAATATCGGTATGAGGGGTAAAAAACCACCAACTTTTGGAATTGGTATTATCCGTGGAGTTTCAACTAGAGATCCTTTTCTTCCAATAACATCTTTTGCAGTTTTCATCGCTAATTTGATGGTGCTCGATATGCTTCCTGGCCTTTTTTTCTTCAATTCAGTATTTATGTTTTTAAGCGTTGATTTAAATAAATTTTTGTTTCGTTTTCTCTGCTTTCGCTTTACTCCTGATTTCCTCTTAGCGCACCCCATTCCAAGTTTCACTTTAGCTTTCATAGCGTTTGTTATCAACCAAGCGTTCGTTCTCTCACCGAATTTGGCGCTATTTGAAGTTGTCCTGTTCCACGCCTTTTCCGCTAGAATTTTATCCGCGATGTTTCTGTTAAAAGTATCCTTATGTTGGGAGTAGGCAATGTCGTGCTCTCTACACGCCTCATCAAGTGGATTCACACCACGATCACCTCTAGCTAAACGTTTTTGTAGTTTTGTACCTGGACCACAGAAATTATAGCCCGGTAAATGTATCTCGAATGGTAGATTGCTGATGAGTGTATTTATTAAACCTTCTCCAGTGGAATTTCGTGGGTTAATAGTCGATTCTCGTCCATGTTCAATCATTTTATATTAAATAATATTGCAACCTTTTGCTTCAGACTTTTGATGTAAACAGATTGAAAACCCTATAAAACTAAGTATTTATGTGTGTTTGAACGATAGTACACAAAATGAAGTTAATTAAACAACATGCGAAACTAAGTATTGAAAATTTTGATTTTGAAGGTAGTCACCAAAGGGCGAGAGCAAAGCATAGCGTACTTTTACCAAATGATATTAGAGCGATAATTGTTGGTCCATCGAATTCTGGAAAAACCAATATAATGCTAAGCCTACTCTTACACCCAAACGGTTTGAAATTCGAAAATATATATATATATTCAAAGTCGTTGTATCAACCAAAATATGAATATTTAAAGCGTATTGTATCACCCATCAAGGGACTCGGTTATTATACATTCACTGAAAATAACGCGGTCATAGATCCCAGCGACGCAAAAAAAAATTCAGTTTTCATATTTGATGACGTCGCTTGTGAGAAGCAGAATAACATGAGATCATACTTTTGTATGGGGCGACACAAAAGCATTGACTGTTTCTACTTGTGTCAAACGTATACACACATACCCAAGCACTTGATCAGAGACAATACAAATTTTATAATATTGTTTAAACAGGACGAACAGAATTTAAAGCATGTATACAGTGATCATGTGAATACAGACTTATCGTTTGATGAATTTAAAAAGATGGCTGCTGAATGTTGGAGGGACAAATATGGATTTTTGGTTATTAGCAAAGAATGTTCAATTAGTGCGGGACGCTACAGAAGGGGGTTCGATGTTTTCATTAAAGTATAAAACAATAGCACACAGCCTGTGTCCACTCATTGATGAAAAACTCAGCTGTAAGTTGGTTGCGAATTGGTTGCAGGTTACAAAGTTGAACACAAGCTGGTGGCAAGTTGGTTACAAGTTGGTTGCAAGTTGGTTACAAGTTGGTTGCAAGTTGGGTACAAGTTGGTAGCAAGTTGATTGCATCATATTTTTCAACACCGTGCAGAAGACAGGTTTCAACTTGTTATGGACTCAAAACTACTCGAAAACATTATAAAATCAACAAATGATATACGAAAAAAATATAAAGCATTGAAAACCGGAAAAACTGAACGAGAGCTAATGTTGGAAGAAACATTTAAACCAATTAGTGAACCGTTGAAAGAAATCAAAGAGAAGGCGGGCGAAGAACTTAATAAAAAGATTAAAAACGAAGTGAAGAGGGAACTATCTTCTATCGATCCACGATTGCAAGTCAATGCTTATGATGATGATGATGAGGATAACAAGAATGCTGATTCATTCATTCATCATTCCTCTTCAAATAGAACACCAAATAAATCTTTAAAACGATTGCGGATGCCGGTTCGGCACAGCACACCCTTAAATACTATGAAAACATCTCCACACTCACTCAATGTGAGTGAATCGTTGAATAAATCAAGATCTTTATCTAGATATTATATCAACGAATATATGAATAATACTCGAAATCTTGATAAAACCTATGGACCTAAATTTAATGAACGCGTCAACAAGTTTCAAATAGGTCTTTTGGATATGGAATTCAATGAAAATGCAATTGATATTGGTGGTACAGAGTATGATGCAACTCAGGGGTTATACGAATTGATTTTCATGAAAAACCCAAGTAATTACAACCCAAACGATTTAGAAAACTACAAAGATATTTTACAAAAATCAAACGTTTATCGCACAGTTATTGATGATGTTAATAGTAGAATCAAAGGTAATGGAGGAGAAAAGTATAAAAAAATAGTTAGCAAGCTCATCGGAGGAAAAAGGGGAAGCGGACTAATGCTTTTGAATAGTCAAAAACCCAATTATGTGTATTGGGATGATCCAAATGAATTGGTGGAAAGACTGCGGTTACTTATTTCGTCACAGCAAGCCGGCCATTCCAATCACAATAACGAAATAGTGTCAATTATTGAAGAACTGAGAGAGGTCAATTTAGTTCTTTAAATTAATTTTGATTAAAAAGAAATTGATTATTACGATCATGAGTGTTGATAAGTTTGGACGCTTTGTGAGCAGGCGTGAAAGACCTATGCGGGGAGAGCGCGGTCTTCCAGGCGTTGGATTCAATTTAAACAAAAACGGGAACTTTGATTTAGAGTCTAAGCTAATTGAAAACTTGGGAGATCCCCTACAGTTGCAAGATGCTGTAACAAAAGCCTATGTTGATAAAGAGATTGAGAAATTAAAAAAAGAAATGGAAAACGTCGTTCAAAAGGCAAGCGATAATATTTCTCAAAACACAAAATCTATTGATGTGTTAGAATTAAAACTTAATAAATGGTCGGGTGAAGATGAAGAATCCTTAGTTGATGGTCAGGATAGAGATGATTTGGTGGTGGTGGTCACTCCAACACCCAAAGTTATTTTAAAAGAGAAATAGACCCAGAACTGAAGATGAGTAAGCGAGATTTGGTTGAAGAGTTACATAAGTCAGCAAGAAAAAATTTTAAACGAAGACGAGTTATAATCAGGGGTCTCGACGACTTGTGGCAAATTGATTTAGTGGAAATGGGTGCATACTCTACCGATAATAAAGGATATCGCTATTTGCTTACCGTAATCGATTCATTTTCAAAGTTTTCTTGGGCCATTCCATTAAAAACTAAACGCGGAAGTGAGGTGACTAGGGAAATGGAAAGTATATTTTCTGAATCATCACGAGTCCCAAAAAACGTACAAAGTGATCTTGGAAAGGAATTTTACAACAAACCATTCCAAACATTAATGCATAACTACAAAATCAATCATTATTCAACATACAGTCCGCTAAAAGCTTCGATAGTTGAGCGCTTTAATCGAACCTTGAAGGGAATAATGTGGAAGGAGTTTAGTCTAAATGGGTCCTATAAATGGATTGATAAAGTACAAAATTTGGTAGACAAGTACAACAACACGAAACACAGAACAATCAAAATGAAGCCCTGCGATGTGAATTCTTCAAACGAAAAGCATTTGTTAAAAACCGTTTATAATAATTTAAAAGTATTCTCAAAACCGAAATTTAGAAGAGGTGATTTTGTGCGCATCAGTAAATACAAACATGTTTTTGAGAAAGGCTACACTCCAAATTGGACAACTGAAATATTCAAAGTGCAAGCTGTTAACAACACAAGTCCAACAACGTATTTGCTTGAAGATTATAAAGGTGATCCCATACAGGGAGGATTTTATGAAAACGAATTGCTTAAGACGAAACATCCTGACTTATACTTGGTGGAAAAGGTTTTAAAACAAACAGGAAATAAATTATATGTTAAGTGGTTAGGATTTTCATCCCAACACAATTCATGGATTAAAAAAACAGATTTATCGTAATACATTTTATATTTTATTCGTTAATAAAGACAAACGTTTTAAAACAAAAAATCTTTACATCTTTCATTTCTTAATTTATAGTAAAATTTTATAAGTCTTTCGATGTTGTTACATTTTTGATAAACACTATGGCAAGCGCATGTATCCGGACCGGATTTTGCGTCGTCTTTAGACCAAGGACAATTGATAAAGTGCCTTCCGTATTTTGAATTTGTTTCATCCATTTTATAATATTGCATTAAAAATAATATATCTTTGAGAATTTCTTCGCGGTGTTCTTCCAGCAAGATGCAATTATATTTATTTAAAAACGTTAAGTAGTTTTCAAGCTTCATTTTAGCTTTATAAATGTGAATGGTCGTCACTGGTCGACAGCTTCTCCTTTACTAAAAACTTTATTTTTGTTCAACACCTACTTCATGAAACTCATTGGTTAGTGTTAAATCCATTTCCATTAAAATCTCAACAACTCTCTTGGAATTGAAAACATTTAATTTTCTCCGCAAATTCTTCTTAAATCTTTCTTCTTCTGCTTCTTCTCTATTCGATTCCATATTTACTAACTTCTCGTTTAAAGCCCAGTCTTCTTCAGCACCGAAAGAACATCCTAGTGGGAAGCCATTTGGAGTTTTATAGCTAGTGAAGCCATCAATGACTTTCCCTAGAATTGTAATTTCTCCGCCTGAAGTTATAGTTTTATTATAGAAAAAAAATTATTTCAACTAAAACAGAAATATTCACCTATCACTTCAATCTTAACGTGTTGAAAGGGTTTGAAAACGAACTCAAACTGACAACTTCGAGGGACCTCTTCAACTCTCGTTGACAATATAAGATTTCTTATTCCATTTTCGGGGGTCATATATACCTCTAAGTGTCTATTATATATCATTATATTAACAATTCTAAACGAACACCACCCCGATCCACAAACACAATATTTCCGATTTCGTGATAGTGTGTCCACCAAAAATCTTTTCCCATCCATAGTTGGTAGCTTTGTGTGGTGGTGTGTAAGTTAGCTCAGACTTATAAATTTATATCATTAACAAATAGTCTAAGAAGCGGGGGGAAATGCTATAAAAGTGTTTTATTTTTTAAAAATTAGAGCATTATCTCTGTTGTGTCCTAATAGCCAAGCAATACAATATGCGTGGAGAAATTGTTTGCACCCTTATTATGTGTGTACTATTTAGTGCCGTCCATTCGGGTGTGATACCTATAATACTGAATGGAAGTGGTGAAAATAAAGGAAATTTGGAGTTTGCATTACAGCTACCTAGTAATGATACAGTACAAATTGGATTATCATTCCAGTTGTTAAAATTCAGCAATGGGTTGAATAGTAGTTCAACTGAAGATCCTCGTGGCTCAACAACAACAGCTGTAACATTAGAAAATACAACAACTGAACCATTAGAGGGAAAATTTGTCACCATTCAAGAAGCAATTGAGGCTTTCAGGCAGGATTTGATAAAAAAAGAGCGTGAAATTGCAGGAATTATTGAAAGTGAACGACCTTTTTACAGACACTTCCAACTACAATTCAAAAACGATCTACTACTTACAATCCGTTGTACTTATGATAGCAACTTCGAAAAGAAAACCTTGAATATAAAGTGCTATGAATATCGCGAATACATGAAAGAAAGGATTCTTAGTAATGGCGAAGTGGAATTGATTCGGACGCAGGACGTAGATTATAAAACAGATGTCGAAATAATTGATGCTAGAAGTGTGAATCAACTTTATAAAATGGAAATTTCATAAAAAAAGAAGACAACAAATTGTTGAAAATTCATTACTTTTTTTATTAATTAAATAAAATATGTAAAAAAAAATTTTTTTTTTTTATTTCAACAAGTCTCTTGGAATTGAAAACATTTTATTTTCACCGCAAATTCTTCTTAAATCTTTCTTCTTCTTCTTCTTCTCTATTCTTCTCGTTTAAAGCCCAACTCCAACTGACAACTTCGAGGGTCCTCTTCAACTCAATTTCATAAAAGAAAACAACAACAAATTGTTTAAAATTGATTACTTTTTTTTTTATTAATTAAATAAATAAAATATAAAAAATGTATTTTTAATTTTTATTTTTATTTCCTGGGCACATCTGGTAGCTTCGTCAGCATCTGGTAGCCTCGACAGCATCTGAAAAATAAACAAATGATACTATTAGAAATACTCTAAGGGGGAAAAAAACCATACTTACTTGCATTAGTTTTTGGATGCAAACAGCATTTGATAGCTTCTTCCTGTTGAGGGTCCCCTCGCCACGCTATAATTTCGCGTGTTTAGCTGTGATAACGCGTCATCAGAGAGTCTTGCATATCTCGAAGGAAGAAAAATTTTATTTTCTTCCAACTCAACGCAAATGGAGTCTCCGAACTCCGTCCTTATTTTTTTTGCTGATAAGATCCTATAGGGCATGTACGGTTCCATGTCCTTTACCTTCATTAACGGCCTTGCATTGAGCGTATTCAACTCTTTAAGAGTCGCTATACGTTCAACATCGATAAGAAGATTATCATCATCATCATTATCATTGAATGTTGTTGTTGAATGTGAATCCATGTCCATTTCTAATAAAGTTTTTGTAAATTAATTGCTGGAAAAAATTAAAAAAAGAAAAATTATATAGATTATTTAAACAAAAAAAAAAATGGTAATATAAATTACCTACTTACCTACTTCGATGTAGTTGACTTATAATGGTCAAACAATTTTCAGAGCTCCGTTTTATACCAAAAATTGTATGATAAAATATTGATAGTTCACACGATTTTTAACTATATGATATAGCGAAATAAACTTTTTAATAAAATCATAAAACCACAATAATTTAATTTTCGTAAAGAAAATATTGAAAATTCACACGATTTTTTAACTATACGGTATAGCGAAATAAACTTCTTAACCACAAAAAATTCAAAACAAGTGTTCCACTTTTTTTCCATAAATGGTGAATCCTCATAATCTAATTCATATTGAAAATTCACACGATTTTTTAACTATACGGTATAGCGAAATAAACTTCTTAACCACAAAAAAAAAAATTCAAAACAAGTGGTTCCACTTTTTTTCCATAAACGGTGAATCCTCATAATCCAATTCATTAAGCGCACTCTAATCAACTTTACTACATCACTATAAGAACCAAAAAAAAAAAAAAACCTTCAGCATGTGTCTCCATTATCAACTTCATTAAAAACACAATTTTTTTAACCACAAAAAATTCAAAACAATTGAGACACTTTTTTTATCATATATGACTAATCCACATTGCTTAATTAGCAACACGTACTCTTATCAACTTTCCTATCAAGGTCATTATACTTAAAAACCACAATTTTATATCTATGTTTATATGTATGTGTGTATGAGTACAAACCTAATCTACAATTGATGACGTCATGAGACTCGAATCTACAATTGATGACGTCATGAGACTAACCACAAGTCACTTCCGGTCCAGAACACCCATATCCCTACTACTCACGAAATTAAAACTTAATGAACATCTGTAGGTATACTAGGAGAACAGATCGAAAACAAATTTTTGAGAGGGGGTAATGGCGTACGGAGGTGGGGGGTTAAAAACCTTAGGTTACGATATCTCACGAACCAATTTCACTAGACAAATAAAATTTGGTTTCTGTATTAAGGTTGACAAATAAAGTTTGCTGAAAGTAAAATTTTTTAAGAAGGTGGTGGAGCATGGAAGTGGAGGGGATAAGAACTTTTCTAAAAAACCACGTCTCATATCTCAAGAACAGTATAAGAGAGATGCTTAGATTTTTTACCAGAAGTAGGCCTAATAGACCCCTAGCAGAAAAAAAAATGTTGGTTGTGAGGGTGCATAGGGTGAGGGAGGCAGGGATGTTAATATCGGAAAAAAATATCGATATATCGATATTGAAAAAAATATCAATATCGGCTGACGATATATCGATATATCGAATATTTTTTTCAATGAAAAATAAACTCCAATGCTGCATCAAACTTAACATTAATCAAAAATACGGCTCATACGGCTTTTAGCAAAACGAAAGCAAATAAATAAATGACATTTGATTTCGTTGCCTTCGGTTATGAAATAAAAATAATGCCTAATGAGGTTTACGCCAATAAACCCACCATCATTCAAAAACTGAAGGGCGAGATAACAAACCATATTGATCTAATTGAGGAGCAATTATACCGTGATGTCAGCAACAATTTGGACAAATCGGTTGAAGTGTGCCGTAGGAGCCGTGGCGAGCATTTGTGTGATATTCTTTTCCATAATTAATTGCCATGGACCAAATAACATTTCCTAATAATTTAAAAATTTCATTAACTCCATCATCCACTTGATTTTAATTTTGATTTAACTTTGGAAGGAGTTATTGTAACACCTTTTATTTACATTTCTGCACCTATTCCATCCATTTCATATTCAGAGCATATTGTGTTCAAAAGTTAACAGCCACGTGTTTTAAGGATTTTTGTATTGCAGTTACCCGAAGGAGTAAGACAATTTTGCCCGTTAACGAACTTAACGTCACAAATCTTATTTAACGAATGGGTTATCGTATTCGGATACACATTTTGAGAGAGACATACAGAGAAACGGACAGACAAGAGGACAGACAGATGGACGTTCATCAAGCGGATTTATGGTTTTTGGCCACATGAACGAAAAAGTATGAAACTTTTTTGTCAGATATTTTGAAAGAAATTGATGTTTCGATTCAAATCACCAGAGAGGTGATAAAAAAAATCAGATCATGGGATCCTGCAGCATTTGGCACTTACTAACTGGGATACCCAGTATATTCTCATACTGATATTAGACATATGCGTATGCAGAGAAATAATTATATTTGTCATATGTTTGCTTCGTCTCTACGATTGTGGCTAAATCCACTAAAGCTTTCACATCTCCTTTAATTTACTTGGCTGTATAATTTATTAATTGGGAAAATTTAAGAAAAATACAAACTTTAAAATTATATTATTATATGTTATTACCTGAGGACTAACAGGCGCTTTTGGGAGATTTAACGTATCATCCTCTTCGGCAACTACAGTGGCTAATGTTATAAAGTAAGGAATGATTGCGATTATGTCGATTATATTCATTACATCCCTGATGAAATTTAACTTATTCGGACATGCAAGAAACCTATAAATAACTTAGTTTTATTCAAATTTCAAAGTTTTGTTAATATAGAGCAATTCCACTTCATACATGTGATCCTTCTGAAAATGTATTACTCAAAGTTCAAATCATTTTTCAGATATTAATATCAACAAAAGTTTTATGAAGCCTCCGTAGCCTAGAGTGGGTTCATGGGTTCTAATCCCATTTAATGCATAGTCTTACACTTTTATAATACTAAATTTTTCTTACTGTTTGAAATTCCTATTCGCAACTATCCATTTATCTTTGACTACATAACAATAAAGTTGAAATGAATACTGTCCGAGCTATGAGTGGAGCCAGTGTGAAGTGTGAATGAACGCGAAGAGCACATATGTTTGAGCACTGATATATGCTGCTAATAGAATGAAATGAACTCTACGGAGTTTTAATCCATCTAAATCTCCAGGAGAAGATGCATATTTTCAGCACTGCTGCAACAAGGTAACGACAAGATAGACCAACTTACTCTACTCTAGCATGATGAAAATATTGCGGGTATTTGCTTCCTGTTTTCTTTTAAAAGGCGTACGATTTTCAATCGGGCGATAGTTTAGTTTAGTGGCTAGTGGCTCTGCAGTTCTATGGAAGCGCGCAACCGATCGATTTGAATCGTGAAACTAAAAAGTTGTATATGCAACACAATTACCTTTCGAGAGAATAGTTATTAAACTGTCTGACGAGAGCTGTATATGCACAGTAACGTTTGCGGGTACAAAGGCAACAATTTAAAAATCGTTTACACTCAGTTTGCTCACTGCATTTAGTCGTGCCATTACACACAATAGACCCAACTCAATGCATCGATATGTTACAGCATACAGATACAGTTTCAGTACAAAATCTGCTTAGTGAACTTTCTGATTTTTGCGCAATAATACGCCACCGGTTGATATAGTAATACCTGCTTGCTAAAAGAGCACCAGTTTTAACAAGCAGATAATTATTAGATATCCTGTAACTATCGTCCGAGTAGTTTCAACAATGTCCGTTTGATCATCAACTAAATAGTTTAGTCAGGCGGATAAGATTGTGCGCAGCTCGATCCAATTAAAAAGTTGTTCAACTAAATAGTCCCAAGAGTGCGCTAGCCCTTAATGTTCTAATACAGAACATACGACGTAATTAACGGTATCGGCTTTGGTAACGAAATATGTATTATTAAACTTAAACAAGAGATCCGAAGCATACGCCAATCTAAATCATAATGAAACTGAGTGAGATGATATGAAGTTCCGCGTGAACTAAACTGCGATCAAGGGCGAACTATGAATCCGAAATATTCAGACACCTGTGCCAAATACTAAGAATAAATAAAACGTGCTTGTGCACAGTCACCGCCGACTTAAACTCAGGCCGCGCACATATGACAGTTCGTCGTGAGAAATGCCTCGTTTTTTATGTGATGCGTGACGTCACGGATCAAAACGAGAAAATATACCAGTTCACTGGAGAATCTTTTTTGGAACGAATTCGTAACAATATTTTATTATCCCAAGGCGCGGTGTTTTAATACAAAACTTTGGAATTGACGAACCCTCTAGTGTCGATACTGAATAATAAATGTTCAGAATCATAGCAATATGCAATGTGTTTCATATAACAAAAATTATCTTTCAAAAAATAAGCAATTTAACTGCACATTTTTTAAATGGCGGAATTCCGACATTGAAAAATTGAATTGAAAATTGCGATATTTTTTTCGACCTAATTTTTTCTATGAAAACTCAATTCCAGATGAGAAAACTTGTCTAATTCTCATTTTTAAATATGTTTATAAACTATTTAACTTTGCTTTGCCTAACAAAAGCTTGCACTTTAATAGAAAACTTGGTTTTTATCATCCAAGTCATGCACCCGCCATACAAAATTGATTCGATATGTATGGGGCTGTCATGTTTGTTATGACTCTGTTTTTTTATGTTCAATTCAGCTGCGCGGCTATAGTTCAGAGGGCTCTGGCACAGTCCGATCGAATGGAACGTTTAAACAGAACGCTAAACTCGAACCTATCCAAACTCGAAAGCGAGAGACAACAATACTAGGATCGATATAGTCAAGGCTATGTTATTAATTAATGAACTCAGTCTTGCTTGTGGCTTAAAACTAATTTCTGTAAAATTTTTGTAACTTGGACTTTTGTACGCTACTACACGAAGCACTCATTCGATTTCCACTATATCCGGTACGTTTTAGGCCCGTTCCTACGATGTTCAGTTACGTTTTAACTTTAACTGGCAGATTTTCATAGAAAACTTCCGGTTAAATTTCCAGTTAATGTTTAACTGACGATCATAATAATGGCCCGTAGGCTACTTCTCGAAAGACTCATTCGATTTGCACTATATTCGGAACTTTAACTTTAAACATTGAAAGGTCTCTCTGTGTAAAGTTTTAAGTTCGCAATTTTGCATTCGATCAATAATCGTGTATACGTACGTGTTTTAATGACTTCTGTATGGAAGGTATCTGAAGGAGTGAAAAAATATCGCCCATTAACGAACTTAGCATTACTTTTTCCATTTTACAGGATGTGATTAAATCATAGCTTCCTAGGTCAACGCGTTATTGAGTTATCATGCAAACGGACAGACCGACGGACCAATGGACGGATGGATAGACAGACGGACAGCAAACGGATTTGGGGTTTTTGGCCACAACTGGACATCAAATAATCTATAACTTTTTTTTGTCAGAGGCTCGGTTCTACGCGTTACAAACTTTTCGGGCTGGATTAATCTTATAATACTCTCTGATTTCAAAGAGTATGGTAGAATGGGTAGCCCTGGACCGTAGGTAGAAATACACCACTTGCCATTGGCACTCGCCCGTAAGTAAAATCTGCAAAGCAGAAGCAGTATTCTTTTTCTCTTTCCTATCCATACGATCGCGTTCAGGAATCGTTAAAAAACGAGTAATGCCGAACTGTTAATCGGAGAAAAAGTAAAACGCAAAGGAAACTAGCTTTTATTATATATGCAACATTTTTATTTAAGGACAAATTTTCGATCGTGATCCTTTCTAGGTAGGCACATATACATATAGCGTGTAGTCTAATGTGTGTTTTAGTAATTTGCAAGTTTATTATTTATTTTTATTTATAAAAAAAAATAAAAAATATCCATCTGGTCGGAATCGGTAGAATTGCACAGCGAGCATATAGGGAGATATGTCCCAGATTATTATGCCTCCTTTGCCTGAATTCATGGCCACACATCCTCAAATTTTAATATCCGTTGACTTATGAAAACTTATATAAAACCATTGAATTATTATTATTCGGTATTTTCTATTATTTTTTATTAATATAAAAATCGAAAAAGGTTTAATATTCTGTTTAGTTCGTAACAAACAATTACTTTTGTAAATATATTTTATGTTTTTCGATTCAACTAATTTGGTTTGGATTGGCTATGTATTTAAAATGTGGTGCATTTCTCCCGTATGATGGGAGAAATGCACCATTTGGACTGACTGCGTTCTTCTTCATTAGGCTGAAGATCTCTTTATATTTTGCTCTTTGTTATGCATAAAATATTTGCGCAAGGTGTTTGATCAAATAAAGAACGAAAAATTAATCACGTTCCACTATTTTCTACGGAGATATAGAGTAATTAATGAAAAATGGTGCATTTCTACCTAGTCTCCCCTATACAAATATGAATGTGGCTTAATGCTGTGATTAATAGGCAACCAATTAATATTTTCCGGCTCATTGGCGTTTTAAAAAACAAATAATTCTGAATATTTTTTTCGTTACTAAAATTTCAAATTTGCATAATTGCGGAATTTTAAAGCATTTTCCCAAGGATTCTAAGCTAACTTGTTGGCGTCTCAAAACCATCTTTAGATTTGAAATCTTCCGTAAAATGAGCATTGACAGGTTAATTTTCGATTAATTAAATTTTAAATTAAATTTAAATTTTATTTTTCAAAATCGAAACCTACTCAGATCAATATTCTGCTGAAATACAGTTACCTATTTATATCTTTATCTAGATATTATATCAACGAATATATGAATAATACTCGAAATCTTGATAAAACCTATGGACCTAAATTTAATGAACGCGTCAACAAGTTTCAAATAGGTCTTTTGGATATGGAATTCAATGAAAATGCAATTGATATTGGTGGTACAGAGTATGATGCAACTCAGGGGTTATACGAATTGATTTTCATGAAAAACCCAAGTAATTACAACCCAAACGATTTAGAAAACTACAAAGATATTTTACAAAAATCAAACGTTTATCGCACAGTTATTGATGATGTTAATAGTAGAATCAAAGGTAATGGAGGAGAAAAGTATAAAAAAATAGTTAGCAAGCTCATCGGAGGAAAAAGGGGAAGCGGACTAATGCTTTTGAATAGTCAAAAACCCAATTATGTGTATTGGGATGATCCAAATGAATTGGTGGAAAGACTGCGGTTACTTATTTCGTCACAGCAAGCCGGCCATTCCAATCACAATAACGAAATAGTGTCAATTATTGAAGAACTGAGAGAGGTCAATTTAGTTCTTTAAATTAATTTTGATTAAAAAGAAATTGATTATTACGATCATGAGTGTTGATAAGTTTGGACGCTTTGTGAGCAGGCGTGAAAGACCTATGCGGGGAGAGCGCGGTCTTCCAGGCGTTGGATTCAATTTAAACAAAAACGGGAACTTTGATTTAGAGTCTAAGCTAATTGAAAACTTGGGAGATCCCCTACAGTTGCAAGATGCTGTAACAAAAGCCTATGTTGATAAAGAGATTGAGAAATTAAAAAAAGAAATGGAAAACGTCGTTCAAAAGGCAAGCGATAATATTTCTCAAAACACAAAATCTATTGATGTGTTAGAATTAAAACTTAATAAATGGTCGGGTGAAGATGAAGAATCCTTAGTTGATGGTCAGGATAGAGATGATTTGGTGGTGGTGGTCACTCCAACACCCAAAGTTATTTTAAAAGAGAAATAGACCCAGAACTGAAGATGAGTAAGCGAGATTTGGTTGAAGAGTTACATAAGTCAGCAAGAAAAAATTTTAAACGAAGACGAGTTATAATCAGGGGTCTCGACGACTTGTGGCAAATTGATTTAGTGGAAATGGGTGCATACTCTACCGATAATAAAGGATATCGCTATTTGCTTACCGTAATCGATTCATTTTCAAAGTTTTCTTGGGCCATTCCATTAAAAACTAAACGCGGAAGTGAGGTGACTAGGGAAATGGAAAGTATATTTTCTGAATCATCACGAGTCCCAAAAAACGTACAAAGTGATCTTGGAAAGGAATTTTACAACAAACCATTCCAAACATTAATGCATAACTACAAAATCAATCATTATTCAACATACAGTCCGCTAAAAGCTTCGATAGTTGAGCGCTTTAATCGAACCTTGAAGGGAATAATGTGGAAGGAGTTTAGTCTAAATGGGTCCTATAAATGGATTGATAAAGTACAAAATTTGGTAGACAAGTACAACAACACGAAACACAGAACAATCAAAATGAAGCCCTGCGATGTGAATTCTTCAAACGAAAAGCATTTGTTAAAAACCGTTTATAATAATTTAAAAGTATTCTCAAAACCGAAATTTAGAAGAGGTGATTTTGTGCGCATCAGTAAATACAAACATGTTTTTGAGAAAGGCTACACTCCAAATTGGACAACTGAAATATTCAAAGTGCAAGCTGTTAACAACACAAGTCCAACAACGTATTTGCTTGAAGATTATAAAGGTGATCCCATACAGGGAGGATTTTATGAAAACGAATTGCTTAAGACGAAACATCCTGACTTATACTTGGTGGAAAAGGTTTTAAAACAAACAGGAAATAAATTATATGTTAAGTGGTTAGGATTTTCATCCCAACACAATTCATGGATTAAAAAAACAGATTTATCGTAATACATTTTATATTTTATTCGTTAATAAAGACAAACGTTTTAAAACAAAAAATCTTTACATCTTTCATTTCTTAATTTATAGTAAAATTTTATAAGTCTTTCGATGTTGTTACATTTTTGATAAACACTATGGCAAGCGCATGTATCCGGACCGGATTTTGCGTCGTCTTTAGACCAAGGACAATTGATAAAGTGCCTTCCGTATTTTGAATTTGTTTCATCCATTTTATAATATTGCATTAAAAATAATATATCTTTGAGAATTTCTTCGCGGTGTTCTTCCAGCAAGATGCAATTATATTTATTTAAAAACGTTAAGTAGTTTTCAAGCTTCATTTTAGCTTTATAAATGTGAATGGTCGTCACTGGTCGACAGCTTCTCCTTTACTAAAAACTTTATTTTTGTTCAACACCTACTTCATGAAACTCATTGGTTAGTGTTAAATCCATTTCCATTAAAATCTCAACAACTCTCTTGGAATTGAAAACATTTAATTTTCTCCGCAAATTCTTCTTAAATCTTTCTTCTTCTGCTTCTTCTCTATTCGATTCCATATTTACTAACTTCTCGTTTAAAGCCCAGTCTTCTTCAGCACCGAAAGAACATCCTAGTGGGAAGCCATTTGGAGTTTTATAGCTAGTGAAGCCATCAATGACTTTCCCTAGAATTGTAATTTCTCCGCCTGAAGTTATAGTTTTATTATAGAAAAAAAATTATTTCAACTAAAACAGAAATATTCACCTATCACTTCAATCTTAACGTGTTGAAAGGGTTTGAAAACGAACTCAAACTGACAACTTCGAGGGACCTCTTCAACTCTCGTTGACAATATAAGATTTCTTATTCCATTTTCGGGGGTCATATATACCTCTAAGTGTCTATTATATATCATTATATTAACAATTCTAAACGAACACCACCCCGATCCACAAACACAATATTTCCGATTTCGTGATAGTGTGTCCACCAAAAATCTTTTCCCATCCATAGTTGGTAGCTTTGTGTGGTGGTGTGTAAGTTAGCTCAGACTTATAAATTTATATCATTAACAAATAGTCTAAGAAGCGGGGGGAAATGCTATAAAAGTGTTTTATTTTTTAAAAATTAGAGCATTATCTCTGTTGTGTCCTAATAGCCAAGCAATACAATATGCGTGGAGAAATTGTTTGCACCCTTATTATGTGTGTACTATTTAGTGCCGTCCATTCGGGTGTGATACCTATAATACTGAATGGAAGTGGTGAAAATAAAGGAAATTTGGAGTTTGCATTACAGCTACCTAGTAATGATACAGTACAAATTGGATTATCATTCCAGTTGTTAAAATTCAGCAATGGGTTGAATAGTAGTTCAACTGAAGATCCTCGTGGCTCAACAACAACAGCTGTAACATTAGAAAATACAACAACTGAACCATTAGAGGGAAAATTTGTCACCATTCAAGAAGCAATTGAGGCTTTCAGGCAGGATTTGATAAAAAAAGAGCGTGAAATTGCAGGAATTATTGAAAGTGAACGACCTTTTTACAGACACTTCCAACTACAATTCAAAAACGATCTACTACTTACAATCCGTTGTACTTATGATAGCAACTTCGAAAAGAAAACCTTGAATATAAAGTGCTATGAATATCGCGAATACATGAAAGAAAGGATTCTTAGTAATGGCGAAGTGGAATTGATTCGGACGCAGGACGTAGATTATAAAACAGATGTCGAAATAATTGATGCTAGAAGTGTGAATCAACTTTATAAAATGGAAATTTCATAAAAAAAGAAGACAACAAATTGTTGAAAATTCATTACTTTTTTTATTAATTAAATAAAATATGTAAAAAAAAATTTTTTTTTTTTATTTCAACAAGTCTCTTGGAATTGAAAACATTTTATTTTCACCGCAAATTCTTCTTAAATCTTTCTTCTTCTTCTTCTTCTCTATTCTTCTCGTTTAAAGCCCAACTCCAACTGACAACTTCGAGGGTCCTCTTCAACTCAATTTCATAAAAGAAAACAACAACAAATTGTTTAAAATTGATTACTTTTTTTTTTATTAATTAAATAAATAAAATATAAAAAATGTATTTTTAATTTTTATTTTTATTTCCTGGGCACATCTGGTAGCTTCGTCAGCATCTGGTAGCCTCGACAGCATCTGAAAAATAAACAAATGATACTATTAGAAATACTCTAAGGGGGAAAAAAACCATACTTACTTGCATTAGTTTTTGGATGCAAACAGCATTTGATAGCTTCTTCCTGTTGAGGGTCCCCTCGCCACGCTATAATTTCGCGTGTTTAGCTGTGATAACGCGTCATCAGAGAGTCTTGCATATCTCGAAGGAAGAAAAATTTTATTTTCTTCCAACTCAACGCAAATGGAGTCTCCGAACTCCGTCCTTATTTTTTTTGCTGATAAGATCCTATAGGGCATGTACGGTTCCATGTCCTTTACCTTCATTAACGGCCTTGCATTGAGCGTATTCAACTCTTTAAGAGTCGCTATACGTTCAACATCAATAAGAAGATTATCATCATCATCATTATCATTGAATGTTGTTGTTGAATGTGAATCCATGTCCATTTCTAATAAAGTTTTTGTAAATTAATTGCTGGAAAAAATTAAAAAAAGAAAAATTATATAGATTATTTAAACAAAAAAAAAATGGTAATATAAATTACCTACTTACCTACTTCGATGTAGTTGACTTATAATGGTCAAACAATTTTCAGAGCTCCGTTTTATACCAAAAATTGTATGATAAAATATTGATAGTTCACACGATTTTTAACTATATGATATAGCGAAATAAACTTTTTAATAAAATCATAAAACCACAATAATTTAATTTTCGTAAAGAAAATATTGAAAATTCACACGATTTTTTAACTATACGGTATAGCGAAATAAACTTCTTAACCACAAAAAAAAAAATTCAAAACAAGTGGTTCCACTTTTTTTCCATAAACGGTGAATCCTCATAATCCAATTCATTAAGCGCACTCTAATCAACTTTACTACATCACTATAAGAACCAAAAAAAAAAAAAAACCTTCAGCATGTGTCTCCATTATCAACTTCATTAAAAACACAATTTTTTTAACCACAAAAAATTCAAAACAATTGAGACACTTTTTTTATCATATATGACTAATCCACATTGCTTAATTAGCAACACGTACTCTTATCAACTTTCCTATCAAGGTCATTATACTTAAAAACCACAATTTTATATCTATGTTTATATGTATGTGTGTATGAGTACAAACCTAATCTACAATTGATGACGTCATGAGACTCGAATCTACAATTGATGACGTCATGAGACTAACCACAAGTCACTTCCGGTCCAGAACACCCATATCCCTACTACTCACGAAATTAAAACTTAATGAACATCTGTAGGTATACTAGGAGAACAGATCGAAAACAAATCTTTGAGAGGGGGTAATGGCGTACGGAGGTGGGGGGTTAAAAACCTTAGGTTACGATATCTCACGAACCAATTTCACTAGACAAATAAAATTTGGTTTCTGTATTAAGGTTGACAAATAAAGTTTGCTGAAAGTAAAATTTTTTAAGAAGGTGGTGGAGCATGGAAGTGGAGGGGATAAGAACTTTTCTAAAAAACCACGTCTCATATCTCAAGAACAGTATAAGAGAGATGCTTAGATTTTTTACCAGAAGTAGGCCTAATAGACCCCTAGCAGAAAAAAAAATGTTGGTTGTGAGGGTGCATAGGGTGAGGGAGGCAGGGATGTTAATATCGGAAAAAAATATCGATATATCGATATTGAAAAAAATATCAATATCGGCTGACGATATATCGAATATTTTTTTCAATGAAAAATAAACTCCAATGCTGCATCAAACTTAACATTAATCAAAAATACGGCTCATACGGCTTTTAGCAAAACGAAAGCAAATAAATAAATGACATTTGATTTCGTTGCCTTCGGTTATGAAATAAAAATAATGCCTTTTTTGATCGAAATAAAGTTTCCGGATAGAAATACTTTTATTTTTTATATATATTATTTTTAAAAAATAAGGATAAAAGGGGCAAAATCAAAAAAAGTATTAAGAGCAATCTTGATTTTAATTATCTATAAATGAAATATTATATATTGACATGTTTTAAAAATGTAAGCTTATGAGAACCAGTACTTTTCTGGGACAGTTGTTAAGAATACTCGCTCCTTAATATGCTCTCCAGTAAGCCGACTGCGATCATTTGGCACCACAATATTTATTGCCGACGCAACTCTTTCGGATGACACCGATGAGGCAGGGACAATCAGGTATTTCTGAATGATATCCGACAGAACTGGTGTGAAATGACGGCTATCAAACCAAAATTTTATTGGATCCGAATCCGGTGTTCTCATCATGTTCAACTCATTTGGGATGGACCCTTGACTTGGAACTGTCTGACTGGTAGAAGCTGCTTGCACTACGAATTTTTCATGTCGAGACCAAAGTAATGTCGATGCAATTTGTTGTTTCAACAGAGATAGACTATGTGTGATGTGTCCTCTAATACAAACATACTTGAAAGAGCAAGATAAAAAACCAATAACAACAAGGTACGGAGCGGTTAGATACCTGAACACAAGATAGTTGCCTGGTTGCCTCGTCGTACATAGGTTTGTGTTGGCGCCTGAAGTGAAGATTTGCGTGCATGCGTATGCATATGTCACGTACCTTGAACCTAGTTTCGACAGATATGGTTTCCGTGATCGAAAATTTTTTTTCTACTTTCAACGTTTTTGGCATTTCACATAAATAAGCAGAAATGCAGATTAAATGCAAAAAACCCGTTCGATTTCTAAAATATGATATACTTAAAAAAAATATCGAGCCCGATAGTCGGATTTCAATATCGATATATTGATTTTTACAATATCGGCCGATATTATCGATATATCGTTCAAAAAATATCGCAATTTCGATATATCGAAATTTTTTTAACATCCCTAGAGGGGAAAAAGTTCGGATTTTTATATCTCGAGAATCTATAATCATCATAAGGTGAAACTTGATATTTAGATAGAACTATAGTAGTAGCATGTTGGAAAAATATAATTTTTTATGGGGGTAGTATAGTACGGGGGTGGGGGGTATTTTTCCTAACTATAGAACGGCTTATGCTAGAAAGTTCAAACTCGATATGTATATGTAAATCGATTAGAAAAGTAATATTGATTAAAAAAAAATTCAAATATCTATTGGAGTTCGGAATGGGGGCAAAAAAAATGATCACTGAAAATGGAATGCATATATTTTTACGATTTTCGTCATATCTCTTAGGTCTTCCCAAATATTGAATTCATTTTTATTCTACGGATTCTTCATATAAATACGTAGAAAGCGTTATCCGGATTTTTTGATCCAGGTAAAGAGGTTGTATACATTTTCATGAATTCAGCCATATCCCTCCGGTATGATTAGATATCGAATAACTTTTTACTTCCACGGAATTGTTCAATAATCACCTAAAATTCTTTTTCAAGTTTTTTCTTTTTTCAACCCCTAAGAGTGTTTAAACGGGTTGAACAAAATTTTCACGAATTTCGTCATATCTCTTAGGAGTGATAAAACATGGCTTTTTTAGGTTTTCAGTCACATAGTAACCTACACCGCATCTCAAAATTAAACACGTTTCGGACTTCTACCCAAAAATAATAAAGTTGCGCCCAGACTATTGGCAGATTTTTATTTTATTTTATTATTATTTTCATTTTTATTTTTATATTAATTTTTTTCTATAATATTAGGGTTTAGTAATGACCGTTTCACTAGAGACACTAGAGACTAGAGTAGTGGAATTTGAAATAAAATATACTCTAGAAAATATCGCACACCCTGTATTATAAACCAGTATATAATTGCATAGAACAAGTACATAGTAAATTTAAAACAGTTACACAACTAACTAAATTCAGTTTCAAATAAATGTATATTGCGACGCTGGACCACTTGATCCAGAGACCTAAAATATAAAGGTTGAGTTTTTATTTAACTACCTATCCCACAGAAAAGCTTTAAATCATACAAAATAAATTACAAATGTTGACGTACATAAGTCTGCTGTTTGAATTTAATGTTAAACAAATCTGTTAATGGCGATGCTAATGCTTTTTGAGATATTGAAGTCTAGTTGCCGAAATTCTGCGATGTAACTCAGCTATTAGATTCGTTAGCAGGATTAGAGTAAAGAGAAGGTAAGTACCTCTCAAGTCCGACGATATACATATTAAGATGGTTTTCATTTCGTGCCTATAAAGAATTGTCAATAATTGTCATCCCAAAAGGCGTAAATTGGCGATAAAAATGTTTCATTTTATTTTAAGACCTAAGAGATTATTCTACATGATACTTATTCAATCGACTGGTTTTTCGACTGCAAAAGGGTGAATTGTCAAATATTTCGCTTGTCATAAAAGGGTACTCTAACCTTGGAAACAAAACTTTAACGAAACCGAGCGCCATTTATTAGTAACACAGTACTGAAAAACGAACAAAATATTTCGTCGCGAAGAAAGAACGAAATATTCCTTTTTTTTTATATAAGATTTGACAGTTCATTTCGTTTCGCTCGGAACACAGTACAAGGCTTCATATCAGTTCGTGCTCGATAAATTTTGTGTGAGTTATATTTTGTTGGGTTGTGTGCCGGAATTGTAATTTCTTGCCAATATTTTAATTTCTTTCAAATTTCGCGCGCTTTTATTTCACTGGCATCTAGTAGCGAACTGTATAATTTATTTCACTCTACTTCGAAGGTACCTTTTCGTTTGTTTTCGTTTCTCCGAACACAGTACTATACTTAGGTTTTAGGTAAGGTGGGTGGTCTACTCGCGACCAAGCACATATACCGCCAATATGTCCGTTGTGATCCCACATGCACGGGAAAAGGTACCCGTGTACTCAAGATAACATCTTAGGTAAACCACCCCGCCAGCCTGACAAACTGCAGCAGCTTGTCCAGCTTAATGCTTGCGAATTCGCCCAAGTCTATGGCGAAGCACGTACTTAAAGTACGTTTGCGCCTCCAAGCCAGACCCGCGCAAAGCAAGTGGAAAATACTTTCCTCGGCATCGGGTTCACTACAGCTGCGACACAGATCTGTAACGTTGCAACACCTAGTCTTCTGGCGTGCCGGCCGATCAAGCAATGGCCCGTCAGTACACCAATTAGGATACAAAGAGTATTCCTATCTCCGAGTAGGATAAACTTTGTCCTGCTTTGAGCTGCCTGGCCACGAGACACGATATGAGTCCTGCCCATCTTGTGTTAGCCTCTGATATGGCTATGGCCTATCCTATACTTAAGATCGGGATTTTTAACATCTGGTGAAACAATAACTAACGGCGAGGGATAAGCTACAACACCAACGTCTTGGCGTGTCGAACAATTAAAATATAAATATTGCTAATATAATATATCAACAAAAGCGTAGCCGCGAGATGCGGCTAGTTCAGAGATATATATTTACAAAAAAAATTTAAGATACTTACTTACTGAAGATTGGATTTGTTGTTGGATATACTCGTGTAAATATCCAAAATCTTCCTATCGAATTCTTTATAGAACAAAAAAATTACAGTGTGAATTATCCAAAAATCGCAATATCAGCAGAAAATTTTCATGTCACGAAGGAAACTCGAATATAACATGTCCCATGTTGCTGAGTGTGAGAATTGATTGCAGAGTTACCACCCAGGACGGCATTTACTGTAATTTAGTGGTGACAAAAAGGGCAACAAGAACTACATAAATACAAATCCATACATACGACTATACCTATACAGTTATCTACGAACAATGCAATGAATACAATACTTACCATAAATAATCTAAGAGCCACGGTCGACAATGTGCGGACCATTAGCAAAAATGTAAAGTGTGCGTCGCCCTCTTTCTGTGCGATATGTAGGAGTGAATTTTTAAGCAATCAGGATACTAAAGAGATGCCATAAAAAGCAATGAAACTGTTTTTTTTTATTACCAGGAAGTTCCTTCCTAGATATTTCTGGGGAAGTTTGTGTCAACGAAGAGGGTCATTGGGAATGTGATCCCGTCCAGTATATAAATGAAGAGCCTTTGCACTGTGTTTCATTTTTTATTAATTTGCCGCAGAAGGAAATATCATTGCGGTCGGAAACAAAGTTTAATCAAATCAGAAAAGTTTCTGCTGGTGGGAGTGGTTATTGTTAAATGCAATATCAGCAGTTCTCCGAGGGTGGTCAAATGATGACGATTCAAATTTGTACATCAAGATGGCAATAGGAATTCAAGATCTGGTTATTGTGAGATAACTGGTAATTGATCAGCATCAAGCAATCAACAGAAAAGATGTATACATGCATTCAGTGGCGGTGCTGATAGTTTTGGCGCCCGGCGCACTTTCTACGCTTTGGTGTCCCAAATTTTATATTTTGTTTTCGAAAAATGAAGGATAGTTTCCAAGATTTAGCATGATATAAATAGAGGAGATGGTGTTAAAGTGACCCCTGCTGTTAATTTGGCACGCTAATTATTTCTAATAATTCACCATATCATTTATGGTTTGCGTTACAAATCGGGCTTTCTGATATGTCACAGATAAACACCATAGAACAAAACTGAAATAAATTGCTTATTCATGGGTCATTCCATCAAGAATCGCCAAAGTTGTGACCTTACCATCTCTACTAGTGAAAAAAATAATTGAAATTCAATTTTTGTGTCTATCTCATTGTTTTGTTAGTTATAGTATGTTAAAGTTTTCGCAAAAATGGTGTCCGAGTGCCCTTTCAAAACTCTCGCTGGTAATTTTTATCCTAGAATAATAAAATATCTTTCAAAACATATCAAAAAATTAACTTGAGATCCTAATACCCTGTATAGACTATGCATTTTAAACGCATTTAAGTAGGTAAATTTAACATGTTAAAA
This sequence comes from Beris morrisii, assembly GCA_951812415.1. Classification (NCBI taxonomy): domain Eukaryota; kingdom Metazoa; phylum Arthropoda; class Insecta; order Diptera; family Stratiomyidae; genus Beris; species Beris morrisii. The sequence continues at coordinate 98,226,679 of OX638311.1, forward strand.
AAGTAGTGTTCAGACTAGGCAACTCGTTTTATTTTGATACATGATAGCTTGATGTGATTTGTTTTGACAAGTAGATATTCAGCTGTGTTTCATTAGCAAATTTATGCTTTCTAAATTGTTTGAAACCATTTAGTTTGTATAGCAGTAATGAAAAGGGAATTTATTAGCTAATGCAGTCGTAGCACAAGCACAAAATTGAGTTTCTACAACATTAAATAGTTTCTTCCAAAGTTTACTTCGATTTCCGCGAGGGTCGCAGTACATGTTTTCGGTTAAACGCGTAGTAGCTACGTGTTTTCGAAAACGCGTCCGGAAAGTGTTTTCAGCGCATTTAACTCGATTTAAACGCGTCAATCTCTTAGTCTGAACATAGTATAAGTTAATTTTTTGGTATGTTTTGTAAAACAGTATAACCTACAAAATATAAAAAAAAATCGTTATTCTTGAAAAAAAATTTCAAGGATCATTTTTAGTAAATTTTTTTTATATTGCGACAACCTTCCCTTTTAAAATAAGCCCTATTTTATTATTCTAGGATAAAAGTTGCCAGAGATATGAATTTTCAAAGAGGACTCGGACACCATTTTTGTGAAAACTTTAATATACTGTTGCGAGCTAGGGGTTCGCCGGGATTTCAAGTAAAACACAATTCGTTTAAAATCAAAATAAGTAACAATTTATTTAATTCGCACTTTAATTATATTCGCACAATTATTCGCACTGTATGGCAACACCGCCCGCTTATCTATCTCGCTTGATTCGATCACACGTAATCGATCGCTTTCCACCAATACGGTCGCGTATACACGCTGGCTGTCACAGTCGACATAATAAAAATTACTATGTCCCTCGCTGAAAGCTTTATCTGCTTATACCAGTTGTCTGCAGTCGAGACTGTGCTTGAATTTTCGTTCGGTGGTGTGTGTAAGGTTCTAGTGAGCTTGAGATCATTCCATTTGATCTTCTAGGCTGTTCTAATACATTCGAGCGCATTCGATTAGAGGGGAGATATAATCGTGTTGCTCCGCTCTCCTTATTTACTCAACTAGGCTTTTGATTGGGTTACTTTGCAGCTTAGGTATTCGGTTGTTGCTGTTTCCCTATTCGTAATCGATCGAGTTGCGCGGTGGCCAGGCTTACAAGTAACAATACTATACTCTTAACTAACAAAAAAAAGGGATAGAAACAAAAAAATCTGCCAACAGTCTGGGCGCAACTTTATTATTTTATGGGTAGAAGTCCGAAACGTGTTTAATGATGAGATGCGGTGTAGGTTACTATGCGACTGACAACCTAAAAAATAACGTTCCAAATAGCCTCCTATTTCTTAGGTTGTTAGTTTATTTATTTATTTATTTATTTAGAAAATGTAAACCCCTATACAATAAGGGGGCCCATGGATTTTCGGCCAGGCCAACTGGGGCATATGGCACGTCGTGCTATATTTTTAATTTTAGATTACATAAGGTTTTGTTCACAATAATGATATGTATGTATATGTAAAAATTAAGATGAATTGTGCAATAATGTGAGAATGCATAATGTGCAAGACTGATACAATTTATACCGAATTCAAAGCAATAACAAGGTGAGCGTGTTAAGTGGCTAAAAACTAATGTACAGTAGTTCATGCTTAATGCTAGATAGAAGTTACATGTATGTAAGTAAAAAGGTAAATATAAAAATTATAATAAGAATAAGTGTGTAGATTGTGCAAAAGCGTGATAAACAAAACTGATACAATTCATGTTGATTTAACTAATAATAAAGTAAAGAATGAAATAATAAAGTAACAGGTGAGAACTAAAATCATGATAGAGCTGAGTACAAGTTAATTCATGCTTGATTCATGTATATGTAGATAAAATAAGCAATAGTGCCCAGTTATTAAAAAATGGTGTGTAACGTATTAAAAATGGAAATGATGAAAAAATAATAAGATGATAGTGCAATGATAAGGTTACTACAATTGCTACATGCTTAATTAGTACTTAATTCTAGTTAATTCAAGGAGAATGAAGGAAGGAGGTAATTCAAAGGATTGATACTTATGTTAAATGAGGTGTGTGATTCGATGGTGATTTAGGAGTTGAAGGAGTAGGTCTGGTTCGTTGGTGGATAGGAGGGTGGGGAGGGGGGGGACGGCGTTATGGAAATAGCGGTGGGTTTTTCTGCAGTGGACTAGGAGATGCTCCATGGTTAGCGGCATCTGACATACAAGGCAGCCGGGTTGTGGTGTCTTTATTATTCGGTACTCATGGGTGAGTCTGGTGTGTCCTAGACGCACCCTGGCGATAATAACGGATTCTCTTCTCAGCTGGTCGGTATTGTAGGTTGGCGGGTCCGGGCTGCCCCAGTGGCTCGCTAGGAAGGTGGAGAAGGTTGTCCAGCGCCTGGTTAGCTGCTGCTTCAGGTGGGTTCTGGCGGTTCGTCTCAGGAAGCTGTTACAGGACGGTATGATTTCCTCTACGTGCGAGGATATGGGGCGATTGGCCAGCTTGTCAGCTTCTTCATTACCAGCTATGCCAACGTGGCCTGGGATCCAAAAAAGATCGATTCCGGCCGGGTTGGCACGTATAATCTCTTGGAGGTATCGGGTCGTTGGATCTCCTGGACGTTGGTTCTGTAGGGCGTCGACTGCCGATTTGCAGTCAGTGAATATGACTGCTGGGTGTGCGGCCGTTCTGGCCAGTTCCGCGGCTTGTAGAATGGCGTATGTCTCTGCCTCGTATATGCTGACATCCATGTGTAGTTTGTAGGACAGTTGCCCTTTTGGTGTCGTGGAGTCTGGTTCCATGGTGATGACGGCTGCTGTTGTATGGGAGACGGATTTAGACGCATCCGTACAGTACCGGGTGCGGCCGGTGAGTTCGTTTAGGTGGCTGTGGTGTAATTGTTGGTACTGGGCAGCTGGTGTATTTGTTTTTGATGGGTACCATGTGCTGCTAATCCTGCTTCGGTTGGAGTTTGTGGATCTTGGATAGTAGGGGGGGCTAGGGATAGGAGGGGGGATGTTGGGGCAGTGTTTGAGGAGTGTGAGGCGAGCGCACCATAGCGCTGAGTTGGAGTTCCTTGGCGTTGGTCCATCGATGATTGCGGCTGGTGTGTTTTGGAGAGTCTGGAAGTGCGGACTTCTTGTGTTGATGGTATTCTTAGCGGCGATGTTAATTTGTGCTTTTTGCACTAGTGTGTCTACACTGTCGCACCCCGGCTCAACGTGGAAAGCTTCAATGGGGGAGGTGCGGTAGGCGCCAAGAGCGGCTCTTATAACTTTGTTGACTGCCACTTGTAGATTGTCTGAGTTGGTCTTGGAGCTGACCCCGTATATGGATAGACAGTAGTTTATGTGTCCGCGGATGAGTGTGCGGGCGACGTGTAGTAAAGCTGCGGTGGATGCTCCCAGTGTTTTGGAGGCCAGTACTCTGATCAAGTTTGTTACTTTGTCCATTACGGCGATAATGTGGCGGTAGTGCACATTCCACTTTAAATTCGTTGTGAATGTTAGACCAAGGATTTTACACGCAGGGAGTGGTCGTAGCGCGGGTTCTTCGATTATGTTTGTGGCGGAAGCGCGAGTTCGTTTTCTTGTAATGGTGATGCGTTCACCCTTGTCGAATGGCAATTTGGCTCCGGTCTTTCGGCACCAAGCGTCGATGGTTGTTTTGACTCGTCTATAGGTGTCATTGAAGAGGGGATGGGAGGAAGTGATCAGGATGTTGTCGGCGTAGAGGTAGTGTTTGATATGCGGGATATCAGAGAGCAGTTGTGAAAGCGAGTGTGTGTACACGTTAAATAGTACTGGAGATAGGGGAGATCCTTGAGGCAGAGCGTTGTCGATGCTATAATGTTTGGATGTATATCCATTGACTCTCACCATTATGGATCGAGCCGAAAGGAAGTTGTCAATGGTTTGGATGAATCGGGTATCAATACCCCAGATGGTGAGTTGTTTGGTGACTACTGTTTTGATTACCCGGTCAAAGGCCTTCTCGAGGTCAAGGGAGAGGACATGGTACTCCTGTTTGTTGGCAAGTGCCTGTCTGGCATGGTGTTCGAGCTCGAGCAGGAGAGAGGTTGTACCTCTCCCCGGTCTAAAACCGTGCTGCTCGTCCGACAGTACACCCTCCAGTAGGGCGCCAAGCCTCTTACCCAGGATCCTTTCAAAAACCCTTGACAGGCAAGGGATCAGTGAAATAGGACGGAGATCCTTGGAGGTTATAGCTATAGAAGCTGAGTTCGATCGCTTACGGATTGGCACTTGGATAACTCTCTTCCACATGTGTGGAAGGGAGCCCTGCGCTAGGATCAGGTTAAACAAGCCGACTAGTCTGGACTTCAGATAGTTCGAGGATTGTCTGATCTTCTCGTAAGTGATTCGGTCGTGTCCTGGAGCTGATCCCTTGCAGGAACTAAGCACCGAGGTTAGTTCCGCAAAGGAGATTGGGTAACCAAGTGATCTATCGGGGTCAGGTGCGTGGACTGTGGGAATGTAGTGTGCCGACTGTTTGTCGGCGAGTTGTTCGGATGAAAATTTTGAGTCCGATGAATAATTAGTCCAACATAGAGCCAGGTGTTCGGCAATATGCAAGGAGTTAGGTCGGTAGTTAAATTAGGGATTAGACTAGGAGGTCTACCCCCGAAGATAGATTTAACTTTTTTCCATGCATCGGCTAGATTAGAGCTGGGATCGATGGAACGGGCAAAAGAGTTTCCGTTTTCTCTTTTCGCAGCTTTAATCATTCTCTTGGTGATGGCCGCTTCGCGACGATACGCTACTAGGTTGGTATCTATCGGGTGCCTGTGAAAACGTTTCCAGGCTCTATTTCTGGACTTAATTGTTTGTAAGATTTCCCGGTTCATCCATCGCGGTTGAGAACTGGGGTTTGGGGTAGAAGTGGGGATGGATGAGGCTGCTGCAGTGTGGAGTATCCTGACGAGGCGAGCCGCCTCCTGATTCACATTTTCCGAGTTCGGATATCTCTCTGCCACTTCGTCCATGGCAGCTCTATACTTCTCCCAGTCGGCACGTGAAGTGACGTATCTGGGGGTTGGTCTATAGTTAGCCAATCCTTGAGTCGATCTTATGATGACTGGCAGATGGTCACTGCCTTCTGGGTTGGTATGAAGCTCCCATGTGAGAAACGGAACAAGCCTGGAGGGAACGAGTGTCAAGTCGATAGCCGTCATGGTGGATCCGGTCGAGATGAGCGTGGGCGAGCCATCGTTGAGCAGGACGAGGGATGCGTCCTCAATCCAGTCCGCCACCAACCTCCCCCTGCAATCCCAACGCCCACCTCCCCATAGGGGGCTGTGCGCGTTGAAATCACCACCATAAATGGTGTTCTCGGGAAGCTGATCGGTCAGACTGGACAGGTCGGCAGTGGTAATCCCCCGCCCACACTCAAGATATGCCGACACCACGGTCAGCGAAGGATCGGATCCTACCGTGACGGCACAAGCCAGAAAGTCGACATTTAGTTCAACCTGTTCGGAGGCTAAAGAGTTGTGAACCAAGATGGCGACACCGCCATGCCTGGTTTTCCTAGGTGTGTTGTAACCAATATAGGAATAGGCTCCGAACCTACTAGGTTCTTCGCCCGGAAGAATATTGGTTTCCTGCAGTAGTATGATGTGGGGTTGGTATCGGGAAATAAGGATGTCTAGGTTAGGACGATTGGAGTAGAGGCCTCTGGTGTTCCACTGAAGGATGCAGAGGCTACGGGATGGGTGAAAAGGAGATGGGGTCAATGGGGAACATTATAGCTCGGGCTCAGGTTCAGATCCGTCCGAGATTACTACAGTCTCCATCGGAGTAGACGTAGTTTCGGAGGGGGTCATTTGCATGACAGGTTTATTCAAAACCAGGCTTTGAAATATTAGGTTAGATTGTGGCGATAAGCCAGAAGATATTTCATCTAAGGTTTGTTGTTTCTGGGGGGGTTTTTAACTGTTTAATGGTGGTTGTTGAGTTTACTATATTGTTAGTGGTAGAGATAGGTTGGTGTTGGTGGGTTGATGTGGAGGCTACAAATGTGTCTATGGCGGGGTGTTAGGTGGAGGGGTTGTGTTGTTGTTGGGTGTATTGTGAGAAGTGGAAGGTATGTTCTGGGAGGGGGAGGTTGTTATGGTGTTGTTAGTAGGGTTTTTGGTGTGGGTAGGGGTGGTAGGTGTGTTATTTTTTGGATGGAGGGATGTGGTGGTCTGGGGTGGGGTGTTGGTAAGGGGGGTGGGGGTGTGGGAAGGTGGGGGGATGGGAGTTAGGTTTGTGCTGGAGGTAGGTGGGAGAATGTTAGTGTGTGTGGTTTTGGCGGCCTGCGCGTAGGATACGGTGTTGGATGATGGTTTGTTTTTAAAGTAAAGTTTTTTCGCCTCAAATTGGGTGCATTTACGTTGGGTTCTAATTTTTAAAATTTCCTTCTGCTCTATGAAGGAGGGACATACTTTACTGCTTGGCTGGTGGCCCGCGGCCTTGCAGTTTATACAGAAAGTAGTCGTACATTTGGTGTCATGTGGTAGAGGTCCAGAGCAGGCGACGCAGGCCTCGGTCTCTTCACAATGGTTCTTTGTGTGACCGAGTCTTTGACAGTTCCTGCATCTAAGGGGGTTGGCGAAGTACTCCCTAACTTCGACACGTTCGAAGCCAACATTGAGGTGGCTCGGGAGTGTGTAGAGATTCAAGGTAAGAATGAGGAGCCCTGAGGGTTTTTGAGTTTTAGGGTTCTTAAGCTGAGTGACCTCAACTACGTTTTGGTCTTTGAGACCGAGTAGTATTTCCTCCTGGGTTAAGTAAATTAATGATGAGGCGTACACTATGCCTTTGCACGTATTTAATCTACCGTGCAGGTGGCAGTTTACATGGATATCATGTACCCGGGTAGTAGCTAGAAACTTTTCAGCGATCGCTTCATTATCGCACAAAATAAGGAGGCTCCCATCCCGTAGGAATGAGGAGTTTGAATATCTTGTGGATATTTGGTCCACACCTTTTTTTACAATAAATACATTATGCTGTTGTAGCGTCTTCTTTTTAGGGTCGGACGTCTGAAGCACCACAAATTTGGGGGTTACTACGGATTTCGCAGCGGGTTGGGGCATGTTTGGATATGCGGTTGTGAACTCATTGGATAGGCCGGTTATCACTTCACGGGCGCGAGGCCTTTTCCCTTTGGGGGATGTGGAAGGAGACGGAAGGGTTTCGGGAGCATTCGCCAGCGATGCAAATTTATTTTTGCTGGCCATGCCAGCCATGGGGGAAAGTAAGCTTGGTTGATTGTCAGAATATGTCTCGGTGCACTAGAATTACCTGTTTTTGCTAGCCGGATTGTGTTTTAACTGTTTATATCACTAGAATGTCACTGGCACAGTAATATTTGGGCGCGCGTAGCGCTCCAATTGTTTAGTAGGTTCACAAAGTCCCTAAGAAAAAGTTGGGCCAACGGCCCTAACCTAAAAAACACTATTCCTCTAAGTCTCTATCTTAGGAACACTTAACCACCAAAATAGAGGCTCACCAGGGGTGAGATACACGCGGGGGTGCTACACTGATAGTTTTCGTCACAATCCACTCACTTAATCGCTCTAAATCCACTTCCGTTCGCGAGACCATTTCGTGAACGTCAGCTCCGGCTGACGTTTAACACGCGAATCTTAGGTTGTTAGTCTCATAGTAACCTACACCGCATCTCATCATTAAACACGTTTCGGACTTCTACCCATAAAATAATAAAGTTGCGCCCAGACTGTTGGCAGATTTTCTGTATTTACTTACGTATTTTTTTATCAATAGAATAATTCATAGTAGTAAAAGCGAATTCGATCACAATAAACCTAAGAGATTTTCGGAATCAGTGAAAACTTGAACAATACCCCCAGGGGGTTTAATTGAGAAAAATACTTAAATCGGTTTTTCACCGACTACGTTTAAAGCTTGTAGAAGTAAAAGTGAATTCCAAATCTCAATATACCTTAGAAATATATCAGAATTCGTGAATATGTACACAATCACTTTACACCACCTTAGGGGTTGGATATCGCAAAATTTTGAAGATCATTACTGGCGCTTATATAAATAGCCCGCAGAAGTAAAATTGCTTTGATAGCTCGACATGTCTAAAAGTTTTAACGAAGTTTATAAAAATGTGGATTCACGGACATTTTTTTTACTCAACCTCTGAACGCCAATGAAAATCTGAACTTTTTTTTTGTTTTAATTACTCTAATAGTACATCTACATATACGTACTAAGTTTCAACCGTTTCTGAGATATAAGAAACCACCCCTCTCCCCGGTACCTTGATACCCCTATCAAAAATTTTATTTTTCTAGGATGTCTCCATAGTGGCTCTATATAATCCTAAATTGTTAGCTTTCTATTCATTATGGTTTTTGAGAAAAAAAAATCAGAATGTTTTCCTTTCTACCCCCTTTCACCATTACCCCCAACACCCACACCAACAAAATTTTTTCCCTACTAGAAGTTTACCGACCCCAACTCCTGTAAAATTTTCAAGATCATATCTGATACGGTTTCTGAGATATAAAAATTAAATTTTTTGAAAAATTGCTGTTCCCCACTTTCGTGCTCCACCTCCTCCCTCAAAAAATTTAGTTTCGGTAGACTCCTCTTGTGATCCCATATACAGAAACTAAATTTTATCTTCCTGGTGTAATTGGTTCGGAAGATATTGTAATCCAAAGTTTTTCAACCCCCACCCCCACACCCTACCACCCCTCTTAAAAATTGAGTCCATTATCATAGTACTACATAAGTTCCAAGTTTCAGCCTCCTAGTATAAGTGGTTCCTGAGATCTAGAAACCAAAATTTTTCGTCTAAAACGCTCCCCTCTCCTCTCTCCTCATACCCCCACCCCTCGAAAATATACCAGTCGTAAGGGTTCACCCAATCTACCCACCATACAAATTTCAATTTAATATCTCAACGGGTTTGGGAGCTGCTTTCAAACGATTTTGCGAACGGCGTACAACGGACGGCGGACGGCGGACAGACGGACATTTTTTTTTTTGCTTTTTTGGGGTTTACTAGTCCTAAAACGTGAAAATACGAAATTTCAGGGTAGCAATATTTTTTTTAATTTCAGGTCGATCACAATACTTTATTATTAAAAAATATATAATAATAAAGTAAAATTGAAATTTAATTATTTTTTTCACTAGTTCTTCATGTACAAAAATGTTCAAAAGAATCGGAGATGGTAAGGTCACAAATTTCGTAATTTTTGGCGAGTCTTGATGGATGGCCCTTATACGAAGGATCGCCTTGCTTTCGCAAGATATGCAAAATTAATTCCATCAACATCTGTGATTGCCTTCAAAGGTGCATCTTATGAGAATCAATGGAAGAATATATCAAAAGATCTCACGGAGTAAAATGTAGCCGCAATCTTCAGAACTGTGGATGTGATACAGGATGATGAACAGATCAGCTCGGATAGAAGTACTGAAAGTAGTGAATACATACAATTCGACCAGGGACGTCAGTCTTACCCAGGAGGCAAGATCTTTTTCACTGCATATAAATATTCATTTCAGTCGATATTAAGATATGCAATGTACGGTATGCATGCGCGCACGCATAGTTCAAAGAGTACGTAATTTTTATACTCTAGATGAAATCATATAGAGTATTATAAGTTTAATCCAGCCCAAAAGTTTGTAACGCATAGAACCAAGCCTCGGACGAAAAAAAGTTATATATTATTTTTTGTTTATTTGTGGCCAAAAACCTCAAATCCGCCTGACGTCCGTCCGTCCGTCCGTCCGTCCGTCCGTCCGTCCGTCCGTCCGTCCGTCCGTCCGTCCGTCCGTCCGTCTGTCCGTTAGCACGATAACTCAAGAACGCCTTCACCTAGGATCTTGAAATTTTGAATTTCGATGTTTGGTTGAATTTGTAAGGCTAAGTTCGTTAACGGGCAAAATCGTCCTACTCCTTCGGGTAGCTGCCATACAAAATGTCCTTAAAACACGTGTTCAAGAATATTGGTCGATAACTTCAGAAGGGCTTAAGCTACGTCTTTGAAATTTTGTATGTGTCATTTTTCCAATAGTTGCAGCTAAATATATGATCATGAAGAAAATCCTATTAGTCCTTCGTGTAGCTGCCATACAAATATCCTGTCAAAATGTATTCACTTAATTTACAAAACTCACAATAACTCAAGTAATCTTTTAGCTACGAATTCGGAATTTTTTACAAGTTAGTTTTGAGTGAAAAGGAAGTCGGAGTTTACTAATCAGCGAAATCCTTTTACTCCTTCTGGTAGCTGCCATACAAAATGTCCTTAAAACACGTCTTTAAGAATATTGGTCGATAACTTCAGAAGGGTTTAAGCTACGTCATTCAAATTTTGTATGTGTTATTTTTCCAATAGTTGGAGCTAAATATATGATTATGAAAGAAATCCTGTTAGTCCTTCGTGTAGCTGCCATACAAATATCCTGTCAAAATGTATTCACTTAATTTACGAAACTCACTATAACTCAAGTAATCTTTTAGCTACGAATTCAGAATTTTGTACAAGTTAGTTTTGAGTGAAAAGGAAGTTCGAGTTTACTATTCAGCGAAATCCTTTCACTCCTTCTGGTAGTTGCCATACAAAATATCCTTAAAACACGTGTTCAACAATATTTTCCGATAACTTTTGAACGCTTCAAGCTACGAATTTGAAATTTTGTACACATTAATTTTTGAATAGTTCCAAGGAAAAGGATAAATATGTAAGAAATCGAGTGAGTCCTTCCTGCACCTCCCATGTGAAAGTCCTTTAAAAAGGACTTTTTTTTCGATGACTTACCCAGTTCAAGGTATGAAGTTAAACACTGAATATTGTCTTTTAGTTTTGAGTAGCAATCTAATAGCAGTCCTTAATAAAGGACATACAACATGCACACACTTAGTTCTACTTTATCCCCAATTACAATATAAATCGGAGTTCAGTATTCATCTAGAGTATTATACGATTGGCTTGCAGCCGATCGTGACTGCAGTATGTTTTTTAACTCCTTTAAAAATAGACTTTCTTGAAAAAAGCAAAAATTCACGGTACCCTACAATTCTGAAATTGCCCCCCCTCCCCCAAATTACGTCCCTGAATTCGACATCTAATATTGAAACAAATTGTGAAGGATCCTTTCCTAGTGACCAAAGAAGTAAAATATACATTCAATTGTGATTTTTTGAAGTAGAATGAATGTCCTGGAGCTGAAGGCGATAATTATATGAGATTTTCGCCTATAAAATTTATTTTTTTTAGCTATTTTTCCTATGGCTTTATGCACACATTTAATTTGGCTCTCCGGTGCCATATTACCACTCATTTCAACGATTGTCGTATGCAAAAATTTCTGGATTTAAATAATTTTTTAGAAACTGTTAGGCTTTCTTCCAATTTTAAGTAATTAGTTTTGCTGACATAACGAAACAATTTAAAGTAGCCTTTGAAACGTAATTACAATTAGCACTTATTTTTTTCCACAATAAAACCTAGCAAGCAAAATATTACATTTTCTTTGGTCGTCAAACAGTGCTCCCAACTCGTGAAAATTCTAAATATTTCAATTTTCTCGATAACATTAGAACAACTGTATAGAAACATATAATATTCATAAATCTTTATTAAAAATAACTGCACATTCAAATACATAATATTAAAAAAATAACTACATAGGTAGTTCTTATTCCTTTGCGAAATATTTTACATTTTGTTTCAAATAAAACAACTCATTAAGGCCTATGTATGGTCTATCTTTTTAAAAGATTAAAGACACAACAGTCTCTCAGTAAAGACTGCTGATACTATCATTGTCATATAATGAATCGGCAAGATTAAGAAAGGTTCTCTCTAAAAACCCCAACGATGAATATCTTCATCCAGGATGACGGAGGGAACTGAACAGAATCTCCCGAGGAAACTTTAGAGCTTCTGATGACCACTCATTTCCCCGATTGCTCACCAGCTAGCAACACTGACCCTGTCAGGAAGGAAATCAAGCCTTGTCTAACTCAATAGTTGGTATTGACAAAATAAGCTGGGCAATCGGATCTTTCTCTTCGTACAAATCGCCAGGACCCGATGGAATTATACCAACAATGCTGAAACACGCGGCAGACAAGGTAATTCCTCGGCTAATTGTGATCTTTACAAGCTGTATTCGACTCAACCATGTTCCATCGCAGTGGAACAGGGTACGAGTAGTTTACATACCTAAGGTGGGTAAACCTAGTCACACAACTGCGAAAGATTTTAAACCAGAAGTCTCACGTCCTTTATCCTCAAAACCCTTGAAAGGATATTGGGCAATCACATTCGCAACAGAATTCTGCGCAGCCAATTGTCAAAATCACAGAATACCTACACAAAAAGCAAGCCGGTGCATACGGCCTTACATGAGGTAGTCTCAACAATAGAAAAATCACTCTCATATAAGGAATACACATACGCCGCTTTCCTTTAATAACGTTCGATGCTCGACTATTAACAGCGCACTGCTATCAATGGAAGTGAAAACCGAGATTTGTAATTGGCTTGACTTAATGCTATAAAGCAGGATTATTGAATCCGAACTAGCAGAGTGTCTTATCACAAAGTCAGTCTCCAGAGGCACCCCGCAAGGAGGTGTGATCTCAACCTTACTTTGGCTCCTTGTAGTCAACAAAATCCTTGTGGAACTTGAGAACCTCGGAATCAAGGAATGTTCATACGCCAACGACATGGTCATCCTTGTCTCAGAGAAACATTTACCGACAATTAGTAGTTTGATGGAGAGAGCACTCAACAAACTACAACAATGGGCCGACAACAGTGGTTTAGGGGTTAATCTCTCTAAAAGTGTACTCATCCTCTTCACGTAGAAGTACAAAATTCCAGACATTGCGTTACCAAAGATGGGAAGCGACGAGCTTCATCTTTCCGATAGCGCTAAATATCTCGTGGTTGTTCTAGACAAGAAACTCAGCTGGAAAATGAATCTGGAAGAACGCGTTAAAAAAGCGTATAACGCATTTTACACATACGGAAAGATGTTCAGAAACAGGTGGGGTCTCCAAACAAAACTAGAACACTGGATGTACACAGCCATAATAAGACCAATCTTAAGCTATGGCGCGATAGTGTGGTGGGAGGCGATTAGAAAGTCCACGTATCTAAGCAAGCTGACAAAAGTACAGCGCTTGGCACCATAAAACAGTCTATCGACTCACTATGCTTGCAGTGGAATAGATGGTCAAAGCTAACTACATGCTTAATATTAAGAACTCTTTGGCCTGAATATGATCACGGGAAAAGCAAGTATATCCTGAGCCTGAGCAGAAAAGATGCTAGCACACTAATCGGAGTGCTCACAGGGCACTGCCTGATCGGTTGACATGTGGGATGTCAGCTACTAGTGGGCAACACAGGTAGAAAACACTCTACACAATTCACAAAAATCAACTATTCGATGAGAAAAAATTATTAAAAAATATATGTCATTATAGAAAAAATTAACCAGTGATAATTTTACGTTCATACGACCAGGAAGTAAATTTAATCGACGACTAAATTCAGTAATTTAACGATCATTGATAATTTTCATTTACTTGAAAAAGCTGTTAATCAAGAATTGTATTAATAAAAGTTTGTTTAATAAACATACTGCAGTCACGATCGGCTGCAAGCCAATCGTATAATACTCTAGATGAATACTGAACTCCGATTTATATTGTAGTTAAGGATAAAGTAGAATTACGTGTGTGCATGTTGTATGTCCTTTATTAAGGACTGCCATGAGATTGCTACAATACGTACGCTAAAAGACGATATTCATTGTTTAATTTCATATCTTGAACTGGGTAAGTTATCGAAAAAAAATTTCCTTTTTGAAGGGCTTTCACATGGGAGGTACAGGAAGGACTCACTCGATTTCTATATTCACTTCATTTCTATATTCATATTTATCTTTTCCCTTGGAACCATTTACGTGTGCAAAATTTCAAATTCGTAGCTTGAAGCGTTCGAAAGTTATCGAAAAATATTGTTGAACACGTGTCTTAAGGACATTTTGTATGGCAGCTACCAGAAGTAGTAAAAGGATTTCGCTGATTAGTAAACTCGAACTTCGTTTTTACTCAAAACTAATTTGTACAAAATTTCCAATTCATAGCTAAAAGATTACTTGAGTTATAGTAAGTTCCGTAAATTAAGTGAAGACGTTTTAACAGGATATTTGTATGGCAGCTACACGAAGGACTAATAGGATTTTCTTCATAATCATACATTTGGCTTCAACTATTGAAAAAATAACACATACAAAATTTCAAAGTCGTAGCTTAAACCCTTCTGAAGTTATCGACCAATATTCTTGAACACGTGTTTTAAGGACATTTTGTATGGCAGCTACCCGAAGGAGTAGGATGATTTTGCCCGTTAACGAACTTAGCCTTAAAAATTCAACCAAACATCCAGATTCAAAATTTCAAGATCCTAGGTGAAGGCGTTCTTGAGTTATAGTGCTAACGGACAGACGGACGGACGGACGGACGGACGGACGTCAAGCGGATTTGAGGTTTTTGGCCACAAATAAACAAAAAACTAGATGAATACTGAACTCCGATTTATATTGTAGTTGGGGATAAAGTAGAATTACGTGTGTGCATGTTGTATGTCCTTTATTAAGGACTCCCATTTGATTGCTACCCAAAACTAAAAAACAATATTCTGTGTTTAATTTCATATCTTGAACTGGGTAAGTCATCGAAAAGAAATGTCCTTTTTGAAGGACTTTCACATGGGAGGTGCAGGAAGGACTTACTAAATTTTTTACATATTTATCCTTTTCCTTGGAACCATTTAAAAATGAACGTGTACAAAATTTCAAATTCGTAGCTTGAAGCGTTCAAAAGTTATCGAAAAATATTGTTGAACACGTGTCTTAAAGACATTTTGTATGGCACCTACCAGAAGGAGTAAAAGGATTTTGCTGATTAGTAAACTCAAACTTTATTTTTACTCAAAACTACTTTGTACAAAATTTCCAATTCATAGCTAAAAGATTTCTTGAGTTATAGTAAGTTCCGTAAATTAAGTGAATACAGTTTGACAGAATATTTGTATGGCAGCTACACGAAGGACTAATAGGATTTTCTTCATAATCATACATTTAACTCCAACTATTGGAAAAATAACACATACAAAATTTCAAGGTCGTAGCTTAAACCCTTCTGAAGTTATCGGCCAATATTCATAAACAAGTGTTTTAAGGACATTTTGTATGCCAGCTACCCGAAGGAGTAGGACGATTTTGCCCGTTAACGAACTAAGCCTTACAAATTCAACCAAACATCGAGATTCAAAATTTCAAAATCCTAGGTGAAGGCGTTCTTGAGTTATCGTGCTAACGGACAGACGGACGGACGGACGGACGGACGTCAAGCGGATTTGAGTGTTTTGGCCACAAATAAACCAAAAATAATATATACCTTTTTTTCGTCCGAGGCTTGGTTTTATGCGTTACAAACTTTTGGGCTGGATTAAACTTATAATACTCTATATGATTTCATCTAGAGTATAAAAATCTAATTACATAAGAATTATTTAGTTCAGTAATACTCATTGAGAATAATTACTTCGAACAGACACGCTAGACGACTATGGGTGCTAAGGCAAATGATCTCTGTCGTAGCTGCGGTGACCCAGAAGTGGAAGTCAATCTTCCACGTCCTATGCGAGTGTCGGACCCTATCGGGAACGAGAAGACGGTACCTCGGCGCATATTTCCCCGATGACCTTGGTGATATCGATAAGGGAAAGCTATGTAACACAGCAAACTTTATAAAATCTATTAAATGGTTATAGGTTCCAGTACCGGAATCCTGTACAGCGCGAGTCGCCCAAAATATCGTCCAAAAAATCGAAATTGACAGCTTAGCGATTTTGTGCACTGGCGTCTCGCCTATTAATTTGCCGCCTACTGCCATTCTGCCACAAAATTGAGCAAGTGGCGAGAAAAAGGCGATTTCGTGAAATCACTTCTCGCCTGTCACGCATAACTTTGGATTACAATATCTTCCGAACCAATTACACCGGGAAGATAAAATTTTGTTTCTGTATTTGGGATCACAAGAGGAGTCTAGTGAACGTAAATTGTTTGAGGGGGGAGGTGGGGCACGAAAGTGGGGGGATAGCAATTTCTCAAAAAATGTCATTTTTATATCTCAGAAACCGTATCAGATATGATCTTGAAAATTTTACAGAAGTTGGGATCGGTAGACCTCTAGTAGGGAAAAAAAATTTAGTGGTGGGGATGTAGGGGGTAAAAAATGGTAGAAAGGGGTAGAAAGGAAAAAAATTCTGATTTTTATTTCTCGAAAACCGTAATGAATAGAAAGCTAAAAATTAGAGCCACTATAGAGACATCCTAGAAAAATAATATTTTTTATAGGGGTAGCAAGGTACGGGGGTGAGGGGTGGTTTTATATATCTCAGAAACGGCTTATGCTAGAAAGTTGAAACTTAGTACGTATATGTAGATGTGCTATTAGAGTAACTAAAACAAAAAAAAAGTTCAGATTTTTATTCGCGTTCAGAGGTTGAGTAAAAAAAATGTCCGTGAATCCACATTTTCACGAATTTCGTTAAAACTTTTAGACATGTCGAGCTATCAAAGCAATTTGCTTCTGCGGGCTATTTATATAAGCGCCAGTAATGATTTTCAAAATTTTGCGATATCCAACCCCTAAGGTGGTGTAAAGTGGTACTATGCGACTGACAACCTAAAAAATAACCAGGAGGCTATTTGGAACGTTATTTTTTAGGTTGTCAGTCGCATAGTACCCAACACCGTATCTCATCATTAAACACATTTCGGACTTCTACCCATAAAATAATAAAGTTGCGCCCAGACTGTTGGCAGATTTTTTTTCACCTAGTAGGGTAAACTACCCAGTTTCGGGCCCCCTTAAGAGATGTTTTTAGTTCCAAAACTTACTTTTATCTTAGTGTGTACCCATTATGTAAAAAAATTATTGTTTTATATTCGTCATAATGTACTTTTTCTATTTTGATATCACAATTTTAACTAATAATAAAAAATAATTAAGAAAAATAATTTTTAATGAAAAAAGGCACCATGCCCAGTTTCGGGCTCTCTTCCGACCAGTTTCAGGCCATGCCAATTTCCCAGTTTCGGGCCCCTGTATAGTAACAAATAATTGCAATGTTGTAGAAGTTAAACGTAGGGTACTATTATACAGGGTGATTGGCACTCCGTGTGGCACCTTGTAAGGGGTTATTTCTTGATATATTTGGAGAAAAAAATTGTTTTACAGGGTGGGTCAATTTTCAATATTATTGGAGATACAGGGTGGTTAAGAAAAGTGTTTTTGACCGGTACCCTCACTCACTTAAAACGTAATATCTGGAAAACGAATAATCACAAGGCAAAGTGTTATAACTCGTTTTTTAGGCAATCGAATTACCTTTCATTTGATGTAACAGTCTAAATTGTAACTGCACCCAATCTTGAGATATTTACTCGAAAACACAAATTTTTGCTACGTGAACCCTTAAAATTCAGTGATCAATGTAGTTTTTCTCGGAAAACCCCATTATAAAAATGTCATTTTAATTTTATTTTTTTATGAGCCGTATTATTACCTACAAAAGCTGCATACATATGTATGAGTTACGATTAACATTTTGACAACCACTACGGTCGCGTCTCTTTTGTTCTAGCTAAAGACGCAAATGCGAATAAAATAAAAATCTAATGAGTTGCAATGAATCTTAAAACAATGAAGAAAAATACATTAACAAAATTTGTTGAAAATAAATTGTGAAAGATGATGATCGTGTCACCTGTAGGTGACATTGGGAATTAACGGGTTAACCATTCACACTCATAGCTCTTTTATTAAACAGGGCCCGAAACCGGCATGGAAAATTTACATCATAAACCCTAATTTGGGCCCCCTGGCCCGAATTACGATTTTAAGCATATCTAAGTCCGATTTTTAAATTTTTAAATTTTTACTTATTTTTGCATTTTTCATCATCTTTTGTTTTTTTAAAGAAATTTTACTTTCATTTTGCTTTATAATTTAATATCTTACTTACTGTTTTGTTTGAAACCGTTCACAAAACTATGCGTTAAAACTAACTCGCGTTTAGCAAAATACCTAAGGAAATGCGAAAACTTGATGTGTCATATTCAAATATTCCAGAATGATTGCACTGGTTGCTTAGAGTATACAAAGCGGCAAAGAAATTCATTCAGAACATCTTAAGCAGCTCAAATTAGCAATTGAATTGTATTTTATTTAGATGGAGCTTAGTATAAAGAGAAAAACATACTGCAGTCACGATCGGCTGCAAGCCAATCGTATAATACTCTAGATGAATACTTAACTCCGATTTATATTGTAGTTGGGGATAAAGTAGAATTACGCGTGTGTATGTTGTATGTCCTTTATTAAGGACTGCCATTAGATTGCTACTGAAAACTAAAAGACAATATTCAGTGTTTAATTTCATATCTTAAACTGGGTAAGTCATCGAACAAAAATGTCCTTTTTGAAGGACTTTCGCATGGGAGGTGCAGGAAGGACTCACTCGATTCCTTACATATTTATGCTTTTCCTTGGAACCATTTAAAAATGAACGTGTACAAAATTTCAAATTCGTAGCTTGAAGCGTTCAAAAGTTATCGAAAAATATTGTTGAACACGTGTCTTAAGGACATTTTGTATGGCAGGTACCAGAAGGAGTAAAAGGATTTTGCTGATTAGTAAACTCGAACTTTGTTTTCACTCAAAACTAATTTGTACAAAATTTCGAGTTCATAGCTAAAATAATACTTGAGTTATAGTGAGTTCCGTAAATTAAGTGAAGGCTATTTGACAGGATATTTGTATGGCAGCTGCACGAAGGACCAACAGGATTTTCTTCATAATCATATATTTAGCTGCAACTATTGGAAAAATACCACATACAAAATTTCAATGTCGTAGCTTAAACCTTTCTCAAGTTATCGACCAATATTCTTGAACACGTGTTTTAAGGACATTTTGTATGGCAGCTACCAGAAGGAGAAAAAGGATTTCGCTGATTAGTAAACTCGAACTTCCTTTTTACTCAAAACTAACTTGTACAAAATTCCGAATTCGTAGCTAAAAGATTACTTGAGTTATAGTGAGTTTCGTAAATTAAGTGAATACATTTTGACAGGATATTTGTATGGCAGCTACACGAAGGACTAACAGGATTTTCTTCATAATCATATATTTAACTCCAACTATTGGAAAAATAACACATACAAAATTTCAAAGTCGTAGCTTAAACCCTTCTTAAGTTATCGACCAATATTCTTGAACACGTGTTTTAAGGACATTTTGTATGGCAGCTACCCGAAGGAGTAGGACGATTTTGCCCGTTAACGAACTTAGCCTTACAAATTCAACCAAACATCCAGATTCAAAATTTCAAGATCCTAGGTGAAGGCGTTCTTGAGTTATCGTGTTCACGGACAGACGGACGGACGGACGGACGGACGGACGGACGTCAGGCGGATTTGAGGTTTTTGGGCACAAATAAACAAAAAATAATATATAACTTTTTTTCGTCCGAGGCTTGGTTCTATGCGTTACAAACTTTTGGGCTGGATTAAACTTATAATACTCTATATGATTTCATCTAGAGTATAAACAACAGGGGGGCCCGAAATAGGCGGGGGGGCCCGAAATAGGCGGGGGGGCCCGAAACCGGGTAGTTTACCCTACTAGTGGAGCCGAGTTGTTTGTTTACATTATTTTTCAATGTTGTGCAATAAATTTTAATTAGAAAACATACTGCAGTCACGATTGGCTGCAAGCAAATCGTATGGTAGGTACTCTAGATGAAATACTGAGCTCTGACTTTAATTGCAGTTGGGGACAAAATAGAATAAGGAGAGGCATGTGGTTTGTCCTTCAATAAGGACTCTCCATTGGGTGCTACTCGCAAGTAAAAGACAATACCTTCATTATTCAATTTCAAATCTGAAACATGGAAAATCACCGAAAGTAAATTTTTCCTTTTGCAGCGACTTTCACATGGGAGGTGCATGAAAGACTGATCCGATTATTAGCATATTTATCCTTTTAGCTGGAAGCATTTAAAAATTAATGTGTACAAAATTTAAATAATCTACCCTGAAACGTTCAAAAGAAATCGGAAATATTCTTGAATACTTGTCTTGAGAAGTTTTTGTGTGCGAGCAACCCGAAGGAGTAGAATGATTTCGCCGACAAGTAAGCTCAAACTTTATTTTCATTCAAAACTAAATTGTACAAATTTTTAACTACGTGGCTAAATGATTACTTGAGTTATGGTGAGATCCGTAAATTAAGTTAGGAAATTTTAACAGAATTTGGTAAACACGTGTTTTAAGGTATTTTGTATGACAGCTGCCAGAAGGAGTTAACGGATGTTATAATTAATGAACTTAGTCGTGTTTATGACTTAAAACTAATTCCTGTAAAATTTGTATTTCCTGCTTTAACGCATTCTTCAGTTATTGGATTCTGTAACTTGCATACATATTTGAAAAACTTTTGTAGGCTGATACGCGAAGGACTCTTTCGATTTGCATTATATTCGGAATTTTCGCTTAAAACAATGGACCGTTAATGTGTGCAAAATTTTAACTTCCTAACTTGAATGAATACGTGAATACGTGTTTAAGGACTCTTGTATGGGAGGTACCCGAAGGAGTGGAAGGATATCGCCCATTAACGAACTTAGACCTATTTTTTCCATTTAACAGGTGGTGACAAAATTTCAGCTTCATGGGTCTATGCGTTCATGAGTTCTTACGCAAACGGACGGACGGATATACGGCCGAACGGACGGAGGGACCGACAGCTAGCAAAATCGGGGTATCCCAAATAACTCAAATAAGCGAAAAGTAATAAATAAGGAAGAAAAAAAAGGCTTCTTGGAGATTCAAACCAGCGACACGCTAATATAAATCCAAGGCTCACGCCACGCGACCACCGCTTCTCGTTTTCTTAATGTTCTTGCAGCCTACTCCACTTGTGGCAGTCGCCCTCAGTCGAAGATGGGGAAGTTGACAGTAGCTCAATTTGACTCGTCTCTTACTTTTCTCCCATTGCACAAAATCGCTAAAACCGACAAGGGTCAAAACGATATCGGCGAGAAAATTGTAAAAAGCGAGTCGAGTCGCCTTTGCACAGAATTCCACTATAGGAGTTATCATCCTTAAACGGGGAGCACAACGGAGGATGATGGCGTCACCACCCCATATACCATACCATCATTGTCATATTCAAAAGAGAACATAAAGAACTAAAAGAATAAGCTTTATGAAAATGTTTTTTGAGACACTATTGGTCATATTACTACCTATATAATATGTATGGTACTAATACTAAAAATATTACTGCTAACAACGCTTCTTCACAAATGTGAAAAATAAAATTCTGCAAACACTGGACTGACGTTAGAAGTGTTAGCAACCTATCCCGCTCTAACCAATTTCTTCAGGGCTCCTTTAATATTTCGTTTAAAATTAAACTTGGTGTTAACGTTAATAGATTCAGTACTGGGAAACTTTTTTCAACTATCAACCGTAACACAATCGATTGTAAAAAAAACCTCGATGTTTTCGATAGTACTTAAACATCGATAGTATCGATAGCACTGTCGACGTTTAACGTACACTACATTCTATACACGAAGAGACAGACAACAATATATACAATACATTTCAAAACCTTAAGCCTGCCCCAATTTATATTATTTTCACGTTTTACGGATAGTAAACCCTAAAAAAGAAAAAAAAACATTTCACAGATATTATAGTTAGCAGCGAATTATATGTCAACCCTATGATACTATAGATGGAACTATGAACTTCGCTTTATTATATATTTGCAGACAAAGCACAATAAAGAGTGCACATGTGCTTTACTCTTTATTAAGGATTTTAGTTTGGCTGCCACTCGGAAGGGAAAGACATTATCTTCCGTTTTCAATTTCAGCTCTGAAAGTTGACGCAAATCATCAAAAGAAAAATTTGTATCGTATCTGCCAGACATCTATAATATTCTGTTTTGACTTTCCCACTTTTAGAGACCAAATTTTGTTTAGCCGTGATAATAAATAAAATTATTTTGCCAAACAAACGTTTATCTATCTATATATTAACAAGAGGATGTATGTATGTATTGGCGTATGTTCCTTATGAACTCCTAAACCGCTCAACCGATTTTGATCAAATTTTCAGGGAACATTTTTGGTGGTACGCGAGTTATTTCAACATTTGAGTGTATTTCATATAGTTTAGCAGCAGTTCGTTCGTTTTCGGTATATTAGTTATGCGTTCCTATTACTAAATGGTAAAGTTGGACGATGGATAGAGGATGGAGGATGGAGGATAGAGGATGGAGGATGGAGGATGGAAGATGGGGATGATGGATGATGGATAGAAAATGGAGGATGGTGGATAGAGGATGGAGAATAAAGGATGGAGTAACGGTAGCAACGGGAGCAACGGAGCAACGGAAGCAACGCGAGAAATAGAAGCAACTGGAGCAACGGAAGTAAGCGGAGAAATGGAAGCAACGGGAGTAACAGGAGAAATGGGAGAAACGGGATCAACGGGATCACAAAACAAACGTGAGCGTAGCCGCGGTACGCCGCTAGTTTTTCTATAAAATAATTGAGAACCACTTCTTTTTACTTTGTTATTATAACTTTGGATTACAATATCTTCCTAACCAATTACACCAGGAAGATAAAATTTGATTTCTGTATATTGGATTACAAGTGGAGTTTACTGAATGTAAAGGGGATAACAATTTTTCAAAAAAAATAAATTTTTATGTCTCAAAAACCGTACCACATATGATTTTGAAAATAGTTACAAGAGTTGGGGCCAGTAGACCCCTAGGAGGAAAAACAATTTTGGTGGTATGGGTATTGGGGATGGAAAAGAAAACATTCCGATTTTTATTTCTCAAAAGCCGTAAAGAATGGAATGGTAAAAATTTACGACTATACAGAACCACTACAGAGACACAAAAAGACAAAAGAAACAAAAAAATAAAATTGTTGATAGGGGTAGCAAGGTACGGGGGTGGTTTTCATATCTCAGAAACGGCTTATGCCAGAAAGTTGAAACTTAGAACATATATGTAGATATGTTACTAGATTAATTAAAGCAAAGCTCAAATTTTCATTGGCGTTAAGAGGTGGAGTAAAAAAAAATGTCCGTGAAAAGGTTTTTTTTTCCATATTTTCACGAATTTTGTTATAACTTTTAGACATGTTGAGCTATCAAAGCAATTTTACTTCTGCGGGCTCTTTATATAAGCGCCTAGAAACTTTCTTCTAAATTTTTCGATATCTAGCCCGTAAGGAGATGTAAAGTGGTTGTGCACATTCCGATATATTTCTCAGGTCTATTGAGATTTCGATTTCATTTTCACTTCTAAATGCTTTCAATATAGTCGGGAAAAAACCGATTTAAGTATTTTTCAATATGAAACATCCTGGTTTTTACGAATTTCGAAAATCTTTTAGGTTTAATGTGTTCGAATTCGCTTTTACTTCTATGGAATCTTCTACTGATAAAAAAATACTTAAATAAATAAAAAAACATATTGCAGTCACGACCGGCTGTAAGCCAATCGTATGATACTCTAGATGAAATACTGAATTCCGATTTTAGGGATTAGGGATTAAGTATAATAAGGAGGTACATGTAGTTTGCCCGTTATTAAGGACTCCTATTTGGTTGGTACTCGAAACTAAAACACAATATCATCAGTGTTCAATTTTATATCTGCAACTAGATGAGTTACCGAAAATAAAATTTTTCATTTCCAAGGACTTTCATATGGGAGCAAGGAGCAAGAAGGACTAATATGAGTTTAAAGCATATATATCCCTTTATCAGACATCATTTAAAAAGTAATGAGTGTGCAAAATTTCAAATTCTTAGCTTGAAGCGATCAAAAGCTATTGTAAAATATTCTAGAAGAAGTGCTTTAAGCACTCTTTGTATGGGAGCTACCAGAAGGAGTTAACAGATTTCGCTAACTCGAATTTTGTTTTCACTTAAAACTATTTGTACAAAATCTCCAATTCGTGGCTTACCAATTTCTTGAGTTATTGAGAGTTCCATAAATTGAGTGAGGATATTTTTACAGCATTTTTGTATGGCAGCTGCTCGGGGGATTTTTTTCATATTCATTCCTTTAACTGCAACTCTTGAAAAACTAATGTATTCAAAATTTCTAAGTCATAGCTTATGGCGTACCAAAGCTATTGACCAATATTCTTGAACACGTGGTTTAATGACTTTTTGTATGGCAACTATCCGAAGGAGTAGGACGATTTTGCCCGTTAACGAATTTAGCCTTATACTATGTTCAGACTACGAAATTAACGCGTTTAAATCGAGTTAAACGCGTTGAAAAACACTTCCCGAACGCGTTTACGAAAACACGTAGCTACAACACGTTTAACCGAAAACATGTACTGCGGCCCTCCCGGAAATCGAAGTAAACTTTAAAAGAAACTGTTTAATGCTGCAGAAACTGAATTTTGTGCTTGTTCAACGACTGCATTAGCTAATTAATTCACTTTTCATTACTGCTATACAATAACTTGTGTTTCAAATAATTTAGAAACCATAAATTTGCTAATGAAACACAGCTGAATATCTACTTGTCAAAACAAATCACGTCAAGCTGTCGTGTATCAAAGTAAAACGAGTTACCTAGTGTGAACACCACTTTTTTAACTCGATCATTTTGCCTACTTAAACGCGTTTAAAATGCATAGTCTGTACAGGGTATTACAAATTCGACCAAACATTCATTCAGCCACAAATAAACACAAAACAATATATAAGATGTTTTCGTCCGAGGATCCGTTCTATGCGTTACAAACTTTTGAGCAGGATTAAACTAATAATACTCTGAGATTTCATCTAGAGTATAAAAATCTACCAACAGTCTAGGCGGAACTTTGATTTTTTTGGGTAGAAGTCTAGAACGCGTTTAATGCTGAGAAGTGATGTAGGTTACTATGCAACTGACAACCTTAAGAATAACCAGGAGGCTATTTAAACGCACCGCATGTCAGCATTAAACTCGTCCCGGACTTCTACCCAAAAAATAATAAAGTTGCGCCCAGACTGTTGGCAGATTTTTATACCCTGATCATTAATATCCCAAGTTTATTTTACTTTATTATTTTAATAATAAAGTATTGTCGATTTAAAAAAAAAATTGCTACCCTGAAATATTTTTTCCACGTTTCATGACTAATAGACAATAAAAAAAATCTGCCAACAGTCTGGGCGCAACTTTATTATTTTTTGGGTAGAAGTTCGGAACGAGTTTAATTCTGAGATGCGGTGTAGGTTACTATGTGACTGAAAACAAAAAAAAAATTCGGAAAGCGGTTAAAATGGGGTCGCGCTAGAATACTTACGCCGCTGCCTCATATAACATATTAATTACATAATTGGTTCATACACGGACGAGATCTAGTCCTAGTATAATATCAGTTGTTACGCCATTAGAAGGTTTTTCGTGACTTTGGTTTCGGGTCATTACATGAAATCGGAAATGCGTTTGAAGACAATTACATAAAAAGTCTGTGGGAGTGCAAACCAATCTAATATCTCATCAATCCTGAGAAATATGTCGAAAGCCTTACGTTCTATTGGAGTTGAATAACAAACATCCCGAAATCAACGTTTTGACGATTATGTAGGAAGCCTTTGGAAGTAAAAATGAATTCGATATCTCATTAGAACTAGAAAAATGTAAGAATTTGTGAAAACATATACAACCCCCTTGCACCCACTTTGAGGTTGAATATCCAAAAATCCTGAAACGAGTTTTTAGATATATATAAAAAAAGCCCGAGGAAGTGAAAACCAATCCGATGTCTTATCACTCCTAAGAGATATGACGGAATTCGTGAAAAAGAGTTCAACCCGTTTTTACCCTCTTAGGGGTTGAAAACGGAAAAACCTTGAAAACAAGTTTTAGGTGATTATTAAATAAGCCCGTGGAAGTAAAGAGTTATGCGATATCTAATCAGACCTGAGGGATACGGCTGAATTCGTGAAAATGTATAATCCCCTTTACACCACCTTGGGGGTCTAATTTTAAAAAATCCTGAAAATACTTTCTAGGTATTTCTATGAAGAACCCGTAGAAAAAAAATGAATTCAATATTTGGAAAGACCTAATAGATATGATAAAAATCGTGAAAATATATGCATTCCATTTTCACTGATAATTTTTTTTGCCCCACTTCCGAACGCCAATAGATATTTAAATTTTTTTTAATCAAAATTACTTTTCTAGTTGATTTACATATACATACCGAATTTCAACTTTCTAGCATAAGCCGTTCTATAGTTAGGAAAAACACCCCTCCACCCCCGTACCATACTACCCCTATAAAAAATTATATTTTTCCAACATGCTACTACTATGGTTCTATCTAAATACTAAGTTTCAGCTTTATATTGTTATAGGTTCTCGAGATATAAAAATCGGAACTTTTTCCTTTTCACCCTTCCCCAGCCTCACCTTCTCCACCATCACCTTCAAAATTTTTTTTTCTGCCGGAAGTCTATTAGGCCTACTTCTGGTAAAAATTTTAAGCATCTATCTTAAACTGTTCTTGAGATATGATACGTGATTTTTTTAAAAATTGCTTACCCCCTCCACTTCCATGCTCCACCGGCCCCTTAAAAAATTTTACTTTCAGCAAACTTTATTTACCAACATTTATACAGAAACCAAATTTTATTTCTCTAGTGCAATTGGTTCGTGAGATATCGTAATCTAAAGTTTTTCAACCCCCACCCCCGTACGTCACTGCCCCCTCTCAAAAATTTGTTTCGAATCTATTCTCCTAGTATACCCACAGATGTTCATTACGTTTTAATTTCGAGACATTAACCGATTAGGAGATCTGGATTTTAGAATGTCTCGATCTCGGCTTTCAAGCGTTTCGGACGCATTATTATTCCACCCACTCCCACACCCCTTTACCCATATTATCATTTTTTTTTTGCAAATGGGTCCACTATCGATGTTCTATATAAATTCCAAGTTTCAGCCTCCTAGCCTATGCGGTTGCTGAGATCTAGAAACCAAAATTTTTCGTCTAAAACGCTTCCCCCACCTCCCCCCTCATACTCCGACCACCCAAAAAGTGGTCACTTCAAGGAACCTACCCAGTCTATTAATAAAAAAAATTTCAATTTAATAGCTCATAGGGTTTAGGAGTTATAAGCCTTCAAACGTTTTGCGTACGGCGGACGGCGGACGGCGGACGGCGCACAGACGGACTGAAAATTTTTTTTGCTTTTTTGGTGCTTATTAGTCATAAAACGCATAAAAAAAAAATTTCAGGGTAGCAAATTTTTTTTTTTTAAAAATCGATAACAATACTTTATTATTAAAATAATAAAGTAAAACAAAAAAAATTGCAGTCCATCTATGCTCCGTCCGCCGTATGCAAAATCGTTTGATAGATTATAGTTCCCAAACATAGGCGTGTCGTGGCCTAAAATCTGGCAGTGGCAAGGGGCCGAATGGCTCAGGACATACGACTTCTTCCGAAAGGCACACATGCTTTTCATACAAGTTCATCCGCTTTGTGCTTACAAATTAGATGTTCGTATAAACAACGAATGATTAGTCTTAGGTTGCGAGTTTAAAATGTTTTATACATACAATTCTTTGCCTCTAGCTGCAGTTGAAGGAAAAAATTTGAAATAGTCCTTGGATATTCGGCGCCCGTGGTCTACTAAAAATAATGCGCCCCTCGTCATAAGAAAATACAATTTTGATGGCTAGTGGAAGCGGCAAATACAAAATATATAAGTGTTAGAATTAGACAATTTTATACCTTCGGATTTGTAAAGGTTAAATGATTCTGTATTTCGTTTCGTTTTTCTAAAGAAGCGTATAATCAAATAATGCTACCATAATAGCAGTTTTCTGTGAGTTGAACTCATTTAACAACCCCTCATCTTCAAATTTTGTTGCAGGCTTTTAAAAATTATTTTCCAAAATTTTGTTCAAAGCATTGTGGTGATCGCAACTCCTGCGACAACACCTGATTACCACACATCGGGCAACCAGGCCCGGACTTTGCGTATCTGACGACACTAAAGAGAATTCAAAGAAAAACAGAAGACGACGCGTTTTCGATACCTCAACGACGCGAAGATTCGATGCTGCGATCAAAATTATTATTAAAACTTTAATAAACCTTTTTATTTAAACTCTAGTGATTTTTAATTAAATGTGTGTCAATACTAGTGCCCCCACAATCTGGTGACCCCTTGTGTATTCGAAACACGCAAAAAAATTTTTTACGGGAAAAAAATTCGTCGAAGACGCCATTCCGGCGAGTTGACCCACGCGCTTTGTTCAGTGCGTAAAACACTAGCGCGTTCTCAACAATTACATTTTTGTTTTGTTGTTAAAAAATTATACGACACGATCACCGCGAAGACGGAACTAATGTATATGGCAGTACTAATGAAAGAAAGTACCCATGTACTTTGTAATAAATTGAATTTAAAGCTCTTCTTGAGTGGATAGCCGAACCGACAACATCTCTTTTCTTTACCTGCTTTCCAGTTATATTATTGGCGACGAGGATAAAAAAAAAAAATAAATTTGTGGTACAAACAGTTAAAATACACGCGAAAAACGTATAATATAAGGCAATATCATAAAAAAAAAAAAATTTGTGTAAATAAATATTATAAAAGCAGTGCTACTCTTTTACGCTATTACGCCACGCTACTTCTTAAACGGATTTTTTTTACGGTATCGAGCTGAATTTAAAAAAAATTAAAACCGAAACCTCCAATAAAATGGCGAATTTTATTGGAAATATTGAACATTTCGTGCCGGGGGAGGGAAATGAGTTCAAAAACTACATCGAGAGGATGGACCATTTATTGCGACTAAATAAAGTCGATAACGCGGACAAAATGTCATATTTAATAGGTATGTGTGGTCCGGATCTTTTCAAGATTGTGAAATCCGTCATTTCGCCAAAAGCAGTGGATGAAGTAAGCTTTGACCAAATTAGAACAGCACTTAACCAATATTTCGACCCGAAAGTTAACATAATTGGCAAAAGATATAGGTTTCACACACGTCAACAGAAATCGGACGAAACAATAAGTGAATTTATAGTTGAATTAAAATCAATTTCGGCAACCTGTGAGTTCAACCAGTTTTTAGAAGAAGCTTTGCGCGATCAGTTAGTGTTTGGGGTCGCAAGTTCAAAAATTCGGTCTCGTCTATTAAACGAAAAAGATTTAACGTTCGATAGTGCATGTTCTATTTCAAAGAACATGGAAATGACGGAAAAAGATCTGCAGTCGATGAATTCGAACGGAGAGTCGGTCGGTTCTGTTGATCGGTTCCAAAATCGTAAGAGTGGTCAACTGGTTCATCAAACAGGTTTTTCAAAATGAAATCCAAATAACGGAAGCCAGGCTGACAGCCAAAATCGTTTTGGAAATTATCAGTGCCACAAGTGTGGAAAATGGGGTCATATTGCAAAGTTTTGCCGAACGAAGAATAGTGCAAATGGAAACAAGTACAACTCCGGAAAGAAAACTTTCCAGAAGAAGGTTAACGCTATGGAGGATGATAGTGATACATCAGAAGCAGAGGAAGATCTTAACTATATTAACAAAATTTTGGAAGGAGGGCCGATACTCATGGAGGTAAGTGTAAATAATACACAAATTCAGATGGAAGTAGATTCTGGTGCATGCAGGTCAGTAATGAGTTTTGAGGATGTTGAACGTTACTTTGGCAAAATTCCTATGCGGAAAATGGAAAAACCATTGTTCTCAGTTTCTGGTCACAGAATTAATATTTGTGGATTTATCAAGGTTGAAGTAAAAAACCTGAAGAATAGAAATCTTAACCATTTATGCGAACTTGTCATAATAAGAAGTCAGAGGAGATTTATCCCGCTGTTGGGTCGAAATTGGCTAGACGTGATACTGGAAAATTGGCGTTCCAATTTTGCCGTAAACGTTCTAAAGGTTCATAAGGATCAATTGAGTGATAAGAGCGGAAATTTGGTTTTGGACAGTTTAAAGGAAAAGTATCCAAATGTCTTCTCTGAATCGGGTGGCGGAACGATAAAAAATTTTAAAATCAACATTTCCTTAACGGATAACGCAAAACCGATATTTTTCAAACCGTACACGGTGCCGTACGGAATGCAAGAAGCCGTAGAAAAAGAAATCAAACGACTACAAAAATTGGATATAATCTATCCCGTACGACACAGCTTGTGGGCTTCCCCCATAGTCGTAGTAAATAAACCAGATGGCAGTATTAGGATGTGTGTAGATTGCAAGGTGACGTTAAATAAATTTATATCGACGGATCACTATCCGCTGCCACGGATAGATGATTTGTTTGCGAGTTTAGCAGGATCTAATATTTTTTGTGTATTAGATTTAAGGGATGCTTACCAACAATTAAGTGTTGAGGAATTGTCACAAGAGTTTTTAACGATAAACATGCATCTTGGCCTTTTTCGCTATCGTCGGTTGATTTTCGGTATATCTTGTGCACCTACTCAATTTCAGAGTATAATGGATCAAATTCTAGTGGGACTACCTAGCACATGTTGTTTTATCGATGATTTATTAATAGGTGGTAAAACGTATACTGATTGTGTAGAAAATTTGTCTAAAGTAATTGCTCGATTAAATGAATATAACGTACGTATTAAGGAAGAAAAGTGTAAATTTTTTGAAGAAAAAGTAATATATCTAGGTCACGAAATTTCCGGAGATGGCATTAGGCCAAACAAAAAGAAAGTTGAAGCAATTAGGGACGCCCCACAACCCAAAAATATAACACAACTAAAAAGTTACTTAGGCCTTTTAAACTACTACGGCCGACTTATCCCGAATTTGTCCAAAGAGTTATTAGAACTGTATAAATTAACAAGAAAAGAGGTATCGTTTGATTGGTCTCCACAGTGTGAGGCAGCCTTTCAGAGGAGCAAAGAGCTCCTAATAGAAAATCAACTGTTAGCACATTATGATCCGTCAAAAGAAATCATAATACATTGTGATGCGAGTCCATATATTATTGGAGCAATTTTATCGCACATAATAGATAATGTTGAGAGGCCCGTGCTATTTGTTAGCTGCACCTTGACAGCAGCTCAAAAAAATTATTCATAATTACACAGGTAAGCGCTAGCAATTGTATTTGCAGTGAAGCGATTCCACAAGTACATTTTTGGAAAAAAATTTCTGATATATAGCGATCACCAACCTTTGAGAGAAATTTTTAAGAAGAGTATGCCAGTGGCAGCTGGTAGGTTACAGCGTTGGGCAATATTTTTGGCAATGATCATATAAGATCATATATAGAAAAGGTTCAAAGATGAACAATGCGGATGCCTTGTCACGATTGCCTCTGCCGGAGGAAAATGACATTGAGAAAGAGAATATTCATTCGTTTTCCGATAGGCTTCCTGTGGGAGAAAAGAAAATTGCGGAATTTACTTCTAAAGATGTAGTACTGAGTAGGATTAATACACATTTACAGGAAGGCTGGCCAAAAGTATTGGACGATGCATTAAAACCATATCATTCAAAACGTTTGATGTTAAGCACAGAAAATGGGTGTATTTATTATCAAAATCGGGTAGTAATACCTTACCAACTAAAAATCCATGTATTGCATCTACTACTGAACCGGATGAAAAGCTCGGCACGAACATATGTGTGGTGGTTAACTATTGACAAAGATATTGAAGAGTTCGCAAAACAATGCGAAGCTTGTCATTTAACTCAAAGCAGTCCCAGTAAAGTTAGTTTATCAAAATGGAAAGAATCTACGCTCTTTGAACGAATACATTTAGATTTTTTCCATTTCTGCAACAAAACCTTTTTAATTGTGGTGGTCTCTTATTCGAGATGGTTTGATGTTAAAGTAATGCATAACACCAATAGCGGTAGTGTTTTACGTATTTTGGGTTACCGGGTATAGTGGTTTCTGACAATGGTCCGCCATTCAATTCGAAAGAATTTGTGAAATTTTGCGGGGACAATAGCATTTTATGTTGGAAATCACCACCCTATCACCCAGAATCAAATGGTTGCGCTGAGCGAGGTGTTCAAACAGTAAAGCAAAGTTTAAGAAAAATGCTAATTGATTCCAAATATTGTTCATTATCGTTAAAACTTAGACTTGACAACTTTTTATTTAAGTATCGAAATACACCAGTAACCACTACAGGATTAACACCATCGGATTGTATGTTCTCTTATTGGCCGAAGACTTTGTTGGACGTGATAAACGAAAAACCGATCAAATCAGTAGACAACAAAATCAATTTCGAGCCACAAAACAAGCAAAATGGGAATAAAAGTGAGCTGAGGAATGTACGGCCAGATCGTATTTACTGTAAAAATGAAATTGTGCTGTACAAAATAGAAAATGAAACTAAAGTTAAATGGACAAAAGCAAAAATTGTTCAGGTTTTAAGTAAGTGTCGATACAAAATCGAATTATTAAATTATGGCGGAACACGAGACTGTCACGGGGAACAACTTCGTCCGTTTAATGAAAAGAAATACAATTTTGATTTTCCAGTGAGACGTATTGTTAGATCGGAAGCCAGCAAACCCACGGACGATGAGATGGAAAATGAAACAGAACTTAGACGGTCGGAACGCCTCAGGACTAAACCGCGGGAAATTTTATATGAAACCAGAGTTCAACAGCGAAAGAACAAAATTACTTAACATTTATATATGGTTTTTAGCTAATTTTAACACTTAGGTTTTTTTTAAAAAAAGGGAAAAAAAAAAAATTTTTGTTTTCAAAAGTATTAGTAACTTTATAAAAAATTTATTTGTTTGTTTGTTATATTTTTTTTTAAAGAAAAAACAAAATAATAATGTATATGGCAGTACTAATGAAAGAAAGTACCCATGTACTTTGTAACAAATTGAATTTAAGGCTCTTCTTGAGTGGATAGCCGAACCGACAACATCTCTTTTATTTACCTGCTTCCCAGTTATATAAGAACGATTAGTTTTTCTTGAAAAAAGGAATTACCGTGGTTCGATTGGTGTTAAGTTGCGGGGCGACAAAATTTTTGCCACATTTTTAACCTAAAAAAAAATCTTTATTACGGAATCCGCGCCTTATTTCGCCGGGTCCAAGAACGTTTTTTTTGTTTTTTCACACCATCATCGGTGATTGGTTGTGAGTTCGGGTCGGAAAAGCCCAAGAAATGTCGGATGCAAATCCTAGAAAAAGCCGTAAGGACAATACGCCTGCTACGGGAAGCAGAAGTTTTCGAAAAATAGCTGTCGCCGCAGCAAACGAAAAAGGTGCGACGGGCAATAACTTGCGTTCCTCGCCGTCGAACGCATCGCGGACGCGTTTCCGTTCTAGGGAACGCAGTTCGCATCATAAGACTGAATTGTTCCCGCAAACGACGGTACAAGATTATGACGAAATGGCCGCGAGTTTGCAGTTTCCCGCACCGCTAACCAATGAATTTCCGGTTTTGCTGACGCAACCGATGACAAGTGGCGACAAGAAGTTGCCTATCGAAGAACGAGAAATCGTCTGTTCCGATGGAATATCCCGATTGGCAGCTTACGATGCGTCGCCTGAAATGCATGAGCGTTTCCAACAATTCCTAAGGTATGAAAAATTTACAAATTCACTGTGTAGAACCCAAACAAGCATGGATATGTCGTATCTTGGCACCCACGTAGATGATAAAGGAATAACGATACGCCGCCAACCACTTCCTACGGAAAAAAACACCGCCTGGCTTTGAATCAAAACCTCACACGCTTACGTTCGATACATACGGCACAAAAACAAACCCTCACCTTTCTGAACCAACGTACCATTCTGGCTTCAACGAACCCTCAATTACGGCAACCGGACCAAGCTTGTCGTCAAGTGACAATTCAACGCAAATAGCGTTACTCCAACAACAGCTTTCGACCATCCAGGATTCCCTTATAAAATTAAATATTGCACCTCAACTACACACCAGTGAACGTGATCAAATTCATCGACTGAATACCAAGATCCCACCTCCCACATTCGAGGGTGAGGATGTCGAAATGTGGTTTCTTTGCCTGGAATCGTGGTTCGGTCTACAAATCGATGAACGTTCGCCGAACGCTGATTCTTGGCGTTTCAACACGGCGCTATCACTTATAGATAGTCGCACCGCGCTGCAATGTTATGCAGTGTGTAGTCATCCGCCGCTAGAAGGAAAATACGAGGCTTTTAAATCGGCTGTAATTTCAAATTTCGCACTTCCTGAGCAGAAAAGGCTGCGCGAACTATTAACTGATGCACAGCTAGGCGATCAGCGCCCGTCGCAATTCCTCAGTCGCCTCCGACGCCTAGGAGAGCGACTCTCAGCTTCAGAAGCCATCATCAGGGATATATTCCTGGAGCGCCTGCCGAAATACCTACGACCTACCCTTTCCATCGTAAACGGAGGTCTAGAAGAGGTGGCAAAAGTTGCTGACTCGCTAATAGACGCGAGGCAAAACAGCATCCAAGCATTCTCTTCGACGAAGAATAATTCCGAAGAATTAAAGAAACTCCACAAATTGTGCGAGTTAGTTGCGGAGCTGACCAAACAACTAGCTGGAGTGTACCAAAACCAACGAGGCCGCTCTAAAAGCATGTTTACACCGCGCCCACTCGGAACGCATAACCAGGCAGTAAGTACTAATCAGTGGACTTGCCGGGCTCATTCAAAATTTGGCCCTAGCTCCCGGACATGCGCTTCCGGGTGCCGGTTTTTCCAGGAGTGGAATACCAACCTGGTCGACAAAAAGAAGAAGCGGGAGGAAAAAGAAAATTCTCCAAAAAACTAGAAGGGCCGGCGCACAGAAGCGCCGAGTTAATAGCCCGTTTACTCGTTTTTGACGAACGTACGGCGTAACAAATCCCTATAGACACAGGTGCGGACATTTCCGTCCTACCTTTTGCACAGCAAGAGAAAGGAACATTTCCAGCTACAAAAACGTTATACGCCGCCAACGGAACGATAATAAAAACGTACAGAACACGTGAGACAACAATCTCTTTTGGCCAGGCAGGAACATTCACGTGGAATTTCACGATCGCTGATGTAGAACAGCCCATTATTGGAGCTGATTTTTTAAGCCATTTTGACTTACTTGTTGATATGAAACGGCAGTGACTCATCGACGCAAAAGTTCTTCGCCACACTCTGCCGTCGACGGTAGATGACATGCACTCATCAATTCAGGCAGTTAGCACCGACACATCCGTAAATCAAATACTAAATGAGTTCAAACATTTAAAAGAACTCAACCACGAAAAAGCGGAAAAAATAAAAACATTTCATTTTATTGAAACAAAAGGTCCACCTGTTTTCGCTCGGCCACGTAGACTTCTGCCGGACATGCTCGCGATGGCAAAGAAGGAGTTCGAGTACTTAGTAACTCAAGGAATATGCAGAGCATCAAGCTCCAGCTGGGCAAGCCCCTTACATTTAGCAAAAAAAAGTGATGGCTCATGGCGCCCATGCGGTGATTATAGAGCTCTAAACGCACGAACAGTGCCAGACCGCTACCCCTTGCCTTTCCTGCAGGATTATTCCGCAATGTTAGACGGAAAAAAGTATTCGGAAAAATTGATTTACAACGTGCCTACAACCAAATTCCCGTCATGGACGAAGATATACCAAAAACGGCGATAATAACCCCATTTAGCCTTTTTGAGTTTACGAAAATGACTTTCGGTTTAAGCAACGCTGTTCAGGAATCGCTGCATAGTTTGTGCTGCTATGCAGCGATTCCTGAACAGCGTACTCTCTGGACTGGATTTCGTTTTCGGGTACGTAGACGACATTTTGATCGCTTCAACGACCCATGAAGAACACATCAACCACATTCGCCTCGTTTTTGAACGCCTCCCCAAATTCGGTTTGACCATTAACCGCGCTAAATGTGTCTTTAACCAAGAACAACTCACATTTCTGGGACACCTCATAACTCCCAAAGAACTAGTGCCGATTCCAGCTAGAGTCGAGGCTTTGCAAAAATCAACCTTCCAACCACTATAAAGGAGCTAAAAGGATTCTTAGTCTCCATTAACTTTTATCGTCGATTTTTGCCGCATGCCGTCGAACATCAACAGCATCTAACGGTCCTTACTTCTGGAACCAGAAATCGAAAAAATGACAAGACTCCAATCATTTGGAATGAAGAAGCCATTCGTGCATTCAACCAATGCAAGGAAGCGTTATCAAAAGCAACCTTACTATCATACCCGCGGGAAAATGCTCCACTCTCCCTGTAAGCCGATGCGTCAAACACATGCGTTGGAGCAGTACTCCAACAAGAGGTTGATGGAAAATTCCAACCCCTAGGTTTTTATTCCCAAAAATTAACGGATGCCCAGAAAAAATATTCAACGTATGATCGAGAGCTTACAGCCACATGCCAGGCGGTAAAATATTTTAAATATATGCTTGAAGGACGTCCTTTCACGATTTATACGGACCATAGGCCTCTAACGTTCGCGTTCAGACAATGCTCTAAAAAAGCTAACTCCCGCCAAGTACGACAGCTAGATCTGATAGGCCCGTATTCCACTGACATTAGGTATATTCCTGGCCCGAAAAATGTCACGGCGGACATATTATCCAGAGTGGAATCCATTACCTGCAAGTTTAATTGGGAGGAATTGGCGAAGGACCAAAAGAGTGACAGCGAGACCAATTCGTTACTAAATTCCCCGAAATCATCGCTGAAGCTAAAACAGATTAACCTGGAGGATTCCACCACCACTCTCATCTGTGACACGGTTAATGACAGATTCCGACCGTTTGTTACTAAAAAATTTCGACAACAAGTCATGCACCAGGTACACGACCTCGCACATTCCGGCATCAGATCGACGATCAAATCCGAGCAACAACGCTTCGTATGGCCTGGTATGAGGAAAGATCTTAAAAATTTCGTCCGCTACTGTGTAAGATGCCAGAAAGGTAAAATTCTTCGACACACACAGTCACCATTTGGACAATATGTACCACCAGGAAGTAGGTTCGAACATGTTAACGTTGACCTAATCGGACCACTACCTCCGTCAGAAGGAAATCAATACTGTGTAACAATGATAGACCGATTCAGCCGTTGGCCTGAAGTCGTTCCCGTTCCTGACATGACAGCCCCAACCGTCGCAAAAGTATTGGTTTCAACATGGATCGCACGTTACGGCATTCCCTGCCGCATTACCAGCGACCAAGGCCGACAATTTACTTCGACGCTGTTCACGGAATTGAATAAGCTCCTGGGTATAAACCACATAAAAACAACGAGTTACCATCCCCAAGCTAACGGGATGATAGAACGTTTCCACAGGACATTGAAGTCAGCACTTAAATTTAAAGGTTCCACCAAATGGACCGTTAAACTACCAATGATCCTGTTGGGATTACGTACAACATTCAAACCAACGCTTTAAGCATCTCCGGCGGAAATGATATATGGAACCACCTTAAAGATTCCTGAAGAATTCTTCCAGCCATCACGAGAAACTCCACAATCCGAATTCATTGAGGAAAAAAGCCATGAACCAGTTGAAGCCCATACAAGCTTCCAACAACGCAACAGAACATTCGTTCGTACATGATGATCTCCAGCACTGTACCCACGTTTTTATAAGACAAGATCTCAACAGACCACCGTTATCGAACCCCTATGAAGGCCCGTTCCTAGTCCTCGTTAAGAAGCCAAAATATTTCAAAGTTTCGGTCAAGAATAAGGCCATTAAAATTTCCATCGACCGGCTTAAACCAGCGTATCTTAACAATGAAGAAGCCATCGACAGAAGAATACCAAGTTCGGACAGCAGTAGTGAACGACATCTACCATGTCATTCCATGGACAACACGGAAACCAGCTTAATATTGTCGGATCAACATGGCGATCCGATAATGCCATTCTACTTCGTAAATCTCAAAGATATTTCTTTGACCAACTCAGCCAAACTGAGATACGAAGAGAAGAAAAAAATATTAAAATCCACGGATCAACATGGCGATCCGGTAACATCAATTCCTGACAAGAAGAAAAAAATATTAAAATCCACGGATCAACATGGCGATCCGGTAACATCAATTCCTGACAAGAAGAAAAAAATATTAAAATCCACGGATCAACATAACGATCCGGTAACATCAATTCCTGACAAGAAGAAAAAAATATTAAAATCCACGGATCAACATGGCGATCCGGTAACATCAATTCCTGACAAGAAGAAAAAATTATTAAAATCCACGGATCAACATGGCGATCCGGTAACTTCAGATTCCAAGGTCGTGAAGAAAGTTGCCAACACCACAAGATCTGGTAGGAGAGTAACATTCCCTGCGCGACTTATCGCCCAGTGACTTGGGGGAAGCATGTGGTGATCGCAACTCCTGCGACAACACCTGATTACCACACATCGGGCAACCAGGCCCGGACGCGTTTTCGATACCTCAACGACGCGAAGATTCGATGCCGCGATCAAAATTGTTATTAAAACTTTAATAAACCTTTTTATTTAAACTCTAGTGATTTTTAATTAAATGTTTGTCAATACTAGTGCCCCACAGCATCTTTAAAATTTTCATCACCGGACACAATAGCCTTCACTGAATCAGCTCTTGCTGACCAACGAGTATCGCTTAATTTTTTGGGCACTTTGTTTTTTTAATGCTAGCGTATCTGTCAAAATCATCTTGATGTTGACGCGGCAAAGAAATTGTATAGATTTTAAAGAAATAAAAATAATTTAGTTGCTTGTACGTAGCATTCCGCCGCCGACTCTCCAATTAAATTTAAACAATGTGCTGCACAGGGTACGTAAATGGCAAGATTTTTATAGATTTAATGCGCGCTGGGATGCCGCTGTATATGTATACCCGACATATTAGAAGCATTATCATAAGACAATCTTCTACAATCTTCCAAATTGATATCTAAATCAGATAATAGTTTTAAAATGCAATCTTCCATTTCTGCGCTCTTGTGGTCAGTATTTTCTAAAAGAAAATTAAAACTTAACATCAATAAAAATTGCCGCTCCCAAAAGGCTTGCGCCCCAGGGCCCCATAGCCCATTTAGCCCTGTGGTTAGGGTGGCCCTATTCCTATGAGTCATCCTTCGAGTAGCTGCCATAGAAAAAGCCTGTATGTACTGTGTTCACTCAATTTACGGAACTCACTGTCTTTTAGCTTCGAGTACCAACCAAAAGAGAGTCTTTAAAATTGAATTCAATGTGATTGAGAGATTCGAGAATATATCTTAAGGGCCCGTGAGTCCCAAACCAAAATCGAAAATTTCACTTATTTTGCTTTGATTTCATTTCGAGAGCGTAAGAAATTATTCGTGAGCATCGGAAATTTAAATCTGAACGATCACGCACGATGTACAACGATTCAACCGTCAAGCGATGCCCCTACACAGCTCTGTGTGTACGGACCTGTATGTGTGTGTGAGATGCAAAATGATGAAAAACGGAATGTAGAAAAATAGCGAAAGTATGAACGGAAAGGAGTACAATCCGATCGAAAGTTCGAAAGAAAATTCATTGACCTGATGTCTCGGGTTTTTTTAATTTTCTGTGGACGGTGGATTTCTGGACATTCGCATGACATAGTACTATGTATATTTATGTAGGCACGAGACATTCATGTTTTTATAGGCAATTGTGGACTAAAATAAAATTAATTTCGTATTATTGCATATTGGGTCATTTCATCAAGAATCGCAAAATATTATGAAATTTGGGACCTTACCATCGCCGATTCTTTTGAAAATTTTTGTACTTGAAGAATTAGTGAAATTAATTTTTTTGTTTCTATCTCAATTATAAAGATTTAAAGATTTCGCAAAAATGGTGTCCGAGTTCTCTTTGAAAATTCATATCTCTGGTAATTTTTATCATAGAATAATAAAATAGGGCTTATTTTAAAGGGGAATGTTATCGCAACATAAAAAAATACGAATAAAAATTGTCCTCCAATTTTTTTTTTACAAGGATAACGATTTTGTCCTTTATCCTTGAATATCTCAAAATCAGTAGTTTTATTTTTTTTTTTATTTTTTTTTTATTTTTTTATATTTTGTATATTATATTGTTTTTCAAAACATATTAAAAAACCAAATTGGGATTTCAAGGGGATCGGGGTACAAAATATGGGTGAAGGAGTGTGGGAGTGGAGGAAAATAATTCGTCCAAAACGCAAAAAAGCCGAGATCGACACATTCTAAAATCCATATCTCCTAAACGGTTAATGTCACGAAATTAAAACTTAATGAACATCTTAGGTATACTAGGAGAATAGATTGGAAACAAATTCTCGAGTGTGGGTGAAAAACTTTAGATTACGATATCTCACGAAACAATTGAGTGCAATTGTTTCGTGAGACAAATAGATAAATAAATAATTCCTTTCTATAGAACAGCTAATACTACAAAGTTGAAACTCGGTATGTATATGTAAATCAACTATAAAAGTAATTTAGATAAAAAAATTTAAAATAGCCATTGGTGTTCGGAAGGGGGTGAAAAAAATGATCAGTGAAAATGGAATGCATATATTTTTACGATTTTCGTCATATCTATTAGGTCTTCCCAAATACTGAATTCATTTTTATTCTACGGCTTCTTCATATAAATACCTAGAAAGCGCTTTCGGGATTTTTTAAATTCGACCCGTAAAGCGGTGTTAAGGGGGTTGTATACTTTTTAACGAATTCTACTACATCCCCAGGTCTTGTCAGATATCGAATATCTTTTCCCTTTCAAGGGCTTGTGTAATAATCGTCTAAAACTTCTTTTCATGTTTTTCCTTTTTTACTTCCTGGAATTTAGCAATCGAAATTTTATTTCTGAATGAAAATTACGTGTTTATGGTTATAGAATTCATAAAATTTGATGATCAAGTTATTGCGCTAGCTCTGCGAAGTTTCACGATACGCGCCTGATATTTATCTATCAACTCCTTTCAGGGCTTTTGGATATTTAACCCCCAAATGGGTGTAAGGAGGTTGCATATCTGATGATATATCGAATTCATTTTTACTTCATAAGGTTTCCGATATAAGCGCCAAAAAGTCAATTTCAGTATTTTTAAATATTCAATCCCAAGCGGTGTGAGGGGGTTGTATGGTTTTCAAAGCTTCGTCATATTTCTTAGGTTTTATGAGATATTAGATCGCTTTTCACTTCCACAGACTTTTTATATAATCGCCTACAAACTCATTTCTCAATTTTTCAATATTCAACCCCCAAGGGTTTGCATATGTTTTCACAATTTCTGTAATCCCTTAGCTCTGATGAGATATAAAATTGCTTATTACGGCATTTGACCAAAAACCAATTTAAAGATTTTTCGAATTTCAAAAACCAAGGGGGGAGCGTTTTAGACGAAAAATTTTGGTTTCTAGATCTCAGTAACCGCTTAGACTAGGAGGCCGAAACTTGGAATTTATATAGAACATCAATAGTGAACCCATTTGAAAGAATATTGTTGATATGGGTAAAGGGGTGTGGGAGTGAGAACAATAATAATGCGTCCGAAACGCTCGAAAGCCGAGATCGACACATTCTAAAATCCATATCTCCTAAACGGCTAATGTCACGAAATTAAAACTTAATGAACATCTGTGTTTATACTAGGAGAATAGATCGGAAATAAATTTTTGAGTGGGGGCAGTGGCGTACAGAGGTGGGGGTTGAAAAATTTTAGATTACGACATCTCACGAACCAATTAACTAGAGAAATAAAAGTTGGTTTCTGTATAAAGGTTGACAAATAAAGTTTGCTAAAAGTAAAATTTTTTAAGGGGGTGGTGGAGCATGGAAGTGGAGGGGGTAAGAATTTATTTTAAAAAATCACGTCTCATATCTCAAGAACGGTGTAAGATTTTTGATTTGTTGATTTTTACCAGAAGTAGGCCTAATAGAAGCTTAGCAGAGAAAAAATTTTCAGGTATGAGGGTGTAGAGGGTGAGGATCTC
Organism: Beris morrisii; assembly: GCA_951812415.1. Lineage (NCBI taxonomy): Eukaryota > Metazoa > Arthropoda > Insecta > Diptera > Stratiomyidae > Beris > Beris morrisii. Next base: position 98,268,812 of record OX638311.1, read on the forward strand.
GAGAACCTATAACGACATAAAGCTGAAACTTAGTATTTAGATAGAGCTATAGTAGTAGCATGTTTTTATAATGATATAAAGCTGAAACCTGGTATTTGGATAGGGCAATAGTAGTAGCATATTAGAAACATATAATTTTTTGTAAGGGTTAAATGGTACGGGGGTGGGGGGTGTTTTTGCTAACTATACAACGGCTTATGCTAAAAAGTTGAAATTTGGTACGTGTATGTAAATCAACCAGAAAAGTAATTCTGATAAAAAAAAATTTAAATATCCATTGGCGATCGGAAGTGGGGTAAAAATGATCAGTGAAAAAGAAATGCATATATTTTTAGAATTTTCGTCATATCTATTAGGTCTTTCCAAATATTGAATTAATTTTTTTTTACGGGTTCTTCATATAAATACCTAGAAAGTGTTTTCAGGATTTTTTGAAATTCAACCCCAAGGTGGTGTAAAGGGGATGTATACATTTTTACGAATTCAACCGTATCCCTCAGGTCTGATTAGATATCGAATAACTTTTTACTTCCACGGACTTAGTTGGACAAGTTTTTTCCTTTTTCAACCCCTAAGAGTGTAAAAACGGGTTGAACATGTTTTCACGAATTCCGTCATATCTCTTAGGAGTGATAAGACATCGGATTGATTTTTATTTTCTCTGGCTTTCTTTATAAAGGGTTTTCCAATAGGGACTTGACAACTTTGAATTCAATTTGTGAACGCACCCTTTCACTAATCATCGAACTGTCACTGTCAATTTATTCAGTAAACTTAACATTTTTATCATGGTAAAGTACACGAAGGAACAACGTCTGCAAATTATAAAAATTTACTACAGAAATTCGGAGTCGGTGACCGCTACTTTAAGAGCGTTAACTCCGATTTTCGGTCGTAATTCTCGCCCTAGTAGACAGGCAGTAACAAGTTTAGTGCAAAAATTTGAGTCTACATATTCGTTGTGTGATGTTGCCGTGCCAGTGAGACAACGGGTTGGTCGAAGTGTCGAAAATATCGCTGCCGTTGAAACGTCCGTAGCAAATGATCCAAATCAGTCAATTCCACGGCGTTCTCAAGTGTTGGGCATCGCCCAGACCACGTTATGGCGAATTTTGCGTAAGGATCTTGGTTTACACCCATACAAGATCAAGCTGACTCAAGAATTGAAGCCGATGGACCATTTGAAGCGACGTACGTTCTCCGATTGGGCTCTGGAAAAGATGCGCCAAGATGATCAATTTCATCGCAAAATCATCTTCAGTGACGAAGCTCATTTTTGGCTCAGTGGGTTCGTCAATAAGCAAAATATGCGTTATTGGTCCGGTGAAAATCCACATGTGCTTCATGAAAGACCACTTCATCCACAAAAAATAACTGTTTGGTGCGGTTTGCATGCTGGCGGCGTCATAGGGCCATATTTTTTCGTCGACGATAATGATCGTCACGTTACTGTGAATGGTAATCGTTATCGCGCCATGATTACCGATTATTTTTGGCCCGAATTGGAAGATATGGACTTGGACAACATGTGGTTTCAACAGGACGGTGCCACGAGCCACACAGCACACGTTACAATCGATTTATTGAAGAGTAAGTTTGATGAGCGTGTTATCTCAAGAAATGGACCAGTCGATTGGCCGCCTCGTTCGTGCGATTTAACGCCTCTGGACTTTTTTCTTTGGGGCCACGTCAAGTCGTTGGTCTATGCCAACAAGCCGACGACGTTGGAAGAGCTCAGAGCCAACATTGAACACGAAATAGCAGCCATTTCGGCCGAAATGTGTGGCCGAGTCATCGAAAATTGGGTCCAACGAATCGACCGCTGCAAACGTGCCCGCGGTGGCCATATGAACGAAGTCGAGTTCCATTCATAAATGTTTTGATTGTACTTCAACCCGATAATAAAGTTTTTGAAATATCTCAAATGGTTTGCATTTTATTTTGAAAAAAAGTTGTCAAGTCCTTATTGGAAAACCCTTTATATATCTAAAAACTTATTTCAGGATTTTTGGATATTCAATCCCAAAATGGGTGCAAAAGGGTTGTATATGTTTCCACAAATTCTTACATATTTCTTAGTTCTAATGAGATATCGAATTCATTTTTACTTCTTAAGACTTCCTACATAATCTTCAAAAAGTTGATTTCAGGATGTTTGTTATTCAACTCCAATAGGACGTAAGGCTTTCGATATATTTCTCAGGATTGATGAGATTTTAGTTTGTTTTGACCTTCCACAGACTTTTTATATAATCGCCTACAAACGCATTTCCGATTTCATGTAATGGCCCAAAACCAAATCACGAAAAACCTTCTAATGGCGTAACAACTGATATTATACTAGGACTAGACCTCGTCCCGGAGTATGACCCAATTATGTAATTCATATGTTATATGAGGCAGCGGCGTAAGTATTCTAGCGCGACCCCATTCTAACCGCTTCCCGAACTTTTTTTAGGTTTTCAGTCACATAGTAACCTACACCGCATCTCAGAATTAAACTCGTTCCGAACTTCCACCCAAAAAATAATAAAGTTGCGCCCAGACTGTTGGCAGATTGTTTTTTCTTTTTTTCGATTTACTTTTTGCCCTGTTTGCCACATAGAAAGAAGAAAAGCTAAAAATCACTTTTCATTCTGAGCAGGCGAATATACATTATGCCGATTACACACACACACCTTGCCATGTAGTTACTATGCCTTCGAATCGTGTGCTGCAGACTTGCAGGGTGGGGAACATCGTAACCTTTTTACTCTCAGCGAATGAAACATGAAAACAAACCAGCCGAAAAAAAATGCGACATAGCCACACGTCCGTTCAGCTCGACCTCTGCGAGTGGTCTGAATGGAAAATTTGATTGAAAAATGTAGTTTGAAAAATCGTTGCAAAAACAATGTTATACTAACTTTTTTGAAGCTTTTTGAATTTAAGTTGCTTTAGAACACTTTGAAAAAGTAACATAAGAAAAAACAAAATAAAAAAAAATCGGTTTTCATAGAAAATTTTAATAATAAAAAAACATAATTTTTTTTTAAAATCAGAGTTTTCAAAATGTATTATTTCCAAACATAAGTCAAAATCGAAAATTCTAATTCCAAAAAAAAATAGATTGAATCGTTCCTAATTGAGTGAAAATAAAAATAATGAAAATTACTTCAGAAATGTTTCCAAAATCGCAATTACCAAATGTGTGTTTTCAATAATTTCGAAAACTTTCTCGACGTAATCGCTTATAATTTTTCTTATGATCGAAATTTCAAAAAACAATAATCAACAGAAACTTTAAAACATATTGCTAATTATATTTGTCTAAGCAGAAAAGACCTATCTTTTGCTGCTTTGGAGATTTCGCGAATCCCGTTTGCCTTATTTTCAACAAAAATGCTGTTTTGGTATACACGGGGCCTTAAGTAGTAGCAGCGATGCCAGATTTGAATATTTTTCTTCAATTCGAAGATTTTTAGCGTTCCCAAAGATTTGAAGATTTTGATGGATGGATATGTAGAAGCTTTTCTTGTATTCGTAAGATGTTTTCTTCAATTTCGATAAAATAAATTGTATTTATACATTCCTAGCTTATTTTCTATTGTTTTCGCAATTCTCACTTAACGTTATTATTTATGATTACTATTATATTTATAATATTATAAATGTATTTAAGCGAATAACCAAAAGTTTTCTGATTTCATTACCATCAAAGATATAATTCAAAATGAATAATATACTGGTAAGACTTCAGTTACAAAAAATTGTTCAAAATTATATACTAAGAAATCAAAATATACGAATCCAATTCAAAAACCAAATAATTTATTTATTCTAGGATTTCATAACATCAAAAAATATTTGATGCAAATGTCGTTATGTTTAAAACCAATTTTTACTTTAATTTGTTAAATTGAAAACATCTTCTAAAATTCAAAGATATTCTCAAAAAAAGCTGGTTACATTCAAAAACGTTTGTAAACTTGAATAAAATCTTGTTACAATTTCGTAAAACTCAAAAATTTTTCATGAGAATCTTGTTGTTTTCAAAAACAATTTCCAATTTATTTTGCTAAATTGAAAAAATCTTGTAAAGATCTCGTCAGATCGAAAGAATAATGATTGTAAAATTCAAAAGTGTCTTGTTATTTTGAAAAGTCAGTTGAGATTTGCTTCCTTCATTTTAGAAAATTCTTTTATATTGTTTGTATTGTTAAAAATTATTTGAAAAAAAACAATTGGCAACAAAAAGTTTGCGGATAGGAAGGAATTATTTTTCTCGAAGGGGCCAGAATTATTTGTCCAAGGCGATGTCTGGGGGTCCCGGCCCCTCCTGGCCTCTCCTGGACCCTCCTGGCCCACCAACGGCGGGCCAGGAGGGTCTTCTTTTTTTTTTTTTTGGTTTGATTAGCTTTATTTTTAGCTTCCTTTTTATTTTGGATTCTTAGTTTGAAGGATTAGCTATATATTATATTGCTTTGTTATTTTTTTTTGCATGTTAGCCAATACATTTTTTTTTTGTACCTTAGATATTTATTCCCTTTCGCATAGTTTGTAGGATTAGTGAATTATTCAATTATTTATTATATATATTTATTATTATCAAAATTTGAGAATTATAATATTTTTACATAGTATTTTCTTTGTTAAGTTTATAGTAGTTTTCTTAGTTTAAATTTTTAGATTTAGTTGTTGAATTTTTTTTTTTTGTTGGCTTAGTTTAATTTTTCTTAGATTTAGTTGTTATTTTTTTAGTTTAAATTTAGTTGGTTTAGTTAGTTTAGTTTTTTTTTCGGTTGGGGTAGTTTAATTTATTATGTAGGTAGTTACTACAATTAATTAAAGTATTAATTTTTGCAGTATATAATTTCTCTTAGAACATTTATTTATTATTATATACATATATTTTGAAGTTTGGTTATTTATTTTTGTTTCATTTTTCTATTTATATTTATTTGGGATATAGTTTAGGTAGTGTAAACTATTTAATAGATTTATTTTTCGCTTCGAATTTTTTTTCTTTTGGTTCCTTTCTCATTCAAATATGCCACTATCACGAATACTGGAACAAATAGGTGAAGATGTGTTATGTACTATATGCCAGGAGTGGGTGGGACCAGAATATGAGGTGCTCACCAAATGTAGACATCGTTACCACGATATATGCCTGCACAAGTGGGTAAGAGATAAACAGAGCGTCCCACTTGTCGGAATCAATTGAGCAAGTCTGACTACTGTTCTGTCCAGGGAGTGGAGGGAGCAGGGACGTCATTTGTGGGAGGGCCTGAATTATGTATTTTTATAGATTATATATAACATATGTATGTTTATATATGAAAATATATAGAAACATAACATCTTGCCCCCCCCCCCCCCCCTAAAAAAACTGAAATGACGTCCCTGAGAGAGAGCGATAGCCACCCCTGGACCATTGACAAGAAGCAGGGCTCAGTTAACGGTCCCGCAGCTTCAAAAAGATGGAGTTTCTCTCATTAGAAATTCAAATTTGAACCCTTCACACGAGCTGGGCGGCGGTCAAACCTTTTACGCTCCGGACGGAACAATGGTTACCGACCAAGGTAGGGGTAAAGGTCTACCACTACAACAGATGACGATAGTAGAGGCAAGTGTGAGTCTTAGAGTTGATGAGATAACTCAACTGATTCGCACTGTGCTGAGGGAGGAGCGATCTCATCAATTCCAAGAGTCGCACAGTGATCGTTCGCGTAGCAATCACACCTCCAGAGCTACAAGCGCTGCTCGAGCACCTGAGAGGGCTCAGCCACCGCAATATCCGGTTGCATGGTTCGCTGACCGTAAGAGCACCGGACCAAACACTACAAGTCCCATACGGACATGGCGATTGAAATTTAATGGAGACGCTAAAGTGTTGCAAGCTGAAGAACTAATATATCGCGCCGAGGCTCTTGCGACCAGCGAGCTGAACGCGGATATGGACTTGCTCGCACGCAGCTTTTACATGCTGCTTGACGGTCGTCCGAACAGTTGGTTCTGGACCTGGCGCAGGTCCAATCCAATGACAACTCGGGCGGCCTTGAAACCTACATTTTTGGAGACATGGGGTGTGCAATCGAGTAACTTTTACATTAGACAGCAAATGCTAGCCAGACGTCAGGTCCCAAGCGAGTCCTATCAGATGTTCGAGCAGCACTTGTGTGAGCTCCGTACCTGCTGTCAAATCCGATGCACGACGGAAAGTTCGTGGAGCTGGTGCGGGGAAATTTGCTGCCAAAAACGCAGCAGCAAATTTGCCTGCAACAAATTTGGTCGCTTGACCACCTTCGACAGATAGTGTCCAGAGTCGAAGATATTAGACGGTCCATCAGATACGGCTACTCGAGTCATACCCGAGTTGCTGAGGTCGTGGAGCCTCCTACAGAGGTTTGTGACGAGCGCAATAATTCCGAAGCCATGGCGGGAATTCCATCTGGGGCTCCACTAAAATGTTGGAACGGTGAGCGTACTGGTCACAGTTACCGACTATGTGCAGAAGCTCCCAGGAGTATTTTCTGCTATGGCAAAAGACGTTTTGCGACCACATTGTGCTCGTTGCAATCGGGAAAACTCCGGAACGGACAAAACCACTTCGGCAAATTCTCGTCCTTTTCGGAGCAACCCACAACAGCCACCCAAAACGTAGGGGACTCTTCGATCTCCGCAACTTGTGGTGATGACGACGCATCACCACTCTGGTCGAATAAACCGGACCTGACAAAACCACCGGATTTGACAAATGCCACGACTGAATCTCATTAAAATTCCTTACCTCCTGTTCGCAAAGCGCTGGTACATCGGAAGACTTACCATGTAAGACTGAAGGAGTACATGGAGGCACGCGACAGGATTTTTAACGATTCCAAATCCCCTTTAGTTAATATTTCTTCTTGTTCCACATTTCAACCTTCCCCTGATCCAACTCTATGCTATGCTTTGGTCTCCCTTTTCAATGTAAGCGTTAAAGGTCTTTTAGAGAGTGGTGCGAGCATTAGTTGCCTAGGAGCCAATGCACTAGAGCGCCTTGAGCAAGCGCAAGTGCATTAGAAGCCGATTTGTCACGAGGTGGAGACAGCTGATGGTGCTTCACAGAGGGTGGTGGGAAGTGTGACGACCGAAATTAAATTTCGTGGAATTGCACAATCTATTTCCCTTTACATCGTGCCGAGTTTATCTCAGGATTTGTATCTTGGAGTAGACTTCTGGCGAGCCTTCCACCTTGCTCCTTCCATCATCAGTTGTGTCAACACACAAGCCCCCTCTTCGCAACATGATGCTACTGCGATGCACTCTTTAACGGGCAAAGATGTTGAACGTTTACAGAACGTTAAGTCCAAGTTCCCTTCTTTCGAACTTCATAGTTTGGGAAGGACTAACGTTCTCGAACATGAAATCGACGTAGGAGAAGCGCGCCCCATCAAACAGAGATACTACCCAGTATCGCCTGCGATTCAAAACCTCATGTATGGCGAGGTCGATCGTATGCTGGCAATGGGAGTGATAGAGGTTAATTTGAGTGCGTGGAGTTCGCCGGTAGTGCTCGTGAGGAAACCAGGAAAAGTCCGGTTATGTTGGGATTCTCGAAAGGTTAATAATGTGACGAAAAAGGATGCATATCCACTTCCACATATCGACGGAATCCTTAGTCGATTACCACGAGACCTGAAGGACGCCTTTTGGCAGATTCCTCTCGAGCCTAAGCCCCATGAAATGACGGCGTTCACCATTCCCGGACGACCCCCTCTATCATTATACCCGGATGCCATTTGAGTTGTGCAATGCACCCCAACGTATGTGAGGTTTGATGGATCGTGTTATCCTACCCGAACTGAATGACCAGGTATTTGTTTGCTTGGACGATCTAATTTTGATCTCGGAAGATTTCAATTCCCATTTGGTTTTGTTGGCGGAAGTTGCCGAATGCCTAAGGAAGGCTGGACTTACAATCAATGTGGGAAAAAGTAAGTTATGTCTGAGGGAAGTGAAGCACCTCGGATACATTGTTTGGAAATGGATGCCTGAAGACAGATTCAGAAAAAGTTTCGGCCATAGTCAATTACCCTTCCCCAAAATCCGCACGTCAGGTTAGAAGCTTTCTGGGTATGGCTGTGAAGGCTATGTTAACTGCGGCCCCTGTATTGGTAAATCCAGATTTCACTAGACCATTTGTGATACAATGCGATCTGGAGTGTTCTTTTCCAGGAGAACAATGATGGATCGGAATCTCCTATTGTATTCATGTCCCAGAAGCTCAATTCCGCTCAACGCAACTACAGTGTTACAGAGCTTGAATGCTATGCAGCTGTGTTGAGCGACTTCAGAGGAGCGATCACAGAGGATTGTGCCACGAAACTTTGGATTCCTCGAGCTTGGCGCCCACTGCGATCGCTCAGGCCCATGAAACGGATACCATGGTTCACGGTGGGTTCGCCAAAACGCTAGAGCGCATTAGGCGATACTTGTATTGGCCCGGTACGTCTACACAAGTCCGCGATTTCGTTCTTTCGTGTCAGACTTGTAACGAAACGAAGTCCCAGAATCGTCCGCTTAGAGCTGCAATGAGAGATGCCTTCAGAACGCAGAAGCCCTTTCAACATCTGTACATTGATGTATTAGGACCATACCCTAGAACTAAAAGTGGGAAAATCGCTATCCTTGTTGTCCTTGACCATCTGTTAAAATTGTCCATCCTTCATCCCCTTAGAAGAATTACGGCGGGTGAGATCACGACGTTTTTGATATGTTATGTTATGTTTTCCATATGTTTGGTACCCCCGAGACAATTCTCTCCGACAATGGGTCTCAGTTCAAGTCGGCGACATTTAACTCCATGCTTTCTAAGTATGGGGTTAAACACCTTTACACCCCAAAATACTCGCCTCAAGCGAATGCTTCAGAGCGAGTCAACCGTTCAGTTTTAGCTGGACTCCGTGCGTTCATCGTGGAGGACCAGACTCGATGGGACGAAAACTTAAGCAAAATAGGATTTTCTCTTAGGAGTTCAATTCACCAAGCCACTAAGTTTTCGCCCTTTCAGGTTTTGTTTGGGACTCACATGATGTTGCATGGGGGTGACTACGCTCTGTTGCATCGTTTGAAGCGCTAGGTGATGCAGACTTGCAACTGGGTCCCAGAGAAGGTACTCCTATCGTGAGGCAACTGGCACAGGCGAATATTCAGGTGGCACACGAGAACAGCAGTAGGCGTTATAATATGCGTGCGGCACAAACTCAGTTTAGAGAAGGACAGGAAGTGTACAGAAAAAACTTTTCCTTGTCCACAGCTGCACAAAATTATAACGCCAAACTTGCCAAAAAGTTCTTGAAGTGCAGGATTCATCGTGTGCTAGGCAACTCGCGATATGAGCTAGAAGATCTCGGAAAGTGTGTACCACTCCAAAGACCTTCGTCAGTGACTGGAGCGAGTGAAAAACTCCGAGAGTGCCCGGTCACTGCAGTCGTGAGCCTGAGACGCAAACAGAGCTCACAGCTGCCTTTTTTAGCCTGTTCGGCGTTGTAAACAACGGCGGTCAGGCTATGTTGTAGTGTCATCTGTGGGAATTGGTGTGGATCAACTAATGCAGTTGGCATTATTGGTTCGCCACACCAATTCCCCCAAAAATCGGTTCAGTGGTGAGTTTTTCTGACGGACAGCAAGCAAATAGAGGGAGGTGAAGTTTAGTTTTTAGCGCGCACGGGCAAAAAAAAAATATAAAATAGTTTAGTTATTAAAATTAGGATAGAAATAAAATAGCAAATAGAAAAGAGGATAGACGAATGGAAAAGTATTAAAATTTGACGGGCGGAAGGAAATAATAAATAAGCTGCGCGAGAATCGGAAAGATTTTCAACGTACTTATCATCGTCATCCATCGGGAGTTTTGTGTCTATAATACGTGCCACAAATGTTAATGTGAATTAATTTTCGATTCGATCTTGCTAACGCGAAAATCTCTAGTGTTCCGTTAATTTCGATTGCCTGGGAATTACCAAATTTTTTTAAGCCAAGGGTACAGCTTTCTGCAGTTGGTTTGAGGAATTACCGTCAGAGGAGAAGGCCGATATGCAGGCAAAGATAAAAAAGTAGCACGTAAAAGTTTCTCGCCACAATAGAATTTAAAATTCAGTGAATAAATGCAAAACAAAATAAATAAAGCAAATCAAATTAAATAATTTAAATGAAACATAAAAGTAAATAAATATGCAATAAAACAAGTAAATAAATAAATATAAACAAAATAAATAAAATTATAAAATAAAATAAATATAAATAAATAAAAACGTAAAGTAAAATAAAAATAAATTAAAATAAAAATATGACAGGACAGAAACTGACTCGGACTGACATATAAATTAAAAATAATTTAAAGAAACATAAAATATTATATAATGGAAAAATTTTGTTCAGGCGGAGAAAAAGAAACCAAAAGGTAATTTTTTATTAACTTATGGTTTTTTTTCCTTTCGTTTTGTTTTTTATATGGTTTTTTTGAGTAAAAATGATGGATCTTCTTGTTTGAAGACCTTCCGCCCCCTCACTCCTCTCTAGGAGCCATATTGTAATGTTTTTCTTTTGAGGACCGATATGGCTAAGGTAGGGTGGGATAGACGGCGCATAATATCAACGCCCGTCGAGTTGAAGGGAGTTTTCTCGGTCTCTCATGACCGATCTTCCTAATTTTATCACCCGGGTAAGTCGGCGTGAAATTTTTGTTATACAGGCCATGGGTTTTATGGTCTGAAATGCGAACAACGTACCACCCCACAGCCGCAGCTAGCCCGGAAGCCAGCAAGCACGTCGTTCCAGTTTGCATTTCACCAATTCGGACGTAGGCGGAATTGGACCCCTGTTTCCCGATCCTTAACTTTCCCTTCGGTTATTTTGACTTTTTTAAGTCGATATAACCACTCCAAGGCCTCCGTTTACAACAAACTAAAAGAATACAACTCAATAGAAAATTATAGATAAAGAATTGGGTTCATTGCCATCTATGCCTGCGACTGACTTCCATTTCGAACGCTTAGAATTAAAAGTATAAATCATATTTTTTAGCTTCGATAAATATACTCACCTTGATAATTCTTTCGGAAAAGGAAAAAATTACACATCCTTATTAAAGAATGGGGTACTTCCACACCGAATAAAAAATTTGACGTTTATTGCAAAGAGTATGAGATTTTATTGCATTTACAGTTTAATGTTTTTAGAACATAGTAGTCGACTGAGAAAACAGATTACGCTGCTTTTCGAATACGGTCCACTTCCACTAGGGATGTTAAAAAAATTTCGATATATCGAAATTGCGATATTATTTGAACGACATATCGATAATATCGGCCGATATTGTAAAAAGCGATATATCGATATTGAAATTCGACTATCGGACTCTATATTTTTTTTAAGTACAGGTTTATTTTAGAAATCGAACGGGTTTTTTGCATTTAATCTGCATTTCTGCAGTAGAAAGTAGAAAAAAAAATTGTCGATCACGGAAACCATATCTGTCGAAACTAGGTTCAAGGCACGTGACATATACGGGCGCATGCACGCAAATCTGCACTTCAGGCGCCAACACAAATCTTTACAACGAGGCAACCAGGCTACTATCTTGTGTACAGGTATCTAACCGCTCCGTACCTGGTTGTTATTGGTTTTTTATCTTGCTCTTTCAAGTATGTTTGCATTAGAGGACCTTTTTTCGATCACACATAGTCTATCTCTGTTGAAACAACAAATTGCAAGTGGCATACCTAGAGTTTTTGGGGAAATCCGGAACCCTACATTACGCCCAAGGATATTTCCGCTAAGCACATTGTGTGTATGGGTTTTTATCCTACTCTGAGCTGAGATCAGCTAGATAGTCTATCTCTGTCGAATCAACAGGATTATAGACAAGTGGCTTGAATAGGTGGTGGTAACCAGGCTTCTGTGGGAAAAAATACAAAACAAGCGGAAACACGACGAAGATAGCGACTCATTTGAAAACTATGCACCACTCGGCATATACGAACCTTAAGTCGAATCCTCAAGGGAGTAAGTCAGCTAGAGACTTATTCGAGTTATCAAGAAGCTCAACGGCAACATCAGTTAGTTCGGAGCAGAACTTAAGCCGGGCAAAAACTAATCCTCCATCAACCTCGACATCTTCGGAAAACATTCCGTCTACTGTGAGTGAGGTAAGTTCATATTGTTACATGTAAACCTGGCAACCGCGCAACTCGATCTATTACGAATAAGGGAAACAGTAGCAACCGAATACCTAGTTGCAAGATAACCCAATCAGAAACGTAGTATATAAGGAGAAACAACACGACTATATTTCCCCTCTAATCGAATGCGAACGAATGTATTGGAACAGCCTAGAAGATCACATGGAATGCTCTCAAGCTTTCCAGCATATTCTACACACACCACCGAACGAAGATTCAAGAACAGTCTCGACCACAGACAAATGTTATAAAAGCAGATAAAGCTTTCAGCGAGGGACATAGTAATTTTTATTACGTCGACTGTGACAGCCAGCGTGTATACGCGACCGTGTTGGTGAAGAGCGAAAGCGATCGATTGTGTGTGATCGAATCAAGCGATATAAATAAGCGAGCAGTGCTGCCATACAGTGCGAATTATTGTGCGAATATAATTCTGTGAATTAAAAGTGCGGATCAATAAATTATCACTTATTTTTATTTTAACCGAATTGTGTTTTACTTGAAATCCCGGCGAACCCCTAGCTCTCAAAAATATTATTATTATTACTTTTAAATTACCTATATAATGTTTTATAATAAATTATAAATGATTTAGGCTATTATCGAGGATGAAATGAACCAGAGTTCTTCCTCCTTGTCCACAGGTGAGTTAATCTTCCAATAACTGTAAAGAAAAAAACCACAAACTCTCGCCGATTGTTTGGACAGGAGATCAAGCTTGGATGGTAAGATATTTTTATATGTATTTCTATGTGGCATATTTTTTCATCGGATACGATCGAAAGATTGCATGTAACCTATAGTGTTTAAGGTGATACGATAAATCTAAGAAAAGCAGAGATATTCTACAACAAAGGAGGTTTTAAAGAAAGAGTTGATTGAAGCAAAGTATATATCGCTAACAAGCGATATTTTGACTTTAACAAACTCAACTAGAAGTTTCGTTGTAGTAACGGCCCATTTCATAAATGCTTCCACCGGTGCCCTCGAGAGTCGCCAAAATCTTGTCATTAAGAAGCCAGCCAAGAGAAAAGTTCCTGACATGCTTACATCATCTCTTACGTGACCTTATTACGGTACTACGTCCCTTTAAGCAAGCCACTGAAGATATTAGTGGTGAAACTTTATTACGGTTTAAATTCGCGTTAGCGGTCTTAATACCGCAATCAAAACCCCTTTGTACCAAAAGGGGACGAACGGGCCCTTGCCGGCCAACCCAGAGAAGGGTCGTGGGCGCCAGTGGTTCCGAACTTTAAGGAACCCGTTCTATGCCGATTTTCCCAAACCGAACCACTAGTTCAGGAAAAGTCCACTCAAAAGACAATACTGTCACGGATAACACTACTCTACTCTGCACGGAAAAGAGGCTGAAATACGTCACAACATTTACAAGATAACGAATCGTAAAGAAGTATAAGAAAATGTAATTCAGTGGTTAAAGTATAAACGTTAATTAAAAATAAAAAAAAGGTAATAATAAATGTACGTGATAGATATCACTAATGGCTAATTCGTTTACATAAATGGAACTCACTCGAACTGTCCCTATTCCTAGCTACCTTCTTATTTCTAGGGCGCCGCTGGTGCGTTGTCCCACGAAGTCGGTTATTTTTTACTCCTTGCTCTGCTTCTTTTTGTACGCAATTCCAATGTTTTCGCCGTCCAGGTTTTCCTGCCTCCCGATCTCGTTCCTCGCTGTCTTCTACTAACTTTCTCCTCCGCTTCTTTCTTTCAAAACTAACTGCCACTCTGCTCGGTCTCACTATCCAAATCCCAAGAGCCGTTTTTGGGTCCGGCACTTCCCGCGAAACCTCCGGTCAGCTTTTTCATCGGTAAAAATCTCCGTTTGGGTCAATGAACGTTTTCTTCAGGTTTAAAAACTTCCCGTACTGGTTAGCTTTTATTTCGGTTGATTTGGTGTCCATTTTATATTTACCATCCGACTTTTATCTTGGACCCAACCCATGTTGCTCTGCCTTATCGACTTCACTCTCTCGTGGTTCGTGCAGTGCTCGTTGATATTATCGTCGGGTGACGTTTCTCGTTGTTGTGACGTTTGCGCGATGTGGTGTTGTTCTTCTCGTGTCGTATTTTCTGAGTTAATTGTTTTCTATAGTTTCCGTGATCGCACTGTGTATTTCATTGAGATCGTTCTGTGTTTTCCCGCGATCGTTCTGTGTTCTGTGATCGTTCTGTTGTTTTCCCTGTGGTTAAGTGCTTGTTACTAAAGTGTTTTCTTCTCTCTCGTTGTAGGGTTGAACGGAACGCAGGATGGAGTCCACGGTTACGCAGGACGGAGTAACCCGCGATGAATGTAAGTATGACAATTTGTCACAAGGTTTGAATGTTGTGTTCGGTTACGGCAATTTGAAGTATTAATGTTGGTTGCGCAGTCACAGTCTATCTTCCGTGAGTACCTTTTCATTTTTTTTTTTTTTTTTTTTTTTTCATTTCGATAAATGCCTAATCTACCTAATCTAACTAAAATAATAACTAATCTACCCTAGTGTTACATTAATGGTCCTAATTCCTTCATTTTCCGCCTCTTCTCCGTGTTTACTGAAAACAAATATACTAATATTTCTTACTTGGTTTATTTTTAGGTGTTGGTGCTAGGAGCGTTATTCGCCCCAGGGAAAGTGGAAGACGTAAAAAAAAACAAACACTCGGAGGTAAGTAAACTCCAATATAATTCCGAATCCAACAATAATGATTTGCTTTATTTCTTTACAGGTCGACCTACAGTTACGGGTGGATCCGTAACATTCCCCCCTTACGTAACAGAGAATTTCCCAAATTCTCAGTGGTTTCGGCGGTAAATTGTCGCACGTAAGAATACTTAAATTATTATTTATTCTACTATTATACCCAACATCCCATTCCAAAATTCTCGCAATTCCTCTATTCAAAAAAAATACTAACGCTTAGTACTAACTCAGATTATCTCTTGCAACATGCCTAGAACTAACTCGGATTAACCCTTACAATATGGTTTCAAGTCTTTAGCGTGCCATATTCCACTGCGTTTCCCGTCTAAGCCTTCTAATTCATACGTCCAAGGAGACACTCGCTTCCGGACCACGAATGGACCGATGTATTTCGGTGCTAAATTCGCAGAGAAAAACTTAGCTGCATCGGACAGAACGTAGTTGGTCCTCCACACCCGATCATTCGGATAATATTCGGCCTCTCGCCGCCGCAGATCATACCGACTCTTGGATTGTTTGGATGCTTGTTCAAAACGCTTCCGGAGCTCCTCGCGAACCTCCTCGAGTGCCTTTGATCGATTAATCGGGTCCCTATAGGATGGTGATGTTCCATCTGGTCTATCTCGTGGCTCTATTCCCACCTCCATGTCTCTTCCGAAATTCGCAAAATACGGAGAAACCTTCATCACTTCGTGCGTGGCCGTCCTCAAAGCGCACGCAATCTTGGAGAGGTTCTCGTCCCATTTCCGATGGTTGTCCGCAACATACGCTCTCAACATCACCTTAATTGACTGGTTGATTCGCTCCGCCGGGTTAGCTTGAGGGTGGTAGAACGCTGTGAATTTTATCTGAGTTCCATATGACTCTACCATTCCCTGAAACTCCTTAGACCGGAATTGGACGCCGTTATCGCAGACTAACCACTTCGGAACACCAAACAGCAGGAAAACTTGATCCTCCAAGACTCGCGTAACGGCAGCAGCCGTCGCCGCTCTAAGTGGAAATAGTAAAGCGAACTTCGAGAAGTAATCTACGACCGTGAGGATAAATGTTGATCCCCTAGATGAGCGTGGTAGTGGTCCCACTAAATCCACACATATCATCTCCCACGGTTGTTTCGCCTCACCACATCTCGAAGCCATCAGTCCGGCTGGTAACTTTCGCTCCGGCTTTATTGCTTGACATACTTTACATGCCGTAACATATTTCCGTATGTCCCCTTGCATTTTGGGCCAGTAATATCCGCGCATGATCCTATCAACCGTTCGCCTCACTCCACCATGTCCTGATTTTGGGTCATCATGACATTTCTGCAAAATGTCTGCACGTTCTCCCTTCGCAGGCACCTTTTTCCACGAACACGCCTCATTGAGTTCCGGGTATTTGGATGGAACATGCTTCCATAAGGTGTTTCCATGTACTCGCCATGAGGGGTATTTTGCAGATTGCTTCGGCACCGTCCCCAGCATTTTCGAATACCATCGGTCAGTTTCCACGACTGAAAATAACGTTTCCACCAATGGAACGGACCTCGACAACGCATCCGGAACCAGATGTTCTTTGCCTTTTCGATGCACGATCTCGTAATCGTATTGCTGAAGACGAACTGCCCAACGCGCCAATCTGCCTGTTGGATCCTTCAAATTGTGAAGCCAAACCAAGGAGTGGTGATCCGTTATCACGCTAAAACGACTCCCCTCAACGTAAGGTCTCAACTTCTCTACTGCCCATAAAACAGCTAAGCATTCCTTCTCCGTCGTTGAGAACTTACGTTCCGACTTCGTCAGCGAGCGACTCAGATAACAGATCACTTTTTCCCCGTCTGACTGTTCTTGCGTGAGTACTGCCCCCAACCCGAAATCGGAAGCGTCGGTCTGGATCGTAAACGGTAGCTCGTAGTCGGGACAAGTTAAGATAGGTGCCGTGGATAATTTCACCTTCGCCGCTGAGAAAGCCCTATCGCAATCTGCATCCCATGCAAATTTATGACCCTTCCTCAAAAGTGAAGTCAAAGGTGCAACTAACGTTGCAAAATCCGGTATGAACCGTCTATACCACGATACCATGCCTAGGAACTGTCGAACCTCCTTAATGTTCTTAGGCGCTGGAAATCGAACTAGACTTTCCACCTTATCTGGATCCACATGTAGTCCATACTCATCGACAACATAGCCCAGATAGCGTAATTCCGACCTACAAAACTCACATTTCTCCTTTGATACCTTCAGCCCCGCCTCTCTCAGTCTTCGGAACACTTCTCGCAAGATTTCAGTGTGCTTTTCGAAGGTTTGGGTCACCAGGACTATGTCATCGAGATACACAAACACATATGGCTCCAGATCGGCTCCCAAAACTTGGTCGATCAACCTTTGCCAAGTAGCCGGGGCATTTTGCAGTCCGAAAGGCATACGGTTGAATTCAAACAAACCTCTACTCGGAACTGTGAAGGCAGTATACTGCTTGGAATTTTCAGCCATCGGAACCTGCCAGTACGCGGATTTAATATCTAAAGAGGATAGGTACTTGGCGTCTCGTAATTTATCTAGCGTCGCCGAAACGTATGGAATGGGATATGCATCTCGTTCTGATACTTTATTTACTTTACGAAAGTCCACACAGAATCGAAAAGAACCATTTTTTTTCCTCACCAGTAGTATTGGCGACGACCACGGACTTTTTGACGGTTGTACTATTTTCGCCTCAAGCATATCTTGCAGTTCGTGATCTATATCCTTCTGCCTGACTGGCGACACCGGATAATAGCGTTGTTTGATAGGCGGAGAGTTTGTTTTAATCGTATGCTCTACCACCGATGTCCTGCCGAGCCCCTCTCCCATACTGCCCAACTCCTCTTCAAGCAGAACGTTCAACTTCTTCAACTCCTCCTCCCCCAATTTAGATTTAGGCTGCAAAAATTCAACCGTTGCCACGTCTAAAATGCTGCTCAGATCCACCTGTCCTCGTCTAAGATCCAACACGATACCAAACTCCCTCCAAAAGTCGGCCCCCAATATGACCGTATGGGGAAGTCTTTTCACTACCAAACACTTCATCCAACGTGTACACCCATCGACCCCGAATGGTATGCAGACCAACCCATCCACCTGACATACATCATTATTCGCTAGACGAATTTCATGTGCAGACGCTGGTTGCAGTTCAATCCCTATTTTCCTCAGACTTTCCCACCCTTTACCCCCCCATATCGTTCTTGAAGCCCCTGAGTCCAACAAACCGATAAACTCTACTCCAAAAACGTCAACCAGTAGGTGTGGGCGATTGTCGCCACACATCGGAGTCAAAGCAAAGTCTAGATGTACGGGTTTTGTCGCTTTGACCTCCGTACTCACTACCCCGCATTCTAGTGAGCACTCGGTTCGTTTCCCGAACTAGTACTTGGTTGGTTTTGCCCGGCACCAATAACCTCCGGGTTGCAAATTGGACATTTTGACCGGAAAACCCCTACTTTTCCGCAGCCGAAGCATCGTCTGGCTTCGTTGCACTCGCTAGCGATATGCCCATTCTTTTTGCAATTAAAACATAGTATTGTTTGTTTATGCGTAAAGTGTTGCGTTTGGTTCGGGCCACCTGTGCTTCCATCTTCGAATCTATGGCATTCAACTGCGTCTACATACGCTAAATCTGCTTCTAGGATGTTCGCACGGCGAGTAGGAGGTGGTATGAATGCTTCCACAGAGATTCTAGTTGCCTCCAAGGTTCGGCCTAGACTTACCAGCTCATCCACCGATTTTACTGTCACTAATGCGAGTTGTGCCTGGTAGAATGGTAAAATGTTTCTCCTTATTATTCGTAGCTTCTCACTGTCAGTGGGTATCTTCGAGAGGCGTCGGAACAAATTCTCCATTATTGCTGTATACACCCCTATGGATTCATTGCTTCCCTGAGTGCGACGCCGAATTTCGTCCATAAGCCGATCGTCATAATCAGGCGGTAAAAATTCTGCACGCAATTCGGCTACCAATCCGTTCCAACTCCTACATTTAGTCCTAACTGCCCTCAGCCAAATGAGCCCTCTGCCCTCGAAAAGGTCTACCGCGGAACGAAAGAGCAACGACTTCGATACCCCACGAGCTTGGCGTAGTTCTTCTACCCTTTCGAGAAATGAACATAACGTGTTTGGTTCGCCGCTAAATTTAATATTCCATTTAGCTAACCTATTCGACTCATTGTTGTCCCCATTAGTTGCAATACTCCCCTTTGCATCGACAACTTCCTCCTCCTCGTCCTGAACATCCTTAGCTTTGTCGTACAGAGAACCTAACAATATTAGAACTGATGCCCGAATTAGTCTTTTATTTTTCTGTTCTTCATCTGTACATTGAGCGCCCTCAATTCTTCTAAAACACCACTGGATTTTTGCATTTAATTTCTTGTAGGCTCCAGACGAAGTGTCTCCCACGAATGTCTCCAACAACCCCTCAATTTCCTTGCACTTAGCCTCTGTTGCTGCCAAATCTTCCGCGAATGTGAAAGGGTATTCCTCCTGCGAGAAAGAAATTGCTCCTTCCCTTTCCACACGCAAAGCTGTTCGTAGTGCCTTACGCATCGCGTCTACCGAATCCGACTCTAACCCTCGAATAGCCATTTCATATGACAATTCCTCTTGGCTGAGTCTATCTACATCGATTTTCGACATGATTCACTAATAAGCCCACCCGTAAAGAAATAAATCACTACCAGAAAGAGTACACAAAAAAAAATTTTAAACGAACACCCCAAAAAAAAATATTTTCACGCAATAACTTTCACTCCGAATTGCTTATTAATTCTCCTCTCACAATTTCCCTGACACGTTGGGCGCCAATTATTACGGTTTAAATTCGCGTTAGCGGTCCTAATACCGCAATCAAAACCCCTTTGTACCAAAAGGGGACGAACGGGCCCTTGCCGGCCAACCCAGGGAAGGGTCGTGGGCGCCAGTGGTTCCGAACTTTAAGGAACCCGTTCTATGCCGATTTTCCCAAACCGAACCACTAGTTCAGGAAAAGTCCACTCAAAAGACAATACTGTCACGGATAACACTACTCTACTCTGCACGGAAAAGAGGCTGAAATACGTCACAACATTTACAAGATAACGAATCGTAAAGAAGTATAAGAAAATGTAATTCAGTGGTTAAAGTATAAACGTTAATTAAAAATAAAAAAAAGGTAATAATAAATGTACGTGATAGATATCACTAATGGCTAATTCGTTTACATAAATGGAACTCACTCGAACTGTCCCTATTCCTAGCTACCTTCTTATTTCTAGGGCGCCGCTGGTGCGTTGTCCCACGAAGTCGGTTATTTTTTACTCCTTGCTCTGCTTCTTTTTGTACGCAATTCCAATGTTTTCGCCGTCCAGGTTTTCCTGCCTCCCGATCTCGTTCCTCGCTGTCTTCTACTAACTTTCTCCTCCGCTTCTTTCTTTCAAAACTAACTGCCACTCTGCTCGGTCTCACTATCCAAATCCCAAGAGCCGTTTTTGGGTCCGGCACTTCCCGCGAAACCTCCGGTCAGCTTTTTCATCGGTAAAAATCTCCGTTTGGGTCAATGAACGTTTTCTTCAGGTTTAAAAACTTCCCGTACTGGTTAGCTTTTATTTCGGTTGATTTGGTGTCCATTTTATATTTACCATCCGACTTTTATCTTGGACCCAACCCATGTTGCTCTGCCTTATCGACTTCACTCTCTCGTGGTTCGTGCAGTGCTCGTTGATATTATCGTCGGGTGACGTTTCTCGTTGTTGTGACGTTTGCGCGATGTGGTGTTGTTCTTCTCGTGTCGTATTTTCTGAGTTAATTGTTTTCTATAGTTTCCGTGATCGCACTGTGTATTTCATTGAGATCGTTCTGTGTTTTCCCGCGATCGTTCTGTGTTCTGTGATCGTTCTGTTGTTTTCCCTGTGGTTAAGTGCTTGTTACTAAAGTGTTTTCTTCTCTCTCGTTGTAGGGTTGAACGGAACGCAGGATGGAGTCCACGGTTACGCAGGACGGAGTAACCCGCGATGAATGTAAGTATGACAATTTGTCACAAGGTTTGAATGTTGTGTTCGGTTACGGCAATTTGAAGTATTAATGTTGGTTGCGCAGTCACAGTCTATCTTCCGTGAGTACCTTTTCATTTTTTTTTTTTTTTTTTTTTTTCATTTCGATAAATGCCTAATCTACCTAATCTAACTAAAATAATAACTAATCTACCCTAGTGTTACATTAATGGTCCTAATTCCTTCATTTTCCGCCTCTTCTCCGTGTTTACTGAAAACAAATATACTAATATTTCTTACTTGGTTTATTTTTAGGTGTTGGTGCTAGGAGCGTTATTCGCCCCAGGGAAAGTGGAAGACGTAAAAAAAAACAAACACTCGGAGGTAAGTAAACTCCAATATAATTCCGAATCCAACAATAATGATTTGCTTTATTTCTTTACAGGTCGACCTACAGTTACGGGTGGATCCGTAACAACTTATATAACAGCCAGCTTAGCTATTCCACTGACCAATTTATTGAGACAAGAAATTGGTCAAGCTAAACCTTTGACGGCTGCAGGAGTGTCCGTTCAAAAGAGTTTACTTTCAGGAGTGAACGACAGATTGAGACCGCTGGAGCAGAATCCTTTTCTTGCCAAAGCGACAATTTTGGATCCACGTTTCAAAAATTTGCACTTTGCATCATCTATAGCGCTTGCTTCTGCAACATCGGAGCTGTCGCAAGAAATTCGTGAAGAGCACAGACGTCGAGGACAAGTTTCTCCAGAGCTTGTAGTGACAAGCTTTGATTCAACTGCATCGACATCACTTAGGTCTTGATATGAAAAACTCGTAGTGCAAGCAGCTTCTACCAGACAGACAGTTCCAAGTCAAGGGTCCGTCCCAAATGAGTTGAAGCAGCACCTGGATCAACCCAACATGATGAGAACACCGGATTCGGATCCAAAAAAATGTTGGTTTGATAGCCGTCATTTCACACCAGTTCTGTCGGATATCAGTCAAGTTCAAGTTTCAAGTTTTTTTATTGTCAAAAAAATAATTCAAATAGACAATTTGATATGTTTAAACTTGGTTCACAAATTAACTAATCTTTTCATTTTTCTTGACACTAAGGTGTTGCGAACGGAGGCCTTGGAGTGAATATTTCGACTTGAAAAAGTCAAAATATTCGAAGGAAAGGAAGGTTTAGGAAAGAGTGGGCCAATTCCTCCTACGTCCGAATTGGTGGCTGAAATCCGAGCGGAAGCGACACGCTTGCTGGCGGCCGGGACTAGCTACGGCAGTTGTGGGGGGGTTCTTGCCCAGATTTCAGACCATTAACCCTTGGCCTGTACAACAAAAAAATTCGTGTCGGCTTGTTGTTGTTGTTGTTTGTAGTGGGGGAAGATACGCAACAAAGCCGCGCATCTTGAGCACTCAGACAATTATTGCCCATTGCACTCGAGTCCCCCAGTCTCTACCCGAACTTCTTCGTCCTCCTCACGAATTTCAAGAGCTCAGGTAGGGATCGAGAACGGAGTTCTTCCATCCTCATAACATCGACGCCGTATACGTGCACTCTCGCAAAAGAGTAAGCTGGACACTCAAGAAGGAAATGTTCCGTTGTGTCGTCGCTCTCGTCGCAAGCAGTGCACATGGGGTCGTCAATGATTCTCAATCTGACCATGTGTAGGCCACACGAGTTATGCCCTGTGAGGACACCAACCATACTACTACATTCTTTCCTGCTCAATTTGAGAAGGAAAGATGCGGTTCGTCCACTTGGTCCGTCAACAAGGTTTCTGGTCTGCCGCATACCCGGGAAAAGCCGCCATCTCTCAATGTGTGATTTACTCACCCACTCAGCAGTGGCAGCCCTAACAGAGGCTACAGGCACACCGAAAACTGGTTCTGGTCCGACCATGGCTGACTCCGATCCTGCCTTTGCTAATGCATCAGCTATTTCATTGCCAGTTATACCCTGGTGACCTGGAACCCATATGAGCTTTAAGTCATTGAATCTGCCAACGGAATTCAACCGTTCTTTACACTCACGTACCATCTTCGAAAAGACGATTGGATTATCTAGGGATTGTAGAGCGGCCTGACTGTCGCTGCAAATGCAGATCATCCTGCCTCTCCATCTTCCCTCTATAATCCATTCTACTGCCTTAAGGATCGCATAAACTTCGGCTTGAAATACCGAAGAATGTTTTCCTAGGGCGAAAGAGTACCTGAGATCTTCAGTCTGCAGATACATTCCAGCTCCCGACCCGTCTTCAGTCATTGAGCCGTCCGTGTAGAATATATCAGTGAATCCGCTAAGCAATGCGGACTGGTTTTCCCACTCCGCCCTACTCGGGATCTCCACCTGATATCTTCTATTGAGCATACAGATCGGAGTCATAGCATCCGAAGGCATATCGAAGATAGGGTTCTCAGACAACCTTCGAGCCATTTCTCCATGACCCGTGCAATGCTCTTTCCTCCACAAGCCTAATCTCATTAGCCTGTGCGTAGCTCTCATTGCTTCCGCCTGAACAACAATGTCAAGCGGTGGCAGATTGAGCAGTGCATCGAGTGCCGCACCCGGTGTGGTGCGCAAGGCACCTGTTACACCGATGCAGACTGTCCTCTGTAGTTTAGCGAGACTAGCTCTAATGTATGCACATTCGGACTTAGTCCACCAAACCACTGATGCATAGATTAGGATGGGTCTTATAATGGCCGTATATAGCCAATATACCATTGAAGGCCTAAGACCCCATGTTCTTCCAAAAGCTCTCCGGCACTGCCAGAATGTTACTAGCGCACGGTTTGCCTTTGTATCTACATGTTCCTTCCAGAGAAGCTTGCTATCCAGGATAATCCCCAGATACTTAACTTTCTCCGAGAGCTGAATAGTTTCACCCTTCAGCATAGGCAACACTAAACCTTCTGTTTTCCTTTTCCTAGTAAACAAAACTAGTGCGGTTTTGCTAGGACTCACAGAAAGTCCGTGCCTTTCACACCAGCTATCTATAACCCATAGGACTCTCTGCATTTTGTCGCAGACATCCCTGAGCGATAGCCCAACAGCTAGTGCAGCCACGTCATCAGCATAAGCTTGTACGTGAATATTCAGATCCTGCAGTTCGAGAAGCAGAGAGTCTATGAGCATACTCCACAACAATGGCGAAAGGACCCCGCCTTGAGCACAGCCCTTACTGACCCCCGTTGTAGCATATTGCCCATCCCCCGCCTCCGTGAATAGCATTCTCTGTGTGAGCATGGAGTGAATCCACTTGACTAAAATGTCATCTACCCCATGTCTTTTGGCAGCATCACACAGTGATTCGAAGGGCGCACTATCAAAAGCACCCTCAATGTCCACAAAAAGGCCCAGCGCGTACTTTTTCCGGTTCAGCGCCCCTTCTATTCTGGATACCAGAGAGTGAAGCGCTGAATCACAAGACTTTCCGCTCTGATACGCATGTTGTTCCGAACAAAGAGGATGCGCTCTGAGAGCCACTTCCTTAATGTGCTTCTCTACCAGTCGTTCCAGACTTTTCAGAACAAACGATGTTATGCTGATTGGCCTAAAACTTTTGGGCAAAGTATAGTCGTCTCTCCCTGGCTTCGGGATGAACGCTACTCTGACCGGTTGCCATGAAGATGGTACGTATCCATGCGCCAAGCATGCAGAAAATATCTTTCTGAGGATCGGCACTAGAACAACTGCTCCCTCTTTTAGCATTATCGGATAGACACCGTCCACTCCTGGTGACTTGTAGCTGTCAAACGATGAAATTGCAAATTTCACCCTCTCAGCAGTCACTACAGCGGACGCCGTATACCAACTGCGCCTGGGCGCTCTGTCCTTGGTCGGACAGAGTGTCTGAACCACGCATTGATCGCTTTCGATCACCTGATTTCCTGGAAAATGGGTCTCAAAGAGGGTTCTTAGTGACTCCGTTTTCGAAGTGGTATATGTACCATCAGGTTTCAACAGGGAGTCGAGCCTGGCCGTGTTGTCTTTCTGAAAGACTTTGTGCAACCTAGCTGTTTCCCTGGTTCCTTCCAGACTCTCGCAGTAGTTCCTAAAAGAGGCTAGTTTTGATGTCTTAACCAGCTTCTTATATTCCCTCTGCGCTGTCCGGTAGTAATCCCAGTCGGTCTCTGAACCACTCTTAAGTGCGCGATTCAGAAGCCTTCTGGTGGTTTTTCTGAGCTTCTGCAGGTTCCTAGTCCACCAGGGGACTGTGGTTCCGCATCGACTCTTGCTGACAGGACACGATTCCGCAAAACATTGACTTAAGGTTAGACTTAGACAAGAAGTCACTTCCTCAATCATATCAGGCGTCCTCATCTTTCGTGGTATTTGAGACCTCTCCTGTAAGAGAGATCTAAACAGAGTCCAGTCTGCATTCCTGGGATTTCGTATAGCCGGTATGACAGGTTTGTCAGCTGCCAGTCGAAATTCCAGATATCTGTGATCCGACAGAGTTTCCTCTTCCAGGACGCGCCAATCTATTATGGATTCCGCAATCCTAGAAGACGACAACGTCATATCTATCACTTCCGTCCGCCTCGTCGTAACAAACGTTGGCTTGTTGCCTCTGTTGTTTACTACAAGGCACGACGCCATAATGAACTCCAATAACCGCTCGCCCCTAGGATTGCATTTGCTGCTGCCCCAAACAGTGTGTTGAGCATTAGCATCACATCCAATGACAAGCTGTAAGTTGTTGGTGTCCGCGAATCTAACGAGCCCGGTCAGCTCCCTGGATGGGGGAGGTAATAACGAGTCATACGGAAGGTAAGCCGACACTACTATTATGTCCTGTCTCCTACCCTCCAGTACGTTAGACATTTTGACTGCTACAATATCTTGACAGGTGAACTGCCTCAACATCGTCGCCTCTATCATATTTGATATGAATAGACAGGCACGCGGTCGTTCAGATCCTTCATCGTAAAAGATCCGGCCTCCCTGGATCGAATCCAGTCCACTAACTCGCATATTGCGAATCCATGGTTCCTGTATTATTGATACATAAGGGGATGTGTGCATTTTGCTAAGTCTCCTACTTAGTAAGGCAGTAGCAGCCTTAGCATGCTGCAAGTTGATCTGGGTAAATATAATGCCGCAGTTAGCCATTCAAGATAATCACCCTCACATTACATCCACATACTGCTACTTAGGAAGATTAAATTTAATCCTCCCAAGAAAGAGATATGGACGCATGTCATATCTAGTCCGCAGGACCTCTACACTACCGCTATCTATGCCAAGCGCAAGAGTACAGCTCTCGGTACCGTCGAGACTGCTGCTCTTACGCTGTTCATAAACTCGCCATTTGGTGGTGTCAAGTCCTGCGTTCTGGATACGAAGGCGGGCGAGTATTTCCTGGGGTTTCCTAGGTTTACCAGGAATCCAGCATACTGCCCGAATCAGCTTCTGAAACGTATCACCCTTCGCAACCACGAAGTTGACACGATTCTCCGCCGAAATCTTCCCAACGGCATCCGTCAGCCACTCAAAAGCTACTGAATCTCCGCAACGAACTTGCATAAGCCCGTCACGGACATCCATGCCTTCAAATCTAGGTGAGGCGGTAGCTTCACCCAGGAGCTTCCATAGGCCGTTCTCCAGGGCAGCAATGTGACCCTTGGTCAGCTGTTTGCCCTGCGGACCAATACCGATTACCGCCTGCAAGGCAGTGGCCGCCACATCAGAGAAGGTCTTGGTACTCTTTGCTGTGACAGTCTCCGCGCTAGCAGCAGTCGGACTGGTCTTCGCGCCTGAGGGTCCAGCGTCAGCTAAGTCAGCTGCACTAATCTCCCCGCGCATTCGCTCAGCCGGTCTAGGACCAGTTGCTCCTAAAATAGAGCAGGCTGGTCTATCCACTGCAGCGACTCCTGAAGTAGACGGTGGGACATCCGCTGTAGTGGCTTCCGTCCTCCTCATCCTCTTCGTCCTGCCAGAAGTAGAAGCGAGGAATTCACTATTAACCACAAGATTAGTTTCGGGTGATTCCTCCACAGATCGATTGCGCTTAATAGCGTTTTCACAGGCTGTCTGTACCACGACATTGCCACTGGCCGCTATGACACCTGTCATAACTGCCCCAGCTCTTGCCTTGGCTCTTGCCAACCTTCTTCTCTTCTTCTGGCCTTTGCTCAACTTATCCTCAACGGGACAGGAGCTAGTCGGTTTCGGATTAACCGCGTCCTGAGCTCGGGTGAATTCCTTAACCAATGGTTTCAGATTAACCGTGCCAAGGGCACATGTACTTTCCTTAACCATCAGTTTCGGCTCACCCACGCCCAGAGCACAGGTACTTTCCGTAACCATCGATCTCGGATTAACCGCACCAAAGGCACTGGTACTTTCCTCGATCATTGGCCGATTCAGATTAACCGATAACACATTTCCGGTACTTTCCTCTTCAGACATCGGATTCAGAATAACCGCTCCCACCTTGGTTGCAGCATATTCCTCCTCCAAGGGCCGAATCGGATTAACCGTTCCTGCATAGTCAGCACTATCCTCATCGGCAAGCAGTAAATCCTCCAAGGAGTTACTGAGATCCAGTAGTGTGCTCCCACTACAACCTGGATCACCCATTGCAGTCATACATGATGTTGGGGCCTCCAAAATCCGAGCCCCGGCCGCATCAGCGGGTGGATTCCCAGACAGGGTCTGGTTACCACTTGGAGAGTCTATGTCCATAGGCTTACCCATCATGTTAAGTCTTTCCTTTAGTTTGACACAAGTGTCGTAAGCCCCCTCACCACGACAAGGTAGAAAGACGAAGAGGGGGGTCGGCTTACTCCAGGGTGATTTAAAATTGGGACTATTTCCCCAATAGGTCGTGAAAGACCAAGAAGCGGTGGAATAGCGCGACTTCGCGATTTGTCAGGGCGCTTAGGTGGTATAGCGCCCTGTCTGCCCACCCTACCTCAGCCATGACTGTCCTAAAACAACTTCTTCATGGCCCCTTTATTGAGGTTCAGGGCGGAGGAGCTTATACGCTCGGGTTTATTTTCAAACTGGCCTTTCGAGCCTTTAAACATCTTCACGATAAGAGAAAAAAAAACACAGCCATATAAGGCTCCTACAAAAAAAAAATCTGGAAAACAACAAGGAAATGCAACAAAAAAATATTGAAAAAAGGAAAGAGAAAAAAAAATTATAGAAATAAAAAAAAAGGAACTCACTCCATCACTTTTGTTTCAGCTATTTGATTTTACAAAATATTGTTATTTTAATTTATTATTTTCGTTACGTCAGTCATGTCCTGTCTTTTGTCATATTTTATTTTATATTATTTATTTATATATTTAAAATTATTTATTATTTTACTCATTTCTTGGGGATTTTTACTTCATTTTTATGTATTTCATTATTATTATTTATTTAATTTAATTGAATTATTTATTCTTCATTTTCTTCTTCCTTTTTTTTCTGGTTTAGATATCTTATTTGTTAATTATTTTATTAATTCATTTTACTTTGTTTTTATTATTTTAATTTAATTATTTTAATGGGGTTTTTTTTTTTACTTATATTTTAATTCATTTTGTTATTTATATTTATTTTTTTTTTTTTTATTCTAAATATCATTTTTTCCCAGAAAAATTTTTTATTCATTTTAATTCAATTTCTATTTAATTTGTATTTTTATACACTTCTGAATTTTTATTATAATTAATTAACTAATTTTATAATTTTACTTCATTTTATTATCTTAATTTATTTATTCATGCTAATTTTTTTAAATTTTTAATTCAGCTTTATGGGGATTTTTAGTATATTTATTCCCTCAAAACTTTTGGGTTCTTGCACCCTTCGTTTTCACGCTTTATCCACTCCGTTTTGTAATTTGGGGTTAAAATTTCTTCTGATCGACGACATGAAGCCCCGACGACGAGTCGAAATGGGAGGAAAATACCGCACCGAGGGGGTAAATCACAAGAGGTCGTACGAGCGTCGCGGGACGTTTGACGCGTACGCAATCTCCGGGTTGCACAGGACGCCCGGTGTGGACTACATCCATTCCTGGCTGCAACCATTTCTTTTATCCAACTCCAATCTAGCATAATAGATCACAAAACACCGCGCGGCGGCACTCAAATAAATCTGTCACACGATATGTTAAAAAATTCTAGCACAATATGCACACAATTTCCGCGCGCGAACCTTACCGTTCCGTGAGCAGCGGCACCGGCGAGCTCGTAACTCGATTCACGTTTCACTTTTTCCACTCCGACACTTGTTCAAAACGCGCGTACTCGAACGGAATTCGGCACGCGCCACACTCAACTCGATTTTCGACGTAAATTTGCCGCGAAATTATCGAAATTGCCGAAAGAGCTCAAAAAAAAATTGGCAAACTAATACCCGAATAGACGCGCGCTTGTCGGGTCCCAACTCTCCTCGTGTTCACTTGCCGCTTCCGGCCTCTACCAAATAACGGGTCCTTTTTTTTGCTGCCGCTCAGTTGGTGGCAGTTGCGGGTGCGGTCACAACTCAGCGTAATGCGGAAATTTATGAGTTGTCGCTTGACAACTCAACAAAGGGTCGGTTTCACAGTCGAAGTTTAAACCAAAAATGTTGTTTAAACTTAGGAACAAACGAATGAATTCCTAAAGGCCGGTTTACATGTCGGTTGCAAATAATTTTTACTGAGATTGTGAGGGAGCTAGCTTATCGAATTTTCAATGGAATAGAAGCAACCACTACAAAAAAATGTTGGCACGCACACCTTGATAGAAATATCGTCAATATTTTTTACTGGATATATCTCTGTTCGTTTCACTCCTGATCAGTTTCTCATTAGAGATTTCCTTCTCCCTCACAATCTCAGTAAAAATTGCTTGCATTCGACATGTAAACCGGCCTTAAGTTTAAACCAAATTTTTGGTTTAAACTTCGACTGTGAAACCGGCCCTAAGTGTGTCTTACACGAATACAGGTTTACAGATATAATTGACAGCTAAGCTGAAATGAAGATGACTAACAATAGGAAATTAATGAATTCTGTTTTGTAATTCTTTTGATATCTAAGGAGGCCTTGACAATAAGAGACGACCTTATACTATTTGACCGAGATAAATAATAATAAATACTTAATACTAAAAGAAATAAAAAGGGAAACTAAAACAAAATATAACAAACTTAAAAAATTTCACAGCGATAACAAAGAAAATTTGTATAAATGTAACAGCCATAAAATGTCTTAAACTGTCTCAAAGAGACAGGATCAATATATATAAAACTAATGAAAAAATATTATCACAAGTCTTTAATTAGAATAGTTATGAATAAGGCTGAGTGCAAAATAGCACAAACTTGAGTATCAAGTATAAAAATTATCAAAAATTCAGTACATAAGATGGTGTATAAGACCAGATTTACATTACATATTCTCCAATATTTCTAGACACTAAAGTGTGTCTTTCACAAAATGAACTTAAATGATAAAATATGACTACAACGATCAAATCAAACTTAATTGCCTCTATGGCATGACAAAAAATCGGCCAACAGTCTGGGCGCAACTTTATTATTTTATGGGTAGAAGTCCGAAACGTGTTTAATGATGAGATACGGTGTAGGTTACTATGCGACTGACAACCTAAAAAATAACGTTCCAAATAGCCTCCTGGTTATTTTTTAGGTTGTCAGTCGCATAGTACCCAACACCGTATCTCATCATTAAACACGTTTCGGACTTCTACCCATAAAATAATAAAGTTGCGCCCAGACTGTTGGCCGATTTTTTTTATTTACTTACGTTTTTTTTTATAAATAGAATAATTCATAGTAGTAAAAGCGAATTCAATCACATTAAACCTAAGAGATTTTCGGAATCAGTGAAAACTTGAACAATACCCCCAGGGGGCTTAATTGAGTAAAATACTTAAATCGGTTTTTTGCCGACTACGTTTAAAGCTTATAGAAGTAAAAGTGAATTCCAAATCTCAATATACCTTAGAAATATATCAGAATTCGTGAATATGTACACAACCACTTTACACCCACATAGGGGTTGGATATCGAAAAATTTTGAAGATCGTTACTAGGCGCTTATATAAATATCCCGCAGAAGTAAAATTGCTTTGATAGCTCGACATGTCTAAAAGTTTTAACGAAGTTTGTGAAAATGTGGATTCACGGATATTTTTATTACTCAACCTCTGAACGCCAATAAATATCTTATTTTTTTTTTGCTTTAATTACTCTAATAATACATCTACATATACGTACTAAGTTTTAACTTTCTAGCATAAGCTGTTTCTGAGATATAAAAAACCACCCCTCTCCCCCGTACCTTAATACCCTTATCAAAAGTTTTATTTTTCTAGGATGTCTCCATAGTGGCTCTATATAATCCTAAATTCTTAGCTTTCTGTTCATTATGGTTTTCGAGAAATAAAAATAAGAATGTTTTCCTTTCTACCCCCTTTCACCATTACCCCCAACATTTTTTCCCCTATTAAAAGTTTACCGACCCCAACTCCTGTAAAATTTTCAAGATCAAATCTGATACGGTTTCTGAGATATAAAAATTAAATTTTTTGAAAAATTGCTGTCCCCCCACTTTCGTGATCCACCTCCCCCCTCAAAAAATTTAGTTTCGGTAGACTCCTCTTGTGATCCTATATACAGAAACAAAATTTTATTTTCCTGGTGTAATTGGTTTGGAAGATATTGTAGTCCAAAGTTTTTCACCCCCCCCCACACCCCACCACCCTTCTTAAAAACTTTAGCCCTTGTCTAATCTTGAAGTATCCCTAAGGACAACAACAAAGTTTCAATCTTCTGACATCAATAGTTCAGGAGATATCGATTTTAGAATGTTTCAATCCCGTCTTTCATGCGTTAAAGACTCACTGTTTTCCCCCCCACTTCCACACCCCTTAACCAAGATCGACCAATTTTTTGCAATTGAGTCCATTATCATAGTACTATATATGTTCCAAGTGTCACCAAATTTTTTTGTCTAAAACGCTCCCCTCTCCTCTCTCCTTGTACCCGCACCCCTAGAAAATATACCAGTCGTAGGGGTTCACCCAATCTACCCACCATAAAAATTCCAATTTAATATCTCAACGGGTTTGGGAGCTACGCGCCTTCAAACGATTTTGCGTACGGCGTACGGCGTCTACGGCGGACAGACAGACATTTTTTTTTTTTTGCTTTTTTGGTGTTTACTAGTCCTAAAACGTGTAAATACAAAATTTCAGGGTAGCAAACTTTTTTGAAATTTCAGGTCGATCACAATACTTTATTATTAATAAATAATAAAGTAAAATTATTATGTATATTCTTAGTTAAGACTTAATTTTTAGTTTTTATGTTGTTTAACAACAATTTTTTTTTTGTATATACTTATCGTACTTTGTTCAAAGCAAAATTAAACGTTTTCGAAAAAGATTGTTTAATTGATTTGATCCCTTCATGCAAAATGGGCAATTCCTTCCCAACTCTAAAGTTGGTGAGAAATTCCCCATTTGGGCACACTTCCTCAGCTTAAAGAACTGGTGACCATACTGTCTCCTTGTTCAATGAGCTGGAAAACTTTTCACCATATCGAGATACTCATGCATGTATGCCGACATTGGGCTCAATGTCTATTAAATCTATACCATAACCCGAAAGTACTCCCCAGACAGCACAACGCACTGGTATAAGGGGTAGTACCATGATAGAGAAAGAAATAAAAAAAAGTAATCGGAAAATGTAAAAAAAAAAAAAGAATAATAATAAGAGTTAGTAATTACTAATAAATCTAATCAAAAAGTAGTTAGAGGAAAGAAAAAGAAAAATGAAAAGAAGAAAAGAAAAGTTTAATATTTAAAATACGTAAAACATGCAGAAATAACACAACACAAGCCACAGCCATTCTCTAGAATCTTCAAGAGTCTCATAAATTCGCCAGAATAATTCTCTGTTTCTAGGTCGATTTTATTTGCAACTATGCGTAATACTGTTCCTAAGTACGACTTAGAAGATGCTTCTTTGTAAGTTGTTTCAGCTGAAACACGTTCTTTGCCATTTGTATGTTTGTCGGTAAGGCATTGTATTCTCGTATTGCCTCAAATACGGGTTCCTTTCTAAGTCGGTCTGTCCGGGGAAAATGTTGCTGTCTAATAGAATCCGCACTCCTTGTGTTATAGTTGTGTACTTCTTGATTGTTGATCAATTTGATGGAGGATTTAAGTTTCTTGTTCTTGATATTGTAAATTAGTTTTATGCGTTCCAGGCTTATGAGCTGATGTATGGTTAGTTTACCATAATTAGAATAAAGTTCCTCCGATGGTGTTAATTGAGGTAAGTTATGTATGGCTTTGATGCCCTTATTCATAAGTCTCGCAATATTGTCCAAGTTTCTTTTCGCGGTTTGGCTCCATATAAGAAAACCGTAACTTATGTTGGATATGATAAAAGCATTGTATAGCAAATTCTTTATAAATTCTTTAACGGGACATTCAGCGCGTCCAGTTTAACGAGTAAACCCTTGATCCAAAGGGAGTCGCACGCCTTACTGATATCTAGTTTGGCAAGGACTGTTGATTCCCTTTTTCTGAGTCCCCAAGTGATCTCATTATGCACTTTGAGCAGGGCGTGCTGCGTTGAGACGCGCTGCCTGAACCCGAATTGTTCGTCGGGGATTATCTTGTTTTCAGAACAGAAGTCGTCCAGTCTCTCCACTATAAACTTTTCGAACAACTTTCTCAGATTTGAAAGTAAAGATATCGGCCTAAAATTGTCCAGCGTATTTGGAAGACTTTTATTTATTTTTTATTGGGATAAGCTTTGCTAGTTTCCAAGAGGATGGAAAATAGCCGTTAGCCAAACAATTGTTGAATATTAACTGTATAAATTTTATCGTTAAAGGGGGAAATTTTTTGACTAGAAAGTTTGATAACCCGTCCGGACCCGAGGTTTTCTTGCCGTTCAAGAACTTGATAAAGCTAAAAAGGGCATCTAATGAAACGAGTGGAAAAAGGCAGTTTTCTCCACAGGCCCTGTTTACGCTGGAAAAAGGGAATTCCTGAGGAATTGATGGAGAATCCAGGAACTCTTGTTCCAAGATATTCCATCTATCTTCTACTTGCGCAACATGCTCTTGGGAAAAGGTAAGAGGAGTGTCGTCGTATAAATTGGCGTAGAAGGACCCAAATGCCTGAACAATGTCCGGGGGTGATACTACTGAACTGTTATTTACTATCACTTCCTCTATCGGGGAGAAGGAATTACGGCGGATATCAGTCAGAAATACCTGATTGTCCCTGCCTCATCGGTGTCATCCGAAAGAGTTGCGTCGGCAATAAATATTGTGTATTGTGTATATTAAGGAGCGAGTATTCTTAACAACTGTCCCAGAAAAGTACTGGTTCTCATAAGCTTACATTTTAAAAATATGTCAATATATAATATTTCATTAATAAATAATTAAAATCAAGATTGCTCTTAATACTTTTTTCGATTTTGCCCCTTTTATCCTTATTTTTTAAAAATAATATATTTAAAAATTAACAGTATTTCTATCCGGAAACTTTATTTCGATCAAAAAAGGCATTATTTTGATTTCATAAGTAAACTGAAAAGAATTTTCCACTTTCCACCAACATTTCCAACAGTTCAATCAAAAAACTCTCAGATATTGAAATTACAATGATAAAATTGAAATTGAATTTCAGACTCTAAAAATAGCTAAATTTGGCAACTGTGTCCAGGCAACGAACTCAAATGTCATTTATTTATTTGCTTTCGGTTTGCTAAAAGCCGCGTGCGCCGTATTTTTTGTTAATGTTAAGTTTGATGCAGCATTGGAGTTTATTTTTCATTGGAAAAAATATTCGATATATCGATATTTTTCTCCGATATATCGTCAGCCGATATTGATATTTTTTTCAATATCGATATATTGATATTTTTTTCAATATCGATATATCGATATTTTTTTCCGATATTAACATCCCTAACTTCCACCATTGTATCATTGTATTTATATATTATAATAGTATCACGAAGCTCGCTTCGATGTTTTAACCGGCTTACACTAGAGGCGCTGCATGTGCTTTGCCAATTCCCTCTTATCCTACGCGTTCGTTTCATCAGTTCATTCATTTGCTCTTTCTACTATCCAAGAGGTTGATTGGCTCCGGTGCGGCGCGCGGGGAAATTGTGTAGTGGAATCTTTCTCTGTCAGTCAGTCTGATATAGCTTAGGTGATGTTGAATTTCAATTTCTTGCTGTGCAGACTGGGCGGGGAGAGGAAAGTGGATGTTCATGTCTCGCATTATATTTTTTTTTTTCATCGTTTGGACGAATATTTTTTCCAGACTATCATTTTCCCGGAAAATTTTGGAACTTTAGGAATTTCGACATTTCGATTTTTCAATCGTGCAAAATAATTTGTTTTGCAATGATATTATTTTTTGTATGGAAAATAATAATTCGACTGGTCCAATGAGAAATATTAACTCTGTTTGCAACACTTCGGTGTAAAATCGTAGTGAAGTGGAGCGAGATCGGGTCAAAATCCCATTTTATAAAATACCGACTTAGGAAACTAAGTTAGAGCAGCGCATCTTAACGGTTAGGTTGAAAATTTATCCCGTTTCCCAAAATCACTATTGCCAAAATCCCGTTATTATGGATAATACAAATGTCCGAGCCCGAACGCCCGAATTAATAAACATTAATTTTATACATTAAGTGCTTCTTTTCTTTTTTTATTTTCACCACTATTTTGAATTTTTTACAAATATGTTTTTTATTCACACACACAGCTGAGATGAGTAGAATAACACTTCAAGTATTCAAATCGGTCAGGTCGAATGAACATACCTATAAAGTTTTTGTGAAACATCTACGACTCAAATCTCAAACAATAAACACATCTCCTTAGCTGCTTTGCGCCTCTTTAATCGGATAAAAAAACAGGGATATAATTTTAAAAAGAAAATAATATTTTCAATATACAGGGTTTTTGGTACTCCGTGTGCCACCTTGTAAGGGGTTATTCCTTGATATATTTGGAGAAAAAATTGTTCTACAGGGTGGGTCAATTTTCAATATCAGTGGAGATACAGAGTGGTTAAGAAAAGTGTTTTAGACTGGTACCCTCACTCACTTCAAACGTTATATCTTGAAAACGAATAATCACAAGGCAAAGTGTTATAACACGTTTTTTAGGGAATCAAAATACCTTTCATGTAACAGACTAAATTGTAACTGCACCCAATCTTGACATATTTACTCAAAAACACAAATTTTTGTAGGTATTTTTACCTATTACTTCCAAAATGTTAATCGTAACTCATACATATGTATGCAGCTTTTGTAGGTAATAATACGGTTCATAAAAAAATAAAATTAAAATGACATTTTTATAAGGGGGTTTTCTGAGAAAAACTACATTGATCACTGAATTTATAGGGTTGAAAGCAAAAGCAAAAATTTGTGTTTTCGAGTAAATATCTCAAGATTGGGTGCAGTTACAATTTAGACTGTTACATCAAATGAAAGGTAATTCGATTTCCTAAAAAACGAATTATTAAACTTTTCCTTGATTATTCGTTTTCAAGATATAACCTTTTAAGTGAGTGAGGGTACCGGTCAAAAACACTTTTCTTAACCACCCTGTATCTCCAATGGCGTTGCATGTTCCAATTGGCGAGCTTTGTGCTGTTGCTTTCCACAAATCATTCTTTTCTCGTCTCGTCTGTCTTTTCAATGTTCTTTGCGGGGTATAGAGCGAAGAAACGAGTGAGCTATGAATGAATTTCTTGCGTTTTTCATTTTCATTGCGGGGTGGAGAGCGGAGTGAGCAATGACTGATTTTCTTGCGTCTTCTATCTTCTTCAACGAACCCGCATTGATAGATTGAAAAATGCTTGTTCGTTGACCTCATTACTTTGATTTGGTCGCAACTCGCACGAGAAAATACCGGCGGATCAGACGCAGAAAGCAGAGCATAACAACGGTGGAGCGTTATGTGGCGATTATGTATATTGTATACACACAAAGTATATGTATACATTAATTCGTTGCAAAGTCGGAAAAAATGTGTTTCGTGGATCATTTTATTGCCAACTAAGGGGTCGGGTTAAAATCCGTGTTCTAAAATCCCGTTCTCCCAAAATCCCGTCGATCCAAAATCCCGTTGTCCCAAAATCCCGTTTCATAAAAACTCGTTAAGCCATCCCATTTAATAAAATCTCGTTTTCTTATTAAAATTAAAAATTTTGCTTTTCTTGCCCAACTAAAGCTGCGCAGCACATCTTAAGGAATAGGTTGTGTATTTTGGTCGTAGATATGTGATCCAAATTTCATTCAATTATTCGGTCGAAATTTGTAAGCAATCATCCAGATTTTGACACTTGAGGTGTCATTCGAGTGATCGAGTCAAAATCACGTGTTCCAAAATACCGCTCTTAAAAAAAACCGTTTCCCAAGATTCTATTTCGAAA
The DNA here is from genome assembly GCA_951812415.1 of Beris morrisii. Lineage (NCBI taxonomy): Eukaryota > Metazoa > Arthropoda > Insecta > Diptera > Stratiomyidae > Beris > Beris morrisii. Next base: position 98,306,172 of record OX638311.1, read on the forward strand.
ATATTGTTTTCTTTTTAAAATTATAAAATTATATCCCTGTTTTTTATTCGACTAAAAATGTGTTTATTATTTATTTATTATTGTTTCACCAAAAATTTGTATGTTCATTCGTAGTTTGTACGCGACCTGACCGATTTTAACACTTGGGGTGTCATTCTACTTGCCTCAACTGTGTGTGTGAACAAAAAACATATTTGTGAAAAATTGAAAATAGTGGTGAAAATGAAAAATAAATGTAATGTATAAAATTAATGTTTATTCCTCGGGTCCGGGTTCGGGCATTTATATTATCCATAAAAACGGGATTTTGGCAATAGTGATTTTGGGAAACGGGAAAAATGTTTAACCTAACCGTTAAGATGCGCTGCTCTAACTAAGTTTCCTAAGTCAGTATTTTATAAAATGGGATTTTGACCCGATCTCTCTCCACTTCACTACGAAGTGTTGCAAACAGAGTTAATATTTCTCATTGGACCAGTCGAATTATTATTTTCCATACAAAAAATATTATCATTGCAAAAAAAATTAATTTGCACGATTAAAAAACCGAAATGTCGGAATTCCTAAAGTTCCCAAATTTTCCGGGAAAATGATAGTCTGGCAAAAATATTCGTCCAAACGATGAAAAAAAATATAAAAGCGAGACATGAGTGCTTCCACTCTGTCTCATTCTCTTTGGTCAAATCCACATCCTGCTTTCATCGAACAGATGGCGCTGCACCAATACAAAATATAGGTTTTGCCCTATATAAACTTTAATAAAACACGTGCTTTCTAATTCTTATAATTTATTAATACTAAGATGATTGGTCTACACAGAAGGACACTTGGAAACGAACTGTAATATAAAATGGCGTAAAACGTTCTCAGGATCATCGAACTGGGATCAATATGGATGACATATTAATATCATAGTTGACCACCAGATGTGTTGTTGTCGCTATGATGGTCTCTACAGTATCCCCCTCCAAGCAACCTATTATTTTACTGTCACCTAGACAACTGATTAATATGTTGCGATTGCTCTTAATTTTGAAACTGTACTTTTTTTGCTTTTGGACCGGGATACGTTTTCACAGTGCGTGAAGATGATTGCTGGACATTCGTTGACTCTGCCTGACTGGTTGTGCTTGCCGTTGCGAAATCTGCGTCGTCTTCGCGTACAGTGTATGCAGGCTTCAAACGTTCTGTCGAAATTTTTATGTCCTTCTGATTAACGCGAATGGTGAAAACTCTGTCGCTTGTTCGATCGATGACCTCATGTGGTCCTGAATACGGTGGTTGAAGCGATTTCTTCTTGCCGTCTTCGCGGAGGAATACATGAGAACATGTTTGCAGGTCTTTGAAGATGAACATGCTGTCACTTCTATGATGAGCAACTGGTGTGGCTCGTAAATGTTGCATGTCGGTTCGAAACTTTTCAACGAAAACTTGCGGGTCAGCAGGCATGTCTTCATTGATAAAAAACTCGCCAGGAAGGCGAAGCGTTACACCGTAGACTAACTCCGCTGGTGAACAGTTTAGATCCAGTTTAACAGCTGTTCGTAATCCGAGCAATACCGTCGGAAGAACTTCTACCCAGCGCTGCGTTTCGTGACACATGATCGCAGTTTTGAGCGATCTGTGCCATCGCTCGATCATCCCGTTTGCAGCCGGATGGTATGGTGAAGATCGCGTTCTTTTACATCCGGTTAGTTGAATTAATGCCTGAAACAGAGCGGATTCGAACTGTGAACCCTGGTCTGTTGTCACGGTATGAGGTGATCCAAATCGTGCTATCCATGACGTGTATAGAGCGGTAGCAACTGTGTCAGCGGTGATGTCGGCGATTGGTACAGCTTCCGGCCACCTCGTGTAGCGATCGATCATGGTAAGTAAATATCGTTGACCATTCGATGGAGGAAGTGGACCCACGATATCGATGTGTATATGTTCAAAACGATTGCTTTTCTGGCTAAATTGTTGCGGTTGATTCTTTATATGCCGATGGATTTTTGCCCGTTGACATTGTTGGCAAGTTTTCACCCAATCTGTGACGTCTTTATCCAAGCTTGGCCATATATATTTTCGACGAATTGACTTGCTGGTTGATCGACCTCCAGGGTGAGAGGAACGATGGAACACGTCGAATATTCTGCGTCTTAATTTTTCGGGAATGTATGGTCGGATCACTTGAGTGGATGTGTCGCAAAATAAAGGTTTTTTTGTTTCTTTTACGAAAAATTTCTTGAAATTTAGCGATGAATTTGTTGTCAAAAGTACTCGGAGTTCCTGATCGTTTTCTTGACCTTCTGCAATTTCTTTGTCATCCACCGCAGATGGCATTGTAATAACGTCAACACGCGACAGAGCATCTGCTACCACATTGTCATTGCCAGCAACGTGAACGATCTCGGTGGTATACTGCGAAATGAATTGCAATTGTCTGCATTGTCGCGCTGATGCCTTTTCAGATTTTTGCCGAAAAGCATATGTGAGCGGCTTGTGATCCGTTCGGATCGTGAAACTACGTCCTTCGACCATAAACCGGAAAGCTTTAATAGCCATATAAACAGCTAGCAATTCGCGGTCATAGGTGCTGTATCGCATCTGCGTTGGACTGAATTTCGTCGAATAGAATGCCAGTGGTCGCCAGTCTCCGTCCTGGTATTGCTCTAAAACAGCTCCCGCAGCAGTGTCTGAAGCATCTGTAGAAATCGCCAAGGGCACTCCATCCTTCGGGTGCGACAATAGTGTCGTTTTGGCAATCATGACTTTGCTTGCTTCAAAAGCTTGCGAGGTTTCAGCTGTCCAAATAATCGGTCTTTTATCGTTTTTCCGACTATCATGCAAGTATGTGTGCAAAGGTGCAAGGACTGACGCAGCATTTTGTAGAAAACGTCTGTAGAAATTGATGATGCCCAAGTATCGTCGAAGTTCAGCAATTGTGGTTGGTTTCTTGTAGTTAATGATCGCTTCCACTTTACTGGAGATAGGTTCGATACCTTTGGAAGTGATTTTGTGTGAAAGATATTCTATTTCGTTAACGCCAAACGTGCACTTTGCAGGGTTAATTCGCAGACCGTAATCGCGTAGTCGGCAAAAAACTGTTCTTAGATTATTTTCATGCTCCTCGATAGATGAAGATGCGATGAGAATATCATCTAAATAAACATAGGCAAAATTGATCCCGCGCAGCGCTGTATCAAGCAATCTTTGAAAAGACTGAGCCGCATTTCTTAGTCCAAATGTCATCACACAGAATTCGAACAAACCGAACGGCGTTATTACTGCCGTTTTCGGTATGTCCTCGATTGCAACCGGGACTTGATGGTAGGCCCGTGTTAAGTCGATCTTCGAGAAAATATTTTTTCCGGCTAGATGTTGTGTGATGTCGTGAATGTGCGGTATAGGGTAGCTATCGGGTACGGTGACGGCATTCAGCCGGCGATAGTCCCCACACGGTCTCCATTCGGCATTTTTCTTCCGCTTCATGAGTAGCGGGCTGGCCCACGGGCTGCAGGAAGGTCGACAAATGCCTTGTTCGATCATAAACTCAAACTCGGCTTTTGCAGCTTTAAACTTCACAGGATTGAGTCTTCTCGGACGTTCAGATACAGGCGGGCCCTTGGTGAGAATGTGGTGTGTTACGGCATGTTTTTGAGCATTTTGCGATGTGAGAGATGTGGTCAATTCCGGAAAATCGGCGAGAATACGATGGAATTTGTTGCTGGGATTGATTGTAGAAATCCGTATTCCTTCGTTGCCAAAATTACTTGCAATCGTGAACAGTTTTGTAGTCTCGTCGATGAGCTTTTTATGTTTGATGTCGACCAGTAATCCAAAATGCTTTAAAAAATCCGCACCCAAAATTGGATACGCGACGTCTGCCACACAGAACAACCATTTGTAACGGCGACGAAGTCCGAAATCTAAGACGAGAAGACGTTCGCCGTAAGTGTTGATAGTGGAACCGTTAGCTGCATAAAGTTTAGTTGATGAAATCAGTTGCTCCCTTTTACTCCGAGGAATCACTGAAACATCAGCACCGGTATCGACGAGGAACGTGTTACCGTTTAGATGATCACGCAGTAGTAGGCGGTTCTGGTTGCAAACACCGTCGCTGACCGCTAAAGCTGACGACGGTGTGATTAGTTTTCCGACGGTTTGAAAGTGCACGGCTTGGTACATTTACGTGCAGCCGCGCCGAAGCGTTGATGGAAGAAACAAAAGCCCGTATTTCTAGCGACTGATTTTGACCGTGAGCGGGAACGAGATCGCCTTGCCGGAAATTTTCTTCTGTCTCTCGCCTCCAGATCTTCGAGCCTTTTCGTTAGAGCCGCAATTACAGCGTCTTGAGATGCAATGTTTGGTTCGACTGTTACAGCCGAAACGGACGGAAATTCGCGACTTTCTTCTAATATCTTATCGGCCACTTCGGTTAGGGCCGCTATGTCAATATGGGAAGTAACCGATAAGATGGCTCTTACACGAGCTGGAAGCCGTCGTAGCCATAAAGACCGTACTGCGTCGAGAGGTAATTGATCTCCGGCCGTGGACTTCATCTCCCTGAAAAGTTGGGATGGCTTCTTGTCGCCGAGCTCCATTTCCGTTAGCACTTTCGTAAGTTGACTGCTGGGTGTTTCTGAAAAACGTGCTATAAGTTGTTGCTTGAGTTCTTCATATTTGTTGGTTGCCGGTGGATGTTCCACGATGTCCGCGACTTGCTCGAGGACACTAACATCAATAGATCCGATGAGAGTGTTGAATTTCGCGGAATCCAAAAACACTCTATTGATGGCAAACTGCGCCTCCACCTGCGCGAACCATAAAGACGGGCGTCGTGTCCAAAATGGCGGAAGTTTCACGTTTTGAATGGCTTCAACACGTGTCCCCAGGTCAAGCAACCGACGAGAAAGATTTTGTTCGACCGGAGTCGATTTCGGCGTATCCGAATTTTCTGCTTGAACCGGACGAACTTCTTCTTGTTCCGACATAATAATTTGATTTCGGAACAACTCGCGAGCACGGAAACCGTAACTTGAAATAAAATTACGTCGGTTCACTCAGAATATTAAATTACAAAAACTAAATGATCGGTAATAACATAGCAAATCACGTGGAATCACGTCGGGGTCACCACTTATAGGTTTTGCCCTATATAAACTTTAATAAAACACGTGCTTTCTAATTCTTATAATTTATTAATACTAAGATGATTGGTCTACACAGAAGGACACTTGGAAACGAACTGTAATATAAAATGGCGTAGAACGTTCTCAGGATCATCGAACTGGGATCAATATGGATGACATATTAATATCATAGTTGACCACCAGATGTGTTGTTGTCGCTATGATGGTCTCTACAAAAATTTGCTATCCCGACATTCACTGACATGTCTTCGAGATTTCGGGGAGCATTTGGTTCGATACCGTATATTTTTCCCATAAGCCGTCTCGAAGAATCTCGCAGACAGAATGTCCATCAAGTTAGCTCCGCCATTTTCGAAAAAATATAATTTGGCAATTGTGCTGAGTTGTGCCGGTTGTGCCGTAAAAAGAAATTAATTTTACTTCAGTCAATAAAAAGTTACGGCCATGTACTAAAAATTATGTTAAGTTAGCCCCGCCATTTTCGAAAAAATATAATTTGGCAATTGTGCTGAGTTGTGCTCAATTTGTGCCGTTTGTGCCGTAAAAAGAAATTATTTTTACTTCAGTCAATAAAAAGTTACGGCCATGTACTAAAAATTATGTTAAGTTAGCCCCGCCATTTTCGAAAAAATATAATTTGGCAATTGTGCTGAGTTGTGCTCAATTTGTGCCGTTTGTGCCGTAAAAAGAAATTATTTTTACTTCAGTCAATAAAAAGTTACGACCATGTACTAAAAATTATGTTAAGTTAGCCCCGCCATTTTCGAAAAAATATAATTTGGCAATTGTGCTGAGTTGTGCTCAATTTGTGCCGTTTGTGCCGTAAAAAGAAATTATTTTTACTTCAGTCAATAAAAAGTTACGACCATGTACTAAAAATTATGTTAAGTTAGCCCTGCCATTTTCAAAAAAATATAATTTGGCAATTGTGCTGAGTTGTGCTCAATTTGTGCCGTTTGTGCCGTAAAAAGAAATTATTTTTACTTCAGTCAATAAAAAGTTACGGCCATGTACTAAAAATTATGTTAAGTTAGCGCCGCCATTTTCGAAAAAATATAATTTGGCAATTGTGCTGAGTTGTGCTCAATTTGTGCCGGTTGTGCCGCAAAAAGAAATTATTTTTACTTGAGTCAATAAAAAGTTACGGCCACGTACTAAAAATTATGTTAAGTTAGCCCCGCCATTTTCGAAAAAATATAATTTGGCAATTGTGCTGAGTTGTGCTCAATTTGTGCCGGTTGTGCCGTAAAAAGAAATTATTTTTACTTCAGTCAATAAAAAGTTACGGCCATGTATTAGTAGTGTGTATAGGCGGGTTCTGGACCGGAAGTGAACTGTCAAAATAGGTAATCGATCAATCGATGGGTGTGGGTTGTGGTTTCCGGTAGATGGCTCTGCTTATAAGGTTTGTGTCTGTGGTTTGCGGTTTCCGGTAGATAAGGTTTATGTCTGTGGTTTGTGGTTTACGGTAGATTTGGATAAGATGCGGTCGGGGGGATGATAAGGGCATGAGGGTGATAAGAATGGTTGTATGAGGCTGGAAGTGATTTTCCCAAGGTGAGAAGGAGGGTGAAGGTCAGGCAGGGTGATAAGAAAGTAGATAAGCGGTAAGGTGAAGGTCGGCGGAGGCTAACGGGGGACGCTAAATAAATATATATATATGGGGGTTTTGGGCTAGATGAGTGGGCTAAATTGGGGAGGGGGAGGGGAGGGGGGAGGGGAGGGGTTAGGCTAGATGGGGGGCGCTAAAATATTATTTTCTTTGCATGCTATTGCATAAAGTTGTGAAATTGTTCTAGAATGTTCTAATCTTAGCAGGAGAAAATTCAAAATGGCGGATAACTAAAAAATGGAAAATCCATTAATATTTATCACTGAAGGTCACATATTTGAGCCGAACCAGTCAATAATGAAGAATAGTCTAGCCAATTAATACATTTTGTCATTTCTATAACTAAAAACTAGAATTTTTCATGCTGAAGCTATCACGTATGGATTTGACTATTGCGTAATGTTATGAAATTGGTCTAGATTGTTCCCAGGGGAACTTGACTATTGCATAAAGTTGTGAAATTCTTGGTGTGTGTGCATGTGTGTGTGTGTGTGTGTGTGGGAGAACAAGTCAGTCAAAAATCAGAAAAAAAGCTGTGAATATATGAATAGGGTCTGTTAATATCAGAAGAGGTCAGGTCAAAAAGCAGAACAGGGTATGTAAATATCAGATCAGGTCAGGTCAAATAGCTGTTAATATAAGAACAGGTCAGGTCAATAAGCTGTTAATAGCTGTTTAGAGCTGTTCAATACCTGTTTCGAGCTGCTCAATACCAGTTTGGAGCTGTTCAATACCGGTTCAAAAGCTGTTCAATACCTGTTCAGAGCTGTTCAATACATGTTTAGAGTTGTTCGATACCTGTTTAGTCTTGTTTAATATCAGAAAGGGTCTATTAATATCAGAACAGGTCGGGTCAATAAGCAGTTAATATCAGAACAGATCAGGTCAATAAGCAGAACAGGGTCTGTTAAAATCAGTGAATAAATAACAACAATCAATTGATTTTTTAAAAATTCTGATTTATTTATAATTCTTATACTATATTTACAATCTTATAATTAACTTATGTTTATCTTATTTTTTAAGTATTATTAACTATATTATAATTACCCCAAGCATACGTATTAATTAAGTCTTTTTTAATACTTGTACAAACAATCCCTATAACTATCTAAACTTAACCCATCCATTATAATTTTTTTAACCCCCCTAGATTTCTTAATTGTCTTATCATTAGCTATATCTATCGAGTACATTTTTGATCTTAATCCTATAAACTCTAATACTATTTTACCATTGCATTCATCCTTCATCATTCCCAACACTTTTTCATTTTTACGCGGAATATTATAGGGATTATCGTGAGCATAGCCAGAGGTATCGTAGTATCTATCAATATCGGGGAGAATATCATTATAGAAATCTCCTACTTCAATTGTGTATATAAAGGAATCTGTATCCATATAATTGAGTGTTATATTTTGATTATATTTTGGTTTCATGAAACTATAATGAAAGTCGTACATTTTTAATTTTGAAATATCAAGTACTGGAAAGCCTAAATAAATTAGTTTATTATAAACCGTATATACTCTGTCTAGTTGAATAGCTACCATATTATCCCCGAAAATAGCCCTACTATGGAAATGGGGTTTCGCCTACCTTGACTTTCACATTGCGAAACTATTCGAACATCTTTACGCTTGTCTACGTTCTCCATAGTTTTTCCATAGACTGCATTATTCAATAATTTGAAGAAATCTTTCTCAAATGTATTTTTGGCAAGTTTACGATAATGAACATTTAAATCTATATATTTTTTCAACCAGGCAGACTGTTTAAACTGTAATATTCTATGAACACAATTGAGTTTCATACCATGTTTTACACATTGTTGAAGATTTCTATAATGAATGATATATTTATATTTATGTGTTAAATCTGCTATTAGTTTGTTACATTTGGAATCTTCTACTCTTTTATTTTCTGGACAAAAAGGTATTCTAAATCTACTTCTAATATATAACCTATTTCAGAATTTTCGGGAATATTAAAGATGTCAATATCCTGAATATTTTCAACCCATTTAAAATCAGCATAGGGAAGAGGTTGCGACATCGCCCATTATTCGCGTCAAGATATACTAAATATTTTGATTTTTTACTCGCATCATAGTTTTCCATATATTTGTTATTTGCAACTGAATGTCTATGGGAGCATTGTGTAAGACCTCCTCTGATACCTCGTTTAATGAAATTGTACATATTAACATCGGTTAATAACTGAAGTTCAATATCTGTTATTTTTAACATGGCATCCCACGATAATCCCGGAGCAGTATAATATTGACAGGGTTCCAGACCATAAATATTCTTACAAACATGTCTAAAGTTTTCGGAAACATCTGTTAAAAGTAAAACATCGGTTTTTAAATATAGTTCTAAATAGTCCCAAAGTGTTTTACAATTAAATTTTTCCCAAACGTTTAGAGCATGTTCGTAGTCTTCAACTTTAAATTCTGTATTTAACAATTTATTATGGAAATTTTCTCGTGATGGTAGATTAGTTTCATCTAAACGACTCCATGAACTAATATATTCATATGGAAATACTCCCTTACGTGTTAATAAGCTGAACTCTTCATCATCGGTAAAGATTGAATGGATTGTATTTAAATTTTCAGGTGCTAAATTGCAGTGGCGGATCCAGACTTTGCTGTTGGGGGGGGCGGAAATTTTTTTGATTTGGCTATTTTGTTTGATCAAGTTCTGTGTGAATTTAGCTACATAGACTGCACTTGGCAAAAACGGGATCATATTGTTTTCATCTTATTATGAGTCATTCCATCAAGAATCGCCAAAGTTGTGACCTTACCATCTCTGATTCTTTTGAAAATCTTTGTACTTGAAGAACTAGTGAAAAAAATAATTCAAATTCAAGTTTTTGTGTCTATCTCATTTTTTAACTAACAAAAACAACAATAATCTTTAAAATAAGCCCTACTTTATTATTCAAGGATAAAAATTACCAGAGATATGAATTTTCAAAGAGGACCCGGACATCTTTTTTGGGAAATATTTAACATATTATAACAAAAAAAAAAATGAGATAGAAACAAAAACTTCATTCATATTTTTTTTTCACAAATTCTTCAAGCACACAAATTTTCAAAAGAATCGGCGATGATAAGGTCACACTTTTGGCGATGCTTGATTAAATAACCCTTTTTCTATAAAATAATTAAGAACGACTATAATGTTCTTCGATTTTTTTAACCCCGATCCCATTGAGATCCCAAGTTAATTTTTTGGTATGTTTTGAAAAACTGTATAACCTACAAAACATAAAAAAATAAAAAAAAACCGTTTTGAGATATTCAAGGATAAAGGACAAAATCATTATCCTTGAAAAAAAATTTCAAGGATAATTTTTATTGCGACAACCTTCCCCTTTAAAATAAGCCATATTTTATTATTCCAGGATAAAAATTACCAGAGATATGAATTTTCAAAGAGGACTCGGACACCATTTTTGCGAAAACTTTAACATACTATAATTAACAAAAAAAATGAGATAGAAACCAAAAATTTAATTTCAATTATTTTTTTCACTAGTTCTTAAAGTATAAAGCATAAAGTATGAAGTATAAAAGTATAAATTTTCAAAAGAATCGGAGATGGTAAGGTCACATATTTCGTCATTCTTGGCGATTCTTGATGGAATGACAATGTTGTCTTGTAGTCTTTTTATCATAGTGCGTTTACAATCACCCTTGAGGCTCGCCTCGAGGCGAGCCTCTACTCCCATCAGGCCATTGCAAACCGGTTTTCGTCGGCTGTGCTCTTTGCTGTGTTGAAAGCAATTTACACTCAACATGCCTTTGCGGCGCAACTTGCCTATAAGTGCGAAACGACAGAAATACAACGAGCTGCGAATTGTGGGGTACCACAGTTCATTGCATGTGTGTACACATATGGAAACGTGCGTCGGAGAAAAAGTTGAAGAATGTTAGACTCTTGCGACTGCACGAGCCATCTGATTGGTTGATGTTATGGTGGGGATAGAAGCGCGACTCAAACGTTGAGTATATGGTAAATCCACCATCATGATTCTGTTCTGTGCTTTGCATTGCACCGCAGAACTACAGTAAAAGCTAATTACAGTCCACATTGCAGTGGAGTAAAAAAAATCGGGGAACGGTTGAAGTATGTATGTTTAGAAAATTTGGAATTGGTCTTGGGGGGGGGGGCGGCCGCCCCCTCCGCCCCCCTGTATCCGCCAATGCTAAATTGTTTACTAGTGAATCTAAACTTGATTGCATGAATCGAAAAGAGTCTAGAAACCTTAGTTTAATAGTTTCATTATCATCAACGAAAATTCGTGTTGATAATGACACATATAATTCCTTATTTAAAGGAATCACATTAATCTCACCCTCAAATTCGTTCAGCTCCTTAACAAATAAATGGCAGTCATAGCCCGAAAAATTATGGAAGAAAATGGGGAAAAATTTAGGAACTCTAAATAATAAATTACATTTGTTATGGGCTAGACCCCTATATTTGCCCGTTAAATGACAGTGATCGATAACTCTATCATTACCTAGTGGTTTTTCACAAATATGACATAATTCGGAGTAGTTTTGTGTTCTTTGATTTTCAAATGAAAAGTCTTTCATGGAACAAGGCTTCATAATGATATCTTTGTAGATGTTTTTAACATCTTCTATTACCGAAGCTACAAATTTTTTTCCCGAGTCTTGCCCCTTATATAATCTAAATATATCTAAACTAGAATTATAAGAACACTTAATGTAATAGGAAAACGCACATGGTATATGTTCCTGGATAACTGTTGTCGATGAGAGCGAAGGATCTGGAATACAACTATCAAAATTCTGCAGCAGGCACTCAAAATCTGCATAGATAACAAATGGAACGGCTAACTGCCGATGATATTTGTCGTACTTCAGTATGGACTTTTCCGGATTCACCATTGCTGACACCACCTTCCCACATTCATTTTTATGGATTATATAGGATACTTCTGTACGGAAATGTTGAAGACATGTATTACAAATTTGAAAAGCACTCTTTTTTAACGATTGTTGACTGCCAATAAGCCTGTAAAGAAAAACATTATTGTTTATACATTTTATTTATATATTTAAATTACCTACCTTGATATATTTTTTATCCAAACATAATAGGATTTTTCATCGGACTGCAACAATAATAAATTAATATGCGTTTCTTTTTCATCTTTTGTATGGTGATATGGCCCGACAACTTTTTTCAATTCCGAATCGTATCCAAACACATTGATACTTAAAAAGGGGTTCAATTCTTCAAATTTCTTCACATCTTTTATTTTCAATGGAAATTCCAAGTTTCCAAATTTAAGATAAATTCTATTCTTTAAAGTTAGCTCGTTTTGTCTGATATCATCAACTTTATACATTGACGGTCTATCTACATGTACATTTACTGGACAAAGGGCAGAAATAACACTCCATTTAAAACAGTAATCATCATAATTTTTTATGTTTACACATGCTTGTTTACTTGTGATGAAACTTGGTAAAGATATATATTGCGATCCTCTTAACGGTTTGTATTCGTTAATGTTAATTTCACAATGAACGATTCTTTTGAGGCTCCAACCGCTATCCCTTTCTTGGAATTCTTGCATTCTATTGATTATTTGATCAACCATAGTATTGAATGATGATTTTAGGTTAGCTGACTTTAACACTACCATCATTTTCGATTGGAATGATTTAATGCTTATTACCCATTCTTCATCCAGTTGATTGGCGTTCATTTTTACATATTCTCCGAAAAGCTCAAGATTGATTTTCAATGATAAATGCCTCATCAGAAACTCTTCTAAGACATTCTCTAGTTCTAGTTCTAGTTTTTTAAAAAAATTTTCTGGGTTCAGAATATTTTCATCTTGATTTTTGAATAGTTTAGTCGCCTATTGAAACTATTTTTAACTATTTGAAACTCTGAATTGATCGATTGAAGAGAATTTTTCTTGTGAATATTTGTACGTAAATGATAACTCCATTCGGTGCTATTAACATTTATATTACATTTTCTGGGTTCAGAATATTTTCATCTTGATTTTTGAATAGTTTAGTCGCCTATTGAAACTATTTTTAACTATTTGAAACTCTGAATTGATCGATTGAAGAGAATTTTTCTTGTGAATATTTGTACGTAAATGATAACTCCATTCGGTGCTATTAACAAAAAATAGTTCAAGATGTTGTCGGTAATGTTTTAACTTTAGACTCACCATGTTTACGGGCGATATGTTTCTTTAAGGCACAGTTGGTTGAAAAATCTTCTCCGCAATATTGGCACAAGAACCCCTTCATATTGACCTTTTTAAAATTAATAATAATTAATTTCACTTTAATAAATGTTTTTCATTTTAATTGATTTTCACTTTAATAATTGTTTTTCACTGATTATTTCTATCACGTAACTTGTTATTAATTGTTTCACGGTACTTGACAATAAATGTTTACGATAATTAATTTTTCACTTTAATAAATGTATTCGATATATATTTCACGTCACTTGTTTTTCACTGATTATTTCTATCACTTCACTTCAATATTTCAATAACACAAGAAAAATTTAGATCTTACACGTTTGGATTCACTGGATGAATTAAAATTTTTAATCAATGCGCCCCCTTGATATACCATCGATAATGGGGAATTTGCACATATCACCAACAAAATTAAGAATTGTTCATTGTTATTAGATTGTTCTTATCATTTCCGGTCGGTGGTAAGAATTGACCAATCCCCACACACACACACACGCATACACCCAAGAATTTCACAACTTTATGCAATAGTCAAGCTCCCCTGGGCAGAATCTAGACCAATTTCATAACATTACGCAATAGTCAAATCCATACATGATAGCTTCAGCATGAAAAATTCTAGGTTTTAGTTATGAAAATGAGAAAATGTATTAATTGGCTAGACTATTTTTCTTTATTGACTGGTTCGGCTCAAATATGTGACCTTCAGTGATAAATATTAATGGATTTTCCATTTTTTAGTTATCCGCCATTTTGAATTTTCTCCTGCTAAGATTAGAACATTCTAGAACAATTTCACAACTTTATGCAATAGCATGCAAAGAAAATAATATTTTAGCGCCCCCCATCTAGCCTAACCCCTACCCTCCCCCCCCTCCACCATTTAGCCCACTCATCTAGCCCAAATCCCCCATATATATATATTTATTTAGCGTCCCCCGTTAGCCTCCGCCGACCTTCACCTTACCGCTTATCTACTTTCTTATCATCCTGCCTAACCTTCACCCTCCTTCTCACCTTGGGAAAATCACTTCCAGCCTCATACAACCATTCTTATCACCCTCATGCCCTTATCATCCCCCCGACCGCATCTTATCCAAATCTACCGTAAACCACAAACCACAGACATAAACCTTATCTACCGGAAACCGCAAACCACAGACACAAACCTTATAAGCAGAGCCATCTACCGGAAACCACAACCCACACCCATCGATTGATCGATTACCTATTTTGACAGTTCACTTCCGGTCCAGAACCCGCCTATACACACTACTAAAACATGGCCGTAACTTTTTATTGACTGAAGTAAAAATAATTTCTTTTTACGGCACAAATTGAGCACAACTCAGCACAATTGCCAAATTATATTTTTTCGAAAATGGCGGGGCTAACTTAACATAATTTTTAGTACGTGGCCGTAACTTTTTATTGACTCAAGTAAAAATAATTTCTGTTTGCGGCACAACCGGCACAAATTGAGCACAACTCAGCACAATTGCCAAATTATGTATTTTCGAAAATGGCGGGGCTAACTTTACATAATTTTTAGTACATGGCCGTAACTTTTTATTGACTGAAGTAAAAATAATTTCTTTTTACGGCACAAATTGAGCACAATTCAGCACAATTGCCAAATTATATTTTTTCGAAAATGGCGGGGCTAACTAGATGGACATGCAGACAGACCGACATGTCTCCGAGAAATATGCTAGATTCTCGCAGACGCCTCAACTGGGTTCGTCAATTTAAAAGTCAAAAATTTTTTTTCCAGAATTGACGAATGGTAAAGTTGGAAATCTTCACCTGGTGGCAAAAAAAACAACCCTTTAAGATAGACAAATTTTTGTCAGCTGATTGTTATATGGCGGTTCGTGTGTAAATTTGTGATTTGGAGCTCGGGAAGTTTTCGATTCTCTCTTAATTTCATTATGAAAGCATAATAAAAATTGATGACGATCGGTGCGGTTGATAGTAAGGTATTCATTTCTGGTTCTACATTCCGAAAATGTTAGACTCAAACCCGCACAACGAAGTCAGAAAATGAACAATTTTTCCCTATGAACGCGCGGTATAAACTTCGAAATAACTTCACAAATGTTGAATATTCCGAGAAAAGGAAATATGGAATAATTTTTAAGTTATTTAAAAGGAACATAAATCGTTTTTTCGTTACATTTTTCTTTCATTTTGGTGCTTGAAATTGGTTTCTGAAAAAAATAAATTTTGTTTTTGATATGTTATGATACGTTTGTCCTTCTTACTTAATTATGAGGTTCACTTAAATTCACTTTAAGCGATATTTTGGAGTGAAACACTTTTATTCGAGCTCAATCTCAATTTTGTATGAAAATCATATGCAACTGCCAGTTTCTGTTTATCTTAAAGGGTTCCGAAATTTGCCACCAGAGCACATGGTATAGTCGTCAATTGATAGCACAATAAAGAATCCGACAGATGGTGTCGTAATTTGTCACTACATGGTCATATTCCACATTTTGCGGAAAGAAATTATACGACACCTTAGGTTCAAACCATAAAGAAAAGTCTTGAAAGAGACTATCGTTCCCAACTGGGATGTTTTTACCTGTTGTTTATGTACCTTTCTGTTGACATGTTTTTGACACTTTGTTTGACAGCTCCGGCTAAGGCGAATTGTTGCTCTTTATGTGGCTGGTGAGTCGTTCGCGTGTCATAATCGTTTCTGAGACGGCTGCTGGGTGCATTTGTTCCTGGAGAGGAGGCATGTTTCCGCAAGGTTTAGTTTCACCTGTGCCATGAATTGACGGCGGCGTGACTTGTGGTGTCTCATACATTTTTGTTATTAATTTTTAGTTTTGTTCAGTTTTTTTCTAAGCTCGAATCTATATAAGTTACGTCGTCTTCTATAATCGTTTTTGTAGTGTTTACTTTCTAATTGCCATTGATGAAACCGTTTTCTACGTACCAATATGCTGCCGAGACTTCGACGTTCTCTCTATCCAAAATTAATTTTATTCGGCATTGTTTTGTTGTGTTTCCTGTTCCTCTTTAAAACGTTCAACAGAAGCGAAGATTCGAGGCACGCGGACTCTATGGCTTTAAATGGCAATTTTATTGCAGACGTTGCACATGATAACAATCTGAATCATCTGGAAGTATTGGTTTTAAAAGACTTTGATAAGCAAAGGGCCGGTCTGGGGAACAATGGTGAAGCAGTGCATCTAGAGGGCGATGATAAAATTAAGGGAGACAAAGATTTAGCAACTATTGCGCTCAATCAAGAATTAAGTGAGCATCTCAGCTACAATCGCACCACCCCAGATGCTCGAAATCCGCTTTGTAAGCGCCTCAAATATGACCAATCTTCTTTGCCCACAGCTAGTGTGGTAATAATCTTCTATAATGAACCGTACTCCGTTTTGATTCGCACCGTTCACAGTGTCTTGAACACGGCGGACAGACGAATCTTAAAGGAGGTCATTCTAGTCGATGATGGCAGCTCCAATACCGAACTCCATGACAAACTGGATTACTATATGGTGACAAGATTACCTCGTGACGTGGTTAAGATAGTTCGGCTAAAACACAGGTGAGTTGATTGATGAAGTACATTATTTATTCATTTAGGTGGGGAATAGTTCTAGAGCAGCTTCTTTCAGATACGAACTGCTTAAATCGTAACTATGTATTGCAACATATACATCGCTAAAAAACAAATATCATATATAGCGTTACGTATTACTGCTTGAATAATAGTTACGAAGTGTAAAAAACCGGTGGCCTTTTACCAATTGTTGCGACATACATTTGACGTGAGAAAGTTGTGTTGCCACAGTTGGTTGATTCCATAGTCATATTGATACATAGTCAGGTATGTTTACCTTTTTAAATTAGCAAATTTTTGAACTCCGTCTCCATTAGAATCGATAGACTCTGAAATATAACACATCAACAATTTTAAAAAAATTTATTGACGTATACTACGTATTATCTTTTGTAAAATTTACATTATTAGATTCAAAAGGAATTTAAATATAATTCAGCCATAAGTTATATCACCCAAAAATGTAAATGTTAGTTTAAAGAATATTTATTTAGTACATAGTAATAATTTATACTACCTACTCAAAAGATTGACTCTTTATGCTACGATTAGACGGTCACTCAAAACCGTCAATGCATTGACACTCTGACGTCAAAATTACGTAGAATGTGGTCACAAAGTTGTCAATTCAGTGTCAATCCGTGTGATCGTCATTTTTGTGACACGTCAATGCATTGATAGTAGATTTGACACAAGTTTTTGTGTCAACGCATTGAGAATTTTGAATGACTATGTGATCACCCTGTCAATGCGTAGGCGACAAATCGAATTGACTACCAGCATCGTCAGTCTGATTGTCAATTTAGTTTTGGGACAGATATGACCAAAATGGTCATTCCGTGTGATCGTCAATTCGTCAAGAAATGACACAATGACGATTGAGACTCCATTGACACTGAAACGACGCATTTTTACGTGACGTCGCAGTGTCAATGCATTGACGGTTTTAAGTGACCGTCTAATCGTATCATTACCTTCACGAATTTAATGAAACAGTCTGGGCACTCGTCTATCACCCTTTATTTTTAATGACTGAAATAATTCCATGGCATGGACATACATTCTCTTCAACTGGAAACAGTTAAGTGACACAACTCTACGAACTTCACAAATTTTACCGTATCAATATTTCAATACTGTATGCAAACTTTTGGCTCAACTTGATATGTCGTAGGTCCTCCTCAGTCAGTGCAGTCAACTGGTATTAGAGTCAGTTCAAAATAACACACTCATCTAAATAAATGAAATTAAAGGAATAAACTAATAATAAATATAATAATTTGAAATACGAAAAATTTAAAAAGAAACAAAAACCCAAAATGTAATGCGCAATTCTCACACCATAATAAAGAAAATGATTTTGAATGACGAAAAAAATATTTAAAAATGGCTTAACAAAGCCTGCCAAGGTATACCATCAGATCTGAGTCTGAGTATCAGACTGAGGTTGCAATCTTATTTATATTAAACCTTTTATCCATCTCCTTTTTCAATTCTCCGCCATTCTTCATTTCACCTTATATTCGAATTTGAAAGATATAATTTGGGAATAACTTTCAGATGCTCGATATTTTTCGCCAACTAAATATTGATAGACAACATATTGAACTCTATAATGCTTCAAATAGGATCATTTCTTATTCAGGCTGTTCTTAATCTATATATTGCTGCTGTCTTATCAAATTTCATGTATTGAAATTGTGTATTTCTTGTCTATATGTGATTTTCATCGAAGATTTAAGGGCTCATATACCCCTGAAATTTTCAAAAAATGGATTTTTTTTTTTGCAGATTTTTATTTTTTATACTTTTAAGAATTAAAAAAAAAATTAGAATTTAGAAAATTCTACTCCATTACAAAGTTATAGCAATAAATACATCGGTTTGGAGCGGCTTCCTGGCTAATTGCCGCGCCACTCTCAACAGCAGCGTTTCCCATTTATTTTGTTCGCAAAAGCCGGGTTTCTTAGAAAACAAGGTCATTTATAGGACCATCTGTGAAAAACACGAAGATACAAGAGGAAGAAGGTGTACAGTACGAAGCTGGAATGGGAGACTAGCCGTAAGTTCACGTTGTACCTACCAAAAACTTTAAACGCATTTTACTCGATACTATGTTTTTAGACATGGTCGGCACGATAACTCAGTCAATTTTTAATATTTTTCAACTTTTTTTTTTTTATAATTTTGATAACTATTTTCTCTATAGTCTATCGAGAGGTTTTTTTAATTTTTTGCTTGGAAATTTTTTTATAAATTATTAAACGCAAATTTTTTTTTAAAAAACAGATTACTATAGTTCGAAATACTGTAACTTATTTATTTTTGAAAAAAAAAAAATTCCCTCCGTGAGACTATAACTACTACATTATTCTACAAGATTCTTTTTTATTTTTGCAAATTGAATTATTTTTGGTGAAGTTATGATGCCGACCAGGAGGCGCCATGGTTTTTATAAGTAGTCCATTTAAACCCGTAAAACACAATGTTAATATTAAAAAAAAAAAATTTTTTTTTTTTATAGTTAAATAGTTAATAAGATATGTGAACTCAACAATTCAATTTTTTTTTCACCATATAATCTTTATAATAATTTTTCAAATTTACTTGGTTTTCAGCGCGTTCAGGGGTATATGAGCCCTTAATTAAATCGTTTTTGATGTCATAAATCATTGTGGTTCTCTCTAACCTTCAAATCTTATTAGTTGGAGAATATTCAAGTTATTGCATATTTGGTAAAGTCAATTGTATATTGCTTCAATGGATTTCTGCATTATTTTAAAAAATTTATCCAAGTTATATTTCAATGTTTGGCTCATAATGGGATCGTAGGTACGCGTTGTTTGATAAGATAAAGAAATGGTAAAGGGTTTTCACTATTTGTGTATGTATATAAGTATATTTTCTTATAACTCATGATTGCTGTGGTTCAAGCCATGCCTTCTCCTCTAAGACACCATAATGTGTAGTCTAAGAGGTTGAGGTGAGGACTTCTCCTAAATGTTAATTTGATTATTTGTAGCACGTGCTTTGATCCCTTGTTTTTTAAGAAACTAGCGAACTCAAATACAGTCATACTAGTATGGGTTTATGGACATAGTGATATTGTAGGCAATGAGTGAATGAGTCCAGGGACCAGTTAGCGAAAAAAAGGAGCTGACTTAAAATTCACAGAACCAGTGCCTTTCTGTGGAATGCCAACAGCTACGGCAAAAGAAAGACTGTTGGACTGGATTAACATCCAAGCTGACCTCCACTGGACAGGGATGGTGGGGTGCAGACAGTTTACACTATTCTTGGAAGGTCACTCCAAGAAACGAACCTCCGATTTGCTTAAGTTGAGACGAAATCAGTTTCGGCGCTTGATCGCGCTAATTGCAAGACATTGTAAGCTTAAAAAGCATTTGCTGACGCACACGGAAAACTCAAACTTCTTGGACATTACTTCCTAGCCTTTTATTGATTTATTACTTACAACTTCCGCAATGTGACATGGAGCACTGTTCTGTCGAAACACAAATCTTAAGGTATCTCTTAAAAGTTGCAACGCACAAGGCTCTAATTCATTTTTCAGGACTTGCAAGTAAACCGGTTCTGTTACTTTTAAATAAGGGAGCATATTCGACACCTTTCATGATCGAAAAAACATCCCTACAACATAACCCTTCACCTTAACCTTCAGATTTCGAATAGAGTCTTCGAAGGCATTCCTCGCTGAGCCCTTCTCTAGCCGGATAAGCATTCTTCCGATGCTAACAGATAGCTTACATTTTGACTCGTCCGAAAAGACAACATTGTTCCACATCTCCTGAATCAAAGTAACATGCTCTAATGCCAGAAGTTTTGAAACTGTTCCGACGGCTTTATAAAATTATGAAGCGATCTTCCACTGGAGTAGTTTTTCTTGTCCGTCCAGAGCCTTTCTTCCGCTCGGTGGCGCCCGTTTTCCAAAACTTCTTTAAGTATCATGCCGCAGTACGCTGAGGAAGTCTTACACCCATTATACAAGTAGTTTTTCTCGCGCGAAAGCCAAAATATTCCTTTTGTTTTTCGCACTAACTTTTTCCCATTTTTTCACACAAATTGCACTTTGTTGCTTATTCAAGTATTATTACGAACTGAATGAATTTATTTTACAAAGTTCCTACTTGAGCCAATAAAACATTATCACTCCAGTTACTTTCAATGATTTTTCCAAGAAACGGAATAAAATTGCTTCAGCATTTTTTTCCCCAGCTCTGCACAATAAAATTTAGCAAAAGATTCAGACAAAGCGTACTCCCCTAGAGAAAATGTTGTTCACTGCAGAGGCCATTAAAATATTTATTATAAAGTACATACATGGGTACTTTATTCCATTAGTACTGCCATATACATTATTATTAATAAATAAATTTTATTAAAATAAAAAAAAAATTAAAAATAAGGTTACTAATAATTTTGAAACTTTTTTTAACATAAATTAATCGGTTATTAAAAAAAAAATTTGTTAAATTAATCGTGAATGTTAAAATGTAAAGCCAAGAATCATATATGTATATAAATGTTATATAAATAAAATTTGGCCGCGATTTAGACCTGTAATCTAAGTTCTGTTTCCGTTTCCTTTTCCATTTCATCGTCAGTGGTTTTGCCGGCTTTAGATCTAACAATACGTCTCACTGGAAAATCAAAATTGTATTTCTTTTCAATAAACGGTCAAAATTGTTCTCCATGACAGTCTCGTGTTCCGCCATATTTTAATAATTCGATTTTGTATCGACACTTACTTAAAACCTTAATAATTTTTCCTTTTTTCCATTTAAGATTACTTTTATTTTCTATTTTGTACAGCACAAATTCGTCTTAACAGTAAATACGATCTGGCCGTATACTTATTCCTCAGATCCCTTTTATTTTGCAAAGCATTTTCGCTCAAAATTGATTTTATTGTCGATTGATTTGATCGGTTTTTCGTTTATCACGTCAAACAAAGGCCTATAAGAGAACATGCAATCCGATGGTGTTAATCCCGTAGTGGTTACTGGTGTATTTCGATACTTAAATAAAAAGTTGTCAAGTCTGAGTTTTAATGACAATGGACAATACTTTGAATCAATTAGGATTTTTCTTAAACTTTGTTTTACTGTTTGAACACTTCGCTCAGCGCAACCATTTGATGCTGGGTAATAGGGTGGTAATTTCCAACATAAGATGGTATTGTCCCTCAAAACTTCACAAATTCTTTCGAATTGAATGGTGGACCATTGTCAGAAACCACTATATCCGGTAGCCCAAAATACGTAGTAATAGTTCGTAAAACTTCAATAATTATTGATATATATATATTTTAACATCAATTTTCTTCAATATCTTTGTCAATAGTTAACCACCACACATATGTTCGTGCCGAGCTTTTCATCCGGTTCACGCCAATGTGTGTATCATGTAGTAGTTGCAATACATAGATTTGTATTTGGCAAGGTATTACTACCCGATTTTGATAGTCAATACATCCATTTTCTGCGCTGAACATCAACCGTTTTGAATGATATGGTTTTAGTGCATTGTGGCCAGCCGTTCTGTAAATGTGTATTAATCCTGCTCAGTACTACATCTTTAGAAGCAAATTCCGCAATTTTCTTTTCTTCCACAGGAAGCACATCGGAAAATGCATGAATATTTTCTTTTTCAATGTGAGTTTCTTCTGCCAGAGGCAACCGTGATAATGCATTTACATCTTTGAACCTTTTCGATATATAATCCTGTAACTGTGAATAATTTTTCTGAGCTTTTGCCAAGGTGGAGCTAAAAAAAATCACGGGCCTCTCAACATGATCTATGTGTGCGATAGAATCACAATGTATTACGATTTCTTTTGATGGATCATAATGCGCTTACAATTGATTTTCTATAACAAGGTCTTTGTTTCTCTGAAAAGCTACTTCACACTGCGGAGACCAATCAAACGATACCTCTTTCCTTGTTAGTTTATAAAGTTCTAATAACTCAATGGACAAATTCAGGATAAATCGGCAGTAGTAATTTACAATCTACACACATTCTAATACTGCCATCTGGTTTATTTACTACCCCTAGGGGCGAAGCCCATAAACTGTGTCGTACGGGATAGATTATATCCAATTTTTCTAGTCGCTTGATTTCTTTTTCTAAGGCTTCTCGCCTTCCGTATGGTACCGTATCGATTTAAAAAATATCTGTTTTGCGTTATCCGCTAATGAAATGTTTGTTTAAATTCAGAGAAGATATTCGAATACTTTTTCTTTAAGCTGTCCAAAACCAAGTTAAGGTTCTTATCACTCAAATGGGGAGTCCTTATGGACCTTTAGAACGTTTACCGCAAAACTGGAACGACAATTTTCCAATATCACGTCTATAGCCAATTTTGACCCAACAGGGACGTGTTCGGAAATTAACTCGAGTAGGTTAGGTTAGGTATCAGTGGCGGCTTAAAAACCTCACATAGACCCTCGAGGGTCCATAGCGATACCACATATAAAGGAGACCCAATGTACCTAAGGTAGGTGCGCTTGCGTATCGATCTGTGTTGAGAGTTCCTCGTTCAAATCAAAGGTCCCTGTTGCCGTAGCAAAATTTAGCAGGCTCTGCTATGCGAGACTTCTCCAAGGTTTGCGAAAGACGGTGCACCTAGAGCCTTCACCCGTCTCCTAGCAAGAGCCGGGCAGCTGCACAGGAGGTGTTCTAGTGTTTCCCATTCCGCGGGAAGTTTGCAGTTCCTGCATATATCGTTGGTGATTAGCCCCAATCTGTACGCGTGCGCCCCAATCAAGCAATGGCCGGTAAGAATACCGACTAAAGTTGCGCATTGCGCCCTTGGTAGTGCTAACAAGAGTTTAGTCTTTTTCTCGTTGTGAGTGTTCCACATTTGCTTCGTGGTTCTGGAGGTTGACGTAGCCTGCCACCTGGCCTCGGACCGGTTTACCACCTTCCTTTCTAGAGAGTTGTAAATAACGTTAAGAGGCGGTGGTACCGAGACCGCGGCTTCCTGCCCAAGGTTTGCACCTTCTTTAGCAAGACCATCGGCGAGTTCATTTCCTAAGAAACCACTGTGCCCTGGAACCCAGCAGAGCTCCACTTTCCTATTTGAGCACAGTTTCTGTAGAGCGCGTCGACAGTTGAGTACCGTCTTAGATTTGATAGTGCAGGATTTCAAGGCCATTAAGGCTGCTTGGCTATCCGTATCGATAAAGACTGCCTTATCTCTTATTCGCGATTTGTGAGCTATCTCCGCCGCCTTCTGAATCGCCAGTACCTCCGCTTGGAAAATGCTGCAATTATTCGGCAGTCTGTAGCTAGAGTTTGTTGGAAGATCAAATGAGTGCACGGCTGCGCCCACACCGTCTTCCATCTTTGAACCGTCCGTATAGATGTTAATCGACCCCGCAGTGTCACCGGTTCTTGCCTCCCAGTATTTCCTGCTTGGTATGTTTACGTCGAACTTCCTGTCAAACCAGAGCTTAGGATCTGCGTAGTCCGTAGTCTCTGCTGAAGGTAGACTGATGTTACTGTGCCCGTATGGACATGTTTTGAGCTGGTTTAACTCTCTGAGTCTTAGGGCGCATTTGCCTGCCACGTATTTAGCGAACAGGTCAATTGGTGGCAGAGAAAGGAGTACGTTGAGCGAGTCTGAAGAAGTGGTGCGAAGGGCGCCTGTTATCCCCAGACAAGCCTGTCTCTGTACCTTTTCCAACTTTTTCCTGTAAGTTACTTTGTCGAGTATTGGCCACCATATTAGCAGACCGTATAATAGGATTGGCCTTACTACAGCCGTGTAGATCCAGTAAGTCATCCTTGGCTCTAGACCCCACCTCCTACCGAACATTCTTTTGCACGCGTAGAAAGCGATGGTTGCCTTAGCCACCCGCTCTTCCGTATTGAGTTTCCATGACAGCTTGCTGTCTAGGATTACTCCTAGATATCTGGCATGGCCTTTTAGGGTTAGCTCAGTGTTACCCATCTTAGGCAGCTTAAACTGTTGAGTCTTAGTTCTCCTAGTAAAGGGAACCAGTTCTGTTTTCGATGGGTTAACATTGAGCCCTCTGGCTCTCGACCAATATAGTAGCTTGTTTGGAGCCCGCGTTGTAAGCTCAGACAGCGTGCTTGTGTACCTGCCTGATGCCAGTATCACCACGTCATCGGCATAGGCTACAAAATCCACCCCCGAGTCGTTAAGTTCCTTCAGTGCCCCATTTAGAGTGAGTATCCACAAAAGTGGTGATAATACCCCTCCTTGTGAAGTACCTTTATTTGTAATTTTGTAGGAACGAGCACTACCCCATTCCGACGATATAGACCTGCTCCCAAGCAGTGTTACGATCCATTCACTTATAGTACTGTGGACGTTTGCAGAGCCCAGAGCCTCAACAATTGCCTCCGTAGTAACATTGTTGAAAGCCCCTTCTATATCCAAAAAAGTTCCCAATGTGAACTCCTTGTACTCTAGCGATCTTTCGATTATACCCACAACCTTATGCAAAGCCGTGTCCACCGATTTTCCTTTGATGTATGCGTGTTGGGCCTTTGAGAGATGGTTAGGATCTATGGTATCCCTGATATAACCATCTAGTATCCTTTCCAATGTCTTGAGAGTAAAAGAAGGCTGATAGGTCTGTAATCCTTCGGATTAACGTGACTACTTTTACCCGCTTTCGGTATAAATACCACTCGAGCGTTCCTCCATGCCTCGGGCACGTAATTGAGTTTTAGGCAACCCTTAAAAATCGCCTGAAGCCATGGAATCACCAGACTCTCTACGTTTTGTAGCATGGCAGCAGTGGCGTCTTCTCAGGGTGTGCAAGGTGTGCACTGCACACCCAGTCATCGCAGCAAAAATTCCTGCATCGAAAGTTGCATGTAAAAGCCATAATACAACAACAAAACTAAACAGCGTCGACGAAAAAGATTGCGCCAAGCTCAACTAACCTTGGTGCTGGCGTTAGTTGTTGTATCGGTGCTGACGGTAGTTGTGTCGACCGCGTAAACCCACCAAACTTTCATGTACCATGTTCTGTGGTATTCAGAGCACATCACCCAAAACCCAACATGCGACGTCGAAACAAGCAGCACTTGATCAAACATTGCTTTCGTATCCAAATAACACACACATGCAAATATCCAAGCTTTGATCGCTTCTTGTGTTTTAATACTGGGCTCGGTGCTGTCGGCTGCACAGCCCAATCAAACCTGGGGAAGCTTGCAAGTTCTGTATGTTTTTTCTATAAGCAGTTCAATTCATGCAGCGGGGACATTTTTCCCCACATATTAGACTGCAAAAAGTCGACGCAAGTGCATAGCGCAGTGTCCGAAAAATAATTGTTTAACTGCACTTTGCAGCGGGAGTTGACATTTGATTTGCCGGTAAAAAAAACGTTAAAATTTCTTCAGTTTTGATCGTGGACGAGGAAAAAGTAATTATTTTTTTCCTTCAAAATCAAGTGTGAAATATAAAGTTGTATCTTTTGGCAGTTTCCAGATACGTACAAAGGTGATACGAGATCGTTAGTAGAGTACAGAAGGAAAAACTAAACGATAAGGTACTACATTAGTTTTCGACTGATTTTTTTTTTGATTTGGGTTTAATCATTATAATGGAGTGTAATTGTGTTATTGAAGCCCTTTTGTCCACTCCCTTCAATCGGCTCGATTTTACAAAAAAAAAAGAAATAGTATTAAGCGGCCGCCCGATGCCAGTTCTTTCGGAGCTAACATCAAAATCTTCGTCTGCGGGGAAATCATATACTCGCCATTTTGATTGTCGGTATTATGACAATTCTTCCTGGCTAGCAGGTTGTAGGAAAATGAACAAATTGTATTGCTGGCCATGTATACTTTTTTCAGGTAGTGTTAAAACTATTTGGACCAGCGAAGGATATTCTGATTTGCATCATTTTTCGCAAGCTAAAACTAAACACGAAAAGTCCAAAAGTCATATAAGAAACTGTCTTTCCTAGAAATTGTTTGGTGAGATCCGAATTGAGTTACAGTTAGATCGTCTTACTGCTCAATCGATCACGAAGCACAACGAAGAGGTTTCTAGAAACAGAGCCATATTAACTCGCTTAATAGACTGTATATGTTTCCTCGCGGTGCAAAATTTAGCTTTCAGGGGTCATGAAGAGGGTGTATTGTCTTCAAATCGCGGTAATTTTAAAGAACTCTTAACATTACTTTCTGGATATGATGAATTGCTAGCGACACATATGAGAACGTCTACTATTTTCCAGGGTACTTCAGCAACAATTCAAAATGAATTGATTGAATGTATCAGTAATGTTCTCACTAGGCACATTCATTCTGAAATATTGGACACACCATTTTTATCCGTGTTAATGGACGAGACATCCGATATTTCTTCGAAATCTCAGTTATCTGTTATGTTTCGGTATACAACAAGCAGTGGAATTGCAGTAGAAAGGTTTTATTGTTTCCTTGATGTAAGTACTGATCGCTCAGCAAAAGCAATTTCTGATCACATCCTCGAAATAATAAAAGTCCTAAGGATCAATTTATTGGATAATATTGTCAAAAAAAGGTTACCATCAGTAGCTCCAACTCGTTGGAATTTTACGTCAAGGCTGGTAAATACATGTTTCAACTTTCGAGAAGCATTAATCGAAGTTTTCAGTAGCATTGTTGAAAATCCTCATGACTGGGATAGTAATACTACTATAATTGCCCGAGGTTTTTTACATTTTTTGCGATGTTTCGAAACAACCTTTCTACTGGAAATCTTTTCTCAAATTTTTTCTTTTACTGATATTCTTCAAAAGAAGTCGATAAATATAGAATATTGCATCAACTCTGTAAAAACGGCAGAAGATAGCATTTCGTTGATCAGGAATAAATTTGACACAATTTATGAAATTGCTAAAGTAAAATCTGGTCCCCCTGAAAATAAGAGAAATGTTGATGCTAATATTTATTATAAGCAAATTTTTAATGAGATAATAGATACGATTCATACTCAAATGAGTTCAAGATACAAGTCTCAGGAAAAATTAAAATTGGTTCAACTGTTAGATTCTTCAAAATTCAATTTATACTGTCAGTCTTTTCCAAATGAAGCCTTCAACAATCTTAAAACGGAGTACAGTCATGTATTTGACCCAATAAAATTAAAAAACGAGTTGTGTGTTATTTATGGTGCCGACGTGTATAAAAATAAAACAATAGATCAAATTTTACAAGACATAATAGAACTACAATTGGAAGATATTTTTTCCGAAATAAAATTATTGGCTTCCTTAATTCTAACAATACCATCAACAACAGCTTCCGTTGAACGTTTATTTTCGGCACTAAAAAGAATTAAAAGTTATCTTAGAAGCAGCATGGGTCAAGGAAGATTAAGTAGCTTATCACTGTTAGGCATTGAAAGTGATTTACTAAAAAAACTTAAATCGAACCCTATTTTCATTGAAAACGTTATCGAAAATTTCGCCGAAAAACAGAGAAGGATTCTGTTAAAATATAAATAATGAAAATAAACGAAATAAAACAATAATTCGAATAAAAATATTTAACATGCAATAGTAAATATTTATTGCCGTTATGACCTTCTCATGAAACTATCAACAAAGTCTATTTTTTTGGTACATACTGTATATAAATTTTTCCAAATATATGAATTATGCATTGAACACCCACCCAACTCAACCACAAGACGCCACTGCATGGCAGGTATAATTCCATCCGGTCCAGGCGACTTGTAAGTGTCGAAAGAGCTGATAGCCCACCTTACCCTGCTGGCTGTAAAGAGCCCTGGGATGCTCGCCATAGGCGAGTTCCCCACTGCTGCATTGTGAGTATGGTCGGGATCCCGGCAGCCCGGAAAATGAGCGCTTAAAAGGGCTTCAAGTGTTTCCTTGCTGTCCTTCGTCCAACTACCATCCATCCTACTCAGCAGAGCGGGCGGAGTTGGATTCTTAGATATAAGCTTCCTGAGTCTTGAGGCTTCTGACGTTCTTTCGATTTGGCTGCAGAAATTTCTCCAGCTGTCACGCTTCGACTTTTTCAGCTCCCTCTTAAAGATTTTTAGCGAGTTTCTGTATTCGGCCCACACTTCCGTTTGATTGGTGCGCTTCGCCGAGTTAAAGAGTTTTTGGACCTTCCTCCGAGACTCTCCCAATTCCTTACTCCACCAAGGAGGTTGGGATTTTCTCGACGGTTTCCTACGAGGGCAAGCCTTTTCGAAGGCTTTGTTCAGAGTGTTAGTTAAGAAGTTTGTAGTATATTCCAGCGTGCGTGCATTCCAAATATGTTCAGGCGCCCTACCCTCGAGTCTGTTCCTTACTATATCTGAAAACAACGCCCAATTTGTTTTTGCCGGATTTCTGTACGTAGAGATATTGGTACTAAGACCCAACGCCACTACGAATCCTATGTACCTGTGGTCCGAGAAAGATGGTCTATCCAAGACCATCCAGCTCTCCACACGACAGCCGTCCGTATCCGTATGCAGCGTCAAATCGAGTACGTTTTCGCTGGCTGGACCCTTGTATGTAGGTGTGTCCCCGCGGTTACCGATTAGTAGGTTAGTATTGAGAATAAAGTGTAATAAGGACTCACCCCTTTCGTTGATATCCTTACTACCCCATATTGTGTGATGTGCGTTCGCGTCACTGCCGACTACTAGGTTGAAATGCCTCCTTGTAGCTTCCATCACAAGCGTCTGCAGCTCCACTGGAGGAGAGAGCCTATCATGTGCCATATATGCCGAAGCGATAAGCAGCGGCTGCTGTCCACTTGCTCCCTCTATCAGCGCCACCGTCAAATCATTCGTGCTGTAATTAGATGTTAGAAAAGCATTAAGGTTCTTTTTGGCCATAATGGCCGACCGTTTCTTACCTTAATTTTGAGAGCAAATCGTATGGTAGTTTCGTGACGCCAGTCCCCTGATGTCTCCGTTGCCAGAGATCCAAGGTTCCTGGATGAGCGCCACATCATAGTTCCCTTCTTCAAGGGTGAGAAGTAGCTCAGCCGAAGCTAAACTACTGTGGTGCAGGTTGATTTGTATCAGACGTAGCATCCTGGGGATCTATGCCTGTCCGATTACGCACTGAGACCTGGGTAAGAGTAGCGTCCGGATCCAACGTCTCAGAATCGCTCCCTAACTCCGTGTTTAGCGATATATTTGTGGCGGCCGCGGTCAAGATATCCATTCCCAGGTCCCTCTCCACTTCGTTGGCCTCGAGAGTGTTCGCATTTCCATCTTTGGAATGGCGCTTCTTGAGACGCAGGTAAACACTCCCGATGCCCCACTCGAGTAAAAGTAGAGTAAAAAAAATCGTTCGGAAATGTAGAGTAGAGTTAATTTTACTCTAATGACGTAATACAGTTGCGTTCGAAAATGACAGAGTAGAGTAAAAAGGGTAAACTCTAGTCATGAGCTGGGTTACACCCAGTTGGTCGCTTGTCTCTTTCGAGACATAATCTCGATGGTTTGAGCCTTAGGAATCATATTGCATACCTTTCTTCAATACTAGATAGAAAGAAATAGCAATACAAACATGTGCTCCCACCACGATGTATTTGAAGTGCAGAAAACGACCGCAGAGAAGCGAAGAGATCGAAGACTTGAGATGACGTCTGCCGCTTAGAAAAGTCATGACAAACTAAATTCGGAATAAATTTTGTCGTACGTATTTATTCAATTCGCACAGAGTACGTCTGAATAGTGGTGTGTGATAATTTTATTCTGATAAGTTTGTTTCAACCGGGTTTAATTTGAGTTTCCTCTTTTCAGATGATGGTAATCTTCTAACATTTCACCACCTCTTGGTCAAATGTTGTGGGTGAAAGTGTTTTTGCATGCATTATAAAGTGAATTATTGTTGTTCTCAGTGATGTTTTTTTAAATTACTAAATAAAGAATACTTTTCATTAAATATTTTGTTTTTTTACTTTATTATAAGAAGTATGAGCACAAGGAAATATAGAAAAATCTATTAATATATAGATGGCGCTGATTGGAAAACATTTTGCTATCCCGACATTCAGCCGACATGTCTCCGAGATTTCGGGGTGCATTTGTCTCGATACCGTGTATTTTTCCTACAAGGCGTCTCGAAGAAATCTCGCAGACAGGCCGACATGTCTTCGAGAAATCTCGCAGACGCGACCAACTGGGCAAGGAGTTATAAACGTCATATGTCACCCGAAGCCATCCATACATTGCGTGTCAGTGTAAACTTTTGTCGAAAATCTTTAGTTGCAGCCAGGAGCGGAGCTTCCATAGGAGCAAGTGGAGCAACTGCGCCGGGCGCCACACCTAATATTCCACATACCTACGCAATTGTTCCTTCATGTACGAATCTGCAATTATCAAATTCACTGTTTATAAATTTTACAATTTTAAAACACGGCACCCTACCTACCTATTCATCCAAATACAAATTAATAACACGTCATACTCCCAAACGTTTGTTTTATTCCCTTAAATATGTGATTGCTGTTTGATCTTATCATATAAATACATGTTCGTAGCACCCTCTTCCAAATACATAGTACATACATAAACGATTTTGTATAACCAACATCATTTTCCTCCACCGATCCGACATGTACATCGTTTTGTTCGATCAAACATGTGCGAATCTATTAACTTACTCTTTGGCGCAAATATTTCATCTGCACCACGGTTCGACAGAAGGGAACCGTGACTTTTTGTTTTTTTTAAGAAATACTATTTTTAAAGGAGTTAAAAAAATTTACGTACTCCTTGAACTGTGCGTGCGCGAATGCATACCATACACTACATAAATATCGACTCAAATGAATTTATATGCAGTGAAAAAGGTCGAATTGTATGTATTCAGTCGAAGAAGCCTCATTTTCACTACTTTCCTGTATCACATCCACAGTTCTGAAGATTGCGGCTACGTTTTGCTCCGTAAGATCTTTTGATATATTCTTCCATTGATTCTTATAAGATGCACCTTAGAAGGCAATCACAGATGTTGATGGAATTAATTTGGCATATCTTGCGAAAGTAAGGCGATCCTTCGTATGAGGGTCATTCCATCAAGAATCGCCAAAAATGACGAAATTTGTGACCTTACCATCGCCGATTCTTTTGAAAAAATTTGTACATGAAGAACTAGTGAAAAAAATAATTAAATTTCAATTTTTTGTTTCTATCTCATTTTTTTGTTAGTTATAGTATATTAAAGTTTTCGCAAAAATAGTGTCCGAGTCCTCTTTGAAAATTCATATCTCTGGTAATTTTTATCCCAGAATAATAAAATAAGGCTTATTTTAAAAGGGAAGGTTGTCGCAATATAAAAAAAAATTGACTAAAAATTATGCTTGAAATTTTTTTTCAAGGATAACGTTTTTTTATATATTTTGTAGGTATATACTGTTTTACAAAAAATACCCAAAAAATTAACTTGGGATCTCAAGTTAATTTTTTGATATGTTTTGATAAATATTTTATTATTCTAGGATAAAAATTACCAGAGATACGGACTCGGATACCATTTTTGCGAAAACTTTAACATACTATAACTAACAAAACAATGAAATAGCAACAAAAATTGAATTCCAATTATTTTTTTCACTAGTTCTTCAAGTTCAAAAATTTTCATAAGAATCGGAGATGGTAAGGTCACAACTTTGGCGATTCTTGATGGAATGACCCATGAATAAGCAATTTATTTCAGTTTTGTTCTATGGTGTTCATCTGTTACATATCAGAAAGCCCGATATGTAACACAAACCATAAATGATATTGTTAATTATTAGAAATAATTAGAGGGCCAAATTACCGGTCACTTTAACACCATCTCCTCTATTTATATCATGCTAAATCTTGGAAATTATCCTTCATTTTTCGAAAACAAAATATAAAATTTGGGGCACCCAGACGTAGAAAGTGCGCCGGGCGCCAAAACTATCAGCACCGCCACTGGTTGCAGCTATAAAACTTTGGAATACCACTTCATTTTTCTCCAATTTAAAAAAAAACCCCCATCAAATGAAATTATCAAACTTCAATATCATGTCAACTCTGAATATGACTCTCGGGTAACTCTAACCGTTCCTAAATATCAGAGTAGAGTTTAATTTCATTTGAATGGGCTAGTTAACTCTGAAGGTAACTCTAACTCTACCCGAGTTAATATCCGAACACATCCCAGCGGTAAAAATCTCGTATGACTTCTTATTATGACAAGTTTGCATAAATGACTGACATTTTCATTGTTCAAGTTTTTTATTTCAACTTTGATAAATCCACAAATATTAATACTATGACCAGAAACTGAGAAAAATGGTTTTTCCATTTTCCGTATAGGAATTTTGCCAAAATAACGTTCAACATTCTCAAAACTCATTACAGACCTGCATGCATTAGAATCTACTCCCTTCTTCATTTGTGTATTATTTACACTTACCTCCATAAGAATCGGCCCTCCTTCCAAAATTTTGTTAATATAGTTAAAGTCTCCCGCTTCTTCTAATGTGTCGCTATCATCTTCAACAGCGTTAACCTTCTTCTTGAGAGTTTTCTTTCCGGAGTTGTAATTATTTCCATTCTTCGTTCGCCAAACTTTTCAGTATGACCCCATTTTTCACACTTGTGGCAATTGTGATAATTTCCAAAACGACTTGAGCTGTCAGATTGGGTTCCGTTATTTCGATTTAATTTTGAAAAAACTGTTCGTGATGAACCGGTTGACCACTTTTACGATTTTGAAAGCAATCAACGGAACCGACACATAGACTGCAGATCTTTTCGCGCCATTTCCAATTTATTTGAAATAGAACATACAATGTCGAATGTTAAGGTTTTTTTGTTCAATAGGCGTGACCGAATCTTCGAACTTGCCACAACTTGAAATATGAAATCACTCATTGTTTCGTACGATTTCTGTTGACGTGTGTGAAACCTATATCGTTCGCCAATTAAATTAATTTTGGATCGAAATATTGGTTGAGTGCTGTCCTAGTTTGCTCGAAAGTTACTTCTTCCGGTGTTTTGGTGAAATAACCGATTTTATGATCTTGGAAAAGGTCTGGACTACACATATCAATTAAAAAGGACATTTTATCTGCGTTGCCGGCTTTATTAAGTCGCAGTAAATGGTCCATCCTCTCAATATAATTTTTGAAACCGTTTCCCTTCCCCGGTACGAAATGTTCAATGTTACCAATGAAATTTGCCGCTGAAAAAATGTCCGGTGACGGATGCTGCAGAAGCTGTGGAGTTGCTTTTGATTAGAGAGTCGGTTGAAATGAGTGATTTAATTGCAGTGGAATTAATAAACAAGGTAAATCTATCAAGGACATCATGTATTCGATTTCAATAATTTTCTGGTATCTATCGAAAATAGAATCATATGTAATGCCGATTTGCTGGCAATATTCCTACGAACTTTACCTACATTTATTTCATTGAAATTGGACTAATATTTGACGCTAAACCGCGTACACACTCCTACAGTCAATTGGTTGTCATAGCTCCAAAACTTCAACATGCCAGCAAGGTCGATGCAGTGTATGCCGAATGGATGATAGAAAGAAAGATTAGAAAAAATTTCCAAAGTTACTACTTCAGTCGATGGTGCTACTATCACTCTTTCGATTAATCGATTGCGAAACAACTTTGATTTGAAGGAGAAATCGATCGACTGTGTTTCGATCCGATCCGACCTCTGTCAATTTGGAACTTGCTGAATGCATAAAACGTACACATTTCTTCAAACTGAAAAATTTACGAACTGATTAATATCTTGATCTATATTTATTAAACATAATTTAACTTCTATAATTATTTCGGTGTGGTCAGCATGGAATGCTTCGATGTACGTAGCCATATGCTGTTGATTGGACAAGACCACTGCGATCTTGCGGAGAAAAAACAAATAAGTCAACAAAAGCTTAGCGGGCATATAGTATCAAGCACTAGAAAGAATGGACTGTCCATGGACCGATTGACATTCCTGTGGGGACATTCTTGTGGGTA
Source organism: Beris morrisii (assembly GCA_951812415.1). Classification (NCBI taxonomy): domain Eukaryota; kingdom Metazoa; phylum Arthropoda; class Insecta; order Diptera; family Stratiomyidae; genus Beris; species Beris morrisii. Next base: position 98,340,776 of record OX638311.1, read on the forward strand.
CACAATGATGAGTAAAAATAGAGGATGAAAAAGAAAAAGTTCCTATTTTTATATCTCGAGGACTCATAATGATAGATAGCTGAAACTTGATATTTAGATAGAGCTAACATATAGTAGTGGCATGTCAAAAAATATAATTTTTTATAGGGGTAGTGTGGTACAGGGGCTGCGGGGTGGTTTTGCTATCTATAGAACGGTTAATGGTAGAAGAAAGGTAATTTAGATGAAATGAAAATTCGATTATCTATTGATGAATAGATTGAATTTAGACTTCTGATGTCTAGATTTTATTTATAAAAGTTGGAGGAGAAAATCCCGAATTACTGCCGCCTCCGTGAACCTAAAAAATGCTTCTTATTTTTAATAATTGCTCAGTCCATTAAGTGCAGCGTACGCTAAAATACCTGGTACCGGCCCTGATTATAATAATTATTATTATATAATAACTAATGTTGCGATTATAGACGTGAACGTTGATCATTATATTTCTTTTGACGTAATGTAATTTTTTCAGACTTGGATTGATACGTGCTCGTTTAGCTGGAGCTCGAATCGCTCGTGGTGAAGTTCTAGTTTTTCTGGATGCACACTGTGAATGTGTTGTATCATGGCTTGAACCCCTCCTCGCTAGAATACAAGAATCTCGTACTAGTGTACTAGTACCAATTATAGATGTCATTGATGCCAAAGATTTTCAATACAGCGCTAATGGCTACAAGCATTTTCAAGTCGGCGGCTTCGCATGGAATGGACATTTTGATTGGATAGATGTACCCGGAAGAGAGCGTGAAAGACAACGTCGAGAATGTCCTATTGAACCTGAAATATGTCCAACTTATAGTCCTACAATGGCTGGAGGTCTGTTTGCTATATCGCGAGAATATTTTTGGGAGATTGGAAGTTATGATGAGCAGGTAAGATTGCTACAAATCCTAAATATATAAATTTTTCAACATTTAATTTCAGATGGATGGCTGGGGTGGTGAAAATTTAGAAATGTCTTTCAGAATATGGCAGTGTGGAGGAACTATAGAAACTATACCCTGCTCAAGAGTAGGACACATTTTTCGTGATTTCCATCCATATAGTTTTCCGGATGATCGTGATACGCATGGCATTAATACAGTTCGAATGGCGCAAGTATGGATGGATGGCTATATAAAACTTTTCTTTATGAATCGTCCAGATTTAAAGGTTTTTTCTACTCAAATATACCACTTGAACGTTAATAATTTGAATTTACTAGCATAATGTAGATGTTGGAGATGTCACCCATCGACGTATTTTGCGAAAAAAACTTAAGTGCAGGGACTTTGATTGGTACCTGAAAAATATTTATCCAGAAAAATTTATTCCAACGAAAAATATGAAAGGATATGGACGGTAAGAAATTGCACATCATTATCCTTACTTTTTAAGATATGTAAAATTTGACAAAGTTGTATATTGGTCTATTATATATTGGTATATTGGGCCTTGTGTCCAATAACTAAATTTCTTTTCTGTTGTCGATGTGGAAGCTTCTCAGTTTTTCCAGGTTTAATGCGTTGGAAATCGTGGTGTTTATTTGGCTCAGGGTCGAAGGGTAGATATGAACCTCATCCCAGTAGTAGTTGGTGTTATCTTTATGGATGAGGTTGTTGATTCCTCGCAATCCTTAACGTGTAGGAGCCAAGTTCCTTTAAGATTTTGGTGTTCGAATTCGCACGTTGATTGTGGAATGTTGATTAGCAAGATAAAGTTTGGCTCTGGTTGTACTTCAGCAATTTAATTTTTCGTCTTTTACTTCGTAATCTGCGATTTCATTCTGGATCAAGCGCCCTATGCAACTAGAGTTTGTGTTTTCTTGGTGTACCGTTTTCGTGATATCGCAATAAAATATTCCTTCTACTTTTGGACATTTTTCGTTGAAAAATTTAATATTATTTGGGTGCGGTGCGGTGTAGGTGGTTGTGGATATTATGTTTGATGGATGTATAGAAGGAGGGATTATGTGGAAGAAGGAATTTATATTTTTGGAGAAAACGGGTATGCGCATATTAAAAATTATGGTGGTGGTATTATAGTAGGCCTGTAATCCTAATAGTTCATAAATATGTTTATTAGAATAAACGAAAAACGGATTGATTTTGAAAATGTTCATATACGAGTATGTGCGGGATCGGGACTTAAAATTTGTTTCGGGATAATATTTAGTTTTGCTAGCACTATTAATGCTCCTACACTAACCAGCAAATGGTTGTACAGAAGATCGATATTATAATTTATTTGAATCAAATATTGGATGTGTCGAAGCAAATCTTCACTTATTCTGATTCTATTTTAGGCTAGTTCTCGATAGTTTTTAAGGTAGAGTTCTATTGGTTTTAATAAGGGGGGCGTGGAACACGAAAGTGGGGGGTACAAATTTTTAAAAAAATTTTATTTTTATATCTCAAAAACCGTACCAGATATGGTCTTGAAAATTTTACAGGAGTCAGTAGACCTCTAGTAGGGAAAAAAATTGGGGGTGTGGGTGTTGGAGGTGATGGTGAAAGGGGGTAGAAAGGAAAACATTTTGATTTTTATTTCTCGAAAACTGTAATGAATAGAAAACTAAAAGTTTACGACTATATAGAACTACTATAGAGACCACCCTAGAATAATAAAATTTTTGATAGGAGTTGAAAGGTACGGGTGTGAGGAGTGGTTTTTTATATGTCAGAAACGGCTTTTGCTAGAAAGTTGAACCTTAATACGTATATGTATATGTGCTACTAGAGTAATTAAAACTAAAATTTTTGATTTTCATTTGTGTACAAAGTGTTAAATCTTCTATACCTCTCGAGCTATCAAATCAATTTTAATTCTGCGGGCTCTTAATATAAGCGCCTAGAAACGCTTTTCCAAATTTTTCGATATCTAACTCATAAGGGGGTGTAAGGCGGTTATGTACTTTTTCACGAATTCCGATATATTTCTTGGGTCTAATGAGATATAGAATTCACTTTCACTTCTAAATGCTTTCAATATAGTCGGTGAATAAACCGATTTAGGTATTTTTTGATATTAAACCCCCTGGGGAGTAAGGCATTCTTCAAGTTTTGACGAATTTCGAATTTTTTTTAGGTTTAATGAGATCGAATTCACTTTCACTTCTATCGAAACATCTATTGAAAAAACAAATACGTAAATAAAAGATAAAGAAAATCTGCCAACTGTCTTTGGCGCAACTTTATTATCTTATTGGTATGAGTCCGAAACGTGTTTAATGCTGAAATGCGGTGTAGGTTACTATGCGACTGACAACCTAAGGAATAACCAGGAGGCAATTTGGAACGTTATTTTTTAGGTTGTCAATCGCACAGTCACCCACACCGCATCTCAGCATTAAACATGTTTCGGACTCCTACCCATAAAATAATAAAGTTGCGCCCAGACTGTTGGCAGATTTTTTTGTTAGTTACTGATGTGATCTGTAATGTTGTCAAATCTTTTATTCATGAGGTTGTTTATCGTTGTTTGTTTACTTATTTCCCGAGTTTCGTTTGATTTGTTAACGGTTAAGATTTCGATTTGTTTGTTCAGACGATGTGCGTCTTCATCATCCATGTTTCTTGAAATACCGTTGAATAGAGACTCTTAAACACTTTATTAGGCCTCTATTTCTTGGTCTTGGTTTTTGAGTTAAGATTTTATTTGGTTATTCGTTGAATTTGATTTTAGGTATTTTTAAGGAGTCATGTAATCCATTGAAGCTATCGAATATTTTTAGTGAATTTGAAATCGTTTGTAAGTTTTGTTCGTAGTTTTCTAGTCTTACAATGTGCAGTAAATTATTGTATGTTGTTATTGTTCTTGTAGTTCCTAGTTTAAGTGGTAGAATCTTACGTCCTTGGTTTAGGTCATGTATCTCGATCTGTTGTTCGCCCGCTAGTGTCGACCTGTAATTTTTGTTTTTTTCTGACTTACCTAGGGGTTAATTTATTTCTTCTGCATTCTTTTCCAAAAACCCTTGTTCCTTCTTGTACGGATTATCGTACGTTCGTATGGTTCTTACCATAGAGATATATGATGACGAGCAGCGGACGATTCCTCGCAAAGGACCGTCAATTAACACTATGCTACTATTATCATCTTACTCACATTTATATTATACCTCGGTCTTGAACACGAAAAACACCAAACATTTGAATACTAGGCTACTATCACTGCCACCTAGCATGAAACGCTCCATACAAAAACGTTCAATCGTTCAAAATGCTTCAAAGTAGTTCATACAAAAACGGCGTCTTGTCGTCTCCAGTATTTATATCTGTATGGTTCTTACCATCATATATTCTTATCTATTTTGCATTTATAGTGTAGATGTCAGTGTGAATAATGTCCATAGATTTGTCAGGTGTTTCGGGAATTTAGAAATTTGCAAATTTCTATCATATTTTAAAAGTCTACACTTCTGAGAGTTATTAATGAATTTAAGAATTTGTGTTTCATGTATGGGAAATAGTATTCTCGTTGAAGGTGTAGTAAGGTTTGACTAATGCCGCGATGATTGCTCTTAGTGTTGTAACGACTCGATCTATAGCCGTTACAAAAATAATTGTTTTATTCGACTTCACTTTAATTATTCACTCAGGATGTTAGTGATATATATTTATTAAACTGCGTCTCGTGATAATTCTCGCCTCGGCTCTGCTCGTCTCGTCTCGGCTCTGCTCGTCTCGTCTCGGTTCTACTCGTCTTGACTCGTTTCGGCTCTACCCGTCTTCGTTCGTCTTGGTTCCTTCTTGCCTCGTCTCGGCTCTACCCATCTTCGCTCGTTCTCTGCTCTGCTTGGCTCGTCTCTGCTCTACTCGTCTCTACTCTACTTGGCTTGTCCCTGATCTGCTTGGCTCGTCCCTGCACTTGACCATACAGGCATTTTTGATTTTTATGTCTATGTTCTGATGCTCGTCTGATGTTCCATCTCCTGTGTTCGCTTATTCGTGTCTTTATTAATTCTAAGTTTTAATTCAGTGTTGTATTAATTCTAAGTTTTAATTCATTCTATGTTTCAATGTTATTTTAATTCTAAATAATTTGCTCTGTGCTCCGCAGTCTTATTTCGGCAGTTTACTAAGGTTGGCCGCTGGGAGGCCAAACACATAGTCCGCCAATGGGTCCGTTGTGATCCCACATTTACGTGGAAGAGAAATACCCGTGTGCCCAAGACCATCTCAGGTGAACCACCCTGTCAGCCTGACGAACTGCACTCTAGCTTTATGTTTGCGAATACCTCCAAGTCCATGGCTAAGCGTGGTTTCTGGTACTGGTATATCTACCTCATTTGTGTAAATTTTCGGTCGGAAATACTTTGTCTGCTAGTATGGCTAGGAGTTCTTTCTCAATAGTTGAGTAATTACACTCGGAAGATGACAGGGTTCGGTTTATCGCTGTCGATTGGTCCTTGTGAGAGAACAGCGCCAAGAGCAGTTTTGTGAAGTCTGGATATTTAAGTATTTGGTCGTTAACGAGAACGTCTTTACAGGTTTCGAAGGTACGGATGTATCGATCGTTGAGTTCTATCTTTTTTTCTGGTTTGCCGAGCTGGGCGAAGTCTTCTTCCTGTAATAACCAAGTAACCCGAGAAATGATTTTATTTCCTTTTGGGTTTTAGAAATGGGAAATTCCTTGAGAGCATTGATTTTAATATGGTCGGGTTTTACACCGTTTACTGTTACGACATGTCCAAGAAATGAAACATTCTTGTGAGAAGCTCAGATTTGTCTAATTGTATTTTGAAGTTTGTATCTTGCAACTTCTGAAATACTTTTCGTAAGTTCTCTGAATGTTCCTACAAAGAGATAATGTTATCTAAATATATCAGACATATTATGCCTTGCAAATCTTTTAAGACGTTGTCCATAATGCGTTGGAAGGTAGATGGGGCATTTTTCTGTCGGAAAGGCATTCTGATATATGTATTCGAAATGTAAACCGTAAAGGCTGTTTTCTTAACGTCTCGAGGATTCAATTCAATTTGGTGCAAACCGCTCGCTAGGTCAATTGTGCTGAAGTACATGCCATACATACCAAGTTTATCGAGGTTCTGCGTAATGTTAGACAAGGGATAGCGATCACTGACCGTTTTCTCGTTTAATTTCCGGTAGTCGATCACAGGTCGCCGTTTCTGTTTTCCACTGGAATCACGGTACTATCTCCACTGGGGCACTCCAAGGTCAGAAGTTAGGTCTAATTATTTACTGGTCCATCATCTCGTGGATTTGTTTTTCCACCTCCTGTTTGTGTTCGTGCGGATAACTATTGAACATGATATGATCGGGAGTGTCATCAGTGGTTTGAATACGACGTTTAAATTCATTTGTGAATGATAGTTTCTGTCCTTTAAAGAAAATATCTTCAAATTCTCGATAGACTTTGAAAATTGCTTTATTTTCTTCACTGTGACACACGGAGAAGATTCGTAACGTCTTTTTGGGCAGTGTCGTCTGACCTTTCATCCTTATAAGAAACATTGAGCGTGTTTACTTCTATATATTCTTGATTGGTAAAACTTCCTTCCTAACTTGATTGATTCACGAATTCCATTAAACTGTACCAATCTTTGGAGTGGTAGACTCCTTCAGACACATATAATTTGGTTTTGGAAGTCGACTGGTAGTCTTGCTGTGAATTTCGATCAAACTGGAAGCACAGTGGGATGGTAATATTTTTCGTGATCAGTTCTTGGTTAGCTAGATCAGCTTTAGCGCCTAGAGCTGTTAAACCATCGAGCCGAAGCAGACCATCGAAGTAACCGAGAAAACGAATACAAGGAAACGGGTTTCTCTTGCTTAATTCATGGACGTTTGGAAGTATTGTCACTGTGTTTAATACCATTGATACACAGCTAATATACAAACCATGGTATTGAAATCGTAGTATTGCAACTAGCAGCATATGATACACTGAACTATAGCATTCAATACCGGGATCCCGAAACCCGGTTCTTCGGGAATCTCGGACATATCCTTGGAACCGAAAACCGGGATTGAGTTAGTAAAATACCCGGTTTTCGGTGGTTAACCTTGATGTTTTTATGTTGTTTGATTTCTTTTTAATGCGAACTCATAAGTTTTACGACGACAAATCGCATTACCCACACATAGAACTGTAAGAGATAACATATCGCGTTGTATGGGGTTTCCATTCCGTGTATTATATTTCCATGATACATATATCTGCAGTTTCCTTTAAACGCAATTCATTTAGCAGTGTTCGATGTCCTCTATAAGTAACAAAAATCCAAATCCGGACAAGCCCCTGGTAATGACGACAGTGATTGTGATTCAGATGGTGATGCTGATAATGATAAAGAAGAAGGATTCCAACTTGAATTGAATGAGGATGAGCCAGAGCTAACAGATATGCGGAGTTGGACCCAGACTCTGTTTTGAACTTTGAACGTTTAACAAAGACAGCGATTATAAACATGATCATTGGCCTGTCAAATTCACTCGACAGATACAGCCCACAGTCATCTGAATCGGACTCAGGCAATGATGCTGTTTTTTAAATTTCCAAAGAATTGTCGCTGGAAGAACAGCTTAACCATGCCAGAGAGAGGTCAATTCCACGATAGCGCCACCAACAAGAACTATAAAGGATATAACTAACGTTATAAAAATAGAGTTTGCTATTTTCGAACTGGAGGGTAATCGTGGAAAGTATCTCGAAACATGCTATGAAAATTTGCAATCAATTCCACCTACGAGCGTAGAATCAGAGTGCGTTTTCCAGTTCTTGAAAAATTTCCACAAAATTCGATCATCACTGAATAATGAATGTTTGGACATCTTCAGATTTCACTTTAAAATAGAAGCCGCACCAGAGAGAAAATAGGAAGTTAAAAAAAACCATATATTGAATTTTCTTTATTGAATTTTTTGATTTTTCGATTTTTCGTTTATAGGAGTATTTTCATTAATACTGATTCTTGAACAAAAATAAACAGTTTTTTGGTGAATGTTTTCACAGTACATGTTGAATTGAAAATACAAGTTTTCCTGGTTCAATACTGTTATTGTTTAAAGCAAATTATATTTTAGTAAAACATATCAGTATATTAGATTAATATTTAATTTTTAGTTTAGTAATATTAAAAACATGAAAACTTTTATTTTAAAAACTTGTATTTTCAAAAATAAACAGTTTCTAACCTGTAATTTATTGTTTTATATTTGCATTCTCAGCACCGGTTCCAGAACCGGGTACCGGGTAGCATACACTGAACATATGGTATGATTTGACAGTATCTGATATAAACCCAGTTGGTTGCGTCTGCGAGAATCTCACAGATTTCTCGGAGACATGTCTGTCTGCATGTTTCTACCAAATGAAACTTTGGTATGTTTTATAATGTGGTCAATAAAAATGTTTGACATCTTACATTACTTTTTCGCTTGTGCGTGACACTAAAGCTTTTCCCTTAAATTTTAAATTGTTGATCTCGGTTGGTCTCGCGCATTTACTTTTCATCGTATAAGTGGTGGATGACAATTGTGGCGTTATATGTAACGCGACTGTTTTCTGCACTTCAAATAGAGCGTGGTAGGGGTATATGGTTTTATTGCTATCTCTTTCCATCTAGTGATAAGAATGACAAGCACTATGCTCAAACCATAAAGACAACATCTCGAAAGAGACTCGCGACCAACTGGCAACAAGCAACGGCATTTAGTTGCGGTACTTGTCACATACTGCTAGGCTGGCGGCTGTTTTTTGGCTAATTTTTAAGAACAAACTGAGCCCAATTGGCTACGGTATTGTTCTGTCAAATATTTTTTCGTGTTTTTGGTGCGAAGGAGAGAAGAGTAGGAAGGAATTGAAAGAAAGAAAGGGGATACCGAACTTAATCAGTTTTTGGAATGGGAAGAATGATCAGGAATCGGAGCGTGTATGGCAGTGTACTAGCAGGTGTTAATTAATAATAATTTTTCAGTACAATTGGCTGTGATACGATCTACCAGAACAGCAAAGTTACCTATAGCAAATCAACTACTGTCAGGCTGTCTGATGGTATTTGTGAATCTGATAAGAATGTAAACAGAACTCATTGGCTCAGGTTTAAATCCTTTACTAATGACCCTATTAAACATTCCGCACTGTTCAAATTTATATTAATATTCCAAAACCAATAGCAACTGAAAAATTCATATAAATAAATTATGCCGTGAGTGGGAATTGAACCCCGGTAACAATTTTTGAAAACCTAGTACACTACCACTGGACTACACTCGGCCCTATGAAAGGGCTTCAATACTATATATATACCTGTTCGTTTATCTTGTATATGCTTAGTATTGGGTGATACACTGCTGGTATTGACGATATTATGATATGAGTACCAGCAGTGTATCCAAGGTATAATATACTGTCCAGGATAACATCCTTAACACCTGAACAGTATACAAACAATAAAAGTATAACTGAAATTGCTAACGTGATTATAACTTCTAATTTGAATAAAATATTCTTAGAGTCTTTAAATCTTTCTCGTTTAATTATGACGATTCCATCACCAACATCTACCGATGAGAGAAATTTTTCCACTTTGTAGCGAATTAAAACAGCGAATAAAAGTACGATTTAAGCGCTCGACTTTTTGCACTATCGTCTATAACCATTGAAAATGATTTTTTGAAAACGTGGATGCAAAATCGAATTAGTACCTTCTTTCCTAAAGTCGTTGAAGAGTTCACAAAAAACAATAGAAGAATTTGACTTAATATATAAAAAGATATAAATTTTTACTTGCGTACATGCTTTATCGAGTAACCTAAAGTCGAATTAAAATGTTATTAGTCTTGTTTTTATGTAAAAAACGTTATTTTTATTTTGTCAATAATTATTGTTCAACTTGTAATAACATTAAGAATGGAATTTTTCATGGTAAGCTACCATAGAAGCAAATTTGATTAAATGTTAGTTGTTTTCCGGCGTCAGTAGGGTTTCTGGTGTGAAACCCCAACACGAAATCCCCGACTGTTGATTAATCGCTGTCCATGAGGGCATGACAGTTGGAAAACCTTCACTGGATATGCCAGTTTTATAAGATTGCGTTGGACTAGGTCCGAAGGAGCTGTTTCGTCATCGGAGGGCATAGACTCGTCAGATGGTGTATCATGCCTACTATCCGAAACACCCTTACAGCTGGTAGAATTGCTGAGCATCATTTCTATATAGCGAACTCGAAATCAAATTTACGATCCTCGACTTTTAAACTTTGGCTAACTTCCCGCCATCGCAACCCTGAAGATCACGTCAATAACATGTTAAAAATTAATATGTAGGAATAAATTTGGGTTTAAAAACTTTCAGGGAATAATTATAGAATCGTATTATTGTTTAATGGACACTGCACACCCTTCCTAAATAAACACGCAACGCCTCTGAATTGGCACAAACACACAAACACAAACCGAAAAAAAGGTTTGTCCAAATTTTATTTATTTATTTTCTTTTGGAAAGTTTTGATAAGTTCCACCAAGGATTCACCTACTTATATTTGTCCATTAGTTGTGAATTGAAATAACAAGAACCGTAAGTATGTATAGACACAAATGTTACACTCTGGATGAAATCTGTAGAGTATCTTATGTTATAAATTTAAAAACAATTTGTTGTGAACGAGAATGAGACCGTTGTTATAACAATATAAATATTATTTTATTTTAATTTGCAATACCTTTTAGTATATTGTCAGTAAGACCAATTCTTAAAACTAAAATAAATAAAATCGCCACATTTGCGACATTTCTAATTTTTATGGTTTATTTTAGCATTTTTTTTATTTGTCGTTTTAGATTTGTTTCATCAGCGATCGACTTATGTTTCGATGACCTACAGCAAAACAACGAGGAACCTTTTAATTTGGGATTGTATACTTGTCAAAAGCCAGACGTTACGAAATCACAATTTTTTTCATTTACACGAGACGGCATTTTACGAAACGAGTTAAGTTGTGCCACTGTTCAGAGAAGTAGTTCAACACCATTCCTTGTAGTTATGGCTCCGTGTCATGTTAAGAATAGTCATAATGAAAAGTGGGAGTATACCAGAGGACAAATAAGACATATAGATACGAATTTATGTATGGATCAAAGCGGATTACGACTTCAAGACTTCCTGCAAGTTGATACATGTGATAGCGAAAGTCTGTCGCAAAGGTGGCGAATAGAACATTAGGTATTTCATTTTTTTTCTTGTTAAACTTTAGTTACAGCGTTATAATTTTCGTATTTTATTTAATTATTTTATATTATAAACATAGTTTTATAATATTAAAAATTTTATTGGTCATTAACTTTTTGGCAATGTAAATTATAGAACATTATAATGTAAATATTGTAATTTAAAAAAATAATCAGGAGAACCACTAAAAAGAATGAAAATACAAATTTTATATAAATGTCTAGTCTGTAAAGATAATTTTTCATTGAAATATTATCTAATTTCTCGCTCAACCTTTTAATAGAAAATTAAGAACTAATCCATTTAATAAAACTGTATCACTACTCTGGCATAGGTTTCATGAAAGGTTGATAAGCCGTTTTATAATATATATGTGGAGTAAATCTTTATACAAGTAAATCCTGGAAATAAATACCGAAACTCAGAGTTTTGTATGTACACTGTTACTAAAAATGATGATTAGCACATAAACATTGCTTACTGTCCACTGTCTGACTGTTTAGATAATAAAAAATAGGTAAATAAAGTATAATTTTGTACAATGTTGAGGTGTACGTACATAAAACATAGAAACAAACAAAAATTAACGAAATTGGATAATTTGAGGAAAAAAATCATATATGGATTTACATATTTTAAAGTACGGTATCACAAGACAAGGCGTGTATTAGAATATTATATGGATTTATAATAACGTAATTTTCCTTTCGATTTTGTGTACACGCGGTATAGTATTTAAAATTAAATAACTTTCTATATTTTCTATTTTTTGTTGCAAAAATGTTTATTCCATTATAATATATTCATTATAATTTTTTTGTATTAACTATTACATCACTCTACTCAAATTAAATGTTCATGCTAAATTTTTCCTGTCGCCTAAATTGGAAAAAAAAATTATTTAGAAGGCTTAAGGTACATGTGTCACATATAACTCGTTATCACGGTCGTATAGACAGGTCTGGAAACTTCCATGGTGGGGGTAGACATCTTTTGTGATGAAATTAAATTACTACAGCTTCCTGTTATCTTCGTCAAGGTCCTACTAGCAATTAGTTGGCCACCCACAAAAAATTGCATTGAGTTTCCAGACCTGTATGTACGACCGTGCTCGTGATACAACTATGGATGTAGTAGTATAACAGGATCGTCGATAAATAAAATTTTGCCTAATGAAGTCCGATTGTCTTAGTTTCCAATTGCGTTTGTATGTGTTCAGTGCAGGCGTTAAAAAAGCCAAATGTGCGGGCAGCAATATGAAAGGGATTTTATCTTTCAACGCCGGCGCTGTTATGAAAACAACTCTAGAGCAAAAAAAATTGACAGGCTAGCACATACATATATAGCATTGCCTCTCTTTCGTACCCGATGTTTTATCCTTCTCTTAACGAATTAGTCTCACATACAGGAACTTTACACACTACAGCCGATCCAGTTATACTACTACATCCATGGATACAACAGACAGGATTATTTGACTTTTCATTCGTGAACAGTAGTGTTTACAATACAATTATGTAAGTAATATTTTGTATATCATGTGTATATTGTATTTATCTGAAATCTCCGATTTATAATAATTAAGTGTTCAATTTAGAACATTTATGTGAATTTGTATATGAACCTATTACAGTTAAGTTTACATGTTGTATTCAATATTTTGATATTGATGTACACAGTACAATAAAGAAATATAATGTTTATCTTAAAGAAAAAAGGTATTTGGGATCGTAATGGTTTTAATAATATGTAGTGCATATATATAATACTTTCTTGTTCCGCTAGGCGGTAGTGTTGCTTAAACATCGATAGTGTCAGATTTCGATAGTATCGATATTTTTTCACTAAACCATCGATACTATCAAAAGTCTAGTAGAGTGTTCCTTGATCATAGATTGTGTAGAATTTCAACAGTATAGTCAATTTGTTTTAAACAATACGAAAATACTAACAAAGGCATGAATAATACAAAAACTATTGCAAGGATATTATTTATTAGTTATGCAGGAAAAATTGATAGTTTTCAAAAACAAGATATATATGCAAATTTAAATTCAATCTAACGTACTTATGATTTGGTTTAGGAAAAGCAAGGTATTTAGATTTTTATCTTTAAGTCTATTGCGTTTCGCGGTCATTATGTCACCAGCTGTGGAAAATATTCTTTACACAGGAACTGACGTAGCTGGAATACATAAATACCTACAATCAAGTATTATACAAACAAAGCTGCACCCGAAAACCATCTTTTGATTTAATTGTGGGGTTCTAAGTTCACAAAGATGGCTTGACGCGCTACATTCATGTTTTTTTTATTTCCAGCTTTGTCGAAGGTTTCGAGTTAGGATCGTATTTTTGAAGACACATTTCAGTTATATTATTCATTTAAATTTTTTTTACTTGTGTTTTACATTTGGAATAGAAGGATTCCAAATTTGGAAGCTGGTTCAGCGTCAGAACTTTATAAGTCAAATTCCGAGTCCTTCATATCTTTATGTAAAAGGCGGAAAAAATGTGCAAGCAAATACGTTCCACCACTCCTAGAAGTGAATTTTGTACGTACAGGGAACGTACGTATGTTACGTATAAGCACCTAAAATATTATACGTAAAATAGCCGTAACTGTTCTACGTATTGTGCTCTTCCAAACTATACGTATAAACATATACGGCGGACACCGCACCCTAAACCAGGCGCGAATGCAGGGGGGTTGAAACATCCCCCACCCCCCGAAATGATGTAATTAAAAAATCACAACTAAATGTAAGTAATACGCGGCGCGTAAATGCTAATTACTTCAGCTGAGTTAAGTTGTAGTTTTCTTACGAATTTCAACTCAACTCGTAATTCCATGAAAACTAACTCACCATGCAAATGAAAAGGTAGTGATGTGATAGTTACCCAGCAAGAAGTTCGAGGAGAACTCAATGAGGGAGCAAATATGGAGGTATCTAGTATTACTATCAATGGAGCAAAAAAGAAGATTTTCAACAAAATTATGGAGAAAGCCGCCACTTCTCTTTTTTCGCTCCAAATGAATGAAAATGATATTACGAAGAACATTTTTATATTAAATTTTTCCAGGAAAGTTACTCATATAATGTTTTAAATCGCCATTCGGTTTGAGAATTTCCATCGAACGGGTCGATTCTACCACGCAGTCGCAATTTAAAAATATGTGATTTGAACTAATAAATTTGTGTTTAGTTTTATTTTTTTTTAGTCTTTAGAAAAGGAAATTGTTTGTAGTGTAAAATTTTAGCATTATCGTCCTGGTTGTTAATATATAGTCACTAGCTGACCCGGCCACGCGTTGCTGTGGCTCAGTCCGGCTTAGTTAAAAATATAGAAAAAAGTTAGTACAGTAACGTTTCTAATAAGTTTGATTAGTTCTTTATTGCCGCACTGGAAACTGTAGTCGTTTAAATTTAAATGGTATGTCGGTCGGAATCATTGGGATGCGTGGTATCAAAACGTACTCTCCTTTATACTTTCCCTTTATAACGGTTGCTTCGATCACGTTGTTCATTAATTTTTTCACCACTAGCCTTGTGCCGTTACAAAGACGCGGTTGGTTGATGTTTCGCAACATTATGACCATCGATCCGACCTTGAATTGAAGATTGTGAGGCGGCAATCCTGGCAAATCATCAGGCATTGCAGCAACATTGTTGGAACACCTTTAGTTCGAAAATGGGGGTTTTACGTTTTTCCGGGCAATTTTTCTCTTCATAAGAACCTTCCTCGGACTTCAGGGAATGATGAAATTAGCCGAATTGGTCCAGCCGTTCTCAATTTTAGCGCTGAATGGGCTGTTCGACCGACTTCCAACAATGTTGCTACAATGCCTTGCTTCATCAGGCATTGCAGCAACATTGTTGGAACATATTTAGTGGGAAAAAGGGGGATTTTAGGTTTTTTTCCGGGCAATTTTTCCAATTTTTCTCTTCATAAGAACCTTCCTCGGACTTCAGGGAATGTTTGGAAAAAAAATTAGCCGAATTGGTATACCCGTTCTCGAGTTTTGCGGTTAGCAACACATAGATAGATAGATATAGATATAGATTGGGCAAATTTTGGTTATTAAATTTTTTTTTTTAAGATAGTTTTTATACAGGGTGTCCGATACTCCGTGGACATCCTTGTAAGGGGTTATTCCTTGATATATTTTGAGAAAAAAATTGTTCTACAGGGTGGGTTGATTTTCAATATCCGTGGATACAGGCTGGTCAAGAAGAGTGTTTCGGACCAGTACCCTCACTCACTTAAAATGTTATATCTTGAAAACTAATAATCAGAATTCAAAGTGTTATAATTTGTTTTTTAAGGAATCGAATTACCTTTCATTTGATGTAACAGCTCAAATTGTAACTGCACCCGATCTTGGGATATTTACTTCAAAACACAAATTTTTGCTACTTCAACCCTAAAATTCCGCGATCATTGTAGTTTTTCCCAGAAAATCCCATTATAAAAATGTCAGTTTAATTTAATTTTTTTACTTTTCATATTATTGCCTACAAAAGTTGCATGGACTTGCATTGCATAAGTTTAATAATTAAAAAAACAAGTTATAAGACTATGATTATTAGTTTTCAAGATATAACGTTTTAAGTGAGTGAGGGTACAGGCCCGAAACACTTTTCTTGACCACCCTGTTTCTTCACGCATATTGAAAATTGATCCACACCCTGTAGAACAATTTTTGTCTCAAAATATATCAAGGAATAACCCCTTACAAGGTTGCCCACGGAGTACCGGACACCCTGTATAGTTTTTTAATATATTATAGTTTAACTTACAGAAGAAAAAGTATAGTCATTTGCTGCCACGGATGTTAACTGCTTCGGAGCGTCCGTATATTTCTTTTTTAGCGCTAGTGTGTTTGGGGAGCGCCTACTGCCGTACGGGATCGCGTCACCTCGCAGGTTCTCGTTTCCTCTGCAGTCTGGAAAAGCCGGATACTTCGCTCGTTGATGCTTGCTGGACCACTCAAGTGGTTGGAATCTCTTCAGTTGTGTTCTCACGGGAACAATGGATTGATTTACACGAATAACTGTGTTCTCACGGGAAGAATTACTTGTTAAGCTCGGGTGGCTTTGTTCTTATGGGAACAGTTTGGTACGTGGTATACACATTTTTAACGGTGTTCTCACTGGAACAATAAAAAATATATATACTGCTCAGGCGCCAGTTAGCGGATTTTACTCCATGCAATGAAAAAACACTTTTTAGCTTTGATAATTAAGCGGAAAAACTTTATTCCTTTAATTTGGCCCTCTTTTTACAACGGTCAGCTTAAGACTAATTTTACGTGAATATATTAAATTATTAATTGAAGGTGCACATTCGCAACCTCAGCAAATTTAGGGAAATGTATTAAATTATTAATTGAAGGTGCACATTCGCAACCTCAGCAAATTTAAGGAAATGTATTAAATTATTAATTGAAGGTGCACATTCGCAACCTCAGCAAAGTATAAGAAATACCCGGTTCAATGTGTAGGTTGAAGACTTTGACCGGAAACGTTTGATTTGGGTTAAATACGATCGTCATGGGAATGTGATAACTGATAACTAAGGGAATTGGATTTTCTATAGGAAAGGAAATGCGATGTAACGGAAATGATAGGAATATGATAACTTGTATGAAGGGAGTATGAAGTAGACATTACCAATCATCGATGAAAGGTAGGCCTGACTTACATGCGAATTATGTCTTACCAGTGCAGTGTCACCGATGGACGGCGTCCGATCATATTGGAATAGAATTCTAGTGGTCGTGGACTAGTGCAATCAAAAGACAACTTTCAATCGACTAATGCAATCGAAAGATGAATTTCATAGCACTAGTCGTCAGAGTTATGGGTTCCGGAATCATGTTGGCAAAAAAAATTATAGCGCTCTGCGCACTTGAACATCAAAGTTTTCGATGGCATTTGCTGCTCGGTACGCACTTCATGATAACACGTGTAGGACGTTTAGTCTTTTTCTCTCGATAAAGGCGGAACAGGTGGCATGTTTACGTTTTTGAGGAGAAGAAGGGGAAATATTTGCTTTTCGTTTTTCGCCACGAACACAAGCGCGCGTACTAACGTAGTAGTGTAATTCGTACATAAGAACCAAGCAGACCAATAAAGCGGAATGTTCTGATATCCTCGGAAAGTTCCGAGCTATTTCTGATATAGGGGAACGTGAGACAGAAGTTTCCGGTGGATATCATTCGGAAAATTTAGAGATAATTCCATGGGGAAAAGCAATAAGAATTTCATGGAATTGTCAGGCAGAATTCCAAAAGAACTTTCCGACATCCGGACATATCGTGGAAAACTCTGTGACCCATAGCGTTCATTCTGTTTAGCTACATACAGTTACATACATTTGAAACTCGTTTTTTCCCCTCCGTTATTTTGATATTCCAATCCGACTGCTATTGCGTTCATTCTGTACGGCTCTCAACTCTAATGTCAACCTGAAGTATCATTTTAACGAAAGGGGTCTAATCGTAGGTCTTTGAAGTATTCGGTACTTTAAATTAGCGCACGGTCGCATTATGCCGTTATCAATGTACAATTTGGATACTCATTTAAGAATTATTTATTGTGGATCATATTGTTTTTATAGGATTTACAGACATTAGATTGATGTTCGTATACAATAACCTAAATGAATAAATATAATAGTGCTGTAGGTCGTTATGTTTTAACTTTCTTTGCATCCAATGTGGCTTTTCTCAAATGGTGGTAATTCGGTAATATTCTCCTCAGTGAATCGATTTGTAGCGATTGGGACTTAAAGAAAAAAAGGCTGACTGTTTATTCTGAAATAAATGAAACTGAAGTAAACTTACACCCTGCTTTTCCATAGCTTCTCTTTGAAAGCATTGCCTCCCATATACAACGGTGTTCTCAGGCAGTATATGTTCGCCTTGTACTCGACATCCTGCTCCTACTATACATCCACTGGAGACTTGTACAAGTGGCGAGACGTAACTTTTACATTCAAAAACATTTTTTTCGCCAATTTTCAATGCTTCGACAAAGCATCCTACCTCAAATACGTTGTTAGCCCCGATCATCATAATACTTGTGTTGGGTACGTCAGATGAGACCTGTTCTTGATCTTTTGGTAGCCGATGTACAATCTTTGCATATTCCTCGACAATGCAATTTTCACCAAGAACTATGGGCCCGGCTTCAGCAATTATTGTAGCGCTTGTATGGATGACGCAGCCACTGGAAATTGTAATATCACCCAAGAGTGTACTGTCCTCGCAAACGATTGCTTTTGGCATTATTTTAATACTACAATAAAAAAAATGTTATTGCTTTTAGATAATTAAAACAAAAGTAACTCATACTCGTTTTCCATTTCAAATGAATTTGATTAATTAGTAGCAGAGAGGACTGTGCTGGTAAAAAAATTAAATTTGTAAATAAAAACTGCTGTCAAATTTAAAGGGTGCGTTTGGAATAAATGTACCTACCCAGCAGGCAAAGTTTCGTATTGACGAATATACCATATGCTCTGGTGGCAAATTTCTGAACCCTTTAAGATAGACAGAAACTGGCAGTTGCATGTGATTTTCATACAAAATTGAGATTGAGCTCGAATAAAAATGTTTTACTCCAAAATATCGCTTAAAGTGAATTTAAATGAACCTCATAATTCAACAAGAACGACAAACGTATCATAACATATCAAAAACAAAATTTATTTTTTTCAGAAACCAATTTCAAGCACCAAAATGAAAGAAAAATGTAACGAAAACACGATTTATGTTACTTTTAAATAATTTAAAAATTATTTCATATATCTTTTTCTCGGAATATTCAACATTTGTGAAGTTATTTCGAAGTTTTTATACCGCCCGTTCATAAATAAAAATTGTTCATTTTCTCACTTCGTTGTGCGGGTTTGAATCTAACATTTTCGGAATGTAGAACCGGAAATGACGAATGGTAAAGTTTGGAAATCTCCACCTGGTGGCAAAAAAAAAACAACCCTTTAAGATAGACAAATTTTTGTCAGCTGACTGTTATATTGAGGTTCGTGTGTAATTTTGTGATTTGGAGCTCGGGAAGTTTTCGATTCTTGCTTAATTTCATTATGAAAGACATAATGAAAATTGAAGACGATCTGTGCCGTTGATAGTAAGGTATTCATTTCCGGTTCTACATTCCGAAAATGTTAGACTCAAACCCGCGCAACGAAGTCAGAAAATGAACAATTTTTCTTTATGAACGGGCGGTATAAACTTCGAAATAACTTCACAAATGTTGAATATTCCGGAAAAAAGAAATATGGAATAATTTTTAAATTATTTAAAAGGAAAATAAACCGTTTTTTCGTTATATTTTTCTTTCATTTTGGTGCTTGAAATTGGTTTCTGAAAAAGAAAAATTTTGTTTTTGATATGTTATGATACGTTGGTCCTTCTTATTTATTTATGAGGTTCATTTAAATTCACTTCAAGCGATATTTTGGAGGAAAACACTTTTATTCGAGCTCAATCTCAATTTTGTATGAAAATCACATGCAACTGCCAGTTTCTGTCTATCTTATAGGGTTCCGAAATTTGCCACCAGAGCACATGGTATATTCGTCAATGGTAAAGTTGGAAATCTTCACCTGGTTGATATAAAAACAACCCTTTAATGCTGCTATGACACTGGCTATTTTAGCGGCTTTAAAGCGGCTAGAAAATCCAAATGGAGAGGGATAGAGACTTTAACATACAATTTATACATTGGAGTAAGAGAAACAGTCCGAACAGCTAAAAAGTGAGTAACTGTCAAAAAAAAGCAGCAACATAGCGCAATCTGTCAACATAGCGCATTCGAGCAGTGTTTTGCAACATTCTAGCAGTTAATCCAAGAAAAATCCACTGGCGGCTAGATTTTCCAGCCGCTACAGACTTGTTTTTGACAGTTCGGTACGTATAAATTATGGAAAGTGCCATGTGATGTTATGAAACGCGCCAGAACCGGTATTTTTCATAACAGACCAGTTCTTAATTTCGTTTACTAGATGCCGCTAGCGTCGGAAAGAGCGGTATCTCTTTCTTTTAATGTTGTTCGCCTTGTCGCACGATTGGCTGTTTTTGTACTTTTTTCTAGCGAGGAAAATAGCCTGTCTCATAATGCTGTTATGTGTTTTCGACAGCTGATTGTTGTATGGCGGTTCGTGTGTAATCTTATGATTCTGAGCTCGGCAAGTTTTCGATTCTTTCTTAATTTCATTATGAAAGACATAATAAAAATTGATGACGATCGGTGAGGATGATAATAAGGTATTAATTTTCGGTTCTACATTCCGAATATATTAGGCTCAAACCCGCACAACGAAGTCAGAAAATGAACAATTTTTCTTTATGAATGAAATAACTTCATAAATGTTGAATATTCCGGGAAAAAGAAATATGGAATAATTATTAAATAATTTAAGGGGAATGTAAACCGTTTTTTCGTTACATTTTTCTTTCATTTTAGTGCTTGAAATTGGTTTCTGAAAAAAATAAATTTTGTTTTTGATATGTTATGATACGTTTGTCGTTCTTATTTAATTATGAGGTTCATTTAAATTCACTTTAAGCGATATTTTGGAGTAAAACACTTTTATTCGAGCTCAATCTCTATTTTGTATGAAAATCTCATGCAACTGCCAGTTTCTGTCTATCTTAAAGGGTTCAGAAATTTGTCGCCAGAGCACATGGTATATTCGTCAATTGACGAAAGTGTAGGCTACACTAAAGTGTTAACTTAACCTGGCAAAAACAACAAACCTAATGAGTGATGACTTTACTCTCTACATACGAGATACACCTTTGAAATTGGAAATAAAAGGAACAGGCGAACAATTTATATCACAGCTTTTTAGGAACTTAAAAACAGGTCGCCATTAGACGATCCAATTATTAAAGAAATTCATGAATCCACAAAAACACCCTTGACAGTACAAAAGGCATGAATTCGACGAAATTAAATATAATTGCAAAGAAAGATAGATGCAGCGAATCTGCTATAAACATCAAATGAAGGATGAGAAAGAGCGATTAATGATATTAACTGTAGAAAAATTTTGGAACGAAATTGGCTCGATGACAAATTTTGAAAATATTTATATATTTCTAAATTTAAATAAAATATTAAAATTTGCTATAGTTTTGCCCATAGAGTTATACAGGGTGTTTGGCACAACTGCAGGCAGAAACCTCTGAACATATTTTGTGCTGCTGTGAGGCAGTCGCAGCTCAGCGCCACAAATGTTTCGGAGAACACTTTGTGGACCATAGTACCATTGCAAAAATAGACCTACACCAACTAGATAAATTCCTAAGAGAATTTAAGCTGAGTGAGGACCTCTAGGTTGAAACTGGAGAAAGATCTATGAGGTATAGCACCATAGACCACTGGTCGCGGTGCTTGGAGGAATCCCTCCGCCTCCGATGAAATCTATCTATCTTGTAAGGGGTTATTCCTTGATATATTTGGAGAAAAAAATTGTTCCACGGGGTGGGTCAATTTTCAATATTAGTGGAGATACAGGGTGGTTAAGAAAAGTGTTTTTGACCTCACTCACTTAAAACATTATATCTTGAAAACGAATAATCACAAGGCAAAGTGTTATAACTCATTTTTTAGGCAATCGAATTACCTTTCATTTGATGTAACAGTCTAAATTGTAACTGCACCCAATCTTGAGATATTTACTCGAAAACACAAATTTTTGCTACGTGAACCCTTAAAATTCAGTGATCAATGTAGTTTTTCTAAGAAAACCCCATTATAAAAATGTCGTTTTAATTTTATTTTTTTATGAGCCGTATTATTACCTACAAAAGCTGCATACATATGTATGCGTTACGATTAACATTTTGGAAGTAATAGATAAAAATACATATCGCATAAAAATTAAATATTTAAAAAATCAGTGCATGTGCATGTTGATCTACGCTACTTGCTTGAATTGAAAGAATTTAATAACGGTTTTTATTTCAAATATTTTTATTTCAAATATTTTTATTATAATAAATGTTCAAAATGGCCACCTTCATTTTGAATGCACGGTAAAGCTCGTTTGGCGAGTGCGTTCTTGGTATTCATATTCCTCAACTGCTGCCTTACTTCTATTGCTGCCGCATCGATCCTGATATTTAGATCTTCCAATGTTTCTACTGGCGTTGCGTAGACATTCGTCCCCATACAAAGAAATCCATAATAGTAAGATCAGGAGATCTTGCAGTCCAGTGTATCGGTCCATTTCTACCGATCCATCGATTGCTATAATTGGAATTTAACCAATCTATGATCTGTCGGCCGTAATGAGCAGGAGCACCATCGTGTTGGTAAAACATGGAAGCCAATTGAACCAGTGGAATATCATCCAACAAGTCCTGTAGATCATTTGATAAAAACTGTAAGTAATTGGAGCTATTTAGAGTACGCGGAAGCCTAATAAGTACAAGTAAATCGTCACCAATCACACCTGCCCATAAATTGACGCTGAATCTGTGCTGAAATGATGCCGCTCTTCTTGTGTGTGGATTGCTCTCAGCCCACGTATGTAGGTTGTGGAAGTTTGTGATACCGTCTCTGGTAAATTGGGACTCATCCGTCCACAGAATATTGTTGAAAAAATTGTCGTCATCTATTTGTCGTTCAAGGAGCCAATTGCAAAACTCCATCCGTTTGGGGAAATGACTGGGTAGCAGCTCCTGTACTGGTGTGTGATGGTAGGCATGGAAGCGTTATACTTTTAAAATACTCCAAACCATCCAAGTAGATATGTTAAACTGCAATGCCAAGCGTCGGATACTGATCGATGGATCATTTTGTACTGCTTGCAGTATTCTTTCATCAATCTGAACAGCGATTATAGGCGCAGGCATTTATTCTGCTTGTTCTAACGCTGCCAGTTTCCTTAATTCTCCTGTTAACGTCTTGAAATACTCTCCTGCTAGGTTATTACGGTTTTTCACCGTGGCAAACCGTTATAACGACCCCTGGAACAATTATTTATTTATTTAAACTGGTAGAGCCTAAAGAAGCCTCACTACTTCTCGAACTACGACCTAAGAGGTCTTTTGTTCCTGGCTCTTAACCACTCCCTAGGCCATATCGATTCCTTTGAGAAAGGAGATGATTTTACTCAGGGGAGTCTTCGACAGGTCTTTACAGGTGAGAGTAAATCCACCGAGAATATGCCTTCTTGATCTGGCCACTGCATCACAATCACACAGAATGTGTGCCGTGGTTTCAGATGTGATATCACAGAATCGACATGTATCTAGTGATACTTTACCGATGATCTTAAGGTGATAATTAAGGAAATAATGTCCGGAAAAATATCCCATTATGACCCGTGCGTTATACCTGCTTAAGGAAAGGAATTCCGACGCTTTCCTACTTGAGAAGGTCAGGAATTTCTTTGACTGTCTAAGTCCTGAAAGTGAGTTCCAATAATCTTCCACCTGAAGATTTACCCACTTAAAAATACCATTCTTAATCAAGCCTTTACCTACTCCACAAATTGGTTCCGGGCCGGATAGGGATAGGACATGATTTAAGTCCCCCTGTAATGCTAAGAACGGCACGCCTCTGAATTTTTGCAGGGCCTTCTGTGCTGTGATTTGTTCAACCTTTGGCCACCACACCATAGCGGCATATGTGATCATTGGTATTATAATAGACTTGTTGGTCCAGTATACCATATTTGGTCTGAGACCCCAAGTGGTACCACAGAGCCTTCGACACGCCATAAAAGACAATGTTACTCGTGTGGAGATGTTTTTAAGATGTAAATTCCAAGTCAGACACTTGTCCAAGGTAATTCCCAAGTATTTGACATCGGACGAGAATTCAATTGTAGTTCCTCTCACAATCGGGGGCCTTAGGTTTACCTTCCGTCTTCTAGTGAATGGCACTATAATTGTTTTACTTGGATTTATACTTTATCCCTGTTGGATGCACCAGTGATCTACTATCTCTAAGGCCTCTTGCATGCGCTCCGAAATGAAACAGTCATGTTTACCTCTTACAGTAATCACCAGGTCATCAGCGTATGCTTGAGTCTTAAAACCCTTGATGCTCAGATCCTTAAGGAGATCATCTACAACAATGCACCACAGCAGTGGGGAGAGTACACCTCCCTGAGGGCATCCCTTCACCGCTCGTACAGTGAGACCTTTACCTCCGATCTGAGCCGAGATTCTACGAGAGTCAAGCATCGCTACTATCCATCTCGTTACCGTTTCTTCTACGCCTATCTTACGAGTAAGTAATTCAATGGATTTGTAGAAAGTGTTGTCAAAAGCACCTTCAACGTCAAGAAAAGAGCATAACGCCATTTCCTTGGCTGTCAACGTCTTCTCAATTTTTGCACTAAATTGTGAAGAGCGCTAACAGTCGATTTACCAGCTTGATAAGCGAATTGATATTTGTTGAGAAGGCTGAAAGCAGCAGAGCTCCTTATGTATCTGTCTAATACCTTTTCCATAGATTTAAGTAAGAAAGAGGTTAGACTGATTGGGCGATATGACTTTGCGTGAGTCCAACATCTATTCCCCACTTTTCGAATAAAAATCACATTTACGTCTCGCCATGCCAGTGGCACGTAAGCGTATTCAAAACTGGCTCTAAATAATTTGACCAGTATGGGAAGAAGCACATCGAGTCCTTGTTGCAGTAATGCAAGAAAGATGCCATCAGCTCCTGGGGATTTATATGGGAGGAATGACATTACCGCCCATTCTATTGTATTAGGAGTAAAGATTCTGCCAGATAAAGCTCTAGTTCTGTTATTTGGCATAATCCCATTGGGCCTAATTTCATTCGTATGATACCCTATCTCCTCTGAGCCAGGAAAATGTGTTTGCATCAGAACTTGCACAGTTTCCTCGATACTAACGGTGTTACTTCCATCTTGCTTTTGCAAGAGTCCAATACCGTTATTGTGAACTTTAGAGAGTATCTTTTGCATTCTGGCAGCTTCTGGTAGGCTATCAATACCCTCGCAAAAGTTGCGCCAGGTGCGTCTCTTTGAGTCCCTAATTTCTTTATTATATACTGTTAGAGCCCTTTTATACTCAGTTCAATTATTGGACCTTTTACCTCTATTGAACAGTTTCCTAACTCTTGCACGGAGTTTTTGAAGTTCTCCATTCCACCATGGCACATCTCTTTTGGCCTTGGCCTTCTTGAGTGGAGAACTAGCTTCATAGCTATCAAGTATTACTTTTTGTACCGTGGAGGCTACTCTATCAGCTTCCCATTCATTCCTGATAGGGCTATAAAGACTGATATTTGGGAGCAATTCCTCCAGGGTTGCTTTATACATAGACCAATTTGTACATTTTGGAATGCGTCTTTCGACCTCCCACGATTGTCTGACTTTGATGTTAAAGCAGATATGCACATGGTCTGACATAGATGGTTCGTCGGAGACATGCCAATCGTAGATGTTTTGAGCGGTTAAAGGATCGCTGAGAGTCATATCTAAGACTTCTTCCCTAATAACATTTCTAAAGGTTGGCTTATTTCCTTCATTAATTATCTCTAGATTGGTAGAAGATAAGTAATCAAGTAGCAACTCACCTCTTGTGTTGTTGTCGCTGCTACCCCAGGCCTCATGGTGCGCATTCACGTCACCGCCGAGGATTAGCCGCTTGTTGTTACTTGAGCAATAGTTCACTAGATTCTGAACCTCATATGGAGGCACTTCGTCGTTATCTCCGGGAAAATAGGCAGAGGCCACCACCAACTCTTCTGTTCCACCTTCCCCTGTTGGAGTGATGACTATTGCTGCCGCCAGATCAGCGGAATGTATTTTAGTTTTTTACTTATTATTAAAGCAGCCCTTGGGTTATCGCCCTGGCTGCTGTAAACGAGTTTTCCTGAGTTTGACAGGCCTTTAATGTCACCATGTAAAACCCAGGGCTCTTGAATAAGTCCGAGGTCAAGCTGTTCCAACGTAAATCTACGACCGAAAATGCTGCTA
This sequence comes from Beris morrisii, assembly GCA_951812415.1. NCBI lineage: Eukaryota > Metazoa > Arthropoda > Insecta > Diptera > Stratiomyidae > Beris > Beris morrisii. The sequence goes on from OX638311.1 coordinate 98,366,987, forward strand.
GCAGCCTTGGCATGATGTAGATTTCCTTGGATACAGCTGAGGGACGGGGGCCTACTTGGAATCCCGTTCTCCATCACTATGCTTTGCACTTTGCCTTTTCTTCCAGTACCACCCGTTCTAATCTCTCTGCCAGAAGTCCAGGTCCCCCAGTTGGAGTGATACGAGGTTTGACCTTGCCCGCGGTCTTCACAATTGGCCTCCTTTTATCCTTTGTGTTAACAGCGAGCGTTGGTGTTCTCGTTTGCTCCGCCTGTCTTTTGGAGCCTGAAGCTACCGGCAGGACTGTTTTGGTGGTTATCGACCTCTCACCTCGAGAGGTCGATCCACCGTGTATACTACCGCTTGCTGCGGATGAAGAAGTAGCGGTTTGGGACGTGCCTATAGGTTGCCTCTTACCCAGAGTATGGGCCTTTTTGCCAACCAAGTTGGAAATCGCCAGCTTCTTCGCACCGCTAGGTAGTGGTGTAAGGGTAGTTGCACCTGGGTTGCCCTCTGGTTGACCTTTACCCACTGTCGGGCCTTTGTTATCAACCGGCTTGCCTTGTGGTTGACTTTTACCCACTGTCGGGCCTTTCTTGTCAACCGGCACTCCAGCCTTTACCAACTCCTTATGAAGAGCGCTCCTGGGTCTAAGTTGGACCAACCCGAATAAATAGCAGATCTTCCATCCTGCCTCCTTCAGCTTTTCCACCGAGTGATGGTCGACTGACAGGGTTAGTCTGCTAATCGGGCCTTCATTGGTCCTACTTATGACCTGCCACTCGTCTATGCGCAGTCCTTCGTTCTGCGCTCTAATGTAGTCGAGGACTTCATCAGTCGATAGATTGATGCTGTCCGGGAAGTATCCTACCAGAATTTGGGCCTTTGGAACCTTATCCTTGTCGACTACGATAAGTGACGCACCCTCCCATGGCTGCAGTGTGTCAATTGCTTGCCTTAGCCAATCCATTGTGGTTTGATTGGCACAAGTAATTGCCAGCCAGCCGGGCCTATGAGTGTGTCCATAGAACATGGGTTTTATCGGACTATCCTTTTGTCCGAGAATCAGTTCTTTTAGCTTGTCCTTAACCAGAATGATCTGGTACATCGTAAGGATGGCTTCGGGAAAAGATTTTGGAATGATACCGACCTTGAAACCCATAGTTGTTTGTGAGTAGGTGGGTTTTTCGGCATTGACGTCGGCCTTAACAGTTTCCGGCTGCACCTGTTTCATTGCCACATCTTCCACCTTGCTTCTTTTACTGTCCGACTTGACCACTTCCTGCGGACTTTCGGACAGTGCTCTTTTGCTGGAGCCTCTGTTCTTCATTTGAGCTGCTCCTGCGATGTGGGCCTCTTCCCTTGGGACACCCTGCTCGCAAAGCTGTTTGAAGAACCGCTTGCCAGCACCATTAAGCTTTATAAACTGTCGTTTGGTAGTTTTACATTCCACCACAGTTTTATCGGCTTCTTCTGAATTATCTAACAGGGCCTCCTGAGCTAGTTCCTTAACGGGACTTGCCCTACCCTCTTCAGATAATGGTGATATGGCGTGGCCTTCAGGATCGAACAGATCTTCGATTCCCAACCATTCCATACTGGTTGCAGGCGAAATCGCTTGCAGTGTATTAAGAGGTACACTATCCTCATCGTCAATTTTTGTTTTTAAGTTTTCCATATTCATAATCGTCCGCGAAGGACAGGGATATAACTGGAAGAAATAAAGGTCTGCCATGGCAGAGCTCCTTGCCATGGTAAGGGCCTAAATTGAAACCGAAGTTGCCCAGGTATTCGGAGTCCGCATACTAGAGACCAAGCTTCCCCTTGGTCACGCAGCCCTCGGCGCATGCTGTTTCACCGTATGTTGGCTTGAGGTCCGTTTGGTACTTTACAGTACAAGGTGGACGATCCTCGAGCTGTTACTTCGAGTTCATTCGTCAGCCAGTCCCACTTGTCCCTAAAACGTGAGTCTTCGTCAGTCGGATGAACCTACTCCCAGCCCGGCCGTACGCACATTTGGCCTGCCATAGGCAGTTTCCAGTGGTCACCACGAGGAGATAGTATGACGACTTGTCCGTTACGCAGCGTTAACCCTACTGCGCAGCAAGACCAGACCACCACCCCTGGAACAAAGGGGCGAACGGGCCTTGTCCGGCTCAACCCAGAGACGGGTCGTGGGCGCCAGTGATCCAATTTAAGGCTTCCGTTCTCCTTTCCTAGGCCGAATCACAAGCCTAGGGAGGGGACAGACATATGACGAACTATGACCGGTAGTGGAAAAATTCCTGCAAGACTTCACAAAAATCGTTACACATATATGACGGTAAAAAACTAGTAGTTAAAATAATGAACGACAAATATTTATTATTCGAAATAATCCCTTTCTACCTAACCCTGAATAATAACCCCTAGCTACGTTCGCAGTACTACTTAACCTAGGACGTCTCTGATGCCGCCGATTCTCCGCCGCAGGATCTGCCAGGTCGTTTCTTCGCCGTCTCAGGATTTCCTTCACTACTTGAAGTACAGCTCGCTTTTCTTTGCACCAAATTTCACAACCGAAGGTAACTGGTACGCCACTTCTCACCAACTTGTGTGGGCGCGACTTTTTCTAACAATATTTCCTCGTTCACTCCGACTTAGAATATCTTCGCTCAATTTAATCGTTCGCGTCCGGTCGCTGTACTTCATAACTAACAAAAAAGCCCCGATCATTCCGTTTTTCTGTCCGCGAAAACTCCTAACGGCTAATCCCGCGGGATTATTCCAATCGAGTCAATGTGCGATCTGCGCAGTATTTCGCGCACCAAAAGTTATCTCGTGAATTGCACTTATCCGATTCACGAGCGGCCGGTTATTTCCAATCATATAATCGCGCCACTGCACTCTATTGGCAAATCGCGAACATCACAATCGTAGTAAATATCAATTTAGTTATTGTTGACATGTCACTCGCGTTTGTTTATATCGTTTTTGTTTACATGTCACTCGCGTTTGTTTATATTGTTTTTGTTTACATGTCACTCGCGTTTGTTCTGATTTTTAGTGTTTATCGGTCACTCGCGATTGTTCTGATTTTTTTTGTGTTTATCGGTCACTCGCGATTGTTCTGACTTTTAGTGTTTAACCTATCCTAACTACTTTCCACCTGATTAACCTATTCGCCTTTTAATCCACTAACTCCTAAACCTATTCTAACTCATACACAATCCTATCTTTACCCGTCAACCAGTCTTTCCTCCACCACCGAGTCGAAGTTCGTTTATTAATTTCGAATGTATGTTTTCCTTATTTTTTAGTTATGTGCCACAAGTTGGGAGAGGCCCAGAGGAAAATGCATCCGCAAGGAGTTCCTCGATGACCAATTCGGTGAGTTAACTCGATACTATACTTAGACTACCGGAAACTAACATTCCTCTTCTCTTCTTTGCAGGATACTCGTATGGCGGACCATAACAAGGTGTCCGTCGATGAGGATGTCTCTGGTGGTAAAGCCTTCGCGCGGCTCGTGTATTTTGGTCACACTCTCCATAAATTAACATCATGTCAGCATATTCTTCATTGGAGTACTCAGGCATTTTGAAATAATTTTTTAAATTCTACTGACACCTTCTTCTCTTAGCAACGTAACTAAAACTGAGTAAAATATGAAGGTAGTCTTGCTTTTATAGACTTTTTATTTTGTAAGACACCCTATTAAAAAAGGCATAGTACCGCATCCAGTAGTACCTACCACGCCCAGGTAAAAGCATCAATTATGTTGAAACTCACTTACATTTCATTGTTTTCCTTCATACTTTAAATAGTAATAACTGTGCAATAAAAATACTTCAGTACTACCGACAAATTAAACAGATTCTGGGACGAGGTCCACTTTATGGCACTGACTTTTAAATATTTAATTTTTATGCGATATGTATTTTTACCTGTTACTTCCAAAATGTTAATCGCAACTCATACATATGTATGCAGCTTTTGTAGGTAATAATACGGCTCATAAAAAAATAAAATTAAAATGACATTTTTATAATGGGGTTTTCTGAGAAAAACTACATTGTTCACTGAATTTTTAGGGTTGACGTAGCAAAAATCTGTGTTTTTGAGTAAATATCTCAAGATTGGGTGCAGTTACAATTTAGACTGTTACATCAAATGAAAGGTAATTCGATTGCCTAAAAAACGAGTTATAACACTTTGCCTTGTGATTATTCGTTTTCAAGATATAACGTTTTAAGTGAGTGAGGGTACCGGTCAAACTCACTTTTCCTAACCACCCTGTATCTCCACTAATATTGAAAATTGACCCACCCTGTAGAACAATTTTTTTTCTCCAAATATATCAAGGAATAACCCCTTACAAGGTGGTACACGGAGTGCCAAACACCCTGTATATATACTGGAGATGATGAGCAGCGACTGTTTTGAAGCCGGACGATTCCTCGGTCCGGCAATTTACACTATGCCACTATTAGCATCTTACTCACATTTATATTATTGACAAATATACCGTGTGCTCTGGTAATAAATTTCTGAACCTTTCAAGATAGAAAAAAAGTGGCAGTTGACGGTTATTTTCATATAAAATTGAGATTGCGATCGAATAAAACGGTTTTACTACAAAATATCGCTTGAAGTAAACTTAAATTATTGTTATAATTAAATAAGAAGGACAAACGTATCATAACATATCAAAAACAAAATTTATTTTTTTAAGAAACCAATTTCAAGCACCAAAATGAAAGAAAAATGTAATGAAAAGCGATTTATTTTCTTTTTAAATAATTTAATAAATATTCCATATTTCTTTTTCCCATTAAACATTTGTGAAGTTATTTCGAAGTTTATACCGCCAACAGAAAAATGGTTCATTTTTTGACTTAGTTGTGCGGGTTTGAGCCTAACATTTTCGGAATGTAGAACCGGAAATGAATAATATAACAAAACGCAAGTCCAACACCGACGCCACTGTACATAATCCCAACACCGGCGCCACTGTACTAACAACCTTCCAGTCAGGGGATGATCATCATTTCACCACGCCACTCATATCCACCACATTGCATGTTCCCCAGGAAATCGCGACTATAAATAGCCAGACCCAACGGGTGGGAAAGTGTCTTCTTTCCGAGAAAGGCTAAGGGCGCACTCTAGGGTCCCCTACAAAATATTATAAATACATACGTGTACATCTTAAAAACGAACAAAAATCTTTATTTATAGCTAAAAGCGTTATAATACCTTATTATCAACCGCACCGATCGTCATCAATTTTACTTTATTATTTCAATAATACAGTATTGTGGTAGATTTTTTAAAAAAAAAATTTGCTACCCTGAAAATTATTTTTCCACGTTTCATGACTAGTAGACACGAAAAAAGCAAAAACAAATTTTTGAGTAGAAGCAGTGGAGTGCGGGGGTGGGGTGAAAAACTTTAGATTACTATATCTCACGAACCAATTGCATTAGACAAATTCGGTTTCTGTATTAAGGATAAGGTTGTCAAATAAAGTTTGATAAAAATAAAAATTTTTAAGAGGGCGGTGGAGCATGAAAGTGGAGGGGATAAGAATTTTTCTAAGAAATTACGTCTCGTATCTCAAGAGCAGTGTGAGATAGATTCTTAAAATTTTTATCAGAAGTGGGCCCAATAGATTCCGTCAATTGACAAATGGTAAAGTTGGAAATCTCCACCTGGTGGCAAAAAAAACCCTCTAAGATAGACAAATTTTTGTCAGCTGAATGTCATATGGCGGTTCGCGTGTAATTTTGTGATTTGGAGCTCGTGAAGTGTTCGATTCTTTCTTAATTTCATTATTCTACATTCTGGAAATGTTAGACACAAACCCGCACAACGAAGTCAGAAAATGAACAATTTTTCTTTATGATTCTTTATTATATTCATCAATTGACGAATATGTCATGTGCTCTGGCGGCAAATATCAGAACCTTCTAAGACAGACAGAAACTAGCAGTTGCATGTGATTTTCATACAAAAATGAGATTGAGCTCGAATAAAAGTGTTTTACTCCAAACGTATCATAACATATCAAAAACAAAATTTATTTTTTTCAGAAACCAATTTCAAGCACCAAAATGAAAGAAAAGTGTAACAAAAAAACGGTTTATGTTCCTTTTAAATAATTTAAAAATTATTCCATATTTCTTTTTTCCGGAATATTAAACATTTCTGAAGGTAGTTCGAAGGTTATACCGCCCGGGCGCTCGTTCATAAAGAAAAATTGTTCATTTTCTGACTTCGTTGTGTGGGTTTGAGTCTAACATTTTCGGAATGTACAACCGGAAATGAATACCTTACTATCAACCGCACCGATCGTCATCAATTTTACTTTATTATTTTAATAATAAAGTATTGTTATCGATTTTTAAGAAAAAAAAATTTGCTACCCTGAAAATTTTTTTTTTTACGTTTCATGACTAATAGACACCAAAAAAGCAAAAAAAATTGTCAGTCCGTCTGTGCGCCGTACGCCGTCCGCCGTACGCAAAACGTTTGAAAGCTTATAGCTCTCAATCTCTTTGAGCTATTAAGCTGAATTTTTTTTTGTTGGTAGACCGAGCAGACCCCTTCAAGTGGCCACCTTTTGAGTGGTGGGGGTGTGAGGGGGGAGGTGGGGGAAGCGTTTTAGACGAAAAATTTTGGTTTCTAGATCTCAGTAACCACATAGGCTAGGAGGCTGAAACTAGGAATTTATATAGAACATCGATATTGGAGCCATTTGCAAAAAAAATGATAATATGGGTAAAGGGGTGTGGGAGTGGGGGGAATAATAATGCTTCCGAAACGTTCGAAAGCCGAGATCGAGACATTCTAAAATCCATATCTCCTAATCGGTTAATGTCACAAAATTAAAACTTAATGAACATCTGTGGGTATACTAGGAGAATAGATCCGAAACAAATTGTTGAGAGGGGGCAGTGACGTACGGGGGTGGGAGTTGAAAAACTTTAGATTACGATATCTCACGAACCAATTGCACTAGAAAAACGAAATTCGGTTTCTGTGTTAAGATTGACAAATAAAGTTTGCTGAAAGTAAAATTTTTTAAGGGGGCGGTGGAGCATGGAAGTGGAGGGGGTAAGCATGTTTTTAAAAAATCACGTCTCATATCTCAAGAACAATGTAAGATAGATGCTTAAAATTTTTACCAGAAGTAGGCCTAATAGACCCCCAGCAGAAAAAAAAATGTTGAAGGTGAATTTTGAAGGTGAGGTTGGGAGAGGGTGAAAAGGAAAAAGCTCCGATTCTTATATCTCGAGAACCTATAACAACATAAAGCTGAAACTTAGTATTTAGATAGAACTATAGTAGCAGCATGTTGGAAAAATATGATTTTTTATAGGGGTGGTATGGTACGGGGGTGGGGGGTGTTTTTCCTAACTATAGAATGGCTTATGCTAGAAAGTTGAAATTCGGTACGTATATGTAAATCAACTAGAAAAGTAATTTTGATTAAAAAAAATTCAAATATCCATTGGCGTTCGGAAGTGGGGTGATCAGTGAAAATGGAATGCATATATTTTCACGATTTTCGTCATATCTATTAGGTCTTTCGAAATATTGAATTCATTTTTTTTCTAAGGGTTCTTCATATAAATACCTAGAAAGTGTTTTCAGGATTTTTTAAAATTGGACCCCCAAGGTGGTGTAAAGGGGATTATACATTTTCACGAATTCAGCCGTATCCCTCAGGTCTGATTAGATATCGAATAACTTTTAACTTCCACGGGCTTATTTAATAATCACCTAAAACTTGTTTTCAAGGTTTTTCCTTTTTCAACCCCTAAGAGTGTAAAAACGGGTTGAACACGTTTTCACGAATTCCGTCATATCTCTTAGGAGTGATAAGACATCGGATTGGTTTTCACTTCCTCGGGCTTTCTTTATATATATCTAAAAACTCATTTCAGGATTTTTGGATATTCAACCCCAAAGTGGGTGCAAGTTGGTTGCATATGTTTTCACAAATTCTCACATATTTCTAGTTCTAATGAGATATCGAGTTCATTTTTTCTTCCTAAGGCTTCTTACATAATCGTCAAAAAGTTGATTTCAGGATGTTTGTTATTCAACTCCAATAGGACGTAAGGCTTTCGACATATTTCTCAGGATTGATGAGATATTAAATTGGTTTGCACTTCCACAGACTTTTTATATAATCGTTTTCAAACGCATTTCCGATTTCATGTAATGGCCCGAAACCAAATCACGAAAAACCTTCTAATGGCGTAACAACTGATATTATACTAGGACTAGATCTCGTCCCGGTGTATGACCCAATTATGTAATTCATATGTTAGATGAGGCAGCGGCGTAAGTATTCTAGCGCGACCCCATTTTAACCGCTTCACGAACTTTTTTTTGGGTTTTCAGTCACATAGTAACCTACACCTCATCTCAAATTTAAACTCGTTCCGAACTTCTACCGAAAAAATAATAAAGTTACGCCCAGACTGTTGGCAGATTTTTATTATGTCTTTCACAATGAAATTAAGAAAGAATCGAAAACTTCCCGAGCTCCAAATCACAAAATTACATACGAACCGCCATATAACAGTCAGCTGACAAAAATTTGTCTATCTTATAAGGTTGTTTTTTTTGCAACCAGGTGGAGATTTCCAACTTTACCATTCGTCAATTGACGATGAATATACCATGTGCTCTGGTGGCAAATTTCGGAACCTTATAAGATAGACAAAAACTGGCAGTTGCATGTGATTTTCATACAAAACTGAGATTGAGCTCGAATAAAAGTGTTTTACTCCAAAATATCGTTTAAAGTGAGTTTAAATGAACCTCATAATTAAATAAGAACGACAAACGTATCATAACATATCAAAAACAAAATTTAATTAATTTCAAGCACCAAAATGAAAGAAAAATGTAACGAAAAAAAGGTTTATGTTCCTTTTCAATAATTTAAAAATTATTCCATATTTCTTTTTTCCGGAATATTAAACATTTGTGAAGTTATTTCGAAGTTTATACCGCCCGTTCATAGAGAAAAATTGTTCTTTTTCTGACTTCGTTGTGCGGGTTTGAGTCTAACATTTTTGGAATGTAGAACTGGAAATGAAAACCTTACTATTAACCGCACCGATCGTCATCAATTTATATTACGTCTTTCATAATGAAATTAAGAAAGAAACGAAAACTTCCCGAGCTCCAAATCACAAAATTACACACGAACCGCCATGTAACAGTTAGCTGACAAAAATTTGTCTATCTTAAAGGGTTGTTTTTTTTGCCACCAGGTGGAGATTTCCAACTTTACCATTCCCAGTTGGTAACGAGTCTCTTTCACGACTTTTCTTTATGGTTTGAACCTAAGGTATCGTATGATTTCTTTCCAACATTTGTCTTTGCTCAAAATGTAGAATATAACCACCAGGGCTAGAGACAAATTACGACACCATCTGACGGTTTCTTAATTGTACTGTCAGTTAAACGGCAAAAATATAAATTGTGACTTTTCAAAAATTCAATATTTTCGGTTAATTGTTGTGTGTAAAGTAAGTGATACTATATACGTTTATTTGCTATATAAAATGATTGTAATAAAATTTCATTTCAGGATCTTTTTGATAAGCAAGCCGGAAAATTATAGGTAAGAGAAATATATGTTGATTTTGATTTTTTTTTTATCTTTTCACGATTCCGTTAGAGAATTTTTTTTTGAAAGGAAAACAGATTAGTTAGGATTTTATGTCAGTGACGCGGATGCCTCATTTTTTGAAGAAGGCGTAATTTTTGTTAGGAACCTTTCTAGATCAAGTTGAGCGGGTTGATATCAAATTATTTGAACTGTGGAATTTGGGGTAGGAAAATTGGCAATGAACATATTATTCAGAATTGTCCCGGAAACTGAGTCCTATAGAACTCCTAAAGGATGAGTTATAATTAATCGGTAGACTAAGTAAAAAAAATATATTTGAAGCAGTAACAGTACCTAAGAATAAATAGTACACTTACTGATCTATGCCCCATCAGAGATCATATAGGAACTGAAGAGGTAGTTATTCCCCAAATTTTATAATGCCATGATTTTGTTTTTTGATACACATACATACCAACATATATGTATATAATATAATACTCCATCATTACTAGGTCCAGTCTACAAATCAAACACGAAATGAGCAGCTTAGTTACAAGATTTCAATATGAACCGGAAACAAATAACTGCCAAGCATTTCAGCAGGCTAGTTTTGAAGAAGGCTAGACAAATAAAGGAGTCTTATGAAACTACTCAGCCAGCACCCAGCTCTTCAGCACATGATAGTGTTCATAATGAAGAAGAGTATCTTAACTGTACTCGTGTATTAAAATTAAACAAATTCTTTTACAGAAGCTTGGCGTGACGAAAAAGGATACGAAAGGTATTGTTTAGAACTTAAGAAGTGTTTACGGCTGGCCCGAGACAGATCGGACAAAAGGAAGAAAAGGGCTCAAAATTAAATTAATTTTCATAGTTCATAAGATGTTTATATCCTTTATTTTTGTTAGTTGTTGTTTAATTGTTCAGTATTAATTGCTTAGTATGTATATTTAGTTACAATTAAAATTTCAGTTGCAATTTATCAAAGGTGGTTTTTATTTATTACTCATATATCTTGCTAGTGCAGCAGATATATTTTTGGCAAGCAATTAATTCTTATTCCAATCTAATCCTACAACCCCAGAAAAAAAATATAATAGTCTATTACAACAGATGGCGCTGAACAATAAAATTTTTAGCTATCGCGACTTTCGCCGAAATGTCTCCGAGAATCGGTGCGCATTTGTCTCGATACGTGTATTTTTTTCATACAAAGTCTCGGAGAATCTCGCAGACAGAGCGACATGTCTCCGAGAAATCTGCGAGATTCTCGCAGATTTTACCAACTGGGTTCGTCAATAGAATTTTACGACGTTTATCCGGTTTTTCTATAATATTTCCTTACGTTATACGAAATTTTGTCTGCTGGGTCACTGATTTGATGAACATGACAGGTGATAGGACTTCGGTAATTACATGTACATCCGTCTATTGTAAGTGCTCTGCTTAGGTCGCTGTCGAGCTGTTTGTTAAAATCTTTATTGTATTACATTTATTTCTAGCCTCTTTTCGAAATCTGAGTCTGATTCAATTACTAAATTAGTTATAGTAGGAACAAAGTATTTCTGATAACTTTCTGACAACACATAAAACCTCCAGCTGTAAAACGAGGTGGAGAAAATTTTGTGCGGTAAACTAAAAATTTTTGTGTAAATATCAGCCAAGAATAAAATATCATCTATTTTAGAAATTGAACACTGCAGCAAATGTCTGAAGTCAATACTGACACCTCCAATCGTAACAGCATCGCCAAGGATAATGACATGGAGCGTAGCCGTGAAGACTTCATTAATCCTCCGGAGCGGTACTATCCACAGTACGAGTGGAAAGATATCACTACCGCCTTTTTCGATGCGTGTTCAGGTCAATAGTGCTTGTAATGTGTTGTTTTCAGAAGTTTGCAAAACTTAAATTTTTACTACAGAATTAGGACTAGGGGAACTTGTTCATGATGAAGTGTTCGGCCTTTTTGAGGCCATGTCTGCTATTGAGATGATGGATCCAAAAATGGACGTGGGAATGGTCTTTAACAAAAACGAACCAACGCCACACACTTTCCAGTCGGCAGTTGAAGTAAGTACTCACACGTAGTGATAAAAGGAAAAAGTTTATAAATTACCTTTTCCCAAGGCCGGTGTACTAAAACTCGACGACTTTGAGAACAATGAACTAATTGGAATCTTTGATTCCTTATACTCGTGCTTGGTATCATGGTTGGAAGGCCATTCCTTGGATCAAATTCTGTTTACCTGCCTATATTTGCATAGCCCGCAATCAATTGAGGACAAATCGTTGCGGACATTTTGCTTTGCTATTAGGAAAATGATTCCATTGATTAAGGATTTTGTCATTGAGTAACTTATTTGTCCACGTTCTGAATCAGGCAATTAATTAATTTATTTTACAGGGGTAGTGTCAGTGAGGAAGAAGATTTTCAGTTGTTCGGTGTTTCAAATCTTGGAATGCTTGACCATAGTTCAGAAAGCAAAATAATCTCAATGCTTAAAGATTCGGAAGACGATTTAGTGAAAAAATCGAAAAATGATAGCAATCCAGAGGTAATTCGTCTAATTTGTGCTTTTGTCATTATTTAATTGTCCGTTTAATAGGCCATTTTAGCGGTCATGCATCGGTTACGTTTGCTAAGATTTCTCTTCCAATCGTTGTATCTATTTTGGCCTAAAAAAGATGTGTTGCCAGGCGAAGTTGAAGTGGTCGAAATTCAAAAGAACTTAAACGCTGCGTTGGAGCTCATCCCCTTGATAAGAAAGACAATTGACAAGGGAACTTTACCAGAACCTGATTGTAAGTCAGATTCTATCTAATACATAATTAATCAGAATGTGTGGCATCGCATGCTGTTCTATGAATAGCAAATATCATTAAATCGTATTAACTCGGTCGTCCAGAAAAGTTGTGTAATGGTCCGCCGTTTCCGACGACATTGCACATACATGAAAAACGAGCTCTGCGACGATTGTCGGGAGTTGACTCAACTTAAATTTTTTTCGACGAGGATACAAATGACAAAATGTTGTAGTTCAGCGTAGAAAAAAAATGAGCGTCGAAAAAAATATCGATATTAAGAAAAATATCAATATCGGATGGTGATATACAGGGTGTCCGGTACTCCGTGGACAACCTTGTAAGGGGTTATTCCTTGATATATTTAGAGACAAAAATTGTTCTATAGGGCGGGTCAATTTTCAATATCCGTGGAGATACAGGGTGGTCAAGAAAAGTGTTTCGGACTTGTACTTCACTTAAAACGTTATATCTTGAAAACTAATAATCAGAATTCAAAGTGTTATAACTTGTTTTTTAGGGAATCGAATTACCTTTCATTTGATGTAACAGCTCAAATTGTAACTGCATCCGATTTTAAGATATTTACTTCAAAACACAAATTTTTCCTACTTCAACCCTAAAAATCCGTGATCAAAGTAGTTTTTCTCAGAAAACCCCTTTATAAAAATGTCAGTTTAATTTTATTTTTTTATCTGTCATATTATTGCCTACAAAAGTTGCATACACTTGCATTGCATAAGTTTAATAATTAAGAAAAAAATTATGATTCCAAAAATATTGCACTTTTATGTTAAAAAGAAGAACATGTTGATCTACACTCTTTGCTTGAACTGAAAGAATTTAATAATATTTAAATGTTGGTTGTTTTCCGGCGTCAGTAGGGTTTCTGGTGAGAAACCCCAACACGAAATCCTCGACTGCTGATTAATCGTTGTCCTAGAGGACATGACCGTTGGAAAACTTTCACTGGATACGCCAGTTTCATAAGATTGTGTTGGACTAGGTCCGAAGGAGCTGTTTCGTCATCGGAGGGCCTAGACTCGTCAGAGGGTGTATCATGCCTACTATCCGAAACACCCTTACAGCTGGTGGAATTGCTGAGCATAATTTCTATATATTGCACTCGAAATCAAATTTACGATCCGAGACTTATAAATTTAGCTAAATTTCCGCCATAGCAATCCTATACTAAAGGAAGGTGGCGCTGAAGATTACATAATATTTGATCATCAAATATTTCAACCAATTTGGTGGAATTTTTGGTTGTAAGCCAGGATATATAGAGCCAAACGCTGAGAGCGCGACTTCGAAACCCGCCAACAGCAATTTTATTTTTTCGCTAATTTTAAGAATGGAATTTTTTCATGGTAAGCTACCATAGAAGCAAATTTGATTTAAATGTTGGTTGTTTTCCGGCGTCAGTAGGGTTTCTGGTGAGAAACCCCAACACGAAATCCTCGACTGCTGATTAATCGTTGTCCTAGAGGACATGACCGTTGGAAAACTTTCACTGGATACGCCAGTTTCATAAGATTGTGTTGGACTAGGTCCGAAGGAGCTGTTTCGTCATCGGAGGGCATAGACTCGTCAGAGGGTGTATCATGCCTACTATCCGAAACACCCTTACAGCTGGTGGAATTGCTGAGCATAATTTCTATATATTGCACTCGAAATCAAATTTACGATCCGAGACTTATAAACTTAGCTAAATTTCCGCCATAGCAATCCTATACTAAAGGAAGGTGGCGCTGAAGATTACATAATATTTGATCATCAAATATTTCAACCAATTTGGTGGAATTTTTGGTTGTAAGCCAGGATATATAGAGCTAAACGCTGAGAGCGCGACTTCGAAACCCGCCAACAGCAATTTTATTTTTTCGCTAATTTTAAGAATGGAATTTTTTCATGGTAAGCTACCATAGAAGCAAATTTGATTTAAATGTTGGTTGTTTTCCGGCGTCAGTAGGGTTTCTGGTGAGAAACCCCAACACGAAATCCTCGACTGCTGATTAATCGTTGTCCTAGAGGACATGACCGTTGGAAAACTTTCACTGGATACGCCAGTTTCATAAGATTGTGTTGGACTAGGTCCGAAGGAGCTGTTTCGTCATCGGAGGGCATAGACTCGTCAGAGGGTGTATCATGCCTACTATCCGAAACACCCTTACAGCTGGTGGAATTGCTGAGCATAATTTCTATATATTGCACTCGAAATCAAATTTACGATCCGAGACTTATAAACTTAGCTAAATTTCCGCCATAGCAATCCTATACTAAAGGAAGGTGGCGCTGAAGATTACATAATATTTGATCATCAAATATTTCAACCAATTTGGTGGAATTTTTGGTTGTAAGCCAGGATATATAGAGCTAAACGCTGAGAGCGCGACTTCGAAACCCGCCAACAGCAATTTTATTTTTTCGCTAATTTTAAGAATGGAATTTTTTCATGGTAAGCTACCATAGAAGCAAATTTGATTTAAATGTTGGTTGTTTTCCGGCGTCAGTAGGGTTTCTGGTGAGAAACCCCAACACGAAATCCTCGACTGCTGATTAATCGTTGTCCTAGAGGACATGACCGTTGGAAAACTTTCACTGGATACGCCAGTTTCATAGGATTGTGTTGGACTAGGTCCGAAGGAGCTGTTTCGTCATCGGAGGGCATATCCAGTGAAAGTTTTCCAACGGTCATGTCCTCTAGGACAACGATTAATCAGCAGTCGAGGATTTCGTGTTGGGGTTTCTCACCAGAAACCCTACTGACGCCGGAAAACAACCAACATTTAAATCAAATTTGCTTCTATGGTAGCTTACCATGAAAAAATTCCATTCTTAAAATTAGCGAAAAAATAAAATTGCTGTTGGCGGGTTTCGAAGTCGCGCTCTCAGCGTTTGGCTCTATATATCCTGGCTTACAACCAAAAATTCCACCAAATTGGTTGAAATATTTGATGATCAAATATTATGTAATCTTCAGCGCCACCTTCCTTTAGTATAGGATTGCTATGGCGGAAATTTAGCTAAGTTTATAAGTCTCGGATCGTAAATTTGATTTCGAGTGCAATATATAGAAATTATGCTCAGCAATTCCACCAGCTGTAAGGGTGTTTCGGATAGTAGGCATGATACACCCTCTGACGAGTCTATGCCCTCCGATGACGAAACAGCTCCTTCGGACCTAGTCCAACACAATCTTATGAAACTGGCGTATCCAGTGAAAGTTTTCCAACGGTCATGTCCTCTAGGACAACGATTAATCAGCAGTCGAGGATTTCGTGTTGGGGTTTCTCACCAGAAACCCTACTGACGCCGGAAAACAACCAACATTTAAATCAAATTTGCTTCTATGGTAGCTTACCATGAAAAAATTCCATTCTTAATTTAATAATAGTTTATATACTTTATTTAACATTTTTTTAATTACAATAAATGTTCCAAATGTCCACCTTCATTTTGAATGCACGCTAAAGCTCGTTTTGCAAGTGTTCTCTTGGTATTCATACTCCTGAACACCGGTCTTACTTCTGTTGCTGCCGCATCGATCCTGGTATTTAGATCTTCCAATGTTACTACTATCGTTGCGTAGACAAGGTCCTTCATCCGTCCCCATACAAAGAAATCCATAATAGTAAGATCAGGAGATCTTGCAGGCCAGTGTATCGGTCCATTTCTACCGATCCAGCGATTGCTATAATTGGAATTTAACCAATCTGTGATCTGTCGGCCGTAATGAGCTGGAGCACCATCATGTTGGTAAAACATGGAAGCCAATCGTACCAGTGGAATATCATCCAACAAGTCCTGTAGATCATTTGATAAAAAATGTAAGTAATTGGAGCTATTTAGAGTAGGCGGAAGCCTAATAGGTCCAAGGAAATCGTCACCAATCACACCTGCCCATAAATTGACGCTGAATCTGTGCTGAAATGATGCCGCTCTTGTGTGTGGATTGCTCTGAGCCCATGTATGTAGGTTGTGAAAGTTTGTAATACCGTCTCTGGTAAATTGGGAATCATCTGTCCACAGAATATTGTTGAAAAAATTATCGTCATCTATTTGTCGTTCAAGGAGCCAATTGCAAAACTCCATCCGTTTGGGGAAATCAATGGGTAGCAGCTCCTGTACTGGTGTGTGATGGTAGGCATGGAAGCGTTCTACTTTTAAAATACTCCAAACTTTCCAAGTAGAGATGTTAAACTGCAATGCCAAGCGTTGGATACTGATCGATGGATCATTTTGAACTGCTTGCAGTATTCTTTCATCAATCTGAACAGCGATTATAGGCGCAGGATTTGCATTTACTCTGCTTGTTCTAACGCTGCCAGTTTCCCTAATTCTCCTGTAAATGTCTTGAAATAGTCCCCTGTCAGGTGTCCGTCGATGAGGATGTTCGCGCGGCTCGTCCATTTCCGTGACACTCTCCATAAATTAACACAATGTCAGCATATTCTTCATTGGCTTCAGGCATTTTGAAATTAATTCTGCTGACACCTTCTTCTTTTAGCAACGTAACTAAAACTGATAAGAATATGAAGGTAGTTTTGCTTTTATAGGCTTTTATTTTGTAAGGCACCCTATTAAAAAAGGCATAGTACCGCACCCAGTATTACCTACCACATCCAGGTAAAAGCATCAATTATGTTGAAACTCACTTACATTTCATTGTTTTCCTACATACTTTAAATAGTAATAAATGTGCAATAAAAATACTTCAGTACTACCGACAAATTAAACATGTTCTTAGACGAGGTCCACTTTATGGCACTGACTTTTGAAATATTTAATTTTTATGCGATATGTATTTTTACCTATTACTTCCAAAATGTTAATCGTAACTCATACATATGTATGCAGCTTTTGTAGGTAATAATCCGGTTCATAAAAAAATAAAATTAAGATGACATTTTTATAATGGGGTTTTCAGAGAAAAACTACATTGATCACTGAATTTTTTGGGTTGACGTAGCAAAAATTTGTGTTTGTGTTTTTTTCTCCAAACATCATGGAATAACCCCTTACAAGGTGGCACGCGGAGTATCAAACACCCTGTATATGTATTTATAATATATACTATACAATATATATTTCCATTTTTTTTTAATTTCCTTTTTCACGGCATATTGGTAATATGTAGCTTCGCTAGTTTCTTCAGATGCTCGATATTTCTTGCGAGATTATTTTTCGATGTTTGGCTGTGTGCGATGTCCAGCTTAATTTGTACTATTTCTTGTTCGTCTAGATTTTATAGTTGTAGCTGTAAACTTTGCTGATTTTATGGCGTTTATAATACTTTCGATTGTATTGTCTTCTGAACTCCGTAGGTTTGTAGCTGTTTTGCTAACCTTTATGATATTTTTCGCCATTTTTGCCTTGTTAATATGGACATTCTTAATTGTTAATGTGATCACCCTGTGGTCTAAATCTGGCCAATCGTCCAGAGTAAGATCGATAGAGTTCACAATCTGGCAGCAATTAGTCGAAACATGGTCCAACAGAGTGGAAGTATGTGCATTGCATCTTGTTGGTAAGTTGTTAAGGATCCTAATATTATTAAGGGCTAACATCTCGGTATAATTTTGTGATATCAAGTCATCATGTAGTATGTTAATATTTGTGTCCCCTATAGAAAAAAGCTTAGGGTACTTAGAGAACAGTGAGTCGGCTAGTTCATCACAATTATTTATTCTGTGCGGGCCTGCGCATTTAGCACAGGTATCCGCCGTTTGCTTACAAACCTTGGAAGAGTGACCGTATCTTTGACATTTAAAGCATCTCGGTACATTGTAATCTTCTCTGCAGTAGTGACAACTGAAAACAATGTTAATGTAGTTATTCACAAGCCGTTTGAATAAATTCCCAGTTACTTCAATAAAACTGTCTATTTTATTAGTTTTTTAGCTTATTCTGGTGTGAATTACTTTAAGAAGTGCTTCCTTGTCTATGTTGCTATTAAGTGACATTATTTGGGGTAAAAGTTCTTCGCTGGTGTATTTTTTTTCAAGCCCGTAAATTACTGAACGTCGCATTCTTTGTTTTGTAAGTTCGATATTATATGAGTAATTTGGTTTTTCATTTCCTTCATTAAAATCTCTGTGTTGTCGAACTATTGGTTTTTATTAAAATTCCACCATTTGAGATCGGTTTTTTGAAGACAGTTGAGCACTCTGGTTTAATTTCATGTCGGATCAGTGTTATTGTGGTGTCACTGTTTTGGTGCGTTTTGGGTTTGTTAACAATCCCGTTGTTAAATTTAACGTCCCGTTTGATTGCTTGATTCACAGCTGTTTTTGCAACTGATGCATAGGTTATAGTGCCACTACTTGTCGGTGATCCGACTTTCATATCAATTTCACTTACTATTGCATTGATTTTTTCCGTCATCTCGACTACTTTTATCAAAACCTTACCAGTAGTGTCGCAAGCTTTTAAAATTTCCTTGAGTTGGTTGTTGACAATTCTGTCAAAAACTGCGGGTCTTCCGGGCAGAGCCACATCCAGTTTTTGTAACTTTATATAGTCCTTGTCACTAATTTTCACACATTTTGCAGGATGCCACTTCTTACAGAAATCGTCGCACTTAATAGCACTTTCACAGGTTTTCACGATTATTTTTACAATTTCCGCACACAGCTTGTTCACCGTCGTCACTATCGTCCACCATCACGATTTTTCTTACTACGACTAACGATATAATTTTTCTGTAAACTGTTCTGTCTTCGTTACAAATCATTCCAATGATAATTTCTCGCGGCAGCCTCAAATTGGGTCTTATAGGTGCCCAGGGTCTTTGTCCATCGAAGATTGGGACTTTGAGATCTTTGTGTGTAACGTGTTCTGTGTTGATAACACCAGTGGTTTCTACGTCGTCAAAGTCCCTTTTTAGACGTTCAACTTCAACAATCGATGATGTTTTCCCCGTTATTTGATCTTTAAAAGTTTGAAGTTTCGTCTTCAGATTTTCTTCTATTATTTTACCCATGGTGTCTATTTTTTTATTTTGCAGCTCCGATATTTGGTTGAGATCCTTTGAAGTCTGGTCTAGCTTCTCGTTAAAGTCTGTGGATGTCTGCTCTAACTTCTTGTTAAGGTCTGCTGACAGTTGACTTTGGTCTAATTTCCGGTTGAGGTCCTTGGATAGTTGACTTTGTTGGTCCATTTTCTGACTTTGTTGGTTCATCATTTGCATTAGTTGCCTCTTATTTTTCTTTACTTGCATGTGTGTGCGCGAAATTGTTATTTTCAATGGAAAATTTCCGTATTTCGTTCATTTCTTTTATGGAAATTTAAAATTTTTGCTGCGAAAAGTCAATTATTTCGAATGTTTATAGAGCAAAGTCCCATAAACAGGACAAACATTTAAATTTTAGGTTTTTCACCTTAGTACACATCTGCCAAACACCCTTAGAGGGTGTTTTGGAGTGAGGTCGTATACCCTACTGCTACCAGGCTTAAATTTGCAGAACTGAAATTGGGGCACATAAATGTGCTTCTTGATTAAAACACAAGTTCTGGGCTTACGTTGATCATGGTGGTTGTAATTGAAGAATAGGTTGTACTTAGTGCTTTCGAGTCCCTTAATGGTTAAATCTTTAACCCAGGGATTCTGTAACAGGCCGATCTCTATGTCCTCCTCTTCTATGGGAAGACGAGAAAGTTATCCGAGAGACTCTTCGAGTGCTGCAGGTTAAACTGGATGACCTTCAGCCTTTTTTGTTGGTTTTGAGCTTCCCTCCGTCAATCATCATATCCTTCAACAGCTCGTTGACCACGTCGACAACGTCTCTGTGGTAAAAAGCGATAACAGCTTATCTCGAGATAAGAAAAAAACATTTTTCAAGTTTTCAATTGCATTTTTTAAAAAAATTGCCATTGTTTGATCGATTTTTATCTCATATAATATATTATTATTGTGTTGTATTATTAAATTCAATAAAATAAGATCTCTGAATATATTTTTTATTAGTTTATTTATCAATTTTGATACACGTAACCGCCTAATTATTTTCTCGACTTAAGCTTTTATAGCTTTCTACCACATGTCTGTGTCGTCGTCCGGAATAGAGAACTGATAGACCTTGATTTTCGCATGCCTGATGCCAAGCCTTAGTCGGTGATCTGCTTTTTCAATCGCCCCAGCGCACTTCTCGTTGATTAGGAGGAGGTAGGTAATATTCTAGGAAGACGACGCATTCGAATGATCATTCCTAGTCGAATGATAATTCTGCATCACGTCTGTCCCAATGCAATTGTCAAATTGGTCATTCATTCCATCATTCCAATTACAATTGGGAAATGGTAAATCTGAGATAAATTGATAGTTTATTCATGTGCTCGCAACGGCATCTAGCGTCAAGTCTATGAAACTATCATGAAACTAGTGGAACAAGTGGAAAATCAGGTGTTCCACCGTCCAAATTTTCTATTTATTACATGTGTACATTAATTGCGATTAATCCTTTGAACGTTTCGTTCACACTTGCTGACATATTAGTACTTTTCTATCACTATATTTCAACAGAGAAAACGCCGTGTGCCAATGCAAGACTGGCAGCTTTTTATTGAGCATTCTCACAATAATAATATTTTAACAGATTGAATGTAATTCCGATAGACGTGTGTCAATGTTAAAACTCATTGATCATTGAATGCGAATGATCATTCCCCCAATGATCATTCGAATACGTCGTCTACCTAGGGTATAAGGCTGCTTCGCTGCAGCTCTTCTGTCTTAATGACCGACCAGTCATCTGTGGTGATGTTTGGGTTTTGCTATATATAAGCTGTAAGCAGTTCCTCTTCTGAGGAGGACTGATCATGAGGTAAATTTTTTGTGTTTTGTGTCTTGTTTTTTGTTTTAGATTTGGATTCCATTTTTTGTATGGGAGAAACCTCGCAAACCTCGAGTGGAAGCAAGATCCATCCCGTCTAGTCATTACCAGCATGCGCCCACGTGGAGGACTAAATATGAAGATTTTTTATCTGATCTTCTCTATCTTGGTTTGATGAGATACCAAAGCCTTTAAACCATTTTCTGATATCCAACTCCCAACGTGGTGTAAAAGAGTTCCATACATTTTCATAAATTTCTACATATTTCATAGTTCTGATAATATATGGTGTTGATTTTTACTTCCTTGCCATTTAATCGCCAAAACTAAATTTTAGTATTTTGAAATACCGAAATTGGTTCGAGAGATATCGTAATCTAAAGTTTTTCACCCCTTAAAAAAACTTTTATCGAGGTCACCAATGTAGGTTTTTGGATGGTGTTTTATTAAAACACGTCCGTTTTTAACGATGGCTGTAATTCGACTTAAATTATACTTAGTCCAAATTTCATTTAATACATAATACTATTTATAAGTGCGTATATCGTGTGAATAATAAACACGATTTAAAGTTATTAATAATATCACAGAATTTATTAATTATAATATCACAGAATTTATTAATTAGTTAATATCACAGGATTTATTAATTAGAATTTATCACAGAATTCATTAATTAGTTAATATCACAGGATTTATTAATTGGATAATATCACAGGATTTATTAATTAGATAATATTGTAGAATTTATTAATTAGATAAAATCACAGAATTTATTAATTATTATTTTAATTTTTACTGACTTATATTGATCACTTCTATTTTTCAACTGAATTTTCTCCTCTCTATGACTTTTTATATTGTTTTTACCGGTTGCTTGATTTCTATTTTAATTGAAATCAAACAACCGACTACTTGATTTTCACGATGTGTGGAGTGTTTGAAACAAGTGTATTGTTTAAAGTCATACACTCCACACGTACAGTTAGTGCGAGGTTTGGTAACCTAAATAACTCGTACTTAACCCCATGATCCAATCAATGTATCGCTGCATGCAGTAGCTTTGCCCACATGCGATTTGCATGCTCCATGATCCAATCAATGCATGGCAATAAATGTTCCGGCATGCAGTAACTCAAATTTTGCTCTGTTTGTAAATTTTGTATAGCGCTGCGTAAATAAAAAACGTACTAAACTAATCGAATTTTTCTGGAGGGAAGATTAGAAAATTTGAATTTTGACAGTTTTCGATCAGAGTAACATTGACTAATATTTGAATTTGATGTAACATGCAGCGATGAATTGATGGGATCAGGGAAAAAATTTCACTGCCTTCAATGCAGTAAGAATGCAGTGCTGCATTAGTGGATCATGGGCTTTAAGCCAGAAATACATGTGCATATATCTGCATGCAGCGCGGAAAAACGGATATAGAATGCTTGAGTTTAAATGCGACGAAACACACGCTTATTCTGCATGCAGCGGAGCGCTGCAATATGTCTCTACTTCTACTTTTGCTGCGCAGCGACAGTATTGCCACAACTTGAGATTGAAATTTACCAACAGAGAAAAAGAAAAAAGTGGTTTGACAGGTTATTTTTTAGTTGTAGTTGTGGAGTGGAGTAGCAATGGAAGAGCGTTTCATAGAACTTAGAAAAAATTACCAAATTGTATTCGATAAAAGCAGTCGAAATTACACAAATATATTTTTGCGGGATCAAAACTAAGATCATTTTTTGTCTATTAAAATAAACTGAAACTCAAACTCAAACTGACTATCAGAAAATGCGGTGATTTATGACAAATACAACTTAGAGATCTGTCTAAAACTCTGCACGTCTGTTTCACATGCAGAGATGCATGCACCGCTGCGTGCATATATTCTGCACATGTATTTCTGGCTTTACTCGCTTAATATTTATTATTTAAAATGTTGCAATTCATTGATCACTACATGAATAACTTACTGGATTCTGCTTGCTTTGTTCTTTTCCAATCGCCTGTCAAGACCTACTCTTATTTTCTATGATCATCTAGATTATATTTGAGTGTTGTCTACAGTATGATTTAAGTAGAAGAAAGAAAGCAAAAAAAAAGTTAACAAGTTTATTTATAGAGCGCAATGCTCGAAATGAGGTCAAAAAGGGAGTGATAGAATATAATTTGTACGGCAATATATTGGGTGTTTTTTTTAGGCACATGAGAACTTAAAATTATAATACAAGACAGAAATATTGTTGGAATGAAATTTTTTTATAGTATTCTGGTAGATAATTTCATGGCATTTATTTTTTAAATACGGTTTCCGTCATATGTCCGCCGCGGCTACGAGTTACATGGTCCATTCGATCAGTCCAATTTTTGAATACTTTTTCCAATAAATCTGGCCGTGTGGCGTCAATAGTGTCTTGAATATTGGCTTCCAATGCTTCAAGAGTTGCTGGTTTGTCGGTATAAACGCATGACTTAATATAGCCCCATAAAAAGTAATCCAGAGGCGTTAAATCGCACGAACGAGGGGGCCAGTTAACAGAACCACTTCTGGAAATCAAGTTATATATCGATTGTTAAGCGCGCTGTATGGCAAGTTGCGCCGTCTTGTTGGAACCAAATGTCGGCGATGTTTAGCTGATTAATTTTTGGAAACAAAAATTCAGTCAGCATGGCTCGATAGAGCGCTGGCCATTTACCGTAACGGCAGCTCCTTCCTCATTTCGAAAGAAATAAGGACCGATGATGCCGCCAGCGTGTAACCGCACATTTCTTTGTCTTGTTGATGGTTTTGAATCAAGAAGAGTAAAATTAGTGCGAAAACGATCAATAATTGCACGAATTGCTTGCTCACTAGGCCGATTATGTTGACCGTAAAATGGACGAAGTGCTCTATGAACTTCGCGAACAGATTTATTTTTTTCAAAGTAAATTTCCACAATTTGGAAGCGTTGTTTTGGCGTTAAACGATTCATGATGACTTACCAAACCTTACTGAACAGAAATGTCAACACAGTTTGACATTCTCAGCTGTCAAACCACAGTTATCGATATCGATAGTTCTCATGCACCTAAAAAAACACCCTTTACTTACAGTTTTAATGAAATTTCAAATTGAAGCAACATAAATCGATTTGTACATTGTATGACAAAGATTGTTGATCGATATATTATAATGTTACATGTAAACCTGGCAACCGCGTAACTCGATTGGTTTCGCATAATGGAAACAGCAACAAAGTAACCCAAT
Organism: Beris morrisii; assembly: GCA_951812415.1. Classification (NCBI taxonomy): domain Eukaryota; kingdom Metazoa; phylum Arthropoda; class Insecta; order Diptera; family Stratiomyidae; genus Beris; species Beris morrisii. The sequence goes on from OX638311.1 coordinate 98,391,465, forward strand.
CAGAAGCCTAGTTAAAGTATATAAGGGGGCGGAGCAAATCGGTCGTGCTCCCCTAATTGAATGTTCTCACATGCACCAGAACAGCGTATAATCCCTGCAAGAAAGCGCTACCCGAAAGTACGCATACAAACAGAAAATTCAATACTGTGACAGCAAAATTTTTCTGGTGTTAGAAGTTTCTTCTAGTGGATGTAACTCGTCTTTATATACTCGAAAAACTGTCATAACATGTTTGAAAAGACCAATGACTGCAACCTGCGACATTCATATTTGAACCTTCAATCCTGGGATATGCTTCTTTATAATTGTTTTTTAAATTATGTGATTATCACATTAGGCCAACCTGCAACTCGGGTACCGCTTTCTTGCAGGGATGGCGCGTGCTGCTAGTGTTTATTGCACATGTACATATATGCAATAAACATTAGCACCACGCGCCACCCGACTTCCCAAAACTAATAGTTGTTTTTCTGCGTCGCAAGAATTTCGGTATCGGTTTCCGTATTTCACCGGGTAACTACCGGTTATCGTTAACCAGGAGTAAAGAAGACGGCAATATTAATAGAAAAGGGTAGAGAATCACACGCATGTACACCGATACGAAGTATATAAGTTAATTTTTGCCCCGAGGCCTAGATAGATAGATTGGAAATAGGGGTTGGTATGGTTAACCTCTGTCACTGCAGCCACAGTTGGGCCTATTGTGACGTCCCCCCGGTTTGACTATGATTCCTCTTCAATCCCTGCGCTTTCAATGAAGCTTAGTATTTTGCGAAGAGGAATGGTCAGGAATTCCGAAATGACGAAGTCTTTTGTGAGTTAAACTCTCACATTCACAGAGGATATGCTCTGGTGTTTCGTCTTCGTCATTGCATATTCTGCAAATTTTAGTCTCAGAGAGACCAATCCTATTGAGATGCTTCCTCATGTGACAATGTCCAGTCAGAGCTCCAACTAGGGTTCGGGTCTGATATCTGCTTAATTTTAGATAATCAGATGTTCTTTTTTCCGAATGTTTTGGCACAAAAAGCTTTGAGTGCCTGTTGCCCGGTGTCAAGTCCCAGTGAATGTCACTTTGCGATTTTTGCCACATTTGAATGTTCATTCTGGCTATGCTTAATGGTGTCCCGAGGCCTATATTTTAACTGAAAGATTATCGGTTAATGTTACGGCGGAGCTCCGGCGGACTTAACCGGTAAATTTCTTGCAGGGAATAATGAAAATTCTCGAAAGCTCTCAAGCTCACTAGAACTGTCCACACACACCACCAACGAACATGCAAGAACACTCTCGACTACAGCCATGTAGTATATAAGCAGGCGAAGCTTTCAGCGAGGGACATAGTAATTTTTATTACGTGGACTGTGACAGTCAACTAGTACGCGAACGTATTAGTGAAAAGCGATCGATAGCGTGTGATCGAGTCAAGCGATATATAAGCCGGCGGTATTGCCATACAGTGTGAAATAATAGTGCGAATAGAATTAAAGTGCGAGTAAATAAATTATCACTTCTTTTGATTTTAAACGAATTGTGTTTTTACTTGAAATCCCGGCGAACCCCTAGCTCGCAACAATATATAATATTTTATATTGGTGTTATTCCATCAAGAATCGCCAAAAATGACGAAATTTGTGACCTTAGGTTTAGGTTTAGTGTTAGTTGTAGTATGTTAAAGTTTTTGCAGAAATGGTGTCCGAGTCCTCTTTGAAAATTCATATCTCTGGTAATTTGTATCCTAGAATAATAAAATAAGGCTTATTTTAAAGGGGAAGGTTGTCGCAATATAACAAAAATACGAAAAAAATTATCCTTGAAATTTTTTTCAAGGATAACGATTTTGTCATTTATTTTTGAATATCTCACAATGCTTTTTTTTTATTTTTATTTTTTTTATATTTGGTAGGTTTTACTGTTTTACGAAACGTACCAAAAAATTAACTTGGGATCTCAATGGGATCGGGGTCAAAAAAATCGAAGAAAATCAGAGCTTCTCAATTATTTTATAGAAAAAGGGTGATTCCATCAAGAATCGCCAAAAGTGTGCCATTACCATCGCTGATTCTTTTGAAAATTTGTGTACTCGAAGAATTAGTGAAAAAAAAAATATGATATAAATTGTTTGTTTCTATCTCATTTTTTTTGTTAGATGTAGTATGTTAAAGATTAAATTATTAGATAACTAAACTAGCCTTAATTGAGAACCACTTATGTTCTTAGATTTTTTTGACCCCGATCGCCTTGAGATCCCAAGTTAATTTTTTTATATGTTTTGAAAACCAGTATAATATACAATATATAAATTTTTTTAAAAAATTGAAGATACGCATTTTGAGATATTCAAGGAGAAAGGAAAAAATCGTTATCATTGAAAAAAACATTGAAGGATAATTTTTATTCGTATATTGCGACAACCTACCCCTTTAAAATAAGCCCTATTTTATTATTCTAGGATAAAAATTACCAGAGATATGAATTTTCAAAGAGGACTCGGGACACCATTTTTGCGAAAACTTTAACATACTATCACTATCAAAAAAAAAATGAGATAGAAACAAAAAATTGAATTTCAATTATTTTTTTCACTAGTTCTTCAAGTGCAAACATTTTCAAAAGAATCGGAGATGGTAAGGTCACAACTTTGGCGATTCTTGATGGAATGACCTATTGATATATTATTGAATTTAACAATGAGTTAGGAAAGTGTGTAAATTTGTAACTTTTTTAGCTGAAGCACCTAATCCTATTGGATTTTCGCCACGGGTAAATCAAAGAAATTTACCTCCGACATTTCCAAGAAGTGCAAAAATTAGGGATCGTCCAACGAGCCTAATTTTTCTTGAAGAATTAGTCCATAGATTGAAATTAGCATGTAAAGTAATTCATCAAAAGGATTACTATTCTGCTTTGGTAAGCTTTTATTTAAAAATAACATTTTATGTGAATAATATAGTTTCCCTTTTCAGAACTTTTTCATCGATTTTAGCAAAAAGTCAGGTCAGTGTTTACTATCGCGCAGTGTTTTGCAAATTCTTTTTTTTGGAAATCGCAGAAAATTTGTGTTTGGTGTTAGTCCCTTTGAAGAATTTTTGAAAGAATCGATTAAGTCGTTCATTGCTCCGCCAGTTCTAATGCCTCGAAATGCTTTAGCTAATAATTTAGAGGTGAAGATAGATGTGATATAATAAAGTACCAATTATAACTGTGTTTATATATTTAACAGGCTAAGAAATACATTGACTCCTTTTTAAAGTACTGCACAAACATGCATACGTTTGTGTATTTTTTGCAAATTTGCGGTTATAACAGGGCTCGACAACGTGATAAGCTGGCTCGATTGATTGAAGAGGGTTTTGGAAATCTTCAAGATGAGGTATTTCTTTTTTATTGGACAATTATATTTTAATCCGACTAAATTCTTTTAGGCCGGACGTGTTGACTCATATTTGAATTTACTATCCCGAGATTCCGATTCGCCAGGACAGCATATTGCGTATTTTGGAACTTGGACTTTATATCATTGTTTACGGGCGATGTCATTGTACTTGCTATCTGGATTTGAACTAGAACTCTACAGTGTTCATGAATTTTTATATATTTATTGGTACGAGTATCTAAGTTGAAAAGATACGTCAATTATCCATTGGCTAATGTTAATTATTTATCAATTCAGGTATTTATACGAGTTTTTATTTGGATTTATCGTAACAGCTTTAAGTCGCGCAGATTCACTGCTATCTGTCCAAGATAATTTGGCAGAACAGCAAAATAAAAACAATCCTAAGCAGCGAAAATCAAAAACGAAGAAAAAGAAACAGCTGAAGCCCTATTTGCGTGAAATTATGTACAATCACGCTATGCAAATGATGAGTGGTGGGTATTACAAAGCTACTAGTGCATTCACCAAAGATGAACGCATTCGACAACCAATGCCGAAATTCGACAACGAAGAAATTCGTTTTAATCATCGATTTGCTCCATTTGCCAATTTAACTAGTCCTCCGCCGATGCCGTATAATGAATTTATTAAAATTCGTACAAATCAATTGCGTTCAACATCAGCTGAACTGTTTTTATCGGCTGCCAATCATTTTCATCAGGCCAGAACGATATTAGAATCAGTTTTAAATCCTGATCAAGAGGTTTGCTCGTTTTGTCTTTACAACTGTAGCCCCTTTATGAATTTAAAACTTTCAGATGATACAGATGATACAAGTGGCAAAAGTAAATTTCGTTGTAACGAATTTATTAGCAAATGGTCACAAACGCGACTCGAAATCACCACCGGAGTTTGATTTTTCACAGCATCGATATTTCCCAATTATTAAATTAAGTTAAGTAGGTTGAGCTTAGTGTAAGTCGTATACCACATACCGTCGGCTTACAAGGAAAAGGCAGTCAGAAATGAAATTTTTAGTAAACCGAATCTTTAGTTTTTTTTTGTAGGGAATCTTGAAATCGCTATTATTCGAGTCATAAATGATGACTTCGTGAACTTTTCCTGGTGAAAAATGCGCGAAATATTCTCAATGTGGTATTAGCTCAAATTAAAGAAAAATCTCTTTAGCGCATTTTCCCTGTAAGTCGACGATATGTTTTCAAATTGACAAATTTTTGAATTGTTTTCAAATATATGAACCGTAGAGACTAATAAATTTTTCTGATATTGTTGCAAGCATTCGTTGTGCTCGGTTCGTTTCTTTTTCGCTCGCTTACTTATTTTGCACGTGTCTCGATTATCGAATTTTATTCTAAAATAGGGTTAGTGCTTTTTGCGCCCGACTTAATTTAATTTTATTGAGTTCGCGCAAAACCCGTTACCTTAATTCTGAAAGTGAACTCGAGTTCGAGGTTTACATCCGTTTGTGATAACCCGTAAGTTTTCGAACGTGACGGATATAATTATGTATGTGTACAAAAACTTTTTCCATGCGAAGTGCGCTAATACACGTTGCGAGATGAACCTAATAAAATTCGTGCAAAGACGAGACTAGAAGTACGAAGAATTCAAACATAACAACATATTACATTCATAATTTAGTGACCTGAAAGGACATAAAGTACATGTAAATAACTAGAATTTGATAAGTTAAGTCTAGGAAGGATTATCTTTTTATTTCAGTTCTAGTCCGGACCCTGGGGAGACTGGATGCAAGTTCTGCTGTGCTCTTTTTGAATGGATGGTGTCTTCTGTTTAGTGTAAAGGAAAGTGCATCAGTAAATAAGTGGTAGTAAAGGTAGTGAACTCAGTGGGACTTAGTATATCTGGAAACAAGTTCAAACAACTTAGACGCGAGTTTAACACAAGTGCAGTTTCGGTTAACGGGTTTTGGCACCACGCGGTGCGGCGGCCTAGTAGCTGCCATTTAATTGTTTCCCTATCTTGGTGATGTCAAAACAAAAAGCAAAAACTTACAATTCCGGAAATCGGTTCCAACCGCTAGAAGATGATACTCCCTTAAATGTTAAAGCACCCAAGCGTTCCTGCGAACGTACCTTCCCTGGGCTTACCATACTGGAACGAACCGAAGATGACATCGCTCGTTACCTTATTGTATCATCAACGGATAAAAAAGATGATGTGCCTGTACGCATCAATACTTTCAATCCCTTCCGAATCAATAAAGTTTTGAAGGGAATATCCACATCGATCCTAGAAGTTAAGGCTATGCGCTCAGGAGATCTACTTCTAAAAGTCCCATCGCGTGCAACAGCAAATCTCTTCATAAATGCAACCAAAATAGGCGACATCAATGTAAAGATTACATATCACAATGGCTTGAATTCGGTTCAAGCTAGATTTTTCTCCCGGAACACTATACCGATCGACGAAGAAACACTCTTAAAAGAATTGGAAGATCAGAATGTCGTACGCGTTAGAAAAATCAATAAACGAGTTGGAGACAAATTTATTCCGACTGGAGCGGTCATAGTCACCATTGACAAAATCCGTCGACCGGATTTTATTAAGATCGGGTGGGAAAAAGTTAAGCTCGAGGAGTATATCCCAACCCAATGCGGTGTTCTACCTGTCAAAAACTGGGTCACACGAAAAATCACTGCAGAAATGCAGAAATCTGTGCCGAATGCTGTCTACCACTTCACACAACACCTTGTATCCACTGTGTTAACTGCGGGTCTCACAAACCATTTGACCAAAACTGTCCTTCCTTTCTGAGTTATAAATCGGTAAATAAAATTATGGCAGATAACAGATGCACAGCCAGGGAAGCCTGGATGACCTTCAACGCAAATCCCAACTTCCATCTAATCAAGCCACCAGCTAACAGAAGCCTACCAACACCAACTATAGCCGATATTGTTAAAAATAGCGGTATCAAAGAGAGCGCTGCAAATACTGGAAACGATACACAGCAATCCAGTTTACCATCACCAACACGCAGGCAAACACCTGTCACTACGCCATTAACAAACCCACAGCTATCAACTCAACCAGAGCCTCCTATATATGAAAGCCGTCGGGTAGAATCTCGCACTCACACATGCATAGGCCATGGGTGACCGACTGTTTCACTTCTATACCAGGCACTTTGTTCTAAATAGGGTAATGTTCAGTACGATAAAATTAATATTAAATTAATTATTTTGTGCGGTCTCCAGTAATAATTGCAGATTTACATTTCTTGGGGACATAATAGAAAGACAGTTTTTAGATGTGTTTCAGTATTCCCATACAGATTTTCACTCGAAGACTGGAAGATGGCACAAACATTTTGCGGTATGTCACAAAAAAAAGTTTACTGAATTAATATATTGTTATGAATTTAGTAGATGGTTCTGACTTCTAAAGCCTTTGGCTATGGAAGAGAAGTACTTACCCAACTGCCTTTGCAAGCAGTAAACTATCGAATCGAGTAGTCTCCATTGCTTGGAGCCACATTAATTCTAACTATTGGTCAAGGTTATCCATCCGAAGTCTGGATTAATACACATTTCTGCAGAAATGCCCGATTACTCCGCCCAAAGGTGGCCTCCAATAAGTTTTAGGAATAATTTATATAGAAAGTAATAGTCGAAAGTTCTAATATGGAACTCAAAAATCCAATAGTTTCCAGCATTTATTCAGAAATGAAAAATCAGAATACGTCGTAAATTATAGCTTGCTTAACTCATGTAACTTCCCAAAAGTCTTCACTGGATTGAGGAAAGGAAAACAAACTTGTGCGTGGAATAAAACAAAAGAAAAGCTTCTATTAAAAAATTATTTTATTATTATTTTTAAATAAATTAATTAATAAATAACAAAAATACTGCTTTTAATTTAAATAACCATATATTGAATGAAATGACCAGAAAATAAAACAAGAAAAATAATGTTAAGCATTAAAAATACCATATATAATTCAATAGTAACCGATAAAAAAGGAAAAAACCAAAATAAATAAAAGCATTGTAATTAATAAAAAGCATTGTAAATAATAAGATAAACATAAAAAATTAATGTTTAACTAAATTAACATAAATATATCACATAATTCATTTTATTAATAATCTATCGACATTTTTTATTAAAAATTTAAAATTTTTCGAGTTGCGGAATGAGTCCGATAAAAAGGGAAAAAAAATAAAATAAAGCATTGTAAAAAATAAAATAAATATAAAAATTAATGTTGTAACTAAATTAACATAAATATATCACATAATTCATTTGAAATTGTTTAACTAAATTAACATAAATATATCACATAATTCATTTGATTAATAATCTATCGACATTTGTTATTTAAAATTTAAAACTTTTCGTGTTTTTGTACTTCTGCTGAAGTCAAATAATTCGGCAAATTCGGGAAAATCCTCGGCATGGCACCTTCACGCAATCTACAAAACTTTAACGGACGACCAAGGTCTCGCCCGTCAACATGCTTGGTTTTAATCACGTCACAGTCAGAAAAATGTTTAATACACACGTAACTAAATTTGGTGGGATTCCAATTATCGACTTGATCCAGGCAGCTCGTTGATCTTCCTCTGTTGGAAAGGAGAACGTCACTATGGGTTTCTCTCCCTCCCCAATAGTGCCACAATAATTGGACCGGCATCCCGAAACGCAACACTTCCTCGCCATGGTGATGATCTTTGAAATGAGAAAACATGAAACTATTATAGATTGGTAGTTTTGGATAGTTAAATAACTCATACTTACTTATCCTAAAGATAATAAAGAATCGATTCCAGTTCGTGTGTGCCGTCCAATGATCCCCAGGGTGTCCTGTTTGAGGCAAATAATGTTTCTTGTTATCTTATTCTAAACTAGTTATGCGTTACAAGCCCAAAATGAAGAAAAGTTATTTCATTGTATTTAATTATTAAGTGACAATAAAATGGTGCAAGAATTGAAAAAAATGGAAAGCAATTAGAACTGGCTGCGTACATATCTTTCAATTTTATATAAAAAAGGAAAAAATCTTGGAATTGACTAAAACTCAAAAATGAAAATGACTATTTTTCATTTATTGTCCCTTCACTTTGAAGCCATATTCCGTTTGTTTCAGTCCCCGCACGACCTGAAATTTAAAGATATAGCCATTCAAAAATTTACAATTTTTTACTATTTTTGCGTCAGCTGGACCCACCGCCGACTTAAACTCAGGCCGCGCACATATGACAGTTCATCGTGAGAAATGCCTCGTTTTTTATGTGAGATGTGACTCACGGATCAAAACGAGAAAATATACCAGTTCATTGGAGAATCTTTTTTGGAACGAATTCGTAACAATATTTTATTATATCAAAGCGCGGTGTTTTAATACAAATTTTTGGAATTGGAATCTAGAGTCGATACTGAATAACAAATGTTCAGAATCATAGCAATATGCAATGCGTTTCATGTAACAAAAATTATCTTTCAAAAAATAAGCAATTTAATTGCACATTTTTTAAATGGTGGGATGCCGACATTGCTGAAAATTGCGATATTTTTTTCAACCTAATTTTTTCTATGAAAACTCAATTCCAGATGAGAAAACTAGTCTAATTCTCATTTTTAAATATGTTTATAAACTATTTAACTTTGCTTTGCCTAACAAAAGCTTGCACTTTAATAGAAAACTTGGTTTTTATCATCCAAATCATGCACCCGCCATACAAAATTGTTGCGATTTGTATGGAGCTGTCATGTTTGTTATGACTCTGATTTTTTATGTTCAATTCAGCTGCGCGGCTATAGTTCAGAGGGCTCTGCTGGACCTCAAAATGACATTTTTGGTGGCAAAAAGGTAGTTGGAGCGAAAAGGGAGTTTTAATCACCCAAAAACAAGAAAAGAGAACAAATGTACATCGCAAAATGATGCACCCACCCACCAGTGGGTACACCCGAAATGGTTTCATGATGTAGCTAAAACATGAAACATCCATACTGTATTTCTCCATTTGCAGGTTGGAACGGATGACAACTCTTTTACCTGCAAATGAAGTTATTTCGAAGAACTTGTCACCCAAAAACAATAAATTCTGTAAAACTTTTCAAACTTTTGCCGCCATTTAATGGTTTGCTTCAGGAATTCTGATGTGGAACAAATCCACAAAAGTTTGAATATGGCAATTCTGGTGCCACCAAAAATGTCATTTTGAGGTCCAGCTGACGTAAAAATAGTAAAAAATTGTAAATTTTTGAATGGCTATATCTTTAAATTTCAGGTCGTGCGGGGACTGAAACAAACGGAATATGGCTTCAAAGTGAAGGGACAATAAATGAAAAATAGTCATTTTCATTTTTGAGTTTTAGTCACCTTGAAGAGATTTACTAAAAATAAAATTCTGAACATTGTAAACATTTCTAGTCTAACCACACTTTTTGGCCGCAAAATATTTTCATAAGTTTCCTCTAAATCAATTGCGAATTCGCAAAAGTTTTAAAGCGAAAATGAAGTACAGACTTGAAATGTTTACATTTTGAACCAATTTCACTTGTAACTTATCACTAAATTAAAATAATTGCACAAAACTTACCCACGATATCCAAAGCGCACTTCCCAGCTACCACACGAAAACCGAAACTGTCAAATATGGAATGGTCACCCACGCACACTATCTTACAACCTACCCGACGGCTTTCATATATAGGAGGCTCTGACTCAACCAACATCCATCAGTAAAAATTACACTTCGAATCCAACGCATACCAATATTACACCTTCCTCCTCTAAATCTACCGAACTTCCCACTAATACCGTTCATAATATTCAAACTTCTACCTCAGCTTAAAAAAAAACTGCCAAAAACATAGACAGCCAAACAGTCCCACCTCCACAACACCCTCCCCCCGCATCCTCTTCACCGTCACCGCTAAACTCAACACCGACAAAACCAACTCCAATAACCGCATTTTACAAGCATTTTGAAGAATTTGAAACGCTGATGTCCTCAGAAACAGTAAAAACCAGAACAATTTCCGTAAATACTACTATCGAAACATCCCCCGATGACATTCATATGGAACATTAACCACACAACCCTTATCCCCATACAGTCCAGTACCAATATTGACTATGCTACCTCTCAACCTATGCATCCTCCAATGGAATATTCAGGGGTTTCTTAATAATAAACATGCACTAGAACGTCTTATTTCATGCCATAATCCAGACGTTATAGTACTACAGGAAACGCACATCCCAAACTCATATCCCAAACTCATCTACTAAATTTTTCAACATCCCCAATTATACTCCTTTCCACCACAACGCCAGAAGCGGCATTGGCTTCCTCCATTCCAACCCTCCATACACCCATCACTTCCAACTCTGATCTCCTCCACCTCACCATCACTTTATCCCTACAGATCGATGTTCAGATCACGAACGTCTATAAGGAAATAAACGTCAACCTCAATGACAGTGTGCTGGACGGAATCCCCTCAGCTCAGGGTAGGCAGCAACAGGTTCTAGGGGACTTTAACGCGGCTAACACACTATGGGGATCCTCCGCATCCTCCTTAGCTGGACACGTAATAGAAGACTATGCGAACACCCTCGGACTGGTTATATTAAATGATGGAACGCCCACTCTATTCAACACAAGAAACACTTTCACTGCTGTAGACGTCTCAATGGCTTCACCAGACTTAGCTGCTACTCTTATGTGGCGAATCCAACCGCCAGAATGCAGTGACCACATACCCATTGTATTAACCGCAGCTTCCTCAAATGCCGTGCCCCGCAAGTTCGTACCAAGGTTTAATGAGGATAAGGCCGACTGGGACCTGTTCCGTGCAACTACCAAGAAAATTATGGCTAAACACTACATTGGCAAGGACACAAATCAAGAAGCAGCGATTATAAAGAAGATTGTCAGGTCCGCCGCAGCAGCTGCAATTCGCGTCACCTCAAAATCCTCAAACAAGAAGAACCCGGTCTGGTTCACTCCGTATATTGCCCAGCTGGTGAAACTAAAAAATTGCTCTTGGAATGATTTCAAACGCAGACCCACTACTCCGAATGCCATAATCTACAGGAAAGCAAGAGCCAAATTGCGGTGGGAATCGAAACTTGCCAAACGTACTTCCTGGACAAATTTCACTAACTCGCTCTCTCCCACGCTTGACTCCCGCACACTGGGGAAAAATCAAATTTATTAAAGGCAATATAATGCAGTCCAATTTTCCACATATATCCGATGGAAACGGAACAATATCCGACACAAAACTAATAGCCGAGAAATTTGCAAAGGCATGGTCGGAATACAGTGCCAACGACACATTTCCGCAACCGGTACTAGAGGAAAAGGATCGAATTAAACAAGGAATTCTACCACCTCAAATCTTCACCTCCTCCTGCGTGGGAGAACCTATTATCTCTGATGAGATCCGTATGGTCCTTGCATCTGTCAAGAAAAATTGCCCCGGAACGGATAAGATTACTTATAGAATGCTGCAGGAAGCTCCTCCGGAGCTGCTAGATCGTCTCTGCCGACAGTACCTTACCATCATTGCCACGAGCATTTTTCCACAAGCATGGAAAACTGCTGAACTAAGACCAGTTCCTAAAAAGGGAAAAAGTCCGCACTCTTACGATGGCTACAGGCCTATATCTCTGCTTCCGGTTCTTTCAAAAATATTTGAACGAATAATTGCGAGACGAATCGCATGGCTCGTTGAATCGAAGTTAGAAGACGCTCAACATGGCTTTCGCTCGCGTCGTGGTGCTCACACGATCCTCCACTAGCTTCAACACTGCCTTGCCATCAACTTGCAAGACACGAAACATAGTGTTCTTCTTTCGATAGACAAAGAGAAAGCCTTTGACAGAGTTCTGATGACACCTATCATCATGTAGTTGAACATCTGGGGCATTCCCGCCAGTATTTCATTTCCGTCCAACAGGACCATCCAGGTTCAGGTAGACGGTTACTCATCCACAAACAAGAGCGTCGAAAATGGTGTTCCGCAAGGGTCCCCACTATCAGTCGTCCTATATAATATATATATATATCAATAGTTGCTTTCTAGACATATTGAAGCGAGAACAATTAAACTAGACTACTTTGGTGTCTACGCCGATAACATCTATATCGTCGCATCCGGTCAACCACAGGAAGTCAACGTCATTTTACAAAAGGCATATCGCAAGCTGGATATGTGGGCACAGGGAGTAGGAGCTATAATCCCTTCCAACAAAATGGAGGCCTTACACGTGTGTCGCAAAGCGAAATGCACAGCTACCAGTATCCTCTTACATGAGAATTACACGTCTCTTACAAGGGAACTACGTGTTCTTGGAGTCATATACACGAACAACCTCTCTTGGAACAAACGAATAGAACAGCTTTGTACCAAACTACAAAAGACGAATAACGCCATGAAAATGTTATGCTCCAAAAACCAAGGCCCACATATCGAAACGGCGCTGGACATCACTAATAAACTCGTCAATGGTACTCTCCAACACGGAATTACCATATATGGACATACTACAGCAACCAACCAAAATAAAATCAATATAGCTATCAACAAGTGTTATCGAACTGCAACCGACACTCCAATCCACACGAGTGGAAGCACTCCGCATCGAGGCCAGTTTCACTGATTTTAAAAATTTTGTTATCACTAAGGGAGTTAAACTCGCTTGCAAGGTACTTGTTCAACGCAGCAATCCGCTTCACCTGATCCTGGCTAGAGAGTTACAAAATCCAACACCTGAGTTCCCAAATAAAGGACCCCAATCTACGATTTACGCAATGGCGCAGTGTCTAATTCGTCACCATCCTCCCCTACCAATGACTGACGATTTTGAAGTATGGGAAACCTGTCCACCATCTTGGAGCATCAACAATAAAAACATTGAATTCAGTCTCACTGCCTTTTCAAAAGGTTTTACAGCTCCCAATGTCTACAAAAACATTCATCATGCAGACATCAGTTTACATCCCGATGTATACAACATTTACACGGACGGATCTCACATCTTCGGCTCAACTACCTACGCCATAGTTCGTTCACTTGGTACTGGCTCTCCAGAAACCATTCAACAAGGACTGCTTCCTTTAGGCTGTGGAAGCTACATAGCTGAAATGACCGCAATTTATCACGCATTATCTATTGCCAACTCAATTTCGCAAAACAGCAAGATATAGACCGACAACCTTACTATCTTGCAAGCCATAAGCAACCACAACAATAAATGTCACTATTGAACTACTCCGTGATCGCCTCAATAGCACAAAAAATATATCACTTGCCTGGCTCCCAGGACATGTGGGAATTCCGGGTAACGAGAAAGCTGATAGTGCAGCAAAAGAAGCTCATTGTCTGCCTCTCATTATGGACACGCCTCCTTTACACCTGCTCATGTGGTATGTCTATAGAGAAATCATATGAGATGCTGCAACCGCAGCATGGGATAGAAGCAACTCATTTCTACGCTACCACAACCCCGCAACGACTCGACCAACTTACAATTACGACTTCACTAGGCCTGAATGCATCGCCTTCATGAGAACACGAGTAGGGAAACCTCTTTTCTCAGTCATACATAACTACAATCAAACACCACCAGAGACATGCATCAACTGTCGAACACAGCATATACTAATTGAATGTCCACTTTCAAAGATTTTCCAAACCTCCACGAACGACCCTTTCACTCGTCTCCAAGACATAGTCACCCGCAGTGACAGGAATAAGTCTTATGAGGACGCTCACAACGTTTGGACTAAAGTTTAAAAATATAATTATATGGAATAACTGAAATTTATCACTTGCACTAATCTTACTTTTAAGAATAATGTATCTCATGTATATACAGGGTGTTTGGCTCTCCGTGTGCCACCTTGTAAGGGGTTATTCCTTAATATATTTGGAGAAAAAAATTGTTCTACAGGGTGGGTCAATTTTTAATATTAGTGGAGATACAGGGTGGTTAAGAAAAGTGTTTTTGACCGGTACCCTCACTCACTTAAAACGTTATATCTTGAAAACGAATAATCACAAGGCAAAGAGTTATAACTCGTTTTTTAGGCAATCGAATTACCTTTCATTTGATGTAACAGTCTAAATTGTACCTGCACTCAATCTTGAGATATTTACTCGAAAACACAAATTTTTGCAACGTGAACCCTTAAAATTCATTGATCAATTTAGTTTTTCTCAGAAAACCCCATTATAAAAATGTCATTTTAATTTTATTTTTTTATGAGCCGTATTATTACCTACAAAATTTGCATACATGTGTATGAGTTACGATTAACATTTTGGAAGTAACAGGTAAAAATACATATCGCATAAAAATTAAATATTTAAAAGTCAGTGCCATAAAGTGGGCCTCGTCCAAGAATCTGTTTAATTTGTCGGTAGTACTGAAGTATTTTTATTGCACATTTATTACTATTTAAAGTATGAAGGAAAACAATGAAATGTAATACCCTGGATACACAGCTCGTATACAAATCATAATATCGTCAATATCACCAGTGTATCACCCAATAATACTCATATAGTACGTCAACAAGCTGATATCTACATACTATTCAACCTGTTTCCTTGTATATAAATTCGATAATTTTAGCTGATATAGCCTTCTTTTAACTGAAATTCTAATGAATGGCAGTTGTGGATTTTTCTATCCTTCCGGCAGGTAGAATTTTTTAAGCGGTTTTGATTTTTGTGTGCGATGTGATGGTCCGGTTTCTACAAGTATAACATGTATGGGCTGTGTATCATGCCATCTTGTATTGCATATCATGATTTGAATAATGTAATTTGTATACAAGCAGTGTATCCAAGGTATAAGTGAATTTCAACATAATTGATGCTTTTACCAGGATGTGGTAGGTAATACTGGGTGCGGTACTATGCCTTTTTTAATAGGGTGCCTTACAAAATAAAAAGCCTATAAAAGCAAAACTACCTTCATATTCTTATCAGTTTTAGTTACGTTGCTAAAAGAAGAAGGTATTAGTAGAATTAAAAAAATTATTTCAAAATGCCTCAGTACTCCAATGAAGAATATGCTGACATTGTGTTAATTTATGGAGAGTATCGCGGAAATGGACGAGCTGCGCTACCATCAGAAACATCCTCATCGACGGACACCTGACAGGGGAGTATTTCCAGGCGTTTACAGGAGAATTAGGGAAACTGGCAGCGTTAGAACAAGCAGAGTAAATGCAAATCCTAATACTATCACACACCAGTACAGGGATTTCGTGTTGGGGTTTCACACCAGAAACCCTACTGACGCCGGAAAACAACCAACATTTCAATCAAATTTGCTTCTATGGTAGCTTACCATGAACAAATTCCATTCTTAATATCAAAGTTTAGTTTATAAAGTAATTTAAAAATAGGGAAAATTTCTTACATCACTTTTTCGCTTGTGCGTTAAGGCCGGTTTACATGGCGGTTGCAAACATTTTTTACTGAGATTGAATTTCAATGGAGTAGAAGCAACCACTGCAAAAAAAGTTGGCACAAACACATTCGCAGAAATATCGTCAATATTTTTTGCTGGATACGATATCTGTTCGTTTCACTCCTGATCAGTTTCTCATTAGAGATTTTCCTTCTCCCTCACAATCTCAGCAAAAATTGTTTGCAACCGCCATGTAAACCGGCCTTTATCCCGAAGTTCAATTTCACTGAAGCTCCTCGTATTTCCTGCGAAATGAAACTGAGGAAGAACCAAAATAGATGAAACACTACACTTACCTAGATTATCCCTGTGGCCAGCGTAACTAACATCGCCCGAAATTAAGCCACGGATGACACGAAACAACACCTAACATAACAAATAACATAACACATCGAACACGAAACACAACATTGCACGTAACTTAAACACTTCGTGATCAAGGTAAACAAACAACACTAAATGTTAACAATCACAACACCGACAAATCTAGAGAAATGTGACATTTCGAACCGGAACCCGTCGGCGGAGGCGGTGTACCTGTTTCAAAATTGATAGTCGGTAAGGTAGTTAATTGAGAGCGCAAGAATGCAAGAGGAGAAAAACGATCGTTAACCTTTGAAAATCGTAAAATTAAGCGCGAGTAACCGTCAATTTTAAGCTCTGCGAGTTTTCGCTGCAAGTGAAGGACGCAAAAACGGTCTCTTTGAATAGTGTCGGCAGAGTGTGATGGTGAACATTCTAAGAGTGAGCTGAGTGAGTTTTTTTTTAAGAATTTTAAAACGGTGACTGCACGAGGAATAGTAGCAGGTAGGGTAATACGAAGGAGTTGAACAACAGGAAGTAGGAGACAAATCAACTCGAGAATTATATTTTAAAATCATCCAAGGAGCTGTAACGATCCGTCCATGGAACTGAACCCATCCAAAAAATTCCTCATGAATTCACCATGAATACATGCGCAGGGAGATTTCCAAGCACAATCAACTTGACGCCGGAGATCGAAAATTAATTGCCCAAGCGGCATCGCGAGTAATGGAATTCCTTTTCTTCACAGATGACCTAAAAATTTATAAATGTATTTAGTGTATGAATGTATTTAGTGTTTAGAGTCGTTTTGCCTATGTCCTGCTTTAAAACAGTTGTAGAATCAAACTGCTGACCTCATTCAGCAATTGTTAGAGAATTCGTCCCGCATCGACGCAACGCGCATCACGCTACTCGGCCAAAAAACTGAACTCGATCTCCCTGTACTACGGCAACGTAAGTGGCATGCGGTCTAAGGCTAGACAACTGTATATCTCTGCTGCCGCCTCTTGTTTTGATGTTATCTGCATCACTGAAACGTGGCTTTGTAAAAACTTCAGAGACGCCGAGTTGTTTGATGGCGATTATCAGATCTTTCGTCATGATTGTCATCTTGACATCCAGGATGATCCGGTTGGCGGCGGAGTGCTTTGTGCAGTAAATCGGAAATTCACTGCTGAAGTAGTTGATATTCCAGAAGCTAACATCATCGAGTTGTTCTGCGTTGCGCTGACTTTTAGCGACAAAAAAAAATGTGTATCATCGCGACGTACATCCGTCCATGTACGTTATCTTCAGTATATGAATCCGTTTTCAACGCTACGGATAGAATCTGCAATTGTATGCGACCTTGCGATGAACTACTCGTTCTCGGAGATTTAAATTTACACTGGTAACGTGGTCCCGATCCGGAGATGAAGATTGCCTTATCCCGTCCTTCTCCTCATGTCCTAGACAGTATGAACAATTTATGGACTGCATGCTTTCAACAGGCTTGCACCAGATCAACACGAAAGCTAATACCTCTGGACGATACTTGGACCTTGTTTTCTCTTCCGATGTAACACAAGCAACAGTCAATCATTGTACATCACCACTGTTACCGAATTCGAACCATCATCCAGCACTTCACGTTGTTCTTAATTTTGATGCACGAGCTAATCACTTACTTCCTTCTAAAATAACATATGGCTACAATTTTAATAAAGTCGATTTTTCTGCTTTAAATCGCGACATCTCTACATGTGATTGGTTGTGTGTACTAAGTGAGCCGGATGTTGAAACTGCCACTTTAAACTTTTGTAACACGATCTTTGGTAGTTTCGCGCGATGTGTACCGGTCACATCTACTAGACAGCCTAAGCGTTTACCGTGGTTTGACGATGACCTGATACATCTGAAAAATTTAAAAACGAAAGCTTGGAATACATATTGTCTTTTAAGGATTAATTGAGACTACGTTTCCTATTCAACCTTACGCGACCTGTCAATAATGTTAAATTATCGATTAGGGAAAAACCTGAGCGGTTCTGGAATTTCGTCAGTTCAAAAAGGAATTCCGACGGATACCCCGCTTCTATGTCTTTTCATGATGTGGTCAGCGATGACCCTTTAGTCATTAGCAACTTCTCCGGGAACTACTTTCGTGCTGCTTTCACTTCTTCTAACTGTGATAATAGTGTTAAGGATCATAAACACTTGACAAAATTTCCTTCTACTTCATTGGAGATGAAGGATTTGTATATAGACGAAGCTACTGTTTTGAAATTTATCTCAAATGTTGCAGATAGTTTTTCTGTTGCTCAAGACGGCATCCCTCCAAGCGTTCTAAAACGATGCAGCTCTTTCCTAGTAGCACCCTTGTGCTATTTATTCAATTCTTCTCTTCGTGCAGGGGTATTTCCCAGTTCATGGAAATATTCTACTATTAAGCCGTTATTTAAGAAAGGTAAGAGAATGGATGTACGAAATTATCGGCGTGTCGCCAACCTTTCTTGTATTTCGAAGCTTTTCGAGGCTATTGTTTGTGATGTAATGAATTTTCATTGCAGATCAATTATACCATAAGTACATCCCAACATGGATTTACTAAGGGTAGGTCTACTACCACAAATTTAATGGAATTTGCTAATTTTTCCATTAAAGCGATTGAAGGTGGAAATCAGGTGGACTGCATTTACACTGATTTCAGCAAGGCGTTCGACAAAATGAATCATTCCATCCTGACTTATAAGCTACAATTATTGGGTTGTACAGCCACCTTTATTAATTGGATCAGTTCATATCTCGCACTCAAAAGGTGTTTTTTCGTGGAGCCCTTTCATCCGATATATATATAATACTTCTGGAATACCTCAGGGGAGCCATTTGGGTCCGCTTTTATTTATCCTGTTCATTAATGACGTGAGTTTGGTTCACTCCCACTCTAAAATTTTAATGTATGCTGACGATGCAAAAATTTTTCGTAATGTAAGAAACTAATGAGGCTGATTGTTCTCTTCTTCAGAGTGACTTGCAACGCTTTTATAACTGGTGTACACATTGAATTGTATGCCTTTGAATATTAGTAAGTGTATCACTGTATCATTCTCTAGAAAGAAAACTCCAGTTACATTTGATTATAGTTTGTTGAGTTGTCAAGCGACAACTCATAAATTTCCGCTGAGCGGTTGCGCTCAGAACTCAGCATTACGCTGAGTTGTGACCGCACCCGCAACTGCCACCAACTGAGCGGCAGCAAATAAAAGGACCCGTTATTCGGTAGAGGCCGGAAGCGGCAAGTGAACACGAGGAGAGTTTGGACCCGGGAAGCGCGCGGCAATTCGGTGAGGAGTCTGCCACAATATCACGAGAATTAAAAATAAATAAATATCGGCCGTAAATCGTGTTAAAAAAGTGTCGAAAAACATGCAAAAAGCCTAAGTGGAGCGTCGCGATAAAAACGCCTGTGCCCGCTGCGACCCCCGTGATATGAGTGCTCGCCTCCGTCGGAAAAAAAGAAAAATTTGGTGAAAGTTTTCGAATGTCGATAGAAAGATTTGAATCAAAAAAGGAACGAAAAAGAATTTCGTCTTCACTACGCGGTTTTCTCTTTGTTGAGTATGAGGAAAATCTTCTAGTTACGGGTTGAAAAAAATTCAGAAAACCTTTCATAGCGTGCTGGCGATCACGATAGAAAAAGTGCTCAGTTCTCTTCAGTTTATAATTTTGTATTTTAAATTTTTCTTGTTTCTCGTTTTAATTCCGATCGCGTATTGTACGGGATTTTTGTGTAGTTGTGTGGAGGTTGATGAGTCGTCGACCAAAAAGCGAGAAACCCTAAACAAATCAGATAATAACAGGGAATCTTCCTCTAGTCGGGGCAAGAGTTAAAACTCATTCGGAAAGTATTAAAGGCTCGTAAAGCTGAAAAGTCGCGGAATTTTCATTTCGTGAAAAAAATTCAATTTTTTTGTTTCGTTTACTCTGATCCTCTTTCAAGTGAAATTTGGGCACGTTGATTGTAGTGACTACAGAACCAAGTTGATTCGGTCTATTCGTGTATCGCGTCTCTAAATGAACGGATGAAGATGGAATTCCCGTCAATCGGATGTGTAGGACAAGTTGCCTCAAAGTCCTAATTTGCTCTCGACTTTTGCATAACCTGAATGGTCAAATTTGACACCGTTTCGAAACATTTTTCGCGAAAAATCGCCTGAATCAAACGAAATCAAACGCTTCGCGTGTATTTCCGTCGCGATAATAAGAATAATGAATTTAAATAAAAAAATTAAAAGAATTAAATTTAAAATGAAAATGAAATAAAATAAATAATAAATTAAGATAATAAATAATTATAAATAAAAATAAAAATCCCCGTTAAAATAGAAATAATAATTAAAAAAGAAAGAAAAAAGTTAAGTTTAGAATTAAAAGTCTTAAATACCAATAAAAATGAATAACCTAACTTAAAAGAAAATAAATTTGGAATAAATAATTAATAAAAAAATGAAATAATTAAATAACTAAACAAAAATAAGATAATAAATAACTAGAAAAAATAATTAATAAAATGAAATAAAATAAGAAAAAAATTAATTAGAGTAAAGTAATATAATTAAATTAGAAAAATCATAAATAATAAAAAAAGAAATATATGAATAAAAATAATATAAAATAAATTTAAATTACTAAAAATAAATAACATGACTGACAAGGACAGGACGGACGAAACTTAAGAAAAAAAAAATATAATAGATTAAATAACAATTTAAAAATTTGGTGAAAAAGAATCTAATGGGGTGAGTTTATTTTTTTTTCCTATATTTTTTTATCATTTTTTTTGGCAATATATTTTTGGTGTATTCTTTTACTTTCCAGATTTTTTTTTGGTTATATATATTATGGTTATTTTTTTTGTATTGCAAAGATGATTAAAGGCTAAAGGCCAGTTTTAAAATGAACCCAATCGTCTAAGCCCCAATCCCTGAACCTCAATAAGGGGCCATGACAAAGTTGTTTGTTTGGACAGTCATAGCTGAGGTAGGGTGGGCAGGCAGGGCGCTATACCACCTAAGCGCCCTGAAAAATCGCGAAGTCGCGCAATCCACCGCTTCTTGGTCTTTCACGACCTATTGGGGAAATAGTCCCAATTTTAAATAACCCTGGAGTAAGCCGACACGAAATTTTTTGTTGTACAGGCCAAGGGTTTATGGTCTGAAATCTGGGCAAGAACCCCCCCACAACTGCCGTAGCTAGTCCCGGCCACCAGCAAGCGTGTCGCTTCCGCTCGGATTTCAGCCACCAATTCAGACGTAGGAATTTGCCCACTCTTTCCTGAACCTTCCTTTCCCTCGAATATTTTGACTTTTTCAAGTCGAAATATTCACTCCAAGGCCTCCGATCACAACAAGTTTAGAAGGAAACCCATTATATGGAACTGACAAACTTAACGATTTAGGGGTATATTTTAGTAACGAAGTTACTTTTAATGATCATTTTGATTATGTTGTCGGTAAGGCTAACTCCGTCTGGGGCTTTGTGCGAAGATGGTGCAAGGATTTCAATGATCCGCATATTACAACAATGTTGTACTGCACTTTCGTCCGTTCTATTTTGGAATATGCCTGCTCGGTATGGACTCCATACTATGAGGTTCATACAAATAGAATTGAGTCGGTTCAGAGAAGATTCTTGTGATTCGCACTTAAAGGTCTTCCTTGGCAAGATTCACTGCATCTGCCTCCTTACCATGAGCATCTTAAGCTCCTTCCGATGGAGTCGTTGGTTGATAGACGAGATGTCCTTAGAGCTGTTTTTGCTTTCAAGGTAATTTCTGGTGATATCCCCGTCATTGCTGGAAGCCGTTACTTTCAAAGTTCCATTTCGATCCTTGAGAGACTATGTGTTGCTGGGTATTCCTCACCATCGGACAAATTACGGCCAACATGAACCAATCACATATCTTTCACGCATTTTTAATTATATTTACAGTCAAATTGACTTTAACATTTCTGTTCATAAATGTCTGCCTGGTGTTACAAGATAATTTAGATAATTTATTAACTTGTTGTGATGATAATTTATTATATCTGAATGTGTCGAAGTGCAACTACATTATCTTTTGTAAAACTAATTCTGTTATTACATATTATTACAATTTGAACGGTTCGCCTAATCTAATATGTTAAGGTTATTAAAGATCTTGGTATTTGGTTTGATGACTCCCTCACGTTCAGACATCATTATGCAAGAATATGTAACTCTGCTCGGCGGATGTTCGGTTTCCTATCACGAATCACGAAAAAATTTTCCAATATTTTCACGCTCAAGTATCTTTATTGTAGCTTAGTTCGTTCTCAACTAGAATATCTTTCACCAATCTGGAATCTTTATTTTCAAGTCCATGGTGGTCGAATTGAAACAATCCAACATAAGTTTTTGAGACTCATAGCTTTTAAGCTTCACATTACTGTTGAAAATATAAGTTATGACGATCTACTATCTACCCTACGATTTTCAACCTTGGCTAACCGAAGAGAAGAGAAGGTTATTTTATAATATTTTCTCAGGAGCGCACCGAGAAGGACAATGACGAATATTTGGACGAATTAATTAAGCCAAAACATTTTGTTCCCGGTTGAAATTGCGTGCAGTTGCTTATTAATGGCGGAGCAACATGGTTTTATTCGAAGCCTTATAACACTGACTTTCGTAGGCTCGAAAGAAATCTCACTTCTTCACCAAAATGGAGAATAACTTTCACTATGTTTCGTTGCGTGATGGGAAAACGGAAGACTGGGACAGGTATAAGGCTAGTCTCAGGGTCTTTAAATACAAGATTGGGAAGTTTAAACGGGAGTCGTGGAAGAATTTCTGCATTTCAGTAGGTGAATATAGCGAGGTGTCTAGGCTCCGGAAAATACTTTCTCAGGGGTCGAGTCCACCTAGCTGCATTAGGCGGAGTGACGGGTTGTGGGTGGAGACTAGTCAGGAGACTTTGGAGCTCTTGATGTCCACTCACTTCCCAGGTAGTACACTGGTGGACCCCTACTCCGTGAATAGGAAGTTCAACTCTGAGAACAACTTGGTTGTACCGGAGGGCATGGAAGATCTCCTGGGCTATAAGCACTTTCGCTCCCTTCAAATTAGGCATTAGGCTAATATTGCTGCAGAGAGCCTCCGGGGCAATCCTCAGCTCGTTGAGCATGGTTTTCAGGAGCTGCCTGCGGGCAGGGTACTTTCCACAGGTCTGGCGGGAGGCGCGTGTAGCCTTTATTCCAAAAGCGGGAAGGCCCAGTCACACGACGACGAAGGATTTTCGGCCTATAAGTCTGTCATCCTTCGTTCTTCAAGTACTGGAGAGGCTTATAGAAACGTACATTCGGAGCTTATGTGAGAACAGGATGTTGTCTAACGCATAGCATGCCTACAACAGAGGGAAATCCGTAGACACAGCCCTACATGAAGTAGTGGGGTCTATAGAGTCTAGTTTGGGAAGTAAGGAATTTACGCTAGCGGTATTCCTAGACATTGAGGGGGCCTTCAACAATGTAACAGTGGAGGCAATTAAGGAGGCTTTAAATGGCATAGGCTTAGAGGAGGGGCTGACGACCTTGTTGGAGACCAGGATTGTGAGCTCGGAGAGCGGGCAAGGTAAGGTATAATAACACGGCAAGCCTCGACGAGTATTCCGCAGGGGGCGTGCTATCCCTCTTGTTGTGAGGAGGCCTTGGAGTGAATATTTTCACTTGAAAAAGTCAAAATATTCGAAGGAAAGGAAGGTTCAGGAAAGAAGGGTCAATTCCGCCTACGTCCGAACTGGTGGCTGAAATCATAACGGAAGCGACACGCTTGCTGGTGGCCGGGACTAGCTACGGCAGTTGTGTGGGGGGGGGGGGAGGGTGTTTACCCATGGCCTGTACAATAAAAGATTTCGTACCGACTTACTCAAGGGTCGTTTAAAATGGGACTATTTTCCCCATAGGTCGGGAAAGACCAAGAAGCGATGCAGTTGCGCGGCTTCGCGATTTGTCAGGGCGCTTGGTGTTATTAGCGCCTTGTCTGCCCACCCTACCTCAACCATGACTGTCCGAAAAATCAACATATTTGTCATGGCCCCTTACAAAGGTTCAGGTTAAGGAGTTCAAACCCTCGGGTTCATTTCAAAATTTATTAGGTTACTGCCATTTCAACGTATACAAAAAAAAATCAGCTTTTGCTAGTAATAAACCAGATCATCAGGATCGTGAACGCCATCAGCGCGTTACACAATATGGTCCAGTAATAAAACGATAGCAAAATTAGGCACGATTGGGCCCATCTACGCGCACCGTGCTCTGTTATGAGCATGTTTAAACCAATCACCCGAGACCCTACCGGTTTTGGACCGGAGGCATGATTACTCGTAGGGGAGAGTGCTGTACCTTGGAACGAAAATCACTTTTAATTTTTTTATGCAAAATGTACTACATGTAACGCGATGAAAATTTGAGGGGATAACAATGACCCACTTACTTATAATACTTTTTTTTTTCAGCGAACAATATCATTCCAAATTTGAAAGAAAAAAAATTTAAATTTCAAAAAAATTTGTTCCAAGGTACAACGTTTTGTTGTACCTTGGAATAGCACTAGTTGTACCTTGGAACGCTTGCAAATTAGGTAAAAATAAAGAAAATAGTAACTTGGAAAATTCTAAAAGAGATATATATTAAACATAATTAAAAAAATTCATCATAAAATGGTAAAATAATATAAAATATGTTAAAATGGATAACTATGTAGTACATAAGTAATTTATTTAACATTGAATTTATGGAATGGAAAATTAAAACATATTTTTAGCATCGATGGGAGCCTTACAAGCGAGGCATTTTCTGCGAGGTATTTTCTGCAAAAAAAAACACTTTTGTCAGTCAAAACACGTTAGTTTTGTATCAGGATTGCTATTTTATGCCATTCCAAGGTACAACACGTGTGACGTTCCAAGGTACAACATGGTCCATTAATTGAATAAAAGATATTTTTTTAAACCTCCTAATTATCTTACAATCAGATGTTATAGAAAAGAGATAATACACACCTTATTGATAATAATCCTGCATAAAACGATTGTATACCACTACAACACAATAGTTTAATTATTAAACAAACTTAGTTAAAAAAATTACTCACACTAACCTCAAAACAAAAAAAATCTACAAAAACGCAAAATAACCGACAAAGTAAAGTGATAACAAGACAGGTTGTCTTGATATCAGCTGTTGTAAATGTAGTTCTTAATTCACACACCAGAATGGTCTTTTAAAACACAAAATTAACAACGTTCCAAGGTACAACCATTCCAAGGTACAGCACCTTCTCCTATATGAAATAAGTATCCAAAGAGAGAGAAGGAAATTAAAGAAAAAAGTTGAAAAAAAAAATTACCCATTCATTTTCTGTTGTTTTTTTTTATACCTTTTTCATTTATTATTTTTAAATATTTATTTATTTATTTATTTATTATAGTATCGTCTGTCCTGTCATGTCAGTTGATATTATTATTATTTCATTTTCCTTTTCTTTTATTTTTAAATTATATGTGAATAACTACTTTGTTTTTGGTACGCACATTTTTAAATTATAAAAAAGTAACTACTTTTTATTCGTACGTGCATTTAAATTATATGTAAATAACTTTTTGTTCTTGTACGCGCATTTGAAAATTATAAGTAAATAATTACTTTTTATTCGTACGCGCATTTTTAAATTATATTTAAATTATATTTAAATAACTATTTTTTTCCCTATGTTATGAAACATCGAATCGGAACCCGGCAATTAGCCGGCGAATCCTCTTCTTTCGGGGAATCCGTGTCTCGTTAATTCAGAACGAGAGATTTTTGTAAGGAAAACGACCGATGTCCGAGCACAATAATTCAATTCACACAAAGGAGACGAGAAACGAGAAACACGGATGGCGATACATTTAAAATCGGAGAATTAAAAAGTTAGAAACTGGTCACGAGACCATAATCAGCATTCACGCGAAATTGTGCTTTTAACTTTCGAGTATTACCGAGTTTCGAAAGAAAAAATTCGCGGCGAAAGGTAGCATCCGAACACCTAACCATCATGAAACCAAAGGAAACTTTCCGACTTGTTCACTAAATTATGATTTATTCACTAACAGGGACCGAAACACGTACGAGGAAAACTCGCACAAATAATGCTCGAACTGGAACGCACTACGAACGATCGAGAAATTCCCTTTTTGCAAATTCAAGAGACCGCCGAGAAGCTATGTCGTATCGCGCGAATTCCACCTTTACAAAGCAGGTACCACGGGTCTTTTGTCGGGCGACACACGGCAGGCCAAGAAAACCCAATTCAACCCGAACTTCGCGTAAATGTAGCAGCCAAAAACTCTTAGCCAGCTTCCTGCTGCTCATCGCGTGTCCCACAACTAAAAAGCATGCCTCCACGCTCTTCCGGCCTCTCCCGAATAGCGGTTCTCTTCGCGTCCCGTGCGAAGTTGGCGGCAGTTGTGAGTGTGCTCGATCCTCGAACGATAATTTGAAAATCGATCGCACTCACAAAATCCAGACGGGATTTGTGTTGCCAGCGGCAACTCAACACCCTTCTGTGGCTCCTTGTAGTAAATGGGGTACTAATGGAAATCGAAAGGAAAGGAGTTAAGGTGGTGGCTTACGCGGATGATATAGTCATATTAGTTCAGGGAAAATTTTTGGATACTCTTACGGACATTTTAGAGTCGGCACTCTGTACACTCGGAAAATGGGCCAAAAGGTGTGGCCTGGGGGTAAACGCTACCGAAGTTTGATGGGGCCGAACTGCAACTATCGGAAAAAGCGAAATATCTAGGTCCGATCTTAGATAGGAAGCTGAATTGGAAAATGAATGTTGGAGAGCGTATAAAAAGGGCAAATAACGCGTTCCTACAGACCGTTGGAAAAAACTGGTGTCTGAAACAAAATATGGTACATTGGCTGTACACGGCGATTGCGAGACCCATTCTGACGTACGGGACACTAGTGTGGTGGAAAGCCATGGACAAAAAGTATCTCCAAAGGGAACTGAGTGGAGTGCAGCGGACTGCTTGTGTAATGATCACAGGAGCCCTGCGCACAACTCCAACAGCGGCACTGGAAGTTTGCATGCATTTTTTACCACTTGATATTTTCATTAAGCAGGTTACGTCAAACACAGCGGCAAAATTAGTGATCTATGGTCTCTTTAGAGATATATCCATAGGGCACAGCTCAATTAAGCCATTAAGCTGTACCACTTGTATTTCCTGCTTAGTATTTCCCACTTAGTATTTCCCACTTAGTACTTCCCACTATCGGAGAAATTGTTGATCGAACTGAACGCACTCAAAGTGTGGCGGATGTGCCATAACCCCACTAACCGGCCACACTCGAGAAAAACTACTAGCTCCGGAAAGTGCGTGCGACACATAAGATATATAATTTTATAAAACATATATAATTTTATTCAAAAATTTATTAATTGTGATGTAAGGCTGGGATCCACGAATCTTTAGCCGTCACTCCATTGCGTGAATAAATTGAATTGTACAATAAACTTAGTTTTAGTTTTAGTTTTAAGAAGGGGCGAAGCGCTCCGCCACCGCGCACACTAGGCACCAAATGGGCCCATAGCGATCCCTTCAGAACCTCGTAGGTCACTAAACATCCCCTAAACAACCCAGATCCCTAACGAACTTGACTAGCTTATCATGCCCTATTGACCTCAGGTCCTCCAAATTCTCAAAGAAAAGACTGCCCAGCCACCTCAGTCGCCTCCTTGCAACCGCCTTGCACTCACACAAAATGTGGGTGATGTCCTCCTCAGCATATAGGTCAAGGAAATACCTGCACACGTCAGAGTCAGCGATCCCCATACACATAGCATGCTTCCCTAGCAAGCAGTGCCCTGTCAGTATTCCGACAAGTAGCAGCAGACTTCCCCTACTCCATGTCAATATCTCCCTAGTCTTTCGCCTGTCCAACCTTGGCCAGAGTGCCCTAGAAGTCCTGCAGCTCGTTAGCGCCTCCCATCTAGAGTTCACTGTGTCCGCTGCACAATCCCTGATACGTGCTTTAATTCCGTTTAATGGCGGATTAACCACCTCCTCTACCATCCCTTCCGACGCTGATCCTAGTCTCGCCAGCTCATCGGCCTGTTCGTTGCCTGGTACGTCACTATGCCCTGGTACCCAGCATAGTCGTACTCTATTCTGACTACAAAGTACCTTAAGCACTTCTCGTCAGCGCTTTACTAGCTGGGATTTAATAGTCGCCGATTCCAATGCATTCAAAGCCGCCTGGCTGTCAATGTAAAGTGAGATATCCCGACCAGATACCCCCTCCATCAACATGATGTTACCTGCCTGAAGCACTGCCAGAATCTCCGCTTGGAATACACTACAAGCATCCGGCAGCTTAAAAGACTCCCTTGCACTCAACTGCTCAGAGAAGACTCCAGCGCTAGTGCCGCATTCCATTTTGGAACCGTCCGTATACACGGAGAGTTCTCCCTCATTTACTACCCTGTTGCTTTCCCAGTCCGCTCTGCTTGGGTATACAACCCTGAACGATGATATGAAATCATTCACCGGGATCATATAATCCGTGCAAAAGTTGACCGGACCCTCAAGAAAGTCCCTAAGAATGGAGCTGTGTCCTATGGATCTCTCCCTAAAGAGACAACAGCTCAATAGTTTTACCGCTGTGTTTGACGCAACCTGCTTAATGAAAATATCAAGCGGTAAAAGGTGCATGCAAACTTCCAGTGCCGCTGTTGGCGTTGTGCGCAGGGCCCCTGTGATCATTACACAAGCACTCCACTCAGTTCCCTTTGGATATACTTTTTGTCTGTGGCTTTCCACCATACCAGTGCCCCGTATGTCAGAATGGGTCTTGCAACCACCGTATGCAGCCAATGTACCATATTCGGTTTCAAACCCCAGCTGAGAACCACTCCTCCAACTTCTTAACCACCTCAACCTTCTTCACCTCTTTTAGCCAACCCCCAGTCCTCCCCGAACTCACCACCCTCACTTTTACACCCAACACTTAGCTTTAAGACATTTTAACGTAACACATACATACATACTGAATTCCCCTTTTAATTCTTATCTTTATTTTGATTTTATTTTATCTATTTCTACTATTTTTTTTTTATAATGAACATTACCTTATACTGAATTTCTTTACTTTTCATATTTCTTTAACGTAACGTAACGTAACTATTGGATAATTTGTAATGGAAAATATTATACGATGTGCCATATGCCCTAGTTGGCCTGGCCAGATTCAATGGGTTCCTTATTACATAAGGTGCCACATTATTATAAATAAATAAATAAATAAAAATGAATATTTCTTGTTTTGTTTGCAAGCAAAAAAGTGTGCCTCGAATGAAATCCTTGAAAACAAAATCTACCATACAAATAAGAGCCATTCTAATGTACATAGATGGAATTTTTGAAGTGTTTAGTTTTTTACTTTACTCGAATGTATAATATATTGTATGTTTCTTAAAAATGTATAAGATTTTTACAAAATGAATATAATTTACGTTTATTATAGGATTATACTGTTTAGTTTAGAAATGTATATGAACTAAACACAAGATTTATTTACAATAAAAAATGTTTTATTTTCATAAATTTAATTGAATCTTAAATAACTTACATTAAAATAGGTAATGTATCTTGGTTTGATGAAATGATTCATTAAATGTAAGGCTTATTGTTACATTGAAATAATGAGCTTTTTAATATTTTGTGGCAAATTTACTTAAATACTATGTAAATATATTCATGTGTTCAGTAATACATATTTTTGGTATGAAAAAAAGTTTCTTTAAATAAATGATTCCGGATCTATTTAAATCCAAGTAAATGTTATCATTATTTTAACGTTCAATTTCATTGGCTCTAAATCACGTTCAATTTTCATTAATTTAACTGTATTTTTACATTAATATTATATAATATTTTTCTGAGTGCAAACCGTGCTTTTCAAGGCGCTGAAAAAGCGTTTCGAGGTGAACGAAATGCTCTTCTTCCGACTTAAAGGTGATCAAGATGTCGTCAATGTTGACGAAACAAAAATCTAGATCCCTCAAAATTGAAAAAATAAACCGTTGAAAGGTTTGTGCAGCATTGTGCAATTCAAACGTCATTTGCATGGACTCATACAAACCGAAAGGTGTCGCGATCGCCGTTTTTGGAATGTGATCGACGTTCCAAATCGACTGTGGAGAAAACAGAACAGCCATGATGTTGTTGGGCGAGATCCAGAATGTGCGGGATTGGATATTTATCTGGGACTGTTTGAGCATTAAGTGCCCGGTAGTCACCGCAAGGTCTCCAACTTCCATCCTTTTTACGGGCCATGTAAAGTGGAGGGGTCCATGGACTGTCTGACGGTCTGCAAATGCCACGGTGAACCATTTTACCAAACTCAGCCTTCGCAATCGCAAAGCGAGTGGGTGAGAGGCGTCGCGGTTTGGAGAAGGTTGGTCGCCTTTCTATGACGATAAAATGGCGGACCGTGTGCATTTTAGACGTGTTTTTTTGGTCGAGTGTAAAATGTTAATGTGTTTGTTTAAAAGTGCTTGAACCCAAAGGTTTTCGTGCGAGGCCGCTAAGACAGATAATTCTGTAGAAGGTCCCTTCAAGACTTGAGCGATGGCTGAACTGACGTTGATAACCGGATCGATCAGACAGCGTTATCTGAGATCGACAACCAAACCAAAATGTCGTAGGAAGTCGGCTCCTAGGATTGGTCGCTCAACGTCAGCGACGATAAAGTTCCATTCAAAATTCGTCGAAGTTTGAGTGAAACTTTAAGTGTCTTAAGACCATATGTCGAAATCTTGGTGCAGTTCGCTGCAGCCAGAACCAAGTTTGGGTTCGCGGTACGGCAGTCGTCATGATGTCTGGGAACAACCAAAATGTCTGCTCCGGTATCCACAACAAATCGAAGGCCAGATGCTGTGTTCAAAATAATTTTTTTTTTTTTTTTTTTATTTTAATGCATTTTTGTAACTTAAATCTATTTTCAATACATATGTTGCACTTCTTCCCCTTATAAGGTAACATACCTTGTGTTAGGGGTAAGGAGTTCAATGTTAATATCATTACACACAAAATTTAAAATTTTTTTATACTCTAGATGAAATCATATAGAGTATTATAAGTTTAATCCAGCCGAAAAGTTTGTAACGCATAGAACCAAGCCTCGGACGAAAAAAAGTTATATATTATTTTTTGTTTATTTGTGCCCAAAAACCTCAAATCCGCCTGACGTCCGTCCGTCCGTCCGTCCGTCCGTCCGTCCGTCCGTCCGTCCGTCCGTCCGTCCGTCTGTCCGTGAACACGATAACTCAAGAACGCCTTCACCTAGGATCTTGAAATTTTGAATCTGGATGTTTGGTTGAATTTGTAAGGTTAAGTTCGTTAACGGGCAAAATCGTCCTACTCCTTCGGGTAGCTGCCATACAAAATGTCCTTAAAACACGTGTTCAAGAATATTAGTCGATAACTTAAGAAGGGTTTAAGCTACGACTTTGAAATTTTGTATGTGTTATTTTTCCAATAGTTGGAGTTAAATATTTGATTATGAAGAAAATCCTGTTAGTCCTTCGTGTAGCTGCCATACAAATATCCTGTCAAAATGTATTCACTTAATTTACGAAACTCACTATAACTCAAGTAATCTTTTAGCTACGAATTCGGAATTTTGTACAAGTTAGTTTTGAGTAAAAAGGAAGTTCGAGTTTACTAATCAGCGAAATCCTTTTTCTGCTTCTGGTAGCTGCCATACAAAATGTCCTTAAAACACGTGTTCAAGAATATAGGTCGATAACTTGAGAAAGGTTTAAGCTACGACATTGAAATTTTGTATGTGTTATTTTTCCAATAGTTGGAGCTAAATATATGATTATGAAGAAAATCCTGTTGGTCCTTCGTGTAGCTGCCATACAAATATCCTGTCAAAATGTATTAACTTAATTTACGAAACTCACTATAACTCCAGTAATCTTTCAGCTACGAATTCGGAATTTTAAACAAGTTAGTTTTGAGTGAAAAGGAAGTTCGAGTTAACTAATCAGCGATATTCTTTTACTCCTTCTGGTAGCTGCCATACAAAATGTCCTTAAAACACGTGTTCAAGAATATTGCCGATAACTTCAGAAGGGTTTAAGCTACGTCTTTGAAATTTTGTATGTGTTATTTTTCCAATAGTTGGAGCTAAATGTATGATTATGAAGAAAATCCTATTAGTCCTTCGTGTAGCTGCCATACAAATATCCTGTCAAATAGCCTTCACTTAATTTACGGAACTCACTATAACTCAAGTATTATTTTAGCTATGAACTCGAAATTTTGTACAAATTAGTTTTGAGTTAAAACAAAGTTCGAGTTTACTAATCAGCAAAATCCTTTTACTCCTTCTGGTACCTGCCATACAAAATGTCCTTAAGACACGTGTTCAACAATATTTTTCGATAACTTTTGAACGCTTCAAGCTACGAATTTGAAATTATGTACACGTTCATTTTTAAATGGTTCCAAGGAAAAGCATAAATATGTAAGGAATCGAGTGAGTCCTTCCTGCACCTCCCATGCGAAAGTCCTTCAAAAAGGACATTTTTGTTCGATGACTTACCCAGTTTAAGATATGAAATTAAACACTGAATATTGTCTTTTAGTTTTCAGTAGCAATCTAATGGCAGTCCTTAATAAAGGACATACAACATACACACGCGTAATTCTACTTTATCCCCAACTACAATATAAATCGGAGTTAAGTATTCATCTAGAGTATTATACGATTGGCTTGCAGCCGATCGTGACTGCAGTATGTTTTTTATTCATATCACTACACATAAAATTTATATTCTAAATTCAACCTATCTTATAAAATAAAGTGTAGATGTGGTAAATGCAGATAAAATTCAAATCAATATTACTAACACGTCATATCACTTCCTGTTTGTTCATCATTTCAACCCTATATGTTATAGTAGTAGTTTTTAATGTTAACTTTAAATTTCTTTAGACTAATAGAGTTTTTTATTTGATCTGGTAGCTCATTGAATAATTTGATTCCAGCGTAAGAATAGTGATTTTGCCCCAAATTAGTCCTCCTCAGCGGCAATAAAAGTTCATTGAATGATCCACCACGAGTGTGGTTGCTGTTACGTTTAATATCTCCCCTTTGTAGTTCCTTGTAAATTTGTATACTAGCGATAGCATTGAATATTTTATCAATATCGAGGACATTTATTATAGAGTAAACTTGTTCTGTACTATATCTACGCGGTTTCTTTAATAATATTTTTAGTACCATGTTTTGCACAATTTTTAGTGGTTTTAATGCAGTTATTGTAGCCCCTCCCCAAGCAATTATCCCATATTGTAACACTGAATGTATTACCGCAAAATAGAACATTCGTGTTGCTGCTTTTGTCAAGAATGACCTTACGGTGAAACATACTGGAAGTAACATCTTTAGACGCTTTACGATGCTGGCAATATGTTCATCCCACCTAAGATGTTGGTCAAAAATTACCCCCAGATACCTCGTATGATCTACATTTTTAAGAGGTTTGCATTTGCAATTAAAAGAGTAATCTTTTGAATGGACCGTAACACCCAAAGGTGGAGGAATACCTCCACTATTATACGCAAAAGTTATGTATGTACTTTTTTCCATGTTAAGTGTCATAGAATTATTGTCTAACCATTCTTTTATTAATAAAAGGCTATAGTTGGCTTTAATCTTAACTCCATCCCAATTATTGTCCTCTACAAATAGAACCGTATCGTCGGCAAAAGATATTAAATCTCCTTTGATTTGTTGCTGATACAAATCATTAACATATATTAAGAATAGTACTGGACCGAGTACTGTTCCTTGTGGTACTCCGTAGCAGAAGGAACGTTCCTGGCTCGATTCATGATTAATTTTCACAATTTGTTTACGATTACTTAGGTAACTTAAAATCCAATCTATTAATCCCTTTTTTAAGTTAACTCGATGCAATTTCTCTATTATATTAGAGTGAGGTATAGAGTCAAAAGCTTTTGCTAGATCGAGAAAAACTGCGCAGGGTTTATTACCGTTGTCCATAGATATATTTATTTTTTTACTCAGTAATGCAATAGCATCGTGTGTGCTATGACCTAATCTAAAACCAAATTGATTGTTAAAGAGCAAATTGTTTTTGTCTATTTCTATAGTGAGCTTATGTTTTACTGCTCGTTCTATAATTTTTGCCACATTAGAAATAAGAGATATTGGTCTGTAGTTGCTTACTTTTGTTTTATCCCCACCCTTAAAAATGGGAGTAATTATAGTTTTTTTGTAAATATCTGGAAATATCCCAGTTCGTAAACTTAAATTTATAATATATGTAAGTGGTTTTGTTATATAGTTACAAATAATTTTTAAGCATTCAACTGTAATTTCGTCAAACCCCGGGGTAGTGCCTCCGTTTAGGTCCATTATTATGTTTTTTATATCACTTTCGCAAATATCTTCAATTGCAGAGTTATTGTTAGTCATAATCTTAGCATTTGTAGTTATTGGGGTAGTTGAAATTTGTTCCGCAAGTCGTTGGCCTACATGAGTGAAATATTCATTAAAAACGTCAGCTATCTCTTTAGGATTTTCGCTTGCATTTAGTTGTAAATTTTCGTGAACAATACTAGTGATTGTTTTATATTGGTGCTGTTTACCTATAGCTGCATTAATTGTCTTCCATACTTTTTTGCTATTGTTACCAGAGTTATGTAACATTTTTTGAAAATAAGAGCTTTTAGCAGTATATATAATTTGATTGAGTTTATTTCTATATTTTTTATAGTATACTTTGAGTCTTTCATTGGATGGATTTTTTTTGAAAGCTTTACTGAGTTTATTTCGCTTTCTGATTGAGGTAATAAGACCCACTGTTATCCAAGGCTTTAATTTTTTCTTATTACTATTTGACTGAAGGTTAGTTTTTGTATGTTTTTCAATTAGATCTAAAAGTATATTATGAAAAAATAAGGAAGCTTTATCTACACTCGTATCCATTAGTATTTCATCCCAGTTCATAGATTTGATTCCTTCGACTAACTTTTCATAGTTAATTCTTTTAATCTTTTTTGGGTTCTTAACAGTACTTAAATGCTTATTAGTTTTTAACAGTAAAACAATGCTCTTATGATCTGTAATATTTGTATCTACTACAGCCGATGTTATTTTCTGAAATAGCCTGTATTTAATTTTTAGAAAAATGTGGTCAATACAAGATCTTTCTCGAGTGTTGTTATTTATTACGCTAATAAATCCCATTTCATTGAGCATGGTGTTATATTCCGCACTCGCTGTGTTTGACCTGTCTCCTATATCTAGGCTACTCTCCTATATCTAGGCTACTAGAGTTTGGACATGTGTTGGAAGTCGCCATTTCCAACACCTGACTTAGTTTTTTGCGTGCGAAAACTTGCACGGCTTGCGACATTTCTTGGCCTTGTCCCCGAAACGTTCGTGATAGAAGCAGTAATCATTTGCCGAATGTGACGTGCTTTTAGATCGGCCGCGTGATTTGCTTCTATTACCGCGTTGTGTGCCGGACTGCCGTTCAGAGTTTCGACTCTGCCTAGTGATTTGAGCGAGATCACTGACAGTACTTGTCAACGCAGTAATTTGCTTTTGTAGTGACTCAAAACCAAACTGCTGTGTATTTGTCGCTACTGAGGTGGCAGAAGTACTGGCTGTTTGGGAGTGAGCTGGCATGATAGCTATCCTGTCAGCAATTTAGCTCAACTCCTCGAGGGGGCCCGTGGAAACCGTCAGAATCGCTTGAGTCTGCCAGGGAAGACGTTGTAGCCAGAATTTTTTTAAAATGTCTGTTGAAAAATTACTACCAGCGAGCAAACGCATCTGGCCGAGCAACTGGGACGGTTTCAAATCGCCCAAGTCCAAGTCGCTGATCAAACGCTTCAATTTGGCGTCCTCGGACTCCCCGCATCTCCTTATCATCGTATCCTTGAAGTTTGTATAAGGAGTGTCCCACGGATGTTGTTGATGACGTCCATCGCTTGTTCACATTCCGCCGCACTCAACATACTCAACG
This sequence comes from Beris morrisii, assembly GCA_951812415.1. Lineage (NCBI taxonomy): Eukaryota > Metazoa > Arthropoda > Insecta > Diptera > Stratiomyidae > Beris > Beris morrisii. The sequence goes on from OX638311.1 coordinate 98,427,764, forward strand.
CGTGATTGAATTTGGTCAATTCTGCGACTATAGATGCAGCTGCAAACTGTGCATCCATAATGCGGAACCATGCGGCCGGATTCGAGGTTCAAAAGGGCCACTTTTGGATCGCGACCGCGGCCAGTCGCGCAGGATTAACTGACGCGTCGATATCGAGACGTACCGAGTTGTCCACGTTGGACCAAGCCAACGGTTCGTTGTTGTACGGGTGGTTGCTTTGCTGTGGATGATGTTGTAGAGGTTTGTGATGTGCGCGCTTCGATGTTGGAGGACTAGCTTTGCTGGGCTGTTGTTGCGGCGGACTTGGTGCGTCGTTTTTATTCGGCTTCTGAAATTGTTGTTGATCAATTATTACTGCTGTTGCTTCTGCGTTACGGCAATACCGGTATGAATGCGTATTTTTGCTGTAATCGTGGGTAACCAATTTTCGGGTTACGATAATAACTCTTTGTTACTTTTTAGTAACGAAACTTTTATTAACTTTATTTTTAGATTGAACTTCGACATTAAATTACAGATAAATATTAATTAAAATTTTTTTATTTTTTCTCAAACAACCGGCCGCTTTTATTTTGCGATATGTATGTGTGGAGTGTTTGCCACACGTGTTGTCCACATGTAGCCGACACCCCACAATTATAACGAATATGTTTCTTTAAATCAATATACAGGGTGTTTGGCACTCCGTCCGCCACGTTGTAAGGGGTTGTTCCTTGATATATTTGGAGAAAAAAATTGTTCTACAGGGTGGGTAAATTTTCAATAACAGTGGAGATACAGGGTGGTTTAGAAAAGTGTTTTTGACCGGTACCCTCACTCACTTAAAACGTTATATCTTGTAAACAAATAATCACAAGGCAAAGTCTTATAACTCGTTTTTTAGGGAATCGAAATACCTTTCATTTGATGTAACAGTCTAAATTGTAACTGCACTCAATCTTGAGATATTTACTCGAAAACACAAATTTTTGCTACGTCAACTCTAAAAATTCAGTGATCAATGTAGTTTTTCTCAGAAAACCCCATTATAAAAATGTCATCTTAATTTTGTTTTTTTATGAACCGTATTATTACTTGCATACATATGTATGAGTTACGATTAACATTTTGGAAGTAATAGTGTGGTGGCGCTGGTCATAATTATTTTTTCTCTTTAACTGAATGAGTTTTTCGCCACTGTCGATTCGATATTTTTTGTTCAACTTCGATGTTTATTTTTATTAATCGAAGTTGGCATGTTTTTGCAGTTTTGCAATTATTTTTTTTTTTTCATAGTTCATATTTATCTACTCTCAGAAGCACACGCCAGTAAAAGTTTCAGTAAATTTAAATAATAAAGAATAATTCAGCTTTTAGTTTTTAAGTCTTAATGAACGAAAAGATTTAGTTGTGTATTTTTTTAACATCAATTTAAATAGTTGCAAATTGAGACCTCCAATATAATCAACTAACTGTTATCGATAATTTATTTAACTTAAGTTTGAAAATAATTTTATAATCAATTAAATTTTCAAGATATTGTTTTTAATGTGATTAATAAATTTAAACTTAAAGAATTTTAAATCAACATTATAAAAGAACTAAACAAGAAGGGTCTTGAACCAACCGTTTCTTCAGCACCAACTTTTAATTAATGCAATCAATATTGCAACGATAAGGATCAACATCATCAATTATATACCTCGTTGATTCCCTACAATTGGTAAAAATACATATCGCATAAAAATTAAATATTTCAAAAGTCAGTGCCATAAAGTGGACCTCGTCTAAGAACCTGTTTAATTTGTCGGTAGTACTGAAGTATTTTTATTGCACTTTTATTACGATTTAAAGTATGTAGGAAAACAATGAAATCTGAGTGAGTTTCAACATAATTGATGCGTTTACCTGGATGTGGTAGGTTATACTGGGTGCGGTACTATCCCTGTTTTAATAGGGTGCCTTACAAAATGAAAAGCCTATAAAAGCAAAACTACCTTCATATTTTTATCAGTTTTAGTTACGTTGCTAAAAGAAGAAGGTCTCAGTAGAATTAAAAAACTAATTTCAAAATAGTACTCCAATGAAGAATATGCTAACATTGTGTTAATTTATGGAGAGTGTCACGGAAATGGACGAGCCGCGCGAAGGCTTTACCATCAGAGAAATCCTCATCGACGGACACCTGACAGGGGAGTATTTCAAGACGTTTACAGGAGAATTAGGGAAACTGGCAGCGTTAGAACAAGCAGAGTAAATGTAAATCCTGCGCCGATAATCGCTGTTCAGATTGATGAAAGAATACTGCAAGCAGTTCAAAATGATCCATCGATCAGTATCCAACGCTTGGCATTGCCGTTTAACATATCTACTTGGAAAGTTTGGAGTATTTTAAAAGTAGAACGCTTCCATGCCTACCATCACACACCAGTACAGGAGCTGCTACCCATTGATTTCCCCAAACGGATGGAGTTTTGCAATTGGCTCTTTGAACGGCAAATAGATGACGATAACTTTTTCAATGATATTCTGTGGACGGATGAGTCCCAATTTACCAGAGACGGTATCACAAACTTCCACAACCTACATACATGGGCTCAGAGCAATCCACACACAAGAAGAGCGGCATCATTTCAGCACAGATTCAGCGTCAATTTATGGGCAGGTGTGATTGGTGACGATTTCCTTGGACCTATTACGCTTCCGCCTACTCTAAATAGCTCCAATTACTTACATTTTTTATCAAATGATCTACAGGACTTGTTGGATGGTATTCCACTGATACGATTATCTTCCATGTTTACCAACACGATGGTGCTCCTGCTCATTACGGCCGACATATCACAGATTGGTTAAATTCCAATTATAGCAATCGCTGGATCGGTAGAAATGGACCGATACACTGGCTTGCAAGATCTCCTGATCTTACTATTATTGATTTCTTTGTATGGGGACGGATGAAGGACCTTGTCTACGCAACGGTAGTAGTAACATTAGAAGATCTAAATACCAGGATCGATGTGGCAGCAATAGAAGTAAGGCAGCAGTGGAGAAATATGAATACCAAGAGAACAGTCGCCAAACGAGCTTTAGCGTGCATTCAAAATGAAGGTGGCCATTTTGAACATTTATTATAATAAAAAATGTTTAAATAAAACATTAAAATCATTATTAAATTCTTTCAGTTCAAGCAAGTAGTGTAGATCAACATGCACATGCACTGATTTTTTAAATATTTAATTTTTATGCGATATGTATTTTTACCTATTACTTCCAAAATGTGAATCGTAACTCATATATATGTATGCAGCTTTTGTAGGTAATAATATGGTTCATAAAAAATAAAATTAAAATGACATTTTTGTAATGGGGTTTTCTGAGAAAAACTACATTGATCACTGAATTTTTAGGGTTGACGTAGCAAAAATCTGTGTTTTCGAGTAAATATCTCAAGATTGGGTGCAGTTACAATTTAGACTGTTTCATCAAATAAAAGGTAATTCGATTCCATAAAAAACGAGTTATAACACTTTGCCTTGTGATTATTCATTTCAAGATATAACGTTTTAAGTGAGTGAGGGTACCGGTCAAAAACACTTTTCTTAACCACCACTCCACTGTCATTGAAAATTTACCCACCCTGTAGAACAATTTTTTTCTCCAAATATATCAAGGAATAACCCCTTAAAAGGTAGTGGACGGAGTGCCAAACCCCCTGTATATCAAAAAAAAATTAGAAAAAAAACATACTGCAGTCACGATCGGCTGCAAGCCAATCGTATAATACTCTAGATGAATACTGAACTCCGATTTATATTGTAGTTGGGGATAAAGTAGAATTACGTGTGTGCATGTTGTATGTCCTTTATTAAGGACTGCCATTAGATTGCTACTCAAACCTAAAAGACAATATTCAGTGTTTAATTTCATATCTTAAACTGGGTAAGTCATCGAACAAAAATGTCATTTTTGAAGGACTTTCACATGGGTGGTGCAAGAAGGACTCACTCAATTTCTTACATATTTATCTTTTTCCTTGGAACCATTTAAAAATGAACGTGTACAAAATTTGAAATTCGTAGCTTGAAGCGTTCAAAATTTATCGAAAAATATTGTTGAACACGTGTCTTAAGGACATTTTGTGTGGCAGCTACCAGAAGGAGTAAAAGGATTTCGCTGATTAGTAAACTTGAACTTTGCTTTTACTCAAAACTAATTTGTACAAAATTTCCAATTCATAGCTAAAAGATTACTTGAGTTATAGTAAGTTCGGTTGAGTGCGGTTAAGTGAATACGTTTTGACAGGATATTTGTATGGCAGCTACACGAAGGACTAATAGAATTTTCTTCATAATCATACATTTAGCTCCAACTATTTAAAAAATGACACATACAAAATTTCAAAGTCGTAGCTTAAACCCTTCTGAAGTTATCGGCCAATTTTCTTAAACACGTGTTTTAAGGACATTTTCTATGGCAGCTACCCGAAGGAGTAATAGGATTTCGCTGACTTGTAAAGTCGAACTTTCTTTTCACTCAAAACTAATTTGTACAAAATTCCGAATTCGTAGCTAAAAGATTACTTGAGTTATAGTGAGTTTCGTAAATTAAGTGAATACATTTTGACAGGATATTTGTATGGCAGCTACACGAATGACTAACAGGATTTTCTTTATAATCATATATTTAGCTCCAACTATTGGAAAAATAACACATACAAAATTTCAATGTCGTGGCTTAAACCCTTCTGAAGTTATCGACCAATATTCATGAACACGTGTTTTAAGGACATTTTGTTTGGCAGCTACCCGAAGGAGTAGGACGATTTTGCCCGTATACGAACTTAACCTTACAAATTCAACCAAACATCCAGATTCAAAATTTCATGATAATAGGTGAAGGAGTTCTTGAGTTATCGTGCTAACGGACAGACGGACGGACGGACGGACGTCAAGCGGATTTGAGGTTTTTGACCACAAATAAACAAAAAATAATATATAACTTTTTTTCGTCCGTGGCTTGGTTCTATGGGTTACAAACTTTTGGGCTGGATTAAACTTATAATACTCTATATGATTTCATCTAGAGTATAAAAAATGTATATATGCCAAACTATTGTAAATTAACTCCACTTGATTGTACCTCAAACCTTTTTTAATATACCTTAAAATGTTCATCAAAATTTGCAAATCTAAACCGACAATTCTAGTACACTTAAAGCAAACGAAAATTTGATTGTAAATACTATAACGACATTCTTTCCAATTAGGGACACTAAAATCATCTAGTTAGGTTGTTTAAAGACACAGTAGTGTACTGTGTTTGTGATTGAGTGCAAAGAGTTTCCTGTTAATATGCTTTTATTACACTAACTTTAAATTGTATTATTGATCATCTTTTATACACAATTATTGCTTAGTAAAATTATTATTATTGCTAAAGTAAAATTAGGCTAGAAGTATTGCGTAATACTAATTGCTACCAAGTCATATGGTAATTATTAATGAGCACACAAAAAACTGGGCCATAATACTGCTTATCATCAAATTGCAATATTTATACATGACAATTGGTGATATGCAGTACTATGCAGTTATTGCATAAGAAGTGAATCAGTTCATATGTTGTTAACCATCTGATCCACTTCCTAGGTACTCTGTTGACCCTCAAAATAGGTTGTAGTTGATTGTACCTCCAAGATATTTTAAAATATTGTACATTAATTTTTTCATCAAATATTATCAATATAAATCAGCCATTCATTCACCATTAGAGTAAAAAAAATCGACAGCTCTTTGTTAATCCGTGAGTGGAATATAGGTTGATTTTTAAAAATCGAAAAAGCCAAAGACGCCAAAATATTCTATAGAGACTGCAATTGATTGTACCTCCAAGATTTTTTTACATATCTTAATTTTTTCATCAAATATTAACAATCTAAATCAGCTAATCCTTCACCCTCAGAGTAAAAAAATTCGAATGAACCAATATTTTCTCCGTGTCCTTTGAGGTACAAACAAAATAATTGTTGGTACAATCAAGTACAAACAAAGCTCCACCGGCAAATTAACTTTTAATTTAATTTGGTAAAAATGGGGTGCTCAGTTCACAGAGGTGGGTGTTGCTATTCTTCACAATAGCAATATTACATGAAAGTATGCAGAGAAATCATAGAAATTTGGCGTCTCAGTCAGGTGTAAATTAATCATATAATAATGTCGGCAACAGGCGTAATACCGAAGCGCCTCAGTACTTCGATAGAAAAGTTTCTGGTGCAGAAGTACACCATTCTGTATACTTGCACAATTGTGAGGAAAACGTAGTCTTCTCCATGGAAGAAGAAATTCGGTTATCAAACGTATAGTAAAATTTTATGGGCTTTCCGAAAATGCAATAAAATTTGGTGGTTAATCTGGTCCTTCTTGGAGAAAACAGGACTTTTTGTATTTTTTCTTAATTTTTTATTATTTTTGTGTCATTTAAATGAATTTTTCTCAAAAAGTATAACACTGATTGACACAGTTGATAGCAATTAAAAAGAAGAATTTGTGTCCTTTCCAACGAGCCCAGAATTATTACGTTACGCTAAGTACAGCAGAAGTTAGAGATCAAACAGTGATCACAGGTACGATGAAAATCCTTCGTCCTTAAAATCGCGCTATCTCCTTAACGGTGCAAAAACGGGAGTATGTGTAGAACGATTTTCTACTCAGGACAAGTTCCTCTATCTCCCATTTTCGTTTGAACCTTAGTACTAGTTACATCCTGTATACTCACAAGTGATCACAAATTTAACACTTTAAATTTAAATTATTACTTGAATTGAAATCAACACCTCACGATCATTGATGAAAACTAAGAGTGCGAAGAACAACGTGCTTCTTCCGAAAAGTCGGGAATCCCCGTAATATATTGCAATTCACGCGGTACTCTAGAAAATATTTAAATATTATCAGAATGAAAATTGGCATCTGCTTTACTGTTGATTCTTACAAAGTCCCTTCAAAGCACTTTAATATTTTTGGTTCAAATCGCTTTATGTGCGTTTTAAAATTTTTCACTGGTCGATTACGCCTGCGTTTGTATGGCGCTATATCTCTACTACTGTACAATATGCTTTATTGTAGTACTTGCAAATACATATATATACAACCTTATAAATATTTTGTTTAGATGCATAACAAAATAAATCCTGGCAGCCGCAGCACGCCACGTGGAGCTACCCGTTAGAAAACCAGCTGATCCATAAGTCAATACCTGTAATCCGTAGTGTCAACCCTTGCGATCTGTTTATTGTTATCGCGTAACATACGCTAACGGGGAAATGAATGTTTAAAATATAGGATCACTACAATAAAGGAAACACATTTCTAGCGATTTACAAAATAGTATAATATTTTAAAGATTACACATGTATTTTCACAAAACATTTTTTTTACATGTATATCGTTTAGATTTAAAATAAATGCATTATCTGAGTTCGACGTACCATAAAATTTATTGATTAATCACCAATTTAGTTATTTTTTTCATTCTTAAGGAAATCATAAATAATTGAGAAGTCCTTATTGCCAAGACCTTTAGATTGAAGAGTGCGGAAAATTTGATGAGCCATTGCACCAAGTGGAATTGGAGTGTTAGATGCTGTTGCTACTCCTGAGGCTAAGCCCAAGTCCTTTATATAAAATAAAACAGATTTTCACAGTTAAATAAATGCTTTCAACCTTAATGCTTTCAAATTCACCTTTGTAATCAATGCTGTCGAAAAGCCGCCAGCGTAACCTTTATTCGAAGGTGCAGTTGGTACGAGGCCAGGTACTGGATTGTACACTTCCGATGACCAACATCTGCCTGTAGATGAGTTTAAAATTTCCATGAAAACTTTCGGATCTAATCCTAGCCTGATAGCCAAATTCATTGTTTCTGATGTTCCTATCATTGAAATACCTAGCATCATATTATTGCATAGCTGAAAATTAGATTTATGTATTAGCAAGCGTATTAGAATCGAAAATATTTTTTACACCTTAGCAGCTTGTCCCATACCATAGTCGCCACAATGAACAATACGTTTACCCATGCACTCCAAGATACTTTTAACGGCATTATATTCTTCGGTTGTTCCACCAACCATAAAAGTTAATGTAGCGGCTTCAGCTCCGGGAACACCTCCCGAAACTGGGGCATCAATGAAACGTGCTCCCTTTGATTTAATATATTTTTGGACAGATTTTACTACATTTGGGTCGATTGTGCTGGAGTCAATGAAAATCGTCTCTTTTCGAACTCCATCTAGAACCATTTTAAAGTATGTGCTGGATACAATATCGTTATTGGGAAGCATAGTGATAACAAAGTCTGACTTGCTAGCCAACTCTACAGTATCCTTATATACCTTTGCGCCTTTTGCTTGCATAGTATCACATGCTGCTTCCGATACATCGTAAACATGAAGACTATGTCCCTAAAATATGAAAAATAAAAATCAGATTTAGATTTATTTAAAAAAATTAAGTTCAGATAAATATCACTAAGTGATAGTGATACGGCGAGTAGAATTACATATACGTGCATAATTATATATACGTGCTTAATGATACTTGAATCAAACCAAACACGAAGATCTTTAATAACTTTAACGTTAGATAAGGGCGAAACGTTCAAATTATAATAACATTTAATAACAGAACTAGTTTTATGAAAGATAATGAAGTTGCAATACCGTTTTGTGTCTACATCATTTAGGAACATTTCAGTTGGGAGTAAATTATTCTTTCTTAGTGAGTTGACATAATTCCAGAAAACATGTTATACGGTATTTTATCCTGAATGTTCAAGACAAAATCCACGTAGCAGCACAGTTTAAGATTCTTACAATCTGCTCTAAGACTAGATAACACAAGATAGTCCTCAATTAGTCCCGAAAACTTATACAAACACTGAGCCCTTTTATGTTAAAATAATAAAGTATAGTTATCGATTTGAAAAAAAAAAATGCTAACCCAAAAATTGTTTTTCCACGTTTCATGACTAATAGGTACCCATAAAGCAAATAAATTTTCTGTCCGTCTGTAAGCCGTTCGCAAGCCGCCGTACGCAAATTCGCTTTAGGCTTTATAGCTCCCAAGTCCTTTGAGCTATTAAATTACATTTTTTTCTGTTGGTAGACTGCGTATACTTTTTCAAGTGGCCAATTTTTTAAAGGTGGGTGTGAGGGGAGAGATGCGGTGGGAGGGAAGAGGTGGGGGAGTGTTTTAGAGAAAAAAATTTGCTTTCTAGATCTCAGCAACCGCTTACGCTAGGAAACTGAAACCTAGAACTTATATAGATCTTTGATAGTGGACACATTTGCAAAAAAGTTGTCGATATGGGTGGAGGTTGTGGGAGTGGGGGGAAAAACAATGCGCCCGAAACGCTTGAAAGCTGAGATTGAGACATTCTAATATCCATATCTCCTAAACTGTTATTGTCACGAGATTGACATTTGATGATTATCTGTAGGTATACTAGGAGAATAGATCGGAAACAAAATGTTGAAGGGGGTCAGTGGCGTGCGGTGGTGGTGGGGGTGAAAAAAATTGCAATATCTCACGAATCAATCGTGCTTGAAATGAAATTCGGTTAGTATACTATACAAGTTGTTAAATGGAGTTTTTCGAAAATTAAATGTGGTGAATGAGATGTGGAAATGTAGGTGGTGAGGATGAGAAAGGGAGTTACAATTTTTATATCTCGGGAGCCCATAATGATGGCTAACGGGAACTTGATATTTCGATAGCGATGCAGTAGTAACATGTTGAAAAAAATTAATGTTTGATATTGTTAGTATGATATGGGAGTGGGGGTGTTTTTCCATTATACAGGGTGTTTGGCACTCCGTCCGCCACCTTGTCAGGGGTTATTCCTTGATATATTTGGAGAAAAAAATTGTTCTACAGTTTGGGTTAATTTTCAATATTAACTTTTAAGAAAAGTTTTTTTGACCGGTACCCTCACTCACTTAAAACGTTATATCTTGTAAACAAATAATCACAAGGCAAAGTGTAACAGTCTAAATTGTAACTGCACCCAATCTTGAGATATTTACTCGAAAACAAAGATTTTTGCTACGTCAACCCTAAAAATTCAGTGATTAATGTAGTTTTTCTCAGAAAACCCCATTATAAAAATGTCATCTTGATTTTATTTTTTTATGAACCATATTATTACCTACAAAAGCTGCATATACATATATGTATGAGTTCCGATTAACATTTTGGAAGTAATAGGTAAAAATACATATCGCCTAAAAATTAAATATTTCAAAAGTCAGCGCCATAAAGTGGACCTCGTCTAAGAACTAGAGATGAGACGAATATATTAGTATTCGCTATGATATCACTAATATTTGGATATATTCGATATTAGGAATATGACGGTATCAAATATTCGAATATCATGATATTCATTTCCCATCGACCCCTTCTCATACCATGGATTTACCGATCTATTTATTCTTTATTTACTTGGATCCAAATTGAACTAATTTACCAATCTACTCTTCTTTTCCTTATACAATAAATTTCATACATTGTCATTTATATCTTCAAAGCAGACAGTCAGTCCACACCTGCTAGAAGTCTACTGGGCCTAACTCCTGTAAAATGTCTAAGATAATATCTGGTACTATTCTTGAGATATAAAAATCTAATTTTTTGAAGGGAATAGCCCCTCACTTTTGTGCTTCACCTCCCCCTCAAAAAGTTTAGGTTCAGTAGACTCCACTTGTAATCCTACATATAGGAACCAAATTTTATCTTCCTGCTGTAATTGGTTCGGAAGATATTGATGTCCAAAGTTTTTCACCCCCCACCTCGACACCCCACCAACCCCCATAAATTGTTTAGACCTTATCTAATCTTCCATTATCCCTTAAGTAACCACAAAGTTTCAACTTTCTGACATCAACCGTTCAGGAGATATGGATTTTAGAATGTTTCAATCCAAGTTTTCAAGCGTTTCGGACATATTGTTTTTTCCCCCACTCCCACACCCTTCAACCTATATCGACAATTTTTTAAGCAATTGGGTTCACGATCCTAGTTCTACATAAGCTCTCAATTTCAGCCACCTAGCATTAGCGGTTCCTGAGATCTAGGAACCAACATTTTTCATCTAAAACGCTCCTCGTTCCTCCCCCTTACATAGCCGCCCCCCTCCCCCCTTCCCAAAAGACACGCCATCACCATCCATCGGTCCCATGATATGATATTGGAATATTCCCTACCATGTAGGTCAGATATCCATATTCGTATGTATTCACTGATATCACATATTCCTATGGATTCGCTGATATCAAATATTAGTGAATATAAAATATTAGTGAATATAAAATATTAGTGAATATAAAATATTAGTGAATATAAAATATTAGTGAATATAAAATATTAGCGAATATAAAATATTCGTGAATATAAAATATTTGTGAATATTTGATATCGGCGAATCCATAGGAATATGTGATATCAGTGAATACATACGAATATGGAAATCTGATCTAATATATGATAGGGAATATTCTAATGTCATATCATGGGACCGATGGATGGTTATGGCGTGTCTTTTAGGGAGGGAGGATGTGTAAGGGGGAGGAGGGGGAGCGTTTTAGATGAAAAATATTGGTTCCTAGATCTCAGGAACCGCTTATGCTAGGAGGCTGAAATTTAAAACTTATGTAGAACTATGATCGTGGACCCAATTGCTTAAAAAATTGTAGATATAGGTTGAAGGGTGTGGGAGTGGGGGGAAAATAATGTGTCCGAAACGCTTGAAAGCTGAGATTGAAACATTCTAAAATCCATATCTCCTGAACGGCTGATGTCAGAAGGTTGAAACTTTGTGGTTATCTTAAGGGATAATGGAAGATTAGATAAGGTCTAAAAAATTTATGGGGGTGGTGGGGTGTCGAGATGGAGAGTGAAAAACTTTGAACATCAATATCTTCCGAGCCAATTACAGCAGGAAGGTAAAATTTGGTTTCCGTATATAGGATTACAAGTGGAGTCTACTGAACGTGAACTTTTTGAGGAGGGTGGTGAAGCACAAAAGTGAGGGGCTATTCCCTTCAAAAAATTATATTTTTATATCTCAAGAACATATCTGGATCTTAGAAATTTTACAGGAGTTTGGCCCAGTAGATTTCTAGCAGGGAAAAAAATTTTGAAGGTGTGATTGTAGGGGGCGATGTCGGGAGAAGGTGAAAAGAAAAAAAATATTTTTCGAGAACCGCAAAGGATAGAAAACTAAAAATTTACTACTATATTGAGCGCATTCTAGAGAAAGAAGGCAGGCACTTTAAGAAGAAAAGGGTCTGTGAAAGTACACCTATGCAATTTCGCACCTACCACGTACACATTAAATAAGGAAAGTGTAAATGAGTAAGGGAAGATTATTGTAGATTTAAACAACAAATTCAACATTTATCGGAAGGGAAAGGACTGTCTGCTTTGAAGATATGAATGACAATATATGAAATTTATTGTATGAGGAAAAGAAGAGTAGATTGGTAAATTAGTGCAATTTGGATCCTAGTAAGTAAAGGAAAAGTTGATTGCTAAATCTATGCCTTATATAAGGAGGAAGGTGGGTGTTGTTATATTTGGAAATAACAATTGGATTAAATATAACTAACATATATTGGACAATGAAAAGGATAGTAGAGTAAATCCGAGTTATTTCGCACCTCGTAAGTTTGAGCATGGGTAAATGGGGTAAGTTCGTAACGTTTAACATCTTTGTTAGTTTTTTTAGTTTTGATTTTCATGTATTTTCGGTTTTGTGTTCATAGGTCTATACCGAGTTAAAATTTTTTCAGCAATTAGATATTCTGCAATAAGCTGCTAATAATAGGGTATTTTCGCGATCATATTGACATTTAAAATTTAAATACCGTAATGTTTTCTTTAGCTTAACTTCACCAAATATAGTTATAAATCTCTATTCGATGATCATTTCATGAAGATTGTTTTCCAACAAGCACCAGCTCAATATGACACAGTAGATATTAGTAATATTCAAATATTAGTTTAGATATTATAATACCGCGTAATGAATATATTCGTATTAGGTAATATCACCATATATCGGTATGGACCCATCACTACTAAGAACCTGTTTAATTTTTCGGTAGTACTGAAGTATTTTTATTGCACATTTATTACGATTTAAAGTATGTAGGAAAACAATGAAATGTAAGTGAGTTTCAACATAATTGATGCTTTTACCTGGATGTGGTAGGTAATACTGGGTGCGGTACTATCCCTTTTTTAATAGTGTGCCTTACAAAATAAAAAGCCTATAAAAGCAAAACTACCTTCATATTTTTATCAGTTTTAGTTACGTTGCTAAAAGAAGAAGGTCTCAGTAGAATTAAAAAAATAATTTCAAAATGCCTGAGGACTCCAATGAAGAATATGCTAACATTGTGTTAATTTATGGAGAGTGTCGCGGAAATGGACGAGCCGCGCGAAGGCTTTACCATCAGAGAAATCCTCATCGACGGACACCTGACAGGGAGTATTTCAAGACGTTTACAGGAGAATTAGGGAAACTGGCAGCGTTAGAACAAGCGGAGTAAATGTAAATCCTGCGCCGATAATCGCTGTTCAGATTGATGAATGAATACTGCAATCAGTTCAAAATGATCCATCGATCAGTATCCAACGCTTGGTATTGCCGTTTAATATCTCTATTCTCTACTTGGAAAGTTTGGAGTATTTTAAAAGTAGAACGCTTCCATGCCTACCATCACACCAGTACAGGAGCTGCTACCCATTGATTTCCCCAAACGGATGGAGTTTTACAATTGGCTCCTTGAACGACAAATATGTACATGACGGTAATTTTTTCAACAATATTCTGTGGACGGATGAGTCCCAATTTACCAGAGACGGTATCCCAAGCTTCCACGACCTACATACGTGGGCTGAGAGCAATCCACACACAAGAAGAGCGGCATCATTTCAGCACAGATTCAGCGTCAATTTATGGGCAGGTGTGATTGGTGACGATTTCCTTGGACCTATTAGGCTTCCGCCTACTCTAAATAGCTCCAATTACTTACATCTTTTATCAAATGATCTACAGGACTTGTTGGATGATATTCCACTGGTAAGATTGGCTTCCATGTTTTACCAACACGATGGTGCTCCAGCTCATTACGGTCCAGCTCATTACGGTCTACGCAACGGCAGTAGTAACATTGGAAGATCTAAATACCAGAATCGATGCGGTAGCAGTTGAGGAATATGAATACCAAGAGAACACTCGCCAAACGAGCTTTAGCGTGCATTCAAAATGAAGGTGGCCATTTTGAACATTTATTATAATAAAAAAAGTTTTAATAAAACATAAAAACCATTATTAAATTCTTTCAGTTCAAGCAAGTAGTGTAGATCAACATGTACATGCACTGAATTTTGAAATATTTAATTTTTATGCGATATGTATTTTTACCTATTACTTTCAAAATGTTAATCGTAACTCATACATATGTATGCAGCTTTTGTAGGTATTAATACGTTTCATAAAATAATAAAATTAAGATGACATTTTTATAATGGGTTTTCTGAGAAAAACTACATTGATCACTGAATTTTTAGGGTTGGAGTAGCAAAAATTTGTGTGTTCGAGTAAATATTTTAGGTTGGGTGCTGTTACAATTTAGACTGTTACATTAAATGAAAGGTAATTCGATTCCCTAAAAAACGAGTTATATCACTTTGCCTGTGAGGGTACCGGTCAAAAACACTTTTCTTAACCACCCTGTATCTCCACTGTTATTGAAAATTAACCCACCTGGTAGAACAATTTTTTTCTCCAAATATATCAAGGAATAACCCCTTACAAGGTGGCGGACGGAGTGCCAAACACCCTGTATAATAGTTTGCATTTTCATTATTATAAATATTATAATACATAATTTTTATTTTGCTGGTTGCTGCTCACGAATATTTTACTCTCATAAGCCTTTCACGCACGTAAGGGTTTGTATCGCTTATAGCGCTTCCTAGATACCTCAGTTTTTCATTTAAAAAATATAAGGGGGACAATATTTTTTTTCACGGACCCCCCCAAAATTTTTTTCTGGCTATGGCCTTGGCTCTGCCAGATGAAAATTAAACGGATTCAAACGTAGCCTGTGTTTGGAGCCCGCGAACCGTTCCAACGATCCCGATGCCACAGGATTGAGAAGCTGGAGGACATAACTCCGCTCGTCAATATCGAAAGGTACGGCTTGTTAATTCAGTATCTGATTGTGTTTCTTTATCTACGAAGCCGTTTGTTTTACAGATTGTGCCTTCCTTGGAATCTGATTAAGATTGAGAATTTGGAAACGGTGATAAACCTCCAGGAAATCGAATTCTACGATAATCCAATGACGGAAATCGAATTCTACGATAATCCAATGACAGAAATCGAAAACTTGGAGCAATTGACCAACCTCGAGTGCGTAATGTCCTGATTATCGGAAATGCAAGCTCTGAGCCTAATTATTTTATAGTCTTTGCAGAATTTTAGACTTGAGCTTCAATCGTGTAACAAAAATTGAAAAGCGACATTGGAGAAACTTTAGTTATATGCCAATCGGGACTCAACGATCGAAAATCACGAAATGTTCACCAATTTGGCGATGCTGGAACTGGGAGACAACAAAATTCGACTGTTTTATTTCACTTTTTTGATTGTAAACATTTAATGATTGCAAACATGAGATCAGCTGCTATTAGTTATTTGCCCTTGGTAATGCAAGGTATTTCATTGGGTTATAAGTTCCTGGATTTGGATGCTTAACTCAGATTTTTTGTTCGGAATCATGGACACAAGGGCACATTTCTTTCCATCTTTAGTACCGATTTGAGGAAATGTTCCATCATGTGGTTTACTTCAGCGAGGTTTGCTTGGGCGAGATTGAAATTTTTTAGGTCGAGGTCGCGAGTAAGGAGTCTATGGAATCTAATCCAATTTGTATTAGCGAAATTGAAGTATTGAATGGCAGAAATATCATATTGGGTAATTTTACCTGAGATTGAAAATATACCAGCTAAGTGCGGAGAGGATAGTTCGTGGATTATTGTAGGTTGTGTTAGAATATCTCCAGAATTTATTATTAGCTCAATCCACGAACGTTAGACGAGTAGAACGTATGTTCTGTACGAGTTTCGAGAACGCGATATCGAAGAGTAGTTTGCCAGCTTTGTTGGATCTACTGCAATTCCAATGGCTATGCCTAGCATTTATGTCAGTTTCTTAAATTGAACGAAATATGAAAGCAAGTAGAAAATTCAACAATCATATCTCTTTTTTTGTACTAAATATGATAAAAATTAAAGGCAACGAAATTACGTGAATGGGAATCACATAAGTATACTATACTACTTACTTCCGATAACTGGAAATATTCGACCTCTAGGTTCTATATGTAAGACCTCGTACTAGCTATAAAAAGACGGCGATGTGGTCAGAGGTAATCTCAAAATTTAAAGTTTATTATTATAGTAAAAGATTCAATCAAACAAACAAATTTTAAATTTGAATTTGCGTGTGATGAGATATGTAGTTAATTTTCAATATTGGTACTGCACGAAACATTACTACGTGAATTCTGGACTGAAAATAATTTAAGTACGTCGACCGTGCAACACATAGAAATTAACAGTTCAGGCCAATAACATTTTTAGAGCTGGAAATTGCAACATATGGAGTGGTGGAGACTAAAACACTCTGTCATTGTTCAAATGGAACAAACCACTACACCAACTACACCAAAATATCTTAATATAATGTACCAATTTCAATTATATTGCACAAAATTGAACATTATGAATATTTATAACGGTTTTGATTTGCGAATGAAACGGCCAAAGCACAGGTGACACCAAAATTTCACTTTCCGAGTTCGAAAAAAGTACACTCTATCTTCTTCTAATACTCTCGACCTGACTGCATTTAACTCTGTCCGGCACAAGAAGGATATTAAATTACTTAAATTATGTCCCTTAACTTTCAAAGTTCCAAAATACAGCTAAAATCTAGTAAAAAATGGTATTTCTGAATGAAATTACAATAAAAAAAAAAATTATTTTATGTTGATTGACAATTCTAGAACGATATCTTACTTAAATTTATATAAAAAATGTTCGAGAAGTGCAAATCTTGGCCAATCATGTACAATCTTTTCGAAACTTCAAATCAGAAAACTTATGCCACATGAGACATAGGCAGGGCTGTCGTTTGTACTAATATAGTAGTATTTGTACTACTATTGTACTTCATGTACTACTGTTGGTTGGTTGGTTGGTTGGTTTACGTGGTGGCCCGTCTGCCGACAACAGGGCCCAATTAGCACAGGAAGCGCCGTTTTGATACCACAACTCGTTTAACCTGGTCGTTGAGGGCTGATGAAATATATGTGTAGTTTTACAGAGACCTAGGGCTTGAATGGATTATCATATCCATCCGGAGCTGTTCAAGAAGGTAATCAGTTCTCCTATCTTGTTTTTCGAGATCTCATCGAGGTTATTGAAGAAGGGTTTGCCTAGTGCGCAAAGTCTGGCTCTAGCTAGGGCGGGACACTCGCAAAGAAGGTGAATGACAGTTTCCCTCTTATTTGCATCCCCACAACTGCGGCAATTGACGTTAAACGGAATACCCAGTCTGGCCGCGTGGTCGCCGATCGGCCAGTGACCCGTGCCGACTGACGTGACTCTGGAGACGTCCACGCGGCTCCTGCTCAGGAGTTCGTCTGTTCTGCTCCGGGAGTAGGATGGCCATATCTTCCTAGATATGACGCAGTTGGTCAGTCCTCTCCATCTGGAGTTAGCGTTTGTGAGAAAGTGGGTGGATATTTGGCGCTTAACAGACCCTAGTGGGACCTGAACGGATTCTACGAGAGGGCCCTGAAGAGCAGAACCTTGCCTAGCTAATTCGTCTGCCCGCTCGTTACCTTGCTGTGGCCTGTGACCCATAGCAGAGTAACTTTGGCTTGACTTCCTAAGTTGGCTAGCTCTTCTCGACACTGACTCACACGAGTTTAGAGTCGGTGGTAGCCGAATCTAAGGCTTTGATTGTGGCTTGGCTGTCAGAGAGGATTACAACATTCCGCTTTGGCGTAGCGTCTTGCTGCAAAGTCCTCCCCAGTATCTCCGCCTGGAAGACGCTGGCGTAGTCCGGTAAGTGGTAAGACCTTGCGATATAGTGTGTGTCTGAGAAAACTCCCGCTCCGACACCACAGTTCATCTTTGAACCGTCAGTGTATATAACTGTGTCGAATTCACTTATAACTGAACCATTCTTCCATTCCGCCCTGGTTGGAAAACCCACAGCGAAATCATTCTTGAAGGTCAGTCTCGGGATAATGTAGTCGGTCGGCGATTTAATTATTTCCGCTGGTAAGGTTTCTAGAATGTTACTGTGACCGTAAGGTTTGCCATACCAGCACCCAGATTCCTTGAGTCTGATAGCGCTACACGACACAGTACTTCTGATATGTAAATCAATAGGTAATAAATGCAACAATACGTTCAAAGCATCCGTCGGACATGACCTCATTGCACCTGTAGTTCCGACGGCTGCAGTTCTCTGAACCTTACTGAGTTTGTTTATGTTGTAACTCTTACTCAACGCTGGCCACCAGGCAAGCGATCCGTAGGTAAGAATTGGACGTATTATGGCTGTGTACAACCACAGAACCATTCTTTGTTTAAGTCCCCACTTTTTGCCGAAGGTTCGTTTGCAGGCGTAAAAGGCGATACGTGCATTCTCCGCCCGTTGTTGTTACTACTGTACTACTCTTTTAAATTTTGTACTCTTTTCTCAAAAATTAAATTCTCGAAAACTTTAGAAGAGGATTTTACAATTTACATAAAAAATGCGTGGTTGCGAATGATTTTCTTATTTTTGTCTTGCGACTGCGTGAGACCTAATATTTTTTATTTTAAATTTAAATCATTTTAGGGTCATTCCATCAAAAATCGGCAACAGGTGTGATTTCACTTTTCCTAATTCCGTAGAAACTTCGTGCACTTGATGAATTAGTGAAAAAAAATTATGCAGTGTAGTCGCGATAATGTGAACTCCGCCTAACGTGAACCACCGTATAACATGGACTTCAGATTCTTAATATCGACCACCTTTATGAGGTGGTGGACAGTGACAACTACGATAATGTAAACAACTTTTTTTTTATCACGAAAAAAATGAAACCAAGCGCCAAACTTTTTTCCCGAAAATTTTGACAATACTACAATACTATTAAATTTTTGTTGGACGCGGAGCCGAGTGGTTGCACTAAACGTGTTACCCTTGAAGGTAAAATGTGATATTTTGGACGAATTATTATCTAAAGGCTCTCGCGTTACTGATTTGGCGAATAAATATGGTATCGAGAAGTCTACTATCAACATTAAAAGTAAAAACTGCAACAGATTAGGATGTGCGTTCAACACATACAGTGGCAGTCAAAAGTAAGTTAACAGCCAAAATATAACATGATATATAATTTTAAGCTGGGAATACTATAATTTCCCGTTATTATTCCTCTGAAAAATTCACTGAAATCAAAGATTACGTTTATACCACTGAGCTATATAAATGGAGACCCCATCGGCTCATTTCTCTATACGATATGACAGATTGAAATAGCTGATGAAATCGTACCCTCTCGCTCCATCTTAAAATTTCGAATTTCGAACATGGGCAACAACTTAAATAAAATTAAAAACTTTTCAATTTGAATTATCAGTTCTGACAGTTCAAATTGTTCGATTTGATGGTGAGAAGTTGCGTTTTGCGTTCAAAATTCATAACACAACTCACAGTTTACTTCAATTATTTTATTAATAAATTTGTTGGGAAATAACAGTTTCAGGAATATTTATAACGGTTGAGCATGTAATACGTTATTTTTGAATTTGGCGCCATACCGGTATTATATTCGTACTGCAGTAGCCAATATTACCTGTAAATTTTACACAGCTTAATTGCAATTTTATGAACTCATTTTCTTTCAATACCTTGCGTTGTTTATCCAAAAAAGTATTTATCAAATTCAAATTATTTGGTAATTTTTCAATTCGAAATTACACCTAAAAATTCGGATTTGATTTTTCATGTTGCCTAATCTTATAGTCCTCTCATTATTTTCCTTCTCGCCTTAATACATGCATACCGTGCTACTAACTCTTTCCTTCTTAAGATTCAGGTCATCCGTGGCTCAATCCTAATTTGTACCCCGGATAACTTTCGAAGTTTCTCTAACTTAAAAATGAATTGAATTTTTGAAAGAAACATAAAGAAATGTTTCAATCAAAAATTATTTTATTTGCATTACCAATTTTAAATCTAATGAATGTTTAAAATCATCAGAATTTTGTTCAACAATGCAGAACCTCGGGTTATCATGGACACATTTTTCGAAATATTGACATTTTAAAAACGTCGGCCATGTGAGATAGCAAATCGAGGTCTCCATTTGTTATATCTCAGTAGTTATACTAACCCGCTCAAGCAGAATTTGGTTTGCTTTTATTTATTTGGATGAACGATAATGCAATTAGTTCGATATTATCGTCTGAACGAATAAGTCAAAAGTAAGTGACCAAAGAAGTTTTTCTCATATTTTAGCTAAATTATTAAAATTTGGGATTCCGCTAAATTTCAGTAATGTAGCCTGCATCATAGTCCAATTAAAAAAAAATAAAAATTACTTTCTTATGTTAGAAAAATAATTATTAATTATTAGTATTAACAATAGAAGTTTCAATTAAAAATTATTAAAAAATGGTTAAATTCAAGCATTTAACAACAGAAGAGAGGCAAGTAATTATAAAATTACACAACAAGGGCAAAACGTACAGGGAAATAGCCGAAATATTCCATAAATCACTGGCATCGATCTTCAAAATTAAAATTAAAACTTATAAAGAATTTGGTCGAGTTACAGAAATTTCTAGGCCAGGACGTCCCAGAATCACCGATACTAGTCGATTTACGAATTGTTAACATCTTTTCATCAGATCCGTTTTTATCTGCTCCTGCGATTCGGTCAAAACTGGCTTCAAAAAGTAGAGTTACTCCTTCTGTTAAAACAATCAGAAGACGTTTAAGGGAAAGTGGTAAAAGAGGACGTGTGGCTCGCAAATTACCATATGTAAGCAAACCCAATAAAAGAAAAGGGTTCAATTTCTATACCGAACATGCATTGAAGCCTGATAATTTTTGGTATTCGATTTTATGGACAGACGAATCGATGATAAGGATGCGGTACAGCCATGGACAAATGTACGTGTGGAGGAGGAAAAGTGAATCGCTCTCTTACAAGTGTACAAAACCAACATTAAAGGGTGTCGAAAAAGGGGTTATGGTGTGGGCTTGCTTTTCCGCATACTATACTATTCTATAAAATTTTTTAGAATAAAAATACATTTTCGAGCAATTAATCAACGTAATTGTAATTTTGTTGCGAAATAATTGATGACCACTGATGTTCATCGATTTTTTTACTTAATCCTTTGAGATCTAAAGTTGATTTTTTGAAATGTTTTGAAAAAGAGTATAATGAAAATATTATAACATAAAGAAAACAATATATAAAAAAATAAATAAAAATTGGCTTTTTGAGATATTCAAGGAATGGGAACAAAACCGTTATCTTATCGGCGATGGTAAGGTCACAAATTTCATTATGTTTGGCGATTCTTAATGGAATGGCCCTATTCTGTGTACAGTCACAAGTCACAATTCTAGCGGAGAGTCATAATTTCAGAAAATCTGTGATCTTTCATATTCTAGCATTAGTCACAATTTTGACGTTTTAAAAAAACATCACAAAATTGTGACTATCGAAATAGGTGATCACAACGGACAGCCAGGCAAACAAATTTAACGTTTCGTGAAGTTCCAATACTTAATATTGAAAAAAATAGAATGTTTGTTTTATTTGCTGAGGTAATTACTGGAAGGAGCTGAACAAAAGTAATTTAACGTAAATTTAGATGGCTGCTTTACATTTTGTGTGATTTAAGGGCGTTAAGAAGAGCTACACTCCGAAACTTGAGGAACGCAAGTGATCCGTTTTTTATTAATCGACAATACATTTGGGAGTTACATCGGTTTTCCACGTTTTAGACGTTTGCTAAGGCACACAACTTTCCATTATACACTTCCAAGGGCCGAATTGATCCCTATACTGACACAGCATAATCATTTTCACATGTCTCCAACTATGTACAGAAATTATTGTAACCTTTCTTGTGACTGCAGCGCCAGAATGCGAAAAAATGTTCCGATCACAAATGCAGTCACAAAATTTTAGTCACAGCAGGTTGTGACCTGTGATAAGTCACAATTTCAGAATAGGACCGTATATATACTAATTTTTCGATGTTATTATGCGATTCCGGACCTAAAAGTCAATTATGTACTACTATTCTTTGTAAAATACTAGTTTTTCACTTAAATGCACTACTGTCCAAAATAACAAAACGACAACACTGGACATAGGTAGTCCATTTATATTGACAGGTCCTTGGTACTAAGGCCGCGGTCTGAATTACGCTTTCTGCGCTTTTAGCGCGCCTACACTCGGTCCGAATTGCGCTCACAACGCACACAATTTGTATGGAGGGGTAATTTTCTGGCGCTTACACTGCTCACGGTTTCGAGGATAGACACTGTGAGTATCGTGCATGTACGATATTCCCGCCTTATGTACGACGACGAATGTACGGCAATTCTATGTATAGTTATAGTTATTTATACGTAACATAAGTACGATCTTTGTACGTATAAAATTGTGTTACTTCTACGAGTGGTGCAATGTATTTGTCCTCTCTTCATCTTTATTCTAGCCTACTATCTACAGTGAAAATAAATAAAGATTAAAATTATTTTTAGTGTTTTTAATGTAAATTTTATACACTACTCTAAACTGGATAAATGTGCAAATTCTTCTATTCTAAATAATGTAAGACAGAAGTACAAAAAAATGAGAATGGGAAATCTTGAAAAATGTTAAAAAAAAAAAAAATTCCTAACTCTAAACCTTCGACGCATTATTGGCTCGGGCTCTGAGGGTGGTAAAAAAAACAAAATTAATATATGTAGCTCCATAAGTCTTAAGATATCCTGAAACTTCCTAAAAAATACATAAACAGAAATCCGTGATCTGGTGAGAATTTTGGGCGATGGAATTCGCATCGTAATGGAAGAAGGAACAGTTGAATTTTACTGAGAACAACTAATCCAAACGCGGAATGCTTCGCTATCAAAATTTCATTTGAATTGACACTGTTACGGATCTGTGCATAATTTCATGCTTCTTGCATGTGTGGCTACGTTCGGTGAATTCCCTTTTTTACATATTGCGAAAGATGAGTGTAGAAAATGTATTGAATTTTCCTAACATTTATACAGAAATTTTTTTAATAGCTGAGTATATGCCATCTCCATCGACCTAAATGTCTGTTGAAAATGTGTTAAATTTGATGACTACATATACTTCACCTACGTGAAGTAGAAAAATTTCTTTTATTTTTATTTGAAATTTGAATATAAACAAAACAAAATTAAATATTGTAGTGAATTGTACGATGAAATCTAACTCGGTATGATTTTTTTGATATTATTGTACGATTTTATAGTTTTGGGAATCTGGCAGCACTGATGTGCACACACAATCGGTCCGAATTGAAAGCGACATAAGCGTACCAACAATTCGGACCGAACTTAAGCACTGTTAGTGATGTAAGCACCATGAGTGTAATTCGGACCGCGGCCTAAGTGAGCCAGATGTTGAATCTCCCTCTTTAAACTTCTGTAATACGACCTTTGGCTGTTTCGCGCTATGTGTACCGGTCACTTATACTATCTTGCCCAACTAAAATACCTCTTTAGAAATTCCCGGTTTGAGCCTATCCTAACATAAGAGGTTTAGGAGATCTGGAAACTCATGAAAATATTAAATTTTAGGGTAGCAATTTTTTTTAAATTTCAGGTCGATCACAATACTTTATTATTAAAACAAAATAAAGTAAAAAAATTCTGGTAAATTTTCGAGTTATCCAATGTGAATAAATCGTCAGGAAATGTAATATGAATTTCAGTGAATCAGGTGGATATGTAATTGCATTGATAACGCAACCTTTTGATGCTTTAAACGAAGCCGTCCTTAATTAAATATGTACGCAATAACCAATTTTTAATACTAAAGCCTAGTACTAACTAGAAGCGAAATAAAACTCATACAAATTTTTCGTTCGAGCGAAGTAGAATTAAAGTAGAATTACATAATACCAAAGCACTGACCTTTTTCATCAAATTTGAAGCCATGTTAGCTCCCATATTTCCAAGTCCAATAAAACCAACATTTTTAGTCCCTGAAGACATATATCTTGCTAGACTACCGTCTAATATCAGGGAAACTTGTTTCAGATTTTGAGAACACAAAATTCGCAGTGCCATTTTGTAATAAAATTAAAATGACCACTAAACCGTAACTAATATTATATGTTGCCCAAAATGAAGAGCTGACTAAAATATTTATGATAATAATCTACGTAGCAACACCGCACAGGCACAGAAGGCAGAACTGTAGACGAATACTATTGAATGAAGCTACGTTTCGATTTCGTACGAGCGTCATTCAACATTCACGAATGACGCTCGTACGAAATAACATAGGAGGTAGAAGCTGAAAAGGCAAACTTTCAATTTCTTGGCTCTAATATAATTTCTCATTTATTTTTGTATATCGCTAATCGCCTGTTCGTATAATGACGTATTCTAAGCTTTTCTCTCACTCTCCCTGAACTTGAACCTACAAAGAACGGTTCTGATTCTGGCTTAGCATAACTTCAATTGACGAATGGTAAAGTTGGAAATCTCCACCTGGTGGCAAAAAAAACAACCCTTTAAGATAGACAAATTTTTGTCAGCTGACTGTTATATGGCGGTTCGTGTGTAATTTTGTGATGTGGAGCTCGGGAAGTTTTCGATTCTCTCTTAATTTCATTATGGAAGACATAATAAAAATTGATGACGATCGGTGCGTTTGATAGTAAGGTATTCATTTCCGGTTCTACATTCCGAAAATGTTAGACTCAAACCCGCACAACGAAGTCAGAAAATGAACAATTTTTCTTTATGAACGGGCGGTATAAACTTCGAAATAACTTCACAAATTTTGAATGTTCCGGGAAAAGGAAATATGGAATAATTTTTAAGTTATTTAAAAGGAACATAAACCGTTTTTTCGTTACATTTTTCGTTCATTTTGGTGCTTGAAATTGGTTTCTGAAAAAAAAAATTTTGTTTTTGATATGTTATGAACGTTTGTCCTTCTTATTTAATTGTAAGGTTCATTTAAATTCACTTTAAGCGAAATTTTGGAGTAAAACACTTTTATTTGAGCTCAATCTCAATTTTGTATGAAAATCACATGCAACTGCCAGTTTCTGTCTATCTTATAGGGTTCCGAAATTTGCCACCAGAGCCCATGGTATATTCGTCAATTATAATGGATACTTTAATTTTATTTGGTGAATGGTAAGCACGATCAGTTTAATTGTTGTTATACATACACTATAATCAGAACAGAACGTAAAAAATTAATTTGGCGCCTGGTATAGGTGGATTTCAATTCTTAATGTGGCATATGTGAATGCATACATGCATACATATTTGCATGAAAGTGAAGAGAAGACACAGAACTAACGACACATCTTATTTTTTTATCAAGTGGTAGGCATCTCTTTCAGCAGGAAAAGTGAACGAAATCACATTTGTTATTAGTCGTAACAAAAATATCGCACAAACGAAATTCTATCTTTTGTTATTGTACTGTAAGAAGAATCGAAATTAAATTTTGTCTAATGGATAAGTATAAGGTAAGTTATACACGTGTCGCGTGACATCCAAATACCTTTCATAAAGCCTAGTACGGACCTCGATGAAAATTTTCATTCCCATATCAAATGCATGTAAAAAAAAGCGATGAAAATTTTTATTGCTCGATTTTTGCGTTGGCTTTCTGTTTTGCGGTACGGAGTTCGAATGAAAATTTTCATTCGATTTGACAGTTCGCTCATCGACCAATTTCGCATTGCCGTATGAAAATTTTGACATCTCATGTCATTCATTTGAATTTGTCAGTTTTTTTTCAAACTGACTTTGGTTTTTGTGATATCGAGTGGTTTTTTTTAAACCAAAGCGGATTTTAAGATTTTTTATGCGCGCATAAAAAATCTTAACCGTGGTCGATATTATTATCCATGACACTTCTTATTTAACATAGAAAACACGCGTATAATAAATTTTATTTTGACAAAGGTAAATGTCAAACAAACAGCTGTTCCCAGCTGTTTAGTTCTCCACAGTATTCTACACAACGAATTTTTCACTGTGGAGATGGGAGAGATATATGGTAAATTAGCGAATGAAAACTTTCATCGAGGTCCGTACTATGCTTAAACCACTGAGGCTTAAACGTAAGGCACTGTTCAAATAATCTAGCGGATTGACATCGTCAAATTTCGACAACTAGATTTTAAAATCTCGAAAAACGTTTGCACCGCTCTGAAAAGACCTGTGACATTTCTCAAATTATTATCAGCTGGCTATGGCATCGAAATTTTGAAGTTGTGTTGTACGATTGTGAGTCTTTGAGTAATAGAAAATTATACTGCATGAGAGGGAAACAAACAATTATATTAGGTCTGTTCTAATAGGTTTGTTCTTTTTTCATTCACCCTCTTCACCTCTCTGCACCCGCTCAAGAGTTAGTGCAGAAAAGTGTAGAAGGTGTAGCCAAAAAGAACAGACCTAGTATTAATGCTGTTATGACACTGGCTATTTTTGCGGCTTTACCCCTAAGTCACAACGGCAATGCAGTCCGAGGCAGACTAGCTGTCAAAAAGTTGAGCGCGGTGTATTTCCATTGCGGTAGTCACAACGAACGTAGACGAAGGCAGCCTTACGCAGCCATCAAAAAAAGTTCGTCAACTCTGAACTTTTCCGTAGCCTGTAGTTAACCTCGAAATCGACAAGTGACTTTTTTATCTTTAAAACATCGAATTGTTACTTGATATGACCGGACTGAATAAAAATTAGCTTAAAAATAGTTTTTAATTGTTCGCTGCTTCGTATGCACGAATACGAACGCTTTTTGGAAAATTTGAAATTTATTCAAAACTCAAACTGACGCAGACAGTGAATAGTTATCTGACTTGCTTATTTATTGGCGGCGTCAAGCTGCGTCGCGCTGCCTCATTCTACTTTGTATGTGACTCAATCATTAAAGCGGCTAGACAATCCAAATGGAGAGGGATAGAGACTTTAACATACAACTTATACATTGGTGTGAGAGAGACAGTCCGAACAGCAAAACTATGAGTAACTGTCAAAAAACAATCCATAACTGTCAAAAAAAAAGCTGCAACAAAGCGCATTCGAGCAGTGTTTCGCAACATTCTAGCAGTTAATCCAGATTTTCCAGCCGCTACAGACTTGTTTTTGACAGTTCGTTATGTATAAATTATAGAAAGTGTCATGTTATGTTATGAAACGCGCTAAGATCAGTATTTTTTATAACAAATCAGTTGTTAACTTCGTCTACTAGATGCCGGTAGCATCAGCAAGGGTATTTTTTATCGGTGATCTCTTTCTCTCTATATTGGTCGCCTTGTCGCACGATTGGCTATTATTGTACTTTTTTCTAGCGAGGAAATAGCCAATGTCATAACAGCATAAGTACGGACCTCGATCAAAATTTTGACTACCATATGAAATGCATGTAAAAAAAGTGATCAAAATTTTTCTAACTCGATTTTCGCGTTGGCTTTCTGTTTGGTGGTGCAGCCTAGTACGGACCTCGATCAAAATTTTTACTCCCATCAGAAATGCATGTAAAAAAAAGTGATCAAAATTTTGCTAACTCGATTTTCGCGTTGGTTTTCTGTTTGGTGGTACGGAGTTCGAGTCAAAATTATGCTACGATTTGACAGTTCGCTCATAGACCAAAAGATGGTGCTGAAACCGTGTATACCAATTTCCCGCTACCATTTAAATGTGCTGCTATTTAATTTTGCATTTGCGGTACGATAATTTTGACATCTCCTGATTTGAATTTGTAATTTTTTTTTCAAACTGACTGTGGTTTTTGTTATATCGAGAATTTTTTCTTAAACCAAAGCGGATTTTAAGATTTTTTATGCGCGTATAAAATTAACCGTGGCCGATATTATTATCCATGACACTTAATTACCATAAAAAACACGCGTATAATAAATTTTATTTTTGAAAATGTAAATGTCAAACAAACAGCTGTTCCCAGCTGTTTACTTCTCCACAGTATTCTACACAATGAATTTTTCACTGTAGAGATGGTAGAGATACAGTAGAACCTCTATATAGTGACCACCCAAAGGACTGTGCAAAATTGGTTACTTTATTCGATTGGTCAGATTATAAAAATAATTTAACACAGTTGTAGTAACAATCAGAACAAAAGAGGCGATTTTCACCTTTTAACCATTTATAAATAAAATAAAATACGATACTGAACTACAGAATACAATGGTTCATCAGTAATATGCATAGAGATATAAATACTGGATACGACAAGACTCCGTTTTTGTATGAAGCACTTTGAAGCATTTTGAAGCCAAATTGCACGTTTTTGTATAGAGCGTTTGATACCAGGTGGCAGTGAAATACAAATAGTAGGCTAGTATTCAAATGTTTGGAGTTTTTCGTGTTCAAGATCGGGGTATAACATAAATGTGATTGAGATACTAAAAGCAGCATAGTGTTTATTGTCGGTCCTTTGCAAGGAATCGTCCGGTTTCAAAACAGTTGCTGCTCGTCATCTCCAGTACATATATCTCAATGGTAATATGAAATGAAATCCAGAATGTGTACTGTGTGATTTGGTTTCGTGCTTCATTTATTTCAGCCTCATGTCGCATTTTGCAACATTTGTGTCTGTGTATATGAATTAGTATATGTAGTAGTATTTTATGGTCACATTATAGGATGTACTCGGCATGTATGTAATACGTAAATATTGGCTAAAAAGTGGTCAATAGTCACGATATGGAAATGATCACAATACAGAACGAAATGTGGATGGAAAATCGGTGATTTACATCGGGACCATAAAAAAATGGCAACGTTAGGTAAGTGGTCAAGATAGGAAGGTGGTCACTTCTTCAGGTTCTACTGTATATAGTAAATTGGCGAGTCAAAATTTTTATCGAGGTCCGCACTTGGCTTTAGGTTCGTTTTTCAACTGGATCAAGATCACAATTGACAAATGGTAAAGTTGGAAATCGCCACCTGGTGGAAATAAAAACAACCCTCCAAGATAGACAAATTTTCGTCAGCTGACTGTTGTATGGCGATTCGTGTGTAATTTTGTGATTTGGAGCTCGGAAAGTTTTCGATTCTTTCTAAATTTCATAATGAAACCAACAATAAAAATTGATGACAGTCGGTGCTCTTGTTAACAACGTATTTATTATATGTACCACCAGAGCAGTAAATTTGTCAAATGACGAATATACTGTGTGCTCTGGTGGCAACTTTCGGAACCTTCCAAGATAGACAGAAACTGGCATTTGCATGTTATTTTCATACAAAATTGAGATTGGGCTCGAATGAAAGTGTTTTTCTCCAAAATATCGCTTAAAGTGAATTTAAATTAACCTCATAATTAAATAAGAATGACAATAACATATCAAAAACAATATTTATTTTTTTAAGACACCAATTTCAAGTACCAAAATGAAAGAAAAATGTAACGAAAAAACGGTTTATGTTCTTCTTAAATAATTTAATAATTATTCCATATTTCTTTTTCCCGGAATATTAAACATTTGTTAAGTTATTTCGAAGTTTATAGAAGTTTATTTATTCATAGAGAAACATTTTTTCATTTTCTGACTTAGTTGTGCGGATTTGAGCCTAACATTTTCGTAATATAGAACCGGAAATCAATACCTTATTATCAACGGCACCGATCGTCATCAATTTGTATTATGTCTTTCATAACGAAATTGAGAAAGAACCGAAAACTTGCCAGACTCAATTGACGAATGGTAAAGTTGGCAATCGCCACCTGGTGGAAATAAAAACAACCCTCCAAGATAGACAAATTTTCGACAGCTGACTGTTGTATGGCAGTTCGTGTGCAATTTTACGATTCAGAGCTCGGCAAGTTTTCGATTCTTTCTTAATTTCATTATGAAGGTAGGTAGGTACGCGTGGCTGCCCGTGAGAACACGGACACACTTAGACCTGAAAGGTCCGTTGTGTTACCACAGGATCATCCAATCCGGTCCTACTCGTCGAACCATTTAGAGCTTGCAAAGAAGCGTTGGATTCTCGCGACCTCCATTGCGGCAAAATCACTGAGACAGTTGAAGAAGTAAGCTCCAAGGTGAGCTTTCCTTCTGGCTGATAGAGCTGGACAGGTACAGAGAAGGTGAAGGAATGTCTCCTCCTCCTCCTCATCCAGGCAGCTTCTACAGAAGTCGTTTGAGAAGAGGCCGAGCCTTTTGGCATGTCGACCTATAAGACAGTGTCCGGTCATGATACCGACTGTGGTGCTGATATTCGCCCTTTTTAGCAAAGTCATCCTTTTAGAGCGTTTTAGATCCAGCTCCGGCCAGATCTGTCTCGCAGTGTGACATGTAACACCATCTGCCCATCTTGAGTTGGTTTTCTCAATTGAGTCCAATCCATGTAGCAGTTTACATGTAAAGACGATGTACAGGCGATTTTATTGAGGTTAAATCACAATTTCTAGTACATAAACGACCGAATTAGACATATCTGCCAAACCCAAGGTGGAGAGTTCTGTGTATCCAGTGACCCTATCCATGATAAGCCGAGGTTCTGCATTGTTGAACAAAATTCTGATGATTTTAAACATTCATTAGATTGAAAATTGGTAATGCAAATAAAATAATTTTTGATTGAAACATTTCTTTATGTTTCTTTCAAAAATTCAATTCATTTTAAGTTTAGAGAAAGTTCGAAAGTTATCCGGGGTACAAATTAGGATTGAGCCACGGATGACCTGAATCTTAAGAAGGAAAGAGTTAGTAGCACGGTATCTGCATGTATTAAGGCGAGAAAGAAAACAATGACAGCACCATCAGATTAGGCAACATGAAAAATGAAATCCGAATTTTTAGGTGTAATTTCGAATTGAAAAATTACCAAATGATTTGAATTTGATAAATACTTTTTTGGATAAACAATGCAAGGTATTGAAAGAAAATGAGATCATAAAATTGCAACTAAGCTGTGTAAATTTTAGTCTGGGTGGCTTAGTGGCTAGAGGACTTGCCTTCGGCGCACCTGGTACCAGGTTCGAATCTGCTTGGTGACAAGTAATTTTCGAGAATGGGCTGTAAATGAATACCTGAGTTAAAAATCGGAGTAATAATCATGGACAAGCGTGTGGCTGACCACTTCACCTCCTAGTGTTCCGTTGGTCTAGTAATGAAGTAACTCTAGTTTTACTTCAAGGCCTAGACCCAATTTAGGCTGTTGCGCCATTGATTATTATTATTCGACGTGTAAATTTTATAGGTAATGTTGGCTACTGCAGTACGAATATAATACCATTTACTTATCGTATGGCGCCAAATTCAAAAATAACGTATTACATGCTCAACCGTTATAAATATTTCTGAAACTGTTATTTCCCAACAAATTTATTAATAAAAAAATTTAAGTAAACTGTGAGTTGTGCTATGAATTTCGAACGCAAAACGTAACTTCTCACCATCAAATCGAACAATTTGAATTGTCAGAACTGATAATTCAAAATTGAAAAGTTTTTAATTTTATTTAAGTTGTTGCCCATGTTGTTCGAAATTCGAAATTTTAAGAAGGAGCGAGAGGGTACGATTTCATCAGCTATTTCAATCTGTCATATCGTATAGAGAAATCAGTCGATTGGGTTTCCATTTATATAGCTCAGTGGGCTGAAACCATAAAACCAGTGTCTCGAAAGAGACACCAACTGGGATTAAGAAGCTATGCGTCGTAATTAAAATTTCATTTTCTATAAATGTTACACACGCATGCGGTGCC
This sequence comes from Beris morrisii, assembly GCA_951812415.1. Classification (NCBI taxonomy): domain Eukaryota; kingdom Metazoa; phylum Arthropoda; class Insecta; order Diptera; family Stratiomyidae; genus Beris; species Beris morrisii. The sequence goes on from OX638311.1 coordinate 98,459,882, forward strand.
ATTTCGACGTATATTCTACGAAAGTTCTGTTGCTTCTGGCAAATGGGTAGGGCTACGTGTGTAGTTTCCCGATGAAACTCTGTAGAAAATGCATTGAAATACAAAGTCTTTTTCAATAATTTTATCTTACACATGGACTTAAATTTCCATACGAAATGTAGTGAGTTCCCACGACTTTCCGAAGAGCATGTTCTGGGACGTGTCCGAAAATTAACTCGAGTAAGAGTAGAGTAAAAAAAATCGTTCGAAAATGTGGAGTATTGTGATGGTACGTCGTTTGGCGACATCAGTCCAGTTAACCAAAAAATTTAACGTAAGTAATTCTCTATAACTAAGTATTATATTCACTGTAGTTTTGAACGAAAGCCAACTTCATGCATGTTATTGATTTCAAATTAAAGTTGGCATTTTAGATTATATACCTAAAAGGATTGGACATGCCACCATAAAAAAAGCCAAGTTGTTTTATGCGCATGTCGAAGTAAAAGCTGCATGGGCGTACAAAACTGATTTTATTTATTTTAGGGACAAAAATTTTAGCTCGCTTTTTAAAGGTTTTTGCATATATTAAATATATTGCATAAACATACTGCAGTCACGATCAGCTGCAAGCCAATCTTATGATACTCTAGATGAGGACGATTTTTCTCGTTAACGAACTTAGCCTTACAAATTCGCCCAAACATTCAGATTCAAAATTTCAAGATCCTAGGTCAAGCCGTTCTTGAGTTATTATGCTAACGGACAGAAGGACGGGTGGACGGACGTTTTGGCCCAAATAAGAACGGCCAAAAGGCAGGCTTGGACTGATCACTGTCAATCCATTGACAGTGTTCGGGATTCGGCGAGGCTCAGCAAGATTCTATCCAAGCAACACACGAACCCGTTGTTCGTGAAAAAGTCGGACGGGACCTGGACTGATTCCTCCGTCAGATGTCAAGCATTCAGGGTGTACAGTGTGTACCGGAGGAAGACATCAATTCCGTTATCAATGAAGAAAGAATTTCCTGGTCTATTAACGGTTTCTCTCCTTACAAATCCCCTGGCATGGACGGCATACTTCCAATTATGCTGCAGGAACTATAAGATGTAGTAGTTCCTTGGCTTGTGGAAATTTTCAGAAGTTGCATCCTACTAAATCATGTGCCCTATCCCTGGAGAAGCGTCCGGGTAGTGTTTATTCCGAAGGTTGGCAAGAGAGGTCACGAACTCGCGAAGGATTTCAGACCCAATAGCCTAACATCATTCGTGCTGAAAACTCTGGAGTGCATTATAGATATACATGTGAGGCAGACCCTGGAAAGGGCACCGCTATCCAAATCTCAGCATGCTTACCTCAGGGGGAGATCCATGGAAACGGCTCTCCACGAAGTGGTGCGCACGATTGAGCATACGATAAACTACAAGCAATACACTTCAGCAGCCTTTCTAGATATAGAAGGGGCTTTCAACAACGTCCACACCGAAGCTATCCACGAATCTCTCACCGAACTGGGTGTGACCGAAAGCTTCAGCAATTGGATAATATCCATGCTACGGACCAGAATTATTCATTCAAACCTAGGAAAGAGCAATTTGACCAAGCACGTGCGTAGGGGAACAACACAGGGCGGTGTTATCTCACCTCTACTCTGGCTATTGGTCATGAATAAAATCCTAGCAAGACTAGACAGGGAGGGAATCAAAGTGCGTACGCGGATGATCTGGTGATTTTGGTCTCAGGATTATTTCCTTCAGTAATCAGTGAGATCATGGACGGCGCTCTGGGTAAGTTAAGCACCTGGGCTACAGGCTGTGGCCTCGGTGTAAATCCGGATAAAACTGAGTTGGTGCTATTCACCAGGAAAACCAAGATACCAGACTTTAACTCCCCCCCCCCCCCCCCAACCACTCCAGCTCTTCTCGCGCAAAGTGTCTTGGTGTTATCCTTGATTCAAAGCTGAGCTGGAAACTCAACATAGAAAACCGGTGGAGAAATTTCGTCTGGCCTTCTACACCTGCAAAAGAACCTTCGGCAAGAAGTGGGGATTCAAACCAAGGATGGTTTTGTGGCTGTACACTGCTGTAATAAGTCCAAATCTCACCTACGGGTCACTAGTCTGGTGGCACGCTCTAAGTAAGGACTACAACATAGCTGAACTAAGTCGAATTCAGCGAAGTCGAATTCAGCGAAGTGCGGTAATAGGCATTATAGGTGCTATGCGGTCATGATTCGGCTACCACCTCCACTAAACTAGTTCAGCAATGCCGTAACGAACTAGCCGGTTTGGCGGAACGGCTCAAAGTCATGGTGCATTTACACTCAACGTTTGAGGCGAGCCTCTATCCCCACCAAAAATTCAACCAATCAGATGGCTCGTGGAGTCGCAAGAGTCTAACATTCTTCAACTTTTTCTCCGACGCACGCTTCCATATGTGTACACACATACAATGAACTGTGGCAGCATGCACTTCGCAGCTCATCGTATTTCTGTCGTTTCGCACTTATAGGCAAGTTGTGCCGCAGAGGCATGTTGAGTGTACTGTGCTTTCAACACAGCAAAGAACACAGCCGACGAAAACCGGTTTGCAATGGCCTGATGGGGGTAGAGGCTCGCCTCGAGGCGAGCCTCAGGGGTGAGTGTAAACGCACCATCACTGTGCTCTGGGCCCCGGAGCATAGAGACATAATGGGAAATGAGCGGGCTGATGAACTGGCCAGGGAGGGCTCCGCTCTTCCCGGCTCTCTTGCGGAACTAGTCCACGTTCCTTTAGGAGTCGTAAAGAGGGTAATACTCTCACACTTCCAGACAGCGGCTAACTCCAGATGGAAAAGCCTAACCACCTGCGCCATATCTAGGAAGATGTGGCCATCTTACAACCGAGCCAAGTCAGACGAACTTCTATACAAGACCCGGGCAGACGTCTCCAGAATCACAGCGATCAGTACAGGTCACTGGCCAATTGGGGATCATGCAGCCAAATTGGGCATTCCGTTCAATGTACACTGCCGCAGCTGCCAGGACACTAATGAGCAGCACAGGGTGGCTATAGCGATTCAATTCAATCAATTTTTCTCACATTCATCTTCTGTATTCCCCAGTATCAACAACCCTTAACATCTGAGTTTAATACGAGTTTGTGGTTCCAAAACGGCCTCTGAGCTAATTGAGCTCTGTCTGGGTGACAGGGCTGCCACTTAAAACAACCAACCAACCAACCAGCTTTTTCAAATGTGAATTTTGATAAACACCAAATTTCGATATTTCGTCAGACTTATTTTTAACAATAATGCAACCATTTTTCTATTACTAATGAGAAGGCTATATTGTCGTGAACTCCAGAAAGAGTATTTGTACAGAAATGAATATTTTAATAAATATTTCTTTTCTAAGTACAGCTGCATGTTCGAAATGTTCACCTTTGTAACGCTTTTGGATGGCCCCAAATATAACGTTATTTTGCTACACCATTGGATCCTTAGATAAGGTATCTAAGGATAGGACACCCCGGTGTAAAAGCACGTAAAAAATAAAGACCAAAATTATTTTGACAGTACCATGAGATCCAAGGATGCCAAGGGATCTTGCTTGTCAAAAACACACGTGAAATAATTATGAAGGATAATTATGAAGGAGCACAGTGAGAGGTAAGCGAAATTTCACTCGATCTGGATACTAGGCTTATACCATAATTTAATTTAATTTTGTTTTCATTAAAATAATACACCCTGTGATCATTAAACTGATAACGTGTGGCATATACCAATTCAATGACATTAAACCAGGTCGTCTAAGAAAGTCCATGCATAAAAAATTGCAACAAACAAGGGCGGACACGATTAAGCTGTGTTGGTGTGATTTCATTTCTCATATCAAATCATTTTTTTGAAAATTTTTTATATGAAATATGAATATAATAATAATAATATGAATCTCTGAATAATAATATGAATCTCTGAAATAATATATGAAATATAATTTTTGAAGGCTGTGCGTAATATAACTCTTATTCATATCTTTCATATGAATAATACTCGCGGATGAACGACTGTTCTTTTAGTTTTTTTATTTTTATCCTTTTTTACAAGCAATAATAGACTGATTTTTTAAGCGAAAATCGTTCTCTTTGGTTCAAAACCATGCCAAAATTGAAAATTTCATATTTTTCAAAATAATTTCTTTCATACGCGAAAGACAATAATATATATTAACTAAATACTTTCAATTTTTTTATTTCAAATAATCCTGTGATGACGTACGTTACGCACCGCAAGTCATCTTTTTTACCAAGCGTCGACGAACCACTGCCACCATGGGATTAGTTATGAATATTTTTAAAGAAAAATTCTAAATTTGTTCTTCAAACTTTACTTTTTTATGTGCAAAAACTTTAAATTAATTATATCCATTCAGAAATGAAAAAAAAAATCTCAAAGACCTGTTTTTTCGACCTTGTGACTCTACTTAACCCCTTACTCAATTTGCAATAAAAAAAGCTAGGAAAATAAATACGAGTATATAAGTTGCTTTTGTTTTTTATTTACTATAAAGTTTGTTTTTATTCATATCGTTTTTCTTAAAATTTGTAAGAATTTTATGTTTTTGTTTATTATAATTAATGGTAATAAATAGACTTTTTCTTGTCCTGCAATTTTCATATATTGTATTTGCCACTTCCACTAGCCATTAAAATTGTATTTTCTTATGACGAGGGGTGCATTATTTTTAGTAGCCCACGGCTCCGAATATCTTAGGACGGCCCTGCGTCCCTTTACTCAGGTCGTAGGTGATTATTGTGACCGGAACAAATTTTGTCGGCGCAAGCAACGATCTACGTGAATTAATGATCAGTTCCTTTCCTAGCGGGGGTGCAAGTGGTGCGGCGCACCAGGGCGCCAACGTGCCAAGAGCGGCGAAGGCGCCCTGGTGCGCTTTGGAAATTCAGTGTTCAAACGCTGAAGGCGAAAAAAAGGAGCCGAAAGAAAAAACAACAACAAGAGCGCTGAAGGTGCTCTTGCGCTTGCTATTCCAAGAATTTAAGCGTAAAAAGGCGCCGACGAAAATATGAGAGCGACAAAGTCACTGAAAAGTGCAAGAGAGTATGTATTTGAGCGCATATACAGGGTGTAACTAGTACTGAGGTTCAAACGAAAATGGGAGATAGAGGAACTTGTCCTGAGTAGAAAATCGTTCTACACATACTCCCGTTTTTGCACCGTTAAGGAGATAGCGCGATTTTAAGGACGAAGGATTTTCATCGTACTTGTGATCACTGTTTGATTGCTATCAACTGTGTCAATCAGTGTTATACTTTTTGAGAAAAATTCATTTAAATGACACAAAAATAATAAAAAATTAAAAAAAAATACAAAAAAGTCCTGTTTTCTCCAAGAAGGACCTGATTAACCACCAAATTTTATTACATTTTCGGAAAGCCCATAAAATTTCACTGTACGTTTGATAACAGAATTTCTTCATAGGTTGAATTGTAAAGGAGCGGGGCTAACAGTTATCAAGCACGTTCCTTTCAAGTAAATCTGGTTTGACACCCGTCATTCGCCGAAGGAGTATGATTAATAATAGTGAGGACGAAATAAAAGAGTTGAAGTATAGTTTATTACGTTTATTTAGTTTATTACGTTTACAAATAATTTTCAACATGTCCGCCGTTGTGGAGCAAGCAGAAGTGGTATCGCCGACGAATGGCATTGGTGGGGTTCACACGCAGTAGTTGGGCACGTAACTGATCGCATGCTTCGGTGATACGGGAAATGAGCTGTTCTCGTGTATGAATTTCCTCTGCGTAGACGATGCTTTTCAAATACCCCCAGACATAAAAGTCCATGGGAGTTAAGTCGGGAGATCGTGGAGGCCATGCAATGGGACCGCCACGACCAATCCATCGATCCCGAAAATTCGCGTCGAGCCACCGACGGACATTAGCACCATAATGCGCTGGCGCTCCATCGTGCTGGTACCAAAACCTGACCAGTACACGGAGTGGTATATCCTCTATGAGGTCTGGTAAAGTTTCCTCCAAAAATTCGGCATAATTGGTGGAATTAAGAATTGGGGGAAGAAATACCGGACCTATACCTGTTTGGCACTCCGTCCGCCACTTTGTAAGGGGTTATGCCTTGATATATTTGGAGAAAAAACGGTTCTACAAGGTGGGGCAATTTTCAATATCAGTGGAGATACAGGGTGGTTAAGAAAAGTGTTTTTGAGCGGTACCCTCACTCACTTAAAACGTTATATCTTGAAAACGAATAATCACAAGGCAAAGTGTTATAACTCGTTTTTTAGGCAATCGAATTACCTTTCTTTTGATGTAACAATCTAAATTGTAACGCACCCAATCTTGAGATATTTACTCGAAAACACAAATTTTTGCTACGTCAACCCTAAAAATTCAGTTATCAATGTAGTTTTTCTCAGAAAACCCCATTATAAAAATGTCATTTTAATTTTATTTATGAACCGTATTATTACCTACAAAAGCTGGATACATATGTATGAGTTACGATTAACATTTTGGAAGTAAAAGGTAAAAATACATATCGCATACAAAATAAATATTTCAAAAGTCAGTGTCAGTTTAAAAAGCTGTTTAAATTGTCGGTAGTACTGAAGTATTTTTATTACCCATTTATTACTATTTGAAGTATGGAGGAAATCAATGAAATGTAAGTGAGTTTCAACATAATTGATGCTATTACCTGGATGTGGTAGGTAATACTGGGTGCGGTACTTTGCCTTTTTTAATGGGGTACCTTATAAAATAAAAAGCCTATAAAAGCAAAACTACCTTCATATTTTTATCAGTTTCAGTTACGTTGCTAAGAGAAGAAGGTGTCACTAGAATTTAAAAAATAATTTCAAAATGCCTGAGTACGAACGAAGAATATGGGGACATTATGTTCAGTTATGGAGAGTGTCACGGAAATGCTCGAGCCGCGCGAGTGCTTTACCATCAGAGACATCCTCATCGACGGACACCTAGCAGGAGAGTATTTCAAGACGTTTACAGGAGAATTAGGAAAACTGGCAGCGTTAGAACAAGCAGAGTATATGCAAATCCTGCGCTGATAAACGCTGATCAGATCGATGAAAGAATACTACAAGCAGTTGAAAATGATCCATCAATCAGTATCCGAAGCTTGGCATTGCAGTTTAACATCTCCACTTGGAAAGTTTGTAGTATTTTAAAAGTAGAACGCTTCCATGTCTACCATCACACACCAGTACAGGAGCTGCCACCCATTGATTTCATTAATAATGATATTAAAATCAGGAGATTGTTAATCTAAGGTGCAAAATTTCTTATCTACTAAATCCATCGAATGTCATTTCACACCCCCTAGGTCGTCCCATTTTAGAAGACTGTGGAAAGCGTTCATACAATCATTCAAGTACCATTTGCGACGAGTTGCAGGTGCAGAACTTCTTTTCACGTTCGAAGAATTCTACGCACTTATCACCGAAATTGAAGCGATTTTAAATTGCCGACCATTGGCTCCTATTTGCTCCGATTCCAATGATCTCATAGTATTATTAACACCCGGTCATTTTTCAATCGGTGATTCACTGAAAAATCTTCGTGAAAGAGATTATAAAGACACGCGATCAAACAATAGCTGCCTGACAATATTTGCAAAAGATTAAACAAGACTTCTGGCCAAGTTGGCAGTGAAAATTCGTTGAGATGATTAGACCTGTCGAAACAAATGGCTAAAGGGTCACCACGACATTAAAATCAATTCAATCGTTAGTCATACACCGATCCGCCATCATCCCGAAGGGATAATACTATCATCGAGTCTTCAAATCAGATCCAACTTTTAATTGCATTTATCTAAAGTATAGTTCTACATTTATTTCGAAGTGATAAATTTCTCCTTCTTTACAACTCTGTATTTTTTATTATTCGCAATTAAGTTTAACTATATTATTAAAGATATCCTTGAATTATTTTAAGTTAACAACAAATATTAAAAATTAATTTTTCCAGCCGCACTTATGTACACTGTTGATCGCGCTTCAGCCTTTCAACACTGGGAGTATGTTGATCCATGTAAAGTTATCCTTTGTTACATTCACTAATTTGAAGTTTAAAGTTGTTGTACTATATTTATCTAAAATTAATAGATCTTAAGTGTTTGATTAATCAGTATAAAATAATACGTACAATACTCTAATTAGTATTGTAGAAGTTGGCGAAGATTGTTGCTGTTGATTATAATGTTTACTAGCAGCTAATCTGTTTCTTACTTACTTTCAAGAACTTTGCTTGCAAAGCTGACATTATTGCTCGATATATTTCTGGAATTATTTTTCCTAGTGCAATTTTGTTCGGTTTCTGGACATTGTGATATAAAAACTGTTGATTATAATGTTTACAAGCAGCTAATCTGTTTCTTACATACTTTCAAGAACTCCGCTCGCAATGCTGACATTATTGCTCGACATATTTCTGGAATTATTTTTCCTAGTGTCAATACCTCTCGAAGGCCACCGTTTCTCGCTCTGCCAGTCCCAACAGTTCGCTGGCATTATCTCTTTTTTTGCAGGTCGTTCTCTGGCTAGTACAAAGGGTCGTGGTAAGGCTGATGACGAATCCTGCATAGCTCTCTGAACTGCTGGCGTTAAACTCGTAGCTTCTAAACTGGAACCAGCTGACGAATTCATCCATTCGCCAGATGATGCAGTATCTGCAAATGAAATATAAAATGATGTACATCTATATATATAAAAAAGGATGTATGTATGTATGCATGTATGTATGTATATATGTATGTATGTATGCATGCATGTATTGTATATATGTATGGATGCATGTATGTATGTATGGATGTATGTTCCCTATAAACTCCTAAGCCGCTCAACCGATTTTGATCAAATTTTCAGGGAAGATGTAGAATAGTCCCGGGATGGTTCCTGTGAAGTTTGGTACCGATCGAATCAAAAACAATTGTTTTTTCGACATTTTTCCAATTTTTTCGCGATTTTAGCTCTAATTGTATGCCTTCCTAAACCATTTATCCGATTGTGATGAAACTTTGTTGATATGTTGAGCTCACGGCCGCGAAGGTTTCTGCGTTAACAAAATCATTTTACAATTGCTGGTACGCGAGTTATATCAACATTTGAGTGTGTTTCATATAGTTTAGCGGCAGTTCGTTCGTTTTCGGAGTATTAGTTATGTGTTCCTATTACTAAATGGTAAAATTGGACGATGGATGTTGTATAGGGGATAGAGGATAATGGATGGAGGATGGTGGATGGGGCATGCTGTATGGTGGATGATGGATGATGGATGATGGATAGAAGATGGAGGATGGAGGATGGTGGATGAAGAATAGGGGATGGAGTAACGCGAGTAACGGAATCAACGGAGCAACGGAAGTAACGGGAGAAATGGAAGAAACGGGAGTGACGGGAGCAACAGAAGCAACGGGAGAAATGAGAGCAATGGGATCAACGAGAGCAACGGAAGAAATGGAAGCAACGAGAGGAACGATAGTATAGCACCAAACAAACGTGAGCGTAGCGAGCGTAGCTACGGCACGCGGCTAGTGTTTAAATAAAATTAAAATTAACGGAGTTATTTTTTTTTTTTAATTTATCGATACTTTCCTCTACCAGTTCATCCATTCTATTTGACTTGAATGAGCCCAACATTTCATTCAATGAACTGTAAAACTCCCATTCAGATAGTGAACCCCATGTTGTGTCGCATTTCTTCTTTTCATTTTTAAAATCGACAAAATTCAGTTGAAACGTGAAATTTGAAAATAAACATTAAAAAACTTACCTAAATCTTTTCGGCAAGTTGTTTATACGTGTCCTAAATTCTTCAGAAGTGAGTATTATCCCATAATTTTTCAACTCGTAACTCATTTCGCTAATAATTTGCGAATTTCTGCGACATCCTCGCAGCTCGCCGATATGCTGCAGCCATACGTCAAGAAAAATCGACGTTTTGGTCTGCGACAAATTCGTCCTTTTTCTTATGCCTGTTTTTGTACATTTTACTTTATTATTTTAATAATATAAAGTGTTGTTATCGATTTTTAAAAAAAAAAATTTGATACCCTGAAACATTTTTTTTCTACGTTTCATGACTAATAGACACCAAAAAAGCAAAAAAAAAAATGTACTCCGTCTGTACGCCAAACCCTATGAGCAATTAAATTGAATTTTTTTTTCTGAATAGACTGGGCCCCTTTAAGTGACCAATTTTTGAGTGATAGGGTTGTGAGGGGGGAGGTGGGGGAAGTGTTTAAAAGGGAAAATTTTGGTTTCTAGATCTCAGTAACCGCTTAAACTTAAGACTGAAACTTGGAATTTATATAGAGCTTCAATAGTGGACCCATTTGCAAAAAAATTGCTGATATGGGTGAAGCGGTGTGGCAGTGGGGGGAACAATAATGCGTTCAAAACGCTCGAAAGCCGAGATCGAGACATTCTAAAATCCATATCTCCTAAACGGTTAATGTCACGAAATTAAAACTTATTGGACATATGTGGGTATACTAGGAGAACAGATCGAAAACATATTTTTGAGAGGGGGCAATGGCGTACGGAGGTGGACTCATTCAAGTCAAATATAATGGATGAACTGGTAGAGGAAAGTATCGGTAAATTACATTAAAAAAAATAACTGCGTTAATTTTTTAGAACAGATCGAAAACATATTTTTGAGAGGGGTCAATGGCGTACGGAGGTGGGGGGTGAAAAACTTTAGATTACGATATCTCACGAACCAATTGCATGAGAAAAATAAAAATTCGGTTTCTGTATTAAGGTTGACATATAAAGTTTGCTGAAAGTAAAATTTTTTAAGGGGGCAGTGGAGCATGTGGGGGGGTATAAGAATTTTTCTAAAAAATTACGTCTCATATCTCAAGAACAGTATAAGTTAAATGATTAGAATTTTTATCAGAAGTAGGCCTAATAGACGCCTAGCAGAAAACTTGGAGGTGAAGGTGTAGAGAGTAAGGGTGGGGGAGGGTGAAAAGGAAAAAGTTCCGATTCTTATATCTCGAGAACCTATAATCACGAAAAGCTGAAACTTGATATTTAGATAGAACTATAGTAGTAGCATGTTAGAAAAATATAATTTTTTATAGGGGTAGTATGGAACGGGAGTGGGGGGTGTTTTTCCTAACTATAGAACAGCGTATGCTAGAAAGTTGAAACTCGGTACGTATATGTAAATTAACTAGAAAAGTAGTATTAATTAAAGAAAATTCAAATATCCATTGGCATTTGGAAGGGGGCAAAAAAATTATCAGTCAAAATGGAATGCACATATTTTCACGATTTTCGTCTTATCTTTTAGGTCTTCCCAAATATTGAACTCATTTTTATTGTACGGATTCTTCATATAAATACCTAGAAAGTTTTTTCAGAATTTTTCGAATTGTGACCCCAAGGTGGTGTAAAGGGGTTGTATACATTTTCACGAATTTAGCCGTATCCCTCCGGTCTGATTAGATATCGAATAACTTTTTACTTCCACGGGCTTGTTTAATCACCTACAACTCGTTTTCAACTTTTTTCTTTTTTCAACCCCTAAGAGGGTATAAACGAGTTGAACACTTTTTCACGAATTTCGCCATATCTCTTAGGAGTGATAAGACATCGCATTGGTTTTCACTTCCTCGGACTTTCTTTATATATATCTAAAATCCAATTTTAGGATTTTTGGATATTCAACCACAAAGTGGGTGCAAGGGGGTTAGCATATGTTTTCACAAATTCCTACATATTTCTTAGTTCTAATGAGATATCGAATTCATTTTTACTTCCTACATAATCTTAAAAAAGTTGATTTCAGTATTTTCAGATATTCAACTCCAAGAGGATATAAGGCTTTCGACATATTTCTTATGCCGGTTTTCCACCAAACAGACAAGTTAAGTTTTTATTTTGCTCATGTTTTTGAAAGCACGGAAATCAAAAACTCGAACTCGAACAAATCCAAAACACTGTTTCAACCAAACCAACAGTTTTTATCGCACTTTTGTTTTTGTTTTGACCCCGTTTCAACTGAGCGAACCAAGTTATTTCAACCGAACTGTCAAAAAAATAAGTTGAAATAAATACCCAAATGAAAGATTTTTGGTCACTGTCAGAGCCTCCTATATATTAAAGGTATGAAGGAGACATTTTTTCTCAATCAAGATCCGACCACTGTTAGGTTTTTATTTATTTAATAACCGAATTGTGGCCGGATTTTTCTTAGGGAAAATGTGTACCACACGGCTTTTACATAAATTTAGGACGAACTTCTTCGGGAACTACGTTCGTGCTGCTTTCACTTCTTCTAGCAAAGATAATAGTTTTAACTTGACAAAGTTTCCTTCTACTTCATTGGAGATGAAGGATTTGTATATAGACGAAACTACTGTTTTGAAATTTATCTCAAATATTGCAGATAGTTTTTCTGTTGGTCCAGATGGCATCCGTCCTTGTGCTATTTATTCAATTCTTCTCTTCGTTCCGGGGTAATCCCCAGTTCATGGAAATATTCTAACATTAAGCCGTTATTTAAAAAAGGTAAGAAAATGGATGTTCGAAATTATCGGCGTGTCGCCAACCATTCTTGTATTTCGAAGCTATTCGAGGCTATTGTTTGTGATGTAATGAATTTTCATTGCAAATCAATCATAAGTCCATCCCAACATGGATTTACTAAGGGCAGGTCTACTACAACAAATTTAATGGAATTTGATAATTTTTCCATTAAAGCGATTGAAGGTGGAAATCAGGTGGACTGCATTTACACTGATTTAAGGAAGGCGTTCGACAAAATGAATCATGCCATCCTGACTTATACGGCCCTATTCTGAAATTGTGACCTATCACAGGTCACAACCTGCTGTGACTAAAATTTTATGACTGCGCTTGTGATCGAAACGTTTTTTCGCATTCTGACGTTGCAGTCACAGGAAAGATCACAATAATTTCTCCACATATATATATTATATATTGCTATAGAGTGACTTCCAACGTTCTATGACTGGTGTACAATAAATTGTATGCCTTTGAATATTAGTAAGTGTATCACTGTATCATTCTCTAGAAAGAAAACTCCAGTTAAATTTGATTATAGTTTAGAAGGAAATTTAGGTGTATATTTTAATACCGAAGTTACTTTTAATGACCATTTTGATTATATTGTCGGCAAGGCTAACTCCGTCTTTGTGCGAAGATGGTGCAAGGATTTCAATGATCCGCATATTTCAACAATGTTGTACTGCACTTTTGTCCGTTCTATTTTAGTATATGCCTGCCGGTATGGGCTCCATACTATGAGGTTCATAAAAATAGAATTGAGTCGGTTCAGAGAAGATTCTTGCGATTCGCACTTAAAGGTCCTCCTTGGCAAGATCCACTGCATCTGCCTCCTTACTATGAGCGTCTTAAGCTCCTGCCGATGGAATCACTGGTTGATAGACGAGATGTCCTTAGATGTCCTTTGCTTTCAAGGTAATTTCTGGTGATATTAACTCCCCGTCATTGCTGGAAACCGTTACTTTAAATATTCCATTTCGATCCTTGAGAGACTATGTGTTGTTGGATATTCCTCACCATCTGACAAATTACGGCCAACATGAACCAATCATATCTCTTTCACGCATTTTTAATTATAATTACAGTCAAATTAACTTTAACATTTCTGTTCAGCAGTTACAATCGGGTTTATTAAATAAATAATGTAATATCATATTTATACATCTAGGAGTGTATGTACGTATATAATGATGTATTTTTTATTTATTTTCTATTGATTATTATTTTATATTTTGTATTTTTGTTATAAGTGATTAGTATTTGATGAATTTGAATAATAAATGAATAAATATAACACTTTATATTATCTAAATACACATAACAAATTATTTTACTAAATAGAGAAGTACTTTTTGATGGTCAGCTGTCAATACTGTATCATATGATATATGAAAAGGTCAAAGAAAAAATTTAAGTAGCAGAAAGCAAAGAATAAACGAAAGCTGTTCGGGTTTGTGCATCACGAATACACCCGGACTACCGTTCCGTTGATGTGGACTACTATCTATCGATCTACTATCTACTACAATCGATCACGCGTTCTCTATTACAAAAATCAAAAAGTGAATTAAACCAATTTCTTAAGCTAAATCATCGTGTTTTATTTCGCAAACCTCAACAAAAACAATCCCATTTAAAGAAAATTTTAAAAAAAATTTTAAATAATTTTTCTTAAAACTTATGGCAATATTTATTTATATTTAATAGATCATTTTGGAATAAAATGTCGGATACGAAAAGAAGTATAAGGAGCCGATCATCGTTTTGCACAATTGACCCTTTTTTCACATACAACAAAGAAATTACCGCGAAAATGTACTATTATTAGCAGTTTATTGCAGAATATCTGATTGCTGAAGAAATTTTAACACATAATATAATTCTGTAGCATGGTATAGACACTATGAACACAAAACCGAAAATACATTAAAATCAAAAACAAAAAACCAACAAAGATACTAAACGTTACGGATGTACCCCATCTACCCGTTCCCAAACTTACGAGCTGCGAAATCACACAGATCTACTTTTCTTTTCATTGTTTTTTTTTAAAATGGCTCGGCTATCCCTTACTTGCGTGCACCACCTCCCCCCTCAAAAAGTTAATCCTATATACAGAAACCAAATTTTATCTTCCTGGTGTAATTGGTTTGGAAGCTAATGTAATTCAAAGTTTTTCAACCTTACCATCCCCCCTAAGAATGCCCTTATCTAATCCCCTAGTATCCCTTAAGATAACCACAAAGTTTCAACCTTCTCACATCAACCGTTCAGAAGATATGGACTTTAGAATGTTTCAATCCCAGCTTTCAAGCGCTTCGGACACATTGTTATTCCCCCCATTCCTATTCACCTCAACCTATATCGAAATTTTTTTTGCAAAATGGGTTCTGCATAAGTTCCAAGTTTCAGCCTCCTAGCATAAGTGGTTCCTGAGATCTAGAAACCGAAATTTTTCGTCTAAAACGCTAACCCTCCTCCTCCCACACACTCACCCACTCCAAAAGACAAGATACGATAATGGCAGCAGTCCCATGATATGATATTAGGATATTCACTACTACATTTTGGGCCAGATATTCATAATGGTATGTATTCGCTGATATCACATATATGGATTCGCTGATATCACATATTAGTGAATATCCCATATTAGTGAATATCTCATATTAGTGAATATACATATCTACTAATATATTCATCTCATCTCTAGTAGTAATTCACTTTGGCTACAATCGCGAGATGCACAACAGAGTGTAAGTAATTGAATAAATTAGGTCTTCTGAGATATCGTATTATTTTACTTCTACGTATTCTTGAGATAATTACATAAAAACCAGTTTTAGAATTTTTTGACAATCAACCGCTTAGTGTGGGGCTATATACATTTTCACGAATTCTGAAATATCTTTTTGGTCTTATGAGATATCCAATTGGTTTTACTTCGGTGTTTCTATACAATGGATTAAAAAACGTTGTCAGTATTTTCTATAGAATATATTGAACCCCCAAAGATGGTGTAAAGCAGTGGCGTCTTGTGGTTGAGTTGGGTGGGTGTTCAATGCATAATTCATATATTTGGAAAAATTTATATACATTATGTACCAACGAAATAGACTTTGTTGGTAGTTTCATGAGAAGGTCATAACGGCAATAAATATTTACTATTGCTTGTTAAATATTTTTATTCGAATTATTGTTTTATTTCGTTTATTTTCATTATTTATATTTTAACGGAATCCTTCTCTGTTTTTCGGCGAAATTTTCGATAACGTTTTCAATGAAAATAGGGTTCGATTTAAGTTTTTTTAGTAAATCACTTTCAATGCCTAACAGTGATAAGCTACTTAATCTTCCTTGACCCATGCTGCTTCTAAGATAACTTTTAATTCTTTTTAGTGCCGAAAATGAACGTTCAACGGAAGCTGTTGTTGATGGTATTGTTAGAATTAAGGAAGCCAATAATTTTATTTCGGAAAAAATATCTTCCAATTGTAGTTCTATTATGTGATGTAAAATTTGATCTATTGTTTTAATTTTATACACGTCGGCACCATAAATAACACACAACTCGTTTTTTAACTTTATTGGGTCAAATACATGACTGTACTCCGTTTTAAGATTGTTGAAGGCTTCATTTGGAAAAGACTGACAGTATAAATTGAATTTTGAAGAATCTAACAGTTGAACAAATTTTAATTTTTCCAGAGACTTGTATCTTGAACTCATTTGAGTAAGAATCGTATCTATTATCTCATTAAAAATTTGTTTATGATAAATATTAGCATCAACATTTCTCTTATTTTCAGGGGACCAGATTTTACTTTAACAATTTCATAAATTGTGTCAAATTTATTCCTGATCAATGAAATGCTATCTTCTGCCATTTTTACAGAGTTGATGCAATATTCTATATTTATCGACTTCTTTTGGAGAATATCAAAAAGAATATCAGTAAAAGAAAAAATTTGAGAAAAGATTTCCAGTAGAAAGGTTGTTTCGAAACATCGCAAAAAATGTAAAAAACCTCGGGCAATTATAGTAGTATTACTATCCCAGTCATGAGGATTTTCAACAATGCTACTGAAAACTTCGATTAATGCTTCTCGAAAGTTGAAACATGTATTTACCAGCCTTGACGTAAAATTCCAAAGAGTTGGAGCTACTGATGGTAACCTTTTTTTGACAATATTATCCAATAAATTGATCCTTTTTGTTGAATGTTTAAAAAATGAAGAAAATCCTGAAAGTGTGTTGAAAAACATTTTCGCCTCCTTAATAAAGCTTACGGACTGCGATAATACTAGATTTAGCACATGTGCTGTACAGTGTACAAATTTGGCATGGGGACAAACAGAGCGAACTAATGCTTGAGTCCCTCCTTCTGTTCCAGCCATCACCGCTGCTCCGTCATAAGCTTGGGCTACAAGCTTGGTTTCTGAGCGAAGGACTTTTATTATTTCGAGGATGTGATCAGAAATTGCTTTTGCTGAGCGATCACTAGTTACATCAAGGAAACAATAAAACCTTTCTACTGCAATTCCATTGCTTGTTGTATACCGAAACATAACAGATAACTGAGATTTCGAAGAAATATCGGATGTCTCGTCCATTAACACGGATAAAAATGGTGTGTCAAATATTTCAGAATGAATGTGCCTAGTGAGAACATTACTGATACATTCAATCAATTCATTTTGAATTGTTGCCGAAGTACCCTGGAAAATAGAAGACGTTCTCATATGTGTCGCTAGCAATTTATCATATCCAGAAAGTAATGTTAAGAGTTCTTTAAAATTACCGCGATTTGAAGACAATACACCCTCTTCATGACCCCTGAAAGCTAAATTTTCCACCGCGAGGAAACATATACAGTCTATTAAGCGAGTTAATATGGCTCTGTTTCTAGAAACCTCTTTGTTGTGCTTCGTGATCGATTGAGCAGTTAGACGATCTAACTGTAACTCAATTCGGATCTCACCAAACAATTTTAAGGAAAGACAGTTTCTTATATGACTTTCGGACTTTTCGTGTTTAGTTTTAGCTTGCGAAAAATGATGCAAATCAGAATATCCTTCGCTGGTCCAAATAGTTTTAACACTACCTGAAAAGTATACATGGCCAGCAATACAATTTGTTCATTTTCCTACAACCTGCTAGCCAGGAAGAATTGTCATAATAACGACAATCAAAATGGCGAGTATATGATTTCCCCGCAGACGAAGATTTTGATGTTAGCTCCGAAAGAACTGGCATCGGGCGGCCGCTTAATACTATTTCTTTTTTTTTTGTAAAATCGAGCCGGTTGAAGGGAGTGGACAAAAGGGCTTCAATAACACAATTACACTCCATTATAATGATTAAACCCAAATCAAAAAAAAATCAGTCGAAAACTAATGTAAATAAGGTACTTATCGTTTAGTTTTTCCTTCTGTACTCTACTAACGATCTCGTATCACCTTTGTACGTATCTGGAAACTGCCAAAAGATACAACTTTATATTTCACACTTGATTTTGAAGGAAAAAAATAATAACTTTTTCCTCGTCCACGATCAAAACTGAAGAAATTTTAACGTTTTTTTTACCGGCAAATCAAATGTCAACTCCCGCTGCAAAGTGCAGTTAAACAATTATTTTTCGGACACTGCGCTATGCGCTTGCATCGACTTTTTGCAGTCTAATACGTGGGGAAAAATGTCCCCGCTGCATGAATTGAACTGCTTATAGAAAAAACATACAGAACTTGCAAGCTTCCCCAGGTTTGATTGGGCTGTGCAGCCGACAGCACCGAGCCCAGTATTAAAACACAAGAAGCGATCAAAGCTTGGATATTTGCATGTGTGTGTTATTTGGATACGAAAGCAATGTTTGATCAAGTCCCTATAAACCAAACATCGATGAAGAGGCGATGAAGAGGCAGCGAACAGTTTCGAACTTGTCGCTGAAAAAAGATTATCAGTTGGGAACAAGTTCAACTATATACCTGCTATCTGTGAATACGTGTGAGGTATTCGCATTTCTTTCTTGCTCATACTGAAATGCATCCGACCATCTCATTCGCACTCGTCGACATGAGAGATCTCCTATCGCGCATTGTATTTGAAATTGGAATGAGCAAGAACAAGATAGCAATAGGTGCACTCACTGAAGAGTATGTATGAAGGAAGTATGAAGTAGACCTGACCAATCATCGATGAAAGGTAGGCCTGACTTATAGGCGAATTATGCCTTACCGGTGGACACTGCACCGATGGACGGCGTCCGGTCTTATTAAAATAGAATTCTAGTGGTCGACGACTAGTGCAATCAAAAAACAGCATTCAATCGACTTGTGCAATCGAAAGATGAATTTCATTGCACTAGCCGTCAGAGTTAGGGTTCCGGTTTCGGCATCATGATCGCATACAGGAAACTATAGCGCTCTGCGCTGTTCAACATCTAAGCTTGCAATGGCATTTGCCGGCGGGTACGCGCACTTGATGAAAATACGTGTCGTGTAGGACGTTTAGTCTTTTTCTCTCGCTAAAGGCGGAACAGGTCGGTATGTTTACATTCTTGTGGAGAAGATGGGGAAATGTTTACTTTTCGATTTAACTCCCAATATCGCCACGAAAACAAGCGCGTGTGCTAACATGGTAGTAGTTTGTACATAAGGACCCATGAATTTTTCGTGTTTTTGGTTTATAGGGGTGCTGCTTGTCTCGACGTCCCATGTTGGGTTTTGGGTGATGTGCTCTGAATACCACAGAACATGATACATGAAAGTTTGGTGGGTTTACGCGGTCGACACAACTACCGTCAGCACCGATACAACAACTAACGCCAGCACCAAGGTTAGTTGGGCTTGGCGCAATCTTTTTCGTCGACGCTGTTTAGTTTTGTTGTCATTATGCAAGGTATTGTCAATATGATGTCGACATGAGAATGGTATTATGACTTTTGCATGCAACTTTTGGTGCAGGAATTTTTGCTACGATGACTGGGTGTGCAGTGCACATCTTGCACACCCTGAGAAGACGCCACTGGTGTAAAGAGTATTTCGCCATATTTAGCAATTTACTTTATTATTTTAATAATAAAGTATTGTTATCGATTTTTAAAAAAAAAATTTTTTTTTTTCACGTTTCATGACTAATAGACACCAAAAAAGCAAAAAAAAATGTACAGTCCATCTGTGCGCCGTCCGCCATATGTCGTCCGCCGTACGCAAAACGTTTGAAAGCTTATAATTCTCAAACTCTTTGAGTTATTATGTTGAATTTTTTTTCATTGGTAGACTGAGCAGACCCCTTCAAGTGCCCATCTTATGAGTGGTGGGGGTGTGAGGGGGGAGGTGGGGAAAGCGTTTTAGACGTAAAATTTTGGTTTCTAGATCTCAGTAACCGCTTAGACTAGAATGCTGAAACTTGGAAGTTATATAGAGCATCGATAGTGGACCCATTTGCATCAAAAATTATGATATGGGTAAAAGGGTATGGGAGTGGGGGAATAGTCTGAAATCGAGACATTCTAAAATCCATATCTCCTAATCGGTTAATGTCACGAAATTAAAGCTTAATGAACATCTGTGGGTATACTAGGCGAATAGATCGAAAACAAATTTTTGAGAGTGGGCAATGGCGTACGGAGGTGGGGGGTGAAAAACTTTAGATTACGATATCTCACAAACCAAATGCACTAGAAAAATAAAATTCGGTTTCTGTATAAAGGTTGACAAATAAAATTTGATGAAAGTAAAATTTTTTAAGGGGGCGGTGGAGTATGGAAGTGGAGGGGATAAGAATTTTTCTAGAAAATCACGTCTCATATCTCAAGAACAGTGTATGATAGATGCTTAAAATTTTTACCAGAAGTAGGCCAAATAGACCCCTAGCAGGAAAAGATTGGGGTGAGGGTGAGGGTGGGGGAGGGTGAAAAGGAAAAAGTTCCGATATTTATATCTCGTGAACCTCTAATGATATAAATCTGAAACTTGGTATTTGGATAGAACTATAGTAGTAGCATGTTGGCAAAATATAATTTTTATATAGGAATAGTATTGTGCGGGGGTGGGGCGTGTTTTTCCTAACTATAGAACCGCTTATGCTAGAATGTTGAAACTCGGTATGTACATGTTAGTTAACTAGAAAACTAATTTAGATTAAAAAAAAATTCAAATATATATTGGCGTGCGGAAGGGGTGCAAAAAAACTTTATAAATACCTAGAAAGTGTTTTCATGATTTTTTGAAATTCGAGCCCCACGGTGGTGTAAAGGGGTTGTATACATTTTCACGAATTCGGCCATATCCCTCCGGTCTGATTAGATATCGAATAACTTTTTACTTCCACGGGCTTGTTTAATAATCACCTAAAACTTAATTTAAATTTTTTTCCTTTTTCAACCCCTATGAGGGTATAAACGGGTTGAACGAATTCCGTCATATCTCTTAGGAGTGAAAAGACATCGGATTGGTTTTCACTTCCTCGGGCTTTCTTTATGTACAGGGTGTAACTTGTCCTGAGTAGAAAATCGTTCCACACATACTCCCGTTTTTGCACCGTTAAGGAGATAGCGCGATTTTAAGGACGAAGGATTTTCATCGTACTTGTGATCACTGTTTGATCTCTAACTTCTGCTGTACTTAGCGTAACGTAATAATTCTGGGCTCGTTGGAAAGGACAAAAATTCTTCTTTCTAATTGCTATCAACTGTGTCAATCAGTGTTATACTTTTTGAGAAAAATTCATTTAAATGACACAAAAAAAATAAAAAATTAAAAAAAAATACAAAAAAGTCCTGTTTTCTCCAAGAAGGACCTGATTAACCACCAAATTTTATTACATTTTCAGAAAGCCCATAAAATTTCACTATACGTTTGATAACAGAATTTCTTCATAGGTTGAATTGTAAAGGAGCGGGGCTAACAGTTATCAAGCACGTTCCTTTCAAGTAAATCTGGTTTGACACCCGTCATTCGCCGAAGGAGTATGATTAATAATAGTGAGGACGAAATAAAAGAGTTGAAGTATAGTTTATTACGTTTATTTAGTTTATTACGTTTACAAATAATTTTCAACATGTCCGCAGTTGTGGAGCAAGCAGAAGTGGTATCGCCGACGAATGGCATTGGTGGGGTTCACACGCAGTAGTTGGGCACGTAACTGATCGCATGCTTCGGTGATACGGGAAATGAGCTGTTCTCGTGTATGAATTTCCTCTGCGTAGACGATGCTTTTCAAATACCCCCAGACATAAAAGTCCATGGGAGTTAAGTCGGGAGATCGTGGAGGCCATGTAATGGGACCGCCACGACCAATCCATCGATCCCGAAAATTCGCGTCGAGCCACCGACGGACATTAGCACCATAATGCGCTGGCGCTCCATCGTGCTGGTACCAAAACCTGACCAGTACACAGAGTGGTATATCCTCTATGAGCTCTGGTAAAGTTTCCTCCAAAAATTCGGCATAATTGGTGGAATTAAGAATTGGGGGAAGAAATACCGGACCGATGAAAGTTCTGCCGATGATGCCAGCCCAAACATTCACACTGAAGCGATGTTGATGGGACGTATTTCGGCTGGTCTCTCTCCTCTATCTCCCATTTTCGTTTGAACCTCAGTACTAGTTACACCCTGTATATCTAAAAACTCATTTCAGGATTTTTGGATATTCAACCCCAAAGTGGGTGCAAGGGGGTTGCATATGTTTTCATAAATTCCTATATATTTCTTAGTTCTGATGAGATATCGAATTTAGTCTTACTTCCTAAGGCTTCCTATATTATCGTCAAAAGTTGATTTCAGTATTTTTAGATATTCAACTCCAAGAGGATATAAGGCTTTCGACATATTTCTTACGATTGATAAGATATCAGATTGGCTTTCACTTCCATAGACTTCTTATATAATCGCCTACAAATGCATTTCCAATTTCATGTAATGGCCCAAAACACGAAAAACCTTATAATCACCTAACCACTGATATTATACTACGACTTAGATCTCGTCCCGGAGTATGACCCAATTATGTAATTTATATGTTACTAGCCGCGTACCGCGGCTACGCTCGCTACGCTCACGTTTTTCTATCACCCCTATTTCTCCCGTTGCTCCTGTTGATCTCGTCCTTCTCACCGTTTCTCCCGTTTATCCATTGCTCCTGTTTCTCCCGTTGTTCACGCTGCAAAGCCAGTGGTTTCTAGTCTTGCTTCCCGTTATTGAGGTGCATCCTCTATCCTCTATCCACCATCCTCCATCTTCCATCCTCCATCCTCTATCCACCATCCTCCATCCTCCATCCACCATCCTCTATCCACCATCCTCCATCTTCTATCCTCCATCCTCTATCCACCATCCTTCACCCACCATCTCCCATCCTCCATCCACCATCCTCTATCCACCATCCTCCATCTACCATCTTCCATCCACTATCCTCTTATACCATTTAGTAATAGGAATAGGCATAACTAATACACCAAAAACGAACTGCCGCTAAATCATATGAAAAACACTCAAATGTTGAAATAACTCGCGAACCACCAACTGTTAAATAATTTTGTTAACGCAGAAACCATCGAGGGCGTATCCTCAACAAATCACCAATGTTTTATCGCAATTGGATGAGTGGTTTAGGAGCCTATACAGGACAAACAGACAGACAAACATTCATTTTTATGTATAGAGATATGCGGCAGTGGCATATTCTAGCGCGACCCAATTCTAACCGCTTTCCGAACTTTTTTTTTAGAGGTTTTCAGTCACATAGTAACTTACACCGCGTCTCAGAATTAAACGCGTTTCGGACTTCTACCCAAAAATAATAAAGTTGCGCCCAGACTGTTGGCAGATTTTTTTTTTAATACCAGGTCAATCATAATCCTATATCATTAAAAATATTAAGATATACTCGTAAGGAATTTAAAAATTTATTCTGGCTTCGCAGCTTTGGTATAGTAAGTGTGTTAGTCAATCAATCACGAAGTCGTCTGTTCGAATCCAAATATTACCCTGGCAAATATCCATCTACGAGAAAACTGAAACAGATATTAATATAATGAATATAATAATATATTGTTTATAAAAAGGTATATTAAAGTGTGTATTAATCTTAAATTATAAACATATATTAAAATAAATACAGCATCCATTGCAAAGTTACAGATGTATTTCGAATAGTACATAAAGAGAGCAATTCCATGACAGTGAACCAATTCCCTACTGTCGACGGATAGCTCTCTTTATTTTCATATTCGTATGCAGCATAACATATTTTGAATATTTTGGTGAATGTTTTCAAAACATTTTTACCTGAAATACTGAGTCTTTTATCAAACTCAGTCGAGTCCGAAACGTCACACAAAAAATTACAATAAACAGTATTTTAGCCGGAAAACTAGTATTTTCATATTTTAAATACTCCACCCAATGCTTACTACATAGTCTCAACTTAACAGCAATAATATTTTTTGATATTGTGCGAATCACCTTTTGTTGCTAAGTGTACATACGTATTACGATACTTGTGCAATTTTACACAGACATTATACGTGTAATACGCATTGCCATGGTGGTAACTATAGGTCTCTGATTATCACGATTTAAGGAAAAAAATTTAATTCACCACTTTTAAGTAGAAAATGTTACTTGTTATCACTATTAATATCATTCACAGACGCTAAGTTTTTTATTTATTTATTTTTTGTAATTAGGTCTCAACGTACAACGGGTATGCTAGTTTGTTTCGTAGGTAGTTATGTACGCTGTTATCAATTTATCAACTGGCTTACGTAATCTTTACCATATAAATATTTTCTCGTTTGCACCCAAATTTCAATTGAACCGCTAAATGTGTCACAGTAATAAAAGCACCTTACCTTATGTTTTTGATGGTGTTTTCGTTCAAGCGCCATTAAGGAATGTCGGAGCCAAAGAAAATCTTACACAATTTCAGGAAGATCAAATACTTACTTCAGATAATGGAAACTTTACTTAAGATAAAGAAATTGGGTTGATAACATAACGAAGCACTTAACCGCGTGACTGTGTTAAAAGACGTGGCAACAGATAAATTCACATAGTCACAGGAACAACCGACATCATACGGTTTGTTTTATAAAGAATATACATAAGATAATTTGCGGTAACATAAGCTGGAGGTCCAATAGTAAAGTTTTGTAAACATTTCAATGAATCTCTGTGTAATCATTTATATTTTTACTTTTCTTTTAATTTTTATTATTAATTGTTTGTAATCACACAGTTTCCTAAAATATCATTTTCCAGAAAGGTGTGGATTCATGCGCATTATAAATTTGCTAAGCTGCAAAATAATTTTGATACAGTCCTAGAGATTTCAATCACGGAATTTGAGATCCCTTCTGTGATAAAGCAGGGCACTGGCGCTGTTAACCTATCATTCACAATGAACAAGAAAAGTAATGTTGAAACAAAATGAACAATAATCAAAGTGGTACTTGACATTCCTTTTCGAGAAAAGAAAATATATCTTTTAGACTTAGGAATATATCTTTCAGATAGAGACGACCCTCGTGTAGAAACTTTAGTTAAGGAAAGCACTTCCGAGGATAATGCGATCCTTTAGAGAGCAATGAACGTACCAGCAGTGGCGGTGCTGATAGTTTTGGCGCCTGGCGCACTTTCTACATTTTGGTCAAAGACTATCTACAACAAGACGGGACACTTAATACACATGCATTTTTTGTGTAAAAAAACCAAAAAATCATTGCATAAGCGGAACAAAGAAATCCGATTGAACAATTTCAATTCCGTATTCTTACGGAAATTCACATGCGAAGAAAAGAGTACGCTAATATGCCAAAATGAATGATTACACATTCGCATCTGTGTGCATCGTTTTTCTCAAAGCACGTAACAGAACGCATTTTTTGCGGCTGTTCTATTCTCAAGTGTTTCAGCATACAAACTTATAGGAACAATATGAGAAATGAAATCACACAAGCACAGCTGAGCTGTGTCTGCACATGATTTGATGTCAGTTTTTTTTTATAGGCGTTCTGTGCGGATGTCATTATATTGGTGAATGCGACTCGTTATCAGTTTTTGTCTCTTCTTTAATCATGCATCTTGCTATTGCTATCTACTTCCCTCATCTCATTAAATAAAGAAACCAAGGTCAAATTTTTGTTCGAAAGATACTGCATAGTGTTCCGTCTTCTTATGGCTAGTCTTTGATTTTGGTGCCCCAAATTTTATATTTTGTTTTCGAAAAATGAAGGATAATTTCCAAGATTTATAGAGGAGATGGTGTTACAGTGACCCCTGCTGTTAATTTGGCCCGCTAATTATTTCTAATAATTCACAATATCATTTATGATTTGTGTTACATATCGGGCTTTCTGATATGTAATAGATAAACACCATAGAACAAAACTGAAATAAATTGCTTATTCATGGGTCATTCCATCAAGAATCGCCAAAGTTGTGACCTTACCATCTCCGATTCTTATGAAAATTTTTGTACTTGAAGAACTAGTGGAAAAAATAGTTGAAATTCAATTTTTGTTTCTATTTCATTTCTTTGTTAGTTATAGTATTGTTACATGTAAACCTGGCAACCGCGCAACCGTGCAACTCGATCGTTTCACATAATGAAAACAACAACAACCGAATACCTAGTTGCAAAATAGCCCAATCAGAAACCTGGCTGAAGATAAGCCGAAACAACACGATTGTATCTCTCTTCTTATCGAATGCTCTCCAATGTACTAGAACCCTGTACATAAACCACTGAACGAAGGTCAAAATCGAAGGCTCTGAAGCTTTCGAGAAGATTCCACAACTGAACGAACGTTCAAGTACACCGGTGAACATTCAAGACTGCAACCGCCTAGTATATAAGCAGGTGAAGCGTTTAGCGAAGACATAGTAATTTCGATTACGTCGACTGCGAGTATACGCGACCGTGTTGAGAGAGAACGAAAGTGAACGAGTTAAGCGATATATGGTATAAGCGGGCGGTACTGCCATACAGTGCGAATTATTGTGCGATTATAATTCTGTGAATTAAAGTGCGGATAAATAAATTATCACTTATTTTTATTTTAACCGAATTGTGTTTTACTTGAAATCCCGGCGAACCCCTAGCTCGCAATAATTGGTGTCAGAAGTGGGATCTCAAGGATTAATTCGGGTTAGAATCTCGAGTGGAAAAAGTGAATTTAAAAATTCTCGAACGGACAAAGTGACAATTTTGGTGCGCGAATAAAGTTTTCAAACTGTGAAGTAAAGTGAAAATTCTCGAACGGGCAGTGAGAATTTTGTGAAATCGAATATTCTCGAGTGCTCTAGCGAGCGGTAACTTTAATTAGTGAAGTGGAAAGTTCTCATACGGACTAAAAGAGAATTTGAGTGAATTTGTATCGCGGAAAATCTTTAACGGACAAATAAAAGATAGTGAAAATGCCGCGTTATTTAAAAGACTTAAAACTAATGGAGCTGAAAGAAGAGCTCGGTAAACGCGAATTATCTACAACAGGGAACAAGACTGAACTTGTCAGCCAAATGATCGAAGTGCTTGAGGCTGAAGGCAAGGACGCAAACAATTTCGAGTTTCCAATCGAAGAAGCTCGCGCAGCAAGTAGTGATGAGTGTTCAGAGACGTTAGAGTCTCTAAGGCAATTAATGCAAATGATGAACCAGCAAGGACAGCTCTCAACAGATCTCAGCCAGAAAATGGACCAAGAATCTATGGATCTCAAACAGCAGTCAAAGGACCTCAACCAGAAATTAGACCAACAAAGTGAACTATCAGCGGATCTTAACAAGAAGTTAGATCAAACATCAACAGACCTTAACGACCTCAACCAAAAGTTGGAGCAGCAGAACATCAAAATCGAAGATCTAAGTCAGACGATGGACACCATGGGTAAAACAATAGAAGAAAATGTAGAAAAGAAACTTCGAACTTTTGAAGATCAAATAACGGAGAAGACATCAGCGATTGTAGAAGAAGTTGAACGCTTAAAAAGGGACTTTGATAACGTGAAAGCAACTGGGGTAATCAAGACAGAACACGTTACGCACAAAGATCTTAAAGCCCCAATCTTTGATGGACAAACACCGTGGGCTATCTACAAGACCCAATTTGAGGCTGCCGCGAGAAATAATCATTGGAATGATTTGGAACGAGGAACGGCTTTGATATTGGCGCTAAGAGGTCCACCAGCAGAGGTTCTCCAAACAATTCCGCAGGGGCAACAGCAAGATTATTTGACGTTGGTACAGACCTTGGATCTTTATTACGGTAGTGACCACATGCGAGAGATCTACAAGATGCAACTCCACAACCGAAGTCAAAAGGATGGCGAGACATTGCAAGAGCTAGCGCTCGATATAGAACGACTTACGTTGCTTTCATTCCCTAATCTGCAAGGCGAACAACGCAGTGATTTGGCTGTCTTCACATTTAATAATGCCGTACAGGATGAAGAACTACAGTTGTTATTAAAATTGGCAGGAAAGAAAACGATTGGCGAAGCCTTAGTATATGGGCTTACGTTCGAAGCTGCCAAGCAAAGCTCGTGGAGTAACTACCGAGTCCGAAAAATAACAGAAAAGTGTGTATGCGAGAGAGCAGAGTACACCAAGCGGAGCGTAGGATCTGGTGGCCCCCGATGCTGGAATTGCGGAAAGGCGGGACACTTAAATCGGGATTGCAGATCAGCGGATTACACTGGAAGAGCGATACCCCACCATTGCCGCAGTGAGGGCACGGGGCAATGTTACGTGAGTCGGAGATTGGAACACGCTAGGCTCAGCGTTCTCCGATGTTGGCATTGCGGACAGGACGGGCATTTACGGCGTAATTGTTGCCAACTAAGAAGAAACAGAAATAATTACGATGGCCACACTTCAAAACAACCGCTATGCAATAGCTGTAATGAGCGGGAAAGAACTGTTGACACCGATTGCCGGTGGAAAGGAACCGGAAGACAAGGCAAACGTCGCGGAGCGATGCGATGTTGGAACTGTGGACAAGAAGGACACTTAAGGTTTGATTGTCGAAATCCGAAGAGAACGCCGAATTATTGTTCGGATTGTACTGCCGAACAAAGGAGTACCAGAGGCTCAAAGCTACAGAGCCAATTAGAAGAGACGGAAATTGGCTGGCGAAATCAACATCAGCGTATTGTGATGCAGAATAGTCAACAAGACAAAGAGGTCGTGGGGAACTTGCGACGATTAAAAGTTTGTGATCGACAGCAGGCAAAACATTACCAAACTCGGGACAAAATCTGTTCAACAACAAATCACCAGAATGCAGAGCATTGTCAACGAGCGAAATCCTCCAGCTACAGAGATGGCGATCTAGTATTGTTGTACAGCACTCGAAGACAGAGGAAAACATCGTCAAAACATCAGTGCAACGGTAAAGGAAGGCATCGAGTCAGCACGCAACTAAAGGAGGGAGTACCACGGACCAAAATGAAAAATGACGTCACTGACGAGAGAGCTACTCTGTTCGGGACGAACAGAAACTAAGGAGGGAGTAATGTTACATGTAAACCTGGCAACCGCGCAACCGTGCAACTCGATCGTTTCACATAATGAAAACAACAACAACCGAATACCTAGTTGCAAAATAGCCCAATCAGAAACCTAGCTGAAGATAAGCCGAAACAACACGATTGTATCTCTCTTCTTATCGAATGCTCTCCAATGTACTAGAACCCTGTACATAAACCACTGAACGAAGGTCAAAATCGAAGGCTCTGAAGCTTTCGAGAAGATTCCACAACTGAACGAACGTTCAAGTACACCGGTGAACATTCAAGACTGCAACCGCCTAGTATATAAGCAGGTGAAGCGTTTAGCGAAGACATAGTAATTTCGATTACGTCGACTGCGAGTATACGCGACCGTGTTGAGAGAGAACGAAAGTGAACGAGTTAAGCGATATATGGTATAAGCGGGCGGTACTGCCATACAGTGCGAATTATTGTGCGATTATAATTCTGTGAATTAAAGTGCGGATAAATAAATTATCACTTATTTTTATTTTAACCGAATTGTGTTTTACTTGAAATCCCGGCGAACCCCTAGCTCGCAACAGTATGTTAAAGTTTTCGCAAAAATGGTGTCCGAGTCCACTTTGAAAATTCATATCTCTGGTAATTTTTATCGTAGATTAATAAAATATTTTTCAAAACATATCAAAAAATTAACTTGAGATCCCAAGTTAATTTTTTGGTATGTATTGTAAAACAGTATAACCTATAAAATATATAAAAAAAATCGTTATCATTTTTAGTCAAATTTTTTTATATTGCGACAACCTTCCATTTTAAAATAAGCCCTATTTTATTATTGCAGGATAAAAATTACTAGAGATATGAATTTTCAAAGAGGACTCGGTCACCATTTTTGCGGAAACTTTAATGTAATATAACTAACAAAAAAATGAGATAGAAACAAAAAATTGAAATTTAATTATTTTGTTCACTAGTTCTTCATGTACAAAAATTTTCAAAAGAATCGAAGATGGTAAGGTCACAGATTTCGATATTTTTGGCGATTCTTGATGGAATGGCCTTCATACGAAGAATCGCATTGCTTTCGCAAGATATGCAAAATTAATTCCATCAACATCTGCGGTTGCCTTCAAAGGTGCATCTTATAAGAATCAATGGAAGAATATATCAAAAGATCTCACGGAGCAAAACGTAGCCGCAATCTTCAGAACTGTGGATGTGATACAGGATGATGAACAGATAAGCTCGGATAGAAGTACTGAAAGTAGTGAAAATGAGGCTTCTTCGCCTGAATACATACAATTCGACTAGGGACGTCATTTCAGTCTTACCCAGGAGGCAAGATCTTTTTCACTGCATATAAATTCATTTGAGTCGATATTAAGATATGTAGTGTATGTACGTAAATTTGTTTAACTCCTTTAAAAATAGTCTTTCTTGAAAAAATCAAAAAGTCACGGTTCCCATCAATTCTGAAATTGCCCCCCCCCCCCCAAATTACGTCCCTGAATTCGGCATCTAATATTGAAACAAATTGTGAAGGATCCTTTCCTAGTGATCAAAGAAGTAAAATATATATTCAATTATGATTTTTTGAAGCAAATTGAGTGTCCTGGAGCTGAAGGCGATAATTATATGCGATTTTTGCCTATAAAATTGATTTTTTAGCTATTTTTCCTATGGTTTTATGCACACATTTAATTTGGCTCGCCGGTGCCATATTACCACTCATTTCAACGATAGTCGTATGCACAAATTTCTGAATTTAAATAATTTGAAGTAATTAAGTTTAAAAGTTTTGCTGACATAACGAAACATTTTAAAGTAGCCTTTCAAACGTAATTACTATTAGCACTTATTTTTTTCCACAATAAAACGTAACAAGAAAAATATTACATTTTCTTTGGTCGTCAAACAGTGTTCCAACTCGTGAAAATTCTAAATATTTCAATTTTCTCGATAACATTAGAACAACTGTACCCGTATTACCGTTTAATTATTAGATAATACTTCTTCATTGCATTCGTATAGTGGTGATCACGTCACGAGAGTTTAATTCCCTATTTATTTAAAAAAAAAATACCTAGAGGGTATTTACATGAAAAAATAATGTACATAAAGTACTGAACACTGGCAACTCGCATATGCCTGGGACCTCTGAGAACCCATTTCGTTCTTGTGGCGCACTTTTATAAACTGCGCCAGATACCATGAATACATATGCATTCAGCGGAATACAACGCATGCCGTCGCGCATAAACACATTGACAGGTCAGAGTACCGTGCGTGGTGGATGTCGAACTGTGGTGCAGATGAAATATTTGCGCCAAAGAGTAAGTCAATAGATTCGCACATGTTTGATCGAACAAAACGATGTACATGTCGGATCGGTAGAGGAAAATGATGTTGGTTATGCAAAATCGTTTATGTATGTACTATGTATTTGGAAGAGGGTGCTACGGACATGTATTTATATGATAAGATCAAACAGCAATCACATATTTAAGGGAATAAAACAAACGTTTGGGAGTACGGCATGTTATTAATTTGTATTTGGATGGATAGGTATATGTAGGTAGGATACCGTGTTTTAAAATTGCAAAATTTATAAACAGTGGATTTGATAATTGCAGGTTCGTACATGAACGAACAATTGCGTAGGTAGGTGGAACATTAAGTGTGGCGCCCTAAAAATTTGGCGCCCGGCGCAGTTGCTCCACTTGCTCCAATGGAAGCTCCGCCCCTGCGTACCAGTGAAAAACAACATACTAGATGTGAACTAATAGCAGAAATCGGGCAATAACAGATCACGACCTAAATCTCAGCTGGAATGGGCATCGATGGGCATCTACTACTATTATACTTTTTATACTCTAGATAATATTTGTAGAGAATTATAAGTCTAGCCTAAAAGTAAAGCATATTCATTTTCATTGCTGACTAAAATCCGCCAATGAACTTACCGCCCGTCTGCCCGTTCATTTGCCTGTCTGTTTATCGAAACGCATGAAAATTATCATCGCCATTGTGCTATTTATTAAATTTTTCTCTTCATTCCGGGGTTCTTACCAGTCCATGGAAATGTATTGCTATTAGGGCTTTATTTAAAAAAGGAAAGATTGATACGATAATTGATATGCGAAATTATGGGTTTGTCGTCAAGATTTCATACATTTCTGAAGCCGTTCGAGGATATTCTGTGTAATGTAATGAATTTTCATTGCAAATCAATTGTAAGTCCATGCATCACGGCTTTACTAAGTACAATTCCAAAAAGTTTAATGGAATTTGATAATTTCTCCATTTAAGTTAGAAATGAGGTTGATTCTATTTATACTGATTTTAGCAAGAACTTCTATTCTGGCTTATAAACTAATATTACTTGGTTTTGTAGTCATGTTTATCGAATGAATCAATTCGTATATACCTACTCATCGTACTCGAAATGAATTATTTCGCGCAGTCTTTTCATCTGATATATATTTCTGAACCACAAATTTATTCACCGTAGGCGATTCACTTTTTTTTTTTACTTTTCGCAATTTTTCAACTTTTACTTATGAAAAAAATAATGATGATATATCAGTTAAAAATATCTGCCAACAGTCTGGGTAAAACTTTATTATTTTTCGGGTCGCGCTAGAATCCTTACGCCACTGCCCCATACAATTGGGTTATACTTCGGGACGCGGTCAAAGTTGGAGTATAATATCAGTTGTTTCGAGATTAGGAGATTTCTTGGAAAGTTAATTTTGCCCTTAGAATAGAAAAAAATATTTTTACTTATTTATTTTTTTAACACACACGAGTACATATATATATATTATTTGAATATATTTTGATTATATATATATATTATTTTAAAAATTTTGGCTTCTAGATCTCAGGAATCGCTTATGCTAGGAGACTGAAACTTGGAACTGAATATCATAAAAAGAAGAAATGGTTTTGTAGGCGATTATATAAAAAGTCAGTCGTAGGTTAAGGTGTTCTGAAGTTACAGGCCAATATTCTTGAACACGTGTTTCATGGACTTTTTGTATGGGAGCTACCCGAAGGAGTAACAGGATTTGCTGGCTAATATTCTAGAACTTTGTTTTTACTGAAAATTAATGTATACAATAATTTGACTTCGTGGCTATGCGATTTCTTTAGTTGTAGTGAGTACTGCAAATAGAGTGAGGACATTTTTACAGGATTTTTGTATGGCAGCTACACGAAGGACTCTTGGCACTGTCTTCATATTCATACCTCTGTCTGAAACTATCGGTACAACGTACAACGTATATAATATTTTATAATCGTCACTTAAAGCGTTCTGAAGTCATCGGCCAATATTCTTGAACGCGTGTATTATGAACTTTTTGTATGGCAGGTACCCGAAGAAGTAGAACGATTTTGCTCGTTAACGAACTTAGTTTAACAAATTTTAAAAAACACTCAGACACTAAATTTCTTGAGTTATCGTGCGTATGGATAGATCGATGGACAGACGGACAGCAAGCGGGTTTCTGGTTTTTGGCCACATCAGGACAAATATAATATACAACTTTTATTCGTTCGGTTCTATGTGTTACAAACGTTTGGGCTGAATGAAACCAATAATATTCTTAGATTTCATCTAGAATATAAAAATTAGACTACTTGCGATCATTCAACTTTTCATATGTTGATTGCGGTCGATTGCGACGCCTTGGATTCATTCTTTGCAGCTCTATATAATAATATTCATTTGAAACCCGTTTTGATTTCTCCTCCTTCATTTGATCCATCTCGATGTGTCCATTCTGTACGGCGCTTGAGTCATAATATAATTAGACCAAATTTAATGTGCATAATGTATAATGCCGCATTTACACTGTGACGACTTTTGAAAAAATTACACAATATGAGCGAGAGGCATATGGTGCTTGCACATAATATGCAGAATGATGTAGAAGAGTAGGCAGATAGCACAGTTGCTATAATTTTACTATAGTCAACAAGGGGAAATTAAACAGCCGACTTTGGCAGTTTCTTTTTTCAAATAAATATGTAAAAAACTGTACGATTCTTATTCATTCCAAATTTAATATGTGCTTACTGCAACCATTTCCCTGGAGCATGCACCAAATAACAACAAACAATTTTATGGGATATTCCCCGCTACAAACGTGTGTATACTTATATTTAATCTCCGTTTGCAAATGTGTGAGTAAAAAAGTCGGTGAATCAATCATAAAAATACTATCTTCGAGTATATTTGCTATAAAGTCGGTCATGTTCGGCCGAATTTTATGATAAAGGGGAACACATAAACACAACTAAATTTAACACGTCGGCCTATGTTTTTCTATCTCTGTTCTTATTACGGTTCTTCCCGGTGGAAAAACCGTATAAACCCCTAGACAAAGGGGGCGAACGGGCCTTGTCCGGCCAACCCAGAGAAGGGTCGTGGGCGCCAGTGATTCTTACTTTAAGGGCCCCGTTCTTAATCTTTTCCCCGATCGAATCACTAATTCGGGGAAATCACTCCTTACACTGTTCGTTTCAAATTAAACTATGCACGGAAAAAAGGCTGAAATACGTCACAGAATTTTCTCCAAAACACAATGTTGCAATAGAATATAAAATAATATAATTCAAGTAAAACCTTTTAAAGAAGGTACAAGAAAAAAATATGATAACTGACTATACGAACCTAATTTTACTACTGATTAATTATGATAAATATTGATATCTACTCTACCTCCTTAATTCTAGGGCGCCGCTGGTGCGTTGTTCCGCGACGTCTGCTTATTTCACTCCTTGCTCAGTTTCTTTTTTTGTACGAAGTTCCAATATTGACTCCCTCTAGATTTCTGCCTCCGATCTCGTTCCTCGCCGTATCACTCCTTTTCTTACTCCGCCCGTATACACGCTAGCGGGGTAGTACGCCTTCCGTGCTTCCTTGTTTTCGCTGTGCGATTACTTCCTCCTTCCGATGTTCACGTACCAATCCACTTGCGATTTCTTCCTCCTTCTAATGCTCACGTACTAACTCACTGGACTCAAGAAAACCAAAAAGACCGTTTTCGGTTGCTGCACTTACCTCGAAACCTTGGGTCAGCTTTTCAATCGGTAAATCCCCGTTTTCTTGGGTCAATGACTGTTTTCTCCCGGTCATTCGCTCCAGTCCAAAAACGTTTCGTACTTTGTTAGCTTTTATTCTCGTTTGTCGGTGTCCACTTAATATTCACCAAACGACTTTTTATCATGGACCCAAACCTCGCCGATCTGTCTTATCGACTTCACTTTCTCGCGGTTCGTGCAGTGCTCGTCGATATTGTCGTCGGATGACGTTTCTCATTGTTGTGACATTTGTGCGGTATGGTGTTGTTCTTCTTGTGTCGTATTTTCCGTGTTAATTGTTTTCTGTAGATTCCGTGATCGTACTGTGTTTTTTTGAGATCGTTCTGTGTTTCCCGCGATCGTTCTGTGTTTTCCGTGATCGTTCTGTGTTTTCCGTGATCGTTCTGTTGTTCTCCCTGTGGTTAAGTGCTTGTTACTACAGTGTTTTCTTCCTTCTCATTTTAGGGTTGAACGGAACGCAGGGCGGAGTCAACGGTTACGCAGGACGGAGTAACCATCGATTAATGTAAGTATGACAATTTTGTCACAAGGCTTGATTTTGGGGTTCGGTTACGGCAGTTGAAGGATTTGTGTCTGTTGCGCAGCCAAGGTGTATTTCCCGTGCGTAGCTTTATTTTTATTTCGATAAATTCTTACTAATTTTGAATACTAACGCTAAACTTAAAGCTAACCTACTCTAGTATTACTGACTAAATTCAATTGTTCACATTAAATTCCAGACTTACTACTTAACCTTACCACATTCCAGCCCTCCTTCCGTGCATTTAACTATAAACTAATACTCAATTGTCTTTTTAGGTGTCACCATCGACTGTGGAGCCAGTAAGGGCGGAACCAGCGCAACAAGGATTGTCTCAAAAAAGGTAATTTTCTTCTCTATTTTCGTTAATCCCGAAGCTCACGATTGTTCTTTTCTTGACAGATACGCGATTTACGAGTGGAACTCGTAACATTCTTTTCTAGCCCGTGAACATTTCCCATAGTACTATCCTTAAGGGCTCATATACCCCTGAAATTTTCAAAAAATTGATTTTTTTTTTACAGATTTTAATTTTTTATACTTTTAAGAATTAAGAAAAAATTTAGAATTTATAAAATTCCACTCCATTACAAAGTTATAGCAATCAATTTGACCAGACATCGGTTTGGAGCGGCTTCCTGGCTAATTGCCGCGCCACTCTCAATTGCAGTGTTTAGCATTTATTTTTTTTGCAAAAGCTGGGTTTCATAGAAAACAAGGTCATTTATAGGACCATCTGTGAGAAACACGAAGATACAAGAGGAAGAAGGTGTACAGTACGAAGCTGGAATGGGAGACTAGCCGTAAGTTCACGTTGTACCTACCAAAAACTTTAAACGCATTTTTCTCAAAACTATGTTTTCCGTCAATTTTCAATATTTTTCAAATTTTTTTTTTTAAATTTTGTTACCTATTTTCTCTATAGTGGTTGGTTTGTCCGCCAGCATTAATTTTTAGCTTGGAAATTTTTTTATAAATTGTTAAGCGCAAATTTTTTTTTAAAAAACTGATTATTAAAGCTTGAAATAATGTAACTTATTTATTTAAAAAAAAAAAAAAAAAATTCCCTCCGTCAACCTATAACTACTACATTATTTTACAAGATTCTTTTTATTTTTGCAAATTGAATTATTTTTGGTGAAGTTATGATGCCGATCAGGAGGCGCCATGATTTTCATAAGTAGTCCATTTATACCCGTAAAAAACAATGTCAATATTAAAAAAAAAAATTTTTTTTATAGTTGAATAGTTAATAAGACATGTGAACCCAACAATTAATTTTTTTTTTCACCATATAACCTTTATAATAATTTTTCAAATTTACTCGGTTTTCAGCGCGTGCAGGTGTATGTGAGCCCTTAACTAACACTTTCCCGACATATCGCCACAATGTAAATTAGCCATTAGACTGTATGCCGATACGTCAAATATTTAGATAGTGTGATTACCAAAATAGTTTGCCACAGTTGTCTGTTTTCCAAACACAAGGCGTTTTTTTATTTTATGTGTTTGTAAAATATATATTTCTTCTTCTTCAACTCCTCCGTGGATATCTAACTTTTGCTATGGTAGAAAGGGTGCTTATGTCGCATATCTGGAGACGGTTGGGGGTTTTGTACGAGACCACTTTAGAAGAGCGGTGAACAAAATCCGCCAAGGTGTATAA
Organism: Beris morrisii; assembly: GCA_951812415.1. Lineage (NCBI taxonomy): Eukaryota > Metazoa > Arthropoda > Insecta > Diptera > Stratiomyidae > Beris > Beris morrisii. The sequence goes on from OX638311.1 coordinate 98,497,237, forward strand.
GAATTCATGACAAGGGCTGCATCTGGTGAATTAATTTGGTACCGTGAACAATATCCTAGGGGCACCAGGTTAAACAGAGAGGCAGTTTGAAAACTTCTCTGGAGACGTTTTAATGCTGAATTTTCCAGTGACGCGGATCCAGAATAAGCGCCGAGACAATTTAGAGAACTTGTGCCTAAACTCAATTTAAAAGGTGTCGAAACAATCACTGGTAAAAGGGGCAGATCTGATGGTCTGATGGAGAACAGATCTCGAAAAGATGCGAAAAGCTGAGACTCTGCGGTAGTCAAGAACACAATTCAGGCTCCCAAAACTAGACCGGTTGTCAAGGATAAAGTTCAGGTCTCTTCAAGAAAGCCCAAACCAAACCTCAAAAAGATCAAATGAGAGATGTCAAGCTGTCAATCATGTACGATGTGAAACAATGTTGAAGCTGGCGGACAAACCAACCAGGGACTGGATCATCAGAATAGCCTATGCTACAGCCATGCAAGATGTGCAGCTTATTCAGCTTATTACAGTAGACAGGTCCGCACTATCAACGGCAACTACCTGCGTAGCTTATGTCCTACCAGCATTAGAACAAGTGGGTAAACAAAATCCACTGCTAATAACCAAATCCAGGCGGGTTCTCCACATAGCGAAAGAAACAATGGCAGATACACCTTTGTCTTTTCTGTAGACGATGCTTTAATAGCTAGAATCACCGAAGTGTCGTCAATTCCTGAACTTTCAGATATCCATGCTAGCATCAAATACAAAGGAACAGAGATTAGTATAATAACACTGCAAAAATGCTTACAAGAAATATCAAATGGTAATAGGATGAAAACTGCGAAATGCATAGATGCCCAGGTCAGAGACACCGGTTCTCAACCTGGATCTTTCCAAGCAAGATGTAAATGTCCAGCACAGAGTAAACAACTCTCAAGGTCCTATACCTGTGGATGTATAGTCCAAAACTTTTACAAAATAAGTGTTATGATAGTTGGATTAGTAAAGCCAGAGAATGAACCAGTCTTTCGTAAGCCCTATAGCTAGACGGTTGTTTCAATCATAACATGGTGTCAGGTGCGGAAGACTTTTTATTATCGTGCGAAAATCGAAAGAAACGCGAAAATCTGTTTCTAAGTGCAACGTGCGGTATCGTTTAAGGTATATAGGAATGTTATAAATTTCTAGTGATATGGATTAGTACCGAAAAACTGATATCACACTCAACGAAGCAATCCGCATATGCAAAGCGGAAGAAACTTGCCTTCGGCGCATCTGGCACCAAGGTTCGAATCTGCTTGGCGACAAGTAATTTTCGAGAATGGGATTGCGTACCGGACTACCAGTTCACTCAGCTGTAAATGAGTACCTGAGTTAAAAATCGGGGTAATAATCACTGACGAGCATGTGGCTGATCACTTCACCTCCTAGTGTTCCGTTGGTCTAGTAATGAAGGCCTAGACCCAATTTGGGCTGTTGTGCCATTGATTAAAGCGGAAGAAACGACACAGACACAGATAACAATCCACTTTGCTACAATTATAAGTTATAATACTAAACAATAATTGAACCAAAATAATAAAGCAATTGAATTAAAAGGAAAAAAAAAGAAGTATAAATATATTAAAATTACTAGAAAATATTTTATTCTTTGTTCGGAGGAAAGGAGATGTTACGATAGTTGTATCAGTAAACCCGGAGAATAAACTAGTCTTCCGTTAGACCTACACCTTGACAGACCTTTCAATCATAAAAACAAGATGTTCAGGACCACTACTATACTCTACCCAGCGCTACAACCCGGACTGTAACATATTTCCTTGAATATGACAAGAGTCCAGTTTAGAGATAAGCCTCAACTTGGCTCTTCCAAAGGTCCGACATCTGGAAAAAAAGCTGCAGTATGAAAGTATCTAAAATCACAGCGCAGTATGGAAGTTGACAGCTAAAAGCTCAGAGCCAACGCGTTGGAACTTTTCGCTCAAACTCATTTTCGAGGAACCTCAACCACAGAATCAGGCGTGAAGAAAAGAATATCGTCCCAAGGACGAGTAGACTCAATATATTGTACTGAAAAACTCATCCAAGATCTTCACTGCCAATAAAGTTAAATGGTATCTGCGAAGTTTTAAACAATTTAAATTCCCTACAGAAGACAGGATATTTCCCGCATTACTACAAACGCAAAGGACCAATTTCTACCAACACAATTATCTATATTCAGAGCAAGCCATCCATGGGATCAAAAATCTAGATCCTGGCTCAGGGGTAAGGTGAATCTGAAGAATAATCCTTAAACGTATCCTAATAGCTCAACGTCATTCCTCTTGAAAACATTGGAAAAGAAAACAGGTATGCATATCAGAGCTGAGGCTCTAAAATCATACCCCTACACACTTATAAATATGCCAATCAACTAGCGAAGTCTACAGCCAACACCTTACAAAACCTGGTCACGGCAATCGATAAATAGACAAGAAAGGAATTAGCTGTGTGTTGATTCTAAGTAGTGATAACACTGCCAAAGAAAAATCTACTATCCTGCAGCAAAACATGATATTGAGCCAAAAACAAAAAAATAACTTCATCACTGACTGATTCAACAGTTGCAGTCACAGCTGCGAAGGGCTTTATACAGGGCGGGTACTATAACCCATCCTTTGGTGCTTAGTAGTGAACGACCTTCTTCAGGATCTAACAAGATCTGGAGTTACGGTACATAATTACGATCAATATCTAATCGGATTTAAAACATTTGATAAAATTCGTGAAAACACATACCAAGCTAAGTGTACACAAAAGAGAAACATACTGCAGTCACGATTGGCTGTAAGCCAATCGTATAATACTCTAGATGAATACTGAACTCCGATTTATATTGTAGTTGGGGATAAAGTAGAATTACGTGCATGTTGTATGTCCTTTATTAAGGACTGCCATTAGATTGCTACTCAAAACTAAAAGACAATTTTCAGTGTTTAGTTGCATATCTTGAACTGGGTAAGTCATCGAAAAAAATGTCCTTTTTGAAGGAGGTGCAGGAAGGACTCACTTGATTTCTTACATATTTATACTTTTCCTTGGAACCATTTAAAAATGAACTTGTACAAAATTTGAAATTCGTAGCTTGAAGCGTTCAAAAGTTATCGAAAAATATTGTTGAACACGTGTCTTAAGGACATTTTGTATGGCAGGTACCAGAAGGAGTAAAAGGATTTCGCTGATTAGTAAACTCGAACTTCGTGTTTACTCAAAACTAATTTGTACAAAATTTCCAATTCATAGCTAAAAGATTACTTGAGTTATAGTAAGTTCCGTAAATTAAGTGAAGACGTTTTGACAGGATATTTGTATGGTAGCTACACGAAGGACTAATAGGATTTTCTTCATAATCATACATTTAGCTTCAACTATTGGAAAAATACTACGTACAAAATTTCATAGACGTAGCTTAAACCCTTCTGAAGTTATCGGCCAATATTCTTAAACACGTATTTTAAGGACATTTTGTATGGCAGCTACCAGAAGGAGTAAAAGGATTTCGCTGACAAGTAATCTCAAGCTTCGTTTTTACTCAAAACTAATTTGTAAAAAGTGCCGAATTCATAGCTAAAAGACTACTTGAGTTATAGTAAGTTTCGTAAATTAAGTGAATACATTTTGACAGGATATTTGTATGGCAGCTACACGAAGGCCTAATAGGATTTTCTTCATAATCATATATTTAGCTCCAACTATTGGAAAAATAACATATACAAAATTTCAATGCCGTAGCTTAAACCCTTCTGAAGTTATCTACTAATATTCTTGAACACCTGTTTTAAGGATATTTTGTATGGCAGCTACCAGAAGGAGTAAAAGGATTTCGCTGACTAGTAAACTCGAACTTTGTTTTCACTCAAAACTATTTTGTACAAAATTCCGAATTCGTAGCTAAAAGATTACTTGAGTTATAGAGAGTTTCGTAAATTAAGTGAATACATTTTGACAGGATATTTGTGTGGCAGCTATACGAAGGACTAACAGGATTTTCTTCATAATCATACATTTAGCTCGAACTATTGGAAAAATAACACAAACAAAATTTCAATGCCGTAGCTTAAACCCTTCTGAAGTTATCGACCAATATTCTTGAACACGTGTTTTAAGGACATTTTGTATGGCAGCTACCCGAAGGAACAGGACGATTTTGCCCGTTAACGAACTTAGCCTTACAAATTCAACCAAACCTCCAGATTCAAAATTTCAAGATCCTAGGTGAAGGCGTTCTTGAGTTATCGTGCTAACGGACAGACGGACGGACGGACGGACGGACGTCAGGCGGATTTGAGGTTTTTGGGCACAAATAAACAAAAAATAATATATAACTTTTTTTCGTCCGAGGCTTGGTTCTATGCGTTACAAACTTTTCGGCTGGATTAAACTTATAATACTCTATATGATTTCATCTAGAGTATAAAAACAGTATAGCTCTAGTGAAAGTACACTAGGTGACGTCTCTACAATAATTTATCTCTACGTGTGTAGTGCATGTAGTGAAAACTCGGGTAGTGCCAAAACCACCGATAACGACAAGCCCGCCACAAAGTTGTGTGCAAGTATGCGTAGGGGCCTTCAGTTGTATGCACAACAAGTGAAATTTTATTTTTTAAAAAATAAATGGAAATGTCTTTCACAGAAATGTTTTTGCTAATTGATCATGATAAATTTTAGAAGTTTAGTGTGGAGAATCATTGCTATTTAATGAAAAATCGAGTAAAGAAAGAAAAACATTTCCATTATTTGCGAATTTTTATTACTAAATTAATAGTTAATACTAAATCTCCTTTTAAGAGTGAACATAAAATTGATGATCGATGCTATCCTTTTTCTTCTTTATCAAATGAAAGATTAATTCTTTTCGATAAATTTCTCCAATGGTTAACAGCATGGTATACATTACCTAATAATAATGGCACTTTAACCAATGATACCTAATGCAGTGTACTTTAGCACACTTTCTTTAGTGTGCTTTATTAAATATTCTATTGAAGAACTGCACATTCCATATGTCCTACCCGGAAAGCTGCAAACCGATGACTTGGAACATATACTTAGCTACCGAATATTTCATTCGCAGCTTGCAGACTCTGAGAAAAAGCTACGAATTCATAACATTTTTAAGCACCACTTTGAGGATTTCAAAGACCTCAAAACATTAGATTCATCTTACATAAATGATTTCACTATTTTTTATTCAATTTTTAAATCCGACTTTTTACCTAATGCTATTGTTGATCTGTCAGCCAATCCTTGTGCTGCAGATTATGCCTCTCACGTAGTATCCAAAAAGTTATATTGTGTATTATATATGTATTTCCCTTATTAGAAGAGAAAAAATCAGAAACGGATACCAAATATTTTGAATACATGCAGAGAGGAAGCTTATCCGTTCCAACAGATAACGTAAAAATAATATTATATTTTTTCATAAGTCCGCTATATTTTAAGAAATTTTGCGCGATGACAGTTTCAAAGTTTTTTTTTCACCAAAAAAATCAACACACAATTATGTCATCTAACTATTGAAAGCCTTAAATCTGATACGTTTAAGGTAGTCAATTTTTATGATGATTCTTACTGCGGAATACCTAACATTTCTATATATGAACAAATCTGTAAATACCTCATTTGACACAAAAGTATTTAAATTATAAATAACTGCTATGAAATCTTTTTTTTTATTTTATAGTTTATTTTTATTTTACAACTCTTTTATATATATATAGATTTGAATTAAGTGATATTTTGCTATATTTTATTTATAGTATGTCCTTTCGAAGTGAATTTTACTTCATTTATTTATTGATATTATATGTTATGAATTATTATATTTTATGTTATAGTTTTTTATTACCATTATTTTCGTTTCTTGTTTCGATGAAGAATTTTAACAAATTTGAGATCTGTGATTTTGCACAAATTTTAAGTCCGAGAAGCTACATATATGAAAATATTTATTATACCAAATATTCAAATGTTTACTTTTTATCCGCTTATTTCGAATCAGTGACTATTTTTTAAATATTTCGTTTAATAAATACAAAAACTGTAAACAAATTGTTTGAAATGGCCAGCAATCACAGCGAAATACACATTTTACATCTCAACCGTCGGCCCCCTTTGCTTTCAAAGTGTGCGTGCAAGATTCCATGGTAGCAGGCTTGTAGTTATCAATGGTTTTGGAAGTACATAACATATTGTACTAAACATGTCGTATACACCCTCTACAATCTGTTGTCTCGCCGAGATATTGAGAGTAGAGCGTAATTTGACATTTGAATTCGGTTTCTCAAGTTAAGTTCCGTTTCATTGTTTAAAATACATATGGATCAGAAGACGAGGACAAACTGTTCAATGATCGATCTTGCAAGATGCGGGACTGGACCCGGAGAAGGAAAATGGTTGGATTTAATCGGCAGCTACTGGATGAACTGAAAACAAGGGATACAGCATCTTGCAAAAGTTTCTTGTGAATGTCGATTATCGGGCTAAAAAGTTTGGATCGCATAGAAGCGAGCCTCAGATAAAAAAAAATTATATATTATTATCTATATGAAATCTGAGAGTATTATATATTTAATCCAGTTCAAAAGTTTGTAACGCTCAGAACCGAGCTTCGGACGAAAAAAAGTTATGTATTATTTTGTGTTCATTTGATGCCACAAACGAAAAATCTGCCGTCCGTCTGTCCGTACGCACTATAACTTAAAAATGCCTGAGCTATATTAGTAGCATGTTGGAAAAATATAATTTTGTATAGGGGTAGTATGATACGGGGGTGGGGGGTGTTTTTCCTATCTATAGAACGGCTTATGCTACAAAGTTGAAACTCGGTACGTTTATGTAGATCAACTAGAAAACTAATTTAGATAAAAAAACATTTCAAATATCCATTGGCGTTCGGAGGGGGGAGGGGCAAAAAAAATGATCAGTGAAAATGGAAAGCATATATTTTCGCGATTTTCGTCATATCTATTACGTTTTCCCAAATATTGAGTTCATTTTTATTGTACGTCCTCTTCACATAAATACCTAGAAAGTGTTTTCAGGATTTTTTAAAATTCGACCCCTAAGGGGGTGCAAAGAGGGTGCAAAGGGGTTTGTAAACTTTTTCACGAATTTTACAATATCTCCAGGTCTTATCAGATATCGAATATCTTTTCACTTTCACGTGCTTGCGTAATAATCGCCTAAAACTTGTTTTTAAGTTTTTTCCTTTTTCAGCTCCTAACACATTCCGGATTTCTGCCCGAAAATAATAAAGTTGCGCCCAGACTGTTGGCAGATTTTTTATTATTGTATTATGTAAGATATTATAATAGTACAAACAAATATAATAGATATGTATCGATATCTCATTATTTTTGCTCTTCACTAAAGCTAGTATTACACTGTATGCCAGGCGGTCAAATATTTGACCATAAAAATTTGACCGCATTTGATGTCAAATATCCATTTGGCACACTGCCCGATTGCGATATTACACTATCTGACACATTTGACAAAATCGTAAAATTTTTCTCCGTGTCAAACGGTCAAACGCACTGAACACATTTTGAAATCCTTTTTCGTATCTTGGGGGTTTCTACCCGATTCTCGCTTTCATTGCTGTTCACAGCTATCACATCGGCTGCCAATTCGTTGGCAGACATCGCACAAACAAAAAAACCGAACTCCAGTACTTAAAATAATTAATTAATTATTATTACTTATTTCTATTTGTTTAAAAGATTGCCACAAAATTTAATGTTCACGAATGACATTTCCCATTTGACCCATTTGACACAATTGTTTTTCCAGAAATCGCAAATGGTCAAATTTGGTCAGATTGATGGTCAAATGGTCAAATGAAACATTTTGTCAAACCATCTGACAGCATTTGACAGGGAAAATGGTCAAATATTTGACCGCCTGGCATACAGTGTAATACTAGCTTAACCTTTAATTATTATAAATTCATACATTCATTTAATAAGGTATTCGCCATTAGTACCTATATACCAACGTATTTTGTTTGCTCGTTATTAACATTCGTCATATTTAAATATTCTTTAAAAAAAACAAGTCTGAATTTAATTCATAATTTTGACTTCCTGTATCCTGTTAGCGAATTCTGTAACAGTAATTTTTCGTTCGATTTGCCTGATATTCTGTTTTTTAAGTGCAAATATTGAAACATTAATGTGTGCATAATGTTAAGCTCCTAACTTCAAGAATCGTTAATACGTGTTTTAAGGACTTTGGTATAAGAGGTACTGGAAGGAGCGAAATCATATCGCCCCTTAACGAACTTAGTCTTACAAAACGTATTTGATCGTGAAAATATGTGACCGTCATCAGCTCCTGAGCTATTCTGCCAACAAACGAACGGACAAGCGTTTTTGGAGTTTTTTGGTCATAGCTGAACGAAAAACATATACCTACCTTTCGGGCCTGAACAATTTTTTTATATATTTTTTTTCAAATGGCTCCACAGTCAAAAATCTACATAAGTTCCAAGTTTCAACTTCCTTTTGTAAGCGGTTGCTCATGCTCCCTCCCCTTTCCTCCATCTTATCCGCAGTCTCCAAAAAGTCACCACTCTACCCTGTTTACCAAGTTTCAGCTTTATATCAATATAGGTTCTCGAGATATAAAAATCGGAACGTTTTCCTTTTCACCCTCCCCCACCCTCACCCTTTTTTACTTTCAGCAAACTTCATTTGTCAACCTTTATACACAAACCAAATTTTATTTGTCTAGTGCAATCGGTTCGTTAGATATCGTAATCTAAAGTTTTTCACCCCCCACCCTCGTACGCCACTGCCCCCACACATAAATTTGTTTCCGATCTATTCTCCTAATATACCTACAGATATTCATTAAGTTTCAATTTTGCGACATTAACCGTTTAGGAGATATGGATTTTAGAATGTCTCGACCTCGGCTTTTTTGCGTTTCAGACGCATTATTTCCCCCCCCCCCCTCCCAAACCCCTTTACCTATATTAGGGTTACTGTATACGCACTCACACCAAAACAGCCTCTAAGAGGGGTTTGGCAGATGCGTACCAAGGTGGGAAACTAGTAAATTTAAATTTTTTTCATGATTATGGGATTTCGCTTTATAAACATTCGAAATGATTAACTTTTCGCTGCAAAATTGTAAATTTCCATAAAAGAAATGAAAGAAATACGGAAATTTTCAATTGAAAACCTCAATTTCGCGCACACACACTTCCATACTAAAGAAAACCAAGTACTAGAATTGTGGAAGGGAACCGACAGCTTTTTTCCGACTCTTCACTTATTCGCACTAACACACTCCAAAAACGCAATTTGAGAGCAATGTTCAGTAGTACAAAAACAGGCGAACTAGTACATAAACAGGCGATTTTTGTGAGGTTAAATTACAACTTCTAGTACATAAACGACCGAATCAGACGTATCTGCCAAACCCTAGGTAGAGAGTGTTGTCTATCTAGTGACCCTAACCTATATCGGTAATTTTTTTGCAAATGGGTCCACTATCGAAGCTCTATATAAGTTCCAAATTTCAGTGTCCTAGCATAAGCGATTGCTGAGATCTAGAAACCAAAATTTTCCGTCTTTAGACCCTCCCCCTCCTGCCCCCCTCACAACCCCACCACTCAGAATTTGGTAACTTCAAGGGGCCTACGCATTCTATTCATAAAAAAATACCAAGTTTCAGCTTTATATCTTTATAGGTTATCGATATATAAAAATCGGAACCTTTTACTTTTCACCCTCCCCCACCCTCACCGCAAAAATTTTTTTTTCTGCTAGGGGTCTATTTTAAATAAATTAAATTTTTTTTTAAAAAAAAATCGATCACAATACTGTATTATTAGAAAATAATAAAGTATTATTAACTTCAATATTTCTTACTCTCTTCCGTATAAAAATACTTTAAAAATATCTTCACTCAATTCACGGGACTCACTACCGTTCAGTTTTGAGTGAAAACAAAGTTTGAATTTACTAGTCAACGAAATGCTTTTACTCCTTTCAGCAGCTTCAATACAAAAAATCCTTAAGACACAATATTCAACAATATTTTTCGATTTCCGAATTTGAAATTTGGTACACATTAATTTTTAAATGTTTGCAGATAAATGAATAAATATGCTAAAAATCGAGTGAGTCCTGCACTTCCCTTGTGAAAGCCTTTAAAAAAGAAAATTTTAATTTCGGTGATTCACCTAGTTCCAGATATGAAATTTAACACTGATTATATTGTCTTTTAGTTCCGAGTAGCAACCAAATCGGAGTCCTTAATAAAGGGTAAACTACATGCGCAATTCTTATTTCACTTTAGCTCTAACTACAGTATAAATCGAACTTTAGTATTTCATCTAGAGTATCATACGATAGGTTTGCAGCCGATTGTGAATGCACTATGTTTATACTCTAGATGAAATTATATAGAGTATTATAAGTTTAATCCAGCTCAAAAGTTTGTAACGCATAGAACCAAGCCTCGGACAAAAAAAAGTTATATATTATTTTTTGTTTATTTGTGCCCAAAAACCTCAAATCCGCTTGACGTCCGTCCGTCCGTCCGTCCCTCTGTCCGTTTGCACGATAGCTCAAGAACGCCTTCACCTAAGATCTTGAAATTTTGAATCTGGATGTTTGGTTAAATTTGTAAGGCTAGGTTCGTTATCGGGCCAAATCGTCCTACTCCTTCGGGTAGCTGCCATATAAAATGTCCTTGAAGCGCGTGTTCAAGAATATTGGTCGATAACTTCAGAAGGGTTTAAGCTACGTCTTTGAAATTTTGTATGTGTTATTTCTCCATTAGTTAAAGCTAAATGTATGATTATGAAGAAAATCCTATTAATCCTAGGTGTTGCTGCCGTACAAATATCCTGTCAAAATGTCTTCACCTAATTTACGAAACTCACTATAACTCAAGTAATCTTTTAGCTACGAATTCGGAATCTTGTACAAATTAGTTTTGAGTGAAAACAAAGTTCGAGTTTACTAGTCTGCGAAATCCTTTTACTCCTTCTGGTAGCTGCCATACAAAATGTCCTTAAAATATGTGTTCAAGAATATTGGCCGATAACTCCAGAATAGTTTAAGCTACAATTTTAAAATTTTGTGTGTGTTGATTTTCTAATAATTGGAACTACTCGTATTATTAAGAATATACACTAATCCTGCGTTAACTGCCATGCAAATATCCTGTAAAATATATTTATTCAATTTATGGAACTCACTATACCTCAAGTAATCGTTCAGTTACGAATTCGGTATTTTTTACAAATTAGTTTTGAGTGAAAACAAAGTTTGAGTTTGCTAGTCATCGAAATCCTTCTGATCCTTCCGGTAGCTCTTATACAAAAACTCCTTGAGACACCTATTCAACAATATTTTTCCATAACTTATGAGAGCTGAATTTGAAATTTTGTACACATTAATTTTTAAATATTTGCAGGTAAAAGGATAAATATGCTAAAAATCGAGTGAGTCTTTCCTGCACCTTCCATGTGAAAGTCGTTGGAAAGGAAAAATTTTGGTTTCATTGATTTTCCTAGTTCCCGATATAAAATTGAGCAGTGATGGTATTGACCGGCCCATACCTCAAATTCGACTTAAATTATTTAGGACGGCTGATGTAAACACTTCATAGGAGACCTGACTTAGCGTCAGGTCGGGGCTCGTTCATTTGTTACCTGACCTGAATAGGTCGTTTGATTCACCCTAAATGTTTTTTTTTTTTGCATATTAATACATCAGTGATATGCAAAAGATACAACAATATTTAGATATACTTATACCTCGCTTTAGGGCCTAGATACGTTCGTAAAGCGAAACGCCGTATAACGAATCAATTATTTTAAGTAATAAATCAGCCGATTGTCTTGCAGCATTATCCGAAATCCGGCCGTAGAACGAAATATTTTGGGCCGTAAAACGAAAAAGTGCCATAATTGAAAAAGGCCGTTATAGCGAAAAGCCGTATAAAAGGGCGGCCGTATAGCGTGGTATGAATGTATTGTAATAGTTCCTGAATTTACTGATGAAATATTTTGATAGACTAAATACGACAAAGCCAGTTGGTGATTGGATCTACTTTAGGTCACGATATAGGTCAGGCCGACTCAGGTCACTGCGTGTAAACAAGCTCATTGCCTTTTACATTCGAGTTGCAACAAAACGAGAGTCTTTAATATTGGACAAACGACATGTGCACTATTTCTTCTTAGCCCCAACAACAAGATAAATCGGAGCTCAGTATTTCATCTTGTTGAGAATATATATTTTAAGTTGCTGGTACTTCTCCTCACTCATGCAACATAGTAGGGCAAATATTTGATGAGAGTCGGCTGGCTTGGACAAAATTTTCATTGCACTGTTCATCAGTAGTTCCCGTTATAGATTCAGATTTTAGAATGTCTCGATCTCAACTTTCAAACGTTACGGAAGCATTATTTCCCCCCCCCCCCCACACTCTTCCATCCACATCGACATTTTTTTTCCAAATGGTCCCACTATAAAAGCTCTACATAAATTCTACGATTCTGCCTCCTACCATAAGCGATTTCTGAGATTTAGAAACCAAAAATTTTCCCCTAAAATACTCCTCTCATCTGACCCTGAGCAATAGGTATATTCTACTCTAACATTGCATTAAACACAGCCAGCAGTTAGGTAAACACAACATAAACAAAGTGTAGTGCACTACCAGATTATTAAACACGATAAATAGAGTGTAGAAACGATGTGCACGAGCATAAACTAGTAAATGTCGTACACAGGACAGAAAAATATCGCTAGAGAAATGTCTTATAGAGATAGTGAAATGCTCTCCGATAGAGCACTATATGAGGGTGTACACATATTTCACGAGATTTTTCTCTAACTCCACCGTTCTTCTCTATCGTGTACACTTAGCTTAAGTCCTTAAGAGATGAAAATTAAAAATTCTGAAATTTGGTTTTAGTCGATTAATTCGATATATAATCAGACTTAAGAGATATAGTGCAATTCGTGAAAACAGATGCAACTTTACACCTACTTTTGGTATGAATTTAGCGAAAGATTGGTTTACGGGGTTATCTAGGTTTCCCTCATATTTCTTAATTTCTCCACGGTACATATTGCTGCATTTTCGCTGAATCTTGCCTCCTTCCACATGGCTCTATAAAAATTGAGTTTCATCCAACATTTCGATTAACTAGTGGTACCATTGTAAGCATTGATCTCATCTGTCCTAAATAAGCACGAAATGAATAATGTATTTTTTATGAAAGAATTTGAACTCAACTGTACTTCATTTAGAATATATCTTGATATTATATAAATTTTTTTAGAATTAATTTGTTCATCTTGCTTGAGGTGATAATTTGTGAAACACGAATTTACTCCACTTCATGAACTCTCTTCTTTTTTAGTTAAATTTGAAGTCTTGTTATTTAGTTAGTTACGTTCCGTGCGAGATATTTCAATATTAAACATAGCACTTGCAATGTTAACAAGTTAGTTACGTATGAATAATAACTTTGGTAAATGTAAAATTGACTCTCTAAGTAAAATTAAAATTTTCAATTTTCGGAGTGCAGTCAAGTACATATTTCTAGATTAAACATTTTTATAAGGATAGTTTTCTTTATAATGTGGAGTAAATATCAATGAAAATTGCAATCTTAGTAATAGTTAGATTTATGTACTTTAAAAATAACATAAATGTGTTTCGCAAAGAACAGTTTCCTTCTATATATAAAACAGAAAAAATAAAATTGTCGTATTTCGTTTGTCAGAATGTTTCACATACTTAGAAAACCGCTCAACAGAATTTGATTATCATTATTTTAATAATTTTTAATGACATACCGGTATCTCACATACAAAGTTGGATATTTCATACAGGTCTGGATTTACTTTCAGCAAAGATATTAGAATCTCTTTATATAAGATGTCCCAACCAATATAAAATAAATCAATAAAAGCTTTACGATTGGCGACCAATCTCCGGTGGCTATTAGAGCTTTTTATGCTAAAATTTGTAGTCCACTGTAAACATCAATCTGAAAGCTCTGTTTTTGGAAAGTCAACGTCACCGATTCCGAAATCGGTAAATTTGACTAAAATAGGATCAGGATTTGTGATTATTGTCTATATAATATATCTCAGTAATTTTGATTTTATTGTTTTGCACATTTTAGTGAATTCACTATTATGGAGAAACATAATGTTGAAAAAACAGACTTGAGTCGCGAATAGGCCGTTTCCACTTACGCATACGCGCTAAATCGCATCATCCAATGCACATGAAGGCGATAGTGGAAACACGGCATATGATTATTACCGCCATACGCCTCATATTCACATATGTATATATGTAGCTAAAAATGAGTCCCATTGACAATCCGATAAAAAAAAACCTGCCTTTGATTGATTATTTGTTGTTAGTTGGCGAGCTTTCACTCCAACATACAGTGGGTTACAACATAAATTCTAAAACTTTTCAATAGCCACCGGAGTTGGGTCGCTAATCGTAAAGCTTTTCAAATTGATATTGACATGCTTGGGACATCTTATAGTTTCTACTGTCTTTGCTTTCAGGCATAGCTTCGATCAAAGCCAGATTTTTAAGTGCTCGAATATGAGGCTATGAGGGCAACAGTGGCCAAACCCACAAAACCATGAAAACTGAAAAAAATAATATTTCTAATATCTATAGTGCATTCTGCTGTCATTAGATTAATAATATAACAAATGGTTTTATATACTGCGGACAGATGGCAGCAAATCTTATTAGTGAGAAACATTTGTATAAAATATTATGAAAATTATCTGCAATAGGTATAATCGCGAGCCAATGAACATAACTGTGAATTCCCAAGGCCACTTACTTAGATATTAATTTTTAAGATATAATTTTAGAAGTAGTACTATTGCTATTAATCTACAATTTGATCTAGTACAGGTTTTAAAAATTGTGTTCGATAATTGTTCATTTCGTGGACAAATACGATATTGTTGAGGGTGGGGGTATATCTTCGACTCCTACTGAGAAACAGGGAATTCATATGAAAGTTAGGGCTGATAGAACCCTAGCAGAAAAAAAAATTTGGAAGTGGAAGTGTAAGGATTTTATATTTTTATACCTAAAACTTTGAATTTAAAGACACCTATAGTGGTAGCACGTTTTAAAAATATAATTTTTAATACTTTTAATTAATTACTAATAATTAATTTTTCCTATCTCTGGAAACTTGAAACTTGGTAGGTAAATGTAGCAGAAAAGCAATTTAGATAAATAAAATTGTATAAATGCATTGCCCTATAAAGTGCCAAAAAATTTAATTTTTTTTAGATTCAAACCCTTCACGTTTTCACAATTTTCGCCATATCTTCTAGGTTTGATGAGATTTGAAATTAGTTTTTACTATAGTACTACGGGCATTTCGTATCATAGCCTAAAAAGAAATTCAATGATTTTCCGAAATTCAGACTGCCAGGGGGTGTAAATTTTCACAAATTATTCAATATCTCTTAGGCCTGATGAGATATCAAATTGGTTTTTTTCTTTTCCACTCTTTTAGTTCAATCGTCCAAGAACGATTTTTCCAAATTCAAACCCCGAGCGGATGCTATGGAGTTGTAAAAGTTTTCTCAAATTTCGTCATATCTATTAGGTCTGATGAGGTAGCAGATTGATTTTGTTTTATTACTTTTTAATAATAAAGTATTTACCATATAATAAAGCATTTGCTTATTGTGAAATCGCCTAAATATTCAAACCCGAAGGTTAAAGAGGTTATATCCGTTTTACGATGATGTGACGAGATTTGAGACGTATACACGGGTATTTTATGTAAATAATTTTACTTACATAGGCAGTTTATTTAATTTTTGTATAAAGACCCACTGATGAATATTGAAAGTTGTTGAAGGAATTTATTTATCTAGTAACAAAAACTAATTTCCAAAAAAGCTGTTTGTCTCGGAATAATCGATGTTATTATTCGGTTTTGACTGCGTCCCGGACTATGACCCAATTTCGAAATTCGTGTGTTAAATGTGGCAGTGGCATAAGTATTCTTTTGAACCCCTTCTGGAATAATAAATTCTTGCCCCGACTATTGGCAGATTTTTTTTATAGCAATTAACATGTAATTAAAAGATCTGCCACCGGTCTTAACGCAACTTCAATATCTTCCGAGGCAGGATGTGGCTGTTTCGAGGAAGGCACTCTAAAATACAAACTTTTCAAATAGCATCCTTCTTAATTTTTTTAAGGTGCCTGCTTCGAAACAGCCAGTGTTAGTTTCCGACTTTGACCACATCACGAACTAAGACTCAAAAATATAATTGGTATTTTAAGGATCGTAGTACGATATTACTTCTGCTGAACCAGACTTAAACTTTGTACCTGAAATTAGTAAAATTGAACCTAGACTGTACATTAATGCATCTTTTGTTTTTTGATACTGCTACTGCACATAATTCCGTTGCAAAAAGGATAGATATTGATTGTAGAGTATTTTTAACAGCGTTTCTATAAAAATATTAATAATTAATGAAATAGTGAGGTAAAAATGGCCAAAATAATAGAAATAGACGTGGAAGAATCTATTACATCGATTATATAGTAAGGTAACGTATTAAACCCATGCATCGAAAAGCATGACATATTGTTCAACGACGCATGTTTCGTTAAAATGCTCATTATGTAGAATAAACTTATCAATACAGCGTATTTCTAGATTTTTTCGTTATAAAATAGCAAAAGACGAGTAAGGGGGCTATATATCAGAAATTTGTCAATAATACGTAGGAACTACATTTAACCGTCCTACAAGCCGTAAAGGCGGCGACAATAAAATATAAATTTTAACACAACAGTCAGCTGTTGAATCTCTATATATAAAAATGAATGTTTGTCTGTCTGTTTGTCTGTTTGTCTGTTTGTCCTGTATAGGGTCCTCAACCACTTATCCAATTGCGATGAAACTTTGGTGATTTGTTGGGGGTACGCCCTCGGTGGTTTCTGCGTTAACAAAATTATTTAACAGTTGGTGGTTCGCGAGTTATTTCAACATTTGAGTGTTTTTCATATGATTTAGCGGCAGTTTGTTTTTGGTGTATTAGTTATGCCTATTCCTATTACTAAATGGTATAAGAGGATAGTGGATGGAAGATGGAATATGGAGGATGGAAGATGAAGGATGGCGGATAGAGGATGGAGGATGGATGATGGAGTTATTTCAACATTTGAGTGTTTTTCATATGATTTAGCGGCAGTTCGTTTTCGGTGTATTAGTTATGCCTATTCCTATTACTAAATGGTATAAGAGGATAGTGGATGGAAGATGGAATATGGAGGATGGGAGATGGAGGATAGAGAATGGAGGATGGATGATGGAGTTTGAGGGATGGTAGATGGAGGATGGTGGATAGAGGATAGTGGATAGAGGATGGAGGATGGAGGACGGTGGATAGAGGATGGATGATGAAAGATGGAGGATGGTGGATGGAGGATGGTGGATGGTGGATAGAGGATGGAGGATAGAGGATGGAGGATGGTTGATGGAGGATGGTGAATGGTGTATAGAGGATGGTGGATAGAGGATGGAAGATGGTGGATGGAGGATGGTGGATGGAGGATGGTGGATAGAGGATGGTGGATAGAGCATGTAGGATGAGGGATGGTGGATTGGGGATGGGGGATGGAGTAACGGGAGCAACGGGACAAATGGGAGTAACGGGAGAAATGGTAGCAACGGGAGCATCGGGAGAAACACTAGCAATGAAGCAACGGGAGCAACGGGAGAAATGGGAGCAACGGGAGAAACGGGAGCAATGGATCAAATGGGCTCCTGTTTATTCTTTAGGTTATCAGTCGCATAGTGACCTACACCGCATTGCTCCAGCTCTGTACATTAACACAATTTTGAACTTTTTTTTTGGTTTAATTACTCTTGTAGTACTTTTACACATACATACTAAGTTTAAACTTTTTAGCATACACTGTTTCTGAGATATGAAAAACCACCACCCAACACAGTACCTTGCTACCCCTATCAAAAAATTTTTCTAGGATACCTCTTCAGTGACTCTATATACTCGCCAATTTTTAGCTTTCTATGCTTTGCGGTTTTCGAGAAATAAAAATCAGAATTCTTTTCGTTCCACCCCTTCTCACCGTCACCCCCTTCGCCAGCACCACCAACATTTTTTTTCCTGCAAGAAGTCTACTGGGCCTAACTCCTGTAAAACTTCTAAGATCATATCTGGTACGATTCTTGAGATATGAAAATTAAATTTTTTTGAAAAATGGTTATCCCCCCACTTTCGTACTCCAGCTCCCCTATCAAAATTTTTACATTCAGTAGACTCCACTTGTGATCTTATATACAGAAACCAAATTTCATCTTCCTGGTACAATTGGTTCGGAAGATATTTTAATCCAATGTTTTTCACCCCCCACACCTATACTCCTCTTCCCCTCTTAAAAATTTTAGCTCTTGTCTACTCTCCTAGTATTCCTTAAGATAACTACAAAGTTTCACACTTCTGAGATCAACGGTTCAGGAGATATGGATTTTAGAATGCTTCAATCCCAGCTTTCGAACGTTTCGGACACATTTTTTCCCCCA
Organism: Beris morrisii; assembly: GCA_951812415.1. Taxonomy (NCBI): domain Eukaryota; kingdom Metazoa; phylum Arthropoda; class Insecta; order Diptera; family Stratiomyidae; genus Beris; species Beris morrisii. Next base: position 98,515,886 of record OX638311.1, read on the forward strand.
CTCGCACACCCCTCAACCCTTATCACCAAATTTTTTGCAAATAGGTCCACTATCATAGTACTACATAAGTTCCAAATTTCAGCCTCCTGCCGTAAGTAGTTAATGGGATCTAGAAACCAAAATTTTTCGTCAATTTAATATCTCAACGGGTTTGTGAGCTATGCGCCTTCAAACGGTTTTGCGTACGGCGTACGGCGTCTACGGTGGACAGACGGATACATTTTTTTTTTGCTTTTTTGGGGTGTACTAGTCCTAAAACGTGAAAATACAAAATTTCAGGGTAGCAAATTTTTTTGAAATCTCAGGTCGGTCACAATACTTTATTATTAAAAAATAATAAAGTAAAATGGTAAAATCTTACAAAATAAGTCAAATATTTTGAATCAGTCAGTCAGCCGCTAAATTATTAAAATCTTTTAATGCGATGGAAACACAACAGTCTGGGCACAACTTTATTATTTTATGGGTAGAGGTCCGAAAGGTGTTTAATGCAGAGATGCGGTGTAGGTTACTATGAGACTGACAACCTAAGGAATAACCAGGAGGATATTTGGAACTTTATTTTTTAGGTTGTCAGTCTCATAGTAACCTACACCGCATTTCAGCATTAAATACGTTTCGGACTTCTACCCATAAAATAATAAAGTTGCGCCCAGACTGTTGGCAGATTTTTTCAACAAATGATCAACAGGATGAAGCTGCTCCAGCGCATTTCGCTTTACAAATCAAAGATTTATTACATTCTAATTACGGCAATCGCTGGGTCGGTAGAAATGGTCCGATACACTGGCCTGTGAAATCTCCTGATCTAATTATACTACTTTTGTTTTATGGGGAGGGATAAAGAACCTTGTTTACGCAACGGAAGTATCAACATTACAAGATCTGAATGCGAAGATTGTTGCAGCAGTACCAGAAGTAAGGACTATGAATTCTAATACAATACTTGGAAAACGCACTTTAGCGTGTACTAAAAATTGAAGGTGGCCATTTCGAACATTCACTATAATTAAAATCTTATAAAATAATCCAAAAATAATAACAATATTCTATCAATTCGAGCAAAGACTGTTGATAAAAAAGTGTTTCTCTTTTGCATAAAAGTATAGTATTTTAAATTCACTATAATTAAAGTCTTTTAAAATAAAGAAAAAATGACAACAATATTCTATCAGTTCGAGCAAAGAGTGTTGATAAGCAAGTGTTTCCCTTTTGCATAAAAGTAGAGTATTTTATTACTTTTGTAGGTAATAATATTGCACATCCAAAAATGGAATAAAAATTATAATTTAATAACAGGGTTTTCTGAAAAATATCACATTGATCAATGAATTTTCAAGATCACAGTAGCAAAAATTTGTATTTCGAAGCAAATTTCTCAAGATAGGTTACAGCTACAATATCGACGCTTACATCGAATGAAAGGCAAATTGATTCTTTAAAAAACAAGCTATAATATGTTAAAAGACTTTGTTTGCCACCCTCGCGAATATTGAAAACTGACTTACCCTGTAGAACATTCTTTTCTCAAAAAATATATTAAGGAATAACCCCTTAAGCACCGGACATCCTGCATAGTTTCAGCTTAGTACCATTAGCTGCTCTCGGGATACAAAATGCAGAATATTTCGCTTTCACTTTCCTCTACCCTGACCCTTACTCTTAATTGTTCAGCCCGAAAGAGGCCCATGTGCCTTACATACATTTCAAGATCCTAATTTTAATAATTGTTTATATACGATTTTTTTTTGTTTTCAAAAATTGTTAGCCTACTATTTTCGTGCTTCACTGTCCCAACAAAAGTTACAAAACAAAATTAAATTAATTTATTCACCCAACTTCCCTTATACGATTATACACAAATCAAGTTTTATCTTTCTTGCGTAATTGGTTTGCATAATATCGTAATCAAGATTTTTGCGCAACAACCCCCGCACGGTAAAATTTTTATTTGGGGTATACTCTACTATACAATATAATGCCTACAAACAGAAATAATAATCAATTTTCAACCTTATGGCGTTCCATCTTGCGAGCTCTCCAGATACCTTGTTTTCCCCTACTCCCATACCCTCCTCTCATCTTGACTATATTTTTGCAAATGGCTGTACTCTCATAGCTCTACATAAATGCGAAGTTTTAACTTCCTAGCATAAATGACTCCAGAGATATTTGGAAACCAAAATTCTGCGTCTTAAACGCTTCTACACGGTCCCCACCCTCCAAAAAGTCACCACTCAAAAGGGTCAACAAAGTCTATCCACCAAAAACATTTGAATTAATAGCTGAAAGGCTGTAGTTAGCTAATAGCTACGAGCCGCCGGATACGCGTACAGCGGTTAGACGGACAGATACCTTTCTTTGCTTTTTGAGTTTATTTGTCATAAAACAATCAAATTATAGGGTAGCAAATTTTTTTAAAGTCGATCACAATACTTTGTTGTAATAAAGTAAATTTTTTTTACCTAATTGCAGAGATACGGCGTCTGGATCAGCGCCTGAACATACTATATATAAAATTGTGTAATTTTTTGAAAAAGATGCCAATGCTATTCGAGAATGAAGCAAAACACATTATCTTAAAATATTGCACTGATTAACATTGTATACATCTTGTAATGGACGTAGGGGAGTATTTTGAGAATCAATATTTTGTGGATGGCATTTTGACTTTAACCGAACAATAATAAAATTGCATCAGTATAGTTGCGAATTTTATATTTTGTGCTCATTAGTAGTTGCATTGGTGAATTACGAAATTTCTTAACATCAATAAGTAATCGGTTCATATTACTTTTATAAACTAGTAAAACTAAAAAAAAACCCACTTGTCTTTGTGGCAACTACTAAAATTGTTCTTAAACGATAAAATAATATTTTCACGTGCACTCCTTAATAATTATGTAACTTGAACCGCACTTTCAATCCAATATTCGGGTTACCGTATTTGAAATATTATTGTACCACTACATTACTGCATAATTCATCCTGTAAATATCGTTTATCAATAAGAGCAATATTGTTATTTCTGCTATCTTTGTATATGTAAGTATTAATATTTTTTAATTTATACTTATAGATCACATGATATCAGTAAACTTAAATTCACTCCATAAATCCAGTTATTATAATTATTCTGTACATAGCAATCATAGATGACGTACAGTATGTCGATTTAAATTGATCAACTTATCCAAACTGCTTTAAAATTATCCCTTTGGTTTTCATCACTGAGTCCTAAGATCACACTGCGATGGCGATAGCGATGGCCTTACCTATACCGAACCGATTTTTTGTAGTTAAACGTAATCGCAATTGGCCGAAATTCTTAACTATTTTCGTTAGCAGCTGATAAGTATCAAGTACACTACGATTACGAAATACACTATAGAAAAGTCAGTAACAAAATGAGCTGCATAAGACTATTGCATTTCTTTTTATACCCCTTCCTAAGAAATTATGATATGGAGCTGATAACTCATATTCTTAAAGTATTACCTATATATATATATATATTTACCAAATTATCCAAATATTAATAAAAATACCTTAGTGGGATGAAGATAAATTTTATTTACAGATCTTTTATGTATGTATTAGTTTGAACGTCTTTTTATATCAAGATCAGCAGACAAGTGAGTAATAATATACCTTTGTATTATTCAGCCATTGTAGTCGCAGGTGAATTATTTTCCAACATGAACATTGTTTGATTTTGAAATTAGTCGTGTGTGATATTGCCTCTGCTCATACATATAGCCATACATACATAGTCTCCATTTTTTATAGAATTTTAGAATTTGATTAAAAAGGGCATACAAGTATGTATTAGAATATCTCCTAGCTGACTCATAGTCGTAGCACAATAATTTCACCTACCACTGCTTTTATGACAATTTTTATCTTGGTAGCGATGTTGAGACAAATAAAGTTTTGATAACACTTAGTAAATATGGACAGTGCCTGCTTCATATTCATAATCATTGAACTCATTTTACCATTCTAGATGTTGAACGTAAAGTACATACGAATTATAAAATGAAATATTGTTAGCAAGATTCAAGGTGTTTTAGAGGTTCTCTGCCATTTTGAATGCTTAAACTTTGATTATTATTATGCCCAAAGTCGATCAAAGAAATAATCTATCTCATACGAGTAGTAGTTTTGGGCACTTCACACTGCACCACCAGGGGAATACAAACTCATAAAGCTGACATTGGGAAGTTGGTACGAATCCTTTTTGACAAAATAGCGGCATAGCACATCGAACTACAAGTGCCGGTAATGCATGAAAGATAGACTGCCATAGTGGGTTTACGCTGTCGAAATTTTAGCTGACGGCACCAATTGTGTAGAGTCTACCGACTTTCGATTTGGTCGAGAGTTTAATTGGCCTTGTTTATATTGCATTCGTCAATACGTATTAAACTGTTCTCGGTATTAAGTTAATACGATTGCCGTTTATATCAACTGGGGGTACTAAACTAATCCCTTTGCTTTAAACGTCATATGTGAAGTTGACATGCAGGTGAAATGTCACATGTCAAAGAGATATTCTATCACGGTCGTATATACAGGTCTGGAAACTCAATGCAATTTTTTGTGGTGGGGGTAGACACCTTTTGGGAAGAAAAATTTGGTTGTTGTCGTATTGACCACCAGGTTCGTCATGCTCTCACGGTTTTATCAGATTGACAAATAAAAATTTGTCAAAATCACGGTCTTATGTCATAACAAAATACGTGTGCGATACGAGTGCTGAACAAATTTAGTGTTTTAAAGTGAGTATAAATAAAATATCACGTCAACTTCATCGCCATCGTTTCGTACGGATGCAATAATCCGACTTTCGGTCGTGTCCTGCAAACGAATGGTGCGATTTTTAATGTTTTATTATTTCTATTGCAGGGTGAAAAAATCTCGACCATCTTGAAGGCCGCCAATGTTGAAGTCGAGCCCTACTGGACCGGTCTTTTGGCCAAGGCCCAGGAAGGTGTCAATGTCAAGGACTTGATCATCAGCATTGGATCCGGTGTCTGTTCTGCCTCAGCTGGAGCTGCTGTGGCGTAAAAAAGGTAAAAGAAAAACACATCGCAATATAAATGACGAATTTTTATTTTTTTTAGAACCGAAATCAAATTTGGTGTCTTCTTGCAGGGCTCGAACACGGAATCTATCACCTCGTCGGCGAACACAAAAAAATCCCTACAGGCGATGACGCCGGGCCGCAAGAGGTCCGGCCCAAAATTCGAACTATCCAACGAAAAAGAAAGAAACCTAACGTATGATGGCCGTATCGACAAGAACGGCACGAGAAAACTCTCGTTTGGCGACTTTCTGCAACTGATGTCGCTAAAAATGGCCGAAAAAGATACCGAGGAGGAAATGCTGAAGGCATTCCGTTTCTTCGATGACGACGATACCGGACGGATTTCTTTCAAGATAAGGATGCGGCACAAAGTACATTACCTTTTGTCGACATTCAAGTAGTAGTTTCAAGCCCGCCGGTACCATTATCTGGCGTAGGAATTTACCACAAAGGAATGGATCAATTTGGCGGATTTGTCGCACCAAAGATCACTTATGATTTTTCGCCTCATATTCAGTCACCAAAGTTTAACGAGATTTAGAACAGGCGAAATTAAAAGAACAAATAACTTTGTTTGCATTATGTAATGTAAAATAATAAATAAATGTGATTACATTGCGATAATAGTTCAGTGTTTGTTGATGAATTTACCCACCAAACGTTTAGTTTAAATGACAGATGGAAGAAGAAATTTGCAAGATGGAAGTAAGACAGTGCATGAATAGGTAGTAATTCGAGATCAGATCAGATTTTATTATACCATATTAAAATTTGTAGTAGTAGTATAAAAGAAAAAATATTTTTCACACTTGAATCATATTTTGCTTCCATTAGATTTTAAGTGACCTATGATATCAGAAAACTATGATACCCAATAAAACAATCCCAAATAATCATATTTCCTAAATCTCCAACGTCCTGTGTGGAATTTAAATTCATAAGCTCAGGACCACTATTAATTGTACACTATGAAACTAAATATTAATCTACCATGCGGTTTTTAGGCACAAAGCTCTCAGTTATTATACGTTCACATAAAATGTTATCTCCGTCCATGAGAAAATCGTGCATCCGGCTTTAAATCGGATTGTTATCAAATCACAATGAACTGCTAACAATTTTTCGTGTTCATGTTGTTTTTTTATAAACAAATTGTTAACCAATATAATTTCATTTTTGATATGAATCCTGATTGCTCCGCACACGACGTAAGACGTCATATGATACACGGAACATATGGTATGATTTGTATCTGATACAGTATCTGATATAATACCTTGGATACACTGGTGGTATTCATATCATAATATCGTCAATTCCAGCAGGGTCACCCAATACTAAGCATGAATGACCTAGTAGTGAAGCTGATTCATGGAATACAAACTCGATAACTTTATCTAGTATATTATGCATTTTGCTGCTAGCAGTGCCATTTCGCAGTATGTGACAAGTACCGCCACTAAATGTCGTTGCTTGTTTATATCAGATATTGTCACGTGTACCTTGGATACACTGTCAGTAGTGATATCATGTTATAATACCGTCAATACTAGCAGTGTATAACCCAATACTAAGCATATACGAGCTAAACAAACTGATATACTCGTATATCTAGTATTAAACCCGTTTCATGGTATACAAATTCGGTAATTTTATCTAGAATACTTTGCATTTTACTGCTAGTAGTGCCATTCCCCAATTACGTGACGAGTATCGCAACTAAATATCGTTGCTTGTTTATATCAGATACTGTGAAATCAGTTGAGTTGAAGGCGGACGTCGACGCATTCACTTGCACGCAAAACAACAAGAAATTGACATAACGACCCTGTTTTGTCTCACTTCTCTGGCTTCAAAGAGCTTTATACAAAACCGGTGGCTTGTCGTCCCCAATAGCTCTTTGAATCATACCATATCAGAGCCCTCTGAACTATAGCTGCGCAACTGAATTGAACATCTTAAACTAGAGTCATAACAAACATGACAGCTCCATACAAATCGCAACAATTTTGTATGGGGGATGCATGACTTGTATGATAAAAACCAAGTTTTCTATTAAAGTGCAAGATTTTGTTAAGCAAAGCAAAGTGAAATAGTTTATAAACATATTTAAAAAATCTGCCAATGGTCTGGGCGAAACTTTATTATTTTTCGGGTCAAAGTTCGGGAGCGGTCAAAGTCGGAGCATATTATCAGTTGTTTCGAGATTATGAAGTTTCTTGGAAAGTTAATTTTGTTCTTAAAATAAGAATATTTAAAATAAAGATTTTTAGCCAATTAAACATTGAAAAAGCCCCTGTAGACTATACGAATTTCGGTATATTATGTACACTAAAAGCCCATAGAAGTAAAAACGAATTTGTCGCCTTATCAGACTTAAGAGATATGACGAACTGTTAAAACGTATACAAAGACACGAGGGATTTTGAAAAATTTGTGAAAACGTAAGCAAACTCTTCACACCCCCTTGGTTCTTGAAATTCGAAAAATCGTGAAATAAGTTTTTAGGTCATCACATCAAATGCCGTAATAACCAATTTTATATCTCATCAGAACTAAGGGATGGCAAAATTTGTGAAAACATGCAAGCCCTTGGGGGTTGAATATCCAAAAATTGAGAAATGGGTTTGTAGGCGATTATATAAAAAGTCTGTGGAAATGAAAAGCGATCTAATATCTCATTAAATCTACGAAATATGTCGAACCTTTGAAAAGCATACAACCCCCTAACACCCCTTAGGATTGAAAATCTGAAAATACTGAAATTGACTTTTTGGTTCTTAAATGGGAAACCTTTGGAAGTAAACATACTGCAGTCACGATCGGCTGCAAGCCAATCGTATAATACTCTAGATGAATACTGAACTCCGATTTATATTGTAGTTGGGGATAAAGTAGAATTACGTGTGTGCATGTTGTATATCCTTTATTAACTTTATTTACTGCCATTAGATTGCTACTAAAAACTAAAAGACAATAATCAGTGGTTAATTTCATATCTTGAACTGGGTAAGGCATCGAAAAAAAATTTCCTTTTTGAAGGACTTTCACATGGGAGGTGCAGGAAGGACTCACTCGATTTCTTACATATTTATCCTTTTCCTTGGAACCATTTAAAAATGAACGTCTACAAAATTTCAAATTCGTAGCTTAAAGCGTTCAAAAGTTATCGAAAAATATTGTTGAACACGTGTCTTAAGGACATTTTGTATGGCAGCTACCAGAAGGAGTAACAGGATTTCGCTGATTAGTAGACTCGAACTTTGTTTTTACTCAAAACTAATTTGTACAAAATTTCCAATTCATAGCTAAAAGATTACTTGAGTTATAGTAAGTTTCGTAAATTAAGTGAATACATTTTGACAGGATATTTGTATGGCAGCTACACGAAGGACTAACAGGATTTTCTTCATAATCATATAGCTCCAACTATTGGAAAAATAACACATACAAAATTTCAAAGTCGTATCTTAAACCCTTTTGAAGTTATCGACCAATATTTTTGAACACGTGTTTTAAGGACATTTTGTATGGCAGCTACCCGAAGGAGTAGGACGATATTGCCCGTTAACGAACTTAGCCTTACAAATTCAACCAAACATCCAGATTCAAAATTTCAAGATCCTAGGTGAAGGCGTTCTTGAGTTATCGTGTTCACGGACAGACGGACGGACGGACGGACGGACGTCAACCGGATTTGAGGTTTTTGGCCACAAATAAACAAAAAATAATATATAACTTTTTTTCGTCCGAGGCTTGGTTCTATGCGTTACAAACTTTTCGGCTGGATTAAACTTATAATACTCTATATGATTTCATCTAGAGTATAAAAATGAATTCGATATATCATCAGATCTAAGCAATATGTAGGAATCTGTGAAAACATATGCAACCTTACACCCACTTGGGGGTTGAATATCCAAAAATCCTGAAAGGAGTTAATAGATAAATATGAAAACAGCACGAGAAAGTAAAAACAATTGAATTACTTATCACTTCTATAGGATATGACGAAATTTGTGAGAACTTGTTCAACCCTTTTATATCCTCTTAGGGGCTGAAAAAAGAAAAAAATTAAAAACAAGTTTTAGGCGATTATTACGCAAGCCCGTGAAAGTGAAAAGATATTCGATATTTGATCAGACCTCGAGGATATGGCATAATTCGTGAATAAGTATACAATCCCTTTACATCCCCTTAGGGGTCGAATTTCAAAAAATCCTGAAAACACTTTCTAGGTATTTATATGAAGAAGCTGTAGAATAAAAATGAAATAAATATTTGGGAAGACCTAATAGATATGACGCAAATCGTGAAAATATATGCATTCATTTTCACTGATACATTTTTTCGCCCCCCTTCCGAACGCCAATGGATATTTGAAATTTTTTTTTATTTAAATTACTTTTCTAGTTGATTTACATATAAATACCAAGTTTCAACTTTGTAGCATGAGCCGTTCTATAGATAGAAAAAACAACCCCCACCCCCGTACCATACTACCCTTATAAAAAATTATATTTTTCCAAGATGCTACTACTATAGTTCTATCTAAATACCAAGTTTCAGCTATATATCATTATAGGTTTTTGAGATATAAAAATCGGAACTTTTTCCTTTTCACCCTCTCCCACCCTCACCCCCAAAATTTTTTTCCGATAGGGGTCTATTAGAACTATTTACGGTAGAAATGTTAAGCATCTACCTCACACTGTTCTTGAGATATGAGACGTGATTTTTTAGAAAAATTCGCATCCCCTCCACTTTCATGATCCACCGCCCCTTAAAAAATTTTACTTTCAACAAACTTCATTTGTCAACCTTTATACATAAACCGAATTTTATTTATCTAGTGCAATTGGTTCATGAGATATCATAATCTAAAGTTTTTACCCCCCACCCTCATACACCACTGCCCCCACTCAAAAATTTGTTTGCGATCTATTCTCCTAGTATACCTACAGATATTCATTGAGTTTCAATATTGTAACTTTAACCGTTTAGGAGATATAGATTTTAGAATGTGTCGATCTCGGCTTTTTTGCGTTTCGGACGCATTATTTTTCCCTCCACTCCCACACCCCTTCACCCATATTGACAATTTTTATGCAAATGGGTCCACTACCGAAGTTCTACATAAATTCCAAATTTCAGCCTCCTAGCATAAATGGTCGCTGAGATCTAAAAACCAAAATTTTCCGTCTAAAACGCTTCCCCCTCCTTCCCCCTCACACCCCCACCCCTCAGAATTTGGTCACTTCAAGAGGCCTACCCACTCTATTCATTAAAAAAAATTCAATTTAATATCGTACGGCGGACAGACGGACTGAAATTTTTTTTTGCTTTTTTCGTGTCTACGAGTCATGAAACGCGAAAAAAACAATTTTCAGGGTAGCAAATTTTTTTTTTTTAAAAATCGATCCCAATACTGTATTATTAGAAAATAATGAAGTAAAATGTGAATCAGACTAGTTTTCTTATCTGGAATTGAGTTTTCATAGAAATAATTAGGATGAAAAATATATCGCAATTTTCAGCAATGTCGGCATTCTGCCATTTAAAAATGTGCAGTGAAATTGCTTATTTTTTGAAAGTTAAGTTTTGTTATGTAAAACACATTGTATATACGAGTAGCTATGATTCTGAATATTTCTTATTCAGTATCGACTCTAGAAGGTTTGTTAATTCCAAAGTTTTGTATTAAAACAGCTGCTTTTGGGATTATAAAATATTGTTACGAGTCAGTCCCAGAAAATGTTATCCAATGAACTGGTATATTTTCTCGTTTTGTTCCGTGAAGTCACACATCAGCTGAAAACGGAGGCATTTCTCACGACGAACTGTCATATGCCTCTAGTTTCAATACTACCATTTCAAAACCATGGTTTGTATCAATGGTACACAGTACCATTGATACACGCTAATATACAAATCATGCACTCAGAGAAAAGGTATGGTAGTATTAATAATGCGCCATAATTAATAAGACAATGTGAAATTAACTATATAAAACTGTTATATCATAAGCAAAATTATCAAAATAACCAAAAAATAATTAATGCAATGCCTTATATAGTTAATTCTAGTAAAATATTTTCCATAATAATGTTAACTATGTTTTATTATAGTCAAATTAACTTCTCTGGCATAGTTAAAACTTGTATCAAAAAATTTATTATGAACAGAACTGTTATATTAGACTTGTGTAATGCTTTAACTATAAAAATAATTCTGCAAAATTTTTGAATGATTTTATGGGTATAACTATTGAACATAGTGAAAATAGTTTCAAATTTTGGTTTCTAAAAACCATAAGGGTCATACATAAAAAGTTTAAGCTTATAGGCTTTATAGAACTATTGTATTGGAGCCATTTACCGAAAAAATTTATTGGAAGATTATTGATTTTAGGTCTACTTAACTACCTCGTTACTTACGCTAGAAAGTTTCAACTTAATATATAGGTTCATAACGTGTTCATTTTAAAGTGACGAGTCCTACAGCGTGGATATTTGCGTATTCCTGAGAAAAGAATTATTTACTATGATATCTATAAATTTTATCGTATTCAATAATGAAATAACTATGTTCATAGTAAATTCTTAAATTTCGCGAAATATCAGATAATTGCCTTGCGGACCTAACAAAATGACTATGGACATAATTGTTAATACTTTGTGATTAATTGTATTTTACTGAAACCACAGTTATTGTTTTGTATTATAGTATCCGAAATTGATTTCAAATGACACTTTTGCATCAAAGACGAGTGAGAACCTACGTTTTTATTCATTCTCGTGTACATTTAAGATCTTTTACGTGAACATTTTATAAAACGTGTGAAATAAAATGTGAGTAATAGTGTTATGTGAAAACAAAATCGTTATGGACTACTCATGTATTTTTAATATAAACTTACCCGCTCCAACTCAAATAATTGGAGCAGAGACTGAATTTAACACGAATTCTAAATTCCTCCCATTTGTATACTGCACTTGATTCGACAAATGAAACACGGTACGTATATGAGATTTCATTTAATCAATCAATATTTAGATTATAGGTTTTCAGATTCGGAAATTCGGAAAAATTTATAAACATCATTTTGAAAATAACTGTTTTCTTTCTTTCAAAATATAACCAATTTTTTTTTTTACAAAATAGTTGTGATAAATTTTCTTCATATACTACTCATCATAACTACTGTAAGGATGGAAATTCTGAGTTGAATTTCCACCCACACCAAATACCAAAAAACAGAGTGCCAGAGCGCATTGAAATAATAAAAATGGAAAAAAAAAATAAACATGATTTTTGCTATAACATAATTCGCAGACGAAAAATGTTCTCGCGAATATATAGTCTGCAACGAACAACCAGAAGGCGAGCAGTCAGCAGCGATCAGCCAGTAGCAAAGGTTGTGGATTTATAATTCCGCCTGAGCGAAAACTGACGACTGTGCTTCAGGTCAAGTCGACCTATGTTTGTGTTGAGGCTTTATAAGTCCGCCAAACTATAGAATCGAGGAGACCAAGGAACTAACGACCGTCACTGGCCGGTACCATCTTACGAAAAGGCCGAGGCTTTATAAGTCCGCTTCGAGTAATTTGGAACTGCCCTGAGGACGCTGAGGCGATGCTAAGGCTGAGGCTTTATAAGTCCGCTTAGTATAGTCACAGTCAGTATGACAAACACACGGAATCGGCCAAGCAAAGCAGAGACTAGCCCAGCAATAGAGTCAAACAAGACAGAAACTAGCCCAACCGAGCCACGCAGAGCAGAAAACGCCACGACGAGCAGCGACGCGCACAGAGCAAGCCACGACGAGCAGGTCAAGCGAGACAGAGATGACATGACACTCAGCGACAGTGTCAGGTAAGGCAAGCAGAGTCGAGCCAGGAGTCAAGCTACAACCAACTACGACAAGCCACGACGAACGACGCCAAAACCACGACAAGCAGACACAGCGGAGCCAAGACGATTGAAGCAGAAGCACACGTAGAGACGAAGACAGGGCAGGACGAAGACAGAGCAGGGACTTCACACAAAACGAGTGGACAGGGAAAACAGGCAGTGAACAAACAGTGAAAGGTACAGTGAATAAACAGGCCAACAGGCAGTGCAACAAAAAGTGACAAACAGTTAATTATCGAGGAATTACCAAGAGTGAAACAATAAACAAGTAACGGATTAACAAACAGTGAAATAACGGAAAAGGTGTAGTGAACTAACAATTAGCACATCATCCGACAGTGAGATAATAAATTGCCAGCGAGAAAACAAGTGAACTATAAAAGAATCCGGCAACATGGTAAAGACCAATTGGGTCTACATGCTGCGCAGAGAAGAGCTTCTGACATATGTGGAGGAATTCGGATTGGACACTACTGGTACCGTAGACGAGCTTCGAAGACGTTTTATCGCCTGGATAAAGGAAGATGGGGAATTCAAATATGGGCAAAGACTCACTGCTCTAGAGGCTCAGCACAGTAGGGACATTTCACCGCCCCCCCCCCCCCCCCCGCCAAAGATACAAGAAGCACCAGAGGAAGAATCTCTGGAACAAAATAGGACAGAAGCCGCCGCTGGAGAACTAGCCACGGGGAGTACTTCCCGCGATAACAGCCCCCAGCAAACCAGTCCTCAACATTAGGCCCACGTACACGGCCATAGCCGACTAAATCAGGAAATGGTCCGTAAAATACGATGGCGGAAAAGACCCGCTGGACTTCATCGAACGGGTGGAGGAACTAGCCGACGTATACGGACATGGTATCGGAACAACAACCAAGCTTGGCAATAATGGAACGAGTTCAGAGACGATTTCCTGAAGTTTTTCCTCCCAGCCCGATACTTGGAGGACCTAGACGACAAGATAAGGCAACGGATACAGCTACCGGGAGAAGCCTTCAAGGACTATGTATTAGGCTTACAGAACCTTATGAGCAAAGGTCGAGAGAATTTTCCGAAATTGCCAGGCGAGGTACCAACTCTACATACGGTGGAAGGACTTCGCAACGTTGCCAGAATTGATCGCCCTAGCGGATGACTTCAAAAGTATTAGAGAAGGAAATACCCCAAATCGATCCGCACCAGAGGAACGACGCTGCGCAATCGCACAGAAAACGGAGCCTCCGATCAACACGAAGACAGCATGTCACAATTGCAGCCAAAACGGACATCGAGCCCGATCTTGTCAGAACCCCAGGGTGTACTTCTGCTGGGATTGTGGACGCCGCAACACCAGGACCATCGATTGCTGTAGAGGACAATCGGGAAACGACCCAGGAGCCCGTCAAGCGCGAGGAGTGTCGGTGCCCCAGGGGAACGATCCTCCACTTCAATAAGACACTTATATCAGGAAAATAGCCATATCTTTGCTACCGTTGCTCTCGGCGAAGACTTGATCCAGTCTACAGTCAATATGGGGGCAACAAGGAGTTTTATTAGTGAGACGCTTGCCGGAAAACTAAGGAGCATAGGACGCATCATTAACCAGGAAGTGACGGTCAAGATAGCGGATGGTTCGAGGCGGGATGTAGTCAAAGCTCTTTTCACACAAGTCCGGCTAGGTAACCAGCAGTGCGGAGTGCCATTGCTAATTCTTCCCGGTCTCATTGAGGATTTGATCTTGAGTATGGACTTCCTCCAAAACATCGGCACAACGCTCACTTGTGGTGGCCAAACTATCAGCCTGCAAAGTAATGATGTCGCCCCACAGCCAGCGAAAATCAATACGTGCACCGTGCTACAGGACGCGTTGACCGAACAGCTAGGGCAGATCAATGAATTTCTGGACAAAGAGCTACACGCCTTTGACAAGATCAACGATGTCTCGAACATCACAAAGCACAAAATCATAATGCGAGATGACCGACCATTCAAACATCGATACGCTACCCAATAACACAAGCAACTATCAATGTGGAGGTAGACGAGCTGATCAAGAAGGGATGCATAGAACCATCACACAGTCCATACAGCTCATCGGTGGTGTTAGTGAAGAAAAAGAATGACAGTTGGTGACTCTGTCTCGACTTTCGGCAGCTCAACTCTCGATCGATACCCGACGCATACCCTATACCAAGAATCTAATACATTCTGGACCGATTACGCGATGCGAAATTCATCAGCAGCTTGGACCTGAAGAACGGGTCAAGCAAACAATATACGGCGTTCACTGTACCCGGACGCGGGTTGTTCCAATGGCGAGTCATGCCATTTGGACTCCACTCGGCACCCGCAACCTTCCAACGAGCCCTCGACCAAGTAATCGGACATGAGATGGAGCCATTTGTCTTCGCCTACTTGGACGACATAATTGTCATCGGCAAAACCTT
This sequence comes from Beris morrisii, assembly GCA_951812415.1. Taxonomy (NCBI): domain Eukaryota; kingdom Metazoa; phylum Arthropoda; class Insecta; order Diptera; family Stratiomyidae; genus Beris; species Beris morrisii. The sequence goes on from OX638311.1 coordinate 98,531,315, forward strand.
CGAAGAACACATGCACAACCTGAGTGAAGTTTTCCGTCGCCTACGAGCCGCAAACCTGAAGATCAACGTAGACAAGTGTCAATTCTTCAAGAAAGAGACGAAGTATCTGGGACATGTTATCAGCGAAAAGGGAATACACATGGACCCAGACAAAGTAGCCGCGATTGATGCTCTACAGCCACCCGCGAATGTACGAGAAATACGGCGGTTCCTTGGAATCGCGTCCTGGTATCGATGATTCGTCCCGGAGTTTGCCAATGTCGTTCATCCTCTAACCACCCTACTGAAGAAAGGGAAGCATTGGAAGTGGCAAGAAGAACAACAGACAGCATTCGACACCATTAAAAGGAAGCTCTCGGAGGCACCAATACTATCGTGTCCAGATTTTAGCCAGAAGTTTACGCTCCAGACTGACGCAAGTGACTACGGGCTCGGAGCCGTACTAACCCAAGAAAAAGGCAACGCAGAACGAGTAATAGCCTACGCAAGTCGACATCTGAACCAAGCAGAACGGAACTATTCCCCGACAGAGAAGGAATGCCTGGCCATTACCTGGGGTATCCGCAAAATGAGACCCTACGTAGAAGGTTACCACTTTACTGTCATCACGGATCATCTAGCACTCAAATGGCTAAACTCGATAGATAGCCCGTCAGGACGAATCGCAAGGTGGGCCCTCGAATTGCAACAGTATGCTTTCGACGTCCAGTATAGACGTGGCAAGCTGAACGTGGTCGCTGACGCCCTTTCCCGATAGCCAACAGAAACACTATACGTGGCCGATACCGAAGCCACCAGCGACTCAGGCTACAAATGGTTGGAGAAAAGGAAAGCTGAAGTAAAGAAAACCCAGAAAAGTTCCCAGATTATGTCTTCGAGAACCACCAGCTATACAGGCATATTCCACACCAAGCTAATGACGAAGATTGTGCGCCGTGGAAACTTTGCGTCCCGACACCACTTCGCGATCGGGTCCTTAAGGAGAACCATGACGAACCCAGTGCAGGACACCTCGGCATCCGGAAGACCATCGGAAGAATCACCAATCGATACTACTGGCCCGGAATGTTCCGATAAATTAGCCGATACGTACGACGCTGCGAGTCCTGCCAAAGATACAAACCCAGTCAGCAAAAACCTGCAATAAAGATGTTCTCCCAAATTCCGGAGGAACCCTGGAGTATCCTGTGTGCCGACTTCATGGGACCTCTGCCACGTTCTAAGCACGGAAATACTACGCTGCTAGTGTTTTCGACAGGTTCTCGAAGTGGACCGAGATGATTCCACTTCGCAAAGCAACTAGCGAAGGGTTACGGAAAGCATTCCGAGAACGAATCTTGGCCAGGGTTGGAATCCCCAAAGTTTTGATCACCGACAACGGTTCACAATTCACCAGTAGGGCATTCCAGAAATTCCTACTGGAGTTAGGAGTAAAACAACAATTCACCGCACCATACACACCGCAAGAAAATCCTACCGAACGAGCAAATAGAACGATTAAAACGATAATCGCACAGCTGACGGACAACAACCAACGCGATTGGGACAACCTACTACCAGAAATCTCCCTGGCCATAAACACTGCCATATCCGAGACTACCGGATACAGCCCCGCATTCCTGACACAAGGACGAGAACTCCGTCTACCTCGGACCTTATATGACGAACAAATCGTTGGAACCGGTAATCCGTCACAAACGCCAGCCGAAAGGGCCACGAGACTACAAGAAGTTTTCCTAATCGTACGCCGGAACCTGGAACGAGCAGCACAGGACCAAGGACGACACTACAATTTAAGAAGACGACATTGGACCCCTACGATCGGCCAACAGGTCCTAGTAAAACAACACCCTCTCTCAAAAGCTGTCGACGGTTTCGCGGCAAAATTGGCCCCAAAATTCGACGGTCCATATAAAGTGCTAAATTTCACTGCACCCGTAATAGTTCAGCTACAGAAGGAGAACGATGCTAGCACGCGGAATGCTCATGTCAACGAATTAAAAGCCTACCACACCACGGACGGATAGAACAAACTTCGATCACTTTAGCCACACCTGGAGACACGAAGCTATCTCTCCCAAATAGGGGGGAAGTGTAAGGATGGAAATTCTGAGTTGAATTTCCACCCACACCAAATACCAAAGAACAGAGGGCCAGAGCGCATTGAAATAATAAAAATGGAAAAAAATAAAATAAACATGATTTTGGCTATAACATAATTCGCAGACGACAAATGTTCTCGCGAATATATAGTCTGCAACGAACAACCAGAGGCAGGCAGTCGGCAGCGATCAGCCACTAGTCGAGGTTGTGGATTTATAATTCCGCCTGAGCGAAAACTGAAAACTGTAGTCAGGCAAGTCGACCTATGTCCTTTGGGCTGTGGATTTTATAATTCCGCCAAAATCATAGACTCGAGGAGACTGAAAGACTGGGAAAACGGGTATCACTGACCATGTCATTCCATTATTAAGGCTGTGGCTTCTATAAGTCCGCTTATAATGGAAGAGCCAGCCATCGTGATTAACGCCCGGAGCCAAGTGTAGCCAGCATAATCGATAGGCAGAAGCCGACTCAACGAGACGAGATACAGCGAGCAGAGACGAGTTACGGCGAGCAGAGGCGAGATACGGTGAGCAGAGACAAAGACGTCGAGCCAAGACGAGATACAGCGAGTAGAGGCGAGACACAGCGAGCAGAGACGAGTTACGGCGAGCAGAGGCGAGATACGGCGAGCAGAGACAAGGGCGACGAGATACAGCGAATAGAGGCGAGACACAGCGAGCAAAGACGAGTTACGGCGAGCAGAGGCGAGATACGGCGAGCAGAGACGAGGACGACGAACCAACACGAGATACAGCGAGTAGAGGCGAGACACAGCGAGCAGAGACGAGATACGGCGAGCAGAGGCGAGAGACGACGAGCCGAGACGAGATACTACGAGCCGAGACGAGATACGGCGAGCCAATAGACAATATGAATTTTGGAGACAATATGAATTTTGAATTTGAGTGTATTATCTAAACTAAATTAAATTAAAGTGAAGTAAAACAAAGATACATTTTTGTAACGAAACCTGGCAAACCGCAGAACATACCCCGGCAACTAAACGAGTCGTTACACTACTCATCGTAAAAATGAAACACCTTGTGCCATATTTTACAGGGCTACTCCCCTAGAGCCTTCGCGACGTACTTCTTGTTATAATATAGATATTTATAATATAATTTTTCAAAACATACTGTCGGAAAAAAAGAAATGTTTTATCAAGTTGAAACGTGGAATTCATAATTGCCGAGTACATTACTAAAAAAGGATTTTACATGGATAACTCCTACAATAATAAATTTTAATGTCTCTGTCGCTTTGAATATTACATTTTTCAAGAACATGTTACAAAATGAAAATAAATAAGAATATAGCACAATGTTATTATATTTAAATACAAAGAAATAGTTATTAGCAAAGTTCGAAATTTCCTACACTTGAATAAGTAGTTTTTTAATCAATTTATGCTTTAAATGTAAATGTTATATCTTACATAGAAAATCGTATAAACTCAATATACTTTAAACATATGACTGACGTAGATATCGACAGCATTATACCTATAAATTTACTTATGGAAAAATGTAAATGTAAAGAATATTTACGAAATTGGCGAATTGCAGAGGTATACTCTATTAAAATACTTTATTTATTTTTAATAGAACAGTATTTTGTTAAAGGGAAAACACTACAGTTTCGGCTAACTCAAGCTTTGAAACCTATACCAAAAATTGGTTAAATAAACACCATAAAGATAGTGCTTCATTATCAGGCAGTCAAAATTCTGATTTTGTTCGTATACATATTTATATTGAGATTAAATAGTTTTATTTAGGAAACTTTATTTTCTTTAGGATTTGGGGCTGCTACTTACTTTTTACAAAGGGCGCACTTTAGTGGATTATTATAAAGAGCACAAAAAACTTCCTGAAGACCAACAAAATATGTTGATTGAGATAATAAACGAAAGTTTATTATCAAAATCAAAATCAGTATCGCCAAGAGAGTGGCTTACTATCGTTGAACAGATCAGGATAAATTTCCCAAATGAATACACAGTATGTATTTATTGTATTACTGTAGAAATATTACCATAAATAACAAATTATAAAAATTAAAAATTTCAGATAACTTATTACACACCACGAGAACACGACAGAGAACCAAGAGGAAAATATTACGCAAAATACAATAATAGCCGAAAAAAATTTAAGAAAGCGTTTAGTAACTGATCTGAACAACCAACTCCTAAAATTGAAGAATGTTGCAAAACATGTACAGATATCAATGGTAAATTATAATTTTTCTAATTGTTATTTTTTAAATTTCCGAGGTGAAAGATAATCAAATGACATAAATATGTATGACCAAATTTAATAATATGGATATTATTTCCTACTAGAGGCAAGGAAAGTGAGCTATGGCTAAAACAGCATTCGGATCCTTGGAATGAAGTGATAACACATTGGATAAAAACGACTGTCATACAAAAATGTGATTGCACATCGCCATTTTCGAATAAAATTTTGTTTGTTTGTGTCTAAGCATGCGAAGCAGCTAATTTGATATGTACGAATTAAAAACCTACGAAAATATTTTTATTTCTTTATATGTGTGTACATATGTACTCAAATTTTATGAATAATGTCTTTTCTTATTAATAAATAAAATAAAATCGATTTATTTAGCTAAATATTGTCTTTTTATTTAAATCTTTAATAGCAAGGTATGAATACACTATATAATCATTTGGAACATTTTACCAAGGAACGCGGTATTTACGCTGTAATAGTTAATTGTACAATACAATTTATTCAAATACATAGAATTGAAGGTGAGCAACTTTAAGAGTTTCAGAAATACATTGTTTTCGGCTTTTTTTTCGGTGATAAGATAGTAGTTTTCTATTCAATTCCATTCATATTTGGCGTGATAAGCTTCATAATACAATGACAGGGTCACATAATTAAATTAAATTTGACACTGTTGTATCATGTTAAAATATAATTTGATTTTAGCACGATAAAGGAGATAGAATAATAGTTTCATAGTTAATTTGACATTTTCGCAAGTCAATTTTAACTTTTACCATTGTAAATTTAATTATTTTTATGATCATTAACATAGTAGATTCTACGGGATCATGTAATTAAAAGCGACTATGCATAGTTGTATCAAGCGGTCGAAGAGTTTGTTTCGAACAGGACTCTGTAATGGCACTGCTAACAAAAAAAATACATAGCATACTAGATAAAGTTATCGAATTTGTATACCATTAAACAGCTTCAATTTATCTATATATTTACGAGTATATAAAAGAGGATGTGTATATATCGATGTCGTCTATAGACTCCGATTTTGATAAAATATTCAGGAAATATGTAAAGTAGTCTCGGGATGGTTCCTGTGAAGTTTGGTGTCGATAAAATCAAAAACAATTTTTTTCTCGACATTTTCCAACTTTTTCACGATTTTACTACCCTGGTGTTCAGACTGTTTGCTTGTTTATCCCAATGCCTTCTTATACCGGTTTTCCACCAAGCAGATAAGTTAAGTTTTTGTTTTGTTCATGTTTTTGAAAGCCTGGAAAACAAAAACTCGAACTCGAACAAATCTAAAACACTGTTTCAACTAAACCGACAGTGCTCTTTCGCAGTTTTGTTTTCAGTATCTCCACGAAGCGTTCTCAGTAAGAAAACACACCGAAACCTTTTGAAGTTACCGCTTCTGGTCGGGACACGGAAAACAGAACAGAAACAGTCGATAAAAGCTCGAGGTTGTAAAAAATGATGAAAAGTCAAAGATTTGTTTTTTTCGACACGAGCTTTTGCTGAGTTTTTGTTTTGTCCGTTTGGTGGAAAACCGGCATTATACCATACATCCGATTGCGATTGTTTATTTGCACGCCCGCAAAGGTTTCTGTATTAGTAAAACTCTTCTACAATAGGTGGCGCACGACACAAAGAAATGAGTGTGTTGCTTAGTATTGGGTAATACACTGCAGGTATTTACGATATAATAATATGAATACCAGCAGTGTATCCAAGGTATTAGCTCGTATATGCTTAATATTGGGCGATACACTGCTGGTATTGACGATATTATGAAATGAATACTAGCAATGTATCCACAGTATTAGTGTGGTGGCGTCTTTAAAATGACATTGTATTCTCTTTAACCAAGTTAGTTTTTCGTCACTGTCGATACAACAATATTTTAGTCAACTTCGATTATTAATTTAGTTAATCGAAGTTGGCACATTTTTAGATTTTTTGAATTAATTTTTAATTTTCAGTCAGTTCATATCTAACCACCGGCTCCTCAGCCTCAACTCTTTAACTAATGCAATCAAGATTGCAACGATAAGGATCTTCTGCATCAATTAGATATATCGTTGATACCCACATTAGTAGTATAGATATCCGAGATCAATCGATAACCGCTGATAAGGATTGTTGTTACTGATAAGAAGTGTAGTTTCCGGTGTCAGCTGTGTTCAATGCAAATACAATCAAATTAAATTTCAATTCAAATGAATCAAATCCCAATGTTCTAAATTAATTCGACGTTTATTTCCACAATGTATGATTCCACTGCATTTGCAATGTTTCGATTCAAATCAAATTTCAATTTCAATTTCAAATTGCCCTATATTTCACTATACAATATTCAAGAACAAAATGTAACTACTATTATAATTCAAGGTTTCAAAAATTTAATCAAACTTGCTTCTATACCGAACTAAACCCCCGGTCTCAAAAGGTAGCCGATGAAAATCACCTGGAAAATCCAAGCGCCAAAAATTCCGGTAAAATTCACGAGAACGAAGTACAGTGAAAATTCCGGTAAAATCCTTACCACTTTTTTGACATTCTAGCTACAGATTTGACACCAACTTCACGTATTCTTACCAAGTAAAGTATAGTACTGTGTTCGGCGAAACGAAAACGAATGAAAAGGTACCTACGAAGTAGAGAGAAATAAACTATAGAGTTCGCAACTTAGATGTCAGTGAAATAAAAGCGCGCGAAATTTGAAAGAAATTAAAATATTGGCAAGAAATTACAATTCTGGCACACAACACAACAAAATTTCACGAGCACAAACGAACTGAAGTGACAGCGAACGGTTGAAAATTTTAATTGTCAAATATTTCGCTTGTCATAAAAGAGTATCCTACCCTTGGAAACAAAACTTTAACGAAACCGAGCGCCATCTCTTAGTGCCTACTGTAAACATGAACATAGTACTGAAAAACGAACGAAATATTTCGTCGCGAAGAGTGAGCGAAATATTAATTTTTTTTATATGGGATTTGACAGTTCATTTCGTTTCGCTCGAAACACAGTACTAGGCTTAAGATGTGACATTTTGCCATTTGACATTTTATTTTGAAATGCTGGTAAGGATTGTGGTCATGATGTTGTTTCCGGTGTCAGCTGATAGGAATTGCGTAATGTTTCCGATGATAGCTGATTGTGGTTAAATAATAGGTGAAGGTTGATACTTGTGGAGTGATAAGGAAGTGCAGGTGTGGCGGCCTAAGGCTTTGAAAATTTCTGACCGCATCCAAGTCATATTATATCATATTATAGATAGTAGGCTAGATTAGAGAATGCCTCAGTAAGCTCACAGGGGCAGCTATTTAATCTAACCTATTATTTATGGAAAAACGTTATAAAGAAGTCATAAAAACAGCAATGCTGTTGTTATTTTGTATATAAATTTTCTAACCTGCTCCGATCTGGAAAAGTGCGCAAAAAAACACACCTCATATCAGCCTCATAAAAATGAAATCTACGTTACTCGATACACGGTTCACTGAGATATAGAGGCGGTTACAGCCAGAGTAGGCCAAAACTAATTTTTTAAGAAACTGAGTTCAGTACAGAAATCGACTTGTCAACCACCTGGCCAAACGACCAGGGTGGTCAAAGCAGCATCCAATCAATTCACCAAGTACAAAAAATTAATTGAGTTGCTCAATTTCTAAATAATATATGAACTTTTTGAGTTCACCAAATCTTCACTTGCCATTATTTCGGTTGATCTTCTGATGGGGATGGCGCACTCTGGTTCTAACCGCCTCTATAATACATGGAGACCTCGATTTGCTATCTCACATAGCCAACGTTTTTCAAATGTCAATATTTCGAAAAAGTGGTCCATGATAAGCCGAGGTTCCGCATTGTTAAACAAAATTCTGATGAATTTAAACATTCATTAGATCCAAAATTGGTAATGCAAATGAAATAATTTTTGATTGAAACGTTTCTGTTGGTTGTTAGTAACACGGTTTCTGCATGTATTAAGGCGAGAAAGAAAATAATGACAGCACCATGAGATTAGGCAACATGAAAAATTAAATTCGAACTTTTAGGTGTAATTTCGAATTGAAAACATACTGCAGTCACGATCGGCTGCAAGCCAATCGTATAATACTCTAGATGAATACTGAACTCCGATTTATATTGTAGTTGGGGATAAAGTAGAATTACGTGTGTGCATGTTGTATATCCTTTATTAAGGACTGCCATTAGATTGCTACTCAAACCTAAAAGACAATATTCAGTGTTTAATTTCATATCTTAAACTGGGTAAGTCATCGAACAAAAATGTCCTTTTTGAAGGACTTTCACATTGGAGGTGCAGGAAGGGCTCACTCGATTTCTTACATATTTATCCTTTTCCTTGGAATTAGTTAAAAATGAACGTATACAAAATTTCAAAATCGTAGCTTAAAGCGTTCAAAAGTTATCGAAAATATTGTTGAACACGTGCCTTAAGGACATTTTGTATGGCAGCTACCAGAAGGAGTAAAAGGATTTCGCTGATTAGTAAACTCGAACTTTGTTTTTACTCAAAACTAATTTGTACAAAATTTCCAATTCATAGCTACAAGATTACTTGAGTTATAGTAAGTTCCGTAAATTAAGTGAAGGCATTTTTACAGGATATTTGTATGGCAGCTACACGAAGGACTAATAGGATTTTCTTCATAATCATACATTTAGCTCCAACTATTGGAAAAATAACACATACAAAATTTCAAAGACGTAGCTTAAACCCTTCTGAAGTTATCGGCCAATATTCTTGAACACGTATTTTAAGGACATTTTGTATGGCAGCTACCAGAAGGAGTAAAAGGATTTCGCTGACAAGTAAACTTAAGCTTTGTTTTTACTAAAAACTGATTTGTACAAAATTCCGAATTCGTAGCTAAAAGATTACTTGAGTTATAGTGAGTTTCGTAAATTAAGTGAATACATTTTGACAGGATATTTGTATGGCAGCTACACGAAGGACTAACAGGATTTTCTTCATATTCATACATTTAGCTCCAACTATTAAAGAAGTAACACATACAAAATTTCAAAGTCGTAGCTTTAGGCGTTCCGAAGTTATTGGTAAATATTCTTGAACACGTGTTTTAAGGACATTTTGTATGGCAGCTACCCGAAGGAGTAGGACGATTTTGCCCGTTAACGAACTTAGCCTTACAAATTCAACCAAACGTCCAGATTCAAAATTTCAAGATCCTAGGTGAAGGCGTTCTTGAGTTATCGTGTTCACGGACAGACGGACGGACGGACGGACGGACGGACGTCAAGCGGATTTGAGGTTTTTGGGCACAAATAAACAAAAAATAATATATAACTTTTTTTCGTCCGAGGCTTGGTTCTATGCGTTACAAACTTTTCGGCTGGATTAAACTTATAATACTCTATATGATTTCATCTAGAGTATAAAAATACCAAATAATTTGTATTTGTTAAATACTTTACAAGATAAACAAAGTAAGGTATTGAAAGAAAATGAGTTCATAAAATTCTAACTAAAGACCGGTTTACATGTCGGTTGCAAGTAATTTTTACTAAGATTGTGAGGGAGAAGGAAAATCTCTAATGAGAAAATGATCAGGAGTGAAACGAACAGAGATGTATCCAGTAAAAAATATTGACGATATTTCTGTCAATGTGTGCGTGCCAAAATTTGTTTGTAGTGGTTGCTTCTACTCCATTGAAAATTCGATAAGCTAGCTCCCTCACAATCTCAGTAAAAATTATTTGCAACCGACATGTAAACCGGCCTTAAGCTGTATAAATTTTACAGGGAATATTGGCTACTGCAGTACGAATATAGTCCCATTAAATACCTTTTCCCAAATATCCCCAAACGATTCCCAAATGAATAATTAAAAAACACACTGCAGTCACGATCGGCTGCAAGCCAATCGTATAATACTCTAGATGAATACTGAACTCCGATTTATATTGTAGTTGAGGATTAAGTAGAATTACGTGTGTGCATGTTGTATGTCCTTTATTAAAGACTGCCATTAGATTGCTTCTCAAACCTAAAAGACAATATTCAGTGTTTAATTTCATATCTTGAACTGGGTAAGTCATCGAAAAAAAAGGACTTTCGCATGGGAGGTGCAGGAAGGACTCTCAATTTCTTATATATTTATCCTTTTCCTTGGAAGAATTCAAAAATGAACGTGTACAAAATTTCAAATTCGTAGCTTGAAGCGTTCAAAAGTTATCGAAAAATATTGTTGAACACGTGTCTTAAGGACATTTTGTATGGCAGCTACCAGAAGGAGTAAACGGATTTTGCTGATTAGTAAACTCGAACTTCGTTTTTACTCAAAACTAATTTGTACAAAATTTCCAATTCATAGCTAAAAGATTATATATATTAAGTTCCGTAAATTAAGTGAAGACGTTTTGACAGGGTATTTGTATGGCAGCTACACGAAGGACTAATAGGATTTTCTTCATAATCATATATTCAATCAACTATTGGAAAAATAACACATACAAAATTTCAAAGACGTAGCTTAAACCCTTCTGAAGTTATCGGCCAATATTCTTAAACACGTGTTTTAAGGACATTTTGTATGGCAGCTACCAGAAGACGGATGTGGAGGTGGCGGATGAAATTTGTAGCGGTCGTTGTAATGCGGCTGTTTTCTGCACTTCAGATAGATAGTGGTAGGGGCATATGTTTTTATTGCTATCTCTTTCTATCTAGTGATGAAGAAAGACAAGCACTATGCTCGAACCATAAAGACAATGTCTCGAAAGAGACTCGCGACCAACTGGGTATCGTCATCATATACCATATGTAGACTACAATTCATGGCTGTTATCACTTTACCTATATCCTTTAACCACGCGACGCCCTGACCTTGCCCAAAGTTTTTTGTACAAGCTCGTGAATAACTTTCCCGGACTTCTCCTAGTTGAAGAGTAATCACACAGGACAAGTACAGTTTCAACTGGAAACTGTAACAGCTTTCAGCTTTCTCGCGCTTCTTTGGATGTTTACTACTTCTCGCCACTACAAATACTTCAGAGAACACATGACACTCTACAACTCGGATCTCTGTCCACCAATGGCAGTGCTGATAGTTTTGGCGCCCGCCGCACTTTCTACGTTTTGGTATCCCAAATTTTATATTTTGCTTTCGAAAAATTAAGGATAATTTTTAAGATTTAGCATGATCCCTGCAGGAAAAATGGACATGATTCAGATCTGAATCAGCTATTGTTTTGCAATGCTATCACAGCTGTGATTTATACCTGATCGTTCCATGATTTTATTCACGATATGCACACCCAACCAGTATGAAATATCAGACCTGACATTTTGGTCTGACTCTTACCATACTAATCATACCTACGTCATAGCTTGCGAGTCCTTCATGAATCACACCTTATCGATACAGCCAAATTTCAGATCTGACACATAAAATCACAATCAAGTATTGGTAGTATTACCTGGGTCATATCTTACGATTACTATATAAATCACAGCTGATTTGCACCTGACCGTTCCATGATTTTATTCATGATATGCACACCCAACCAGTATGAAATATCAGACCTGACATTTTGGTCTGACTATATCTAATATCTTAAAAAAAAAGAGTTATTTGAGTTAAATCTTGCACTGAATTTTTTTTATTACCTAGGAGGAGGAGGTAAAGGACTCTTCTAAGACACTTTTTTCCTACTTCAAATATTATTTCCCACTTACTGACTTAATAAAACCCATGGCTATATGTAGGAATCGAACCCGGTGTTGAATGTTTTTGGATTGGCGCGCGTAACCACTGCGCCACAGAAAACCTTTCATTTTCATTTCCCTATGTGCAACTTAACTTACTGTGGATTAACTATAAGTTACCGCAACATACATTCGGTTGGCGGAACATACATTCGGTTATCACAACTGAAAGATGCCGTAAATTGCTTGTGATGATCAACATTCTATTGGACGTTTCGGTCTTATCTATAGGCCGAAATTAGGTCTGATTTTGGAGTATTGAAATCACACCTTTCAACTTTTCCATCAGAAAGGTATGAATCATATCATACGCGTACATTAAATGTCATAGCTTTCATTTCGGTCCTAATGAATAGGCCAAACTCAGGTCTGATTATTGTAACTAAAATCAGGCATTAAGACTTTCCCTAGATCATGATGTGATTCATATCATACGCATATGGTGAATAATCAGACCATGCATTTCGGACTTATCGATAGGTCAAAATCAGATCTAATTTTGGAGTGATTGAAATCATACCGTTTAATTTTCCATCCAAAGTGGTATGATTCATATCATACATGTCCAGCGAACGTCATACCTTGCGTTTTGGGTTTATCGATAGGCCGAAATCAGGTCTGATTTTGGGTATTACTTAAATCAGGCCTTACGACTTTTCCTACAGGGATATAAATAGAGGAGAAGGTGGTAAAGTGACACCTGCTGTTAATTTGGCACCCTAATTATTTCTAATGATTCGTAATACCATTTATGGTTTGTGTTGCATATCGGCCTTTCTAATATGTAACAGATAAAAATGCACCATAGAACAAAACGTAAGTGTATTCCTTATTCATACGAAGGATCGCTTTGCTTCCGCAAGATATGTAAAATTTATTCCATCAACATCTACGACTGTCTTCAAAGGTGCATCTTATAAGAATCAATGGAAGAATATATCAAAAGATCTCAAGGATCGAAATGTAGCCGCGGCCAAGACTGTGGATATGATACAGGATGATGAACAACTCAGTCCGGATAGAAGTATTGAAAGTGGTGATGAGGCTTCTTCGACTGAATACAATTCGACCAGGAACGGTATTTCAGTTTTACCCAGGGGGCAAGATGTTTTTCACTGCATATAAATGCATGTGAGTCGATATTAAGATATGTAGTGTATGCATGCGCCCACGCACTGTTCAAGTTTAAACTCCTTTGAAAAGGGTCTTTCTTGAAAAAACCAAAAAGTCCCGGTTCCCTTCAATTTTAAAATCCCCCCCCCCCTCCCCAAATTACGTTCCTGAATTCGGCATCTGATATTCAAGACACCAATTGTGAAGAATTCTTTTCTAGTGACCAAAGAAGTAAAATATGTATTCATTTGTAATTTTTTGGAGCACAATAAAGCAGAAGGCGATAATTATATGCGATCTTTGCCGATAAAATTGATTTTCTTTTAGATATTTTGCCTATGGTTTAATGCACACATTTAATTTGGCTTTCCGGTGCCATATTACCCACACGTTTTTAGTGATAGCCGTATGCAAGAATTTTTGAATTTAAACAATATTTTAGAAACTGTTAGGCGTTTTTCCTATTTGAAGTGTATTTTAAGTAATGAAACATTTTAAAGTAGCCTTTCAAACGTATTACCTATTAGCACTTTTTTTTCGCACAATAAAACCTAGCAAAAAAAATATAACATTTTCTTTGGTCGTCCAACAGTACTCCCAACTCGTGAAAATTCTAAACATTTAAATTTTCTCGATAGCATTACATCAAATAAACCCGTATTACCGTTTAATTATTAGATAGAAGTGTTATCTAATAATTAAACAGTAATACGGGTTCAATTGCATTCGTATAATTATGATCACATCACGAGAGTTTAATTCCCTAAAAAAGCATACCTTGAGAGAATTAAAAAACTCCGACGCCTCTGGGGACCCATTTCATTCCTGTGGCGCAATTTTAAAAACTGCGCCCGATACCATGAATACATATGCGGAATACCAGCAGTGGCGGATCCAGACTTTGCTGTTGGGGGGTGCGGACATTTTTTTGATTTGTCTATTTTGTTTGATCAAGTTCTGTGTGAATTTAGCAACATAGACTGCACTTAGCAAAAACGGGATCATATCGTTTTCATCTTATTATGGGTCATTCCATCAAGAATCGCCAAAGTTGTGACCTTACCATTTCCGATTCTTTTGAAAATGTTTGTACTTGAAGAACTAATGAAAAAAATAATTAAAATTTAAGTTTTTGTTTCTATCTCATTTTTTAACTAACAAAAACAACAACAATCTTTAAAATAAGCCCTACTTTATTATTCAAGGATAAAAATTACCAGAGATATGAATTTTCAAAGAGGACTCGGAAATCTTTTTTGGTAAATCTTTAATGTTAATGTTTCTATCTCATTTTTTTTGTTAGTTATAGTATGTACTATAACAAAAACTTGAAATCATATTTTTTTTCAATAATTCTTCGAGTACATACATTTTCAAAAGAATCGGCAATGATAAGGCGCGAACGCAGAAAATTTTTTCTGGGGGTGGAATTTACAGACAAATTTACTCGTCGCGTATTAGTTACATTTAGTTGTGAGTATTTAATTACATCATTTCGGGGGGGGGGGGGGGGGGGGGGGGTTTGAACCCCCAAAAATCCTCCCTGCGTTCGCGCCTGATAAGGTCACACTCGATTCTTGATTAAATGACCCTTTTCTATAAAATAATTGAGAACCACTATAAGGTTCTTTGATTTTTTTGACCCCGATCCCATTGAGATCCCAAGTTAATTTTTTGATATTTTTTGAAAAACAGTATAACCTACAAAATATAAAAAAAAACCCGTTTTGAAATATTCAAGGATAAAGGACAAAATCATTATCCTTGAAAAAAGGATAATTTTTATTGCGACAACCTTCCCCTTTAAAATAAGCCATATTTTATTATTCAAAGAGGACTCGGACACCATTTTTTCGAAAACTTTAACATACTATAACTAACAAAAAAAATGAGATAGAAACAAAAAATTGAATTCCAACTATTTTTTTCACTAGTTCTTAAAGAACAAAAATTTTCAAAACAATCGGAAATGGTAGGGTCTCAAATTTCGTCATTTTTGGCGGTTCTTGATGGAATGATCCTATTACCTACGCAATATGTTGTCTTGTAGTCTTTTTATCATGGTGCGTTTACACTCACCCTTGAGGCTCGCCTCGAGGCGAGCCTCTACCCCCATCAGGTCATTACAAACCGGTTTTCGTCGGCTGTGTTCTTTGCTGTGTTGAAAGCAATTTACACTCAACATGCCTTTGCGGCGCAACTTGCCTATAAGTGCGAAACGGCAGAAATACGATGAGCTGCGAATTGTGTGGTACCACAGTTCATTGTATGTGTGTACACATATGGAAGCGTGCGTCGTAGAAAAAGTTGAAGAATGTTAGAGTCTTGCGACTGCACGAGCCATCTGATTAGTTGATTTTATGGTAGGGATAGAGGCGCGCCTCAAACGTTGAGTGTATGGTAAATCCACCATCATGGTTCTGTTCTGTGCTTTGCATTGCACCGCAGAACTACAGTAAATGCTAATTACAGTCCACATTGCAGTGGAGTAAAAAAAATCGGAGAACGGTTGAAGTATGTATGTTTAGAAAATTCGACCGCCCCCTCCGCCCCCCCCACCCTGTATCCGCCAATGAATACCAGCGTATGCCATCGCGCATAGAAACGTTGACAGATTGCAGTACCGTGCGAATTGGATGTCGAACCGTGGTGTAGATTAAATATTTGCGCCAAAGAGTAAGTCATTAGATTCTCACACGTATGATCGCACAATACGATGTGGAGCTGTCGGATCGGTGGAGGAAAATGATTTTGGCTATACAAAATTCTGCAAACTAGTTGGAAAAGATATATGAGATATTAAGGAGGTCTTCCCTTTGCCAAGTTTAGGTGCAAGAGGATCTCATTTTAGTAGCTGGATTCACGAAAGAGTCTTGAATAAAATTGCTTCTTTCTTATTCCTCTTCATTTGTTAAAATGCTATTTGGTTTGTTAAATTAATATAACTTTTATTTGAGAATAATTATTATGATATTAATTTTTATGTAAGAAAAAAATTTTAAAAATAATATTATATTATTTATATATTATATTATTATTATTATAACTATTGATTGGCTCAGTTGGAGTCTATTAATATTGACGGTTTAGTTGTATAATTTTAGCCGATTAATTAATCATGATTCTTCATTGAATATTTAGATTTAATATTTTTCGCTTAATTAGAAATTATTAAAAACGATTTTAATATAACGGTAAGATCTTTATATGTGCATGCATGGAGGTTTGTAACATATATATACTAAACAAAAAATAAAAACTTTTTCGGAAAAACCGAAAAGTGTGTCGACTTCGATTGAATCAATTGATAATCGAAGTTGACCAAATTTTGCTGTATCGACAGTGGCGAAAAACCTACTCAGTTAAAGTGAAAAACCGAATTTCGTTTCAGCGCCACCACAATATGAACATGTACTTGTAATTATGATATATATAAAAAAAACATTTTAAAAATGTAAAAAGAAGGTGTCGGGTTCAACAAAAAGGGATGATATTCACAGAGTCAGTTTTCTTTTTATTAATATTTCCACTTACACTTGTATACAAATTTGTGATATTCATTTTTCCAAGAAACTCGACAATCGCTCGTCGTGGCAAAAAGATGATGTGTAAAGTTTACTTTTTGGTTGCTTTTAATCTGGAAAATTTGGGGAGGGGGGGGATATTTTTCCGAGCGATTGTCGGGTTTCTTGGAAAAATGAATATCACAAATTTGTATACAAGTGTAAGTGGAAATATTAATAAACATACTGCAGTCACGATTGGCTGTAAGCCAATCGTATAATACTCTAGATGAATACTGAACTCCGATTTATATTGTAGTTGGGGATAAAGTAGAATTACGTGCATGTTGTATGTCCTTTATTAAGGACTGCCATTAGATTGCTACTCAAAACTAAAAGACAATTTTCAGTGTTTAGTTGCATATCTTGAACTGGGTAAGTCATCGAAAAAAATGTCCTTTTTGAAGGAGGTGCAGGAAGGACTCACTTGATTTCTTACATATTTATACTTTTCCTTGGAACCATTTAAAAATGAACTTGTACAAAATTTGAAATTCGTAGCTTGAAGCGTTCAAAAGTTATCGAAAAATATTGTTGAACACGTGTCTTAAGGACATTTTGTATGGCAGGTACCAGAAGGAGTAAAAGGATTTCGCTGATTAGTAAACTCGAACTTCGTGTTTACTCAAAACTAATTTGTACAAAATTTCCAATTCATAGCTAAAAGATTACTTGAGTTATAGTAAGTTCCGTAAATTAAGTGAAGACGTTTTGACAGGATATTTGTATGGTAGCTACACGAAGGACTAATAGGATTTTCTTCATAATCATACATTTAGCTTCAACTATTGGAAAAATACTACGTACAAAATTTCATAGACGTAGCTTAAACCCTTCTGAAGTTATCGGCCAATATTCTTAAACACGTATTTTAAGGACATTTTGTATGGCAGCTACCAGAAGGAGTAAAAGGATTTCGCTGACAAGTAATCTCAAGCTTCGTTTTTACTCAAAACTAATTTGTAAAAAGTGCCGAATTCATAGCTAAAAGACTACTTGAGTTATAGTAAGTTTCGTAAATTAAGTGAATACATTTTGACAGGATATTTGTATGGCAGCTACACGAAGGCCTAATAGGATTTTCTTCATAATCATATATTTAGCTCCAACTATTGGAAAAATAACATATACAAAATTTCAATGCCGTAGCTTAAACCCTTCTGAAGTTATCTACTAATATTCTTGAACACCTGTTTTAAGGATATTTTGTATGGCAGCTACCAGAAGGAGTAAAAGGATTTCGCTGACTAGTAAACTCGAACTTTGTTTTCACTCAAAACTATTTTGTACAAAATTCCGAATTCGTAGCTAAAAGATTACTTGAGTTATAGAGAGTTTCGTAAATTAAGTGAATACATTTTGACAGGATATTTGTATGGCAGCTATACGAAGGACTAACAGGATTTTCTTCATAATCATACATTTAGCTCGAACTATTGGAAAAATAACACAAACAAAATTTCAATGCCGTAGCTTAAACCCTTCTGAAGTTATCGACCAATATTCTTGAACACGTGTTTTAAGGACATTTTGTATGGCAGCTACCCGAAGGAACAGGACGATTTTGCCCGTTAACGAACTTAGCCTTACAAATTCAACCAAACCTCCAGATTCAAAATTTCAAGATCCTAGGTGAAGGCGTTCTTGAGTTATCGTGCTAACGGACAGACGGACGGACGGACGGACGGACGGACGGACGGACGGACGGACGGACGTCAGGCGGATTTGAGGTTTTTGGGCACAAATAAACAAAAAATAATATATAACTTTTTTTCGTCCGAGGCTTGGTTCTATGCGTTACAAACTTTTCGGCTGGATTAAACTTATAATACTCTATATGATTTCATCTAGAGTATAAAAAGAAAACCGAATCTGTGAATATCATCCTTTTTTGTTGAACCCGACACCTTCTTTTTACATTTTTAAAATGTTTTTTTTATATACAGGGTGTTTGGTACTCCGTGCACGACCTTGGGGTTATTCCTTGATATATTTGGAGAAAAAAATTGTTCCACAGGGTGGGTCAATTTTCAATAACAGTGGAGATACAGGGTGGTTAAGAAACCCCTTACAAGGTCGTGCACGGAGTACCAAACACCCTGTATATATCATTTCTTTTTGTTGCTATAGATTTTGGAAAAAGTGTTACTGGACACTAAAACTCCAAAATGAAAATTTACATTTTTCATTTGTGGTATTTCAACTTTTAAGCCAATATCAATTTGTTTCATTCCCCGCTCGATCTGAAATTAATAGATATCGTTATCTAAAAATCTGCAGGGTTAAAGGGATTAAAACTCCCTTTCGCGTTCATATTTGGCTGACGCGCGCTACGCTCCAACTACCTTTTGCGCAGCAGTGCGGGGCTAATCTTTAATCTTTAATCTTTAATTTTTAATTTTTAATCTTTAATCTTTAATCTTTAATCTTTAATGTTTAATCTTTTATCCTTTATCCTTTATCCTTTATCCTTTATCCTTTATCCTTTATCCTTTATCCTTTATCCTTTATCCTTTATCCTTTATCTTTTATCTTTTATCTTTTATTTTTTATCTTTTATGTATTATCTTTAATCATCTTTAATCTTTAACCTTTAATCTTTAATCTAAATCCACCATTCTACACCCTCTATCTTATATCCTCTATTCTTCATCCTCCATCCTTTATCCTCCATACTTCGTTCTGCATCTTCCTTCCTTTATCCTCCATACTTCGTTCTTCATCCTCCATACTTCGTTCTTCATCCTCCATCTTCCATCTTCCATCCTCTATCCTCCATTGTCCATCATCCATCCTCCATCCTCCATCCTCTATCCTCTATCCTCCATCTTCTATCCTCTATCCTCTATCCTCTATCCTCTATCCTCTATCCTCTATCCTCTATCCTCTATCCTCTATTCTCTATCCTCCATCCTCTATCCTCTATCTTCCATCCTCCATCCTGTATCCACCATCCTCCATCCTCCATCTTCCATCCTCCATGGTCCATCGACCATCCTCCATGGTCCATCAACCATCCTCCATCATCCACCCTCCATCCTCTATCCTCCATCATCCATCCTCCATCCTCCATCATCCATCCTCCATCCTCTATCCTCCATCCTCTATCCTCTATCCTCTATCCTCTATCCTCTATCCTCTATCCTCTATCCTCTATCCTCTATCCTCTATCCTCTATCCTCTATCCTCTATCCTCTATCCTCTATCCTCTATCCTCTATCCTCTATCCTCCATCCTTCATCCTCCATCCCCCATCCTCCATCCTCCATCGTCCATCGTCCATCGACCATCCTCCATCCTCCATCCTCCACCCTCCATCCTCCATCATCCATCCTCCATCCTCCATCCTCCATCCTCCATCCTCCATCCTCCATCCTCCATCATTATCCATCCTTTATCCTCTATCCTCTATCCTCCATCCTCCATCCTCCATCATCCATCCTCCATCCTTTATCCTCTATCCTCCATCCATCATCGTCCATCATCCATCCTCCATCCTCCATCGTCCATTGCCCATCGTCCATCCTCTATTGTCCATCCTACATCGTCTATCATCCATCGTCCATCCTCCATCATGCATCATCCATCGTCCACCCTCCATTATCCATCGTGCATCCTCAATCCTAAATCTTCCATCGTGAATCCTCTGTCCTGAATCCTCCATCCTCCATCTTCCATTTTTCATCTTCTATCCTCTATCCTGAATCTTCCATCCTCCACCATCCATTTTCCATCTTCTATCTACATCATCTCAAAAATTTGCAAACCTTTAAGATCCACGAGCCGTGATGATCCGCGAACCGCAAGATCTGCCGTGAAGATCTGCAAACCACAAAGATCCGTAAAGATCTGCTGAGCCGTCGAGATCCGCGAACCGCGAAGATCCGTAAAGATACATCGTTTTTTTCAATTGTGATCTGATCCAGTTGAAAATAAAACACCTAATAAGAAATTAAATTAAGCTGAGCTTTGAAGCTCAGCTTTACTGGCAATTGCCAGTTTTCACGCAAACGCGTGTACTACCATCTAGCGGTGTAATTTCCAACGGAGATTTCAGTTCTCAAAGTGACGTCATCAGCGTCTGACTTGAAAATTTTATAAAAATTTATCTGAGCTTTTGCTAGTTTTCACGCATACACATGCGTGAAATGTATGGCGAGCTTTTAGAAGACTCTCATGTACGCAGCATACAGATAGAGCAGCCGTGTCCATGTAAGTTGGCTGCAGTAAAGATACGTAGTCGGTGCTTGGGGTTTTATTGAACGCGACAATCACATTCGACTGAACGTTCTGATTAGATCAAACAGCAACCGCATATTTAGGGGAATGAAATAAACGTTTGGGAGTACGACGTGTTGTTAAATTGTGTTTGGATAGATAGGTATACCATATGTAGATAGGATGCTGTGTTTTGGAATTACAAAATTTACAATCAGTAAATTTAGTGATAATTGCAGGATCGTACATGACCGAACAATTGTGTAGGTGTGGCACTTTGGTACCCGGCGCAATTGCTCCACTTGCTCCTATGAAAGAAAGCTCCGCCCTTGCTGTCCACTTCTTATACATCTTTCATTATTAAATTGAAGCATGAGTTTTTTACAAACTAGATCTTTCTTTTTTTTTAATTTTAACCTATTGTTTTAGTGAAATTACATATTTTGTCTCAATGACTTGTTAAAAATAAATAAATACTCAAAATTTTTCTACCTCACACTCTACCTCCCACAACACTTAAAGGGGTCCATTCAATCTATCTACTAAATTACTAAATTTTAATTTAATAACTCAAGAGCTAGTGAGATATACCATATGCGTTTTGTAATTATAATGAGTCTTAAGCATGACGTTATGCGCCTCGTGCATGGCGTACTTTAGTTTCAGTGACGTGACCATAATCTGTTCGCACCTTAAGTCCGTAATAATATAACGCCTTGCATTAATACTTGGAAATTGGATATACTTACGGTACTTTCCACATATGTACCATATGATGCACTCTAATCCTAAATTCTCGTTAAGACTGTTTCGACAAAAGGATATGGAGCTTGCTTCCACAAAGTTAGTGTGATATCAAGAACGTGTAAAGGTAGATAGGCAAGAATTAACATAATGTACAATGGACACTCTGTTTGAACATATTTACATTTGCCGTGATTTTTATACTCTAGATGAAATCATATAGAGTATTATAAGTTTAATCCAGCCGAAAAGTTTGTAACGCATAGATCCAAGGCTCGGACGAAAAAAAGTTATATATTATTTTTTGTTTATTTGTGGCCAAAAACCTCAAATCCGCCTGACTGACGTCCGTCCGTCCGTCCGTCCGTCTGTCCGTGAACACGATAACTCAAGAACGCCTTCACCTAGGATCTTGAAATTTTGAATCTGGCTGTTTGGTTGAATTTGTAAGGCTAAGTTCGTTAACGGGCAAAATCGTCGTACTCCTTCGGGTAGCTGCCATACAAAATGTCCTTAAAACACGTGTTCAAAAATATTGGTCGATAACTTCAGAAGGGTTTAAGCTACGACATTGAAATTTTGTTCGTGTTATTTTCCCAATAGTTGGAGCTAAATATATGATTATGAAGAAAATCCTGTTAGTTCTTCGTGTAGCTGCCATACAAATATCCTGTCAAAATGTATTCACTTAATTTACGAAACTCACTATAACTCAAGGAATCTTTTAGCTACGAATTCGGAATTTTGTAGAAATTAGTTTTGAGTGAAAAGAAAGTTCGACTTTACTAGTCAGCGAAATCCTATTACTCCTTCGAGTAGCTGCCATACAAAATGTCCTTAAAACACGTGTTCAAAAATATTGGTCGATAACTTCAGAAGGGTTTAAGCTACGACATTGAAATTTTGTTTGTGTTATTTTTCCAATAGTTGGAGCTAAATATATGATTATGAAGAAAATCCTGTTAGTCCTTCGTGTAGCTGCCATACAAATATCCTGTCAAAATGTATTCACTTAATTTACGAAACTCACTATAACTCAAGTAATCTTTTAGCTACGAATTCGGAATTTTTTACAAATTAGTTTTGAGTGAAAACAAAGTTCGAGTTTACTAGTCAGCGAAATCCTTTTACTCCTTCTGGTAGCTGCCATACAAAATGTCCTTAAAACACGTTTTCAAGAATATTGGTCGATAACTTCAGAAGGGTTTAAGCTACGCCATTAAAATTTTGTATGTGTTATTTTTCCAATAGTTGGAGCTAAATATATGATTATGAAGAAAATCCTATTAGTCCTTCGTGTAGCTGCCATACAAATATCCTGTCAAAATGTATTCACTTAATTTACGAAACTCACTATAACTCAAGTAATCTTTTAGCTACGAATTTGGAATTTTTTACAAATTAGTTTTGAGTAAAAACAAAGCTTGAGTTTACTTGTCAGCGAAAGCCTTTTACTGCTTCTGGTAGCTGCCATACAAAATGTCCTTGAAATACGTGCTCAACAATATTGGCCGATAACTTCAGAAGGGTTTAAGCTACGACTTTGAAATTTTGTACGTAGTATTCTTCCAATAGTTGAAGCTAAATGTATGATTATGAAGAAAATCCTATTAGTCCTTCGTGTAGCTGCCATACAAATATCCTGTCAAAACGTCTTCTTTTAATTTACGGAACTTACTATAACTCAAGTAATCTTTTCGCTATAAATTGGAAATTTTGTACAAATTAGTTTTGAGTAAAAACGAAGTTCGAGTTTACTAATCAGCGAAATCCTTTTACTCCTTCTGGTAGCTGCCATACAAAATGTCCTTAAGACACGTGTTCAACAATATTTTTCGATAACTTTTGAACGCTTTAAGCTACGAATTTCAAATTTTGTACAAGTTCATTTTAAAATGGTTCCAAGGAAAAGGATAAATATGTAAGAAATCGAGTGAGTCCTTCCTGCACCTCCCATGTGAAAGTCCTTCAAAAAGGACATTTTTTTTCGATGACTTACCCAGTTCAAGATATGAAATTAAACACTGAATATTGTCTTTTAGTTTTGAGTAGCAATCTAATGGCAGTCCTTAATAAAGGACATACAACATGCACACACGTTATTCTACTTTATCCCCAACTACAATATAAATCGGAGTTCAGTATTCATCTAGAGTATTATACGATTGGCTTGCAGCCGATCGTGACTGCAGTATGTTTGTGTATACAAATCATCACGAAAGTAGTTTTATGAAGTAAATAAGGGAAGTGATGCACTCTGTATACAACAATCGAGACTCATATTACATTGTATAAGTTTAAAAAGCTTAATTTTGTCAAATTAAGAAACTGTGAATTTCAAATAAATCCGGCGAATATTGCGTTAAACCACATGTTTTGCAATAATATCGCTGTAGATAATGGGTGTTTGTATTATTTTGCATTCAATTACTCTAATGCAGCGAAGGTATCATTGTAGATTTAGATTGCAAGAAGCAGCTACTTATCAAAGAAAGGTAGTACCTACGTACTTAAGTCCCATTAATATAATATAAAAACATACTGCAGTCACGATCGGCTGCAAGCCAATCGTATAATACTCTAGATGAATACTGAACTCCGATTTATATTGTAGTTGGGGATAAAGTAGAATTACGTGTGTACATGCTGTATGTCCTTTATTAAGGACTCCCATTAGATTGCTACTCAAAACTAAAAGACAATATTCAGTGTTTAATTTCATATCTTGAACTGTGTAAGTCATCGAAAAAAAATGTCCTTTTTGAAGGACTTTCACATGGGAGGTGCAGGAAGGACTCACTCAATTTCTTTCATATTAATCCTTTTCCTTGGAACCGTTTAAAAATGAACGTGTACAAAATTTCAAATTCGTAGCTTGAAGCGTTCAAAAGTTATCGAAAAATATTGTTGAACGCGTGTCTTAAGGATATTTTGTATGGAAGCTACCAGAAGGAGTAAAAGGATTTCGCTGATAAGTAAAACTCAAACTTCGTTTTCACTCAAAACTAATTTGTACAAAATTCCGAGTTCATAGCTAAAAGATTACTTGAGTTATAGTGAGTTCCGTAAATTAAGTAAATTCATTTTGACAGGATATTTGTATGGCAGCTACACGAAGGACTAATAGGATTTTCTTTATAATCATATATTTACCTCCAACTATTGGAAAAATAACACGTACAAAATTTGAAAGAAGTAGCTTAAACCCTTCTGAAGTTATCGGCCAATATTCTTAACACGTGTTTTAAGGACATTTTGTATGGCAGCTACCAGAAGGAGTATAAGGATTTCGCTGATTCGTAAACTCGAACTTTGTTTTTACTCAAAACTAATTTGTACAAAATTCCCAATTTATAGCTAAAAGATTACTTGAGTTATAGTAAGTTCCGTAAATTAAGTGAAGACGTTTTGACAGGATATTTATATGGCAGCTACACGAAGGACTAATACGATTTCCTTCATAATCATACATTTAGCTCAAACTTTTGGAAAAATAATACATACAAAATTTCAATGTCGTAGCTTAAATCCTTCTGAAGTTATCGGCCAATATTCTTGAACACGTGTTTTAAGGACTTTTTGTATGGCAGCTACCAGAAGGAGTAAAGGGATTCCGCTGACTAGTAAACTCAAACTTCTTTTTCACTCAAAACTAATTTGTACAAAATTCCGAATTCGTAGCTAAAAGATTACTTGAGTTATAGTGAGTTTCGTAAATTAAGTGAATACATTTTGACAGGATATTTGTATGGCAGCTACACGAAGGACTAACAGGATTTTCTTCATAGTCATATATTTAGCTTCAACTATTGGAAAAATAACACATACAAAATTTCAAAGTAGTAGCTTAAACCGTTCTGAAGTTATCGACCAATATTCATGAACACGTGTTTTAAGGACATTTTGTATGGCAGCTACCCGAAGGAGTAGGACGATTTAGCTAGTTAACAAACTTAGCCTTACAAATTCAACCAAACATCCAGATTCAAAATTTCAAGATCCTAGGTGAAGGCGTTCTTGAGTTATCGTGTTCACGGACAGACGGACGGACGGACGGACGGACGGACGGACGGACGGACGGACGGACGTCAAGCGGATTTGAGGTTTTTGGGCACAAATAAACAAAAAATAATATATAACTTTTTTTCGTCCGAGGCTTGGTTCTATGCGTTACAAACTTTTGGGCTGGATTAAACTTATAATACTCTATATGATTTCATCTAGAGTATAAATATAATCAGCAATAAACTTGAATAAATAATTATGACGTTATGACAGTCAATGACGTTATACACTTGTGACGGAAATATTTTACTCTAATTGAACATCATTACAAAAATTTTATTTTCTGGCTTCCTAACTTACGAAGGTTTTATTTGTAAATGCCTTTCACAACTTTTGACGCATGCACATGTGTAATTTTTCAAATATTAAGATAAGCCAGAGTAATATTTCAAACGAATCTGAGCGAAATAAAGTAATTCTTAATTCTTATATTTTAATTAGTCCCGCATAATATTTTATTATTCGTACTGAAATTCAACAGAAAGACGCCATTTTGGTTTGATAGTGTTGTTTGCTTATGTCTAAATAACTGTTTGCTTCATTGTTATAAAGCCGTTTATAAATCGCTCAAGATGAAACACATGTAAGAATTAATGTTTGCATGGAATACTTTTTGATAACGAGATATTAACATCGTACCATAAAGATAAGGAAGAAACTGTTGCATTTTGCCTACAAAGGTTTTTCTGATTAAGTATTTAATTTATGCGAAAAGACAGCTATCGACTATAATAAAATTTAGCACATATCCTAAACAGGGCATTTGGCTTATATCCTAAACAGGATCGCATTGGCTAAATTTGTTTGAAATAAACTTGTTGTATGGATTATGAGGGGTCACGTATTTCAACTATCCGAACAAAAAACTATAAAGAAATAGGAATATACACGTCTCGAAATCCTTTTATACTTTTAGCTCATTCATAGAGCTTTTAGCTCATTCACAGGGCTATACAGATTTATCTGATATTCGCTCCCTCGAATCCTGCATCTTTCACGACCTTGTCCGTATGGCAAAAGAAAATATACCCTTTCTGTTACCAAATAACATATTACGTAAGCGGTTGTCAATTTGGCCGAGAAATAACGCATGTCCTCAGGCTGGACGTAATTTTTCCTCCATACGATCTATTTGGGTAAAAAAGAGACGTTGTGTCTTAGCAAGTCGTAACGCATTTTGCACCCGGTACAGTGCTGCCATCTTGGCATAGTTAATGCTAAATCTGGCATTAAGGCCGAGACACAATAAAAGCAGAAGCAGCGGCAGAAGCAGCGGCAGAAGCAGCGGCAGAAGCAGATTTTTTTTAGAAAGCAAATGATTAGAGATGAGACGAATATATTAGTATTCGCTATGATATTACTAATATTTGGATATATTAGATATTAGGAATATGCCGATATCAAATATTCGAATATCATGATATTTATTTCCCATCGACCCCTTCTCATACCATGGATTTACCGATCTATTTATTCTTTATTTACTTGGATCCAAATTGCATTAATTTACCAATCTACTCTTCTTTTCCTCACACAATAAATTGCATACATTGTCATTCATATCTTCAAAGTAGACAGTCCTTTCCCATCCGATAAATTTTGAATTCGTTGTTTAAATCTACCATAATCTTCCCTTACACATTTGCACTTTTCTTATTTAATGTGTAGGTGGTAGGTGCGAAATTGCACAGGTGTACTTTCCCAGACCCTTTCCTTCTTAAAGTGCCTGCCTTCTTTCTCTAGAATGCGCTCAATATAGTAGTATATTTTTAGTTTTCTATCCTTTGCGGTTCTCGAAAAATATTGAATCAGATTTTTTTCATTTTCACCTTCTCCCGACATCGCCCCCTACAATCACACCTTCAAAATTGTTTTCCCTGCTAGAAGTCTACTGGGCCAAACTCCTGTAAAATTTCTAAGATCATATCTGGTACTGTTCTTGAGATATAAAAATCTAATTTTTTGAAGGGAATAGCCCCTCACTTTTGTGCTTCACCTCCCCCCTCAAAAAGTTTACGTACAGTAGACTCCACTTGTAATCCTATATACAAAAACCAAATTTTATCTTCCTGCTGTAATTGGTTCGGAAGATATTGATGTCCAAAGCTTTTCACCCCCCAACTCGACACCGAACCACCCCCCATAAATTTTTTAGACCTTATCTAATCTTCCATTATCCCTTAAGATAACCACAAGGTTTCAACCTTCTGACATCAACCGTTCAGGAGATATGGATTTTAGAATGTTTCAATCCCAGCTTTCAAGCGTTTCGGACATATTGTTTTTCCACTCACTTACTTAAATCTATGGAAAAGGTATTAGACAGATACAGAAGGAGCTCTGCTGCTTTCAGCCGGCTCAACAAATATCAATTCGCTTATCAAGCTGGCAAATCGACTGTTAGCGCTTTTCACAATTTAGTGCAAAAAATTGAGAAGACGTTGAAAGCCAAGGAAATAGCGTTATGCTCTTTTCTTGACGTTGAAAGTGCTTTTGACAACACTTCCTACAAATCCATTGAATTACTTACTCGTAAGATAGGAGTAGAAGAAACGGTAACGAGATGGATAGTAGCGATGTTTGACTCTCGTAGAATTTCGGCTCAGATCGGAGGTAAGGGTCTCACTGAACGAGCGGTGAAGGGATGCCCTCAGGGAGGTGTACTCTCCCCAATACTGTGGTGCATTGTTATAGATGATCTTCTTAAGGATCTGAGCATCAAGGGTTTTGAGACTCAAGCATACGCTGATGACCTGGTGATCACTGTAAGAGGTAAACATGACTGTTTCATTTCGGAGCGCATGCAAGAGACCTAGAGATAGTAGATCACTGGTGCATCCAACAGGGATTAAGTATAAATCCAAGTAAAACAATTATAGTGCCATTCACTAGAAGACGGAAGGTAAACTTAAGGCCCCCGATTGTGAGAGGAACTACAATTGAATTCTCGTCCGATGTCAAATACTTGGGAATTACCTTGGACAAGTGTCTGACTTGGAATTTACATCTTAAAAACATCTCCGCGTGTCGAAGGCTCTGTGGTACCACTTGGGGTCTCAGACCAAATATGGTATACTGGACCTACAAGTCTATTATAATACCAATAATCACATATGCCGCTATGGTGTGGTGGCCAAAGGTTGAACAAATCACAGCACAGAAGGCCCTGCAAAAAATTCAGAGGCGTACCGTTCTTAGCATTACAGGGGGACTTAAATCATGTCCCACTGCTGCAATGGAAGCCATGATAGACTTGGCCTCATTACACTTAGAGATAAAGAAGGAGGTTCTGAGAGAGGCCATAAGGCTACATCAGTACAATAAATTCAAGGCAGGAGACCTTGTCGGTCACCTTAAAATTCTACAGCAATTTAATCAGAAGGACCTAACCGACTCAGTAAACGATAACATGCCAAAGGTATATGATTTTGAGAAACCATATATGGTGACTCTGGGAGATCGTGTATCATGGCAATCTGGTCTACCAGATTTTGGGGAAGGTGCTTCAGTCTGGTACACGGATGGCTCTAAGACCTATAGTGGAACTGGAGCTGGCGTATTTGGACCCAATTGTAAAATATGGACGGCAATGGGACAAACCGCCACTGTGTTTCAGGCTGAGGTACATGCCATAGAGCTGTGCGCAGGTAAACTTCTACTGAATAAACCAAAAGGCGCTACAGTTATTATCCTATCTGACAGCCAAGCGGCACTGCTAGCGCTGAAATCTTATTGTTTCCGTTCTAGACTTGTGTGGGACTGTCATACTCTTCTTAAAGAGCTGGCACATCATAATAGTCTAACCCTGATGTGGGTGCCAGGACATGAGGAGTAGGTAAAGGCTTCATTAAGGATGGTATTTTTAAGTGGGTAAATCTTCAGGTGGAAGATTATTGGAACTCACTTTCAGGACTTAGACAGTCAAAGAAATTCGTGACCTTCTCAAGTAGGAGAGCGTCGGAATTCCTTTCCTTAAGCAGGTATAACGCACGGGTCATAATGGGATATTTTTCCGGACATTATTTCCTTAATTATCACCTTAAGATCATCGGTAAAGTATCACTAGATACATGTCGATTCTGTGATATCACACCTGAAACCACGGCACACATTCTGTGTGATTGTGATGCAGTGGCCAGATCAAGAAGGCAGATTCTCGGTGGATTTACTCTCACCTGTGAAGACCTGTCGAAGACTCCCCTGAGTAAAATCATCTCCTTTCTCAAAGGAATCGATATGGCCTAGGGAGTGGTTAAGAGCCAGGAACAAAAGACCTCTTAGGTCGTAGTTCGAGAAGTAGTGAGGCTTCTTTAGGCTCTACTAGTTTTAAATAAAATAAGGAACAAAGTGTGGAAATATTTGGAAATAACAATTGAATTAAATATAACTATATAAATATATGTTATATTGGACAATGAAAAGGATAGTAGAGTAATTTCGCACCTCGTAAGTTTGAGCAAGGGTAAATGGGGTAAGTTCGTAATGTTTAACATCTTTGTTAGTTTTTATACTCTAGATGAAATCATATAGAGTATTATAAGTTTAACCCAGCCCAAAAGTTTGTAACGCATAGAACCAAGCCTCGGACGAAAAAAAGTTATATATTACTTTTTGTTTATTTGTTGCCAAAAACCTCAAATCCGCTTGACGTCCGTCCGTCCGTCTGTCCGTGAACACGATAACTCAAGAACGCCTGCACCTAGGATCTTGAAATTTTGAATCTGGATGTTTGGTTGAGTTTGTAAGGCTAATTTCGTTAACGGGCAAAATCGTCCTACTCCTTCGGGTAGCTGCCATACAAAATGTCCTTAGAACACGTGTTCAAAAATATTGGTCGATAACTTCAGATGGGTTTAAGCTACGACTTTGAAATTCTGTATGTGTTATTTTTGCAATAGTTAGAGCTAAATGTATAATTATGAAGAAAATCCTATTAGTCCTTCGTGTAGCTTCGTGTAGCTGCCATACAAATATTCTGTCAAAATGTACTCACTTAATTTACGAAACTCACTATAACTCAAGGAATTCTTTAGCTATGAATTCGGAATTTTGTACAAATTAGTTTTGAGTGAAAACGAAGTTCGAGTTTACTAGTCAGCGAAATCCTTTTACTCCTTCTTGTACCTTCCATACAAAAAATTCTTAAGACATGTGTTCAACAATATTTTTCGATAACTTTTGAACGCTTCAAGCTACGAATTTGAAATTTTGTACACGTTCATTTTTAAATGGTTCCAAGGAAAAGGACAAATATGTAAGAAATCGAGTGAGTCCTTTCTGCACCTCCCATGTGAAAGTCCTTCAAAAAGGAAATTTTTGTTCGATGACTTACCCAGTTGAAGATATGAAATTAAACACTGAATATTGTCTTTTAGTTTTGAGTAGCAATCTAATGGCAGTCCTTAATAAAGGACATACAACATGCACACACGTAATTCTACTTTATCCCCAACTACAATATAAATCGGAATTCAGTATTCATCTAGAGTATTATACGATTGGCTTGCAGCCGATCGTGACTGCAATATGTTTTTAGTTTTGATTTTCATGTATTTTCGGTTTTGTGTTCATAGGTCTACACCGAGTTAAAATTTTTTCAGCAATTAGATATTTTGCAATAAGCTGCTAATAATAGTGTATTTTCGCGATCATATTGACTTTTAAAATTTAAATACCGTAATGTTTTCTTTAGCTTAACTTCACCAAATATAGTTATAAATCTCTATTCGATGATCATTGCATGAAGATTGTTTTCCAACAAGCACCAGCTCTAAATGATACAGTAGATATTAGTAATATTCAAATATTAGTTTAGATATTATAATACCGCGTAATGAATATATTCGTATTAGGTGATATCACCATATATCGGTATGGACCCATCACTACAAATGATCATATGACGCCTGTTTAAATTAAAGCAGCGGCAGATGAAGCGACGAAAGCAGTGCTGCTTTTTCGTTCGAAATTCTAAAATTGCTTCTACTTCAGTACTGCCAACGTATATCCCTTAAGAATTGGGAATGTTATCAGCAATGGAAATGTTAAAGGTGTCAAAATTGTTTCTATTGGAGAGAAGAAGTTTCTATTGGAGAGAAGAGGTATGTTAGTTTCTTGTAGTTAAAGTATTTTATCGAATTAACTCACCGAATCGTGCATCGAGAAACCCATTGCGGATGCAGCTCCCACTGGTACTCTCCCAGCTTGTGGTTCAATGCTAAAAGGAACGTGAAATTCGGGATTAACGAAAGAATTATGAATTTTGAATCTGGAGTGGAGGAAGGACTGGTAGACGGGTAAATTTAGGACGTTGTCAAATGTATTAGTAGTAGGATTATAGGTAAGCTTGGGATTAGCGATAGGACATTCACGAGAG
The DNA here is from genome assembly GCA_951812415.1 of Beris morrisii. Classification (NCBI taxonomy): domain Eukaryota; kingdom Metazoa; phylum Arthropoda; class Insecta; order Diptera; family Stratiomyidae; genus Beris; species Beris morrisii. The sequence goes on from OX638311.1 coordinate 98,563,517, forward strand.
TCAAACTTACCTGGAACACCACATACGACATATAATGCCGGAAAGCGAATACAAAACACAACACAAAACACCACACACATAACACAAAACATCGAACACTCACAACATTTTGGCCGAGAAATGTCAAGTAACGTTTCTATTTGCTAAACAGACAACATGATGGACTTGCACGAATTGGAGTACGTGCGACAATCGTTAAGGCAGATCATCGGGTTTGGATCTGGAGAAAATTTAGAAGAGAAATTTATCAAGGAAAATGAAGTTCAATATTGCAAAGAGAAAGTCGGGAGGAATGACCGAAAAGCAGGAGATTGACCTGAAAACGGGAAAAGTAAGGCCGATTAACTACAGAAAGACCTGGAAGAAGTTTAATAAGAAGAGCGAGCCCGAAAAAAACGGCAGGTTGGAGTTGAGTGAAGAAACCAAGTTAGTTGATTAAGTGCGGAATTCTGGTCGGCAAATTTCAAAAGAACATATTAAACATACTGCAGTCACGATCGGCTGCAAGCCAATCGTATAATACTCTAGATGAATACTGAACTCCGATTTATATTGTAGTTGGGGATAAAGTAGAATTACGTGTGTGCATGTTGTATATCCTTTATAAGGACTGTCATTAGATTGCTACTCCAAACTAAAAGACAATATTCAGTGTTTAATCTTATATCTTGAACTGGGTAAGTCATCGAAAAACAAGCCAATCGTATAATACTCTAGATGAATACTGAACTCCGATTTATATTGTAGTTGGGGATAAAGTAGAATTACGTATGTACATGTTGTATGTCCTTTATTAAAGACTCCCATTAGATTGCTACTCAAAACTAAAAGACAATATTCAGTGTTTAATTTCATTTCTTGAACTTGGTAAGTCATCGAAAAAAAATTTACTTTTTGAAGGACTTTCACATGGGAGATGCAGGAAGGACTCACTCGATTTCTTACATATTTATCCTTTTCCTTGGAACCATTTAAAAATGAACATGTACAAAATTTCAAATTCGTAGCTTAAAGCATTCAAAAGTTATCGAAAAATAATGTTGAACACGTGTCTTAAGGACATTTTGTATGGCAGCTACCAGAAGGAGTAAAAGGATTTCGCTGATTAGTAAACTCGAACTTCGTTTTTACTCAAAACTAATTTGTACAAAATTTCCAATTCATACCTAAAAGATTACTTGAGTTATAGTAAGTTCCGTAAATTAAGTGAAGACGTTTTGACAGGATATTTGTATGGCAGCTACACGAAGGACTAATAGGATTTTCTTCATAATCATACATTTAGCTCCAACTATTGGAAAAATAACACATACAAAATTTCAAAGTCGTAGCGTAAACCCTTCTGAAGTTATCGACCAATATTCTTAAACACGTCTTTTAAGGACATTTTGTATGGCAGCTACCAGAAGGAGTACAAGGATTTCGCTGATTAGTAAACCTGAACTTTGTTTTTACTCAAAAATAATTTGTACAAAATTTCCAATTCATAGCTATAAGATTACTTGAGTTATAGTGAGTTTCGTTAATTAAGTGAATGCATTTTGACAGGATATTTGTATGGCAGCTACACGAAGGACTAACAGGATTTTTTTCATAATTCTAAATTTAGCTCCAACTATTGAAAAAGTAACACATACAAATTTTCAAAGTTGTAGCTTAAACCCTTCCGAAGTTATCGGCTAATATTTTTCAACACGTGTTGTAAGGACATTTTGTATGGCAGCTACCCGAAGGAGTAGGACGATTTTGCCCGTTAACGAAGTTAGCCTTACAAATTCACCCAAACATCCAGATTCAAAATTTCAAGATCCTAGGTGAAGGCGTTCTTGAGTTATCGTGCTAACGGACAGACGGACGGACGGACGTGAAGCGGATTTGAGGTTTTTAGCCACAAATAAACAAAAAATAATATATAACTTTTTTTCGTCCGAGGCTTGGTTCTATGCGTTACAAACTTTTGGGCTGGATTAAACTTATAATACTCTATATGATTTCATCTAGAGTATAAATATTGTTGAACACGTGTCTTAAGGACATTTTGTATGGCAGCTACCAGAAGGAGTAAAAGGATTTCGCTGATTAGTAAATTTGAACTTCGTTTTTACTCAAAACTAATTTGTACGAAATTTCCAATTCATAGCTAAAAGATTACTTGAGTTATAGTAAGTTCCGTAAATTAAGTGAAGATGTTTTGACAGGATATTTGTATGGCAGCTACGCGAAGGACTAATACGATTTTCTTCATAATCATACATTTAGCTCCAACTATTGAAAAAATAACACATACAAAATTTCAAAGACGTAGCTTATATCCTTCTGAAGTTATCGGCCAATATTCTTAAACACGTGTTTTAAGAACATTTTGTATGGGAGCTACCCGAAGTAGTAATAGGATTTCGCTGACTAGTAAAGTCGAACTTTCTTTTCACTAAAAACTAATTTGCTTAAAATTCTGAATTCGTAGCTAAAAGATTCCTTGAGTTATAGTGAGTTTCGTAAATTAAGTGAATACATTTTGACAGGATATTTGTATGGCAGCTACACGAAGGACTAACAAGATTTTCTTCATAATCATATATTTAGCTCCAACTATTGAAAAAATAACACACACAAAATTTCAATGTCGTAGCTTAAACCCTTCTGAAGTTATCGACCAATATTCTTGAACACGTGTTTTAAGGACATTTTGTATGGCAGCTACCCGAAGAAGTAGGACGATTTTGCCCGTTTACGAACTTATCCTTACAAATTCAACCAAACATCCAGATTCAAATTTTTATGATAATAGGTGAAGGCGTTCTTGAGTTATCGTGCTAACGGACAGACGGACGGACGGACGGACGTCAAGCGGATTTGAGGTTTTTGACCATAAATAAACAAAAAATAACGTATTACTTTTTTTCGTCCGAGGCTTGGTTCTATGCGTTACAAACTATTTGGCTGGATTAAACTTATAATATTCTATATGATTTCATCTAGAGTATAAAAATCAAAGGAGATTATACGTGAAGAAGCTGGTCACAAGTCGGTGACAATCGCGGAAGGAGGAATTGCAGAAGAGAATCCAGTGGATATTGAGATCGGGCAGCGTCGTGAATTAATCATTGAGATCGTCAAAGGATGCGGCGAGGAAAATCACACCAGAGGTGACCTAAGTTTTAAGATTTTATTGAGATTAGCTACAGATTATCGTACGTAGAATGAGTTCAGGTAAATTTTTATCATTATAAAATTGAGGTCGTATCCGGATACAGACATTATAAATAGCGTCTTTTGCGGAAATTGAATATGGCATTATATTTGTATTGCTCTCTAGTATGTGTCAGGAGACGCTCAGTGGCAATAGCGTAGTTTGCTTAAATTAAATAGTGAATTTTATATACCAAATATCCGAGTCGTTGAATTTCTTGTTTGTGAATTCATTCTGTGACGTTTTCCAGCTTTTTCCCTCCAGTATCGCGTAATTATAGGTATTGTTACTTTTTTTCAGGTGTTATTCCCTCCGACAATCAGTGGTTCGATCGTGGAGAGAACCAGAACTGGTGCCCCCGACCATTCTCTGGGCTCGAGCTGGACAAGGCCCCGTTCGCCCCCTCCGTGCGGGGGGTTTTCAAGGGTATTCCGCGGGGAAAAATCCTAACACTATATACTCGCATTTTAAGATCTTTTTAAACTAAAAGCTCAGAAAAATTAACGGAAACAAAATTTTTTCGTCTTACTACGCTTGTGACTGTTGACAGTTAGCATGGACACATTTTTCTCTGCTTCTGCTTTCAACTAAAAGTTAGTAGAAACGAGCGCCTAGTACTCAATTTACTTTTAGAAATTATTCCAAGTGTAGCCGCTTATAAAACAAAGACTTGATTTATTTAATTCAATCAGTTAAAATTTCACAAGAGACTGCTGCTGCCTCGTATGCACTGTCCGCTTTTATAGTACCCTTATACATAACGTTCTATGTGTATATAATATGCTTATAATTAGATTCTGTTGGAAATCCATCGGCTTGCTGCATAACCTTAAGCCAGTGGCGTGCTACAGGCTCTCCCTCTAATGTCGCGATCGACTCGATGAGATTCTAGTAGATGATCCTTTAGGTCGTCCTCTCCTTCGAATAGGAACAATTGGTGATGGCATACTTTCAATTCTAGTATATGGTTGTAGTGCTGACGTATGATAGCTTCCAAGAGGAACGGTGGGATTATCAGGTGATGCAATTTCGTACATAGAAGTGCCCTTTTTGGTTAGCACAATATAAGGACCATCCTGCCTAGGTGCGAATTTTGATGAAAATTTACTCGCTGTTCGACTATGACTGTGAGTTTTCACCCAAACGTTATCTCCTGGTAGGTACCCAGGATCTGGACGTCGTTTTTGACTACATACTTTTGCTTCCGGGTCTGCATTTTATGCGTGTTGTCTCTTGCTGCGCGAAGAGTGTCCAATAGTCCAAGTAAGTGGCGTTATTTGTGGAACGAAGTTCTCGGACTCCACTATGGCCACTCTTCTAAAAGTCAACTAAGCTGCGGAGTATTCCGTGCTATCACAATGAGCAGTATTCATGGCGAAACGTATGCCTGCGTAATGTGATCATTTCCAACCATTATTCCGAGTTGCGCCTTTAAATCTCGATTTTTGCGCTCAACAGGGTTCGCCTCAGGATGATAAACCGGTGTTAGATTTTGCTGTATTCTCAAGCAATAAGTCAGATGTTGCGTAATTGCAGTAATGAATTGCGTTCCATTATCGCTGGTCATTCGCATTGGAAGGTCATATCGAAGGAAAAATTCGTTTAGAAGTACCATAGCACAAGCTTCTGCTGTAGCTTCGGCCAGAGCGTGAAGCCCTACCCAGCGACTGGTGGTGTCTTCTGCTATAAGTATCCATCTCATTCCATCATGAGACTGTGGAAGAGGCCCGAACAAGTCAACAGAAATTATTTCAAATCGTTTGCTACTAGGGGTTGTTTGTATTAGACCTGCTGGTTTAAAATTTTCACTTTTGTATCGCTTGCATTGTACACACTGGGATACGTGTTTAGCAATATCTTGGCGCATTCCTATCCAGTAATATCTCATATCAATGCCGTAGTGTCCTGCAGTTAATGCATCATGATAGGCGCGCAAGATTTCCATCTTCGCTGGTCGATGTCAGGATGATAGCGGTAGAGAACCCCGTTATGTAAAAGATAGCCTTAATTTGACCAACGAACATATTTTCATCATAATTCCAGAAAGTCCTCTAGACAAGTAATGATTTCCTTTAATTGAAGATCCTCCAATTGTATTTTTCTTATCAGGTCCGGTTTTCTGTGTGGATGTACTAAATACTTCGCATAATGAATTTGGAAGACGTGATAGACTATCAGCCACTACATTAGTTCGACCAGGTATATACAGGGTGTTTGGCACTCCGTGTGCCACCTTGTAAGGGGTTATTCCTTGATATATTTGGAGAAAAAATTGTTCTACAGGGTGGGTCAATTTTCAAGATTAGTGGAGATACAGGCATTGGCGGATACAGGGGGGGGGGCGGAGGGGGCGGCCGCCCCCCCCAAGAGCAATACCGAATTTTCTAAACATACATACTTCAACCGTTCTCCGATTTTTTTTACTCCACTGCAATGTAGATTGTAATTAGCATTTACTGTAGTTCTGCGGTGCAATACGAACCACAGAACAAAACCGTGATAAAAAAAATACAAGACAACATATTGCATAGGTAATAGCGTCATTCCATCAAGAATCGCCAAGAATGACGAAATTTGTGACCTTATCATCTCCGATTCTTTTGAAAATTTTTGTACTTTAAGAACTAGTGCAAAAAATAATTGGAATTCAATTTTTTGTTTCTATCTCATTTTTTTTGTTAGTTATAGTATGTTAAAGTTTTCGCAAAAATGGTGTCCGAATCCTCTTTGAAAATGCATATCTCTGGTAATTTTTATCCTAGCATAATACATTTTTTTCAAGGATAATGATTTTGTCATGCCCTCAGGGACAGCGATTAATCCACAGTCGGGGATTTCGTGTTGGGGTTTCACACCAGAAATTCCACTGACGCCGGAAAACAACAAAAACTTAAAACAAATTTGCTTCTATGGTAGCTTCTCACCATGAAAAATTCCATTCTTATAATGATTTTGTCCTTTATCCTTGAATATCTCAAAGCGTGTGTTTTTTATATTTTATAGGTTATATTGTTTTTCAAAACATACCAAAAAATGAACTTGGGATCTCAACGGGATCGGGGTCAAAAAAATCGAAGAACATTATAGTGGCTCTCAATTATTTTATAGAAAAAGGGTCGCCAAAAGTGTGACCTCATCATCGCCGATTCTTTTGAAAATTTGTGTACTCGAAGAATTAGTGAAAAAAAATGTGATTTCAAATTTTTGTTTCTATCTAATTTTTTTTTGTTAGTTATAGTATGTTAAAGATTTCCCAAAAAAGATGTCTGAGTCATCTTTGAAAATTCATCTCTGGTAATTTTTATCCTTGAATAATAAAGTAGGGCTTATTTTAAAGATTGTTGTTGTTTTTGTTGGTTAAAAAATGAGAAAGAAACAAAAACTTGAATTTCAATTATTTTTTTCACTAGTTCTTCAAGTAGAAAAATTATCAAAAGAATCGAAAATGGTAAGGTCACAACTTTGGCGATTCTTGATGGAATGACCCATAGTAAAATGAAAATAATATGATCTCGTCATCAGATGACCCTTTTTTTGCTAAGTGCAGTCTATGTAGCTAAATTCACACAGAACTTGATCAAACAAAATAGCCAAATCAAAAAAATTTCCGCCCCCCCACCAGCAAGGTCTGGATCCGCCACTGGGTGGCAGAACATATCGGCAACTTCAGTAGCTGTTCTACACGATTCAGCGGAAACAGGAGTTTTGGAGATGTCGAGGCATTTATCACAAAAATAAATGTATACAAACAAGTTGTAAAAATCCCCGACAACAGCGCGATTCAAGGCTTACCACTTCTTCTTACTGGTACAGCATCAACATGGTGGAGCGCTGCACATAATGAAGTATGCACCTGTGATGAGGTGATTACTCTACTACGAGCTTCATTCGCACCATCAAGTTGATGAACTCGCTCCAGCAGGCTCCAGCCCAGGAGAGACCAGCATATTGCTGTTCCCATCGGATCCATAAAACAGTCTATCGACTCACTATGCTTGGGTAGCCAATAGATGGTCAAACCTAACTACATGATCAATATCAAGAACTCTTTGGCCTGAATATGATTACGGGAAAAGCAAATTTGTCTTGGACTTGAGCAGGAAAGATGCTAGCACACTAATCGAAGTGCTCACAGGGCACAGCCTGATCGGCAGACACGCTAGACGACTAGGGGCCGAGGCAAATGATCTTTGTCATAGCTGCGGTGACCCAGAAGTCCGGCCCCATCAAGAACGAGAAGACGGAACCTCGGCGCATATTTCCTCGATGACCTTGATGATATTGATACGGGAAAGTTATGTAACATAGCGAATTATATAAAATCCACTAAATGATTTTAGGTTCCAGGAATAATGACACACACACGGAGAGCACAACGGACGAAGACTAACGTCTAAGTGAAGGAAGATGACGACATCACCACCCCACATACCATACCATACCATTTATCTGTAAGAAACGTTCACTCTTATCCCAGTTACCGGAAAAAAAGACACGATGAAGAAACATAGTTGGACTTGGTGTATGGTCTTCTCAACCTCAAAATAAGAGAAGATTTTGCGTTCATCAGTTTCTTCCTTCAGCGATTTCCTACATAAGGCTCTACAAGTGGATGAATTACTGAACAAGTCACGCTTAGAGAGTGCACCTCAAGTAACCAAAGCCTCTAAAGACGTTCCCAAAAAGGTCCCATGTAAGTTTTGTGGCTACAGAGGACATTTGGCAGAGGTATGTAAAAAAAATTAGAACTTAATTGCAACAAGGAAAAACTTTGACGACAATTAAGTTCAATCAACCGCACGTAGAAGAGAAGCAGAACAAACCAGAGTCCGAGATCTCTTATTACGGATGCGGCAACCCTGGTTACTTCCGGAGCAACTGTCCGACATGCAGTAAGATAACAACTAAAACACCTGCAGAGGTAAATTTTTACTCAGTAAATACAGTTTTAAAATTAGGCCAGAATCCACCAACTATTACCGTTCGAATTTCGGGATTAGACGGACAAGCACAATCGACACAGCAGCTCGTACAAGCATCGCAGGAACAACATTTTATCAACATTTGGTTCAACAAAGAAGTTCGAGTCCTTAATCGCAGACGTTACACTTACTGATGGCTCTTGCAAGCAGCGAAACGTTCAGGCTTTAACTACAGATATTACGATGGGCAATAGGACCTTGCCCATAAATATCCTGGCCTTGCTGCCTTACGGCAAACTATAACCGTACATTACTGGGAATCGACTTTTGGGAACAATCAGGGATTATTCTTAATTTACCGTAAAGAGCATGGAGCTTTATAGATGCACCAGATGTACATTTCAACTGCGTGAATGAACAGGAATCCACTCCTCAATACATTGGTTCCATTGCACTGGATGTCAATCAGGTTGAGTCTACTCCAAAAAAAACAGTGTACTGAAAAGAAACATATCCAATCACCATTTCTGGCAGTGGCGTCTTCTCAGGGTGTGCAAGGTGTGCACTGCACACCCAGTCATCGCAGAAAAAATTCCTGCACCGAAAGTTGCATGCAAAAGTCATAATACCATTCTCATGTCGACATCATATTGACAATACCTTGCATAATGACAACAAAACTAAACAGCGTCGACGAAAAAGATTGCGCCAAGCCCAACTAACCATGGTGCTGGCGTTAGTTGTTGTATCGGTGCTGACGGTAGTTGTGTCGACCGCGTAAACCCACCAAACTTTCATGTACCATGTTCTGTGGTATTCAGAGCACATCACCCAAAACCCAACATGGGACATCGAAACAAGCAGCACTTGATCAAACATTGCTTTCGTATCCAAATAACATACACATGCAAATATCCAAGCTTTGATCGCTTCTTGTGTTTTAATACTGGGCTCGGTGCTGGCGGCTGCACAGCCCAATTAAACCCTGGGAAGCTTGCAAGTTCTGTATGTTTTTTCTATAAGCAGTTCAATTCATGCAGCGGGGACATTTTTCCCCACGTATTAGACTGCAAAAAGTCGACGCAAGCGCATAGCACAGTGTCCGCAAAATAATTGTTTTACTGCACTTTGCAGCGGGAGTTGACATTTGATTTGCCGGTAAAAAAACGTTAAAATTTCTTTAGTTTTGATCGTGGACGAGGAACAAGTAATTATTTTTTTCCTTCAAAATCAAGTGTGAAATGTAAAGTTGTATCTTTTGGCAGTTTCCAGATACGTACAAAGGCGATACGAGATCGTTAGTAGAGTACAGAAGGAAAAACTAAACGATAAGTACCTTATTTACATTAGTTTTCGACTGATTTGTTTTTGATTTGGGTTTAATCATTATAATGGAGTGTAATTGTGTTATTGAAGCCCTTTTGTCCACTCCCTTCAACCGGCTCGATTTTACAAAAAAAAAAGAAATAGTATTAAGCGGCCGCCCGATGCCAGTTCTTTCGGAGTTAACATCAAAATCTTCGTCTGCGGGGAAATCATATACTCGCCATTTTGATTGTCGTTATTATGACAATTCTTCCTGGCTAGCAGGTTGTAGGAAAATGAACAAATTGTATTGCTGGCCATGTATACTTTTTTCAGGTAGTGTTAAAACTATTTGGACCAGCGAAGGATATTCTGATTTGCATCATTTTTCGCAAGCTAAAACTAAACACGAAAAGTCCGAAAGTCATATAAGAAACTGTCTTTCCTTGAAATTGTTTGGTGAGATCCGAATTGAGTTACAGTTAGATCGTCTTACTGCTCAATCGATCACGAAGCACAACGAAGAGGTTTCTAGAAACAGAGCCATATTAACTCGCTTAATAGACTGTATATGTTTCCTCGCGGTGCAAAATTTAGCTTTCAGGGGTCATGAAGAGGGTGTATTGTCTTCAAATCGCGGTAATTTTAAAGAACTCTTAACATTACTTTCTGGATATGATGAATTGCTAGCGACACATAGGAGAACGTCTACTATTTTCCAGGGTACTTCGGCAACAATTCAAAATGAATTGATTGAATGTATCAGTAATGTTCTCACTAGGCACATTCATTCTGAAATATTGGACACACCATTTTTATCCGTGTTAATGGACGAGACATCCGATATTTCTTCGAAATCTCAGTTATCTGTTATGTTACGGTATACAACAAGCAGTGGAATTGCAGTAGAAAGGTTTTATTGTTTCCTTGATGTAAGTAGTGATCGCTCAGCCAAAGCAATTTCTGATCACATCCTCGAAATAATAAAAGTCCTTCGCTCAGAAACCAAGCTTGTAGCCCAAGCTTATGACGGAGCAGCGGTGATGGCTGGAACAGAAGGAGGGACTCAAGCATTAGTTCGCTCTGTTTGTCCTCATGCCAAATTTGTACACTGTACAGTACATGTGCTAAATCTAGTATTATCGCAGTCCGTAAGCTTTATTAAGGAGGCGAAAATGTTTTTCAACACACTTTCAGGACTTTCTTCATTTTTTAAACATTCAACAAAAAGGATCAATTTATTGGATAATATTGTCAAAAAAAGGTTACCATCAATCAGTAGCTCCAACTCGTTGGAATTTTACGTCAAGGCTGGTAAATACATGTTTCAACTTTCGAGAAGCATTAATCGAAGTTTTCAGTAGCATTGTTGAAATCCTCATGACTGGGATAGTAATACTACTATAATTGCCCGAGGTTTTTTACATTTCTTGCGATGTTTCGAAACAATCTTTCTACTGGAAATCTTTTCTCAAATTTTTTCTTTTACTGATATTCTTTTTGATATTCTCCAAAAGAAGTCGATAAATATAGAATATTGCATCAACTCTGTAAAAATGACAGAAGATAGCATTTCATTGATCAGGAAAAAATTTGACACAATTTATGAAATTGCTAAAGTAAAATCTGGTCCCCCTGAAAATAAGAGAAATGTTGATGCTAATATTTATTATAAACAAATTTTTAATGAGATAATAGATACGATTCTTACTCAAATGAGTTCAAGATACAAGTCTCTGGAAAAATTAAAATTTGTTCAACTGTTAGATTCTTCAAAATTCAATTTATACTGTCAGTCTTTTCCAAATGAAGCCTTCAACAATCTTAAAACGGAGTACAGTCATGTATTTGACCCAACAAAGTTAAAAAACGAGTTGTGTGTTATTTATGGTGCCGACGTGTATAAAATTAAAACAATAGATAAAATTTTACATCACATAATAGAACTACAATTGGAAGATATTTTTTCCGAAATAAAATTATTGGCTTCCTTAATTCTAACAATACCATCAACAACAGCTTCCGTTGAACGTCCATTTTCGGCACTAAAAAGAATTAAAAGTTATCTTAGAAGCAGCATGGGTCAAGGAAGATTAAGTAGCTTATCACTGTTAGGCATTGAAAGTGATTTACTAAAAAAAACTTAAATCGAACCCTATTTTCATTGAAAACGTTATCGAAAATTTCGCCGAAAAACAGAGAAGGATTCCGTTAAAATATAAATAATGAAAATAAACGAAATAAAACAATAATTCGAATAAAAATATTTGACATGCAATAGTAAATATTTATTGCCGTTATGACCTTCTCATGAAACTATCAACAAAGTCTATTTCGTTGGTACATACTGTATATAAATTTTTCCAAATATATGAATTATGTATTGAACACCCACCCAACTCAACCACAAGACGCCACTGATTTCTGGACTGGTACATGGTCATTAATCTGTCCCCCGAATTCAGTATCGAAGAAGATACTCAAGAAATCACGTCGTAACCCGAAAGACAGGACGAGCGATCTTGGTATTTTACAAAACTAGATACTCCACCAAAACGAACAATACCCTCAGCCGAGAATGATTACTCACCAAAACAAATATCAGCGATCTTCAGGGATTCCGTCCCATCGTCAGTTATTACGCCACCAAGAGATCCAAGGAAAAAGACAGTCATCACTAACATCCAACGCAACAAACAACCAATACATGTTCGAAATCAAGGCTATTGATATTTTTCTTCGCCCAGACGAAGTAACATCCCTTCAGGAACATGAGAAACTGAGTATAAATAATCTGTTACTTGACTATGCAGAGATATATGAAAATAAAAACGAAGTCACTCCTTATATCGAACATGATATTACTATTAAAGACACCAATCCAATATCCATCCGCCCCTGTTGTGCTAGTCCCGGAGAAAACTCGAGGAATACGTGTTTGCGGTAACTATCGGTAACTTAACTCAATAACAATTCCAGACATATATCCGTTACCACGTATTCTTCATGCATCTAGAGTCACTCCATTCATGTCAACACTAAGCCTGTGATCTAGTTACTGGCAAGTCAGAAGGAAAAGAGAGGACAAGGATAAAACATCATTTGTTACGCCATTTGGAATGTTTCGTTTCAAACCAATGCCATTTGGACTCAGAAATGCACCCGCAACCTTTCAACGACTGATGGATCGTTTCAGATCTACATTAAAACTGACATCTAGATGATCTTATTATAGTATAATATGTTCAACGTCATTTGCGGAACATTTAGAGGACCTTAGAAAAGTGTTCCTACGATTACAAGAATTTAAATTCAACGTAAACCGCGAAAAATACCGCTTTTGCGGTACTAGGTAAAATATCTAGGCAATGTCATAACTGTCACAGGCATCGCGGTTGATGATGAAAAATTTTATGCCATCATCAAACGAGAAGCTCAGAGGAACGTTAAACAATTAATATCGTTCTTGCAAACTTGTTCATGGTATAGGAGATATACAGGGTGTAACTAGTACTGAGGTTCAAACGAAAATGGGAGTTAGAGGAACTTGTCCTGAGTAGAAAATCGTTCTACACATACTCCCGTTTTTGCACCGTTAAGGATTTTAAGGACGAAGGATTTTCATCGTACCTGTGATCACTGTTTGATCTCTAACTTCTGCTGTACTTAGCGTAACGTAATAATTCTGGGCTCGTTGGAAAGGACACAAATTCTTCTTTCTAATTGCTATCAACTGTGTCAATCAGTGTTATACTTTTTGAGAAAAATTCATTTAAATGACACAAAAATAATAAAAAATTAAAAAAAATACAAAAAAGTCCTGTTTTCTCCAAGAAGGACCTGATTAACCACCAAATTTTATTACATTTTCGGAAAGCCCATAAAATTTCACTATACGTTTGATAACAGAATTTCTAAAAGCATCAATTATGTTGAAACTCACTTACATTTCATTGTCTTCCTTCATACTTTAAATAGTAATAAATGTGCAATAAAAATACTTCAGTACTACCGACAAATTAAACAGATTCTTGGACGAGGCCCACTTTATGGCACTGACTTTTAAATATTTAATTTTTATGCGATATGTATTTTTACCTATTACTTCCAAAATGTTAATCGTAACTCATACATATGTATGCAGCTTTTGTAGGTAATAATACGGCTCATAAAAAAATAAAATTAAAATGACATTTTTATAATGGGGTTTTCTGTGAAAAACTACATTGATCACAGAATTTTTAAGGTTGACGTAGCAAAAATCTGTGTTTTCGAGTAAATATCTCAAGATTGGGTGCAGTTACAATTTAGACTGTTACATCAAATGAAAGGTAATTCGATTGCCTAAAAAACGAGTTATAACACTTTGCCTTGTGATTATTCGTTTTCAAGATTTAACGTTTTAAGTGAGTGAGGGTACCGGTCAAAAACACTTTTCTTAACCACCCTGTATCCAGTGGCGGATCCAGACTTTGCTGTTGGGGGGGGGGGCGGAAATTTTTTTGATTTGACTATTTTGTTTGATCAAGTTCTGTGTGAATTTAGCTACATAGACTGCACTTAGCAAAAACGGGATCATATTGTTTTCATCTTATTATGGGTCATTCCATCAAGAATCGCCAAAGTTGTGACCTTACCATTTCCGATTCTTTTGAAAATGTTTGTACTTGAAGAACTAGTGAAAAAAATAATTGAAATTCAAGTTTTTGTTTCTATCTCATTTTTTAACTAACAAAAACAACAACAATCTTTAAAATAAGCCCTACTTTATTATTCCAGGATAAAAATTACCAGAGATATGAATTTTCAAAGATGACTCGGACATCTTTTTTGGGAAATCTTTATCATACTATAACTAACAAAAAAAATGAGATAGAAACAAAAATTTGAAATCATATTTTTTTTTCACTAATTCTTTGAGTACACAAATTTTCAAAAGAATCGACGATGATAAGGTCACACTTTTGGCGATTCTTGATTAAATGACCCTCTTTCTATAAAATAATTGAGAACCACTATAATGTTCTTCGATTTTTTTTACCCCGATCCCATTGAGATCCCAAGTTAATTTTTTGGTATGTTTTGAAAAACGATATAACCTACAAAGTGTTAAAAAATAAAAAAAAACCGTTTTGAGATATTCAAGGATAAAGGACAAAATCATTATACTTGAAAAAATTTTCGAGAATAATTTTTATGGCGACAACCTTCCCCTTTAAAATAAGCCATATTTTATTATTCCAGGATAAAAATTACCAGAGATATTCATTTTCAAAGAGGACTCGGACACCATTTTTGCGAAAACTTTAACATACTATAACTAACAAAAAAATGAGATAGAAACAAAAAATTGAATTTCAGTTATTTTTTTCCCTAGTTCTTTAAGTACAAAAATTTTCAAAAGAATCGGAGATGGCAAGGTCACAAATTTCGTCATTCTTGGCGGTTCTTGATGGAATGACCCTATTACCTACGCAATATGTTGTCTTGTAGTCTTTTTATCATGGTGCGTTTACACTCACCCTTGAAGCTCACCTCGAAGGGAGCCTCTACCCCCATCAGGCCATTGCAAACCGGTTTTCGTCGGCTGTGTTCTTTGCTGTGTTGAAAGCAATTTACACTCAACATGCCTTTGCGGCGCAACTTGCCTATAAGTGCGAAACGACAGAAATACGATGAGCTGCGAATTGTGTGGTACCACAGTTCATTGTATCTGTGTACACATATGGAAGCGTGCGTCGGAGAAAAAGTTGAAGAATGTTAGACTCTTGCGACTGCATGAGCCATCTGATTGGTTTATGGTGGGGATAGAGGCGCGCCTCGAACGTTGGGTGTATGGTAAATCCACCATCATAGTTCTGTTCCGTGCTTTGCATTGCACCGCAGAACTACAGTAAATGCTAATTACAGTCCACATTGCAGTGGAGTAAAAAAAATCGGAGAACGATTGAAGTATGTATGTTTAGAAAATTCGGAATTGCTCTTGGGGGGGGGGGGGCAGCCGCGCCCTCCGCCCCCCCCCTGTATCCGCCAATGGCTTGCCTTAACTTGAATCTGTTACTGATCGTCATCTTGTCTGTCTTCGCCTGATCTGCGCTGTCGGCGGTTGCTTTGATCAGTTCGTCTGCTCTGCTTGACTGGTCTCTGCCTTGCTCTGCACTGCTCTGTTGGGCTAGTCTCTGCTCTGCTCTGCTTGGCTCGTCTCTGCTTGGCTCAGCTCTGCTCTGCTTGGCTCAGCTCTGCTTGTCTCTGCTCTGCTGGGCTAGTCTCTGCTCTGCTCTGCTTACTCAGCTCTGCTGAGCTCTTCTGCTTGGCTTTGCTTTACTGTGCTAGTCTTCGCTCTGCTGGGCTAGTCTCTGCTCTGCTTGGCTAGTCTCTGCTCTGCTTCGCTTAGCTCTGTTCTGCTCTGCTTGGCTCGTCTTCTGCTTGGCTCAACTCCACTCTGTTTGGCTCAGTTCTCCTCTGCTTAAACATGAACTAGCCGATATCAAACCTTCAAAGGGGAATTATAAATATACAACCTTATCCAGCTTGTGAACCGATTAGAGACGGTTGTCCTCTCAGTGCGTAGTCCTCTCCCACATAGGTCGAATCGGTCGAGCTCAGCGGTCAAAGTTGCTATAAGGGGAATTATAAATCCACAACACGACTGACTGCTGCCGACAGGCCCCCTTCTATTCGCTCGTTAGCCCTTTAATAGAGACTGGTACAAACACCAACTGCGAATCATAACAAAGTTAAATTCTTTGTTTTTCGTGTTATTCATTGCTGGTGCTTATTTATTCTGTGTTTGTTCTAAGTTTTAAAATTCAATTCAGTTTTACATGGTTTAATTCAATCTTTGGACTCGTAAATTATTATGGTCGTTTTTTCATGAGCTTAAGTGAAAATTGGTCGAAGGATTGCGAAAAATCTTTTCCGAAATTAAAAGAAAAAATACAATGAGATCGCGTGTTAGCCCACTATTCCAAAGACTTACCACTGTGTTTGGCTAGGGATGCTTCTTTAATTGGGGTTCGAGCGGTATTATCGCTTGCGTTCCCTGATGGGTCTGAACGACCAACACAGTTTGCATCCCAATCACTATCTTCAACGCAAAGAAGATGGTCGCAAATTGACAAAGAAGCTTATGCAATAATTTATAGAGTAAAAAAATTTTACCAATACTTATACAGGCGTCAATTATAAAATAATTATATAAAATACCGACCACCCTTGATTCAGATTTTGTTCACCTAGTAAGGCTTTACCGCATATGTCTGCTACTCGGATGCAACACTATGCTATATTTTTACAGGGTTTTAACCATAGAGTAAGTACTAATAGAGGCTGTGGATAAGGTGGAGGAAAGGAGGGAGGGAGCATCAGCAACTGCTTACAAAAGGAAGTTGAAACTTAGAATTTATGTAGATTTTTGATTGTCGTGGCATTTGAAAAAAAATTATATACATATTGTAAAAAGAAATTGCTCAGGCCCGAAAAGTATATAACGCAAAGAACTGAGCCACAGATAAAAAAAGTTATTTATTATTTTTTGTTCAGCTATGACCAAAAACTGCAAAAACGCTTGTCCGTTCGTTCGTTGGCAGGATAGATCAGGAGCACGTGATAGTGACATTTTTTCACGATCAAATACGATTTGTAAGACTAAGTTCGTTAAGGGGTGATATCAAACCACTCCTTCCGGTAGCTCTTATACCAGAGTCCTTAAAACACGTATTCACGATTCTTTAAGTTAGGCACTTAACATTATGCACACATTAATGTTTCAATATTTGCATTTAAAAAATAGAATATCAGGCAAATCGAAAGTTACAGAATTCGCTACAACAGGATACAGGAAGTCAAAATTTTGAAGTAAATTCAAAGGTTTTTTTTTAAAGAATAGTAAAATAAGAAATGATAATGACGAACACAAACAAAATACGTAGGCATATACTAATAATGTATGAATTTACGAGTATAATAATAAAAGGTTGGTGAAGAGCAAAATTAATGAGATATCCATACATGTATTATATTTTTTTTATTTATATTTAATAATATCTTAAATAATATAATAATAAAAATGAACTAATATAGGTAGTTGGATATATTGATGAAAATACGTGTAATTTTTAAAGAACAAGTTCACAAAAATCGAAAAAATATGATTTATACCGCATTAAATATTATACAATTACTATTAACAATATTATACATACATATACTATTATATTACAGATGAATGGGGAAAAAAGGGTGACATTATTATAAACTTATAATATACAAAATTATTAAATCAAGTTGTGTTTCTTGCAAATAAATTAGAAAGACCAATGACCAGCATGTACATAAATATAATAATGTGCTAATATACATAAATTGCAAATGTATTAATAGATTAGTGTTTTTATATTAATAAAAGGTTAATGAAGCACATTATGAATGACATATAGATATTAATATTTACTTAAATAATACAATAATAAAAATGAAATAATATAGTTAATAGGTTAAATTGATGAAAATACATCTAATTTAAAAAAAAAAACAAGTTCCAAAAGCCATTAAGTGGTACAAAAAACATGCTCTATTTATTCCGCAACAATGCGGTTGTCCCATTGCAAAACCTAGCAAATGTTTTTTAGAAAATTTTCCTATTAGTCAGCCCTCAATATGTTTGAGTTCTCCCAGGTTTTCTTGGAGAACCCCTATACAGGGTGTTTGGCACTCCGTGTGCCACCTTGTAAGGGGTTATTCCTTGATATATTTGGAGAAAAAAATTGTTCTACAGGGTGGGTAAATTTTCAAGATTAGTGGAGATACAGGGTGGTTAAGAAAAGTGTTTTTGACCGGTACCCTCACTCACTTAAAACGTTAAATCTTGAAAACGAATAATCACAAGGCACAGTGTTATAACTCGTTTTTTAGGCAATCGAATTACCTTTCATTTGATGTAACAGTCTAAATTGTAACTGTACCCAATCTTGAGATATTTACTCGAAAACACAGATTTTTGCTACGTCAACCCTAAAAATTCTGTGATCAATGTAGTTTTTCACAGAAAACCCCATTATAAAAATGTCATTTTAATTTAATTTTTTTATGAGCCGTATTATTACCTACAAAAGCTGCATACATATGTATGAGTTACGATTAACATTTTGGAAGTAACAGGTAAAAATACATATCGCATAAAAATTAAATATTTAAAAGTCAGTGCCAGTGGGCCTCGTCCAAGAATCTGTTTAATTTGTCGGTAGTACTGAAGTATTTTTATTGCACATTTATTACTATTTAAAGTATGAAGGAAAACAATGAAATGTAAGTGAGTTTCAACATAATTGATGCTTTTACCTGGACGTGGTAGATACTACTGGAGGCGGTACTATGCCTTTTTTAATAGGGTGTCTTACAAAATAAAAACCCTATAAAAGCAAAACTACCTTCATATTTTTATCAATTTTAGTTACGTTGCTAAGAGAAGAAGGTGTCAGTAGAATTTAAAAAATTATTTCAAAATGCCTGAGTACTCCAATGAAGAATATGCTGACATGATGTTAATTTATGGAGAGTGTGACCAAAATACACGAGCCGCGCGAAGGCTTTACCACCAGAGACATCTTCATCGACGGACACCTAGCAGGAGAGTATTTCAAGACGTTTACAGGAGAATTAGGGAAACTGGCAGCGTTAGAACAAGGAGAGTAAATGCAAATCCTGCGCCTATAATCGCTGTTCAGATTGATGAAAGAATACTGCAAGCAGTGCAAAATGATCCATCGATCAGTATCCGACGCTTGGCATTGCAGTTTAACATATCTACTTGGAAGGTTTGGAGTATTTTAAAAGTAGAACGCTTCCATGCCTACCATCACAGACCAGTACAGGAGCTGCTACCCGTTAATTTCCCCAAACGGATGGAGTTTTGCAATTGGCTCCTTGAACGATAAATAGATGACGAGAATTTTTTCAACAATATTCTGTGGACGGATGAGTCCCAATTTACCAGAGACGGTATCACAAACTTCCACAACCTACATACGTGGGCTGAGAGCAATCCAAACACAAGAAGAGCGGCATCATTTCAGCACAGATTCAGCGTCAATTTATGGGCAGGTGTGATTGGTGACGATTTACTTGGACCTATTAGGCTTCCGCCTACTCTAAATAGCTCCAATTACTTACAGTTTTTATCAAATGATCTACAGGTCTTGTTGGATGATATTTTACTGGTTCGATTGGCTTCCATGTGTTACCAACACGATGGTGCTCCTGCTCATTACGGCCGACAGATCACAGATTGGTTAAATTCCAATTATAGCAATCGCTGGATCGGTAGAAATGAACAGATACACTGGCCTGCAAGATCTCCTGATCTTACTATTATGGATTTCTTTGTATGGAGACGGATGAAGGACCTTGTCTACGCAACGCCAGTAGAAACATTGGAAGATCTAAATATCAGGATCGATGCGGCAGCAATAGAAGTAACGCAGCAGTTGAGGAATATGAATACCAAGAGAACACTCGCCAAACGAGCTTTAGCGTGCATTCAAAATGAAGGTGGCCATTTTGAACATTTATTATAATAAAAATATTTGAAATGAAAACCATTATTAAATTCTTTCAATTCAAGCAAGTAGCGTAGATCAACATGTACATGCACTGATTTTTTAAATATTTAATTTTTATGCGATATGTATTTTTACCTATTACTTCCAAAATGTTAATCGTAACTCATACATATGTATGCAGCTTTTGTAGGTAATAATACGGCTCATAAAAAAATAAAATTAAAATGACATTTTTATAATGGGGTTTTCTGAGAAAAACTACATTGACCACAGAATTTTAAGGGTTCACGTGGCAAAAATTTGTGTTTTCGAGTAAATATCTCAAGATTGGGTACAGTTACAATTTAGACTGTTACATCAAATGAAAGGTTAATTCGATTGCCTAAAAAACGAGTTATAACACTTTGCCTTGTGATTGTTCGTTTTCAAGATTTAACGTTTTAAGTGAGTGAGGGTACCGGTCAAAAACACTTTTCTTAACCACCCTGTATCTCCACTATTCTTGAAAATTTACCCACCCTGTAGAACAATTTTTTTTCTCCAAATATATCAAGGAATAACCCCTTACAAGGTGGCACACGGAGTACCAAACACCCTGTATATCGGATTGTTACCATTTTTTTTTTCGACAATAGTTTCAGAACAGATTTAGTATTTTTGTTGCAAGACTTGGAAGTGGAATCTATATAATTCGAGTTATATTCTTTGAATGCATTAGAGGCCTTTCTTTTGGTGTCCATCATTTTTCTTTCCAAATTTTATTTTGTTTTTTCAATGCGACTTGTTCTTTTTTGTCAGTCTATACTGAATATAAAATTTTATATTTTTCGCAATTTGAGCAAGAAGCTTTGATTTCGCCACAAGAACTCCTGCGTATTTGCTGAAATGGAGTTCCACAGCGAATTTGTGGTAGATTTGTAGTTTCATAACTATTTTCTTCCTCTACTTGAATGCCTTTTCGATTTCTTCTTTTATAAAATGAAAGCCGATTTTATGTTGGCAACGTATTTGCATATAACCGGTACTGTCCAGGAAATGAATGATTAAAATGATTTTCGTACATGTGAAATCGTTTCGCGAGATTATCTTCATTAAAAGAGCAAAGGTCAATCCATTTTTTTCGTTTCTCTTTATTTTTGGTACTATAAAAATGTAGTTCCGGGTTGTCATCTTTTGCAATATTGCAAGTGAGAACCGCACATTTGATACCTGTAGCTCAGTTCTGTAATTTTCAGTGAGAAATGAATCAGCTACCAACCCATCTGAAAAGAGAGAAAAGTTTTTTAAGGATATTTTTGTTAACGGACAAAATCGTCTTACTCCTTAGGGTAGCCGTCGTACAAAAAGTCCTTAAGAGACGTCTTCAAGAATATTGGCTAATAGCTTCGGAACGCCTTCAGCTACGACTTTAAAATTTTGAATACGTTGGTTTTCCAATAGTTGCAGTTAAAGGTTAGAAGATGAAAAAATTCTCATGAGTCCTTCGAGTAGCGAACTAGCAGCTTTAGCGGAGCGTCTCAAAGTTACTGTGCTCTGGGACCCGGGGCATAGAGATATAGTGGGAAATGAGCGGACTGATGAACTGGCCAGGAAGGGCTATGCTACGCTGCTCGGCTCTTCCTGGCTCTATTGCAGAACTAGTTCACGTTCATTTAGGAGTTGTCAAGGGGGACATACTCTCCCACTTCCAATCAGCGGCTAACTCCAAATGGAAAAACCTAACCACCTGCGCCATATCTAGGAAGATGTGGCCATCTGTGGGCATTCCATTCAATGTACACTGTCGCAGCTGCCAGGACACTAATGAGTGAGAGTCGCTCGTTCATTTCCTTTGGAAATGTCTGGCTTTAGCTAGAGTCCGAAAGCGAGCACTACGCAAACCCTTCTACGGGGACCTGAGTGAGATTTCAAGGAAGAAAATTGGAGAGTTCTTACTCTTCCTAAACAGTGCAGGATGGATATAAAGGATCGATCTTTTCTCACATACATCTATTAAATTCCGCAGTCACAACAACCCCTAACATCTGGGTTTAATACGAGTTTGTGGTTCCAAAACGGCCATTGGGCTAATTGAGCTCTGTCTAGAGGATTGGGCTGCCACTTACAACATGTCCTTACTCAATTTACGAAACTCAAGAAATCATTTAGCCACGAAATTGAAATTTTGTACAAATATGTATTTTTACCTATTACTTCCAAAATGTTAATCGTAACTCATACATATGTATGCAGCTTTTGTAGGTAATAATACGGCTCATAAAAAAATAAAATTAAAATGACATTTTTATAATGGGGTTTTCTGAGAAAAACTACATTGATCACTGAATTTTAAGGGTTCACGTGGCAAAAATTTGTGTTTTCGAGTAAATATCTCAAGATTGGGTACAGTTACAATTTAGACTGTTACATCAAATGAAAGGTTAATTCGATTGCCTAAAAAACGAGTTATAACACGTTGCCTTGTGATTATTCGTTTTCAAGATATAACGTTTTAAGTGAGTAAGGGTACCGGTCAAAAACACTTTTCTTAACCACCCTGTATCTCCACTGTTATTGAAAATTGACCCACCCTGTGGAACAATTTTTTTCTCCAAATATATCAAGGAATAACCCCTTACAAGGTGGCACACGGAGTACCAAACACCCTGTATATCGGATTGTTACCATTTTTTTTTCGACAATAGTTTCAGAACAGATTTAGTATTTTTGTTGCAAGACTTGGAAGTGGAATCTATATAATTCGAGTTATATTCTTTGAATGCATTAGAGGCCTTTCTTTTGGTGTCCATCATTTTTCTTTCCAAATTTTATTTTGTTTTTTCAATGCGACTTGTTCTTTTTTGTCAGTCTATACTGAATATAAAATTTTATATTTTTCGCAATTTGAGCAAGAAGCTTTGATTTCGCCACAAGAACTCCTGCGTATTTGCTGAAATGGAGTTCCACAGCGAATTTGTGGTAGATTTGTAGTTTCATAACTATTTTCTTCCTCTACTTGAATGCCTTTTCGATTTCTTCTTTTATAAAATGAAAGCCGATTTTATGTTGGCAACGTATTTGTATATAACCGGTACTGTCCAGGAAATGAATGATTAAAATGATTTTCGTACATGTGAAATCGTTTCGCGAGATTATCTTCATTAAAAGAACAAAGGTCAATCCATTTTTTTCGTTTCTCTTTATTTTTGGTACTATAAAAATGTAGTTCCGGGTTGTCATCTTTTGCAATATTGCAAGTGAGAACCGCACATTTGATACCTGTAGCTCAGTTCTGTAATTTTCAGTGAGAAATGAATCAGCTACCAACCCATCTGAAAAGAGAGAAAAGTTTTTTAAGGATATTTTCGTTAACGGACAAAATCGTCTTACTCCTTAGGGTAGCCGTCGTACAAAAAGTCCTTAAGAGACGTCTTCAAGAATATTGGCTAATAGCTTCGGAACGCCTTCAGCTACGACTTTAAAATTTTGAATACGTTGGTTTTCCAATAGTTGCAGTTAAAGGTTAGAAGATGAAAAAATTCTCATGAGTCCTTCGAGTAGCGAACTAGCAGCTTTAGCGGAGCGTCTCAAAGTTACTGTGCTCTGGGACCCGGGGCATAGAGATATAGTGGGAAATGAGCGGACTGATGAACTGGCCAGGAAGGGCTATGCTACACTGCTCGGCTCTTCCTGGCTCTATTGCAGAACTAGTTCACGTTCATTTAGGAGTTGTCAAGGGGGACATACTCTCCCACTTCCAAACAGCGGCTAACTCCAAATGGAAAAACCTAACCACCTGCGCCATATCTAGGAAGATGTGGCCATCTGTGGGCATTCCATTCAATGTACACTGTCGCAGCTGCCAGGACACTAATGAGTGAGAGTCGCTCGTTCATTTCCTTTGGAAATGTCTGGCTTTAGCTAGAGTCCGAAAGCGAGCACTACGCAAACCCTTCTACGGGGACCTGAGTGAGATTTCAAGGAAGAAAATTGGAGAGTTCTTACTCTACCTAAACAGTGCAGGATGGATATAAAGGATCGATCTTTTCTCACATACATCTATTAAATTCCGCAGTCACAACAACCCCTAACATCTGGGTTTAATACGAGTTTGTGGTTCCAAAACGGCCATTGGGCTAATTGAGCTCTGTCTAGAGGATTGGGCTGCCACTTACAACATGTCCTTACTCAATTTACGAAACTCAAGAAATCATTTAGCCACGAAATTGAAATTTTGTACAAATAACTTCTGAAAATAAAAATTATGTTCGAGTGCTTTAGTTAGCAAAATTCTTATACTCCTTAGGGTAGTTGCTATAGAAGAAGACCTTAAAACACGTGTTCAAGAATATTGGACGCTAACTTCAGAATGCTTTAAACTACGACTTCGAAATTCTGAGTGTATGTATTTTCCAACAGTTCGAGCTAAAGATAGTATAGTTGCCATACAAATATCTTGTAAAAATGGTTTCAATCATTCAGTCACGAATTTGGAATTTTATTCAAATAAGTTTTGAGTAAAAACAAATTTCGAGTTTAATAGTCAGCGAAATCCTTTTCCTCCTTCCGGTTGCTTCCACACAAAAATTCTTAAGACACGCGTTCAACAATATTTTTCGATAACTTTTGAATACTTCAGGCTAAGAATTTGGTACAAAATCGAGTGAGTCCTCCCTCCACCTCCCATGACAATTTTTTCTTTCACTGAAGGTATTCAATTCTTTACTTTCGAGTAGCAAGCAGACGAGAGTCCTTAATAAAGGACAAACTACATGCATACTTTGTTATAAGTAATCAGTATTTGATGAATTTGAATAATAAATAAATAAATACTCTGTACTCTACTTTATCCTCAACAATATATAAATCAAAGTTTAGTATTTCATCTAGAGTATCATACGATTGGCTTGCAGATGGTCGTGACTACAGTATATTTTTTTGTTGCTACGTTATATTTTGCACTCATTTTTCAGCTGTTGTTATTTTCACTAGCTGCAAACTGCATGAAAATTGGTTCACTAAGTATGTGAGTATGTGAGAACCAACTCGCAATATGATAGAGTACTTTTAGCGATCTATAAGTCTATTAAGCACTTTAAACACATGGTAGAAGGAAGAACTTTTACAATCCTAACGGATCATAAGCCGTTGATATTCGCATTTAGACAAAAATCAGAAAAGGCATCGCCTAGACAATTTCGCCATTTAGACTACATATCGCAATTCTCAATCGACATAAAGCACATCGAGGGAAAAAACAACATTGTAGCAGATATGTTATCTCCTTTGGAATCGATATCCATACCCGCTACTTTAGATAACGAGAAGTTTCACCAAGAACAATTACAACATCAGGAACTGAAAATTCTTCTAGATCATCTTTCCAGAGATTCTCTGAAGTTATCAAGAATTACAATTCCTAACACGGACACACAATTTTACATCGATATTTCAATTAAACCGGCGAGACTCTTCGTTCCTAACATAATGCGGGAACAAATATTTAACCAAATTCAAACCTGGCTCACCAGGGTATTAGTAAAACGACAATCAGTCACACAATTTTTTATCCTGCTAGGGGTCTATTAAACCTACTTCTGGTAAACATTTTAAGCATCTATCTTACACTGTTCTTGAGATATGAGACGTGATTTTTTTGAACAATTCTTATCCCTTCCACTTTCATGATCCACCGTCCCCTTAAAAAATTTTACTTTCATCAAACTTCATTTGTCAACCTTTATGCACAAACCGAATTTTATTTGTCTAGTGCAATTAGTTCGTGAGATATCGTAATCTAAAGTTTTTTACCCCCCACCACCATACGCCACTGCGCCCACTCAAAAATTTATTTCTGATCTATTCTTCTAGTATACCTATAGATATCCATTTAGTTTCAGTTTTGTGACTTTAACCGGTTAGGAGATATGGATTTTAGAATGTGTCGATCTCGCCTTTTTTGCGTTTCGGACGCCTTATTCCCCCCCCCCCCCACTACCACATCCCTTTACCCATATCGGCAATTTTTTTGCAAATGGGTCCACTACCGAAACTCTATATAAATTCCAAATTTCAGCCTCCCAGCATAAGCGGTTGCTGAGATCTAGAAACCAAAATTGTACGTCTAAAACGCTTTCATTACTTCCCCCATCACACCCTCACCCTTCAAAATGTGGTCACTTCAAGGGGCCTACCCAGTCTATTCAAAAAAAAAATTTCAATTTAATAGCTCAAAGGGTTTGGGAGCTACGAGCCTTCAAACGATTATGGGTACAGCGGTCGACGTAAGGCGTACGGCGGATGGACGGACTGAATTTTTTTTTCTTTTTTCATGTCTCATGAACTCATGAACGTCATGAAACGTGAAAAAAAAATTTTTCATAGTAGCAAATTTTTTTTTTTAAAAAATCGATAACAATACTATATTATTGAAATAATAAAGTAAAACGGCATTGAAGTGTCACAACGGAAATTGGACAGAAACACTTCCAACTGTCCTATTAGGTCTTTGGTCTGTCCTTACAACCAGCAACACAACGGCAGCTGAATTCTTATATGGAACAACTTTACGATTGCCATGTGAATTCTTCGAATATGTAATAGTAATGTCTATTGTGATCCATCGAGTTTCGTCGGTACACTTAGAAAGACAATGAAGAAGTTAAAACTAATACCCACCAATTACCACAATCGGACCAACGTTTTCATACATCCAACGCTTATAAAGTCAACACATGTTTTCGTAAGAAGGAATGCCATAAAAAAAACCGTTACAAGCTCCTTACGACGGCCTGTATAAAGTCTTGTCAAAAACCAATAAATACTTTAACATTGAAATTAATAATACAACTAAAAATATTTCTATCGACAGGTTGAAGCCAATGTTTTCGGAAAAACCTGTAGATGAAGCCGAGAACAACCCGCCGTCTTCTAGATATCCTCCAGTTTCAACAAATTTCATTACGAAATTTGGACGAACGGTAAAACAACCTGTACGTTTTGCATCACAACGTTTACACTGAAAGGGGAGCACTGTAGCGACGCTAAATATCATTCAATTGAACTAAGAAATATCATTCAATTTAACCAAGAAATATCATTCACTTTAACTAAGAAATATCATTCATTTGAACTAAGAAATATCATTCAATTTAAATAAGAAATATCGTTATTAAATTTAACACATCTGACAACACCGTTTTGTACGCTTTACATTTTTAATTATTGAACTACAACCGTTATTACTTTATATAAATCAAACCAAAAATAAATTTGCTACATTGTTAATTTTATTGTGAAACAAGTAGTTTCTAAGAATGGAATTTTTCATGGTAAGCTACCATAGAAGCAAATTTAATTAAATGTTAGTTGTTCGCCGGCGTCAGTAGGGTTTCTGGTGTGAAACCCAAACACGAAATCCCCGACTGTTGATTAATCGCTGTCCTTGAGGACATGACAGTTGGAAAACCTTCACTGGATAGGCCAGTTTTATAAGATTGTGCTGGACTAGGTCCGAAGGAGCTGTTTCGTCATCAGAGGGCATAGACTCGTCAGAGGGTGTATCATGCCTACTGTCCGAAACACCCTTACAGCTGGTGGAATTGCTGAAGATAATTTCTATATAGCGATCTCGAAATTTACAATCTGCGACGTATAAACTTAGCTAAATTCTTGCCATCGCAATCTTATACTAAAGGAAGGTGGCGCTAAAAATCACCTAATATTTCAACCAATTTGGTGGAATTTTTGGTTGTACGCCAGGATATATAAAGGTAAACGTTAAGAGCGCTACATCAAGCAAATTTGATTAAATGTTAGTTGTTTTCCGGCGTCAGTAGGGTTTCTGGTGTCCTTAAGAACAGCGATTAATCAACAGTCGGGAATTTCGTGTTGGGGTTTCTTAAAATTAGCGAAAAAAAATAAAATTAATGTTGGCGGGTTTCGATGCACCTTCCTTTAGTATAAGATTGCGATGGCAAGAATTTAGCTAAGTTTATACGTCGCAGATTGTAAATTTGATTTCGAGATCGCTATATAGAAATTATCTTCAGCAATTCCACCAGCTGTAAGGGTGTTTCGGACAGTAGGCATGATACACCCTCTGACGAGTCTATGCCCTCCGATGACGAAACAGCTCCTTCGGACCTAGTCCAGCACTATCTTATAAAACTGGCCTATCCAGTGAAGGTTGTTGCGAGTCGCGTCCTAGTGCGTGGCGGAAAGAGGAAATTATCCAACCTTAATGAATTAAAAAAAAAAATATAAAAACAATATGAATTGCAGTCTCTTTCTTGCGTAGTTTTTTTCTTTTCTTCTTCCTCTTCTTTTCTCGCTACAGTCAAGGGAATCTAACTATTATATATTATATTTTCTCATTTATTGATATTTGTATAACGTACCAGAGCTTAAAAGAAAAAACCATAAATAAACATGTAAAAACTCAACGAAAGACATTTTGAAAGACCCGGGCTCAACCTTCGCGCCGTACAGTGGCGAGATTCGAAAACGCGCCAATGTTTGTTCCCGCGTAAAGCACCAAGGGAAAAAACCGTTTTTTTTCACAAGGGGAAAAAGGCGGAAAAATCAGGAGGAAGAAAAGAAACACGGGAGATTCGATTGGGAGAACGAGGTGAAGCAGGTTGTGCGCTGTGCGAAAAAACGAAAAAAATTACTTTAAAATATAATACGCAACATTAAATATAGTACATTAAAAAAATAAAAAAATACATTAAGTGGACAAGAATCAAAAGTTACGGGTGTGAAGTGGTGCACCACAGAGAAAAAAAATCAGTGCAACGAAATATAAAAGTTAATAACCTAATAAACTAATCAAGTAATTGAAGTGCGGAACAATAAATGAAAATCAAACTAAAGTTACAAAAAACTCACGACTTAAACACCGGTGCCGCAACCCCTGTAGCCTGCAACGACGATAGTGGCCCCAAGGAACAAAAAGGCCTCCCGACATTCGGATCAATACGGGCGCAGCATCAAGCCCCAGCGTAAAATAATTCACCATTTCATATTTAAACCATTTATCGATCAAAGTAATTTCTTTTCGCGAGCCTAATAATAATTACATCTCATTAAGTTAAATTTACGTTATTTTATTTATTTTATTTGTATTTCATATTTTGGTTTCAGCATTAGGATTACCAGGACTGTAGATGTCGGTTTTTTTTTTTTTTTCTTTTTAGTTAATAATTTTCAGATGGAGTAGTGACGCTCCGTGAGCATGCCAGGGGCTTCCACAACATGTAGCCACTTTCGTTGAATTCCTTTTCACCTTCCAACCAGCTCATTCTTAATTTCATTAATTTCAGCACATACAAGGAGGAGTGCTCTTCGGGTCCAAATTCACCCCCCCCCCACGCTCCTGATTAGCCGGCAGAAATGTGCTGTACTGATCCGAAGAGCCTCCTTATAAATCTGGAGCCCTACCGAGGCTGCTTAGTGGCCGAAAAGGTAGTTTCGCTACAGTTGGCGCCCAAATTACGGAATTTTTCACTTTTCTCGTTAACCGTTTTTTTTCATGATTTTGCATAAGTCACGTATATGGCTTTTCGTATCGATCGGTCAATCAACTTTTACGGTTGATAGGCAAATTTCGCGTACAGCTCAATCGGTAGTGCGGTATCTGGTTATAGTGTGCGTGAAGTGGCGCTATAGCTAGTGAGTTTCGTTCTATTTGAATTTTCGAATTATACTAATACATTGGTATGTCAATTTAGTATTGCGATTGTTTTTTTTAAAAAAGAAACAATTTCCTTTCATATGAAAAAAAATCTATGGTTTTGACCTAGTTATTATTTAAATTCGTTTCTACGAATTATAAAAATTATTAAAAATTGTGTTCTGATGCTAAGCTTTGGTTCGCGACCATGGAGATTGGCACCATAGACACAATACTACATTTGTAAGGTTTTGTTTCACATCACATTTCAATCAAAAGTTTAATTTTTTTTTAGTTTCTTTTTATTTTTTTTTAATTCATTTAATAACCCTTAAATACTAATTACAAGCCTTTAATACCGTGAGGCTGAACGATTTAGTGGCGAACAAGGTCGTGGGAAACAGTACGTGAGCTATGCTAATGTTTTTTTTTTTTCGTTAAATTCACTATTACCCGCTGATTATTTTCATTTGTGTCGCGTCGTAAATTTTGTTGTTGGAGGTCCAGTGCATCTTCTATGCAAAGCCAATTTGGAGCTTTTCACTGGTAATAATTAACAATACCTCTCGGTAGTTTTACTAAAAAGTGACATTCGCATCGAGTAGCCGCCATACGCGTCGATGTCTTCATCTCCAGATTGCCGATGTTTGTGATGTCGCTGTTTAGTACCGCGATTAAATCCATGATTTGGTCTCTCGCGAAATTTAATCCGGACCGGTTCCGTCGACAAGAAAGTTTGAATTTTTGTCTCTCGAAAAATTTCGTCAGCTACAGGGATCAAATCAAAGTGATGCTCGTTATTCTTTTTTTTTAAAGTTTAAACATGAATTAAATTGATCAACCTACATCCCATCCAATTATTTTCCTTCCGTCTCCTATTATTATTATTTTTTTTTCTATTTACTACAATTGAGTTGGTAGGAAAGGTTAAGGTTGCTAGTTGTTGGTGGCCCCAGGCATGCTGTTCTCGTTTTGCGATTAATTTTACATTTAAGGTTTATATTTATATTTGGTTTTTTTTAGGTTCGACTTGAACAATCATTAAGCAATTCATGTTGTTTTTGTATATCATCAAAGGTACATAGTACTAATTACTAAATCTCATATACGTATATTATTTTTTGGATTTTACTTGAGTACTCGTATATTTTGGATTTATTTATTTACATATATATTTTTTTTTATTTTTATTTCTTATTTTTATTTTTATTTTTCCTCTTTCTTCGACATTGAATTTATTTTTTTTTGATTTAATATGGCAATGAAAATTGAACATTTGAAACCAGATGAGTTCCAGGCGGAATGCACGATTCGCGGCATTTGTGGGAGACCATCAAGGCAATATGAAGAGTTGCTTGAATCATTTAAGTTGGAGAAAGAAAAACCTTTTTTACGTCCTTCGCGAATACCTAGTAAAGATAGTCGGGGTGAGCTTGAATTGTGCCGAATGCGAGTCGAATCTTTAGCACGGTCCGTAAAGGAGTTAACAGTGCAGGGTGATACGAACCTTTTGCGGAAGTACATGTCCCAAATCTTTCATTACAGCGGGCGTATTGAACGTCTTTCGAATCATACGAGCGAGTTTAAAGAGCAGTGCGAGGCCTTGCTTTGTGCTACTCGGGCATTATCAAAAATTTGTGATAGTTTATCGATAACCAATAACATAGCAGACGTTGGTTTATTGGAAGACCAATTTGATGAGATCACGTCCTGGACTGATCGTTCAGCTTTCGGTATTACTCGATTAGCAGATCAAACTACTCCAGTAATCAATCCACATTACACGTTGCGTCAGCCTCAATGCGAAGAAATAAATCCGTTGCCCATTCGAACTCCTTTGACTAGCACTGTTTTAAGACCAAATATTTCGTCTATACCGGCTAGCAGTCATGCTTCGACGAATATGTGGAAATGGGGGCTGGTATTTGATGGTTCAGTATCGGGTTTAAATATCGATCGGTTTCTTTTCCGAGTCCAGCGTCTCGCAGATACAAATCGTGTTTCAAACCAAACTTTGGTCGATAATCTACATCTCCTTCTTAAAGGAAATGCTGCCGAATGGTACTGGGCATTCCTCGAAAAGAGCGAGAATCCTAGTTGGGATGATTGCTGTGTTGCCTTAAGAGAGCGGTTCGCTACCCAGACTACAGATTTGGATGTCCGAAGACTTATTGATGCTCGTTATCAAAAGGCCAAGGAACCATTCAGCGACTTTGTAGATGCTATCGAGCAATTAAGTTTACAACTTAGCGTCCCAGCGTCTGATGACTATGTACAGCAAGTTCTTCTACGGAATATGCGACCGGGATTGTAGGCCCACTTGGCTGGACTGGAGTTCGCATCTGCACAAATGTTACGTCGAAAGTGTGTAGCGATCGAAGCAGCGTGGAAAAGGGTTGGATACGATGCAGATCTGAACTGTTCTGGTAGGCGTCATGTTCAGGAAGTCGACTTTTCATTGGACATGAATCTAGATAGGAGGGGAGAAATTTTGGCAATCCATTCACCTCAGCGGCTGCTACCTAGATCTACACCAAATCGTGCTAATAACTTGGAAATCTGTTGGAATTGCAGTGATATCGGTCATCGATTCACTGATTGTCCCAAGCCAATTTCACAGATGTTCTGTTTTGGATGTGGGGCCAAAAATACGGTAAAACCTAGATGTGGTCAATGTACTCCTCAAACTTCGGGAAACCCTCCGAGGAGTGTGATGCAATCGGGAACGGGTCACACTCCAGCGTGGCAAAGTTCCAACCAAGCTACAGCCGAAACAGCATCCAACACAGATCCGGAGTTAGCAAGACGGAGACTGTAGATACCCAATCTGCTCACGTTCATACCTTACTTAATTTTAATGAACAATCCACTCAAACTACCCCTGAACACAAACATAATTTACCCCGAATTCGACGGTTAGAACGATCAAGACGTTATTGGAGACTCAGACGACTTGTCTCGAGTCGATTATTCAGTTACCTGGAGATAACCGACCATACGCCGATATCAGTATCAACGGACAGGTCATGCGAGGTTTGTTAGACAGAGGGGCGAGCTCTAGCGTTTTGGGGGCAGGTTCAATAGAACTTATAAAAGAGCTTTCTCTTCCCTTACACTCTCTTCGAACCCAAGTTACCTCTGCTAATGGAGAAAAGAGCAACGTAATTGGTTATGTTCGAACGCTAGTTACGTATGGGGATCGAACTCGCATGATCCGATTTTTAGTAGTACCCTCGCTGAAGAACACCTTGTACCTTGGCATCGACTTTTGGGATACGTTTAACTTGGTTCCATTTCAAGTGAATGAACTTCAAACCCTTTCACCTCTTCCCGACAGTAAATTTCACACTTTGTCTTTAACTGAACAAGAACACTTACACCGGATTGTGGACTCTTTTCCCTCGTTCAACAAAATGGGTCTAGGAAAAACTACGCTGTTGGCTCACCATATAGACACCGGAATAGCAAAACCAATCAAGCAGCGACATTACTCTGTGTCACCTGTCGTACAGAAACTTCTGGACGCGGACTTAGATCGCATGTTGTCCATGGGCGTTATTGAGGAGTCGAACAGTTCATGGAGCTCCCCTGTATCACTCGCTCAGAAACCTGGTAAAGTACGGTTGTGTCTAGATGCAAGACGCTTAAATGAAGTAACTGTGAAGGATGCCTACCCTCTTCCTCTTATTGACGGTCTCCTAGCACGATTACAATCTACTCGTATTTCTGGCCTTGACCTCAAGGATGCGTTTTGGCAAATTCCTCTGGATCCAGATTTCCGAGATAAAACGGCATTCTCAGTTTCTGGTAGGCCTTTGTATCAGTTTACCGTCATGCCTTTTGGTCTGTGCAATGCTCCTCAGACGATGTGTCGCTTGATGCACAAAGTTATTCCGCACCAGCTTCATGATCGGATATTTGTTTACCTGGATGATCTGCTGATAACGTCCAGCACTCTTGACGAGCATTTCGACCTTCTTCGTGAAGTTTCTCGGCTTCTTGCCGTAGCTAACCTAACGATTAATGTGGAAAAGAGCAAGTTCCTCTTGAGGGAGATAAAATATCTAGGTTATGTGGTTGGTGACGGGATTCTTAAAACAGATCCCGAAAAAATCTCTGGCATTACGACATATCCAATTCCCAAATCAACACGAGAAGTTCGCCGATTTCTGGGCATGGCAGGGTGGTACAGGCGTTTTATTCCCAAATTCGCGTCGGCTGCTTCGTCATTAACTGACCTACTGAAAGGAAATCAACGTTTTATATGGAATGATGCGGCTAATACTGCATTTGAACATATAAAAACGCTATTAACTTCAGCTCCAGTGTTAATAAACCCAGATTTCTCCAAACCGTTTTTCATCCAGTGCGATGCCAGTGCAACTGGTATCGGCAGTGTCCTTTTTCAGAAATCAGAGTCAGGCGAGGAGCATCCTATAGCGTTTATGTCTGCTAAGTTAAACTCTGCTCAACGGAACTACAGCGTGACTGAGTTGGAATGTCTTGCTGCAGTACAAAGTGTTAAGAAGTTTCATGCGTATGTTGAAGGTTTGGAGTTTACAATCATTACAGACCATGCTAGCCTGAAATGGTTGATGAGCCAGAAGGACTTATCCGGTCGACTAGCTAGATGGAGCCTTAAACTTCAAGCGTTCAACTTCAACATAGAGCATCGAAAGGGCAGTCAAAACATTGTGCCTGATGCTTTGTCACGAGTGTTTTGTGATACAATAGATGCTATTGACGATGCGTTACCTTACCTGAATCTAAATTCCGATGCATTTAAAGACAAGGAGTACGTTGAATTTATGACTAACGTGGCAGACCACCCCGACTTATTTTCAAACTTGACTATACAGAATGATAAACTCTATGTGCATAAGCCTAGAGCATCTCCCAACTTGTCTGACATTCCCGAATGGAAATTATGGGTTCCTGCTTCAATTACCGACTCTCTGGTTGCTGACACACATAATAGTCCATTATCTTCGCACTGTGGAATAGCAAAAACTGTCGAACTTTTGCAAAGATTTTACCATTGGCCGGGCTTACGACAGCAAGTGACCCAATACATTAATTCGTATGAAGTTTGCAAAGAAAGTAAGCCTCCCAATTATAACACGCGACCACCAATGGGTTATCAAATTCAGATAATCCGGCCAATTCAGCGGTTATACATTGATTTTTTGGGGCCATACCCAAGATCATGTGCGGGAAATAGATTCATCCTCATCGTTCTGGACCAATATACAAAGTTCGTATGGTTGAAATCTTTGTCCAGCGCCACAACTGAAAAGGTAACCAAATTCTTAGAGGATGAACTGTTCCTGACATATGGAGTGCCCGAATTCATCCATTCTGACAACGGGGTGCAGTTTACTTCTAAGACATTTAAAACATTACTTGATCACTATGGAATCAAACACATCTTGTCCCCATTTTATTCTCCCCATTTTATTCTCCGTCTGAGCGGGTAAATCGCTCCATATTGGCAGCCATACGCGCATATATCGGTGATGACCACCGAAAATGGGACAATAGTTTGGGGGAAATATGTTCCGCACTGAGAAATGTGGTCCACGGGTCTACCGGATTTTCACCACATTTTTTGATGTTCGGTTACCATGCAGTTCGACATGGCTCGGATTACGAGCTACTTAAAGCACTAAATTCTCTTGGAGAAGGAGATATTCTGATAAATCCGCACATTGAGCGTCTTCGACTAATGCAAGGCGTAGTTGTTAAGAATCTCGAGGAGGCATACACGAGATGCGCACATACCTACAATTTACGCACTCGACCACAAAGTTATGTACCAGGGCAAATAGTCTACGTACGCAATCATGTACAGAGCAAGGCTACTGAAAGTTTCGCTGCGAAATTAGCGCCTAAATTCGTTAAGGCAAAAGTAAGAACAAAAATCGGGACGGTGTCATATCAACTGGAAGATGAAAATGGTGACTTACTTGGCACATTTCACGGCAAGGACATTAAGGTTTAGAACGTTTTCGGCATATATATTCTAAAAAACGCGTATTTACGAGTTAAATGATTCAGAACTTCATGCCCGGCTTATGAGACTTGTCTCCTGGGTTGGGTCGTCCCCACGATTGTTGCGAGTCGCGTCCTAGTGCGTGGCGGAAAGAGGAAATTATCCAACCTTAATGAATTAAAAAAAAAAATATAAAAACAATATGAATTGCAGTCTCTTTCTTGCGTAGTTTTTTTCTTTTCTTCTTCCTCTTCTTTTCTCGCTACAGTCAAGGGAATCTAACTATTAAATATTATATTTTCTCATTTATTGATATTTGTATAACGTACCAGAGCTTAAAAGAAAAAAACAATAAATAAACATGTAAAAACTCAACGAAAGACATTTTGAAAGACCCGGGCTCAACCTTCGCGCCGTACAGTGGCGAGATTCGAAAACGCGCCAATGTTTGTTCCCGCGTAAAGCACCAAGGGAAAAAACCGTTTTTTTTCACAAGGGGAAAAAGGCGGAAAAATCAGGAGGAAGAAAAGAAACACGGGAGATTCGATTGGGAGAACGAGGTGAAGCAGGTTGTGCGCTGTGCGAAAAAACGAAAAAAATTACTTTAAAATATAATACGCAACATTAAATATAGTACATTAAAAAAATAAAAAAATACATTAAGTGGACAAGAATCAAAAGTTACGGGTGTGAAGTGGTGCACCACAGAGAAAAAAAATCAGTGCAACGAAATATAAAAGTTAATAACCTAATAAACTAATCAAGTAATTGAAGTGCGGAACAATAAATGAAAATCAAACTAAAGTTACAAAAAACTCACGACTTAAACACCGGTGCCGCAACCCCTGTAGCCTGCAACGACGATAGTGGCCCCAAGGAACAAAAAGGCCTCCCGACATTCGGATCAATACGGGCGCAGCATCAAGCCCCAGGGTAAAATAATTCACCATTTCATATTTAAACCATTTATCGATCAAAGTAATTTCTTTTTGCGAGCCTAATAATAATTACATCTCATTAAGTTAAATTTACGTTATTTTATTTATTTTATTTGTATTTCATATTTTGGTTTCAGCATTAGGATTACCAGGACTGTAGATGTCGGTTTTTTTTTTTCTTCTTAGTTAATAATTTTCAGATGGAGTAGTGACGCTCCGTGAGCATGCCAGGGGCTTCCACAACATGTAGCCACTTTCGTTGAATTCCTTTTCACCTTCCAACCAGCTCATTCTTAATTTCATTAATTTCAGCACATACAAGGAGGAGTGCTCTTCGGGTCCAAATTCACCCCCCCCCCCCCCCCACGCTCCTGATTAGCCGGCAGAAATGTGCTGTACTGATCCGAAGAGCCTCCTTATAAATCTGGAGCCCTACCGAGGCTGCTTAGTGGCCGAAAAGGTAGTTTCGCTACAAGGTTTTCCAACTGTCATGTCCTTAAGGACAGCGATTAATCAACAGTCGGGGATTTCGTGTTAAGGTTTCTTAAAATTAGGGAAAAAAAATAGTTTTTGTTACGAAGCGTATGTGTAATACATAGTAAATAATTCTATATGATTTTTAACTGGTTACAAACAATTTTTTAGCAAACAGTCTTAAAATCTTTTTTATCAGAAAATATTAAGGGGGTCGTCCTGTGTGACTGATTCAAAAAATCATTTTTTTTTCCATAAATTGCATCCAAATATACAGGGTGGGCCAAATACAAGTTTCTTTTTAAAAATGCAATAAAATGAACAAAATTAAATTTTTTTCCATGTATTATGGCTTTATTAGTAAGAGTAAACATTCCCATTAATGATGGAACACAACTTCGTTCAAGTGGCTGCCTCGGCTGGCTGCGCAGTAGCGCATTCTGTCACTCCAATTTTCCAAGACCTTGTTGATGGTTTCGGGCTGTAGCTCACGGATTGCTTGGATGATATTGGCCTTAAGTGCTTGAATCGTTTCTGGATTGTTGGCATAACATCGGTTCTTCACGGTTCCCCACAAAAAAAAAATCCAAAGGGGTCAAATCGCAGCTCCGAGGCGGCCAATTGACATCGCCAAGACGGCTGATAACACGATTTGGGAATTTGGTGCGTAAAAGATCGATTGTGGCATGGGCTGTGTGGCATGGCGCGCCATCCTGCATGAACCAGAGGTCGTCCAAATCCATGTCTTCAATTTCAGTAAAAAAAAAGTCGGATAATATGGCTCTGTAACGTTCACCGTTGACCGAAACGTTCTTCCCAGCCTCATTTTCGAAGAAAAATGGTCCAATGATGCCACCACTCCACAATCCGCATCAAACTGTCACTCTCTGTGGATGCATTGGCTTCTCGTGCGGGTTTTCCGAGCCCCAGATGCTGCAACTTTGTTAGTTAACGTAGCCGCCGAGATGAAAATGCGCCTCGTCAGAAAAGATGATTTTTCGCCCAAAATCGTTGTCCAATTCAAGCTGCTCTAAGGCCCAAATTGCGAAGCGATAACGAAGCGGGTGGTCGTGCGCCTTCAATTGCTGAGTCAATTGGACCTTGTAAGCAAATAATTCGAGATCTTTGTGCAGAATTCTCCTCAGACTAGTGCGTGAAATGTTGAACTGTTGAGATCGACGGCGAGTTGATGTTCGTGGAGTGAGTCTCACACTCTCGGCTACAGCAGCCACATTCTCGTCTGTGCGCACCGTACGACGACGGGGGCCATGAGTGCTGTCCACTAGCATGCCAGTCTCACCAACTTTTTGCACAAACTTGCGTACAGCAGCCGCGGTGGGTGCTTCATTTCGGCCAAAACTTCTTTTCAAAAAACGCACTGTTTGGGCTACACAGCACACACAAATAAGTTTTCAATATTTCCCAAAGTTGTTCAAGCGTAAAGCGACTCATTTCGTTCCGCGGAGGTATGATACTGACTTTCTGTCAAGATTTCGAGTGGGAAACAGCTTTCAGTGTCAAAATAAAACCACTATATGGCCCACCCTGTAGTGTAGAATATGTGGGCGAAGTGATATTCCGATATTCGAAGCCGTTCGGAAGTTACAGGCCGTTATATTCCCAAAACTCCTTCGTTGTTTCGAATATAATGGTTGGTTTAGTCACGTTTTTCTCAAAATGGTATTTTCCAAATCGGTAGACACGATATCTCGAAATATATGTAACGAATTCCTTTGAAATTTGGTGAACTTTTTCAGTACTCTTGTAGACAGTTTGCAAACTAGAACAATTGTGATTCATCAAGCCGTTTTTTTTGTCGACCTGAAGAAGTCGTAAAAAACACCAAAATTGACGATGAAAAGTTCAACAAGTTGCCAAAAATTAACTGTTCAATATTTTTTGATAATCCTAGTTCCGAAACTAGTTCAAACTTCACAAATTAAAATGCCGTTTGATTCTTTTATTTTAGATAAGCAGATCGCCCGCAATCGTGTCTACCGAAAACAAGATTTTTTGAAAATGAGTGGCTAAGTTGCATTATTTACTTCTTCAAAACAAATTTCCCAAAAAACCTAAAAAAGAGCCTTCACACGGGATGACCCACTTAATTCTTGGAAACTTTATTGTTCTTAAAATAAAAATATTTAAAATAGAGTTTTTTAGCCTATTAAACATTTGAAAAGGCCGTGTAGACTATTCGAATTTCAGTTATTACGGTTCAAAAACGCGGTAACGGTCTTAAAACCGCAATTAAAACCCCTTTGCACCAAAAGGGGGCGAACGGGTCCTTGCCGTCCAACCCATAGAATGGTCGTGGGCGCCAGTGGTTCCTGAATTTAAGGAACCCGCTCTTACACGATTTACCCTGCCCGAACCACTAATTCGGGGAAATCACTCCTTACACTATTCGCTTCAAACCCAACTATGCACACGGAGAAAAGGCTGAAATACGTCACAGAAATTTACCAAGACACAATGTTGTAATAAAATATAAAATAATATAATTCAAGTAATCTTTATAAATGATATAAAAATAAAAATATAATAAATGACTGTACGAGATAATTCCACTAATGACTAATTTTGATATACTTAACTTACTCGAAACTATCCTACTCTACTCTACCTACTTAAATCTAGGGCGCCGCTGGTGCGTTGTCCCACGAAGTCTGCTCTTTTTCACTCCTTTGCACAGCTTCTTTCGGATGTAACTCCAATGTTTACTTCGTCCAGATTTCTGACTCCCGACCTCGTTCCTCGCCGTATCACCTCTTTTTTCCTTCGCTTCTTTTCTTCAAAAAAACTAACTTCCGTTCAAGTTTCTTTTCGCGTCTCGACACCTCTCACTCTCGACCTTTGCTCGAGCGGTTCCACTTTTCAAAAGCCCCGTTTATCTCCACTTCACTTTCCACCAAATCTCGCCGAGCTTTAACAAACCGCTCCTCGCTTAATAATCCGTTTCTTTTTTTCCAAAATGGCCAACGATCGTTTTCTTCCATTACTTCCCCTTTCTCTCAGGTGCAATTTATTTTCTTTTGTCCACTTTAAATTACCCATACCACTTTTTAGCACCTGCTCAAACCTGCTGATCTGCTCTATCGACTCCACTTTCTCGCGGTTCGTGCAGTGCTCGTCCATATTGTCGGTATGCGTCGTCGGAAGACGTTTCTCGTTGTTGTGTCGACATTTGTGCGGTGTTGTGCTGTATTTCCTGTGTCGTATTTTCCGTGTTAATTGTTTTCTGTGTTGTGTTCTTGTTAAATGTCTTCTGGGTGTCGTTCGTGTTAATTGTTAGTTGTTACCGTGCTCCTCCGTGGTAATTTGTTTTGAGCCTTTAACACCGGTTTGTTATTCATAACTGAAGTGATTCCTTCCTTCTTCGTTTCAGGGTTGATGGAATCAGCGGCTACGCAGGACGGATTAACCATCGGTGAATGTAAGTATTACAATTATGCTACATAGTTCCCTTTTGGTGTTGTGTGCTTCGGTTCGGTTACGGATACGGTTCCGTAGGATTGAAAATGTTTATGTTGGTTGCGTCGACGAAGTCACGTCTCTCGTAAGTATCCCTTATTTTTATTGCGATTAGTTCCTTGACTACTAACGCTAAACCTAAATCTAATTTACCCCAATTTTACACTAATGATCCTAATCCCTTCATTTTTCCGCCTCTTCTCCGTGTTACTGCAAAATACACTAATATTTATTAATTGGTTTACTTTTAGGTGCGTGTGCTAGGAGCGTCCCCAGCGCATCGAGGTTCATTAAAAAAAAGGTAATTTTCTTCATCATTTGTTTCTTCTTTTTTTTTATATTTCTATTAACAACGAAACTCACGATTGTTCTTTTCCTTCCAGATACGCTATTTACGAGTGGAACTCGTAACATTCTCCCCTTACTACAAAGAGAATTCCCCAAATTCTCTAACAGCTTGCAAAAATATGCAAGAAGGATCATTCGGTAATTTTATTGTTTACATACCAATTCCTTCCAGATACGCTATTTACGAGTAGAACTCGTAACATTCCCCCCTTACTACAAAGAGAATTCCCCAAATTCTCTAACAGCTTGCAAAAATATGCAAGAAGGATCATTCGGTAATTTTATTGTTTACATACCAAACATTTTTCTTTCCTCTCTTAGTTTTCTCTTACTTTTCTTCCCTAACCTTCTGTACGTCCGATCAGAACAAAAAAAAAAAATCAGCGATATGGTTTCAAATCTTTGGCATGCCATGTGCCACCCCGTTTCCCGTCTAAACCCTCCAACTCGTAGGTCCATGGAGATACTCGCTCCTTAACCCGGAATGGTCCGATATATTTTGGTGCTAAGTTCGCAGAGAAAAACTTAGCTGCATCTGACAGAACGTAATTGGTCCTCCACACCCGATCATTTGGATAATATTCGGCTTCTCGCCGCCTAAGATCATACCGACTCTTGGTTTGGTTGGATGGTTGCTCAAAACGCTTCCGGAGCTCCTCGCGAACCTCCTCGAGTGCCTTTGATCGATTAATAGGATTCCTACAGGATGGTGATGTTCCATCTGGTCTATCTCGTGGCTCTATTCCCACCTCCATATCTCTTCCGAAATTCGCAAAATACGTTCATCACTTCGTGCGTGGCCGTCCTCAAAGCGCAAGCAATCTTGGAGAGGTTCTCGTCCCATTTCCAATTGTGGTTCGCAACATACGCTCTCAACATCATCTTAATCGACTGGTTGATTCGCTCCGCCGGGTTCGCTTTCGGGTGGTAAAACGCTGTGAATTTTATCTAAGTTCCATATGACTCTACCATTCCCTGAAGCTCCTTACTCCACTTCGGAACACCAAACAGCAGAAAAACTTGATCCTCCAAGACTCGCGTAACGGCAGCAGCCGTCGCCGCTCTAAGTGGAAATAATAAGGCAAACTTCGAGAAGTAATCTACAACCGGGATAAATATTGATCCCCTAGATGAGCGTGGCAGTGGTCCCACTAAATCCACACATATCATCGCCCACGGTTGTTTCGCCTCACCACACCTCGGCGCCATCAGTCCGGATGGTAACTTTCGCTCCGGTTTTATTGCTTGACATACTTTACATGCCGTAACATGTTTCCGTATTCCAGTAATATCCGCGCATGACCCTATCAACCGTTCGTCTAACTCCACCATGTCCTGATTTTGGGTCATCATGCCATTTCTGCAAAATGTCTGCACGTTCTCCCTTCGCAGGCACCCTTTTCCACGAGCACAGTCCGTCGTTGAGAACTTACGTTCAGACTTCGTCAGCGAGCGACTCAGATAACAGATCACTTTTTCCCCGTCTGACTGTACTTGCGTGAGTACTGCCCCCAACCCGAAATCGAAAGCGTCGGTCTGGATTGTAAACGGTAGCTCGTAGTCGGGACAGGTTAAGATAGGGGGGTAAGGGGGTCGTCCTGTGTGACTGATTCAAAAAATCATTTTTTTTTCCATAAATTGCATCCAAATATACAGGGTGGGCCAAATACAAGTTTCTTTTTAAAAATGCAATAAAATGAACAAAATTAAATTTTTTTCCATGTATTATGGCTTTATTAGTAAGAGTAAACATTCCCATTAATGATGGAACACAACTTCGTTCAAGTGGCTGCCTCGGCTGGCTGCGCAGTAGCGCATTCTGTCACTCCAATTTTCCAAGACCTTGTTGATGGTTTCGGGCTGTAGCTCACGGATTGCTTGGATGATATTGGCCTTAAGTGCTTGAATCGTTTCTGGATTGTTGGCATAACATCGGTTCTTCACGGTTCCCCACAAAAAAAA
This sequence comes from Beris morrisii, assembly GCA_951812415.1. Classification (NCBI taxonomy): domain Eukaryota; kingdom Metazoa; phylum Arthropoda; class Insecta; order Diptera; family Stratiomyidae; genus Beris; species Beris morrisii. The sequence goes on from OX638311.1 coordinate 98,606,333, forward strand.
AATCCAAAGGGGTCAAATCGCAGCTCCGAGGCGGCCAATTGACATCGCCAAGACGGCTGATAACACGATTTGGGAATTTGGTGCGTAAAAGATCGATTGTGGCATGGGCTGTGTGGCATGGCGCGCCATCCTGCATGAACCAGAGGTCGTCCAAATCCATGTCTTCAATTTCAGTAAAAAAAAAGTCGGATAATATGGCTCTGTAACGTTCACCGTTGACCGAAACGTTCTTCCCAGCCTCATTTTCGAAGAAAAATGGTCCAATGATGCCACCACTCCACAATCCGCATCAAACTGTCACTCTCTGTGGATGCATTGGCTTCTCGTGCGGGTTTTCCGAGCCCCAGATGCTGCAACTTTGTTAGTTAACGTAGCCGCCGAGATGAAAATGCGCCTCGTCAGAAAAGATGATTTTTCGCCCAAAATCGTTGTCCAATTCAAGCTGCTCTAAGGCCCAAATTGCGAAGCGATAACGAAGCGGGTGGTCGTGCGCCTTCAATTGCTGAGTCAATTGGACCTTGTAAGCAAATAATTCGAGATCTTTGTGCAGAATTCTCCTCAGACTAGTGCGTGAAATGTTGAACTGTTGAGATCGACGGCGAGTTGATGTTCGTGGAGTGAGTCTCACACTCTCGGCTACAGCAGCCACATTCTCGTCTGTGCGCACCGTACGACGACGGGGGCCATGAGTGCTGTCCACTAGCATGCCAGTCTCACCAACTTTTTGCACAAACTTGCGTACAGCAGCCGCGGTGGGTGCTTCATTTCGGCCAAAACTTCTTTTCAAAAAACGCACTGTTTGGGCTACACAGCACACACAAATAAGTTTTCAATATTTCCCAAAGTTGTTCAAGCGTAAAGCGACTCATTTCGTTCCGCGGAGGTATGATACTGACTTTCTGTCAAGATTTCGAGTGGGAAACAGCTTTCAGTGTCAAAATAAAACCACTATATGGCCCACCCTGTAGTGTAGAATATGTGGGCGAAGTGATATTCCGATATTCGAAGCCGTTCGGAAGTTACAGGCCGTTATATTCCCAAAACTCCTTCGTTGTTTCGAATATAATGGTTGGTTTAGTCACGTTTTTCTCAAAATGGTATTTTCCAAATCGGTAGACACGATATCTCGAAATATATGTAACGAATTCCTTTGAAATTTGGTGAACTTTTTCAGTACTCTTGTAGACAGTTTGCAAACTAGAACAATTGTGATTCATCAAGCCGTTTTTTTTGTCGACCTGAAGAAGTCGTAAAAAACACCAAAATTGACGATGAAAAGTTCAACAAGTTGCCAAAAATTAACTGTTCAATATTTTTTGATAATCCTAGTTCCGAAACTAGTTCAAACTTCACAAATTAAAATGCCGTTTGATTCTTTTATTTTAGATAAGCAGATCGCCCGCAATCGTGTCTACCGAAAACAAGATTTTTTGAAAATGAGTGGCTAAGTTGCATTATTTACTTCTTCAAAACAAATTTCCCAAAAAACCTAAAAAAGAGCCTTCACACGGGATGACCCACTTAATTCTTGGAAACTTTATTGTTCTTAAAATAAAAATATTTAAAATAGAGTTTTTTAGCCTATTAAACATTTGAAAAGGCCGTGTAGACTATTCGAATTTCAGTTATTACGGTTCAAAAACGCGGTAACGGTCTTAAAACCGCAATTAAAACCCCTTTGCACCAAAAGGGGGCGAACGGGTCCTTGCCGTCCAACCCATAGAATGGTCGTGGGCGCCAGTGGTTCCTGAATTTAAGGAACCCGCTCTTACACGATTTACCCTGCCCGAACCACTAATTCGGGGAAATCACTCCTTACACTATTCGCTTCAAACCCAACTATGCACACGGAGAAAAGGCTGAAATACGTCACAGAAATTTACCAAGACACAATGTTGTAATAAAATATAAAATAATATAATTCAAGTAATCTTTATAAATGATATAAAAATAAAAATATAATAAATGACTGTACGAGATAATTCCACTAATGACTAATTTTGATATACTTAACTTACTCGAAACTATCCTACTCTACTCTACCTACTTAAATCTAGGGCGCCGCTGGTGCGTTGTCCCACGAAGTCTGCTCTTTTTCACTCCTTTGCACAGCTTCTTTCGGATGTAACTCCAATGTTTACTTCGTCCAGATTTCTGACTCCCGACCTCGTTCCTCGCCGTATCACCTCTTTTTTCCTTCGCTTCTTTTCTTCAAAAAAACTAACTTCCGTTCAAGTTTCTTTTCGCGTCTCGACACCTCTCACTCTCGACCTTTGCTCGAGCGGTTCCACTTTTCAAAAGCCCCGTTTATCTCCACTTCACTTTCCACCAAATCTCGCCGAGCTTTAACAAACCGCTCCTCGCTTAATAATCCGTTTCTTTTTTTCCAAAATGGCCAACGATCGTTTTCTTCCATTACTTCCCCTTTCTCTCAGGTGCAATTTATTTTCTTTTGTCCACTTTAAATTACCCATACCACTTTTTAGCACCTGCTCAAACCTGCTGATCTGCTCTATCGACTCCACTTTCTCGCGGTTCGTGCAGTGCTCGTCCATATTGTCGGTATGCGTCGTCGGAAGACGTTTCTCGTTGTTGTGTCGACATTTGTGCGGTGTTGTGCTGTATTTCCTGTGTCGTATTTTCCGTGTTAATTGTTTTCTGTGTTGTGTTCTTGTTAAATGTCTTCTGGGTGTCGTTCGTGTTAATTGTTAGTTGTTACCGTGCTCCTCCGTGGTAATTTGTTTTGAGCCTTTAACACCGGTTTGTTATTCATAACTGAAGTGATTCCTTCCTTCTTCGTTTCAGGGTTGATGGAATCAGCGGCTACGCAGGACGGATTAACCATCGGTGAATGTAAGTATTACAATTATGCTACATAGTTCCCTTTTGGTGTTGTGTGCTTCGGTTCGGTTACGGATACGGTTCCGTAGGATTGAAAATGTTTATGTTGGTTGCGTCGACGAAGTCACGTCTCTCGTAAGTATCCCTTATTTTTATTGCGATTAGTTCCTTGACTACTAACGCTAAACCTAAATCTAATTTACCCCAATTTTACACTAATGATCCTAATCCCTTCATTTTTCCGCCTCTTCTCCGTGTTACTGCAAAATACACTAATATTTATTAATTGGTTTACTTTTAGGTGCGTGTGCTAGGAGCGTCCCCAGCGCATCGAGGTTCATTAAAAAAAAGGTAATTTTCTTCATCATTTGTTTCTTCTTTTTTTTTATATTTCTATTAACAACGAAACTCACGATTGTTCTTTTCCTTCCAGATACGCTATTTACGAGTGGAACTCGTAACATTCTCCCCTTACTACAAAGAGAATTCCCCAAATTCTCTAACAGCTTGCAAAAATATGCAAGAAGGATCATTCGGTAATTTTATTGTTTACATACCAATTCCTTCCAGATACGCTATTTACGAGTAGAACTCGTAACATTCCCCCCTTACTACAAAGAGAATTCCCCAAATTCTCTAACAGCTTGCAAAAATATGCAAGAAGGATCATTCGGTAATTTTATTGTTTACATACCAAACATTTTTCTTTCCTCTCTTAGTTTTCTCTTACTTTTCTTCCCTAACCTTCTGTACGTCCGATCAGAACAAAAAAAAAAAATCAGCGATATGGTTTCAAATCTTTGGCATGCCATGTGCCACCCCGTTTCCCGTCTAAACCCTCCAACTCGTAGGTCCATGGAGATACTCGCTCCTTAACCCGGAATGGTCCGATATATTTTGGTGCTAAGTTCGCAGAGAAAAACTTAGCTGCATCTGACAGAACGTAATTGGTCCTCCACACCCGATCATTTGGATAATATTCGGCTTCTCGCCGCCTAAGATCATACCGACTCTTGGTTTGGTTGGATGGTTGCTCAAAACGCTTCCGGAGCTCCTCGCGAACCTCCTCGAGTGCCTTTGATCGATTAATAGGATTCCTACAGGATGGTGATGTTCCATCTGGTCTATCTCGTGGCTCTATTCCCACCTCCATATCTCTTCCGAAATTCGCAAAATACGTTCATCACTTCGTGCGTGGCCGTCCTCAAAGCGCAAGCAATCTTGGAGAGGTTCTCGTCCCATTTCCAATTGTGGTTCGCAACATACGCTCTCAACATCATCTTAATCGACTGGTTGATTCGCTCCGCCGGGTTCGCTTTCGGGTGGTAAAACGCTGTGAATTTTATCTAAGTTCCATATGACTCTACCATTCCCTGAAGCTCCTTACTCCACTTCGGAACACCAAACAGCAGAAAAACTTGATCCTCCAAGACTCGCGTAACGGCAGCAGCCGTCGCCGCTCTAAGTGGAAATAATAAGGCAAACTTCGAGAAGTAATCTACAACCGGGATAAATATTGATCCCCTAGATGAGCGTGGCAGTGGTCCCACTAAATCCACACATATCATCGCCCACGGTTGTTTCGCCTCACCACACCTCGGCGCCATCAGTCCGGATGGTAACTTTCGCTCCGGTTTTATTGCTTGACATACTTTACATGCCGTAACATGTTTCCGTATTCCAGTAATATCCGCGCATGACCCTATCAACCGTTCGTCTAACTCCACCATGTCCTGATTTTGGGTCATCATGCCATTTCTGCAAAATGTCTGCACGTTCTCCCTTCGCAGGCACCCTTTTCCACGAGCACAGTCCGTCGTTGAGAACTTACGTTCAGACTTCGTCAGCGAGCGACTCAGATAACAGATCACTTTTTCCCCGTCTGACTGTACTTGCGTGAGTACTGCCCCCAACCCGAAATCGAAAGCGTCGGTCTGGATTGTAAACGGTAGCTCGTAGTCGGGACAGGTTAAGATAGGGGGGTAAGGGGGTCGTCCTGTGTGACTGATTCAAAAAATCATTTTTTTTTCCATAAATTGCATCCAAATATACAGGGTGGGCCAAATACAAGTTTCTTTTTAAAAATGCAATAAAATGAACAAAATTAAATTTTTTTCCATGTATTATGGCTTTATTAGTAAGAGTAAACATTCCCATTAATGATGGAACACAACTTCGTTCAAGTGGCTGCCTCGGCTGGCTGCGCAGTAGCGCATTCTGTCACTCCAATTTTCCAAGACCTTGTTGATGGTTTCGGGCTGTAGCTCACGGATTGCTTGGATGATATTGGCCTTAAGTGCTTGAATCGTTTCTGGATTGTTGGCATAACATCGGTTCTTCACGGTTCCCCACAAAAAAAAATCCAAAGGGGTCAAATCGCAGCTCCGAGGCGGCCAATTGACATCGCCAAGACGGCTGATAACACGATTTGGGAATTTGGTGCGTAAAAGATCGATTGTGGCATGGGCTGTGTGGCATGGCGCGCCATCCTGCATGAACCAGAGGTCGTCCAAATCCATGTCTTCAATTTCAGTAAAAAAAAAGTCGGATAATATGGCTCTGTAACGTTCACCGTTGACCGAAACGTTCTTCCCAGCCTCATTTTCGAAGAAAAATGGTCCAATGATGCCACCACTCCACAATCCGCATCAAACTGTCACTCTCTGTGGATGCATTGGCTTCTCGTGCGGGTTTTCCGAGCCCCAGATGCTGCAACTTTGTTAGTTAACGTAGCCGCCGAGATGAAAATGCGCCTCGTCAGAAAAGATGATTTTTCGCCCAAAATCGTTGTCCAATTCAAGCTGCTCTAAGGCCCAAATTGCGAAGCGATAACGAAGCGGGTGGTCGTGCGCCTTCAATTGCTGAGTCAATTGGACCTTGTAAGCAAATAATTCGAGATCTTTGTGCAGAATTCTCCTCAGACTAGTGCGTGAAATGTTGAACTGTTGAGATCGACGGCGAGTTGATGTTCGTGGAGTGAGTCTCACACTCTCGGCTACAGCAGCCACATTCTCGTCTGTGCGCACCGTACGACGACGGGGGCCATGAGTGCTGTCCACTAGCATGCCAGTCTCACCAACTTTTTGCACAAACTTGCGTACAGCAGCCGCGGTGGGTGCTTCATTTCGGCCAAAACTTCTTTTCAAAAAACGCACTGTTTGGGCTACACAGCACACACAAATAAGTTTTCAATATTTCCCAAAGTTGTTCAAGCGTAAAGCGACTCATTTCGTTCCGCGGAGGTATGATACTGACTTTCTGTCAAGATTTCGAGTGGGAAACAGCTTTCAGTGTCAAAATAAAACCACTATATGGCCCACCCTGTAGTGTAGAATATGTGGGCGAAGTGATATTCCGATATTCGAAGCCGTTCGGAAGTTACAGGCCGTTATATTCCCAAAACTCCTTCGTTGTTTCGAATATAATGGTTGGTTTAGTCACGTTTTTCTCAAAATGGTATTTTCCAAATCGGTAGACACGATATCTCGAAATATATGTAACGAATTCCTTTGAAATTTGGTGAACTTTTTCAGTACTCTTGTAGACAGTTTGCAAACTAGAACAATTGTGATTCATCAAGCCGTTTTTTTTGTCGACCTGAAGAAGTCGTAAAAAACACCAAAATTGACGATGAAAAGTTCAACAAGTTGCCAAAAATTAACTGTTCAATATTTTTTGATAATCCTAGTTCCGAAACTAGTTCAAACTTCACAAATTAAAATGCCGTTTGATTCTTTTATTTTAGATAAGCAGATCGCCCGCAATCGTGTCTACCGAAAACAAGATTTTTTGAAAATGAGTGGCTAAGTTGCATTATTTACTTCTTCAAAACAAATTTCCCAAAAAACCTAAAAAAGAGCCTTCACACGGGATGACCCACTTAATTCTTGGAAACTTTATTGTTCTTAAAATAAAAATATTTAAAATAGAGTTTTTTAGCCTATTAAACATTTGAAAAGGCCGTGTAGACTATTCGAATTTCAGTTATTACGGTTCAAAAACGCGGTAACGGTCTTAAAACCGCAATTAAAACCCCTTTGCACCAAAAGGGGGCGAACGGGTCCTTGCCGTCCAACCCATAGAATGGTCGTGGGCGCCAGTGGTTCCTGAATTTAAGGAACCCGCTCTTACACGATTTACCCTGCCCGAACCACTAATTCGGGGAAATCACTCCTTACACTATTCGCTTCAAACCCAACTATGCACACGGAGAAAAGGCTGAAATACGTCACAGAAATTTACCAAGACACAATGTTGTAATAAAATATAAAATAATATAATTCAAGTAATCTTTATAAATGATATAAAAATAAAAATATAATAAATGACTGTACGAGATAATTCCACTAATGACTAATTTTGATATACTTAACTTACTCGAAACTATCCTACTCTACTCTACCTACTTAAATCTAGGGCGCCGCTGGTGCGTTGTCCCACGAAGTCTGCTCTTTTTCACTCCTTTGCACAGCTTCTTTCGGATGTAACTCCAATGTTTACTTCGTCCAGATTTCTGACTCCCGACCTCGTTCCTCGCCGTATCACCTCTTTTTTCCTTCGCTTCTTTTCTTCAAAAAAACTAACTTCCGTTCAAGTTTCTTTTCGCGTCTCGACACCTCTCACTCTCGACCTTTGCTCGAGCGGTTCCACTTTTCAAAAGCCCCGTTTATCTCCACTTCACTTTCCACCAAATCTCGCCGAGCTTTAACAAACCGCTCCTCGCTTAATAATCCGTTTCTTTTTTTCCAAAATGGCCAACGATCGTTTTCTTCCATTACTTCCCCTTTCTCTCAGGTGCAATTTATTTTCTTTTGTCCACTTTAAATTACCCATACCACTTTTTAGCACCTGCTCAAACCTGCTGATCTGCTCTATCGACTCCACTTTCTCGCGGTTCGTGCAGTGCTCGTCCATATTGTCGGTATGCGTCGTCGGAAGACGTTTCTCGTTGTTGTGTCGACATTTGTGCGGTGTTGTGCTGTATTTCCTGTGTCGTATTTTCCGTGTTAATTGTTTTCTGTGTTGTGTTCTTGTTAAATGTCTTCTGGGTGTCGTTCGTGTTAATTGTTAGTTGTTACCGTGCTCCTCCGTGGTAATTTGTTTTGAGCCTTTAACACCGGTTTGTTATTCATAACTGAAGTGATTCCTTCCTTCTTCGTTTCAGGGTTGATGGAATCAGCGGCTACGCAGGACGGATTAACCATCGGTGAATGTAAGTATTACAATTATGCTACATAGTTCCCTTTTGGTGTTGTGTGCTTCGGTTCGGTTACGGATACGGTTCCGTAGGATTGAAAATGTTTATGTTGGTTGCGTCGACGAAGTCACGTCTCTCGTAAGTATCCCTTATTTTTATTGCGATTAGTTCCTTGACTACTAACGCTAAACCTAAATCTAATTTACCCCAATTTTACACTAATGATCCTAATCCCTTCATTTTTCCGCCTCTTCTCCGTGTTACTGCAAAATACACTAATATTTATTAATTGGTTTACTTTTAGGTGCGTGTGCTAGGAGCGTCCCCAGCGCATCGAGGTTCATTAAAAAAAAGGTAATTTTCTTCATCATTTGTTTCTTCTTTTTTTTTATATTTCTATTAACAACGAAACTCACGATTGTTCTTTTCCTTCCAGATACGCTATTTACGAGTGGAACTCGTAACATTCTCCCCTTACTACAAAGAGAATTCCCCAAATTCTCTAACAGCTTGCAAAAATATGCAAGAAGGATCATTCGGTAATTTTATTGTTTACATACCAATTCCTTCCAGATACGCTATTTACGAGTAGAACTCGTAACATTCCCCCCTTACTACAAAGAGAATTCCCCAAATTCTCTAACAGCTTGCAAAAATATGCAAGAAGGATCATTCGGTAATTTTATTGTTTACATACCAAACATTTTTCTTTCCTCTCTTAGTTTTCTCTTACTTTTCTTCCCTAACCTTCTGTACGTCCGATCAGAACAAAAAAAAAAAATCAGCGATATGGTTTCAAATCTTTGGCATGCCATGTGCCACCCCGTTTCCCGTCTAAACCCTCCAACTCGTAGGTCCATGGAGATACTCGCTCCTTAACCCGGAATGGTCCGATATATTTTGGTGCTAAGTTCGCAGAGAAAAACTTAGCTGCATCTGACAGAACGTAATTGGTCCTCCACACCCGATCATTTGGATAATATTCGGCTTCTCGCCGCCTAAGATCATACCGACTCTTGGTTTGGTTGGATGGTTGCTCAAAACGCTTCCGGAGCTCCTCGCGAACCTCCTCGAGTGCCTTTGATCGATTAATAGGATTCCTACAGGATGGTGATGTTCCATCTGGTCTATCTCGTGGCTCTATTCCCACCTCCATATCTCTTCCGAAATTCGCAAAATACGTTCATCACTTCGTGCGTGGCCGTCCTCAAAGCGCAAGCAATCTTGGAGAGGTTCTCGTCCCATTTCCAATTGTGGTTCGCAACATACGCTCTCAACATCATCTTAATCGACTGGTTGATTCGCTCCGCCGGGTTCGCTTTCGGGTGGTAAAACGCTGTGAATTTTATCTAAGTTCCATATGACTCTACCATTCCCTGAAGCTCCTTACTCCACTTCGGAACACCAAACAGCAGAAAAACTTGATCCTCCAAGACTCGCGTAACGGCAGCAGCCGTCGCCGCTCTAAGTGGAAATAATAAGGCAAACTTCGAGAAGTAATCTACAACCGGGATAAATATTGATCCCCTAGATGAGCGTGGCAGTGGTCCCACTAAATCCACACATATCATCGCCCACGGTTGTTTCGCCTCACCACACCTCGGCGCCATCAGTCCGGATGGTAACTTTCGCTCCGGTTTTATTGCTTGACATACTTTACATGCCGTAACATGTTTCCGTATTCCAGTAATATCCGCGCATGACCCTATCAACCGTTCGTCTAACTCCACCATGTCCTGATTTTGGGTCATCATGCCATTTCTGCAAAATGTCTGCACGTTCTCCCTTCGCAGGCACCCTTTTCCACGAGCACAGTCCGTCGTTGAGAACTTACGTTCAGACTTCGTCAGCGAGCGACTCAGATAACAGATCACTTTTTCCCCGTCTGACTGTACTTGCGTGAGTACTGCCCCCAACCCGAAATCGAAAGCGTCGGTCTGGATTGTAAACGGTAGCTCGTAGTCGGGACAGGTTAAGATAGGTGCCGTGGATAATTTCACCTTCGCCACTGAGAAAGCCCTATCGCAATCTGCATCCCATGCAAATTTACGACCCTTCCTCAAAAGCGAAGTCAAAGGTGCAACTAACGTTGCAAAATCCGGTATGGACCGTCTATACCACGATACCATGCCCAGGAACTACGAACCTCCCTAATGTTCTTAGGCGCCATAAATCGAACTAAACTTTCCACCTTGTCTGGATCCACATGTAGCCCATACTGATCGACAACATAGCCCAGATAGCGCAGTTCTGACCTACAAGGTTTGTGTCACCAGGACTATGTCGTCGAGGTACACAAACACATATGGCTCCAGATCGGCTCCCAAAACTTGGTCGATCAACCTCTGCCAAGTAGCCGGGGCATTCTGCAGTCCGAAAGGCATACGGTTGAACTCAAACAAACCTCTACTCGGAACTGTGAAGGCAGTAAACTGCTTGGAGTTTTCAGCCATCGGAACCTGCCAGTACGCGGATTTAATATCTAAAGAAGATAGGTACTTGGCGTCTCGTAATTTATCTAGCGTCGCCGAAACGTACGGAATGGGATATGCATCTCGTTCTGATACTTTATTTACTTTACGAAAGGTCACACAGAATCGAAAAGAATCATTTTTTTTTCTAACCTGTAGTATGGGCGACGACCACGGACTTTTTGACGGTTGCACTATTTTCGCCTCAAGCATATCTTTCAGTTCGTGGTCTATATCCTTCTGCCTGACTGGTGACACCGGATAATAACGTTGTTTGATAGGCGAAGGGTTTGTTTTAATCGTATGCTCCACCACCGATATCCTGCCGAGCCCCTCTCCCATACTACCCAACTCTTCTTCAAGCAGAACGTTCAACTTCTTCAACTCCTCCTCTCCCAATTTAGATCTAGGCTGCAATAATTCAACCGTTGCCACGTCTAACATGCTGCTCAGGTCCACCTGTCCCCGTCTAAGATCCAGAACGATACCACCCTCCCTCCAAAAGTCGGCCCCCAATATGACCGTATGTGGAAGTCTTTTCACCACTAAGCACTTCATCCAGCGTGTACAACCATCGACCCTGAATGGTATGCAGACCAACCCATCCACCTGACATACATCATTATTCGCCAGACGAATTTCATGTGCAGACGCTGGTTGCAGTTCAATCCCTAGTTTCCTCAGACTTTCCCACCCTTTACCTCTCCATATCGATCTTGAAGCCCCTGAGTCCAACAAATCGATGAAATCTACTCCAAAAACGTCAACCAGTAGATGCGGACGATTGTCGCCACACATTGGAGTCAAAGCAAATTCCAGATGTACGGGTTTTGTCGCTTTGACCTCCGCACTCACTACCCCGCAATCTAGTGAGCACTTGGTTCGTTTCCCGAACTAGTACTCGGTTGGTTTTTGCACGGCACCAATAACCTACGGATTGCAAATCGGACATTTCGACCCCTACTTTTCCGCAGCCGAAACAACGTCTGGCTTCGTTGCATTCACTGGCGATATGCCCATTCTTTTTGCAATTGTAGCACAGTATTGCTTGTTTCCGCGTAATGTGTTGCGTTTGGTTAGGGTCACCTGTGCGTCCATCTCCGAATCTGTGGCACTCAGCTGCGTCTACATACGCTAAATCTGCCTCCAATAGACTCTGTCGTTTCGTGGGTGGTGGTATAAAAGCCTCCACCGACACTCTGGTGGCTTCTAACGTTCTTTCCAAAGACACCAACTCCTCTACCGATTTCACCGTCCTCAGACACAGCTGCGTTTGGTAAAACGGAGTGATATTCCGTCTTAAAAGTATAATTTTGTCGTCCTCATCTGGGGAAATCGACAAACGCCTAAACAAACCCTCCATGATTGCGGTGTAAACCCCTATCGACTCACTCGCACCCTGCGTACGGCGACGTATTTCGTCCATCAATCGGTCGTCATAGTCTGGTGGCAGAAATTCCGCTCGTAGCTCGGCAACCAATTCCTCCCAGAACTTACATCTGACTTTATTGGCTCGCAGCCAAATTAACCCTCTCCCCTTGAAGAGGTCTATTGCCGATCTAAATAGAACCGACTTCGGCACCCCTCGTGCCTGGCGCAATTCCTCCACCCTCTCCCAGAAGGCACAAAGTGTATTTGGTTCTCCTGCAAAAGTGACTTTCCACTTTAAAATATCCACTTTACCGGACTCAGATGACACGATAGTATTTATTAGTGATGTTGTCGTGTCCATTATCCTGACTTGGGATCTACTCAACTCCTCCTCGTCCGACGATACCTGCCCAGACTTTTCAAATAAGTCATTTAATTCTACTAAAATAGTGGACTTAATTTTCTGCTTTGCAGACATTTCCACTTCCGTCGGTTCGCCCCCTTCCAATCTCCGCAGGCAGTAATGAACTTTTGTGAAAAAAATTTTATATTCACCACTAGTCTCATCTCCTTTAAATTCTGTCAACAACTCCTCAATCTCACTAATCTTCGCTGTTATAGCAGCTAAATCCTCCGAAAATTTGAACGGGTAAGTTTCTTCTGTGCGAATAGCTGCTCTAAGCGACTTCCTCATTTCGTCCACCTTATCGGACCTAACGCCTCTGATAGCTAACTCGTAAGTTAGCTCATCTTGGCTTAATCGGTCAATCAGTATTTTTGCCATTACTAAAAAAAATATAGAACCACAACTTAATCAAGAAATACACCCAACCAAAAAAAAAAATAAATCCTCGATTTATTGGAATTCAAATCTACCTAAGAGTCGACGACTGTCCACCTTGCCGTGGTGTTGGGGCTGAATAGGGTCCTGCCCGAAACCAAGAGATGGTCAACGTCCTCCTCCCCTCTCCTTCCATCTCCCAATATCCCTTCACTCCATCTATCCGGGCTGGATCAAGGTGTCATACGACCCGTGCCGAGGATCGACCAGGCTGGGGGCCCATACAAATAGCCCAGTCGCGAACGGAGTATCCGGATACCTGGCGACCTCCGGATTAAATAGCCTTATCTGTACAATGCGGATCTCTGTGCAGATGGACCTTCGTTCTCCGCTACTCGTGGGAACACTATGTATTCAAAAAAACAAAAAAACACAAACAAAAAAACAGAGTCCGGATCTCTTAAAAAACCGGACGGAGAGACGGACGAAAAGTCATCCCTCTCCTCCACCCCAATGGGGTCATCTGCGAAGACTGCGGTCACAGAACCTGGTCCTAGCATCTTACCCGCGAGGACTCCGGTAACCAAACCTGGTCCAAGCGACCCAACATCCACGAAGACTTCGGCTCCCAAACCCGGTCTAAGTGGACATTTTCAAATGAGGACTTCGGTCGCCAAACCCGGTCCAATTACCACGGCCAAGACTTCGGACACCAGACCCGGTTTTGGCTCACTCAAGAAGGAGCGCAGGCCTCTCCCTACTGCGAAGGGGGGGAAGGGGCAAGCTGCAAATACCTTGGCTACCGAACCGGGTATTAGCACAGGAAAGGGAGCTGCTAACATCCCAAAAAGTACCGGCACAATCGGACTTCTAGGGACTGGTAGTGACCAATCTCCACGCCACATTGCTCCTTCTAAACTACTCTATAGAGAGAAGAAAACGGCCCAGGGAGTCCTGAAACGCCTCGGTAATATACCAGAGGAACAGCGGACGGACAAGCAACGGGCCTCTATTAATTGGGCGTTAAAGCTGACCACAGAGGGTTGGGGACCATCCAAAAAGGGTCAAGTGTCCAAGAGACACAGATCGCTGGATAAGTCTCCCGAGGCAGCTAAAAGGGCTAAGACGGGCAACTCAAGCACCGCGGCACCTTTAAAGCCCTTCAATGAAGTCCTGAAGGATCACCTCGTGATGGCCGTCATCGACAGAAGTGACGATGACGGAAGGATCACTCCAGATAAATGGAAAGATGTGCAGAGCGAGCTGGCGGATTGTTTTCTCAAACTCATGAGGGATCATCCTGGTCCTATCCCCTCCTGCCATGACGGTGGGTGGCATCAGGGCCACGTCAAGCTGGTGATCTGCTCCGACCAGAGATCGGCGGATTTCTACAAGGAGGCAATTGCTGGTCTAGGCGAGGTTTGGCCTGGAGCAAAGTTGGAGGTTGTGGCAAGGGAGGACATCCCAAGCCGACCTCGAACAAGAGCCAGGATACCAAGCAAGCCTTCCGACGCGGCGGCTGTCCTGGAGATCCTAAAGATCTGCAACCCAGATCTTCCAACGCACAATTGGAAGATCGCTAAGATGGAGGAGCCAAAAGGGGCTGAAAGAATCGCGACAATCGTGATCAATAAGGAGTCCCTGGCCCCTCTAGCCAACCTGAAGGGTGTGGTGAGATTCGGACTTGGTCATATCACACTCAGGGTTTACAAGGCGGACGCGACGAATCCCTTCCCGAGCGCATCGAACATCGAGGCCTCGGAAATGGAAACGGATCCCGCCTCCCACGTCGTCCTTAGTGACGACTCAAAACTCGCTGAGTCTGAACTGGCGATGGAACTGGACCCGGTGCAACCCGAGTCCGACTCAGTACTGGCGTGTCGGGATCGCTGCATCTTAACGGACGAAGGTGATCTCGACTCGGATACTGGATCGGATGAAGGCTCGACTGGTCCTCCCGTTAAAAACGAAGAAGATCTGTTGGCATCTGACCCGGAAGACCCGGAAGATGCGAACCAAACCGTGATCGAGGTTAATGCTGCGAATACTGCAAATTAACCTCCACCACTCGAAAACGGCATCAGCCTCCTTACTTCTCCGTCTAGCCAGAGATGGAGAAGACCTTGTCTTGATCCAGGAACCATGGATTGTGCATGACGTGGTAACCGGTCTCAAGACTCCAAACTATACTCTGTTCTATGTAAGAAATAATGGCAAGCCAAGAGCATGCATCCTTGCAAAGAACAGTTTAAATATATTTCTGCTTCAGCTTCAGCGACCCCGACACCATCGCAGTCAGCCTTGAACTGAATAACAAGACTCACTGGCTGATTTTGGCCTATTTGGCCCATGACCATCAAGGCCCACTGCCGCCGAGGGTTATAAGCGATCTAATCACTGAAGCTGGTAAGCTCAACACTGGCGTCATCCTAGGGTGTGATGCAAATGCGCATCATGCAGTCTGGGGTAGCACTGACACAAACGAAAGAGGCGAGTTGCTTTTTGACTACTTTTTAAGCACTAACCTTCTTCTCTGTAACACAGGGCAAGAGCCTACCTTTATAACCAGGAATAGACAAGAAGTCTTAGATATAACCCTGGTTTCCGATAATATCTCACACATGGTTAGCAACTGGAAGGTTTCTGAAGAAAATTCCTTCTCGGATCACCGCTACCTCCAATTTAATCTGAAAGATTACAAAACTATCCCACCGGCCTTTAGGAACCACAGGAGGACCGACTGGGTCAAATATAGGGAAACTCTTAGCAGCTTACTCCCATCCACACCGCCACTCCAACCGAGTAGCTCAGCTGACCTCGACAGTCTGGTCACCACCCTCACGCGCGCCCTAAACGAGGCACTGTCGAACTCCTGTCCTGAGAGCAGGCCAAGAGGGAGACAGAAGCCGCCATGGTGGAACGCAGAACTCGGGGCTCTTAGAAAATGCTGTAGGCAACTGTTTAACAAAGCCAAAAGCACCAAAGACGTTTGCGACTGGGACTCCTATAAAGGATCACTTCGTAAATACAAATATGAACTGAGAAAGGCGCAGCGCAAAGCCTGGGGACTCTTCTGTAGTGAAATTGAAGATTCCTCCGAGGCATCCAGGCTCCGTAAAATTCTCTCTAAAAATCCAACCACACCATGCTACCTGAGGAGACCGGACGGATCTTGGACTACCTCAAGCAGAGAAACCATTGATCTCCTCCTGGACACCCACTTCCCTGGTAGCTCGCATGTTGAATCGGAGCGGGCAAGCACTGCAGGAAACCATGCACCGTTCAACTCTGACGCTCTTATAACAGAGACCAAGCTCCTCTGGGCGATAGAAGGCTTTAAACCATTTAAGTCTGCGGGACCGGATGGAATTATTCCTGCTGAAATTCAACAGACCTCGGATATAATTCTGCCTTGGCTAAAGGTTATCTTGAAAGGCTGCCTGGATCTAACCTACATTCCTGAAACATGGATGGAAGTCAGGGTGGTTTTCATACCCAAAGCAGGAAAAAGCTCTCATGTCTGCCCTAAGGACCTCAGACCTATCAGTCTATCATCCTTTCTTTTGAAAACACTGGAAAGACTAATGGATGTGCACATCCGCGACAATATTGACAAGCGTTTGCTGTCAATATCCCAACATGCGTACTGGAAGGGGAGGTCGGTCGAAACGGCCTTACATTCGCTCGTGCGCACCATTGAAAAATCACTTAGTATTAAAGAATACACCATGGTTGCCTTTCTCGATATCGAGGGAGCTTTCAACAACGTCAGACCAGAGGCAATCACTGACGCTCTTTCTATCCTGAAGGTGGAGTCCTCGCTTGGCGCGCTGATCAATTTGATGTTAACATCCAGGATTGTGAACACAAAGCTGGGCGAGTTCTCCTCTCGAAGGTTTGTCAGCAGAGGTACACCACAAGGTGGTGTGCTCTCCCCTCTTCTATGGAATTTAGTGGTCAGAAAACTGCTATTGAGACTGGAAGGGGCGGGCTGCAGAGTGATTGCTTATGCAGATGATGTTGCAATTGCTGTCTCGGGAAAGCACCTCAACACGCTGAGTGAGATATTGCAGAATGCTCTCTCTATCCTCTCCAAATGGGCAGCTGAATGCGGGTTGGGTGTGAACCCACGCAAAACAGAATTAGTCCTCTTCACCAGGAAATATAAAATTCCTCACGTAGACCCTCCTTCTCTGAATGGTACTAGTCTAGTTTTCACCGATAGCGCAAAATATTTGGGTCTTATTTTGGATAGGAAACTTCACTGGAAACCTAACATTCAGGAACGGGTAAGGAAAGCAACAGTTGCGCTTTACTCGTGCAAAAAGGCCATTGGCAAAAAATGGGGTATGCAACCCAGAATAGTTCATTGGCTCTACGTGTCCGTCATCAGACCGATACTTATGTATGGTGTTATTGTCTGGTGGACGGCCTTAGACAAAGCAGTTAACTGCACCACCCTAGGGAAGGTACAGAGATCAGCATGCATATGCATCAGTGGAGCTCTGAGAACAACTCCCTCTGCAGCACTAGACATGCTATTCAGTCTGCCACCCCTAGACATTTTTGGCAAGCAAATGGCAGCCAGTGCAGCCATTCGACTTAGAGCCTCTACACAGTGGACTGCCATATATGCAGGTCACTCAACAATCTTGAATAACTTCAATGATATTCCTGAAAACACCGACTACACCCCTCCCAGTTATGATTTTGACAAAAATTTCCTAACAACCATCCCAACCCGTCTAGAATGGGAAAGGGATTTGGTACGGACGGAGGAGTCCGCCCACATATATACGGACGGCTCCAAAACTGAAGGCGGAGTAGGTGGAGGTGTTTTCTCTGACATGCTTAACATTAGCAGCTCCTTCCGCCTTCCGGACCACTGTAGTGTCTTTCAGGCGGAGCTTATGGCGATCAAGGAGGCCTTGTCCTGGCTGAGGTGTAATGTAATATCTACTAGGGATATTAGCATTTTCACAGACAGCCAAGCGGCAATAAAATCCCTGGAATCGGCCTCAACAACATCAAAGGTCGCCGCAGAATGTCGATCATCTCTTAAGGAGATGGCAGAACAGTTCAATATTCTTCTGTGCTGGGTGCCAGGACACAGGGATATTCCAGGGAACTGCATGGCTGACGAACTCGCCCGTCGCGGCACTACCCTTCAGATTATGCCGGATCATCGGAATCTGGGTGTGCCTCTCTCTACATGTAAACTGCTACTGGGATTGGACTCAATCGAGAAAACCAACTCAAGATGGGCAGATGGTGTTACATGTCACACTGCGAGACAGATCTGGCCGGAGCTGGATCTGAAACGCTCTAAAAGGCTGACTTTGCTCAAAAGGGCGAATATCAGCACCACAGTCGGTGTCCTGACTGGACACTGTCTTATTGGTCGACATGCCAAAAGACTCGGCCTCTTCTCAAACGACTTCTGTAGAAGCTGCTTGGATGAGGAGGAGGAGGAGACAGTCCTTCACCTTCTCTGTACCTGTCCAGCTCTATCAGCCAGAAGGAAAGCTCATCTTGGAGCTTACTTCTTCAACTGTCTCGGTGATCTTGCCGCAATGGAGGTCGCGAGAATCCAACGCTTCATTGCAAGCTCTAAATGGTTCGACGAGTAGGACCGGATTCGATGATCCTGTGGTAACACAACGGACCTTTCAGGTCTAAGTGTGTCCGTGTTCTCACGGGCAGCCACGCGTACCTACCTACCTACCTAAGAGTCACACTCTCAAAACTGCCTCCAACCAACCGTATATTCTGACGAAGAAAAGAACAATCGTATTCAAAACTAATCGGAAATTCCACAACTTAGAATCTAATGCCACGTCTAAAATTTTGACTAACTCACAAATTCCCTCCGATGCCCTAATTACGTCATCCACTTCGATAAATGATAATTCTTCGACAATTAATAAAAAAAAAAAAATCGCAAATTCACGTTGGGCGCCAATTATTACGGTTCAAAAACGCGATAACGGTCTTAAAACCGCAATTAAAACCCCTTTGCACCAAAAGGGGGCGAACGGGTCCTTGCCGGCTAATCCAGAGAAGGGCCATGGGCGCCAGTGGTTCCTGAATTTAAGGAACCCGCTCTTACATGATTTACCCCGTCCGAACCACTAATTCGGGGAAATCACTCCTTACACTATTCGCTTTAAGCCCAACTATGCACACGGAGAAAAGGCTGAAATACGTCACAGAAATTTAGCAAGACACAATATTGTAATAAAATATAAAATAATATAATTCAAGTAATCCTTATAAATGATATAAAAATAAAAATATAATAAATGACTGTACGAGATAATTCCACTAATGACTAATTTTGATATACTTAACTTACTCGAAACTATCCTACTCTACTCTACCTACTTAAATCTAGGGCGCCGCTGGTGCGTTGTCCCACGAAGTCTGCTCTTTTCCACTCCTTTGCACAGCTTCTTTCGGATGTAACTCCAATGTTAACTTCGTCCAGATTTCTGACTCCCGACCTCATTCGTCGCCGTATCACCTCTTTTTTCCTTCGCTTCTTTTCTTCAAAAAAACTAACTTTCGTTCAAATTTCTTCGACACCTCTTTTCTCAACTTCTCTCCGTTCCGACGCTAAGAGGTGAATTATTGAATTTCACCACCTCCTTCGCCTCACTAAAAAATCAAAATTACACCTCGGTAGTGTCACTTTGATGGATGTCGGAACGGAATCATTGTGTCTAGAAATTGTTCCCATCCGACGTTGCCGGATCGGATCGGAACCATTATAACTGAAGCTTTAAGTTCAAATTTACCCCTCCGTTTTATGTCTCGGCTAATTAACGGAACGATTGTGACTAGAGATACTCAACACTGTCCGTTTTCCGGATCGGATCGGATCGGAACCATTATAAATGAGACTTAAAGGGGAGGACCCAGTCTATCCAGAAAAAAAAATTCAACTTAATTGCTCAAAGGGTTTGGGAGATACGAGCCTTTAAACGATTTTTCGTACGGCGTACGGCGTGGAAAACAATTTTGAGGCTAGCAAATTATTTTTTTTAAAAATCGATCACAATATTATTTCAATAATACAGAATAATAAAGTAAAACAAATTTTTTGAAATTCCGTCACCATAACCGTTGTACAAAACACTTTAGTATTGTAAAATACCAGAAAACCCCAAAAAAATCAAATCGCACTTACTTATCCCAGTAGTTGCAAACCAATTCTGTCAAAGTGTACACTTTCTACACTCGCACGAGAGCAGGTGTAGTTTACCATCCGTCAAATTTGATGGCTGCATGCAGATGAAATTGACTTTTAGTATTTAGGGAAATACTGTTTTCAATGAATTCTTGCATGTATAGCAATAAATTTGCATTGACAGAAGTGAAAGATAAAAGGAAATAAAAAAGTTAGAAATTTTATCTGTCATGTTTCAGCAACAACGCTTTCTTTTTGGCTGGTCAAAGCTGGTGTAATCTTACACATAGTGTAATACACTTAAAGTGTAGCGTATAGTGATGGGATAAATAGGTCATTTCATTAACCCAGTATGACCGAGTCATTTCGTTGAAGTGACCGATTAAAAAGATTCGGTCATTTGAGTCATTTCGGTCACTTCTATGATTCGAAATAACCGACCGACCGAAATGGTCACTTCGGTCACTTCCATGATTCGCTCGAAATGACCGATCGACCGAAATGTCTCACGACATACGAAAAATAACAATTCGGTCGATCGGTCAGCAATCACTAGAAACTAGGTCGGTTTAATGAATTCAAGGAAAAAAAACAATTCTAATGATCTAATTTTTGGAATTTATAGAGAGTGTACGGTTAATGAATGAATTTTATTGTTCTCTGAATTCGTAAATTCAACGAATGAAAAATGTTTAGTTTCGATTTCGATTTTCTCTTGGCGCATTTTCCCCTAAAGTGTCTTTAATGTAATCATTCGTTACCTTCGAGCACCGAGTACAGACAGACCGACACGAAAGAAACGGCTATAAACATCGGGTACGATACGAGACGTAGAATATTTTTTCTAGTGACCGATTGAACGACTTGTTTCATTTCACATGGCTCGAGTTAATTCGGTCATAGTACTGACCCGGTGATTTCGACCGAATCGTTCGCGACCGACCCATCACTAGTAGCGTACATTGAATGCAGGCAAAAAGAACAAACTTAATTTCAACTTGATAATTTTTTTTTTATATCAATCGCAGAAATATTCAAATAACGCGCAAGCGGTACATCTATATTTTTGTCCACTGAGAGGAAATTTTGAGCACCAAATTTAGCATTGAAAGCACTACATTGGCATCACTGATGGGAAGATGGGATAAGCGACTTCTACTTCACATTATCTGCAATATCTCTTACCGGAACTCTATCACCCACGTTAAATTGCCTGCTTATTATCAAAGAGAATCAGATAGGGTGCAAGCGGACCTTATTCGAAAAGCAGCGCTATCGGTTTTCTCAGTCGACTATTACGCTCTAAAAACATTAAAATGTATGGACTGAATCCACACTAAGTCGGCACTAAGTTAAGTTTCTACACTGCGAAATGGAAATCAAAGGCCTTCGGTGAAGTGATTACGCAAGCCAAGCCAAAAACCAAAGAGAATGAGATTGGTCGTAATGCCGTAATATAAAAATATATTGTTGATCTTCGATTGCAAATCCTGCTTAATATCTTTTACAGCTCGCAGTTTATCCTTAAGTGTTTGTACAAAACGATTTGCTTGTCCATTTGTAGATGGATGGTAAACTGCTGTTCTTTTGTGAATAATGCCATTGGCATTTGTTGTGAACGGAGGCCTTAGAGTGGTTATTTCGACTTAAAAAAGTCAAAATATCCGAAGGAAAGGTTAAGGTTCGGGAAACAGAGGGGAAGGGCAGAAGGTTTTCAACCGAGAAGATCCATCCTAAATTCTCTAGAAATTAAAAAAACATACAAACCATAAAAAAAAACATTATGTAAAAAAGGTAAAACCACAAACAAATTCAACAAAATAAATTATTGGGTGTACAACGAAGTTCTCGTAGTTTTTTTTTTCAAAATTTGAGCCTTTATTGTGTGAAATTGGTTACATAATTATGTTTTAAAATATTGTCCATCGCTAGACACAATCCTGCCCATCTTTCTGGCAACATACAAATTCTGCGTTGAAAAAACTCCACGTCCTTTGAGGCGATTCACGAATCGACCCAATTTTTGATATCTTTGTAAGAACGGAAGTGCTGCTCAGCCAGGCCATGCGTCATCGATCGGAATAAGTGGTAGTCGGAAGAGGCGATGTCTGGTGAATACGATGGGGGGGTAGGACGTCCCATTTCAGTGTTTCCAGGTAGGTTTTCACAACCTGAGCAACATGTGGCCGAGCGTTGTCGTGTAGCAAAATCACTTTGTCGTGTCTCTGCTCATATTGCGGCCGTTTTTCTTTCAATGCTCGGCTCAAACGCATTAATTGTCTTCGATAAAGAGGTCCTGTGATTTCAGCAGCTCATAATACACCACGCAGAGCTGGTCCTAGCAAATACATAGCATTACCTTGGAGCCACAGATATTCGGCTTTGCCGTCGATGTTGATGCATGGCCAGGGCATCCCCATGATTTTTGACGCTTTGGGTTGTCGTAAAGTATTTACTTTTTATCGCCAGTCACGATGCGATGCAAAAAACCTTTCCTGTTCTGCCGTTGGAGCAGCTGTTCGCACGTGAAAAAACACCGTTCGACGTCTCTTGGCTTCAATTCGCACGGCACCCAATTTCATTGTTTTTCCACCATTCCCAGGGCTTTCAGACGAACTGCAATGGCTTGTTGAATCACGTGCAATGAATTCGCAAGACGTTGTTGCGATTGGCATGCATCTTTGTCCAGCGATGCTTCCAATTCTGCGTCTTCGAAATTTTTTGGCCGGCCGGAACGCTCCTTGTCTTCCACGCCAGAATCACCCATTTTGTAGCGACGAAACTATTCGCGACACATTGATTCACTACTAGAAGACTCACTATAAGTTTCTGTAATTTTCGACGCGTGTCAGACGCAGATTTTTTAGAACAAAAAAACAAATGACGCCGATACAAATTGACAAATGTAATGATGGGGAGTTGTTGCCAGATGTGTAATGTTGCCATATTACGTTTCTGATCCGCCATTTTTTGCCAGTATTTTGCGTTAGCGCCATCTATAGGAAAACGACGAGAACTTATTTGTACACTATCTTTATTTTCTTTTCCGCCTCTTATTACATTAATAATTTTTTCGTTTAACATCATATTATTTCCTTTACTAATTTATATTTTATGTTATTTATATCATTTTTAATTTATTGTTTGCGTATCTGTCAAGTCGGTTTCTGTCACGGTCGTACATACAGGTCTGGAAACTCAATGCAATTTTTTGTGGTGGGGGTAGACACCTTTTGGGAAGAAAAATTTGGTTGTTGTCGTATTGACCACCAGGTTCGTCATGCTCTCACGGTTTTGTCAGATTGACAAATAAAAATTTGTCAAAATCACGGTTTATGTCAAAACAAAATACGTGTGCGATACGAGTGCTGAACAAATTTAGTGTTTTAAAGTGAGTATAAATAAAATACTATATCACGTCAACTTCATCGCCATCGTTTCGTACAGATGCAATAATCCGACTTTCGGTCGTGTCCTGCAAACGAATGGTGCGATTTTTAATGTTTTATTATTTCTCTTGCAGGGTGAAAAAATCTCGACCATCTTGAAGGCCGCCAATGTTGAAGTCGAGCCCTACTGGACCGGTCTTTTGGCCAAGGCCCAGGAAGGTGTCAATGTCAAGGACTTGATCATCAGCATTGGATCCGGTGTCTGTTCTGCCTCAGCTGGAGCTGCTGCGGCGTAAAAAAGGTAAAAGAAAATCACAACGCAATATAAATGACGAATTTTTATTTTTTTTAGAACCGAAATCAAATTTGGTGTCTTCTTGCAGGGCTCGAACGCGGAATCTATCACCTCGTCGGCAAACACAAAAAAATCCATTCAGGCGATGACGCCGGGCCGCAAGAGGTCCGGCCCAAAATTCGAACTATCCAACGGTAAAGGAAGAAACCAAACGTATGATGGCCGTATCGACAAGAACGGCACGGGAAAACTCTCGTTTGGCGACTTTCTGCAACTGATGTCGCTAAAAATGGCCGAAAAAGATACCAAGGAGGAAATCCTGAAGGCATTCCGTTTCTTCGATGACGACGATACCGGACGGATTTCTTTCAAGATAAGGAGGCGGCACAAAGTACATTACCTTTTGTGGACATTCAAGTAGTTGTTTCAAGCCCGCCGGTACCATTATCTGGCGTAGGAATTTACCACAAAGGAATGGATCAATTTGGCGGATTTGTCGCACCAAAGTGGATCACTTATGATTTTTCGCCTCATATTCAGTCACCAAAGTTTAACGAGATTTAGAACAGGCGAAATTAAAAGAACAAATAACTTTGTTTGCATTATGTAATGTAAAATAAGAAATAAATGTGATTACATTGCGATAATAGTTCAGTGTTGATGAATTTTCCCACTAAACGTTTAGTTTAAATGACGGATGGAAGAAGAAATTTGCAAGATGGAAGTAAGACAGTGCATGAATAGGTAGTAATTCGAGATCAGACAGATTTTATTATACCATATTAAAATTTGTAGTAGTAGTACAAAAGAAAAAATATTTTTCTCACTTGAATCATATTTTGCTTCCATCAGATCTTAAGTGACCTATGATATCAGAAAACTATGATACCCAATAAAACAATCCCAAATAATCATATTTCCTAAATCCCCAACGTCCTGTGTGGAATTTAAATTCATAAGCTCAGGAGTTCACAATGAACTGCTAACAATTTTTCGTGTTCATGTTGTTTTTTTATAAACAAATTGTTAACCAATATAATTTCATTTTTGATATGAATCCTGATTGCTCCGCACACGACGTAAGACTGAAGCGAGTGTCCAGCACATCCCGAAGAGAGGAAATCGTAGCGATTTCTGTATAGTATATTGCATTCTTCTCCATTCAGTTTTCTTGCAACCCCACATTGACGTAAGCTGTAATTCAGTTTTCAAAATTTAAGGTTGACACTTATATTGTCACAACGTCTAGAATGCACGTTCTTGCGCTTGCGCAACCAATCGCTAGTAGCGACTCTGTTGATAATAACGAGAAGCTGTACCAGTTTATTTTCACATTTTCTTCAAAAAAGGTGTCTACCCCCACCACGGTAGTTTCCAGACCTGTATATACGACCGTGGTTTCTGTTCTTTTTTATGTCCTGTCATAATTTTTGTAATTTACCTTTATTTTCTATTTTTTAATAATAAAGTATTGTGATCGACCTGAAATTTCAAAAAAAAATTGCTACCCTGAAATTTTGCATTTCCACGTTTTATGGCTTGTAAACCCCAAAAAAGCAAACAAAAAATTTCGTCTGTCCACTGTAGACGCCGACGCCGTACGCCGTCTGCAAAATCGTTTGCAAGCGCGTAGCTCCCAAACCCGTTGAGATATTAAGATGCAATTTTTATGGTGGATGGATTGGGTGAACCCCTACGACTGGTATGACTTGGGGGGGGGGGGGGGGGGGGTGAGGGTATGGGTTTTTGAGGTTTGAGGGGATAGGGAAGGGGAGCGTTTAAGACGAAAAATTTTGGTTTCAATATCTCAGGAACCACTTACGCTAGGAGGCTGAAACTTGGAACTTATGTAGTACTACGATAGAGTACTCATTTGCAAAAAAATAGCCGATATGGGTTGAGGGGTGTGAAAGTGGGGGTCGAAAGTGGTCCGAAACGCTTGAAAGCCGGGATTGAAACATTCTAAAATCGATATCTCCTGAACAATGGATGTCAGAAGATTGAAACTTTATTACGCCGCACGCAAAATCGTTTGAAGGCGCGTAGCTCCCAAACCCGTTGAGATATTAAATTGAAATTTTTATGGTGGGTAGATTGTGTGCACCCCTACGACTGATATATTTTCGAGGGGTGGCCGTAGAAGGGGAGAGGAGAGGGGAGCGTTTTAGTCGAAAAATTTTGGTTTTTAGATCTCAGGAACCACTTATGCTAGGAGGCTGAAACTTGAAACTTATGTAGTGCTATGATAATGGACTCAATTGCAAAATGGTGGATATTGGTTAAGGGGTGTGGAAGTGGGGGGGAAAACAATGAGTCTTTAACGCATGAAAGAAGGGATTGAAACATTCTAAAATCGATATCTCCTGAACAATTGATGTCAGAAGATTGAAACTTTGTTGTTGTCCTTAGGGATACTTCAAGATTAGACAAGGGTAAACATTTGTAAGAGGGGTGGTGGGGTGTGGGGTTGGGGGGTGAAAAACTTTGCATTACAATATCTTCCGAACCAATTACACCAAGAAGATAAAATTTAGTTTCTGTATATGGGATCACAAGAGGAATCTACCGAAACTAAATTTTTTGAGGGGGAGGTGGAGCACGACAGCAATTTTTCAAAAAATTTAATTTGTATATCTCAGAAACCGTATCAGATATGATCTTGAAAATTTTACAGGAGATGGGGTCGGTAAACTTCTAGTAGGGAAAAATTTTGGTGGTGTGGGTGTTGGGGGTGATGGTGAAAGGGGGTAGAAAGGAAAACATTCTGATTTTTATTTCCCGAA
Source organism: Beris morrisii (assembly GCA_951812415.1). Taxonomy (NCBI): domain Eukaryota; kingdom Metazoa; phylum Arthropoda; class Insecta; order Diptera; family Stratiomyidae; genus Beris; species Beris morrisii. The sequence continues at coordinate 98,632,650 of OX638311.1, forward strand.
AACCATAATGAATAGAAAACTAACAATTTAGGATTATATAGAGCCACTATAGAGACATCCTAGAAAAATAAAATTTTTGAAAGGGGTATCAAGGTACGGGGGAGAGGGGTGGTTTTTAATATCTCAGAAACGGCTTATGCTAGAAAGTTGAAACTTAGTACGTATATGTAGATGTTCTATTAGAGTAATTAAAGCAAAAACAAATCAGATTTTTATTGGCGTTCGTCCGTGAATCCACATTTTCACAAACTTCGTGAAAACTTTTAGACATGTCGAGCTATCAAAGCAATTTTACTTCTGCGGGCTATTTATATAAGCGCCTAGTAACGATCTTCAACATTTTTCGATATCCAACCCCTAAGGGGGTGTAAAGTGGTTGTGTACATATTCACGAATTCTGATATATTTCTAAGGTATATTGAGATTTGGAATTCACTTTTACTTCTATAAGCTTTAAACGTAGCTGGGAAAAACCGATTTAAGTATTTTTCTCAATTAAACCCCCTGGAGGTATTGTTCAAGTTTTCACTGATTCCGAAAATCTCTTAGGTTTAATGTAATCGAATTCGCTTTTACTACTATGAATTATTCTATTGATAAAAAAATACGTAAGGCGCAACTTTATTATTTTATGGGTAGAAATCCGAAGCGTGTTTAATGATGAGATGCGGTGTAGGTTACTATGCGACTCACAACCTAAGAAATAACCAGGAGGCTGTTTGGAACGTTATTTTTTAGGTTGTCAGTCGCAAAGTAACCTAAACCGCATCTCATCATTAAACACGTTTCGGACTTCTACCCATAAAATAATAAAGTTGCGCCCAGACTGTTGGCAGATTTTTTGTTTTTGTTTTTAAGTTTTTCATTTTCATAATCGTCCGCGAGGGACTGGGATAAAACTGGAAGAAATAAAGGTCGGCCATGGCAGAGCTCCTTGCCATGGTAAGGACCTAAATTGAAACCGAAGTTGCCCAGGTATTCGGAGTCCGCATACTAGAGACCAAGCTTCCCCTTGGTCACGCAGCCCTCGGCGCATGCTGTCCCACCGTATGTTGGCTTGAGGTCCGTTTGTACTTTGCAGTACAAGGTGGACTATCCTCGAGCTGTTACTTCCAGTTCATTCGTCAGCCAGTCCCACTAGTCCCTAAAACATGACCAGCAGACAAGTGAGTCTTCGTCAGTCGGATGAACCTACTCCCAGCCCGGCCGTACGCACATTTGGCCTGCCATAGGCAGTTTCCAGTGGTCACCACGAGGAGGTAGTACGACGACTTGTCCGTTACGCAGCGTTAACCCTACTGCGCAGCAGAACCAGACCACCAAGGTGGTGTAGTAAAATTCATTACTAGGTATAGTGAAATTCATAACCAGCTCATGTTATGATATTTAAAACACTGTTTACCGAAAACTGCACTTTTACCAAGTAAACCCGTGAATAAAACATTTCAATAAAACAACAATTTAAACAAAAACGATCACTATCATTCAATTCAACTCAACAAGTAAGTAATGTGCAATCAATTGGCGTCGTCACCCTTTTGCGAACTTACTACTGCCGTAGTCAAAAACAATAGCGCCTTAGCCAAATTCATTGCAACTTTAGTCAAATTTACTACTACCGTCGTCGAACACACTACTTCTATAGTAAAATTTATTGCTGTCTTTACGAAATGTACTACATTCGACAGATTCACTGCTACTTTAGTGAAATTTACTACATACTATAATTCGAATATTTTCTTTCAGTTTAATTACAATTGTATAGTCAATTTTATTACCATAGAAGGGTTACTACATTTTTAGTAAATTTTACTACATGATAAAACAAGTGTTTGTTAATTGTGCTATAATAGTACTACAGTTGTTCAAATTTTACCACATTTATAATAGATTTTAGGGCAACGTTATTTTTTTTTTTTTATTCACTACACTGTTTTGTGGAGTGTAGTCCTAAAAACCAATGCTTCATCGTTCAAACGTACACAATAAGCCTAGCATCATGCTTCACTATCGGTTAGGATCCCCGCAGTTTGCTAGTTATCAAATGGCGGACGTGATTAAAGGCAACACGAATCTAAACGAGAAGTATCAATTGAAACGTCTGAATTAGGTGCAGGTTTTACTACGTGAACACAAACAATTCGCACGAGTCGTTCCTTTACGAATTCATCGGAATGATAAACCGATTCTGTCATAAACGTTATAAGATCTAATGTCCTGATTGAGTGCGCTCTTCATCGGTTTACGTTATACTGTATTACCTTTTAATAACCTTGCTCGTTTGTCGACTAGAGGACTATTCCCTTATTGCACTCGTTGACTGCAATCTATAGCCGGAAAAATCTGCAAAGGTCAAGTTAACCTAGTAAAAATACATGTTTAGTTTTGTCGACTGTCGATGGACTACCCATATCAGATTTTCCCATACAATATCCGAGACAACGATGGGCCAAAAAACATTGCCCTCTCTCTCCCGCTCAATTACACGGTATTGTTGTTGTGCGGATTTTGAATTTTCGAAAAGATTCGAAACTTCAAAGTGACAAAAGGAAATTCATAGTTGAGAACTGTCACAACAAATCAGGTAAGTAAATGTTTTTATTTTTGAATTTAATATTTATGTGATAAACTTTATATTAAAGTAAAATTTTTGTATAGTGAATGGTGCGGCATTACAAAAGAAAGTACACGCGCAGTTGCCATCGAGTTTTAACGATTTGCGGCCCCCGCCGGGCAGCGAAGAATTATCAACAAGAACGATCGCTGAAGTTATTGCAGATCTAAAAGTAAGTAATTATTTTAATATTGAAAAAAAGTGGCAGTGCATTAGTTAGATACTACGGGTGTGTGCGGATTCGCGGCTAAATTCAATTTAGTGCACTAATTTAAAAAGTTTTTAGTTTAGGAAACCTTCATATGTTTATACTAGACTCGTTTATTTCCAATTTAGTTATTTATGAAGAATTTCATTTACAGGATAACATTTAGTTTGCCGAAGGGAATTTACTGCACTTAATTAAATTTAATCAGGAAATTACACCCTTAAAATCTTCACGAACAAAACTTATTCCTACATCTGCATCAATTGTAGAAATTCACATTTTTCTCAATTGATACATATGTATTTAGAAGTGACGCGATTTCATCGTTAGTATCATTAAGCCTCCCAACCACGTCAAGGTCGCACTGTTTGGGAGGATCGGAAAATGAAATTAATATTATATATAAAAAAAATAATTAAATTACCGCCTTCAATTGATTCCAGATTCCTTTCGAATTTCAACCAAAGGTAAATCATCTTGGGACTGCCAGTAGCTGTTTCATCCTTGACGCGGGTGTCTCCAGCAGACGTTCACGCATTGGGCGAATGTGATATTAACAAAATAATACGACAACGGGTAAAGCCTTTTCTCTACTAATGGATATATTGTCTACTAATATTATTTCTTTATTTAGGTAAATGGAATTTTTGAAATTAGTGTGAGTAAGGAATTTTTTAAAACTATAATTATTTTTTTTTAACTATTTATCAGTCATCTCTTTGATTACATTGATTTTGATTTTTGATTTTGAAATTTGATGAAAAGATTAATACCGCGAAATACTTTTTCTTTTTGTGAATTTGTACAGTTAGAAATGGGTTGTTTTACAAGCTCAAAATGCCGTAAATTTAGAGTACCTATATTTTTTTGAAAAAAGGGTATATGTTGATAAATTTTTAATTTTAGTCGTTTGACACGTTTGCTTTCTAGTAGTTTCTTAAGAATTGCATTGGGAATTTCATTCCCAGCCTTTTACAAATGGCTACTTATTTCAGAAGAAATAAGCTGCTTATTTTGCAATTCTTTAAAGATAAAATTTAAGGATTTGATGCTTGACTCGCGGCGATTTATTAATCGAATACAATTTTTCTTAATTTTATTTTTTGCATGTATTGTATTCTGATATTTTTTTCGTGAAATTAAATTTTTATTTTGTTTTTTTTTGTTGATACAGGGGCAATTTCGGATATAGAGGAACAAGGGTATTTTGGAATTTGAACCTCTGGAGATTTGGAAACAACTAATTCCTCAAAGCTAACTAATTCCTCCGAGATAACTACTTCGTCGTTTATCCTGTCCATATCAACATAATCGCTTAGCATTTCAAGTGATAGTTCTTCTACCTTCGTATTATATTTAATATGAAACCAAATTTTAAATATATAAATAATGTGAAAATAAATTAAAGAAAATATAAAAACGTAACAATGAAATCATTTTTTTTTTTTAATTAAAGGCAACAACTACAACAACTTAAGTACTTACTTCCGATAAATATTCGACCTCCATCGGAATCGCGCACTTCCGAAGGGTCTTTTTGAATGCAGAGTGCGTTATGTCCTTCTCGTCGAAATAGCATTGGCGTTCCCTGTTGCAATATAGCTCCGGGTTCTATATGAAAGACCTCGCACCAGCTATAAAAAGAAAGTGACGTAATCCGAGGAAATCTGAAAATTTCATGTTTATTATTATAGTAGGAAATATTTGAAAGAAATTTTAATTCAGTGTCTCTCGGCCTTAGTTTCACCAGTATAAAATATTCGATGACAACAGATATTATATTTAAAAGCGAAGACTTATCAAAAGTAGAGTATCGGAAAAAATTATGTTGATTTGGGAGAAATTGCTACTGTTACAGAAAAGAAAAAGTAAAAAGTCTAGAAGTTCAATTTCTGTTTTGCTATCAGTTCTAATTACTACAATACAAGATACTATATCGAAGGAAAAAGAGAGATGTAATATCAATGTTCTCTTTCATGCCAGAAGAAGCAGTAAACTTCAATAAAGTAATTTTAAAAATATATTAATTACTACTTATTTGTAAAATATCGAAAGACATTAATCTATTTTATTACAGTTTCAAGATGTGATTTTTTAAAATATTTTTATGTTTGAATACATATTATTTTAGGTATTGACCAACTTAATAAACAGTTATTTTTGATTAAATGTTAGTTGTTTTCCGGTGTCAGTAGGGTTTCTGGTGTGAAACCCCAACACGAAATCCGCGACTGTTGATTAATCGCTGTCCTTGAGGACATGACAGTTGGAAAACCTTCACTGGATACGTCAGTTTTATAAGATTGTGTTGGACTAGGTCCGAAGTTAGCTAAAGTTAAAAAATCGCGGATCGTAAATTTGATTTCGAGTTCGGTATATAGAAATTATGCTCAGCAATTCCACCAGCTGTAAGGGTGTTTCGGATAGTAGGCATGATACACCCTCTGACGAGTCTATGCCCTCCGATGACGAAACAGCTCCTTCGGACCTAGTCCAACACAATTTTATAAAACTGGCGTATCCAGTGAAGGTTTTCCAACTGTCATGTCCTCAAGGACAGCGATTAATCAACAGTCGGGGATTTCATGTTGGGGTTTCACAACAGAAACCCTACTGACACCGGAAAACAACTAACATTTAATCAAATTTGCTTCTATGGTAGCTTACCATGAAAAAATTCCATTCTTAACAGTTATTTTTGTTAAATTTTCTAGGTTTTCATTTCCTTTCATTAAATTTTTCTTAAGTTGAGAAATAAGCGATGAATATCTATATTAGAAAAGTATATTTATTTTTAGTTGAAATATGCATTATATTTTTTTATTGCATATTTAATAAAACGGGTATTGAACAAGTCGATTTGTTCTTAAATGTTGTTAAATATGCAGCAAAAAGTGGTATATTGAAAAAATTTATTTATTTATTGAAAAAACAAGTGCTTCATCTCAATCAAAGGAACTCTGCTAATTTTTAACAGAAATTTTCATTTTGGCGGAACTGCTATGAATTTTATCTATCCTTTTTCTACGAAAGATTAACAATCCCTACACGAAAGTTTCACAGAGCAAAAACGCACTTTTTTTTGGTAGTGAATAATGATACTGAACTTTCAAATTAGATTTTCAAGCTGCGATATTATAAAATCCTGCGGTTTCACTTAACCCGAAACATACCGCTATGTAGGCCCTGGATTCACCACCCCACAATACTTCGAAAAAACTACGTCAACTGGTTTTATTCCACCCGAAGCCTTCATATACCTCGATGAAAACGGTTACATATTAGACTCTGACTGCGTACCAATTATAAACCATGCGTATAGGTGCGCAACAGTTAAAAAAATATTATACGACCCCAATCTTGAAACTAGCTACCCTCTGGCGTTATGGCGATACTCCACTGCGAACTTCATTGGCATTGGCAGAAATGAGCGTGAGGATACAAAATACTGGTGGCTTATTCGACAGGACATTTAGCTATTTTTCTTAGAATAAGTTAATTTTAAACTAACACGGAAAACAAAGAAAAGAAACTAGTCTAAGTACTAACATTGTTAGCAGCTTCCCTAGTATAAGGCATGCTTGACCGAGACATTCGCTACAGAAACTAATAGCCTTCAGCTATCGGTCCAAGTGGAGAATAGTTCGGCCTGGAATAATTATAAGAAAATATAATTTATAATTATATCCCAATTAATACAAATACTCACGATTTCCAGGCGGACATCCAACATAGTTGGATGAACTCCGGTGGATTTCGTGGGTATTATAGACATATGTTAGGTATACGTTAGAATTGTCATTGAAATAAAGATACTTTGATCCTCCCAAAAATATTCCCCGATACCATTTATATCTTAGAGTGCCCACTTGAGTCCAAAAAAACTTAAAAAATATCGCTATGTGGGTAACTTACCTGAAAAACTTAATATATCTTGATGCGCCAGCTGCATTGCTTAAACAGTTCTTCACACTACACTTCCACTTTCAGACAGACATTATTTCACTTTCCTTAAAAGTATCTACGTACGAATGTAATTTGTTATTTAATTTTTCCAAATCGATCTGAAATTTCCATGCACTTTCTATATTCGACAATAAGTCAGAATGAAAATTCTCAGAAGCAAAAAGTTTCTCAAAATTTAATCTTGTAGTACTTTGTGAACTTTATTGATATCATTAAGAGACTTTACCTACAAAAATACACGCAATTTTTATCAATACTCTTTTTGGGAATTCGTATATTTTACAGGATCTATCTTACAAAAAAAAACAATACTTGTACAACATTATTTTATTCAACTTTTATTTAAATTTATTTATTTGATATAGCAAGACACAATTCTACCATCTGGCAAATTTCAATTATAAAATAGAAAATTTAATATTATAAATATTTATAACTGTTTTGATTTGCGAATGCAACGGTCATTTCACAGCTGACACCAAAATTTCACTTTCCAAGTTTGAAAACAGCACACTCCATCTTCTTCTAATTCCCACGATCTGAGTGCATTTATCTCTGTCCAGCTCAATAAGGAAATTAAATTACCCAAATTATGTCCCTTAGCATTCGAAGTTCCATAAACGAGCTAAAATCAAGTAAAAACTGGTATTTCTGAATGAAACTACAATAAAAGTTATTATCAGAAATTATTTTATGCTCATTTACAATTTTAGAACGATATCTTGTTTATATATATAAAAAAAGTTCGAGAAGTGCAAAACTCGACTAATCACGTACAATTTTTTCGAAACTTCAAATCAGAAAACTTGCCCCACATGAGATAGCGAAATAGGTAGTCCATCTATATTACCAGGTCCCTATGCACAACTTAACATATCTGCGTTCTAAACCGCATCTGGGCGCGACGTCTCATTCAATCATTGTCCGCATTCACAACTTATTCAGAAGAATTGATGTGTGTTAATTGGAATCGGTTGGGTTTAGAGCGTGCACCTACACGCACTAGCACATCTATTCCGATCGGACCAAATCCAATGAGACAGCCAAACGATTTCCTTTTTAGAAAATCGATGGCACGAATGGGCCACTATGACATCCGCTACCAGACTGATCATTACACTTTTTATATGACAACATATCGTCATCACATGATGGTTTATCATGTTTGGTCATAAGTCGGATGATTTCTCCTAGATGTTCCTTCCTACAATACCTACCATCCTTCACCCTCTTTTCCTACTCCTCATTTAATCATAATCCTTTATTCAGCCCGCTGACCGTAAGAATATGGGACTTCTCAAGCCCATTTGTCCTTCCCAAAACGAGCCTAATATTCGTGTTCACGGACTAAAGCGGCATATCCACCCCATTCCGACGAGCTAGCGCGTGCTTTTATGCTAGAGGCTCAGTCGCTTCAGTGGCCGTTCGTGAGACTAATGTCGTCCAATAATGGCATAGTCAACGAATAACATATGAAAAATATTCTCCATTTTGGTGAAGAAATGATGATTTCTTCCATAAGTTCAGTCCGCCAAGCTTGCGTCCAAATTAAAGACATAAGCCTTGTCTTCTGGACGTTCTAGCGGACCAATTCGTTTCAAAATCTATATGAATCCTTTCAAAAGAGTGCTTCGGTTCTTGCCAATGATGTTCTAAAACCTTTGGTGGCTCCTTTTGGTATCGTGCACATGATACACGTGACTTCACTACTGCCCTGCATCTAAGTCGTGATCAATACCTGGCCACCAACAATAGCTACGTGCTAAAAACTTAATTCTCGTGATTCCGAAATGAGCGGAATGTAAGTCAGTAGTAAGGTACCCACTTTCCTATCCAAATAGCATTGTGCCAGTAAAAACATCAATACTTATAGAGGGAACCAAAATAGTTGTTTTGGTGTTGTTGTAATAAGGCAGTTTGAATCGGATAGTGGGACCATATCGATTTATGTTGATTTTTTTGTTTTGTATGCTAGTGTATGAGTGAGTAGGTGAGATATATGTTTATTTTCGGATAGTGGGGATCATTTCGATTTAAGTTGGTGCAAGAGTGTGTAGATCAGATATATGTTTATCTTTCTTGTGTGTACTGGGTGTGAATTGCCAGATAAGGTATATATATGTTAGAACAACAACAAAGAACACATACACACACACATCCAACGATGCAGCATCCCTACCTAAAACCAAGACTTATAAAATTGCAATATAAATAAAACTGCCAACGATCATTCGGGGCATTCGATACTGAACTTTTGTTTCAATAACAACTCTATCATCAGAAGTGGGATACAGCAGGTAGTACAAAGCACCTGCTGATCAAGGACAAGTTGTAGTAAAAGAATTATAAATCAGAATGAGTAAAGGAATTGAAAATCAAAGAGTAAACAAAAGAACAAATCAAGAAAGGTAAAAGAATTACAAATCAGAAAGAGTAAAAGAATTACAAATCAAAAAGAGTAAAAGAATTGAAAAACAAAGAGTAAACAAAAGAAGCCGTGCGAAATCAAATAAAAAAATTAACAAAATAATTAATAGCAGTGAAGTGTTAAATAAAGATAACAATAAGCGAGTGGAAACTGAATGTGAACGGAACATTTTTTCGGAGTAAGCACTTTTAAGCTCTAGATTGAACAATGAGTGATTGCGATCATGAGGGTGAGGCAGAACCACTTTTGGTGCCAAGTGGTGATACAAATGAGACAGTAAGTCTTAACATGTTAAAAACTATTATGGGTATGATGGGTAACCAACCGAAATCGACTCCATCGCGTGACGCAGCGGTTTTTGCTATTTTCCACCCTGACCATTCTCGATATTCAATACATCAATGGTGCGAAGAGGTTGACAGTTGTATCAAGCGATTCGGTCCTTTGGATTTTGATATTTTCGCTAGGGTCGAATCGGCGTTAAAAGGTCCAGCTCGCGACTGGTATAGACAGGTTGGCGGTCACACTAACACTTGGAAAGAATTGAAGCAACGCCTCATTGACAATTTTTCAGGTGAGGAAAATCTCTCCAAACTATTTAAAAGTGCCGCTAATTATGAAAGCTGTAACGCTAGTGATTATAAAGAATACGTCTTGGAAAAATTGTCCCGGTTGCGGCGGTTGCCTTTCGTGCTGACCGAAAGTCATTTAGTTCGCCTAACAGTCGGATCAATAACTGATTCCAGTTTCCGAAATGCATACGAGGCTGCGTTGCCTAATAGTACTGATGACTTGATGCGAAAATTGTCAGCTAGTCGTGCTCCTACCAGACCTCAGATTGATGGAAAACGGAATCTAATTGATCGACGTACATTTGGTCAAGGTGCCAGCTACATTGAGCACCAATTGACAAAGAAATTTAGAAGATCAGAACAAAATTCGCTACGAAAGCCCAACAATGATTTTTGTCCCCGATGCTCAACGACAGGACACCATATTAGAGATTGTCCAAAAAGTTTTCAAAAAAAAGAAGAAGTTCCTTCTACTGTCGCCAATACTAATACGATGCATTGCGGTTATTGCGGGAAAAAAAGGGCATGTAGAAAGTAACTGCTGGATAAAGGAAAGAACAGAAGTTAAGAAAATAAATTTTTGTAATTCTCACGGGAATTCTTGCATCACGACTGTACTTATTGATAGTAAACCTTTCAAATGTTTACTTGATACTGGTTCCGAATGTTCTTTGGTCAGCTCCAGAGTAATTCGTCAGTTAGGACGGTCTACTATTCCATGCTCAATTGCTCTAAGGGGCATTGGGAATAACACAATTATTTCTCGGGAAAAAGTAGCATTAATAATCGAATTCCAAGACATAGCTCTAGAACTTACCTTCTTGGTAATCGATACGATGGATAGCAATACTGATGCCATTATTGGGTCAGACATTCTTGCTGATCGTACTCTTCAAATTATTGCCGATCAAGACGGTGGAGCCCGAATTCGTCGCATAACTAATGAACCCTGTGTTAATTTCGTTACTGAATCAAAAACATCTAATATTGACCCAATTGAACATTTAAATGAAAGTGAAAATCATGCATTACAAACAATTATTAATAAGTTCGCGATTTCGACAGAAATTAACAAGAAGTGTATAGTGAAAACTGGTGAATTAGATATTAAATTAAAAACGGATTGCTTAATAAACTATAGACCATACAGATTGGCATTTTCTGAACGCGAAATTGTTAAAGAAATGGTTAATGAGTTAAACATACAGGGTGTAATTCGTGAAAGCAGTTCTCCATTCGCGAGTCCAATAATCCTTGTTAAGAAGAAAAATGGTCAAAATAGACTTTGTGTGGATTACAGAGCACTTAATAGACAAACAATAAAGGATAGGTATCCGTTACCACGTATTGACGATCAATTGGATCAGCTGGCCGGTAATATATACTTTACAACATTGGATATGACTTCTGGTTTTCATCAAATACCTATCGCACAAGATTCTATAGAAAAGACTGCCTTCGTCACACCCGATGGTCACTACGAGTACCTAAGGATGCCTTTTGGATTAGCAAACGCTCCAGCAGTTTTTCAGCGTGCTATCAACAAGGCGCTTGGAAGTTTACGCGATAATATTGCGTTGGTCTATCTTGATGATGTACTAATTCCATCAAAATCTGTTGAAGAAGGATTAGAACGACTGGAGCTTGTTATGAGAGCACTTTCAAACGCAGGATTTTTATTTAACCTTAAAAAGTGTAAATTTCTTCAAATCAGCATTGAATATTTAGGGCGTGAGGTATCCAAAGACGGAATACGACCGGCCGAAGCTAAAATTGAGGCGCTCATGAAACAGCCAGCACCAACTAATGTTAAACAAGTTCGACAGTTCATGGGTCTGGCGAATTATTTTCGAAAGTTTATCCCTAACTTCGCATCAAAGACCAGTACTATCACCTATTTGACACGGAATAACGTATCTTGGCATTGGGGAATGGAGCAAGAAGATGCTCGACAGTTTATCTTACAGCAGCTAAGACCTTTACTAGCATATTTTCAACCTGAACTTAAAACAGAATTACACACAGATGCTAGTTCAATTGGATACGGTGCAATACTGTTTCAACACCATGGAAATATCATGAAAGTAATTGACTACTTCAGCAAAGCAACTAGACCAGAAGAATCCAGGTATCATAGCTACGAGCTTGAAACCTTGGCAGTAGTTAACTCTCTTAAATATTTTCGAACATATCTTCTTGGCGTGCAGTTTTCCCTAGTTACTGACTGCAATGCTATCAAAGCCACTCAATATAAATGAGACATCGTACCAAGAATTGCTAGGTGGTGGATCTACCTACAAGATTTCGATTTCACAATAGAATATCGCAAAGGAAAACAAGTTCAACATGTAGATTATCTCAGCCGCAACATTCCAGTTAAAATCGTCGCACATGTAACTCGAGTAACCGATAACTGGTTGCTGATAGAACAAAACCAGGATGAAGAAACCAATGATATTTTAAAACGACTTAGTCAGGATACCCGAGAAGAAGGTATACGTGGTGAATACCTCACAAACAAAGGATTGTTGTACAAGAAGACCTCAGGAGGAAATAAGTTGTTTGTGCCAAGGACATGCCGTTTGACAATCATACGTAGAGTTCACGAAGAAAACAACCATGTTGGCTGGGAAAAAGTATTACATAAGCTTCAACAAAATTTCTGGATGCCATCCATGAGCAGAAATGTTCGGAAATTTATCGACAAGTGCATCATTTGCCTGGTCGCTAAACGACACTCGAAGAAAAAAACAGGTGGCTTTGCATTCAATAGAAAAAACAGCCGTTCCCTTCCATACTTTTCATCTAGACAGTGTGGGTCCATTTTATCGAAATAGTAATAGTGAGACCCATTATGTACTCGTTATTGTGGATAGATTTACCAAAATCTTGATATTAAAACCGCTAACAACGTTAAGAGCGGAAGAAACAGTGAAAGCATTTAGCAGTTACATCATGCTTCTTGGAGTACCTGTGCGTATTATTACAGACTCGGGAACTAATTTCACAAGTTCCGCATTTAAAGATCTCACCACGTGCTTTGGAATAGAACATCACATCATTGCCCCGGGCATTTGTCGTGCAAACGGACAAGCTGAACGGTATGTAGATACTGTAACTAATCTGCTGCGGACTAATATCGACCAGATAACTGAATGGACAAAGTATTTAGATAGAATACAGTTGTCCTTAAGGCTCCATGTGCACGTTAAATGCGATTTTGTTGATTTATGGCTGTTTTCAAAAGCATTTTTCACTTCAATAGCAAAAAAAACAAAAAAAAATTATACCACTTTATTAGCTGGTATGTAAACTAGGACGCCAATAGATAAAAAATTCAAAACTGTATTTGGAAAAATTGCTATTAGCGCAACAACCCTTAAACATTTTTTAAAATGCGTAAATCCGAATTTTTTAAATGCATTTATTACCTATTTCTTGAATAATTAACATGTCATTTTCATTAATATAATGTTAGAAAAAATGTTAAAGAATATCCTCAATAGATAAAATTTTAAAAAATTTTCATTTTTGTTAATAATATATGAAGTCAAACTGAAGCAATTTTTCACGATTTTCATGGCAAACATTACATAAGAAAACCGCATTTCATTGAAAAGTTTCATGGATAGTATAACTAATTGGTATATCTAGAAGATAAATCAATGAAAAAATTATTGATTTTTAATAGTTATGTGTTTCAAATAATTTGAAAACCTATAACACTATTTATTCTGTAAATTCAAAGTTATTTCGCTGCTAGACAGCGAACAATGCAGACGTATTGTTCACGCCAAATTTTTCTTCGTTGTTTTTCTTTCGGCATATTCGTACTTCCCCTAACTAACTAGGAAGAAGAACCAGACTAGGCGTAGGCGATGATGGGACTGAATGGCGGGTTTACGTGGTCGACAAATGACACCATATCTACATGACCACGTGAGTTGGTATTATACATAGATATACATATTGTATAAGAAAATTTTGAGTACTGGAGATTTAGACATGGGTCATTCCACCAAGAATCGCCAAAGGTGTGACCTTACCATCTCCGATTCTTTTGAAAATTTTTGTACTTGAAGAACTAGTGATAGAGATAATTGAAATAAATTTTTTTTTTCTATCTCATTTTATTTGTTAGTTATAGTATGTTAAAGTTATCGCAATAATGGTGTCCGAGTCCTCTTTGAAAATTCATAGCTCTGGTAATTTTTATCCTAGAATAATAAAATAGGGCTTATTTTAAAGGGGAAGGTTGTCGCAATGTAAAAAAATACGAATAAAAATTATCCTTGAAATTTTATTTTCAAGGATAACGATTTTGTCCTTTATCCTTGAATATCTCAAAATGAGTATATTTAATTTTTTTTTATTTTTTTATATTTTATAGGTTATACCGTTTTTCAAAACGTACCAAAAAATTAACTTCGGATCTCAAGGGGATCGCGGTCAAAAAAATCTAATCAAATTATTAGAGAACTACACTAGCCTTAATTGAGAACCACTGATGTTCTTCGATTTTTTTGACCACGATCCCATTGAGATCCTGAGTTAATTTTTTGATATGTTTTGAAAAACAGTATAATAAACAATAAATAAAAAATTTAAAAAAATGGATAGATATGCATTTTGAGATATTCAAGGATAAATGACAAAATCGTTATCCTTGAAAAAACTTTTAAGGACAATTTTTATTCGTATTTTTTTATAATATATTGCGACAGTTTTTAACAACAGAATATAAGACAATAAGCTCGGTGGAAGTGGAACTGTTTTCGTCGCCAATGTCAAACGTCTTACACGTAAACCCACCATTTTGCTTCGTGGGACTTATGTTTGTATTATAATAGAACTGGAGTATGATATCGCGACAGTTTCTATTGAGAATTCAAAGTGAAAGTTGTAAGTAAAATTAATAAAACCGAAAAAATATGCAAATACAAAGAATCATACCCGCTATTTCGAGAGGAATCAGAAAAAAAGTCGAAAAGCCTATTGTGAGAAAGCAAGTAATGCAAAAAAAATGTTTGTATTTATTTTCTACATATGCACAAATGTGTAATTAATATTGGTTGTTTCCAATTAGGAATAGACCGGGGTGTGAAATACATACTGTTTTGGAAGAAATAATGCCTGCTGAAAGTTGTTTTAATTTATGAAAAGAGGTCCGGCCTCACACCTTATCAGTTCCGGTTTTTTTCAAATTGTGTGTATTCGAAGAATTAGTAATCGAAATCACAAAATCGTTATCCTTGACAAACAAATTTCAATGGTATTTTTTTCCATAATATGTTATTTATATTGCAGCAATCTTTTTCTTTATAATGAGACCCAATTAATTTTTCTACGGGAAAATAAACGGATATATGAATTTACAAATAGAACTCGGACACCATTTTTACGAAACCTTTAACATTCTATTTTCTAAACAAAGAAATGTTGATATAGACAAGAAAAAATTTAATTTTGTTTTTTTTAGTAATTCTTCTAGTACACAAAGTTTTAAAAAAATCGACGATGGTGATGCTTTTAATCATTTTTTTGCGATTCTTGATGAAAACACCACCATTTACTAGTTAAGAAAATATTAAAAAAAACACATATTAAAATTTTTTTGTAAATTTTAAATATTTGTTTGATAAAATGATTCTATTCGATTTGGATGTGATTTGTCATATATCAAAATAATATCTGAAATGCGAAATGGATTCATATCTACGTTTAAATTGAAATGTAAAATGTGTTCCTCTTGTTTCGATCTTCAAACAATACCTTCAAATGTAGATACTGATATGGATATCAATGCAACTACCGTGGCAGCGGTTTATTCCATAGGAATCAGCTACAATAATTTAGACGAACTATTTTCAACATTAGAAATTCTTTTCATGACCAAAAAAAACGTACAGAAAGGTTCAGACAAAGGTTTGTAATTGGTTGGATGTTGTATCTGAGAAGTCTATGATAGATGCTGCGCAGTTAGAAGCAGATCATGCAAAAGATATAGGAAGCGTATATGAACATGGAATCCCCGTAATTACTGTGGTCGCCGATGGCTGTTGGTCAAAAAGGTCCTGTGGTACAAACTATTCAGCCCTTTCGAGAGTAGCGGCAATAGTCATTTTATATTCAAAAAAAGTACTCTACATGTAAGTGAAAAATAAGTATTGCCTTGTATGCAAGAAAGCTGAAAATTATTGTCAGAGCCATTCAGAACGCGATGGTAGCTCTACAAGCATGGAATCTGATATAATTTTAGAAGGTTTCAAGACTTCTATAATAAAACGTAGTTTGATATACTCACAAATGATTGCTGATGGTGATTCCAACACTTATAACAAAATATTACAAGCAGGGCCTTATCAAAATATTACTGTCGAGAAAATTTAGTGCAAAAATCAAACTACTGCAGGAAAATTAGAATCGTTTCGTGCAATACACTATTTCCTCTATAGTTGAGGCGAGTCGTAAGGCAAAATTTCATATTTTGAAGGCTGTATTTTTTTAGTACATCATTCAAGAAGCTTGGTTTATGACGTTCAAAGCAATATTGTGGAGTCGTTTAACAGCGAAAGAATATATGACCTGTATTGTAACAGATTTGTAACAATTTGAGTGCTAGCTAGGCGATTTTGTATATTTAGTGTTTTTGAGTTATTATTGTTATTAGTGGTGCAAATGAAAATTTGTTGACAGTGCGTGGTGTTATTTATGGGTGAATAGTGACAATAAAAAGAAACATCTATCGAAAGAAGTTAACTCGGTTCTTCGCTTTCCCAAAAAATAAAGTTTTGTGAATTGTCGAAAGTTAGACATTTTTCACAAATGATTCTGTTCGAAATTTTCGAAATGAGTCTTTGGGTAACTGAAAGTTTTTTTTTCTCTGCCATTCGTAGTAAAGGTAGCCTACATGATCATCCTGACCAACGTGAGTTCCAGTTCAGGCTCCGAAGCTACATAGTTGTACACAATGATGGTAGTTCTATAAATATATCGAACGCAATTATAGATAATACACCTGATATAGAGCCAATTTTCTCGGGTTTGTACCAATTTATGCAATTGATTCAAAACTGTTAATAATTCTTCCTATTAATGGATGGACTAGAAAATTTAGTTGGTCTTATTCGCCGAAATTAAAAAATACAGGGTGCGGCATCTTTTATATCGGTATGTAAACATTGAAAAACTTTGAATAAAAACAACTGATTTTTATGTGTGAGGTATTTTTATTCAATTTGGTCTTTTAGAATTTATTTGGATACAACATCAATCAAGTGGCTGCCTCTATTGGCCACAACAAAATGTACTCTTTTTGCTGCGTTTTCCATTAGTTTTTCGAGCATCTCGGGCGGTATGGTTGGTTGGTTTACGTGGTGGCCCGTCTGCCGAAAACAGGGCCCAATTAGCACAGGAAGCGCCGTTTTGATACCACAACTCGTTTAACCTGGTCGTTGAGGGCTGATGAAATATATGTGTAGTTTTACAGAGACCTAGACCTTGAATGGATTATCATATCCATCCGGAGCTGTTCAAGAAGGTAATCAGTTCTCCTATCTTGTTTTTCGAGATCTCATCGAGGTTATTGAAGAAGGGTTTGCCTAGTGCGCGAAGTCTGGCTCTAGCTAGGGCGGGACACTCGCAAAGAAGGTGAATGACAGTTTCCCTCTTATTTGCATCCCCACAACTGCGTCAATTGACGTTAAACGGAATACCCAGTCTGGCCGCGTGGTCGCTGATCGGCCAGTGACCCGTGCTGACTGACGTGACTCTGGAGACGTCCACGCGGCTCCTGCTCAGGAGTTCGTCTGTTCTGCTCCGGGAGTAGGATGGCCATATCTTCCGAGATATGACGCAGTTGGTCAGTTCTCTCCATCTGGAGTTCGCGTTTGTGAGAAAGTGGGTGGATATTTGGCGCTTAACAGTCCCTAGTGGGACCTGAACGGCTCGGGCGGTATAGCGATGATTTCGGCACGAATGTTTGCTTTGAGCTCGTCAATGGTCTGAGGCTTGCTGGCGTACACTTTGCTTTTCAAATAACCCCATAAAAAGAAGTCCGGAGGAGTCAAATCTGGTGATCTCGGTGGCCAGTCAATGTCGCCACTTTTCGACATCAGACGTCCAGGGAATTTTCGTTGCAGAAACTGAATTGTTTCATTTGCATGGCATGGCGCACCGTCTTGTTGAAACCAGTAACCACCCAGACCTTCTTCATGCATTTGCGGGCAGATAAAATGAACTAACATCCACCGATATCGTTTTCCATCGACTGTTTCGTTTTGTCGGAAAAAAATGGCCCAATGATGGTTTTGGCGCAAACGCCGGCCCAAACAGTCACTTTTTGATCATGCAATGGCGTTTCATGGATCTCGTGTGGATTCTCCGTTCCCCAAATGCGCCAATTTTGCTTATTAACGCCGCCAAAGAATGTGAAATGAGCCTCGTCGGTCATCAAAATTTGCTTCCAAAAATCAGCTTCAATGTCAACCATTCGAGCAACCGTTTGGCCAATCAAGTCAGTCTGTTGAAAAATATCAAAGTTATTCAATGTTTACATACCGACATAAAAGATGGCGCACCCTGTAGTTCTCCACAAATTGCAATTCAACCAACCGCAAATTACTGGTGAACTTGAGTAAACCATCTATCAGAGGAGATCTTTCAAAACCATAAAAGGATTTCATAGAAAAATACAGCAGCATTTTGAAATATTATCTTCAACTGTATTTCAAAATGCTAACAGTTCCTTGTCTATTAGCAGAAACTTTTTGAAATCGATATTAGAAAACGCGAAAGATATCGATTGTCCAAAAAATTAAAATGAAATTATTATAGGATCAGGGATTTTATTCGAATTGCGAATACATACTTAAAAAAGAGAATGAAATATGTTTTATAAAGACAAGAGAAATAATAAGATGAAGAAAATTGTCACATAAAAATATAGGAGTACTATTTTATTTTAAACTCAAACTTTCATTTGTACAAATATTATTCCATCAACTAAGGAAAATATTTAAAAATCACCGATCATTACCTTGCCTATCAAGGTGCTACTGTATATGAATTCTGAACTCTGAGTGATGTCATGCGCAGAACACCGATACACTTTTGGATAAGTGACTATAGCTATAGCTTTATGATGAGTGATGACTGATTACAAAACAGACACGACACTCGACATCTGAAATTACACGACGGCAAAGACGAAACAACAAACCATAAAGTCAAACCGATAATACTTCCCCCACTCATGCTGTAGTATTGTTCACGCTTATTCTGTTATTATCATATTCCCGCATGTAAAGGCGATGGACACAAGAGCTATTCGATTCATGACTGAAACGGCGAACCACGAAAATGCACGAATGAAAAATGATTGAAATTGACTTTTCCCCTTTCAAGAAAGAAAAATCAAAAGAGAATACAGAATTTTCACACCGGACACATGGAGCCTTAAATACAACCATAAACAAAAGCACTGGGCTGTCTCCTCTGAAGGTTCTTACTGGTGTTGACGTTCGAACACCCGAGATGAGTGCTCTTTTAATGGATTTAGAAATAGAACCACAATTCGACGATATAAAAGAAATACGTCTGTTAGCTGAGAAACGTTTGCAGGAAAATGCAACTAAACAAAAACGGCGTTTTGATAGCAGTAAAAAGACTCCCTCGAAGTTAAGAATTGGTACTCGCGTACTGTATAAAAGTAATCAGATACGAAATTCAAAATTAAATGCTCACTTTCAAGGGCCTTACACAATTATTGGTATTTTACCACACGATAGGTATAAACTAAAACAGGATCATTCCAGAAAATGTACAATAGCAGCCCGTGAATCCTTAAGAGTTATTCCTGATGACGAATTTGCAGTAGATACACTGGATACACTAATTTGATCTAAAAGGTAAATATGAATATTTCATTAACTATATTATTGTGCGGAAAATTTTGGCGATCCCCTCTAATGCCTCTGAGTGGATCTGACAAGCTTACAAAGCCTCTGAGCAGACCGATGAGCACATATTTAATGTAATTAATATATCGTACCATGCATGTAGCTAACAAATGCAAAAGCAACTAAGCTTATACACTTAATACGTACTAACAATAAAATGAAGTATATTTACAGATTTTCCATTTAACCATCTTCATAACTGTCTCGAGAGCGAGAACTTCATCAGGCTGGCCGTGTTAGAACAACAACAAAGAACACATACACACACATCCAACGATGCAGCATCACCCCTACCTAAAACCAAGACTTATAAAATTGCAATATAAATAAAACTGCCAACGATCATTCGGGGCATTCGATACTGAACTTTTGTTTCAATAACAGCTCTATCATATATTTAATGCCAATTCTAAACATCGGGATCATAAATCAGAAGTCTGTTGCGGGATTACAAAGGCTAGGTGTTAGTTTTCAGGATCCAGGTGACAGATTTCGAAACAAAAGGAAGCCCAGTTCCATGGACGCAAGTGTGTGGGTGCTCGCTCCCATGCTCTTCAATATCGCCCTGGAATATGTCATCAGAAAGGTAGCCGTTGATACCAGAAGTACCCTACTAATCAAGTCCACTCAACTAGGGGTGTACGCGGATGACATAAACATCATGGCCAGATCTGCCACAGGCGCGAAGGAAGTCTTCCACTGTCTAGACTCAGCGGCAAAGGATGTCGGGTTAAGGGTCAATGAGAATAAGACCAAGTTCATGACCCAAACAAGAAGAAACACGCCAACTAGACAAAATATGACCGTGGGGGACTACAACCTGGAGAATGTGGATCATTTCTCATACTTGAGATCACACCTTGTAATAGACGGCAACGAACGGGACGAAGTAAAACAACGGATCACACAAGCAAATAAGGCGTATTTTACGGTTCTCCCGATCTTAAAATCAAAAAAAGTGCACAGGCTGAGCAAACTTCGCATATACAAGACCATAATAAGACCTGTGCTACTATATGCAAGCGAAACGTGGACTCTCACCCAAGCGTCTGAAAAATCAATAGACGCTTTTGAACGACGAATTCTTCGAAGAATTTTGGGACCAGTAAGAGAAGGCACTGAATGGCGTATTCGGTACAACAACGAGTTGTATAACATCTATGATGAACAGCCGCATCAACTCTTATAAAATTTCGTAAGCTACAATGGGCAGGCCATTTAGAGCGAATGAACGACGGAAGAATTCCCAAACGCACATTGAAAGTTAGAGCTCATGGCAAACGACCGGGGGGAAAACCGCGGAAAAGATACGAGGACTCAGTTGACGCAGATTGCAGATCGCTTCTTAGATGCACAAATTGGAGGACGCGGGCGCTGAACCGAGATAACTTCAGACAATGTATCCTGCAGGCCCTGGCCCGATTTGGGCTGTCGCGCTATTGATGATGATGATGTATATACATTTTATAGGCGAACTTGATTTTGAACTTACAAATCTTGAGTAGATTCATGTAAAAAGGTTGTAGGTAAGGTAACACCATGGAGGGCGGTTCATCGGGTTGGAACCCGTACCAGTCTTCCGAATGTAAACAAAATCATATATAAATATCATAAATAAATTCCATTCTTAAAATTAGCAAAAAAATAAAATTGCTGTTGGCGGGTTTCGATGTCGCGCTCTTAGCGTTTAGCCATTGTATTTATATATTATAGTAGTATCACGAAGCTCGCTTCGACGTTTTAACCGGCTTACACTAGAGGCGCTGCATGTGCTTTGCCAATTCCCTCTTATCCTACGCGTTCGTTTCATCAGTTCATTCATTTGCTCGTTCTACTATCCGGTGCGGCGCGCGGGGAAATTGTGTAGTGGAATATTTCTCTGTCAGTCAATCTCATATAGCTTAGGTGACGTCGAATTTCATTTTCTTGCTGTGCAGACTGGGCGGGGAGAGGAAAGTGGAGGTTCATGTCTCGCATTATATTTTTTTTTCATCGTTTGGACGAATATTTTTTCCAGACTATCATTTTCTCGGAAATTTTGGAACTTTAGGAATTTCGACATTTCGGTTTTTCAATCCTGCAAAATAATTTTTTTTTCATGGAAAATAATAATTCGACTGGTCCAATGAGAAATATTAACTCTGTTTGCAACACTTCGGTGTAAAATCGTAGTGGTGGAGCGAAATCGGGTCAAAATCGCATTTTATAAAATACCGACTTACGAAACTAACGGTTAGGTTGAAAATTTATCCCGTTTCCCAAAATCACTATTGCCAAAATCCCGTTATTATGGATAATATAAATGTCCGAGCCCGAACGCCCGAATTAATAAACATTAATTTACTTTATTATTTTTAATAATAAAGTATTGTGATCGACCTGAAATTTCAAAAAAGTTTGCTACCCTGAAATTTTGTATTTACACGTTATAAGGACTAGTAAACACCAAAAAAGCTAAAAAAAACATGTTCGTCTGTCCGCCGTACGCCGTACGCAAAACCGTTTGAAGGTGCGTAGCTCACAAACCCCTTGAGATATTAAGTTGAAATTTTTATGGTAGGTAGAGTGGGTAAACGCCTACGAGTGGTACTTTTTGGACGGGTGGGGGTGTAAAGGAGGACGAGGGGCGAGCGTTTTAGATGAAAAATTTTGGTTTCTAGATCTCAGGAACCGCTTATGCTAGGAGGCTGAAAGTTAGAACTTATGAAGTACTATGATAGTGGACCCATTTGCAAAAAAATAGTCGATAGGGGTTGAGAGGTTTGCGAGTGAAACAATACGTCCAAAACGCTTGAAAGCTGGGATTGATAATTCTAAAATCCATATCTCCTGAACGATTAATGTCAGATGGCCGAAATTTTGCAGCTGTATTAAGGGATACTAGGAGATTAGAAAGGGGTTAATATTTTTAAGGGGAGTAGTGAGGTATGGGGGTGGGGGTGAAAAACTTTGAACTACAATATCTTTCGACTTAATTGTGCTAGGAAGATAAAATTTGGTTTCTGTATATATAATTACCAGTGGAGTCTACTGAATGTAAAATATTTGAGGGGGAGGTGAAGCGCTGAAGGTGGGGAACACCCATTTTTCAAAAAATTTAATTTTTATATCTCCTGAACCGTGTCAGATATGATCTTGAAATTTTTAGAGGAGTTAGGACCAGTAGACCTCTAGCGGAGAAAAAAATGTTGAAGGTGTGGGGGTAGGGAGTGATGGTGGGAGGGGGTGGAAATGAAAAAATTCTGATTTTAATTTCTCGAAAGCCGCAAAAGATAGAAAGCTAAAAATTGATTACTGTATAGAGGTGCTATAGAGACATCACAGAAAAACAAATTTTTGATAGAGGTATCAAGGTCGGGGGTGGGGGTGGTTTTTTATATCTCAGAAACGGCTTATGCTAGAAAGTTGAAACTTAGTATGTATATGTAGAAGTACTAAAGGAGTAGTTAAAGCAAAAAAAAACAGTTTAAAATTTTATTGATGTACAGTGCTGGAGTAAAACAAATGTGCGTGAAAAGGGGTTTTTCCAACATTTTCATGAATTTCGTTATTTTAACCTAAAGAATAACCAGAAGGCTATTTGGAACGTTGTTTTTTAGGTTATCAGTCGCATAGTGACCTACACCACATCTCAGTATTAAACACGTTTCGGACTTCTACCCAAAAAATAATAAAGTTGCGCCCAGACTGTTGGCAGATTTTTATACATTACTCGTAAGTGCTTCTTTTCTTTTTTTATTTTCACCACTATTTTGAATTTTTCACAAATATGTTTTTTATTCACACACACAGCTGCAATGAGTAGAATGACACCTCAAGTATTCAAATCGGTCAGGTCGAATGAACATACCTATAAAGTTTTTGTGAAACATCTACGACTCAAACAATACACACATCTCCTTAGCTGCTTTGCGCCTCTCTAGTCGGATAATAAAACAGGGATATAATTTTAAAAAGAAAATAATATTTCTAATATACAGTGTTTTTGGTACTCCGTATGTGGGGTTATTCCTTGATATATTTGGAGAAAAAAATTGTTCTACAGGGTGTGTCAATTTTTAATATCAATGGAGATACAGGGTGGTTAAGAAAAGTGTTTTTGACCGGTACCATCACTCACTTAAAACATTATATCTTTAAAACGAATAATCACAAGGCAAAGTGTTATAACCCGTTTTAGGGAATCGAAATACCTTTCATTTGATGTAACAGACTAAATTGTAACTGCACCCAATCTTGAGATATTTACTCAAAAACACAAATTTTTGCTACAACAACCTAAAAATTGAGTGATCAATGTAGTTTTTCTCAGCCGTTGTGTAGACAAGGTCCTTCATCCGTCTCCATACAAAGAAATCCATAATAGTAAGATCAGGAAATCTTTCAGGCCAGTGTATCGGTCCATTTCTACCGAAATTGGAATTTATCCAATCTGTGATTTGTCGGCCGTAATGAGCTGGAGCACCATCGTGTTGGTAAAACATAGAAGCCAATCGTACCAATGGAATATCATCCAACAAGTCCTGTAGATCATTTGTTAAAAAATGTAAGTAATTGGAGCTCTTTAGAGTAGGCGGAAGCCTAATAGGTTTAAGGAAATCGTCACCAATCACACCTGCCCATAAATTAACACTGAATCTGTGCTAAAACGATGCTGCTCTTCTTGTATGTGGATTGCTCTCAGCCCACGTATTTAGGTTTGGAAGTTTGTGATACCGTCTCTGGTAAATTGGGACTCATCCGTCCACAGAATGTTGTTGAAAAAAGTCTCGTCATCCATTTGTCGTCCAAGGAGTCAATTGCAAAACTCCATCCGTTTGGGGAAATCAATGGGTAGCAGCTCCTGTACTGATGTGTGATGGTAGGCATGTAAGCGTTCTACTTTTAAAATACTCCAAACCTTCCAAGTAGATATGTTAAACTGCAATGCCAAGCGTCGGATACTGATTCATGGATCATTTTGAACTGCTTGCAGTATTCTTTCATCGATCTGAACAGCGTTTATCGGCGCAGGATTTGCATTTACTCTGCTTGTTCTAACGCTGCCAGTTTCCCTAATTCTCCTGTAAACGTCTTGAAATACTCTCCTGCTAGGTGTCCGTCGATGAGGATGTCTCTGATGGTAAAGCACTCTCGCGGCTCGAGCATTTACGTGACACTCTCCATAAATGAACATAATGTCCCCATTGTAGTGATATCATGTTCATATATTATTTTTTTGAATTCGGAACATTCCAGTTGGACGAACCCTGATCGCAACTAGGGTAATACTTTTTGTAAATTGCACTATAGTAAATTTAAGTGTAATCGTATATTACTTGTAAATAAATAGTTATATATTATTATTTTTCGTCGGCGTACTCAGGCATTTTGAAATTATTTTTTAAATTCTACTGACACCTTCTTTTAGCAGCGGAACTAAAACTGATAAAAATATGAAGGTAGTTTTGCTTTTATAGGCTTTTTATTTTGTAAGGTACTCCATTAAAAAAGGCAAAGTACCGCACCCAGTATTACCTACCACATCCAGGTAAAAGCATCAATTATGTTGAAACTCACTTACATTTCATTGATTTGCTCCATACTTCAAATAGTAATAAATGGGAAATAAAAATACTTCAGTACTACCAACAATTTAAACAGGTTTTTAAACGAGGTTCACTTTATGGCACTGACTTTTTAAATATTTAATTTTTTTCTATTACTTCCAAAATGCTATTCGTAACTAATATATATGTATGCAGCTTCTGTAGGTAATAATACGGTTCATAAAAAATAAAATTAAAATGACATTTCTATAATGGGATTTTTTGAGAAAAAATACAAATATCTCAAGATTGGGTACAGTTACAATTTAGTCTGTTACATAAAATGAAAGGTATTTCGATTCCCTAAAAAACAAGTTATAACACTTTGCCTTGTCATTATTCGTTTTCAAGGTATAACGTTTTAAGTGAGTGAGGGTACCGGTCAAGAACACTTTTCTTAACCACCACTGATATTGAAAATTGACCCACCCTGTAGAACAATTTTTTTCTCCAAACATATCAAGGAATAAGCCCTGACAAGGTGGCACACTAAGTACCAAACACCCTGTAGAGTCTTGGGAAACGGGATTTTGGAAAACGTGATTTTGACCCGATCACTCGAATGACACCTCAAGTGTCAAAATCTGTATGATTGCTTACAAATTTCGACCGAATTATTGAATGAAATTTGGATCACATATCTACGACTAAAATACACAACCCATTCCATAAGATGTGCTGCGCAGCTTTAGTTGGCCAAAAAAGCGAAATTTTTAATTTTAATAATAAAGCGAGATTTTATGAAACGGGATTGTGGGACAACGGGATCTTGGATCAACGAGATTTTATGAAACGGGATTTTTGATCAACAAGATTTTGTGAAACGGGATTTTGGACAACGGATTTTTGGATCCGTTAAGCCAAAATCCCGTTTAATAAAATCTCGTTTTCTTATTAAAATTAAAAATGCCGCTTTTTTTGCTCAACTAAAGCTGCGCAGCACATCTTAAGGAATAGGTTGTGTATTTTGGTCGTAGATATGTGATCCAAATTTCATTGAATTATTCGGTCGAAATTTGTAAGCAATCATCCAGATTTTGACACTTGAGGTGTCATTCAAGTGATCGAGTCAAAATCACGTGTTCCAAAATACCGCTCTTAAAAAAAACCGTTTCCCAAGATTCTATTTCAAAAATATTGTTTTCTTTTTAAAATTATATCCCTGTTTTTTATTCGACTAAAGATGTGCTTATTATTTATTTATTATTGTTTCACTAAACATTTGTATGTTCATTCTTAGTTTGCCTCAACTGTGTGTGTGAATAAAAAACATATTTGTGAAAAATTTAAAACAGTGGTGAAAATGAAAAAGAAATTTAATGTTTAAAATTAATGTTTATCAATTCGGGCGTTCGGCCCCGGGCTCTAGCATTTATATTATTCATAAAAACGGGATTTTGGCAATAGTGATTTTGGGTAACGGGGAAAATGATCAACCTAACCGTTAAGATGCGCTGCTCTAACTTAGTTTCGTATATCGGTATTTTATAAAATGAGATTTTGACCCGATCCTGTTACACTTCATTACATTACGACTTCACTCCGTCGAGAAATTGCGCGACTTTGCAAGTCGAACAAAATGGTAGTCGTATAAAAAAATCTGCCAACAGTCTGGGCGCAACTATATTTTTTTTATGTAGTTTATTATGCGAAATTGAGAAAAAATTTCTAGCTTTTAGCATTCTGAATTTATCGGCCAATATTTTTGAACACGTGTTTTAAGAATTTTTTGTATGTTAGTTATCGGAAGAAGTAAAGGGGTTTCGCTAAGTAATAAACTTGAAATTAAATTTCACTTAAAACTAATTTGTACAAAATTTCGACTTCATGGCTAAATGATATCATTTCCACAAATTGAGTGACGTCGGTATTTCAAAAAACGGGATTTTGACCCGATCTTGCTCCACTTCACTACGATTTTACACCGAAGTGTTGCAAACAGAGTTAATACATATTTCTCCTTGGACCAGTCGAATTATTATTTTCCATACAAAAAATAATATCATTGCAAAAAAAATTATTTTGCAGGATTGAAAAACCGAAATATCGAAAGTTCCAAAATTTCCGGGAAAATAATAGTCTGGCAAAAATATTCGTACAAACGATGAAAAAAAATATAAAAGCGAGACATGAGCCCCCACTTTCCTCTCACCGTCCAGTCTGCACAGCAAGAAATTGAAATTCGACGTCACCTAAGCTATATGAGACTGACTGACAAAGAAATATTCCACTACACAATTTCCCCGCGCGCCGCACCGGAACCAATCAACCTCTTGGATAGTAGAACGAGCAAATGAATGAACTGATGAAACGAACGCGTAGGAAAAGAGGGAATTGGCAAAACACATGCAACGCCTTTCCCCGCAAAGAACATTGAAAAGACAGGCGAGATGAGAAAAGAATGATGTGTGGAAAGGAACAGCAAAAAGCTCGAGAATCGGCACATGTTACGCCATCTTTTGAGCTAAGGTGAAGTTATTCGTGATACTACTATAATATAGGGATGTTAAAAAAATTTCGATATATCAAAATTGCGATATTTTTTTAACGATATATCGATAATATCGGCCGATATTGTAAAAAGCGATATATCGATATATCGATATTGAAATCCGACTATCGGACTCGATATTTTTTTTAAGTATATTTTATAAATCGAACGGGTTTTTTGCATTTAATCTGCATTTCTGCTAATTTATGTGATATGCCGTTGAAAGTACAAAAAAAATGTTCGATCACGGAAACCATATCTGTCGAAACTAGGTTCAAGACACGTGACATATGCGGGCGCATGCACGCAAATCTTCACTTCAGGCGCCAACACAAACCTATGTACGGCAAGGCAACCAGGCAACTATCTTGTGTACAGGTATCTAACCGCTCCGTACCTTGTTGTTATTGGTTTTTTATCTTGCTCTTTCAAGTATGTTTATATTAGAGGACCTTTTTCGATCACACATAGTCTATCTCTGTTGAAACAACAAATTGCATCGACATCACTTTGGTCTCGACATGAAAAACTCGTAGTGCAAGCAGCTTCTACCAGTCAGACAGTTCCAAGTCAAGGGTCCGTCCCAAATGAGTTGAAGCAATACCTGGATCAACCCAACATGATGAGAACACCGGATTCGGATCTAATAAAATTTTAGTTTGATAGCCGTCATTTCACACCAGTTCTGTCGGATATCAGTCAGATATACCTGATTGTCCCTGCCTCATCGGTATCATCCGAAAGAGTTGCGTCGGCAAGAAATATTGTGGTGCCAAATAATCGCAGTCTGCTTACTGGAGAGCATATTAAGGAGCGAGTATAGGTTAGGTTGAGAAGGGTGGACTAAAGCAATGTGCCCCAGTCCATCACGAGAGATCACTGTGGATCCATTGTGGTCCCCTCGTATAAAAACCGGGCTCTAGACTACTGATTCCAAATATTGCTCTTCCTTATGAAGAGAGTAGTTCTCCATAAAGGAATCATCGCAAGTTCTGATAGATCGGTTAAGGAGAATTTCCCCAAGTACCGATGCCTGGTGCGCGCCAGACTATCACATTCACACACTAGATGCTCCAGTGTTGGCTCAACATTCTCGTCACCACAGCGACACAGGTCAGCCATGGGTATTCCCAGCCTTTCTCCATGCCTCCCAAAGGGACAGTGTCCCGTTAGGACCCCTATAAGTTGTCTGCAAATGTCCCTGCCCAGAGACAAAATGAAGCTAGAGTTCCTATCAAGTTTCGACCAGCAGATTCTTGCTTGCCGGCATCCCGAGAGATTCACACAGGCCCCCTCCATCTGTCTGAGCGCTTCAATATCAATCATTCCCTTTACACATTCAATGGGACATAGAACCGACTCGTCGGCCAGCTCCATGCTCATCTCCGACCCCCTTCTGGCGAGCTCTTCTGCCTTTTCATTTCCAGGGAAGTCACTGTGACCAGGAATCCAGCTAATCTTCAGGTTGTTATTCATACCCACCATCTGCAATATTCTTTTACATTCTCCCACAAGCCTGGATTTAGTAATGTGCGCCTCAACAGCCTTGATGGCAGCTTGGCTGTCAACATAAATAGTTATTGTACCATTCACGCACTGCTTTTGTCAGCGCAAAAATCTCGGCCTGAAACACGCTCGAGCTATCCGGTAGCCTGAACGATTCCATAATGTCAAGGTCACAAGAGTACACTCCCGCGCCCGTTCCGCTTTCCGTTTTGGAGCCATCAGTGTAGATAGCAACCGTGTCTGGGACGATGATTCCAGATCGCCACTCCAGTCTGGTGGGAATATTCACAGCATAGGAATGTGGAGCGAGTATTCTTAACAACTGTCCCAGAAAAGTACTGGTTCTCATAAGCTGACATTTTAAAAATTGTCAATATATAATATTTCATTAATAAATAATTAAAATCAAGTTTGCTCTTAATACTTTTTTCGATTTTGCCCCTTTTATCCTTATTTTTTAAAAATAATATATTTAAAAAAGAACAGTATTTCTATCCGGAAACTTTATTTCTATCAAAAAAAGGCATTATTTTGATTTCATAAGTCAACTGAGAAGAATTTCCCACTTTCCACCAACATTTTCAATAGTTCAATCAAAAAACTCTCAGATATTGAAATTGCAATGATAAAATTGAAATTGAATTTCAGACTCTAAAAATAGCTAAATTTGGCAACTGTGACCAAAGGCAACGAAATCAAATGTCATTTATTTATTAGCTTTCGGATTGCTAAAAGCCGCGTGCCCCGTTTTTTTTTTATAAATTTAAGTTTGATGCAGCATAGGAGTTTATTTTTCATTGGAAAAAATATTCGATATATCGATATATCGATATTTTTCTCCGATATATCGTCAGCCGATATTGATATTTTTTCCAATATCGATATATCGATATATCGATATTGTTTTCCGATATTAACATTCCTACTATAATATATAAATACAATTTCTCTATATATCCTGGCGTACAACCAAAAATTCCACCAAATTGGTTGAAATATTAGATGATCTTCAGCGCCACCTCCTTTAGTATAGGGTTGCGATGGCGGGAAATTAGCTAAAGTTTAAAATTCGCGGATCGTAAATTTGATTTCGAGTGCGCTATATAGAAATTATGCTCAGCAATTCCACCAGCTCTAAGGGTGTTTCGAATAGTAGGTATGATACACCCTCTGACGAGTCTATGCCCTCCGATAACGAAACAGCTTCTTCGGACCTAGTCCAACACAATCTTATAAAACTGGCGTATCCAGTGAAGGTTTTCCAACTGTCATGTCCTCAAGGACAGCGATTAATCAACAGTCGGGGATTTCGTGTTGGGGTTTCACACCAGAAACTCTACTGACGCCGGAAAACAACCAACATTTAATCAAAATCATATACTTCTACATGTGATCTCCATAATATACCGCTAGCAGTTTTTTATTTTTGGTTTGTGTGATAAGATCAGGTTTCGCGGAAATTTCGTAATTCTTTAGACCTTAGCCTTCTTTCTGAAATAAAACTATACCAGGTGCATTAAAATTGATATAGAGTTAAGTTAAAGGTGATACATGCATATAGGTATGCGAGATTATTGTTGGTGTTTATACAAAATGCAATGAAATGCAAATAGATGAAACTGTATTGCCTTTAATATGAAAATGCTTATATTGTGCGAAGCGACCGATGTCGCTGGTGGACTGTATGTAAATTCGGGTCTTGAGCCCGTACTTGCTGCAGTTTGGTATATACCTAAGTAAGAGCATGTTTTACTATGGTATGGCTGATAGCCACTAGAAATTATTTATTTTTAACTTGTAGTAAGATTGAACAGTTGGTTTTGTTTAAGCAGCAAAATTCGTGTGGTGATTAATTATTAGTAGTAATTTTTCATTTATAGTTATACAAAAACAGCATATCGTTAAAACATTTTTATTCTTACTTTTAAATTAAACATAATTTAATAAAGCCGCCACGGGAATCATCCTCACCGTCATATATTAAATATTGGTTCGGTGTTTGATTTAACTTTTATTTATTTTACTGCGCTGTATTTTTATTCTATCTGAAAAACGAGGCGGCAAAAATATAAACAGGCAAACTGCGAAAGTTTAGACAACTCCATTATTCGATCTATTCGTGTAATAACATATACGAGTATTATAGGTGTAACTTTAGGGCTTACATGTTGAGATACATGATTTAGATTTATGATTTTGGCGGTGGACATTGTTTCTGAATTGTTAAAATTTATATACATTACACATTACTGATAATAAAATCAATCTATAATAATTTCAGCTAAAAGTGAGAAAAAAAAACAATTTTATATATAACATACATTTTGAAGCACGTTGCGGTAAATACACATGACCATTTTTGTTCAAAATTCAGTTTATTCAAACTTACGAGCTTCACACTGTAATTTTTAATTTTTCGATAATAAGTAATTAAATTCTTTATGCTGTATCGCTAAAGTACATCCCATCAAGAACGGTACCGATATCTACCAATACGTTACAGAATACACTCATTCCTCGCTATACGGCCGCCCTTTATACGCCTTTTCACTATAACGGCCTTTTCCAATTATAGATATTTTTCGTTTTACGGCCCAAAATGTTTCGTTATACGACCTGATTTCGGATAATGCTCCACGACATTCGGTTGATTTATTACTTAAAATAATTGATTCGTTATTGGTATGTAAATATGAAACCGGAATTTGCCCAGAGATTGCCCTAGCTGTCAATGTAGTTACTGTCCAACCGCGTCATTGGCGCCATTTTCTTGTTTTGGCATTTGACAAAGATTTTCAACTCTCAACAATACAAGTTTCATACAATAGCATAGTTTTTAATAGCGTTGAACATTTCGAATTTTGTGCCTGGAAAGTACGATTCGCGGACAGCATTGATTTTCTGTTACCATTTGAAGAACACTGCTGCAAAATCGAATCGAATATTTGTAGAAGCTTACGGTGAGTATGCTCTTGGTAAACCACAGTGCTTTGAGTGGTTTAAAAAATTCAAAAGTAACCATTTTGTCGTGAGAATCGAGAATGTGGGAAACCACAGAAAAGGTTTAAAAACAGCGAATTACAAGCTCTGTTGGATGAGGATGACGTTCAAACGCAACAACCACTCGCGGATCAATTAAATGTGACACGAGAATCCATCTCCATCCGTTTGAAAGCCATGAGAAAGATCTGGAAGATGGGGAAATGGGTTCCAATGAACTGAATGAAAGACAACAGGAAAACCGCAAAACCACTTGCGAAATGTTGCTCGCCGGGTACAAAAGAAAGTCATTTCTCCTTCGAATTGTTACTGGCGATGAAAAGTGGTTATATTTCGAGAATCCTAAGCTTAAAAGTTCATGGGTAACTCCAGGCGAACCATCGACATCGTCTGCAAGGGAATCGCTATAGACGAAAGACAATGCTCTGTGTTTGGTGGGATCAAAAGGATATGATCTATTATGAGCTGCTAAAACCTGGCGAAACCGTTAATACTGAAGTCTACCGATAACAAATAATCGATTTAAATCAAGCTTTGCGTAAAAAACGACCAGAATATGAAAACAACAAAAGCGGTTAAGGAAACGATTGAGACGCTTAGTTGGGGAATACTTCCGCTTGCGGCTTACTCGCCAGACTTGGCTCCTTCTGATTACTCCTTATTTGCATCGATCGGACACGCACTTGCTGAGCAGCGCTTCATTTCTTACGTAAATGTACGAAAATGGCTCGATGATTGGTTTGCCTTACAAAAGCAATAGTTTTATTATTTTTTTAGAAACACCTTTTGACATAGGTAAAAGTATGGGGTCCGAACTACATATCCACCAATAAATATAAAAAAATACCGGGTCCGACCCCATATGTGCCAAATTTCCTCATATGTATCCTTTGACATACATATGAAAAAGCGTTTCAAACACGATAGCGTTGTACGACGGCCCTTGTGAAGTCCTATCAAATACCCACAAATATTTTAACATTGAAATTTATAATACAACTATGAATATTTGAAGAGACAGGTTGAGGTCAATGTTCTCAGAAAAACCTGTAGATGAAATCGATACCAATCTATAGCCATGCTCATGCAATTTTACCACCAAATTTGGTATAGGTAATAGGTAAGGTATATCAGTTGGAATTTCAAAAGAGAAACAGGAAGGAATCAGGTTATATGACGCCTCGCCACTGGTAGAAAGAGCTGTACCAGGGTGCGGGGGTGGAACAAAACAATGTGTCTGCCAGGCTCTAAAGCTGGTATAGAGATATTCTAAAATTCATGTCGCATCAATATTAATCTTTTTGATATAGGATGTTTCAGTAGGAACGCTCGAAATTTGTCAAGCTATAGCGACCATGTTGTTAAAGCAACATCCGTCGAATTTGTTGTGAATTGCACAGTGTCAGTAGTGTATGGCAATACACCATGGAAGGTTATAACGTTGAACAACGTGTTCAAATCATCAAATTTTATTTTGAAAATCAGATCTCCGTTCGAAAAACGTTCCGCGCATTGCGTGATTTTTAACGACGAGGCCCATTGATGAATGGATGTGTGAACAAGCAAATTGTCGGATCGGTGCGGATTTTGGTTTGGCGAAATCACCGGTCCGTACTTCTTCCAAAACGAAACTGGCATTGCCATAACCTTCGAACGATCGATGATAAGCAACTTCTTGTAGCCTAAACTGGATGATAGAGATACCAACAACATGTGGTTCCAACAGGACGGGCTACGTGCCATACAGTGCATGTCACGATGGACTTTCTTCACGAGCGATTTGAGGGCATCGATATCTCGCGCAGCGGCGACGTGAACTGGCCACCGTGATCGTGCGATTTTTAACGCCTTTTTGACTTATTCCTTTGGGCTATCTTAAATCGCAAGTCGATGAATCCGCAAACAATTGATGACCTTTAAGTCAATATAACGAACGCCATCCAGCAAATTCAACCAAATTTATGCGACAAAATCGTTGAAAATTGGACCTCTCGATTACGTGCCACCAAGCAAAGCCGGGGCAGACATTTGAACGACGTTATATTCCATACTTAATGCCATAAAATGTTCTTTCAAATAAAAAAGAATTGGGTCTCTCTCACACATCTTGTTTTATTTACATTTAAAAATTGAACGTCTTTGTTGAAGGTTCTTTCAACATAGTGTGCGTAGTAGTGTTGCCTCAACATCGATAGTCTATCGATAGTATCGACAGTTTTGTACTATCGAAACAATCGATAGGTTTTAAAAACTATCGATAAGTTTTAAAAACTATCGATAAGGCAATTGGCATAAAGATGATAAACGGCATTACCCGTACGTCGTATACTCATCCATGCCTTTAAGGGCCAAAGACATGCATGCGAAGATGAATGTGTGTTTTTGCAATGAGTGTGCCGATGACTTCAGATTGCGTATACATGACTGTATAAAAAAAGTCTTCTGCTTTTTATTTTTTAATTATTTACAACGAAATGGAGGATGTATGGAGCATGATGCCATTTATAAATTGCTGTCTAAGCAAGATTCAATAGTTATGTTGAATGCTGCGAGTGTATTTGCCCCTTAACGTCATTTATGAAGTTTAAAATCGTGGGATTTCCCCGAAAGAATCTTACGAAATATCTTGTAAATACAGTTTACAGCAATTTTTTAAGAATACGCGTCTTTTATTGGATCCAGGCAAACCAACGCGGAATTCTCAAAGCAATATTTATGTAGTCAAGAATTTTTCCTGCATATAATTAATAAATAATATCCTTGCAATAATTTTTGTATTATTCATACCTTTGTTAGTATTTTCGTATTGTTTAAAATAAAACCATACTGTTGAAATTCTACACAATCTATGATTAAGGAAAACTCTACCACACTTTTGATACTATCGATATTATCGATGGTTTAGTGAAAAAATATCGATACTATCGAAATCCGATACTATCGATGTTGAAGCAACACTAGTGCGTAGGTTTCGATGATTTCGATGGTTTCACAGTTTTTGATGGCTTTGATGTATTCAATTATTTCGATGGTTTGATAGTTTCGCTGTTTCGGTAACTTCAATGATAATATTCGGAATCGAAAAGTAAAAGAGTAAAAAAACATCACCCCGTTACAGATTAAAGTAAATATGATCAAAAAAATAATTTTAATTTGACAACACGGTTAGTGATACATATACATATATTATAGAAGAATTATGTGAATCGTGTAAAATCAATTCAATCAATTTATTAAAATGTGTAGCAAAATCGAATTCATTCGTGATGTGAAGGTTTATAAAATTCTCACTCTACTTTAAGACAACTGAAATATATTAATATATCAATGTAACTATAAATCTCCAAAATTATCAAAGTCTAAGGATTTCAAAAAGTTATCTATTTTTGCTTTAAGTTCATCATTATCAGAGAGTTCTAGTGATTTTAGGTCAGCATTGGTCATTGGCGAAGTGATTTTCCCCCGCTCAAACCATTTCAGAATAGCATCCCTTTCATATGTAAAACCATCTTCTGCAATAACGGGATCTCCCATAATCTCATGTGTGATCGGACAAATCAAATCCAATGGAATTTCTGTTTGGTTCGATGCTAAATTAAACACTAGAGATCGCGGTCCAGCCAAATGTGAATCTAACGTTAATGTTGAGGATAGATCCCAAATAAGTACAGTACGATCATTTGATCCTGAAGCTATTATTGACGAATCTAAATTAACCGATACACAATTTACATAACGGCAATGTTCAGATAAAGTTTGAATGCAATTTCCTTGTAGATCCCACAGTTTTATGGTTTTGTCGAGGCTAGCCGTGACCAGAAAGTTGCCACGTGAATTAAATCTGAAAATAAAATTTTTTATATTATAGTTTTTTTAAAGGATACATTAGGCGTGTTTTTTGCTTCCTTATCCAGTACAGAATAGGTTAGTGATATGCAAAAACAACACCACAGCGCTAAGCAAGAAGAACTACATCCAGTAGTGTAGTTAATCTAGCCAATGAATAATTCAAAGCTCAAAGCTCCTACTTCGCTCTGGATAAAGTCGTAAAAAACACGCTTATTACAAATGTTCTACCTAACACATGTAACCGAACTACCATGAGCTTGAATTGAAAGTATACACTCGGCATTCATTAGCTCAGTACTGTATATAGTAGCTGATCCAGCTATATGTTCACTAGGTGATCGTGGAACGAGTCTGGAACGTCCGGTGTTACTTTTTGATTTCTGTAAGCAATAAAACCTCCAAATTTTAACATAATGATCAGTGCCGCATGTAGCTGCTGTGTATATCATAGTTTGACTATCTGAAGCTAAGTAGTACAAAATTTAAATAACGAGTTCAAAAGCTTGGATAAACATTAAAGTAAATCTTACGATCAGTATGTATCAATTTACAAAAATCCGCGGATAGGACACCCAGATCGTGAGCATTATCAATTGAGCAGTCAATATCGTTATTTTGATCTGAAGGGGTTAAACATAAATACATTAAAGAATTATTTTATGAAAACTTACGTTCGTTGTTATTATCCATTATAGTAAGTCGCAAATTTCCCATAGTGCAGGCAGTCAGAAGAATGTGTGAATCTGATGAAAAGGCTACTGTATACACAGTTTCTTCATGAAATCGCAATGTCCTAAATTAAGTTCAAAATGTATAACGGCAATTGCATTATTATTAAATAGATTATACTTTATTAAATTCTTATTTTGCCCCCAAATACATATACTACCACTGTCATCTGAGGACGCAATAGCAAGACCATCAGGGCTAGCAATATTAGAATAAGAAAATGTTATACATAAAGCTATAAAAATATTTGTTAGTTAGTATAACCTGAAGGCAAAAGCTCGTATAGATTCTTCACTTTCTTGATGCAGGATGTCAGTTTTGATACCATTCGATATATCCCATAAGATTATAGTTCCATCTACCGACGAAGATGCCAAAACACCTCCCTAAGAAATATAAAAGATTTTATTAATATTTACAAGTTATTAATATTTACGCTGTTTACGGACTAACACTTCTAATTAAGGCTCCATGAGTCCGGTGTGAAAATTCTGTATTCTCTTTTGATTTTTCTTTCTTGAAAGGGGAAAAGTCAATTTCAATCGTTTTTCATTCGTGCATTTTCGTGGTTCGCCGTTTCAGTCATCGCCTTTACATGCGGGAATATGATAATAACAGAATGAGCGTGAACAATACTACAGCATGAGTGGGGGAAGTATTATCGGTTTGACTTTATGGTTTGTTGTTTCGTCTTTGCCGTCGTGTAATTTCAGGTGTCGAGTGTCGTGTCTGTTTTGTAATCAGTCATCACTCATCATAAAGCTATAGCTATAGTCACTTAGCCAAAAGTGTATCGGTGTTCTGCGCATGACATCACTCAGAGTTCAGAATTCATATACAGTAGCACCTTGATAGGCAAGGTAATGATCGGTGATTTTTAAATATTTTCCTTAGTTGATGGAATAATATTTGTACAAATGAAAGTTTGAGTTTAAAATAAAATAGTACTCCTATATTTTTATGTGACAATTTTCTTCATATTATTATTTCTCTTGTCTTTATAAAACATATTTCATTCTCTTTTTTAAGTATGTATTCGCAATTCGAATAAAATCCCTGATTCTATAATAATTTCATTTTCATTTTTTGGACAATCGATATCTTTCGCGTTTTCTAATATCGATTTCAAAAAGTTTCTGCTAATAGACAAGGAACTGTTAGCATTTTGAAATACAGTTGAAGATAATATTTCAAAATGCTGCTGTATTTTTCTATGAAATCCTTTTATGGTTTTGAAAGATCTCCTCTGATAGATGGTTTACTCAAGTTCACCAGTAATTTGCGGTTGGTTGAATTGCAATTTGTGGAGAACTACAGGGTGCGCCATCTTTTATGTCGGTATGTAAACATTGAATAACTTTGATATTTTTCAACAGACTGACTTGATTGGCCAAACGGTTGCTCGAATGGTTGACATTGAAGCTGCTTCACATTCTTTGGCGGCGTTAATAAGCAAAATTGGCGCATTTGGGGAACGGAGAATCCACACGAGATTCATGAAACGCCATTGCATGATCAAAAAGTGACTGTTTGGGCCGGCGTTTGCGCCAAAACCATCATTGGGCCATTTTTTTCCGACAAAACGAAACAGTCGATGGAAAACGATATCGGTGGATTTTAGCTCATTTTATCTGCCCGCAAATGCATGAAAAAGGTCTGGGTGGTTACTGGTTTCAACAAGACGGTGTGCCATGCCATGCAAATGAAACAATTCAGTTTCTGCAACGAAAATTCCCTGGACGTCTGATGTCGAAAAGTGGCGACATTGACTGGCCACCGAGATCACCAGATTTGACTCCTCCGGACTTCTTTTTATGGGGTTATTTGAAAAGCAAAGTGTACGCCAGCAAGCCTCAGACCATTGACGAGCTCAAAGCAAACATTCGTGCCGAAATCATCGCTATACCGCCCGAGCCGTTCAGGTCCCACTAGGGACTGTTAAGCGCCAAATATCCACCCACTTTCTCACAAACGCGAACTCCAGATGGAGAGAACTGACCAACTGCGTCATATCTAGGAAGATATGGCCATCCTACTCCCGGAGCAGAACAGACGAACTCCTGAGCAGGAGCCGCGTGGACGTCTCCAGAGTCACGTCAGTCAGCACGGGTCACTGGCCGATCAGCGACCACGCGGCCAGACTGGGTATTCCGTTTAACGTCAATTGACGCAGTTGTGGGGATGCAAATAAGAGGGAAACTGTCATTCACCTTCTTTGCGAGTGTCCCGCCCTAGCTAGAGCCAGACTTCGCGCACTAGGCAAACCCTTCTTCAATAACCTCGATGAGATCTCGAAAAACAAGATAGGAGAACTGATTACCTTCTTGAACAGCTCCGGATGGATATGACAATCCATTCAAGGTCTAGGTCTCTGTAAAACTACACATATATTTCATCAGCCCTCAACGACCAGGTTAAACGAGTTGTGGTATCAAAACGGCGCTTCCTGTGCTAATTGGGCCCTGTTTTCGGCAGACGGGCCACCACGTAAACCAACCAACCATACCGCCCGAGATGCTCGAAAAACTAATGGAAAACGCAGCAAAAAGAGTACATTTTGTTGTGGCCAATAGAGGCAGCCACTTGATTGATGTTGTATCCAAATAAATTCTAAAAGACCAAATTGAATAAAAATACCTCACACATAAAAATCAGTTGTTTTTATTCAAAGTTATTCAATGTTTACATACCGATATAAAAGATGCCGCACCCTGTATTTTTTAATTTCGGCGAATAAGACCAACTAAATTTTCTAGTCCATCCATTAATAGGAAGAATTATTAACAGTTTTGAATCAATTGCATAAATTGGTACAAACCCGAGAAAATTGGCTCTATATCAGGTGTATTATCTATAATTGCGTTCGATCTATTTATAGAACTACCATCATTGTGTCTTATGTAGCTTCGAAGCCTGAACTGGAACTCACGTTGGTCAGGATGATCATGTAGGCTACCTTTACTACGAATGGCAGAGAAAAAAAAACTTTCAGTTACCCAAAGACTCATTTCGAAAATTTCGAACAGAATCATTTGTGAAAAATGTCTAACTTTCGACAATTCACAAAACTTTATTTTTTGGGAAAGCAAAGAACCGAGTTAACTTCTTTCGATAGATGTTTCTTTTTATTGTCACTATTCACCCATAAATAACACCACGCACTGTCAACAAATTTTCATTTGCACCACTAATAACAATAATAACTCAAAAACACTAAATATACAAAATCGCCTAGCTAGCACTCAAATTGTTACAAATCTGTTACAATACAGGTCATATATTCTTTCGCTGTTAAACGACTCCACAATATTGCTTTGAAAGTCATAAACCAAGCTTCTTGAATGATGTACTAAAAAAATACAGCCTTCAAAATATGAAATTTTGCCTTACGACTCGCCTCAACTATAGAGGAAATAGTGTATTGCACGAAACGATTCTAATTTTCCTGCAGTAGTTTGATTTTTGCACTAAATTTTCTCGACAGTAATATTTTGATAAGGCCCTGCTTGTAATATTTTGTTATAAGTGCTGGAATCACCATCAGCAATCATTTGTGAGTATATCAAACTACGTTTTATTATAGAAGTCTTGAAACCTTCTAAAATTATATCAGATTCCATGCTTGTAGAGCTACCATCGCGTTCTGAATGGCTCTGACAATAATTTTCAGCTTTCTTGCATACAAGGCAATACTTATTTTTCACTTACATGTAGAGTACTTTTTTTGAATATAAAATGACTATTGCCGCTACTCTCGAAAGGGCTGAATAGTTTGTACCACAGGACCTTTTTGACCAACAGCCATCGGCGACCACAGTAATTACGGGGATTCCATGTTCATATACGCTTCCTATATCTTTTGCATGATCTGCTTCTAACTGCGCAGCATCTATCATAGACTTCTCAGATACAACATCCAACCAATTACAAACCTTTGTCTGAACCTTTCTGTACGTTTTTTTTGGTCATGAAAAGAATTTCTAATGGTGAAAATAGTTCGTCCAAATTATTGTAGCTGATTCCTATGGAATAAACCGCTGCCACGGTAGTTGCATTGATATCCATATCAGTATCTACATTTGAAGGTATTGTTTGAAGATCGAAACAAGAGGAACACATTTTACATTTCAATTTAAACGTAGATATGAATCCATTTCGCATTTCAGATATTATTTTGATATATGACAAATCACATCCAAATCGAATAGAATCATTTTATCAAACAAATATTTAAAATTTACAAAAAAATTTTAATATGTGTTTTTTTTTAATATTTTCTAAACTAGTAAATGGTGGTCCTTTCATCAAGAATCGCAAAAAAATGATTAGAAGCATCACCATCGTCGATTCTTTTAAAACTTTGTGTACTAGAAGAATTACTAAAAAAACAAAATTAAATTTTTTCTTGTCTATATCAACATTTCTTTGTTTAGAAAATAGAATGTTAAAGGTTTCGTAAAAATGGTGTCCGAGTTCTATTTGTAAATTCATATATCCGTTTATTTTCCCGTAGAAAAATTAATTGGGTCTCATTATAAAGAAAAAGATTGCTGCAATATAAATAACATATTATGGAAAAAAATACCATTGAAATTTGTTTGTCAAGGATAACGATTTTGTGATTTCGATTACTAATTCTTCGAATACACACAATTTGAAAAAAACCGGAACTGATAAGGTGTGAGGCCGGACCTCTTTTCATAAATTAAAACAACTTTCAGCAGGCATTATTTCTTCCATAACAGCATGTATTTCAGTTTCACACCCCGGTCTATTCCTAATTGGAAACAACCAATATTAATTACACATTTGTGCATATGTAGAAAATAAATACAAACATTTTTTTTGCATTACTTGCTTTCTCACAATAGGCTTTTCGACTTTTTTTCTGATTCCTCTCGAAATAGCGGGTACGATTCTTTGTATTTGCATATTTTTTCGGTTTTATTAATTTCACTTACAACTTTCACTTTGAATTCTCAATAGAAACTGTCGCGATATCATACTCCAGTTCTATTATAATACAAACATAAGTCCCACGAAGCAAAATGGTGGGTTTACGTGTAAGACGTTTGACATTGGCGACGAAAACAGTTCCACTTCCACCGAGCTTATTGTCTTATATTCTGTTGTTAAAAACTGTCGCAATATATTATAAAAAAATACGAATAAAAATTGTCCTTAAAAGTTTTTTCAAGGATAACGATTTTGTCATTTATCCTTGAATATCTCAAAATGCATATCTATAAATTTTTTTAAATTTTTTATTTATTGTTTATTATAATGTTTTTCAAAACATACCAAAAAATTAACTCAGGATCTCAATGGGATCGTGGTCAAAAAAATCGAAGAACATCAGTGGTTCTCAATTAAGGCTAGTGTAGTTCTCTAATTATTTGATTAGATTTTTTTGACCGCGATCCCCTTGAGATCCGAAGTTAATTTTTTGGTACGTTTTGAAAAACGGTATAACCTACAAAATATAAAAAAATAAAAAAAATTAAATATACTCATTTTGAGATATTCAAGGATAAAGGACAAAATCGTTATCCTTGAAAATAAAATTTCAAGGATAATTTTTATTCGTACTTTTTTACATTGCGACAACCTTCCCCTTTAAAATAAGCCCTATTTTATTATTCTAGGATAAAAATTACCAGAGCTATGAATTTTCAAAGAGGACTCGGACACCATTATTGCGATAACTTTAACATACTATAACTAACAAATAAAATGAGATAGAAAAAAAAAATTTTATTTCAATTATCTCTATCACTAGTTCTTCAAGTACAAAAATTTTCAAAAGAATCGGAGATGGTAAGGTCACACCTTTGGCGATTCTTGGTGGAATGACCCATGTCTAAATCTCCAGTACTCAAAATTTTCTTATACAATATGTATATCTATGTATAATACCAACTCACGTGGTCATGTAGATATGGTGTCATTTGTCGACCACGTAAACCCGCCATTCAGTCCCATCATCGCCTAAGCCTAGTCTGGTTCTTCTTCCTAGTTAGTTAGGGGAAGTACGAATATGCCGAAAGAAAAACAACGAAGAAAAAATTGGCGTGAACAATACGTCTGCATCGTTCGCTGTCTAGCAGCGAACTAACTTTGAATTTACAGAATAAATAGTGTTATAGGTTTTCAAATTATTTGAAACACATAACTATTAAAAATCAATAATTTTTTCATTGATTTATCTTCTAGATATACCAATTAGTTATACTATCCATGAAACTTTTCAATGAAATGCGGTTTTCTTATGTAATTTTTGCCATGAAAATCGTGAAAAATTGCTTCAGTTTGACTTCATATATTATTAACAAAAATGAAAATTTTTTAAAATTTTATCTATTGAGGATATTCTTTAACATTTTTTCTAACATTATATTAATGAAAAAGACATGTTAATTATTCAAGAAATAGGTAATAAATACATTTAAAAAATTCGGATTTACGCATTTTAAAAAATGTTTAAGGGTTGTTGCGCTAATAGCAATTTTTCCAAATACAGTTTTGAATTTTTTATCTATTGGCGTCCTAGTTTACATACCAGCTAATAAAGTGGTATAATTTTTTTTTGTTTTTTTTTGCTATTGAAGTGAAAAATGCTTTTGAAAACAGCCATAAATCAACAAAATCGCATTTAACGTGCACATGGGGCCTTAAAGTTTGGCCGGTACCCCAAAAATTTTACTAATTGTAGACCATAATATGGTTATAAAGGGATATATCTGTATTCACAGTGAATAACTTGGTAAGTCGAAAAATGGCCGAAATGGGATAAGTGTACTGTGGTCATCTTCCAAGCCTTATACGCACTGTGAGGAAGTTAGCAACTCACAACCCTAATGGTTTTTGAGTTATAAGGGTGGGGGTTTCTTGGTATGTGGTAAAATTGTGTTTGTTATCTGCTAAGTCGACTTACCATAATTTTTTCCGAGTCATCATTCACGGGAAAAACCAGATAAGTCGAATTACCTAGTTTTTCGTGTATCTGTGTTGTCAAATGCATTTATCCATTTATTCATCGTGCCAGATTATTCCAAGTGAAGTGTATTATTTCTATGCATGGCTATGCTCAAAAAGGCGGTCATTTCATTATGAAAAAAACAGGATACCGAAAATCAAAATTTTTTATGGAAACCAGTTCAGTGGTTGCAATACCGTCAAGGACCGGGAAATGTAGTTTTTTAACATACCCTTAAAAAAAATTAACCATTCAAAATGATAAATTTTAGAAAAAAGGGAAAACATTGTAATTTTGATCGCCTTCCCCTGGTTTCACTCGGACCAAGGGACCTCATCAGTTTAGAAAAGAAAAAACACATTCTCTATAGATTTGTTTCAAATCGAACAGGATGAGATTGACGA
Source organism: Beris morrisii (assembly GCA_951812415.1). NCBI lineage: Eukaryota > Metazoa > Arthropoda > Insecta > Diptera > Stratiomyidae > Beris > Beris morrisii. Next base: position 98,676,940 of record OX638311.1, read on the forward strand.
TTAATCTCAAGGGGTAATTTTAATCTTAGGTAATAATAATTACCTAAGTTCCTTTTAGAACTTCATTTTAGGGATTCATTTGTATTCATTGTTTATGAATTTTTCCATTCATTTTTCTATTTGTAGCTTATATTTTTGTACCAATTGTAGTGGATATTATGCTTACGTTGTTTTTTGCTATTGTTTCGTAATAAAAGTTTTCTTAACTGTAACGTTTTGTTTTAATGGCATTTTTGTTAACTAAATGAAAGTACACCTAATTGACAAAATAAATGAGAAAAAACAGCAAAGAAACTTAATATTATTAATATAACAAGTATGGGGAATAATCAGGTAAGTATGGTGAAAAAGTTGGGATGATCTGGTGCAAAATCAGGTAACTAAACGTAAATCCTAAAAATAATTTCAGCAAATTAATAATTTTCAAACCACTAGATTTCGAACGTTATTTGATCACATTGATGTCAACAAAATTAATTTTTTCAAAAAACTGGATTTACAGGAATAGTTCAATAGTAACAAAGTGCTGCCCTGAAAAGTTTCGTTTTTCGACTTACCAAGTTATTCACTGTGACCACAGATATAAAACATCCATTCTTTATGCTGTTATGACACTGGTTATTTTTGGCGCTTTAAAGCGGCTAGAAAAACCAAATGCAGAGAGATAGAAAATGTAACATACAATTTAGACATTGGTGTGAAAGATACAGTCCGAACAGCTAACCCAGTTGGTCGCGAGTCTCTTTCGAGACATAATCTCGTGGGCTTGAGCCTTAGGAATCATATTGCTCATCTTTCTTCATTACTAGATAGAAAGAAATAGCAATAAAAACATGTGCTCCCACCACGATGTATTTGAAGTGCAGAAAACGACTGTAGAGAAGCAAAGAAATCGAAGACTTGAGATGACGTCCGCCACTTAGTCATGGCAAATTAAATTCGGAATATATTTAGTCTTACGTATTAATTTAATTCGCACAGAATACGTCTGAATAGTGGTAAGTGACAATTTTATTCTGATAAGTTTACTTCAACCGGGTTTAATTTGAGTTTCCTCTTTTCAGATGATGTTAATCTTCTTACATTTCACCACCTCTTGGTCGAATGTTAAGTGGCTGAAAGTGTTCTTGCATGTATTATAATGTGAATTATTGTTGTTCAGTGACGTTTTTTTTAAAATTATCAAATAAGTACTAAGTACTTTACGTTAAATATTGTGTTTGTTTACTTTATTTTAAGAAGTATAAGCTCAACATGTAAAATCTATTAATATATAGATGGCGCTAATTCTGAAGACTTTTTGCTATCGCGACATTCGCAGACATGTCTTCGAGATTTCGGGAAGCATTTGTCTCGATACCGTTTTTTTCCATAAGGCGTCTCGAAGAATCTCTCGGGCAGACCGACATGTCTCCGAGATATCTGTGAGATTCTCGCAGACGCGACCACTGGGAAAATATCAGTGACTGTCAAAAAAAAGCGGCAACATAGCGCCGCGAGCTGTGTTTCGCCACATTCTAGCAGTTCAAGTCAAGAAACAACGACTGGGAGCTTCATTTCCAGCCGCTATACGTTTTTTTTGACAGTTCGGTACGTATAATGCTGTCATGACACTGGCTATTTTCCTCGCTACATACAGCTATTTCCGACGCTAGCGACATCTAGTAAACGAAATTAACCACTGGTTTGCACTGAGATATAACAAATGGAGACCTCGATTTGCTATCTCACATGGCCGACGTTTTAAAAATGTCAATATTTCGAAAAAGGTGTCCATGATAACCCGAGGTTCTACATTGTTGAACAAAATTCTGATGATTTTTAACATTTATTAGATTTAAAATTGGTAATGCAAAAAAAATAATTTTTGGTTGAAACATTTATTTATGTTTCTTTCAAAAATTCAATTCATTTTAAGTTTAGAGAAACTTCGAAAGTTATCCGGGGTACAAATTAGGATTGAGCCACGGATGACCTGAATCTTAAGAAGGAAAGAGTTAGTAGCACGGTATGCATGTATTAAGGCGAGAAGGAAAACAATGAGAGGACCACCAAATTAGGCAAAATGAAAAATTAAATCCGAATTTTTAGGTATAATTTCGAATTGAAAAATTACCAAATAATTTGAATATGATAAATACTTTTTTGGATAAACAATACAAGGTATTGAAAGAAAATGAGTTCATAAAATTGCAACTAAGCTGTGTAAATTTTACAGGTAATATTGGCTACTGCAGTACGAATATAATACCATGTACTTATCGGTATGGCGCCAAATTCAAAAATAACGTATTACATGCTCAACCGTTATAAATATTCCTGAAACTGTTATTTCCCAAGAAATTTATTAATAAAAAAATTTAAGTAAACTGTGAGTTGTGTTATGAATTTCGAACGCAAAATACAACTTCTCACCATCAAATCGAACAATTTAATTGTCACAACTGATAATTCAAATTGAAAAGTTTTTAATTTTATTTAAGTTGTAGCCCATGTTGTTCGGAATTCGAAATTTTAAGAAGGAGCGAGAGGGTACGATTTCATCGGCTATTTCTATCTGTCATATCGTATAGAGAAATGAGCTGATGGGGTCTCCATTTATATAGCTCAGTGCTGGTTTGTTAAGAAAAATACCGGTTCTGGCGCATTTCATAACATCACATGGCACTTTCCATAATTTATACGTACCGAACTGTCAAAAACAAGTCTGTAGCGGCTGGAAAATCTAGCCGCCAGTGGATTTTTCTTGGATTAACTGCTAGAATGTAGTGAAACACTGCTCGAATGCCCTTTGTTGCAGCTTTTTTTTGACAGTTATTTATTGTTTTTTGACAGTTACTCATAGTTTTGCTGTTCGGACTGTCTCTCTCACACCAATGTCTAAATTGTATGTTAAAGTCTCTATCCATCTCCATTTGGATTTTCTAGCCGCTTTAAAGCCGCAAAAATGGCCAGTGTCATAACAGCATTAATCTTAGATTATATACCTAAAAGGATTGGACATGCCACCATAAAAAAGAGCCAAGTAGTTTTATGCGCATGTCGAAGTAAAAGCTGCATAGGCGTACAAAACTTATGTTATTTTATTATATTTTAGGGGCAAACATTTTAGCTCGCATTTTAAAAGTTTTTTGCATATATTAAATATATTGCATAAACATACTGGAGTCACGATCAGCTGCAAGCCAATCGTATGATACTCTAGATGAGGACGATTTAACGAACCCTTAACGAACTTAGCCTTACAAATTCGCCCAGATCAAAATTTCATGATCCTAGGTCAAGGCGTTCTTGAGTTATCATGCTAACGGACAGACGGACGAGCGCGGGCGGACGGACGTTTTGGCCCCAAATAAGCACAAAATAATATTTAACTTTTTTGTGTTCTGTGGCTTCGTTCTAAGCGTTACAAACTTTTAGGCTGGATTAAACTTATAATACTCTCTGATTTCATATAGAATATAAACCTATCTATCTCTTTATGTAGTCTATGTATGTATGCTTTACAGATGCATGTTATTTTATTATATATGTACATATTTACTTTTGATCTGGTACGATTCTGAAACTGAAACGAGTAGCTTTTTCAAATGTGATTTTTGATAAACACCAAATTTCGATATTTCGTCAGACTTATTTTTAACAATAATGCAATCATTTTTCTATTACTAATTTAATGAGAAGGCTATATTGTTGTGAACTCAACAGAGACTTGTCATCGAAAAGATTTCTTTCGATGCAAAGCATTTGTACAGAAATGAATATTTTAATAAATATTTCTTTTCTAAGTACAGTTGCATGTTCGAAATGTTCACCTTTGTAACGCTTTTGGATGGGCCCAAATATAACGTTATTTTGCTACACCATTGAATCCAAGATCCAAGCCGTTCAGGTTACCATGACAACCAATAAAAACAATCAACAAAATATTCCTTCATAAATATTTCACGAGTGTTTTTGTCAAGCAAGATCCCTTGGCATCCTTGGATCACATGGTACTGTCAAAATAAGTTTTATCCACGGTCGTATATACAGGTCTGGAAACTACCGTGGTGGGGGTAGACACCTTTTTTGAAGAAAATGTGAAAATAAACTGGTACAGCTTCTCGTTATTATCAACAGAGTCGCTACTAGCGATTGGTTGCGCAAGCGCAAGAACGTGCATTCTAGACGTTGTGACAATATAAGTGTCAACCTTAAATTTTGAAAACTGAATTACAGCTTACGTCAATGTGGGGTTGCAAGAAAACTGAATCGAGAAGAATGCAATATACTATACAGAAATCGCTACGATTTCCTCTCTTCGGAATGTGCTGGACACTCGCTGCAGTCTTACGTCGTGTGCGGAGCAATCAGGATTCATATCAAAAATGAAATTATATTGGTTAACAATTTGTTTATAAAAAAACAACATGAACACGAAAAATTGTTAGCAGTTCATTGTGATTTGATAACAATCCGATTTAAAGCCGGATGCACGATTTTCTCATGGACGGAGATAACATTTTATGTGAACGTATAATAACTGAGAGCTTTGTGCCTAAAAACCGCATGGTAGATTAATATTTAGTTTCATAGTGTACAATTAATAGTGGTCCTGAGCTTATGAATTTAAATTCCACACAGGACGTTGGAGATTTAGGAAATATGATTATTTGGGATTGTTTTATTGGGTATCATAGTTTTCTGATATCATAGGTCACTTAAAATCTAATGGAAGCAAAATATGATTCAAGTGTGAAAAATATTTTTTCTTTTATACTACTACTACAAATTTTAATATGGTATAATAAAATCTGATCTGATCTCGAATTACTACCTATTCATGCACTGTCTTACTTCCATCTTGCAAATTTCTTCTTCCATCTGTCATTTAAACTAAACGTTTGGTGGGTAAATTCATCAACAAACACTGAACTATTATCGCAATGTAATCACATTTATTTATTATTTTACATTACATAATGCAAACAAAGTTATTTGTTCTTTTAATTTCGCCTGTTCTAAATCTCGTTAAACTTTGGTGACTGAATATGAGGCGAAAAATCATAAGTGATCTTTGGTGCGACAAATCCGCCAAATTGATCCATTCCTTTGTGGTAAATTCCTACGCCAGATAATGGTACCGGTGGGCTTGAAACTACTACTTGAATGTCGACAAAAGGTAATGTACTTTGTGCCGCATCCTTATCTTGAAAGAAATCCGTCCGGTATCGTCGTCATCGAAGAAACGGAATGCCTTCAGCATTTCCTCCTCGGTATCTTTTTCGGCCATTTTTAGCGACATCAGTTGCAGAAAGTCGCCAAACGAGAGTTTTCTCGTGCCGTTCTTGTCGATACGGCCATCATACGTTAGGTTTCTTTCTTTTTCGTTGGATAGTTCGAATTTTGGGCCGGACCTCTTGCGGCCCGGCGTCATCGCCTGTAGGGATTTTTTTGTGTTCGCCGACGAGGTGATAGATTCCGTGTTCGAGCCCTGCAAGAAGACACCAAATTTGATTTCGGTTCTAAAAAAAATAAAAATTCGTCATTTATATTGCGATGTGTTTTTCTTTTACCTTTTTTACGCCGCAGCAGCTCCAGCTGAGGCAGAACAGACACCGGATCCAATGCTGATGATCAAGTCCTTGACATTGACACCTTCCTGGGCCTTGGCCAAAAGACCGGTCCAGTAGGGCTCGACTTCAACATTGGCGACCTTCAAGATGGTCGAGATTTTTTCACCCTGCAATAGAAATAATAAAACATTAAAAATCGCACCATTCGTTTGCAGGACACGACCGAAAGTCGGATTATTGCATCCGTACGAAACGATGGCGATGAAGTTGACGTGATATTTTATTTATACTCACTTTAAAACACTAAATTTGTTCAGCACTCGTATCGCACACGTATTTTGTTATGACATAAGACCGTGATTTTGACAAATTTTTATTTGTCAATCTGATAAAACCGTGAGAGCATGACGAACCTGGTGGTCAATACGACAACAACCAAATTTTTCTTCCCAAAAGGTGTCTACCCCCACCACAAAAAATTGCATTGAGTTTCCAGACCTGTATGTACGACCGTGGTTTGATCTCTATTTTTTACGTGCTTTTACACCGGGGTGTTCTATCCTTAGTTACCTTATCTAAGATATAAATTATGGAAAGTGTCATGTCATGTTACGAAATTAACTGTTAACAAATGAACTTAAAAAGCAATGTACATATATACAAATCATATAAATATAAACAAAATGTAAATAACAAAAATGTATTTCCCTACAATGTAATTTACCCAAAGTGCAAATGCAAGCTGGATTACCAGGCAAATGTTGCCAACTCTAGCAAAAAACAATAATCGTAGATGCTCTTTTTGTAAGCGTTTCGGTAAAATATAGTTTGTGATCCCCAATTTGGGAAATCGAATTAAGGCTCTTATCTTATGCCTAAGGGCAAGTTCGCACAAAGGTAAATTAAGCACTTCAAAGAAAGAAAATATATATATATTTTTTTTTTTTTCACCTTATAAACGGGAGAATTCTCAACCTTTAGTTTTAGTTTAGTAAAGTAATTTATGTTAAGGCTCATTTCTTGCTATATGCAATACGAACGGTTGGCAACTTTTTCAAATCTATGTTAACACATTTATTCAGTCTCGGCCAAGGTCGGAATTCATATTTGTCGCAGCTGCTTTAACAATTAGATCGCTGTCAAGCTCATAACCTTAAATCATTTTGTATTTCATGTATTATCAAGTCTCAATAAAAATTTCTGAATCTGAATCTGAATGTTACGAAACGCGATAGAACCGGTATTTTTTTCGATTGGTTTTTCCGGCGCTTTTTTTAAGCTTGAAAAATAACCAGTGTTATAACAGCATTAAGTGTGGGTGTCGGGGGTGATGATTGGGGAGGGAGGGGGGAAGGTGGAAAAGAAAAAGTTCAGATTATTATTTCTCGAAAACCCCAAAGGATAGAAAACTAAAATTGACTACTATATACATAGAGCCACGATAGATGCATTCTAGAGAATGAAGGCAATATCGGGAGGCAAGTGCATGGGAACGTACACATTAAATAAGGAAAGTGTAAATGAGTAAGGGAAGGTTATGTTAGATTTAAGCAATGAATTCAATATTTATAATATTTATGATTATATTTAAAAAACAAATTCAATATTTATCGCAAGGGAAAGGATAGAACGGTAAATCTTTTTGTTTATTTTAGCTCATACTAAGTAACCAAGAGAGCAAAATAAAATCGCTCATGATGTACGAGACGGAAATCAAACTCGCTACAGAAGAGTGAGGACCTCTAGGTGGAAACTGGAGAAAGATCTATGAGGTATAGCACAATAGACCACTGGTCGCAGTGCTTGGAGGAATCCCTCCGCCTCCGATGAAATCTAATTTAATCTAAGTAACCAAAGAATAAATAGGAATATCTGTGTCTTTAGTGGGTAAGGAAAGGGGTAGTTTGTAGAGTCGCACATACTTCTCATGAATTCATAAGAAAAGGGACGCGCGGTGAATGTCTGTTTTAAGGATATGAATGACAATGTAAATAATTTTTAATTTATTGTAAGAGAAAAAGAAAGAGTAGATTGGTAAATTAGTGGAATTTGAATCCTAGTAAGTAAAGGAATAATATACCGTTAAATGTATGATATGAAAAGGAGTCGGTGGGAAGTGAATGTCATGATATTCGAGTATTTCGTATCAACATATTCCTAATATCTGATATATCCCAAAATTAGTATTATCACAGCGAATACTAATATATTCGTCTCATCTCTATTCGTCTCATCTCTATTCGTCTCATCTCTATTCGTCTCATCTCTATTCGTCTCATCTCTATTCGTCTCATCTCTATTCGTCTCATCTCTATTCGTCTCATCTCTATATTCGTCTCATCTCTAATCATGCTGGGGTAATGCCAAAACTAAGTCCGCGACCGCCAACAGAAGGCACTACAACTTGTTTTATGCGAGCTACCGAAGGACTGGAAAAATCTCACTAACTGATTAAGTTGAACTTCATTTTCTCTCAAAACTAATTTGTACAGAATTTCGAATCGTGGCTAAACGATTTCTTGAGTTATAGAGATTTCCTTATATGGCAACTACATGAATGACTCGTTCATATTCATATCATTGCCTGCAAGTATTAGAAAATCCGCGAATTCAAGCCTTCAAAGTCTTAGGTTAATTGTTAGGATGTGGCAGCACGGTTGACACAAGGCCAGGTCTTGTGCCAGACCTCAGAAGGATAACAAATGAATGAAGAGTTACATATTCATTGTACTGGCGTATTACTTGGATAACCACCCCATTCCACAAGACCATAACAGTGGCGACGAGTATGTTACGAGTTGACGTGTAAAGGTAAGCTATTTAGTAGAAGATTCGCAAGTGGAAATTTCCTAACCTAATTTACGGGGGGTTAATATAAATCGTGAATGATGACCCAACTGCGGTCGAAGCAATCGGCCTGCAAATGATTGTAGCCATAGCCGATCAACAAGCCAAGTCCAACGCGAGAATCTACAATTGGCTCAAAGGGATCGCAGCCAGTATCTGTAGCAGCGCAAACGACATCGTAGCACAAGGACTTGGAGGAAAGAATGGAAAAAATTCGTATACAGCGCTGAGGACAATACTACGTTTGAGTTGTGGTATTCTTGGTACGAGACGATCTTTACGACGAAGGCAATTGAAATGACAGCCGCAGCAAAAGTTGCTCACTGAAAAACTATCATCATCCGATTTTCAAAAATTTGCGAACATGATCCTTCCACGGACAAAAGTAACAATTCTGTTTGCCGACGCCATCGAAGAACTCAAGAGAATCTTTGGGCGAAAGGAATCTCAGTTTTCAATACGGTACAAGTGCCTGAAGCTTCGAAAAGACGCGAACGAAAATTTCGCTGAATACGATGCACGAGTGAGTCACACATGAAATGTGAAAAGCTCAGCATAAGAAATTGCACCCCCGACGACTTCAAAGTTCTCGCGACGTACTGGTACTCCGCAAAAGGCAGCAGTAGAACGCGGCAGTAGCGCGGACCTGCCAAAAGCTTAGTTTTCGTGTCGTAATTGTTACAATTCAGCCATCCATTTTCACAGTGACTGTCCTTCTCGCAGCAGCGAATGCCCGGACTGCGAAAGAGTCGGACATACGCAGGCTACTGTACATCGGCATCTGCACGACGACCCAGACGCCCACGAAAATTCGACGATCACAGAAGCCTAAAAGTTCAGGCTACGGCTGTCTCGACGCGCAGGTTTGTTAAGCCAACGATTGACAACACCAAACTAAAATTGGGGATTCTGGATCCGATTGGATGATCACCTCGAAGGCGAATTGAAAACTGCTAGGATCGCCGCTATTAGCCCTGTGCGAAGAGCAAGCTGTGAGTTCCTCGGGAGATCCAGTGAAGATGCTAGGCAAATTCAACGCGCGACTTATGCTGCATGGAAGAGAATACAGCGGTACGTGCTACGTCGCAGCATCCGATTTGAACGTACTCAGAAGTGACTGAATAAAAGCTCTTGACTTATAAAGCGTGCCAAACGCAAACATTTGCAGTAGAATCGAGCAAGCAAAAGCTCAATCACTAATCAAAGATGTAAAAGAACAATGTCCTTCGCTTTTCGACGACGCATTAGGATTATGCAATAAAACGAAGGCATGACTTAAGCTAAGAGAGAGGGTACCAAACGAGTATTTCGCAACAAGCGCTCAGTATCATTCTCTGCGACAGAGCCGATCGCCAATAAACTCAGGCTTCTACAACTTCTAGGAGTAATCAGCCCTGTCGATTAATGGCAATATGCAGCACCGCTGGTTGCCTTCAAGAGGAAAGACGGAAGAGTTCGAATTTGCGCCGATTACTCAACGGGCTTGAATGATTCGCTTGAACCGAACCAGTACCCGTTGCCAACGACCGAAGAAATCTTTACGAAGCTGTCTCAATATCGACCAAGATCGACCTTTCGGATACGTTCCTACAAGTAGAGCTCGACAAGGAAGCGAAGAAACTGATGACAATCAGGTAAAGTAAATCGCCTTCAGCCCGGCGTCAAGAGAGCTCCATGCATCTTTCAGCAACTAATCGATATTATGATGAGCGGAGCGTTTCCCTTTACTGACGATTTCATCGTAGGAGGGATTGATGAGAAGGATCATCGCGACAATCTGCTTGACGCGTTCAGAGTTACGGATTTTATCTCAAGATCGAAAAGTGCTCATTTGGCCAGACGAAGTTGGAATTTCTAAGCCACATAATCGACGAGAACGGTTTGCAACGAAGTCCTGAGAAGATCGATACGCTAAAGAAGATTACAGCATCGGAAGACGTGCAACAATCGCAGGCTTTCCTAGGAGCTGTCACATGGTTCAGTAAGCTCATTAACCAGTTGAGAGAGCTGCGGGGACCACAGGATGAATTATTGTGCAAAGACGCCAAGTTCGACTGGAATAAAGTGCACCAAGAACCGTTCAATTAGCTCAAAGAAGTGCTTTCCTCGGACCTTGCATTGACTCACTACGACCCGAAGAAGACAATTTTCGTTGCAGCGGATGCATCGAGCTATGGAATAGGTGCAGTGTTAATGCATGATATGCCGGATGGGACAAAACAACCAATAATGCACGCAGCACGGTCATTCACGATCGCCGAGAGGAATTATCCGCAAGTGCAGCGAGAAACGTTAAAAGCCGCACAGAATGAACGCAATCGCAGTCGGATTGGAGTGTCAAAATAATGGAGGGGAAAAAACGAGTTTCAAATGCATGTGATTGTATGTAGCTAAACAGAATGAACGCTATGGATCGCAGATAGTCGCAAGTAAGTTCGTAATATCTAAAATGATCGCATCGAAATGTCAAATATGACAATATCATAACCTAAAACGCACTATATTATTTAAACAAGAAAATAATAAAATGGAAAATGAAAGAGATTTCGATGAGCATTAAAAATAATTCACCGATTTTTGCGTCCATATCAATTTCGCTTTGATTATTGACACTGATACAACTGCGAACTCAATCCGGTCATTGTGTTCATGCAGCGTTTACTTGCGGTTTACAGCGTCCCATTGCATCTTGTTGCGACATTTTGACATTGCAATCCGACTGCGATTGCGTTCATTCTGTACGGCTCTTTAGCATTGACGTTTGCATTAATGAAGTTTCATCGATACATACATGGCCAGAAGTTCGAACTTCAAACCGACCATCAACCGCTGCTAGCAATTTTCGGGCCAAAAAAAGCATCCCTGTCTAAACAGCAAGTCGTCTGCAGCGATACGCGCTGATAATGCTTGCTTACGACTTCAAAATTAAGTACATCAATACGAAGAGCTTTGCATACGCAGACTTTATCTCCCAGCTTATTGCAAAGCAAAAAAAACCCGACGAAGACGTCGTTATTGGAAATATGGCGAGCATAAAAATAAGAATACGCCGGAAAACTCCATCGTTTTAGCCGAAGAAAATGGGAAATTGGCAGAGTTGAAGGTTGATTACGCCAGTAATATTCGAGGTCCTGAACGAAGAAACGGATAAGTGCAAAACAATGAAGAAAGTATCTTTTTATATCAAGAATGGCTGGCCACGAACGTCGAAGCTGATTGACAGCACAGACGTTGCGAAATTCTTCATTCGACGGGAATCACTTACTAGCCATGGGTCCAAGGGTCAAGAGTCAATCTTTTATGGACACCGCATCATTGTGCCAACTTGCTATCGCAGCACAATACTCAAGGAGCTACATCAAGTTCATTCTGGTATCGCTCGAATGAAACTGTTGATGCGAAGTAAGGTTTACTGGCCATCCATCGACGACGACATCGAAAAGGTGATAAAACGCGTGAAAAGTGCGCAATAAATTTAAAATCATCAATTAAATGCTCGCTCCAGTCATTCAGCCAATTCCAGAGGGCCCATGCTCTCGAACCACATCGATTTTGCGGGACCCATCAACGGATTTTGGTATTTGATCATTGTTGACGCATTCAGTAACCGGCCGGAGGTCTTCAAGATGCAATCCACAACGACATCAAAGACAACTGAACGATTGGAGGAGACATTTTCACGACAAGAGCTTTGCGACACACTTGTTTCCGACGGTCCACAGCTGGTGTCAGAAGAGTTCGAATCCTTCTGCAAGGAAAAGGGTATCGAACACATAAGAACGGCACCATCCTCAACCGAATGGTCAAGCTGAGAAAAATGTCGACTCGCAGCTTGAAGGTGAAGAAAATGCCGACTAGGTTCTGCGAAAGTTTTTGCTATGAATGGTCGCACCATGAAGATCAAGCTGGATCTGTTACACCCGAAACAAGAACGTGGGCGCGAACGTAATAAAAAAATGGAACTGTAGTTCGATCAGCACCATAGTGCCAAGTGGAAGAAGTTTAATATCGGCGACGAATTTTTCATCAAAACCTATGGAAATAGCAAGTGGAAATGGTTATCAGGAATTGTAGTAAAAAGATGCGGCGTTGTAAATTATCTAGTTTTCATCAAAACTCCGTAGGGCGAGCGAGAAGTTAAAGTCCAACCAAATCAAATCAAGAAGCGATTCACCTTTCTCGACGATGGACACAACATTCTGCTGGATGATTTAGATATCCCGATGCTAACACAAACAGAAGTGGAGCCTGTCGTGCAACCGCAATCAGAGCGTGAAGAGACTGACAATGAGCAGTTTTACGATGCACGTGAGGAACAGAAAGAGATGCAAGAAGTCGAGGTTCCTGAAGTGCGACAAAACCGTCGGTCTCAACGAGCTAACGCAGGAGTTGCAGCACAACACTTTGAAGACTACGACATGACCAGGTTAATCCACTAAATATAAAAAAGGGGAATTAGGTTGAATGTAGTATATATTTTTTCCAAGGGGGAAGAACTGTTAGGCCTCGTGTCAACAGTGCTGCCACTGTTGACACGAGGCCAGTCTTGTGCCAGACCTCAGAAGAATAGCCAGTGAATAACATGTTAGACTTTCATTTTACTGGTGTATTACTTGGATAATCACCCCATTCCACAAGACTATAACATTAATAGGTTATTATTGATCACTATTCGTGAATGCGTATTTTAAAGAAGAATTGTGCTCTTCAACGAACTCAGCCTCAAAAAATTTGCCAAACATCTGCACTTCAAATTTCAATATCTTAGGTCAAAGCGTTCTTGAGTTATCGTACGTTGCGCAGACGGACGGACAGCAAGCGGATTTGGGGCTTCTAGGGACAACTGAACATGAAGCAATAAACGCGATAATGAAAACGAAAATGCGAAATTCAATTTTGACCACAAAACGTACGAACTTGTAAAAACTACTTTCAGTAGTATTATTAGTTTTGTTTAAACTTTAAATTAGTTTTCGCGTGTACAAACAACAAATTGATTTTAATAAATGTTGAGATCACACATTATACCCCAAAATCTTAGTTTACATCTTTTAAATGTAGCTGATTGTAGTCAATTTTTTTCGTCGTTAACTAAAAATGGAATTAAAACCTATTACGGAGTCCCTTCCAGTATGGCAAAGATTGAATATAGAAGAGACCAAAGCAGAGCAAAAAATAAGTGGAAAAGTGCTGTTTTTTAAATAATAATTTTATAATAATGTCCTGGTTTGCTGGGAATTTGTTGTGGGCCCTTGATTGCAGCAACATATACTTTTATACCTAAAAGTGTATTCTTGTGTTATGTTAAGACAATGCTGCGATGCAATCGAAGGAAAAATAGATACAACGGAATAATGGAAATGCAGTTCGAATATCAAATTTAGACAAATATTTTTTATGGTATGGAGAATAGAGTGAGAGAAAGTGCTCACACAAATAAAGTCTACAAGTCTATTATTTGCTATATTACCTTATTGTTGGAGTTGGTCTTGCCCAACCTAAAAACAATGTTCCAAACAGCCTCCTAGTTATTCCTTAGGTTGTCAGTTCCATAGTCACCTACACCGCATCTCAGCATTAAACACGTTTCGGACTTCTACCCATAAAATAATAAGGTTGCGCCAAGACTGTTGGCCGATTTTTTTCTAGTTTTAATTACTCTAGTAGCACATCTACAAATAGATACTAAGTTTCAAATTTCTGGCATAAGCCGTTTCTGAGTTAAGAAAAATAACACCTACCCCCGTACCTTGCTACCCTTATCAAAAATTTGGGATGTCTCTATAGTAGCTCTATATAGTTCTAAATTTTTAGCTTTCTATCCTTTACTGCTTTCTAGAAATTTTCTCTTTTTTTGCTGCTTTCTAGAAATTTTCATTTCCACCCCCTCCCACCATCACTCCCTACACCCACATCCTCAACATTTTTTTCTCCGCTAAAAGTCTACTGATCCTAACTCCTGTAAAATTTTCAAGATCATATCTGATATGGTTTTTGAGATATAAAAATTAAATTTTTTGAAAAATGACTGTCTCCCAACCTGCGCGCTTCACCTCACCCCTCAAAAATTTTACATTCAGTAGACTCCACTGTAATTCTATATACAGAAACCAAATTTTATCTTCCTGGCACAATTGAGTCGAAAGATATTGTAAATCAAAGTTGTTTACCCCCCACCCCCATACCTCACCACCCCCCTTCAAAATTTTAACCCTTTTCCAATCTCTTAAAATCTCTTAAGACAACTACAAAGTTTCAGCCATCTAACGTCAATCGTTCAGGAGATATGACTTTTATAATGTTTCAATCCCAGCTTTCAAGCGTTTGAGACGCATTGTTCTCCCCCACTCGCACACCCCTCGACAACTATCGACCATTTTTTGCAAATGGGTCCACTATCATAGTACTACATAAGTTCCAACTTTCAGCCTCCTAGCATAAGCGGTTCCTAAGATCTAAAAACCAAAATGTCTGCGAATGTCGGGATAGCAAATTTATGTTTGGTGTAGCGCCATCTGTTTGATGATAAGTTATACTTACTTCAAAATAAAATAAACAAAAATTATATTTATTTTACTGTTTATTACCTACTACACACCGAAAGCGACATTCAACAAATTTATATATTGTATTTCTGATTGAAATAACCGCGTACTTCGTAAAATCGATGAAAAATATTTCACGTAGATTGTCATCGGCTGGAAATAAGAAAGGGGGTTATCAAATGAAACGTGCAGAGACGGTCGAAGTTAACTTACTGCAATATAATAAATACAAAAAACAAATAATGTAGTGACACATCCCATTATTTCAAATCACACTTGTGTCGTTTTTATTACACCCACACTTTAGAAGAAAACTTAAATGGTCACTTTTCCCGCATTTCATTTTCATCGACTAAGTGGCTGTTTTCTGCACTTCAAATATACCATGGTAGGTTCATATGTTTTTATTGCTATCTCTTTCTATCTAGTGATGAAGAAAGACAAGCACTATGATCAAACCATAAAGACAATTACTGCGTTTATATGGAGGATCGAAAGATCCAAATTTGAATCGCGTATATGACTACACCGGATCGAAAGATCGAAACATGGGAAGATCGAAATGAGATCGACAAGTAACATAACCTGAAATCTTTCTTTAATCGTACAAGTTCGAAGTGCAGTGCATAAAAATGTCAAATTTAGCAGTTTTGTGTGCTAATACTATGAAAATGATAGAAAATCAATTTTTATTGTCGTTATATTAAATTTTTGTTGTTTTAGCGTGTGAGTGAGACAAAACAGGGGCGTAATGTCAATTTGTTGTTGTTTTGCGTGCAAGTGAAAGCGACGACGTCCGCCTTCAACTCAATCGCTGCTTGTCATCTCCAGTCTTAGAGTATAATAGAGATGGCATACGGGTAACTAAAATTGAAGCTCGAAGAAATTTGTTTAAACATGTGTTAGTTTATGACACCAAGGGCGTGCTGGTATTGCAATTTCGAAAAGTTGGGGGCAACCAAATTATAATATGAAAATTGTTAATTTATCTATCTATATATAATATGAACAATATAAATTACAGGCGATACTTGTATTTACAACACAAAAAGTATGAATGCATATGTTCCGGTGCATATTATACAAGAATTTTTGCATAGCTGTGAATAGGATTGTAGGATGTAGAAAGGATGAAAATAAGAAAAAGCCGAAGTTATATTATAAATTCAAATTAAATATATTGATACTTTAAACAAAATTAAATATAAACGAAAAGATAGAAAAACCTTTGACAGCAATTCTCAAAAAGTCGAACAAAAATTAAATTAGAATTCGACCGAAGCATCGATGATGACAATTTAGGACTTATGTATTACATAGCTCCATATACTCACATGGCTTCATCTGCTTTAAAAATGCTTAAATTAATAAAATTCCTTAAACTAACTTAAAAGTAGCTTAACCTATCCGTCAACATCCCAAATATTCCTAACGCTCGCAAAAATTTATATTACACATCTTTGTAAAACAGCATTTATTATCACCTGCCCAGCAGAAAATATATCAAGTACTTCTCATAAGACGGCCTGATACCAGTGCTTGCAAAGAGTGCCCTTCGATAACTACTTCCCGGGAGTCGAAAGAAGAACGAGTTCTTTATTATGTTTAGCCCCGATAAAATGCAAGAAACCGTACCTTGAAGCGAACACATGGTGATCATCCCATGCGTATACGTTCTTGCAAATTGCAATTAGTCATCCAGTTTTTGTTTTTCCAAAGTGAACGTGCAGAGTCAAGTGGAAAATTAAAAGTATGTAATGAAGGATTTTATTTTTGTGTTGTTTCAAATATCAAATGCAAGTAAAAAATCTGCCAACAGTCTGGGCGGAACTTCATTATTTTTTGAGTACAAGTCCGGAACGCATTTAATGCTGAGATGCGGTGTAGGTTACTATGCGACTGGCAACCTAAAAACTAACGTTCCAAATATTAACCTATACCGCATCTCAGCATTGTACGCGGACTTCTACTCAAAAACAATAAAGTTGTGCCTAGACTGTTGGCAGATTTTTTTTTATTCATTTATGTATTTTTTTTCAATAAAAGATTCAATCGAATTAGATCTCAATAAACCTAAAAGATTTTCGGAATTCTCTAAAACTTGAACAATAACTTACAGGGGGTTTAATATCTATATAATTTCATTTAGAAAATCCATAGAACCAAAACTAATTTGATAACTGGACATGTCTAAAAGATATAACAAAATTCGTGAAAATATGGAAAAAAAACATTTTCACAAACATTTAGTTACTCCAGAGGTGGAGTAAAAATCTGAACTTTTTTTTGCTTTTATTACTCTAGTACCATATCTACATATATGTACTAAGTTTGAACTTTCTAGAATAGAGATATAAAAAACCATCCCCACCCGCACTCCCGTACCTTACTACCTGGGTGTCATTATAGTAGCGCTATATACTTGTCAATTTCTAGCTTTCTATCCTTTGCGGTTTTCGAAAAACAAAAATCAGCACTTTAAGGTTAACAGCAAGAAAAGATAAAATGAAAACGGCAAGTGATTCTTCGCCTTGTTTCGGATGTGCTTCTATTAACACTTGTTAGAGCTATTAAAAAACCATTTCTATCACTGCTTCTCAGACTTGTTGAATAAATACTTCTAACACTCATTCTAAGGAAACGAGAAGAGAGGGCATTGCTTCCAATCCCGTTAAGGTAAGGCCTTCTACTGCCTTTAGAAGTACTTCGAGCATTGCTTCTACTGGCCTGCTTTTTTCTACTGGGTACTAAATCGGTACCTGATTTTGTATTTTTCTTGGGGTACTTTTAAGGCCTACTGGTTGTATGAAGGATTTAGATGTGCCTTCCCCAGTTAATTGTCTCTCCTGTAAAGCAAAATTAGTTAAACTATAAATAAAATGCGACAGAAAATTGATATACCCTAACTTCATCCGACGCTGACGTAACGTTGAGTTCACCAGAATTTTCCACAAGACGATTGGAAGCGGGAAGGCTGCTAACCTTTAAAATAAAAAATTTCTGATCAGTGCAAGTAATTAAATTAGGGATACGAAACAGTTTATTGCTGCGTACCATGGTGAGTGTTGTTGCAGTTCATTCCACGCCATACTACACTTCGAAAGCAATCTTTCTTCTTCCTGCAAAGAAGTGAATGTAAAATATTCTTTTTTAAAAACTAATAATTTGATGTTTTACTTACCTCACTGAAGAATATTGATAGCAATGCATCTTTTTTCAGAGCCCGTCTCCCTCGCCAAGTAATGAAGCAAGAGTTTTCAAAATACCTGCTACACACAACTTGCTTGCAATTTAATCGGTTAACTGTATACGGATTCAACAGAATCACCCACTTTGTTGCTATCACTCCATTTTTTGGAAAGCTTTAAATTCCATAAATACGTCCAAATTTGACATATTATGTCAAAACTAAATAAGGCTACAATGTAAAAGGTAAAATAAATTGTAAAATAACTTGTAATCAAATCATTCGAATTTATATTCAAATATTAATCAAATTTGAACTACGCGCGCAAAATTTCCTTTTTTCGAAATACATTTCGCATAGAACTTTCGATAATCCCAAAATCGCTCACGCACGTCTTTGGCAAATTCAAACATGTTTACCTACAAGATCCGACTTCTATCAACGAAGCGCGAATGTTTTAAATGAAAAGTTACGTTAATCTTGACACGTAACTCAGGACTATACTAAAACATAACACCGTTTAAGAAAACAATCGGTTTGCAATTTTGAAAGAAATATGAAAGTTATACGCGCCGCATGGAATGTCACTTAACACTTTTTCACTTCACTTTCAATATACGTGTTATAATTGCATATCCTTTGACCGCAAAACGCTTCGTTTTACCACTACTTACATTAGCTCATACACATTTGACGTGAACTATAAATTTTCATAGAAAAAATTTAAATTAAACGAAAATTTTTTCAACATACTGGTAAAAACTCATTTTCTGCGCCTAAATTGGGTTTTCGAAAATCAGTGATGCCATATCCTTAGAATAGTTTTTTCTTTTCACGTGGAAATTTTAGGGGAAATTTTATAAATTGGTTGCTTTTCAAACGTTGTTTAAAAATTCCATAGTTTCGAATAACTGAGGAACAATCAAACTTAATAAAACTATGTTTAGTAAGAACTTTGTTTTGCTTGAAGAAATGATTTACTGAAGCGTTAATGATTTCAAGTAAAAGGAAGGAAATTTTAAAGGGAATAGACTCAACTTATACGCTTAGAGTTGGCAGTACCGACTAGTTTATTTAGCCGATAACATGAAAGGGTGACACAAACTTTCATACCAAAAGTTGAATTTCTTTTTGCCTAAATACATGAAAATTATTAATTGGTAAAATTTTTTTTTCTGCGAAATATTTTTGCAGAATTAAAGGAGTGGGGAGAATACTAAATTTTACGAATCCCATAACGATTTATTTTTTTAACAGGGTTTTCATATTTGTGAGAATGTCTTATTGATCAGCCTGTGAATTTTTCAAAGATGCAATGAAAAAAAGAAGAAAATTTTAATGTGACGTCATAAATGTACGTGTACGTACGAGAGTTGTTGATGTGGTCGTGAGCTTCAAAAATTAAATATTTTTGATATGAGAATGTCATCTCTATTATACTCTAAGTCTCCAGTATATATATCTCTATGAACTTACACTTTAAGTGTAATGCTCGAGTTAGATACAACGTAGAATGAGGCAGCACGGCGCAGCTTGACGCCGCCAATAAATCAGCAAGTCAGATAACTATTCATTGTCTGCGTCAGTTTGAATTTTAAATAAATTTCAAATTTTCCAAAAAGCGTTCGTATTCGTGCATACGAAGTAGCGAACAACTAAAAACGTTTTTTATGTTAATTTTAGTTCAGTCCGGTCATATCAAGTAACGATTCAATGTTTTAAAGATAAAAAAAAGTCACTTGTCGATTTTGAGGTTAACTACGGGCTACGGAAAAGTTCAGAGTTGACGAATATTTCTGGATGACTGCGTAAAGCTAGAAATACATGTGCAGAATATATACACGCAGCACTGCACGCAGCACTGCACGAAGCACTGCACGCATCTCTGCATGTGAAACAGACGTCTAGAGTTTTTGACAAATCTCTTAGTTGTATTTGTCATAAATCACCGCATTTTCTGAGAGTCGGTTTGAATTTCAGTTTCGGTTTATTTTAATTGATAAAAAATGATCTTAGTTTTAATCACGCAAAAATATATTTTTGTAATTTTGACTGGTTTTATCGAATAAAAATTGGTTATTTTTTATAAGTTCCATGAAACGATCCTCCATTGCTACTCCACTCCACAAGTACAAAATAACAAGTTAAAAATTAACTCACACCACTTTTTACTTTTTCCGTGTTAGTAAATTTCAACTTCAAGTCGTGGCACCACTGCAGCTGCACAGCATAAATAGAAGTAGAGACATCTTGCATCGCTACGCTGCATGCAGAATAAGCGTATGTTTCGCCGCATTTAAACTCAAGCGTTCTAAATCCGTTTTGTCGCGCTGCATGCAAAAATATGCACATGTATTTCTGGCTTAAGGCTGCCTTCGTCTACGTTCGTTCTGACTACCACAATGGAAATACACCGCGCTCAACTTTTTGACAGCTAGTCTGCCTCGGACTGCGTTGCCGTTGTGACTTGGGGTAATACTCTTTACACTGAAGGTGTAGAGGGTAGATAGAGCAAAAAGAACGGGTTAGTGTGGAAACGTGACAGCTAAAATTTTGAACTTTCTTATTTGCTTTTTTCTTTCACTTCTATCAATGCAGCTTTTGCGAAAAAATAAATGCTAAACGCTGCTGTTGAGAGTGGCGCGGCAATTAGCCAGAAAGCCGCTCCAAACCGATGTCTGGTCACATTTATTGCTATAACTTTGTAATGGAGTGGAATTTTCTAAATTCTAATTTTTTTTTTAATTCTTAAAAGTATTAAAATAAAAATTTGTAAAAAAAAAAAATCTATTTTTTGAAAATTTTAGGGGTATATGTGCCCTTAACGAGAACATAAACCGTTTTTTCGTTACATTTTTCTTTCATTTTAGTGCTTGAAACTGGTTTCTTAAAAAAATAAATTTTGTTTTAGATATGTTATGATACGATTGTCATTCTTATTTAATTGTGAGGCTTAATCTCAATTTTGTATAAAAATAACATGCAACTGCCAGTTTCTGTCTCTCTTGGAAGGTTCCGAAATTTGCCACCAGAGCACACGATATATTTGTCAATCCTCGAAACCGTGAGCAGTGTAAGCGCCACAAAATTACCACTCCGTGAAAATCGTCTGCGCTGTGAGCGCAATTTGGACAGAGTGTAGGCGCGCTAAAAGCGCAGAAAGCTTAATTCGGGCCGCGGCCCTAGTGTAGAAAGGTGTACACTGAGTACACTACACTCGACAAAAAGAACAGCCACCTCTGACGTCACACCGACAAAAAGAACAGCAAAAGTGTAAAAAGTATAGAAAGTGTAGGCAAAAATAACAAACCTATTGTGTTCATGCGGACTTGCTTTTTGCCTACACTTTCTCCACTTTTCTAAACTTTTTCTACTTTTGCTGTTCTTTTTGATGAGTGACGTCAAAGGCCGCTGTTTTTTTTGTCGAGTGTAGATTGCACTTTCTACACTTTTCTACACTCGCTCGTGTAATTTCGCAGGTGTAATTTCTTACACTTTAGTGTAGCTTACCATCTGTCAAACTTAATAGTTGCATGCAGATAAGATTGACTATTAGTATTTACAGAAATTTTATTTTCAATGAATACATGCAAGAATATTGTATAGCAATAAATTTGCATTGATAGAAGTGAAAGAATAAAGCAAATAAAAAAGCTCGAAATTTTAGCTGTCACGTTTCTACACTTATGCGTTCTTTTTGCGCGATCTACACTCTACACTTTTCATGTAAATTGTATTACAATTAAAGTGTAGGCTACACTAAACTACACAAAAGTGTACACTTAACCTGGCAAAAACAACAAACCTATTGCATTTCGTTGCGATATTTTGAAATTCCAGTTCGACTACGGTGCGTTCATTCTGTTTCACGCTTAAGCACAATACATAAAGGCTTAATTCATATTAAATGTTTAAATATATGAGGACGCGTCCTAGAATCTACCGAAATCATAGGTCTGTTCTTTTTGGCTACACCTTCTACACTTTTCTACACTAACTCTTGAGTGAGTGCAGAGCGGTGAAGAGGGTGAATGAAAGAAGAACGCTTAAGAGTTAGTGCAGAAAAGTGTAGAAGGTGTAGCCAAAAAGAACAGACCTCATATATAGTAAGTTCACTTTCCCTTAGAAAAATGAATTTTTTAATTTTTTTCTTACTCCGGATGATCAGTTTGTTTACAATCTACATATTTATACGTTTCTCTACAATTTAACGAAAAAGAACAAATTGAAAGAATTAAATTAAGTTTTATGTATTGTGTATAATATCTCTAAATTTACACGCAACTTTCCAATTTTTACATCAAAAATCGATTTTTGTTTGACAGTTGACTCTGCTATCAATCCTACAATCTATTCATGTAGCTTCCCACCAAACATTTTAACTCATATGTAACTTGTCGGCGGTTTATAGTAGGCAAACAAAACCCTTGCGGCAACAATTGCAAAAGCCTCGAAAATAAGTTGTACGGCGGACTAAAAAGCTTCTTTCCGGTAAGTTACAAATGGCAGCTCAATCGCAAGTTGCCTGACTATCGCTTTGAGCAAGGGTGGTTTATCAGTTCCCTTGCTCAAAACAATAATTTGGCAAGTAATTTCTAAGTGGTGATTTTAGACTTGGCGGCAAGTCCAAAATTTAATTTGCTCACAGGTTATTAAAAATCACTTTCAATCGTACCAAAAAATGCAATATATAATACAATAGTTAGCACTCACAAGTGTTCTTTCCGACTGATGCGCAACTAATAAATACTAAATTATGAGAATATGCAATATGGTCTCTAGCCATTTGCAAAAAGCGTGCCATTTCTAAGGGTTAACAAAATGTTATCCTCACAAATTGCAATCTTTTTGCAAGCATTTAGTAAAATTCTTTAAATCATTGTCTGCGGCAATTACAATTCGATGAAAGGGCGAGCTATCGCATTTTATTTCTCCTTGCCTAATGCTTGCTGCCAACAAACCCTCGCCAATATGTTTGCTGGGTTTTACTCTTATTCACTCCGTTTATATGTATTCCGTACCGATATATTGCCATTCAGCGTTACCGTCTTACTACATATGTAGCAGATTTACTACCTTTTTTTAATTTTAAAATTTACTGCACTACTATATCAATTCATGAAACACTACGTTTTTGCGATAATTCTAGAAAGTCAAATTGAAAACAGGACAAGAATGTAATCCATTATTATTTTACATTGCTATATGTGTAATGTTAAGCTCATTTATTGTAATATTATTAAAATTCGATTTCTACTACCTCTTTTTTGAAAAAGGTAGCAGATTTTGCTACCCCGTAAAAACGCTCCGCGGTAACACTGTTGCCATTCCAATCCGACTACGACGTGTTCATTATATTTCGTGCTTAAGAAACTTTGCCTGCTGGGTACACACGAGAATGAAATGCCTTTGATACGCTTTTGTAACCAAATGTAACAAAGCATTCAGAAAAGCTTAATAGCTCCAATGAAATCTTTTTCGAATTCAGTGCATTGTCAGATGTTCGGCTCGTAAGTTTTGTTGGTTGATCTGACAGTTCAATTACATTAGTGCTTTCGCTTCTCGTAATCATATGTATACGTTTTGTGTCCGGCAATAAAAATATTTATATTTATCTTCTCGTAATCATATGCGTGTGTAGCGCGGACACTATTTTCGTATTTGAAAGTTAGTTTATTATTAGATAATGGACAATCGCCGAGAGTTGGACGCTCTCGATCCAACCGCATCGAATTTATCTTCAAATAAAGTTGATGTTCTTACTCCACATAAGATTACTGTGGTAATTCTTGTGCAACAATATTTAAAAGTATGTTCCAATAGAAATTTAGCGTAGTTTTTAATTTATTCCATCATTACAGACAAAACAATCTGCTGCCGAGACTGCACTCTGCTACCCAGCTCAGTCACGCCGGAAATTCTGTATGGTACTACTAAAACTAATTCAATTTCCGGACTTCTCTTACAAGGATCTACATAATATGTTGACTTCATCCAAGTATAAAATCGATAGTGCTCACCTGGAAGGATTTGAAAAATGCATGAGCAACCTGATTGTGCTTGGTATTGAGAACCTTTTTGACTTATTCGATATGCAGAACGTAATGGATAAGATTTTATCGGAAAACAGTGGAGTAAGTCAATATGGTGTTGTCGGACTTTATATTCGAAGAGTTGCAGTTACGCTAGACAGAATGAGTTTTCCTGAAATGATGGCATTGTACAATAGCATAAAACTATACTATGAGAAAGGCATTAGATCGCTGGCAATTTGTCCGAGTAGTAGCTCAGCGATGGATGATTCTTCTATAGATGTCCAAATCATCCATAAGGACAGGAACAGCCTCAGCAAGTGGTCCATCAAGCAGGCAGAGCTGTTTATATTTCAGCAAAGTTCTCTTCTAGAAAGTAACGAATTGCGGGCTCTATCACCAATAGAAATGCAAAGCAGACTAATAGAGATAATCGACGACAATCCCCTTTTTTCACAGGCTCATTTTTTAAGTTATATGAATTATTTACGGCTAAGAGATTTTTACAGCTCTCTAGATGCTATACATAGAACATTTGATCGCAACCCCGTGCAAACATTAAGTCCGGCCGAGTCGCGGGGTTTTCAATATTCGAGTTTAAATTTAGCGATTTTACATACACAGTTCAATCACAAATTGGAGGCCCTAGCAAGTCTCAAGGAGTGTATCATGCTGGCGCAACAGGCTGGCGACAGGCATTGCTTAGACCATGCCAACGCATGGTACTGTATTCTCAATAGTCAAAACATTAAACCCAGTGAAAAATGTATTCCAGACGAGTCGGACCCGGCCATGATTTTACCGACGTCGTTAAGTATTCAATTTGTTGTGAAAATCGCTGCACTTTGCGGCTACAAACCTTCGAAAATATTTGAAGTGCTACTAAAAAGTGACGATCTAAATTGTCGGAACTCTATTCTAGAACTAGCAGTCAGTTCGATTGCTGAACGCACTGCTATTTGGTCTTTATACGGTAAAAGTGAACAGGCATCTTTATATAGTCAACTTCTACTTAAACTTAACAAGTCTTGGGCACTAGGAGA